>OX243831.2:21903595-26703595 GCA_945859575.2 Herminia tarsipennalis | reverse complement strand
TGCTCAGGATATCATGGACAGATTTCCGCGTCCATATTTCAGGAGCTCAGTATCACGCAGCGTTTATCGGCCGTGGTATAATCGAGTATATTTAAATTCTTTGGACATGCCTCTAGGCGAGATAACGACTCCATAGAGCGGCTAGTCATACAGGGAAAGGTGGAGAGAACCAGCTCACGCGGAAGGTAACCTATACGCTGGACATGCCAACTCACACCACCACCAGTCAGTCAACTCGCACCAGACAGCTGCCAACAGGGAGAAATGGCGAACGACAGGAAGATGAAGATCAGTAGCAGGGGGCGAGCTCTAGAGCTAGTGCACAGTGCTTCTAAGCACAGCGTGAACTTAGAAGCTTATAGAGAAATGAAGTCACTGCGTGGACAACAAGTTCCTGCCCAAACATAGAAGCCACTGCGCAAGCACAGGGCAGCAGCACAATCTTCAAATTCCTTGCACGAATAAAGGACCGCAACGTAAACTTAAAAGTCAACGCGAGAGCTGAGAGAGCTTAGACTTAGAAGTTATTGAGAAAACATAGACGAATGTACACATACATACAGACAGAGAAGTAATTGCGCGATTGGATCGCCAAAAAGTAACTATAATTATTGCTCGAATGGGCACAAAAAACTAAGTTTTAGAGCCCTGCTGCGACAAAGTTACCTACGCAGGGACATTTAAACATTTCATGTGTTTAAAAAATCGCCTTGTAGCGAGTTTAAAACCTCCAAACATTGTCTTGACGGCCGGTGCCCTAAATTTGCCCCCCTAGAACCGAACCTGTTTAGCAATCGCGCAATATCGTTAAAGTTCGCATCCTCCGCTAGCGCAGATACCTTTTTCTAAAACTCCCACTCACGTTGTGGATTTTTAAGAGAAGGAATATTTTCGGGCCGCGTCGAAAACAAATTGAATCGGGGCAACGGCGCCGTTCCTTTACTGTATTTCATTATGTTAATTACGATATTGTACTAAGTTGTAACAGAACTGACTTATAAATTTTATCATCATCATTTGGTATGTACCAGCAAAAGCATTCAGATTCCAAAGGGGGGCGGCTAAAACCCTGGGTAGGCCCATGTTTTTATCTCGTAAACCAGGGGGTGTCATCTTATAAACAATGGGTTGAATGAGCGGGGGTCACAAGCACCCTATTAGTATAATTAGTGTATTATTTTCAAAATTTGATAAATTTTAAAAAGAAAACATGTTTATTATAAATGCTTAATTTTGCGTTTTTTTTTGGCAAACAAACAGTTATATACAGTTTTAATATTTATACTTATGTGGCTCTTTACAATAAACCAACAGTACCAAAAAAAACATTAATAATAAAATTTTTACTCTTATATTGGAAGGACGCGTATAACAAGAAATTGCTTAATAAGAAGAGAAAAAATACATAAGAGTTTTTGTGATATAAATTTATATTATGGAAACAGTTATAAAAAGAAATAAACATACGTTAAAACAAATTTAAATAGATTTATATCAAGCGGCGGAAATTATAAGAAGTGGCTGGGCACCCCAAATTAATTTAAAAAACAAGATGGCTGCTGGTGTTGTTGTCAATATGTTTTGTTGTAATAATTATCTTTCTTAACAGAGTCCTTGCCATTGCCCTAAGTTATTGTTGTAAGCTTCGGTACGTTTATTGAGTACGAGATTAGCTCTAAAACGAAATAAGGAAAAGGTGTTAGATGAGATTCTAAAGACAGCTGGTGACTCGAACACAAAACATTAAAACTACAGCTTGTATTGCGTAATAATATAAATGTGAACATGAATTGCAAAGCTCGTGTGAGTGCTCTGGGGCCGTGTGCTGTGTGGATCTGAAGACTTAATGTTATACTGAGAAATGTGAATCGTCAAAATATATCGTATGACGTACCTACCTACTAAGTGTTTTTGATTTCATCTGAAGTGGATTTACATTAGTAAGACACTTAGTTACAAATTGCAATAAAAGTGCAAATTACTAAGTTTTTTGCTGTGTAAAGCCATTTCTCTTTAAATTAACCTAAATTGTAAAGAAAACCGACGGTGACTGCAGGGGAAGGGGGGGGGGTGATACTTTTCCGCCCCCCCCCCATCCCCGGGCACTGCCTTGCGTATATTGCCTGCCTCTGCACTGCACTGCTTTGCCTAATCGATGCGAAAACATTTTTCTATGGAAGTTGACATTCCTCTCGTAGAGGTATATTTGTTCTGTGCTCTTAATTAGTGTGCCAGTTATTGTCTCCAACTCTTTTACTTGTAAATAACCAGATTAAAAAATACAGTTAGGTGCTAGCTTAACCAAGAAGACTCTTGTCTGATCGAAATCATCGCTATTGTTGGTGATACCTACTAGCCAATCTTGTCACAAAAGCTAAAGAATAAAAAAGGTTATTTTCACCACGCATCACATCTAGGCACGTTTTATATTCTCTTTGCTAGGCCCTGAAATTTCAAACTTTTTATTTGATCTCGTTAATTCGATTCTAACATAAGGTTCCAAGATCCCTGGCGTGTCAGGCCTATTTATTTTCTGACAGATACAATTTATATCCATAAAATCCTATCATATCGTAATCTATATAAAACCTATCTAATCGTAATTTATAGGTAATACCTACAGCGGGAAGTGTCTGACAATGAATGATTTTATTATAGTATTTTTCACCATTATAAAAATGAACTGTCAGAAAATAAGAAAACTTAGTCCGTTTTTTTCTTACCTTTCTCACCTGGTACCTGAAATTTGGCCGTCTATACAACTTAGCTGGTATGCTAGCATTGTGTGTACTTATAAACACCCGAAGCCTCACATTTTAACTGTCAGAAAATAAAATAATTCTGGCACGCCAGGGGTATTGGCATATAATAAAAAGTCGTTCGTACTTTTAAATTTACCATGGAAAATAAATAGGTAGGTACAATTCTTTTTAGTCGTGTCGCGTGAATTAACTCATAAAAAAATAAAATAATTATTATGTATATCTTGTTTCAAAATTAAGTAATCATTTTATACCTAAAACTATCAAAAATCGAAAATTACGGTAGAATTTATCACCATATCGTAGTTGGTATGGTACAGGTGGGAAATCCAGCAAAATTACGGTAGACCTACCGTTATTGCCTACGTAGTGTAGGTGGAGACACTGGTGCTAGTGTTGCAAACTCAGATCAGCGACCTTTTGTTTTCATTTAGCGACAAAAATAGGTTAGCGACTTTTCTAGCGCCTTTTTATACGGTAATTAAAATTAAATAAATAACTACACAATTTTCACATCACGGAATAAGGGCTACCGTTGCTTCCCCTACCCCCAAAACCAAGAAATTGGACATTGTAGATACCTCCAGGTGAATTCACGCGCGATAGCTATAATTATACCTATAGTACCTGGTATGGTACTTTTTTTAAACGGCGTTTTTTAAAAATTAACCTAGCTAGATCAATAAAATTTAAACAAGAATTGCTCGTTTATATAAGTATAGGTATAACATTTATAAATACCTAGGGACATATACAGATTTTTAATCAAAAATTTAATTAAGGGATGACTTGCTCCGGTTGTGGGGTATTACTCAATTATTTAGAATTTTACTGTTAAACCCCTCTCAAAATATAGCGACTATTAACTTCTGATTTTTTTATTTTTAGCGACAATTTGGTAAGTCGAGTTGGAATGGCAACACTGCGTGCGTGTCGTAGCTATCGATCGGTCACTTGCTAGAGGACCAGTATCTCTTGGCCCGCCCTAGTTCACCTGGCATTACCCTAAAGTGATATATTCTCTTTGTATTTAAGTTTCCGTAGTATTAGCATAGTGTAATATGTAATAATACACTTATGGTATTGTATATATGGTGTATTCAATCAATTTAACTCATTGCCGTTCACAGAGTACTCTAATCGTTTTATAAAAAAAACTCATCGCTGAAAATTACAATAATAATTTTAATATGAGGGTGAAAAGTGTAAAGAGAGAGATTAATGTTCCACCGTCTCCATCTCCAACAGGTTCGTGATTTTCCTTCTTCTGGTGATTGTTTAATGTTATTTTTGTTATCAAATATCCACAAGAAATCGCCTACGACGCATATTTACTTAGATAAAAAAAATATGTTTGCTTAAAATAAAAAAAAATAGGTTCTGTTACATGTTTGCCACCCAAAAATATTTATTTTTATCATTTAGCTATCAAACTAAGTAGCGATAGCTACAGGAGCCTCTAACTCATAGACTAATTATTGAATATTTATGAAATACTAGCTGTGCCCCGCGGTGTTACCCGCAGTTTATTAGCCTATGGGTTATGCCAGGGTGTCAGCTAACTCCATACCAAATTTTATTAAAATCGCTTCAACCGTTCAGACGTGAAGAAGTAACAAACATACACACTAACATACAAACTTTCGCCTTTATAATATTAGTGTGATGTGATGGTAGAAATGTCTTTCCACCATATTTCATAAATATTCATTGATTTGTTTTAAGTAAGATACCTGTGACATACGGACAGACAGACAGACGGACATGACGAAACTATAAGGGTTCCGTTTTTGCCATTTTGGCTACGGAAACTAAAAGCGGAATAATAGGAAAAAAAACGAAAACATTTCATGTTTTTATTCACTTGTATGTATGTTCCTTTGTATAGACCAAACGCATTTCATATATCAATCGATTCGTATAAATCTTGCAAGAGTCACTAAAGACATGACTGCAATCAAAATTCAAAATGGCGACAGCCAGACGCCATATTGTGAAAGAGAAAAAAAAAGTCAACAAACTGCAACGTAGGGCATCATCGTGTAGGTATTTTAAAATCATGATGTTTCTTAGGTACCTATATAATTTTTCACTAAAAATAACCGTTTAGGATATACAAGGTTAATTTTAGTATAGTACAAAGCCCGGACACTCCAACAAGCTTTTCAACATTAAGAACTCACATAAAAAAAAAGAAAATGAAAATATTAAAAACCGGCAGAGTTTTATGCCATTCAAGTTGTCTTGTGTTCTTCGCGCTATAATGCTCTTTTGGAAAAATAAGTGATGATCACATTTCACATAACATTGTGAACAGAATTTGGACTGTTAGAATGATTAATGAATTAATTTATGATTGATTCAATAATTAATTTAATAAAAAATCTATGTACCCCAATGGATTGCAATGTACCTACTAGATTCTGTACTAGATTCTGAGCAACTACTCTCAGGTTTGCACTATACCAAGAATAACATTGTATAGCGATTTAAAGTTAGTAACCAACTATTTTCATTCAAATTTTCAGTAGACACAGTTATGTTATTACGTTACGTACAACTAAACCCTAAAAAGTATTAACTAAAAAAAATTTTTTTTTTAAAACAAAATACCTACCAGCCTGCTTAAAAAAGATTGAAACAAGATAACGTTAGGTAAATTATGCAATCGGAGGCATTTTATTATGTTCACTGGGATTCATGAAAGTCTCTGTCTGCATGATTTACCTAACGTTATCTTGTTTCAATGGCTTTAAACAGGCGGGTTTTTTGATTTTTAATTTTTTTTTTTTTTAATTTCTTAAGTAATGTAAATGGTAAATGAAATGAGAATTTTCTTAGCTGGACACATTATTCAACGTGTTTTACCTGACTGCAAGGAAGAGTAATGTTTTTCGCGCGTATCTTGTGTATATGTACTTAATATTCTGTACTAGGTACCTACCTCATATCTTTTAAACCACACGACGTATTTAAACAAATAAGACGTCGTTAGATTTGTCCTGACAGCCCAAGTGTTCTTAGTTATGTGACGTTTGCAAAAAACAAACATGGCACACATATTCAATAGCTACCTTACATGTAACATGTAAGGTAGCTATTGAAATTTTTTGTGACAAATAATTAAAGAAACCTCAAAACGATTTTAAAATATCTATACAATGATAGATACCCCACATGACATAGTTTGTTGACTTATTTTTTTTTCTTTAGTGACACTCGCAAGATTCACGTTGGCGCCAACGCTCGTACGTTGGGCGGTTAATTTCGTGAGGCGTCCACACGTTGGCCAATAAACCAGTCCTATCCCGTCAGAGCCAATGTAAAAATGTCCGGTTCAGAAATCGATATTGCTCTAAGCGCTTTTAAATTACTGAGTAATAAAACGTATTTTGTTAAAAAAAAAAACAATTCTAACTGTCTTCAATTAAATCATGGTTGATTTGCTGGCATTTGTTGAGGAGTTTCGTTGTCTGTCTCCGAAACTCATCATAAGATCTTTAATAAATACCATTTAGGAATAAACTCCAAAAAAATAATATTAAATATCTTTATATTCACAATTGGAATGTTGAAAATCTATATATATGAAGATTAATATACATTAAAAAATTACAATCATTCCAATTAAGAACCTCCTCCTTTTTGAAATCGGTTAAAAATAATATTTGTTATGACTTTTAAAATCTTCAAGTCAGTAAATCATTCCCATATTCTGTTGAATGGTACACCATGCTTCAGTTATTACCAAAATGTTTATGTATGTGGTCCTTTCGAGATGCATTGCATTTTATTGAGTGTGCCTGGAAAACTTGTTAAAATTCGATTACTTTTCATTTGTCCATGCATGGCAATTTTAAAGACGAGCATAACATTCTCTCTCATCACGCGCTCTCGATGTGTTTTGCGATAGGACTGAGTAAAGTGCCAACATATAGATGGATCCTGAACGTTGGAGCAGATTCCTTTGATTAAACCGACATGCCTCGGCCAACTCCCAACGTTAGTGCCAATGCTATTTTCTAAAACCACACGAGTGGCGTTGTAACCGACATTAGAGCCAACGTGTGGAGCCGGTATAAGAAATGTAAAAATCACAAAAATTTAGTTAGAATGGTTGTGTAAGAGAATTTACTATTGAATCGTAACGCCATAGCAAGTTGGATGACTTTTATGTAACAGAGAATTCATTCTTTTGTACGTATAGCTCTAAATCTGTAGCTAAAGTATAAACATTTTCATGATACGAGTTTGTCAACTATAGGTTCATATATTGATGACATTAGATGAAGGTGAATCTTAAAGTCTCCGTATTTTTGAGATTAGGTGGTATATCTAATCCACATTTATATAATTAATTATATTGTATTGCTTTTAACAGCTGACGCAAGTGACCGCGATGATAAGAACTGGCTGCACGCGGGAGCTAGAGTCTCTGAAGTAAAGTTTGGAATAATGGATAAATTAAAAATGAAGCCTACAGTTCCACCTCCAACCATTCCCGTAAATTCACCACCAGAACCTACAGCTAATAGGAAGACTTTGAAAGACCTAAAAAAGGCCAGACTTATGCAAGAATTGGAACATAATGAGAGGAAATTTAAATTAGAATTGCAAAGAAAAAAAGAAGCACATGATATTGAATATGATTTTTTAAAAAAGAAGTATAAAATAGAATTAGAAATATTAAAATTACAGAAACAGCACCAGATTAAAAAAATGGTTAAAAAAGAGGTAGTATTGAAAATATTGCTGAGACACTAACTGACGAAACGCTCATCACGACGAGATCTACAGGAGATGGTGTTATATTTATTATATTATGCTCTGGTGAAATCATCATAAGCCTCTTCACTATCCGAGCTTATACTGTGCAACAGTGCACAAGTTATAATAACTATTATCTTATATTAACTGTTTAATTATTTAATTAATGGAAAAAAATCCATGCTTACATACATATACTGAGTGTATATTATTTGTACACTAAAAAAACTTAACTATATTTCTAGTTCTTCATCACACAAAATATTTACTTTGTTCGAGCTGTGGTGATACTTAGATGTATTGAAGCAAAAATTGATAATATACTGTTATATAAAATAAATTAATTCAATGAAAAAAAAACAACGATCAAGACTTGTTCGTCCTAGTAATTTTAGAACCTACTTACCTTAACTTTGTGTTACCATCACTAAATTATAATTTTCTCATTTGTCATCAGACTCTGGTACAAATATATCATACGAATTTAGACTTAGGCATTTATCTCACCAACGGCAGGAAAGCTAGTAGCGATTTTATCGCTCAAGAAACGTAATTACGTATGAAGATTCCGTGTAAACAAAAGAGATATAGATATTAATAGTCACCTTAGTATTGTTAACCATTGACCTTTCACTGCCGATGAGTAAGTATTCATCTCTTTTGTTTACACGGACGGGATTTACAATATACGTCTATTGTACTTACTTACGTTTCTTGAACGTTAAAATCGCTACTCGCTACTCGCCGTTGGTGTGACAGGTACCTTAGGCAGTAACAATTGATTTTCTGGCTAATAATATATGTGATGCTATAATAATATACTCTTAGGTATACAGGACGTCCCAAAATTATGCCACACGAAGGGAATTTACCTTAAATTGTGTAGAACTGTAGATAGAAAATTGTACTGAAAGAATACACTTTAATTTTAGTTATTCGAACTGCATTACGAATACGCCGTAATCGAACCGGGAATCGAACACGCAAAATATAAAAAAAAAAAAATACTACTTTTATATTCTAAGACACTAATCGAAAAAGTCAATCATTACGAGATTTTTTTTTCAAATAGCATAGTATCATAAGTAATAGAAAATTTTTAAAATTTAACAGTTAAGTTAAAATAATTACACTAAACTGTAACTTGCAGCATTTTTTTTTTTTTTTTATTTCATTTTACATGTGAGTCAGGATACAGGGCTTAATTATGATGCCACTGAGGCAACGATTGAAATTTTATCATGAGGAGTTTGACCTCCCCCCCCCCCCTCTCCACTCTCTCTCTCTCTCTCTCTCTCACACACGCACACACATCACACACATACTAACAGTTTTTATTATGAACTGTAATATAGTAAAGCATATTCAGTGCCCATCTTAGCCAAGATAAATGTAAAAATAAAGAGTGATCCTGAAATACAGGCCCCGAGCCTAGCTCATTGTGAGATTGGTGCATACACCAGTCTCTCACAATATGTTACAAGGCTAGTCTGTCTACGGATTCGGACCCTTAAATCGAGATACATTAGATAAATAAATTGTTCGTAGAATACAATGAACCAAAATACAAACAACTGGCACCATGGAAACACATAATAAATTGAGCCCAAAGTTGGTCAAAAACAGAACTTTTCACGCAAACGCTTTGTAAACGCTTATATCTCCGCAAACTTAGTGAAAGTTTCACCTTAATAAAATCCTATTCTAAAAAAAAAATATTGAAATCTTTTTGCAAAAATCGATTTTCTCGAAAAAAGTACGTAAAACCTCAATAGCTCAAACACGCATTCATATTTAAAGCCCATTTTGGGCTTAAAAAAATCTTCAATTGCGCGCTTTTTTAATCGATCGTTAATAAGTGAGAAATCGGTTTATGAATTTCCATGGTGCCCGTTGTTTGTATTTTTGTTCATTGTATTCTACGGAAATTTCCGATTTTTTACGTATTTTTGTATAATGACTGACCTATATTTATATGTATAAAAATGTAATGTAATGTTTTCCTATATTGTGGTGAAACTATTATTACTACATCTCGCCTTAATCGGGAAATGAAATAACCTTGTCTCACTCCTCACAACTGACTACACACGCGATTGGCAATCCTTTATGATTCAGAAATCAGTGGCAGCATATATTATTTAAAACAGTTTCCATAAAGAAACAATGTCTTTCCTGAATTTGCTTTCATTATACAGTGCGAACGGGTTTTGAAGGTCGTTGTTGTGAACATATAGATAATTTAGGCATTCGCGATGTTAGAATATAAGACTATTTTCTACTATAAATACCTTTTGTGGTTGTAGGTATTTAAAAAAAAAAATATTTTGAATGATTTGATGACATTTGGTTTTATGGAATAAATATCCAACTTGTGTTATGTTGGTCATTATGTAAAGTTATTGTACAGTTATTTACTTATTTGTAAAATATGTTTATCAGAATAAACTATAGTTAATCCCAATTTGATAGAATTTTATTTAGTATCCAAGTGGCGGCTTTGACAGGTTATGAGCCCGCAGAAGTACGCAGCCCTGAGGAAAATGTCGCTACGTCAGTAATTTTTAACCCTAACATTTCATGTACATATAAAAAATGTAAAGTTGGCGAATAAGATAGCAATTTTGAAGGGTGGTGGGGACTAATGGCCGGTTTCTGAATTGAGAATTTGAAGTTGAGAACGTGTCAAACTCGAGTTAAGTACGAATTAAACGATTTTCCGTTTCTGAATTGTTTTTTCCAACTATGATTAAAATTTGAGTAAGTATAGAATATTTATTCAAGTTTGGCAGATAGCATAGATGTTTGCGTATGAATTGATAAAACCAGCTGGATGATATGTACTTAATTGTTTATTGTAATTTGAGACGCCAATTTCGACTACTCAAACCATAATCAATTTACTAGTGTTGCCATTTTTAGATATTTTGCCCTATTTTAGACACCAAATGAATTACATATATTACTTAGCCATTTGGCTATTATGGTAGGATTAAAACACAGAAATCACTGTGGTGCAAAGTTGTATTTGAAATTAAATTTTGCAAGTACCTACTTAAGTACAAAATTAGTGACGTTGACCTTAGAATATCATATATTTGGATATGATGCCTATACGACGACGACTATGGGTAGATATTTTTTCCCATAGTAGATACTACAAGACTTCTTGGTAGTACCATGGGCAACAAAGGGTACCTACGAATGCTCTCAGACAACTCGAAGATCATGACGCCCAGTTTCAGATCCTGTTACGCTTTTCAAAGGAGTCCGTTAATCATCAAGCAGAAATTGGTGTTGCAACTATCACTAGCGTTTCACATTATGCTGCATTTTCTGCAACGAAGAGCTTCCAAGCAGTGGTGTGTGACACTGTGAACAAGGCTACAGACGTGTGGTAGAAAGAGGTAGGTACTATGGCAATTGCTTTATTATGTGCACATGCCAGCCCCTCATAGAAACCGGCATTGGCGGCACAATTTTACAAAATTGCTAGGTTCCCGTGCTGTGACTGTGTCATCTATTTAGACCATCTAAACATAGGAATATCAATGATGGTGCATTGAGCAGAACAGAACAGTGGAGCGCGGCCGAGCAACGCTACAGCTTTCATAGCCATCATTATTTTCGGAGACCTGCAGCAGTCTGGGCTTACTGCCTAAAGTATTTTACGTTGTCGTTTTACACAATAAAACTTGTTTAATGTAGTATGGTACTATGAAAATAAAAATGCTCTTGTGTTTGTAATATTATTATTAAATTATATTAGAAGTAGTACCTACATATGATACTTGTAATAAAATGCATCATGGAATTTATATACACAGCAAAACAATGTCATCCCTCACCATAGTTTTAGGTAACTATATTAAATTTACATTAGATTTCCGCCGACTTCTATAACAGTTGAATTTCCTGGACATGCTTTTCCTGTTCAAATCAAATTTTCGGATTTTCTTTTGTTGGTAAAAATACATTGCTATTGTATAGATATTGTATTTTCTTTTCGTCAAGAGTATAGTTTACATCTCTTTTTTATCTATACTAATATTATAAAGCTGAAGAGTTTGTTTGTTTAAACGCGATAATCTCAGGAACTACGATGCGAATTGTTTTTTTTTTCTCTTAGATAGCCCATTTATCGGGGAAGGCTATAGGCTATATAACATCACGACCAATAGGAGCGGAGCAGCGATGAAAAATGTTGCAAAAACTGTAAAATAATTACGTATATGAAGTTGCGCGGGTCAGCTAGTTCATGATATAATAATAAAGTATTTTCAGTTTCACAAATATATTTTCTTTAGATTTCACTTGACATGACACAAACACGTCGTCATCAACACTCATTATTTACCTTTAAGGTTTGATCTTGGGGCAAAATAGAGTTTCAGAATAATATAAACTTGAATTTGTTAAACCTAAGGGATGTTTAATGGGATGACTTTCAAACATAATTTCTTTAATAATTAATTATGCATTTTTTTACTTTTATGAATTTATGATAAAGTCACAATGTATGTAAGTCACAAGGTTACAATATTATGTACGGGAATACATTATGTCAAAGATTGTAGACTTTGGGTGCTTTTGGCATAAGGTAATTAAAAGGTCAGTTGATTAAATATTTAATGCTATTTATTCACAATTGTGAAACGTAAAAAAAAATAAGTACATACTTAACTTTGAAAGGGTAATTACTTGATATTTCCAGATTTTGTCAATTCAGAAGATCTCTGTCAGTTTCATCCCTTTTATAAATCGTATTAAACATTTTACATCTAAGTAGCAAAAAAAGGAAATGAAAAAAGAAATAAAAAATAAAATAAACATAAGACAAGAGAGCAAGGGCGTGTGTGTGTGTTTGTTCATGCGTGTACGTTATTGCATCAGGTAACAACTGTCAAAATGAGCTTAAGTGATTATAGATTTTTTGATACTACTATTATTTAGTTTTCTGATGTTCAATACTTTGTTACACTTACTATAAATATAAGAAGCAAGAAAGTTAAATGCTTCTGCCCGAAAGTAGTTTCATCCGAGGCACCGGGCAGCGCGCAGCTCTATATACATATGTCACAGGTAAATTTGGTACATATTTATTATGGTAACGTCTTAACGTTTCACAGATATAAATCTTTCTTACAGATAGGACGTCAGCCATTTTGTAGACAAAAGTTGTGGGATGCCTAAACGGCAAGTACAAAAATACTATCAAAATTGTTCTCTGAGCTCTTTCGGCAGCTATAAGTATGATTTTATTCGCGCCACCCCATGCACAGATACAGTACCTATCTAATGAGGCATTCACATAGGGCTTGGTAAGTAACTATTGAAAATGTTGTATAACCGATGGTAGGCATCTTTTTATAGACGTATATTAGCTTTCTAATCCTAGAGGTTATAGTCTCTATGTGAACATTCAAGGTAAGTCGGCTATCCACTACTACACCCAGGTACTTTAGGGACATTACTCTGGGTAGGGCTGAACAGTCACAATTGGAGTGTCCCACTTGACGATTATATGGGTACTTGTGCATTTTGGGGGTGTAGTTCTGGTAGACTTAAGGCAGAACTGCCAAAATATATTAATTTGGTCTTGTTCGCATTAAGCGATAAAAGCTTGTCTTCTAATCACGCAGTAACTTGTGCTAAGCCCTTTTCCACCTCTTGTAGTACCTTGTCCCAGGTGCGTCCATGAAAAACCAGGACAGTGTCATCTGCAAACATAATCATGTCCATACTGGGCAGGTAACAGCATTGCACAGCTGATTAATGTAAACATTGAACAGGATAGGACCAAGCGTGCTGCCTTGTGGTACACCATATCCGCAAATTGCATCGTCACTCTCAACGTCTGTCACTCGCCATTCCTCGTATTCCAGCGTTCTCAAGTCGTCTAAGCAAAATTGGAATTGAGACCGTGTCAAAAGCTGTACCGCTAGACACTTGTCCCCTTTATCTAGGTGTGACACTACATTTGATACTACTGATGGAACCGCATCCTCCGTTGGTTTCTTCTCTTTAAATCCAAATTTGCTAAACATGTCATTTTTTCAAGATAGTTTATAATCTTTTGTTCACTATCTTTTCTAATAGGTACTTTTGATAACGTTGGTAAAAGAGAAATGGGTCTGTAATTGACCTGACTTAAATATCGGACAAACCACAGCTTTTTTTTAAATTGTTTGGTAAGATCCCCGTTTTTAGACTGAGGTTACACGGATACGTAATAGGTAAGACAAGAGATTTAATATTTTGCTTCAGAATCATAGCAGTTATTTTGTCCCATCCTGATGCGCTGTGAGATTGAATTCCTAAAACAATAGCTCGCACTTCATGAGGGTCTGTTGGTAAGAGTGATATTGAATTTAAAGGAGCGTTAGAGCTAACTAGTTGTGCTAGGACTTTTTCAGTAACAGTAATTTTATGTACCTAATAGCTGATTGGCAAGGGAACCGCCAATTGAAGTAAAGTAATTGTTTACTTTGTTTAGTGATCATTTAGGAGTGATATCGGTAACTAATAACATACATATAATCATAGTCATCCAGTGACTATACAGAAACATGGTCATCTTGACTATCACAAAAACATAGTCATCCCTGTGACTATCATACAAACATAGTCATCCCGCTATCACACTATTACAGTCATTGCCACACAGGCTAGTCATTGCAACACAGGCTAGTTATTGCAACACAGGCTAGTTATTGCAACACAGGTTAGTCATTGCCACACAGGCTAGTCATTGCAACACAGGCTAGTTATTGCAACACAGGCTAGTTATTGCAACACAGGCTAGTCATTGCAACACAGGCTAGTTATTGCAACACAGGCTAGTTATTGCAACACAGGCTAGTTATTGCAACACAGGTTAGTCATTGCCACACAGGCTAGTCATTGCCACACAGGCTAGTCATTGCCACACAGGTTTAAATCTCCAGTAAAGTCCAGTTTGGGATTCATTTGGAAAGTAAAGCCAAATTGACGAGCAAAAAGGTGGGTGTCCTCAACAGAACGAAGCGTTATTTCTCGCCGGCACAGCGACTTGTGCTTTATAAAGCGCAGGTCCGACCGCACGTGGAGTGCTGCTCCCATCTCTGCCCCCAAATACTTGCTCGATCCATTTGACTCCCTCCAAAGGAGAGCTGTTCGGATCGTTGATGACCCCAATATCACGGACAGACTGGAGTCTTTACAGCAGAGGCGTGACTTTGGTAGTGCACCAAAGTCACGCTTCTGCTGTAAAGACTCCTACTACCTTCCTACTTCAGCTTGCGTACTCTACGGTTTGTTCAACGGGGAGTACTCTGAGGAACTGTTTGACATGGTGCCACCGTCACCTTTCTACCACTGCACCACTCGACATCGTAGTAGGGTTCATCCATTCCACCTGAAAACAATGCGGTCTTGTACGGATCGATTCCGGCGTTCTTTTCTTCCACGTACGTGTAGACTTTGGAATGAACAACCTGCTGCAGTGTTTACCGAGCGCTACGACATGACCCAACTAACCTTAACTAATCCCAATAATTCCCAATTTAATAACACTCACGTTGGTAGTAGTACGTTCGTAGTAGTTGGTATTCGTACACATTGGTAGAAGTTTCCTCATCGATTTCAAGTTCACGCCCTCAGCTCGTGTAGTGATTTCAAAGTTTACGTTGTTGTTCGTACAGGCAATGTTGAGATCGCACTGCTGCCCTCTTCTCCCGCAGAGGCTTCTATGATTTAGCTGGAACTCGTTGTCTCCGCAGTGACTTCATTTCTTAGTCAGAGTTGCGCACGGTGACTGTGCGTGAAATACACAATGTGCCCTTCTCCTCGTTCTCTGATTTTTAAGATCGCACTGTGGCAACAACTCTCTTAATGAGTAACTGAACGCTGCGCCTCTCGCTTTTATAATTGCTTCTACCTACGCGCTATTTGCGCAGTAGGGCTTTCAACTCAAAAAAATCTAGTCTCGATTAACGAGATTATTGATATTCGAGACTGCTAACTACCTTCAGTCTCGGTAATAATGAGACTTTCGAGACGTAAGTCAAAGAGTATTTCCCTATTATTCAAAAAGTTATTGATCACTAGTACTAGGACAACGAGGTCCGGGCATTTTCAAGGAACCATTATTTCGATTTAAAACTCAAGCCAGAGCCGGGCACCCGGATTTTTTGCTTTATTTAACTATCTATCGAAAATATAATTATAATAATAAAAAACCTTTTATAAACCTAATACTTTATAAAAGGCTTTCTAGGTAACTGTCCCATGTGATAGGTAGGTACTCTATTGAATTTAGGCGCCTTCTAGTAAAGGTAAAGTAAATCGGTGTAACTCTCAACACAGCCCTGGGTAGAGTTTACTTCTTTTCAAACAATTATTGATTTTGGTTTAATGAAATAAAAAAAAAATGTGTTTAAGTTTAGGTATGCGTAGCACTCAACCAAAAGGCATATGTGCATGGAGAATTCATCAGTGAATGGCTATTCACCTCTCATCTATCAGTCAGATCTGCTTGAAGTGCTACAATTTTATATACTACTAGCGGCCCGTCCCGGCTTCGCACGGGTGGACACGGGAAACCTCATTTCTTTAGTAATTGCGACTATAAATTGAAATGTAAGCTATCCTATCTCTCAAGTTGGACCAAACTGCATATTGTGTGCAAATTTGAACGAAATCTGTTAAGCGGTTTAGGAGTCCATCGCGGACAAACATCGTGACAGGATATTTATATATATTAAGATAAAGTAATTTATTGAGATATGTTGTGTAGGCTAAACTAGTTTGTTTAATTATGAAACCTATTTTACAACTAGTCTCAAAAGCTTCGATTTTCCTGGGAATTTCTAGACCGGACCAAGTCTCGATTTTTTCCCGGAATTTGTATAAATATCTGAAAGCCCTACGTGCAGTGACATTTAAGATTACGATCAGCTCTCTCAACGGCATTCACGTGACGCTCGCAAGTAAATTAGATTAGCTCATATACTCGCGCAGTAACATCTAAGGCGCTGCCCCCCTGCCTGTACAGTGAAAGATACGCTGTACCCTCTTATTGTGCAGTAGGTAAGTTTTAATAAAATATTTAAAAAAAAAAAAAAAAAAAAAAATATATATATATATATATATATATATATATAGGTATATATATATATATGCGCCCTACAGCTCCCTCAATAGCTTCTAAGTTCACGCTCATTCGTCAGCTCGCGCAGTGCCGCTGCGACCATCTGTTTGCGCAGTGGTTTGTTAGAGCACGCCGAGTCCCCAATGCCCTAGCTTCTTCAATGGCTTTGAAGGTCGCACTGCACTCGCCAACTCGATTCTCGAGCTGGCGAGCGTAAATGCCACTTTTAAAATCCTCTTCGATTTCGCTTCCCCTCCTGTCAAGCTGTGAGTGGTGTAATTTATGTACAAAACAGTTCTAATAACCGTTGCTCTAGTCATTTTAAGTAATAGCTTTTTGAATCACAAAAGATGTAAAATCACATATCTACTGTTTTTTTAAATTTGCCATTAAATATGTCTGATCATGATACGGGTTTTTTACAGACTTCAAAAAAGTATGTTACATAAACCAACCTACGAGTAGATAGGTTACAAGCACTCAGACAGCGGCACCTTAAAATCTATACAATAAATAGGCTTAGGTTTCAGTTTCAGGTTTTGGTCAGTGTCGCAACGCCGACGTCAACAGATGAAAGCAGCGGATTACATTTTTCTCTTAACCTCTATGGAAAATCTATGTGTAACTATACAACATTCGATCTTTAAAAACGCCACAATGTTTGCCATTTTTAAAGATCGAACATTGTTTATTTAACCTACAGTAGGATCAACGTAACTTGACCGGATTGAAGTTGGCGAAAAGTGGTTGCGCAGGTGCATTTTTTTTGTAGTAAATGGTGACAGGAAGCGGGGGGCGGGAGCGGTAACTAAAACAAGATAATTAGAGATGCGATTATGCATTACATTGTCATAAATAGTATTAGGTACTACCTAATGTTTTTTGTGATTATTTTCGTAAAGAAATTGTTTTTCAAACTGTCTTATGTATTTACTGTAATTATTCTAGATTTAAACTTTTATGAACTCAATTAGGTAAATAGTAGGCATTTTTACATCGTTGACTTAACATTTTATTAGTATTTTTAATCGATTAAACATAATTAATCGTTTTCGTAAGTAATTTTAGGGTCGCATCTCTATGATATGCGCGAAAATGATAAGAACCTAACTTCAATCCGGTCAAGTTACGTTGATCCAACTGTACCTATCTTTATTATTTTTATAAATTTCATAATTAATATTTTAAAGTTTGGAAATGCCTGATGTTATTCTGTTTGATTTAGAAAAACGGTATATCCGATAATGTCCGAAATAAGTTTAGTTTAAAGTATTTATTAAGCGCTGACTTTGTAATTTTTTTCATATTTTTTTGGTCACTCGGTTCAAAAGTGAAGGGCCCTTCACTTTTATGCAACGGGGGTACAATTTATGCAACTTTCGGAGCGATTATTTCTTAAAATATTCACTCAATCGAAAAAGTTTATTAGAAACCTTATAATGGTTTTGAAATACCTGTCGAACGATGGGCAACACGTTGATTGCTAAAAAAAAATATCAGCTTTGTTACATGTATGGAGTGCCCCCCCTAAAAATCTTTATTATTAATTAGCTGTTAAACTAAGTAGCTGCTACTACAAGACACCTTTTCACCAAATCTCATCAATATTCATTGTGTAATCTTTGAGTAAAATGCCTGTTACATACAGACGGACATGACGAAACTGTTAGGGTTCCGTTTTTGCCAATTTGGTTACGGAATCCTAAAAAGAAGAATAATTAAAATCCTATCGCGCTGTGTACTAGCGGAAAATAAAACAAATTGCATATTAGAGCCAGACTTTTTATTCTGTTATAAAAGACGGTTGCACAGGGCCGGTAAATTCATTACAAATTATTATGATTCTATACAACGTTATTCTTCGTATAGTGCAAACCTGAAAGAACTTTGCTCAGAATCAGTAACATCCCAATGTTTTTTACCATGTTATATTTTACAATCATTAATTAATTAATTATTCTAAGCGTCCAAAGCCAGTTCAGAGTGATGGAAATGTAAATCAACACTTATTTTAAATTATAACACTGGATTGCATACTATACGAATGAGAATGCAAGACCAATCTAATGGCTTGTATTTACATTTAATATTTTTATTTTCTTTTATAGGACACTAGCTTTCACCCGCTGCCACGCCCGCGTGGATGTTGGTTAACGCGATAAAAACTAACATATCCTTTAACGATACTACTTAAGCTATCTTCATAACAAATTTCATTTTAATCGGTTTAAGCGTGAAAACGTAACGGATAGACGTAATTACTTTCACATTTTTATAAGTTTAGTTTTTCCGCTGAAACACGTGTTTCTTTATTTTAAACCAAAAATCCAAATATTTATGATTTAACGTTGAAACTGACGAATAACCCCCCATTTTACACCCTTAGGGGTTGATTATCCAAAAACGCTGAAACATGTGTTTCTTTGTTTTAAATCAATCAGTTAAATACGAAATATCATGAATCTAATTCTAATACTGACGGAGTTTCATACAAACTTACAACCAATATTTTACCCCTTAGTGGATGAATTTCCAAAAATCTATTATTACCGGATGCCTACATTATAGAAGGATACATTTCACGTGTCAACGATCAGGTGTTTAGCCTCTGCGTTGATTCATCAGTCAGTCAGGACAAAGAATTTTATGTACATGATTTTTTAAAGTTAAATCTTGTTGGGGTGTATGATATTTTCGCTATACGATAAATAACGTTGTATAAAAGTGATAAAACAGTAAATATTGAAAATATTTCATTTTTAATTCATGTCAATTTTCTATCACATCCATAAATTACGTCACACGTTGAGGAGGACTGAGGAGCCAATAAAATGTGACAGCATGTGACAATGGAGAGAGAAAGAATAAGCGTTTCACTTTTTTAATTTATGAATTAAAATTTTGTAATATGCGACGTCACCCCACTGGAGCCGTAATCATACAATTGGGTATGACTACTACTAAAATAAAATATTTTATATTGACCATGCAATAATATGTCATGAAGTGTTCTAAAAAAATATGGATATCTATAATTTAACGTGTTGATTAATTTTTAATCAAGAAAATAAATATTGAAAGTAAATTATTTGGCCGTAAAAAACGTGACGTCACATGCTAGCATTTCATACAAATTGTAAGGAACGGATCGTTTTTGACGTTTGTTAAAAAGATGTCGATTTGACTTCAGCCAAATACCCTATTGGGATGATGGCTGCAATAAAAAAAATATAGTTTTCAGTAATCAGGGAATAATACGTCATAATGAGATCTGAATAAAAGTAGTATTCCACAATTTAACGTCTGTAAGAATTTACAATCATCACCAAAACAACTACTAAAAGTAATGATTTGGCGATGCTGAGTTGTGACGTCATGCCTCAGTAATCCGTACAATTTTCTAAAGAGCGTGTCATTTTGACATTACATAAAAATATACTGATGTGACTTGACAGTCATCATCCACAAGGAGGCTCTAAAAATATTTAAATGATATGAAGTAATTTATGAATGGATTCAATATAATATTAACATACATAATTATTTATTAACCTACTTAAAAATAACTAAGAAATTTTACTTATACCTTCCTATATCTTTTTTTTGTCTTTTA
Source organism: Herminia tarsipennalis (assembly GCA_945859575.2). Classification (NCBI taxonomy): domain Eukaryota; kingdom Metazoa; phylum Arthropoda; class Insecta; order Lepidoptera; family Erebidae; genus Herminia; species Herminia tarsipennalis. Next base: position 26,683,323 of record OX243831.2, on the reverse strand, counting down.
GTAACATATTAAGGCAATTTTTAGTTAAGTGCTTATATTTTATTTTACATTTCCAATAGGCATTCCATATACTTTGTTAGACGTAAAGAATTTTATTGTTCAAACTAGTCTTGAAGTGTCTTGACAGCGAATACAAAATTTTCTCAAATTAGAGCAGGCTGACTGAGGAATTATGTTACATTGGACCACACTGAAGTAATGGTTAAAGTTGGTTGTTGGAATAGAGACCGACAAAAAGGGGCCTCTCGCGTACAAGAAGCACACAAAAAGTAACTGTGGTGGCGTGCTTGCGGCACGAGAGCCTCGCATTCGTCAAATTTGTTCGAATCCTTAAAAATCAAATATTATTTGAAAAAAAAAAGAAAAAAAAAAAAACTGTCAATCTGCTATATTCTAGCAAATAAATAGATGTCAAGGTACAGTTGGAAAGTCATTTTATTTTTTAACTTGGGATGGTCCACATTGAAAAAGTAAAAATAATTTAGGGCATGATAAATTATTTGTGCTCTGATATGTAAACAAATACAAATTTTGCTAATTAATACTGATTTATTTATCAGTCATATACCTACCATGAAAACCTTGAATTATGAATAACTAATGTTCACATAGATCCTTTCTCGTGTTCCACCTGGGTGGAGTATGAGGAATCGTATGTCCTCGTGCTCCAACTGATGATATTGTTGTACAATCATTTACATAAGTCATTACATAGCCGTGATATTTTTACTACAACTCTACCACAATGAATTATTTGACACTATGCATTTCGGACCGTTTTGTTTGACCCAGTGTCTGAGAAGATAATTCTAGCATTTCACGGCTATTCTAGACTTACTATTTAGTTAATATTGCAATGCAATATTAGGTCTAGATCACTCAAATGACTAGTGGTCAATTTAAAAATAATTAAATATCTTAATTATTTTTTAATTGACCTCTAGTCGTTGACTGCCATATGCTTTAAATGTGAGTATAATACTACTATAATACGCAATATATACGTGACCCTTCAAACGCATTTGTTTCGTGCTTAATAAAATAATTGAAAGAATAATTGCTATTTTTATCTCAATAAAATGAGCAACTAAAGTCAAAGCGATTTGGCTACAGACCCTACTTTTATTAAAAGAAAGGGCGGGGCTGTGATGCTACAAGATGGTCTTCAATATTACCACCACAATACTTATAAAAACGGCAATGACTGGGTTAGCAGCGTATCGTGGGAGAAGAAAGGACAATGGACAATGTCTGGGCTCTGTAACATTTGTATTTTTTCGTCAACTTTTAACTCTTATGATTTCGGTTGATTCAAATCAAACAACTGACTGTATGTGTGGCACTAGCTATCTTTTCTTTTCACTTCCGAAACATAACCAGCTAAATTGTTGGGATCTGTGTAAAAGTTAAAATCGTCCCATCCAACCGTAGGTGCAACTATATATTTTTTTCTTGCATAGCAACATCATGTAGATCTCTGGACATAAAACACCAGGCGGCAATCTTGGGTGCAAAACCAGATTGTCTTTTTTTTGAGTCGGATAGTACGTAATCCATGGTTATTGTTGAAATTAGTAAACGATTACATTTCTCATCACATTGTGAACAAGATTTGGATAGTAAGAATAATACCATAATTAATTAATTGTAAAATATAATATGGTCCAAAAACTACCCCATTGGATTGTGTTACTGATTTTAAGCAAACTACTTTCAGGTTTGCACTATATCAAGGACAACGGTGTATAAATAGCTATAATTATCAATTATAACTATTCATATATTTAACTTTTTGACTGTTTAACGCCCTGAATATACTTAGAAGATATTTCTCATATTTAGATTTTCTTCTAATGAAATACATCCATAAATGATTTACTATTAATAAATCCAATATAGATGTATTGCATTGGTAGAAATATTTTTAAATTTTTGTAAGAAATTCGTTTTTTGTTTTTGCAACATTCATATCAGAGTATAATCCAGCGTACTAGTAGTATAGAGGTCAGTGACCTGAATAGATATAATGATATATTTTACTTGATTGTACTTATCATCAGTTGGAGCACGACGACATCATTCCTCGTGCTCCACCTAGTGCAACCTGGTGGAGCAGGAAGTACCCCTTTCATGGTATATTTAATTTTAATACACTTTATGATGCAATTTTAAGCACTTTGATTAATACTTTTGATACGACATGATTAATTGAAATTGGAAATTAAGTGAATGACATTGGAACAAATAAAAAAACTATCCTAGGATAGCATAAACCTACTGCTATTTACTTTAAGTACAGTAAGTAGGGCACACACATAAAAATGTATTTCTTCAATTGGGTATTTTGGTTTACCGGTCAAATAGTCTTATAAATTAATGTTTTATAAAAAAACATTAAAACAATACTCTGCAGAAATAGAAATTTGTGTCAAGTGTAATAATATGTGGTCACAATTAGCATAAATTCATTTTTTCATTCAAATTATAATTTAGGTTATTTTTAGATCAGTTTAACACGTAATATTGGCTTAAATAATCATTGTAATCAATTGTAGGGCAATTGGCAATTGATTACAATGATAATAAATTAAAGCAATAGCTTCAGTTATTTTCATTATATTAGCCTCAATTGCAAAACCTATGACAATTTCATTCAGTCTTGTTCCAATTTCAAAGTACCTTTTAAATCTTACAAATATACACTTCAGTTAATGTCAAATTAATTAACATGCTGGTCGTTATATAGGAGACTAGGCACTAATATGAGCACGATTCTTAACTAATATACTTTGGCAAAAGCATTTAAAAAATGAAAATTATAACATAGTCTGTCAAGAAAGTTGTAAATATCTTAAGTGCTACTCATTTCCACTGTGATGACTGACCCATATGATGTTCCACTGCTGGGCACCAGTGTCGCTAGTAGAACCTATTATAGATCATGGGGGGAATTGCCATAATCGTCACGATAGGCGAGCGGGTTGTCGATAGCAGTACGGCTTTAAATCCCTTACGGCCGGTCTCAATAATCTAACTATCGATGGATTGGGCTACTAGACCTATATATTTGACATAAGCTCCATACAAAACTCTAGTAGCCAAATCTACCGATAGGTAGATTATTGAGACCGGCCGTTAGTTGTTATACGACAGCAACAGGAAGATATGGGGTGGTATTATTCTTAAGCCGCTACCACACGGCTTTAATACAAATGTAATAGAATAGCTGGCTAACATATAAAGTCGATCTCTGCATACGAAACGTGTGAACAAGTTTGTATTTACGGCTTTCTTGACTGACTAGTTAGTTTGAATACAAATGCCTACTTACTAAAATCATTTCTAAATTGTCAATAATCATTTTATTGACAAGTTGGACATTGCAAATAAACAGGATTAGATGATCATAAAACAAGCTACAACACCTGTACAACATCTGTACAAAAATTGCTACTTAACGTGTAGTTTCCGAAATGTTGATCAAAACAAAATCAATCACCTATCAAATGAGTACTGTCAACGACTAAAAATACATTGTGTCTTTCTATAACCAGAAATGTGACCAATAAAAAAATAGAATTTGTTTATTTTACTACTTTATTTTTTTAGTTGGTATCCTGATACCATGATCCTACAGGTGATTGTTAACTGACTTGATTTTGTTTATCATTAACCTTTCGGTAACTGGACGTATGTCTATTGATAGCACCTATCTTATCAAAAAAATAATTGAGCATATCAATTTTAATCGAATCGTTTGGGTTTGGTAATAACGTGACCAAAACTAAACGTTTTAAATGCGTTAGAAAATAAAGAATTTCCGTATAACAAAACGAAAAAGTGAATAAGAGCAATAGGTATTAGACTTATTATTTCAGAAATTGGTTTAAGAAATACTCGGATAAAAAAATACTGCATTGAAATGGCCATAAAAAACGCAAATATTAAATATTAACAATCTTCAATGGAGTTACAGTCCTCGTTGACGTATTCGCATGTATATAATTTTCCCTGAAAATAAAAATACAAATTAGAATAAGTCACAATCTAACCCCTTTATCGGCACTAATATTATAAAGAGGAAAGATTTGTATTTTTGTGTTTGTAACGATTAAACTCAAAAACTACAGGACCGATTTAAAAAAATCTTTCAATAGAATGCTACATTATCCCTGAGTAACACAGGCTATTCTAGAAAAAAATAGGGATTCTTGTGTCCACCTCCGTTCATAATAACTTAGCAGACTTTTCATTAGCATTTTAACCAGCGAATATTTTATTTCCTTCTGTTCTATCTTGAAAATTTAATGAAAAAAAAAAAAAACAAAACATTTGCTAGTTAAAATGCTGTAGATTATCACATTCAAACAAACAAACTCTTCATCTTTATAATATTAATATAGATTAACCGTCCCGCGCAACTACGTCTGCGTAAATTTTCCCCGTTTTTGCAACATTTCTCATTGCTGCTCCGCTCCTATTGGTCGTAGCGTGATGTTATATAGCCTATAAGCCTTCCTCGATAAATGGGCAATCTAACAGTAAAATATTTTCAGCTTTATAATATTAGTATAGAGGACTTGAAATCGTTCGGGACTTCGGGTGTCGAACGAATATACAGCATATAGAACTAATCATCACATCATCGTCTTATGCTATATTCTTTAGCAGTGTCTTGTAGACAGTGAGGCATTTTAATATACCAATGGAGGTGTGTATAATTTTTAGAATATGATCTCCATTAAAACATGTAGTGTTACCATCCCATATGCTACTACTTCCGCTACGTCACCAAGTTAACTTTAATCAACATTGCTGTGTAATTCGTACTTAATATTAATTTAAAACTATTAATGATAATACTTGGGTACAATAAATAGTTGTAATAGAATATTAGATGATTGATTTTTGAGGACTGCAAGGACAAAACTCTGCTAGGTTATATTTCGATCAGTATATAATATTGAGTAGGTACCTATTATTTCGTCACTTTGGACCCAGTGGCGAACCTGGCGGGTAAGCCCGGACAAAAAAAAACACTGTTAATAGAAAAAATCGGCCAAGTGCGAGTGGTACTTGCGCACCGAGTGTTCCGTGCATGTGCAACAGCACAACCACCTTCGTAATAGTAGTGGTAGTTCCAGTTTTTTTGCTAGATATGTGCTAAAAAAATTAATATTTTTTGCTTAAATGTAGTATAAACATGCATATTTACCTATATTTTTGATGCACTCGAGCAAAGTGGATCTTGTGTGATATATAAATTGAAACGAATATACAAAGGCCAACGACGAAGGATGCTCCAAGTAGCGGCGGGAACTGTAACAGTATCCATTTATAAACAATTTAGTATTACTAATACTTCACCACACCGACTACAAGAAGTATTATTATACTATTACAATAAATATATGTGAGCTGTTATGGCTTTCCATCTATACTTAATATTATAAAGATATAAAGTTTGCGAGTTTGTGACGTTGTAGGGAGTTATAATCTCTGGATTTATAGAATCGATTTTGAAAAATCTTTTACCAATAGAAAGCCACATTATTGGGAGAGTCATAGGCTATACAACATCACGCTACGGCCAATAGGAGTGGAGCATCAATGAAAAATGTTGCAAATACGGGGAAAAATGACCCAAACGAAGATGCGCATGACAGCTGGCGTTTTATAAATGGGGTAGTAAAGGTTAACTTTAAGCCTTACAACTCTTACTCCGATGCGGCAAGCAGGTAGTTTTTTGAAATAATGTTTTATGCCCTCTAAAAAGGCACATGAGGGGACAAAATTGATGATTTTTAATAGTAGAAAACTAGTTCAATCGGAACGCTACTTTACTAAGTTTGTTCTAAAGTCTATCTAATGATGAATGATCTATTTAATCTAAATTGAGAAGTGCCTACTATAAATAACATTATATTTTAAAAAACCCGCGGGAGCATTTACGCATTAACTGCTGGTGGTTGACTGGCATTATTAATACCTGAAGAACGGGTAGGCAAGTGGCACAAACTTTATTATAAGTCTTCAATCGGACACGACTATATTTTTTTGCTATTCATATAATATTCTTTTGTTCCATTTTTGTGTGACCGTTTGCTAGGTGGCAAAGGCCTCCTCCAATCTTCTCCATTTTGGCCTTTCTATGGTCACACTACCCCATGTTATTCCCGCGACTAGTCTAACGTCGTCTACCTCTCTTTCTTTTTCCATCTCTAGGGTACCATTGTGTGATTATTTTACTTCATTTATCCTATTGTCTTTTTCGTCTGATGCACAAAGTACTTTCGGTAATTTTATTATTAGTAGAAGAACATAGTTTGTCCCATTTGCCTAATAGGTAGCTGTTTTACGAGTCTACACAAACAATAAACAACCAAAAGTAGTTCAATTGAACGCAGGTCTATACCACTTAAGGCTACCTCTGTCCATTGAATAGGAGTGAGGTAGGTATATCTTTTCTTATACCTATATACGAGCAATAGTTGTTTAGATATTTATATGTATAATCTGAATCTCGGCAACGGCTCCATCGATTTTCATAAAATTTAGTATGCAGGGGTTTCGGGGGCGATAAATCGATCTAGCTAGGTCTCAGTTTTAGAAAACGTCGTTAAAAGATCCTCGCGAAGCTCGGTCATCCAGGTACTAATAGTATAATGGAACAAATTTATGGTTTTTAAAAATATTTGACTAAATATTTATTCCTAGAAGTGACAGTAATTAATTAGGGCAGTTTAACCTATGAGAAACAAAGGACAATTCGGAGTAGCGAGCAAATGCTCGTCATAATATCCATTCACTGGTGACGACAAACAAGCGCAGGTTCAACAGGCTACTCCCGGACAGCTTGAAGCAGCCAGTGCCTATCGACCGATTCAAGATGCTACTGCAAAGTATTGTACTTCCACACATACACGGACACGCTCGCTTTTTGTTTTATACAAGCTAACCCACGCAACTTCGTGTGCGTAAATTTTCCCCGTTTTTGCTCCGCTCCTATAGGTTGTAGTGTGATGTTATATAGCCTTATAGCCTTCCTCCATAAATGGGCTATCCAACAGTATAATTATTAAATTCGGACCAGTAGTTCCTGAGATTATCGCGTTCAAACAAACTTTTCAGCTTTATAATATTAGTATAGATTTCCCCGTGTCTCCGCTCCGATAGCCTAGCACCTACGCCTAATTAAATCCTACTTTAATATGTAGCTAATAGTACCCATACAAAGTAATAATACTCACTAGCTTGTGTTTCGTTTAAGGCAATAGACCACTAATTGATAAATTTATTATCAATTACTTGGTAAACAAATGTTTCCTGTAAGGAATTATTTGCAATATATTATTAATATTAGCGTAAGTACAGTATTCCTAGTATAATAAAACAGTCTGTGTATGATTTGTTCATTCCCCCCGCCCCCGAAATTGCAACACAGTACTCATTTGACGGATGTTTAGTCAATTGGGTATTTGACTACTGTCAAAATAAAATATTTTAAAACAACCAGGTAAAAATATGTCATAAAGTGTTCTAAAAAATATGTTCATTTATTAATTTAATGTGTTACTTAATTTATAATAATAAAGAGAAACACTGAAAGTAAATGATTTGAATACGATAGAAAACGTGTCGTCATATGCTAGCATTCCATACAAATTTGTACAGAGCGGCTAGTTTTTGACGTTTCTTAAAAAGAGGCTGACATGACTTTAGTCAAATACCCTATTGTTCCCCCCCCCCCCCCCCAAATTACGAGGACCTACCCCGAAAACAAACAACGGGTCAGCCCATACCAGAATGAGAAATAGTGTTACACATGGATAAGATACCAAGGATAGTATACCACGGTATCACATCAACAAGTCCATGCACAAATAGAGCAGCAGGTATGAACTTTGATAACGGGAGCAGTCTCAGTTGTCATTCGATCGAGATCTCTGTGCGTCTATGTATGCGCGGTAGGTTTTCACTCGTTGTAAGTTTATTCCACCTTGTTCACCTGGGAGAACAAGTGGAAATAAATGGTGTCCTTTGTTCACCTGGGTAATATGTTTACATTCGTGTCTTTTTAAATTCAATGATTAAAAAAAATACCTGTTTTTTTTGACAGAAACTATTATGGTACGACAAATAATGTTGATAAAAAAAATCATAATCATTTTCAACATTTCGATGAAATTGGGGGCTTTTGTTCACTGTGCTTTGATAATTCATCGTTGGTATTGGTGCCTAATCAGACTAGAATGTGGGTGAATAAAGTCCACAAAAATATTTTAAAAAGTCGCGTTTATTCACCTGGGTGATAAAATTCCAAGGGGAACAAAGGACACCTATGTTCACTTAATTCACCTGACATCATCCAGGTGAACAAGGTGGAATAAACCCGTTGTACTGAGCCGACCTTCTTTATAACGTAGTAGTGGAATGCCCTCGGTATGTGTCCTATTTAAAAGATGAAAAATCCTCAAGGCGCCGTGTGTGTTTGATCCATGTCTCTATGTAAACTTCAAGAAGAACCGGTAAAATGAAAGAAGTACATTTCGAAAGACAAAATAACATTTACCTCTTTACTGCACTCGTATTCCCAGTTAACACTAATTAGGTTATCATAAAGTTTCAGGAATCTCTCGACGGGACACTTAGTGCCACAATATGGTATGCTCAGGACAACTGGCTCGGCTATCTCGGTCGAATTTCTGTACGAGATTCTCACGTAATGCGTTGAGTTTGAGTTATCTGAAATTAAGATAAAAATATTTTTTTATATCGTCTAAATACTTGTTTTTATTTGATTGTAATCATGAAATTTTTTTTTGTTTTTATAGGTCAAGGCCCGACTTTACAAACATACATTATATATTTTATGTATGTAATAAATAGACCTTCACAGTACATCAAGGTCAATAGTTTGACTTAAAAATGTAGACTTCGTTTAGACACTAACTCTATGGTACGACGTTAAAAAAATTATATTGAATAATATCTTACTTTTTGTATTTTATTTTTATTATAAGTTACTTTTAAACACAGCAGCATTAACAGCTTACTATAAATAACCTAAGTCAATAAAATGAAAAATGTGACGACACTAGCAAAAACGGCTAATCACACTAATATTATTAACGCGAAAGTTTGTAAGTGTGTGAGTGTGTATGTTTGTTGCTTCTTCACGTCTAAACGGCTGGAGTGATTTTAATAAAATTTGGTATGGAGTTAGCTGACACCCTGGATTAACACATATAATAGGCAATAAACCGCGGGTAACACTGCGAGGCATAGCAAGTGTAGAATAACTTCTAGATGATTCCATGGAATTAGTATGTGAAATTTATATGGCGTATAGAGTAAGTAATAGTGATTATTTTAGTATGAATATTTTTTACCAATACCTATATATCTTGAAAGTTACAAGATTAATGCAGCATTAAGGTCAATATTGATGTTTCTAACATAATTTTTAGTGTTCCGTAGCCAAAATGGCAAAACAGAACCCTTATAGTTTCGCCATGTTCGTCCATCGGCAGCTTAGCTCAGAGACAGTTAGTGCTAGAAGGTTGTAATTTTGCATGGAAACACACATTACTTATGCCGACAAAGTGAAAGAATAACATTTTGAAGCTAAATGGAAGTAGGCTTTACAAATTAACGAGTAACAGCAGACCAAGTGGGAAGTAACAAAATTTTCGTACAGATTCCATTGAAAAATACTTATAAAACGTTGTTAGAACGGGTGAAACAAGAACAACAGAAGACCCACTTCTTAAGCCGCATTCGGATGGGGGACTACGGAACCCTATATTGTGCACACTTGCACTTACCCGGTTTTGCATGTTACGCTTAGTTTGGAAAAAAATAATACATTTCTAAATTTCAAGATAAAAAATTGAAGATTTTCAACATTTTTTTTTTCTTATAATTTTTTTTAATATCATATTTTACAATATAAAGGGGGTGTCCGAAAAATGGGTTATAAAACACGGTGAACAGTGTGGTACAAAAAAAAAATGAAAAATTGTGTTATTTTTATAAATACCATTTATACTTTTCTATGCATTTAGTAAAAGAACTATTATTTTGATAATACAAATAAGACACTTTAATTTATTTGTATAGATGTATAGATTAGGAGGTGAGCCGTTTACTTCACGCAAGGGCTTTGGGGGCCGTGCCTGCGCCTTTAATAAAAACTTTAAACGACTCATCAGTGAAAGTCTCGTGATCAGAAGACAGCCTTAAGTATATTTTTTAAATGATCTAGCGTTCTGAAAACTTTACATATTGATTTTAGGAAGAATTCTTTAAAACTGGTTACGCTTCTATTTGACAATATTTTTAATTAGAAGACTATAATAGGGGTCTGCCGTTTTTGTGCTCAATAGTTGGCGCTACTGTTAAGTCAGTTACTGTTATTATCTTATACCCGTGCCGTATCGGGCATACCTACGTCCCGTTTTATTTGAAAAAATAAAAAATTAAACAAAAACAGTTTAGTAAATATGCGCAAGTTATACTTTCAAAGCACTGACATTCATTGCCCCAAAACTTATATTTGCTGTAATTCATCTCCATAACTCATATTTGCATGTAATTCATCTAAGGTATTATGTGACATTTTAGAGACCTGACTCTACAGGCAATTCACACGTGATAGCTCCCATTATTACCTATTATATATACAATTAGTTTACCTATTATATCCAATTAGTTTACCTATTATATCCAATTAGTTTACCTATTAATAGTAGTTAATAATGTATGCAAACAATTTCTACTACATCTATTATTTTATTACCTTTACAGCATAGGCATTTTATAAATATTTGGACACCTACATAAACCTATTGCAGATTAGCATTGGAACTCATCAACTATTTATTTGAAAAGATACACACGGAATGGTGCACTATCCTTTATATATATTTATGTTATCAATACGTTTTGCCTTTAGTCGTCGTAGAAATTAGGTTAGTTTTTATTTTATAACTTTGCTTAAGAATGAAATTCCTCGTACTGGGGGATACGAGGTACTTCACAAACTTACAAACCAGAGACAGGTCTCTAGAAATAGACCCTACAATCCCTTGCGTAGCTGTCGAAGGCACTCTCATTGCGCTACCGAGGCAGTCAAGTTGTTTACATTGAATAAGCATTGTCAATTTTCCGGCTGACTAACTAGAAGACCTTGTCAGATCCATTCACTTTAAACAATTTCCTTATTCTTAAAAAAATGTAATATTCGTTTCAAGTTATAATTACTCTTCATCATCATCATCATCATCATCAGCCTATCGCAGTCCACTGTCGGACATAGGCCTCACCAATTGCACGCCACTTTGTTCTAACTTCGGCTCCTCTACTGTAGGTCAATGACCAACACATTAGGTATCAACATTAGTTATGCATTTACGGGTATTGGTTTCATAGGTATACTGGGAAAGCATTTTCTTATATTGGTATATTTCTTAGGGATGGAACTATTATGTAAATAAGTAGAAAAAAAACCGGAGAAGTGCGAGTTGGACTCGCTCACCGAGGGTTCCGTATCAAAAGGTAGGTACATATTTTTATTATATTTTATAAATATGTGGACACCCTTTAATTTTCAACGTTTTATTTTTTGGAATTTTCACTTTATTTGTGTTTTTTTAACCTTGCGTTTTGCCAAATTTTATGATTCTAGGTCAACTAACATATTGGTTTTAGACCTAAACTTGGTACTTGACCAAGAAAGTTAAAAGCAAGGTCTTACAGCATAAGGGAAAATTCCGAAAAATAAAAAGGTAAATTTGGTACTTACAAGTTTTCACAAAAATCTAAATTTACCTTTTATGTTATCATCGTGTTGACTCGGGACCTTGATTATACACCTAATAAGGACGTTATACCTCAGTATCTGGTATAAATTTTAACTTGCTAAGTCCACCCGTTTCTGAGAAAAACGGTGGTGACACGGACAAACAAACGGACAAGAGTGATCTTATAAGGGTTCCTTTTTTACCTTTTAGAGCATGGAACCCTAAAAATGATCAAAACTTTTTGTTTGAGTGTATATTTTTGGAAATAATCACTCTGAAAGTTGCATAAATCGTGTGTTCCCCCTTTTAACTATTGAACCGTGTGACCAAAGAATATGGAAAAAATCACAAAGATAGCGCTTAATAAACACTTTAAACTAAAATTATTTCGAATAAAATGGTATATACCGTCATTGAGTTATTGCCACAAAACTGCGTTTCTCAACAAAAGGGCGTAAGTGCCATGGAAATACGCTCTTCTACTGATGCAATTATTCGAGGCTGCGGAACCCTACACTGAGCATGGTCCGTCATGCTCTTGCCCAGTTTTTTTCTCGTCTATTATATGATTTATTTACATTAATGACGTAAAACAATATTCTATTATACAAGTGTTTTATTGTGAAATCGCTTACTCACACTCCAGCTGTTATTTTGTCATTATTGTGATGATGTCATTGTCTCTGTTATCAGAAACCTACCTAGCAACTGAGGCACCTGCTTCTCGCTCAAGAAACTTACAACAGATGTATTTTGTAGATTCCGTCAGTGTAAAAGCAAAAGAGATACAGTATAGAGCGAGTTCTCGCCGGCAGTGTGAACACTCAGCGATCAACTATTAATATATGTATCTCTTTTGTTAACACGGGATCTACATAAGTATGTACTTGTCTTGAGCGATAAAATCGCTGCTCGCTACACAGGTGCCTAAGGCATTGGACGCGCAATCGTGAGGTCGCGGGTTCGAATTCAACCCATTATACTAACGACGAGAACCGACTCTGAACACAAGTTATTAAGCTTAAATGGAGGGGTTAACAGGATTGCTAGTAAGCCCACATTGCATGTTATTTTTCAAAGATAACTTCTTTAAAAAATACATTTTAAAAATAAAAACACCTGCCTATTTAAAAAAGATTGAAACAAGAGAACATTAAATCATGAAGTCGGTGGCATTAAATTTTTTATTTTTATTTAATACTTTTTAGTGCTTAGTTGTAAGACGTAACGTAACGTAATAACTATAACCACAAAAAAATTGAGTGAATTGTAAGCTCAAAGGCTTGTGTTAGGAGTGGGTTCACATGGGCTGCGAGCGGGCGTACGGGGTAATCTGCCCCGCCCGCTGCCTCCCGTGGAGGCGCGGCGCCCTGTGTGTATCCAGGGGCCGCGTGGGTGTGAAATGCCCGGAACGCTACAACATCGCGTCCGGGCATTGCCACTGGGCGGGCCGCCGACGGTATAACACATTCCGGCGGCCCGTTCGCGAAGGTGGCGAGCGATACACGGCGGGTTTTTTAGTGGGTGCAAACCCCACACTACCTCCACCGTCTTCCCCGGACGGTGGGGGTGTTCGTCAGGAATTTTTCCCGCCAAAAGAAAAAAAAAAAAAAGGAGTGGCTTCACGTCGCGACCTCACGATTGCGAGACCGTTGCCTTAGCCATTAGGCTACCGCCGCTTCTTGTCTTTCATGTTTACTATTTTTGTAAACATAATTAATATAGGTTTTGGTAAATTCTGTTTTAATAGACCTCCCAAAAATGGGATAGGTGCCTACTGTGGGGGATACTTGCCTCATGCAGGGATGGACTCTACAAATGCTAATCGATTTTTTAATCAACTTTCTAAAATAGTATAACGTTTTAAGTATTTAATGTGTAGTACAAAACTGGGGCAACTATCCCACTTGGGTATCTATCCGGGTTTGACACTATAGAGTTCCATTATCAAATGACCGTTCAAATGTCAAAACCAAATATAAGTGCTATTGTAGTTTTAAGATATTCAAAGTCATATCTCGCGTCCTATGCATTAAATCGATATATACTACAACAATTGTAAACCATTGATTTCTCAACAAATTTTACTTTAAGATTTTATCTTTCGTTCCTAGGTTCAACCCTAAGATGACAGGACAAACAACAACATTGTAGACTGTGTATAAAAGACTAGCTGTCCCGCGCAACTTCGTCTGCGTAATTTTTCCCCGTTTTTGAAACATTTCTCGTCGCTTCTTCGCTCCTATTAGTCGTAGCGCGATGTTATATAGCCTATAGCCTTCCTCGATAAATGGGCTATCCAACAAAAAAAGATTTTTTCAAATCGGACTAGTAGTTCCTGAGATTAGCGCGTTTAAACAAACAAACAAACAAACTCTTCCGCTTTATAATATTAGTATAGATTATATAATGTATTATTCTTACCTATAATGAGCTCAAAGAATACGGCGGAGGTATAACAAGGACAATTCCTATCGAACATGCCTAAAGCATTGAGTATACTTCCAACAGTCAAATCGTGGGCACTGTATATTTGCACTTTGCGATGTTTGCCGCCGACCTCATCGTTCATAGCCTTGACCAGATGTGTACTAATAGCTTTGAGTAAGGGACCCACTTTTAAACGTGCCAAAAGTGGCGTTCCAGTTGGTGTAGTGAAACTGCAAAAAAGTTTTTATAACAATGTGAGTTAGACTCCTTAGAAGAAGATTGACATCATACCGCAACTGACAAAAGAAAGTGGAGAGAGATTGGGAAGGATTTCTCTTACAGTTGGGCAATACATGCTAGTAATGATAATAATAATAATAAAGCAGTACTTCTGTATACGGCTCGCATTGTGAGGTTTTTTTCTCTGGGGCCGTAGCCACCGGTAGCTTGGTCACTGTACCCGATGTCAGTAGGACACTATTTTTTTGAAATTACATAATGTCAGATACTGCAAGGGGATGGAGGCCCTGAGATCTTCCGTTTCTTTTACACGTCGTAGATATACACAATAATAAATCAATATATTGGAGCAACTCACACACAGCCATCTAATTCCAAACTAAGCAACCAGACAGCCGATTAACATAGGTACTAAGATAAAGTACACCCAGACAGAATAATTAATCGTGCTTATCAAAACAACAAAGATTTACCTAGGGTGGGAAATCGGGAATCGAACCCACGACTTCTGGCTTTTGACTTTAAAGGCAAGTCAGATTCAGTAAGTTCCAATATTATTAATTACTACATGTCCTTGGAAGGCAGATCTCTCAGTTTTAAGAGAATCTGTAAAAGCATTAACATAGTGAAGTAACTTTTAAACCGAATGTTTCCTTCGCCATTGTAACAAATTTTGTGTGCAATAAGTTTAAATACATAAAAAAAAATGCTTTCTTTAGAAGACAATTCTTTCGCTAATTGAAACGCTTTTATTGATGTATTGTTTAATAATATTTAATACATTTTTTACCTGTAGCAAGCTGGCTCTTGCATTTTATTAGGATATACCGATTGCGTCCAATTCGGCAATGTGAGATTGTAAAGTGTCTCAATGTATAAAGTACTGTAAATATCACTGATATCATAATAAGTCTTTACTTTCATACCGGTGTACGCTGACAAATAACTGCAAAAATATAAACACAAAGTATTAGTATAAATAAACAAAGATTTTTATGGCAACCGTGACATTAACCACCGCGTTCCTGAAGAACTTGTACGGCTCTGTGAGTTTCATTGCAGAAACCATATATAAAAAGACTTTAACGCATAATCCGATCAGCCGTTTTGAAGATTTACTTGAACTTTTTGTCCCACTTGTCGGAGGTTTTTGATGTTCAGTACTTTACTATACAACATCTACACAGAACCAATGAATTCTCGGTTGTTATTTCAATAAGGAAAATTTTACAGTTAGCCAATAATAGAATATTAAGCATTCAACAAGTGCTAGGGTTTGATTACCTCACGGAACACTACTTTGTGTGATTCACAAATAGTTTATACAAAGATATTTTAAGGTTTGAGGTAGGTATCTTTTTCTAAACTCCCGTTTTGGGCACGACCATGATTTACCCCCATAAGGCTTGATATTCTAAAACGCTGGTAGCTTGTTTTTATACGAAAGCAAAAAGTCAAATACTATTTTTACAGATGTAACTTCAAAACTGACGGAGTTTCATACAAAATCGTAACCTCTATTTCACCCCCCATGAGGTTTGATTTTCTAAAAACGGTGAAACCCGTGTTTCTTTATTTAAATCGAAAAACCAAATACGAAATATCAATCATAGATATCGCTTCAAAGCCCTACACACTTGCGACGCCTATTTTTTTACCTCCCCTTAAGGGATTATTTCCAAAAGTAATTTCTTAGTGGATGAGTACAACATAAAAGACGCCAAAATTCAAAATTTCAGGTATGTAGCAAGTTTAGGCTCTGCATTGATGAATCAATTAGGGAGACTGTCAGGACAAGCAATTACTTATATTATAATATTGTATAGATTAAATAATCAGTAAAGCAGACAATGAACTATATAGTCAATAATGCCATTAAAAAATATTGACCAATAATCATGAGACATAATTATTATGAACTAGGTATGTTGCCTTGTTGAATAATATTATTATAAAAATAAATAAGTAACAATAGTTTTATTGTAATCTGATATTTAGGTATGGAACGTTTAAATACATAATGAGCATTTATAATGGGTAATGGATTAAATATTCCCACAATTATGTAACGATTCAATACCTGTATCGATTAATTACCTACAGTTATTTAGTTTCAGTATTTCGATATTCTACAGACTTGCAAATAATGCACATACGGCGATATTTTTATATTCTTTCTATAATATTCCAATGATTATGAGAGCCATCATACATTTTTGGACATTGAAATAGAGCCCCAGTGTTTTATTTATATTTAATAATAATATTCTTTATTGTACACAAATACGAAAAAAACCAAGTATATATTGTAAAACTTAAATTAGGTACCTTATCACTAAGAGCGATCGCTTCCAGGCAACCTTTGGATGGATAGAAGAGACAAGTGAAGAGATAGATAGGGGTAGTGTACAGCGTAAATAATGCATAGATATTAATTTAGAGATATCAATAATTTAAAAGAAAGGAAAGATAAATTAATGGAATATTAAAAGTTTAATTTGAAAGATAATGATGCTTCAACATTCTTTTAAAAGATGCCAACGATTGAGCTCGTCTTATAGAAAGAGGCAGTGCATTCCATAGTCTTGCTGTCTCGACAGTAAATGTCATAGAATTTTGTGGAATGCGCTGGAATTTCCAATATTAAATCCTCCGATGACCTAAGGAATCTTGAATGTGTGTCATGAAGGGACTTGAAACGTTCTTTGAGATACAAGAGAGTAAAAGGGTTAAAGAGCATACTATACAGTAATGAGAGAATGTGAGTATTCCGATGAAGACGTATTGGGAGCTATTCGAGCACGTTGTAGAATGCAGAAACATGATCATATTTGCGCAAATAAAATATAAATCTAATATAGAAATTTTTGACGCGCTCAAGTTTGTCAAGTTGCTCATCAGCATAGTATGAGTACTAGGAGAGACTGCGTCAGCGCAATTTTAGTAGTAATCGGTAAAAAGTTTCGAAGTCTTCGCAAAGACCCTGAAGATGCAAATAATTTGCGAATTCCTACAACTGGAAACCCCAGAATAAATTGGGATCAATAATAATATCCAGGTTTTTTACACTGTTGCTTAATGTTATTGGGGTAAATATAACTTGAGGCAGTAGGTTCCAATGGATTCGTGATATCATCCTTGCGCTACCAGCGACACGAACGACGGATAATTTGTGTTACACAATAGTAATTAGTTTACAAATAAATAAATGTCAATAATAATATCTTGGGATAACTTACACAATGCTATCTGACCCCAAACTACTGTACTATGGCAATTAGACAACTGATAAACATACTTTTCTAAATACATACATATATTATAGATAAATTACACCCAGATACTGATTAAACTATCATGCTCATCACATAAAGTTTTATCCTAACTCATCACTAACCACTAGACCAACAGGCCAATATTTTTTATTACTAGTACTACTCAGAATTTAATAAATATACAAACAGTATGGTACAAACAAACAAAGGTAAGACACAATGTTATGCTATGTGACCTTTTGGGTGAGCTTACCCTCTAACATTCCACATAACTAGCGTTTCATCTTATTGAGGCAGCAATAGCCTTTACTAATAAAAATGAACACAAAACTTGAAAACCCTAAATTGTCATTCATTCTTTACAATATAATTAGAATACTTACTCCATTAAATTCTGGTATTTGTTCAACCGTGCCACATAATCCTTTGAATGGACTAGCCTCTCATATTCCTTGTCATAAGCTGGGCAGGGCTTCTTCATTGCTAGAACCTCATCCTCAGTTTCGGGTACAGTATGCACTGGTATAGGTTGCCACATTAAATCTGAGTCCCATATAGTATTGCCAGATGGTGGATACAGCCCTGGAGAAAGTATATTATTAAAACATCACGGTAGTCTTTATGATTCTTATTATTTAAAGTTTCTTTAAGAGCTTAGGGTTAGCCAATAAGGTAAGCCAAATGCTGATCGGACAGACATTCAGACTTCATTTAGAAACTGAAATGCAAAGAACTCACCAGCTAAGTTTGCTTGTGCTGACATAAGTGTACGGTCCACATCAGTTGATCGAACATAGATCTCAGCTGGATCAAAATCTTTAGAAAGCAAATGCTGAAATGTAAAATTTATTATTACACATAAAATATTAAATAATAGTAGAAATATAGATTTGCAGTAATAAAAAAATCTCATCAATTTCTGGAAGTCCTTTAAGACTTCCAGAAATTGATGAGATCTTTAGATTTAGTGGTTGGTAGGTAGCTTAAATATGAAGCTTTACTACTGTAGTTTTACACCCTTATTTATAATACTTTAGTAACGGCATTTTAAGAAGCAAATGTTAGAATAGAAGAAGACAAAACATTCGCTTGTTGCTAGTACACATTATAATAGGGTCAGTATTATAAAGGCAATAGAAACATAAAACATATACACAGCTTTATAGCTATGGTGTTTAAAAAAATTAAGTGCAAGTTAAAACTCCAATTTTATTAGTTTCAATAGGTATACCTAAAGAAAGATATTATCATTCAATGATGATTTGTAAATCATCATCAGCAAATAATTAAAAAACTGCACACAGATAGTTATAATGTAAGCATTTTTGAAAATTTCAACCTCTAGAGGGGTGAAATAGACTTTACGTGATTTATATTACGAACGCGGGCAAAGCCATGCTGAATTCATAGATAACCACAGGTTCCTTATTGGGTCGCATAACTTTTTGGTCCTAATTTGATATAGCATAATTTTATTTGCACTAATAGTTGCTAAACATAATATTATTTCGCATAAATCCTTGCGCACAATTTGGTTACTCATATTTACTATTGATATAATGATTTAAAAGCTAATTTATAGCATAGCACTAGACACGCTTATCCTTATTTGTGCATAATTGCTTAATGCTACACGGCATCACAACAATGCAATATGGATTATAAATGTAATTTTCGACTTATTATTACTGAACTAACTTATAAACCAAAAGCGTGAATTGGTGTTAAAACAGAGGCGGTAATGGTAGGCATTGTTATTTGGTGTAGTAAATAAACTGGGTTTACTTCTTTACTCCCAGGGGGGCAATTCGTACATGTAACAAGAGCTGATAAATCTGTGTTAAAAAGTTTTAATTTCTACAATAAATAAAAAATACATAACTTTCCATATCCATGTTAAATCAATTCATAGATTTGGATATAAGTTAGTGGCACATCACTTGAAGTGTCTTATAAAAAAACTAAGGTTTCTAAAAAACCGATCATGTTTTTAGTTTTTGCCGAAAAACTGCGCTTCTCAACAACAGGAAGTAATTTCCATAGTCATGGTGCCCTTCTGCTGGTGCACTTTTTTACATTGTGTTTTTTCTTAAGACTTAATTTAATAACAATATTTTTTTTTTATAAATTAGTAGTCTCTGTTACCCCCCTAACTAATATTAGTTTTTTTATAATCAACTAAATACTGAATATCCCCAGACTCTATGCAAGACGTTGTGGGCTCGATTCCTACATGAGACACCACTTTGTGTGATCCACAAATTGTTTTTGCAGTCTGAGTGTAATTTGTGTCCATAACTTGTATGTTTGTAAAGTCCCCCATTACACAGGCCTTGTACCCTACTACATCCTTTAAAAAAAAGATAGATTATAATGATTATAATAATAGTATTGTTATGCCTTTAACAGTTATGGTAAACTCATTATGCAAGAGTATTTTAGGATATAAAAATCCCATGACAACACATTTTGGTTATATGCCAAGTATATTGGACACAGTTCAATTTAAACTAGTTCATAGTGTTTATTAAAAAAAAAAAAATAGTTCAACAAGTCAAAACTCTGTCTGATTTATATGTTTAATACACACATATTAAGTGCAGCCAAGCAGTGGTAGCTCTTTAGAATTGTTTCCATCATGAATGCCATTAAATTCTTAAAAATAGGTACTTGCTGGACTTTTATGAGTAAGTACCTAATTAAGCTGAAATGACTAACATTTAATACAGATAACACAATATCAACCAATCATTAGGCCAAGTATAGTTAACTATAGCAATAATTACTTAATGAAATGTAAATAAATTAACATACAGTCAGTTATATTGAATATATATATTATCTCTAATATTATAAAGAGGAAAGATTTGATTGTTTGTTTGTATTGAATAGGTTCCGAAACTACTGGACGGATTTGATAAATTCTTTCATTGTTGTGAAGCTACACTAACCCCGGGTGACATAGGCTATTTTTTATTCCTGTATCGCCACGGGAACGAGAATTACGCAGGTGAAACCACGATGCATCCACTAGTACTAATTATAAAAATTGATTCAGAACCTAAGCCTGATTAATCAAAAGAAATAGATTACTTTTAAATAACAAGGTTGTAGATTAATACTGAAACATAATTTGTAACAAATTATCAGTAGGTACATAATTGATAAACATAATCTGTTTCTGTGGTGCTGTGGGAGTGTATCCAACTGTTACACAAGAAGTTTTAATCCCCACCCAGGATAAAGCTTTGGGTGATGTGCACAATGGTTTATTCTGTGTCTGGGTGCTATTTATCTATCATATGTATGTACAAAAAAAGAAAAAAAAAGTATGTTTATCAGTTGTCTGGTTTCCATAGTACAAGCTCTGCTTAGTTTGGGATCAGATAGTGTTGTGTGAATTGTCCCAAGATATTATTATTAGTACCTGGATGACCGAGCTTTGCTTGGTTTTTTTTAACAACATTTTTTAAAAATGAAACCTAGCGATTAATTTATCACCCCCAAACCTTCATACTAAATTTCATGAAAATCACTGGAGCTGTTACCGAGATTCAGATTATAAATATAGGTATAGATATATTTATATACAATTGCTTGTTTAAAGATATAAGATTATTATCAATACGTCTTACACATCTTTGGCAAAAGTTGTGAAGAAACTATATAGTCTGTAATTGGCAATGGGTGCTGGCACAATCTTAAAGAGGCAATAGGATAGCTTCTGACTTTGTCCAGTCTGTAGTGACTTCCTATTAGTAAAAAATGAGACTTTCAATTATCCAGTGATCTCTTGCCGCATGTAGCATGCATTTATTATCATTAATTTATTATAATAAAGCTCTGGGCTGACCCAAGGGTAAAAGAAGTGAAGCTATTGCCCTATCCTATGTAGTCACGAAAATAAATATGAATACAAATTTTAGCAAATATGTGATAGTGAAAATATTAACCAAAGGGTGCTTAAAAACCAAAGCTCTGCCCTGGACACCCTGGTCCAAGTGCTGATGATGCATCATGTCAACTGGACCTGACCATCTAAGTAATAATAAAGCCAAGTCTACAGCTAACTTTGTAAGAGACTGGTGCCTGAGGTAGGTTTGTACAAGTACACAACCTGTATTACAAGTCACCAGCGAAACTTATAGCATTTAAAAAAAACAGAGCCACTAAAATAGCCATACTTAATTATATAGGAAGGTAAAAACAAAATTGCTGCAACTGCTACTTAGTAATGTAACATGATCATAACATTCATAGCAGCAGGTATGTAACAGGTGTCAGCTTACCGAATATCTCTGCCTCAGCCACTTTCCTAGAGCATAATGTTGCCTCTTCCCAACATTGGTTAATTCGCCAAACTTCACGGGCCAGTATGACTGATTCTTCCAAGGATCAGTGGGGTAAGGTTCCACCGGAGTCCTATCACCATGACGGAATACAATTGCAGCATATTTCACACTTTCGTCCCCTAATGTAACAGTTGCACAAATAAAAATAAATAAAAACTTTATCATGTTGTTTTTATTTATTTTCTACTTATTTCGTTATTCAAAAACAGAGAATGTACATATTAAAAATAATAATGTCTAAAAAATACAATATTCATTAAATTATCAGGGACTACGAATTATAATTACGAAATAAAAATGTAACGAGTAAACGCAATGAACTCAGCGAACGAGGACCGAGCACATCAATGACAGGGGAAGGGAAGGGGAGAGGGACCACAACAGACCGCCTGTCAATGTCAACTCGACGAAGTATTTTAGTGTTCGGGGTTGCCAGACAATATATTTTTTACTTATCCCTTGTTTTTAAAATTTTTAAGCAATTATATTTTATTTTTCTGTGTTTATTAGTATATTAATAACGTAATTAAACATGTTTTTTTTTCAT
Source organism: Herminia tarsipennalis (assembly GCA_945859575.2). Taxonomy (NCBI): domain Eukaryota; kingdom Metazoa; phylum Arthropoda; class Insecta; order Lepidoptera; family Erebidae; genus Herminia; species Herminia tarsipennalis. The sequence goes on along the minus strand of OX243831.2, from coordinate 26,660,675 downwards.
TAAATATTAACCCCTTAAGGAGTGGTTTCACGTCGTCGGTAGTATAGGTAGTAGGGGTAGGATTTGAATCAGCGACCTCGCCATTAAGCCATTAAGCTGCCGCCGCTTACAACAATAAGATGACTAATTAAACTGTATATTATGATGATACTGACATAATAAAAAAAAAGCAAATAACCAAAAGTACAGCCTTCTAGCACTAACAGTCTCTGAGCAAAGCTGTGGACGGACGGACGGACATGGCGAAACTATAAGGGTACAATAAAATCCGTATTTAAATGAACTTATGTTAATTAAAAATCTAAAATTATTTACGAAAAAAATATTTTAACTGTCAATTTATGGAAAATCAACTTAAAAAATAATCTGCAGAAGTCTACACGTACTATTTTTTTTTTCTCTTTTTTGGCCGTATAAAATGCCTGAACGCACACCTCCAGCACCCGGGGTAGACGCAGGAGGTAGTGTGGGACCTGCCCCCACTAAAAATCGACCGTGTATCTACTCGCCGCCTTCACAGATAGGCCGCCAGAACTTCCTACATCTTCGGCGACCCACCCAGCGGCATAGCCCCGTAGGGCATTCCTGCTCCTGCGTCGTCCTGGGTACACACAGAACGCTGCCATCGCGGAAAGCCGTGAGCGTGGGAAACTTCCCCGTCCATCACGCCCACAGCCCCACCAAACAACATCACGCGCGACTACGCCTTGACGTCGCTCGGTTCGCCGGCGACAGGGCAGACTAGCCCGGCCGCCTCCTTCCACGAGATGAAGTCCCCGCAGGAGGATGCGACCGCGCCCTGGACCCCCTACCGCGCTACATCCGGTACCCCTATCACTGACGACAGGGGCGAGGAGCGAGCACGGCTAAGGGAGGCCGTTAGGTGGAGGGTGCCGAGGTTTGAGAGGGCGCCTCGTCTTCACCCTCCTCCATCCGCACCGGAGCCTGGGTGCGAGGAACATGGCTCGACCCCACGGGCGGCTTAGCGACCTTGAGGGGCTTGCAGCCCACCCTCCCCATCATGTGGTTGGCGGGCAGATTGCCCGCCGCGCACACGGGGCAGTGAGGAGTGGCAGAACACGCCGCTGCCGTATGCCCCGGCTGACCGCAGCGGAAACAGAGTCCGTTGCAGTCAAAGCCATCATTGATAGCGCAAGTGCCCCGCGCCTATGCACCGGTAACACCTCGCGGGCCTCGCCTCGAGAATGGTGATCCTCGCGGCAGAGAAACGAGGAGTCGCCGCTAAATAGGCTGGCGTAGGTGACCCCTCTGAGTTCCGCCTCCGGCGACACCGTCACAAAGACGGCGGCCGTTTTCGGCGGAGTTAGTTTTGGCTTCCGCCTAACTTTCTCCACTCCTTCTTTCTGCGTCCTCTCCCTCTCTCGTACTCTCCTTCTCTAGGAGCCTAGTGCTCCTCGTCTTGTTAAACATATTTTTTAATTTAGTATCCTCCATAGTAGTCCCACGAGTATGGGGAAATAAAGGTCCACCCGGGCAGTGCCCCCTGTACCCGGGTAAGCGTAAATTTGTATCCTAACTGGGGGGTCCGCAGGTGCCCCAGCTGGGGGTAGCGCATGGAGCCGAACATCCCATCGGCCATGCCTCCACTGGTCACGCTCCGCAACACAGGATTCGGGGATTTTTTTAAGAGGTTGTCATCCTCGCGGCCCAGGCGACCAAGCCAAGACCCTCGTTCCCGATCAAAGCCGTAAAACATGTCTACGACACTCCTACTAGGGATTACGAGTTTTTCGACGGTGGCAGAAAGAAGATCTCCCCGCCGCTCGAGAGCAGTGTGAGTGCACGTCAAGCCCGTCCTCCGGGCAGCCCGGGAATGGGCCACACGGCTAATGATCTGCCAGAACATTAGCCGTGTGACGGTGGTTTCGCGAAAAGCCGCGATACCACCGGCACACGTTGGCCAGGGTGCACCACGAGGAGGTTTTCCGGCAATTAGCACCCCAAGTCTACACGTACCTACATTAAGCTTTAAGTTACATAAAGAAATTGTATTTTTAGAACCTAGGATAAACAACAACAACAATAGAACAGTTTGTAGCAGTACATGTAAACCAGTTGTGTACTATAGTTGCCTCTACTGAGGCAGGTACTTTATAATTGCTGAGACCTACCTACGAGTACCTACCTAAATTTTGAAGCAAGGTATAGGGTAGGTATAATTCCTATTAAACTTAAAACATTGTACACAGTTTTTTATGGCTTAGGCCGGCAGGGGCGGATCCATTAAATCGGATCCAGAAAATTCTGAAATTGCATTTAATAACGTTCTGGGAGGGGCACAAGTGCCAAATGAGCAAATTCAATTTATAATAACAAGAAACTCAGTTTACAAAACAACCATCTGGGGGAGGCACGTGCCCCCGTGCCCTCCTTCCCCTTGATCTGCATAAGTAGGCAGGTGCTTAAATAATAAAAATTAAATCAGCTAATGTTTACAATTTTCTTTGCCACCATTTATAATAAACACCTTATTAAAGGACTGCAAAACAAGAGATAAAAAAAATATTAAAAGAAGAATAAATGTGATTGGTTACAACATAGTAGGAGTAAAAATTACAATGTAAAAACTATTGGAGGATTTTAAATTCCCTTTGGTGGTAGTCTTCGCGGCTTGTTTCTGCGAGCCGGTCCTTGGGTAATGAGCCGCCGTCCTCGAGTCTGCCGGTTAGGAGCTTCCCCTAAAGGGTCCCGGTCAGCCGTCTGCGAGAGGGCGGTGGCGGGTAGTCATTTCTTGTGGTTTGGTTCAAAGGAGCTGTTGCGTCTGCCATCCTAGAGGCTGGCAAGCCGGGTGAGTCTCCGTAGGAAGAGACCCAGCTAGCCGCCTACGAGACGGACGGTGGCGGGTTGTGAAATCCGGTAGGTATCATTTCCCGAGCGGGGCGCTTGAGCCTTGCCCTGCGCGTGAGGGTGCAGTCTTCGGGTGGGACCTATGTGCTTAAATATTGGCCAAATTACTGCTAATTAATTAAGTAGGTATCTAACCCTACACTACAAGTTATTTTTTTTTTTTCAATTATATACCTATTTATGCCCTATTTACAAAGGAACCTCCACTAAATAAAAAGTAATTTAAAATTGCCAGACTATTCACTATCTCTGTTTCAAATTTAGTCCAGAATCATTTAGATGGTTTTGCCGTTCATTAAACACATTCATTCAGAGATTCGCATTTTTATGATTATTTTACCAGCGTGATTTATTTGCAGGTAAGTAGGTAGGTGTACCCAATACCGGATCTAGGGGGAGGGCAATTAAGCACCCCAACTACGTCGTAGACATGTTCTTCGAAGGTAAAGGCGCCATCATCAGGGTTTTGCCCAATCCTAGATCCGGCAGTAAGTTTGGGTATCTCCACGTAATGAATAATAATGTGGTAGCTATTTAACTCTATTATAAATTGTATCAATGATGGAGATCAATAGTACGGTAAATAATGAAGCATTGTCAGATTTTGTAAAAAACAAGATAAAATTAAAAATAACAATGATATAGGTTTTGTGGCTAGATGTATAAATATTTCTGATAATAAAACACAGAAAACAGAATTCTGTTGCGGATTAAGCCGTAAACCTTTGATAAATCGAGAAGGTCACATAATCACGGACGGGCTACCACCCTAATAATATAAAAGCGAAAGTTTGTGGTCTAAACGGCTGGAGCGATTTTAATAAAATTTGGTATGAAGTAAGCTGACACCCTGGATTAACACATAGGCTAATAAACCGCGGGGCACAGCTAGTAAATATATAAAATCGTCAAAAATAACGATCGTCCTTTGGGAGAGAAATCAAACAATAACTTTCCCCATTGATGAGCTTGTACTCAATTAAACAGATTACTAACTTCTTAAAAAAAAACATAATTTAACAGTTAATATACAACACTAAATAAAACTAATATAAAAACTAAAATATATCCACAGATGCTGGCAGCGTTTCCTCGCCGTATAACAATGCTGACGCGTTGTGCGAGGAAATTGTCAGCTCTACGGTCACCAGTGGAGTCAACAAATATTTGGAAATTTCTTTGAAGAATTTGTTCGCACTGGGACCCCACGGGCCAAGGGCCTCGACGCCGAATAGTATAAATATATATTCGCTGCCGAGACCCTGTATTTTTGAATTTTCAGATTTTTGGCCTCTTTATCTGCCGCCCCTGCTTGAACGCTGGTTCCGTGGAGGTGGGAAGGAGCAAGTGAGTCTACACACGTGTGCAAGTGGGTAAAAGCTAACTTTTTGAAAAATTTACTGTCGGACTGACCGCCAGTGACCGTACAAAATATGTTTTTTTTTGCAATTTTGCCGCCCTTTTGATATATTCTATTTTTCTAATGATGGCGCCCGGGGCGGTACGCCCCTCTGCCCCTCGCTACGCCACTGGCCAGCAGTGTTATAACAAAGTTAGCACAAAACATCATCCCAGCTTTTTGGAAAAATATGAATGGATAGCCGTAGCTGAGCTGTGGACAGAAGACAATAAAGCTGGTAAGGAGACACTAGAAATGTTGCGGATCCCTAATCTACCATGGCCTTATCGCTGAGCTGTATGTTCAAAATTGAGTCTAAAGTTGACCTCATAAGGTTGTCCAATGGTGTCAGCAAATTGTGAAATTTCCAGGGGACAGCAGCGAAGTACATAAGTTAATTTTGGTACGAAAAGGCAGAATTTTAGTAAAGTTAAACCATAATACGGGCCTTTATCAAGAAGGTGATTTGAGGAATTTTTAAATGTAATTCTGCAAATGGAAATGAGTCTTCAAAAACGGGGGATCTGAGGAGGCAAAGTGAGTCTTTGGCTATTATATTGATGTTTGGAGTTATATTATAAAATTTCTGTATGGTTTCATTAGAATTTGGAAAAGAATCATGAAAGTTTAATTCGCATTTGCCAAAATGTCATTCTAAACCGATGTTTTGAAGTTTTGACTTTATGGTTGCAAGATCAAGTTATAAAAGTATCAAGGTCACCTTATAGGGTTCCGTTGTCCAAATACCAAACGTTGACTGCCAAACTGAAAAAAGCTGGTCCGAGAGGATCACCCTGCTGACAGCCTACAGAGAGTAAGAGAGAGAGAGAGAGAGAGAGAGAGAGAATTGTGTAGTTGATACTAAACTGTGATTAGGCAACAACTGGCATACTTTATGTAGAGCTAAGTTCTATGAATTGTATGGTATGAAGCAATATAATTTTGACCCTAAGTTTGTTCAATAAGTTAAAAATGATTCCAAAATATTGAAAAAGACTTGTGCTGCTTCCAAGTCTTTACATTTAGGTAGAAATATTAAACAAGCAGAGAATACAATTAAAGCCACTAGCTAGCTGGGCGGGCCAAGCCACGTGATCATAATTTAGAATTATATGTCTATACTAATATTAAAAAGATGAAAGATTTGATTGTTTGTGTGTATTGAATCGGCTCCGAAACTACATGACGGATTTGAAAAATTCTTTCATCGTTGTGAAGCTACACTAACCCCGGGTGATATAGGCTGTTTTTTATCCCTGTATTCCCACGGGAACGGGAATACGCGGATGAAACCGCGAGGCGTCCGCTAGTTGGTAATAAAATTGTAACTAACAATTTAGATCTATCGCAATCATTTTATAATTTTTTTGCTGAAAAACCTATATATACAACCAGCTCTTTAAATTCATGTCCGGCTAAAGCTCAATCACTTGTAAGAAGCAGTGTGAAAAAGTGTACTGTACCATTTAGTTTTCATTTTATAAACCCCAATGACATATTAAAAATATTTAAATAAATAAATTGTAACAAGACTGCAGACATATGGGGTATTTCTGTTAAATTTATTAATTGCATTAAAATTAAAATAGCACCACATTTAGCTACAATATTTAATCGATGTGTTGATACCAGCGTGTTTCCTGATTTAATGAAACACAGTAAAGTAATTTTTCAAAGCCGCTTCAAGAAGCGACCCTAGTAATTTTAGACCTATTTCTATTTTTATATCAGACTGCCTCTGTGGCGCGGTGGGAATGTCTCCGACTGCTACGCAAGAGGTCGTGGGTTCGATCCCCACCCAGGATAAAACTTTGTGTGATGAGCACGATGGTTTATTCTGTGTCTGGGTGTATTTTATCTATAATATGTATGTATTTAGAAATAAATAAGTATGTTTATCAGTTGTCTGGTTGCCATAGTACAAGCTCTGCTTAGTTTGGGATCAGATGACGTTGTGTGAGTTGTCCCAAAATATTATTATTATTATTATTATTATTATATTACCAGCAATTAGTAAAATCTTTGAAACAGTCATACTAATGCAGTTAGAAACACATTTTAACTCTAATAATCTACTGCATGCTGCTGCAGGATCTTTCGACAGTAGATGCAGGCAAACTGCAAACTACTAAAACACATATGTAATGCCTGGAAAAACTCGCAGGACGCCATTGGTGTTTTCTGCGACCTCTCAAAAGCATTTGATTGTGTGGTGCATAGTACACATCTGTTGAAACTTAGGCATTACGGGTACAGCGCTTAAGCTTGTTGCTTCCTATCTTACGGCCGGTCTCAATAATCTAACTATCGATGGATTAGGCTACTAGAGGTATATATTTGACATAAGCTCCATACAAAATATGTCAAAATCCTACCTCTAGTAGCTAAATCCACTGATAGTTACATTATTGAGACCGGCCGTTAGTGAGCGAATGCAGTATGTTGACATTAACGGAATAAGGCCGTATGGATCCCCTTCGGCCGCCTACGAAACCGGAGCTACGTAACTACCTATAGTTACTAACTAAACATAATTCGTCCTTGTACGATACCAATTACGTACACAGACGTTTTTTTACTTAAAGGTAACTAGATTTCGTAGCAGGAAACTTGAATTGAGTTACGAGACTTTTAAATTCTTCGGACGTCAGATTTCGAAAAGGTCTGCTGTTGCTCAAAAGAAAAAATCCGTACTACTAATAATGTGGAAGGATGGCATAGTAGACTAAACCGGTACATTGGGCGAAAGAAACCGACTGTGGCACATTTACCAGATGTATTGTGCAAGGAAATAAACGTCACTGATATCTTTCAAAAGAAAACCAAAAGGTCCAAAAATTATGAACAAATCGACGATGAAATAAATCGCACAATAGCACAATTAAATGAAAATAATATAACGGTTGGTCATTGCATCGAAATTATATGTCCGTTTTCTTTTAAGTTTTAAAATACAAAGTAAAGTTAAATGTATTTGATATTATTGATTTTATTAATAATACCCTTGTCCGACGTAAAGTTTATTTTTACGGTAGAAAAATAACCATAAACCTGGTATCTTTTTAATAAAAAAAATATTGTAGCACAAGGACGAATTTGTTTAGTTCTATTAATCTCCTGTTTCGTAGGTGGCGGAAGGTTTTCTTACACTGTAACTGGTTACGAACTAGATACCTAGTTACCTTTAAGTAAAAAAACGTCTGTGTACGTAATTGGTATCGTACAAGGACGAATTATGTTTAGTTAGTAACTAGTTACGTAGCTCCGGTTTCGTAGGCGGCCGAAGGGTATGGATCAAAAGTGAGTATGGGCAAGGATTAAATCTGGGTCCTTTTCTATTTTTAGTGTATATAAACGATCTGCCATTTGTTTACCAGTAACATAAGCGATATTGTTCTATTTGCTGATGACACTTCTCTTATAGTACGGGTTCCCTAGAACAAATTTTAAAATTATACATATCAAGCTGGAATTGACATGGTAGCTTCGTTTCGTCGAGACGCCTAACTATATGTATACGACAACTTTATATAGTGGTACGTTAGTGAAAAAAACAGGTGTTAAATATTACAAACTTAACTTTGCCGTTGGAAAACTGTTATCCCCATACATCAACATAGGCCGCGATTAATTTACCAACCTTGACTGTTCTTGATTGGTTTACATCTGAAAAACCAAATGTATTAAATTTAGTTTGCCAAATTTAAGAAAAATCAATACAAATCTTGTTTTAAACAATGAAGTTATTCATATTGTTGATTCAACGGTGTTTTTGGGAATAAATTTAGATAGTAAGTTCCGCAGTCTTGAATAATTGCATCAGTAGAAAAGCGTATGTTCATCGCAGTTACGCCCTTTTGTTGAGAATTGCAGTTTTTCAGCAATAACTCAATGACGGTATATCCAATCGTGTCCTAAATAATTTAAGTTTAAAGTATTTATTAACCGCTACCTATGTCATTTTTTTAATATTTTTTGGTTACACGGTTCAAAAGTTAAGGGAGGAAGGCCCAATCAACAAGACACTTTTGTACCAAACTTCATAAATATTCATTGAGTAGTCTTTGAATAAAATGCCTGTGACATACGGCCGGACAGACAGACAGATGGACATAACGAAACTATAAGGGTTGGTTCCATTTTTGGCAGTTTGGCTACGGAAACACTTTTTGTTCGCACTAAAAAATCACATAAAAAATGTAGTATGAAACTGTCACAATTTTGATGTTATTGTACAAGGATGCGTAGCAAGCTTCGTGGAAACGACCATAGAGAAAGTAATAGGTAGTACGTTTTAGAAACGACGAATGGGAAGGGAAGCAGTGCAGGGTGTAGGCGTAGGCTACAGATAAGCCAATGGCGAGTCGGTATGGTATGTTTATTGAGATAACAGTGGTTGCTCGTATTAGTATATGGTTTACTCTTGTGGTTGCCAAGGGAAACAGTTTTAAGGCGTCATTTAAAAAAAACAATTGTTATTGGTGCAAATGTACACGACATTCGCCGCCACTTCACTGTGAGAAATACACCATCATAAACCCATTACACCCACAGCAAACTATAGGAAAATACAAAAACACGATGAAACATTTTATTGACGTTAGTACATATTATTATCTCGATGCTTACGCTATGCTACCTGTAATATTTATTTCAACACGACTTTTCAGGCTCTGACGGTTCTTCTTTCCAATTGTTTTCCGTCTACTCAATACTAATTTAGTCTTATAAGAATGGCAAAGCAAATAGTTTACAATTGAGGTTTCATGTGAGATGTTCGATCCCTCGACAAATCTACCATAGTACCTACCCACGCCAAATTACACCTTTCTAGTACCTACCGAATAACGGCCTCTGAGTTAGGGGCAGACAGAGACAGCTAAACTTACAGAAACCTAATAAAAGCTAAACACTTGGTCAGCCATAAATGAAAATCAATAGTTTACTATCATGAAACTTTTGTGAAAATGTCTCACGCCCCGTCGCGTCGGTCTCTTCGGCCGGTGTTGAATTTCTGCGGACTTGTGTAGAGGTAGGTACAGTATAATATACCTATCCTCCGTAGTTAGTTAGGATATCATTATCACACGAAGCTACTTTTGTAAGACATTGAGTCGTTCAAAAGTTATCTAAGCTATCTACGTGTTGATAGTTACATAGGTACTGTTTACATAACAAATTTTCGGTTTAATTGTAGCCAACTATAGAAAGTTGACAATATGTAGGTATGTTCAATGTCCTCTATGCTTCGTCAGGTCAATAAAACGCTTAGTATTTTCTCTCTAGCATGTAATCGATTGAAATTATTAGTTGAATAAGTATTTGAAAGTTGGTTATATAGGTAGGTACTTACTGGCATTTATTCAACGCAGTTTTTAGGTACATATTAAAGGGAAAAGGTATTGTGTTTACTGAATAGACAGGTACTTTCCTGGTCCGAAGTCAATGCTTGTTTTTTTTATACTTATCTCTTTTCAAGGCCTTCTCTATTAGTTTCCACATTAAACGCTAAAATTGTTGGCCACTATCTTGGTCTTGGTCATATTCATTGTCCAGGTTGCCATAATGCCATTAACAGTCACGAACACATATGTCGGATGCACATCGGATCTTATATAATTTGGTTTTTCTATTGGTTTTGGGCCAAATTAATCTAATAACCTATATTTTCGAGTTAAATGGGTTGTGCCCAAATGTGTGTTTGATCGATTAGGTATGTCGTCAATGTAATTCAATGAGAATAAACTTTCTTAGACCAGAAAATAGAAGCAGACGAGTCGCGACTTTGATGGTCAACGTAACGCCAACCACATCCGTGCCACTCCTTGTTCTGCAAAGATGCAAACGTCACCGCAGCGCGCTTTTTATGCTGAGACATTAGTTCATAAGTCTCATTGGCACTGTAATTAAGTACACTTGTTATAGTGCCCTTTAACCACCTTCAACCGACACACAGATAAGTTTGCAACACTATACAGGCCTATGTCGCACGGAGGTAAAGTACAATAAATTTGAAGACTAGCTGTTCTGGCGAACTTCGTATTGTACTGTTTTTTTCGATATGTTCTATATTTTTGCACGTTAGAATCAGTTAAATACAGAGTGTTAGAAAACTAAAAAAAATAATTAATGAAATCGGCAAAGTCGTTCTCTAGTTATCTCGTGACCAAGGGAAATAGGGATTCAGTAAGAACCTTCTACAGAGTATTAGAAAATTAAAAAGAATTAATGAAATCAGTGAAGTTGGAAAAGCCGTCGTCTAGTTATCTCGTGACCAAGGGAAATAGGGATCTATTTAAAGATAGAATATTTTAGTGAAATAAGACTTTAAAAGGTTGTAAAAAAAAGAGCGAATGGTGGATAAGAGAACAAAAAATCCCCCTATTCCCAGTAGTATTACCCAGTAGTCTTACCAGTAGTACTACTGGGAGTTTTCATCCCAATAGACTTACTAGTAAGATTACACGGATTTTTTTTCCCAGTAGACTTACCAGTAAAACAAAACAATATTATAATGTAGACCTAATAATGTTCCCTTATAAATAGGTATTTATCCTCTTTAGTGCATTTGACTATGACATATTATAAAACATTTTTCTTGACATATTGCCACTTAATATCCATCAAAAGGCTCAAATAATTTTGAAATTAATTCTGATATCATTATATTATACTCTAAAATGTGTGATATAAATATAATAAAAAGGAGACGAGGTGAAGTATTACTGTTTAATGGTTACCAGTATTATAAATTAAAGAATTACAAAGATGGAGGAATTATATGGCGATGTGCTCAATATCGTAAAAGCAAATGCGTGGGATCGGTTACTATCAATAATAGTATTGTATCCAAAGCTGTATCACATTTACCAACATGCTCCCCTGATTATGCTCAAAACGAGATAGACATGAAGTTAGATGACTGTAAAAAACAAGTAAGTGAATCAGATACCGTGTCTGTACCCAAGATCTATAGAAAAGCCGTGGGTTCACTCGAAAATCGTGGTATCGACATAATAAAGAAGTTACCTCAGTTCTCCAGTATAAAATCAACACTTTACCGGCAAAGAAATCAAACACTTAATGTAGACAAATTATATTATAAAAATTTTACCGATATTGAAGTTCCGTCTAAATTTCATTCATTTCTTTTGGCGGACTTCTATCGTGATGATAGTGCTAGAATTTTAGTATTTGCCTCCACGGCGGCAAGAAATGTTATGACGGAAGGTGACGACTATTTCAGTGATGGCACATTTGGTGCCATTCCAGAACCATTCCTGCAACTCTATACAATTCATTGCGATCTGGGGAGTTCTCAAGATATTACAAATATAATACCCGTTGTCTATGCTTTCCTTCCGGATAAAACTAAGAACACATACATTACATTACTACAATTAATAAAAAGCCAAATACCTAACTGGAACCCCAAACGATTTAAAACTGACTACGAAGATGCCATGATACAGGCTATTAGATATGTTTTTCCACAAATATTACCGAGCGGATGCTATTATCACTATTGTGAGAGTCTGAAAAGAAAAACCAAATCTCTTAAATTGAAGGCGTACAGAATAGTGTCACTTTGTAAACTTTTGCCGTTATTACCCAGAGAAAATATTTTGGATGGTTGGAGTTACGTAATAGATGAAATGGAAAGCATCACTGACCAAGAAAAAATTGAAGAATTTAAAAGATATATGAACAGAAATTGGTTGTCCAAAAATATTATTGAAAGAATGTGCGTATTCGGCCAACGCCATCGTACCACCAATTATTTGGAATCGTGGCATTTTGTGTTGAATGGTGATGTTGGTAAGAAAGCCTGCAATTTACACCAATTATTGAACATTTTAGTTTCTGATGCATCGTATCAAAAAGTGCGTAGCCTCCAAGTCAAAACTAAAATTAATTTAAAAAAAAGAGACAACATTTACATTGAACGCGACCGGCTTATTCAGAATGCACAAATGCAATTAATCAATGGCGATATAAGCGTTGGTCATTTTTTGGAGAAGCTTCGTTGGTGAAAATATTAATTTTGTGATTTGTCAAGACTAATTATTTACTAGTATGACTAAGTGGATAAACCCGTAATTTAAGGATGCTTTGGTTCCTAATAATAACAATAAGTACAATTTCTATTCTTGGTTTTTCTGTTTTCTTAATTTTTTAGTTGCTACTGTTTAGTTTGGTTGCTACTGTCTATAAATTCCGAGGTCTATGTGTTATTATTACTTTTTACAGTAGTACTACTGGGAAAACCTGGCCAAATATGACACCTACGAAGTCTTACTATCAGTAAGTCTATTGGGATGAAAACTCCCAGTAGTACTACTGGTAAGACTACTGGGTAATACTACTGGGAATAGGGGAAAAAATCAACGTAATTGGTTCATTACGTTACTTCATATAAAAATACTTAAAAGATACGAAGTGGCACAAAAGTGCAAAAAGAAGGAAAATAATAAAGAAAATAGAAATTTTTTTCAAACATTTTTTTATGCAAGTCACTACGGTATATATAAATAGGCACATTACAATGTTCAAATTGCTTCTATACATTACATTTTTGTCATTTTTAGCGTGAGATTTTTTTTGTGACGGAGTTTCACACAAACCCCTATTTTACGTCCTAAAGGGTCGATATTCCAAAAAGGTCAAAACGCGACCGTGTTTCTTTATTTAAAACTAAAAACCCAAATATGATCATTCACAGATCTATCTTCAAGACTGACGGAGTTTTTGATCCAATCTTGCCACCCTTGTTTTACTAATTTATGGGACGGATTTCCAAAAAATCATTTCTGAGTGAATGTCTACATACTGTCGCTGTTAAAATTTTAGGTTTGTAGCCTCAGTGGTTTAGGCTCTGCGTTCATGAATGAGTCAGTCAGGCAGGACAAGCGATTATTAATTATAATATGTATAGACTACATCACTTCTGTTAGTAGTAAGTAGGTACATACATTAGATTTTAGGTGTCACGAAGTTCACCAGACGTTGAATTTAGGTAGGTAGGTATACAATCAATATATATCAAGGCAAAAAAGTCTTAGATTTCATGCTTGAGTAAGAACCTACTTGAATAATGCCTCTGTCTAGTCTTATATGGTTACGGTAAGTGTGTTTTTTTTTATTCTTAAGAAATATAACTAGCAATGTGGGATTGAGTCCCACATTACTAGCAATCCTGTTAACTCCTCCAGCTAAGCTCAAAGGCTTGTGTTAGGAGTGGGATCACGTCGGTAGTATAATGGATAGGAAAAAATAAATTGTGAATTATTAATAATTTTCGATCATTATTAATAATTATCTCATGGTTTGGTAAATGAGAATATAAGTTGAAATTCATAATTTTTTACGGTTTTTATTAATAATTTACTATTTTTTTCGGTAAAAGTAATAAAATTGAATATAAATCTAATTCATTTGTCCAGTAGGTATTTATTTTTAAAACCACAGTACCTACTTGGTTTTTGTACCTGCCATAAATCAGGGTCAAATATTCAGAACCGAGTCAGTCCACACCGACTTCACGGTACTTGTTTGTGACACCTCGAGGGTGCTTTTAAAAAACCGAAGTCGCGGGAGCGTAGGCTATATGTACTGGCATTTGTTACTTATGGGCGCGTGTTATGTAAGCATTCCCGTAGCGCCGGAGAGGATACGATTCTAAGATCTGAAGATATTGACTTACGCAAACTTGACAGTTTAATCATCATTATAACTGTAAATCATCATCATTATTAGCAATTAATTATCATCATTAAATCGTGACTAAAAACATTATAAAATATACAAAAATTCATTAGATACAAATAAATCTATCACATTCATCAGTATTGTAGTTAAATTTTTATTAATCATTGGCAAAAGTGATTAAATTCTTACTTTTACCTCGAATTTCGGTAATTATTAATAATGTTCGAAAATTATTCATAATTTTCAATTAATCACAGTTACCGTAACATATAAACCTATAGACTAGACATACATGTTTACTATAAAGAAACCTACCTATCACAAAATACCGAGAGCACAAAAGAAGCGCTTCATACAACGCTCACTCGAGCAGCGCCACTGACATTTATTTATTTATTAAAATATACTTACAGCTGTCTTTACAGGTTATAACCTAATGCAATGTTAAGTGGTTAAGTTATTAAACAACTTAACATTAGTACACAATATAAAATTGGTTGCCCGTGTGAATTCACTCAGAGAGCACGAGAATATAAATATCTATATGCTCCACAAATGCATTGAGCGATTGCAGTGCCCGAGTAAGTGGCGCGCACTGCAGCAAGTTAGTGCACTCGGTCGGCACCGGCAGCAGCGGCGGCCTCCGCCGGCGACCCATGTATTCGTCTGGAACACACAACCTTACTTCCTGTAGGATGACGGGATTCTGTGTTACACCCGAATCACTCTTAATCTATCTAGTCCGGCCTTAATTAATGTTACAAAAACTTTTTTTTTAAAACGTTTTAATTACTTTGAACTTGGAACGCGTTTATTATTTTTAAAAGTTCTTTCTATTTCGCGCCATTCACATATTTTTTTGTGTTCATTGTCAAATTACAATATCAATTGGGGTGTTAAAGAAAATAGGATTGCGGTGATCGCCTTGCACAAAGTGGGTATGGAGCCGTCAGTCATATTCCAGACACTTCAAAAACTTGGTATCAGCCGTATGTCCGTATGTACGATATACGGAAATACGGCTGATACCAAGCTTTTATTAACAGATACAACAACACTTCCTCTGTCGAAAACCATAAAAGATCGGGGCGGCCGCATGCTATTAGAACTAAGCAAAAAATCTTATCGCGAGAAATGAAGATTCCCGCTAGGACTCTGTCGCGTATTATAAAACAAGACCCGAAGCTCGGTGCTTATCGTCGATATACAGGTCATGCCCTAAATGAATTTTTAGGGCATGACCTGTATATCGACAATTAAAGAGCGTAGATCGATCAAAACGCCTTCTATCGCAATACGCAAGTGAAGGGTACAGTAAAATCCTCTTTACCGATGAAAAAAAATTCACGATTGAAGAGCACTACAATAAACAAAATAATCATAATCTTATCAAGGCGTCACAAAGCTACATTTTTGTGAAAAGGGAGTGTAAACTTCAGCCAAAGTGTATCAAGGGATAGTCTTGGATCGTGTTTTGAAACCTCTCAGCAATACACTTTTTAAAAATGTACCGTGGACTTTCCAGCAGGACTCTGCACCTGGTCACAAGGCACGAACTACCCAAGCCTGGCTTGAAACTAACGTTCCGGACTTTATATGAGCTGAAGACTGGCCCTCATTTGGCCCAGACCTCAACCCCTTAGACTACAAATTATGGTCAATTTTAGAGGACATGGCTTGTTCTAAACGACACGCCGACATTGAGTCTTTTAAAAATCTCTGGAGCAAGCAGTGGCGAAATTTATCACGGAAACAGTGTAAATCCATAGATTCGTGGCCTGACAGATTAAAGGCCTGTATAAAAGCCAAAGGTGGCTATTTATTAATTAAGAACATTTAAGTTTTAGTAATATTACATTACTTCATAAAATAAAATTCATTTTCATTTGTAACAGATCTTATGGCCGGACTAGGTATATGTTCCTAGAGCGATTTCTCTTCTAATTTCTAATTTAAAGATGTCTACCAAACTGAGCACGAATAAGTTTGAATATAAAAGTGAATATTCCAGTTAAACTCCATATTGTTGTAAATAAAGAAATCTTAGTCTGCACATGCTTCAGCAATAACTTTATTTGGCTTCGTGAGGAGACCAAATGACTAAATTACACTCTAAGTGGCTTTTGATGCACCAATATTTGAGAACTGATTTGCTTGCCTCAAAACAAACCGATATGTTTTTTACTTCTTTAACTTCCGTAAACACATTACAGATGTATATCTGTAATGTGTTTACGGAAGTTAAAATCTGCAGTAAACCGGACTCCTAGATCTTTCACCTCTGTTACACGCTGCAACAGTGCGCCTTCCATGTGGTACAGGTAATGGAGTGGGGCGCGAGCGCGGCTAAAAGATAGCACGGAGCACTTATTTGCGTTGAAGAGTAACTTGTTATCTTGGCTCCACCTTACGACACTAGGTCATGATCCGCACTATGTCTTACTTTGAGGATAAATTTCAAGTCATCAGCAAACAATAATGGAATACTGTAAGTAACTTTGCGTTAGTCATTGATCATTAAATTGAAAAGCAGAGGACCAAAGGTGCTGCCTTGACTCACCCCTGATGTCGTGAACTAGGGTTCAGAAAAGCATCCATCACAGTCTACGTACTGACACTTGTCCCGTAAATACGCCTACCCTTGTGGTAGTTAGGAATAGATTTTGGAAAGTTAATTAAGGGTTATTCAAATTATAATGTTACAAATTATGGTTCACCGGGAGCAAAGTTTAGTAGTTTAATTAGTAAATTACATAGCATTAGTTTAGATGATCAATCAACAGTTATAGTAATATTTGGTGACAACTTCTCAGTCACCATGAGAGATATAATTCATTTAACAGAGTCTATGATATCCATTATTGAAAAAAAAGGTTGTAAATTTTTCATATGATATTTACTTCCTCTGTGGCGCGGTGGGAATGTCTCCGACTGCTACGCAAGAGGTCGTGGGTTCGATCCCCACCCAGGATAAAACTTTGTGTGATGAGCACGATGGTTTATTCTGTGTCTGGGCGTAATTTATCTATAATATGAATGTATTTAGAAATATATAAGTATGTTTATCAGTTGTCTAGTTGCCATAGTACAAGCTCTGCTTAGTTTGGGATCAGATGACGTTGCGTGAGTTGTCCAAAAGACTAAAGACTAAGACTAGACTTTACAACGCAACTTATAAGTATGTTAAGTTATACTATTTTTTGACACGAATAAATTTATTCGTAACTTTATTTTAATAAAAAATATATTAATTAATAAAAACAAAAAATAAATATAAATTATTAGACTGACCTTGGTACAATTAGTAGGTATATCACAGCAATCAGTTAGTTCTACCAATTTTTCTAGGATCATTAATGTAACTCCTAAAACATATGATTTCACCGTAGTACACCAAAATATTCAGGGCTTATCAGGCAAGAATCGGGAAATATAATTATTTTTAAAGATGTTGATATTTTTTGTGTCACAGAACACTGGTTTAAAAAATCAAGAACTGATTTTCATTAATAAATATTATAGTATGGTAAGCATGTTCTTATGGAAGAAGGCTATACATTGTGGCTCTATGATTTTTGTTTATAATAGTGTTAATAGTAAAGAACGTAAAGATATTGTAGCTCGTTCTGTCGAGTGTACTGGAGAACTCACTTGTGTAGAATTAAAGGAGCATATTGTTGTTTGTGTCTACCGTCCACCACAGAGTGACTTTAATTTATTCGAGACTATAATGGAATAATAATAATTTAATTTAATTTTACAAACTTATTCACACTAAATTACACACATTATGTTAAAGTTATAATGGGTAGGTACATATAGACATGACATTTGAAATGGTGCCTAGCACCTTTGCTAAGTTATTTAAAATAACTTGTATTAAAGTCGCGAGGCTCACAATTTATATGTATTTATATTATTCGTGTCAATCCTAATATAATACTCTCGTAATATTAATCATTTCGATTTGTGATTTTTTAAATAACAATGTTAAATGTGGGACTGAAAACTAATAAATGATTGAAAAAAAAACACAAAATGAAATAATAATATAAAATAATATGGATTAGTGAGTCTCTCTCTCTCTCTCTCTCTCTCTCTCTCTCTCTCTCTCTATTATGGTAAAAAGCATGTAGCAGTCCTATGTGGCGATTTCAACGTTAATATATCTACTTGAACAGTCACCTATGTATATTAGATTATGTACTTTTATTATACTCATTTCATTTGAATACTTTGTTTAGCGCACCAACAAGGATCACACCACATTCTGCCACATGCTTAGATAATATTTGTAACGGTAGCTATTATAATGAGGTCATATTGAGTGATTTAACTTCCGATCACTGTGAACAGAAGGTCACTTTTCCTATTCATACAGTGGCTAAAGTAAACAAGATCACATGTAGACCAATGAATACAGTCCGCCTAAACAAATTTAATACAAATGTTTTTGTCCGTATTGCTAATATAAATTTTAGTCAGAATTATCCGAACTACCTTTACGTGTCTTTGTTTAACATTATCAAATATGAATTTAATAAAATTTTCACAACTAAGACTTTTGATCAACAACTGGCATACAAATAAGTAGAGCTAAGTTATATAAATTGTATGGTATGAAGTACACTGACGGACTCATAAACTGCATCAAAGTTCAGGTTTACTCTAAAAGGATTTTTTTATAATAAGTATGCAAACTTTTTAGATTAAATTATATAAATATGGAAAGACTGGCTCTTAATCTTAAAAAAAAATTAAATTTAAAAATAGAACTGCGGTAAAACAAATGAATACAGCCGGGAAAAGAAAATTTACTCGTAGTATCAGATTTGCGTGTTATTTATAGCAAAGTTTTAAATTAATTCTCATTGATTTTTTTTGTTTGGTCAATTGAATTATTGTTACCAGCATAATTGTTGGGTTAGTTTTTTAACACATCGAGAGTTTTTGAACCATAATATGGATACTTCGTCCGAACAAGCGGCACAAATTGTAGCATTGGTGCGGGAGGGCTTGGATCAACGAACGATTGGTAGAAATTTAAATTTAAACCAGTCTACGGTTTGTAGAATATACAGAAGGTTTGTAGAGACAGGTTCTTACAGGAGGAGACGTGGTACAGGCAGAACTCGAGCAACCACAGGTCGTGATGACCGATTTATTGTTACAACTTCCCTGCGAAATCGTTTCCTCACGTCAGTTAACATCAAAACCGAGCTTAATGAAGTGCGTGGAAAAAACGTGTGTGCACGAACAATAAGAAGAAGGTTAAAGGAAGCGGCTATCACCCCTTTTAGACCAGCAAATGGTCCAAAGTTGTCTGCAGCTCACAGACAAGCTCGCTTAAGATTTGCGCGTCATCACCTGAATTGGACAGAAGAGCAGTGGGCCTCTGTATTGTTCACGGACGAGTGTAGGACATGTTTATATGGTGCAGATGGTCGCAGAAGAGTCTATCGTCGACGTGGGGAGCGATATGCTCAAAGTTGCATTGAGGAGCGTGTTCCTTTTGGAGGCGGTTCATGTATGGTCTGGGGTGGCATATCGATGAACGGGCGAACAGAACTTGTGTTCATAGACATGGTCCGTCAAAACGGTAATAGAGGGGGTTTGACAGCACATCGCTACATAACAGAGATATTAGAAGATCACGTGGTGCCTTACATGGGATTCATAGGCGAAAATTTTACTTTAATGCAGGATAATGCCCGGCCGCATGCAGCTGCACAAGTTCAACATTATTGCGAAGAGGTTGGGATACGTACAATGAATTGGCCAGCACGCAGCCCGGATCTTAATCCCATCGAGCATGTTTGGGACAATTTAAAAAGAGCTGTATATGCGAGAAACCCTTCGCCTACGACAGTGGCAGCACTAAGAACAGCACTTTCAGAAGAATGGGACCATATTCCGCAAGATCTTTTAAAAACCCTTATAAAATCTATGCGGAACCGATTAGAATCCGTAATAAGGGCACGTGGGGGTAATACACCTTATTAAAACACAAATAAACCCTTGCATAAAGTTTGTGTCTATTGTTAAAACCAATTTTTTAATTAAACAATTTTTCCTTAAACTTCTGTTTTTTCTTCAAAAAAGGTCTTAAGGTCCTTTCCAGTACATAAACTTAAACTTAAAGATATGATCCTACACTGTTTTAAAGTTCACGAACCAATCTAGAGGTTTCAATTTAAATCTGTATAGAAAGTTTGCATACTTGGTTAAAATATTTATTTCAAAGTCGTCTATTACTTTGATGCAGTTTATAAGTCCGTCAGTGTAATATAATTTTGACCCTAAGTTTGTTTAATATGTTAAAAATTATTCCAAAATATTTAAAAAGACTTGTGCTGCTGCCAAGTCTTTACATTTCAGTACAAATATTAAACAAGCAGAGAATACAATTAAAGCCACTTGGAACATAATTAATGCTGAAGCTGGGCGCGCCAAGCCAATTGATCATAATTTTGAATTATGTGTTGGTAATAAAATTGTAACTAACAATTTACTGAAATACCTATAAATACAAACAGCTCCTTCAATTCATGTCCAGCTAAAGCCCAATCACTTGTAAGAAGCAGTGTGAAAGAGTGTACTGTACCATTTAGTTTTAATATAATAAACCCCAACGACATAATAAAAATATTTAAGCCAATTAATTGTAAAAAGACTGAAGACTTATGGGGTATTTCTGTTAAATTAATTAATTAGATTAGGTATAATTAAAATAGCACCACATTTAGCTACAATATTTAATCGATGTGTTGATACCGGCGTGTTTCCTGATTTACGGCCGGTCTCAATAATCTACTTATCGATGGATTCGGCTACTAGAGGTAGAATTTTGACATATTTTGTATGGAGCTTATGTCAAATATATACCTCTAGTAGCCAAATCCATCGATAGTTAGATTATTGAGACCGGCCGTTAATGAAACACAGTAAAGTAATCCCTTTGTTCAAAGCCGGTTCAAAAAGTGACCCTAGTAATTTTAAACCTATTTCTATCTTACCAGCTATTAGTAAAATCTTTGCAAAGGCCATATTAATGCGGTTAGGAACCTATTTTAAATCTAATAATCTACTGCATAGTGAACAATATGAATTGACAAAGGGTCGTTTGACAGTAGATGCAGGCTCTAAACTGCTAAATCACATATATAGTGCCTGAAAAACTCGCAGGACGCCATTGGTGTTTTTTGCGACCTCTTACAAGCATTTGATTGTGTGGAGCATAGTACACTTCTTCTTGTTGCTTCTTATCTTAGTATATGTAGTATGCAGTAAGTTGTCATTAACGGAATCAGGCCGTCCGGATCAACAGTGAGTATGGGCGTGCCACAAGGATCGATTCTGGGTCCTTTTCTGTTTATGGTGATAGGACGCCCTCAGGCCAGGTGGAGTGATGATTTACGCAAAACGGCTGGCAGGAGCTGGATGCGAGAAGCCCATGATAGAACAAAGTGGCGTGGAATTGGTAAGGCCTATGATAAATGATCTGGCAATTTTTACCAATAACTTATGCGATATTGTTCTATTTGCTGATGACACTAATCTTATATTCAGCACCAACCAGACAGGTCCCTCGTTCTTGACTGGTTTACATCAAATAACTTGCTTTTAAATTCTAAAAAAACAAATATATTAAATTTAGTTTGCCAAATGTAAGAAATATCAGTACATTTTTTTTTTTAAAGAATGAAGTTATTCATTTTGTTGATTCAACGGTTTTTTGGGAATTACTTTAGATAGTAAGTTACAGTGGGGCGCCCAAATATCATGTCTCTCAGGGAAACTCAGTTCTGCTACGATGGTTTACCTCTTACGTTAAAAACAGATCTCAGAGGGTCGTGATCAACGGTTTTGCATCGGAAGCGATCTATGTTACATCCGGAGTCCCACAGGGCTCAATTTTGGGCCCCTTCTTATTCACATTGTTCATAAACGACATTAATTCCTGTTTTCAAAATACACGCTTCCTCTTATATGCTGATGACCTTAAGATTTTTTGTGGCATACATACTAGCACAGATTGCGAAAAACTGCAACTTGATTTGAACCGTTTGTCTTTGTACTGTATTAAAAATAAATTACAATTAAGCCTGTTTAAGTGTAAATCCATCTCTTTTACAAAAAATGACAATATCTTGCAGCACACATACTTTCTCTGTAATACTCCCTTAGATAAGTTTTCCAACATAAGGGATCTTGGTGTGTTTTTTGATTCAAAACTTCACTTTGATGTCCATATTGATCATATCGTGAGCAAAGGTTTTCAACTTTATGGTTTTATTAAACGTTCTTGTACACTATTCAAAAACCCTGCTAGTTATGTATTTTTGTACAAGGCGCTCATTAGATCGCAACTCGAATTTGCCACTCCTGTTTGGAACCCGTTTTATAATAAATATAGCGATCAGTTAGAGTCAGTGCAACGCAAATTTTTAAAATTTCTAAATTATAAGTGTTTTTATACATGGTGTTCATACAAAACTTTGTTAAATAAAATTTAAATTTATCACTCTCAAGGCGAGACGGTTATACTTGGATCAAACTTTTCTATATAAAATTTGTCATAATAATTTTGATTGTAATGAATTAATGAACTAAATTCATATTAGCATACCTAGTAAATCTCTAAGAATTTGCAACACATATAATCAAAACCTATTTTCTCCGAAGATGAGCAGAACGAATGCCGGAGAACGAGCTCCCCTGAGGAGAATTATGAAATCATATAATGATAATTTTACCGGAATCGAGTTATTTTGCTTATCACCTTCAAAATTTAAACAAGTTATTTTGCAAAATGTATAATCTTAACTTAGCTATCATCGTACTCCCTCATACCTATATATTTTTGTTACAGTTCACTATGCTATGAATATTTCTTTGTAGTTATTACTTGTGGATAACGGTGCTGGTTGCGTGATTAGTCAAATAAGTTAATTAGAAATAAGGTAATTGTTAACTATTATTACGCTATTGTTGGTTACCCCGAATAAAATAAAATAAAATAAAAATGCTGCCAGCAAAGTCAGACAGCTTACGGATATGGAAACAGCAAGTCGAGTTTATTTCGGTATTTTCACAGCGTCATGTCATATGGCATACTGCTTTGGGGCAAGGCGGCTGATATTCAAACAATTTTTATTCTTCAAAAACGTGCAGTGTGTGCGATTTACAAACTAGGTGCACGAGTTTCCCTTAGAGAAAAGAGTTTAAAGAGATAGGTAGGTATTATGACAGTTGCATCTCAGTATATATTTGCAAACATTATGTTTGTTAAAACAAAATATGCATTTATATTACACGAAAAATAAGCACAAATTAGTAGGTCAATATCATAGGCTACATAAAACTCATAATTCATTTAAGGGTCTTTCTGTGAGAGTATTTAACAACTCACCAGCTAGTATTATGAGTCTGTTAAAAAATGTAGTTAAAAATCATCTTATATGTAGGGATTATTATACAGTGAATGAATATAATTTAAATGATAAAGAAAAATGGATCTAGTTGCTTGCTCCTTGTTACTTTAATATGCTTGGGTGAATTTTGTTGTCACTTCGTTTTAATTGTCACATTGATAAAGAGCATGATTGTACTTAAAAGTACAAGATTGAAAGAGCATGATTGTAGTTTGTAAGTAAAGGTTCTGCGAGACGATTAAAGAGCATTCTTTAATTTAAAAATAATGTTAATTTAAAGTAATCATTATGAAAAAAATCGCAAATGTAGTTTGCGATTTTTTTCATATTTTTAGTCACACGGTTCAAAATTTAAGGAGGAGGGATACAATTTATTCAACTTTCGGAGCGATTATTTCTAAAAATATTCATCAATGAAAAAGGTTTATCCATAAAATATTTATAAAAGACCTGTCGAATGATGTGACACGCGTTGAAGTTTGGTGATTTTTTTTTCTGTCTATCTGTAACAGGCATTTCCCCCCCTTAAGTTTTGAACCTTGTGACCAAAAAATATGAAAAAAGAACACAGAGGTTTACGCACGCCTAATAAGAACTTTAAACTAAAATTATTTTGGACATGATCGGATATACCGTCATGGAGTTATTGCTGAAAAACTGTATTTCTGAACAAAAGGGCGTAAGTGCCATGCACATAGCTCTTCTTCTAATGCAATTATTCAAGGCTGCCGAACCCTACACTGAGCATGGTCAGACATGCTTTTGCCCGTTTTTTTTGTATTTCAAGTACTAATTGTACTTTGTTGACTGATTTCAAAATAGGTGCCTATGATATCAATCGACAAATTGATAGGGGAATTGTAGAAGGAAATCGTCTTTATAGTTTCTCTTCTGTACTCTCCGTGTTTTGTATTAGTATTATTCCAGCTGACAATGTTTCGTAGAATATGCTAATTGAGTTGCAATATGTGTACATAATGTGCAATATTTCGCTAATAAATGTTCTTTAAACATATAATTGCAAAACACTTTTTTATACCCAGTTAGTTGTGTTTGTTCTATGTAATATGGCCATCAGATGTTACATTTGGCATTAGTTCATACCGTGATATGGGTATGTAGTTTTTATGACGTCAGCCTACCTCTCGAGTTGGTGAGAAAACCTGTTACAAATATCCTTTGTTGCAGGTCTCTCTTTTTGAGGGTGTTCGGTTTGTTAATATATTTCGATTGCTGAATTGAGGGCATTACTAGGGCATTAATCATAGTTACAAACCCGGATCCAAAGGTGGGGGGGGGGGGGGGTGGCAACAGGAGCAATTGCCTCACCAGACTCGATCTTTTTTTTTGGGAATTTTGAGAATTTTGACACTGCACCGGTGTGTTTTGAGACTGTATTGATGGTGGTCCAATATAAGTGTAAAATGGGCAGCTATGTTTTCAGAAATTTCACAAAAGAATTCCGTAATTGTAATATAGTACTTATAATGGGCAGTGGTTTACACTTCGACTGCCAACCAGAACCAGTTCTGACGAACGGCTGGCAGCCAAAGTCATTCTGTCGACTTAGTCATAAAATGCCTCTTTCGAAAAATATCTCTTCATTTTGTAACTTACAATAAAATACAACATTTACCTACCTATTTAAAATCATTAACCTTTTCAAAATTATAACATTATTTTCAAGGTTTGTTTGTTTTATAAATTTCATAAATAATATTATCACTAATTTTTATTTTGGGATTAAAAGGGAAAGCAGGTTTATTAACAGTGATTGCCACTTATTTAAACTATAGCTCAGTTTTTGAAGTGCATAAATAGGCATAGTGAGTCATACAGTTTCATTGAGTTTAACTTAGTCACAAGTTTCAGTGATCAGTTCTGAAAATTCTTGAGCTTACCTTCAGGGCTCTTCAGGATCTTCAGGGCTAGCTTTGCCTTGGGATACATACCAAAAGTGTGGACTAATGTCAGAGTCACGTTTATACCCAAAGTGGGAGACAGAGACAAGTCCCATTCAAAATCATACATACCGATAATCTTACATCCTTCATGTTGAAGACCATGGAGAAGGTAATCAATCTGCACATCAGGGAAAACTACCTGATTAACAGACCCTTGCATATAAGGCAGCATGCATATCAGAAAGGTAAATCAACAGAATCCGCTCTAATGGATCTGGTGGACCTTATCGCACATGCAGTTGAAAAGAAGGAAATAGCCCTCTGTGCATTTCTTGACATAGAGGGCGCCTTTGACAACACAAACACACAAACTATACTCAACAGTTTGGAAAATAGATGCATTGATAAAACAACCACTAGTTGGGTAAACTCAATGCTTTATAACCCAACACTTTTTAGTGAAAGAGTCGAGTTCTCCAAGGAAGTCAAGTAGTTGACCAGAAACTTTCTTGGAACCTTCAGATTAAACATATAATCAGGAAAGCTAAAATAGCTATGGGTACCTCCTGCAGATTGGTCGGTACAAAATGGGGCTTAAAACCTAAGGTAACTCTATGGTTATACACGACCATTGTAAGAACTATAGTGAAGTATGCACGCGTCGAATGGCACAGGAAGACCGACCAAGTCACATGAAAGGAGGCACTCACCAGCCTTCAAAGGATTGCCACCACGATAACCACAGGAGCACTTTCCTCTACTCCAACTGCGGCCCTCGAAGCACTGCTCAGCTTGAATCCTCTGCACGTGCAGGTGCAAATGGAAGCCAGGGCAGCGATGGTTAGAGCTAAAAATGCAGGTAGGACAAAGCGCTCAAAGTGGAGATCACTGGTAATGAATACCCTGCACAACGACATCATAGAAGACAAAATGATGGCAATGCCATATGATGTCATGTTATCCGAATACAGCTTTGACAAGCTATTTTTTCACAGATGGTTCGAAAAAGGATGGACTTGCAGGAGCCGGATTCCACGGTGGACAACCTAAGGGTTGTCCACCGTGGAATCCGGCTCCTTAAAAGATCCTGCAACCTTGGTCAACATGCCACCGTTTTCAAAGCAGAGCTCTACGCAATCCTGGAATGCGCCCAGGAGAGCCTGCAAAAAGACTATCAAAATAAAGCAATTTCCATCTTTACTGATAGCCAAGCAGCTATTCTAGCTCTAGGCTCACAAAAGATGGATGGATAAACTCGTAAAAGAGTGTGTCCAAACCTTAAACAAACTAGGTGAAACCAATAAAGTAACGCTAAGTGGGACACCGTGGCATCGCAGGAAATGAGTTAGCCGACGAGCTAGCCAGAATGGGGGCAGAGGGGATGGCGTTGGGACCTGAACCCTTTTGTGGTATACCCAAATGCTTCATTACTAACTCGCTCTAAGGATGGGGGCTAACCCAAAGCATCAAGCTCTGGTCAAAGACACCAGGCCAAGAGCACTCCAAAGCACTCCTAGTGGGCTTCAACGCAAAGTTCACTAAAGAGGCGCTCTCTATTAGTAATAATTCTTACTAGAACCCTAACTGGCACTGCAGACTAAACAAACATATGCACAAGATGCGTCTAACCAATACTAATGTTTGCAGATTCTGCCATAAGGATGAGGAAACACCTATACACATCCTCAGTGGCTGCGAGGCAACTCATCACACCAGAAGCCAGCACCTTGGAGTTAATCACACCTGACGACGTTAAGGCCACTCCACCAAGATACATACCTAGTCGACTACATGGTCAGACTAAATCTTGGAGATGTCCTTTAAGGAAGAAAGAGGCGTCACAATAGATCTTTTAGGTCGCAGCGACTTCCGGGCTATATGACGGATTTGAAAAATTTTTTCGTTGTAAAGCTACACTAACCCCAGGTGACATAGGCTATTTTTTATCCCTGTATTCCCACGGGAACGGAACCGCGAGGAGTCCGCCAGTCAATTAAAAAGAGATTTATCCAAATCGAAATTCGTGCTGAATCTCATTAAAGACTTTAGGATTTAGAATTAAAACATTAGAGACTTTAGGATTAGGGAAAATTTTGGGAAAATTAAACCCGAAAAGTGGGATTCATGTTTTACTTTGAGGTTATAATTGCAATACTATCTTATTAATTCAATCAAAGGACCACTTTAAAGCGTATTACTCGATGTATTCGATTGCAGTATGATATTTTTAACACATCGCAATGTAAAATAAGCATTAGATTGTAATACTTACGAATGAAATGTAATTTCTTTGGATTTCCTTTCACTGCGGCTCTTACAGCCTAAGATGCTGCAGCCATCTATATTCGCCACACTTAAATACACAATTTTTAACGAATCCTTTACCTCAGTATACAAATAATGAATGAAATAACACAAATATTCGAATAAACGTAACTAGCGTTAACTGGTTTGGCTCAGTTTCATTGTTCGCCAAAGTGAGCCAAACAGAAAAAAACGGGCAAGAGCATGTCTAATCATGCTCAGCGTAGGGTTCCGGAGCCGTTACCGTAAAAAAAAGCGATTTTACTCAAATAATTTTAATTTAAAGTATTTGTTAAGCCCTACCTTTTTGATTGTTTCATATTTTTAGGTTTAAAAGACAAGGGGGTAAGGCACACAATTGCAACTTTCGAATTGGTTATTTCCAAATATATTTACTTAATCAAAAAATCAATTAGAAGCCTTAAAATGTTTTTAAAATACCTGTCGAATGATGTGCCACACATTGTCGTATGTTAAAAAAAAAATTTTTCAGCCGAAGTTACATGTAGGTGTGGAGTGACGGATAGACAGACAGACAGACAGATGGACATGACGAGTATCGTCATGTACATCTGTCTGTATAAGGATTCCATTTTTGCCATTTAGGCTACGGAAGCTTAAAAAACCGGGCAAGTGCATGCAATGTAGGGTTCAGTTGTCCACCCCCATCCGAATAATTCTGTGGTTTTTGTTTCATACTTACAACGTTATACCTACTTATTAATTTTCAATGGAATTTATACGACAATGTTTTTACTTCTCATTTCATCAGCTTACTTACTCGTAAACTTGTAAAGCCTACTTATAGTGTGGCCATTAGTGCTGTGCACTCCCTGAGGTATGCACGGCGAGGTGGGGGGCGAAGAAAAAAGTGCATGAGTTCACATGAGGTCGATACATGTCGGACAGATCTTACGATATCAGTTTGCATTTCTAAGGCAAGACTTGTGGCGGGACGTTGCGTTGGTCGGAGGCTATCTATCTGTAATATATACTTACTTTGTTGATTAAAATGTAACCCAAATATACTCATATTTTATTAAAAATATGCAGGTGATAAATAAGAATTGAAAGTTATAATTCACAACAGGACTTGTTTTATTAAACATTTTTTATATTTACAAACAATTATATATTCTAACGAAAGTTATTCTGACATAGATTCTGTTTCAACTTCATCTTCCATTTCGTCATCATCTTCATCTTCCTCTTCGCCACCGGAACTTGAATCAGAGTCTTGCAAATTTATTATGAATGAATCGATAACATTATCGAACCTACTATCGCGACTCCAGTAATCATTTTCATTTTTCTGGACATGATCGTCGCATTTCTGCCATTTTTCCGCCGTGAATTCCGAAAACAATTTATCCAATAAGATTATCTTTTCGTCTAGAGAAGAATTAATATAGTTTTGGGCTATGTTGTTTTTAATATCAGCCCAGACCAACTCGATTGGATTTAAATCTGGATGGTACGGAGGTAAACGCAGAACAGTGTGTCCACTGGCTTTCAGGAGTTCGTCAATTCTATACACGGGTTCTTTTTGTGTATTTTTGATAAGAAGTAGCAGTTGAGCCTTTGACATGGTTCCTGAAAATTCTACATTATGGCGTAGCAACCAGTTCTGCATTTCACTTTTGAGGCTTGATATAGTTGGTTTCTTCTCAATCTGAACGCTGTGGTAAGACGCGTTGTCCATTACAACCACAGAATTCGGCAGCAACTTATCTTTTAACTTTTCATCTACCCACTTATAAAAAGTAGGTCCGCTCATATCTCCATGATAGTCACCGGTTCTAGCATCGGATTTGAATATAGTCAATGTATCATCCACTAAGCCATTTCGACACCCAGCGTGGAGTATTACTAGTCGCCGTCCTTTCCCAATATCAGCATGAATACCGGGTTCTGACGATGATTGCCAACATTTGCTGGCATGGTGACTGGCGTTGATGTATGTTTCATCAAGAAAATATATGTTTCGGTTTTCCGTTCTGTAATTTCTGATTTGTGTAAGATATTTTTTCCGCCACACTGTAATATTAGGCTGCTCTATAAGGAGATGTCTCTTTGATTTGCATTTTTTGTAACGGTAGCCCATTTTGTGTAAAAGCTGTCTTAAATATTCCCGTCCACAATTCAATATGCCATCCTGTCTCAAACTTGATAGTAACTTACGGACACTTGGTATTTTTTTTTCAACTTCGTAAAACTGATGAATTTTTCTTCTGATAACTCCAAGGTCAAAATCATCCACAACGTGTTTTTTCTTTAGAACTTTTGGTTTTTTTGGCGATTGAAATTTTAATTGGCTTGAATTTTCAATTGATAAATAGCCCGCAGAAATCACATTATGTACGGTTCTTTTGCTGTATCCCGTAGCCTCCGCAACGATTTTAGCAATATTCATCATTTTTAAATTCAAAGCTTTCTTTGTCTGCTTTTCTTTTCTTAAAATATTCAGCCACCTTAAAAATGACAGTCTTCATATCACGAGATAACGCACGACCCATCTTTGAATATTTATCTCGTGTGCGTCTGACATAGACAGTCCGATACAAATAACACTACCTGCCGTCACAAGCGTTGACGGCGCACTGACAGCGCAGCAGCCGATTCTAACCCCCCCGTCTCACCGCGCGCATACCTCAGGGAGTGCACAGCACTAATGGTCATACTATAGCTGTTTTATTTTTCATTTTAATTTCACTAGGTATATAAACTAGTAACTACCGTGATTTTTTTCACATGCCCAACATCAACCATTTAGCTGGCAGGGGGGGGGTCACTTGACTCCAACTTGACTCTAACAAAAATTAGCACTTTAAACAATGAGGTTTTATGTAAAACGGCATTAACTTTAAAGCTAAATATTTCTCAATCGCGTCCCTAAATCTAAAAATAGTCTTTATTAACCCTAAACGTTTTTAATAACCTATCTATTGATACCCCTCACGATTTGGTAGGTGAGAAAAAAATCACATCCCCACTTTATGTATAGGGAATTATAAAAAAAACCTTTTTTAAGATTTTATTTTTCAATTTATTGGCGTAAGTAATATGTGTATCCAAACGAAATTACAGCCTTCTAGCACTAACAGTCCCTAAAGGTTCATTTCCGTGCATCGCGATCGATCGCGAGCCGCTCGCGGCTTACGACAAGCGGCTGAGGTAAGTGACAGACGCGCGCGGCCGACGACTGTCGTAGGCCTGCGCGCGCACTGTGAATATTGTCGCATCGGCCGCGAGCGTCAGCCGCTTGTCGTAAGCCGCGAGCGGCTCGCGATCGGCCGCGATGCTCGGAAATGAACCTTTAGCTAAGATACGGACGGACGGACCTGGCGAAACTATAAGGTTTCCGTTTTGCCATTTTGGCTACGGAACCCTAAAAACAGCTACGATGATAAGTACAAAAAAAGATTTCGTGCTTTTTTTTTGAATGGCAGCGTATTAACTATCCTTGTCTGCTGCTGCTGTAATGAGTACTGGTAGTACTATAGTGGTCAGTGTTTATCCATAACAATCTATGTGACACCTTCACTTCGCTTTTACACTCGGTCATTTACCTATTTAAGACAAGGCTCAAGGCTTAGGAACCTTTTAAGTCTCAAGATCACCGATATTCACAGTTAAGTAAATCAGTGTTTACATAAAATTTCCAACAAAACACCCTGTTAACAATCCAGGCGCAGTAACAAGGGAGGTATGCAACAGTGGCAATTGCTCTAGACTCCAGTGTATGACCTTTTTTTGGGATTTTTTGACACTAGATCGGAGTGTTTAGACAAGCAATTAGTGTATCCTTAGTGGTGGTGGTGGATGGTGTACCGGTGTTGAATAAAATGCAACCCCCCCGTCATGCGAGCTACTCACACACTTGACCGGTTGAGTCAAATGTTGCCCCCCCCCCCCACAGAATAAAGTTCTGGATCCGCGCCTGTAACAGTTGGTCAAGTATTTGTTAACATGTGTCTGATATTCATTTAATTATTATTCTACGCATTTAAACAAATATTATAAAGCTGAAGAGTTTGTTTGTTTGTTTATTTGTTTGAACGCGGTAATCTCAGGAACTACGGGCCCGAATTGGAAAATTCTTTCACTGTTGGATAGCCCATTTATCGAGGAAGGCTATAGGCTATATAACATCACGCTACGACCAATAAGAGCGGAGCAGCTATGAGAAATGTTGCAAAAATGGGGAAAATTGACGCAGACGAAGTTGCGCGGGACAGCTAGTACCTAATAAGTAGGGTTTACGATTCCCGCAAATAACTATTTGGCAGTCATAATTAAACAAAATAATGAGTCCATTTAAGTGAGTATTTGGCCCAAAAGCTCGGGCAAATTTGCCCATCGCGGTAGTCCTGGTCCTTAGTTAATTTAAGTAATTCTAACTGTATCATTAAAATTTAATTGATTTCTTTTAAAGCATTTAAAACCGACAAGGTCGTAGCTTTACATACATTTATTCATAAATATATTTATTTCAATAATTGTTCGTTTATATTCATAAAATTCTAAAAGTTCACAAATAAAAGGTTGAGCTGTTGATCATTATTAAGTAAGTAGATATGTTGCGAAATTATTTTTCATTGAGTTACCATTTCAATGCTAAAATATTCTATTACATACTTCTTTATTTTATTAGGGTTCCGTACCTCAAAGGGAAAAAACGGAACTCTTATAGGATCTTCAATCTTTGTTGTTTTGTACGTCCGTGCGTCTGTCTGTCAAGACCCCTTTATCTCGGGAACGTGTTGAAATTAATACGATATACTCAGGAAAATTAAATTGTACGGAACCCTCGGCCTCGGTGGGCGGGTCGGACTCGCACATGACCGATTTTTTTTAGTACTCTCAGAACCAGTGGCGGACTAACCTAAAATAACTGTCGAAATATATGGCTATCATCGATCATTTATCATCATGGACATCATTTTTACTGAAAATATTTTTTTGCTTCTGTTACATTTTTGATACTAAACTAATTAACGGCTGATATTCCAAATTACATCAACAAGCCTGATACGGACAGACTGACAAGACATATTCGTTTTGCCATTTATGCTACATAACACTAAAAACAAAGTGAAATGCATAGATGAAACTGGCACCAAGACTTTATACACATTATAAAAATTAGCAGCAGTAGTAAATTTCATTTAATTTATCGTAAATTACGGGTACAGAATATGTTTATTTATTGGATGATATTTATATAAGACCTCCTAACCCAAAACCACCTCTTAAATAGGTACTAGATATCTAAGAATATTTCATAGCCTTGTTTAGGATTGGATCGGTCCGGATCAGTCCGGATCAGGACGGTAGTCAAAAGCTGTAAAAACTATATTTTTATTAAACTTTTACGGATCCGCGGTTTTGTGGATCCGCCCCTGTAGGCACCCCAAGACCAAAGATCCGGGGCGGGGCGGGCGCCTTTGGCCGCTACTGCTCTGAACAACAATTAAATTTTAACAATGTCGTCAGTCTATTTTAACATGTAGGTACGTACTACTTACCTACGTAAGATATTAAAATCTGTGAGACATTTGAAATTTTTGAGATGTAGGTAAGTAGGTTTGTAGGTGTATTAGTATAAACTAATAATAATAACAATGTAAAATGTCGTGCAATGGTCGTCGACATCACCATCTCTCGTCGACGAAATTTTTTTTTTTTTTTAAATGACGACTCCCGCGTGAGGAAGTTCCTTTCTCTGGGGCCGTAACCACCGGTAGTTGGGTCCCTGTACCCGATTGCCGCAGGGACACTATTTTATATATTTTAAAATGTATGTTATTTTTTAATGTAATTCATGAGTTACAAAGAGAATAATAATAAAAACCTTGACCATGAAGTAGCCGAAAATTCTGCGAATTTAGATAATGGCTTAAGATCATAAGACCAAAATAGGTATCGTGTTTTAAAACATTCGTCCAAAAATCAAGTTTATAAATTGCTAACCTCTCGCATTTACAAGGCTAAAGATTTACATTATGAAAAAAAAACCATGGATATCATGGTTTTTTTTGCATAATGTCAATCTTTTATAGTACTTAAGTAGGTAGGTACGAGTTAAAAGAAATATCAAATATGAAAATTTCTTGATTACGGAGCCTTTATGCATAATTCAAAGCATATGCTTTGTACACACTTCTTTGTAAAAGCTTACATTTAGAATTTAAAACCGTGAAGTGGTAACAAACGAACTTACTTTGGCATTTAAATTAGTAGTAGGTAGGTACGTTCGCTGACGACCCGTACGCGGAGTCGCAATTCTTAGATGTCAAAGGTCAATTCGTCTCACATTTAAAACCAACAAATGTATGTAGTAAATCTAAAATTAACGATTCAACACATTAATATTAAACATTATGAATATATTGCATTTTTTATATGCACTAAACATATATAAGTATATGTATATATATGTTTTATACATGTAAATGAAATAATGAATTCGGTCTCTGGGTCAAATAATAATAGGAACGAAGTAGTTGTTAATAATGAATTCGATAAAGGGGAAAGGTGTACGAGATGATCCCTATATAGGAGAATGAAGAAAATTAAAGAGGAGGTTCTTAACACTATTATTCGCTACAAAACAAGACTAGCTAATCACCCTAATGACTTAGCAGCCCAGTTAGTAATAGACCAGAGCGAAACGCGTTTGCTATTCTGCAACTTGACTAAATGGAGTCTATTCTAAGAGCAGTTGCACTCGGTGGAGTACACGCTCGACATGATATCCTGCGCTCATCAGATTTGCTTATAGTCCAGGACTGATTGTAAATACACACACAATAGAAAAAAAAAAAAATAGGAGAATGCTTATATTTTAAACGATGTTTAACTTAATTCAAATGTAAAAAAGTTTTTTTTGTTCTTTTCTTATTATAATTTACAATTTGTAAAACATTACTAGAGGAGGTGTACAAGATGATTATTGTACACCCAGGTGTCTAAGACGATGCCTGTAGGAACAAGATGATATTGGGGACATTGTTGCTTACATTTTTAGAATAGTAAGTTTTAAGTGGAATTTGGTAGAATCAAATAAAAAAATAACTAATTTGAGTTTACAATTGTCTATAATTACGAGGTCATAGGTACACAAAACAGCAATCACTATACTTTGAGATCAAATAATCCTCATTTATTTGTGTCGTTTTTGGCTTGCACAAAATTTTACCAATACCGTCTCCCTGTTTTTTTTGGCAAATGATTATGTGCCGTATAAAATGTGTATGTGTCCTTTTTTCGGATGACTCTCAGAATTTTTATTTTCCTTTTTGATATTCATAGGCAACTCTTATCCCTTTCCGTATTTATTATTTATTGGGGTTCTGTAGCCAAAGTCCGTAAATTTTTTTTTGGAATGAACTTTTAAACCGTGTAACCAAAAAAATATAAAAAAAAATTTTGAAGGTAGCGCTTAATAAATACTTATTATATACTGTCATTGAGTTATTGCCGAAAAACTGCGTTTCTTAACAAAGGGGCTTAAGTGCCATGAACATACGCTCTTCTGCTGATGCAATTAATCAAGGCTGCGGAACTCGACACTGAGCATGATACGACATGCTCTTGCCTGTTTTTTTACATTGTGCTTGTTTGTATGCTTCTATAATCTTAATTAGTGTTTTTATTTATTTCTTCTTCTAAATAATTTTAATATGTCGTGTTTGTTAGGATCTACTCGTTTTCTTTTCAGGTGATTTTTTCCGACCACTAACTTGGAAAATGATAGAATCGGGGCTGGTGTAAAACCAAAAAGGTTCATGTTGACTATCTTTAAGAATAGAATGCGATACACTTCGATGTTCTATTGATTTGAAGCATTTTATTCAGTCTTTCAACCTATTCCCACGACTGATTTTTCGTTTATAATAGCATGATAGACTCTAAAACGAGAAGAAAAGTATTTTATTTTTCAATTGAAAAAGTAAAATTGTACAAATACACTATTTTTCTGTATACCGATATATTTCAGCCACTTAATTAAGTAATTTTTGTAAGAAATTATACATAATGTATTGACATACAAATGGTCAAGTTGGATCATCCTCCCTGTTGTACAAGATGATCCTGAGGATTATTTCATACACCAATACTGTAATTATCTCAAATCTTCTCTACTGAAACAATAAAACAGAGCAATAAACAAAGCCAATAATAGGTCTTCAGATTAGACTTCATAAACCACATTTTACTTAAGCTTATAGTCAACCTTACTTTAGAACAAAGGAGTGTAATTGCTGTTTTTTTTTACATACAAAATTGGATATCACCTATGACGAAAATTTACAAAGGCGAGGGGGCATCGGGTACTACATTTAACCTATAAAAATACTATATAATACTTATATTTCTGCTGCAATTAAAAATGATCGTCTCGCCTCAAGGGATCATCTTGTACACCTTTACCTACTTCAACTTCGAGAGAGAAGGATTATTAAGGTAGTGTTTAGCAAACTTCTTCGCCTTTATCGCAATGCCTATGAAGACCGCGTCCTACGTGTTATGAGCTACGGTGCCGAGACGTGGACACTTACGGTTGGGCTAGTCCACAAATTTAAAGTTGCGCAGCGGGCTAGCTGTGCTTGTCGTTTCTTTAAAGGATTAAATTCACAATGAGGTGTCCTACACAAACATCCCAAATCCTCCCGTTGGGTACGCCGATGTATCATCTAAATCCGTTCAGTATTTCGGTACCGATTAAGATACACATCACTACATAGTTTAAAACAAAGTCGCTTTCTCTGTCCCTATATCCCTATGTATGCTTAAATCTTTAAAACTACGCAACGGATTTTGATGCGGTCTTTTTTAACAGATAGAGTGATTAAAGAGGAAGGTTTATATGTATAATAATATCCATTACATAGTAGAGAAATAAGGAGCGGAACAGCAATAAGAAATGTTGCAAAAACGAGGAAAATTTACGCAGACGAAGTTGCGCGGGTCAGCTAGTATTAAGATAAAATAGAATAGGGGTCTTCACCAATGACCTGCTTAGGTAAGCAGATCATCATAATTCGCGATTTTTTTGAATTCGGACCAGTAGTTCCTGAGATTACCGAGTTCAAACAAACAAACTCTTCAGCTTTAGAATATTAGTATAGATTAGCTGACTCGCGCGGGTCAGCTAGTCTCACTAACTTCGCTAACTTCGTCTGAGTATATTTTCCCCGTTTTTGCAACATTTCTCATTGCTGCTCCGCTGCTATTGGTCGTAGCGTGATATAGCCTATAGCCTTCCTTGATAAATGGGCTATCCAACAATAAAAGTGGTGGGCTATCTAACTTTTCTGTTGGGTAGCCCATTCATCGAGGAAGGTTATAGGCTATATAATATATACGACCTACAGGAGCGGAGCAGCAATGAGAAGTGTTGCAAAAACGGGGAAATTTTACGCAGACGAAGTTGCGCGAGACAGCTAGTGCTATTATATTATAGCGAAAGGCGCTAGTAATGCATAGCAAAGAAAAGTCTAGACTAGATATTAAAAAGCTGACCCGCGCAACTTCGTCTGTGTACATTTTCTCAATTTTTGCTACATTTCACATTGCTAGCGTGATGTTATATAGCCTTTAGTCTTTCTCAATACATGAGCTATCCAACACTGAAAGAATTTTTCAATTCGAATCAGTAGCTCCTGAGATTACCGCGATCAAACAAACAAATTCTTCACCTTTTTATTATTAGTATAGATTTAAAAAAGTAAAGGACACAAGGGCATTCGTAGTCGTCCAACGCATTGCGGAAATGCCTGTACCTACCTACCAAAAATATCTTAAAATTGCTCAAGAACAAATTTAATTATTAAAAAGTATTGTAAATATTCATGGGCAGCGTGTTGACTAATTGAACTACTTAACCAAATTAATGAAACATATTTTTATTGGGAAGTTTGAGGCAAATTTGGGACTTAAAACTTCATATTAGGAAATCCGGTAAACCATTTGTTCTACAAAGTGTGACAAAGAAATGGATAATACTTGCTAATACAAACGCCCCTTCTAGATCAGTCAAATTACCTACTTATTATTAAATAGACCTGGTCTGGTAACTAACATAAACCCGGCTAGTGTTCTTTATTTTTATACTCACAATACCCATAATGACTAAAACAAGATTAAAAAAAATCGAATGTGACTTTAGTCACGTGACACGTGTGACGGCAGCATAATTAATTATTGTTTTTATAACAGACTTAAAAAAAGTATGTTATCAATTCGATATGTATATTTTATTAATATTTTTGGAATTGCGTGATTTTCACTTATGGTGATCTATTAGGGCCTTTATAGAAATTACGAAATAAAAAATATAGGTAAGTCGATTAATAGGTGTTTGTCCACGTATTTCTCCGAAACTATAGATCGAGTTGTGGCCATTCTTTTTTTATTAGATGATATTTACGGGAACAGTAGGTATCACTTATTAAAATCGATTCAGTTGTGTGGAATGTAGGTATGGACCACAACTTGTAAATTTGTGTTGTGTAGAGTGACGTCAGAGGAACAACTGTTTAAAACATTAGTCACCTATTTAGAGTTACGTGAAGACTAAAAAATATGAAAAAAAGAAAAAAAAAATATACCGACTTAAAAAATAAACTGAAAAAAATGGTTGTCTGTAAAGTCCGTCTACCGACACCGACGATAATTTTCCGTCTTATGAAAACATTGATGATATATCACCATTCGCGTTGCTTAGCAACCAATCAATAATGTTAGTTCCAATTGTATCGTATGTCATGTCGCTGCAATCGCCATTTGTTGTTGCAAGCAACCAGGTTCCATTTCCATACAAGTAAATAAAAAGCCTCGATCGGAACCAGTTCCGAAACTCTGGTTCTATACACGGCCGAAGGAAGATTAATTTTTACCCAACTATGGCGAAGCCAAAAAGGAAGGGTAATGTTTTTAGCAGTCTATATATGTTTGTGTGATACACTGTAGTGCCTAAGCTACTTTTCCGATTTCGATAAGCGAGATCCGGATTGAAAAAATATTTTAGTGTTGGATAACCCATTTATCGACGAAGATTATATATAGCGTGATTATATATAGCCTATACCTAGGTATAGGCTATATATAATCACGCTATGATAAATGGGAACGGAGCATCAAAAATTGACTAAAGTTAATTAAGTAATTACATATTGCACGCACGATCGTTGTGACCAATAAACAAAGATTTGGCTTTTTGGGAGAAACGATTGCCAAATCCCCATCTCGTGTGCTAGAATGGTTTATCACCATTAGATCTTGGTTGATACGGGAATTAGTTATTATTATTTATAAATTATTGTTTCCAATCAAAAACATTTACCTATACTATATTATAAAGAGGAAAGATTTGATTGTATGTTTGTATTGAATAGGCTCCGAAGCTACTGGACGGATTTGAAAAATTCTTTCATATTTGTGAAGCTACACTAACCCCGGGTGACATAGGCTACTTTTATCCCTGTATTCCCAAGGGAACGGGAACTACGCGGGTGAAACCGCGAGGCGTCCGGTAGTAAAAA
The DNA here is from genome assembly GCA_945859575.2 of Herminia tarsipennalis. Classification (NCBI taxonomy): domain Eukaryota; kingdom Metazoa; phylum Arthropoda; class Insecta; order Lepidoptera; family Erebidae; genus Herminia; species Herminia tarsipennalis. The sequence continues at coordinate 26,621,509 of OX243831.2, read as the reverse complement.
ATAAAACTAAAGACGATAATAATTTTTAAAACTTGAATCGTTTTCTTTTAAACATCGATTTCTTTTGGTTTATTATATTTAGGTGTATTCTTAGTAGCTCAAATATTATTTCATTCTAAGGTGTACCTACCTACTAGCTTTCGCTAGCGGCTCCGCCCGCGTGAACATCGGTTATCGCGATAAAAACTATTCTATGTCCATTCCCGGGACTGAAGCAATCTCCAAAACAAATTCATCTAAATCAGTTCACCGGTTTGAGGGTGAAAACGTAACTGACAGACAGAGAGAGTTATTTTCCCATTTAATATGGGATTATGAAGCCTAAACATAATTCTTACATTGATTTATAACGCCACTTTAAGAAAAAACTAAAAAAGCAACAAGAAAAAAAAAGCTATGGGAATTTAATGAAGAATAGAAATTCTTGAAATCACGAGAGTCGAGTTTAAAAACCATGAGAGTTTTTTCTGTTAACACAATTCACAATTTTCACAATCTATTTTGAGCAAATATCAACGTGTACAACATTCAACAGGTCTTTTATAACATTTTAAGGTTTCTAATTAACTTATTTGATTAAGTAATTATTTTTGGAAATAATTGCTCCGAAAGTTGCATAAATTGTGTCCCCCCCTGTTATCTTCTGAACCAATATTTAAAAAAAAATCAAAAGGTAGCGCTTAACGAACACTTTAAACTAAAATGATTTCGGACATGATCGGATATACGGTATATCCGATCATGTGAGTTATTGCCGAAAAACTGCATTTAACAAAATGGCGTAAGTGCATGCAGGAACATACGCTTTTCTGCTGATGCAATTAATCAACTCGTTTTTTTTTTCATACGGCAACGTTCCGGAGCCCTACACTGAGCATTGTCTGACATGTTCTTGCCCGGTTTTTTTATTCTTTCATTAGAAATTGTACAAAAGGTAAGCGACACAATTTGTGCAACTTTTTCAGGGAAGCGTTTATTTCTAAAATATCTACTTAATGAAAAAAAAAAATTAGTAACCTTGATAAACAGATTGATGAATAAACACGTTGATGTTTGCTGAAAAAAAAACAGGTTCTGTTACATGTATAGTGTGCCCCTCAAAAATATTGATTTTAATTACTTACCTATCAAGCTAAGTTTCACCAAATTACGTCATTAATCATTGTGTAGTCTTTGAGTAAAATGCCTGTGACATACGGACGTACAAAAAGACAGACAGACGGACATGACGAAACTATAAGGATTCTGTTTTTGACTTTTTGCCTACAGAACCAAAAATAGGCTTTTTTTGCTAACGCATCAAAGTTTAAAACGTAAAAAACGACATAAAACAAAAGTCTAAAAAACTATAACCCGACTACGACATAATACCTATCATGATCTAAAAGTATGTTAAAATATTATTCTTGATAGGATACAATTATCAAGACTAATATTTTATTTCATACTTTTAGATCAAGCAAGTATTAAATAGTGATTTATAGAAAATAGCCGTGGTCGCATGGCAATCGGTCAAAGATGAGCAGATCAAAGATGTCGTCGATCTGGCTGGGGGTCTTCCTACCTTACGTTTACACATCTCCACTCTAGGCGTCTCATATTTAAATATAGGATTCGATAGAAGATGGTCTTAAAAGACTTAACTTAAAATACCTATTTAAACATCGCCTGATGTATAAATAAGGATTTTAAGTTAAAAATGGCACAATATGGTTCTTCTCCAATGAGATAATATGTAGGTACCTACTATTAATGCCTCAATGTTCTCCTCTTTAAAATAATGTTGGAAATCAGTAGGTTTTACAGGTATTGAAGTATACTTTTGATGATTGATGATGATGAATGCTTAGTCTCTTTTTGTTTCACACTAGATATATATAGACTAAGATATAATTATTACGAACAGAAATTTATAGATTTGTTTTAAATTATCACTTCGACGATCTCATTTATGTATTACATAAAATTCCGGTAATTCGTTGTCACCTTTAACCCTAATGAAAGTGGCCAACGTCATTTAGCGAATTTATTAATTAGGTACCTATCACGACGAAACAGTAATAATGATAATTATATCTTAAGACTGGTTTTATGTGTACATTGTTATGTAAGAAGTAATTTAATATACCTAATGGTTGGTGCATCCTTAAGCACTTTGACGCATTTACATTATAATCATACAACCTGTTTAAAATGCAAAAGTTCACGATGCTCAAAGCAGGAAGTTTTGTAAAAAAAGGTCAATAGCGAACTATTATTATTCATGTGATATGTTGTGTCTTTACACCGTTACACCATTTTCCAAAATTATGTTTAGTAAGCAAGTCACGGAGTCGAGTACGACGTCACAACAGGACTTAGTTTCAGAGGCGCAAGTTAACTATGTAGACAATGTTCGGCATGTGGTAGCGCGCGCGCAATTACGAATATAAATCAGGCTAGTGGTAGTGAGACGGCGGCGGCGCGGGCGGTCACTGCAACCACACCGACTTGGAGTGTACCAGAGGTGTTCGGGCTTGAACGGCAGATCAACCGTGGCCTCCGTCGATTGTGGACCTGCACAAAGCCGTCCCGCGGAGAAAGGACCGACCGACAGTGCGTCTTGCATCACTAGCAAAAACACCAGTACACCACACACACGCACACAATCATGAAGATTTTACCCCTGTGAGTAATTTCATTTAATTATTTTTTGGCTACTTTAATTATTAACATTCCCATAAGTTTATTATAAAAAAATCTGGACTTGTTAATTAACAATTTAAAGCCCCGATTGCTATGCGAGTGCTGCTGCGATGTAATAAGTGTACCTACCTGTATTATTTGTAATACATAATTAAATTTGATAAATAGGTTACTAGTAAATGTCCATCATTTATTAAAACTTTAAAGTTCATTGAGTGATATTTTAAATCGCTCTAGGGAGTTCGCACAGCGATATCTTTTGTAAGGCAGGCAGAGAATTATCTATAGTGCATAGGGTATATCGATAGATTCTTAATAAATAAGCGTCAAGTTATGTTCAACTACAGATGGCGAAACATAAAAACGTAATCATAAATACAATATAAGCTTAGGAATGTTTACGGCGCCGTGTGTTGCCTTTCTAATATCATTCTCAATGGTCAAACGTATTGCACCCTTGTACTCACCACAGCTGACAGCTTGCGGCTATTTTAATGAATGCCGCTTACGAACCGTTCAGCCGGTATAGCCTGTATGTTACCCCAATTCGTTTAAACATGCTAACTTATCTGTTCTTATCTATAGGGTGACCGTTACTATTATTTCATAATTTGTTGACTTATAAACCTCATTAAAGTGACAGCGGCCTGACCCGGCGTAACAAACCAATTAATTTTCAAATTAATTGAGCGAAACTTATAACCGGTTTTATGAATGAGACGGTCCCATGTTGAAAGTTGGACCCGCGACCTACGATTAGGCAATGTAATGTTATGTAGGATGTAGAAGACTCACCACGTTCTATCTCCCAGAGGCCGTACGATAACTTGACGAGTCTCTTTGTTATGTAAAGCTTATCCGGAATATTATGCATCAGAAACTTTGATAGATTTTTATATATAGATACATACCTACGTCTCAAACATCATCTTATGTCAAGTGATGCTGTTACTATACTATTAGTGTGACAGCGACGCTGTTAGTATAGTTAGTATAGAATAATACCTACTGTTTGCGTGTCTTTCGACACGCAAACAGTATTTGGGGGTCTAGACAAGTTATATTATCTATAAGCGTTAACGCCTGCAGAAAAGAAAAAATGTACTACTACTAATATGTGTTTCATATTGGGTTGAGAGATGTCACAGATAACTTCTCTCAGCTTAATGTCAACTGCATGCAATTTTTCTATAACAACGCGTTATAATGAAAATTCAAAATTGCATGTTACACCATCACACATCTGACTTTGGCAGAGTTGTCGGCATCGGCAGTGTTGCGATAAAAAAAAACGTTTTAAGATAATGGAACTTGTGCCCTGGTCAAATTGGGCAGGCTGTTTTAGACGTCCGGTTTTTTCACCGGACGCCACCGCCGAATGGAACTTTGACGTCTTTCAAACATTTAGCGCCGGCCCAGTGTCCGGTGTATAAAACACACTCATTGTAAGCCAATATATAATACCATAATAGGTTGCCAAAGCTAATGAGAACTAACTGATAAGCGCTGGCAACGTCACTAACTAGTAGATACAAAATATATTCAGATTTAACGGTTATCAAGAAAGTGCAAACCGAACCAATTCAAAGACCCTCAGTTTTATTGTCCATTTATCAAATTAATACGAAATGTACGACGAAATGTATAGTTTTGACGTTTCTTAAAAATACACTGATTTGACTTGACAGTCATCTAACGTCTACCCTGTTGTCGAAATGGTAATCGGTGGCGTATGATAACAGCATAATCAACCGGTCTTTATAACCCCGCATGTATCGGACGACCACAGTTTTCAATCCTGCCAAAGACCCAGAGATGGGGAGTTTTGGGGTCATGGACCCCCTGGGATACTTCCATAAAACTTAACATTAATTTAAATTCTTAACTACAAGATGCACTAGTAGATTTGCTCGGAAACTCTCCTGTATGCACAAAAATCAGTCGGGGAATGGAGTGCTTAGTAAGGATACAGGTACCATTTATAATAAAACTATAACTTTATCTTAAATAGGTTAAGTTAAGATACTTGACCTTACATTTTTAACACTTATTAAATATAATCACCCTAATAGACACCCTTTATAAGGTTTCTTGTTCCATAGCTTTTTATACATTTGGAAAATGCATATAAGCTTACGTTGGGACTTGGAATGCGCTGAGTACAAAGTATTCGCATATTGTTTTATTTAGGTATTCACAGAATATCGCAGTCTACATAAGGTTAACAAATCACTTGTCGCAACGTGCACCGCAAACTAAACATTCACAAACAACTTTATCTTCTTGATCTTATTTTATATAATACCTAAAATGAAGATAGGTAATATACTTAGGTATTACCTATCTTGCGTAGGTTATTAAATTACATTGTTCCTTGTAATACCCTTCGTTAGCAAGAGTTAATACCTACTAAATACGAATACATATTTGCATACACTGTCATAACAATTGACTAATATTTCGAAAATCACGTTTTATGATTATTGCATCAAGTGTCTCACTTTTTAGATTTCATTTAATTACCAACGTTCATAGACGGAATTTCAAACTATTTTGCAGCACACAAACTTAGTACCTAAGTATTTAAAAACTTCCGAAACACTAAACGGAAAATATTGTCTGGATAATTGAACAAGGTTTAAGAATTTGTGTTTCTATATTTTGAAATGTCGGTAGGTAACTGTTGATAATTAATGCGGCTACTTCCACTTGCTGGCCTCAATTAATATAGATTATACCTAATGTATTAAAATGTTGTATCGGTTTAAGCGTCATTTTATGTCCTAATGTTGCAAGATATGCTGGCTTAGACAATAATTCGCGTGGGTGATTGTAGGCTATGCCTCCACAAAGATGAGTGCGCATTTCGTTAGCTGGAGGAAGAGGCGCTTGACGATCGTTGAGGTCACGTGAAATATGTCAGATGCACGTTGCATCTGCTAAACAAAGGCGTGCCTAGATGTAGATGCGCTCAAAAATACCTAGCACTTACCCAATACTGGCATTACCTACTATTGCGAACATAAGACATTTGGTAATAAAACATGGTTGCTTAACCCGACGATTGACATTTGCCTATAAAACAGAGGGACTCGCGAGCATTCAATGTTTTACAGTATCTTCCCACACCGTGACTGCGCTTGCATAATTAAAAATTATTTCAGCCGACACTCGAACTCTTGAAGCATTCGTATTCTCATCACAGATGCACATTGCTCAACAGTTATGTAGCTAAATTGAATTGTGAGAAGATTCATGCGCAAAAGCTTCTCATAGTTTCTCAATTTATCGGTCTCGTATAGATCTGCATCAAATTATGTGTAATCACATATTTCTATCCAATTATAATTTTGGGGCATTGTTCTTAGACTTGATTATAATTATCCAAATTCGTGGGAAGAAGTTTGTGTAACAGATTTTTGAGGTGACGACAGTGAGGCCGCGGTCGCCATGTCATACCTAGAAAGGGCATTCCCGTCGATAGTGCGTAATTTCGTCATGGATCAGTGCCCCCGGCAAGCGTGCCTCGGGGCAGAGCGCTGTCTGCCGCATTGCACTGCGAGGTCAGCCTACTTTTTGCCACTTCTGGTTTCTAGCCGACTGACCTTGACGTGGTTTGAGGTTAAAATTACACATTCGATGCACTCATACACGTGCGACATAGTAAATCACACTACCTAGTATAGAAAGCTGCACTTTTTCTGACGTGACTCGAATTGCAATCAAATGATTTCTACTCGCAAAACAAATGACAAATAAAACAATGAAACTTCCTTTCACAATTGATTTCACGAAATGCAAAGGCACGTTCAGTATAGGTACGCAATATAGGTGATACGTATTCATAGGAAAACTCACGAAGCGCCTATACTGAAGTAGACTCGTGTAGATGCATAATATCACAGGGACAATATATTCATAAGTAACGTACGTGAGCGGCAATATTATTTGATTGTGAATTACATAAAACAGAGAAAGCAAAGGGAAGCTGTTGTCATGTTGTCGGAAGCGGATACGGAATAGAAGTGCAATTCACCTGAGCCGACCCTGTGCGAAGACCTGTTATACAACAATCTATAGTAGAGCGACGTGTTGACCTTTGGAGTATGCGAGCATGGTGGTGGCTCAGAGCGTCTCACGCGTTCGACAAATCTTTGAGACGTAGACCCGGAGGTGCCGACGTGCACTGCGTAATACGACATTCACCCAGCCTCGACATACCATACCGACTTCGTATTTGACATTTAACGCCATTGAACTATGTATTATGTACACGTTAGGCTAATCATTCGCAGTCACTGACAAAAAATTCAACCTGTTTTTCGTACTCAGTACTGCCAGTCGCTTTTAATACATAATCTATGTACATTCCGTCGATACTTAACATTCAATACCAGGGTTGTATAAAATTAAATGTTACAATAAGATCTGATAACATTCATCTTCAATGTAGGTTACGCTACATTAGAATTGTAAATAATATATTTGACCCTTGAACTTAAAATTAGGTGACCTTTTTGAATGACCAGTTTTTACATTTTGAAATGTCAATATCTATTACGTGATTTTTTTATGCATACGTAACTTGATATTAGACAGGTATGTCCTACAAGACGTTATTATATAAAAAAAAAATGGTTGTTACCACGCCAATTAGATTCAATAACTATGATCACGCGTGATCGTTTCTCTCGTGGACAAATTGACATTTAGTAGGTAGGTACTATATGGTCATGTAAACGCAGAGTTCATAATTAACTAAGCAAGGACATTACAAATTCCGAAGCGCGGCATATGTTATATTATATTATTGATACATTGCATAAATTTGTCTATTAACAAAGGCAAGGTGCTGTATGCAATAGTACCTGCCTATATAATAGATATCCCTGACATTTTGCATCTAGTTAATACCTTGCTGTGCAGAAAACTCTCAATTCTAACTACTTAATAATCTGCAATCGAATAAATATTAATTTAAAGTTGATTAAAATTGTTATGCATAATTCATTGAGTTTTGTAGCATTTATCAAATTACTAATTCCGTTTTACTATTTGATTAAAAAAATATGTGAAATAGAACTAAGATGTCTAAACAAACAACAAAACTCGCAATTGACCTACAATTTACTTTACTTTTCTTTCAAAATAATAAAATTTTCCCTCAAAATGTTAACTTAACTAGGTGTTATAATCCTGACGACGACGTCCAAAGAGATAACGTAGTGTTTAATTACTCTCTTAATCATGTTAATGTGACTTTTAAAAGAAGCGATGCGAAGAAATGTCTTATTTATAACTTAGGTAGAATGCCAAAACATTTGTTTAAAGTTGGTGCCAAGACAAAATGGCCCCAACCTCAAGCAGTTTGTACAGATTTTTTGAAGGTAGACAAAGTCCACTTAGCAGTTATATTAAGATGACTGCTAAAACATTTTGTCGTTATTGCACTAAGTGATTTAGTCGCAATACCTAAGTAATTTTTTTTAACAAATAATAGGATTTTTCAAACAATCATTTAATCGTTTTTATGAAGTTTGAGTGTAATCAAAAGAAAAGGAAAGCTTTCAGCGCTGATATTACTGTTTGAACAATAAAATCGCGTAGCTGATGGTAATCGATGCTATTACTGTCGTACAAAGATCAAAGATATGACATTTGGGACTACAGACTTACAAACAAATTGTAGCATTATTCCCTTACTACTATTTGTTAATGTCAAAATAGTAGGATTCTAAGATCTCTATGTTCATGGGTTTTTCTTGGTTTTCCTTGTTACCTATATCGTTCTGATGATGATAATGATGATGTATTAAACTTCAAAAAATCGTTTTCTATTCTAGAAAAGTTTTAAGTGGTCAAGTTTATAAGTTTAGAATCATTGAGTGAGCTTTATGAGAGGTCCATTCAAACACTACTTTGGTTTAAAAGTAAGGAGATTTTGTAATATGTTTACAGGCATTTCATACCATTTACTTTATATATAGAATAATTCCTGAAATTAGCCATAATACATACACATACACATAAGCCAAAATAGTAAGTAGTAATAGGTAATTTATCTTCACTAATAGTAGTAATAGGTAATAATAGTAATAAGTAATTTATCTTTACTTTGCAGGCCTGCAAAGTAAAGAAAATTTGAAATTTGGCTTAGGTACATGTTAGTAAATTGAAGGTCATCCTCTGCCTAGATCGTAGATAATATGTCTGTTGTTCCATTCCAGGGTCTGAATTTGAAATTAATTTTTCTAATACAATTATTGTATAGATAAGTAAGTAGATTTCAAAAGATATTGTATAGGTAATTGGCCAGTTGGCTACGAGTGGGTAATTATTAGTTGTGATAGGTCTGGGTGAATTTCGTTAACGATCGAGTTTAACCAGGCTGTAACAAAGTCAGGGTTGCATTCATTTAGACCGGCAAGGCCTAAGTTTGAAAGTGTACCTATAGGTACCTATTGCTAGGAACGAATATAATACAGCTGAGGTATACATACATATACAACGCCCTGCAAAACGTCTGTCGGATTACCGCGGGTCCACCCGCGGTAATCTGACAGACGTTTTGCAGGGCGTTGTCGGACAATCGAATTTATTGGATTATAGAGTACTGCCATCCGGATTTTTTTGGAGGAAAGTAACTTGCAATCTGACAACTAACAAATCTGCATGTCTGATTACATGGGGCTCCGGATTATCGGGGTCTACTGTAGATCTAGCGAAAAGAGTAAAATACAACATGTAACAAAATTAAGGGTTGTTATAATATAAATACCTAAACTATGAAATCTACTGAGTGTGAGTTCCTTTACCTAATTTTGTCCAAATCCGAGTACCTAAATTTCACTTATTACTTTTTCATTCTTTTATTTTATTTACGACTAAGTATATGGTTATTTTTTATTGAATTCGTTAAAAAGTAGAATAAATACAAGATATTTAAAAACAACTCTAAATTACATCTATAATAAAACAATATATTACTCCATGGAATTAATCAATTTGATAACTGTTTATTTAAAACTAGCTGTCCCGCGCAACTTCGTATGCGTAAATTTTCCCCGTTTTTGCAACATTTCTCGTCGCTACTCCGCTCCTATTAGTCGTAGCGTGTTATATAGCCTATAGCCTTCCTCGATAAATGGGCTATCCAACAAAAAAATATTTTTTAAAATCGGACCAGTAGTTCCTGAGATTAGCGCGTTTAAACAAACAAACAAACTCTTCCGCTTTATAATGTTAGTATAGATAAACAGTTAATAAATTAATAAATTCCATGCAGTAATAATTAAATTGAGTTTTGCATCAGGGGAGGAGATAAAGGAGATATAATACTATGCCATAATCAGTACGCTATTGAAAAAAAAGAAAACCGTATAACCATAGAAATACAGGGATGAAAAATAGTCTATGTCACCCGGGAATAGTGTAGCTTCCTAACGGTGAAAGAATTTTTAAAATCGATCATGTATTTTTTAAGTTTATTCGTTACATAAAAAAACAAATGTTTCCTCTTCAATAATATTAGTATAGATGACACTATGAATGATTATAATAAATTAAGAAGTCTACCACATCTTTCAGTTACTTGTTGCAAACAGGTATGACCTATGTGACCTGTGTAAGTAGGTATACATAGCGCCATGCACGTTTCACTGGTTCTAGAATAAAATGCATATTATATGTGAAATTTTACCGAAAATCAGATTTTAGACTAAACTTTGCAAGTTGTACAACCACCAAACTAAAAATACCAAAATTTTGAGGCTATTAGTCTCATAATTTGGTTCATAACTTTTACATAAATACCTATGTTATTGGTGAATCATCACATTTTACGTTATAAAGTACGTATCTACCTATTCGACTGCCTCTGTGGCGCGGTGGGAGTGTATCCGACTGCTACGCAAGAGGTCGTGGGTTCGATCCCCACCCAGGATAAAACTTTGTGTGATGAGCACGATGGTCTATTCTGTGTCTGGGTGTTATTTATCTATAATATGTATGTATTTAGAAATATATAAGTATGTTTATCAGTTGTCTGGTTTCCATAGTACAAGCTCTGCTTAGTTTGGGATCAGATGGCGTTGTGTGAGTTGTCCCAAGATATTATTATTATTATTATTATTTTAATATGTTGACCTTTACTTACCTAACCTCTTATGTTTGGTTAAGTAAAGGACAATGAATCAACGACCGACAAATGAAGAGAGAGATCAGCGAGGTTAAGCAATATTAACACTATGAATCCATAGATGGGGGTTCGTTTTCTGAAATTGTCATTCGCTTCCATGCCGTCTCCCGTCGGTCTTGCGCCTAATCTTTATCCAGTCTTAATGATTTTTAGTCACATTAGACTATGAGAATGAGGGAATAGAGTGCCATTGTGTGTTACTTAATATGTGTAGTTTCTAGTCTGTGGTGAGATTGTGACTGTAATCGAATGGGAGACCATATAACTAAACTATAAACACATCATCACAGAGAAGTAAATATATAGGTGCTATGCGTTTCAAATGAGCTTCACTCTGTACTTGCCAAAATTGTAACAAAAACTCCCAAGTCGGGTAAAGTACGTATGTGTATGGTAATGGAACGGACGTAATATTTATTTTCTTTGAACTATGTACCTAACATTTTTCTTTATTATAATATTATTAGTATTCTTTATCATTTAATAAATACCAAACAGAAATAAGTAAATAGGCAAAATATAAGAATATTCTTCACTTTTATGATCTTTCAGTCAGAAACATATCTGTTATAATAAATAGTAAAATACAGTGCTTATGTAGGTAGCAGTTCATTAGTGTAGGTAGGTAGGTACTTCTGTGTAATACTAATGACACCTTTTTACGAATAATTGTATTGCTGACCTGGCGTCATACAATGAAGTTGCGGTCGTAATGCGAATCAACATGTCATCATGACAGTTATCAACTCATTTGAAACGCATAGTAGGTCGATTAGAAATAATTTTGAATGAAAAGGTCAGTGATATGGTTCAAGGTTCAACGCTTAACTAAAAAGCATTAATCTTCCATACTTGCCTCGATACTCTACGTAGGTATTTAACGTTAAAGTTAGCGTAGGTATTGACCGAATTCTTTATCTATACTAATATTATAAATCTGAAGAGTTTGTTTGTTTGTTTGATCGCGGTAATTTCAGGGTCTACCGTGCGGATTAAAATAATCTTTTTTTGTTGGGTAGCTCATTTATTGGGGAAGGCTGTAGGCTATATACCTAATATCACGCTACGACCAATAGGAGCGAAGAAGCAACGAAAAATGTTGCAAAAATGAGGAAAATTGACGCATACGAAGTTGCGCGGGTCAGCTATGCATTATATTATCTGCCACCTTATAGGACGCAAAGGTAATACGTAACTGTCAGGTTTGTTAGTTATACATATTCATGAATCTGGTTCTGGTTTTGAGTTACCGTAATATACACTAAGTTACTTACGTTACCTAAGCCGTGTTGAACCGATAAATAGTATTAACGACAATGTTACTATATCCCATGACTATAGAATTTATTCCGCAATCGAGACTTAACCAGGGCGTTGGCAAAAAGAGGTTTAGTTGCAATATTATTGAAGCGATATCGTATTGGTTCCATTAAAACGCCTGTCACCGTATTTATTCTCTCACTTATTCAAGTAAAACGGGTGACTCGGGTGAGGGACGTTCTAACATATACCAGGCAAGAGCATGTCGGACCATGCTCAGTGTAATCCCTACACTGAGCATGGTCCGGAGCCGTTGTCGTATGAAAAAACGAGGTGTGTATAATTGCACCAGCAGAAGAGCGTATGTTTATGGCACTTACGCTCTTTTGTTGCGAAACGCGGTTTTTCGGCAATAACTCAATGATGGTATATTCGATCATGTCCGTAATAAGTTTAGTTTAAAGTATTTGTTAAGCGCTACTTTTTCAATTTTTCACACAGTTTTATGCAACTTTCAGTGCGATTATTTTACAAAAATATTTCCTTAATCAAAAAAGTATTTACCTATTAACATTGTAAATTTTCATTTTGCTAATTAATAAACAATATTTCATCACCATGTTCATATACCTAAAAAGTATATAATAAACCTTAAAATATCTTAGACTTATAAAACCTGTCGAATGATGTGCCACTTCTGTTTAATATATGAAGTCCCTGAAGCTTTTGTGGACAGAATTGCGCTAAAATGTCCTACCGCTTGATGTAAAAAGGGAAAAAAAGAACGTAGATAAGGACTCGGATATATATAGATTATCAATTTGTATGATTAAGAAAGATTTTGCGTTTTTATTTCAGGTTTATGTTACTGGCTTGCGTGGTGCTTGCGCGAGCGCAAGAAGAAGGCGAGCCGCGTCCTGTAGTAAGCCGTGGTTTACTAAAAAGAGGGCAGTTAAATAAAGGAAAACAGACCACTACTACGACCACACCTGCGCCACAGGTATTTACATAAACAAAATTGTAATTGTAACTAGACAATCACTAGATAGTATAAAACAAAGTCGCTTTCTCTGTCCCTATATCCCTATGTATGCTTAAATCTTTAAAACTACGCAACGGATTTTGATGCGTTTTTTTTTTAATAGATAGAGTGATTGAAGAGGAAGGTTTATATGTATAATAACATCCATTAAATTGTGGAGAAATAAGGAGCAGCAATAAGAAATGTTACAAAAACGGGGAAAATTTACGCAGACGAAGTTGCGCGGGTCAGCTAGTAACACCTTTATTACAGCAGTAGAAGCCGAAAACAATTATTTTTCGGATTATAGTCTGTCTGTTTATCGGCTTGTTTGCACGCGCTTTACGCAAATACTACTACACCGAATTGGAAACGGTTTTTTCAAATTTATAGTTGTAGGTTTAACTTAAAACCTAGTATATGTTTCATCTCAATACACCGTCTATAAATCGAGTTATATGTACTTTGTTTTGACTGGATCAGTAAAATGAAATGAATTGCTGTTTTGAGAAAAAAAATTCAAACAAAATACCAAGCACTTTGGAAAATCAATACATACGGGTCAAATCGAGGACCAACTCTTTTGAAACCCGTTAAAAAAAGCGGCGGATTTTTCAAATTACACACCTTTTAGAGATTCATGTCGATGAATTCGCGAACAAAAGTAGTAATCTATCTATAAAAACAATTTTCAACAAGGTTGTATAACCGCATAAAATTGATGTTCTAATGGAGTTATACAATCATCATGTAGCAATTTTAAGTCTTCACAAGAGAGCCTCGTTACTTTGGCAGACACCCCATTTTGAAGCTTGGGCTAAAAAGGACAGGACGGTTTTATTTCTTGCACAAAATAAATAAATTTAAAACAATAACATGACACATGCAATTGATTATTTTAATTACATATTATATGTAAGTATCCGTAAATAAATTTATTATTATTTTAATTTTTCATTATTTCATAATTGAGTAATTTAATTTGTAAAAAATAATAATAAATGTATCGTGCAAGAACCCGTCTTGTGAGGGTGAATGCCTTCTCCAGACTTTTCCAACCGTCTCTGTCATTTGCCATCCACTAAAAAAATATTGACAAACAAATGCAACAATCTAAGTTCTAAAACTTCTCGAGTTGTACCCATACTTTATACTATTTTAAATATTAGTTAGGTAGATACGGGTTTTAATCGCGTGACTCCATAGTCAACCTGTTATCACAGCCGTTGCAATACGGTCGATATGTCGGGGAGTAAATCAAAGGATGCCTTAAAATATATATGCGATTAGATCCGAAATTATGAAATTAAAACAACATCATAAAATACAACCTTAAACTCTGACAGAAAATGCAGATTCTCGACCTTGAGGCGCTGCGCTGGCGTGATATTAGTGTCACATACGTACCTACCTACTTACCTAACATTTGAAGTAGGTAGGTATACTAAACGGATCCTCTTTAGATACTTCAAAATAATCAATCCTTTATACCTACTTTGGCTAAAATGTTATTTGATTACCAAGGCGTAGCCACAGCCGGATTGCGGTTATACAACATTCACTAAGATATAAACCGTCTAATATAGAATAACAATATTGCACATTTGTGAGATGTATTTTAAAAGAAATTGTCGTACGCTTATCGGATGTTTCACGTAGGTACCTACTTAGAAAGTTTAGCGCCATTTCGCAATAAATCTCAGTCGATGTAGATTGTGCCTCATGATAGTTAATTGTACCTAAGTATAACTACCTAAACATCTATGTATTACATATTATGTTATGTATTTTCGATGACGTTCCCACGTCAGTCAAAAGTTATGTCGCTCTTCCACAGTATTAACTAAAATTCTAAGCGGGTGTTCATAACTTGCATGCTTAATTAAACATAATAATACGCATTAGAAAGCGTTTCATTGTTGTAACTTTTGACTTGAAAGGAATGGTATTTACCTATTCTATTTTGAGTCGACAATCACCAGAAGTTGTTGTATGATCGGTCTTTTAGACATATACCTACCTACCTAGGTATTTCTTTATGCCAATTGCCATACACAAAAAGAAAAGTAATGAGCTGTGTCGAGCACAGATCTATTTGTTTGTTTGAACGCAATAATCTCAGGAACTATTGGTTCGATTTGAAACATTATTTTACTGTTGGGGAGCCAATTTATGGAGGAAGACTATAGGCTATATCAAATCACGCTACGACCAATAGGAGTGGAGCAGCAATGAAAAATATTGCAAAAACGCGAAAATTTAAGCAGACGAAGTTGCGCGGGTCAGCTAGTTGATATATAAGTACAAAGGATCGATTAACTGTTCCCCAGATTTGGGTCCACGTCAATCTATATCGCAATAAAAAATCAGCCAATTTGCATTTAAACTTTGACCCTCTCTTGCACCCCTCAAAATAGGATTTTTCAAGTTTCATTTTTTGCGATTTTGCTATTTATGAACTACACCTAAAAGAATATTTTCTGCTGTGCGTTGATATAGACATTAGTCAGCCTACTGTATATATCGATAACAATTTCTTAACGTTCATTTTATTGCACAAGTTATCAAATCCGGAAATTAGTGGCCATGCTTGAATCAGGTTGTATTAAACTTTAGTTACTTTCCGAACTACCTTTAACTTTGTTATTTTTGTGACTGATCTATTATCATAATCAGAGCCATTTTGATAAAGCGATGGTGATTAAGCAAGCAAGCTAAAGTCAGTGAATGGAATTTTTGTTTGCATAATCTGTTTAACACAGTATACATTGCTGTTTAGGTTTAAAATATGATTTTATTATGTCATAATGTTAGTGTGTCAGTCGCTTTAACTTCAACTACAAAAATGTATTGCAAAAGTTACATCAGCGCCGATGTCAGATCTTATCTAAAATTAGAAGTGGGTAATGACGTCATCATCACGATGCACTGTCTCGGGTCTGATCAGATGCATCGTTGTTTCGCAAAGGACGTCGTCGCAGGTCCATCTGGTTCAAGGCGAGTGGGCGAGCGTCCAATGATCGGGTCACCTTCGCGAATGACCTTTGTGAGACCTCCCTTTCCTCTGAGGAATTTCTACCTGCAAGTTTTGGTCACCATCCGTCGGTCAAACAGGTTTTCCAAGGAAATTTATGACGCTTAACGCAAAAAAAGATATTTAGGTACATAAGTGACGTATGGGTACAAAAAATGAATATTGTGGTGTTAGGTATGTTCAATAAATCGGGCAGTCATGTAAAATAAACAGTAGGTAGATATTCGATGATATTAGATCATTGTATAACAGGAATTGATTAAAATGTCAGGGATATATGTATCTTACACAATATATTATTCAGCATAAGGCACCTGTCCCACCAACGACGATGAGCGAGAAGCGAGTAGTAGTCAGGAAGCGTACAGCAGATGTATTTTGTAGATCCCGTCCGTGTAAACAAAAGAGATGCAGTATAGAGCGAGTACTCGCCAGCAGTTTGAATACTCAGCGATCAACTTTAGTATCTGTGTCTTTTGTTTACACGGATGGGATCTACAAAATACATCTGTTGTACATTTCTTGAGCGATAAATCGCTACTCGCTTCTCGTCGTCGAATCGTCGTTGGTGGGACAGGTGCCTTAAGGCGAGTTTAAAATAATGTTTCGAAAGTTCGTATATTTTTAAATATATTACTTCGTACATATAATTAGTGGTTTTAAAAGACAAATGACGAAGTCTTGTAATTGTTTAGTTGGTAACTAAAGTCATATTCTGGAACGGTATTTAACAACATCCTTATATTAATTAATGTAATGAGTAGGTATGTTGTTGTTGCGTAAGTTGGTTTGAACACGGCCGCGGATCTCTGTTGTTATCTAAGTACTTAAAAACCACGATATTTTGATGAGCCGGACGAGAACCTTTAGGTACTAATCCTAACCCTAACTTCTAATTTTAATAGAAAGTGAGTTTTTTTAATTAGATATCCCTACGTAATTTACAATAATGTAACCCAAGGTATCAACAACTTGCCTAAAGAAGTTGTTATTTGGCGTACGTTGCCATTTTGTTATTGGTCAGATTTAGGTTTAGGTTAGTTACTCTCGAGATCCCTTTATTACCGACGGACTTTGGGGAAGTGTGAGCTGGAACATATAACTAAATGCAAAAAAAAAATGTTGTCTGTAAAGCCGATTTACGGGCGATAATTTCACGTGATAACGTCATTAGAAAACATTGATGACACTGTATTAAACAACCTTGCCTTTGAGTTTATTTTTTTCAATAAAATTGTATCACATGTCGCTACAATTGCCAAAACATTGATGATATTGAAATAAACAACCGTGACAGCTTTACCTGGACGCATAGGTACGCCCGACGGCCACAATACTTCAGGCTATCAGCAGGCGGAACGTGACGTACCGTGGCGCACCGTGGCACTTTTTCGTGTGTGCACCCGGTTATCGATTTATAAGACGTGATATAAACATATGATAATTGTTATTGCGATAAGCGAGCAGCGGGAAAAAGCTTGTAGGTATATACTAATATTATAAATGTGAAAGTAATTCCGTCTGTCTGTTATGCTTTCACGCTCAAACAGCTAAACCGATTTAGATAAAATTTGGTATGGGGATAGTTTGAGTCCCGGGGAAGGACATAGGATAGTTTTTATCGCGATAACCGACATCCACGCGTGCGTAGCCGCGGATGACAGCTAGTTACTATAAATGTGAAAGTAACTCTGTCTGTCAACTACGTTTTCACGCTTATTAAATCGCTGAATCGATTTACACATACGCGACATAGGATAGTTTTTATCGCAATCACCGACATCCACGCGAGAAGAGGTGCGGGTGAAAGCCAGTACCTAGGTACTAAACATTATAACTTTGCCGTCTTCGATCGAGATCTAGATTGGAGGCAGCACTGCCGATGACAGAAAAGTTAGGCAACTTAGGTCTAACTTAAGATAAAGTCGTCAATCTTGTAATAGTGAGTTCAGTTCGGTAGTACAATGGGTAGGATTCGAATCGCGACCTCACGATTGCGAGTCCCTATGCCCTAGCCATTGGCCATTACGCTACCGCCGCGCGCCGCTTTAAAATCAATCAATTTTATAAACTATTTTATGAATGCTATTTTTTTAGGATGAAGCCGAGTATGAAGACGAAGGCGACTATCCTGCTGAGGGAGAAGCTAACGAGGCTTCAACGGAAGCACCTTCTTCGACCACTGAAGGCAAGAAACTCGTTGGATCAGGTGTCCGGCCTTTCAGAAGCAACACCGAACTACTCAACATTCTTAAGAAGAAGAGGGCTCAAGCCGCAGAAGGTAAAAACATAGCACTTTCATTACAGCTTCCATCATAGACAGAGAGAGAACTGAGCAATAACCTCTCAAAATTGACCACTCTCTAGAAAGAGACAACGTGACTGTGCGGCTTATATATTTTTTTCTGTAGGTCTGTAATGACAACACAATAGACAATGGCAATACAGACGAAGAGGCAACTTCTGTCATTAGAGACAATTATTGGCCGCACGATTGTTTTGTCTCTTTCACGCTTTGCAGCCTGTATTTACTTAATATCTGTTATGAAGTAGTATACGCAATGCTCGGTCCATTCTCTATGTCTACAGTTTGAATGACCAAGGCTCACGAGCTCATAAGATTTTATCTGTTAAAAAGTCCTAACTCTATAAGCCCTGCAATAATATTCAAAAACAGGCTGTATATTTCCGTACTTAGGTAAATGTTATTTAATGGTCCTGCTTTAATTGTATATATCTACATAAAACAATCTATATTATTATTATAAAACTGAAGAGTTTGTTGTTTGGACGCTATAATCTCAGGAATTACTGGTTCGAATTGATAAATTCTTGTACAGTTGGATAGCCCAAGGCTATGTAACTACCAGAGTCACGTTACGACCAGAGCAGCAATGATTTTCTTGCAAAAATCGGGAAAAATTTACGCAGAGAAAGTTGCGCGGGTCAGCTAGTTTAAATATATAATAATAATAATAATAATAAAAATGAAGAAGCAAAATACTACACTTGTGAAAAGTCGATTCTACATTTACTATTTTACGAGATTATAGGTAATTAAGTAAAAATATAAATAGTAAGGTAGTTTGACTTTGCAAAATATCGATCAAAATACGAAAAACAAAAGACCGCAATAAAGTTGTACCTAAAAGATAACACATTAGACATTATTAACATACATTTATTACCTCGGGTTCCAAGTCCAAGAGAATTTTAACTGCAACGATCCCAAAAAAACGAAAACTCTCAAAATTTGCCAAGAGCAGCTTCTCTATATAAAACGCTAATTAGTTGGTTTTTCGTTTTAATGAGACCTTTTTATTTTATAGCCAAGCTGAACGGCCCTACAACGACGACAGCGTCGCCTGCGCAAGATGCCCTTGACCCTACCAGCATTAACTACAGTAAGTAACATTTTTTCTTTATTTAGTAACTGATAAATAACTGTTGTTTATTCAGTAACTGTAGTCGTTGTGTGTAAAAATGATCCACAATTTATTATAATAATTCATAAGCTTTGCGTTTTAGAGGAGATTTAGCAAAAATCCTTATTAACTAAAATTGGATTAGCTACAGTTGCATCAACGCAACTCGACCGGATTAAAGTTAGGTTCTTATCAGTTTCGCGCATGTCATAAAGATGCGACCCTAAAATTACTTACGGAAACGATTATGTTTTATCGATTATAAATACTAACAAAATTTTAATTCAACAATATAAAAATATTATTTAGATAAATAAGAGTTCATAAAAGTTTAAATTTAGAAGAGTTACAGTAAATACTAAAGTTTAAAAAAAATTTATTTCGATAAAAATCACAATTATCATGAGTTAATACTAACACTGATTATGACAATGTAATGCGTAATCGCATCTCTAATTCTCTCGGTTTAGTTACCGACCCCGCCCCCCGCTTCCTGTCGCCATTTACTACTAAAAAATGCATCTGCGCAACCACTTTTCGCCAACTTCAATCCGGTCAAGTTACGTTGATCCTACTGTAATATGATTTATTTCCTTTCTTATGTATTACCACTTACTTTAGCGGCGGTTCTGCCCTAGTGTACATAGATACACGCGGGCTGAACCGCCGTGAAAGTTAAAAATCGCGATTAAATATAGCTTAAAGTGCTTTGTACTTTGATATATTTGCTCAAAATGCATCAAACTCCGAAAAAGAAGATAAAAAAGTATTTAACAAAACTTTCATGTACCTACTTACTTTTGATAATTATTTTTTTGTAGACACCAAGTCTAAGAAACGATTTAACAATTCCCCCGTGACTCGTGAAGTCGCCGCTGAGGATGCACCTGCTCCAGCCAAGTCCAACAGAGGCAGATTTGGCAGACGTAAGTACTAACTACATTATATTTAGTTACATTTTTATTTTAACACCATAGTTTATTTCCTTACTTCTGATACCTCCTTATTTTTATTATTAACAGCATTTTAAATAGCTAATGTTTTGTCTTTGTTTCTCGTTCCATTTTTTAAATCCTTCGCTAGTTAAAATTCTGTTGCTAAAGTATTATGAATAAGGGGGTAATTTAATTAAATGCTATTCCAATCAAAATCAAATAATTAGTATACCTAAATATGTGACTCCTATGACTAAAACACAGGAGTTCTAAAAACCCATTTATAGGTAGGTACATATATTTCGCACCCAATCATGGCCTAAGTGATTTAAAATCTACACTGACGGACTCATAAACTGCATCAAAGTTCAGGTTTACTCTAAAAGGATTTTTTATAATAAGTATGCAAACTTTTTAGATTAAATTATATAAATATGGAAAGACTGGCTCTTAATCTTAAAAAAAAATTAAATTTAAAAATAGAACTGCGGTAAAACAAATGAATATAGCCGGGAAAAGAAAATTTACTCGTAGTATCAGATTTGCGTGTTATTTATAGCAAAGTTTTAAATTAATTCTCATTGATTTTTTTTGTTTGGTCAATTGAATTATTGTTACCAGCATAATTGTTGGGTTAGTTTTTTAACACATCGAGAGTTTTTGAACCATAATATGGATACTTCGTCCAAACAAGCGGCACAAATTGTAGCATTGGTGCGGGAGGGCTTGGATCAACGAACGATTGGTAGAAATTTAAATTTAAACCAGTCTACGGTTTGTAGAATATACAGAAGGTTTGTAGAGACAGGTTCTTACAGGAGGAGACGTGGTACAGGCAGAACTCGAGCAACCACAGGTCGTGATGACCGATTTATTGTTACAACTTCCCTGCGAAATCGTTTCCTCACGTCAGTTAACATCAAAACCGAGCTTAATGAAGTGCGTGGAAAAAACGTGTGTGCACGAACAATAAGAAGAAGGTTAAAGGAAGCGGCTATCACCCCTTTTAGACCAGCAAATGGTCCAAAGTTGTCTGCAGCTCACAGACAAGCTCGCTTAAGATTTGCGCGTCATCACCTGAATTGGACAGAAGAGCAGTGGGCCTCTGTATTGTTCACGGACGAGTGTAGGACATGTTTATATGGTGCAGATGGTCGCAGAAGAGTCTATCGTCGACGTGGGGAGCGATATGCTCAAAGTTGCATTGAGGAGCGTGTTCCTTTTGGAGGCGGTTCATGTATGGTCTGGGGTGGCATATCGATGAACGGGCGAACAGAACTTGTGTTCATAGACATGGTCCGTCAAAACGGTAATAGAGGGGGTTTGACAGCACATCGCTACATAACAGAGATATTAGAAGATCACGTGGTGCCTTACATGGGATTCATAGGCGAAAATTTTACTTTAATGCAGGATAATGCCCGGCCGCATGCAGCTGCACAAGTTCAACATTATTGCGAAGAGGTTGGGATACGTACAATGAATTGGCCAGCACGCAGCCCGGATCTTAATCCCATCGAGCATGTTTGGGACAATTTAAAAAGAGCTGTATATGCGAGAAACCCTTCGCCTACGACAGTGGCAGCACTAAGAACAGCACTTTCAGAAGAATGGGACAATATTCCGCAAGATCTTTTAAAAACCCTTATAAAATCTATGCGGAACCGATTAGAATCCGTAATAAGGGCACGTGGGGGTAATACACCTTATTAAAACACAAATAAACCCTTGCATAAAGTTTGTGTCTATTGTTAAAACCAATTTTTTAATTAAACAATTTTTCCTTAAACTTCTGTTTTTTCTTCAAAAAAGGTCTTAAGGTCCTTTCCAGTACATAAACTTAAACTTAAAGATATGATCCTACGCTGTTTTAAAGTTCACGAACCAATCTAGAGGTTTCAATTTAAATCTGTATAGAAAGTTTGCATACTTGGTTAAAATATTTATTTCAAAGTCGTCTATTACTTTGATGCAGTTTATAAGTCCGTCAGTGTATATACATCCAAGTTATTTAATTTTTTACCTCTACAATGAATTGCAATCCAAAAAAAATTACAATGTCTTTATTTGGATAAAGACCGATACCTAATGAAAAAAAAAACCGGGCAAGAGCATGTCGGACCATGCTCAGTGTGAGGACTGTGAGGTTCCGGAGCCGTTGTCGTATGAAAATATGCTCTTTTGTTGAGGAACGCAGTTTTTCGGCAATGACAGTATCGGATATACCGTCATATATGCACGACGGTATATCCGATACTGTATTTTTTTCTATATGTGCTTTACGGCTCCAATGATTTTCATGAAATTTAGTATGAAGGTATCATTATAAGAATAAGTCATTAAAAAAAAATAGCGAGCTTGCTCGGTAATCCAGGTACTTTTTATTATTTATCTATGAAACTAAGTAGCGGCTAGTGCAAGACACCTTTTTATCAAATTTAATTAATATTCATTGTCTAGTCTTTGAGAAAATTGTCTGTGACATACGAACGGACAGACAGGCAGACGGACATGACGAAACTATTGGCTATGGAACCCTTAAAACAGCATTTACGTACCTACTGATACTTACCTATTTTATTTATTTTTTTGACAAATAGTACATAAAGATCTTATTTATTTTCTTTTCCAGCTGCAACGCGATCAGTTCAGGAACCTGAAGAGGATGTGAAAGACTCTCCTGCCCCTGTGAGGTCCACTAGGACATTCAGGCGAGGTGGCAACTAAGCCCACTCTACCCTTAAACTTTACTATACCTATATTCCTTGCCCACCATCCTTCCTTTTCTCCTCCCATATTCCTTTCAAATTTGAATGCTATCTTGGTACTTTGAATTCGACCGGGTCGTAGCCTAGAAAAGATAGTACGACAATAGCTATGTGCCACTTAAACCCTGTGATATTGTATTAGAGTTTGGACTTGGACTTTCAATTATATAATTGAAACGCAGCGTATTCAATATGATGTACGTGAATGCGAGGCCACATTTGCTATTATCTAAGCTGTCTTACTGGTTGCGGCCTTCAAAGACCTCACAATAAAAGTTTGAATAAAGTTCAAATCCATCATATAGATGAATTTGAGTAATTTTTTTATACTTTTTTGTAAATTATAAGTGTAAGTAATTTTTAAATAAAGTAATTGTAAATTTAATATTGGTTTACTTTAACGGTAAAATATACTTCTTGTTGAGATTAGGTAAATACTACGAAAATAAAATGCTAAAGTAAGATAGCATACAAGGTGTAACAGAGAGGTGTGGTCAAATTCAAGGGTTGAGAATAGGCCCTTAATACTGAGTGCACATACATCATGTCATATAAATCGGAGTCATTCCACGTACGTGTGGACTCTGGAACGAACTACCTGCTGCTGTGTTTCCCGAGCGCTACGACATGTCTTTCTTCAAACGAGGTTTAAAGAGAGTTTTCACTTCACGGTAGGCAGCGGCTTGGGTGTGTCCCTGACATTCCTGTAGTCCATGAGCGGCGGTTACCGCTTACCATAAAGTGGGCCACTGGCTCGTCTGCCAACCATAGGCAATAAAAAAAAACCTACCCTAAAACTTCATTTATTATTTTTGATTCTTTTATTCATTAATTTAAAAAAGTATGACTTATAAAGTGCTATGCCGTAATGATTTAATCCAATTTTACACTAGGGGAGGTATAATACTTATGCCATGAGCTACTGAAATTTGACAAAAAGAAAAATGTAATCGGATATATCACCATGGTAGGTGTAATATTGAAAACATACACTATCCGCTGCTAAAATTTGATTACCATTTTATGTTTTACGTTGTATATCGTATCAAAGGTAAAATAACTATAGGTAATGGTAAAGAGAAAATTAAAGATCTTTGTAATCTACTTAAAATGTATTTTAAGTAAATGCTTGAATGTAGTAATTAATTTTAACTGATACAAGGGTTACTTAAAGATAAACAATAACAAAAAAATATAAAAATAATTCACTACCTTACTCATAATCATCTCTTAATTTTTACAATTTTTCTTTTGTTGAATTTAGAATCACTTGAAAGTAACGAACATTGCTTAACTAAATCAACTGCAAAGGCTCATTTAAACGATGACATTTCCTTGCATGTGTGTATATTACACTCATTTACAAAAAGACCACACAACTCATTTGTTAAGCTTGAAGCTTTGTTTATAAAGAAGTACTTATACTCAAAGTATAGATAGGTACTAAAAATAATGACAAATAAGTGTTGATCGACGATTTACTTTTTGATAACGCGCGTCACTTCAGCCAAGGGTGTGTTGAAAGTGCCAGGTTTGACTAAGTTGACCAATTGCTCAGCAATTTCTTGACCAACACGTACTTGAGCTTCCTTTGTTGACGCACCTGTGGAATATTCATAAAATCATAAAATCTAAATTTTTCTTTGCAAAACAACACTTGTGATACGTCGGGATGAGAATGCGAACTTGGCATTAGATGTACATGTAATGCCAAGTTCGCAAAAAATAGGTTAAGTCGGAGAAAATAACCTGGTAATGAAAACGCCACTCTTTTCAAATTTTTATTTTTTGTTAAATTGTTTGAATGTTTATAAACTTGATATAGGATATACTAAGGTGCTGCCACTAGTATACTATACACCATGTTAAAGGACTGATGCAAATTATATTATTAAAAAGTTGAAACAAGAGATAAAATAAAATCAGCCTTAGTAGGAGCATCCACTTACAACAAGGGTAAAACCTATATGTGCTTTGATTATTGAATATAAAAAAATACCTACCAAAAGTAAGAAAAAAATTCGTCATCAGAATCTTTATTTACAGGAGGGGTTAAAAGTTTATGATGTATAAAATGAATTACCTTGAAGCATATAATAGCTACTCGTATTAAACTGTTGGTTTTACCTTGGAATCTAGGGTCCACAACAGATCTACATCTGAATCAACATAATTAATTATAAAGTAAGACACGAAAGAATAAAATGGTACACTATAAATGTTTGATAAACTTTCGCGATTTGTACATATTTTTAAAATGATATATATTACGGGTCTTAAACGCTTACCCGTGAATATTCCGTTGCAATTTGGGGAAACGTCAGGCAATAAAAAGGTTTTTATACCTTAAAATATTAACGCATTTCGCGATTAAGACCCGTACCTATCTTCTAATATATAAAATTCTCGTGTCACAGTTTTCGTTGCCATACTCCTCCGAAACGGCTTGACCGATTTTGATGAAATTTTTTGTGCTTATCCGGTATCTATGAGAATCGGCCAACATCTATTTTTCATACCCCTAAGAGTTTGTTTGTTTGTTTGAATGCGATAATCTCAGGAACTACTGGGCTGCACTTAAAAAATAATTTTATTGTTGGATAGCCCATTTATCGAGGAAGGCTTTTTTTAAACAGTTAGGTTTATTAGGGAAACACTAAAAAAAATTGTTCACACGAATATTATTATTTGCAGCCCTACATATATAAAAGGAGCCATGATACATAACTATAAAGTAGAAATGTTTAATAGTTTACTCAGCATGGATATTGAAAATCATAAGTATGCTTATTTTGTCGATAGTAACTATGAGTTATCCAGCGAGACATTTTCATATAGAACCGGTAAAATTAACAAACTAGGCTTAATACGTATTTTCGAAGGTATTTTTCAGCGCTTACTTGTTGATATTAAAACCTATCCTATTGAGTCAGATTTTATTTGCGGTTCAATAAATACAACCACTAATTGTTTACAAAAAAATTTTTTTCGCTCCATTACCTAATAAACACTGTGAAAATACCAAAATAAATAAAAAAGAAAAATTAATACTTTTGCACCAAAACATTGCCGGAATTTTAAATAAAACAGATATATTTGAATTAACAATTAATGATTTAATAAATGAGATTGGAGATATACACTTTATATGTTTGAGTGAAACGTTTATAAGATCCGGACATGAAAGTAATTTGGTACTCACCAACTATAGTTTAGCTGCTACCTACACACGACGCAATCAAAAACGGGGTGGTACATGTATTTTAGTCAAAAAAGGCATATCATTTAATCCATTACCATTATCAAATGAATATGGTGTCAATTTTGATTTCGAGTGCTGTGGCATCGAAGTATTGAGTCATAATCTCATTATAATATGCGTGTATCGGATTCCAGATTCAGACGTTACAGTATTCTATACAAAACTGGAATCACTGCTGAGGAATCTTATGAGTAAAAATGTTAAAAATATTATTATATGTGGTGATTGGAATATAGATATATTAAAAGACAATAAAAATTCTAGAGAGCTAATATCAATTCTCAATAATTCGAACTTAATACCACATATAAAAATGCCTACCAGAAAAAATACAAGCATTGACCAAATAGCAAGTAATATTCCAAAAGAAGATGTCATAAGCAATACTCACAATTTGGCTCTTTCTGATCATGATACGGGCCAGTCACTAATATTTCATGTTCATAAAAAAAATAGTACACCAAAACCTATAAAGTATTGGTATGAAACAAAAAGGGATTATAGCATTGATAATGTAAAAAAATTTCTTCGATGCTTAGGTGCTATAAGTTTCAGTGAAATATATGACGAAACTGAATGCAATAAGGCTTTTAATATTTTCCACGATTTATTTACGCTTTTCTATAAATTGTGTTTTCCTGAAATACAAATTAAAAAATATAACAAATCAATAAAAAATAAATGGCTCAGTAAAGGTTTGAAAATTGCATGCATTAAAAAAAGGACATTATATTATAAATTTGTACAGAATCCCAATAACAAAGAATACCATAAGGGAAAATACCTACAATACACAAAAATTTTAAAAAAATGTATATCGAAATCACAACAAATAAATAACAATAAATATTTCTGTTATTCTAAAAATAAGTGCAAAGCGACTTGGTCAATAATAAAAAATAACTTAGATTATTACAACCTTAAAAATGATATTGTTGAGCTTAAAGTTCGTGACATTTTAATCAAAAATCCCAGTGACATATGTAATCAATTTAATAATTACTTTATAGAACTTACCAATAATAATAATTCGAATAATAAAAATGATTTACATATTAATACTGACATAAATTCCAATTTAAATTCTATATTCCTGACTCCGATAAGCGAAACCGACATTATAAAATTGATAAATTCTCTAAATAATACAAATTCTACTGGCTATGATGAAATATCCACACGAATTATTAAACTCAGTTCTAAAATCATAGCACCACCACTTAGCTACCTTATTAATATCTCATTTCAAGAAGGTGTATATCCAACAAGACTTAAGGAATCCATCATAAAGCCGTTGTTTAAAAAGGGTGATCCAACGAACATGAATAATTAGAGACCCATTA
Organism: Herminia tarsipennalis; assembly: GCA_945859575.2. NCBI lineage: Eukaryota > Metazoa > Arthropoda > Insecta > Lepidoptera > Erebidae > Herminia > Herminia tarsipennalis. Next base: position 26,593,579 of record OX243831.2, on the reverse strand, counting down.
CACTTGTCCCAATCTTTGCAAAAATTTTTGAAAAGGCAGTACATGAAAGAATAAGCAGCTTTATAAACAAACATAATTTAGTTAATGAGAGGCAGTTTGGTTTTAGAAAACACAGCTCAACGACTTTGGCGTGTTTCTCGTTAGTAAAGTTAATTACTGAAGGCTTAAATAATAAAATGTCTGTTTTGTCGCTATTTCTAGACATGAGTAAGGCGTTTGATTTTGTTTCACATAAACGCCTACTACATAAGCTTGATAAATATGGCATACGAGGAAAAGCAAATGATTGGATGACAAGTTATTTGTCTGATCGCCAACAAAGAACTATTATTAGTAAAATAGAAAATAATAAAAGGACCACGTTTACTTCGGAACGTAAAATCAATAATTCAGGCGTCCCACAGGGGAGTGTACTAGGACCCCTGCTATTTATACTTTACATAAATGACCTTCAAAAATGTCTTAAACATGAATGTGTTCAATTTGCGGACGACACTACATTAACAATAAGATGCTTAAAAAAAAATCATCTTGAAATTGATACAAACAATGAACTGTCTAACGCAATAAAATGGTTACAGGACAATAATCTCCAGGTCAATATCAATAAAACAAATTTAATTAGGTTTCAGACACATAACTTGACATTATCACCAACTATAATTCAATATAATAATTCAATATTAGAGCCAAAACAATCAGCATTGTTTTTAGGTATAGTAATAGACAGTAAATTAGATTGGAAGCAGCACATCGATAGAGTATGTAATAAGATTGATAAGTTTATATACGCCCTTCGTAAACTTAGGCGAGTAACAAATGTAAAAACTGCCCTAAACGCGTATCATGGCTATGTTTCATCTGTGTTACGTTACGGTTTAGTGATATGGGGTAATTCTATAGATGTAGAGAGAGCATTCAAAGCACAAAAAAAATGTATAAGGGCTGTAAGTGCTGCAGAATATTCCGACCACTGTACGCCGTTATTCAAAGAACTGAAAATACTCCCACTTCCATGCTTGTACATTTTTGAACTCTGTTTATTTGTGAAGAAATATCCTAAACTGTTTCCATTGAATGAACAGGTCTCTGCAAGACTGGCTAAAAATAATATTGGGAAACTGCGTATTCCATTTCAACGGCTCCAATTATGTAATAGAAACGTTAATTTTATGGCAGTAAAAGTTTATAATAAGTTACCAAATACAATTAGAATATTACCTTTGAATAAATTTAGAAATGTGATGTTTTCTTGGCTTCTGGATAAATGTTTTTATTCAGTGAATGAATTTCTAAATTGTACATTTTGACATTATAATAATATTGGGTATTACTTATTTTGACCATAATCATCTTAATTTCAAGTAGTAACTGAATATTGACATTATACCTGAATACCTACATTATTTCTAATTATATCATTTGACATTAACACTTATTATTAAATTATATATCTTGACATTGTAACTAATTGATAATTGTACATTTTGACATTATAATAATATTGGGTAGGTATTACTTATTAGACCGTAATCATCTTAATTTCAATTGGTAACTGAATATTGACATTATATCTGAATAACTACATTATTTCTTATTATATTATTTGACATTAACACTTATTATTAAATTATATATCTTGACATTGTAACTAATTGATAAATAATTTGCATCATTAAATATTTCCTTAAAATTTATGAAATGTAAGTTGTCCATGCGTACTTAATCAAATATTTCTGCACCAAAATCTGGTAGTATATGTGAACCAATTTACAATGTATGACCTCAATGTACCATATACTGAGAAATAAATATATTATTATTATTATTATTATTTAGGTTATAACATCACGCTACGACCAATAGGAGCGGAGCAGCAATGAAAAATGTTGTAAAAAAAAAAGGAAAAAAGGGAAAATTTACGCAGACGAAGTTGCGCGGGTCAGCTAGTAATTTTATAAGACGTTTCGCGTTCTGCACTTGTGTAGCGCCCCGAATAGCAGTCTGCAGTTCCCGTTTGATAATATTGAGCTTAGCTGGAGGGGTTTGCTAGTAGGTACTGTTGGGCTGGGCTGAGGCAGGATTGCTAGTACTGTGAGACTCTAAATCCCACATTGCTAGTTGTCTTATAAAATAAATTAACAAGAAATAATTTTGAAAAAAAGGAAGGAATCTACGAATTTAAACTTCTTCTTTGTTATTAGATCTTCACGATGTTGATAAATGGAAACAAGATTCGATGAAGGATCCAAATTGTTTAATCTACTTAAATACAAAGAATTTGTTATTAAGTTAGGTACATACCTAAATGAGGCGTTGCAATCACCGCTTTGTGTTGGATGATCTCCAGAGTTAGCGGATCTGTCGGGGGCTCCTGTTCAAACACATCTAGGGCTGCTCCTCCAACCTAGAAACATGTTGAGTGATTATAAGTCATATTTCTTTACTCATTAGGTACATATTATATTAAACTATTAAACTGTAACTCCGACCGCATTGATGTAGCTTGTGCATCATTCTTCAAGATCTGAGCTACACCGAAACGCACAAAGGGCCTACTAGAGTTAGCAATTTTAACAAACAGTTAAGAGCAAATCAGTTATTGAGACCAGCCGTTGGATATATAATATAAGTCTAAAGCTAGTATTTAATAACAATGATGTCATCTCATACCTGGCCGGACTGCAAAGCATCGAGTAAGTCACGTTCCTGGATGAGGCCGCCGCGACCAACGTTCACAATTTTAACTCCTTTCTTGCATTGTTTCAAGGTGTTGGCGTTGACGAAATCTAGGAAAAAGATAACCTTTTTAATTTTCAGCCTCTGTCATAGAGTATATTTTATTACGAAAACCATAGAATATAATTAAAAGATATTGGGCAAAACCGTATCTATACTAATTGTGAAGAGTTTGTTTGTTTGTTTGAACGCGGCAATGCCAGGAAACTATAATGAAAAATGTTGGAAAAACGGGGAAAATCTACGCATACGAAGTTGTGCGGGACAGCTAGTAAAATTATAAAAGTCCAAACATGAAAACGCTCTATATGTTCTGTTAAATAGTTAAGTTGTGAACTCCCTTTGTTAACGCGTGACTTGTTGAGTGTACCTATTACTGAATGTTAGCACAAGTAAAATATTTGCTTTAGCGCTACTAGCTCAAATCCATGTAGGTATAGCCTCGACACTATACTCAACAGATAACTCTGTAATATAACCTTTTATAATAGCACAGACAACATGATAGTCATCATTACAGCGATACTTTTATTGAGAAATAGGTTTATAAATCGGGCACACATTTTCATTATTCAGACTGCCTGAGAACGATTGATCATTATAATAATAATAAAAATAGAAGCCCTGCCTCCTGAACTAAGTTAAAAACTTGTATCTCAGGAGACAGTTCCTTCCCTCACATACAGTCTTATTTAGTTCTAACTTATAAATAATTACAAAAAGAAAAAAAAATAATTCAAAAAAAAAAAAAACAGTGATAATAATAATAACAAAACAGACATAAATGAAATTAATAACAAAGAAAAAAAAAAGTGTGTGTATGTGTGTGTGTGCGTGTGCGTGTGCGTGTGTGTGTGTGTGTGTGTGTGTGTGTGTGTGTGTGTGTGTGTGTGTGTGTGTGTGTGTGTGTGTGTGTGTGGGTGTGGGTGTGTGTTGTATTATAACACTGCCTATAAATATAAACCACTACATTTCTATTACACGTATGTTTAGGTATACCTATTGATTACTATGATATTTTTATAAACGGAAACGATAGTAGAACAATAGGCAAAGATCTTAAAATCAATTCCAACACCGTGACCAATTCCGTGCTTGACCTTTACTACTGAATGAATAACAAGTTCGATTACAAAAGTAAATTACTTCCATGATAACTATATAGTGCTATTTAATAGAGTTCCTTATCAAAATAATGACACATTTTAAAATTACATTGAGTTACTACTTTAATTAATGTGCCTACCTATAGTAGAGTTGCTAAACTTACCTATCACCCTGTAAATTTTATAGTACGAGGTCTATAATTTTTATGTTAGGCATCGATCTTATTAATGGATTTAATCTGAACACCTTTACACTTTTTTATTTATCTAAACCTCTATTAGGTTATGTGGTCTAAACCACATGGAATTTACCAATAAAATAATGTAATACTTCAAAAATGTTGAAATTACGAGGAATAGGGTGACTGAAGTCAATTCAGCTTCTTTTTAAGAAATGTCAAAAACGACCCGCTCGGTACAAATTTGTATGAAATTCTAGCATATGACGACACGTTTTCTATGGTAAAATTATTTACTATTTATGTTTCTTTTTATGATTAAAAATTAATAAAAACGTTAAATTAATAAATGAACATGATTTTTCAGAACACTTTTTGACATATTTTTACATGGTCATTATAAAATATTTTATTTTGATACTAGTCAAATACCCAATTGTGGACAACATCAGCATCTACTTTGCTTTTAAATACACTTTATTATTTACTATTTCTGGATATTTTAAATGAGATCCTGATTACGAGGTAAATGATCAGAGAAATATGTTAGGTGAGGTAGGATAAAAACTTTTTAGGGTTCCGTAGCCAAAATGACAAAAACGTTCGTCATATCCGTCTGTCTGTCTGTCCGTATCCAAAGACTACTCAATGAATATTTATGAAATTTGGTGGAAAGGTGTCTAGTACATATAACAGAAGGACTCTTGGGTCACTTATTATCACATATCATTGCTAGTTAACGATTGTTCAGTCCATAATATATCTCAAGTTTAAGAAAATCCCAGGAAATTAAAAGAAATATTTTTCTTTCTGTGTTCGAGATCGCGTGGCATTATCTTCCACTGTCTGTTTGATACAGGATTATAAATTATATGATATGATCAAGTTTCGTTACCTGTCAGTCCACAACTTATGTTATTTTCATCCGCGAATCTAATTTTTTTACTATAAAATTCACAAACAACGCTTATGAAGGATCAATTGTCTATCAATCGTCGCCTCCTCTACAAACATATCAGAATTCACTTATTCGGTTAACCAATCAAAAACTATTGCTTGCGAATAAACAGGAAAAAGTGGTGGTTATAAGTTCAAAACATTCTAAGGCTTCAAATTTTACGCAAAATTTAATTAGAGTGAGCTTCATTGCCCCGAGTAAATGAATGAAAGAAATATTTGTTAAAAAAAAAAAACCTAACTATTTTTTATGTCAGATTATAGAGCATTAAGCAACGTTTACGATGTTAAATAACTTGCCAGTATCAATCTAAAGGGCGAACAGTATCCAGAAACTTTTGTCATGTCCTTAAACTAGATCAAAATTTAATTTAGTTAAAATTATTACCAAAACTTTTAAAGTAAATTGTACCTATGTAGACATCCTGGTCTTAATAAAACGCAGATTTTTATAATTAATGTTGTTAATTACCCTCCTAATTGTTAATTGAGGATACCTACATCAAAACGAATCAAGAACTATCCGTTGAAGTTTGCAAGAAACATAAGTTTGTGAAAATCTTAAAACACATTAAATTGTGGATGAAATCATTTGAGGTCTGTTCATTTTTACTTGTTGCCCGATTAGTTATAAATAATTTAATAAAATTATAGTTAAACAAGCACCCAATTACTTACTTTTTGTGGACTCAATGAGAGGTGTGTGCAGTGTGATGTAATCAGCTTGGGACCAGATATCATCCAGCTCCATTTTAATGGTGTGGAAGCTGGCACATTGCTCTGCAGATACGAACGGGTCGAAACCAATGATCTGAAGATAACAAAACATAATGTATTAGATTTCATCATCATGTAGCATTTAGTTTAAGATCTTTGATTTGAACGACTAGTCGTAAGAAAAAACGGGTTGCACTCCGAGAGTGCCGACAAAAGTGAAAACGTGAACATTAACGTTGTGCATTTTTGAATACTTTGGAATAGTTAGTTAATTTATTTATTTTTATTTTTTTTATCAGTATAAAAGTACCTACTATCATTTATGTGGTTAAATACAATGTTCATCTACTGCGCTATCTTACACAAACATGACAAATAAAAAAAAATGACAATGACAATGACATGACAATATAAAGTTTATCTCTAAAAAATAAATCTCAAATTAAAATTAAAATAAATAAGGGAAAAAAATACTCGTTACTCGGACCGGGGTCTTCTGGTTTCTGGACCGCCCGATTTCCCACCTGAGCTATAACATTGTAGATGGTGACGAAATTTAGCTTCGTATTTTAATGATATTATAGCAGTTTTTCATTGCTCTCCCTCCGTCTTATGAATTTTCGATCAGGTTCACGTGATCTACGAATTTTCGAACAGGGTCACGTGTTCCTGACGCGAGTTTAGCATTTTTTATTCAGATCAAAAAAAGTGCCGCTAAAGTAGTTTCCACTTCAATAAAAGTAGCATTAGAATAAACTGACATATAAATAAAAAGTTTCACTAGATAAGTACCTAGGCAGAATAACACAAGTCTCTTCTATAAGAACGTGTACGAGTCAACAGTATTGTAATTTTTGTTTCTAGGTCATGCCGGTTTCATCCCAATGTTTTCATTCATAATTTATGTTGAGGACAAAATATATGTACCCTCATTGATGCTAAATAAACCATTTATGCGGTATATTGAAAGGCAATTTAGGTAGCTAGCAACAAATATGGCGTATATTTGTTGCTAGCTACCTAAATCTCATATCAATATACTGCATCTGTGGTTTATTTAGCATATTGATAGGCAATTTAGGTAGCTAGCAACAAATATAGCCACTATTATGTTATTGACATTGAAAAGACTTTAAATTGAAGCTTCAGATTAGATTGCACTAAATAGTTTCATCAGACAACTGTTGTCATTTAAACAATTTATGACTCATTTATGTTATCGTCAATAAACAAATGTTATCATGATGTGTTGGGAATATTTTTACTATCGCAATTGTTATAAGCTGTTTGTAGTTGCTACCCGAGCGTAGATATAGTTCTATTCTTGATAGTTACAGCACGATATAATCGGTTAACTTATCTGGGTCAACATGAGGAAAAAACGTAATAAATAAGTAAATATTATTCTAAACATGAATACCTCATTATAATAAATACATAATTCACAAAGATCTCGGTATGCTGGTATCTAGGTAGGTATTACGCCAGTCTAGCACGGCATAAGTACCTATAATCAACATAACTATTGGCAATTATTATAGGTACCTACTTTATGTTTTATCTCTAGCAACCCATATTAGCGTGATTTCTTATTTTATTCAATAAAAATTCTTGACCAGCCTGTTTCTAACCTACATACAGTATGAAAAAGTTGTCAAAGGTCGAAGAGAGTAGCTGGATTTGAATGAATTTCATATTTCATGTCTGTCTTTTCAGAGTTTTTTTAAAATTGAGGAAAGACTATATCTGATTAAATTGTGTGGACAAGTTTCTAGAGGATCATATGATGGAGTGAAACCTACTGACCTATAAAGTGCTAGTAGGAAAGCCTATAGAGCTATCAGTGAGTCAACATCTGATAAAGCTTACCACTGGTTGTGAGAAAGTCTACGTTCAACAATGACGTTCATGGCGCATCGATATGTTCTTACCTTCATTCCAAAGGCATTCATGCGGATAGCCACTTCTCTGCCGACTCTGCCAAGGCCGAGAATAGCGAGGGTCTTCCCGTTGACCTCTGTGCCAGTGTACATGGCGCGATCCCATCGGCCTGCTCTCAGTGATGTTGCAGCTGGTACAACGTATCTTGATAGGGACAGTATCAGATTGCAGGTGAGCTCGCACGCGCTCAATGCGTTTGCGCCGGGAGCACTAGAATTTAAAATGTTGTTGTTTTATTTATATTATAAATTGAGAGGTTATTAAAGCTGCAGCATTGACATCTATACAAATACACAGTTTCAAATTTTCCACCATAGCTGTTCCTCGCGACTCCGACTACGTGAACTCAATTATGTATTTGTATAAATCAAATTTTCTCAAATTTTATTGCGCTAACGTGGGTTAGCGCGATAAAATTTGATTTAGGCAAATACTTAATTGAGTTACAAATGTCTTGAGTCTTGTTAATAATTGAATGTCAGAGGACCGGTGTCACAGATATTATAGTGAAAACCCGTATCTGTTAGGGACGAGAGAATCGCGGCGATGCGACAAGTGGCTAAATGCGAGAGAAACTTATTAGTGTCGGCGCGCTCTCCCAGCGAACGCGCTGTCATACGCAGGCGTCCCGCCTCGAAAAAGTGAGGATCATCGTCGCGGACACGCGGCGATTCCGTTACATGTTGCGACGATACGCTGGCGAAATAATAGCTCGTTTGTGAAGACTAACCGTCGATAATAGAGTGAAATCGCCACGATTCTGTCCGCCCGTGGAGACGGTCCCTTAAGGAGCTACAACAGTTAGAGAAATGAGGCTAGGCTTAGAGCGCCTATTTATCGTCAGGGGTTAAAAACAATATGCAATATGTAACTTAATGGTGTGGAAATACATATTTCAGCAACGGATAGTTTGGCATAAGTATTGCAAATGACGTGTCATCAAATCTCAATTACATATTTATGGGATATAAGAAGTTATTTCTCAAATTGCATCAGTAGACAGCGTATGGCATTCCTGTTGCAACTTCCGTGATATTAAGTTCGGTTTAATTATTAGTTATTTTCATGAGTATGTACACTTGAACTTGGCCACAGTGTTCTATTACACGTTGTATAACTCAAGTGTGCCCTTACTTAATAACTCCAATTCCTCTTTCACCAGCAACATTGATGTCAATGTTGTCGACGCCCGCGCCAGCGCGGCCGACCACCTTCAGCTTCGTGCCAGCTTCCAGCACAGCTTTGGTCACTTGAGTCGCAGATCTTACCACCAACGCGTCGTATTCCTACACACATAAAATCAATTTTAATGGTAGATATGACTGGCAGTAAATATAGGAGCGTAAAAAATCAAACTAGGTATTATTAAATGAAAAATGATGTAACCAATGTCACTTCTACGTACGACCTCACATTATGAAATTCGACAAGCCGTTTGGGCTGTAGAGCATGCCAAAAAATGGTCATACTACCTACATATGTAAAAATATTACCCTCTTTCTGGCGTAATCGGGTAAAATAATTACGGCAAATAAAGTATAAGGATTGTTTTTGCCTTTCCACTACCAATTAGTCTGGCACATTTGTTTTTTGGGTTCCATAGCCAAAATGGCAAAAACGGAATTCTTATAGTTTCGTCATGTCAGTCTGTCTGGCCGATACTTAGTTTGATAGCTAAATAATAAAAATACCTAAATATTTTTAGGGGGGGGGGGGGAAATTTTATTTAGCAAATATCAACGTGTGTTACATCATTTGATAGGTCTTTCAAAAAAGTTTAGGGTTTCTAATAAACTTTTTTGATTATGAAAATATTTTTGAAAATAATCGCTCCGAAAGTTGCATAAATTGTCCACCCCCCCTTTAACTTTTGAACCGTGTGACCGTGTGAAAAAATATGAAAAAAGTCACAGAGGTCATAGAGTTATTGCCAAAAAACGCGTTTCTCAACAAAAGGGCGTAAGTGCCATGAATATACGCTCTTCTTCTGATGAAATTATTCAAGGCTGCGGAACCCTACACTGAGCATGGTCTCTCTTGCCCGGTTTTTGTTAAAAAACGAGATATAAATAAGTATCTAAATTGCCTCTGTGGCGCGGTGGGAGTGTATCCGACTGCTACGCAAGAGGTCGTGGGTTCGATCCCCAGCCAGGATAAAACTTTGTGTGATGAGCACGATGGTTTATTTTATGTCTGGATGTTATTTATCTTCTTCTATACTTATAATAAATCTGTAGAGAGGTCAATTCTGTACATGAAATATATTTCCAAAATAACTATCAGGGGGTGATTAGGGATCGATACTGATGCCAAAAATGCAATCAGTAAAATTTTTGTCTGTCTGTCTGTCTGTCTGTATAACCGTTATAGAAACAAAAACTACTCGACGGATTTTAACGAAACTTGGTACAATTATTTTTCATACTCCTGAGTAGGTTATAGTATACTTTTCATCACGCTACAATCAATAGGAGCAGAGCAGTGAAGGAAAACGGGAGAAGTTACTCCATTTTTTAAGCTTTCGTCGCGTGTGCAACCGTAATGGTTAAAGCTACACAGAAATCATGTATGACGGAAATGTTCTCCTTAAAATTATATAAAAAATATCCCACGACAGCATATGTCTATCTTTTATGGTTGACTCACAATATCACGTGTAACTCCCGATAGCTTAGTAGTTCGAAGCTTTCTGATTATATTTGTCTACTCTTACGTTTATAACACTCTCAGTCATCCCTAATTAAAAAATTTAACATAATTAACTATTCCATAAAAAATACTAATAGAAATCGGTATAGAAACACCAAAGTTATACATGAAATACGCTAATAATAAGCCATCGCGCGTGAATACTGAATCATGCTATCTATCTATATTTATACATATAATAAAATTGTAAATTTCACGTGTCTGTACATGGCCGAACATAGTGAAAAAAAATATTAGGAATTGTTCGAAAAGAGTATTTAAACACATTCCTACATTTTTAGAAATGTCTGTCTGTCTGTCTGTTTGTTTGAACACGCATTACGCAATTACTATTGGACAGATTCGGTTGAAATTTTGTATGTGTATTCTAATAAGTCTGGATTAACATATAGGCTATAATTTATCACGCTATTTCCCATAGGAGCTAAGCAATGACGGATAATGTGTGTAGCTATTTATCGTTATAAAACAATAACTACTTGACGGATCTTCATGAAAATTTGCAGTTTTATTGTAAATACTATAGGTCATTACTTGCACTATAAATCATTATGCTATCGTCTATGGGGAGTGAGCAGCAACGTATGTTTTGTCGAACCATTATGGTTTTTCACAATTTTTTCCACAATAAGACATTATAAAAATTGTAACCCATGGAAACAATAACTTCACGCTAAAACTATTAGGAGCTAAACACAACATTTTCAATTTTCTTAAGATCAGCTATTTTAACCGTGTTTGCATCAGCTGAGGTGGTCTATTGGTACAAGTAGCGGTATTAAACGAGCGAGGTCGGAGGATCGACTCCCTATTTGCGAGTCTCTTTTTGTGTTGTGTTAAAATTATTTTTATTCTTTTTTTTAAGTATTTTTCTAAATGTATACTTATTTATACAAGCTTTTATTTTCGACTTTAACATGTTTACTTTGTTTAACAAATTTTCATATTAATAATCACTTCCAATAGACACCTTTATCATTGTTTTGCATGAGTAGTGATTATGTTATAAATGTAGAAATGAAAAACAATATTACATTACAAATAAACAGTAATTACTTGATATTTTCTAGAATTTATAAATGTAAATTGCTTAAAAAAAATGAAAGATTAAGTCCGCGTTACATCAAAATAAAACACGTGGCGCCATCTGTGATTCGATTTCTTCTGAGTTGCAAAATTGCTTACCTACAAATGTTAATAAACTTTCGCGATTTGTACACATTATGAAAATATATGTATTACGGGTCTTGATCGCGTGAATAATTTAAGGTTAAATACCTGGCTTACCTACGTTTAATATGCATGATAGTTTAATATAAAATCATCAAGTATAAAAATAAACTTATCCAGTTTTGAAAATAGATGGCGTTTAAATACAAATTAAAAAGAATCAGGAAAATTGATTTAAAAAAAAAAAAATGAAATTCTTACGTAGAGGGATATGAATATATGATGATCTTAATTTGCGACAGGTTGACACACCTATTTTTAAATTCACCAATGTAGACATTATAAAATAATATTTTAATCTTCTAAAGTGAGTGAAAAAAAATATTGAAATAAGTTTAGAAATAGTATTTAAACACAAAAAAAGATATCTGAGTATATATTTTAGAAACGTTTGAATGTTGTTTGTTTGTTTAAACATTGCATTCCCGCGGTATAAACACGGACACAAAGTAGGTGTACTTTAGACTCGGAAAAGATCGCTCGGGCAGGACATAACCTGCGATCATAGGGAATATGTGAGAGTTTTTTCCATCATACCTTTATTACCTATGTATAAATTATCTTGAAGGAGCGGCTAGGTACCTCCGATTAAAAGTGTCGGAGCCGAAGTTGGAGTCGGAGGTTTAAAATCAATCGGAATTTTCGATCTATCGGAGTCAGAATCGAAGCTCCTTAACTCAAAATTTCGCACGATTAATTGGGCGGTTTCGAGCTTCATTTAACTCGAAACCGCCCCAGTACTCGCGTGGTGGGGGAATTTTTCAATATTAATAGTATTTGATGTGATGCAAATCACTTTTTTGTCGAGGTGTGGTCGTGGGAATTTTAATAATTTGTCTTCTAACCGTCTGGCGCCATAAACTTTGTCGCCCTTCATTTTGCTGCACTGGGCATTTGCTTGGCTTGCCCTGCCATATGATGGGCCCTGATTAAAGCTAGGCCCAAATATCCATAGATGCCACAGAGCATTGTGGAGCATGTTTACAATATGTTTTACACAGCAGTTGAATTGTAATATAAACTACCTTAATATAAACCCAACTTCCACGCGAACGAAGTCGCGGGCACAGCTAGTCTATAATACGTATGTATTTAGAAACATAAGTATGTTTAACAGTTGTCTGGTTTCCACAGTACAAGCTCTGCTTAATATGGGATCAGATAGCGTTGTGTGAATTGTCCCAAGATATTATTATTATTAAATTATTAGGTGCACTTAACTATCTCATAATTTATCCGATTTATATGCTCATCCAAACAATTACCTAGAAGTGCAAAGAAAGAAAGATGATATGTATGCTTACCTATAAATTAAAATGAATCCCTATTTCCCTTGGTGATGAGATAGCTAGAGATCGGCTTAACCGATTACGTAAAAAAAAACGTAACGAAAAAATAAAACAACGGGACGGTACGAAGTTCTCCGGGGCTGTCTCGGCAAACTTCGTACCGCCTAGTTATTTTATTATTTTATATTATTATTTAATAATAAGCATTTCTAAATAGGTATCAATGATTACATATCAACCCATATGATGGCCCACTGCTGGGCACGGGTCTCCCCAGTAGAACCTACTAGTATGTAGATCCTGGGGGTAATTGCCATAATCGCCACGCTTGGCGAGCGGGTTGGCGATCGCAGTAAGGCTTTAAGTACGCAGAGGACGCTGCTGCCCGTCCTCCGGGGTGAAATCCCTTAGTCGCCTTGACGACACCCATGGGAAGAGATGGGGTGGTACTATTCTTAAGCCGGCACCACACGGCTATAATGATTATTAACTACAAAATATTTATCTATAATATACAAGTATATATATAATACGTTAGTACCATAATAAAAAGGTTATTGTCAAGATCACATTGCGAGGGCATTAACCTCTTGTCATGATCACAACAAGATAACGTTGTATAAATAGAGCTATTCCAAAGACATTCGGGTATGTTTTATGATAATGACGAAAAAATGTACTTTTTTCTTAAGGCCTTACTCACTTATATTATAATTTAGACTTCGCATCCAAGAATTTAAAAAAAAATGAAAATATCGCACGATAACTATTGGTAATGTTTGGTATGTACTTTATCTCAATAAATTTAATTGGACTTTTTTCGTAACTATAAACAAGTTTTTGAATTATTTTTGCACCAATCGCAATCGCTAATACTTAACCTATACGAGTACCTTCTCAAATTATGTCTGTTGTGTGTATAGTACTGAAAACTGTTTCTAGAAAGAACAAATTAGAGCTTGAGATAAGTCTTTCATTTACATTGAAAAGATATTAAAATATTAATTAATTTGATTTAATATGAATATTATAAAAAGAAAATAAAAGAAATTATTTTTTTAAATTTAATAATTTATATTAATTATTTTAATAGAACTTACCGGCACTTCTTTAAGAATTTGATCTTTAGAGATCTTTGGGATATTAGTGGCTGTGATGCCATGAGCGTTCAAGATCTCGGTGCAATTAGCGCCGACACCATCCACGATCAATACTGATTTGATATCGAGAACCATCTTGCGGCTGCAGACAAAATTGTTAAGAACAATTAATTTATAAACTACCTACATGTTTGGACAGTAGGTACAGACAGGTACCTACACTTGTCGAGGAGGACAGTGTTAGTTTCAATGCAAAACCTACCGGTCTACCTACATAAATATTTCTCTGACACAAAAAAAAGCAATTCCAACCGGTTTTAAGTTCACCAAAAAGTAAACGCTTCGCCAGTTTGATGATTCGAACTGTGACAAACAGTTAGTCTAAATCTAATTGATGATATTATTTTTATAATGAAATCAAGCGTAATGGGTCTGTCGTTAATATTGGTTTACCCGTTAGCTGGAGATGAACCTGTTATCAGGCTGCCAGGCTGTAAGAAAATAACATTTTTTTGTCAGGGTTAAGGTATGGTACGAAAATGGCGTACATTTTTGTGTTTTTATTAAAATTTCACTTCTTTACCCTTTCAATAGGTTATTTTTTTTGGCATCGTACTTGTGAATATCTTGTATTATTTAATTTAACTATATTTTTAGGCGACAATAATATCAATTGTCCCTTTCACTAGCAGGGAAGACCTTTGTATTGCCGTCTTCGTTAGTACCCGAGTGCCCTTTTGAATTTGGACTACTTATGCTTATTTTAACTAGTTGCAGATACTCGCATATATTAAGAAAACAAATAAAAGTGATAAGCTTAAAATTAAAATCTTAATTAAATGAAATCAAAAATTATAACGTTTTTTGAAAAATCATAATCCTTTTGCTATTAGTAAGTTCTTTTGCTTTTGTAGTTAGTACTATATGCTTGTTTAAAATACTACATTATTTACCTTTTTAGAATTCACCCACACTCGAAATGTTATAAAGATAATGGGCAGCCATACCATCATATGTAGGTACGTGTTTTTTCACAATCAGTGGTTAAAACAAGACGTACAGAAAAAATAATTCGCAAGTAGGTAATTGAACAATTTTAAGCTCCAGACCGAGTAACGAAAGAATGCTGTAATATTACAAGCATGCTTATTCTTAGAACTAGTCAAAAATTCGCAAATGTTAGAGACTTAGTTATTCAGGCTTATAGTTAAATGTATTTAAAATAATTTAGACTTACGGGTATAGGCTTCTGTGTGTTTATTCAAGCGGTTGACTAAGTACTAAATAGCAGAGTACATGCGGAGACGAGCGCACGAGTGGAATGGATCAACGGCCAGGCGAGCTGGCGAGTGAACGAAACGTCCGCTTATCTTCGATAGCGACCAATGAGCGTGTGTCGTACGATCTCGGTTGTTTGTGTATTCAAGTTTGCACTCATTCATTCGTAATCGGCTGTAGTTTGCCATCAACACGTTTATGCGCAATTTAATTTTTATGATTTTGAGAAGAATATCTCGATAACATTCATTCATTCGACGACAGCTTTGACGAATACAAATGATACCCAGACTTGGAACAATAATAATTAATGGATCACACAATGTGTCCTTTGCGCAGCAGTCGCCAACCGCGCCAACGTGCAGTAAAAAAAAACTTTACAATTAAATAGTAGATAGGTCATGACATGACATTGACTGATTGAATTGATCCAGCTAGACGACCTAACTACTAACCATGACACCGTTTTTTGAATCAATTTATATTAAGTGTTTGTATCACAATAGGTGTACGTAATAACAATATTTACGCAAGTGTATCTACCCTTGAATTTAGTTTTATGAAAATAATAAAAACAACAGTTTTCAAATACGTACGTCATTGCTACTCATTTCGTCGTTATTTGTGCAAAACATGTTTATCTCAGTGAATGACTGTTGATCACAAATTATTTCACAATACTCTGGTTATCTATCAGAATAAATGAAAACAAACAATGGCCATTATGAAAGTAGGTGGATTCTTTACTAATTGAGGCAGTTAAATGATAATTAAGTGTGAATAACAGTTGGACTCAATTGCATAACAAGCGAATGTATGTCCACATAGGTATAAAACAAAAGTTGATTATTACCATATTGGCGGAACCTATTTTGATGAAATATTTAAGTAAGAACCACCACAATTATATATTTTTTAGGCTTCCGTAGCTATTATGGCAAAATGGAACCCATAAAGTTTCGCCATGTCCATCCGTCCGTCCGTCCGCAGCTTAGCTCAGAGACTGTTAGTGCTAGAAGGCTGTTATCATGAAAAACATTTTTTTTTGAGGGTACTTCCTCAATATGTAGAGTGGAGATGTGATTTTTATTCCATCTACCCCATCGTCTGGTGTATCATATTAGATAGGTCTTTTGAAAACGGGGCTGTAAAGAATATTTTTAGATTCAGGGATCCGTTTGTGAAATATAAAGCTTTAAAGTGGAAATTTTGTTAGAATTAAATGTTCCCCCCTTCCAACTAAATGGTTGATGTTGGTTATGTGAAAAATATTACAGTAGTAGTAAATATAGTGAAATTTAAAGGAAAACTCTCACAGCTAAGTAGGCTTTACAACTTTACGAGTAACAGATCAAAGGAGAAGAAACAACATTTTCGCACAAATTCCATAAAAAATATTATTAAGTAGGTATAACATTGTAGCTATGAAACAAAAATTACAGAAAACCACTTTACCCACTTCTTCTTCATTACTACGGAACCCTACATTGTGCGTGGCCCGACATGCACTTGCCCGATTTCAATTAAAACAACTGCATTTAAATCAGTGAACGCTTACGTAATGGAAACTTCGACATGAAGAACTAACCACATGGAAATCTGGCCACACACGGGAATAACGCTGTATTGAGAAAGAGGATGGAAGCCGATCCGAGTCAAACTACCCAGGAATTAGTAGCATTTCCAGAAAATCGGTAACATTAAAAAACTTGGAAATGGGTGCCTTATGATTTGGCTGATCAGCACAGAGCAGCGCACCGTAAACCCGTACAGAAATGAAACGATG
Source organism: Herminia tarsipennalis (assembly GCA_945859575.2). Classification (NCBI taxonomy): domain Eukaryota; kingdom Metazoa; phylum Arthropoda; class Insecta; order Lepidoptera; family Erebidae; genus Herminia; species Herminia tarsipennalis. Next base: position 26,576,548 of record OX243831.2, on the reverse strand, counting down.
TTGTACTGAATTATGATGCGTGTGGTGGTTTCTATACGACAATCGTAAGCGCAAAACGCAATGGCTGAAGTGGTGGAGAAGGGGTGGATCCAGGATTTGATTCTGGAGGTGGGGCACCAGAGGCAAATGTTCAAACATCTTCAATACAATACAAGAAATTCAGTACACGAAACAACCGTCTTGGGTAATACCAGGGGGGAGGGCTGGATTCGCCTATGATCCCAGCTAAAGCCGTTACCATCCTTACCTTCCAAGAGGAAGGTCAAGCCACTTATTGAATGAGAAAGAAGACGACTACTACTCCACTACTACTACCTCCTCTACATGATTCACAAACATCGTGATAATCAGTAGGCCTACTCTCTTTCTTTACAACGAAATTCATTAATTTTCGTTTACTCACATTTTTTAAGTCTACGGTGACTATTCTAATTTTTTTTTAATAAGCACAGGAACTTTAAACCCATGGACGATTTTCTGGAACGAGTGGATTAAATAGATGTTACTGGGATAAATCCGTGAAACGATATCAACAACCGTCTTCGAAAACTAGGCGTGCTGGTCACGCATTGTTTACTATAATTCTTACAAAACATAAGTGATGATAATGTAAAGTATTCATTTATTACATTTTATTTTAAACCACTTACCTGCTACCCATGAATTCGTTCCCTTTGAGATATAGCAACAAGCAGAAGTTTACCAAAAACGTAACTTGACTACGACAAACAATTTCTTAGACCCTGATCTTCAGCCGTTAATATAATATACACAGCCGAATAGATGTATATATTATATTATAACCTAGAAAATGAACGCATTAATGCACTGACCATATGTCATGTGGCTGTAATAGCGCCCAAAAATGTGGCCTATGCCTATGTCCTCCAGACTGTTATACCGAATTGATTGACTCATCGAAATCGGAAAAGTGGTTTAGTTGCTAGGGTTAGTAAAGTGAGAGATAAGTAAGCTATGAAGTTTCATTGTTGGTAGCAGCATTAACACTTTGTTAGATTACGCGCCAAGTCTTTACTCACTCAAGGAAGGAAACAGAAAGGTAAAACCATATACTACCTATTATCCTATGTAATAGGTACTTACGTTTGTGTAAGTACCAATATCTTTGAACAATTTACCTGTTAACTATCTAAAACAAGCGGACAAATGTAACTTTATATTAGATATATGCTGGTAAGTTTCCGAGTGTAGGTAATTTCGTATAGTATGTACCTTATAAGATTAAGCTGAAAGACTTCAAAAAGCCTGTTGAGATTTCCACGTACCTTCAATTTCAAATCTAGGAGGGGTTAAGGGGTTCAAACCTCCCCTCGCCTTCAAGTTTTTTGGTATTATCTTGACAAATGGTCTGTCACTATCTTTTTTTTTTCGTGTTCCCGGCAAGTCACATCAAAATGTGACCCCCTAGTCGCCTACAGAGTAAAGACATTAAAATTTGTACAACATTTAGGGCCTTAGCTACGATTTAAATTTATTTGAATGGCATGCAATTTCCTTCAGGTAAGTAGGCAGTCTATTGAACAACTCAACTGTTTGATACTTAGAGCTATGCTTAGTTATATTTACTTTAGTAGGTAACTGTTTTATTTTAGTCGTATTGTTAATCAAAATGTCATCATGACAGTTATCAACTCATTTGAAACGCATAGTACCTACATACGTTCATCTATTTCTTGGGTAAGAGATAAATCAATGAATATAATAAATAAGATCAAAGTTAAATCAATGAATAGTTAAGGCACTTTCATTTTTTCGATCATCCTGCCTGTATTTGCAGGATACACGACAAAATTAAAGTGTCGATTGTGCGCTAAGCTATGGCATCATAAATTAAGGCTTCCAAGGTGCCTACTCCGTTTTGATACCCAATCTATATTTATACTCCTCTTAATCTTTGGCCATTTTCAGATGATCTAAATAAACAGCTTAATTATTACAGGCGTTAAAGAACTGTGAGAGCGGGTATGCAAGCACGGTAATATTCTCTTTAAAAATTGTCGACGGTATATCATCGTAACCAGATGAAGTGGCATTGCCCAAGGCTAAAAAGCCAAGACAGTTTCCACCTTCTCAGTCGAATTTAAAAGATATTGCATTGCTTTCTCTTTGATTTTTTTCCCTTTAGCCAATTTATTTGCAACCTCTTGTGGATCATCTATAATCTTATTATTTACATTTAAAATGATGTTCCTGTGGATTTTTTTCCAGATTACATATTTCTATGCTGATGTTTTTAACTTCTCTGATAAATTGTGTTTGTATAAACGTTATGAGTCAAGTAGGGTTTAAACAAACACGATAAATTACCCACGTAAGGTTAGCCCTCATTTGACAATATTTTATAAGACGCCCTTACATCATTCATTACTGACATATTGTGAACGCTAGTGATGGAGGCATCTCCTCCATTTTAGCTGTAGCGGCCACCAATCGCAACGTAAGCCAGCCAACTAGTGCACAACTGTGTGAGAAAATCTAGTGACGTGAGATAAGGCTTAACGTGCTCAAGGTGGCAGATAATTTTCAAAAAATTGACTGACTGTGGATCTAACAGTGGTAACTTTATTTTAACATAACACATTTGGTCACCATTGCGCCACAGATACCTCAGCCGGAGGAAGCCGAATTGTTAAAGCATCGAATTCGCAATCTAGATTAGCAGGAGGAGTTAACAAGATTGTCAGTAATATGCAACCCACATTACTGGTTAGCTTAAAAACCATCCATAAGTATGAGTTCTGGAACACGGTAGCCGTATCCTACGTACGCTCTTTCAACCAAAAGGACAAAGACTCGTTGCGTTCACAAAGTCGTTGGCAAAAAAAATGCGGAGGCCAGACTAGGCAATCCTGCTACGAGCTGAACCCCTTCAGTTAAAGTGTTCTGTTAATTAAACATGCAGAGGCTACTGCTTGCCTACTTTTGTCTCCTGAAACGGAAACAAAGGGTTAGTTTGTGTATAAGGTTTTGTGACATTTATCAGATTGTAAATAGGTACCACGGTTACCACGAACCAACGTAAACCCATTTCTAACATAAAGTTAATAACCTTAGATAGTAAGTGGAAGGGTTAAAAATATTGCTAGTAATGTATGATCCACATTTCTATAATTATCCTTATAAAAATAGGCATAACTTTATTTTCTTACCATTTCGTTTTATAACTAAACTAGCTGACTCGCGCAACTTCGTCTGTCTAAATTTCCCGCGTTTTGCAACATTTTTCTTTGCTGGTCCGCTCCTATTGGTCGTAGCGTAATGTTATATAGTTCATAACCTTCCTCGATAAATGGGCTATTCAACAGTAAAAGATTTTTTTAATTCGGACCAGTAGTTCCTGAGATTATCGCGATCAAACAAACAAACCCTTCAGCTTTATAATATTAGTATAGACAAATACATTTCTTCCTTCGTTTTTTGACGAGTACCTATAATTCTTCAGATTTCAATAGATGCAGTCACTACTTGTAAGACATAATTATATTATGTATACAATTTGCAATGTTAAATATCTAAACGAAATATTTTCACGGTCTGTTTGCTAAGCGGAATCTAAGTAAATATAACAATACAAGTGGGTAACTAGGTAGGTATTTAAAGCGTTATGAAATGAGTGACTGAATATATCGTATGAGGCTTTATGTTTATAAATAAAACAACACGTATCCAAACGTTATAAATCTTAATTATTAATTTTATTATCACACTTACGAAAGATACAAAACATATCACGATGGCACTAGAAGTCAGTGCTTCAGCAGACGAGACGTGTAGTCATATCGAAGTTTATGTTCACGGCAATTATCTTCTACCACATACAGTTATTTTTTATCATCCAGAATAATAAATAAACGATATAATGAACATGATTGCGACAATTTTTATACCACATTATTACCGATCTACAATCCTTTATGGAGAATAGATAAAGTAGGACTTACTACAATATTATGAATAGTTACATCTAAAATTGGTTTCGGGACATCTCATGTCATGTCTTATAGTTATCATACTAACGAGTTCGTTGTTCGGTTCAAAACATAATTTCGTTTTCTTCGATATTAAATTGCTTATTTAGTAATTTACAGTCGTGTATTACGAGTTTTATAAAATTATCTTTGCCGGGTCAAATCTACGATGCCTTAGAAGTTGAGACATATTTTTATCAATTCAAAAATAACTATTTTATGGAGTGATATTGATTTGGTTTGTATTGATTTTTTCGGCGATTACCTTATACGTGGAATCCCAGACTTACTCGTAACAATATCTACTACTAATATGTACATAACATTTGTAAAATAAGAAGAAAGTACCAATATAGAGAGTACCCATTGATACATTTCTTGAAATGAAAAATTATTAGAAACTTATATTCTAATTATAGACACATTAAAACTAAAATAGAAAAACACTGTTATTAGGTAGATAGTACATGGTCAAAAGATACTAACATCTAAGTAGTGTCTGGAGCAAATTGACTAAGATTAATGACATATCATAAATGCTGAACTTACTAGAGATTTAATAACACACCTTAGAAAATGCGGTAGAAATTTTAAATTAACTTTCAAAAGTGACTTAAATTCAATAAATTCGATGATATGATATTCTACAGCGATCGCCAGTGGTAATGGTAACTGTTTTGGTGCTAAACTCGTATAAGTTTCAGCATCATGTCATTACATGTAACCAGAGAGTATTGGAGAGAGTAGGGAGATTATTTGGGGTTGTAGACGCCTCGGGCGGGTCTAGCTGGCCTGCCGCCGATACCCCCGGCGGCGCGTCTTTTAGCGATGAGCGCGTCGAGACCGCGTAGTGGAGGTGCCGGCGTCGTTTCGACGGGCTGCGCTTCCGTCTCCTCTTCGACCTTCTCAGCGCTAGTGGTCTCTTCAGTTGTCTCCGTTGACTTCTTGGGCGCTTCTGTTGTTGCCTGAAGGTACACAACATTCCAATTAAAACTTTGAAAGAAGCTTTATTATATTAAAAAAATGGATTGAAATGTGACACATACCTCTGTGGAAGGCTGTTTCCTCTTCAGAAGTGGGTTTGTACGACGTTGGGGAGGAGTAGCTGATGCTCGAGGCTTGGGAGAAGGTGAGATCGTAAGCCTATTACGTACTCGGAGGCCACTACGGGGCGCCTCGGGCGCTGGAGTTGGCGAGGAACCCTAAAATTCAATGGTTATTAGTCACTAAGTCGGTGCAACAGACAGAGATATTAAATTTATATCGTATGATATCGTATGTTATAATGGTGGCGTGGACGCAATAACGGCAAATGACTAAATAATATTCTTGATTTGACAATAAATTATTATATAACAGTCTGCCTAATTTAAAAAATGTAAGTTGTTTTATTTTTTGGCGGTCTTCCTCAGCACATTTTACCTACTATTAACTTTAGTATAAAGATGCTGACACGCTGGTTGACGTTGCCTTGCCGTCATACAAACGTAAACAATCTAAAAAACCATACCTCCGAATCGGACTCGGTAGCGATAGACTCAGGTGCCGAAGTTTCTGCGGGTGCTTCAGAGGCAGCCTCAGGGGCAGTGCTTACGCCTCTCAGACGAGGGTTTGGCCGAAGATTCAGCCTAGGTCCTGGACGCAGGGATGCAGGCCTCACACCGGGTCTTCCGCGGCTAATACAGATTTATTATTAAAGTTATTAAATTAGACACCTCTTTCCTTGTGTTACACATCAGAATTATATGGATACATTTTACTTATTTTTTTTTTTAGTTGTAAGTAATACTTAAAGCTCTATATACTGCCCTGTCTCTTTCATAAATTGTGAATCAGACATCCCAATCAAATGAGAACCCACTAACTTAAAAGTGGAGCCATTGAACTCTTACGTCATCATTATCATCATCAATTTAAGAGATTTATCTGTAAGTGATTTATGTTCTCTTTTACTAAGGAAATAATTGTTGTGCATTAATTGAATGTTAAGAAATATACCCAATGGTCCTGGACGGTGTGGGCGTGGTCTCAGACGCCTCAGCAGAGCCGGCAGGTGAGGTGCTGTCTTCAGCGGACGAAGGGGCCGCAGTAGCTGACGTGGTCGTGGTGCTCGGACCTCTTCTTAGACCAGGACGTAGTCTAGGTCTGGAAATAGTTTGACAACATTATGTAAGTTCTTCACACGTAGGTACACTTATTAAAAAATAACTGTTTAATGTCGTGTATTGTATCGCGCAATAAATGAGACTGCCTCCGTGGCGCGGTGGGAGTGTGTTCGACTGCTACGCAAGAGGTCGTGGGTTCGATTCCAACACGGGACACCACTTTGTATGATCCACAAATTGTTGTTCTGAGTCTGGGTGTACCTTGTGTCCGTTACTTGTATGTTTGTGAAGTTCCTCGAGACGCAGGGCTTGTACTCAACTGCAGGAGCCGTCTTTTAAAAAATGCTATTGTTTAAATTGTATTTATCTCTTTATATATTTGATTGTAAATAATGTCTAGATTCCCACTTCAACCTGTTAAACCTTAGGGGCCATTAATTATTGCGATTTTTACCCCTAACACCCCTTACCCCGTGTAAGAAAACATAAGAATAAGATTTTTCTCGTTATTCATACGCGATAAAAATGTACTATAATTATTTTAATATAACATTTTAAATGTATAAAAGTGACACATATAAGATTTTAACATTTTAATAAATCGAAGCAATGTATTTGGCATCTGAAATGGAATTGGATTTCCAGTACCGGATTTCGACTTACAAAATATGATGTAAGAATTGATATTATAACTTATTTACACAAACATAAATCCGACTTCAAAAATTAATACAAGCTGAACTAAAAAGCAAAAAATAATAAAGTTAGTATTTTTTGTTTTTTAGTTACCTTATACCTTATTTATCTTTGAAGTCGGTTTTTATTTTTTTGTATAAATTTTTGAGGAGTTTACCTTATACTCGACTATCAGTTCCATTACATGATGTGATGAAGGCAAAATATCAGGTCATGGTACTCAGATCGCAACCCCCAAAATGTATTATCTATTGAATAGTTCCGCTGGTCATCTGTGGTCTTCATCATCAGTTTCACATGACTAATTGGTGCTTTTTTAGGAGAAAATGCACGAATAACAATAAAATATACCCGTAATTTGGGTACCTACATAATACTTGAACATTAACGTTGTGCATTTTAAATATTTAAATATAAGGGATTAATATTTCTTTAGGTAGGTATCATTCATCCATTGCGTTATGGTACACACGCAATTAAATAAAAAATATGAAATATGAAATCACAATAAAAACAAAATCAAAAATATTAAATAAAAAAGGGGAAAAAAGCATTTGGACTCGAACCGGGGTCTTCTGGTTTCTAGAACGCCTGATTTCCCACCTGAGCTATTATAATATTGTAGATTGCGGTGAAATTTTCCGTCGTATACTAATAATAATGTAGCAGTTTACGTTTTACGAATTTTCGATCAGGGTCACGTGATCCTGACGCGAGTTTAACATATTTATCCATCCCAAAATAAGTGCACATCGCCGATAAAGAAGTTTTCATTTCAAAAATGGGTATAGTAGAATTGAAAACCTCCTCCTTATTGAAGTCGATTAAATAAGAATTAGAACTTGCTAGTCTAGATTAGGTTTTGCGTTTGAAAGTAAATTACTTTTATAAATACTCAACGTATTTGGATTCAATAAGTGATATAACCGACCTGGGTACAGGGGTTTCACTTGATGGAGCACTGCCCTCCTCTTGAGATGACGCTGGTGTAGCAGTTGTGGAAACAGGACGAGTGCGGCCGGCGAACAATCCTCCTCGTCGACCAAATGCCTGTAACAACAGACATTCAATCGTTATACAACTAACTTATGGCTTTGCCAAAGTATTATTTTTAATGGTGAACGCATATTTGTTGTTTAAGGACGTATTCACTTTTGGCAGTTATTTGTACCACTCGAACTGAAAATGGTGTTGCGCTCAGGCTATTGACGTACAAATTAATCAATTTAAACAAAAAAAAACTTGTACTTATTTAGAAATCACAAAATGACAGAAATATAATTATTTAACTTAATTGAAATAAACTGTTCAAACCATTAAACAATCTCATGATATAAAACAAATTAGCAGAACTAAAAAGGCTGGCCATTTCTGCTCCATTCTTAAAGACATACTAACTTTAGAGTCAATTAAATATTTCCTAAGATTTCGAACTTAATTGCTTGTAATAAATTCGCTATGCAAAACAGTCGCTTTTAGTAGCCTAAATGCAGCAAAGATTTAATGAATATAGATGCATACCTTAGCTTGTGTGGCCGGTTTCTCTACTGGCGCTGAGGGAGTCGAGGCTTCAGCAGGGGTAGACGCTGCCGTTGTTCTGCGACCTCCTACCGAAGGTTTGCTGAAGCGACCTGGTGAACAAACAAGGGTTCAATGCATACTGGTAATGTACAACAACGTTCACAAGACGTTCGAAATCGTATCTCTAGACTAAGTTGTGTGGCGAATGACTTAGGGAAAAGGATGCGGAGTAATGTACAGGAGGATACACATTGGTTAGGTGTTACTAATTTTAACTGGGTCCTTATTCACGATATTTTTCCATGTCCACGGCAAGCCCGAGCTTAGAAATGTATCACCGCGCATGCGCGGTTGACATTTTGAGTGGGCCATTTTTTGATACGGAAAACAGAACGTGAATAAGGAGCCAGGTAAAAAATATGATAATTTTTAAGGTTTATATTTTAATGGTTTATATTTTAAAGGTTTATATTTTAAAGTTATATTCATATCCAAATTTAATGTTAAGTACCAAAATTAAGTACAAACAGAAACAGTTTCAAATACTTGTGGTATCGCAATATCGGTCAACTCTCGATGTATTTATCAATATTAGCAACTCATGGCCAACCAGCTGTACCTACCAGTTAGAATTCTTAACGAAATTACGTAGGAAATCTTAGAGCAATGCCTCGTAAATTGTACTTATATGTCAGGCTTGAATAAGTATGTAGGTCCATTTATATACAGGTACCTATATAGTCTATTTACATAGTAATTAGAGTTCACCCCGACCTCAACTTTTAACATTGGCTTATGTCATTCAAAATACTGTTAGAGAATTATATTTTTGGATTTGGCTGCCCTATGGTTATTGATCTTTACACTTCTACTGGATCTGTCATAGGTTGTCGAAACTAGGTTATGTAATATATAATATATACATATATATATAATAATAGTAGTTATTATTAAACGACCAATTCTTGTTTATGTAGATAAATAATCTAAATCCCAGAAACGGCTCCAACGATTTTCATGAAATTTAGTATGCAGGGAATTTCTGGGACGATAAATTGATCTAACTAAGTTTCATTTCTAGAAACAGTTGTTTAAAAAAAATACCGAGCTAGACTCGGTCATCCAGGTACTATGTAGTAGTACAAATTTAAAATTAAGTAACTAATAAATCTCAAGACAAAGGCACAAAATATTTTATCAAATTTAAACTGTTTACTGCCACCGTTTTACATTCTCATAAATAGGTAGGTAACTTTATCTTTACTTAGATAGGTAGGTACTTCAATATTAATAGATATTATTGTGTTATTTATGCAACATTTTACTAAATTAGCCCAAAATTATCAAACCAGGAAGTCGTTATCAGTTTTTGTAGGTAGTTCCTAGCTTCTGTCGCCATGCTGAATTTTAGATAGGTTTATTCCGTCTTATCAGTGATGGCTTTTACTATCATTAATATTATTATCATTTTATGTAAGATGTTCAAACAAAATTGTTAATCATTCGAAATGAAGTGATTGTAATCTCTTATAAGATATTATAAAAAACAATTATGAAATATGAACAGAAACGGAATCTGCAGTAGGTAATTAACTAAGCATGATTAAATTTACCTTGTTTGTACCTACTTTTAACAAAGAAATTTTTACGTAATAATTGTTAAAAAAGAAATAAGTAGTTAGAAGGAATATTTCTAAGCGTAGACCGTTCCGGCTTTTTTTTTAAATTTAAATTATCTTTTTATAAATAGTGTTATGAATTAAAATTATACGTTTTTTATTTATTATGTACATACTTATATATGCTAGCAAAACTAGTGTAAGAACTACGTGTGGTACATCATTAGACAGGTCTTTTTAAAATATTTTAAGGTTCTTAATATTTTTTTCGGATTAGGTGAATATTTTTGGAAACAATCGCTGCGAAAGTATCTTTTAAAACGTGTGACCAATAAATATGACAAAAATCACAAATGTACCTCATAATTTTAATTTAAAGTATTTATTCTTTAAAAAAATAATTTTACCATCATTGAGCTATTGCCAAAAAACTGCTTTTCACAAAAAAGGGCTTAAGTGTCATAAAATATCCAACTGCTAGTATTGCTGCTAGTATTAGTGATACAAAATTCCGTGCATCCATCCATATATCCTTAGGGATGGATGGTTTATTGCTCATTCACGAACAAACTACTGAACGGGTTTAGATGAAACTTTACTGTTTTAAAGTTTCTGGTAACTCTAATGTACCTTTGATTCGTCCACCAAAGATAAAGTTTTAAATTATTACTGCGACCTGTCCGCACGTATCAGTCTGGGGTTTTTTAATTGCCAGATGTGTAGGGTTGGCTTTAGAAACGGGCCGCACGATTTTGGGGTTGATAATGTGTCATTACATAGTGGTATATTTTCTTAAACCGTTTTTAAAATAGTTTTTTTTAAAAACGATTATTAACATCCGTGAAACTACGCGCCGTATGCGTGAAACTAAACGTCATTTTTGATAAACTTGGTGGGAAAATTGAGATTTAAATAACTTAAGGTCGTAATTATCTTAGTAAAAACTTCTTGATTTAGGTACGAATTTATATTATGCATTATATTACTTAAAAAAATATTTGTTTTGAATTCTAAGTTCTGTGAAAGTGCTCCCAAATTTTCTTTGCGTTATTTCTGTTTTTTTCGACGATTTTGGCTTGCATTTTGGACTCTGATATCTTCCTTGACTTTTCTACTTGGAAATCTTTGATAAAACCGAATTAGCCCACCCCGACTTCATGCGGTACTTGTTTGTGACACCCCGAGGGTATTAACCAGAGGCGCGGAGGGAGTGCAGCCTCCGCCAGCTGTAACCATGCGTGCCGTAGCGGCCGAGAGGGAAAAAAAAAGCGCGAGCGGTTGTTGTATCTAATGAGCGGCGACAGACAATTTCCCCTTTAATCATACGAGTATCCTATAGATCGACTAGCTTTTGCCCTCTTCGCCTCCTAAAATCTGATCGCAATAAAGAGCTTCAAGTTACCTCCATACATTTCGTCTATTTAGAGATCATCGCATTCAAAGGAATCAAATCGGATAGTTAGTTCTACCTCCTATTTTTATAAATAAAAACCGTGCGTGTTGGGCCACGGACAATGTAGGGTTCCATAGCATCAATCATATGGTTAAAGAAGTGGGTAAAAAGAATTGCCTTGTAAAGCTCTTCTTATTTCGGTCCTTAAATAAACAATACAATAGTTATAATGTTCTTATCACAAAACTAAATACTTTGTTTTTTCTCAACTTATTTTTTCTATAACAATCGTATTTCTTATTTACTATAAAATCCTTCGAATAATTATGCTTTTATAGCTCATTACGATACGAATGAACTATCGCTCATATATTTATAGGAGCTTTATCACTAATTTTCACGTCTTTCAACTTGTTAACTACTATATTACAACGTAATGTAAGTAATTTTTAATGGAATTTGTACGACATTTTGTTACTTCTCACTTGATCGGCAATTATTAGTGAACTTGTGAAGCCTACTTAGCTGTGCTAGTTTTCTTTTTATTATATATACAACTACCCTGAATTTTTCACATCTTTGAAAACAACCACTTAGCTGGCAGAGAGGGGGGTTTCAGTCTAACAAAATTTGCACTTTAAGGCTTCATATTTCACAAACGGAACTTTAAATCGAAAAATTATATTCACAACCCATCTATTTTTTTAAAAACCTATCGCAAGATAACTCAGAAAAAAAATTGATCCCCACATGTACGAGAGCTACCCTAAAAATATTTTTTTCAAGATATTATTTTATCACTTTGTCGCCGTAAGTATATTAAATATACATATTACAAATTAAAACTTTATTATAAAGTTGTTATTTTGCATGAATGTACTAAAGTCATTATCAGATAAAGTCTACAGTATACTAACAGTCTCTGAGGCTGAGCCTGAGGCTGCGGACGGACGGACATGGCGAAACTTTACAGGGTTCCGTTTTGCCATTTTGGTTACGGAATACACCCGTGACAAACCGGGGCGGGCCCTAGCAGGTATTATATAGTATCTTTCTAAAATACTTTTGATATTTCAGAAGGATTATATTATCAGAAACCTATATTAGAAGCCTGTATAAGTACATGTCAGATACACTCAAATTCATCTTATTATCAAAACCACGTGTATTTTAATTTTATAAATTTTGCGTTTCCAATCTATATTTATACCTACATGCATATGGTCTTCGTGAGAGTATGCATATAATACTTTCGCTGCATTTTAATTAGTAGATATAATTTGCGGTTTCCAATTAACGTTTTTGCCAATACTAATCAAAATACATCGATTTTGTATGGCAGAAATTTAGATAGGTACCTAAGAAGACCAGGTATTATAGGTGATAGATACCATCTATTTTTTAGACTATTTTTTAGGAATGTTTTCCGGTCCATGCTAATAGGTAGTTAGGATTTTAAAAGGGTGTCTGGTTTTCAAAGTTAGTTAAGGTAAAGTGAATGAGATTCGGATAAGGTAAATAGGGGACAACATAAGGATTCTAGAAATACTTAGAATACACATACATAACGTTTTAATTTAGATATTTTCCCTCTAAACTTATTTAGTCTCATTACATTTATTTCATAAAAAAATATATTGCTACCTTTTTTTATTGTAGATAACAACTTAACAATAGGTATTTAAATAAGTTAAGGAAGATATAATGAGACAAAAATATGCTTAAAAAGAGTGCTTCAGCATTCAATTCGTTTGAATTTAACACAAAACCGACACAAAGAAATCCAAAACCGGAATTTAAAACTAGGTTTCAAGTATTTTTTTTATCTCTAACTGTCGCAAAAAATACACATTCGCTATGAAAACATTCGCAAAGCGACAAACAATGAAAACAACTTTCGCAATAACACGGCAACTGCATAAATATTCTTAAGATTACATGCAATATAATAGTTTATTATGGCTTCTGAAGTCCACTAAGGTGTGTGCCTCAAGTAAATATGAATTTATTATGTTAAAGCAAGTATAGTGTTTAACAATTAAAATTGTATAGTTTTGTAGAAATCTTTTTCCTAGATGATGTGGGTCCTTAAATAAAAATATTTCCAGCTTCATTTTGACTATGATTGTTTAAACTTATGATAGCTGACTTTTTCCTTTTTAACCAAAGATATGCAAACAGCGTGTAAAATTAAGAGCGTATTTTCTGTATTTAAACTATCAAGTTGTAATCAATAATAGTTATTATTAAGTTGGTATTCTAGTGGGACCATCTATGGACTTTCACGTAGATACCTACTCAGACGTGTTTAATAATCTGATTGTGTTCCAAGCTTTCTGCATAATTTATATGCAATTTCAAATACAAGTTATGTGATTGCATTATGCATTAAATGTAGTAGTGAAGTATTAGATGGAAGAAATCATGTATGGACCGAAACGATGCAGACGTTAAACACATTACTGCAATAAACATATCGGATGAAATCAATTAACTAGTTTCAATTATACACAACACATGGTGGACTTTCGCCAATCGCTCTGAGAATCTCGAACTGGATTTATTATGTAGTTCACGGTGAAGCGGTTAGTGATTACAGCATAAGTACGCTTGCTACTTTTTGTTGCCAAATCATAATCTATTTAGTAACTGACAATGATAACATTGCGAGTGTCAACAAATAGTAACTAGTGTACTTCAAATCTTAATTTTATATTTTAAAGTTGTATGGTTACCTCGCGCTCTAGTGGAGGTCTCTTGCGGTGGCTCAGTGGCAGCGCTGGTAGACGAGACTCGTGTCCTGGCGCCACCGCGTCCCTTGAACCTAGAGGGACGCGTGGGAACAGCTGTTGTGGTTGTGGTGGGTGCTGGAGTGGTTGTTGTTGTCGTGGTAGTAGTCGTTGTAGTTGTGGTCGGTGTGGTTGCCTCCTCTGTGGTGCTCAACGCCTCTGTCGTCCACGTTTCATCGTCAGCTAAGGTGGTAGTACCATCGAAATTGATCTCATTCGTTGGGTTGATATCGTTATTTAAGTTCTCACCAGCCAAATAGGCGTACAAATCTAAGGCCACTTTGTCCATCGCAGTCATCGTTGTATACTCGGTAGTATCTATTTCGTAAGGCGTAGTCAGCTTGTAGTCAGCGGGGAGTTTCGATTCATCTACGATCTCCTGGAACCTGATACCGGATGACAAGCTATGGCCTTCCCTGGCAGATTCTTTGGCATAAGTAGGTTCTTTGGCAACTTGTGTTGTTTCAGGGACTTCTTCAGTGGTTGTTCGGCTTTCAGATGAGTACCTAGTTGGTGGTTCTTTGTATTGAGAGGGAATATCTCCAGAGTTAGTTTTAAAGCTATCCAAGTCCACCAATTCTGAGCTGGGACGTCTGAAAGCGAAGATAATTGTTATACAATATTGTTCTGACATTTTTATGATGACCAGGGCTTTTGATTTTGTCCCCCAAAAAACACTGTTACATAAATTAGAGGATTATGGTATCAGAGGACCAGCCTTAAACTGGCTTAAAACATATTTACATAACAGAGTACAATGTGTGGAAGTAACACAAATAAACTCTGAAGACATTATCCAAGTCTATAGGTCAAAGTACAAATGTAACAAATTTGGTGTTCCTCAAGGTAGTGTACTGGGCCCACTACTCTTCTTATTATATATAAACGACTTACCTAGTGTCACTCATCACAAAACTATCCTATTTGCTGATGATGTATCTGTCATAGTATCAACTCACAGAGATATGACATTCAATCAACATGAAATAGATGTTAATAATACTTTGGCAGACATTATTCAATGGTTAAATAATAACAATTTAAAAATTAATCTATTAAAAACTAATTTTATCAATTTTAATAATTTCAAGAATAATAATAATTTAAATGTTAATTATAATGGACAAATTCTATTAAAATCTAATACTGTGACATTCCTAGGACTAATTATTAACAACACACTTAATTGGAAAGAACATATAAACAAAGTAACTAATAAAATAAATAGTTTCTCATTTGCTCTGTACAAGTTGGGCAAAATTTCTAATAGATCCACAGCATGTACAGCATATTTTGCTTATGTTGAGTCTGTACTAAGATATGGGTTACTTTTGTGGGGGTATGGCACAGACATAAATAAAGTATTTAAAGCACAGAAACAGTGCATACGATCCATCTGTAATATAGCGCCGGATGTCTCTTGTCTTTCCTACTTTAGAGAATTAAAAATCCTGCCTCTGCCTTGTTTATATGTGCTGGAAATAGGCAAATTTGTTAAACAGCATCCGGAACTATTCAAAGAGGCTAAAGAGGTAACAAATAGAACTAATCTTAGAAACCCGAATAGGCTAGTTTTAAATATGGTACCTAAGACTAGTAGATTTCAAAATAATTGTTATGGAATGTGTATACGAATATATAATAAAATACCCGAACATTATAAGAATCTACCTATTAATAAATTTATACCCTCACTAAGCTGTTGGCTAATGCAGAGAACATTTTATTCGCTCAAAGAATTTTTAGAATATAAGCATGAAAATTTATTATAATATCAAATTAATGTGTAATATAATGTAATGTATAATATAATATAATGAATGAGTAATATAATGTAATGTGTAATATAATATAATGAATGTGTAATATAATGTAATGAATGTTTAACATATTATAATGATATAATAGAATTAATGTTTAACATAATGTAATTTAATGTAATGTTATCCTTACTGCATGATTATCTGCATGCTATCTTTGATGGCTAAATAGGCGTGTACTGTAAGTTAATATAACATCTTTGTAACCCTATTTAAAGCAAATAAAGATTTTTATTTTTTATTATTATTAATCGAAGTGTGATTTTAACGTCTTACGTTACCTGATATGAGCACGGGTCCTGCTCCTAGTCTGACCGATCGATTCATCAGCTACACTGTCGGTCTGTGAGCGGCCACGTTGTCTTATGGTTTCCGAAGATACTTCTGGGACATATGTAGTTGAACTGGAAGCCGCCAAGTTGCGACCACGAGGTGGGAAGCGTGTACTAGAAGGCAACCTGACACTATAAAAAATGTAAATTTAAATTAATACTCACATAAAAACCACAATCATTAGATTCAACGTACTAAGCTCACGTCATAACCGTGCTTTTGGAATAGTTTCTGAATAAATACCTGATATCTTCTTCCTCTTCTTCTTCAACTGGCGCAGGAGTAATATTACGACCTCGTCCGCGCCCTCTAGTCGTCGCTGGAAGAACTTCATTTTGAGTCTCTGGGGCAGCAGTTGTGGTAGAGCTGGATCTATCTATAGTACTATACTTGGATTTAGTTTTGCTTTCGTTAGCTATATGATTTTCATTCTCAATTTTCTGCGGACCATCGTGTGAGTTATGCACTTGCGTAGCTGTCGCTGATGAAGGTTTATCTTTTCCCTTGGCGTCCTTTTTATCATCCGCGTCCTCATCATAATAGTAATAGATGTATTCGTACTCGTAATCTTGTCCATTCGGTCCTTTTTTGATTTGAATTCTGGATTGGGGCTTCTGCTCAGACATGGCCGTCTCCAGATTAACATTCGAAGATAACAGACCAGTGTTGATGTCATCGATTGTATCGAAATTAATAGGAATGTAATCGTATGCTTTAGGGGTTGAGGGAGGCGCTGTCGTCAAAACAGGCTTTTGTGTAGTAGTACCGGAAGTTTTAGTTAGCTTTCCAGATTCGGACATTGCTTCTACCACGGCGATTCTGGGATTCGTTTCGACATCTTTTAAATTTTCCTTTATTTTAATGTCTTCTAGTTTTGATACAGGAACGTCAACCTCAATAGATTCCGAAGCTTTGTTTTTCAGACCCTTCCTGAATAAAGACTTCTTATCTTCTTCAATTGCCACGATTCCTTCAGTGGGATGTTTGGCTTTGCCACTGTGTAACTTTTTGATAATTTTTTCATTATCGTCTTGTTTGAAGTTACGGTGATTTGGGTGTTTTTCAGGAATTTTGTGTGATGTCTCAAAATTCCTTAACGGAGTTTGTTGACCGGAACTGACAAGTACATACTCCTCACCCGGCCGTGGTTCCGTGATGATATCTACCTCAGCATACGCCGAGTACAAGGTGCAGACTAATAAACATCTGTAACAAAAGAAAACGGAATTTATAAGATCCTTATCAACTCGGCAAGTTACGAAAGTTTGTTACATTACTGCATTAGGAGTCAGTGCTCCGTGAGTCAGCAAGATGACATCTGGCAGTCGCGCCTACGAGTCAAAAGCTTGCGACCCTGCGCAAGGAACTCTGACTCACTAAATCTTTCATCACCGCATTCCCGTGTTGGTTATTGTTTATCTACCAACACACTGATGTTATATAAGTCTCCTAATGTATAATTACAACTGTAGTTTCTATTTGCTCAAGCACAGATACAATGATGGACTTTTTGTAGAGTGATCAGTTTCGTAACATTTATCGATTTTGCATACCTATTGATTACTGGTATAGTTCCACGATGGGAGCGAAGAAATTGTGTGAGAATCTAGATGATAGCAAAACAAGTGGTGTAGAACGTTGCAATATTGCACAAGTGATGTGGTCGTGAGAAATGGCAGCGAAAATCAGAGCGTGGGTGTATTATGCATGTCAATTCCGCACAAGTGCAAGTCGATCGATGAGGTAACTCCACATGACGTTGACGATCACTTTCGCCTGGGATTGACTCTCACGCGGTGCTAGCGGCCCGAGGCGTGCCCGCGAGCGCTCTGCTGCGTGCACGTGCAACTGGCTCACAATACATTCCAGTCTGTATGGTACTTTATAATTGATCGGTCTATCATTAAAATTTACGACGTATAAGCTATTAACTCTCGCGTCATCCGAGTAGATACTTAATATTTGCTTTACGAGATTCGGATTTGAGAAGAGATTTATACTTAGTTTCTAAACAAAAAGGAGGGGTAATCTAGAGACCTCTAATAAATTTTATATTTGGCTTATGCTTAGGTGAAGGAAAATAATGGCGTATGAACTATTTTTTTTAATATATTATAGTAAACATGTTTGAGCTTCTAAAAGAACCTCGACTGGGTTTTAATATTGTCTTAATTGTTACCTTTTGTTATCAGAGACTTTGTTCACATGTAAATATGAAAAACCTACCAATAATAATCTAATAATAGCAGTACCATTGTTTAACAATGATAACGTTTTAGATATAGTAACCTACTTTTATGTTTATAATCATGGTTAAACAATACTGTCGCGACACGAGTCTCCATTGCTCGGAAATCCTGTTACCGCTACAAATGCAGTAAAAACTGCAATGAATCATATCACGGTTATATTTATCGAGTCGCAAATCCAATTATTATTGGTGTCGGAAGTGTAGGAACTTCCGTACAATTTCTTGTGAGCCTCGACGATACACGGAACCGATTGAGGGATAACGTAAAGTCGCTTTGTTGATATAAAGTCCATCCGAGAGTATTAGCCGGTGACAGGTAACCCTCCTTCATTTCACTATGTGTGAGGAAGTGTGACACTTATCTATGAATGCAGTTCTACTGACCATGAGGTTCCGATACAACTGTTACTTTACTGCCAAGGTTAGAATGGAGAGAACAAGAAAATAACTGGAAGCATGTAATACTCGTATTATACTCGTAAGTACTAGAAATTATATACCTTTAAACGAGCAGTTCTTTTTTGATTATGTCTTGTATATATATATATATATATATATATATATATATATATATATATATATATATATATATATATACAAGACATAATCTGATTCTCGGCAACAGCTCCAGCGATTTTCATGAAATTTAGTACGCAGGGGGTTTCGGGGGACGACAAATCGTTACAAGATCAAATTTAGCTAGGTTTCTTTATTAAAAAACGCCGTTTAAAAAAATACATTACAAAAAAATATATAACAAACAATAGACGTTCACACTATGCTATAGGTATCAAGAACTGTCTACGTCATGAGATTTAAGTATGTAGGTAAATAAAACTTGCTAAAAGTAAAATTAAAACAAAAGTTATATTTGATTTAGTGACTGATCAATCGTGATTTTTACTATCAATCTCTAAGGTAATTCTACTATTCAAATTTCAAAGTGTTATCGTAATATTGTTAATAGTTCTAAAACTTGTCAGCAGACGTTGGATAGATAGCGATGTACAAATAGGCAATAGCATCTCATAAACAGCTTTAATTATATACTACGTCCGTTCACGATTTAAGAATACTAAATGTAAATGATTTGACGTCCCCCAGTTATAAAGTCATAACTGTCATCCATGCAAATTTGTACAAAACCTATCGTTTTGACGGTTCAATAATACACTGATTAGACTAGATAGTCATCTAGCCTATTATGGCAGCTGAATTAGCATATGTTTCCTCAATGTTATTGCGAAAATTCAATGAAATAT
This sequence comes from Herminia tarsipennalis, assembly GCA_945859575.2. Lineage (NCBI taxonomy): Eukaryota > Metazoa > Arthropoda > Insecta > Lepidoptera > Erebidae > Herminia > Herminia tarsipennalis. The sequence goes on along the minus strand of OX243831.2, from coordinate 26,556,770 downwards.
TTAATATTGGTATAATGTTACCGCACTGGTGTTACAAGCGCGGGCGCGTTGCCAGTAGGTACCGGTTAATTTCACTAGATGTAAGGTCATACAGCGCAAGGCTAGGCGAACGTAGCATACGGCACAGGACAACACGTAAAGGCTTTTTACTAATTCCTACTTATCTACTTGTTTTATTCCACGGCAGAGGCAAACAGGTATACCTAGACTCACAGGCACGCTTCAGTTTGTTGAAAAACCAAAAAAATAATAAGAATATACCTAAACATTTAATTTGACATAGTTCTATGTAATGCACTTTTGTTGGAGAACCTGTATACGGAACTGTACGTTGTGGAACTCAACCTATTTTAGATAGAGATAAACGCATGCATCTTTAAGATGCAGCGTAAATATTTAAGAGTTTTAATTTAACCCCTAATAAGTATAAAATGATCTAGTTTCTTAGTACCTAAGTATATTAGTCGACCCGTGAACACGATCGGTGCAATTCGATCGAAACGTCGGGTAAATAAAAGGTTCATACCTTTAAATAATTCACGCGATTAAGTCCCGAAATATATCTTAAATATTAAGTTAAATTTCAACAATAGTGTTAAACTACGCTATGGACAGCACACTGACACATATTATGCTGTGACACACTCAAATATCTTCAACATACCAATACCAATATAGCAAAGCGGCGGTAGCCTAAAGGCTATGGCATCGGTCTCGCAATCGTGAGGTCGCGGGTTCGAATCCTACCACTACCTACTAGTCTTTAAATTTAGTTGGAGGGGTTAACAAGATTGCTAGTAATGTGGGACCCAATCCCACGTTGCTAGTTATCGTTAAAAAAAAGAATAAAGAATATAGGTGGGTATATGTAAGCTATTTAACTTAAAGTATTCTTGTTTCACTTCTCTTTAAGAGTTCAACAGTTCAAGGCAGAGAATCTATACTTTATCTAACTGCTGGCATAGGTCGGCAGTTAGTGAGGTAGATTCTTAAACAACCGCATTTTCCACTTCTACAATAATAAAAGCTATGAGTACCTTTTCATTGTCATTACTCCTAAGTTGAGCCAATGCCAGACGCATAGAATGTGAATTTATGGAATCAAACTTCGGAGAATGTTTTTTTTAAATACCGCATTGCTACAATTACGCACTCGTTAGGCTAGCCTAGAAGCATCAAAACCTCATAATTAGTTACTCATAATATTATTTTTTTAGACTTGGACATTGACAAACAAGTAATTTCTTCACGATGGCTTCTTTAGACTTAAGAGTGACTAACAAAGTTACTGTGTGTCTCTAAATCGTATCGACAACTGATATAACCTGAATATAATAGAGCTAGCTTAATGTTAAATCTGTTCTCTACATTTAGGTATTCCAAAAATATATTGTGCCTACTACTTGGTAGGTACGTGTATTACACTCTACAAATAGTAAGGTCATTCACATAGTAGAAAGGTTACCATTATAAATAACCTAATCGCAAAAGCGGTTCTAAAATAAACGAATTGATAATTCCAAGTGTTATTAGCGACTTAGTTTATTTTACAATAGTTCGAAATTACACACATCAAAAGTGTCTAGGGATCAAGCATTTTTATGCGGATTTCTTGAGATTGAGATGTGGCTTTGTAATAAATTTATGATTTTATAAATTTATATGGATCCTTTTTGGTGCATTTCATAATTTGAATCAGGAACTGTGAATCAAATTCGAGTAAAAGATGAAAATCAGCTGTCAATATTTTCCCTATAAAAACATACAACGCATTGAAGACATTATTAGTGCTACTGTTTCCCTACTACTGATTAAAACCAACGTTATTATGGAGCGGCGACGTCATTTAAGCAGGGAAGAAATGCTCAGAGCCGTGGGAATGATAGAAGCTGGTTCCCGGCAACGTACTGTGGCTTTAGCTCTGAATACAAGTCAGAGTGTTATCAGTCGACTTTGGACACGTTACCGAAGCACTGGTACCGTGGCTGAGCGCCATGGAGGACGATATCGCTGCACCACACGGAGACAAGACCGATACATTCAAATCTTAACTCGAAGAGGTCCAACAATAACCGCCATGATGTTAGCCGTGAGGCTTCATCACTCTTCAGGGAACTTAATTAGCGACCAAACAGTCAGAAACCGCTTGCATGAAGTGAACCTTCATTCCCGAAGACCGCTACGGGTACCACCTATAGCAATGCACAATCGTAGGATTCGATATCAATGGGCTCTTGAACACAGAAATTGGGCAGAAGAACAATGGCGTTTCGTGTGCTTTTCTGATGAGTCTCGTTTTGGTATGAGACCGGATACAAGACGTATACGACACTGGAGAACCCCTGGACGCCAACAGCGATTAAAATCCTGCCAGGAAGTCCATCCTTATAGTGGTGGAACCATCATGGTATGGGCGGGTATTTGGATCGGCGGAAGAACTGAGTTGATTTGGATCAGAGGCAACCTCAACGCTCAAATTTATGCTGAGACGATTGTATCAGACGTCATCGTTCCTCTACAAGTGCAAATCGGTCCCTTATTTCAGTTAATGCATGATAATGCACGACCGCACACCGCAAGAGTTGTAAGACAGACTCTCGCCGCAGCTAACATCAATGTCCTGCCCTGGCCTGCTCAGTCGCCAGACTTGAACCCGATTGAGCATGCATGGGATATGCTACAGAGAAGAGCTCTGCCGAATATGGAGGGTATCCAGTCGCAAGAAGACCTTTTTTTGTTGTTGCAACGAACATGGGCGGCCATTCCACAGCGTGATTTGGATGTACTCATTTTGAGTATGCCAAACCGATGTTCTTGTGTTGTTAGTGTTCGCGGTAGAAACACGGATTATTAATTGTTTAAGTTACCCAATGAAATTTTAAAGAAAACTGTTATTTCAGTCTTTTTTTCGAACTTTAATGTTAGTGGTTCAAATGTCAAAAATCCCTTTATTAGGAAAATGGCAAATTTCTTTATTAATGCAAAGGTGACTTGGTTTATCGTTACTGTGAAAAACGAAAACACTTTATTTGATGAATCCTTAAAGAAATAAAAGAAATAAAATCAATCAGGAGAAAAGTTATTGCAAAAATATATGTTGATCCCTAGACACTTTTGATGTGTGTATTTTACTACAAATATCAGAAAAGTCTAAAATCTTAAAATATAATACGTACCTACTCAAAAACCAACGAATTTATGCCCCGCATACTTAATTATAAGTATGCGGGGCATGAATTCTTCGTTTGGATGTATTTCTATAAAATAAGTAAGATTCCTGATCTATAAATAAAATAGTTAACATTAAATAACAAGTTTTGTTGAACTTCAACGTTTGGCATCAGATAACAAAAGAATTTATGCGGGAATTAAAATAAAAAAGCGTTATTTTTAGACAAATTCGATAAAAACATTGCTATGCAAACATTTTGTAGGTATTTGTCTGTTTTCGCTTCTATGACAGCTCGTGGCGCATTACGCTTTTATTTGTTATTTCTCATCGTGGTCGTGACTAAATGTAATCTGGGATCAACAGCACGATACTTCCTTCAACACTGGCTATCAATGGAGAGTATCACCACAAAATACTGATAGTACAGAAACAAACTCTCATAGTACCTGCGTACCTAGCTAGAACCGCGTAAAACGGAATTACCTACACCCCACTTCAGACAACTTGGTGCGAAAGGCGTTTTGAGACACCGGTGTCCTTAATCACTATGTTTTTTTTTTTGTTTTCGCGGCAAGCCCGCACGAATTGGCGCATGCGCGGTGCGCTCACAGATGTCCGCGATGCATTTCTAAGTGCAGCTCTCTATATATCATTATGTCAAGATTTTGACAGTTAAAAGCGCGGGCTTGACGTGAAAACGAAAAAAAAAGATAGTGAATAAGGACCCGGGTCGGTTAACCATGTCTATTGCACGGGCGTACCCAGGGGCGTGACTTGGGAGTTCTAACCCCCCTTCCGAAATTGCAAAAGGATGATCGATGTTTTGTCAATAGTACCACCTAAAAATGATCCTGGGCATGTGTGCTCGTCGTGTGTGTTGCTCGAGCACGGGTTGAATAATGGTAACCTGCTGTACTCTCGTTATTTTGTGATATCAAGGAGGAAGCAACGGCCTAATCTCCAGGAAAATTGTGAGATCGGTACGTGACAAGAAAGCGCTCATCGCTTTATTCCCCTGTACAGTTGTGTGCCACAACTCACAACAACTACTTTTGATTAAATAGTCGCCACCGCAATGGTAAAGGTTAAACTCTCTCCGCGGTTAAATCAAGTTTCTTGTGAGGCATCCTGCAAGTTGCAATATTCTTACAGTTACATTCGTTTTCTAACAGCTCAATTATTGTAGACTTTGTAAACCAATAAGGATTATATCTATCAACAGCGAATGGATAGAAAACAGACCACCTACCTAGGTAGGTACCTAAGTACTCTAAATCTGTGGGTCATATGTCGTGTTTTTTTTTATATGGGACATTCGTTGTTTTACGTAACAACCTTCTACAGAGTATTACATGACTTCACCAAAGGAAATCGGAATTATTTTTTATATAGGTACAATCGGCCCACTTGATGCTCGACCACCTGAAAATATTTTGCTATGAGCGGTTCACAACGGTTCGGATACACACACAAACGCAAAAACCACTCCCACATTTTACTTTCAACCAATTAGGACGGGGCTAAGGTGTGGTAACCAACGGGAACATAAAACATTTTTGTTAACTTAGTTGCAATTTGCACTTCCTTGTATGATGACGCGCGCATGTTTACTGTATTTTGCTCACGACTTGTTCTGTTTACGGATTCCGATATCTTGCCACTTCGTTGACTACTGATAGAACTCTCGTTGACTTGTGGTGTGAATTAGTGGACCGTTTCTTCTTCATCTGTTTACCTACGATGGCTGTGTTTTACTGAACTGTTGGATGCTTTCTTGCTGACCTCAGTGAGTTTTCACAATTAACCGAAATTTAAACCGTGAATAAAATTTTGGATCTTCATGGCCAAGGATTCAAACCTTTACCAATGTTACGGTAAGTCAAATTCAAATTACTCGTATATTTTATTACAATAATTATAAATTATGTTTAACAATAGAATTGGCTATTGGTTAAAAAGTAATTGGGGGAGACCAAATAATAATATAATCAATATTTCCGAAGACGATGGTTAATTTCATAGCTAAGGTTTGTTTCGTTGTTATAATATAATAATATTCTCAATGATGATGGCAGACTAACGTCTGCCATTATCATTGAGCCACCACTAACCCTAATGGGTTAGTGGTTTCATCAATCGCAGTTATTTATTCCTAATATTTTAAGTATATAAACTTATTATTTGAATTTTACGAAATGTATATATTTCGTATATAATAAAAAAAACAATAACTATTAAATGGTTTTTGTTAATAGATTGTGCAATGGGTGAGAAAGATTTAAGTGCATAATTTATTAAAAAAATATGTAAATATATTCAAATATAACGATGATTGTCGAAAAATCATTCTACTAATTTACTACCGAAATGATAAGAAAATAAGTAATTTTATTTTAAAAAATATATTTAAATATTTTATTATCATACATAGGTTTAGAATTACTTATGATTATTCAACAAATAAATAATAATAAAAACGATTTATTTTAAATTCATAAACCTTAAATGTCTTTTTCATAAATCAATGTAAAGTAAAAGTTCATTTATATTTTTTGATGTCCAATAATATTTACATTTAGTTTACTTTAAACGTGGCGTTCTGAGTCACTTGCTAATTCGTAAATTTTTTAAAGGTGAACTACTTGGAACTAGACTTTCACTCGTTCAATTAATCTGAAATATATTAACGAAACGTAGTACTAATCAGAACAAAAACTATTTTGTAGAACGAGTGGCAACATATAAAAGGCTGTCTCTACTGATATGTGAAGAGTAGGAATTTCGTGCTTTTATACACTTATATTTTTTTTCTATGATTTATACTTAAATCCACCCTTATTAAATCATAGTGTTTCATTTTTATTTTTCTCACATTAAAGATGTCATGTATAATTCTTTTTAAAATATTTATGTTTAAACAAAATAAATTATGTTCAATTTTTTGAAGTATTGAAAATCCTCATTCTTACTTTTGACAAAATAAATTGTTTTCTTTCCCACGTTTTAGTAAATTTTAGGCATCATAAAACGTATATTGTGTTGATACTGACAATAGATTTATGATCCCCATAGTAAAAGTTGTAAAACTGAGAATCCTATAATCGATTATCGTCTTTAAATCGTTACACAAGAACTGAAAATAGTTTGCATGCAATAAGTTTTTGCTTTCCCACGGTTCGGTAATTCCAGGTGCCATAAATATATTTGCCGAAAAAATAGGTTCATGATACCTACGCACAGTAAATGTCCTAAAACTGGAAACGCTTATGGCAATTATCATCTTTAAAATCAATCAAATAGGATTGATAATAGTTTGCATGCGAATTTGTTTTCGCAAACGGTAGCTTCTCATATTAACGCATATTCTATTTTCAATCATATTTCAACTGTATATGAACTATTATCTAATTTTATCAGTAACAACTCAATCATTGTCTGTTGATTTGTAAAGAAATAATATTAGGTATAATAAAATAACACATTTTTAAAAATGTGCTTGACTTACTGTTCTATTCATTCAAACTTTTAATGAATAGGTATCGAAGATCTTTTATACATTTATTTTAACTTCTTATTTTTTTTCAGAGAGCTTACAGCGTGACGTTGGATATAGCGGGATGCTGAGGAGGACTCTCTTAACGTCGTATCGTGTAACGCAAATGGTCAGCACATACGAAGTGCAGTGATACGATACCAAGACGTCGACGTTCGCTAGACTATTTGACTGCGGCATGCAGTCTATAAGAAATGTGTGCATTATTCCGCTACAAAAATTAGGCCAGGACCTAGAAGAAGCAGGAGTGCGTTTCGCTCGAGAGTACAGAGGTTATGATTTAGCAAACGCTAAATTTTCAGACGATTTTTTTTTAATAAATACTAGATACAAGCCCAAAAATGTGAATCTGGAAGTGTGAATGTGAGGACGAATTATTGTTAATATGTGGGGGTAGATGAGTGGTGATGTTCTAGGAGAGTTAATATTTATTGACGGAAGAGCCAATAGATTGTATTGAAATTAAATGTTTGTAATTATTTTAAAATGTATTCTAAATTAAACTTATTGGTTATTTTACTGTAATAAATATAAGCTAGCATCTGAGATAATACATTAATACATACATTGTTACTTAATTTGAAAAAGACGACTCCCGCAGTCGTGGGTACAAGCCCTGTGTCGCGGGGGACTTAACAAACATACAAGTCACGGACACAAAGTACACCCAGACTCGGAACAACAATTTGTGGATCACCCAAATTGGTGTCCCGTGTGGGAATCGAACCCACGACCTCTTGCGTAGCAGTCGGATACACTCCCACCGCGCCACAGAGGCAGTAAATTTAAAAATTTAATGAAACTGACTATTTTCACTAACTAAGACGTTATTACTATAATATTTATTGATAAAGTAATTGGCACTTTGATGACTATATAGCATAGTAAAATAATAATTTAATATTAAAAATATATCGTTATTGTTTTAGTTTGCATACCTCATCCACAATTTAAAGTATAATTAAGTATTAAATGTGTAATGGAATTGTTTGACTGATACATAAAAATACATAATAAAACAATTTACTCGTTTCTTTATTTCTTGCCCTCATTCCAGGTAATACATTTATTTCTATTAAAATAATTAGTGGTTAAAAATTAAATATAACTTGCTGAATTAAAACCATACATACTATTAATATTAAAGAGTTAAAGTTGTATGTAGAGGTTAACCATGAAACTACTAGCCCGATTTAAATTTTAAATTTCAAATATCTTTATTTCGTTAAATCAATCCAATGATTATTTGAAATTAAATTTAGATAAAATACTTATAACAGAGAACTTACAAAATAAAATAGGTTTTAAAACAGGTGAAGGATGTAGGATTCTTATCACTCGAATCAAGATGTACGCGAGCAAAGTCACTGGGAACAACTATATATAGCATACTAGCTGTCTGAAGCAGACGAAGACCAGCAAACTCCGTCAGCTTCAATTTTCCTCGTTTTTCAACATTTTACATTGCTGCTCTGCTCCTATTGATTGTAGCGTGATGTTATATAGCCTATAGCCTTCCTCGATAAATAGGCTATCCAACAGTAAAATATTTGTTCAATTTGACCCAATAGTTCCCGAGATTATCGCGTTAAAACATACAAACAAACTCTCAAAAAATATAAGTATAGATTAATCATAGAACTCATAGTTGCATCAAATTACCTCTTAAATACTTACGTGGGGCAAGCCAAAATGAAGACGTAAATAACTTAAATATTTGAAAAATATTTATGATCGTTTTGTAACATATTTGTTACAAAACGATCATGGCGCATTATTGAAACATATATTACTAGCTTTAGCCCGCGGCTCCGCCCGCGTGGATGTCGGTTATCGTGATTAAAACTATTCTATGTCCTTCCCCGAGACTCAAACTATCTCTATACCAAATTTCATTAAATAATTAAATAATTTCGATAAAATCGAAATCATTCTAAAACATACGCACAATATAAAACATCGAAAATAGGTTCTAGTTCATAAATTACAGGCACTAGTTTTAAACCCCTCTCTCATTCTTATTATAATAAACCACTCTTCATTGCTATTTCGCGCAACTGCAAAAAGCGCGCTTACAACAAAAGTCACAATCCTTTATTATTATGTATTTACAACTGACTAATCGGCTCGAAATATGCACAACAACAACGCAACGCACTAAAAAAAATAAGGACCCCGCCTCCTTGCATGGCGCAGATGTGACTGTGTGAGTGCGCTTACGTAGAGAGCGAACGTTTCTCGCAAGCCATTATAGCCATAAGGGTGTACGACCGCCGAGTAGGCCGATTGTACCTATATAGGTAGACTAAAAGACGCGCGCATCTTCGTATGCGTTAATTTTACCCATTTTTGCAACATTTTTCATTGCTGCTCCGCTCGTATTAATCGTAGCGTGATGTTATATAGCCTATAGCCTTCCTCGATAAATTGGCTATCCAATAATAAAATAATTTTACAATTCGAAGCCGTGGTCCCCGAGATTATTGCGTTCAAACAAACAAGCAAACAAACTCTTCAGCTTTATAATATTAAGTATAGGAGACACCAAAGGGGTCTCGGTCCCTGAGATTCTCTCAAAATTTAGCGACATTGTTATTGACAAGTAGCAAAGAATTCAATATTTAAGAAACAATAATAATTACCAACGTAACCGTACCATATTCATTTAATATTACGTAAAATATCCGTGTAGTGTTATATGCAATGTCACCAAACAATTATAAACATACATTCCAGAAGGTTTTTAATGATCGTGCGAACATTTATCATTAAGATAAGGAATATCTAACATAACTCAAACTTATTGTGTACCAGCTTACACCACGCGAAGATTGACCAACGTCGACGATACTTGCAAGGTTAAACACATATATTATTTTAATTAAGTTACTTGTAGGTAATATTATAGTGAAGTGCCTTCAGAAGGCAACCTGTGTACCCATTGTTGGCAATACCATTGTTGCTTCGGCCGTGGAACCAATGAAAACTTAACTCAAACAGCGTGCAATATTATGTTTGTTCAAAGAATATCGTTACCATTTCACGCTTGCAGCGAAATAAGTTGCATTGCCTTGTCAATAAGTAAGCCTCGGTTTCTACAAACGACTAACAAGTTTGTTAATACCCGTATACATAAGTTAGTTCCAAGTCGGTTTCAAAATAAGACAAAAGCTAAGAGCCGAACGACACGGCGCGGTATAATCGCCATCGGCAAATAATTCGCCGCATAGGCGTTCACACTGGCGGTGCAGCGCCGTCGCGACATCCCAGCGAAGTCTTGGACGTACAGTCTGTTAATATTTTAAGCGGCGGTAGTTTAATAGCTAAGGCATCGGTCTCGCAATTGTGAGGTCGCGGGTTCGAATTCTACCCATTATCCTACCGACGTGCGGGGTTAACAAGATTGCTAGTAATATGGGACACAATTTCATCACATTGCTAGTCATTTTTTTTTGAAGACAAGAAAATAATAACGCCCTTCCTTCTGCCGTGCAAACAACTGCGGTACCGTTCAGCGCCGCTCCGCTTATACCCCTCTCCGCCTCGTCTTGCCGACCTCGCCCCATTTGGCATACCATAGATTTTTAGTACCTGAATGACCCAGCTTTGCTCGGTATTTCTTTTAGTAAATTGTGTTTTTGGATACGAATTACATACTGATAAAATATGAATGATATTAATCAAAAATTATAAATTTAAATGTAAAAAACAATCATACGGACTCGAACCAAAGACTTCTGCTTTTGGAAACGCTAAACCACCTGAGCTATTATTACCTTGTAGACGGTGGCGAAATTGACCTTTGTTACCTATGTATTCTAATGATATTGTGTATAATGTCATTGCCTGAAAACACGGAAAAAACAACGTTTTCTAAAAATTAAACCTAGCTAGATCGATTGATGGCCCCTGTAATGCCCTGCATAATAAATTTCATGAAAATCGTTGTGGCGTATATATATATGTATATATATATATATATATATATATATATATATAATAGACAGATATGCAGGAAACCGAACGCACCTGTACCGCTCAGGCGTCGCACCGTCGCCGTACCGCGCCGTGTGGTTCGGCTCTTAGGTCCAAGACATCCGGTGTCGCGGACATAACTTGTGCAAATATGTGGTCACTTACATAACACCGTATAATTTTAACCCGTAATCGTTTCGCATTTTTAAAATAAAAGTAGGCACATTAATATGTATAGTGACTATTTATTTTATTCAACGAAGTAACAGAAAACCGGTGGAAAACAGGTTTGAAGGAAAACCTGAATGGTGCAAAGTTGAGTACCATTTGAACAGAAGCAGTGATTGTTTTCCGTGGGAGCTTAACACCTGAACGGGAGGCGGTCAAGGACGGCATACATTTCCCACACATTCATAATATTTACTAAACATTTGCATCTACACAACCATCAATGAATGATAAAAAAATAAAATAAAAAAGAAATGACAATGAGTTATTACTTATTAGTTAGTGTAATTAGTTACTAATATTAGCAAAAATTTAAGTACTTAAATTTTTTCCTCATTTGAATATTAGTAACTAATTACACTAACTAATAAGTAATAACTCATTGTCATTTCTTTCTCTCATTTGTTTGGGATAAAGGACGGTTTCATGTTCGAGTTTAACAAGAATTAATACATACTTTATTCGACGTCCACAAAAACGAGATGAAATGATTTATAATGAAAGAAAATTAAGTGAAAAGAGGCAACGTACGTGCACATTACAAAATTCCTACACGTGATATAATAAGTTAATTAAGTAATTATATACGAAACGGCTGAAACGATATTCACAAAACAATGTTAAGAACCATTCTTATAAACAAGTTTTGTAATTTTAATTTTAATTTGGAAGCTACAATGGCAAAGAGGGACCAACATACACACATAACACACAAACGTATAACATCTTTTTTCTTTTACTGTATCTGAAATAAACCTAATTGAAAAACATAAAGATGGCTAAATATCGACTAGGCATACTTTTCAAGTAACGACAAAAATTCCCAAGTGGAGATGGAACATTATCTGAAAAATCTTGAAAATTAAATTGTTATTTTTTTAATGTACGCAATATGTTGCAATTATCTATGTAAACTAATTATAAATATGATCAACAACATTCTGTCAACTCGTCTCGAAATATAATCATTCACTTTGACATAATATTACTCATGCAGTTTGCGCATGTTCATATTACGAGATACGATTGCAATATGTACAGAGTGCTCGGGTCATCTTCAAACTGCAATTTCGATTAAATTATGTAACATAGATGTAACACTGGCATGAATAAACTTCAGACTTTTTATTTTTTCTTCCGTATAGGCAATGAAATTATTTAATCATAGGTATAGTTAAAAGATTGACATACTGTATAGCTGTGGACACGAATTTTTGAAGAGTTAATTACATATTTAGGTATATTGTGTGTCTGGCAAATAGTAGGCAACATTTGGTTTGGCGGCTTGTGAGTCAGTTTATTACTTGACAGCATCTAGAGGAAGGTAATGTGTTTAGGGCATACATATATATGTATACAGGTATGTTCTTCGGCAAGCTCTACAGTCCAATAGCTTGATGCATTTCAACTTGGGAGATGTCGTTGTATTGGTCTCAATTGTGAGAGTGACATAGGCTAATAATATAGCCTAATTTATTACATAATTGTTTTTAAGCCTCGGGTTGTTTGTTTGAATAATAATTCCTTAGGCGTTATCAATCTGGAATAAGCTGCTTCAAACACCGGAAAATATAAGTAGCCGTATGAAACGTGCATAAAACGTAGTTATCAGTTGGTATATTTCCATTGAAAAGAAAAAAAAAAACTAGTTGCACTCCAGGAGCGCCGGCAGAAGTTAAAACTTGAACATTAACGTTGTGCGTTTTTGAATATTTTTGAATGGTTAGGGATTTTTTTTCAGTCTAAATGTACTGTCATATAAGTGGTTAAATACAATATTCATCTATTGCTCTATAGTACACAAACATGACAATTTAAAAAATGACAATGACTACGACATGACAATTAAAAAAATATATAAAATATTATATCACAAATTAAAAAACAAAAATCAAAAAAATAAATTAAAAAAGGGAAAACGATAATCATTTGGCCTCGAACCGGGGTCTTCTGGTTACTAGACCGCCCGATTTCACACCTGAGCTATTATAAAATTGTAGATTGCGGCGAAATTTACCTTCGTATTCTAAGAATCTTACGGTCACGTGATCCGGTCACGTAATCCTGACGTGAGTTTAAGATTTTATACCCATACTAAAAACGTGCACAACGCCGCTAAAGAAGTTTTCCCATAAAACGAATAAAATTATTATTAAAAAATTATTAATTTATTAAAAAAACTATGTGTTTTCCCAATAAAATAAATAAATAAAAATATTTTTTTAAAGATAACTAGCAATTTGGAACTTCTCCAGCTAAGCTCAATGGCTTGTGTTAGGAGTGGTTTATGTCGGTTGTATACGAACCCGTGACCTCACGATTGCGAGTCCAACATCTAGGCCATTATGCTACCGCCGTTTGTTGTAAATATTAATGTATATACAGGGTGTAACAGAAAGGTGTGGTCATATTCAAGGGTTGGTATGTGCCCATGATACTGAGTGCACACACCAAATTTTATCAAAATCGGAGTACCCTAAAAAATATTTATTATTTTTTTCATTCGTTTATTTGTGAATGAAAAAGTTGTTAATTAAAAGAAGTATGACTTAAAAAGTTCTATGCCATAATAATCTAATCGAATTGTGTACCAGGGGTGGTATAATTCTTATGCCATACGCATTTCACTACTGAATTTTGACAAAAAGAATATGCTATAACTATGTAATAATAACGCCACCAGCTATTGCACCATGGTAGGTGCAATACTGACAACATACACTATGCGCTGCTGAAATTTGACCACACCTTTCTGTTACACCCTGTATATTTATTAATTCCATAAACGTGTCTTGTTATAGGTAGCAAGCAGAAGCAGTTACGTTGGACTAACTACCTACCGGCGCTTAGTCCAACGAATACCAACTGAGCCTCGGACACAAAAATATGCACATCGATCAGATATACGAGTACCACTCACCTGTATGTTAATATTGTACGCGATACTTTTATATAATTCACACATTACCTACTAGGAATTCCATTTGTAGCAAGATAATTTTGATAGATATTTCCGAAAGAATTTAACAGTGGAATGTATAAATTGAATGGCCAACTAGGTGATTTTTCAAACAACTTCTGCCAATGTCAAGTACTATTACTATAGTATTTATCAGTGGGTCCTTTCGGCTTCCCTATAGACCTAGTTTCGTAACATTATAGGCACAAAGAACCGTGTCCAACTATATATATATATACTAGCTGACCCGCGCAACTTCGTCTGCGTAAATTTTCCCCATTTTTGCAAACATTTTTACTAGCTGCTCCGCTCCCATTAGTTGTAGCGCGATGTTTTATAGCCTATAGCATTCCTCGATAAATGGGCTATCTAGTAGGTACCCGTAGTTTCTGACATTATCGCGTTCAAACAAACAATCAAACTCTTCTCTCTCTTCTAATATTATAGTATAGTTATAAATGTTAGGGGTGGATAACCCTAATCACTTAGGAGCATGAATAATAGATTGTAATTTTCCCTTTTTCTTCCTTTTTTTTATAACATTTTTCATTGCTGCTCCGCTCCTATTGGTCGTAGCGTGATGTTATAACCTATAGCCTTCCTCGATAAATGGGCTATCCAACAATAAAATAAATTTTTCAGTGCAGCCCAGGAGTTCCTGAGATTATCGCATTCAAACAAACAAATAAACTCTTAGAGATATGAAAAATAGATGTTGGCCGATTCTCATAGATACCGGATAAGCACAAAAAATTTCATCAAAATCGGTCAAGCCGTTTCGGAGGAGTATGGCAACGAAAACTGTGACACGAGAATTTTATATATTAGATATATGTATACATTTGTATTGAGTTACCTAAAAATTGTTGTAACCCTTCGCATCTGCTATATCATTTTAACTGCAAAAAACTAACTAAAACTAAAAACTCGGTCTTATGATTTTGCTCGTGTTTCATGAAGATATTTTGTCAAAAAGAAAGTGTTTAAAATAATCAGATTGCAAACATTTTCACAACTGTTTTTTATTTTAATTCTATGGTTTTCCTTCCATTTAAGATACTATGTTAGTTAGAAAAAAAACCTAATGATTGAACCCTCTCGATTGGTCTATCGTAAAAATACAGAGTGTTTATTTTTTCATATTTTGCTGGTTCGATTCCCGGTCCACACAGGCGAATAATTAAAAAAAACTTTAAATGCAGTTCAAATTATTTTTAAAATCAAAATGAAGTCAGTAAAATGTTTTATCTACAATATTATATATTTAGTATACAATACAATATTTGTTACCAACACTAAAGAATACCTTTTTACACGCAAGGTGGCACATACTAACAGGTTGAGAAACTAGGACCTAGGTAGTGCGTTGTTTTAAATTTTTGCCTGCAACGGAAAATTAATTCGAAACTAGCCGTAACGACCTGTCGCGAAAAGGTTTATTGCCTCTGACTTCTTCCAACACACAAATATGAGGTCGTTAAAAAAAAGTCTTGAATCCCTTGAACCAGTCGCAGTTTCGTCATTGGCCGACGCTCGGTGGAGAGTAATAAATACGGGCGCGTAATCGACACCCTATGCCTTGTGCAAGCGAACATGCATGTTGCCGGAATCAACTCACGCGTATACGCAAACCATTCAAAATATTACTGACCAGTTTCAGAGAACATCAACAATTTTAGATAGGTACTTAAAAAAGGAATTTGTCAGTATTGTCCTTCAATTATTATTAAAATAAAAAACCGGGCAAGAGCATGTCGGAGCATGTTCAGTGTAGGGCTCCGCCGCCGTTATTACAAATAAAGGTACCTACTGCATATTAAGAAATCCGATTTGTATTAAAATGTTTATGGCACTTACATTGAGAAACGCAGTTTTTCGGCAATAACTCAATGACAGTATATCCGATCATGTCGAAAAGAATTTTAGTTTAAAGTATTTATTAAGCGCTACCTTTGTGATTTTTTCCATATTTTTTGATCTCATACTTCACAAAATTAGGGGAGGGAGACACAATTCATGCAACTTTCGGAGCGATTATTTTCAAAAACTTTCAATGAATCAAAAAAGTTTATTAGAATACTTAAAATGTTTTTAAAAGATCTGTCTAATGATGTGCGACACGTTTAAGATTGCTGATTTTTTGTTACATGTATGACTCCATACATGTAACAAAAAATCAGCAATCTTAAACGTGTCGCCCCCCTAAAAATATTATTTTTTGTTATTTAGCTATTAATCTAATTAGCGGCTGCTACAAGACATCTTTTCACCAATTTTTATCAATATTCATTTGAGTAAAATACCTGTGACATACGGACAAACAGACAGACGAACATGACGAATTGAATTTTTGCCATCTTGTCTACGGAACCCTAAAAATGATAACTCATCTATGGGGAGGGTCTCTCTTTATTCATTATACAAAGAAATTACCCTTTGGAAGGTTTGAAAGGTTTTGGATTAATGGTAAAAAGTCTTTATGGCGAAACCTGGGCCTTGGAACCGCGAAAGTTTTCTTCAGCAGGTATTTACTAAACCAAAATATAAGTAATAAGTACATTATTCGGCTAGTTGAGCTAAATAATATAAATATCACAAAAGTGAAGTTACTTAACAAATACTTTTTAGGGTAGATACCAAAACGATCCAATGTGAAAATTTATACAGGAAAACTACTCGTAGCTTTTGACCCCCTGCTTGCATGAGAAAAAAACCATAGTAAATTTCTTTTATAGACCCTGAACATTAGTCAAATGTGACATTTATAGATTAACATAAAATGGACAGTGAGTCAGAGAAACCCGGATCTGAATAATAATAATATCGCTTCAACACCAGAATTATATAACCGACTGGTTCTCATTAAACATTAGTTAAGTAATATTTGTCATTAACATCACTGTTTATAAATGTAGTAACTCGCAACTGATCATTGCGTTAGGAATAGCAATACTAAGGTAGGTACTAATTGTTTACTACTAATAGTCACGGAATTTATCGCTCAGTGTTGCGACTAAACGCATGCATATTGCAAAATTGCAAATCAAATTATTTCTGTTACAATTATTATTAGAAAGTTCTGTGTATTAACTTAGTCGTTAATATCGGTTCTGATCACTGTGTTCAGGGTTACAAAAAACGCAAATATTATTGGGAAACACTTGCCCAAAATATTTAGTGAATTTCGCAAGTCCTTGCGTTTCAACGTTAGCAACAGTTACGCATTGTGCGTTGTTCCATAATATGACTAAATTCCGTGTAAAGGTAGCAATTTCGTAAACAACTTTGGCATGGATATAAGGCGTCCATAAATTACGTGAAGTGATTTTGGCGGATTTTGGTGATATATCACTACCATAATATAATACCATCACTGGTCAAGGGGAGGGTAATGATGAATGTCAAAATCGTTAAAAGCTAGGAGGAAAATTAAAAGTTAAGTTTTACTACTACTTTTAGATGGTTTCTTGCTAAAAAAAGGTACGTGAGATTTTACAAGACCTCCCCAGATTTGGTGACTTCGGCTCGACCCCCCCTCCCCCTCCCTAAACACCTCACGTCATTAATAGACGCCCCCTAACAAAAGTAAAATTAAAGTCATAAATCGGTTTGAAATGGGCTTACGTACCTACCTATATATTACTTATTTAAAATAAAACAACTTTATTTTTTTACAATCTAACCTAAAGCTGACAGATTTGACCAGCAGAAAATGATAGGAAATAAATTGGATTGTAAACTGCATTCAAGTTTCAAGAGCATAATGGAATAGTGAACTTCCTAAATGAGCACGTGAGTGGCGACGAACGGAGCAACGGTTGGCGACAACTGGTTCATAGTGGCGCGCACCGGTGTCCTGATACAAGGTCTGGTCTGCCTCTCAGCCCCGAGGTCACCAGTGAACGTACGGGGGCAAATATGTGCGCGTAATCAATTCACTATTGGTCATGCTCGCTCTTTTACTCCTCGCTCTATTTTTAAAGACACACTTCGTTAGTCGAGATAGCAAAAGTTTTATTTCATAGATTTATGAATCATGATCGCGTTTACCATCGACATTGAACTTCGCTTTTAAATCTATTAAAACGTTCGAAAACACGTTGATGATCGTGACGGATGGCGCGTGAATGTGAAACTAAATTGAAAGGGTATCTCGTAAGATTACTTTCAAATCGAACAATCACTAAATAATAATTGGCATATATGTAATCAATACCTACGTGAGCCTACCTTCTAGATATCAGCACAAGTATAAGTAATGATTGTTAACACTTATTTAGAGCGGCGTTTCCCAAACTGGGTTCCATAGAAAAGCAACCAGGGTTCCTCGAAATATTAAGAAACAAATGTTTGTCTTTATACTCATTTCATTTGGATAACTAAATGATTGAGAATTATCATTACTGGATATTTGATAAATCTACTGAGATCTTTGTCAGATTCTCCCCTACCGTCACGAACTTGGTGTTCCATATAATAATAGGTATATTGGTGAATGTTCGGGAATGCTTGATCTAAAGTAAATAATAACTATTTGGATTACCACGATGTGCTAATATTAAAAGATTTCCGATCCGCTTGGTAATCAAGATATGAAGTAAGAGTCATAGAAGAACTTGTACCTACTTAGGTAAGAAGGTTATACGATTAAAATAAATGCACACACCGAAAACTGCAAAGAACATTGAACTACTACTAAAAACCCACTAATAAAATCATTTTCGACAGCAGTAAGTGCGATAGTGACCAAAGATCGTATGGATTCATACTCTCTATGCTCGCACGCACTCTTCCATAGATGTCGTGGTTTGATTCTAGAATAATGACAAGTTAAGTGGCACGTAGGTGAGTAACTGGGCATATATTGAACGGTACTGCAGTTCGTCAACCCTGCAATAGTTGCATTGCGATCACGTAAAAATTAACACGTCGGCCGTGCGCTGAACGCTAACAGTGCCAGCTTACAATGTAAATAATCCAACATAGAGCATACAATCGAAACAATGAATAGATACGTGACTACTATTGTTAGACAATGAAACAAAAGGTAATTTTAAAGTAATTTCTGCGCTGATAACGAGTAATCAACAGGGAAGTCGAATCTTGATGTAGATTAACGATACCAAACAAAACTATAGTTAATAAATTAGACTCACTTATTAAAAATAAAACGAATAACTCCAAGTTCCTTAAATACCAGCAGTTTCTAACAGTTTTCCGTTACACATTAATGAAACTATTATCTAATGACGCCTACAGCTCATTATAGACGATTGCAAGCAGTTTCTACAATCATTGCAATCGGGTTTTCGTTAACAGGTTAATTTATGTTCAAAAATATTTTCGTTTCGAATCATAAATTGTAAACTTGCAACCTTTTGCGGCTAAATTATAGTAAAAATATTCAGTTTGTGAAATGCAAACGATTATTATGTGTAAATAAAACTATTTATCATAAGCAAATGTCACATAATGTAAGACTTTCGGCAATTGAAATGTTAGTGGGTCATAGAGTCAAGTTGCAGATCCCTTGAGACGTCCTAGCGTTGCGTCGCGTGGCGTCGCCATCACGGACGAGATTATACAACAATAACTTTCCCCGGTGGCTTTGCCTGCGTTAAATTGGTTTTGTATAGCCTATTAGTTTCAGTAGCTCCCACATACTTTTTGCTTAAAAGAGTAACAAATTATACCTAGATATATTCGTTATCTATACTTATGTATCTAATAATAATTTATCGTCACAATTTTTCGACGGAAGTAGGATTTTAAAACTGTTTGCTCATATAGGTAAATTTATTCAATCCAAAACTTGCTATTTTCAAAATAAAGCATTTTATAATCAATAAAATAGTGAGCAGGTAACAGCTCACGACTAGCTAGGTACATAAAAAAAAACTAGTCGAAGAATGGAATGCCTTTAAACAACAATGTAAATAATTAAAGAGGTAGGATTTACATAAATATGAAGTATGCCTTGTGATTTATTTATAAAGTTTATTGGTCAGGTGAGAGGTGCGGGCGCAGCTACCACTTGCGTATCGATATCACGCGGCCGCAATGACATGCCCGGAATCACAAAATGTGGTATCCGCGGCACGATCACCGCCTGTCTACGACTGAAACGAAAATATTGCCACCGCACAATACAAGAATATATAATACATCTGATTCACTCACTGGTAACTCTTAGAATTACTAAAAGCATAGAACTACGACCCAACCAATGTGTACCTATATGTACCCTCGCCCTCAGGGTCAACTTCGTCTGCCAAACGTCACTGCACAATAGCCCTACGTCACTGAGGGCTCAAAAAACGCTATCAAGGCCTATATATTTCATACTAAATACCTACGCTTCCCAAGCAGAAAATCAACTTTTACCACAATACATTCACATAAAACATGTTTCGTAAACAGGAACCGTTCATGCGTTGGTACCGAGTCTGCCGCCACACCCTTTGCGTTTAAACACCATAAAAACATCAAATATTTATGTATAGATAATATCTTCATTAAATAGCATAGCTGTACAGGTTTACTATCAACGTTAAAATAATGTAGATATGTGTATGTTTGGACACCAGATGACCGCTAGTCACTTTGTTTTGACGACTCTAGCTAATTTAGCCAAAATTATAATGAGCAACTGAAATCTGACATTACTGTCTGGTCTTAAACTCAAAAAGTTATAACGTGGCAATACAATGGCCATATCATCGCCATCGACGGTCGTGGATGTGTTTCGTAACAGCCACCGCGGATCATGGACATAGAAAGAGCCAAGGTCAAAATACAGCGTTCCAATCGCGCACCGCAGTCGAGAGCTTGTACGCGTCACAAGCCGGTCACCGTCAAAGTAATTACTGGGAATCTCCCGCCAGTCGTCTTCGGAGCGTATTGCAAAACTCAGCTGCAATAGATAAAGGTTAAATCTCCGGTTGCTACAGCTGCCTAGAAAGTGTAGAATATTGCATCTGTCTCATGCAACAATAGTGCGTGCAAACGCACACGAGCTCAGACGATATTACGGGATGCCGATAAGTAGCTATAACTAATCGCCATGTTTTATTCATCCGTTATCTCACTTCACATTCCTCGAAAGGTCATCGGCAGGAAAGTGAAACTGGTTGAAGCCGAAAGTGATGCTTACAAAATGCGAAGACGCACATAAATATCTGATTATGTTCGCGTTGACGCCGCTTGGTCGAACCCGGACCCTGCATGCTTAATGTAGAATGTTATACTGATGCAATGAAGTTAATCCAATGTCAATTTAATATGACATGCTTTTAGCGTTTTCTCCACGAGCAATTTATGAACACGCGATTCGATCTGACGAAATCGAAACTTAACAATATATGTGCAGTTTCCTCAAACATCGCTGTTGGAACTCACCCTCTACATACATTGAACTATGACAATTTCGTAATAAACTCTTCAAATATTTAATTATCAGTACGTAGAGTCATTTGGTTAGCATAATGGATTTTATGACTACGAAATATCACAGTTATTTACATTCTAGGCACATAAAAATGTCTAAGAACATAAAATGTGTTAATAAAACATTAAGGAACTAGTAAAACCAGACGAATAAGTATAACGATCGACATATTCAGTATTGAAATGTCACTAAATGAATGTTATGTTATCCATGTAGTAATGGGATGAATGTGACATCTCTATTTTTCAAAGCTATAGCCTTCCTAATTGAGATTTTATTTTGTCATTCCACGTCTAGAATAGGAAAATATTTAGCAGAACAGTAGTTAGGAACTATACCTACTGCATGCTAACCGCTCAAAAGTCGTTTATTTGTCATGCACCTATTTTTAGAAAATAAAAAACACCGTCGTGACTCTTATGTAGCGGAAACGAGTATCATTACTATCATTGTGTGCCTAAATGACAACTTCACGACGGATTTGAGCCCCTAAAAGGGGTTACGAAACAACGAACTCTTATTAAGTAACAATTAATAACTTTTTCCTTGTACCGGTGTGGTACCGGCTTAAAAATAGTACCACCCCCACCCCATCTCTTCCTGTGGGTGTCGTCAAGGCGACTAAGGGATTTCCCACCGGAGGACTGACAGCAGCGTCGTCTGAGTATTTTTAAAGCCTTACTGCGATCGCCAACCCGCTCGCCAAGCGTGGCGATTATGGCAATTACCCCCAGGACCTATAATAAGTAGGTTCTACTGGGGAGACCCGTACCCAGCATGGGACATCACATATGATGCCCCATGCTGGGTAAGGAGTAACGTATGTACGAGTAAGTAGTACGGGTAAGAAAAAGTTATATCAACCCATAGGTTGATATAACTTTTTACCAAAATATTACAGTGTTTAAACCAACTTAACTTAACCTTAACAAAAATTGATATTTCATATTACTTAGTAAATTTAAAAAAAACCGGTGATTTTGTATGTTACGACAACATTCAATAAAAGCGCCTTCTGTATATCTTTGTAGGGTAAAGTTGGTTTGATAATTTTAGGATTGACCGCGCATTGTGGCTCATCGACAGGCGCACTCCCTGCTGTTGCCACATTCCATTGATTCTATCGTTTCAGCCGCAACACTGCAAGTGTTGAGTAGCCGCACGTGCCGAGAAAAATACTCCTGTAATTTGCCGCTACAAGCCTCACCGCGCTGAAACTATTAAAATTAAGTGTTGCGTCAAACGAACTAGCAAACTAGTGAATTGCTGAGCCGGTTTTGTATCGAACAGTGGGTTAACGCGAGACCCCAGCGCACGTGTTAAACCGTGCTTATATTGAATATTGCACGAGGAACACGTCTTTAAAATAACCAGACGGAGTGTTCCGATATAAGAAACTATACGAACCAAATAAAAACAAATTGACACAGAAACAAAGTGCATTCGTTGCACATAGTAAATATTAAATGATTAACAACGCCTACATACATCGGGTAACGGCCACAACAGACTGTATTGCATCACTCAGTAATTACCACATTTGCTATTAGGAACGAACTGTATTAGACAATAGCAAAAAAAGGAGTCTACTTGTACATTACACACTCAATAACTTCGGTTAATTAGTCGGTCATAATCGACCAACTATTATGAACTTGAAATAGTATTGACGCTGCTGGTTTGTGGTATTTGCTTCTCCTAGTCCATCGTTCACGGAAACTCAAACTAGAATCTTTTACATTAACACGTCTACATATACAACCATAGGTCTTGAGAAACAACTGGCGGGCAGATTAGTGTTTAATAAATGTCATGATATTTACGAACTAACTTGAACTTAGGTGCTAATCTTGCTTTAATTTACATACGTAAACCGCAATAAGCAAAATAGTTTAAGCGTCGAAAGTCCAGCCATGGCCTCGTGAGGTAATAATTAAAAAGAGATAAGGAGGATTCCTTATATCCTGCTGGCGGAGCGAGCAGTAGTGACCACGTCGTGACTGGCCGTGCCGACCAGCTGGCCTTGACATATCGACTCATAGAAAGTGCAAAGCATCAAACTCGGGCGTTCTATGTTCGTGATATTGTTCGTATACTGGTCTCAGTTCGTTCTGCGCCTTACATGACTACTGGAATGTTGGCTAATCCATTTTTGGGTCAAGTTGATAATGTTCGAAGCGATTCAAATTTTAATACCAATTTTGCTAATATTATTGATCCGATTCGATTTATTACGAATCGTTTTTTCACAATTCTAACTGCGTATCTTAATTTTAAAACCCATTCAGCAGTTAACATGCTGCAGTGAAAATTAATCCAGTATCGTTTCAATGACCTTCCTCTTTACGATTCGTGGCAAACATTCTCAGTTATGAATTGATGTTTTAAAAGCTTTTATATTTTATTATGTGTACTATAGACAATAATAGATTAAGTACATTTTATTTTATAATTGGGAGTAGTACGTACTTATTTTGATTCCTTAAAAAGCTAAGGCAAATCCTGATAACACATCACATCTAACGACAAAATATTTGCTACAAGCTTTTGCCGGCAACTTTATTCCTCAAACCTTAAGCTTCATTTAGATCCAGTGACCTCCAAAGAAAAAGAAACAAACTCTAGCTTTATCGTATTAGTATAGATAAATAAGTACCGTATATCTAGTCTCATGAAGGGACAAAGGACAAATTCCTTTTGCAACCTACCTCAGGTACATAATCAATATTTGAACTCCTTTAAATTTATGAAATGATACAGATATCTGAATATTCCACGGATCAAGAATCACAATCACGAATGCAATAATTACAACTAGCAAGAAATGCCTTTACGGACCAATGTCACGTCCCACGCGTCGCCATTTACCTCATTATACAGGGGTCATTACGGCGACGGCTTGGGCTCATAATGACCGCCAAAGAAGGAGTTAGCGTCGTAGACGGACGAACCACGACCGTAACCTTGAGACCTATATGGTATCAGCTATTGCCCTCTTGCTTTGACCAATGGATGTAATACGGGTCTAGACAAATGGCATCTTCTTTCTAATATTTAAAAATCCCGTGTCACCGTGTTTGTGGGCAAACTCTTCTGAGACGGCTTGACCGATTATAAACGGTCGACCGATTGTAACGGTTTTTTTATTGTTAAATCGCAATTTTGTTATTTTTGTATAAACTGCAAAAACGGGAGAAATTTACGCTGACGAAGTTGCGAGAGTCAGCTGGTTATATTATCATAGCAGCTTATACGGAAAAGAAAAATTGCATATTACGAGTAATAATAATATCTTGTGACAACTCACACAACGCCATCTGATCCCAAACCAGACACAGAATAAACCCATGGTGCTCATCACACAAAGTTTTATCCCTGGTGGGGTTCAAACCTCTGGCTTAGCAGTCGGGGTCACTAACCGCTAAAGTCACTAAACCGACAGGCCAGTAAAGGTATGGATTTGACATTTTTGATAGATATTAGAGACATTTTTTTGCAAATTAATGTCAAATGACAATACAAAAGATATTTCCTTTCCTCAGGGGTTAACGTACATAAATCATGACATTTGTTTAGAACCGCAGTTCTGTACCACTCTATTAGACTATGTACCTACCTCCCAAATTTTGTTGCTTTTGTGAATTAATAAACAGACAGGAAAAGCCAACAGTCACGAGTAGACAGACGAAGAATTAATTAGGTACCTACTGTCGCATTCCATGGTTAAGAAGTATCTATTAGATATCTATACTAATATTATAAAGCGGAAGAGTTTGTTTGTTTGTTTAAACGCGCTAATCTCAGGAACTACTGGTCCGATTTGAAATATTTTTTTTGTTAGATAGCCCATTTATCGAGGAAGGCTATAAGCTATATAACATCGCGCTACAACTAATAAGAGCGGAGCAGCAATGAGAAATGTTTCAAAAACGGGGAAAATTTACGCAGACGAAGTTGCGAGGGACAGCTAGTGATATTATAAAGTCGTACAGTTTGCTTGTTTGAACGCGTATATCTCTGAAGAGCACAAGTACGTATTATGCTGATTTAGATGACATTTGGTATGTCTAACATAGAATGAGATCAGCTATAACTATTTACGCCAGTAAAATGTGACAAGAAGTGTGAAATTTCTCAAAAATATTAACTTTTATCATTTTAGACCAAAAAGTGTTTCAGAAATCGCCTTTCTTACATACATATGATACATAACGCTACTAAACTATGAATATCAAGTCTATTTCACCTCTAGCTCTTTATGTAATACCATTATTACATATTTGTTTAAGCACAGTGAAAGTCAATGGCAAATGAAGAACCTAACAAAGCGTTCAATGATCATTCTTTCATTTTACGTTTGCTCGATTTAATCTTAAGAAGGGATATTCCAAAAGCTTCCATTTCTAGAAGAATTGAACGATCTGGAATTTTTCGTTTAAAACATCGATCGTGTGTAATGTTGTATGTAAACTAGCGATGATTTTGTTTTCATTTCAACATGGGAGGCGAAAGTTTGTCGGATGTAGAATGCGCGGGCGCTGACGACGTCACGTGTAAAGATTACGACACTATGCACCAACGCGCAATTAATATAAAACATGCCAATGTTTACCTTTTTAGTTATGTCATTTATTTTAAAATATAATGTCATAAATAAGTATCGATAATATTACGTAAAATTTGGTTAGTAGGTACTAAACGCAACGATTTCCTAGAGAGTAGGTACCTAACTATAACAGGTTTTCCAACAATCTAATAAAAGAAAATAAAACTAAATGTGTCACTCATTTGCAATTCAAATTCTTTCAATTTAATTATTGTTTCCTTTGATTGAAAAAAAACACGTGCGTGACGAGCCCGATTTATTAAAATATAGCCGTGTAATTTTATTTGCTAATATCTAACAGGTTTTTATTTTATGACCAGTGGTAAAACAAACTTTTAACATAATTAGGTAAGTAATTAAACAATTTCTTGATGGTCTTCTGGTCGTTTTTGCATAATGCCTATCTTCATCTATGTTTACGATACTGAAATATGTTCAACACAAAGTACTTAACTAGTCAGGTACAACAATAACAGTTTGTCGACACAACGTGTACAGCGTGTGAAACAAATGCTATTGTCGACAATTACGTAACTAATGTTAGCGAGGTGTGCGATGGGCTTTAGCGAGATTCACACATAAAAAGCGAAAGTGAAGGTCGCAAGACGAGCGCGGCGCGGCCGAAACGCCGCGCGGCGGTGCGACGCGGGCGCAAGCTCAGCCGACACCCGCGCCCAGCCCTGCTACTATGACACCGACTCATTTTGAAACACCTCTAGTAATATTAAACAGATAGAAAACATATTCACCTAAGATATCGATTTTAAAAATATCACTGTTTAAATTAGTTCAAGTCAAAGTAATCGCTAAATTTGAATGAATTCTCTTTAAAGAGAATGAATGTGTCTAATCCGTTGTCATTACTAAACTATCATAGAGTTCGCTATAAATTGTTCAATAGGTCGTTTTTTGTCGCGCGACAGTGTCGGCGGACATTACGTTTACCGGTATCCGGGGAAACTTGCCCAGAAACCGCCCGGACATCCTCGCGTATAAACAAGTACCTGACAATTGCTTATGTGCATATTTGATTGAACGAGTACAGTGGTGAAACAGAGAATCAGAAGAACTGGAAACCAAGATTTGACAAAAGATTATACATAGAGAAATTTTATATTGTGTTCACTTTAGGTAACACCACCTTGAAGTCATTAGGATCTGTTTGCCAACTTAGTGGTGTAAAATTAAAACGTCAAAAGTATTTATACCTATTTGTGTCGCATTTGTTTTACCTACTGGGTTATTTTTAAAACTAGATGTAGGTAACATCATTATAAATCTATTATTAGATAGGTGATATAACAAGTTCATCACCAGAAAGAATATTTTATGTATCAACCTAGTTATACATAATATGTTCACCAAAAGAAACTTAATCTTCGAACGAACTACCAACAATGCTACACAAAAATTATGTTATTAGAACGCATAATGCCAAGACAATTGAGCCAGTCAGCTGCAAGAACAAATTCATGCGTTGATATATATGTACTACATTCATCTAGTAAAGCCAAGACAAATTATTTGTTACTCAATCGTGTTCGTGCTGGACAATGGGAGCAAGCATTGAAACAATGGTTAGACCTGAACACTAGACAATGAGCCAACTTAATTTTGATAATAAGTATGACGAAAGCTCCCTATCTGCGTAGTCTAGTAATCATTATCTCGCTACGCAAACACGAATACCGCCTGTGATGATTTTCAACGAATTAGGAAGGTATCAAGTCGTTGTCATCATTCTTCGGGAGAGGGTGGAGAGAGGGGGTTAGTTGGTACAATTGACTAAACACCGGCCAAATGTATACTTTGTTCTAACTATTTCGGGGTGGTTACCCCAATTGATACGCCCATGCTGAGACAAGCGACTTCGTTAGCGTAGAACCTCACCCCACAGGAATCTTAAACTTGTACCTACAGCCTATGTACTAATCTAGACCACAATCTATCTCTGTGTCAAATTTCATACAAGTTTAAGTCAAATTTCATATAAGTTTAAGTAAGAAACATCCATCCATTCATCCAACATGTACACGTTGACACGTTCTAAAACTGACAAAGTAGTCATACCATTATTAAAAAGATGACCCCCAGTAAAAAGTAATCCTTTGACTATTAGACTAATAAACGTACAAATGATGAATATACCACAACTATACATATTATATCCGTGTAGGTACCGATTTATTAATTTATACGTGGACACGGAACAACAATTCGTGGGTCATTCAAAGTGCAAACCGCAAACTTAATTCTCAAAGCACTTTGGCGCGTAGTCATTGAATTGACCGCTGCAATATCGTACGATACACTACCAAGCGATTATAAATAGAAGACCACAAAGTTCCAAAATGTAACAAAGTTCGGAATTTCTGTCAAAAAGTTTTTAATTTAAAAACCGTCAAAAAATGTGGTAAAGACAAAGGTTATGGTAGCTCTAAATTTATTTAATTTTGCAACATTAATAATATACAATAGAGGACATTACTTGAAATAACGGTAGTATATGAAAGATTAATAAATAAGTAAAAGCTTAAAGCAATAGAGGACTAACATTTATTCAAACTCAAAATACGTGTCCTATTTCATACACCAGGATCTACCATACCAGATGGTATTTATTTGTATGAAAATGAGCAGAGGAATACGGACCTTCTTTACTAAAGTTGCCGTAAAGTTCAAGGATAAAAATGCTCTGTATGACACCATTATGGTTTTATACTTCCATAATGAACCGGTTTCCGATTGACTCTCACTACAAACTCATGGTCGCCTTCATAATTAATTTGCGTATCTTTATTTTGGAAGAATATGAAACTTACGTACTTAATAATAATAATAACAAACGATCGTTTGGCTTTGGGTCTAGGTTACGTGTAGGTTTCGTTTAGGCGTAGATGAGTCAATAGAATAGCTTGCAATATATGACCTACTATTCTCTCTCTACAAATTAGTAATCAACTATGAACAATTCGCCGTATCTTAACAGGTTAATACCAAAGACATACTACGGGACAGTCCCGAGAAATACTGGTAAGGATTTTACGAGAAGACACACAAATTTTACGAAAAAGTCACAC
The DNA here is from genome assembly GCA_945859575.2 of Herminia tarsipennalis. Lineage (NCBI taxonomy): Eukaryota > Metazoa > Arthropoda > Insecta > Lepidoptera > Erebidae > Herminia > Herminia tarsipennalis. Next base: position 26,527,750 of record OX243831.2, on the reverse strand, counting down.
TTTAAGTATCGTAAGGATGTTTGATGGTTAGAATACGGTTAGAAAGTACAATTTGTTATGAGCCGAAAAGCCAAAAGATTGCTTGCTTTCAGTGACACGTCTATATCAAAACGATATTAGGAATAACGAGGCTCTTCCATGATCACGTAGTATTAAATAATCTTTATTTAGAGCTTAAAATCGAATATAAGCGAGACAGTTGACAAATAAAACAAAAAAAATCTAAAAGCAATCAATTGCCGAATGCGCGCCGTGAACTAACAAAAAGCTCATTTCTACCGACACCAAACAACGGAATACCAATTGAATTGTAACAGACATGACTACGATGCCGGCGCGACGTAAACAACGACCGTCACGTTTATATACTACTTTCTTTTTCACACATGCTCCGATGTATCGAAAATCTCTTAGCAAGGAGAAATTCCCATTCTAATTTGTATTCAATAACTATACGCCCAAACAAATTTTGCATTAGATGCGATGTGTTACGTTAGATTTTTTAATAGAGAAAGCAATCTAGATAATGTTTATGTTACCAAATTAGGTAGTAGGGACATTATTAAAGTGTTTTGGTACAATTCTCAGTCTATACGTAACTTCCTTACTTAAACAAAAAGTTTGATAAGCAACGTCTTCCTAACAACCTCTATTATTCGCTGTACAATTAAAAGCTAAACGCTATTATATAAATCATTAAATGCACGTTAGACTGCAGACATTATTAATGTTGCGTAAATAGATAATGACGACAGCTTTGTACATTTTTCTAATTTCGTAACGAGTACCAGGAATTTTAATGTTAATTATGTTTAAGGATTCCTAAAAAATACTTACATGTTTTCAATTCTGAATGATTCATATATAGGTAGGTATTTATATTTATACATTTATGTAGGACGTTACGTTAATAAGTAATTTCGTGAGCAGTAAAATACGATCAAGTAAAATGGATTTTAGTCAGTAAAATTTTATATAATATCTATAGGTCTATATATACTTTCATTTGGTAGCGCAATAAATGGTATATTTTTGTAAGTTTACGAGTTGCGTACGACCTTGGTTTAATCGGCCATTTATATTAAATGCATTTTATTTAATCTCCGTATATGGAGAAAATATTGCTTCGCTTATTCAAATTAGCGATTGCATCAAAATCATTTGGAAATTTATTATAAGTCGCAAAGTTTATTTGTGCTTGATTGCACTATATGTAGCTTTAGTATTTTAACAGGTAGGTACCCAATGAACTCGTCCCCTTAGGTCAATGGTCGACCCTTCGCTGTTTCGGTTCGTATCGTACCAATGAATGTTGATACAATGACATGAAAAATATGAAATATCAACCATATTCTTACAAAGTCACTTTTTATTAGGGTATTGTCCAAAAAAATAGATTTTTATACTTTTTTACAATGGTGAAAGAGTTAATAATGTTAAGAATGAAATGCGCAGTTTCACTCAATCCTTAGATTTTTTCTAAATGTTGAAAATGTTAAATGTCTTCCTAATGTTTAAAAAAATATAGGACTACAAACCGACCAAATTATATTCAATTCACTTAAATGTAAAGTTGAAAACTGTGGTTACATTATATGTAAGTGACAGCGGACGAAACGAACGGCTAAGTTATTACCAGAATCTAGACCTGTTCGAGGATAACAATAAAATACGCTCGCTTATTCAAATTTCTGTTAAGTTGAGGTCATTCTAGAATCACAGCATCAGCGCATTTACTGTTTGAATGGAAACTAGTTATTAAGTACAAACTTATTGTAAAAAGTAACTTGATGTTTTTAAATGGTTATCCGGTAGAAAAGCAATGTTCTCTTTAGTTTTTGATAGAAACACAATATAATAACATAAGTCAGGATCAGTTTAACTCGTGCTATTTTTTATCAGATGACAATATCGAAAGTATTGAGGGTATTGTTACCGCATCCGCCAACATTTAGCACTTCACAAATGTCGCAACCAGAGAGAGTTGACAATGAAAGATGTTAAATCATATTTATCGCATGAGGACATCTTTCGTTACTTATCTCGAACTATTACAGTACTTTTGTCATCACTTAGCAACTTTTATGTAACAATTAATTCATCTACAGTTTACAACTACAGAGTCTTTTCAATAAGCTTGTATTACGACGTAATGACACCGGTGTCTTCATGTGAATGTAATAAAGCTCGTGGGTTGCGATATCGCTTTTAAGATGTCAACTTGCTAAATTTTAAGCTCAATATAAACAGTGTATTTACACAGTTAAAATCCTACCAATTTCTCAAGTAAGGTGAAAAGCTTTGTGGGTTGGTACGGCTGTTAACAACTATGCAAATTCGATAGAGAAAATAATGAAACCGGGAAAATGACGCGTAGGAAGGCTTGAGACTGGTTATTGTAAAGTTGGAAGCCGTAATTTTGTGGTAATGATTTTTAAAGTCAGAATTACTAGTGAATTACATTAAGTATTTATGGTTTCCTTGCCAACATGTTTGGTATAGAACTCTTCGACTAGCGCTAAGTGTAAGGAGTTCAGATTTGCGACCGAAGGCGTGGAGCGTAGAACAGCCACGCTGCCGCGCGGGAGACAATATGCGGACAGAGTCGTGCATATTTTAAAAGCAATGTTTCGCAGCCTTCATTGAGAAATACGCGCCCTCATTCGTGATGTCAGTTGGCTGCCGTTGGGCAATGAAAACCTGATTTCCACACGAGAAATCAGATCGGATTTTTGTCATCGATCGATGGGTCCTCGAAATCCTCTACAAAAAATTAATACGTTTTCCAGCATTCGTTTGTTTTGAGTAATGCTTGCTAACACACAATAAAAATGATCCGACTGGGGATACTACGAGTTCGTTTAAAGTTTTCAAAACACGTAAATAACAATTATATCGGATAGACATCTAGAAAGTGATCGTGGTGAAATAACCGCAATATAAAATGCAATAGTAATTATCACGTTAACGACAATAACAACCAGCAAGTTATTATTAGTTATGGCGCATTTTGTAATATTGTTTTCACTTATATTGTTGTAGGTACTTACAGCGCTATCCTGGCGGTCATGTTGACGTGTGGCGCGACTGTGGCGTGCGTGTGGCGTGTAAGTGGCGCGCCGGCCCGGCTCGCTCTCGTCTCGGGCTGTAGACTGCAACAGAGACGTCACGTCAGCACACGCGCCTTTCCCAAACGACACACAGTTGCGACAGTGAAGCTCAACGAGGAAGCTGCATCGCACATTTAAATGCAACGCTAATGTCAGAGAGCGCTTAAATGCCAATAGAGGCGACCTTTCGGCTTGGAGTCGGGTTGCGCAAGTGAGAATCGCCGGTGATCGTGTGAGAAAGGCGAGTGCGTGTGGGGAGCTGGGTAGGGGTGGGACGACGCACCGGGGTGGGGGGTGTGGACGTGACACCGCTGGCGACGCGCTGCCGTACGGCGACTAACCTCGGCGCCGCGCGCGCACCTCTTACTTATAGCCGCGCGCCCACCAGCACGCCGCGCCGGCTCACCCTCGCACGCGCCACTCCTGTAACCCTGACCACCACCATCACCCCACTAAACACCCTCCGCGAACATGCCCATCACAACCAAACATATATCTAAAGAAGGTACAAACCTTTTAAAAAGACAATGAATAAGGTGATACTAACACCATAAAACCCTTATCTTAGTTTCTTAACTATCGTAGTCAATTGAAGAAAAAAACAAAGAACACTTAATTTACAAAACTAAAATATGCAGTTAAAAAGCTTACAAATGTTGATAAATATAATCGCGCTACGAAAGACTTCAACGCGCGCATAGTTGCATTTTGTGAATTCTTGACAAAACATTCTATGGACTTGAAACTTTAGAAAATACCTGTTTACGATTATTTGATGAGTTCGTACAATAGTACAATGGATGTTGAATGTGTCGTTGTTTTACACCACAGTAGTTAGATAACCCCTAGCTATCAAAATATAAAAAAAAGATGTCATTGTGCATTACGCAAGATCCCGGAAACCGGGCTTTGTCATCAACTACCTATAATAAACACCTTAAATACGAAAGCCTCAAAAGCTATAAACGTATATGTGTACATTTTTAATTATACAAACTTATACAAAAGTGCAGCACGTTTTTGACACAGAGATTTCCTCGTTGTATCACGGACGTTCATAAAATAACTATCGGTTTATTTCAAGTTATGGAAAGTGTCACCTAAAAGGTGCATATGGTATTAAAGTACAGTGTTTAACACTTGACAGGTGTAAATTGGTCATAATGACAGTCAATTTCAAGATGTGGTTAGAGACAATGACGCATTTACATTTAAAATGGCTTCCAGTACGATTTCGATGACATCGTTTATCCGTCGATATTGGGCGGATGGCGCAGGACTTATACCAATTAGGGTCGACTAAAGTATGGGTTCGATTCCCGCACGCGACACAATGACTTGATTTATAAATAACTGTTGTTCAAATTATAAGTATGCAATGCAAGGTTCTTTGATTTTTGTAAGAAATATTTTATTATAAGTTGACGTGTGTATCTGTGTGTCTGTTTATCAATAGCATCGTAGCATATGGATGGATAAGGTTTTTATTATTATTACTAGCTGACCCTTGCAACTTCGTCTGCGTCGATTTTCTCCATTTTTGTACCTTTTTTGTGATTACGTAACCAAAGAGTAAAACGGGACCCTATTACTAAGACTTCGGTGTCCGTCTGTCCGCCTGTCATCAGGCTGTATCTCATGAGCTGTAGTAGTTAGACAGTTGAAATTTTTACAGATAATGTATTTCTGTTGCCGCTTTAACAATAATATCTAAGAAATATAAAAAAAATAACATTTAAGGAGGCTACCATACAGAAAACGTGTTTTAAGGCTTGTCTTTGCTCGATATTGATAACGGCAACAGGTAGACACTTGAAATATTCACAGAATATTGAGTTGTATTCACTTTAAAAATAAATAATTAAAATAAATGTAATATTAAAGGGTAAATTGTAATATTAAATACAACAAACGTGATTTTTTTGCCGTTTTTATAGATAATGGTACGGAACCCTTCGTGCGCGAGTACGTCTCGCACTTGGACGAATTTTTGTTGATGCTGAACTATTGGTCGTAATGTGATAGTATGTAGCCTTCCTCGATAAATCGTCTATTTAACACTAAAATATTTTTTCAATTTATTTAAATTTAAATTCAAAATTCTTTATTCACTTAGGATGCAAAACAACTCTTGTGATACGTCGGGATTCTACATGTACAATGCAATAAAAAATCATGGCCACTAATTTAAAATTGCCAATTTTACAATGTTTGAATGTTTATAAACTTGATATGGGGGTAAGGTGCTGCGACTAATATACTATACACCATGTTAAAGGACTAATGCAAATTATATTATTAAAAAGTTGAAACATGAGATAGAGCATCTACTTACAACAAAGGTAAAAACTTTATGTGCTTAAATATTAACCAAAGTACTTGTAACGAAAGATTAAATATAAAATATTAATTCTGATATTAAAAGCAAGATAATAATGGCCTTTATTCGTTGCGTAGAATCTTTACTTATAAAAGTCAAATCATGCTTTAAAAACTAGTGAAAAAAAAACATGCTCTTTGTACTAGTTGTTTCTGAGTTTATGGCGTTCAACCAAACAAACGATCTCTATAGCTTTATAATATTAGTGTAGAATAAGCATGTTGAATCTTGATGATTAACTGTTACCTTTGTTTCAAGGAAATCTGTTCAGCTGTTTTAAAAATAATCATATTTTTGTATTACGAGTAATAATAATAATAGAATAATATCTTGGGACAATTGACACAACGCTATCTGATCCCAAATTAAGCAGAGCTTGTACTATGGAAACCAGACAACTGATAAACATACCTATATATTTCTAAATACATACATATTATAGATAAATAACACCCGGACACAGAATAAACCATCGTGCACATCACACAAAGTTTTATCCTGGGTGGGGATCGAACCAACGACCTCTTGCGTAGCAGTCGGATACACTTCCACCGCGCCACAGAGGCAGTCAGATGTGAGTGGTTGGTTTATTAGTGTAGCTACGTATATAATTATATTATTTTGTCCTACCCAAGGAATGTAGATTAAAATCTTTTTTCTTTTTCTTTTTTTTTAATAAAGATAACTAGCAATGTAGGATTTTAGCTAAGCCAATGGCTTGTGTTAGGAGTGGGTTCACGTCGGTAGTATAATGGGTAGGATTCGAACCCGCGACCTCACGATTGCGAGACCGATGCCTTAGCCATTAGGCTACCGCCGTTTCAACCAAAGTTAAAATAAATCTAAACTACGTATTATTATTAAATTCGAAAGTAACTTTGTTTGCGTGTCTATTTAGTTTTCAAAGTTTAACAAGGGGATGATTTTGAAATATGATAGACTTAATATCTATTTATACAAAAACTAGCTGACCCGCGCAACTTCGTCTGCGTAAATTTTCCCTTTTTTTCTTCCTTTTTTTACAACATTTTTCATTGCTGCACCGCTCCTATTGGTCGTAGCGTGATGTTATAACCTATAGCCTTCCTCGATAAATGGGCTATCCAACAATAAAATATTTTTTTCAGTGCAGTCAAGTTCCTGAGATTATCGCATTCAAACAAACAAACAAACTCTTAGGGGTATGAAAAATAGATGTTGGCCGATTCTCATAGATACCGGATAAGCACAAAAAATTTCATCAAAATCGGTCAAGCCGTTTCGGAGGAGTATGGCAACGAAAACTGTGACTCGAGAATTTTATATATTAGATTAAAATAAAAACTATTTGTAACGTTAAAATAAACAAAATAAACAAATCAACGTTGAGACCGAGTCCTTAAGCCATTGATGTAGAGAACAGGACTGCGCCATAACCTCACAAAATTGCCCACCTCTAGAAAGAGACAACGCTACTTTGTGGACAATACCTGTCAAAGTCCGCACGATTTTTTTTTCTCTTTCACGATTTGACGCAGTCCTGGTCTATACATCAATGACTTAAACCGACAAATAATTATGTAATCGCGTTGTAATAAATAAACATTTAATTTTTTACAACGACCCATCACATATATCTGTTCTATAGGTACATCGACCCCAAAACACCTAAGAACCCAGCTTGTTTAAACAGGACCAAACCAATGCCCCCGGAGGAAAAATACAATAAATATTTGAGTTAGCAAATTATTTTCGAGGGATTTTTTATTTTATTTTTAGTAATAAAATAAAACGGGGTAAACGAGTTCTTGAGTGGAGACCACGGCACGACAAACGTAGTGTAGGACGCCCTCAGGCCAGGTGGAGTGATGATTTACGCAAAACGGCTGGCAGGAGCTGGATGCGAGAAGCCGAAGATAGAACAAAGTGGCGTGCAATTGGAGAGGCCTATGTCTATATGAGGCTGATGATGATGATGATGATGAATAATAAGAACTGCATTCAATGATTTTCTAAAAGTCTCTTGCCAGAGCCGGGATTTGAACCCACTAAATATAGAAAATAAACTTTCTGTGTTTTTAAGATCTAAAGGACCGATCATAAGAAAGTAATCTCTTTAATAAATATTGTATGTAAAATTTGAGGAAGGCCATGAAATTTATCAATAAAATTTATAAATGTGCTGAGGCAAGTACAAGACGAAGCAGAAGCATTAACTATTGGAAATAGTGAAATCTATCAAAATATGCTTTTAAATAATTAATCATAATTTAAATTACCTCAAGCAAAGGTGATATGCAATTGATTTATAATAAGATTCAGCTTTTGTGTGGAGGTTCGCATTGAAATTCGCTTATTAAATCAATTAAGTAAAATTTTAGATATCAAAATTATACTCACTTACTATTGAAAAACTGCTAGCTTGGATTTTGATTTGACTTTTCTATTCTATTGGAAGTATACCATACAAAACAAAAAAATATTTTTTCAAAACGGTCTAGCCGTCTTCGCGTAATCGGTGAACAAACAAACAAAAAATGACATAGTCGATTTGAGACTCCTCCATACTTTCGCGGTCGGTTGAAAATTATATACGACTAGCTGACCCACGCAACTTCGTCTGCATCTTTCCCCTCCAGGGACATTGGTTTGGTTCACCTTGTATAACATGTAACATCTAACAACCAACATCACCATCTAAGATGGTATTACGATTAAAACTAACCCTAATCCTACTAATTATAATTCCTAATTAATAACATTTAATTTGCGAAAGTTTAAGAGGATGTATTAATGAAGGGATGTTTGTTACGCAATTACGCCAGAATGGCTGATCTGAAGGAAATTTGACACTGAATGAGATTATATTCTGGAATAGCACAAAGGTTTCTTTCTATCCCAAAAAAATGTATTATCCATACTAATGTTATAAAGCTGAAGAGTTTGTTTGTTTGTTTGTTTGAACGCGGTAATCTCAGGAACTACTGATGCGATTTGAAACATTATTTCACTGTTGGATAGCCCATTTATCGAGGAAGGCTATAGGCTATATAAAATCACGCTACAACCAACAGGAACGGAGCAGCAATGAAAAATGTTGCAACAACGAAAAAAAATACGCAGACGAAGTTGCGCGGGTCAGCTAGTATTTTCATAAAATTGTTATATGAGTGATTTAATGTTATTAAATCATTATTCCCGTGGGATAGATTTGTTTCTTAAAATCACCTCGCACACGAAGTCGCGTGCGACAGCTAGTATGTGATTAAACTTAAAAATCGACCAAATGCATATGCGGATGCTTCCGGATTATAGTTAGATCAAATCGGATCTGCGTTTTGTGAAATCTTATTAAATCTCGTGTCTGGCTCCTCCGAAACGGCTCGACAAATTTTAATGTATTTTTATACGATAGTCAGCTGTTTTATAAGGCATAGCGGTGGGGACAAAACCCCGGCTTCGTACGATTTTTTCTTCCACAATCTATTTACATAAAATGCATGTTTTAGGTATACCGAAAACCAAATCAATTTCCGTTGTGTAGTTTTGAATGTCTAGGCGTAAAGAGAATCGAATTTGTTTTATACTATGTAAAGATCCTTCACGAACCTTACGTATATCTGCGCTTAGTAGTACGAAAATGTTCGGCTGTTACATCAATATCAATAGAAAATCATAACGAAATCTACAGTAATGGAGTCTACAGTATGACTTAAAGTCATAATATTGTACCCTGTTTATCTCTCTCTGGATACAACATATCTCTTTCACTTTCTAGTGGTTAGCCACCCTGACCGCTACTAAGTGCTAAGCAGGAGGTAATAGATTCGATTCCCAAAGCCGTATAGGTGCCCCACTTTTCAACAAGCCTCTACAATTAAAACATATGAACACACTAAGAATAAAACTATGTATATCTTTCCTTTTAGCCTATTTTTGTAAACACAATTTGTATTGGTTTTGAGTAAATTCTGTTTTAAAAGACCTTCCATAAAAGGGCGGATAGTTGCCGAAGTTGGTTTCGGGGATACTTGCCTCATGCAGGGATAGACTCAACACAGTCATTTTTTTAAAGAAAAATAAGTACTAATCAAAATTTTAATCAACTTTCTAAAATAGTATAACGTTTTAAGTATTTATTAAACAATAAAAACACAACAAAAATACCCTTCCAAATTTTAAGTTAGATAAGTTTAGGTAATGACTGAAACTTATACATACTCCTTTTCGGTCAATCAGGTAACAAGCTATAGTCACCTAAAGAATAATTCTGTCCTTATAACTTTTAAACTTACGCGTTGCATTATTTATACAGTTTGACACGGGAATAAATGCGTTTAACCTAAGTAAAGTATTTACCTTACCTTATGCTTGAAGTTTCGACTGAGTTACACCGACCGTGGTCACAAGCTGACTCTTGAATTAACTTGAGTTAAACGCGTTTATTCCCGTGTCAAATTGTATATAATTCTGTCTTTGCTCGTAAAAAAATTATGGTTACCCCTAGAGCAAAGAGCATAAAATCTTAGGGCGACTATCTGCCTAAGTAAATAGGATGACCATCCTTTTTGATACGGATACTTGCCTTTTTTATTCGCGTAATAAATACAATATTTTTGTTAATAAAACGTAATAAACAGTGTAATTTAAATTGCAAAACAAAACATTGGCTGAATTCGGAGTCAGTAAAAAAAATATTAAATCGAAACTACTCATCAATATAATTTTGACACCCGTCAAAGTATCAAGGAAACCAGACAACTGATAAACATACTTATATTTTTCTAAATACATACATATTATAGATAAATAACACCCAAAAACAGAATAAACCATCGTGCTCATCACACAAAGTTTTATCCTGGGTGGGAATCGAACCCAATGAATTGGAGTAGGCCCTCAGGGAATATTTTAACATGTTAAGCCTTGATGCATTTCTAAATATACCTCCATTCCCCATTATGAGAAAAAGATCTATTCTAACATTATAAAGCTGAAGAGTTTGTTTGTTTGAACGTGATAATCTCAGAAACTACAGGTGCGAATTGAATATTTATTTCTGTATTGGGTAGCCCATTTATCGAGGAAGGCTATAGGCTATATAGCATTACGCTACGACATAAAGGAGCTGAGCATCAACGAAAAATGTTGCAAAAACGGAGAAAAGGACTTAGACGAATTTGCGGAACAGCTAGTCTTAAACCCAACACGAGCTATTTACGAAAACTGTCTGTTGAAATGCGTTAAATAAGTGTGTTGCTACAACAGCAACGGCGTAAAAATCCTCCAATCGGTACACTTGTACATCCCAAAATTGCAAAAAGGGAGGTAGACAGTACACATTTGGCCGATGTTAAGTACCTAACCGCCACTCCCCACCAGATAATCCTGGGTTTATTATTCATATCTATCATCTAATTATCCAATTGACGCATTCGTAATGAAAAACAAAGAAATATATTCACTTAGGTACCTTATCCGTATCTCTTATTCGTATCTATGCTAGCGCCACTTGAACGGTTTTGAGCTAGTATTTACAGCTTACAGCTGGACGCTTTTTCCACTATCATAAAAGATCGGTCCTCCAAAGCTCCTAGACAAGTGTCATAAACGCTAATCGAAGAGAAAGACAATAGAATAGAATGACGTCGTTGGGCGTGCAAAACCGCATATATGAAAATTTATAATAATTGAGATTTGCGGTTTTGCGCGCGTAACGTCATTCTATTATATCGTGATGCCACTTATAGGGGACCAGATCCCTGTGTGGGGCTGGTCTGCTATACTCCATGATAACAATATCTTATGCTCTATTTATCTCATTTCAGCTTCCACTATCACAGTGGAAGCTATGAGGTTTACTTTTTCGCATTCGAAAGTATTTTTTGTGTCTGTACCAAGAAATGTAAGCAATTCAAATTTTGCATGGTAATACATCTCCTCTTGAATTTATGACGTTAAATGTGCCTTTCATGGTACCTATTTCAATTTGGATTTCTAAATAAACAATGATTGAAATTTGTTTTAGGAGATTATAACAATACTCCGGCAATGGAAACGATACAAAATTTTAAAACGTCCCCATAAATCTTAGCTTAATTGGATAGTTGACTACAATATGCTCTGAAAATAATTATTTTACAATTTAACATGGTTTTGAATTTAAAAGCACGAATGAACTAATGACGTCATAGGTTGCTATTCCATACACATTTCCAAAGAGAATATAAAAACTTCGTAATACACATTTCTATAGAGCTTGTCGTTTTGACATTTCATAAAAAGAGACTGATTTGACTTGACACTCAACATCCCTATTGTCTATTCCTCTGGAAGTGACGTCACAGTGTCGGCATTTGAGTATTGGCCTCCTCCTTGGTACTCCTCAAGGACGATCTAATAACAGTGGCAGTCTAAGACATCAGAAGCCCTACCCTAATTCAATGAAAACGATAATTCGATAAAAATCACTCGATAATATACAAAAACAGTAGCATTAATTCAATCCACTCCTTCCCGAAAATCGTCTACGGCTTGGATTAATTGTAAAAAATGGATTAAACTGTAAATATTGTTTTAGACAAAAAAAAGAGCAGCCCTACAAAATGTTTAGGTTACCGATTCAAAAAATAACTTTGCATAGAGAATCCTAATCTATACTATAATACTATATATAATATTATAAAGCGGAAGGGTTTGTTTGTTTGATTGTTTGTTTGTTTGTTTGTTTGTTTAAACGCGCTAATCTCAGGATCTACTAGTCCGATATGAAAAAATCTTTTTTTTGTTGGATAGCCCATTTATCGAGGAAGGCTATAGGCTATATAACATCGCGCTACGACTAATAGGAGCGGAGAAGCGACGAGAAATGTTTCAAAAACGGGGAGAAATTACGCATACGAAGTTGCGCGGGACAGCTAGTGTCTTATAAAACTTATCGAATTACCAATGTCGTAAGACCTTTTTAACAATCATTACCCGACTACAGCGTAGCTAAAAATGATAGGTTATGTTTTTAGCAGTTCAAAAATTAAACAAATATCACAATGTCCTTGTTTATAAACTTCACATGTTTCGAATAACAATGGGGAAGCGTAAAAGGAAATCGTACAAGAGCCTTTAAGAGATTGGGCATATTTTATACATTTGCGGAGCCGGGGTGATGTGGTCACCGATAACCTAAACTTGTTTTTGCACTCTCTATGACACGCATACACATTGTTGTTTAATAATAATAATCAATGAACGTGCTTGCACACGCTTAGTTAAGGACTTTTGTGAATGCCAACCGTACCACTGGTTCCTCAAATAACTTATGCCTACTTAATAATTATATTATTATTATTTTATTTTAAGTATACAGCGTGTAGTACAATAATTTCTGAAACAACAGCATTTTACATATCTATATATAGATTAAGTTTCTGTATTTCCTAACGAGTTCGGCTAAGTATAAATTTGGTTTCTGTACATATTGGGCACTTTGCTGTTGGGCACCGGTCCTCCCTAAGAGAACCTACTTATTATAGATCCTGGAGGTAAGTTCCATAATCACCACGCTTGGTTGGCGATCGCAATAAGACTTTTCCTGACTGGTCCTGCGGTGTGAAATCCCTTAGTAAAAAAGAGATTTAAAAAAAAAAGCTCTTATCGCTTTTTTATCCACCAAAAATGTTTATTGATTTAGATTAGAATAATTTAAGTCCTGTCAAAATTGGTTCAGCCATCGCCGAGATTTTATACAAACTTTAAACTAACAATACAGAATATTTTGTTGATTCCACAGAGACGAGGGCGCAGGTTACACACAGCATTAACCATATTTTAGGCCGGTAACAAAATGTTACTATTCTAGTATAGTTTGGTGGCAATGCAAGGTTATCCGTTTTGAAAGTATAGTGTGCGTATCGGGGATTCGAGGGTCGCCCCTCACGCCACCCCAAAATTTCAAAAAAGTAGGTACACAGTACACATTTGGCCGGTGTTTAGTCAATTGTACAATCTAGCCCCCCCTCTCCCAAAATTACAAAAAAATATCTTAGGTACGTCCATGGAAAAAGTATAGGTACGTCATACCTATGACTGCTGTCCTGTTATGAAAAATAGCCTGTGTCATCCAAACTGTAGTAACAAATCAATTGACACCTCATCCATCTAAGTCTGATGAGTAGCACAATGGTGGAGCATCCGCTAATACAAACATACATAGGTACATGTTAAAAACATAACCCTTCCTTTTGACGTGACAACGTCTTATAATTCGATGGAGCCGGCTGAACGCACGAAAAAACATGACTCATGAGGCGTTACCTCGCTCTGAGGCGTTCCATTTAAGTGCAAGCGAGAGCGCGGAACGAGCGACAAAGAGGCACAATCGGCCTCTGCGTTCGGCAGCGTTCGACATCTGTCTCTCTCCTACTTGAGTGAGCGATGCGTCCGCGTGGACAGCTGCTATACAATAATACATTTACATGTTTTCGTAAAAACTATATACATTGTAAAAATAAATAAATAAAAATTGACATAATTGTATTTATGCGTACAAATAAATGTAACTTGATCAATTCAATTGTGATTTCCATCCATACAAAATATCTATCAAACAAATAAAATAAAAATTTTCTTTTGAAAAATGAAACCATTCCATCAGTATTTTCTTATGACGTTGTCACGTTCAACTATCGTCAGTAAACCGACTTTACAGACAACCGATTTTTTCAGCTACGCTATAGTCGGGTAATAAAAAATGGTTGTCTGTAAAGTCGGTTTACGGACGATATTTTTACGTGATAACGTCTAAGAAAACTTTGTTGACATTGAATAAACAACCATGCCTATATTACCTTTTTTGCCAATAGTATCACATGTCGCTGCAATCGCCAAAACATTGATGACATTGTAATAAACAACCATGCCTGTTACAGCTTTAGAGGACCATAGTCAATAACATAGTCAAATACATATCGCCGTTCGCGTTGCCAACGGCCACGATACTTCAGCCTATCGTCACGGAACGTGAGCGGTGACGTCAAACTTTTTCGTGAATGCAGCCGGTCATCGATTTATAAGACGTTATCACGTCAAAAAGGTACAAGAAGCTACTAAAAACAGCTATAGGTATAACAAATATAACTTGAGCCACATCAAGTATTTTTACCTGTTAGAACAACAAGTCGTTGAATCTTCACCCACCATTTCCAAGTAACATGGGTTATTTATAAAATCGCATCGAACTAAAAATAAAATACCGCAAGCATTTTGACACTAATCCAAATTTACACTGTTGATTTTATAACGCATTGCTTTAAGCTCTTTTTAGGAGCCCCTACGCAAAAGGAAAATATCTACGTAGGTCCATTGACGTGACGTAGAGACCAGGACTCCGCCATAACCTCAAAAAACTGACCACTCTCTAGAAAGAGACAACGCTCCTTTGTGGACAATACCTGTCGAAGGGCGCACGAGTTTTTTCTCTCTTTCACGCTTTGCAGTCAATATTTACTTTGTAATTGTCAGTATTTACAATGCGTAGGTCGAAGCCATAGGCTATATAAGTGTTCATCTGTGTCTGTATGTGGCGTCGGCGCCGTAGCGCTTATACAGCGCTCAACAGGCATTTATGGTAGACTAGCTGACCCGCGCAATTTCGTCTGCGTAAATTTTCCCTGTGCAACATTTTGCATTGCTGCTCTGCTCCTATTGATCGTAGCATGATGCTATAAACCCTATAGCCGTCCTCGATAAATGGGCTATCCAACAGTAAAATATATTTTTTGGACCAGTAGTTCCTGAGATTATCGCGTTCAAACAAACATGTCTTTATCTTTATAATATTTGTATAGATACGTTACTAAGGCCGGCCGTTAGACGAATAGGGTATCGTTACAATCACAGTACATTGATATCAACTTTATTATGTTTTGAGGTTTCAATCGTTAAATGACTCCGGGTAATAAAGGCTATTTTAATTTATTTTTTTAAATTGTTGCCTGTAAAGTCGGTTTACGGACGATAATTTTAGGTGATAACATCATATGGAAACCTTTGGAGTTAATTAAATGGCGCCAAACTGACATGTCGCTATTTTTACAGCTCCGCGTTTAACGTGTAAAACAGTGTAAAATATACCTACCTACTTGAAATACGTGTTAACTCTGGACAAAAAAGAGACATTGTGATTCAAAGAAGAAAACTAGAAATAATTAATACTTGAAACTGGCGGATGCACAGAATGTGCGAGCCATAATCCCTACTGAATAATATAGAAGGGAAGAGGAAAAAAAAACGTTGATGATATTGTAATAAACAACCATGGCTGTTAAAGATTTAGTAGACGCGGGGGCATGAGATGGACGACCAAACACAATAACGTGACGACATATCGCCATTCACAACGGAACGTGAGCGGTGACGTCACACTTTTTCGTGCGTGCACCCGGTCATCAATTTATAAGACGTTATGTTGCTTAGCAACCAGTCAACGGAACGTGAGCGGTGACGTCACACTTTTTCGTGCGTGCACCCGGTCATCAATTTATAAGACGTTATGTTGCTTAGCAACCAGTCAACGGAACGTGAGCGGTGACGTCACACTTTTTCGTGCGTGCACCCGGTCATCAATTTATAAGACGTTATCACGTCAAAAATCAATACCTACGACTGACGTAAGGGTCCTTATTCACTATCTTTTTTTTTCGCGTCAAGCCCAAGCTTTTAACTGTCAAAGTCTTGTCATAATGGTATATGGAGAGATGCATCGCGCATGCGCGTGGGCATCGTTGAGCCCACTGCGCATGCGCCAATACGTGCGGGCTTGCCGCGAAACGAAAAAAAACATAGTGAATAAGGACCCAGATACAATAAAAGTTGCACTAGATACCACTCCTTTTTTGGGGCGGTCGTGTAAATAAAGGAAAATAGTTTTAAAATAAGGTGGCAAATGAAACCTAGCTAGATCGATTTATCACCCCCAAAAACCCCTGCATATTAAATCTCATGAAAATTGCTGGAGCCGTTGCAAGATTCAGATTATATATAGGTATATACAAGAATTGCTCGTTTAAGGAGGCCTACACTAATTCAATAAAACGAAGTTTCGATTAAAAAAGAGGTGGTGACATACAAAGCCGGGAACATCAATTAAATCCACTCGTGTCTGAAAATGGTCTATGGGTAAGGGTTTCTTGTGCTTATTCAAACACTAATTAGAATATCCGCGTAAACTCAAGTAATGTAATTAAACGAAAAATAATTAATTTCGTTTATAAGAAAGACAGTAGGGCTAAAGGTAAAAGATAAAAAAGTATGTAGGTAGGTACTGTGCGTTAATAATAGATGACCTTTAGATGACAGATGCCACAGATATGGATTAAGTCAATTATGTTTTAATACTTAAAATATCATTGGAGTAAGTAGGTCGCAGAATAATAAAATGCAGAATAATCTAACAATGTAAAACACAAAAATAATGGATGTACCTACGTCCTATAAAGACTTTGAAACCATGCAACCGATGTGTCCCAAACCGGTTTCATTAGAAAAGCAATATTAAAGCTTCTGTGGCGCGGTGGGAGTGTATCCGACTGCTGCATGCGGTCGTGGGTTCGATTCCCACACGGGACACCACTTTGTGTGAACCACAAATTGTTGTTCCGAGTCTGGGTGTACTTTGTGTCCGTGACTTGTATGTTTGTAAAGTCTCCCGCGACACAGGGATTGTACCCTAATGCGGGAGTCGTCTTAAAAAAAAAATAATAATAACGTGAAGATTGTTTTTTGTTGAAGAATTATCAAACAGGTAAGTACCTACATATTAAATAAACAAGCGCCACATGCCGGATATCCGTTAGTGAAAATCTATTTAAAAAAAAACGTGAAGGCGGTGAAAAATGTTGCCTCCCCCTAACTGTTTACCTACTAGGTAATACGCTGGACAGGCTAACGCCGCAACAACAAGACTGACTTCCATATGATTTTGACATTTGAACAGTCATTTGATATGATATAATCAAATGGAAGTCTATACTTTTACTTATACTTTTTAAATGAAAGGGATGTCGCGGTCCATATCTATACGTCAATTAGTCTAGTACTATATATGTAGATAGAAGTGAGTGGTTTAATGACAATGAATTGATTTCTCGATTTTGTGTGACAAACGAAGAAGTTTTACACAGGCCCAGAAATAAAATCGACCCAGGTGGAAGATAAAAACTATTTTGCTCCAGGATCTTAAGTGAATCACCGAGCAATATAGTCATTTTGTTGACATTGTGCCCAATAACCAGTTGCGTATTTCTTCATAACATTCTCAAAATCAGTTTCATTGTATTACTAAGAAACTTCGATTTTAATTATGTCATATCAGCGTTCTACGTAGTTTATTTTGTGGTCTGTGACTAAAAATCGAACCACTCTTTGGCAGTGAAGGTCACACAAGGGGACAACGATAGTTATGAGAATAGACAAGTATTTCAAGTTGGGGCTGCGACAGGCTCTCTGAGGCGACAGGCAAGTTTTACCTATGGTTTTACCTCAACGACCTTGATACTGTCATAAGAAACTTACAAAATTATTCATTAATCAGCAATACCTAACCTAACACTGACATTTGATATAGGATGGACTATCGAAGAATTTGAAGGCCGATTATCAAAGTCAAAAAAATGATGTCGATATAAATGTCCGAAATGGTAGTGATAGATATTTTTTATCGTTTTATGTGAATGCATCAAAAGTCAAGGTTAAATTACGAGCAAACCAAACTGGTTCACGATTCCCTTCGGTTGATATGCTTAATGACATAAATGTAATGGCAGCTCTGCGAGCGCTTCCTTACGATAAAATTAATTAGGTAGGACCGTTTCGCCTATAGCGCGACCAGCGCCTGTTAGCGACCATTTGACTGACTAAGTTATTTTAAATCAAGGTAATATAATATATAAAAATAAATTTTATGCGTTTTTCAAATAATTATAAAATAATAAATTACACAGTCTGAAATCCAGTGCCGAAAAAAAACAAACAAAACAATTAAATTCATTAAATTAGTTTTAGTTAAATTAATTTTTAAATTATTATTATTTAAGCATTGTGTAATAATTGATAGAGTTTTACTAATATCAAGTTTATGTTGCTCTAATGTCATGTTTTTATTCGATGATATATTAATTAATTAACTGAATTGTCGTCTGCGACTAGTAATGTTTTATGTTCAGTAACCTCGGGTAAGTCATTAACATATATAAGAAACAGTAATGGACCAAGCACATTGCATTAGTAGTGTAAGATGCACGCATTGATATCTATTTTTTAAGTATGTTTCCAACCATTTTAGAGCTAACCCCCTATTTCCATTGTACTCTAGCTTAACAGTTGATCATGTGCCACATAATCAAAAGCCTTCGACATGTCCAAAAATAAGGCTGTAGTATGTTTTTTTTTTTATAATTTAAATTTAATAATATATCGTTTACTAAATTTAAACGCCGCGTTTGTAGTTGATTTATCATTTTGAAATTCATACTGATCTTGTTTTATTATATTATTTTTGTTTTAAGAACGAAACTAACTTGTCGTGCATCACTTTTTCAAAGATTTTTGAGAATATTGATAATAACGTTACAGGTCAATAATTACATAAGTATATCTTGATCTTCCCTCTTTTTGTATACAGGTTTGACAATATTAAGTTTTTGTGGAACGTCATTTTTTTTTTTTTAATATAACTAGCAATGTGGGATTGTGGTCCCACATTACTAGCATTTCTGTTAATCCCTCCAGCTAAGTTCAATGGCTTGTGTTAGGAGTAGGTTCACGTCGGTAGTATAATGGTCAGGATTCGAATTCCACGATTGCGAGACCGATGCCTTAGCCATTAGCCTACCGCCGATTTACAAGAAATACAAGTATAATCATTTTTACACAGTTTAATAAATTTGTATTTATGAAGTCGTATCTTTCTGATGTGGTATTAGATAATAAAGTTATTATTATTATATATATTAATTTTTTGTGATGTATATTTCATCGACTGGTGTAAAGAATATAGAATTCACTTGACGGACTTTACAATTAGTTAAAGTAACATCGTGATGTAATAGAAGTAAGTTGATAGTAGATATGAAATGATCGTTATGGGCTTCTAAAATTTCTGACGGATCAGTAATTATCGAATTTTTCACGTTTATTTTTGATATGTTATTATTATACGGTGAATCTCTTCTTTAATAATATTCCACGTTGCTTTACATTTTATTTTTATTGTTCAATATGTACTTTTGGTTACTATGTTTCTTAGCGCACACAATACATTTTCTTAATAGTTTAGTGTAATTTAAATATTTATTTTTGTCATAGCTGGTTTTTGTAGAATAGTATGTAAAGCTAGCACCCTGAACTCCAGTCGCCGCTCTACATGGCTTTTGCGCAGTACGAGAAAGTCTTTGTTTTCATCGAAAGTTAGACGGTTCTGATGCTCGGCTCTGATGATCACAATTCTTGCCTTAACTATTAGGCTTAGGGTTCGATTTCTCCGTTACACTACCCACTTTTAACATAAGTATCTTACCTTAACTGGAGGGATTAACGGATTGCTAGTGGAACCCATAACCCCACAATAATTATATATTATTAAAAGGCAATAATAAAAATGGTTTTTGAATCGATTATAATTGGTTTAGTGGCGCATTTTAAAAATTAACATAGTGATTGCTAACTAGCTAACTGGTGGTCGTTAGGTAACAACAATTTGACAAAAATTTCACTTTAATGAGTAAAAATATTATATCTTATGTTTTATATCCAAACTAGACTATACGTGGGACAAAATTACATAAACATATAACTATTTATTTTACTTATCTGAAGTAGACAACTCAGCTAACTATATTAGGTACAGTACTACTTATTAATTCACTATCGTCTTAACCTTTGACAGTTTGGATGAAGATACATAATACAGCCTTTCGTACTTATATAAGTAGGTAAACAATTACTTTTAAAATTTAGCTATTATTTTCATTTATTCCATTGAATTTGATTGTCTGACCTAGAAAGAGATACCTACATCATTGTACATCAGACTCGACACATATTATGTAACTTCATTAATTGTTTTTAAACGTTCGCGATTAAGTCCCGATTGACAATAGAATATTATCGGGACTTAATCGCGTGAAATATTTTAAAGTACGAACCTTTTATTTACCCGCCGTTTCGATCGAATTGCACCGATCGTGGTCACGGGTCGACTCATGACCACGATCGGTGCAATCCGATATATACCTATGTCAACTGCTGTGTTTAATATTTGTATGTGTGAAAATACTTTATTTGAAATAGGACAATTTTTAAAGTGTTATGTTCTTCCAGATTTTTTTAATCTGTCCATAAGATGTCCATAAGACACCTCTCTCTTTTTAGGGTTCCCTAGCCAAAATAGTTTCGTCATTTCCGTCTGTCTGCCTGTCTGTCTGTCTATCCGTCCGTATGTCATAGGAACTTTAAATTTGATGAAAAGGCGTCATGTAGTAGCCGCTACTTAGTTTGATAGGTAAATAATAAAAATAAATATTTTTAGAGGGGCAGATATGTAACAGAAGCTGATTTTTTTTTTTTGAACATACATCAACTTATGGTACATCAATCGATAGGTCCTTTCTAAACCATTTAAGGTTTCTAATAAACTTTTTTGATTATGTGAATAGTTTTGGAAATTATCTTTTCGACTGTGTGACTGGGCGTAGGTAAGTGCCATGAAATTCTGCCGGTGCAATTATTTAAATCAGTTCATGGGTTCAGTAAGCCCATGTTGTAGAGTTTTTATTGGCTTGCCTGTTTATTCATCTTTACTTGGATATATGGCAAGATACCTTAAAATTTCATAACAGCCTCAAAAAAAAATAAAAAATCGCGTCTGTCATTCTACCCTTGTCTGTGATTATACCGGGTCCTATTATAGTACACAGGCAATGGGTTGACGTCACACACCGGGAGCCGGTATACTCCACTTGTGTTATGAGTGGGTCCATATTTGTGGTACAATGGGTAGGATTAGAACACACGACCTCTTCGTGCAGTCCCATACCATAACCTACCGCCGCTTTATTTTGTCATAGGAGGTTTTCATTCACAGATCCGAGTTTAGGCTTCTTCTAGGGACAGCTGTATCAGCCATATCAATTATACCTACGGGGACCGCAGACTACAGTTGCTCCGGACGTTAGCAATTGCACCCTCCCCTGCCCCCGTGCCAGCGACTCACATTGGTCCTTTGGCCGTAATCTAGCTGCCCAACAAGTTTTGATACCGGGCCCCTCTTAATCCTAAAAATGGTGTATCATACTAACAAAAAAACCTACTATAATTTTGAAAACTCATTACGAAAAAAAAAGACAGCTGCCAAGTTTCAGAGCTGCCACAACCTTTTCACTCGCGAATGTATAACGTCGGGGCAAAAGTATTTTCGTATTTCTCATTCAAAGAAAAAAACAAATTGGTTTATTTTTTTATTTATTAATAATATTTATGTGCCATCTTGTGGGTAGTGCCATGATCCCATTGCTGTAAAAATTTTGAGATATTTGATCAAAAAATCTGACAAGTAGTTTTCACAGTGTTCTTTTGAGGTTAACTTTATGCTTCCTAAAGAGTTCTCAAGTGACTGAAACAGGTGGAAATCTGATGGAGCACGATCAGAGCTACATGGAGGATGCATCAACACATCCCAACCAGGCTCTCTCAATTTTTGCTGAGTGGCTATAGATGAGTGCGGTCTGGCGTTGTTATGATGGAACACCACGCCCTTCCTGTTCACCAACTCAGGCCGGTTTTTCTCAATGGCTTGAATACATTTAAAATACGAAAATACTACCTATAATATCGACCGGATCGGACGGACGCCAGACCGTGCGAAATTTATAGCCAAGTACCCGGTTTTAATCACCGGAACCTGAAAAGGACCTTACTGGGACAAGTAAGTGTGTAATATACATGTGTATTAATCAATAAATTAGGAAAATTTATATGTTTAAAGGTTCCAGTAAAATTTTTAACAACTGATGTATAATTTAAGAGCAGTTTTATAAAATACTAACTGTCACGCGCAACTTCGTCTGCGTAATTTTTCCTTTTTTTTTATAATTCTATGTTACTTCTAATATCTCCAAGAATATGTCTACAAAGTTTCGTATTCGCGTGAAAGCGTAACAAACAAACTTACAGTCACATTTATATATTAGTATTGATTTCTTGATAATGGTCGGTTAGCTCCGTGGCTCGGGCACTATAATGACGGGACCCCAGACATAGCTTTAATAATACATTTATATAAAAAATTATATTGTATTGTCTATTTGCTTATATGGAAAGTATCTTAAAATGTTGTTACTACTGTAGCAGAACGACTTCAAGTATGCCGAAATTAAAAAAAGATTTAGTGAAAGAGGAGGAGTTATAAAAAGCAGACTTATCTATCGTTATTTTTACACTTGAAATACATACAATTATAGTTTTGCTACAAAATATAATTGACCCTGTCAGAAATAATCCTTTAAGTAGGCAAAATAAATTAAACTATAGAAAGAAAGAATAGTGAAAGAGGAAAATGAGATGAAAAAGAAGAAAAAACACATTCTTCATGTGTTTGTCCGCAAATGCGGAGAAACACATGATGAATGTGTTTTTCCGCTTTTGATGCAGTAGGTAGGTTTTTGGGCCCTAAAAATTATGTTTAAAAAAATATTTGAATAGTAGGTACCTAACCTAAAAACCTTTGATCACTGGCTACTCAACGCTTTTGCTAATGTTTCCAGGCGGGTATATAATATTCCGACACCGACGATGCATGCCTTGGAAAATAAATCTATAATCTGCGCTGATTCATGGGTACAACAACGAGCTGTGGTATGGGAGTGTGTTGTGGGGTTTCGGGGCTCACACTGAGTGCCCGGGGTATGATTCTTCTGAGGTTTATATCTACGACTTCTGGCTCAATAAAACTTGACCAGTATTACAAACTTGGTGACCGGTATTACCCGCCGTGGTGTTTCATATCGGTCGAAGTCGTTTTTTTAAATATCCCTATCTGCTATACCTATCTACCGGCATAATATCCCTGTAGGAGTTCGCGTATTACCAACAAACAATTCGGTTCCAATCGTAGTCTACCTAGATAACCTTGAATTCTTTAAATTCAATTAAAATGATCACGCGCGTGACTCATGTAAAGATATTATAATGAATTACCTAAGTATGCGTTCTTGAATTTGGTTTGGTCATAAAATCATGCAGGTATATTGCTTTGTCGTATGCTAGTTCAACAAAGTTTGACATCTAAAAAGATTAAAGAAAATGTCAAAAGCGTCATTGTAACGCTCTATGTTATTTTTCTATGAATGTATTATCCCTAGTAAGCGGCTAGTCCTCCCAAAGAAAGTTTACGTAAGAGGTATGATTTTCTATTTATCAACAAGTATTCAAATAGATCAGAGGGCTCGGTAGCGCCCCGCCAAGCCGAGACAACGAAAGCGCAGGGCACATTTCTATAGGTTTTTCGCTGTTATTAGTCGTAGTGCTAGAAGGCTGTAATTTTGCTTAGATACACAATTACAAGACAAAATGTTTAATTTTTTACATTTAAAGTATGTATGTGAAATAGTGTAGAGATGTGATTCTTTTCTCACCTGCTCCATCGTGTGGGGTATCATTAAACATTTAGGGGTTGCAAAGACGCTTTTTTGATTTAGGACTCCGTTTGTGAAATATTAAGCTTCAAAGTGCAAATTTTTGTTAGAGACAGGTGCCCCCCCCCCTCCATGTCAACTAAATGGTTGATGTTGGATATCTGAAAAAATCGTGGTAGTAGTTTAAATAGTGAAATTAAAAGGAAAATTATTAAAGCTGAGTAGGCTTTACAACATAACGAGTGACAGCAGACCAAATATAAAGTAACAACATTTTTGTACAGATTCAGATATAACGTTAACGTAGTATAAAACAAAAACAACAGAAAACCCACTTCATAAGCCGCATTACTCGAATGGGGGATTACGGAACCCTACATTGTGCGTGACCCGACATATCTTTGGCACTTTCCGCTCACAAAATCCTAAGAATTCAGTTTTGCGAGGCGATTTTACAACTGGTACTGCAGTTTCTCCGCTTTTTTTAGTTGACATAACGACCGTTAGTTGTCTATATCTATCTTCTATACATATAATAAAACTGTAAATTTCACGTGTCTGTACATGGCCGAACTTAGTGAAAAAAAAAATTAGGAAATGTTCGAAAAGAGTATTTAAACACTTTGCTGCATTTTTAGAAATGTCTGTCTGTCTGTCTGTCTGTTTGTTTGAACACGCATCACTCAAAAACTACCGGACAGATTCGGTTGAAATTTTGCATGTGCTATCTAATAGACGCGGATTAACATTTAGGCTATAAATTATCACGCTTTTTCCCATAGGAGCTAAGCAATAAGGGATAATGTCTGTAATTATTATTCGTTATAAAACAGTAACTACTTGACGGATCTTGATGAAAATTTGCAGTTTTATAGTAAATACTATAGGACATTATTTACACTATGAATCATTACGCTAACGTCTATAGGGGACGAGCAGAAACGTATTTTTTGTCGCACCATAATGGATTATCCCAAAATTTTCCACAATTAGACATTATCTATAATTGTAACCTATGGAATACATAACTTCACGCTAAAACTATAAGGAGCTAAGTTTCATAAGAACAGTTATTTTGACTTGCGGAGTAGCGAGCAGTATAGCCTCGAAGCTATGCTAGCGGTCTTCAACGACGAAGTCCCAAGCTCGAATCTCATGTGGTTATGTTCTTTTTGTAGTTTTTTAAATTATCTTTTTCCTTTTTTAATATTTTTCTCAATGTTATAGTTATTTTTTCGACGGTAGGTAACTTATTCACTGTGGTTATTATTTTTTTTATATATAAATCAAGTGAAAAATGCACCTAGGTAAGATATTTATAGGCAAGCACTGCTGAGTAATGAATTAATCGTAGTAGAAATTTAAAACAATATTAGATTAGAAAATTAAAAAGTATTCGACATTTTCTAGAATTGATGTGCTCATTGCTAAAAAAAACATTACATACGTAAAAAAAAACATGTAGCGCCATCTATGTAATGAAATTGCCCACCGTGTTATAATTCCTTAATTGTGAAAACATTCATTAGGGCTGCTTGCGATCACGTATTCGTTTCTTGCTGAGTGGCAACATTGTCCTATTTATTTAATTAAGGTTTTATTGTACTAAAACCATCTTGCGTATATTAATAAAAAAACTTTAAGTATTAGAAGAAACTTCACTGGTTTTGAAAGTAGATGGCGTTGTATTCAATAATGTTCTATAATTAGTAAAAGAAGTTTTAAAATAGTATTTAAAAGAAACACATTGCCATCATTTTTAGAAATGTTTGTCTGTCTGTCCATTTGTTTGACCACGCATCACACAGGTACATCAAGGATCATGTTCTGGGGTTATGGTTGGAGATCAAGCTTTAAAAAATCATTAAAAACATCGCTAATGTTTGACCTATTTCAACGCTACCCATACATTAGTACGTACCTATATAGATATCTGACGCTGCCATATTCGCGTTTACTAGAGTGTTACAGCAGTTTTATAAGCATTTCAATTGTATATCTTTGCAGACAAAGGAAAAACTTGAAAAAACATTTTATAAATATTGCGTTTTACACCCCATTTTTGGCCAAAATGGCAAAACGGAACCCTTATGTCCGTCCGTCCGCAGCTTAGCTCAGAGACTATTAGTGCTAGAAGGCTGCAACTTTGCATGAATAAACATATTACTTACGCCGATAAAGTGAAGGAACAAAATCGTTTTTTTATGGGTACCTACGTAGGATATGTAAAGTGGGGATGTAATTTTTTTTCTCACCTACCCCATCGTGTGGGGTATCATTAGATAGGTCTTTTAAAAAGCGTGTACAAATTCTATTGAAAATTATTAGGTATAACGTTGAAAAAATAAAACAAAAACAACAGAAAACCCACTTCTTAAGCCGCACACCAAACTAACTATCTAAAAGAAGATAATAGAAAGATTTATATTTAGTACACAGAAGACACTTAAACATTATTATAATTGACCAGGAAAAGTCATGAAGAAGATAAAAAAAAACAGTAAAATTATAAAAATAACAATAGACAAAAAAGAAAACAGACACAAATTATTAATAGAAAAACACAGTAAACGAATACCTAAAGAGTCTGTATTTGGTATTTATTTATTTTCACAAAGCTTCTGGGTGTTGAAGCTATCAATAAATGAGTTTAAGACGATTCTTCGCTGCTGAATATCGCGGTTCATCCGACAGGACTAATTCCAACAAATTATTTCGTAACATAAACTTCCTTAATTTAAACCCGACTTTCACGCGAACGAAGTCGCGGGCACAGCTAGTTTTAAATATAAACTTAGGTTAACCAAAATATTTAAAACTTTGTTTTTATTTTCTTTGAACACAGCTCCATATAATCCCTTTCCCCTAACTCTCGAGTCCAGTATCATCATCATCATCATCATCATCAGCCTATCGCAGTCCAAACGGCTGGCAGGAGCTGGATGCGAGAACAAAGTGGCGTGCAATTGGAGAGGCCTATGTCCAGCAGTATACCAAACAGGTCATTAATTACTTTAACAAAATTATTTGTTCCTCCGGCTTCTAAGAAAATTGGTGATTTTAAATCATCACAGCAATATGAAAGAGCCAAAGCTACACTTCGACATAAAAGTTGTGTAGCCAACTTAACACGCATAATTTTGTTTTTGATATGGATGTGCGCTTTTGTCCAATTTATTAGAAAGGTGAAATCCTTCCTTATCTTATCTTGTATGAAATGCAATTGTTCAATGTATTTCCAAGATACAGAATTACCATCTAAGTCTTTAAGTTCTCGGTAAGCTTCAAAAACGTTTCGAACCAATTTAATAAGATGACGTGGGTCCAAAAACACAGAAATTGTGTAATCTTTACACGTGTAAATGTAGTCGCCGGTGATAGGTAACGTTACAGCGTGTTTTTGTTTGTATTACTGTACGATTTTTGCACCACAAAACGGAACAATTATCGGCATGTTTATCGCTATTTGTGACACGTTTCACGCTCGGTGTTCGAATGCCGACTGAGCGCGCATTTAGCGCCATTTTGTTACAGTACGATCAACGTAACTTGACCGGATTGAAGTTAGGTATTTATCACTTTCGCGCATGTCATAGAGATGCGACCCTAAAATTACTTACAAAAACGATTAAATATGTTTAATCGATTAAAAATACCAACAATATTTTAATTCAATAATATAAAAACACTATATAAATGAGTTCATAAAAGTTTAAATTTAGAACAGTTACAGTAAATACTAAAGACACTTTGAAAAACAATTTCTTTACGAAAATAATCACAAAAAACATGAGTTAGTAATACTAATTATGACAATGTAATGCGTAATCGCATCTCTTGGTTATTTAATTCTCTTGGTTTAGTTACCGCCCCCGCCCCCCGCTTCCTGTCACCATTTACTTCCAAAAAATGCATCTGCGCAACTACTTGTCGCCTACTTCAGTCCGGCCTAGTTACGTTGATCAAACTGCAGTAGAGGATACTTGACCGCTACTCGGTTCAAGGGGCAAGCTTAGCGGCCGAGCGCATTGTCGGTCTAACCTCTCATAATAGACTGAGATACGGCTGCAGATTCGCATCGTTCATCGAGTATTGTAATAAAATCATGTTTTTATATCCAATCATAAAAGGGGCAATATGTTTTGGCCAGTCTGCCTATCAGATTTTGCCCGCCAGTATTTTTAATTAAATTAATATTAATCGACTTACTGGGAAAAAAAAATCTCACTTGTTATTACAATGAAATACCTACACACTCTACTTTATAGAAATAGACGTAGAGAACTTAAAAAAGCGATAGGTGCCTTTGCGCATTTGCCCGCAACCCCTTCGCAGCCAGGTCTAAGCAGGTAATATTTTGTTAAGTTATTACGTTCATGGCGTATTTTCATCATATAAATATATCAAATTAAAGCTACACTGACGGACTTATAAACTGCATCAAAGTAATAGACGACTTTGAAATAAATATTTTAACCAAGTATGCAAACTTTCTATACAGATTTAAATTGAAACCTCTAGATTGGTTCGTGAACTTTAAAACAGCGTAGGATCATATCTTTAAGTTTAAGTTTATGTACTGGAAAGGACCTTAAGACCTTTTTTGAAGAAAAAACAGAAGTTTAAGGAAAAATTGTTTAATTAAAAAATTGGTTTTAACAATAGACACAAACTTTATGCAAGGGTTTATTTGTGTTTTAATAAGGTGTATTACCCCCACGTGCCCTTATTACGGATTCTAATCGGTTCCGCATAGATTTTATAAGGGTTTTTAAAAGATCTTGCGGAATATTGTCCCATTCTTCTGAAAGTGCTGTTCTTAGTGCTGCCACTGTCGTAGGCGAAGGGTTTCTCGCATATACAGCTCTTTTTAAATTGTCCCAAACATGCTCGATGGGATTAAGATCCGGGCTGCGTGCTGGCCAATTCATTGTACGTATCCCAACCTCTTCGCAATAATGTTGAACTTGTGCAGCTGCATGCGGCCGGGCATTATCCTGCATTAAAGTAAAATTTTCGCCTATGAATCCCATGTAAGGCACCACGTGATCTTCTAATATCTCTGTTATGTAGCGATGTGCTGTCAAACCCCCTCTATTACCGTTTTGACGGACCATGTCTATGAACACAAGTTCTGTTCGCCCGTTCATCGATATGCCACCCCAGACCATACATGAACCGCCTCCAAAAGGAACACGCTCCTCAATGCAACTTTGAGCATATCGCTCCCCACGTCGACGATAGACTCTTCTGCGACCATCTGCACCATATAAACATGTCCTACACTCGTCCGTGAACAATACAGAGGCCCACTGCTCTTCTGTCCAATTCAGGTGATGACGCGCAAATCTTAAGCGAGCTTGTCTGTGAGCTGCAGACAACTTTGGACCATTTGCTGGTCTAAAAGGGGTGATAGCCGCTTCCTTTAACCTTCTTCTTATTGTTCGTGCACACACGTTTTTTCCACGCACTTCATTAAGCTCGGTTTTGATGTTAACTGACGTGAGGAAACGATTTCGCAGGGAAGTTGTAACAATAAATCGGTCATCACGACCTGTGGTTGCTCGAGTTCTGCCTGTACCACGTCTCCTCCTGTAAGAACCTGTCTCTACAAACCTTCTGTATATTCTACAAACCGTAGACTGGTTTAAATTTAAATTTCTACCAATCGTTCGTTGATCCAAGCCCTCCCGCACCAATGCTACAATTTGTGCCGCTTGTTCGGACGAAGTATCCATATTATGGTTCAAAAACTCTCGATGTGTTAAAAAACTAACCCAACAATTATGCTGGTAACAGTGGTAACAATAATTCAATTGACCAAACAAAAAAAATCAATGAGAATTAATTTAAAACTTTGCTATAAATAACACGCAAATCTGATACTACGAGTAAATTTTCTTTTCCCGGCTATATTCATTTGTTTTACCGCAGTTCTATTTTTAAATTTAATTTTTTTTTAAGATTAAGAGCCAGTCTTTCCATATTTATATAATTTAATCTAAAAAGTTTGCATACTTATTATAAAAAAATCCTTTTAGAGTAAACCTGAACTTTGATGCAGTTTATGAGTCCGTCAGTGTATTAATTTTCTGTAAGTGGTAAAGTGCCCGCAGTCGGAGTTGCCAGCGATTAAAGTTTGTTTAGAGTGAGAAAGACTTATCGCTCTAGATCATTCGTTAGACGAGGATGGCAATAGCCTGCTCTGCTGCCGTAGCGATGAATGCAGTTTGACGAAAAGCATTATTTTAGTTATTTTCTTGAAATGGCACCGTATGCCATACACAATGCAATAATAACAAAAAAAATACAAACTGGAAACTAAAATTTTATGAACATAAAATTCAGTAATTAGACCAAATTGCTTACATTCATCAAGTTGAACTGCAGTTGCCATTATTATAATAAACAGCGGGCAAAATCTGATAGGCAGACTGGCCAAAACATTTTTATGATTGTGTATAAAAACATGATTTTATTACAATACTCGATGAACGATGCTAATCTGCAGCCGTATTTCAGTCTATAAGTCAAAATTACAGCCTTCTGGCACTGACGGACGGACGGACGGATATGGCGAAACTCTAATGCTCGGATATACCGTCATTGAGTTATTGCCGAAAAAAAATCTCAACAAAAGGGATTAAGTGCCATTAACATACGCCCTTCTGCTGATGCAATTATTTAAATCGGTTTTGTTCATATGGCAACGGCTCCGAAACCCTACACTGAGCTCATGCTCAGTGTAGGGTTCCGTGGGTTGGAGCCGATTTGAATTTAAAAAAACGGGGTCGGGTCATCCCGACCCCGTTTTTTTAAATTCAAATTTATGTTTTTTGATTTGACTGCCTCGGTGGCGCGGTAGGAGTGTGTCCGACTGCTACGCCTGAGGTCATAGGTTCGATTACCACACGGGACACAACTTTGTGTGATCCACAAATTGTTGATCCGAGTCTGGGCGTTCTTTGTGTTTGTGACTTGTATGTTTGTGAAGTCCCCCGCGACACAGGGCTTAAACCCTACTGCGGGAGTCGTCTTTTCTCCGGACATCGGAACTGCGAAAAACCTTCGTAAGACTTTCCTGAACAGACGCATATAAGCGGCCTGGCCCTAGTTGTTAAACTATTCATTTCAACCATGGGGTACAAGCCCAGGTTAATCAAAAAATGTTTAATTTCTAACGTCTGCTAAGATTCCATAAATTTCCATTTAATAGATAAAGGCATTTATCCAATGCCGTTCAACGAAACCATAGCGCGATTCAGAAAAGAGGGACACCGCCATCTATCGTGCAATGTTTAAAATTAAGTAGTTCCACCATAAACATTTTTATGTAAATTGGCGCCAAGACGAGTGGGTACGTATTGATACCATTCTAAAATAAAATAATTATAAGATCAGGAAAGCCGAGCTCGTAACTCTACACTTTTTGTAAAGCACACACTTGTCGTAGTATTATTGGCCATTATATGTTTAGTACCTAAACCACCGATCTTTTCTTGGTATTTTTAGGGTTATGTAAGTTAAGGCAAAATGGCAAAAACGGGACCCTTATAGTGTCGTCATGTCCGTCTGTCTGTCCGTGCTTATGTCACGGGCATTTTACTCAAAGACTACACAGATATAAATTAAATTTGGTGAAAAGGTGTCTTGTAGTAGCCGCTACTTAATAAAAAAAATGCAATAACACACAATCAAAAAATGGTCAATAACAAAAATGAATATTTTTAGAAAGAGGGGGGGGGGGGGCACACACATACACGTAACAGAATCTAATAAAATAAAAAAAAAAACGGGGTCGGGTCATCCCGACCCCGTTTTTTTAAATTCATTATGTTTTTTGATTTGACTGCCTCAGTGGCGCGGTAGGAGTGTGTCCGACTGCTACGCCTGAGGTCATAGGTTCGATTACCACACGGGACACCACTTTATGTGATCCACAAATTGTTGGTCCGAGTCTGGGCGTTCTTTGTGTCTGTGGCTTGTATGTTTGTGATGTCTCCCGGGACACAGGGCTTAAACCCTACTGCGGGAGTCGTCTTTTCAAAAAAAAAATGTGAATTATTATTTAAATATAAAATATGTGAACCGGCTCATATTTTTTTTTATTTGTTTTTTATTGTTAAGAAACGCAGTTTTTCGGCAATAACTCAATGAAGGTTTATTTATCCGATCATGTCTGAAATAGTTTTAGTTTTAAGTATTTATTAAGCACTACCTTTGTGATTATTTTTCATATTTTTTGGTCCCACAGTTCAAATGTTAAGGGGATGGGACACAATTTATGCGACTATCGGAGCGATTATTACCAAAGTTAATCAGAAAAAAATATTTGAAACCTTAGAATGTTTTTAAAAGAACTGTCGAAATATTGTAGAAACACAATGATGTTTGGTCTTTTTTTTAGATTCTGTTACGTGTATGTGTGTGTCCCCCCCCCCCCTCTTTCTAAAAATATTCATTTTTGTTATTGACCTTTCAATCTAAGTAGCAGCTACTACAAGACACCTTTTCACCAAATTTAATTAATATTTACTGTGTAGTCTTTGAGTAAAATGCCCGTGACATAAGGACGGACAGACAGACGGACATGACGACACTATAAGGGCCCCGTTTTTGCCATTTTGCCTTAACTTACTTAACCCTAAAAATACCGAGGAAAGATCGGTGGTCCAGGTACTAAACATAAAATGGCCAATAATACTACGACAAGTGTCTGCTTTACAAAAAGTGTAGAGTTAGGAGCTCGGCTTTCCATAAGATCTTATAATTATTTTATTTTAGAATGGTAGCAATACGTACCCACTCGTCTTGGCGCCAATTTACATAAAAATGTTTATGGTGGAACTACTTAATTTTAAACATTGCACGATAGATGGCGGTGTCCCTCTTTTCTGAATCGCGCTATGGTTTCGTTGAACGGCATTGGATAAATGCCTTTATCTATTAAATGGAAATTTAAGGAATCTTAGCAGACGTTAGAAATTAAAAATTTTTTGATCAACCTGGGCTTGTACCCCATGGTTGAAATGAATAGTTTAACAACTAGAGCCAGGCCGCTTATATGCGTCTGTCCAGGAAAGTCTTACGAAGGTTTTTCGCAGGTCCGATGTCCGGTTCTGTACACACAATCATTTGCAAAGCCGGTGAAAATGTCCATCCGGCGTCCGGTGAAAAAAAACGGACGTATATAAGCGGCATAGGTGAGTCGCACGGGCGGATTCTCGGCCTAAAGCCACTCACTAAATATATTCACATGTAAATAGGCGCGGATCCAGAACTGTGTTCAAGGGGGGGCAACATTTGACCTAACCGCCTAAGGTTGAGTCGTTTGAATGGCAATGCAGGGAAGAATTTGATTCAACAGCGGTATACCAGCCACCACCGCATTGTTTATTTATTTATTTAAGGTTTACCAACGGTTTGTTGGGGGGCAATTGCCTGTCAAAACACATCGGTACAGTGTCAAAATTCCCTAAAAAAATCACATCCCACTTCACATGTAGGGGAGTTACCCAAAAAAAATTAAAGTAATATCGTCGTTGATAGTCCAATACCGCGTAACTAGCATTGTTAAATACCGCGTATGTACACTTTCTCTGATTTTACAGGAGGGGCAAAAAACTAAATTTCTAAAAAACTAATCGACCGAATGTTGAATGAACTTTAGCATAGGACCGTTTCGTTGTACTTAATCTAATATACTATTTTTAAAGTCAATATTTCTAATAGTTTATTTACAAAGTCACTTACGCTGTACCTATCGTTTTAAACGATTCTCAATCATAGACCGTACTTACGTAAAATTGTTAAGGAAAAAACCTTAAACAATCATTTACTTTATTATATTATGTATTTAAATGATTATGTTTAATCATAAATATTATACAGATATAGTAAAATATATCTACCAACATCAAATAAGTAAAATTATAAAGAGTGGACTTTATTTCTTCTATAATTATATAAACTTATTCAGCTTATAAACTGCAATTGCAACTATGCAGCACCATATTGATACATCAAATAAATGTTAATACAAAATAAAATAAAATAAAGCTTTATTAGCAGCCATTGAGCTGACATAATTAGTAAGGAACAATCAAACAGTCTTAAAATTAACATTTTTAACTAAAATAATCTAAAAACAGTCTATAATAATAATAATAATAATAATAGCTTGCCTTAACCGGCCGGCCAGAGGGAGGTCGCCAGAGCTTGTATGCTCGGGGGTGGAAGTGTCATTTTCAAGGGCATAACTACGGGGAAACCCGCTCACGGGCCTTCTTCGTGATGGTGAAACCGGCGCCGCACCGCTCGACACCCCAAGCTACTCACACCCATGTTGCTCCCTGTCGCCTGTTTGGCTGTATGCCTGTGGCGGCCAGAAGGGGGCCCATCTAGTGAGTGGCGAGTCACCGCCTGCCCATTTGTCCGTGTGTTTTTACCATGTGTTGCAGGGCAGGCGCCATAGTTCTTCAATAGTACCAGCTAACCATTCCACTAACACATCACCTCCATAACCCAATTTCTTAGCTACCACTTTTTGACAATAGTTTTTACACTAACCGGGGAATGTCGTTGGGTACATTTATATAGTGTATACAACGATATTCGCCGGTTTGTGTCACATAGCCTTTAGATTAAAGTGTCTAACGGGCCTCTACGTGTTGGCTTCGGCCCCACGCACGCCTCCCAAATGACCGGGACTCCATAGTCCCGTGATATGGAAACGACATACATAATAATAATAATTTATTGACATAAAATATTACAGTAAAAGTGAAATACTCTGGTCCCCGAACTAGTATCAACTGTATTTCAGGGGCCAGTGTCTTCGTCTCTTATATTAGTGTACAAACAATTTTATGTCTACAACTATAGCTTACATAGCAAACATTATTAATTAATTATATAAGTAAAAGATAAAAAGTGTGTGTGTGTATGTGTGTGTGTGTGTGTGTGTGTGTGGGTGTGGATGTGGGTGAGGGTGTGTGTGTTTGGAATGATGGGTCATGGGTGGTGTTTTTTAGGCTTTTATAAGTAGCAAATTTTCAATATCGTCGTAAGTATATTCACTAAGCCATTTAACCAACACTCTACGAAATTTAAAATTGTTGTACCTTTTACAGTCTTTGTAGATTTTTAGGACTCTGTTATATAAATGCGGAGCTATAAAATTGTAATGACGCTGAGAAAAAGTACGACAAACGCGCGGGACTGGACAGCGATCAACGCGCTTTGTCGACGGCGCTAGGAAAGGGACAGTATGTCTGTGGTATCTTGATAAGATCTGATATATGTATAATTTTCTCACAGAAAGTACATCTGCCCTTTCATATATATTTGTAGTTGGATGCCTATAAGATAACCGCATAAGCACCTTTAATACAGCTCGTTGAGCTCTTTCAACAGCTATCATGTGGGTCTTAGCTGCATTTCCCCAAACAGAGATACAGTACCTGATCAAGCACTCGCATAGGGCTTTATATGTTTGGATTAGGACTTTATGACTTGTTACGTCACGTAAAGTTTTAAAGATGTAAATCATTTTCCTGACTCTACAAGCCAAATTTTGTGTGTGAGCGCTCCAATCAAGTTTCTCATCCACAGTGACTCCCAAGTACTTGATTGTTTGCACGCGAGAAAGCGAAGAACAGTGACAATTTGTAGGGTTATAAGTGCGATTGCATGGATATGTGTGGATTTTTAATTCAATTTCAGGGTGAGGTCTCGTCATATGGGATTTGTAGAAACACATAAACTTTGTTTTTGAAGCATTGATGTTGAGCAAGCTATCTTCGAGCCATTCCGTTATCTTAGCTAGGCCAGTTTCAGCCCTTTCGAGAACCGCATTCCAGTTCTTGTCGTGAAATAATAAAACGGTATCATCAGCAAACATAATGAGTTCCATATTGGGTAACGTTATATTAGTTAAACTATTAATATATATTAAAAATAAAGTCGGCCCAATGGTACTCCCTTGTGGGACGCCGAAAGAGCATAAACGACTGTCGCTCGTATAATTATCTACCTTTACGCATTGCAATCGGTCAGTTAGATAGTCTTTAAGCCAATCTAGTACGATGCCCCTTATTCCAACGTTTTCCAACCTTGTAAATAAGATTTTTTTTGAAACTGTGTCGAAGGCTTTTTGTAGGTCTAGAAAAATACCTATACTCCTTTCTCCTTTCACAGTGAAAGAATTAATAGCGCTTGTCAACTTGAGAACAGCGTCTTCAGTTGACATCCGCTCTCTGAAGCCAAATTGCCTATCATGCAGGAGTTTGTTTTTCTCTAAGTAGCAAATGATACGTTTGTTAACTAGTTTCTCGAGAACCTTACTCAGAGTAGAGAGAAGAGAAATAGGTCTATAGTTAGTAGGGTTACTTTTGTCACCACTTTTGTGTATCGGACATACTACAGCTTTTTTGAAGATTTTAGGAAACGAGCCAGATCCAAGACTAAGGTTACATAAGTAAGTGAGAGGAGAAGCTAAGGAGATGATGTTTTGTTTCAGGATTTCAGTAGTGATTTTGTCCCAACCTGGTGCGCTATGGGATCTCATTCCGAGCAGTACTACCGCTACTTCTTGTGGGTCAATTGGGTCGAAGGCCATTGATTCTAAAGGAGGATTTCTAGCTTTAGCTAAGGAGGCAAGTTCGTCCTCAGTCTGGTGCATGCATAATATAGACTGTTTTTAGATTATTTAGTTAAAAAGATAATTATTACAGAAAAGAAGACTATATAGACTCTATATAGTCTTCTTTTCTGTAATAATTATCTTTGAAGTTAACTTGAAGAAATATTTTTAGGCCTCCGAGGTAGGAGGCTAAAATCTGCTATAAAATGATTAGGTATTGTTTTCGATTGGTCCCCTAAGATTGTACTTTAACACGCGGAGATCAACAACACAGCCATCACCAACCCCTTGTCCAGGTCTTATCGAGTCGTATATTAGGTACTTTTTAGCGCTGTAATCTTTAAAGAACGTGTGTCTGGTTGAATAACAGTGTATGGAAATATTCTTCTCCTAGCATCTTTTGACATGGATGCATATTGTGAGGGCAAAAAATGTACTGAGTCCACCTCCGTCTGCGTGTGGCCTTTCTCTAAATATTTTTGGGTTATAGTCACGTTCTTCTCCATTGCTAATAGGAGGAATGTGTTTGATAGTACACTGCATCCATCGCTCCAAATAATAATATCTTTCGGGTCTCTCTCTAACATTTTTGTAATATAATCAGCGAAAAAAGATGCATACGTGGCTGCTTTAAGATCACACGCTGTCTCGTCAAACCAATAACAATCGACATGGTCTGTTCCAAGGTCATAAACTGTAAAGTTATGTACTGCTAAATTTGTTTTAAAATATAGCGCACTAGCGTTCAAAGAAGGGCATAACTTGACCGCCTGCAAGTCAGCAGTAATAGCGTGATTTACTTTTAGTTTTGCGTTCTTTTCTCCTCTTCTCGCGCTAAATTCTTTGATTCAACATGTTGTTGTAAGGCTTTTACATTACTAGCTTTATAGGAGCAACAGAAATCATATCAACTCCCTCTAAATAATTAGTAAAACCATCTTGTGTTCCGTTTTCATCTTCATTCATTGTTAATCTTAGTTTTTACTGCTATCACTGCTTCTGCTTTACTAAGTACAAAAAACATTTTGGTAAGCAGGTACGTCATAAAACACCATAGGGGATCTTATATGTACAATTTAATTACATTGTTATTATTACTTTATTATAATTATGATAACACAAAAATTAAAAATAAGTATAATGAAGCCGCGGAATTACGAACTAAACAAAAAGGATTTTATCAAAACCGTGAACAACCTAAAAATTAGAAGAAATTTTATTCACGAAATCACACAATTTCAGAATTAAATAGGGTTCAATTTTGTTTATAATAGAGCAAAGAATACGTGTAACATACTTACATTAAAAATATTTCAGTAATTACACATAAAAATATTTTTAACCAGGAGCGTCACATAAACACTGCACTAACTAATACAAATTGGCGCAGATACGCGGCTTTCGTATCGTAACTTGTTCCTTGAACGATCCGCGGTCTTGGTATTTTCGATATACTTCTCTTCCTATTGGTCGATTCAAAAAATTGTTATACAGGTCGACGCCAATCACAATCAGTAATCTACAGCCGCGAAATCTCATTTTTGCTTTTTTTGTATATACGCGGTTTTGATTAATGTTAGGTACGCGGTATTGGTCTATCAACGACGATATGTGTATCCGTGTAAAATTACAGCCTTCTAGCACTAACAGTCTCTGAGGAAAGCTGCGGACGGACGGACACGGCGAAAATAGAAGGGTTCCGTTTAGCCATTTTGACTATGGAAACCTAAAAAGCTCTTTCAGTCTGGAGGGGAGGGGCAATAGCCCTTGTTGCCAACCCTTGTAAATACTTAAATAGTTATGAACTTAGTTGTGCAGCTTGCTTTAGAGTTACGAAACGCACGGTTCAAAAGGAGCTGAAAGAGGCTCAATTGGATACAGACAACGCACAAAATCGTGCTAAATGAAGAATGAAGATAAGGAAGGCCGAGCCCAAATAATGGGACAAGGTCTAGTGGAAAGAAGAACAGCAGTAGCAATGGTGCTAGCAATAATATTTGTGTGGTCAATTTCGCTAACATTTCGTTAAATATGTGTAGCCTTCAAAAGTTGCACTGTTTTATATTCACCACTTCACAATTTGCAATCATCTACTACCAAACTATTTATAGACATATCTAGAATATACCTAGGTTTATGTGTAGGTAAGAGCTATAAAGCTAAACCGGTTTTAAATACTAATCATAATGGAAAACAACGTCGTTTGATATTCTTCATTAAAATGCTTTTACCACTGCTGCAAAACGTGATTGTTGGGGCAAATGAATAGCAAACAACTGAAAACTTTTGAAATGTTAGGTAGACGTCACAGTATTCACAGTAGTGAAAAGACGTGAACAGTAAATAAAAAAAACCGGACAAATGCATGTCGGGCTACGCATGCATGCCCCCCCCCCCCCCCCACCCTATCCGAATAATGCGGCTTAAGAAGTGGGTTTTCTGTTGTTTTTGTTTCATACCTTACAACGTTATACCTAGGTACTTAATAATCATTTTCAATGAAATTTGTAGGAAAATGTTGTTACTTCTCATTTGATTAGCGATGTCGTAAGCTTCTAAAGCCTACTTAGCTGTGATAGTTTTCCTTTTAATTTCACTATAGGTATATACTATACAGTGTTTTTTTTCACATACCCTACATCAACCATTTAGCTGTCTAAATTTGGACTTTAAAACTGAATTGAAAAATAGAAGCACAAACACTTGTAAAATTATTTCTTCTTTCCTTTAGTTGAGATACTAGCTGACCCGCGCAACTTCGTCTGCGTATACTTCTATTTATTTATCTACAGCGGAGTTTTCTGTAGACCTTTTCAATGTGTACAATACTTAGTAAGTTAGTACATTATTTTGATAAATCTCGTAGGGTTCAGCCTGCGTTTGCAAAGTAAGCGGAAAAAATGTAATTATTTACGACATCACATTAGAAAGCTCAAAAATAACAGTATTTCTCCACTATTTAATGGATGTTATTATACATATAAACCTTCCTCTTCAATCACTCTATCTATTAAAAAAAAACCGCATCAAAATCCGTTGCGTAGTATAGGGACAGTGAAAGCGACTTTGTTTTATACTATGCAGTGATTAGGTAAGTTATTTAAAACTCTGTGACTGACCCTTTACATTGGTGTTACAATTCTCACATTAGGCTGGTTCGATTCCCGGTTCAAACATCCGATTTTTTTTTAATGCAGTTCAAATTATTTTATTTTTTAAGTCAACATGAAATCTTCTTTCAGTAAAATGGTCTATCTACGAGTACAATATTTAGGATACTTGCCCTTCGGGTGGCATAGTTTTGGGACATTCTGTACATAAACCTATTTAGGTTTTAATTTGTTGACTGTATAATCTGTTGAACTGACTGTCTCTATGGCGCGGTGGGAGTGTATCCGACTGCTATGCAAGAGGTCGTGGGTTCGATCCCCACCCAGGATAAAACTTTGTGTGATGAGCACGATGGTTTATTCTGTGTCTGAGTGTTATTATTATCTATAATATGTATGTATTTAGAAATATAAAAGTATGTTTATCGGTTGTCTGGTTGCCATAGTACAAGCTCTGCTTAGTTTGGGATCAGATAGCGTTGTGTGAGTTGTCCCAAGATATTATTATTTGGTAGATATTAATATTTGGTAAGAAACTTACTAAGTCACCTGTTTACAACTTCAAACATAACTTTCTAGAGTATATACCTACAATTACTGTTAGGTAAATATTAGAAAATCACCTACATTATTATGAAACTACACAATTATTGTATAATGGTATTTACGAACTTTGGTATATAAGTACCTATAAGTAATATATTGTTCTGTTCATGATATCCAATCAATTTCCTTTTACGCTATTCTATTACATAAATACTACATAAGCTTAGATAAAGGATTATAGGGCACTTATAATCTATACTATTTATACTATAATCTATACTAATATTATAAAGCGAAAGAGTTTGTTTGTTTGCTTTGTTTGTTTGTTTGTTTAAACGCGCTAATCTCATGAACTACTGGTCCGATTTGAAAAAATCTTTTTTTGTTGGATAGCCCATTTATCGAGGAAGGCTATAGGCTATATAACATCGCGCTACGACTAATAGGAGCGGAGTAGCGACGTGAAATGTTGCAAATACTGGGAAAATTTACGCACACGAAGTTGCGCGGGACAGCTAGTCTATACTAATATTATAAAGCTGAAGAGTTTGTTTGTTTGTTTGAACGCCATAATTTTAGAAACTACTGGTCCGAATTGATAATTTATTTTACTGTTGGATAGCCAATTTATCGAAGAAGGTTATAGGCTATACAACATCACGCTACGACCAATAGGAGCTGAGCAGCAACGAAAAATGTTGCAAAAACGGGGAAAATTTACGCATACGAAGTTGCGCGGGTCAGCTAATAATATTATAAAGCGAGTTTGATAACCTCAGGAACTACTGGTTCGAATTGAAGAAATATTTTAGAGTTGGATAGCCTGTTTATCGAGAAAGGTTATATGCTACATAATATCACGCTACGATCAATAGGAGCTGAGCTGAAACGGGGAAAAATGACGCCAAGTTGCGCGGGTCGGCGATTTTACTTAAAGACGACTCCCGCAGTAGGGTGCAAGCCCTGTTTCGCGGGGGACTTTCCGAAAATACAAGCCACGGACATAAAGAGTCTCAGTCACTTTGTGTGATCCACAAATTGTTGTTGTACTAACAACAATTTGTGGATCACACAAGGTGATTGAGACACGGAACAACAATTTGTAGATCACACAAAGTTATGTCTCGTGTGGGAATCGAACCCACGACCTCTTGCGTAGCAGTCGGACACATTAACTCCGCGCCAATGAGGCAGTCAAGAGGCATTTTTGGTTTGTCTCTGTACCTTTGACCTCTAGGTATAGTACCTAGGTACCTACTAGAACGCTGGACATATCGCCGACAACAACACTGCCATTTTCTTTTGACTTTTCTTTTGGGTGGTCATTTGACAAAATCATATGGAAGTCAAACAGCAAGGATAACGACCATTTGGCATTAGTCAAAAACCATTTGAAAAAAGTTCATAGGGCCCATATTGTAGCAGTTGTGGGCACTCCTACAACTGCTGCGCAAGACAATGTGGGTTCAATTTTCACACATGATGACACGATAGATGACCTTAGTGAGAGCCTTAGTGTTGATTTAGTTTTGAGTTAAAGTTAGGTATCTGCAAAATCTCTACGTCACGGGGTTGCTCCCCGTGAAGAAGAGATAGACTTAAACAGTAGAGAGAGACCGAAAGTTAGTCTTACACACAATTTGATCATATTACTTCCGTGAAGTATTATTATAGTCTGTACAGTACAGATGTGTTGAGCGCTCGCCAGAAATAGCAACCAGGGTAGAACACGGCACTTGTACTTAGGTATTCAATTTCCGGAGTTGTCATTATGTATAAATTAATTAAAGAAATTATCACCTGTTGGGTAATATAATTTTACTTTCCTATATTATAAATGTGAGAGTTTGAATGTTTGTTAATGTTTATATGAATGGTTGTTGTTTGTCGCCGAAACGAATTTGGATAACTTAGTAGGTAGGTATTTGGCATTTTAGAACCTAGGTATATCTAGTTAATATAAGTAGGTATCTACCTGCTGCCTGCCTACGACTAAGAGTACCTATAGAATGTACTCTTACTCGCTCTCTCTTTAGAAACAAGCGCTAATCTATTAAATATCTAAGGATTAACTTCCTGCATCTGAAGACCTTCCTATCCTGATCATAGCTATAGATAGCATGACCGTACCCAGAATCATTTAAGGCGAGGAGGGGGGCATTAAGACACCGGCCAAATGAGCAGGCACTGTGACCTAATTAATGTACTTACCTACCTTTTTACAATTTTGAGGTGTCTGGGGGTTCAAAAATTAAACAAATAAATAGAAAAAATATCATAGGTATGTCCTTCCCCGGGATTGAAACTATCTTTATACCAAATTTCATCTAAATCAGTTCAGCTTTTTGACCGTGAAAACATAACAGTTACTTTCACATCTATACCAATATTATAAAGCTAAAGAGTTTGGTTTGTTTGATTGAACGCGTTAATCTAAGAAACTACTGGTTCGAATTGAAAAATTATCTTAGTGTTGGATAGCTCATTTATCAAGGAAGGATATAGGCTACATAACATCACGCTACGACCACTAGGAGCTGAACATCAATGAAAAATGTTGCAAAAACGGGGGAAGATAACGCAGATGAAGTTGCGCGGGTCAGCTAGTTTACCAAGTGCGGACTTCATGATTTTCCCTTCATGAAAATTGAAAACATGGTTAAGGAAACAAAACAAAAGCTACAGCAAAATGTAAATTAATATCAATATGTTATCTGTTACCAAAGAGGTACAATAAAAAGCAAGGATGTGTAATTCATTCTTGTTCAAATATAGCCAAACTGTTGGGTAACTCTAATGCTAGCTCTGACTCATCCATGTTAAATGATAGGCCACAATGTTGCAGCATCGATGTACAGATGTCTATGCATAATCAACATTATTATTATTCCGATTTGAAAAGGTTGAAATGGTTAGAAATGTGACAGCATGCTTCATAAATTAAAGGTAATTAATCAAATATATATTATTCCATTGTCACAGAAAGCATTTAAAAATGTTAATGGATTTAATAACAAGGTAGGTACCTAACTACTAATCCAAGTTTTTTTTAGAAATCGATTTGATAAGCATTCTTAATTGCTCATCGCAATTATAGGTAGTGATGAACGTCGGTCATTTTTACTCAGGTATTCCGGGAAGTGTTTTTTAACTCACAACGCAAACAGGAGTGTTAAGTGTTATAACTTTAATTTGTATAGGTAGGTAACTATGTGTATTTGTCTATTATAGCGCCATACAGATGCATAAATTGGAATGCGTTTTTTTTATTAGAAAGTTTGTTTCATGAAGATGGGATGGATGATTCTTCGCTGCGCACCATAATAGGCTATGCCTATATGCATAGCCTATGAGGCTATGACGATCCTGCTGTCTTTTTAAAACCAAAACCTACTTAGACCTTCCTAGTCTCATAAAGACTCTTCAATTTTCTTTGCCGTAGTAGACTGACTTATTGACCTTGAACCATAATAATGTTTAAGACAAACTGTAGAAATTGGTTCATCGTGCTACGTGGATGGTGTCGCCGACGTACGACAAAACCAGTCTGTTAACAATATTTAAAGTTTTGTTTAGGAAGAAGCAAGCGTACCTACCTATACCTATCGTAGATACTTACGACTACTTTTACATGTTTAAACGTCCTGGTGTAGATCATTAATATTACTTGGGTAGGTATACCTAATTTGTTTAATATTATTACCGACAAAGCGAAGACCTTCGAGATAAAGAAGGCTTAGTGCCCACTTTGTGGTTCCAATATATTAGCGGATCTTCTTGCCGATGCACTTTATAAAGAAGTACCGGACACCTCGCGGTTTCACCCGCATAGTTCCTGTTCCCGTGGGAATACAGAGATAAAAAATAGCCTATGTCACCCGGGGTTAGTGTAGCTTCACAACGATGAAAGAATTTTTCAAATCCGTCCAGTAGTTTCGGAGCCTATTCAATACAAACAATCAAATCTTTCCTCTTTATAATATTAGTATAAATGATCACGAGGTTGACGTTTATTCCGTTTTATATCGTTTATAGAGAAGGCCCAGGTCGCAATGCGTTTTTCTCTAGCGCGCGGTTACCCGCAAAACCGCAGAAACGCATACATTTTTTTTTAAAGTTATTTATCAATGTGGGATTGTAGTCCCACATTACTAGCAATCCTGTTAAGCCCTCCAGCTAAGCTCAATGGCTTGTGTTAGGAGTGGGTTTACATCGGTAGTATAACGGGTAGGATTCGAACCATTAGGCTACCGCCGGTTCATAAAAACATT
The DNA here is from genome assembly GCA_945859575.2 of Herminia tarsipennalis. Lineage (NCBI taxonomy): Eukaryota > Metazoa > Arthropoda > Insecta > Lepidoptera > Erebidae > Herminia > Herminia tarsipennalis. The sequence continues at coordinate 26,483,028 of OX243831.2, read as the reverse complement.
ATTACTTAGTAAAAATCAGTCGCAGGTAAAAACCGCAGTCAGGCCGCTTGTGCCTACGCGTTTTCTTGTGTGTTTACTAGTATTGTGGAAGTATCTGCGGTTTTGCGGTCAACCGCGCGCGGGAAAAAAATCCAGTGCGTCCTGGGCCTAAAAGGGTTATATAATTAAAACGCAAAAGTTATTTTTAAATCTGTAATTACAATGCGCATAATGAATATAGCGAACATTGGTACTGAAATATTCACACTATCGTCCATTCGTATTACAAATGATAATTAATAACATGGAGTTCCATTTTAAAAAAATAACTACCTAAATTGTTACGAGACGAACTGACAAAAAATATATAATGATATATCACAATACACTTAACTCAAGTACTTATTTATAAATTGAACTAAATATTTACAAATTTGGTTATTAAAAGTGTACGTAAGGGCTCTTTTAGACGTCCCGTTTTTTCACCGGATGCCGGATTGAATTTTGACGTCTTTCTAACATTATTGTCAGTCCGGTATCCGGCGCGTGTGAACACCCTCATTATAAGCTATATAACACTGCACAATCCGACAAAAAAATCCATCTGGCATCCGGTGAAAAAACCGGGCGTCTAAAAGAGCCCATAGACGCGCACTGCACAGTCATATGCACTGATACTTGTCGGAACGTCATAGTATTGAAATATAAAAATATTGCTGGTTTGTATCAGCGAAGACTATGCACACAATAACTGCAGATCATAGATAGCCAATGGGCGCCTACAGTGATTATACGAGTAATAAAAATACAAAGGTATACAGGTGTAGTGTGCCTACATCATGGCACTATAGATAAATAATTGAACACATCACGAGACTAAGTTAAATATTCTCATTAGCCTTACGATAAACAGACAAAATTTACGATTCATACTACTAACTGAATAGCAGCTAGCTGACTTTTTAATATTTAGTAAAAATAATTTCTAATTAAAACACTCAAGTTTATAGAACATACAATTGTCACCACAACAAATATTAATTAACAAAACCCAATCCCACAATGTATAGTAACAAGCAATAGCTCTCAAAATATTACACAATTATTGCATAATGATCACGAACCACGATGTGTAAATAAAGTGCGTGTCTTTGCGATTGAGTATTTTCTGTTCGCAATGTATGTACATATTACTTTCTTTCTGTTGTTCCCATTCAAGAACAACGTATGCTATAAAACATTTTGAGAATGTATTAGTCATAGTTCGGTATATTATGAGATTGGAAGTATACTTTGGTAAAACATGTTAAGTTAGTGTAATGATTTGTGTATATTATAATTAACACCTACGTATCACATCGATGTGCGCTATCTAATCAAAGTGACCTATACATTATGAACTAAGTATTCACATTGCATGGTAAGACAAAAGCTACAGAATCTCTTCAATTAATCGTCAATAACTTTAAAACCTTTAATAATTATACATTTTAATTTTCGTGATGCCAAATATTAAAATACATTTTAATATTAGAGCCTGATTACAATTATGCACATCTAAAAACATTATAAACATAGTTTTTAATATTATGTTGTTAATTTATTGCTCATAGATTATAGCGAGGTACAAATTTAAGACAAGTAGGTGCATTCTAATAACTGCATACAACATTTAATCTATATTTTTAGATAATATGAAAATAAGCCATCTTTATTACATTTCTAAGCAATTTAAGATTAAATATTTTTTGTACATAAATAACTATAACATTTTGCAAGCGCTAGTTTTGCAGCTGTTCTATATCACACATATCTGCGAATCGTTTAAAAATATAGTTCCGATTTAAAAAGACATTTAGAACGAGGCCACCTAAATCTGAAAAAATAATATTGCTTCATTGGAAAACGTTCTTAAGTAGCACAATAGTGGGATATAACATTTTACAAGTTCTTAATTTTAATAAATAACAGAATTGTAACAGATAACAAACAATTTAAATTGAACCTTTACACATATATCAAATAGACGACGACATTTAACAACGGGCACTTAATATTGGATTTTGATAGCGATTGCGATATTTAAAATAATATCAGCTTTGTATGAAGGCAAATTGTAAATCTAAAGCATTTGTTATTTATGTGTTATAGTTTTGTAGAAACAATTACCATCAGTCTGACAACCGAATACTCAAACGGTGGTTTCAGACTAGCGTTTAATACGCTCGCATAAGCTTGTCATTGGAATCGCATGCAGGCACGTATAGGCGCGCCTTTTGTCACACGAGCAACTCGTACGAGCTTTGATGCGATTATAAGCTCGTATATGTGTGACTGACTAACCACTACCGGTTCCAGCGAACACACCGTAACATACACGCCCGTGTACGTGAATCCGGTTTTCTAAGATGCGAAATGTAACATACGTCTAAGCGCGTATGCCGAAACTACGCGCAGAAAAAACGCTAGTCTAAACCCGATAAAACGTCGCTCAGTTTTGAGACGCCGTTAACTATCATGCTGTTACTGTCACTTAAAGCTGAACAGTAGCGACAGATATACGACACGACTCCCAGTAGTAGGTATCGTTCGATTATATTCGGAGTTAGACTGAGTTTCCACGGCATTATTCTGCACGTTTTATTGCATTATTAAGTAGTAGCTATGTTTTTCCTGTACAAACAACGTGTATCTAAGTGGTTCTATAGGTATATTATATACAAGCTGCTACTTATTCATGCAAATAAAACCGCACAGAAAAGTGCAGTGTGAACGGCTCCTAATGTTACACATTTTAATTTTTCACAATATTTCTAATGTTAATTAAAAGCAGTATTTTATATACGATTATATTATTGATCAAAGGGGTATACAGCCAATGACAAATTAAGACACATAATATTAGGATTCTTTACCTCTAAGATAGTTAAAGTAACTTTTAAAATGATTAGTTGTTTTTATTAAATAGTGCTTATTTTCGTGGTCTTTTTCTGTGATGGGTCAGGTTGATAAAGATTAGATACGGAACATATTTATGGGTAGCAGTTATCCATATCCTTATTAAGCGCCAGCCATAATATCATATGTGTAAATGTTGACCCTCTTATTCATAATAAACATATAAATTAGTAGGCGTTTTAGCAGCATTTAAACTACTTTCAGTTTTGAAAATGGAATGAGATAAAATGCTTTCAAAACGTCTGCTAATTTGTTTGTTTATTATGAATAAGGGGTTAGTATTTACACATTATGACAATATCACCGGCGCCTTCTCCGTAATTCTTATAAGTAGGGGTATTCTTTCAAAAGAGTTTAAATTTTTTTAAGGCAACTGAGCCATCCCAAGAAAGGCGTAATTATTTTTTTGAATTAAAATTCCCTAAACAATAATTACGGACGGCAATCTGAATTAACAACCGCTGATTGTCAAATACATTAAAATAAATAAAGAAATAAAAATACTGAACGATTTATTTTACTAAGCGTTTCAAATGAGTTGATAACTGTCATGATGACATTTGGTTTACAATAAGTCACAATGGGATAACATTTTAGCAGAGGCTTTATGCAAACAATGATGATAAAAAATCTTGAAAATTTAATTATTTCGACGAAATTGGGTACTTATATCGTGAATTTTAATATTTCATAAAAAAAAACACGGATACGGACGGATATATATTTTTTTCTATTCTATTTTAGCATTGTTAACAGAATACCTACACACCCTTTTCGGGTCGGATAGGGATTCATTTACACCTTGTATAGAAGATAATTAGCAAGCTGGAGAATTATGCCTATATGCCTTGTTTATATTAGATATATATTAGATATATTTCGGGACTTAATCGCGTGAATTATTTATTTGTTTAATATTACAGTACCTCACTGTAGAGATACGCTTTTGTGTGTGGGTGCACCTCATGTTCGAGATATAAATGTTTTAACGGTAATTGGTAATATTTCAAGGTGATTAGAGGATACTGAATTAATAAATTGGAATTTAAATTGTCTAAAAACACCTGTGTGATCATATTCGCGGGTGATCAAAAAAGACTGAAGGGTTTCATCACAATCACAATCACTTGGCTTAGCGTGCTTAGGAGAACCTAAGCACGCTAAGCCAAGTGATATCACCCAAGTGGGCATTCAGCAGCTATTTACACCAAAACGTTCCAATACAATAACAAAAATATGTGACTAAAACGCTAGTAATAAAATACTTGGTAATTATTATTTTAAATCTACGTAATACTTAAGATCATACTTTTAACGACTTTTTTTTTAATTAATATCAAACATGTTTATTTTAATATTAAATATACGTAAAATACATAAACAGCTCTGTTTAATGGGAGGTTATCAGCAAACTTTAAATACCTGTAACCAAACATCTGAGAAAAAAATATTTTAGATAATTTAGTTTTTTTTTTGTTAGCTTTATGGTGAACGTCAAGTTAACGATTGGCAAGATCATATCCAATACTACCAACTTTTAAACTAGGGGACATTTGATTGTGAACGGACAATAGACATATTTTGCCAAAACAAGTATTTTAAGTATACTAATAATATAAAGCTGAAGTTTGTTTCTTTGTTTGATCGCGATAATCTTAGGAACTACTGGGGCGAATTGAAAAAATATTTTTTACTGTTGGATAGCCTATTTATCGAGGAAGACTATAGGTTATATAACATCACGCTACGACCAATGGGAGCGGAGCAGCAATGAAAAATGTTGCAAAAACGGGGACAATTTACGCAGACGAAGTTGCGCGGGTCAGCTAGTTTTAAAATATTTAAAATGTATTTGGCGGCCAGATATAATAGGTTAGGTATACTCCTCACAATCAAAGAATTCCCTTATGACGTCTTCTTGTCACAAGTTACGAGTTTAGATTATTTCTAATTATTTCTAAATCTAGGGCAATTAATGTTATTTGTAAAAATTATTAAAGTTGTAATTCCAAAAAGGCACTTAATACACAACAAGTAATATAGCAGAGCGTTATAACCCCAGGGCTCTGTAGGCACGGGACAAATTAAATAAGTCCTAAAATTGGAAGTATTTCATAATATCTTGGGACAACTCACACAACGCCATCTGATCCCAAACTAAGCAGAGCTTGTACTATGGAAACCAGATATATATATATATATATATATATATATATATATATATATATATATATATATATATATATATATATATATATATATATTTATATTAATTATAGGTAAATAACACCCAGACAAAGAATAAATCATCGTGGTCATCGCACAAAGTTTAATCCTGGGTGGGGTTCGAAACCCACGACCTCCGGTTTAGCAGTCCGGGTCATTAACCACTAGACCAACAGGCCAGTTATGATTGCGTCCGTGAATTGAATATTTGTACTGTTTATTCTAAAGGAAGACACAGAGGAAACTGTTATTATAAAATGTTCTCTAGAATCTAGAATATAAACAATTACAAATTCGACTAATTTTAAATCGATTTCTCGGAATATTAGGTTTCTTTGGTATTTTTGTTTTATTGACAAGTAACATTCTTATATAGTAGTATAATTTTTTTAATTTGTAATACCAACATCATGAAATATGCATTCTCAAGACTAACATATATAAATTAACAAGTATTTGCATGTAGCTTTCTTGTACTGTATTGCCAAGGAAACGTAAAGGAATACTTTGATTGTGATTTCTATACCTAGTGCTTATATTTCTTTAGGACTTATAAACATGGATTTAATAACTGCTACACATTCCAGAATTAGAATATAAACGAATTTAAAACGAAATCACAGATTAAGACCCTTGTCGAAACAGATTAAAACGCCTATGAATCAAATTAGCATTAATAAAAATAGTTGTATTACGTGTCACAATTATTTCAATTCTGTAAAATATATATGATATGCTTGCTTATTTACATCTAAATATTATATTGCTTATTTATAAACAAATACACGTAGGAATCTTTGGACAGTAATATTAGAACGTCAGCATGTTATATAACTAGGCACTATATTTTGATTTTATTGCGAAATTTACACAAGTTTAATTTACCACAAATTTCGAAGGGAATTATCGGTGTTTCATGAGACACTGTTTTAAAATAGCAAAGGTAAATATTAATATACCTTTGCCCTCTTATTCACAATAGTTTAACAAGCGAATGTTTTGCTTTAAAAATAAAAGAAAAAACATTCGTCAGTTAAAATGCTGTTAATAAGGGTAAGTTTAGTGCCACTGCAGGTTTACAATTTACTTGTATACAAATAGACATAGGGATTTATAAACGTCCCGATTACTTTCAGAAACAGATACAAGGGAACTGGAGGTTTAAAAGTTCGTAAAGTCATTTTCTCCTCCCACTATGCTCAATAAAAGTTTATATTTAAAACATTTTAAAAGCTTTTTGGAATTGCTCATCGCGGTCAAGCTAGAATACAGCGCACAATCGAAAAGTTTCGATATAATTTAAATATTAAGTGTCATGGTAACCCATATGATGTCCCACTGCTGGGCACGGGTCTCCCCAATATAACCTACATAGTATATTATAGATAGATATATTACGACAGTAAATATACAATTTCTCAATATTCTAAATTCTGGTGTAATTGCTTCTTTATTACATGTTACAATAGTATGTAGGATTTTTTTTAATAGGTGGTATTGCCGCAATTTTAATTCCGTTTTTTTTTAAACCTTAAGTACAAAGTGAACAATGTTCCCCTCCTGTCAAATATAGTGCAACAAGTAAGACATAAGTTAAATACAAATTGAACATATCACACATCCTGTAAAAAAAAACGCTGTAACCTAAAAAAATTAGAAGTGAAAATAAAAACATTTAAAAATTAAAAAATAAACCGTTTTGTCTTAGAATTGTATTTTTATTTTTTATAGGATGTGCGATATTATATTAATTATTATCTTACTATTTTCACTCATGATATTTGTAGATACGCGTATAAAAGCATCAGTGAATATTTGACTTATTGGAAAATGGGAAACATGTACGATTTTATGTTTGTTGTTTTTTTTTAATTATTATAATATGGCTAATGAAATATTTAAAATAAAGACACGCGTAGTGATCATGCCTCTGCAGCTCATGTCAAATAGTAAAGTATTAATTAAAAATAATAGATTTCATTAAAATATAATTCAACTATTGGATAAAATATCAAAGTGTGATTTGCAATAATAAGATTAAGCTATGTTAAGATAACGATGTTCACACCTCCAGCAGTTAAACTAACGCGCTTTTACAATTTTATCTACATTGAATCTAAGCATTCCCATGGTAACATGTGGAGAGTATAAAATTATAAACGCACGTTAGCAAAACGCAAGTCAACGCACGTAAAACGCTCGTCATCTGAACATAGGGTTAATTATATTCATAGTATTAATGATTACGGAACGGGATCACCAGATCGAGTAGACATCGAATATTCATTCGTTTTTAACCGATCTAGTTATCGAGCATAATCGATAAGTAGTCAGTGCATCTTTGTTCTAAATCGACTCACCTTCAGCAATTCTAGGCACCACCCACTACACTGTAACATAGTTCAGCCAGACACAAAAAGTGCCAATTTTATAACTAAAAAGTAGGTTATTTTTCTTATTTAAAAAAAATCAAGGTACTTTAGTGGTTCGAAATCCAACGCGACAGCTTCACTAACAATTCTAAAATGTACTTAAAAAATAAAATTAGTACCTACTAATAAACAAAGACAATTGTCGTTTGTCGCATTGGAAACACGGCCGGGGTTGACCACAACTTGGGCACTTAGACAGTAAACATACGGCACTATTCAATGCACACGAAACAATACTAAGCTGTTAGAACATTAAATTTAAAAAGAGTACATGTTATAATTACACAAAATTTATAACAAAATTGTTTTACTAATCACAAAAATATTTACAATTAATTATGTCGCAAAAACTGTAGCACCTCTTCAAGGGGCGAAATAGTTTTCGCCCCTTAAGGTGCTACAATTTCCTCAAGGGGTAAAACTAACAGAAGGCACTGGCATGAAAAATAACGGAAGGGAAGTGAAAGCCGAACACATTTTTGTTGATAGGCATAGGAAGACTTGTCAATTATTCGATATCGATTTTTTTAATGTGCAGTTTTTTAAATCATAGACATAAAGACTAGACTGCGCAATAACCTCACAAAATTGAACACTTTCTAGAAAGAAAAAACGCGACTGTGTGATCAACACCAGTCTCTTGTAATGTCAAAGTGACACAAGCCTGTCCAATCAAATTTCTAGAAATATTAACTTCATACCTGAACGGGAAGAGTCGCAGTCCAGTCTCTATGTCTAGGCATAAGAAGACCTGCCAAATCGAAATTCAATTTTTTTAAAATATGTAGACGTTTGATATATTCCAACAGCTAGTGTTGTCCCGAAGTGCTATACCCATTGAGGTTCTTCACGCGGGGACAATGTATACCAGTGTTATGGGTGATGTAATAAAGGAGTCTCCTCGCTCTCTTGGCCTCCCCAGCGGCTACTACGATGGCGATCGCTGCACTTTTTTGTACAACATGACAGATTTTGACCAGCCTGTAAGTTTAAAAATAAAATATGGTTATGAAGTCTTCTTCTTCAAGTATTTTTTTCTTATTTATACTACGTCACACGTTACCCATAACGGTATCAAGGCCACCCAAATCGTTGATAGACAAAGATCTGAATGACACCGTACCACGCTCTTTATTTAAGGCATTTGTTCATAAATCTCATTTACTAAGTAATTACACTTGCTTCAGTGCCCTTCAACTCTTCAATAATTCAATAATATAAAAATACTATATTATATGAGTTCATAAAAGTTTAAATTTAAAACAGTTAAGTACAGTAAATACTAAAGAAAGTTTGAAAATCAATTTCTTTACGAAACAAATCACAAAAACCATGAGTTAGTAATATTAATTATGACAATATAATGCATAATCGCATCTATAATTCTAGGTTTAGTTACCACCCCCGTCCCCCGCTTCCTGTCACCATTTACTACTAAAAAATGCATCTGCGCAACCACTTTTTGCCAACTTCAATCCGTAAACATCAAGTTACGTTGATCCTACTGTACTATTTCACGGAAGGATAACTGACACTGTTGTAATTAGAACTCACGATAATAGTTAGGTCATTGAACATAAAAACATTGGTAACGTGTTTCCGAAAGCTGAGATCGGCAACAAACTGAACTCCCAGATCTTTGGCCTCAGGGACGCTAAGGCGCTGAAACGGGACTCCTATTGGTCTGATCAAGTACTCATATTGGTGTGGGTTACGCGCGCGGCTAAATGTTAAAGTAAGAACATGATTACTTATCTAAGCGTCTTTATTTTGGTATCATTATTTTTATTCTCATAATATAAATAAATATCTTGGGACAGCCAACACATGATTGTCTGAGCCTAAACTAGGCGAAACCTGTACATAAAAAGGCAACCACACAGCTGATAAACATAGGCACATATATATCTATCTCGCCATCAGATCCAATGATTTTCATTAAATTTAGTATGTAGGGGCGTACGCGGGCGATAAATCGATATACAGTGAAATTAGTCTCGAGAAATTTTTGCATATGTAGTGGTGTGTATGTTACTTAGATATTAGAGCGCGTTTCCACTATATCGTTCTGGCCCTTACAAAAATGTTTCAATATCCTAACATTACTATTTAATTTAATACTTATCCCTAACAACACTCTGATTTTTGTTTTCAATAAAAACAAGTTTTTATTTTAAAGAAAAAGGTTTTGACTTTATTAAAAAAAATATGTCATTCAATTTCACGTCCTTGAGCAAACGACAAGGCGACTACCGTGAAACAATAAAATATCGTGTCGTTCTTTAGATGATAGTAGTTTAGCTATAGGTAAAAAGTTTTGACCATAATAATTACGAAACAAAACAAATAAATAAATCGTCACTTGATAGTGGAAAGTGGAAACACGCACAAAACCAGAATAAACCAGTTTACTCTGTCCGCAGGTGCCACGTGCAGTCTGACGTCAGTCGCTTGATACCGTTAGAACATAAAGCACGCATTTCATTAAAAAAATATAATTATTAGATACGTAGTAGTTTCATTGTGAAATTTTGTATTTGTTGATTGTTGTTATTGTTTGTTATTATTGTTAAAATATTTGTTGAAGTGTTTAATTTCAAGTGTGTAAGTGTTGTAACTTTATATTGATAATTCAAAATGGCTCCAGTGTTAAAACATGGTCGAGGCAAGCCTTTGACTTCTCAAACTAAGGAAGTTTTGTACTGTTTGTACAAATATTTCGAAAATGAGTGTAATAACAACCCGAGCAGTATTATGACCCCCACTCAATTAGTTGCTAAATCAACAGGAATTTCAATAGCATCCGTCAGAAAGGTAGTATCAGAAAGCAAATGTCGTCCTTCAGATCAGGAAGTAACATTTAAATCTCCTAAAAAGAAACCGAATCGTAAACCTACAATAGTAATCGATAACTTTGATCAGCAAGTTATCAGAAGAACAATTCATGACTTCCACATCACAAATAAAGAAGTTCCCACTTTAAAAACTTTGCACTCAAAATTGAAAGAAGATATCGATTATAAAGGTTGTGTCAGCACGTTACGAAAACACGTCATGTCATTAGGTTTTAATTGGAAGCAAACAGAAGATAACCGGAAACTTCTTATGGAAAAACACGAAATTAGATACTTGCGAATTAATTATTTGATGAAAATTGCTGAATATCGTGAACAACGCCGACCAATTGTTTACACCGACGAAACATATATACAAACATCACATACCCCCTCGAAATCTTGGTCAGATGGAAGCACTTCAGGTTTGAAGCAACATATATCGAAAGGCAACCGCTTAATCATTGTTCATGCCGGTGGTATCGATGGCTTTATACCAAATGCATTGCTTATGTTTAAAGCCGACCAAAAAAGTGGAGATTACCACAACAATATGAACTATGACAACTATTCAAGGTGGATTCAAACTCAATTAATACCCAACTTACAACCAAATAGTGTTGTTGTTGTTGACAACGCACCATATCATAACTCAATACAAAATCCTGCACCGAATAGTAATTCTAGAAAACAGCAAATGATAGACTGGCTGACATTTCGAAACATTGAGCATTCATCCACGTTGCTTAAGCCTCAATTATATGAACTGATTCTGCAAAACAAGGCGAGATTTATAGAGTACAAGATAGACGAAATATTACGACAGCACGGTCATACTGTGCTGCGTTTACCACCATACCATCCGGAGTTTAATCCTATAGAAAATATATGGGGGATAGTGAAAACATAATATGTCGCAAAAAAGAATGTCGCAATGAATATGAAGGTTATAATGTCATTAGCTGAAGAAAAAATGAACGCCATAACTGTAGAGGAATGGAGAAAAGTTTGTTTGCATGCTATTGAGGAGGAAAGCAAATATCAGGGTAGAGACGCAGCTTTAGACACAATATCAGAACGAATCATAATTAATTTAAATAATTCATCTGATGAAAGCGAGGATGGGGATGATTGTGATATGCCTGGGGTTGATGAATTATTAGAATAAAACATTTATGGCCGGAGAACACCTAATTCATACACGTCTTCACTGAAGTGAAAACCGGCATTCAATGCTTGTAATGTTTGGAACTGGCTTGTCTGCCTCATACAGTTCCATAGATTACAATGCGGTGGATACACATTTTCACGACCGTATTAGTACGTAGTGCGTATGCGTAGACGTGCACGCATTTGGTGTGCTCCAGCCACAAACGTATATTACCTTTAAAACAATAAAAACTAAAAATAAAATGTTGTTTTTTTTATTTGCTGACCATACACTACTACAAACGCAAAAATTTCTTCAAGCTAATTTACCTGTACCTATGTTTCATTTCTAGAAAAAGTCGTTAAAAAAAATGTAAATAACTAGTAGTATTAATGAACGGAGTACGAGTGGTTTGCCAACTAGCTCGTTTTGCGAACTGGCGCTATTCGCCAAATTGCGCCTTTGACCAACTAGAGCCATTCGCCTACTGCGCTATTTAGATACTATGTTGTACACATAATTACAAAAGTGAAACAAGTAAATGCTAATAACAAAAACATTTATTTATTATTTATTGTAAAGCCGAATGTATACTGGCTATCAGTAACCTGATCAAAATGTTTTATGGCTTATTTTATATTTGATAAGCGTAGGACACACTTTTTAAGATCTATTTTCTTTTCTAAAAAGTCTGTTAATATATATTTTATGCGTTTGTCTTTAAGGGCCGACTTCTTTGCACGGTTATTATTTTCTTGATAAGCACCGGCTCTATTTAATTGAAATATGCTATCAATTGCTTCGTCGCGGAGTACATTAATTAGCTCAATAAGCGTTGTTTTTTTTCTGTGACATTTATTATTAACTTTGAAATGCCAACCTTCTAAACTATTGATGGTTCGATGGCGCTCTTCATAGCAGCTTATAATACCTATATAATTTTCACGCATCCATTGTTTATTGAAATATTCGTTAAAGTTTTTAGTATCACTTGGTGCATCTTCGTAAATGAGAGGCCACGCTACAGATATATATTGCGCTGGTAAATGTGCTAGTGCAGCGCATCTTGCAATATGATTTAGCAACTTCGGGAATCTCATGTATTTTTAAAACTCGAGCCTTTTTCCAAAGGTCTTGGCGAAAATGAAAAAAACAGCCTGTAACTAAAACATTTGGGAATACTTCACGGATGCCGTTGATTGCACCAACTTCGAAATCAGTTTTAAATGTCACAGGATTAAACATAGGCACCTTCTCTTTGATAAGTGTAAACAGTCTAACATATGTTCTTTGCGATTTGTTAGACAGGAGAGCAAAAAAAACTGGTAGAATATACGTCGACGCCTCTGTACTATTAAAATCCGCATGTATCGTATATAGCTGTACGAATGGATTTGGTACAGATTTAAATGTACCGTCACTAAAAAATACAGTCATATTTTCAAGTTCAGCTTCCATTTCCCTCAGCATGAAAACTAAAATCCTGTCTTCCTCTCCGCTATCGTCAATTAAAAAAATCTTTCGTAAGAATTTCGGGAAGCTTAATATCTTTTAATACATCAAATTTTGTTTTAGTAACATCGAAGGCTTTATTTCTAGCCCGGCGAAGTGAATCCTTTTTTTCATAAAAAGTTGGCAAACATTCCACGTAATTATCCCCTTTCTTTTTTAAATGCAATGTCTCTTCATCAAAAATTGCCTTAAGACCAATAAACTCATTGGATACTCTTTGTCTAACTGTATCCATGATCTTCTCTACTTCGTTTTTCTTAAAATCTGGTATACAAGTATGGCCCAATTCACGACGTATATTTTTTTTGTCACTGCTTAAAGTTAGGCTCCCGGAACATGTGCGATTTGTACATCGCCATATTGTAGATTCATTCAAATTTCGTTTAGAAAAAAGATAACGATAACCAGCTCGTAACAGAACATCTCCGCCTCTTTTACTTTTAACAAATGTCAAATCTGGGGCAGAGTCAGTAGACCCAGCAGCAGAATACATTATATTCTAATTATTATATTATAATTCAATAGGAAAATCTAGGAAAATATACAAGGACAATAATGAATGACAATAACAAGAATATGTTTTTATTTTTCTTTTTTGCTGTCAGTACTATAAATAGAGATTGATACCAAGGAGTATTTTATATCTTGTATATACTAATCATAGTCTGCCATGGAAAACTAAAACTGCTCATTGGCATACGACTCGTACTCCTCTGAACTGTACCTACACAATGACAGTATATAAATAGCGCCGTAGGCGAATGGCTCTAGTTGGTCAAAGGCGCAAGTTGGCGAATAGCGCCAGTTCGCAAAACGAGCTAGTTGGCAAACCACTCGTACTCCTAATGAACAATGCGGGCTCGGAATGCAATCAGCTCAGGGTATAGTTACAATTAGGTCTGCATAGTTATTAAGTGGCTATGTCTAGGTGTAAGTGTATATAATTTAAGTAAGTTACGTTGATCCCACTGTTGTAGTACCCACTAAGACGGCTTATGACTTAGACTTACCACCGGTAAAAGTTCTATACAACTCATATCCCAGCGCAGGGTATAGTAATAATTAGGTATGCATAGTTAATAAGTGGCTATGTCTAGGTGTAAGTGTTCATAATTTGGGTATAGATTTTTTTTCCTTATCCTTTTTTGTTAACAAGTTGTTAATTTTGGTTTTGTTTTTTAATTTGTGTAAAAGGTTGGACAAAAGGTTAACTTAACCTGTCCGTGCGAGTGTGGACCTATCTGTGGCAGTTTCCTAAGATAAGCTTAGATTAAGTTTAGATTAAGGTGGTGCGCCAAATTTTTTTTTTCTTTTCTTCCTAACCGAGCGAAGCTTGGTCACCCATGTACTTTCTAATTATATAATAGTATATTATAGATACATTCCTGAGTAGAAATCGAAACCACCACCTCTGGCTTAACAGTCAGGGTCTAACCACTCGGCAAACAGGCCAATCGAGGTTAGGTCATTGCATGCGTATACATACATTGGTAAATACCCCATTGCTGTTGTCAATCTCATAAGAAGCTTTCAAGACATTGTGGAAGTAAGACAGAGGAAGTAAGAACCAAATCGAGTTTTGCGTGATACAGAGTGAAGTTAAATGTTAAGTGAAACGAAAGAACCAATAACGTTGTTATCCACCCAAAGCACAATGACTGAACCAATTAAAACTTTAAATAAACGTCCAACCGATTCCAATCACGGTTCATTGGACTGGCCTGTTGGTCTAGTGGTTAGTGCCCTGACTGCTAAGCCGGAGGTCGTGGGTTCGATGGATACATCTTTGTGTGATGAGCACGATGGTTTATTCTGTGTCTGGGTGTTATTTATCTATAATATGTATGTATTTAGAAATACTTAAGTATGTTTATCAGTTGTCGGATTTCCATAGTACAAGGTCTGCTTAGTTTGGGATCAGATCGCTTTGTGTGAGTTGTCCCAAGATATTATTATTATTATTATTTATTGAAGAGTTTCGTTGTCTGTCTCCGAAACTCATAATCACATCTTTACGAAATTTATATAGGACCATTTTGGAATAAACCAATTTAGAACAAAAAGATTTTTTTAAATCCGTCTATACGTGACAAAGTTATGCCCCAACATACATAAAAAAAATACAAACATCCGAATTGAGAACCTTCATTCTTTATGAAGTCAGTTAAAAATCACTTTAGCCAAGAAGCTTTAGCGCGACAAGACTAGCGCAAGACTACTACTACTATTGCTATACTTCCCGTGGCACTGATGATAGCCTATATTTCAAGATCCCAGTCGTGCCAGACCTATTTTATTTTCTGTGGTGTTTATATGTACACTCAATGCTAGCATACCAGCTAAGTTGTATAGACGGCCACCAAGAGGCACCAGATGAGAAAGGTAAAAAAAAAAATATGTTATCTTATTTTCTGACAGTTGATTTTCATATTATATGGTGTAAAATAATATAAAAATATATTATTCAGCATTGACAGACACTTCCGCCAGATACTTTAAAGTGGTCAAAAAAAAGTGACAACTTATCTTATTTTCTGATGCTTGATTCTTATACATAAGAGATTATATGGAACATATATTTGCTCAGTCAGACAGATTGTATGGGTCAAAGATTCTCCCAAAAACCAAATAGAATCAGCCTCACATTTTATGTCAGAAAATAAAACAGGTCTGGCACGCCAGGGATCTTGGAACACTATATTCTATTCTAGTCTGATAACTACATTACTATTAAAGTTTCATCAAAATCCATTCAATAGGGTATTCTAGCCTGAAAGAATAATAATAATAATAATTAAAGTTTATAATGTTGATTTCCTAATAAAATCCACACTTGTTTCCGCAAAATAAACACGCTTTCCTGCTACAAAATTGCATTAAAATTTAAACATGTGAATTCCCGCTAAAACGCTGTCTGCCATGTTCATCACGTCATTACGGCACAAACCAATATTACTCAGCGCCAAATACAATGTCGGCAGTGCCATCTATGCTGGCTATAATAATCGAATTTAATAATTTATTGTTCCCTATCGAAAGTGCCCCATATAAAGGATGATATATAATATACTAATAACCTCCCTCGCTCTAGGCTTCTTTACATAACACTATATAACTTTGTATTATCAGTTTTGGAAAAAAAAAAAAAAATTAACCCTAAATCATTTGTTTTTGTAGTTATGACCATGACCACTTACAGACTGTTTTACTAAAGTAAAATCATTAATTATTGTGAGGTTTAGGCCCTCAACCTGACAAATAAACATCGAATTTACTCCGGGGTCTCTCAGATGTTTCCGGTTAATAGTTGTGTGACAAAAGTAGGCAGTAGGCAGTGAAGAGTTATTTTATATTTTTTTCAAAGATTTAAATTATTTATATTTAGATATTTATTTATTATTATTTAGATTTAAATGTTATTTGGTGTATTGTAAAGAAGCCAAGCGCGGGAGATCATTAATATATTAAAAATCATATAGTCCTATATATAGTTTTAGCATGCAAGAGCAGCAAACATCCATCCATCGATCCTCACAAACTTTCAGTTTTATAATATTAGTGGGTATGTTACCTGTGACAGATGCAAGTCATAGAGATGCAAGGTGCTGACAGACATGTCGTTTGTATCGTCAGCCGGCGCCTGTACGGATGGCGAAGGCTCGAGGCCGAGGGCTGAAGCGCCGAGGGCCGAGCTGACGCCGGCTAGGCCGAAAGTCTGAGAGCGAGACACCGTGCCTGACCGAGCAGGACCAGGCGCTTCATCTTCGTCGCTTGTTTCGTCCATATCCTGTGGAAATTTGCATAACTTTAAATATTCTTCATTCTTCTTTACATAGTATAAAACAAGTCGCTGTCTGTACGCGTCTTCTAAACTACGTACCGGATTTTGATGCGGCTTTCACTATCATTCTGATAATTTCATAACAATAGTATATATGTATAATACAGGGTGGCACAGAAGTCCTTGGAAATATAAATTAATAATAAATAAAAAACTAACAACAATAAGGAAAATATTTCAATTTTATATTAGTCTTCAAAAAATGGGAATTACTTTTTGAAAATTACATCATCAAAATGTAACCCGTTACGAAATGTACCCCCTGTAAACGATGACGTCAAAAACTATCGATAGCTGCGCAGCAAGTCATTTCTGTGATGTAATTGACCGCAATTTTATGTCGTTAACTTCGCTTTTGATTTAGCCCAATAAGAAGTATTCCATCAGGGTTAGATCTGGACTACGTTGTGGCTAGGCTATGTCTCTTTTTCAAGATTTCACTTTGTTGGGGAAAGTTAAGTAATTACGCACATAGCGAAATAAGAAGTATGGACATCCTGTTGAAACTAGGTCTGCGTATTGTAGCCAAGAAAATACAATGCAACTCAAGGGGTAATAAAGTCCTGGATCATCGCTACATATCGCTCTGAAGTAACTGTAACCGCGACCTCTGCTGTACGAGTAGATTGGGTAGGATTTTCTTCAATTTGTGGTGTCCTTGGTCGACCCGACCGCTGTTAAACAGTCTACTTTGCAACCCTCTTGATCGTTTGAATATATGGAGTGTCTCGAAATTTTCACCGCTTTATAATACAAGCATAGATCATGAATAAAATCCAACAGACAATGAGAGTGAGTGGATAGAAACTGCACCATCAAAATTGGTTTCCAGCCCCTTAAACAAGTGGCATAAACGCTAATCGAATAGATTGACAAATTATTTATGCGCGCGTGCGCGTACAAAACCGCGAATATAAAATATATATATTAGCTGAAGATCAACACTTATATTCCACTTATCTTGAGAGGCTTGATTGAAATAGGTTAGAAGGACTTCATTATCATAATGTTATTACTTACAGGTAATCTGTATTGCTGTTTTTGCTGCGGGTAGTATGAGAGGACAGCAGGTAGCGGTGTCACAGCTCCAAACAGACTCTGCTGAATGTACGATCCAAGCATAGTCTTGTTCTGAAATAAAAAAAAAAATACAACCATCTGGTCTGCACGGACAAATCGGCTGCTCCGTGGAAGTGTGTGAGATTGCTGCGCAAGAGGTCGTGGGTTTGATTCCTACACGGAACACCACCTTTTGTGATTGACAAATTGTTGTTCGGAGTCTGGGTATACTTTGTATACTGTCTGGGTAAACTCATGTGTCATGCATGATTTGTATATTTGTAAAGCACACAGGGACACAGGGCTTGTACCATACTGGCGGGAGTTATCTTTATACTTAAGAATAAAATAAAAAATAAATACAATCCTCAGAGGAAATTTGTCTCTCTCAAAATACATTGTTTACAAGTTACAACTGCATTGAATAACAAACACAAGGGATAAAAATACTACATATAAAAAAAGTCCCAAGCGTCATCTTGGAGCGGACCTGAAAAATGAGGATCTTGGTCTCCAAAGTGTAATTAGAAAATTTAAAAAACTTGAGAGATGTCAAGAGACACCCGGATGGAACGAAGTTCTTATCTTAATTTTTTTTTTATAATCTTCGCAACAGCACACTGTTCAATGCGAAATAGAAAGACGAAACGAAAATAACTTACAAAAAGACGATTGTATACCGAAGGCGCGAACCCACAACTACACAATTGTCACCAATACTGTGTACCGAATTTATGCCTCTAGACCAAATCGACAGGTGACTTCTTCGTCAAATTAGATGTTCATATCTTACGCGCACGCCGCACGGCTTGTGTGTGTCAAAAAGTGTCGTTACAACTTTTCGTGAGATTTTTTTCCGTCTAGCCCCCTTTCACAACGCGCGATAAGCAACTTCGTTCCAAAAACACTGCCCTTGTACACCATATGCCTGCTGTTTTATTTTTAAGACCTTTATTGTCGCTATCTTAATTTCCGGACCGATATGATTTAGGAACCTTTTCTCAAAGGCCGGCAACACATCTTGCTAGACCTCTGGTGTGGCAGATGTCCAAAAGTGGTAATTAATTACCATAAATTGAGCCGCATGTTCGTTTGTTTCCCATCATATAAAGAGGGGTTCCAGACTCAGTGGTGACCAAGGAGATCGAGGTATCTCGCGGCGACCGAGTACGTACGTACAGCCGTGTCGTTCTCTCGCCAGTCGTGTCTTTATAAATCGTCGTGTATAATAATAATATAAAGCAAGACCGCTTGCGCTTTGAAGTGCCTCCGACTGCATGATATTAAATACGTAGGAGGTCTTGTTTCAATCTTTTTGGGTAGGTGTGGTTTTTTTTAATATATTATCCTAGTGGTCTAGAACCATCTTCACATTGTTGCCTTTCTAATTTATTGAAGCACATAGCGATCGTTTAGATGGTTTCAAAGTCTACAACGGACATAGAAACATTTTTTGTTTTATATATTAAGAAGATATATAAAAAAGAGAGAGGTGTCTTGGAACGTAGTTCCTCTTGCTATATTTTTTGTGTTTGTACTAACTTATGATTAATATATAACCTGTAAGAACATAACATTTAAAAAATTGTCCTATTTCAAATTAAGACTTTACACACATATATTACACACAGCCAGTTTGACATAGGTAAACAATACATTACAACCTTTTACAAAAATGCAAACAAACTAAATAACAAAACCAAGGAGGTTGGATCTAGCTTCACTTAATCATAAATTATCGATGTCAAAATGTTACACTTTTATTCGCCTAGCCTCCCAACCCGCAAACAAATGATAATGTGCGTTAAGGAATTACTTTCCAAAAATATATACTTACGAGATTGTTAGTAGCAGGTAACGCATGATGCATGCTCTGTCGCAGTGATCTAAGGAACTGCCTCTGCGAAGGTTCAGTGGGGTGCCAGCCGGGATGACGGCACGAGAACGCGACTAGAGACAACTCGGTCTTGCCTCCCTCGCCTTGGTCGTATTGGGCGTTGCTACCTCCTGTAATGTACCATACGATGTTGCCATCAAACTCTACATATTATCGTGTCGTTCGTGGCTCGTAATGAAATGGAAATTAAATGTATTTTAACTGTCATCCACGACATTTTGCAGTGACGACAGATTTTCAAAAAACAAACTTAATCGTGTCAAAAGTTCTTAGTGTAAACTGTACTTTACATTGAAATCTATGGAAACGTTATCGACGGTTCTTTAATCTATGTATTTGATTTATTTTCTAAGAGACAATGTACCTAGAGTTGTTTATTTTCCCAAATAAAGAAAATAAAATAAAAACGATAGTAAAAAAATATTTGTTTATTTATTCGACCTTCAATAAAGGACAAAAATCTGATGTTTATGTGATGCCAAATTCTAAATTTACCAATTACTCAGTTATAGAAGACCCCCCCATGATGTATATTAAAAAATTAACAACTTCACCTACGTTAATATACAATGGAACTACTACGATTTTTTTTGTGTTTACGTAGCCAAAAACAAATCAGTAACTTGTGTGACTATCCGGTGTGATAGTTCCTTTTAACCTAAGAAAACAAGGAAGAAGGATCCCAAGTCGTTAACCGACGAAAAACAATGGAGAAGTGCGTAGTAGCATACGAACTTGGCCGATTTTTTTCAACATCTACTTATATAGGCATTTTAATATGCAAATGGGAAGTTCATATATGCAAATGTTCTAACATACCTTTCGTTTTGCCAGGCGCATGCCAATCAGGATGACCATGCCGACGGATGTCCAGCTGTGGAATTTACACATCTTGATTATATATTGGACTACGCAATTGTTATTGACAGAGCGATTTGCGAGAGATAAATAAATACAAATATTTACAGACAACACACACGGCATCCACATCTCCATACTGAATTTCATGTGAAAAGATGACAGACAGACATAGTTACTTTCACATTTATAATATTTATATGGTTTTCTAAATTTAAACATATATAAAAATCAATGTTTGTATGTATGTCCTAAACCATTGAACAGGTTGTGATGAAACTTTAGCAGAATATTCTGGGAAGGCCGGCGAGTGCTCCTGGCTTTAAAAGCCACAGCGAAGCGTGACCGAGTTCAGCTTATTATAGATATACTACACCCAGACACAGATCAAACAATCGAGCTCATCACACAAATATTTCTCCTGGGTGGGGATCGAACCCACGACCTCTGGATTAGCAAGCCAGTCATTCAGAGATCTTAAAGACATTTTACTAACCATATTAATTCCAACCGACTGACTTATCATAAAAAAAAAGTATCTACTTGTCAAGGAAACTTGCTAGGTTTGTTTTATAGTTTAGGAGTTTCTATGGCGACCTTCCAACTCCATCATCAGATCAGATGTAAAAATACTTTAGTGTACCAAATTTGAGCCCAATCGAACGTTAGGAAGTGGTACTAATTTAGCTTCTAAGATTTGACACACACAAACTAGCATACAAATTAACTAGCATACACACAGAACAAGTTAAATAAAAACTTATAAAAATGATAGTAGAAGTAAAAAAAAATGGATTATTACCTGAGCGAACGAGCAAACATCACCAATGCCAAGAACGCTGACTGTGAAGTTTCTATAAAAGTCTACGATGTCCAGTGCGCGCGATCGTAGTGAGAATAGCAAGAGCGGACATACTAACGGACTGAGTAACTCGAACAATATGTACACCTGAAACAAACACATTATTCATAAAGTACAAGCTTGTGTCCGCGACTCCTCCCGCGTGAATGCTGGTTATCACGATAAACATTATTCTTTGTACTCTATACCAAATTTCATCTAAATCGATTTAAGCCTGAAAATTTAACATCGAGACAGACATTTACAATTTTAGTTAGGATTACCATGTTCTCGGTGTAATAGCCGCGGACTGATGGCTCAACGTGCTCTCCATGCCACAAAATGGTGACGTTTTTACAAAACGATCACCCATCCATGGACTGACAGTCGCGTTGCTTAGCCTCGCTTATCTGTCGATTTACTCAGCCAATTGCGTTTTTGACTAAAATCTAATTTAAAAAAAAAATACCAACTACGCAATTCATCTATAATTTTACGTATATATACATTTTTAATCATAAAAATCAATAAAATATTTGGCTATGGAATACGTGACATGTATGGATCGGGTAGTTTTTGACGTATCTTAAAAAGAGGCTGATATGATTTCAGTCAAATATCGTATTATAAATCTGTAACAGCTGTTTGTTATACTTACTGCTCTAAATTGGAAGAGTTGTTGGAAATGTGCAGCGACATCTTTGGTATGCGCGCGTCCTTTCCACGCGGCGGGCAGATAGTGAACATGCCCTAACACCTGCACGAACAACTCTTCACCCCACGCTGGTCCAGTACACCCTCCGCCTAAGCGTTCCTCTTCACCTATCAGTGCTCTAAAAAAAAAAAATGTTAAAGTAAGCAGGTACCATAACTCATACAGTCGTTCGAACAAGCTGTCTAGTATTCGAACGCGACGCAAAAGGACGGCAGACCGCACTACGCTCACACAGCGTGGTCTCCATATCTAGGGCTGACGTATTTTTAGATGTTAGTTAAATTGATACTCAGACACATTGTTTATTTGCGACAACCGCAACTTACAGACGCTCGTGTCGGCATTAATCACAACGTCAAAGGTATGCGTTTTATAGTGTGCTAGGATTGGATATACTATATACAAAAGGAGTTTACAAGAATATACCGAGAGAAAATAAAGAATCCTAATACAACAAGCTGGATATGTTATACAATTTTGGAACGCCTTCAGAACAAAACTGTCTGAAATCCATGCTAATATTATAAAAATGTTAATGCTGTCTGTCTATTACTTTTTCACGCTTTCCGCTGAACCAATTTAGGTGAAATTTGATATGGAGATAGTTTATGTCTCGGGGAAGGACATAGGATTTTTTAATTCGCGATAACCGTCGTCACGTGGGCGGAGCCGCGCGCGAAATCTAGTGGTCTATAATTACGTGTCCGTGAACTATGTTTAGGTGTTGTTCAAGCGAAGTTCGTATGAATGTATTTCGTTCCTACACCCTGCGAAATAGGTTGTGTTTATTTACACTATTATAAAATGTTGTAATTGTCACCGTATGATTATGGCCATCGTTAGTTTATCAACTTTCTCACTATGTTATGAACTATCGAAAAATGGTGAACTACCGCAAATGGCGGGCTAATTAGTTAAAAATCAACTGTCCCGTGTCGCCATGTTTAGATCTCGTCGTTGATCAGGCAAAACGCAGCTGTTGAGGCATAACTTGAACAATAAGCGGCCTTTTCAGTTGCTCTTCCCATAGTTTTAATACGAACAATTATCTATATACCTAATTATATGTAGGCCGGGTCTTAATCGCGTGAATATCTATACTAATATTATAAAGCTGAAGAGTTTGTTTGTTTGTTTGAAGGCGATAATCTCATCATTCAGGCATTACTGGGAATTTGAATTGAAAAAATATTTTCGTTTTGGATAGTCCATTTATAGAGGAAGGCTATATGCTATATAACATTACGCTATGACAAATAGGAGCGGAGCGTCAATGAAAAATGTTGGACTAACGGGGAAAATTGGCGTAGATGAAGTTGTGCCGTCAGCTAATTTTAAGATAAATACTTTTCATTGCCCGACGTTCCAACCGTATTGCAACCGCCATGGTCATGGGTAGTCTAAAAACGGGTAAATACGATCAATTCGCCACGTGCTTCAACTAAACAACCACAATTTCTCGAGTGCAAACTAATTAAGACTAGTATTAATACAAACTCATCAGTTGTAGGTCAAATTTACAAATAGCACGTTAATAGTTCATATTATGTACTTACGAGTATGTCTGCGATAAAGGAGGTCGGGATATCTCAACCTTAATCATTATTATTGCGATACTAATACGAAAAGTAATACAATACAACTAAACTGCCTCTGTGGCGCGGTGGGAGTGTATCCGATTGCTACGCAAGAGGTCGTGGTTTCGATCCCCACCCAGGATAAAACTTTGTGTGATGAGCACGATGGTTTATTCTGTGTCTGTGTGTTATTTATCTATAATATGTATGTATTTAGAAATATATAAGTATGTTTATCAGTTGTCTGGTTTCCATAGTACAAGCTCTGCTTAGTTTGGGATCAGATAGCGTTGTGTGAGTTGTCCCAAAATATTATATATTATATTATTATTGTAACTATCACGCGTTACAAGAAATAAGAGAATTTGTCGATTAATGTTCGATTTGATGTCGTGGTATCACACGCATCATGGTTATTAACTTTTAAAAGGTAAAATAAGCACACTACTGACATTGTATACGGAAACCCTAAAATGTAGGTACAGTTCGCGCCACCAAAGTTTGCGTTTGTGAAGTTGTATTCGAATGTAGTTCAGCGCAGGGACGTCGTTCCCCACCCGTCTCCTTCATCCCCCTCCGATACCTAAATGATGATTTTTTCAGCGATAGTCGAGGCGGCCGAAAAGATTATTTTGATTATAAAATGCTCCTAGATCTACATTGACGGGATTTTGCGGAATATATTAATTTTATTTTATTTTTTTTAATAGAAAAGGACGACGCCCGCATTAGGGTACAAGCCCTGTGTTGCAGGGGACTTTACAAACATACAAGTCACGGACACAAACACCCAGACTCGGAACAACAATTTGTGGATCACACAAAGTGGTGTCCCGTGTGGGAATCGAACCCACGACCTCTTGCGTAGCAGTCGGACACACTCCCACCCCGCCACAGAGGCAGTCATATAGTTTCAGCATTGTTAATAGGATACCCCCTCGGACCAGGTAGGGTTTTTATACCCACGTAAAAAACCGACAGTATTTTCACATTAATATTAAGTATTAATATAATTAATAATAGCTTACCTGGCAGCTGCTAAGATGCATCCCAGTATAGTAATGATGCTTAACACATGTTCCACTGTAAGGACATCTTCGTCGTACACTGACAATACGACTAAAACGCCCAGAACACTCGCTGATAGAAACACCACATTTCTAAAAAAAATACTTAAGTTAATTTCTTTATCATCTAAGCGTATAATATTATAATGTACATAAACACAATTTTAAAACGTTGCTATTTTGTGTCCTACTAATTTTATAAATACGAAATTTTTGTGAAGATGGATGTATGGATGTTTGTTCCAAAACGCAAGAACAACTGAACAGATTCTAATGAAATTTTATAGTTATGTAGTTATTCACATCAGAATAGTACATAGACTATAATCTTGCTTAACGCGGGCAAAACCGCGGAGAAAAGCTAGTCTATACTAATATTATAAAGCTGAAGAGTTTGTTTGTTTGAACGCGGTAATCTGAAGAACTACTGGTCCGAATTGAAAATTTATTTCACTGTTGGATAGTCAATTTATCGAGGAAGGCTAAAGGCTAATAACATCACGCTACGACCAATAGGACTGGAGCAGCAATGAGAAATGTTGCAAAAACGGAGAAAATTTACGCAGACGAAGTTGCACGGGACAGATAGTAGTATAATATAGATGTCCAAGCCAAGTGTCACATCACAAAAGGCAAATGGAATTTGTAACCTATTCAGTACATCCGTGAGTAGACGGATGAATCACGGCAATTTTGATCAATTTCATCAGGGAATTGCATAATGGAATGTAAATTGTATTAACAATTCATTGTTATCTACATTTATAATATTAAGGTGAAGTGTATAAAGAAATATATGCAGAAGTCAAAGATAAGAAACTACGCATCGCCCGCCATACATTAGGTGATTACGCATTAATACGTTATCTTGTGGGAAAAGTGCCAAACTGTGCAACTACAAATAAACAAATGCGTAGTAAAAATAGTTGTCATTGTTTACGTAATTAATGTTATCGTGACATTTGGGACGAATCGTTGACGTATGGTGGTTGGTGACGAATCATGGACACAATGTACACTCAGACTCTAAACAACATTGTATAAACAATGTCGTTGAACACGAATTCAATTTAAATAATTCCAGTCTAATGTGATCGATTATGGAATAATCACTTGCAGTTTAATTTGTATAGTATTGACATGTAGCACACTTTAAAAAATAAAACATCTAAAATGTCACTACTTTTCACCAAACCTGACTTTATGAAATAGTTATTAGACCAACTTATCATTTTTTTTTGCATTTGTACAAATAACGGTACTTGCTAAAATCACCTTTTATCCTGAAATAGGATAGACAAATCCAAAATTACTTTTAGTAGGTATTCAATTATTGAATTGCCTCATTTTATTCAAAGTTTACGACATGAAAGTAATGTATGAGTTATTGAATTGCCTCATTTTATTCAAAGTTTACGACATGAAAGTAATGTATGTACAATGTTACTTACTAAATTACTTACTTGGCAATAACAGTCGTGATAGGCGAAGAAAAGCTGGCGAGATATTTAGTTGCAGGTTTATGAGCCCTATTGAGTCTGTCTCGTAGTTCATGTTCCAATTCGTTGAAATGTCTTAGCGTGATTCGGGCGTATAACGACCATGTACGAAGCCCTAGCGATGCTGGCGAACGCTTTATCAACTGAAATTTTATAAAATAACTATCAACGCCTGTTGTAAGTTATTAAAGGAATCATCTGTAAATAAAACCTAGAAATTGGCACCACAATCTAGTCACTAGCCTAACAATTTTCTGAAAAAATATGACTAAATGAAAATGTTAACATAATAGAGTATTCTATATCCATAGACAGAAAGCTAATCATAAAGTAGAAGATATGTCAAAAATTCATTTATAAATACCAATCAATCTTTCCTTCAATCCTATTTAAATATATGAATCAGTCCATGTCAATATTCAGAGAGGCACAAATAATAACATCATTAATCACCTCCGAGTAACTAGAGTCGTCAAGAGAGATGCGGTGGGACCACAAGTAAAGGGTAAATTACTGGTCGACCCACGAATCTAGCGTCAAAATGAGTCCCTTAACTAAAATGTAATGAAAAAAATGTATAGTAAAGTTTTAAACAAACCTCAGCGTAATTAAAGAAGAAGTAGAGTATTTGCCACGCTTGTATGAGCGGTGCAAGCAGTAGGTTTACTAAAGCTAGCCACGTTATTTGTCTCTCTAGCTGTCTTGCGAGCATCATTCGCTTTGAATGGTCCTTGTAGCATTCTCGGAGCTGCCAGCAGTTCTCCCATGGACTCCATGGACTAGCTGTTTAGAGTTTGCATGTTAAATACATGGATAACAATTATTATATAACTGGAAACAACTTCTCACTCTATTGTAACACAACTGTAGTGGGAATAATATTACTCAGTCAGCAGTAACAACATAAGAGAGAAACAAAGCGGCGATAGCCTAATGGCTAAGGCATCGGTCTCGCAATCGTGAGGTCGCAGGTTCGAATCCTACCCATTATCCTACCGAAGTGAACCCATTCCTAACACAAGCCTAAGAGCTGGAGGGCTTAACAAGATTGCTAGTAATATGGGACCCAATTCCATATTGTTAATTTGTTTTTATATCCAAAAAAATAAGTGTCATTTCAATAATTTGAAATGTTTGAGTCAGTCTTCTCTACCTAAGTTTTAAAATTGGTAAAACATAATGATAATTACGTTTTATATGAAAGTAAATTTATAGGGCGCAAGGTCCGCGCCGTGCGTTCTTACATGTCATTTCTCATTGATTATGAATAAAACTAAGTTAATGATTAAGGCACAAAACACCGATAGTACAGAAAGAGTCTTTATACAACCTGCGCTGGAGCAACGCACACAGACATCTGTAACGGACAATGGTTCTGAGATTCTGCGTCCGTGAGCGATCTCCATAGGCACAGGGGCACGTGCCCCCGCCCCCCAGGCGGTTGTATTGTGTACCGATATTCCTGTATTGTATTATCTACAATGTAATTTGCTAAAATATATACAACTTCAAATGATTTTGTAATGAGCAGTTCTGCCCCGTTGTTATAATTACAGTGACTCACTGTAATTATAACTCTATGTAAGTAACACAGTCATTTGCAATCCTATGTGTAAGTAATACGACTTACAGTCTTGTGTGTAATTAAATCGAGTTACTGTTAAAAAAACTGTAATTATAACAACGGGATTAAGGATGGGCAGGCTATATGACTACTGTGATGATCAATCCACATACAAATCCAGTATATTTGCTTTAGAGTAGGCCTCCTGGGGATATTTTGTACATTAGTTAAAACTTAAAATACATTTGTATACTTACAAAATAATAAAAACTCTAGGTTCCATTTCAAACCTCTGGACAAATAATGAAAATCACAAACATGGGGCACACGAATTTGAAGTGGAAGTAGATTTTTATTGACCATTGCCACCATATAATTGTTAAATCTGGAACGAAAAATTTGTTTAATGGTTTATGATGAAGAAACAAGTGCTAGATGATGGATTGATGGATATCATCCATCAATCCATCATCTAGCACTTGTTGGTGTCTGTAACAAGCTGACCCACACAACTTTGTATGCATTAATTTTCCCCGCTTTTGCAACATTTCTCATTGCTGCTCAGCTCCTATTGATCGTAGCGTTATGCAATATAGCCTATATGGGCTATAAAGTAGTTCCTGGGATTATAGCTTCAGTTTTATAATATTACTATAGATTAAATAAAATTAAAGTGGTAAACTAATGAAAAAACTGTTTCTCGTGTAGTATCAAGATAAGAAAAAGTTTGAATTTGAATTTGAAAACGATGGCGTGACAAACTTGAGGTACCTTCTAAAATCAAAACATGGAAAACCGAAAACAATAAAATCAAATCGTTATATACTCTTGAAGTAACATTAAAAGTCTGATTGCATGTTAGTCTATCTGCATATAACATATTTTTATATGGTTTTCATTGTTTGATTATATATAAAGTGGAAAAACTAGAGCACGAGTAAACTAAGGGAAACTTGAGTAAAGAGAGGGAGGAGAAAGGTTGTGAAGCCATAGTCTCGCTAATATGAGAATACTAATTATATTGGTTAATTAATTTTGTAAATGTTGATATAGACTCTACAAGTAGCAAAACGTAAACAAACTTAAGATTCATAAACGCAGATAAAGACAAGAAACTCGGCCTGGGGCCTGGACATTGCACTCAATACAAACATATACACAATAGACAATGTTTAATTCATTCCTATACTGTGGTCCGATCGTAAATACTATACACATTTACCAATCAAACTTCAATACCATTGCAACAGATTTAAAATTCTTAGCTATTTGTCGTGTGTTATATAAAGGGGTTTGAATTGGTATGAAACACTTGTCTTTACAGGCTGTCAGAATGGTTCAAGACAAAAAAGTTGCCTTAACACAGAATGGATAGTGTATATGCTTGTCTTGTGTATCTAATTTAGATGGGGTTTTAAATATTCGAGTGCTTATTTTTCTGGGAAAGTATTAGTGTGTAAAACATTATCCTAACTTATAAAACACCAGAGATATAGACTAAAACATGGAAGTGAGTCAGGGAAATTCGCGTTTGGTGATGTGCTTGAATTTTTTTCTCTAGAAGGTGGTTTATTTTTCTTAAGAGTTATTACTTATATTTAAAACAAACCATTTTCTATAATAATCTAAAACAGAATATTTCATACAATTAATAATGATAATTCATTCAGTGCCTATGTTACCTTAAAATTCCTAATTAAAAAAATAGTGGCAGCTATATGTAGGTGTGTAGTTTTTCCACTGTGTCTTTATGCTTATGTTTACACCTTTATTTATAATACATTAATAACAGTATTCTAACTTGTTTTGTCATCTTATATTACATTTCTATACTAATATTATAAAGAGGTAAAGTTTGTAAGTTTGTGACATAGCAGGGGGTAATCTCTGGATCAACAGAAACGATTTTGAAAATTCCTTTAACAATAGAAAGCCACGTTATTTGTGAGTGTCATAGGCAATATAATATCACGCTACGACCAATAGGAGCGGAGCATCGATGAAAAATGTTGCAAAAACTGAGAAAAATGACGTAAACGAATTTGCGCAGGTCGGCTAGTAGTAAATATAATGAAAAATAGAGACAAAGCACTTGCTAGTGTAATGTACTGTACAAAAGCAGTGTTCTACTGTGTAGTTTTATCATGAATGAGTCTTAAAAAAGATAAATAGATATAGAGGTATTGGTCTATCAGAACAAAAATTAAAATTACCTGAGTATTCTATGGTAAATGTCTAACTCGTTGATCTCTTGCTTATGAACGCACATATGGTGTTCTGGCTGTGCTTCTCTCACTCTGTCCTGTATTGTAGACCAGTTTACCCAAACTAAATCACTCTGTAAAAAAATTGAGAATCTTATAATAACAACATCAATATTTTGAATATATCAGTAAGTGAATCCCAACTTGTATGCCTCTAACTGCATTAGCAAGTGTCAATGTCATCATTTTCTTTAGACTGAGCCATTGTCTCTAAAGTTAGAACAACAAAGCAACTCATTCATGGAGCATTTGGCTTACACTGATTGCAGCTCTTCCTTGCTCTCCATGTATACACATAAACAAAATAATTTGTAAGACAGTATACTTACATCTTTAATTTTTAATGCATTATTATAAAATAATTTTATGTCATAAGCATAGTATAAATGGTATACTGATATAACCAGTCTCATCAACCAAATTACAGCTGAAAGTACGATGAGACACCACCTAGAAAATATACAGAGTAAATAAGATTATATGTTTAATTATCAATATGATAATACAGAGCATAAAGACTGTAAATATATGAACACAATCGCAAGGAGGCGCATTAAAATATCAATGGCAAGCTGAGCTCAATAAAAACAACTTACAAAGTAAAATACGTTAAATTGTAACATTTAAATAATTTTGTGTTGTTCAAATATAATGATATCAGCCATAAGCAGAGTTACAACCGTAATACATTATAGATACAGATTAAATCCTTGGTTGGTCTAATGACCTAGACTAGCTGGTAGTTTCTCAAAATCAATTGTAATATAAAACCAAGATATTTTTAGGAGAGGAAAGGAGGGGTTCAGCCCATGTGTAAAAGGGATGGGTGCACTTGACTAACAATAAAACCAGCAGTAAATCATCCTGGGAGATTTGAACACCCATATCCCTCCCCCACCCCTGGGCAACACTCACACTTAAGTGTCACAGTGCAATAGTTATTTTTTTTTACTATTTTTTTAAAAAGACTACTGTGAGGAAAGCTGTCCCAAAACTGAGTATTTGTCCATGGCTCATGTCATGCAGTCATAGCCTGAATTATAATTATGACTGGCTGGTGCATATTACATAAGTCAAAATATAAAACATCACAATAATAGCTATCTATATTGGTCGCAAAATGCCAAGTGTTTGGTGCACAGCAACTTAAACAATATTACTTAAAAAATTTTAAAATATCCTGGGCACACCATCACCAACATCATCTGATCTCAAATTAAGCAAGCTTGTACTATGGCAACCATACAACTGATGAACATACTTATATATTTCTAAATAGGTACATATATACTACAGACAAATTAAAACCAGATAAAGGAATTAACCATCATGCTCATCACAAAAAGTTTTATCCTGGGTAGGGATCGAACCCACAAACTCTGGCTTAGCAGTCAGGGTCACTATCCAATAGACCAACACTACAGCTATTAATAGACTTTTTTGCATGTTGTATGGGACGGTAGGAATATTTGAACTGTTCGCTTAGTGCAGATGCATATGTAACAAAATTAACATGTGCAAGTGAGAGCTTGTTGGATTATATTATAGATTTTCAACATAGTTATACCTTTTAAGATATCATGCTATTCTAAATTGCACCATGTTGAGGTAACACTCAAACTCATAGACAGGTTTTTCTTACTATCTCAATACATTTGACTTAATAAAATAGTTATGTTTAACACTATACTAAAAAGGTAATCATATTGATGTGACACAAAGCAATTTGCAAACAAAGCCAAACAATATAATTAACAATTTAATATTTATGAACTCACCATTTCCCAGAAACTTCTGCCACACATTGTGATGTTGGTAGAATAACATCATTTAAACTAAGTTTCTCAGTTCTATTAGCATTTGGACCATTTCTAAATAATGTTTCATAATCTACACAATACACCAAAAATGTGGAAAACCACACTATGAAAATAAATTGCAGCAAATAAAATAAATCTGATATTATCATTGGGTAAAATCCACCTCGGACATAATATCTGTACATCCTTGTAAAGAAGGAGTCCAAATCATCTATATGAGTCCATCCTCCTGAAAAGTACATAATATAAGTAAGTCTAACAGTAACCAGGACTTATATCAATGATATATAATTAGAACACATACATTTCAATGAATCACAGATAGTAAAACATAAAAAATAAAGTAATTCTGACATTATGTAAATTATATTAAAGCAACTTATTTAATATAAATTACCTATAATATTATTAAAAATAGAATTCTGATACAACAAAAATCGTGAATGGCCTTGAGTAAATAAACAACACGCCAAAACATACTATATTGTATTATGTTTATCATGTGCCAGAGAACAAAGGCACAACAAAATTACCACATGTCTTAAGACTCACCTTTATTTTTAGGTACTTTGTGGATGATGACTTTGTTCGCATCCTCATGCTCGTGATCTAGGGTGATCATCGTAGGGGCTGCATTTGTGCTCTCCACCAGACCCGCTAGTGGCGGAGTCAATTCGTTGTCAAGTGCGCTGTATGTTACATCGTGTCTACCGAAGTGAGCCATGATATTTCGATAGTAACAACAAAACAGTACGTTTCTACATATAATCACAATAAACAGAAGCCATTTACTATACACACATTCTTGACTTAATCCCAGAAAAATACAAAATAAGTTTGCAATACAAAGTTTGAATATTCATACAAAGGATTTAATTTATTGGAAGATTTTATCACAATATCTTTTTATTTTTCATAGTGTAATGTATGTTCTAATTAAAAAAATATTTATTAGGTTCAAGGACACTTAAAATTTTAAAAGTTCTTAGTTATAGATTGAATAAACTTCACAAACGAAATGACGAAAATAAAACCACGAGTGACAGCTATTTTTCTCAAACAATAGCAGTTCAATTTCACGCAGAATTTTTATAGATGGTGCTTGATTTAAGACAAGTTTCATTTTGTTTAACTGAGATGCGGGTTACTTTGACTTTTCCAGTTGTAGTCTGTAGCCTGACCTCTATACTTACTTGTAGTATAGATGTCAGTGAGCCCGTAGGTTATCTAGACATACGGTTCATGAAAAACAAATAGGTTTAAATTTTGAAAATGAGACACAAAGGGAAAAATCATTGTAGTATTTGATCTGAGTGGCTCGCACATTCTCCGATTTCAAGTTTATATTCTTTCCGTTTCAAGTTTGTATTCTTTCAAGTTTTCTTTTTTGAATCACAAAAGTCTCTAATTTAAACAATTATGGGTATAAGAGCGAAACACAGGGAACTATAAAGTGGAAGTCAATAGAGCCACTCTCAACTATTTAATATATGTTTTGTTTTCTGGTAAAACACTGCAATTTACTAAAAATCATGTATATTGTTGATTGACTTTTTAAACTAAATGTTTATAACGTCGATTACTTCATTAACTAAACAGGTATTTCCGTGTTCTTGCATTGAGAAATTTCGTTATTTTTATCCCCGGCTATCTCAATTTTCTGATGCTTTTTCGCATGCTTGACTACTACAGAATCCACACACAATAGAAAATTTCAATCCAGCTTTTCTATAGCTACATCCTTTGTTACATGCATCCTGTTTTACAGTTGCAAAATAATATATTTTATAAATATTATAAAGAGGAAAGATTTCATTGTTTGTTTGATTGTTTGTTCTGGCTGCGAAACTACTGGACGGATTTGAAAAATTCTTTCATCATTGTGAAGCTACACTAACCCCGGGTGTCATGGCTACTTTTTATCCCTGTATTCCCACGGGAACGGGAACTACGAGGGTGAAACCGCGAGGCGTTCGCTAGTATTTTATAAACCTGTCTACAAGAAGACATAAACCTGATACCCTACTTAATTAATATCATGCAGTCGGAGGCACGTTACTAGGTAAGTTTAACAAAATTAATTATTGCCTCCTACTGCATGATATTATTTTGTCTTTTTGCAGTCTGTCTTTTTTTATCTACTTACTAGCCGCGTTTTACCTAAAATAAAATGCCTCTTCCTTTCGATATTAATCGGTAGGAATTATGGCTCGTAAATTCTATGCATACGCCAGGTGCAAGTTTATTTTCTTTCTAGTTTTCTTCTTTGAATTATAAAGTCTCGTTCTTGCTGTTTTACACGTTAAACGCGGAACTGTAAAAATTGCAACATTTCGGTTAGCCACCATCTTTACAAAAAATACTTACCTTACCAGAAGTCTATTAGAGTGAGAGAGAGTGCATTTCCGTTTCCGTCCATTTGTAACCCAATTTTCGAATATTTAAGTAACGATTTCCGGTTCAGTGGCGCCATCTGACAGGTCTCGGTATTGGTACCGCTCAACTGGGGTAGTTGACTACAATAAAAGTAAATTATTTTATTAATAACGTAATAGTAGATCTTATATTGCTCTGAAAATAAGTGTTATTTTACAATTTAACATGTTTTTGTACCCGACTGTAAGGAAGGGTTTTGTTTTTCACGCGTATCTTGTATGTATGTATAATATCTTTATTATCTTGGGACAACTCACACAACGCCATCTGATCCCAAACTAAGCAGAGCTTGTACTATGGAAACCAGACAACTGATAAACATACATATATACTTACTTATTTCTAAATACATACATATTTTAGATAAATAACACCACCAGTCGGATACACTCCCACCGCGCCACAGAGGCAGTATGTAGGTATGTAATATTGTTTATTACAACAAGTGTTCTTATGTGACGTTTGAAAAAAACAAACATGGCGGCTGTGAGATGTCAAATTATAGAGGTGTGAAAAAATAGTTGTTTTGAATGGGTATCAAATTAAAGGGTTCATCTTTAGCATTTTAAAAAGGTATAACATGATTATGATTGTAATACTAAAAAAGTTAGTAAATGTAACGATCTACAAGAATATGTAGGTAGTTATAAATATAGTGGAATGTGTCCTTTTTAGTTAATAAGTTAAACTACCTACATTGCTAATAATAAATGATATTCCAGTGTTGAGTTAATAAACCAGTCTGTTGCTAGCTCATGCGTCTGATTTACGTTCCATTGGCGACGAGGATAAAAAAAAATGGTAATCTTGTGTGTGTAACTCACGTGGTAATAGTTATTTTACATGCTCTTTGGTAATAGTGTCGAAAATGCTTATCGGAAAATTAGAACCATTCGATATCAGTTCAAAACAATGGCCTGCGTATTTACGTCGCGTAAAACTGTATGTTTTTCTAAATGAAGTGAAAGATGATTTGAAGGTGCCCTTGCTTATAACGGTCGTGGGAGAGGCCACCTATGCGCTAATGTGTGACTTGTGTGCACCTACATGTCCCGAAAGTAAATCATTTAAAGATTTGAGCCGCAGAGAGCGGAGATAGCTGAACGTCACATATTTCGATTACGTCGACAGCGCGCAGCGGAGTCACTGGCGGAATAGGTTCTAAAGCATCTTACTTCTACCTGTAATTATGGCAAATGTGGATCTTGTTCGACACTTGAAGAAAATCTAAGGGACCAATTTGTATCGGGCTTAGCAAACGATGCTATGCGATCTTGA
The DNA here is from genome assembly GCA_945859575.2 of Herminia tarsipennalis. Lineage (NCBI taxonomy): Eukaryota > Metazoa > Arthropoda > Insecta > Lepidoptera > Erebidae > Herminia > Herminia tarsipennalis. Next base: position 26,447,221 of record OX243831.2, on the reverse strand, counting down.
ATTTTTGCCGAAAATAAGATCGAGTACAAAGCAGCGGTGGAGCTGGCGTTAGCTCTCGAGGCGGCAGAGAAACACGCTACGGTGAGTGCATCCACTGCAGTAACGGGGGCGGCGGACACAGCGAGCGCAAGCGGCGCTGCTGGCGAGGGGTGCACCACGTGCGCGCAGGCAGAGGCGCGAGTAAACCGAGCGGGCTCGCCAACAGGCGCCGGCTATAGGCCGTGTTGGCGTTGCGGCAAGGCACATCCCGCCGATAGGTGTCGGTTTAGAAATTATACTTGTGATGAGTGCGGCCAAAAGGGCCATTTAAAGTAAATGTGTAAAATGTTGTGCGTGCGAGAGCTAGTGGTGCAAACGGGCACAATTGCATAAGTAGCAGTGAAGAGGACCTGTTCAATCTGGGAAGTATGGAGACAACAGGTAATGATCCATACTTTATTAGGTTGACAATAGGTAGTATCTCAGTGATATGTGAAGTGGATACAGGAAGCCGCATTTCGGAGATTAGTGAGGACATGTACAGGCAAAAATTTTCGCATAAAGACATTATAACGGACAATTTGTTACTGCGTAGTTATTCTGGTCCGCGAATCGAATCACTGGGATACATTGAGGTCAATGTTGCACTGCAGGTACTCAAGTAAACGCATTACGGTTGTATATTATAAAAAGGTTAGCGAGGCCCTTAATAGGAAGAGAGTGGTTGCGTGCGTTAAATATTAAACAAATAAACATCAATGATATATCTGAGACTGGATTCGTGAACCAACCGTCTAAGGAATTTCCTGAAGTCTTTACTGAAAAACTCGGTACATGTAAGCGCCCTATTCGCCTACAGTTGACGGACCATGAACCGGTTTTTGTGCGTGCGCGCACTGTTGCGCTGAAACTGCGCCAGCGCGTGGAACGAGAATTGGCGCGACTCGAGGTAGACGGATCTATCTATCGCGTAGATTACTCGGACTACGGAACGCCGTTTCGTTTAATCACTGGCACGATCGACCAGTTATTAAACGAAATGGGTATTTTAGGATATGCGGCGATTATAAAGTCACTATCAACCCTAAATTAAAACGTGATTTCTACCCCCTGCCGCGTATAGAGGAACTATTTTCAACGTTAAGTGGCGGTAAGAAATTTTCAAAAATTGACCTTCGACTTGCATACGAGCTATGTCTAATAACTGACGATTTTCAAATGTACACACTACTACTTATATACTACGCATATATACACGTACGCCCTACGGTCTTTCTTGTATCCCGGAAAAAAATCAAAAAATATGGAAGAGATATTGCGAGGGATCCCGGGGTGCGTAGTGTTCCTAGATGACATATGTTTTACAGGGGTTGATTATCGCCACAATTTAAACAACTTAAAAGCAGTCTTATCATGATTACGCGACGCTGGGCTTAAGGTAAAATTTAGAAAATGTAGTTTTTTACAAGATAGCGTCAAATATGTAGGTTGTTATTGCAAGGAAAGTTTGAGACCAGATCCGGAAAAATTTGACGAGATATCGAACGCTCCTCGGCGCTATCGAAGGGAGAATATGTAACGATCTACAAGAATATGTAGGTAGTTATAAATGTAGTGGAATGTGTCCTTTTTAGATAATAAGTTAAACTACCTACATTGTTAATGATATTCCAGTGTTGAGCCAATAAACCAGTCTGTCGCTAGCTCATGCATTTGATTTACGTTTCAATTATATAGCAACCATTATATTTTCAATTTTCAATATTTGACAATGGCTGTGATAAAAGTTAGTTGTTACATCGTTTACATCCTACACTACTAAAAAGTAATAACTAAAAAAATAAATTATAAAAATAAAAACCCGCCTGCACATAAAAGATGGAATAAAGATATTTTAATTTTTTAATTAATTTAATTTTACTCTATATGAGAAAAAATCTATAAATATATTATTGAGATAGTTTTGTTAGGAAATGTAATTGTCATACAAAACGTCAGCACATTTGTTACACAGCCAAGCCAACTGACTCCAGCGTGTCCACTACGTCCAGCGATTTCGTCATTAAATTTGAAAATTTAAAATTTAAATGCATTTTTATGACACTTATCGAAAGAATACAAATTTTGTGTTTTTTTAGTGGCTAATTACCACTATAGATTTTAATTGAGACACTTTTCAAAAATGGGTGTAATATCTATACTAATATTATAAAGCGGAAGAGTTTGTTTGTTTGTTTAAACGCGCTAATCTCAGGAACTACTGATCCGATTTGAAAAAATATTTTTTTGTTGGATAGCCCATTTATTGAGGAAGGCTATAGGCTATATAACATCGCGCTACGACTAATAGGAGCGGAGCAGCGACGAGAAATGTTGCAAAAACGGGGAAAATTTACGCATACGAAGTTGCGCGGGACAGCTAGTCCTATTATATAACTTCATGCAGTCGGAGGCACTTTACTCAGGAGGCAAGTTCATCGAGAAGTGCATGAAATTATATAATTACTAGCTGTCCCGGCGAACTTCGTCTCGACTCTTTTTTTTGTAAATCGGGTTCAATTGTGAATCTAAACCATCCTCGAATCCCCTTGAACTCACACAAAAAATTTCATCAAAATCGGTCCAGCCGTCTAGGAGGAGTTCAGTGACATACACACGCACACAAGAAATATATACTTATATAAAGATGTAGAGGATCTTGTTTTCATCTTTTATATGCCGGCGGATTTTTTTATTTTTATGTATAGGTATATTTTTTTTAATTTTAAGTATTAGGTATTTAGCTGTAATGAATCATAACCCGCTTTATCTTTTCTAACCAAAAGAAAATAAAATCAAACATAAGTTACGTTTTAATAGTTACTGAACTGTAATTTATCGAAACTCGATTTCCGTACTTTTTAAAAATTTACGGTTCATTTGATATTGAAATAAATAGATAAATTCCTAAGTAGTAAGTAACTTGATATTTAGCATTTTTCTATAAAGTAGTTGATCTAAATTTATTTATTAAAGGGATGAAAAACATGGCCACCCTATGTAAGAAAGAGAACCCCTATTTAGAAAGAGATGGGGAGGACAACATTATTACTCATATCGTTTCACTTTTATTAATCGGCCAGCATGTAGCCTCCATTACTTACAAAATCTTGGCAAATCTTATACCTATATACGAACGATCAATTCTTGTACATACATATATGCTTATATATTTAAATTATTTAGATTATAATATATATGTATATAATTATAATCTAAATCTCGGCTAAGGCTCCAGCGATTTTCATGAAATTTAGTATGCAAGGGTTTCGGGAGTGCCAAATCGATCTTTATAGCTAGGATTCCATTTTTAGAAAACGTCATTTAAAAAACCCTAGGTCATCTAGGTACTAGATATTAATGGCAATTTCATATTTTACTTCATCAATATTTTAATTAAGTAAATATCTAACTAGCTGCCTGCCCCGGCTTCGCACGGGTGTCAAATCGTAGTTTTTACACCATAAGTTACATTAATGTCGTTTTCGTAGGTATCTCTACTTTTTTTGACAATAATGTATAGCTCCCCGATAATGTAGTTTTCTAATGGTGAAATAATTTTTAAAATGGCTCATGTAGTTTTTAAGTTTATTCGATACATACAAAAATACAAATGTGTTGATTACTGAATTTAGAACTCCAACACCCTCTTGATCGTTCATTATGTTTTTATGAACAAAAGAGTACAGTTAAGCTTCAGACGTGTAAACAGTTACTTAAATTGTAAGTCACATAAAATTTAATTAAAATTTACCTAGTTGACGACTTAACCACTTAATACGTGTAAACTAGGCGTAAGTCTAAGGTGCAGTACCCTATTTTATCTATTTTTTTGTTGTCATGAGGATAAACCTATGAGTTTCCTAAGTACACTATACTTATTACTATTCCTAGTACTTTGTGGTATTGTGGTACTAAGTATTGTAATAATGTCTTTATTATTATAGTAATAGACTACAGGCCCGTGTTGAAAAAATTATGGGTCATTTGAACCACCAGGTGACCTATCTAGAACGATATAAGAGCATAAAATAATAAGATTCAGCACTATGCCGTCACTTGTAAGCTGTCCAACTGAGTGCAGGTGAGAATTCAAAAGTACAGGTAGAGTGAGTACATTTTGGTCATATATTTTTGTACGGCATTCTTACCATCGATAGATCCAAGAAAAATAATAAGAAAACGCGTGGTGCCGTAAAAAAATGGTGCGCCACAACGTCGGATTTTATTTTTTTATTTTCCTAAAATTTCCAGGGCACATTTGGTCATTTGATTTTGTACGGCATCAGTTTCATACTATTTCAATACTGCTTCTAATCCATTATTCCGCAACGCCGTACAAAAATCATGCGACAAGGGGAAAAAATCGAGGGTTGCAACCCCCTCTCTTTCCGAGGTCCAGTGGGTGATTTGACACAACATAAAATTAATTTATTTTGAAAGTATTTTTTGCATAGATAATATTTTTTTATATGCCGTACATTTTCGTTGGTCCAAAGGGGAAAATAAATGAAAAAGAAAAAATCAAAAAGAAAAAATCCATTTAACGAAATGTAAGGTTCATCATCACGATATTTTTTTATACGGCATTTAGATAGTTTATTTGTACTTATTTTCATACTCTTTTCGTAAGGTTCCTAGTTAGAAACTATGTTAAATATGGGTTTATATACTATTGATTTCTACCAAAATATGGACATGTTGTCACTGATCATTCCAAGATACAACATATTTTTGAGAAGTACTCGCACATTTTCGGTTGATGCAACTTCAACTGTTCATTGTTAATTATTTTAACACATAATTGTATTTAGACTTCTCATATTCGTGTAGCTCATTTCAATCTCTAGGTAGATCAGTAATTGTTTTGAAAGTAAATCTTATGTGGGAGCTGTAAAACTGAATTTCCTACAAGTCGGCGCACCGTCTAGTAAAGGTGCAATCGTGGCGACACTACTCATGGAACAAACTTTTAATGTTCTGCAAGAATATGTATGCGTTTTATACAACGTAAAAGCAAGAAAAACAGTCAACGAAGCAAGGTGTATCATATTCGAAAGGATTTATACGCCGAAAAGCAGTAATAAAGCTTTTAAAAAGACAACTATGAAATTGGAAGCAACGTCGTTTCCCCCTTGTTTCCGGGAGTTAAAACAACATATGAAGACAAGTACCTACATAGCACAGATTTGGTGTAATGCCTACAAACAAATACCGTTGACCTTGTTACCAATAAGCTATGGATGGATTCTCAATGACGGTCGGTACGATTTCGACTGGTTCCACGGCGAGGAATGCCCCCAAAAAGTCTGTGACATAACGGAACCGGATGAGGAATTAGGCGAAGAAGATGATGACGTCATAGGTAAATAAACATATTTATATTCACATGTATGATATACAACGTGTAATAAGCGGTAGATTCACGTGTGACATTCAGGAGGGGCCTCACTGCGACGTGAGGAGGGTCAGCTTCTCGTTGAGCTGCAGCTGCGTCTTGATGAGCTGCACCAACGTCACCACCATAAGCAAGTCCTTAACACTGGAGGCGAAGGCATCGGCGAAGGTGTCGGCCGACAGGTTGGGCACGGAGTCCACCAGCTCCAGCAGCTGGCGCCCCGCCGCGTTGTTAATACTATTTAAAACAAGGGATAAAATGTAGAAAACTGCTATAATTCATTAATCTATGTTATTTAAACTTTTGCAATAATTTGCAAAATTTCAGTTTTTGTATTTCTCTATTGTTTTTAGAACAGTTTCTTTTGAACGGCAATAAAAAAACAATTGCATTTTACAATATCATGTTAAAAAAAAAGTCCCCGTATAGGATCAAATGACTTTACAGCTTTATAAATCAAGGATACGATGAAATTAAGATAATTATTGATATACATTCCAATGAACAAACATTTTTTGACGGCTTTATTTTTAATAGTACTTTTGAGTGCTAGATAATGTTTTGGAACTGAAGCCGTACTTTTTCAAATCACCCACTGGACCAAGGAAAGAGAGGGGGTTGCAACCCTCGATTATTTCACCTTGTCGCATGATTTTTGTACGGCGTTGCGGATTAATGGATTAGAAGCAGTATTGAAATAGTATGAAACTGATGCCGTACAAAATCAAATGACCAAATGTGCCCTGGAAATTTTAGGAAAATAAAAAATAAAATTAGACGTTGTGGCGCACCATTTTTTTACGGCACCATGCGTTTTCTTATTATTTTTCTTGGATCTATCGATGGTAAGAATGCCGTACAAAAATATATGACCAAAATGTACTCACTCTACCTGTATTTTTGAATTCTCACCTGCACTCAGTTGGACAGCTTACAAGTGACGGCATAGTGCTGAATCTTATTATTTTATGCTCTTATATCGTTCTAGATAGGTCACCTGGTGGTTCAAATGACCCATATTTTTTTCAACACGGGCCTGTAGTCTATAACTGTTTGTGTGTATTGACTGATGACAGGGTATTGCAATATGATTTGATGAATATTGTACATATTGTGTGATTCTTATCAACTGTTTTACAGTGATATGATTGAATTGAACATTGCAATAATAGTCCTGAGTATATTACATAATTTCATAAAGTACCTGGTGGTACTATTGTAGTGCTGTGTATAGCATTAGTATTACTGTTTATGTGTATTGCAATGTGATTTGATAAGTATTGTATGTTATGTTACAAGTATCTTTATGGTATATGGTAATTATACCTAATTGTAATGCAGTTAGTATGGCAAAAATGTTTATTAGGAAACGGGCTAGTTTCTTGGCTTCTTTTCCTAGCCAATAGGTCCTCTTGAAACCAACATTAGTATACCTACCTATTCCTAAATCCTCGATACAACCAGTCCGAACAAGTTTATGAATATGCCATTTATTTCTTTGTATTATTTACCAATCTGGTTGTGTTAGATTACCTCTCAATACGAAGCTTATTGATAAGGAAGTTTAGGTCCACATTTAGTCAACATTCTGAGTTAACAGATGATCAAGTCACTGACTTATATACATCCTGATGAAGTGGTTGTATATTCAGATATTTAAATAGTTATAGATAGAAAATTCTTTATTGTACACCACACTTATTAAATTACATAATAATTACACGATCACATCATTATTGCTTACATAAGCGCATGCACAATGGGTGGCCCTATCGCTGAGAGCGATCTCTTCCAGGCAACCTTTGGATGTACAGGAATGTATATAAGAGTACCACGTGGTGTAGAAGAATGTAAATTAAATAAAGACGTCCACGATTTTACATAATACCAATAGATAAACACAAAAACATATATCTAACATTATAATACAACGATTGAAATGTTAGATACAATAGATACATAAATACACAATATACCATTACATAAAGACAATAAACTATATACAGGGTATAACAGAAAGGTGTGGTCATATTCAAGGGTTGGTATGTGCCCATGATACTGAGTGCACATAACTTATTTTATTAAAATCGGAGTACCCGAAAAAATATTTACTATTTTTTATTCGTTTATTTATGAATGAAAAAGTTATTGATTAATAAAAGTATGACTTAAAAAGTTCTATGCCATAATAATCCAATCGAATTTTGTACCAGGGGAGGTATAATTCTTATGCCATACGCCTTTCACTACTGAATTTTGACAAAAAGAATATGCTATAACTATGTAATAATAATGTAACCAGCTATGGCACCATGGTAGGTGCAATACTGAGAACATAAGCTATCCGCTGCTGAAATTTGACCACACCTTTCTGTTACACCCTGTATATAATTTTAAATTTATATTTAAAAGAGAAAAGATAATAAAATATAAAATTCATATATTTATATATATTAATATGTAGCTGCAACTGGACCGCTGGACAGGTAAAAACATATTAGTTGTTTGTGCCTGTCTAATATCTAAAGATAGTGCATTCCACAACCGAACAGCTACCATGGTAAATGATTTATCCATACATTTTGTGGAATGCATTGACATTTTCAAGCTCAAATCATTTGATGACCTCAAGGACCTCATATGTGTGTCATGCAAGAACTGAAAACGTTCTTTAAGATAAGAGGGGGCATTGGGATTGAACAAAATATTGTAAAGTAGTATCAAAATATGAGTATTCCTGCGAAGACGAATTGGAAGCCGCTTGAGTTTTTAGCGAAATTCAGAAACGTGATCATATTTGCGTAAACCAAATATAAATCTTATACAAAAATATTGGAGGCGCTCAAGTTTATCAAGTTGTTCCTCGGTTAGATCTAGATAGCTGACATCGGCATAGTCAAGGATCGGCAGTAGTAAGGATTGCGCAAGCGGCATTTTAGTAGCTATTGGCAAAAAGTTACGCAACCTGCGTAAAGACCCCGCTGCTGCAAAGAGTTTGCGACTTGTTTCTTGCATCTGCTGTGCCCATGATAAGGTTCTGTCTAGGTATATTCCCAGGTTCGTGATACAATTTTCAATGGGTAGGATTACATTGTTGAAATGAACTAGGGGCAATAGAGGCCAATTGATTTTTGATAGCAATCCTGGGCTACCTACTATGGCGATTTAGGTTTTTGCTGGATTAACCGTGAGTCCATAGTTTTTACTCCATTTAGAGACATGCGCCAGGTCCTTACTCAGTCTTGAGATTCCTTCAGTGAGTTCATTTACTGTAGCCTCTGTGTGAATTTGCAAATCATCTACGCAAAGGTGGTAGGATGAAAGGAGCTGGAATTGATGAAAATCGCAAAAAGTAACGGAGATAAAACGCCACCCTGCGGTACGCCATCAGGAGTATAGTTCCAAGAAGAATACGCTTCTTCGAGACGTATACGCTGACGGCGACCATACAGGTAAATATGAAACCAGCTAATCACCGCTGGAGATATGTTATTAGAGCGTAGTATGCCAAGCAAAATGTCGAAATCTACAGCATTGAAAGCATTGCTGAACTCCAACAAGGATAGTAACTTTCCCGTTTGCCATGCCTTGTCGTATATCATCAGTGATCTGCACCAATGCAGTGGTAGTAAGTACTATGTTCAGGACGAAACCCAGACTGCATGGGATCCAACAGGGAATTTTTACGCAGAAATGAAGAGAGTTGCATGTGTACTAAACGTTCTAAGGCTTTAGACAAAAAGGGTAGAATTGAAATTGGACGGTAGTCGGAGAAAGAAGAAGGTTTGGAATTTTTAGCTAGTGGAATTATTTGAGCGTCTTTCCAAGCAGTGGGAAAGGTGAAAGAAGAGATTGAGTGATTCAGTACCTATATTACATAAAATAGGAAGAATTTCATCAAGAATTGGGATAATCATATTGCGACTTATACTGGGTGGCGCAAAAGTACTGGCACTAAAGAAAATACTTTTTTTTTTTTTATATGACATTTTCTGTCATTCTGTTGTTGAAAATTGTGTAGTGAACAAATGTAAAATACACTGAAAATAAACATGGACCGTTTTACTCCCCAAGAACGTGGAATAATTGTGTCAATGTTCTTACGGAATAATTCATCAGTGATAAGAACACAACGTGAATTTCGTCGACGATTTCCCCACCGTCCGGCACCGATTGGTCGCACAATTCGACGCTTTGCCACACGCCTTGAAGCAACTGGCTCAACATTGGATAGACCTAAGATTGGGAGACCAAGAACAGGCCGTTCAGCTGAAAATATCGATGCTGTGCGCGAAGATGTGGAAGAGTGTCCAGAAACATTAACGAGGCGACGTGCCACGCAATTGGGCATTTCCAGACGGACCCTGCAGCGTATTTTGGTGAAAGACTTAAAGATGTTCCCGTATAAAACTCAAATGACTCATCAGCTGCTGCCTGCTGACCACCGAGCTCGTCTAGATTACTGCCAGCGCGTCATAAACCTCAACCTTGAAGAGGATGATTTTCCTTCAAAATTGGTTATGAGTGACGAAGCGCATTTCCATCTCTCAGGGCATGTCAATAAGCAGAATACTCGGTTCTGGGGCACTGATAATCCGCGCTTTATTCAAGAAACACCTCTACACCCACTAAAAGTTACTGTATGGTGTGGCATCTGTGTTGACAGAGTGATCGGACCCTATTTTTTCGAAGACGCTGGAGGCAATGCGATAACTGTCACTGGAGAACGCTACAGAACCATGTTACGTGAGTTTTTGATACCCAGTTTGGACGAATTGGGGCTGGAGCACATCTGGTTTCAACAAGACGGCGCTACGGCACACACAGCGCGCGACACTATGGACTTAGTGAGGGACGCTTTTCCAGGCCGAGTTATCTTTCGTTTTGGCGATTTGCCTTGGCCTGCAAGATCACCCGATCTGACCAGTCCAGACTTCTTTCTTTGGGGTTTTTTGAAATCTCGGGTGTATGTGAACAAGCCACAGACTCTCGCAGCTCTAAAAGAAAACATTCGTCAAGAAATAACGAACATATCGCAGGAAGTGTTACGGCAAGTTATGCAAAATGTCATAAATAGGGCTCAAATGTGTATCAACTCTGGAGGTCACCATTTAAAAGACATCATCTTTAAATCCTAATGGTACGAAATTTAATGGCACAAATATACATTTAAAAAAATCTAAATCTAGTTTTCTAATTTAGAAAAAATGTTATAGCTGAACCAAATAGGGTCTTTACTTTTGCGCCACCCAGTACAATCGTTACCAACAGCATTGGATGATATGGCAAGTATGCTCTTTTTAACATCACAGGCGGTCAATTGCTCGAAAACAAAAGGAGCATATTGGGGCGTTGGAATGGCTGAAAGATTTGCTAAAGTTATTGCTTTGGTGGTCCCATCAAAATTGGGAGAAGAGGAGAAATGTACATTATGTGAATCAATATTCAAATCTTTAGGAACTAAATTTTGTCGTGATTCCAACCCCCAACGTTCCGAGGAACTTTCAGATTTTGGCAGGATCTTCATTCTCGATAGACATCTGAATATTTTGGCGTTGTGCTTTCCTACACACCTAGTTATGGTTCATTTCCGTGCATCGCGATCGATCGCGAGCCGCTCGCGGCTTACGACAAGCGGCTGAGGTAAGTGACAGACGCGCGCGGCCGACGACTGTCGTAGGCCTGCGCGCGCACTGTGAATATTGTCGCATCGGCCGCGAGCGTCAGCCGCTTGTCGTGAGCCGCGAGCGGCTCGCGATCGGCCGCGATGCACGGAAATGAACCTTTACAGTGATTTCTGATTGCCACATACCTATCTAAATTAGAAGCGGTAGGTTGGCGTTTATATTTTCTTTTTAGCAAGGGATTTTATGCGTTTTATATCTTCAGTTAGCCAAGGTGATGGGGCGTGTTTCAATCTAATTGGTCGGATTGGCGCATGTATATCATATTTTTTTATCAACTGATCAGTTAGGACACGTAATTTAGTATCAACACATTCTGAGGATAAAAGAGAACTCCAATCCGTGTTGACAACATCCTCTCGAAGCTTCCATGCCATTAAAATTACGCTGTAGCACAATTTTTGGTTTTGCCTTAGGTGGACGGATCTTGTACGAGATGTAGATTAGATTGTGGTAAGAAAAAGCGACATCAGAACATTGACCATGCTTAGCGACATGAGAAGGAGACGATACAAAGATAAGGTCTAGAAGAGAAGGAGTACAATTCGGGAAATGATGAGTTGGATCTAGAATCAGAATTGACAAGTTAGAAGATTCTAGTATAGCATGAAGAGATGAAGAGCGAAAATTCTGTTTCAAAAGGCATGTGTTAAAGTCTCCCATAATAATAGTATGTCTATAGTTTGGCGTTAAGATTTCCAAAATGTGCTCAAATGCTGAGAAATAATTTGTGTGTAAAGAAGGAGAATAATACACACCAAGTAATATTTTAAAGTGGTTAAGTTGCACTTCCAGAAATAGGTATTCCCCGGCGTTCAGTGGTGGTGGCTGTGCTGTCACATTGACAACTGTGAAAGGAATATAAGTACGAAGGTATATAGCAACACCACCACCAACCCCAGCCACTCGGTCATTCCTAATAAGTTGGAAACCCGGAAGCGAGTAAGAGACCGAAGGGAGACATGGCTTTAACCACGACTCCGAGACGAGTATGGCATGAATATTTTTAAAACTAGCCAGCAGATCAGGGTAATGAGCCGGAATACTCTGTGCATTTATATGGACTACCTTGATTTACCTTGGGTACATCAGCAAATTGAGCTTAAAGGGTATCAGCGAAGGTTGGCAAGCTCACAAAGCTATCAGCAGTACTTTAAGCTGATATGAAACTGTCACTATCACAGTCAGTATTTACATCTGACATAAATTAAATGTAAATTTACTGTTAGGCAATAAATAAGTAAATAAATAATAAAGTAATTATATTTAAGGTATATTAAATAATTATAATATATAGTATAATAAAGTAACCTTAGTTACACCCTAACATCCTGTTCACCCGCCAGTTGCTTGTTAAAACAGTAATAAATTGATGATATAGAAAATGGTAACACAACAACCGAAATAAACAGCAAAAATCTCGAAATACTGAGCTAAAAAATGCACAACAAAAGTATTTACTCTAATATCAACTAACATACTAAGATAGAAAGTAACAACAATAAATAATAACGACATATTTAAATTAAAATGCCTTTTAAAGGTATGCTAATACAATACAAAAATAAGTGTAAAGGAACGGTTTGTATTATTCATAACTTATGGTAGGTAGGTACAACGAAATGGAACGTATCTCATAATGACACCTGACAGTTAATGAGTGAAAAAAAATGTCAGGGATCAGTTGCCAAAGTCAAAAGTTGTCAATATTGTCGTAAATAAACGAGTGACAAGAAAATAATATAAAAAAAATGAAAGGTACGCTATAATTTATAAAGCTAGAAAAGTGAATTACCCGGCAATGTTGATAATACAAGAAACGCAAAAGAACCTATTTCTTGGATGCAGCCCTTCTACTCCTTGTTGGGACAGTTTTACTTGCCTTTGCCGCATCAGTGTCCTTACCTTAATGTTGTCCAAGTCACCTAAAGATATAACGCGGTGTCGTTTACCGTCAGATGCCAAGACGTAGACATAACCTTCCCGCGTCCAGCATTTATCAACTCCGAATCTCTCACGAGCTGCCATAAAAGCATTGTATCGCGAGCGGGTCAAAAACTAAAGTAATGCCTGAGCTCTTAAGCTTGACTTTGGAGAACCACACGCTGTCCCGTACTGCAACACTCTGAAATTTGATGAGGATTGGTCTGGGCTTTTCGGAGGATTGCCTACCCATTTTGTGGCATCGTCTTATGTCAGCGGAAGTAAAGGTGCCCATCTTGAGTTTCTGCTTTACTACATCAGCGGCAACAGCTGCTGTGTCACCCTCCTTCTGCTTTTCAACACCATGTAGAAGCAGAATCTTTCAGCGACTGCGCATCTCCATGTTGTCACTACTGTGTGCCACCGTGTGTAATTGCTGTGCGAATTGCTTTAGGCTACCTATGCATTATGCGGTTAGCCGGATTGCGGTTAATCGTCTGGCCAGAAATTACTTTTATACGCACTGCGATGCGGCTGCCGGCCGACCGCTCCGGTCGCTCTGAGCGCTGCGGCCCAACTGACGGCCAAACAGACGGCCAAACTGACGGTTGCTATACACACTACGCGGGCGGATAGTGCTAGTTTGCGGTTGCCCGCCATTGACGGTGTACGTGTTTACTGACGCTCGCGCATTGTATTGATGACAACAGATTATTAACAATGGATTTCGATACAGAGAAATTTATTATTGTGATTCAAAATAAGCCAGCAATCTGGAATACAAAATCCGCAGATTATTCTGATAGAAACTTATGTTCAAAAGCTTGGGAAGAGTTGGTGGATATTTACGGACTTGATTTATCACAGGAAAAAAAAAAGAACTTGGTAAGTACCAATTAGTTTATTTAAACATATTATTTTTATTTATTTTTTATATTTATTTATTATTTAAATGAAATTATCTTGCCAGCTTACCCTCCCTTTGTTCATGAAATAATCAGCAAATAATTCTCGATATCTCAATGCAGTTGTATTGTTTCTGCGTACACTATCTCGAGCAATTGTTTCAGTCAGTGGATTATTTAGTGAGTTTTCAAAAGAATATCCATTTCTGTCCCTTACGAAGTTATGTAAAATGCATGCAGACTTAATAATATCATTAACTTAATCGGTATTAACATTAATGGGTCTATGGAAAATGCGCCACTTATTCGCAAGTATCCCAATAGTACATTCAAATATTCCGTCTAGCCCGACAAAGCCTATAATTAAACGTTCTTCTTGTAACATTTAAATCACGTCTCGGATATGGGCGCATCATGGTTGTACTTAAGGCAAATGCCTCATCTCCTACAAAGACGTATGGGAAACTAGTGCTATTGGATTCTGAAATTGGTGCAGGTTCAGGGATGTTCAAGCGATTCTCCTGCATTTTTTTATAAAAGCTTGAATTCTCAAATATTGCTGAGTCAACGAATCTACCATATGCTCCAACATCAATTAAAACAAATTTGAAACTGCTGTCACAAATCGCCATCAAAACTAGAGAATGAAAACTTACTTAAAGCTATTCAATGTGCTTTAGTTACTTATAATTAAAGCACATTGAACCACTATTGTTAGGTGCTATAATTCTTATATGTTTCCCGTCACAAGCCTCTATACAGTGCGGAAATTGTGCTCATTTGGAGAAATCATTTGCAATTTGAAGCTACTTTTCTTCCGTTGGTTCTAGCAGACATATTTCTTTTAAGCAAAACCATATTGTAGCACATACATCTCGTACTATTTCGGCGACTGTGCTGACACCAATCCTAAATATGTAATGCAATTCAGCGAATGAGCACCCCATTGCCAAATATCTGAAACAATTGTTCTTTGTTGCAGGTCTGAATATTAAAAAAAAGTGGAGGAACATTCGCGACGCTTTTGTAAAGGCCCATAAAGCTAGGGTGAGCCCGAGCGGGTCGGCAGCCAAAAAAGGGATTCGTATGTATTCTATTATAATCTTTTATTTATAAAAGATACTGTAATTGTTAACCGTACAGACGGTAATGCTACAGCAAATGAAGGCACGACTACACAGAATTTTCATCAAATACTGTGTCGGCATCAAAGAAAAGAAAGAAACTTGATGACTGCATCGGTACACAATTAGTCGGAGTGCTAAATAAAAATTTTGAAAAAAAAAATTTGGAAGATGACGACGATCGCCAATTATTTTTTGTCATTGGTAAAAGATTTTAAGAAAATACCTGATCACATGCAAATGCAAACCAAGTTAGATATTTTAAGGGTAATTAATGATGCACAACAGTTTTCTGATTATTATGCAAACACATCGTGGAGTTCTTCAAGGCCCAATACCTATCGTGGATACCAAACGGAGCATTATTCAAGAAATAATCCCAACAGTCAGCCATTCTGTTGGGCCTGCATTCGTCGGAATTTGCACGATCACTCTTTCAAGACTCTGCAACGAGTCCGTTGCCAAACTTGGATGTACAATCGCCATTAGGTATCAACTAGCCAACAGTCTCAGAATAGTGAAAACTCGTCTTACTTGGAACTTTTTAATTCTTTAAATGATAATGACAATGTTTAAATTGTGAACCCACTTTCTTTTGATAAATAAATAATAATAAATTAACCACGCAATGTATTTTATTTTTCTTACTTTAGCACTAGTGTTAACTTTAATTCCGGCTTAATGCAATTGCGAAATTTTGTATCTTGCTTTGTTATGTTGGGTTTTAAAATGCTTAAAAGTTCTTCAAACCATTTCAGACTCATTCTAGTATATCCAAAAAACTTATCTCCATACTTTTTGAGCTCTTCGAAAAATAAATCAAAACACTTGGTCTCATCCCGTGTTTGCAAACAAGGATGCACCTTTAGTATCTTTTTCTCTGTTTTTTTTTTTATATAACGCGAGTAAAAATAATAAATAGCTGCGACTTCCTCGACGTCCATCTTTGAAATGAGTCGATCCAACCGCAAACAATCGACGGTTTCTCAACCGCACATTCCGGTTGCGGTTGCGGCTACCTGCTACCCGGCTAGCCGCAAGCGCATCCGCTACCTGCGGTGAGCCGGACGGTTAACCGCATAATGCGTAGGTAGCCTTAGACTTTCAAGAACAAATTGTTTGAATGCAGCAAAGTCGTAGGCCAAGGTCCCTGTGGTAGCTGGAGGTGCAGCTTTGTTTTGCAGTTCAGCTTCAAATTTAGACATCCGGTCTTCAAAGTATCGTTGTATATCAAGAATGCTAGAAACTTCCATGCTCTCGAGTGTCAGTGTCCGTTGTTGTGTTATTCCTATTCTGAAGCTAACAATATACTGGCAGGTAATTATGCTCAGCTGTATGTATTATACATTAAATAATTAAATTAATACTTGAATTTATTTTATTCTAAATAATATAAGCAGAGCTCTTAAAATTGTGTACTACTAGTTCAACCATCCTGACCTAATAATAAATGTTATTTTTCAATTATGACATCCCTACTTTACATTAAAGGGGAGGTACCCTCAAAAATAATGTTTTTCAAGCTTTTACTTTGTTGGCGTAACTATTATGTGTATCCATGCAAAATGACAGCCTTCTAGCACTAACAGTCTCTGAGCTAAGCTGCGGACGGATGGACATGGCGAAACTATAAGGGTTCAGTTTTGCCATTTTGGCTATTCTGTTATGTTTGTTTCATACTTACAACGATCTATTTAAATAATAATCAATTGATCAAAACTGTTACTCGTGAACTTGTACAGCCTACCTTAGCTGTGATAGTTTTCCTTTTAATTTCATTATTTAAACTATTACCGTGCATTTATTTTTCATACCCAACATGAACTATTTAGCTGGCAGGGGGGGGGGGACACTTAACTCTAACAAAAATTTGCATTTTATACTAGCTCCCTCGATCACCAATGCACCTGGCGCCGCCGCAACCGCCATCTTGGATTTACATTTTGACCTCAATATAGGCTTTATCACCCTCAAAAACTATAAAAATGACATTTGTAGCCGTCATCTTGGACTTACATTTTGACTTCACTATCCACTACAATACAAAAAAAATATTGGTTTTATAAACATTTTCACGTATATTTTCGATCGATCACACGGACGGACTATAATAAGATATCGATTAAATAAGAATAAATAATTCTTGCATTGAGAATATTTTAAAAACCGGGCAAGAGCATGTCGGACCATGCTCAGTGTAGGGTTCCGCAGCCTAAAATAATTGCATCAACAGAAGAGCGTATGTTCATGGTACTAACATCATCAAAACATCTCAATACTTGGTCAAATAGTAATGAGTGCAAGATATATTTTATTAGTAATACAAAATAAATAAATACGCAATAATTGTATTTGACTACTATCAAAAAAAAATATTTTAAAATAATCAGGTAAAAATATGTCATAAAGTGTTCTAAAAAATATGTTAATTAATTAATTTAATGTGTTACCTAATTTATAATCATAAAGAGAAACACTGAAAGTAAATAATTTGATCATAGAAAACGTGACGTCATATGCTAGCATTCCATACAAATTTGTACAGAGCGGCTCGTTTTTGACGTTTCTTAAAAAGAGGCTGATTTGACTTTAGTCAAATACCCTATTAAAACTTATACTCACGGAACCCACAAGTGTACGTTCCGTTTCAAAAATTGCCTTAAGAGCTGCTTCATATCATCCTCAGCACGAACATTGAAAGTATTACACTCATTTATATACCTTTGATGTGAAACCAACTATATCTTGAATTACAATCGATCAGAGCCATCTACAGCGTACGGAGCGCACCAGACGTTTCGAACTCTTGCCGCAAAGTTTAGAAAAACAACTTTGTTTATCGCCCTCTGGCGGCTAAACGTTGAGCCACCAGAGGGCGGGCGTAAGCTACGAGCCCTGTAGACTACAGAGAATTATCTGGATAAAATTTCTAAATGTGTGGATTATGTCGGAAGAAAATAAAATGTATAAATCAAATTTTGAATTTCGGCTAAGGTTTTATTTATTCAAGTATACGATGCTCGTTTATCTTCAAATAAAGGGAGGTGGGTGACGTATACAGATAGTAGATAGTAGCTAGGGTGGGGCGGCGGGGACGGTCCGCACCGGGGTCACCCTTTTTGGGGTGACACCCGGTGTCCACTTGAATAACAAAATACAAATATTAAGAAAAAAAAACACTAGCACAGCTTTTTCGGGAATTTCCACAGAAGCACTAACTAAAAAAAAATATTAATGGTTAAAAAGTGTAGTGGTAGGGGGTTGTGAATGAAGTACTACTCTGTCAAGAAAGTCCCGAGAAACGATCAATAATGGACAAATGTCAGTAATTAATCCAAATTTATTTTAACGCCATCAAAGTATGCTCCTACAGTTTTGGGGTGACACCCGGCGCCAACTTCAAGATCAAAATACAAATAATAAGAAAAAACAATCGCTAGCACAGTTGTCATTTTCGGGAATTACCTCACAAGCACTAACTAACTAAAAGAGAAGTGGTAGGGGGTAGTGAATGAAGTACTACTCTGCCACACTACTACTACTACACAAAATGTCAGTTATTTATCCAAAGGCGATTGTTCAAGTGACGATGGAATTTAGTATCGCTACAAATTTTGTTGTGCTAAGATGAAAACTACTGATTTATGTAGACATTAATATATACTTTCAGAAAAACCAACAATGATTTACCTAATTTGCCGGGTTTAATTGATATGGGTGGATGAACTTCGAAAATCGAAATTTTTATATACATTTTTATTTTGAAAATAGGACATAACTATGATATTGCGTATTAATTATGTATTACACATGATGTGTAACACTAGTTTATGGCTATGAATTCGGCTTTGCAGTGATATATAATCCGAATCTCTATCTCACAAACACTTCACAATTGTCACAATATTGGTACGAGTCTCTGTCTCACAAAATATTTCTGATTGTTACTATGTATATGAAGTCTCTATCTCAAACTCACGTAATGTAACCACAATATCATACACAACACGAGAAATAACAAAAGCTATTTGTTATTAATACTTTAAACTATTTTCATAATGGACCGGCGCTAAACAAGCTTTAAGCACAGATAAACAAGTGTTGCCATAACTTTTGTCATATCCTATACAAATCGATTTTTTTATTAAAATTCATTACTATGTTCTTATTTTTAATCGAGCCGGGTCCTAATCTAAAGGTATCAAAGAATATGCTTATTAAAAAGTATAGTGTATAAATATTATCGTTCTTTACATTCAAACGGTGCAACAATTAATAGAGTACTTATATTAATTATTTAATAAAAATTGATAATAACCCTAATCGATATTACGATTTTATTTCTGTAATAGTGTTACCACCGTTAAAAATAACTTCATACAAAAAAAAGGAAATAAATAAACTGAAAGACTAATATTTGCATCTCAATATTCCGGCAAATGTGAGACTCCATATCATTATATAATAACGATATAATTAGAAACAAGAATTATACATTTAATCAACTTGTGGCACAACGTAAATACTAGCGATACTGCTGGTGGGCATACCCCTTTATTTTATCGCCATCAAAGTATACTCCTTCAGAAACGATACGCAAGCAAATATGCAATCGTCAAAACATTTTTTAAACGCTTTATTCGGAATTGAGTTCAGTTCTCGCCGCAAATTCTCCTTTATGTCTTCTACCGAATGAAAACGGGTGTCACAAAGTGGTAATTTGAGTTTAGGAAAAGAAAGAAGTCGGCTGGAGCCGATTGCTTAATGGTATTTGTTGAGTTTTTGGTAAAAAAATTCGTTCATAATGATGGCCTTGTGCGAAGGCGCATTTTTGTGATTAAAAATCCAAGTTTTTTTTTCAAAAATTTGCTCGCTTTGAACACCGCATAACACTCAAATAATAACCTTTAATTACCGTCTGACCTTCCGGCAAGAAATCCGAGTGCGCAACACCGCGATAGTCAAAGACAACAGTCAACATGACTTTTGCTTTTGATCAACTTGGGCGTGGGCTTTTCGGTTTCGATTCAGTTGGAAGGCGCCACTCCGAAGCTTGTTTACTAGTTTGCTTGTCAAACTGGTAAACCCATGTCTCGTTACCAGTAACAATGCGTTTAATGAAATATGCCGTAATTGACTCGTTCTAGCTTGTCCTCAACGACTCTTATACTATTGAGTTTTTGGACAACATTCAGATCTTTTGGGACTAGCCGAGCGGCAACATGTTCATACCCGATTGATTATTTAAAATAGTACAGATCTACTCGTGAGACACAGAAAGCGGCTATCTCTCAAATTTGAATAAGGATTTTCAGTCACTATTTTCTTCACTTTTGCGATGTTAACTTCGGTTGAAGATGTTAATGGCCTACAAGAGTGAGGCAAATCTTCCATCACATCTCGACCGCTTTTAAATGCTTTGTACCACTCATAAGCGCGTGTTTTTG
Organism: Herminia tarsipennalis; assembly: GCA_945859575.2. Classification (NCBI taxonomy): domain Eukaryota; kingdom Metazoa; phylum Arthropoda; class Insecta; order Lepidoptera; family Erebidae; genus Herminia; species Herminia tarsipennalis. The sequence goes on along the minus strand of OX243831.2, from coordinate 26,426,722 downwards.
ATAAAGTCGATTCACCGTAAGCCTTCTGCAACATTTTCAGGGACTCCAAACACGATTGGCGATGCAAAATTTAAGACAAAATCTTTGTTTGATATTTTTGTCCATTAAGAAATTCGCAATACACACCACATATTAGCTAACTAACACTGTATTTAATCTAAATAACAGATGTCACTCAAGCTCAGCGCCAAAATGGAAAACAGTTGTTCCTATCTAACAACAAAAATTTAATTTCGTACCACAAACTAATCATTCATTACTGTTTTTTTTTTTTTTTTTTAAAGTCGACTCCCGCACTAGGATACAAAGCCCTGTGTCGCGGGGGACTTTACAAACATATAAGTCACGGACACAAAGTACACCCAGACTCGGAACAACAATTTGTGGATCACACAAAGTGGTGTCCCGTGTGGGAATCGAACCCACAACCTCTTGCGTAGCAGTCGGACACACTCCCACCGCTCCACAGAGGCAGTCGATATTATTGAGCTCGACACGCATATCGACCATACCACTAGGTTCAGGAGTGGTTGGAAGCAGAAAAAGTACCAACCAACTACCCCTGACTTCTACAAACTACCCTCAAACTTTCTTAAAATTTTAAAAAGTAATACTTCCAATTTCAGTTCATTTAAAAACATTTCAATTTTTTAAAAGTCACATATCAAAAACTATTAGACTGATTATAAAAGCACATAATTTTGGATTTGAACTGTCAAAACAGAAAAAAATACGATACTTTTGCAGTTATGCGCACTTTACGCATGTAGCACAGCTTTTTTTTGCTTGCAACAAACACATCAAAAGTTCAGCTTTACATTATGTTTTGCGTTATTCGGATTTTTATTTGTAAAGTTTTACTGATAGCTTCTGTTAATTAAGTGATGAATACACAGTAAAAAGTCAATATAGTAAGGTTTAAAGAAAATTTCTTTTGCGTGTGTGTAATATGAAAGGGTATGGGAAAAGATTCGAAGATGATCTCGGTTGTAGTTTAGGGGTAAAATAAATCTCATTTCGTTTTGGTATAACTGTCATATGGCGTGAACAGAAAAATCACATAATACAACCGACTAGTGACTGCTACTTCGGTTTGGTAAATCTTAAAAGATTTAATAAAATAAATAAATAAATGCCTAATGCATCCAAGAGCCAGGAAATGTCTTGTTTAAGATTTTTCAGTTGCTGTGGTACTTCAACTTTTTTCTCAGAGTCTGCTAAACGACCTAGTAAGAGACTTAGGTCTTTCAAAATATGTAGTCGATTTACTATGAAAAAATAAAAACCTAATCATCGTCGGGGATCAAATTTTCGTGGTTTGTTTGCTTTGACGGGGCCGCAATGTCGCACTTAGCCTTTTGATTGGACCATTATGCGTACGTTGTATTGTGTCCGTTCTTTTCACTTTAGCCAGCCTAAACACTCCCAGAAGCTCAGTATTCCCCACAGGTTGCTGCAGGCTTCAGGTCAGAGGGATGACCGTGTTTTAGTAACTGTGCCTGGTGTTCGGCCACACTGGTACATTTCATGAGTACGTGCTTGGGCGTTTCTTCATGTTCCATGCATCCTCTGCACAGTGGGCTATCTGTTATGTCGATGGTGAGCAGGTGCTTGTTGAGGGGACAATGGCGCGTCAGGATGCCTATTGCTTTTTGCAGTTTGTCCCTGTTTAGTCTGATTAGATTACGAGCGTACTTTCTGGGCGCTGTTGGAATCGCCTCTTTCGATTGTCTGTAACCGCTGTTCTTTTTCCATTCTAAATGGTGGTTTTTCTCAGTTTTTCCGAGTTTTTAGTTTGAACCTGAGCTGGGGTAAGGGCATTATCGATTTGGGACCGTGGATGTTCATTTTAGAGCCCCGTCTCGCTAGCTATTCCGCCGCGTCGTTTCCAATTGAGTTGCTGTGTCCCTTTATCTGGGTATTGGCCTGATGTGATTCATGGTATTCTTGAATAAAGATCGAGTTTATGCTGGTGTTTGACAGGGCTTGTAGCACTGAAGCGCTGTCGGTTACAATTTTTATTTTTATGTCCGTCATCAAAAATCTGTTTTTAAATGGTAGCTGCAATGAAATTCACAGAGCCGCAAAACTTCGTTGAGAACGCGGTGGATGACGTCACGATTGCCATAAAATCATATCATATGGAGATTAAATTCGACTTTGGCGGACATGTATCGGTGCCGGAGTTGGTAACAGATTAGGGGTGGTACCCCTAAGGTCACGTGTTTTAAATTTTAACTAAACAAAAATACAACTGTTGCACATTAATTCATAAAAAAATTATCATTGTTGTCAACGAAAAGTTGTCAAAGTAACTCGATTAATCCAGGATATCATCAAAGCCTGAATGGTGACAATGGGACCCACATAAAAGTATACATTATCAAACAAAAAAGGATTTTTCCAAATCGGTCCACAGGCGTGTTCGAGTAACATATCTATGTAAAAAACAAATATTGTGACAAATTGGGAACCTCTATCTCTAACCATTTTGTAAAATCGGTTGATAAACTCATTTAATTCAATGTAAAAAATAATATTTGCTGCTGTAAAAGCTTGAAAGAAGAGGTTTTAATTGCAAGATATTTTTTTATCTGACTTTTTATTGTGTTTAGTTATTAGTTCAATACTTTAAATACAAATAGGTATTATGGGATCCCATGATGTTTAACTTATAAAATTTATTGCCTTTAACTTTCGATGGGGTGACACTATCAGCTTCCGCACCGGGTGCCACCAAGGTAGCTACGCCACTGCAAGTAGCCATGTCTATATGTCAATTGTGATCACTACTTACAACACTACTTCTACCGAATGAATTACTTTATATTCCTTAATAAGGTAAAGTTTTATATTTCAAATTTCGTATTATGATGGTTTTCATATAAATTTCTTCGAAATAAACATAAATATGATCTAATAAATATGATTCCCTGGATTATTTCGAACCATGGTTTGGGATGTGATATTTTTTTTAAATAATCACGATTAACATTATTAAACATAAATTCTGTTAGAGTTCATTAAAAGCAAGGCGACTTAGGAGGCCCTGTCATTCAAAATGGGTCACAATATTTATTTGTTTGTTTTCTCTCACTTACTTGTAGCACTGTCTTATAGAAGTGTCCTCTTGCTTACACCTAAGTTTAAGATATGAACGATGTGACGTCATCAAGGAGATAGACAAGGATAGTTAATTACGTTTCCAATGAAAAAGAAAATGATGGAAACTTTTTTTTCTGTCTTTAACATCGTAGCCGGTTTTTTCTGTTTGGCCCAATGAAATTGTGCCAAACGAGATAACGCGAGTTATGTTTATTCGAATATTTGTATATTTAGTTAATTGTTTGTGTAATATTTGTTATAAATAGTGTATTTAAGTGTAAGGAATATGAGTGGCTGCAGCATCTTAGGCTGTAAGAGCCTCAGTGAAAGGATAACCAAAGGAATCACATTTCATTTGTAAGTATTACAATCTAGTGCTTATTTTACATTGCGATGAGTTAAAAATATTATATTGCAGCAGAATACATCGAGTAATAAGCTTTGAAGTGGTCCTCTGATTTAATTAATATGTTATTATTGCAATTATAACCTCAAAGTAAAACGTGTGGCCTCAAAATGAGTGGTATTTGACCCATTATGCAATTAATTCATATTGGTTAGGTACACAAGTAGTAAAAATATCAATCGCTGCCGGGCTGCCTTCGGCACGCTGAAATCATTGACGTCTCCTAATTGACCCAATTGATCTTAAGGGGCGTCTAAACGGACCATTTTTTACGGCAATTGGTGGCGGCACTATTGGCAACTAATTGCTCGGCCAATAATGGCAATATGTCTGCAATTGTATGGTGCATGACTCAGTCTCCTAAATGGGCTGGGCTTCACAACCCGGCAACAATAAAATAGAAAGCAACTGAAACAACTACAAAATTGGCAGGGCAACGATCGCTCAGCGAAAGTCCAGCAACCATCAAATCAATATTGGAGAGTAATGCCATGTTGCCAGCCACAGCATTGCCGCCATAAATTGCCGTGAAAAATGGCCCGTTTAGACGCCCCTTTAAAGCATGAAAACGAATACTAAAAGTAATGGTTGACTACTAAAAGGATAGTAACTTATGACGCCGCAGGGCGTTATTCCTTAGATATTTTTACCATTTTCTATAGAGCTTGTCGTTTTGACATTTCATAAAAAGAGACTGATTTGACTTGACGGTCAATATCTCTATTGGGTACCTATCTTTGAATAAATAATGTCTAGATTTCTAATCCGGCATCTAAAATTGAAGCAAATAACTGTCAAAAAGGACGGTCAAATGGACGTACTTATTAAGAGGTAAGAAGACTCCTATCAGATGTTCTAGCCATAGTTATTCTAGCGCGCCATTTTCAACGAGTGTCAAACGTCAAAAATAGTAGCTTCATTTTTTTTATAAGCTAAAGGAATGCTCCATCTAGACATTATACTGGGTGGCGCAAAAGTACTGGCACTAAAGAAAATACTTTTTTTTTTTTTATATGACATTTTCTGTCATTCTGTTGTTGAAAATTGTGTAGTGAACAAATGTAAAATACACTGAAAATAAACATGGACCGTTTTACTCCCCAAGAACGTGGAATAATTGTGTCAATGTTCTTACGTAATAATTCATCAGTGATAAGAACACAACGTGAATTTCGTCGACGATTTCCCCACCGTCCGGCACCGATTGGTCGCACAATTCGACGCTTTGCCACACGCCTTGAAGCAACTGGCTCAACATTGGATAGACCTAAGTCTGGGAGACCAAGAACAGGCCGTTCAGCTGAAAATATCGATGCTGTGCGCGAAGATGTGGAAGAGTGTCCAGAAACATCAACGAGGCGACGTGCCACGCAATTGGGCATTTCCAGACGGACCCTGCAGCGTATTTTGGTGAAAGACTTAAAGATGTTCCCGTATAAAACTCAAATGACTCATCAGCTGCTGCCTGCTGACCACCGAGCTCGTCTAGATTACTGCCAGCGCGTCATAAACCTCAACCTTGAAGAGGATGATTTTCCTTCAAAATTGGTTATGAGTGACGAAGCGCATTTCCATCTCTCAGGGCATGTCAATAAGCAGAATACTCGGTTCTGGGGCACTGATAATCCGCGCATTATTCAAGAAACACCTCTACACCCACTAAAAGTTACTGTATGGTGTGGCATCTGTGTTGACAGAGTGATCGGACCCTATTTTTTCGAAGACGCTGGAGGCAATGCGATAACTGTCACTGGAGAACGCTACAGAACCATGTTACGTGAGTTTTTGATACCCAGTTTGGACGAATTGGGGCTGGAGCACATCTGGTTTCAACAAGACGGCGCTACGGCACACACAGCGCGCGACACTATGGACTTAGTGAGGGACGCTTTTCCAGGCCGAGTTATCTCTCGTTTTGGCGATTTGCCTTGGCCTGCAAGATCACCCGATCTGACCAGTCCAGACTTCTTTCTTTGGGGTTTTTTGAAATCTCGGGTGTATGTGAACAAGCCACAGACTCTCGCAGCTCTAAAAGAAAACATTCGTCAAGAAATAACGAACATATCGCAGGAAGTGTTACGGCAAGTTATGCAAAATGTCATAAATAGGGCTCAAATGTGTATCAACTCTGGAGGTCACCATTTAAAAGACATCATCTTTAAATCCTAATGGTACGAAATTTAATGGCACAAATATACATTTAAAAAAATCTAAATCTAGTTTTCTAATTTAGAAAAAATGTTATAGCTGAACCAAATAGGGTCTTTACTTTTGCGCCACCCAGTATAATCAAAGTTGGTTATTTGACCACGTGAAATATTTAAACATACGAACGTTTTATTTACCCGACGTTTCGATCGAATTGCACCGATCGTGGTCACGGGATGTCTCCTTGAGGCGCGGGTATTTGCAACTACCCTCGCCTGGATTAATTTTACTGTCAGTAGGTACTTCTACACACTAAACTTACTACGTCTATAAACTGAGGCATGGTGTCTGTACTGCGACGATTGCATTTGTTGATAACGAGGTTCCACGATGGTGAGAGCCGGTATCCATTTTTTGCTTGAAATTCTTGTACTTCTTGATCTTAATCTTTTTGTGAATCGCGTGAAATATTTAAAGGTATTAAATATTTTACGCGATTAAGTCCCGATTATATTCTAATATAGGGTAGGTGGCGCTAGTGCCAACAGCAACGTCGACTCCGCGTAATTTAAATTGTTAAAATAGAGTAACTTAATTTAACTAATAGATTCCTTACTTCATAGTCTAATAGTCAAGCACGAACGTTATCATAGTGAAAAACCAATAGGAAATTATAAAAACCCGAATTCGTGACAGCGCTTATATAAACAATTTGTGTTATTCTGAAGAACTGTTTTGAACCAACTTAAATAACATTAAGTAGTGCAGTGCAGTACAAATAAATAATAAAAAAACTCGGTATTATTTACTAATCTAGCAATTATCATATCTTTAGTGTCAGTCAATAACGAACATAAGTGATCCCGCCAAAATTGTTAAAATCTCTTTGTCCACACAATTTGAGGATAACGGTTTGGCGGTATACGTACAACACAGACGCTCGCCAACCGGTAACACGCGTATACGTACAACACAGTTAACACACACAGACCTGTCCCGACCCCGAGCACATCTGTGAGTTCTGCAGCCCTGTGACATCATCTACGAATACGCGAAAAAATTTGATCAACTAGGTACAAGTTATACAGGTAAAAGTTATAGGCTAATAATAGTGAACTATTGTGTTTCGTGAACAGTAAACTTGCGAATCTAACTTTACAGAAAAGAAGGTGGGTAGCACCAAAGACATTCTAAACAAGTTCTTCCCTGGGGATCTATCAAGTCGTCATAGCCTTCGGAAAGGAGGCGGACGAATTAAAAAAACGATTCAGGATAATAATTTAATCAAGATACTCAACGAAAAAAGTACCTGACCTGCTGCCCATATTTGTAGCAAAAGATCTCTCACGACTTCCGCCTGTAACGTTCGATGATTCGATCATATTGAGGTTACGAGCCTCTTGAAACATATAGGTAAGTTAAGAAGAGTTAAGGTCCAAGTTACGGAGGAATTACAGAGTGAAATATCTGGTCTGCGTAAAGATCTGCAGGGAAAAACTGATCTTCAAAATTTTACAATCTTATAATAGGCTAGTTCATCATGAAACTCGACGGTCATCACTCTTTGCGAGTTAGTAGTTACGAGTACAGTGCAGCGAGTTCTAATCCTAACTCGTACGTACAAGATATCGGCAGGTGACGGCAAGACCAGACAAACTCGCAGCTTTTGCGAATCGCCGCCACCGTTGTCTTGTCGACGCACGGATCGGTGCAGTCACACCATCAACATAACCCTCGGTAACCATCAGCTGGCAGTTGTAAACAAACCGAAACGAAATTTAATACACAATCGAATAGCCACAATAAAACCAATAGATACACTAATAGGCACGGTAAATCCACGATAGTATCGAGTAAGCTAAAGGTTGCTGCTAAAGTACCCTATCCGTATGTAACCAGATTTGACAAATGAACAATGGCTCAAGATATCCAAGTTATTATTATAGAATCAGGTGAACCTCCAACGGACATCGCGTTACTAATGCCATACAAGCAGTCGTTGTTCCCGTCGTTTAAAATAACAATACCGCCGGCTCTTAAATAAAGTACAGCGTTTTTGCAAATGAAAACTTCTGGCCAACAGGTATTTATTACCTACCTATAGAGTATTTCGACAACGTAAGGATAACATAGACCTCGATAGGTATGACATCCGTAGTAGACAACACTCGACACACCTCTAACTGTAAGTCTATATGAAGAAGTTGCACACATGTTACAGAGCTGTGTGAAAGAAAAATACGACATAGCTTTACAAGATATAGATATAGACTTTCTGTGCTATGGTATTTCGGCGGTGGATATAGCTAGCCTGGATAAAGGCACAGCGCGCATCAAGCGGGATCAATTCATTTTCATTTTTCAATTACAGATGCTGTGAAAACTTTCGATTGTTTTGATGTAGACCAGTTTGAGACTCTTTTTAAAAAGCCAATAACCATGTTTTAACATGTCATATGTTAAAACATGGTTATTGGCTTTTTAAAAACAGTCTCAAACTCAAAGAGTGCCAAGAAAATGGCGCGCCCAAAGCTAATTTAAAAAAAAATACACTAAGAAGGTTCCGAGTCTGAGTTTTTAACAAATTAAAAAAGGTTGTATGATGAATTCGGCACCATGGAGGTAGAAGTAAATAGGTTTAATGATGTTTTGAATTCACAAACTTAGTGCACACGATCTTTAGGAATACAGCATCTCACTCAACATGTTATTGTAGTCTTTGTACACCCTAATACTGTATTATTATGATTGTAATTAAATTGTACTTACTACAATGTTTATTATGATAAATAAAGAATTATTATTATTATCTTTTAGCGGATAAAAACGGCTTTTGCTAGCATAAATACTCTTTCCCGAGTTTGGGGATGAAAAATATTTTTTCAGTCCATCCTAGTATAAAGCATCTGTCTAGAAATATGAAATGATATTGTGGGTAAACTCGACTGACTCGACAAGAGATTTTCGGTCCAAAAAAGGGTTGCCAAAGGCTACCCTTATGGCAGCTGCAGGTAGGAATATCTATATACCCCATGGGGATCGTGTAAACCATGATTTAAAGTTTTTAAATCCTTAAGGCTTTATCCCGTAAGTAGGATACATTGAAGAAGCGAATCGACATTTGTTAAATTAAGTCCTCAACAATTTAAACAGGCAAAATATATGTCTCCCAGAAACACTAGAGATCCGTCTTTAAATAATAATAATATCTTGGGATAACTCACACAACGCTATCTGATCCCTAACTAAGCAGAGCTTGTACTATGGCAACCAGACAACTTATAAACATACTTATTTAATTCTAAATACATACATATAATAGATAAATAACACTCAGACACAGAATAAACCATCGTACTCATCACACAAAGGTTTGTCCTGGGTGGGGATCGAACCCACGACCTCTTGCGTAGCAGTGGGATACGCTCCCTCCGCGCCACAGAGGCATAGTTAGTTGGTTCAAAAATGTAATTTATGGCTTAAGGACAAATATTTTATTCTGTTTCAGAACTGTTTATTTATAATTATTATTATGTTAATAGGTTTATTGAATCTTAATAGCACAAATGTAAATAAGTAGAGATATAAAAAACAATCACAAGTAAAGGACTACAAATAATAAACTTGTTCCAGATCGGTGCCCATGGGCATTGTGCCCAGAAGGCTGGCCGCATTTCCTCTTTGTATGGCCAGGTTTATTCGCTGGCCGAGGAACATGCCGGCCCTCTGGTCACCAGAGCTATCTCTTAGCCGCTTGGCCAGCTCCTGGTACAAGCGGTGTGTGCCTGGTCCCCACGGTCCCAGGGTCTCGACTCCAAACGGCTCAAATATGCAGGTGTTGCTGAGCCCTGCATATTTACGCCGTTTGTTGGACTCCGCTGTTGACGCAGCAGCTCCGGCGTCTAAAGAGGTTTGTTGAAGATGAGACGGCGCCAGGGTGTCAACATAGGTAGCGTCCCAGACCAGGGGCCGTCCCATCTCACACGGCACCAGAGTCATACCGTCAGGCCTCTTGCCATCGTTCCGTACTGGGCCGTTCGGTTCCAGAACAGCCGGTACAAAAACGCTACCGACGGATGATGTCGTTGAGGCTGGTGTGCCGCGGAATTCGCCCAGCACTTCTGCCGTATGAAAGGCCGTGATGACCCAGCGCGTTTACCGCCTCCCCGCATAGACATCGGTGTGGAACGACGCAGTTTGCCCCCAATCGGAGAGATGTGGCAATGCGGAACGTTTGGTTATCTAGGAGCGTACCTAGGTGGGGGGAGGGCAAGGTTTGTAACCACAGCCCCGATTCCCATTTAGCACCTGCAAGGAGACGGGCCCGTTCCGTAGGACTGGTTGTCGTATTTAGTAGGTTGTCACGTACCACTTTACAGATGGGTTCATCCCACAGCTTTTGGGATGCAGGGTTGGTTGGCAGGTTATCAGCATGAACGATGCCCTCCCAGGTTTCGATGGCTTCAGTTTGTTCGGTTATTGGCAGGTTAGTGTGAGGATGAAGGATTTTGGCGGTAAGGCTGGATGTGCTGTGGGTTGATGACAGGGAGGCTGGAAGGGCAACATCGGAAATTTTGCGGATCCCGAGCCCTCCAAAACGAATGGGGAGTGAGGCTTGGGTTCAGGTTCGGTCATTTAAGTAAATGTTTGTAAATTTGGGTATTTCCAAAAAGGGGAGGATCGGATGTTGTATGTAAATTTAGGCACGAAAAGACAAAAGCGAATAATGGTAAATGCCATATGGGCGTTAATTTTGAGAATGCGGTCGGAAACGAAATCGAAATTATTTATTTTTTCGATGAAAGGGGCAAAAGCTTCATCAAGAATCGGGGACCCTAAGAGGCGGAGGGTTTTTTTTTCAAGGATCTTTATATTGGGTGCTACGGCATTGAAGCGTTGTTTAATACATTCTTTGTCTGGGCATTCGGGTATGAAAAGTTCGCATTTTGCAAAATTTAAATCTAGGCCAGCGTTCTTAAAATTTTGTGTCAGAAAATTTTGGTCTGTTAGCACAGTGTTGGCATCGCCTCCTAAGGTCCCATCATCCAAGTACCATGCATTAAATTTGGAATTTAGCTGAGTGATGATTGGGTGTATGGTAAGGCCAAAAATAGCTGGGCTTAGGGGGTCACCTTGTTGGCAACCGACAGCAGAAGTTAGTCTTTGTATAGAAGTTTGCTCGGTGTGTGATAGCATTGCCATAGAAAGGGATATGTGCCGGGAATTATTTGTTTAATCTGTGCCAACAAGGCGCCCCTAGCCACAGAATAAAGGCGTTTTTAACATCCACCTTCAACACAATATCCTTAGGGTGATGGGTCATATATGTCCTGAGCGAGTGGATGGCCGCTTCACATCCTCCTCGGGACCCGAAACCCAGTTGCAGCGGTTCGAAGTAGTCTGTAACGGTGCCCGATATAGCCTTACAGCATATTTTGGCTGCAAGGCGCCTGAGCGTAGATCCCACGGCGATAGGTCGAATTCCACCATCTTTTTTCCTAAGGGCGCACAGGTTGGCACCGTACAAAATATCTATTGAATTCTTATCGACCTGGCCTGCAGGCATAAGATTAGTTAGGGCAGTCAAGCGGTTTAAAAGAATTAGGTATAGCGTCGTTGCTATTGCAGTTAACGAGGTCTTTCAGGTGCTGCGCGGTTAAGCCGTCGATATTGGTTGCTGGAGGTGGATGTTTTTGCTGCAAAGCCAAAAGGGTGTCGGGACTATTAGGGGCGACTGAGTCATCGGAGAATAATAAACGGGAGGCTCCTTTAATGTCTCCATCACTGATTTTAGCACATGATAGAAAACAGATCTGTGTGATCTAAATAGTGCGCGTTCGTGTATGTCGATATGTAACGTATTATTTTTACAGTTTTCTTTAATTTGGTGCGTTAGAGATATGCGACGATAGGTATTGGATGTTTGGTTTGAAGTTATGTGAAGTGTTCGGTAGGCAAAGGTGAAAAGATGCTCCCAGGCCGCTGTAGAGTTACTATTGAGGACATTGCTCAGATGAAAGTGATTGAGCAACTGTGGTGCGTGCACCTCTTGGAATGCGCTTGATGATCGGGATGGAATGTTTAAATTTGGCAAGTCGTTTCCAAAACGGCTCAGAGTGTGAGGATGTTGTTGGTTGGGGTGGTAGATTTGGTTGGTTAGAGGGAGGCTCGGAGGGCGGTGGACATCGATCGATGTCCCTCTGAACCCTACTTACATGAATCCTTAGCCCTCTTTGTCCTCTGAAAAATCTAGGCTGGATGCAACTTTTGCACTGTATAAAGTTATTTGATGATTCGGGTCCGATTGGGGGCGCCGCACTATTATTACTATCTTGCATTAGAAAAACATTATCTTAATATCTACAAAAAATGTAAAACAATCAAAAATCACTATGTACACAAACAATAAAATACAAGGTCCCCTATGGCCGGTGACACTTGACATTTACTATGTAACGTTTTGCTATTGGCGGTAGCTACTGCCGGCGGCTTCAGACGGTGCTCACGAGCTTTTCTATTTGCTGATATCGTGCGACGTCTGGGTTAAAGCGGCCTTAGCAACCGCTGTTGACACATCGAGCAGGACGGAAGTTGGTACATCTTTAAGCTCAGTTTTTAGGCCTCTCCAGGGACGTAGGTATTGCGCAAATTCACAATATATTTAAGCTCACTTTATGCAATATCACCGACACTTTGGGGAATCAGAAGTGTGAAAAGCAATTTAAATTAATTAATTGCACAGAGCAATACTTTGACAGGTTACGTTCCGTTCCGTATCGTATTTTTTTTTTGTTATTAGGTTAGATCAAATATTAGGTACTATTATTAAACAATTGACTTAACTTCATATACATTTTGGACATTTCATTGATACTTACTTGTTATAAAATTTTATAACCTACGGGTCTTAATCGCGTAAAAAGTCTACCCGTGACCACGGCCATTGCAATACGGTCGAAACGTCGGGCAATAAACAAAGGTATATAGCCTTAAAATAAAATATTTACGCGATTAATACCCGTAGCTTATAAAATTCTATAATGTGTTTACGAACATATATTAGATACTTAAGTTAATGAGTAAGTACATATATTACCTAAATCTATTTATTAAATTTATTCTATTTATAGTTGATAAAAAACTGTTTTTATTTTAAGTAAATCATTTTGTTTCTGTTCTAGTATTGTGTAACTTAAAAAAGTGGTCAATGCAAAAAAAAATGTATATCACACGAAGACCTGTGACATTCATTCTGGTACCATATATCATCTGAATATCCTCATGCAGCCTACATCCATACTAATATTAAACATGGAAAAGTAACTCTGTCTGTTACGCTTTCACGCTCACACAGCTAAACTGATTTAGATGAAAATGTCCCGGAAAGGACATAGGATAGTTTTTATCGCGATAACCGACAACCGAAGCCGCAGGCAAAAGCTAGTTGCAAATAAATTATTTACTTTCAACCTCTTTACAATGATTTCTATTTCAACCTCTAATAGGTATTAATGTTCTGTGATTCTAACACTGCGAGAGAGTCTATGTCGGGATTACATTTAGTTACTCAATGATTGCATCTAGAGATAGACGCCGACACATTGTTAGTCAATAGTAAGTAAATTAGTAATCGTTAACTTCTGTCAAAGAGACACCTTTAGTTTGGGATTGGTAAAAATGTAATTTTATGTAAATAAAATGCTGCAGTAACTTGCAAAAATATGAATTTACTACATATTCTTATAATAAATTGTAATCAGTTTTCGATTTTTGAGAACGAAACCATATCGCGATTCAGCGAGCCTAGACACCGCCATCTAACGAGCTAGATATTGAACTAGCGACAGGGTGATATGGCGGCGCAGTATTCGAGGGTTGAGTATATTTTTGTTGGCGTAGTTGAAGTGGTTAAAGTTTATAGAAATCGGTATGTGTTTTCACTGTTCACGTTATTGCCATTGTCAAACATAAACGTAGTGATTATTTAGATAGTTTAAGTCCCGGAAAATGACAGAATAGTTTTTTTAGGGTTCCGCAACGCAAGGAAAAATCGGAACCCTTAGAGGATAACTGTGTTATCCGTCCGTCCGTCCATCTGTCTGTTTGTGAAAGTGCCCGATACAGGGCTTGTAACCTACTGAGGGACTCGTATTAAAAAAAAATGTGTGGCACTAGGGGACTGCCGCGGTAAAGCTATTGCATAGCATTTTTTATAAACGTATGCAATTATATTTTTTTTATTTTTTATTTATGCAGTACATTTTTTTTCTTTTTTTCTTTTCATTACATTTCGGAGCAGCTCGTCTCGATCCGTGCGAGCTTCGTACAGTCGTGCCATATACATATATGTGTAACCTACTGAGGGACTCGTATTAAAAAAAAATGTGTGGCACTAGGGGACTGCCGCGGTAAAGCTATTGCATAGCATTTTTTATAAACGTATGCAATTATATTTTTTTTATTTTTTATTTATGCAGTAAGTAGGTACATTTTTTTTCTTTTTTTCTTTTCATTACATTTCGGAGCAGCTCGTCTCGGTCCGTGCGAGCTTCGTACAGTCGTGCCATATACAATTTTGTTTCTGTTATATATTAATGACATTGTAGATGTGACTAACCATAAATGTATTCTTTTCGCAGATGACATTTCTATTATTGTGACATCAGATAAAAAATATAATACTATTAATGACCATGAAATTGACATAAACAAAACAATAGACAGACTAATTAATTGGCTTGACAAAAATAATTTAAATATAAATCTTGACAAATCAGTTTACATTCAATTTAATAAATCATACAATAATAAATACAATTTTAATCTAAATATCCCTAAAATTAAAGAAGTAAAAGAGACTAAATTCCTTGGTGTTGTTATAGATGAACATTTAAGCTGGAAAACACAAATAGAAAATGTTTCCAATAAAATAAACAAATTCGTATATGCGCTCAGACAGGTTAGAAACGTTACCAATATGAAAACGGCTATTATCTCGTACCACGCATATGTGGAGTCTTTGTTGCGTTACGGTCTAATAATGTGGGGCAACAGCACTGACTATAACACGGCATTTATTGCACAAAAAAAATGTATACGAGCGATATATGGCCTGCGACCGGATGAATCGTGTCAACCAGTGTTTAAAGGACTTGGTTTGTTACCTCTACCATCGTTGTATATTTTTGAAATATGTATGTTTGTCTGGAAGCACAAAGCACTGTTTAAAACAGCCGACGAGGTTAGGCCTAGAAATCGGCGAGACCCATACAGACTCATATCTGAATGTATACCAAAAACAACCAAATTTAATAAAAATTGTATAGCTATGTGCATAAAAATATATAATAAGATTCCTAAGGATTTGAAATCATTAAATACGAGATCCTTTAGAGCTAGATTGCATGAATGGCTGAACTCAAATAATTTCTACAGCATAAAAGAATTTCTAGATAAGTGAAATATTTTGATGTGTTTAAAAATTTTAATTTTTATGTGTTTAAACATTTGCATACTATGAACCTTTAGTAGAACATGTATGTACCTTAATTAAGCGTAACATCTATGTATACCATGTTTTATTGCAAATAAATATATTATTATTATTATTATTATACGTTAAGCGAACGCTCAGCCGAGTTACATGGTAGGCGGAGTGGGGGGTGTTAGGTTTTATTTTCGTTACGGAATTTCTTGATTCGATCGCCGCGCTCAAAGCCCTCGACAAAAGCTATGCAATAGCTTAAAAACACAACTTTCATAAGTTTTATCAGGATGGATATTTCAACAAACCGTGGGCCAGTGGTTATAGGTAGAGTCGAGTCCGTTCGGGCCTACCTACCAACTTATAATTTTTTTTTACGTGATAACGTCGACGACCGGTCCGTCACGGTTCGTCACGTTCCGCTTGCTAATGGGCTGAAGTATAGTTGCCATCGGGCGCATGCGCCCGGATTCACTAAAGCTGTAACAGGCCCATTCCTGTATGAACCCACGACCTCCGGCTTAGCAGTCAGCGTCACTAATCACTAGACCAACAAGCCAGTCAAGATACGTAGTTATTTCTTACTAACATTCACTCTCTCCGCCTTTTCACTCCTTATAACGCCAGTTTTGAAATCCATAAGAGTTTGTTTTCCACGGTATCACTTTTAAACGGTAGCGTTTAAAAACGTTACGAATTTCTTGGCGCTCTCCACTAGCGACAGATCGTTGATACACCGCTCATTGCCATAGAGCTACGAGCACAATTATAAATAAACACCATAATTTAATATATCAAAGAATGTCGTATTACGCAATGTTATGAAACACTAGCTGTGCCTCGCGGTTTCACCCGCGTATGTCTACATCCCGTGGGAATATCGGGTTAAAAGTAGGCTATGTGTTGAGATATATATTGTCTCTAGCTGGAAATATGTATGTGTATAGCCATTAATAATCACACCAATATTTATTACGATTTCGCATTCACATTTAAATATAATATTTTATTAGGATTGATTTGGTGGTAATACACAAGTTATCTATTATATTATCAGAGGCAATAAAAGCATTTATTTTGATATATATCAATTTGTTACTAAATAAAAAAATAAAATATCAATTTCTATTGTAATTATGGTTCACTATTTTGGCGATAATTGCTTCCACATAAGAGATAGACATATGCTATCGCGGACTTTTTTGTAGGACTATTTATGATAAACATATCGTTCATACATTAAATATGTGTAACTTCAACGATATGTGCCTGGTTTCGGCGCTGGATTGGAACCGTAACGTCTCAAGAGGACCTAAGTCTATTTTATGCAAACAGAGTAGGTAGTTAGTAGCTTTTTAAATTCCGTAAGACGTAACATCACATACCTGTCTCTAGTGTTTCGAAATTTGACATAAAAAAACTCGCGTAGCAAAAAAGTGCACTACAAACCATTAACGGAGACGACTATCGGTACAATGATCGCCGAATCAACATCTCACATGTCGACAATCTCGTGCGCCTTATCCAGATATTTAATTTGTTTATCTTTTTCGGCTTTCACAAAATTTTCGTCATGGGGGATGGTGATGTCGACGATCATTGCAGGACGCTTTGATCACAATATCAGGCTTGTTGGCAACAACAGTCCTGCGTTATTATTATTATTCCCTTTATTTAACATTTCTCTAATTTTTTACACTATTAAATATTTATAATATATATATAAAAAAAAAAACATTTAATTGTATAAAAAATTGCAAACCCACCGGCGCGGCGTCGGGTACAGGGACCAAGCCACCGGTGGTTAGGGCTTCAGGGAGAGAAACCTCCTCACTATACGTGCCGTGTCAAGGAGTACGGCCTTCTGCATCAGGCCCTTGACCCAGCTACCCTACGCGAGCCTCTGTAGATGTTGGTCCAGGCTCTTCGCAACAAGTCCGTGGACTGATACAACTATCGGCACAATGACTGCTGAATCCACATCCCACATGTCAACAATCTCGCGGGCTAAGTCCAAATATTTTATTTCCTTATCTTTTTCTGCCTTCACGAGATTATTGTCATGCGGGATGGTGATGTCAACAACCATTGCGCGGCGCTCTAATCGATCTATCATCACTATGTCAGGCTTTTTGGCGACAATAGTCCTGTCAGTGATGATAGATCGATCCCAGTACAATGTGGCACGACCATTTTCGAGAACAGGGTCGGGTGCATACCTGTAATATGGTACCTCTGTTTCCACAAGGTAATATTTCAGGGCAAGTTGCTGATGGACAATTCTGGCTACTTGGTTAAGTCTATGCAAATACACGCCGTTAGCAAGACGAGAACAACCAGAGACAATATGTCTGAGGGATTCTCCGGGATGATGGCATGCCCGACAGATGTCAACCGTCCCATTCTTCATTATATATCTCCGATAGTTATTCGTCTTAATAACTTCCTCCATAATCGCAAAAACAAAACCTTCGGTTTCCCCAAATAGGTCACCAAACCGTAGCCAGGACACAGATGATAATGTGTCTACATCCGGTCCATTTAAGGCCCGATAGAAGCGTCCATGCAGTTTCTTACCCTTCCATATTTCCCGGCGGTCATCAATACCAAGTATCACAGGTTTGCGCCAGTTCTCTTTTGCCAGAGCAAGCGGGGTGAGTCCGTTGTCCACGGCAACTACATCTCGGTGCATATCAGCGTCCACGTGAAGGAAATATTCCCTGAGGTTGCATACCTCGCGGTTGTGGAGGGTCTTGGCATTTAGGAAACCACGACCCCCACACTTCCGCGGGATATACAACCTCATCACTGACGAGCGCGGATGATGCATTCGGGATGCAGTCAACAGTGACCGGACTCTCCTATCCAAGGCGTCCAATTCGGTCTGAGTCCACTTAAGTATGCCGAAGGACTACATTAAAAGCGGCATGACCCAACCGTTGCAGGCGCGCACCTTGTTGCCGCCTGAAAGAAGACTGTTAAGAACTTTTTTAAGACGGCCGAAGAAGCGCTCCTGCAACGCTTGTTTCATATCCGCAGTATTAATACCCAAAGCCTGCGACATACCTAAGTATTTGTAGGTGTCAGTCCCGGAGAGTGATCGAAGTTGAGTGGAATCCGGAAGCTGTATTCCCACGGATTCCACCACCCTCCCTTGCTTTACATGCATAACCGCACATTTATCCACCCCAACTTCCATCCTGATGGAGCTGCTGAAGGCTTCGGTTACCTTCAGCAGATCCATCAGTTGTGTACTGCTAGTGGCAAATAACTTAAGGTCATCCATGTATAGCAAGTGAGATATCCCCCGACTACCTCTCCGCAACTTATAGCCTAGTCCTGAATCCTCCAGTAGGGTACTGAGTGCGTTCAGAGCCAGACAGAACAACAATGGGCTCAGACTGTCACCCTGGAAAATTCCCCGCTCGATCCTCACAGGCTCGCCGTTGCCCAGAGTCCGGTGATACCCTGGACAGTGAAGGACCGTTCTCCATTGCCCCATACACGACCTCAAGAAGGTACACAGAGTTGCATTAACTTTGTACAACTCCAGCACCCTCAGGAGCCATGTATGTGGCACAGAGTCATAAGCCTTCTTATAGTCTATCCAACATGTCGACAGACTCTTGCGGCAACGGTGAGCCTGTTCACTAATGGTCATGTCTATGAGGAGAAGCTCCTTAGTACCACGGGCCCCACGCTTACACCCATTCTGAGATTGTGACATGATGTTATTGTCTTCGATATGTTTATTGATTTTGTTTCTCAGAATGGATGTAAGCAACTTATACAACGTTGGAAGGCACGTTATTGGTCTATAGTTCTTGGGGTCTATGGTACTACCGGTCTTGTGGAGCAAGTGGGTAATGCCTTTTGTCATAAAGTCCGGTAACGAACTGGACTCCAGTGATTCTTGGAACCGAGAGGCCAAGCAAGCATGTGAGCTGAGCTACGTAGCCACTTAATCCAGAAGTTGTGCAATCCTTCGGCGCCCGGTGACTTCCAATTTGGTAACTGTTGGGCTGCTAGGGCTACGTCTTCGACAACGATATTAGTTGTCGGCATTTCTGCAATGGGCTCACATGCTCGCTCAACAACTTGCATCCAATCACCTTCGGTGTGGACGACGGGTACCGACCAGATATTGCGCTAGAAAGTTTCCATAGCATCATCATTCGGCAAGCACCCATCGTCACCACCGGGATCCGCTCGCTCCCATGTTCGATAAACCCACTTCTGATCACTTTTGAACATGCGGTTCTGGGTGTATCTCTCAACACGTCTCCTGTATCTACGAATCCGGTTTGCCCACGCATAAATTTTTTGTTGTCAATACGCTCCGCGACCCGAGTGGCATATTCGTGGGGCCCAATACATAGCGCATTATCTTTGGGCGTGTATTGCCCGACCTAAAGCATATTAGCCTGCCGATGAGTGCCCTAGACTCGCCGATACGCCTTTCAATTCTGCACTGCCACGCCGGCTCGGCTGCTTTTGGTCGCGTAGGCGTGTCCTGGGGAAACTTGACACGAGCTACGCGACATTATTATTATTATTATTATGCCCTGTCAAGTACTGTAATCAGATTTTTTCTATCAGATCGGAAGTTATTTGTTAAAAATTGTAGTCAAAGATTGGAAGTATTGAATTTTGCTTGTAATACCTACATCCAACTCCCATTAATATATGACATAGTCAGTTAAAGACTTAAACTTAGATTGTATAGTTTTCGATTAGGTAGATTTATTGTGTGAAGCCAAATCGCTGAGCAAAGTCGGTATTTACTCGTGGTACAGGCAGGCGAAAGACCCTTCGTTATGCCAGTAACTCATATTCAGCAGATTCCAATGTACTTTTATGAACAGAAAGAGAGGTTTTCAATATAAACAGCTGCCTCACGTTCAGCACTTTAGTGTCTTGCTACACATTCGATGTTGGGTATTGATATGGTTTTTCATCATCACAGACAGAGTGTTGCGCTCACTCAACTTACTTTCTTTTCTCTTCTTCTCAACTTACTTGCGCTACCCCAATAAGTGATGCAGTACGTGATGATGGATTGACATAGTGCAAAATATACTGCTCTAAGGGTTTGTAGACAAGCCACATCGCGCAGGTTTTTTACCACGCCAATAACCTTTCTTACTCTAGCGGTAACAGCAGCAATATTGCTTTGAAAGTTTAATTTGTCATCCAGAATAACACCAAGATATTTAACAACACCTTTTTTCTTTTAAGAAATTTTCAGTCACATGCTATCTTATTACAATTCTGATGCCTGTTTGAGTTACTGGCGCCGAAGCGGCTGTTTTGTGGAAGCACGTGTATACGGTTTTTTTTTGTGTTTAGCATTAAGAGATTATTTTGTAACCAACTAGAGATACAGTTAATGTCTGGTTCAACAATAGAGAAAACTTCAAACCATGTATTTCCGTAAAAAATAGTCAAATTAATATCATCAGCATAATATATGATTTCAGCGTTTGCAATTGGCAAGTCATGAATTTCGTTTCAATACCGCGTGAATATTTTGGGACCGAGAATACTTCCCTGTGGAACTCCAAAGGAAATATCCTGCAAGCTGCTCTGGAATTTATATATTTAATTATACGGAACCGAGATTCCTCACTGCAGCTTGTCAGTACTTAGAGACTATTGCCACTCCTAGTACCATAGTAGAGTAGAATAAATGTATGTATCATATATTGTTGTAACAAAAAAAAACTAATATTTTTGCTCATAAATTTATACTAAACTAGCTGTGCCCGCGACTTCGTTCGCGTGGAAGTTGGGTTTATGTTAAGGTAGTTTAAATTACAATTTAACTTCTGTGTAAAACATATTGGAAACATGCTCCACAATGCTCTGTGGCATCTATGGATATTAGGGCCTAGCTTTAATCAGAGCCCGACCTATGGCAGGGCAAGCCAAGCAAATGTCCAGTGCAGCATAATGAAAGGCGACAAAGTCTATGGCGCCAGACCGTTAGAAGACAAATTATAAAAAATCCTATGCTTTCAGCACCTCGACAAAGAAGTATTTCACCAAAATGATTTTCATCACATCAAATATTAATAATATCGAAAAATTCCCCCCTCCCCCGTCACACAAAACTTGGGCGGTTTCGGGTTAAATGAAGCCCGAAACCGCCCAAGTACTTGCGCGAAATTTTGTGTTAAGGAGCTTCGATTCTGACTCCGAAAGGTAGAAAATTCAGATTGATTTTAAATCGGACGTTTTAATCGGAGGTACCTAGCCGCTCCTTCAAGATAATTTAAACATAGGTAATAAAAGGTATGATGGAAAAAACTCTCACAGATTCCCTATGATCGCGGGTTATGTCCTGCCCGAGCGACCTTTTCCGAGTCTAAAGTACACTTCGTGTCCGTGTTGTAAAGTCCCCCGCGAAATAGGGCTAGTTATGTTTTTAAAAAATATCCTGTTTTTAAAACATTGCATTCCCGCGGTACTGTGATGCGTGTTCAAACAAACAGACAACATTCAAACGTTTTTAAAAGATATACTCAGATATCTTTTTTTGTGTTTAAATACTATTTCTAAACTTATTTCA
The DNA here is from genome assembly GCA_945859575.2 of Herminia tarsipennalis. NCBI lineage: Eukaryota > Metazoa > Arthropoda > Insecta > Lepidoptera > Erebidae > Herminia > Herminia tarsipennalis. The sequence continues at coordinate 26,405,008 of OX243831.2, read as the reverse complement.
ATATTTTTTTTCACTTACTTTAGAAGATTTAAATATTATGTTATAATGTCTGGTGAATTAAAAAATAGGTGTATCAACCTGTCGCAAATTAAGATCATCATAATATTCATATGAACGTAAGAATTTCAGTTTTTTTTTAAATCAATTTTCCTGATTCATTTTAATTTGTATTTAAACGCCATCTATTTTCAAAACTGGATAAGTTTCTTTTAATACTTGATGATTTTATATTAAATTAAACTAAAATTTTCATGCATGTTAAACGTAGGTAAGCAACGTATTTAACCTTAAATTATTCACGCGATTAAGACCCGTAATATATATATTTTCATAATGTGCACAAATCGCGAAAGTTATCAACATTTGTAGGTAAGCAATTTTGGCACTCAGAAGAAATCGAATCACAGATGGCGCCACGTGTTTTATTTTGAAATAACACTAACATTTATAAATTCTAGAAAATATCAAGTAGTTTTTGTTTATTTGTAATGTAATATTGTTTTTCATTTCTTCATTCATAACATAATCACGATTCATGATTCAAAAATTAATTGTGAAATAATTGTAATTAAAAATTGTGAAAAACCATAATGGTTCGACCAAACATACGTTGCTGCTCGCTCCCCATAGACGATAGCGTAATGACTCATAGTGTAAGTAATGATCTATAGTATTTACAATAAAACTGCAAATTTTCATGAAGATCCGTCAAGTAGTTATTGTTTTATGACGATAAATAGCTACAGACATTATCCGTTATTGTTTAGCTCCTATGTGAAATAGCGTGATAAATTATAGCCTATATGTTAATCCAGACTTAATAGAATACACATACAAAATTTCAACCGAATCTGTCTGGTAGTTTTTGCGTGATGCGTGTTCAAACAAACAGACAGACAGACAGACATTTCTAAAAATGTAGGAATGTGTTTAAATACTCTTTTCGAACATTTCCCAATATTTTTTTTACTATGTTCGGCCATGTACAGACACGTGAAATTTGAATGTTGTCTGTTTGTTTGAACACGCATCACAGTACCGCGGGAATGCAATGTTTTAAAAACAGGATATTTTTTAAAAACATAACTCACACTAGCCCTATTTCGCGAGGGACTTTACAAACACGGACATAAAGTGGGTGTACTTTAGACTCGGAAAAGATCGCTCGGGCAGGACTCGAACCCGCGATCATAGGGAATCTGTGAGAGTTTTTTCCATCATACCTTTATTACCTATGTATAAATTAACTTGAAGGAGCGGCTAGGTACCTCCGATTAAAACGTCCGATTTAAAAGTGTTGGAGCCGAAGTTGGAGTCGGAGGTTTAAAATCAATCGGAATTTTCGACCTTTCGGAGTCAGAATCGATGCTCCATAACACAAAATTTCGCGCGAGAAGTACTTGGGCGGTTTCGGGCTTCATTTAACCTGAAACCGCCTAAGTACTCGCGTGACGGGGGAGGGGGGGAATTTTTCAATATTAATTATAATTTGATGTGATGCAAATCATTTTGCTAAAATACTTTTTTGTCGAGGTGCTAAGCATGGTAATTTTTATAATTTGTCTTCTAACCGTCTGGCGCCATAAACTTTGTCGCCCTTCCTTATGCTGCACTAGGCATTTGCTTGGCTTGCCACCTGCCACAAAGTATTGTGGAGCATGTTTCCAATATGTTTTACACAGAAGTTAAATTGTAACATAAACTACCTTAATATAAACCCAACTTCCACGCGAACGAAGTCGCGGGCACAGCTAGTTATAAATAAATTAATATTTTGAAAGATATAAGATTTATAAGCAGGGATCGGAATAGGTAGTGTATATTTACCTAAAGTTGGAAGAAGTAAGTTCTGAGTGAATAATACTTCCTCTAAAATCACGGAATCATAAACGTGACGATTAAATCCCGTTAATCAAGAAATTGCAAATAATTTACTGGTTTTGAAAACTTTCGACAAATTATTATTTCGAATATTCATAATACGTTTTAGAATAAGAATAAGAATAAGAATAAGAATTATTTATTTGTTAGACATAGGTAAAATTACATGTAAAATTACATTTGTGGTTTTTTTATACAATTACATTCTGTTCCTTATGTCTTACCGTTAGGTGTACAAATATTAATAAAATAACAATAACACGAAATTAAATTGACATTTGATAAAATAATTAAAGACAAAAATTGATAAGATGTCTCATTAAATTATATTAAATTAATAAAAAAAAAAAAAAATGTTTGTAATATTGAATGTCTTGATAATAATACTAATACCTAAATTAATAATACAGCTAAAATTCTATTTTTCGTCACATACAGTTAGTTAATTAATTTGAAACATTCATTTCCAGGTACTCATTAATTGAATAGAAGCAGTGTTCTAATAACCATTCGCGTAGTTTTGTTTTAAATGGATTTGTTGGTAGATATTTAAACGAATTAGGGAGCTTATTATAGATTTGTATTGCCATCTGGAACACATTTCTCTTTACTAGTTGAAGCCTACAGTATTCAACAACCAATTTTTCTTGTACCGCACCTCTAAGTCTTCTGTTGGATGCATCTTTCATTTTCTTAAAGTGTTCAGGATACTTTTTCACAAATAGACAGATTTGCAAGATGTACAAAGAAGGTAGGGGTAAAATTTTAAATTTCAAAAAGTATGGTTTACAAGATTGCCAAAAATGTAGCCCAACGATTGCTCTTAGGCACTTCTTTTGAACTTTAAATACTCTATCCGACTCAACAGCGTTGCCCCAAATAATCAAACCGTATTGTAAAACTGATCCAACATATCCGTGGTAGGCATTTAATGCAATTTCTACTGAAGATCTTTCCCTAAGATGTCTTAATGCAAAAACAAATCTGTTTAACCTACAGCACACATCATCAATATGTAGTTTCCAGTTGCAGTTATTATCTATTATCAAGCCTAGGAATTTCGTTGATGTTACCTCTTGTAAGGGGATGCCGTCGTAATTTATATTAAATTTTAATGGCTCCAACTTAGGGCTTTGAAATTGAACAACCGTAGTTTTTTTTACATTTACCTGCAAGTTATTACTTGCGAGCCATTCAATAATTTGTTTAGCAGTTTTATTTATTTCTGCTTCATAGGATTCTCTATCTTTACATTTGATTACAATTGTTGTGTCATCTGCGAATAAAATTGACTCGTGTAGTGTTGTATCGGGTAGATCGTTTATATAAAGTAGAAATAATCTAGGCCCGAGTATACTACCTTGTGGCACACCAAAGTTATTTGCTCTATATTCCGATAAGCACTTCGTTTTTAATAAGCTTTTGGTCCATGAAGATATTTCAGTACATTGGAATCTTTCATCAAGATAACTACGGAACCAGTTGTTTACAACCCCTCGCAACCCATATTTATATAATTTGTTTATTAGCCTGTTATGGTCGACAAAATCAAAAGCCCTTTCATATCAAAGAACAGGGCAGCCACTGGTATGCCGTCATCAATACACTTTAGAATAGGTTTCACTAGTTTGAACATGGCCAAAGTGGTAGATTTATTTTGTTGAAACCCGTTTTGTTCTGCTCTAATTATATTTGTTTTGTCACAGTATTGGTCCAGTCTCTTTAACATGACTTTTTCTATAATTTTAGAGAGAATCGGTATAAGGGTAATTGGTCTATAATTTTGGGGGTCTTTTATGTCCCCTTTTTTAAATAAAGGTTTAACCACCGAGTATTTTTAGGGCTCCGTCCTAAAATTGTTAAATTAAAATGCTTGGTTTACATAAAGATAATTAAATTCTTGAAAATGAATTATGTGTATTGATTGATTATATTGCAATAAAAAGGGTAACTTAAAAAAAATCAACCATATTAAATCAATATTATGCAAGGATCACTAAAACATATTTTAAAGTGATTGATATTGCATGGTTTTTTTTTTTGTCATTTTGACGAGACGCCCAACTTATTGTATACTAAAAATTTATAAAGTGGTACGTTTGTAAAGAAAACAGGTGTTAAAAATGACAAACTTAACTTTGCCGTTGGAAAACTATAGTCACCGTACATCAAAATAGACCGCGGTTAGTTTACCAACTGCAAATATATTTGTAATAGAAAAAATGATTTTTGTGATGCAATTGGCGGTAGCCTAATGGCTAAGGCATCGGACTCGCAATCGTGAGGTCGCGGGTTCAAATCCTACCTATTATACTACCGACGTGAACACAAGCCATTGGGCTTAGCTGCAGCTGCAGGGGTTAAAAGGATTGCTAGTAACCAACAATCCCACATTGCTAGTTATCTTTTTTTTTAAGATAATTTTATGCGCGCTTTTACTTGTGCTAGTCATCCAGTTGAATTAACTGGGTGAGTTAACTAACCAGACTGAATAACGGTCCAAATATCTGTACAACAAAATGTTTGTAGGTATGTATGTATATATATTTTTACAACGCCGACTGCGTTTTGTTTTACGCAATTAATACAAAACCTTTAAATTTGACACAATTTTAGTACGGAACTCTAAATCAAATCAATAACTTGTAACAATATTTATGCAAAACCAATAATAATTCATGATTTTTAAATACCGGGATTAATACGTCATTATCATGTCATCATACGGGACGGGATTTTAGTAAAGGTATTATCTACTCTATGTTAGATACTTTTCGAAGTATAGGTAAATATACTCTACCTATTCAAATCCCTGCTTATAAAGCCTTAAAACGCGTAAGAATTTTAACAATTTTGGCGAGATTCCAATGTTTTAAGTTTTCCGAATATGTATTCATTTATTTTCAATTATCGCTTTCTACAAGCCTAGTTTATGATAAATCGAATTAATATAAATTAAAGCATTTAAGCCTTGACTTACGATACGATCGCAATCTCATATGCGCGTTTGTATATATTTACCCTTAGATTGTGGCGGGACCATTAAATTCTTCTCTTCTTTGACGTGAACGTCGTCGGTTAAAAGTTAAAAGTTTTACACTAGATGCGTCACAATCCAAAGGTTGATCAAGTGCTTGTTCGAATAACCGGCATCCACATCGAAGCTGGCGGAGCCGCGGGCATAAGCTAGACAATAATAATTTTAATATTACGAATATCACAAATTCACACATGGCACGTCTACGATGCCAATGAAAGGACATTCTTATTTTACTGATTAAGTAGTTATATTCTATTTAAATAAAAAACTAAAAAGCCCGACTGCTAAAAAGACAGAATCAGGATACCCTTCATTTAAAATCATGCAGTCGCCGTGATATCCCTCTGACTGCGTGATATTATCTATACTTACATTATTAAGCTGAAGAGTTTGTTTGTTTGATCGCGGTAATCTCAGGAACTACTGATCAGAATTGAAAAAAATATTTTACTGTCGGATAGCCCATTTATCGAGAAGGGTTTTGGCTATATTACATCACGCTACGATCAATAGGAGCGGTCGTTGTAAGAGGAGGAGGAGGAAGGAGATTTAAGGACATTCTAGTCGATGATTCTACCATACAAACGCGCATAAGTGCATTACATAAGGTTGTTAGTCAAAGCTTAAAATTTATATTAATTAGTTTTATCATAAACTGTAGAGAGTGTCTTTGCATAAGCGCGTATATATCACTTACGGCCGGTCTCAATAATCTATCTATCGATGGATTTGGCTACTAGAGGTAGGATTTTGATATATAGTTTGTATGGTAGAATCATCGACTAGGACACTCATAATAACAACAATTTGTTTTATTAATAATGTTGTTTTTAATATGATTTGCCACTCCAAACTGTCTATTAAACATATAGATCGTGTATATTATCGTACTCGTCTTTTAATGCCCTTTAATTTGATAGCACACTCTAGGTCCTTAGAAAAATATTGATTTTACAGAACACACATTAAAGTCCTTCCCACCTCCACGTAACCAGCGTTAAAGCTGGAGCGGCGGGTAAAGCGGCCGAAAATCCCAAAACCCTCAAATCAAAAAAATATCAAATCAAAAAATCTCAAAAATACAAGGGTCTCGGCAACCAATTTATATTTGTACCATTCGGCGTCGAGACCCTTGGCCCTTGGGGTCCCAATGCACAAAATTTATATAAAGAACTTTCCAAAAAATTGGTCGACTCCATTGGTGACCGTTGAGCTAGCAGCTCGCCTCGCACAACTCATCGGCATTGCTATAGAGCGAGGAAATGCTGTATCTGTGGAATCACGCCCAGGTGTTCCAATTTTTTTGATATATTTTAGTTTTATTTAGTCCTAGTTTAAACATATTTTTTAAATAGTTAGTAAGCAGTTATGTAATTTTTATTCAATAAATACATTTTGATTTTTGAAGAATTGTATGTGGGCCCAGTGACACTCGCGTCATCAAGATGAATCTAATGACGTATCCCTTATTAAATTACTAGCTGTCCCGCGCAACTTCGTCTGCGTAAATTTTCCCCGTTTTTGAAACATTTCTCATTGCTGCTCCGCTTCTATTAGTCGTAGCGCGACGAATGGACTATCCAACAAAAAAATATTTTTTCAAATCGGACCAGTAGTTCCTGAGATTAGCGCGTTTAAACAAACAAACAAACTCTTCCGCTTTATAATATTAGTATAGATAATTATTAATTGGCGTAAGGCATTTTTCTGAAGGGAAATAAGCAGGGTCTGGCAATAATAGAGCAATCGCAGTTAGGAAATTGCAGTTTATGTGCCGTTACTTACATCACTTCCTCATATTTCTGATACCCTCCAATGCCCTTTCAGAAAGCTGACGAATAGGTAAGTAAAGTAAAGTATTTGTTGTAATAGTGGTCTCATTTGACTATTTATCAATAATTCTATCTCTTTCACTTCGCTATCTTTAGCAATGTCTAACACTTTTTATTTTAATAATGCTGAGAGACTTATTTTATTTAGACTCTTTTAGGTTTTTTCCAGTTCCTACCAGATTTTGATGTTGTATGACTTTGGCTTCACACAACAGAATACCTACCTAATCGAAAACTATACAATGTAAGTTTAAGTCTTTATCTATTTATGTCATATGAAGTACCTACATAGGATTAGGTACAAGCTAAATTTAATATTTCCAATCTTTGACTACGTTTTTTTGGAAATAACGTCCGATCTCATAGAAAAAGGTCAGATTACAGTACCTACATAATAGGGTATAGTTAACTATGTGATAGGAGGTTAAAATAAACTGAAGTACCTACCTACTGCACTTTTTTGCTAACCAAGTGTTTTTATGCCAAATTTCGAAACACCTACCCACGTGATTTTACACCTTACGGACTTAAAAAAACTATTACCTACTTAAAGTGAGCTAATCTTTTTCACACGTTCCACTTACAATCCGGCGCCGAAACCGGGTATCCGGAGGTGCAAGTATGGTAACCGGACCGGATGGATTAAAAGTTACCGAACTTTACAAGCTTTAGCGCTGGCTACCCGGCGCCGGATTAAAACCGGAACGTGTAAAAGGACCTTAACCTTTTTAAGTGTCATAATTATATCCTAATTTTATTACTTGGTAGGGATTATGGTTCGCACATTCTGAGCATTCGCCAGTTTCAGTTCTATTTTCTTTCAGTTTCAAGTTTTTAATTCAAGTTTTCTTCTTCGAATTAGGTACATAGTCTCGATGTCAGTTCCAAGTTTATTTTCTTTCCAATTTCTTCTTTGAATCACAAAGTCTTGGTTCCGATTTCAAGTTTGCTTCTTTAAATCACAAAGTAAATACATCACGTAAACTGAACAAGAACTCGTTCTTATGCAGTTATCACGTATTTACTTTAATTTATTCTGTGATTTTACACTTTAAACGCGAAGCTGTAAAAATAGCGACATTTTAGTTTGCCGCCATATTGCAACAAACGATGTTGGTCTAACTTTATCTGCTTATACTTAACTAGCTGACCCTCGCAACTTTGTCTGCATAAATTGTCCCCGTTTTAGCGACATTTTTCATTGCTGCTCCTCTCCTATTGGCCGTAGCGTGATGTTATATAGCCTATAGCCTTCCTCGATAAATGGACTATTCAACAGTGAAATATTTGTTCTATTCAGACAAGTAGTTCCTGAGATTATCGCGTTCAAGTAAACAAACTCTTCAGATTTGCAATATTAGTATATATCATAATACTAGCTGTCCCGCGCAACTTCGTATGCGTAAATTTTCCCCGCTTTTGCAACATTTCACGTCGCTACTCCGCTCCTATTAGTCGTAGCGCGATGTTATATAGCCTATAGCCTTCCTCGGTAAATGGGCTATCCAACAAAAAAAGTTTTTTTCAAATCGGACCAGTAGTTCCTGAGATTAGCGCGTTTAAACAAACAAACAAAGCAAACAAACAAACAAACTCTACCGCTTTATAATATTAGTATAGGTAATAATATCTTGGGACAACTTACACAACGTCATCTGATCCCAAACTAAGCAGAGCTTGTACTATGGCAACCAGACAACTGATAAACATACTTATATATAATAATAATAATAATAATTTATTTATTTTCTTTAACAATATTTGTGTTGGTACATGGTTAGTTATTGAAGTATCCCTTTAGGCGGTATGTGCCTGTGTTAGGATACTTCGCTCTTCCAAAGCTTAAAATTAAGGTACAAATAATGCTTAACTAATATTTACTTAGGTACTAATTAATACTTATTCTCTATTATGTGTGTAAATCTGAGTACTAGTGAGCGCATGTGGGTGTGTGTGTTTGTGTGTGTGTGTGTTTATGTGTGTTTTTGTGTCCATGTAAATTTGTATATGTGTGTGTGTGTGTGTGTGTGTGTAGCTATTTGTTTGAAGCGATAATTATCAAAGTATGTGCTGCAGTAAAGCCTCCGTGTCCTCGTATGTAAGGGATTTTATCCATGTAACGATAATACTTTTGCACTCGTGATGTTGTTTGTTATGTACATAAATCTTTTTATTTAATGTATTGTATAGTCGCGATGAACTTTTGTTGTATTGTTTATTACAGAATTTGGTTCTTGTTTGGGGAACTACGGCTATTCTATCTCGCCTTCTTTTATTCATGTCACCAGTATTATACTTCAGCTCTCTGTGTTTCTTTAAAACAGCTTGAACGATATAGAGCTTTCTTACTGAAAGTAGATCACTTATCTGATACAAACTTGTTGTCGAGAATCTCTTTTTTTTAAAGAGCATGATTTTTATAAGCGACCTTTGAGCACGCTCCAAATTTATAAATTTTGACTTAGATGCTGCACCCCAGACGGGTATGCAGTATACTAGTACGGATTGCACTAAAGCTGTATATAGCTCTTTCAGTAGATTTCGGCTGGTTTTGGTATCTTCAGTACTGATGGTGTTATTAGGTACCTACTATATATCTTAAAGTTTTAAAAATCCAACTCAACTTTCTAATTCTATTTGTAACATGCTCCAGATGGGGGTGCCAAGATAAATGTTGGTCAATAGTGACACCAAGGTATTTGGTATACGCAACCTTATTAATTAAGGGACATGAGCAGGTTTTGTCTACGTCATAGTCACATGAGTGAATTTTAATAGAGAAGTCCTGGTTTGGCTGAGTACGTTTGTTAATGCTGTAACATATATAATTAGTTTTCGAGGTGTTTAGTGTTAATAGATTATGACTGAGCCACTTAGCAACTTGAGCCAAGCCAGATGAAACACTTTTTTCAACCTCACTCCAAGTATTACCCGTAAAAACGACAGCTGTGTCATCGGCGTAAGAAAACACTCGAGCGTTATTAATTTTCATGTTGCATAGGTCATTTATATATGCCAAAAATAGGGTAGGGCCCAGAATGCTACCTTGTGGGACGCCGTACAACACTTCCACATCGTCACTAAAATATTGTCCCAGCCTAACACACTGCTGTCTGTTTGTTAGGTAATCTTTAATTAAATTAAAAGGAGTTCCTCTTATTCCCAACTTTTCAAGTTTAGTCACAAGTGATGGAACAGAGACGGTGTCAAACGCTTTTTTGAGATCCAGGAATACAGTGACGCATTTTTTACCACTATCAAGCCTTTCAGCAATCAGTGAACTCAAAGCGATTACGGCATCTTCAGTAGATATGTGTTTTCTAAAGCCGAATTGCGACGGAGAAAGTAATTTAAATTCATCAAAATATACAATAAGCCTATTATTAATGATTTTTTCTATTATTTTGGATATAGCTGGAAGGACCGATATTGGTCTGTAATTATTGACATCGTCTCTGTCCCCCCCCTTGTGAACCGGGGTAATGATTGCCTTTTTTAGAGGAGCCGGGAAAACCCCGTCTCTAAAACAGATATTTATAAAATAAGTAATTACTGGAACTACTTCGTTGCTAATATATTTTAGGAATTTTGTAGTGATGTTATCCCACCCAGCTGCGCTATAAGATTTAAGGCTCATTAATACATTATATACTTCAGTAAAGTCAGTGTCCAAAAGTACAAATGAGTTACCTTTTGAAGGTTGGGTACATAAACTAAAGGGGTTATTAGTTGGGGTAGATTGATGTTTTTGAGCTAGGTCCTTTCCAATATTTACAAAGAAATTGTTAACGAATTTTACTGATTCTGTGGGAGTAGATTTTATGTTTAAAAGGTCAGTGTTAAGTTTTGTAGAATTATTAGTATAGGTTAAATTTTTAATATTTTTCCAAAGTAATCTATTGTCTGAAATTGAATTCGAAATTAAGTCCTGTTCATATTTTGTTTTGGTTTTTTTTAAAAGAATGTTGCAAAACTTCCTGTATCTAAGGTAAGTTATTTTACTAATTTCGTTGTATGGGTCGTTCTTAAGTTTTTTTTGCAATTTATTTCTGTTTCTTATGCATCTAAGGATCCCTGGAGTCATCCATGGTTTTAAAAGTCTTTTACTATTTGGAATAACTGTTGTCGTTGTATTTAGACTTATTGCCTCAGACAGCGCTACAATAAGTTTGTCGATCAAAAATGCTGGGTCCTCACAAAAAAGCAGCTGTTTTAAATCTATTTCTTGTACTTTTTTTAGAGCTTGTTCAAAGTCTAGAGTTGTAGTAGTTTTTATAGCGGTATGTTTATTTTTGAGCTTTTGTAATGACATAAATGTAGTATAGTGGTCAGTGATAGTTGTAGATAATATAGCGATGGCGGCGAATGTCTTTTTTGTATTTATTTTTAACATAAAATGGTCGAGGCAGCTATTGTCTCTAGTAGCTAGTGTATGTCCAGGTAGAATTCCATGGAAGGACAACATATCTAAGTAGTTTACTCTATTTTTCGAGTCCTGTGATGACTCTATTTCTTTAGGTTTAATGTTGATATTTATGTCACCCGCTATTATTATATTATCATGTGAAGATAAAGTACTGAGATGGGCATTGACGGATTCAACGAAGCTGTCGGTGTTACTGTTCGATGGAGATCTATAAATGCAAAATATGTTATAGTTTAGAATATTTAGATGGAGACAGGACGCCTGAACCAATTTAATTTCTTTGACTTTAGGTTTTAGTGTATTTTTGATGTATATGACTACTCCGTCATTTTGGTTTAAATGTTGTGTCGTAAAGAAACTTTCATAGTCATTAAGTTGAGGGATCGGTTTATTGTTATTAAGTCTGCATTCTGTTAGAATTATAATATCAATATCAAACTCCAGAGTAGACAACAATAAAGTGAAATCATCAAAATTACGATAAATGCTTCGTATATTTTGAGATATAATAGTTAGATCATTTTTATTGATTCTAATATGTTTTGCAATTTCACAACTATCACATTCAAAAGTCTGAGCAATTTCAATTTGATCAATCTCATTTACACTGTGTAATGTATTATCCATTTAAGAGGTAACTGTAAGAGTATTCGTCGAAAGCTAGATTGAAATTGATGTTAACGAGAAGCAGTAGCACTGTTTGCATTAAAAAAGATTTAAAGTGGTTAGATGATGACTGTTTTTTGAAACAAATTTTGTAAAGTGAGTTAGAAGAGTTATATTTATATTTCTAAATACATACATATTATAGATAAAATACACCCAGACACAGAATAAACCATCGTGCTCATCACACAAAGTTTTATCCTGGGTGGGGATCGAACCCACGACCTCTTGCGTAGCAGTCGGATACAGTCCCACCGCGACACAGAGTTAGTTTTTGCGGTTCTATAAATTTTGATTTATTTATCTGAATCCCTTTGATATCTACTCAAATTCTTGTTAATAAATAGTTAAAATAATGTCGTCGTACAAACCCATTGATTCTAAAAGAGAGGAATTTAGAAGATATTTGGAAAGAGCTGGTGTTATGGATGCTCTGACTAAGGTTCTTGTAAGCTTGTACGAAGAACCTGATAAACCTGAGGATGCCCTGGAATATGTGCGCAAACACTTAGGAACAGACGGTGGAGATGATGAACTGGAGTCTGCAAGAGCTCGTATTGCTGAACTAGAGGCTGAGATTGCGCTGCTGAAAGGCGAAACTGGCACGGCGGATGAATAAAACTTTATCTTAAATATCTTACAAGGACTAAAACTAAAAAAGCCGACTATAAAAAAGACAATAACAAATCATGCATTCAGTCGGAGGCACATTATTAAGTTTATCAGGAGTCATTAATGCCTCCGACTGCATGCACAATTAAATATTATTTTTTAATTTAGGTACTTAGCACTTTTTAGTCGTAGGATAATTACAAGGAGATTTAATAACAATTTGTTTTATTAACACCGCCGTTGTGATTATATGGTTTACAACTCCAAACTGTTTTTAAACATATAGATTGATTTGTATATATTTTCGTACTCGCCTTTTATAGCCTTTCAATTTGGTAATCCACTTGAGGTCCTCAGGAAAACAATGATTTTACAGCCCACACATTAAAGCACACAAAATCCGCCATTTTGATTTTTTAAGAATTGTATGAAGCCAGTGTCACTCGCGTCATCACGATGATTGTTTTTATTTCCGTAGTCCCCCCCCACCCATTCCAATAATCTAGCTTAAGAAGTGGGTTTTCTGTTGTTTTTGTTTAATACTTACAACGTTATCTTAATATATAATTTTCAATGGAATTTGTGTAAAAATTTTGTTACTTCTCAATTGATCATAATTATGTCACTCGTGAACTTGTAAAGCTTACTTAACTGTGATAGTTTTCCTTTTAATTTCAGTATATATACCCAACATTAACTATTTAGCTGGCAGGGGGGGGGGCACGTCTTTAGCAAAAATTTGCACTTTAACGTGATGACGCTAATTTTCACAAACGGATCCTTAAATTTAAAAATGATTTTATGAAAGGATAGGGGGGAAATGATGAATGATTGAGGTATAGGTACTATGAGGCTCGTCCGCAAACTCAAATATCGAGATTCTGCAAAGGTTTCAATCAAAAATGTTACGAATGATTGCAGACGCACCTTGATAAATAACCAATGATAGCATTGCACCGTGATCTCAATATAAAAACGGTCAAGCAGGAAGTTAAAGAAAAAGTGGACGCTTAAAACAAGGCGGTTGTGGCAGCTGAACACACTAGCAATGCATTTGATGAATGCGCCAACCTTGCCAAGAAAGCTTAATGCCAAGTTTACACGTATTAAGTGGTTAAGTAATTAACTAAATTTTAACTAAATTGCAGCGTGTAAACAGCCACTTAAAACCTCTTAAGTGAGCAAGTAGAATAGAATTGATTCTATTTTTGGTTAAGTAACCCACCCTCTCGCACTGCGCGCGGGGGCGATGGGCGGGAAATATGGACATTTAGTTTTTGTTTGGACAGGAAAAAATTTAGTTCGGAGCTTTTGAATAAGTTTGATTATTTTGATTGTTTTCGAACGATTTTAAAAAACAAAATAGATATAATGGCAAGGTGGCAAATCTTATACCTATAAACGAGCTATTCTTGTGTATATATATAATCTGAATCTCGGCAAACGGATAGGTTTCATTTTTAGAAAACGTCGTTTAAAAAAAAACTAGGTCATCTGGGTATTAATGGCAATTTTTATATTTTACTTCATCAATAATTTCATTAAGTAAATAATAATAATAATTTAATATCTTGGGACAACTCACACAACGCTATCTGATCCCAAACTAACCACTACTAACAACTAACCACTTAATACGTGTAAACTAGGCATATGACGAAAATACCACAAGATCTATTTGGGTAGAGTATATCTACGATGCTATAAGAAAACGAATGTGTCAGTGGATATATACCGTGCAAGCCCGCATTTTAATTACCCACCAATTGCTGAATGTCGAAAAGACAGATTGCAAGAGTCCATACTCAATTTTAAAAAAACAACCCGTAAACGTTTTTAAAAGACTTATCTAATGATACCCTTACACGATGGGGTAGGTGAGAAAAAAAATCACACCCCCACTTTACATATAGGGGAGTTACCCTAAAAAAAATGTGTTTCAAGATTTTATTTTTTCACTTTGTCGGCGTAAGTAATATGTGTATCAATGCAAAATTACAGCCTCCTAGTACTAAGTCTCTGAGCAAAGCTGTGGACGGTCGGACCGACGGACATGGGGAAACTATAAGGGTTCCGTTTTGCCATTTTGGCTACGGAACGTTAAAAATTTGTAAAATATTTATTTGTAATGCAACGATTATTTTTTTTTATTACAAATTTATTTATGGTTGGAAAACCGTGGCTAAATTAAGTTTGTTTTAATAAACACCTCTTTTTTTTTTCAATTACGTACCACTATGTAATGTTGTCGTTTACATAAAATTGGGCGTCATGTCGAAACGAAGTTACCATGACAATTCCAGCTTGATTTGTACTAATTTTAAAATTTGTTCTAGGGATCCCCGACTATTATTAAAATTGGTTGAGCCGAGGCCTCGTTCGTACGAGCGCAATTTTTACGCCCTTTAAAAACCCGACGACTGAGCCTCTCGATGTGAATAAATGATTTATTCCCAATCTGGAGATTACGACACATAATTTGTGCGCGAAAAGCACTTTGCCATGTTTGTATATCTAATAAAAAGTAATATAAAAAAAATTTAAAGTACCTACTTACGAAGTTTGTGCCAAACAAACCATAAAAGCTTTTTGGCACCAACTTTAAAATGTTTATTTTCTCATAATAGGTACATCTACTTTTATTTGCCCCTTTTCTGTAGGTTGCTACTACAACAAATAAATAAAATTCAATGTTTGTAATGTCAAAATAAAAGTTTCTAAACTTCTTATAGTTTCGTCATATTCGTCTGTCTGTCTGTCTGTCTGTCTGTCCGTCCGTATGTCACAGGTATTTTTCCTCAAAGTTACCTAGTGAATATTAATTAAATTTGGTAGTCTTGTCGTAGCCACTACTTAGTTTTATAGCTAAATAACAAAAAATAATATTTTTAGGGGGGCACTCCGTAGGCAACAGAAGCTGTTTTTTTTTTAATGTAGGTACATCAACGTGTGGCACGTCTCACACAGGTCTTTTACAAATATTTTATTAAAGTTGCATAAATTGTTTCCTCTCCCCTTGAACTCTGGAACCGTATGACTAAAAAATGTGAAAAAAGCCGAAAAGCCCCTATTATATAAAGGAATCGGACTATATTGCAGTATTCAAAACAACTTTTTTTTCACATCTCTTTATTTTGACATCTCACAGCCCCCTTGTTTGTTTTTTTCAAACGTCACATACAGGGTGGGGACACTGTCGTTTAAGTGACAGATCAGTAATTGAAGAGTCGGCATCTGTTTTTTGTTTCCGAAAATATTTAGTCACCTTCAAGTTCAATAGATGGCGTTACCATTTTGAATAAAATTTTAGGTTTTATTTTGTTTTAAGAAATTAATAAAACAGTGCTTTTTTATTTGTTTTATCAAATAACGGTCTTTCAAATGCTTTATCTTAAAATAATGTTGTTTGTCACTACTAAATAATACTGGCCTCTATAGTAAGTGTCCAGTTTGTTTATGGTACTTGAAAAAAGTTATCTTTTGACAACTGTCAAACAAGCCATCACAGAATTGGAAGTTTTATTCATTGGTTGTATTATTTAAATTAATTTCATATGCGATAATTTCAAAAGCCCTGAGCTATCAGTTATTTGAATAATATATGTGTTATCTTGGATTTGCGTGTTTGTTGTTCCATTTCATAATTGTGGCTGTGATAATTTCGTACAAGTGCGTTGAATACGCCCCGTGTTATATACAATTAAATCTATAGATTTAATTTTATCTTGCAACGGACACTTTATTGTTTAAAATATGGCCTTGGATAATGTCGCGTTAGAATAAATATCTAGACTTTGTGCTTTTGTTAGAAAACCTAGTTGTAAGTAGGTAGGTACTTAATAAATATTATATTAATATAAAAACTCATCTTTTCTTATAATTTCCTACCACAAATAACTGAATCATCGATCAGCAACAAGGTTGTTTATTAATCTCAACGATTCCATGACGTTTTAGCATTTTTCATGACTCATTTTAAAGTTTGATATTCAAAATAAAACTTAAAAATGCCTCTCTTAAAAAAATGAGAATATTTAAAACAATCGTTGAAATTAATAAAATGAGTTGTTGCTAATAAAACCTACAGATATGCCTAGCATACCATACCGCATAAATTATATTTCTGGAAACAAAATTCAGATGGCGCATTGTCGTCTGTCAAAATCAAAACGGTTTGCTTTTTTACACTGCAAGAGGGCCCTCTTTTTCCGTAGTATTAGTTTACTCTTTGGTCACATAACTAAGAACACTTGGGTGATCAAGACGAATCTAACGACGTCTTAATTGTTTTTTAGATTGTGAGATATCAGGTAATACAGAATATTAGACACATGTATACATACAAGATACGCGCGAAAAACATAACCCTTCCTTACAGTCCGGTAAAAACGGGGAAAATTCAGGCAGACGAAGCTGCGCGGGTCAGCTGTAGCCTGTGGTTAAAAGGTTAGTCCGCGCCTCGTCCGCCCAGTCATCACTCGTTCGTTGTTCGCTACTCTCGTGATTCACTCGATTAGTTATGTTTACATTTACCGACCCTTGCTTGTTTACCGGACTGATAGAATATCAAAAATATATAATCATATTTGTTTAATTCCTTGCGTTCATTTAAAAAACAAATATAGTATGTATCACGATCGTCAAGAAGTTCTCTCCAGGAAGGTTCTGTCTAACCCGCACTACAAATCACTGAAGCCAATTTTATAGGGGAAACAAACTTTTCCGTCTTTTTTGCAACAGGATGAGCTCAAATACCTACCTACCGCAAGGTGTTGAGAAGAGGAAAATGAAAAAGCATTGATAGTGTTTTAAAGGCATATAGAGGGACTGCATAACACAACAAACATGTGTAATAGTGACTGTGTGAAGCAACAAAAAAACAACAACTTTCGTTCGTTCTTTTCAGCCGAAAGACGTCCAAGGCTGAATATAGGATCGCCACAACGACCAGACACGGTGGAAAAACTACTTAATTATATATGAATTATAACTTAAACTAATATTATAAAAAAGCTGAAGAGTTGTTTGTTTGAACGCGATAATCACAGGTCCGAATTGAAAAGTTATTTTACAGTTGGATAACCCATTTATCGAGGAAGGCTAAAGGCTATATAACCTCACGCTACAACCAATAGGAGCAGAGCATCAATGAAAAATGTTGCAAAAACGGGAAAAATTGACACAGACGCAGTTCCGCGGGTCAGCTAGTTTGTATTATAAATTCAATTGTGTTTATATTTCCATGACATGGACATATTTATATATAAATGAAAATCTCTTTTTGAACTGTGAATTCAGGGTTTCAATATATGATTATATCAGCTTTTTAGGGTACCTACAACATAGTAGCAATGAGTTGTGAAAATTGCGGCAAACTCAGGCAAACTGACATGTTGGTATTTTCACAGACTCGCGTTTAGGTAAAGTGTAATATATATTTATGGAAGTAGGTGATAACTGGATAAGGATGAGAGTTAAAATAGACTTGAAACTGGCGGAAGCAGAGAATGTGCGAGCCATTTAATCCTAACAAATAAACGATCGTAGGAAAGAGAAAAAAAAAACAGCAACAGAGACAGACAATAAAATAGCAACATTTACATACAATAAGTAAGACACCTAGTTCTTAATCTATATAAATCAATAAAAATCAATGTTTGTAGGGCAGAGGACAGTTGTAACAAAGACCATTTCTCGGCGCACGTACGTTTCTTTACAGACGCGCTTCGACTTATTCTATCAGATATTAACACTAAAATGAGAAAAAAAGTTATAAAGCTGATAATGTTCAAACGAAATGGAATGGAAACCCATACATTGAAAATAGTATTTGAAAAATATAATACAAATCCATCATTACATTATATCCCAGTCAAATTTTATAAAAACAAAACCATAAAAGTGCAAAACGAGATATAAAAATTTTTGGTATATTATTTGGACCCCTTAGAGGAGTAAAAAACTATGATTTGCAAGTAAAAAAAAGTTGAGCTAAAGCAAAAATCTGCAAAATTTTTGGACGTTTTTCAGTTTCTGCAGTTTAATTCTAAAACTTTGGGTTTTTGATATTAAATGTGTTTATTATTTTGATAGCAGGTAGGTATATTCAATTTAAGACGATTAAAGCCAAATCACAGCTCCGTATGTCTTACAGTTTGGTCCACTCCACGTTTCGGTTCTCGTCCTTTGGGTGTTCTGCCGTCGACCTTTCCCGCCACTACCGACTTTTCCAAATTCTTGGCTTCTTTTCTTGCAATTTGGCCAAAGTAGCTCAGAACACAGTGTAGGCCAGAACATAGAGTGTCCTCCATTTTGAATTCTTGGAGGATCGAGTGGTTTGTGCGGTGGGGCTGCAGCTCCATACAGAAATAACGAAAAGACAAGTGTGTAGACGAGGCGTGTCTTAGTCCGGTTTAGGATACATTTTGCTGAGTTGATGATCATGCCGATAAATCTTCGTATCTCTGGTTCGCAGATGCCTTTATAAGAGACTAGCGGCTCGTTCCGGCCTGGCATGGGTGGACATAGTGAACCCTATTATTTTCTAGTAATAAAAATAGCCTATGTTGTTCAGGGAACGAATTTTTAAATCGGTCTAGTAGATTTTAAGTTTCAGTTAAACAAACATACAAAAATAGAAATCTTTCCTCATTAAAATATTACTAGCGGCTCGCTTCGGCTTCGCATACACTTTTTTCAACTAAATACATTTACAATAGACGCAGTTTTTGTAAGGATCTCAATTTTTTTTGAGAATAAAATTTAGCCTTTGTTACTTACCGATAATGCAACATTCTTTATATGAAAGAATTTTTAAATCGATCTAGTAATTTTGACTTTATTCATACATACAAAAATACAAATCTTCCTCTTTACAATATTAGTATATAGTATCACAGCTAAATAGGCTTTACAAGTTTACGAGTCAAATGAAAATTAACCAAATTTTCTTCATAATTACCTAAAAGTAAAAAAGTACGGGAGAGATAATCCGTTCCTTCCGGAATTTAAAGTTATTCGATGTTGCAAATGGTAGAGTAGTTGAATTTGGGCTAGTACCTAAGTTCTGTTATCAAAAAACTTTCAAGTGTCAAAACTGTCAAGTGTGAGTCGCTCGAATGACTCTCGGTACACCATATCCATCACCACCAAGGGATGCCAATTGCCTGCCTAAACACTCCGATCCAGTGTCAAAATTCTTAAATTCCCAAAAAAAGGTAATTCAGTCGAGTCAGCGAAGCGGGGCAATTGCACCTGTAGCATCCCTAGAAAATTGTGCAAGCAATATATTTTTGTCCTGTGACTTGCAGCATTTAAAATTTTATAAAATTATATATACTATGGGTCTTAATTACGTGAATAATTTAATGTAAAATACCTTGTTTATTGCCTGACGTTTCGACCGTAGTCACCAAATCCAAGTCGTAAGAGAGCATGTCTAAAACTTAAAGAACTATCAGAAGGGGTTCCAACTCACGGGAGAACATACGAACATATATAGTTCATACTACTTAATTTAGAAACACTATTAAAGTTTGTTACGTTTAAAAATAGCTTGTTGTAGCCTATGTGCTATCCTAGACTGTAATCTATCCCTGTGCCAAATTTCATTAAAATAGGTACAGTCGTTCTGGCGTGATTTAGTAACAAACTAACATTAACCCAAACTTTTGCAATAGTGAGTATGAAGTTTAGTTTTTAATATAGTTTTAAACTTCATATTTAATTAAGTAATATTATGTCCACCTAAATATTGTGAAAGTAATTTATATAGTACCTAAAACTCAATAAAAATAATTTGTAATAAAAAAATTAGTTTATACTAGAGTCGATAGATGGCGTTGTGCCATTGAGTTAGATCGCGCTATGGTTTCGTTCACATCGTTAATACTTATGCAGGTGCCGCTTTTCGTTTCTTTGCATTGCATTATATTATTATAAACAAAATATTTTTGTAAAGGGTTTGGTACGCGAGTATCACAACCACAGAATAAGTAATAGGACTACGTACAGAAGGTTCATTCACTCCCTAACAAAGTCAGGTTTAGGTATAAAAATATACCTAGACTCGCCAGAGCTACCCGCAAGTTGCAAGTTAAATTGAAACTTATATCCGCGCGCGAACCGAGAATTTTCTTTGTGCGCCCCAGTTTTATGACCGAGCTGCGAAGTCCGCACGGGGTTGTCTCTTGAGAAGTTTTTGTACCTAGTTAATTTTTTCTACAATTAATTAAGGATTTTTATTTTAACTATTAATAAGTACTCAAGGATCTAAGGAATTTAAAAAGAACGACTGGCTGCTGCAGCTGCTTTTACACGTACTTCGATGCTTCGATGACGCAGTGGAATTGTAAAATATGTTAGTTCTGATTCACTACTCGTTTTATTCAGATATCCGTAAACACAGCAATATCTTTTATAGCAGTGGGACATCATATGGGTTAAACATAACAGATTAGGTAGACTAAAAGCCTTTCTGAAACTAACAAACTTTTAGAATTTAAATAGGTTACATATTAATCGTCTTACATAGAAAGTCTAACATAAATAACGTCTTTTATGGAAATATTAATCGCCCTTGAAAAAATATGAGGATTGAACGATTTTATAAAACAGCGCTCAAATCTCGAGATGAAACTCAACTATCAAATGTGCTTTACACCCTTAAAATCTAATCAATTATTCAAATCAATTATTTATTGTGGTTCCAATTTGGTATACCAAAAGCGAAGGTTCAGCTTAGACTATCTATTTATTTTCTCTTTTTTTTAAAGGACAACTAGCAATAATGTTAATCCCTCCAGGGGCCCTAGTCCAAATAACATTTGATTTTTTTAATTCCATACATTTTGTACCTACTTTTACATTAATGATGTTAATTTAAAAGTAGGTACACAATGTACGGAATTAAAATATGTCACGTGGTCATTCCAAGTCAATGCGTAAATAAGCTGCACTATTATCAGTATTTTCGCTATTTTATTCCATTCGATTGATCACTTATCTAGCGAACGTTGAGACCATGTAGAAAACAAAATAAAATGGCGGATTTTATTTTAAGAATTTGACGTTTACGGTGGAGACCATAGACTTTTTTTTGACGTTGGTTGTAAGGAATCGAGCTCTTGTGGGCGTTAGCGTGTTCGCCACGAAACGTATGTACCTTGTCTAAGCACCCAACTAAAATCAATGGTTTGTGTTAGGAATTAGCCATTAGGCTATCGTCGCTTTATTTTATTTTTTTATTTTAATTAATTAATACATTTTTCTTTTCGTTGAATTTAGTATTGAGCTTAATAATTTCAATCTTACCCCCATTTTGATTTTTCAAAATAGTGCAAGCATTACATTTTTGTCCCTAGACTTCAAGCACCTGAAATTTCCTTTAGTTTCAGACTCGCCCATTCACGAACTCTTAGAAAATTAAACGGATTAAGCTACTTCAATTTATTTGGGCGTAAATTCATCCTAAATCCTAACTTGGCTTTAAGTATTTTATATTCGCTACAATTAGAGATATTGATTAATTAAGCTAAATATAAACGACCTTAGCATCTACTGATACTAAATTTCAGTATAATTTTATTATTCAAACTTATAATTTATATAGGTACCTATATTTCTCGAACAAAATATAATTTAATGGCGAGTATGAATTATTTCTTTCTATAAAATTTACTATTTTAATTAATGGTTTCCTAACTGATATTATAGTGCACAAGTGTGTGCGAAGATACAAGTGAAAGAATACAGGGGCCATCCCCTCCCACCCCACTTGTATCCGCGCCTGACGTCAGTCTCTACACCATTTGTGCAACACGTGGATCTAGAAAATAGCATTGGCTCCAACGTTGGGACGAGCGTTATTCTAGATCCATACGCTGCCTCATCGTTTCAATTTCACACCTATAGTTGCAAAAATAGTTTGGTCGTACCAAATGACTTTTTTATAATACAATAAACGTGAAAATAAAGTGGCAAACAATTTGATTTTTATCACAAAATTTAATTTTATACCTACTTATCAATTTTCAATTCCTGTTTGTTGAGATTTCTGTGTAACTAAGATTACCTGCAATGTTTCGATGTTTTTTGCTGTTATATTGTGTTTTACACGTCATATTTAAGTATGTTATTGGAAAATCATAATTATTATTCAGTGAAATTATATCTAAATCTAAACCGATTGTTTGTTTACAGTATTCGCTATGTTTTTGGTAAAAGAAAGCCTCTAGAACGTTTTATAATTGAAGAAGGTGCAAAACCGTACGTGAGTCCTGAACAGTTCTCTCTATGATATGATAAAAATCAAGATGCCTGAGTTTTCCTCGGAATTTTTTTAAAGACATTTTCTAAAAATAAGTAGATCGATTTATCGCCCGCTGAAATTCCCGCGTACTAAATTTCATGAAAATCATTGGAGCCGTTGCCGAGATTCAGACTATACTCCATTTGTACAAGAATTTTGACTGCCTCTGTCGCGTTGGGAGTATGTCCGACTGCTACGCAAGAGGTCGTGGGTTCGATTTCCACCTAGGATAAAACTTTGTGTGAGGAGCACGATGGTTTATTCTGTGTCTGGGTGTAACTTATCTAGGACTGTATGTATTTAGAAGTATATAAATAAGTATGTAGGTATATTTATCAGTTGTCTGGTTGCCATACTACAAGCTCTGATTAGTTTGGAATCTGATGATGTTGTGTGAGTTGTCCTAGGATATTATTATTATTTAATTGCTCGATTAAAGGAATAAATAATAATATATATAAAATAAATACTATATAAATAATAAATACTTAGATTATATTTTGTACCTGATCTGTATCTACCTAACTATTAAAACATCCTGAGTAATAATAATAATGAAGAATTCAACTTTTCCACTATTAGGACACAGGCCTTCTCTTTGAGAAAGAGTATCAGTACGGATTGATGGATGTCACATTGTTTTCGAATTTTTGGTTCAATGTTTTCCATTACCGATTTTGTACAAAGTGTGTTCAGATTTGGCGTACTTATGCACACACACTGGCCTATGGGTTCACGTTATTTTTTTCCGTTTTTGAGGCAAGGCCTTGCAAACTGGGGCATGCGCGGTGGGCTCAAAGTTGTCAGCCGCACATGCGCGTTTGCATATTTCTAATCGCAGCTATCTATTTACTATTAGGAAAACATTTTGACAGTTCGCACGGGCTTGCCGCGAAAATTAAAAAAACGTGAATAAGGACCCTGCTTAGGTTTTGATCACAGAGTGACCCCACTTGAATTTAATTGAATGATTGAATAATTGGTTATTTTATTTTAGCGCAATTTTCGGTGCATACAGTTATGATCCAATCAAACAAACATTTGAAGTAAATCCAGAGAGTAACAATACAGCTCATCAAACTATGATCGACTCTGCAGTATCCTCAGCCGTGCCTATCGAAGACTCGTTCTTCTCAAGTACACATGAACCACAAGGCGCACATGACCAACACGACCAACACGACCAACACGACCAACATGAACAACATGGCGAGCATGGCCAACAGGAACACCCACCTGAGTTCATACCGCAAGGTGAGGGTGAGACCTCGCAACACTACTTCATATTCCGAAAACATGTAACCCAACCAAAAAAACGTAAAGTAGTTCTCCGAAGCAACGTTGTTAATAATGAGTCTATCCAACCATCTTCCATTTTGCCAGTAGTGTCATTTCCCAGTATTGCAGAAAATAATGTTAAATAAAAAAGTAGCACTCTTGTTTTATCAATAAATCTTAAAAAAAACTATAATGTGTATGTAATAACTGTTTTTTATCTGACTGCGCAAGAAGGATGGTTAAGTATATAAATATAATATTAATTATTATAATATAAATTATAATAATATTTATTATTCTAAAAATTAACGTACATTTTACTTAACACATTATTTATTACACAGAAGATTATATATAAATAAACTTAAGAGCAGCTTTATGAGTTGAACATTGACAGCTGTACTAGTATAAACAGTATGACAGATGTCAGCGCCTTCCGTTTATAGTATAATCTCGGCGCACCGCCCGCTATACCTACAATAATAATTTGTAAGATTCAGGATTAAACCGATTTTTTAACATTACTGGTAATATGAAAAACAACAATAATAATTACAACAAGCAAAAAAATAAATAAAAATGTATACAAATACAAACAAAAACATTTAAAATGAATTAAAATTCCAAAATAGCAATCGTAGAACAATATCTTGCATACTTGTAGGGTGCGTGAGTAAGATGTATGTGTGTCCTCCCCAACCCCAAACATACACACAGATGTATGTCCATAATCACTATATTTTTTTTTGTTTTCGCGGCAAGCCCGCGCTTTTTATTGTCAAAATCTTGTCTTAGTGGTAAATAGAGAGCTCTGCGCCTAGATTCGCATGCGCCAGTTCGCACGAGCTTGCCGCGAAAACGAAAAAAATACCGGGCATGTCGGACCATGCTCAGTGTAGGGTTTCGCAGTCTTAAATAACTGCATCAGCAGAAGAGCGTATGTTCATGGCACTTACGCCCTTTTGTTGAGTAAAGCAGTTTTTCGGCTATAACTCAATGACGATATATCAGATCATGTCCGAATTAATTTGAGTTTAAAGTATTTATTGAGCGCTACCTTTGTGATTTTTTTCATATTTTTGGTCACACGGTTTAAAAGTTAAGGCGGCGGGGGGGGGGGGGGAACAATTTATGCAATTTGTGCTGCCACCATTATATTAGAGGCCTGATGAAAAAAAAGAGGTCTATAATATTAGAAGAGTACACGAGATTGGATTCATCAGCCTCAATGGGCACTTACGATGTAAAAACTTTATGTGCTTAAATATTGGCCACTTTACTGCTACTTAATGAATAAGTATACATGTTTTGCAAAAAAAAGAAAAGAATGGCCGTAATTTATCACGCAGAATCTTTACTTACAAAAGTAAATCGTTTTCTTAACTAGTACCTAAGTAACATTATTAGACTGTGACAACAATATTCACCTAGTAAAATGCAATAAACTATACAACAAAATACATTAATAGGGAGCAACGAACTACATCCATTTCTCTTTACTTATCAGTAAAATAATCATCGATCGAATAGTAAGCTCTTTGTATAAGATGTCTCTTGACTACATTCTTAAATTTATTTACTGGTAGACTTGATATGCTGACTGGGATTTTATTGAAAAATCTAACACCTAGTCCCATGAATGAGGTATGAGTTTTATAAAGCCTATGTTATTGACCTACCAATTTGTGTTTATTTCTTTGTTTTACAAACATAACGTTTGCATATACATATATATTGTGATGCAACTGTCATAATGCCTATCTCTATAAACTTTTCTCTAAGGGAAACTCGTGCTCCTAGTTGATATATCGCACACACTGCACGTTTTTGAAGAATAAAAATAGTTTGTATATCAGCTGCCTTGCCCCAAAGCAATGGCATGACGCTGTAAAAATAACCAAAATATACTAGTCGAGTTGTTTCTACATTCGTAAGCTGTCTAACTTTAAAAGAAAAAGTAATTCAGACCAGTGTAGGGCTCCCGCAGTAGGGTACAAGCCCTGTGTCGCGGGGGACTTGTATGTTTGTTACGACACAGGCCTTGCATCCTACTGCGGGAGTCGTCTTTTTAACAAAAAGCCCTGTGTCGCAGGGGACTTTACAAGTCACGGACACAAAGTACACCCAGACTCGGAACCACAATTTGTGGATCACACAAAGTGGTGTCCCGTGTGGGAATCGAACCTACGACCTCTTGCGTAGCAGTCGGACAGACTCCCACCGCTCCACAGGAGCAGTCTATTACAAATAATATGCATTACATAATGTTAAAATATGGTGTGAAAATAGCAACAACAGAAGAGCGTAGTTATGTTCATGAGAGGTTGAGAAGCGCAGCCGATCATGTTGAAAATATATTTTGGTTGAAAGTATTTATTAAGGGTTACCTTTGTCTTACAATTTTAAAGGTAAATAGGCGGGGGGGGGGGGGGGCAGAACACAATTTAAGCAACTTTCGGAACGCCTATTTTCGAAAGTATTCACTTAATCAAAAAAGTTACATAGGTACCTTAAAAATACTTGTCGAATGATGTGAAAGACCTTGATGTTTGCTATAAAAAATATTTTGTAGCTTCTGTTACATGTAGGTATGAAGTATCCCCTAAAAATATTTATTTTTATTATAAGTAACTATCAAAAAATCCCTACTAATATATAAATATGAATGTAAGTTATTACGCTTTCACGCGAAAACTACTCAACCGATCATCATGAAACTTTGTACACATATTTTTGGAGGTAGGTATTAGAAGTAACATAAGATTATATAAAAAAAGGGAAAATTTACGCAGACGAAGTTGCGCGGGACAGCTAGTATTATATATAAACGACACCTAGGTTCTAAATGTTATCCTAATATGACACAAACGGATCTCTAAATCTAAAATTGAACTTCACAACACCTAAAGATTTATAAAGGCCTACTTAACTACAATTTGCACTTACAAACTGTTCTTAGAGTCAAGTGTCCCCCTGCCATCTAAATGGTTGATGTTGGGTAGGTATGTGAAAAATATTCACAGTATAAAATAAAACCAAAACCTGCCAAAAAATATATATAGTTAAATTAAAAGTAAAACTATCACAGCTTATGTATGCCTTACAAGTTTACGAGTAACAGCTGGTCAAATGCCGAAGTAACCAAATTTTCGTCAAAATTCCATTGAAAATTATTACGTATAATACGTAATAATTTTCAATGGAATTTTGATATTCATAATTACAACGTATACGTTGTAATTATGAATTAAAACAACAGAAAACTTCTTCAGTCGCATTATTCGGACGGGGGACAGGACGGAACTACGGAACCCTACATTGTGCGTGGTCCGACATGCACTTGTACTTAAATTGGCACTTGTAGCAGGGAAATGTGTATAAAATGATCCCTCTAAGGGAAAATGCGTACTATACCCAAAACATGAAAGTTAATTTAAATGTTAATGAAGTTTTTAAAGAATCATTTAAGTGCTAATAGTTTGATATACCTACGTTATTTTTTTAGTTTATGTAAACCGTTAGACTTATTAAGTGTTTTCTAGAAGTTTACTAAGGGATAATTTTATACACATAGATGTGTAAAATGATCCCTGGGATCATTTTATACTCCAAGTTCAAATAATATACTTTGCTGGTCACAATCATATTTATTCCAACGTGTTACCAAAATAATTATACTCTTAATCAGTCAGAACATAACAGTACTATTTCAAAAATATTATAATTAGCAAAACTGTTATTATATTAAACAGTATTTCAAAATAATTAACACGTAATGATCCCCGGATCATTTTAAACCAACGGAAAGGGATCATTTGAACCCAAATACACCTTAAAAAAATCTTGTTGAAAATTAAACTCAAACCGTTTCTCAATAATAATCAAACCAATCTTAAAGTTTTAAAGAATAACAGTAGAAACCGTCACAAAAATGCACATTTACACAAATAGTATCAAAAGGGCACCAAAATATCATTGAATTTAGACTTACATTACATCCAACTCACCTTTTTAAAAGTAATGACACTTTGCCGGACACCTAGGTGGGTTGTGAGGAAGTTGTTGCATAGTGAAACGATTAGATGGCGCTAGTATTTTGTTTAAAACTGTGGGGAATCGTTTTACCTTAAGGAATCGTTTTGTACACTTCTCCCCTAAATTTGTAATTGTAAGTGGATTCTCCTACTATGTTGTGCCCATTGAGGTTGATAGGTATATATCCAATCTAGTGTAGCTACTCTTCTTTTAATATTTTTGACCTCTTGTTTTTGCAACAGTCCTCTAATATGACACAGTAGATAAAGCATATATTTACTGTGACCTTGTCTGCATAAACAGTTTATAAACAAAGAAACATTGTCAACATTGGCAATCTGAAAAGAAAAAGAGTTTTTTTCTCCGGCTGTACCTATTGTTTGCGAACAGGTAGGTATAACATGTTAATTTAGAATCGACTTTTCACAAGGGAAGTATTTTGCTTCTTAAGTGAATAAAGAATTATTTTTATTATTACGACCCAGAAAGTCTATTCATACTTGCTTATTTATGCATTAAAATTATTGAAACTCTGTATAAATGTATGTTATTATACTTCAAAGTTATTCTACATATCACGGTCTTTCTAAACATGTGATGTTATTATTTAAAATATTTCTATTGTGCTATATTTAATGCGCAAGTTTACATAGAACATTATTCTTGTAACGTTTTGAGTTCAATTTATTTACACATAACAACATAAGACCTTATGCTTGTACTAACTAGGTACTATAAAGTGTTAAATTGTGAAGTTCTATGTGAAGATGTAAATTAATGCGTCTGATCTTTTCTCGGACTGCGCCGAGGAAAAGATCAGACGCATGTCTAAGGCCCGTATCAATAAAACGATCTCAAACGTAAGATTTACCCTGAACGTGGGTTCTAACGTAGTCTCTAAGTTAACCTGGGACCCCAAATGGACGGACGCACGGAAAGAGCGAAGGAGTTCCTTTAAATTCAAATACTTTATTGTACACACAGAGAAAATAACAGACAATATGTATTTTGTAAATACATCATGAAAGGCGAGCTTAACTCAATATTGAATTTTCTCCTGAGTGGTACCTAGTCCTCTACCACTCAAAGGTTTGCTGGGAGAATGTAATTATTGAGAATAGTCTGAAGTATAATAAGACTAAAAATTGCAAACCTTTATTTTTTTTGTAAAGAGATGAAAGATTTTATTGTAAAGGAGCTGTCGTAACAGCTGGAGCTGTGAGTTGGAGTGTGTAATAGAAGAAGAGAGGAGGAAGAACGGCAGGGTTTACACCTGGGCACAAGGAAGAAAAGGAATCACATCAATAGGTAGGAGAAGTGGGATTGTGAAGAATAAAAAACGTGCAAGTTACGATGCTACTTAATCGGTAACCACCTCAGATTTCTCCGAGATTCGGAGACATGGTCGTATTTTCGTAATCCAAAAATGAATCGGATACTTAAATTCTGAAGACGTTCGAGCTTGTCAACGAGTTCCTCGGAAACAAACATCCGCATAATCAATGTGTGTAAAAGAGATTGGGCAAGAGCAACTTTGGTTTGAAATGGTAAGAACTTCTGAAGACGTTTGAGAGATTGAAATGAGAACACTCTTCTACTTACTTCTGTAATGTGGACATCTCATGATAGTTTGAAACGATAGACACTTCCTTATAATCAATGAGGTAGCGGTAGGGGAAGAGGAATTTTATCATAATTTTTTGACGGAGTAAGAGGAAGAAGTATCGTTAAAAATGAAGAACTTTCGCTTTATGAGGAAGAGGAAACCCCGTCAACCCGAGATATATGGTCAAATTAAAATTAAAAACGAATTTCAAAATATTTATAAAAATTATTAGATGACCATCATCATCATCATCATCAGCCTGAAAACGTCCACTGCTGAACATAGGCAGAGGCCTATGTAGTAAAAGTATGTAGATAAATTCGGTCGCTATGGAAGTCCTTGGGAGAGCCCAAGGACTTCCACAGCGACCGAATTTCGAGCGGTCTGCATCCAACGGCTCCATAACCAGGTCGTCAGTCCATCTTGTGGGGGGCCGTCCTGAAGACGTTGCACGCATTGAAGACTTTTGTCTTTAGACTCCGTGGGATATAAGACGAGAAAACGACGAGAGTTGGATCCGTCGATTGACCTCTTTGTCGAAGTTGGATTTAAGTAACTGGACTGTATGTCCCAGGTACACATAGTCGCCAACAACTTCGAGAGTACCTACAGTTTCCAACATTGACTGGCAATGGCACTACATGGACGTTCTTCATTATTTTCGTCGTTTCCACATTCAATTTTAAGCCTATCTGCTGAGAAACTGTATTTAGAACACTGAGCATGTTACACAATGTAAAATTTCTAGCCGTCTTTGATCTTCAGTTCGAAGCCAAACATTTTTAATTATCACGATTGAAAAAGAGAAAAATGTAATCCGCTGGTTTCATCTGTTGACGCCGGCGATGCGATACTGACATATAAAAACAAGTCAATTGTATTGTATTTAAAGGTGCTTTCTGAGCGCCTGTGTCTTTTTCTGCGGCAGTTGTTTTGTGACCAGTTGTTCGACGAGACCAAACCAGGAGACGCCCCCATGCGATCGTAGCGGACACCCCAAATGCCCCAACTACTAAGACCCGAGACCCAGCGTCAGAAGAGCCTGGTCCAATCCCTATAACCCCCTCTGGTAAGAAGAAAAAAAGATGACTGCTGACACCCCCGCCGTTTAGCCGGTCGTACAATTTGGCAAGAGTAGCATGAGCAGTAAAAAAGCAGCTGCGAAAAATGAAGCTGTGTCCACTGAGAACGGCCGCCATCATGATAACGGTGTCGCCGGTGGCGTAGAGCCGAGGCATCACTTACGCCATTAAAATTAATAATGTACCTAATATTAAATAAATAATTATATTAAATTAATTCTTACAATATTACCTTTGTATTAAGTAGGTAAGTCAATTACAATTAAGCATCAAGCGCATTATTCTCTTTGTATCACCCTAAGTTTGACTGGTAGAAAATGCCTGTGGCATTAAGTCCACCATTGTTACAACCGACTTCGATTTCCAAATAAGACGGGCAGAAGGTGCCGCCGCGGGCATCCGCTGCCCAGCTGCAAAAAAACGCTGTACAATAGCTTCTTCGTAAAAGCACTCATACAACGCTATACGTTTGAAATGAGGCCTAATACAATCATAATATATTTATTGTGACAAAATTAGTTCAATAATGAGTAATAGACAGTTTTTTAATTTCAATGTCATTTATTTTCATTTCTATTCAAACTCATTTAAGCAATGTAAGTATTTTTTAATACTTTCACAAAAATATGTGGCAGCAGTGTGACTGCGAGCATGTCAGCAAAATACAGTGCCGAATTAATTCGTGGCGGGGCAAAAATTTGATGATAGCGCCCTTCACCTTCGGAGAACGTGCTTACGGGGTAGGTGCATTTCGTTTCACCCAAAAAGAGTACCTTGCGCTCTCCAACATGCCATTTGGCGCCCTTGACATACATATAACGTTTCTTGAAATTTGGGATCCTACCCCATTCACACATCATTCATTATCTTCATCATATCATTCTCTTTCTCGTCAACGTCAAAAGAAGTAGAAAGAGATAGACATAGACAGACCTACATTTTCCATTTCTAAGTGTTTCCGTTTTTGGAGCAATGCGAAGTGGGCAATGCCCCGACGCAAACTTATTGGTATAAAAATATAGCCCACTTAGACTCTCCTTTTACCCGTTATATTATCAACATGGTTTCACTCTGTCATATTAACAAATAGAGATTATTGGATAACGCGAATCCACTTATTTACTATGTCTTTCATACATTTCTCTTAAACTAAATGACCACACCATACACTCTGCCTTTATGTTAATAATATTTGACTTGATACATTAAGTGTAACATGGATGTTCTATAAATGTAGGTACAGTTGGCCAAGAATGTCGTTTACACCCTATGGCTATAAGAACTTCATTTGCACGTCATAATGCAACAAGGCTTTGGTTTTCCCTTGCTATAATATTTTGACAAACTGCTCATTCATAACACCCGGTTAGTTACACAGGAAGTTTGTTTAAAACTGCTAAACCACTTTCCTGGCCAACAGCACCAATACATGAGCTCATATTAATTAAAAATTTAAACACACAATTCGTTATTGTGGCTTTAAGAAAACTAGGTAGGTATATCGAGTCTTCGAATTATTTTTAGCTATCTGATAGTAAACAATATGGTATTACCTACCTACTATAATTTCACATAGGTACCTAAATATAGGTTTATAGGATCGCTATGCTTACGACTAAACATACAACATATTTGAAATGTGTTTTTATTAAAATAATAAATAGATCATGGTAGGTACTTATGAACAGTAGCAACTTAAAATTAATTAGTTAAAGAATATTTGGAATTCATTCGGTAATTGCAAAGATTAGTTGCTCTATACTTAAACAAATTTTATCCTTTTTAATATTAGTACAAATAATTTGTGTTAGGATTTGTTGCTAACAATGACTAAAGCGCTTAAATCATACTACATACTATGAATACTATTATATGAGCATATCGGGAGGTTTGTTCCCGGGCAATATAGTTTAATAAAAAATAAATCATTACTATCCCATAATACTCCCAGATGATTAAGATCCCATCACCTCCCCAAAACATTTGTACGTGATACAAAAGTGCAAAAATAACTACGCATCTTAAATAATTTTCGTGTACCTATTTGCTTAGGTAAAACTCGTGATTATGTTTTGTGTGCATGCCACTAACTAATTTTAATCTTAACACATCTTGTTTTGGTAAACACACATGCTAGCGGCATGCAGGGTTCATGTCACGCGGGTGTGCCATCGATAGCCGGCTGACTTTATGATTGCATGCCCTGAAGTTTGAAGTGCCGCTGGGGTGCATAGCCCAAGAGCGGATTCAATGAAGCAACAGGCATTTCTGCGCTCGAACGGCTTAGCCTCTAGCGTTGGATAGCCACATGTCTGGAGGAAAGCTCCTACAAGCAGCTCTGTGTTGTAAAATGTTATATTCACACTCATTAACCTTTTCAAACTTGGCGAATTACGAGTGTATGGGCAGTGTTATTCACACTGTTCTTATACTAAATCACCAAGTTTGAATATCGTACTGCCTCAATAGAACCTTATGCATTCCATCTGACAGAAACTTTGACGTTTAGCCAAGGGTTTAGTAGAAGCCATTTACAAAAATGTGCTCAAGAGGATTTCCAGACTGGAAAAGACAATTCCTATCAGTTATACTGACAAACCTATGTTATTTATATATTTAACATTTGCATGTTAAAATAAGTAGGTAAAGAATGTGATCCCAAAACCGGTAAACTTGAGGAACGAGATGTGATAAAAAAATCATAATTCACCAAAATCTAAACAATTAAACTAAAAACTCACTAGCAGAACGAGATGTAGTAAGATTAAAATTAAGCAAATTCTAAACAAGTTAGATATTACTCTGTCGATATAATTGAATAAATTATCGTGTTTCCGAAGATTGCAAATGCGATCATCAATTCAAACAAATGCAATAAATGTACCTACATACAATATACCTACATATAACATTCAACTTTGGCAAGAATTTACCTACATTGTGAAGATAAATTCCTAGCATTGGGTACTATTATTTGGAGTGAATAAGTATTAGTATATTTATAACCCAAAATATTATAATTATGTAAGGAGAAACTTACTGACTGATAAATACAAATACAGGCATCCGTCTATTCATCATCAGCCTATCGCAGTCCACTTCCGTCTATTAGGACCCCTGTATAAATCCCCTGAGGGATTTATTTGGATTTTTTGTCCACACCAATCTCCTTATCAAGTGTGATTCCTTGGGAGATTTAGGATAAGGATTCTTCCGTTCACTTGGATCTCCTATTTGTATCCTTAAATTTAAATAGTTTGTGAGAGGATCAATATCCAAATACTCGTATATACTCTCACAAAATATTTAAATTTAAATTCATATTTAAAATAGCATAATAGCCAATAGCCTAATCCCATACTCTGGACAGACCAGATTCGCTTTGCCCTAAACACCTTCATTTGCGCCAGCCGCGGATACGTGTGGGGTGGGGGAAAACGGGGACAATTGCCTCCTCCCTCCCCCCCTTCCCAGGCTCGACTGAATTACCTTTTTTTGGGGAATTTCAGAATTGTGACACTGGATCGGAATGTTTAGGCAGGTACCAGTCATGCGAGCGACTCACCGTTAACCGGTTGAGTCAAATGTTCCCCCATCCCTAGAACAAAGTACTGGTTCCGCGCCTGATCTGCGATGCCATCCGCGCTGACAGGATGGGCAGGCAAGAAATGGTCAAGGAGAAGCTAGTTCGCAGAGGCCACGACCCGAAGCATTGAAAAATAGGGGTAGTAAAGCTCAAATGCCACATATATATAACTCCAAATATCTTTTAAGACCCTATTAAGGCATTTATTTCAAAATCTAAATTAAAATATTATTTATATTAATCGTATATTATGTTTAGAGAGGAACTACATGTTAAAAAACACAAATAGATCGCTAAGGGGATCTGTGTGGACAAAAAAACCAAATAAATCCGCCAGGGGATTTAAGTATCCTAATGGACGGAAGTATAGTTTGAAACATGAAATTTGTATTTTCAACAAAGGACTAAACAAACACATGCCATCGTTAACAATATTAGCGATAGGTATATCGCTGTTTTGGAGTGATTTTTTCCTAAATGGTCTGCTAAGCCGGAGGTTGTGGGTTCGATAAAAATAAAACACAAAGTTTTATCCAGGGTGGCTACGCAAAACTTTGTGTGATGAGCACGATGGTTTATTGTGTCTGGGTGTAATATACAAGTATGTTTATCAGTTGTCTGGTTTGGAATCAAATGACGTTGTGTGAGTTGTCCCAAGATACTATATATCTCAGAATATCTAATAATACCGCGTTTGTCAAATTCTCATAAGTAATTTAGAAGTTATGCCGGTTAAAAACACAACACACCATTTGATGTCGCCATACTTTATACCGAGAAATTGGGTTTACTCCATATTCACTCCATATTTTGGTACTTACAGGTATAAAGTAGCATTATTTTCTATTATTAATCATATTATATACTACATGCCCCACTCCGAACACTACTGATAAAAATGCAATAAAAAATATTGCTCGGAAGTACCTGAAACAAATAATACAATTTTTATGTTCAGTACAAAGGTATTTGTAGAATCCTAATCAAAACAAAAGTAATGTCAAACAGTCAACAGAAACCAATCCAAATAGAAGATAACTAATTTGAATATGTAAAAGATTATTTATACCTAGGGAAGCAGATTTCGTTTAACCCAAAAAGTAATGATGAAGAGGTGGAAAGACGGATCAGGAACTCGTGGAGCAGCTTTTGGACACGAAAAGAAATTCTTAAAGGAAATTACTGAATAGACATAAAAAGAACAGTTATGGAAACATGTATCTTACCATGCCTCATCTATGCATGCCAAATCTGGGTATTTACCAAAAAAGTAGGGAACAGATTACTTTCGACCCAGCACGCCATGGAAAGAAGTATCCTCAAACTTAAAAAAATACAAAAAACACACTGATGTTTTAAAACATGCATTAAAAATGAAATGGCAATGGGCAGGACATGTTGCTAGATGCACAGACAAAAGGCGGACAGTACGAACTACAGAATGGGCAGGTCCACTCTGAAAGAGACATATAGGCAGACCCAGGAAACGATGGGTAGATGATATTATTAGATATTAGTTCATTGACTGGTAAGAACTGGATGGATACTACTGCAAAAGACAGACAACAATGGAAGAAGGTGGAGGAGGCTTTTACCCAGATGGGGTCCAAACAGTAAACCATACAACAATAATAATTAAAACAAAAAAAAAATGTATTTGTCATGTGTTTATTTGTTGGAATAAATGAGCTTATATTATTATTATTTATTATTAGACTTAAAAGGTATAAAATGCTATGTGCATGGAAAAAACGAAACAATCAAAAAATAATATTGTAACAGCGACTTTATGTTAAACAATAGGGCGTTTGACTGAAGTTTAGATAAGTCTCTTTTTAAGAACAACAAGTTTTATAATTAATTACTTTTATAAATTATAAATTTATTAACATTTTTTTAAAACATTATTACCAACTGCCTCTGTGGTGCGGTGGGAGTGTATCCAACTGCTACGCAAGAGGTTGTGGGTTCGATCCCCACCCAGGATAAAACTTTGTGTGATGAGCATGTTGGTTTATTCTGTGTCTGGGTGTTATTTATCTATAATATGTATGTATTTAGAAATATATAAGTATGTTTATCAGTTGTCTGGTTTCCATAGTACCAGCTCTGCTTAGTTTGGGATCAGATAGCGTTGTGTGAGTTGTCCCAAGATATTATTATATTATTATTATCATGACATACTACATGGTTAGTACAAAATCATTTATTGTTGTAGTAGTCAAATACCCGATTTATATGCATTTACTGTATCAAATAGGAGGTACTTAGCCTCTTTCTTGAACGCAATTATGTGGGTGAACAAGACAAAATTACAGAGTAGAGCAGTTATTCTAAGTAGTTGGGGACTGAGACGAATTAGGAGTAAACTACTTTGACCCAGATAATGTATGCAATGACTATAGTAGTAAGGGAATATAAACTTTATTTTTAGCATCTGTAGGTACTAAATAGAGATTTAGATGGTTCTACGAAAAATTATCATAAGCAATAAAGTAATGTAAATTAAAAACCAGGCATAGAGCAACATAGCACTGTATATTATGTTGTTATTAACTTGAGGGAACCATAACAGTATGACCAAGCAGATCAGGAGATCAGCAAGGTTAAACAACATTACCACTCTTGGTCCATAGATGTGTGACCATTTTAAAAAATGCTGCAGAAAGCATGTGAAGTGACCATGAAGGATTTCCACCTTATCGGATTGTGAGATTGAGGGAATACATAGTGCACTTGAGTCTGCGCATACACTTGTGTACAGTATCTCTTGTGCCATTGGCTAGTCCCTAATGAGATTTCCATCATAACAACAAATTATTATGAGACTAATTTAGCGGCGGTAGCCTATTGGCTAAGGCATCGGTCTCGCAATCGTGAGGTCGCAGTTTGGAATCCTACCCATTATACTACCAATGTGAACCCACTCCTAACACAAGCCTTTAAGCTTAGCTGGAGGGGTTAACAAGATTGCTAGTAATGTGGGACTCAATCCCACATTGCTAGTTATTTGTAAAAAAAAAAAGTAAAAGTTTTAACTTTAAAATTAACATTATTTACTATTAGAACTTACCAAGTAAACTTAGATCTTTTAAGCAACCTTATAATGCTCTCTGTTTGATGTCTTGTGTAGGTCAAATCTCCTGAGTTGTCTATAACAAAATGAGATTTCGCCACTTTGTCTTCTAAAGGCATTTGAACACTGATTCTCGTTTTAGCCATCGCCTCAGTAAGAGAACTCCTCTTGACCAACCTTTCCAGTTGCTGGTTTTCATCACTGTGGAATTTAAACAAATTTTATTAAATTTACTGTTGATGTGGCACAGTGAGAGTGTATATGACTGCTGCACAATAAGTTGTAGAATTGTACTACTTTGTATACACAAATAGTTGTGTATACAAAGTTAAAAAAACAAAGTTTGGGCATACCTTGTCTACATGACTTATACTATGATAAATGTTGATAGTCCCTTGTGATACATGACTTGCACCCCAGTTTGGGAGTTTTTTTTATAAATATCAAAATAATAATATGAAAACTTTGTGTGAATAGATGGATGATGGTTTCTCTTCGAAGTATAAACTTAATATCATTATAACTCATATAATGTCCCATTGCTGGGCACCGTCTCCCCAGTAGAACCTATTTATTGTAGATCCTGGGGGTAATTGCCATGCTTGGCAATCGCAGTAAGGCTTTACAGTACACAGAAGATGCTGCTGCCCATCCTCTGGTGTAACATCCCCTAGTCACCTTGACAACACCCAAAGGTAGAGATTTGGTGATACTATTCATAAGCTAGTTCCACACAGCTACTGATATATTTGGATGAAACTAGGGTGAAGATCCTTAGGGTAGGCTAATTAACAGTTAAAGTATTAATGTTTCAATCCTCACCATACAACTGTGATAATTTTGTGCATAAAAGTCAACATTTTTTCAGTTTCAAACAGTAGCGGCACCTCCATTACAATGTAACTATGACCAGAGAAAAAATATTTTATAGCCATTTTTATCATGGAGCTTTGGATTCGAGGATGAGTAATGGCGTTCAGTTTCCGTCTCTTCTCTATGTCATCAAAGATGAGTTCTCCTAGCTTCACCCTGTTTACTGTGCCATCTGGTGACAAAACGTCGTCACCAAAAAAGTCTCGCAATTCTTTCCAAGCTGTAGTTCCTGGCTCCAGTACTGGAAAATATTGATCAAAATTAAATGTGCAATAGAAACAAGCAGTATCTTATATACACACTTTACAAAGGCTATACCACCCTAGCTGATAACAAACACATACAGGAATTAAAATAAGTAATTGGGCAGGTACACGTCTATACTGAGAACACAAAAACTTTGAACTTATTCCAAAATTAATAGGTAATGACATTAAAAATCGCACGCTTTGTGGCAATTAACTTCGCAATGAACGCTAAGCTTTTAAAATATCAACCAGTTTACCTTTTCGGGCTACCTCATCTGCGTCTATTACTGCTATTCCATTCTCTCGAAATATTGAAAGCACAGTACTTTTACCAGTCGCGAGTCCTCCTGTAAGAGCTACTATAAACATTATGATTTCTTTAAATAACGGAGAAAATTTCTCTATCAAAAGAGAAGTTCGTGTGGCACTCTTTCATGTAAGATATTAATTTACAAATGAAGAAACTTTAGATTTCGAGCGTAATCGTATTCGTTGGGTCTTGCCATTTGCCTTCCACACATTTTGACATCTAGGATGTATGTAGTGACAGGTGAGTGACAGTGACAGACAGTTCGACTTTTTTTTTTTATTTACAAATGACGGTCCACAAAAGTAATGTGCTTTTGCTTTCCCCTTCCAGTGTAGGACCTCAAAGATGGCTGGCATTTAGTGTTACCAACTCGATTAACCAAATTGTCGCAAGATTCGACTGTCGCTAAAAATTAATAAAATCCAGAAGACTCCACACAAAATCAAATTCAATGTCAAGGTAGGTTAAAATTCAAACAAATTTATTGATCTATTCTAAATACAAAAAAAACCTATTCTAATAGTGTAATCAGCTTAATAGTACGTATTCTTTCCAGATTCACACTATACTTAAAAAATAGCCTAAACTGTACCAAATCAATCACTTGACAGAATGGGGCTATTTGGCTAAGTTAATAGCCACATAACCCCATAACTATAATTGTGAGAATTATAGATATGAGGTTATATGGCTATTAACTTTACCATATAGCCCTATTCTGTCAAGTGATTGATTTGGTACAATTTATTTATGTGAAGTGGTAGTTAAATCAGCGCATCAAAACGGCGCTAATTTATTTTTGTCGCTAAATAAAAATAAAATGTCGCTGATGATGTGAAAATGCCGCTAAATCTAGCGAAACAGTTGCTAAATTGGCAGCTCTGAGCGAATATTTGACAGCTCATGTACTGTCAAACGAATCCCAAAAATGGCGAAATGGGCACTTTTTGACAAACTTCTAATGTTGCCAAAAGAAAGATTTACTAAATTATTTTCTTCTTTCTCACACAGGAGCCATAGGAGAATTCTAGCCTTTAGTGCTCAGTTAAACGAGGCAAGAAACCACCTCGCGGCGGCCGTGTTGTCTGATAATTCAGAAGCATTATATCTTATGGCATAGTCAATAAAACTTATATCATTATATAGATCACCAGCATACATTTATGGATTGGAGTGCAAAATACAATTTGGCAGGTCTATAGCTGTATATGCAAGCATAAGGCGGGCAAGTTAGGCAGAGATGAATGAAAATAATAAAGTCACTAATATTGTTCTCACAAACACAGAAGGATAGTTTACAGGGATAGGAACAGAGTACAGTACGAACAGAAGATAGACTGAGACTAGGCAGAAGGGAAAGCAAGCACATAAACTATTTTTTATAATTATCGCGTGGTTTACAATGGCTGATCGCGGTGCGTGGGCGCAGCCTTCCGGCGTCGGATATGGATATCGACTGGCGAGCCGGTAAAAACCGAAGCGAGTCGAGCGCCGAGATGAGTCGAGCGATAAAGAATAGGCTCCAATTGTGAGCCTTGCGGCTCACCCGACGCGGCAGACATCAACTGGGGTATCTAAACCCGTTAGCCACTACAAAGAAGCAGCGGTTGGCCGGAGACGACTGAATCCATTTTAATAGGTTACCAGATAATTGGTATATTGACACCTTTTTTATCATTATAGCATGAGACGCTTTATCGAAGGCTTTACTGAAGTCCTAGTATATGACATCTGCTTGTTGAATATGGTCAATAAAGTCACGTAAGATCTACTTTTACAAATTTTGTTACACTTGTGGAGGACTTAGGTTCTTGATAAATCCTTGTTGGTGAGTGGACAAGTATTGACTGAAATATTTTTGGATATCAGGGCAAACAATGGATTCAAATACATTCGCCATTGTTGAAATTACGAAAATAGTTATTCACATCATCTTTGCTCCTGGACTTGCAGATCGGTACGACTTTTGCAAATTTCCACTCGTCGGGAAATATTCCAGAAGAAATTGAAGACCTAAGTAAATACTATTTGGTACGCGGTACTGTCAATTGAGAAGCGCAATTTCTGAGAAAAAATGGTGGGATTCCATCAGGCTTTGAATATGGTACCTTTTGATATGTCTAGACTGTTCAACTTTTTTATATCATAGATTGGACTACGGTTAATGTAGGTTATTGTACTTGGCTACTAGAGGTAGAATTTTAACATATTTTGAATAGCTTCATTCAAAATATGACAAATTATGTACGGCACTGTCTATCTATCGATGGATTTGGCTACTAGAGCTATAAAGTATGTCAAATAAATAGCTCTAGTAGCCAAATCCATTAATAGAGTAGATAGTGCCGGATTTCCGCCAATACGGGCAATAAACAAGGTATTTTACATTAAATTATTCCCGCAGTTAAGACCCGTAATCTATACATATAATACAATTGTAAATTTCACGTGTCTGTACATGGCCGTAGTAAAAAAAATATTGCATCATGTTCGAAAAGAGTAGATAAACACATTGCTGCATTTTTAGAAATATTTCTCTGTCTGTCTGTGTGTTTGAACACGCATCACGCAAATACTACTGAACAGATTCGGTTGAAATTTTGCACGTGCAATCTCATATGTTATAGTAAATTTTTCGACCGTAGGTAATTTATTTACTTATCAATTTTTTATATTAAAAATCAAGTTAAATATGCACCTACGTAAGATATCTACAGGTATTGCATGCACTACTGAGGGTAATGAATGAATCGTAGTAGAAATGAAAAACAATATTACATTACAATTAAAAAGTATTCGACATTTTCTAGAATTTATGTGTTAGTTGCTCAAAAAAAGACATTGCATAGGGTAAACTTGCCTAATTCGTACCCCTTAATGAAAAACAATATTTTTTTCGAAATTAGTAAAGAATAATTATATATTATTTCAAAGAACGTTTATTTAGGGAATCATTTATTACTTTCCTAATCAACTTTAACATAAATCTTATAAACTTTTCAGAAATTAACAATTTTTAAAAACTTAAAAAAAGTACGATTTAGGACCATTCATCTTAAATCGTACTTAAATATTCTTAAATCGTACTTTGAGATCTTATCATTGGTTTACAGCTGAGATGTTAACCTTTCCCTCGGGATTTATGGTGGTTATCAAAAACATAATATTAGGTCTATGGAAATTAACTCTTAACAAATTCTACGAATGGTCTTCACCAATTCTTTACAGTCATCACAATTGTAGTCTTTAGTTTTT
The DNA here is from genome assembly GCA_945859575.2 of Herminia tarsipennalis. Taxonomy (NCBI): domain Eukaryota; kingdom Metazoa; phylum Arthropoda; class Insecta; order Lepidoptera; family Erebidae; genus Herminia; species Herminia tarsipennalis. The sequence continues at coordinate 26,362,893 of OX243831.2, read as the reverse complement.
TTACTGGTTCCTGCGCAGAGTTCATGTACCCATTCCTCACATTGCGTGCATTTGATCATACTTTCTTTTAGATCCTCTTGGCATAATTTACAGTACCAACTATCATTTGCATCTTTTTTTTGTTTCTTATTTTCTTTTTGTGTCGTTTTAGTAGTTTTACTCATCTTTGTACTTAGGTTCTTCGTTATGTTCTTTTTCTTAGATTCTTCTATTTTAGTCTCGAGCTCTTTTTTATAAGGACTTTCAGTGATGATGAGAGCACCTGTAGTTTTTCTTTTTATAGCTTTTGAATTGCTAGGAATGGCACGCAATGGAGATATAATTTCCAATACCTCTCTAACAGTCTCTGTATTAGAAATGTCCGGGTGCTTGTTCGATTTATCCGAAGGGCCAGCTGTCTCACAAAGTTGTAAATTATCCACTTCTTCAATCTGTTCTTGCTCAATAGACTGATTGGATTGTTCCACACATGATGTCATTGTGCTTGTGTGTTCTACTTGTCTTTGGGAGACATTCTCTGATTCATTTGGATTGACATCTTCGTCCAGAACAACGTATTCCTCATCTCTGATCTTGAATCGATTACAAGGCCATAATCCGCAGGATTCGAAGCCATGTATACCCGTGTCCATACAAACGGCTTTAGGATATGCCTCACCTAAAATTTCAGCAATGTTTGCTTGCTTTATTACCGAACCAGGATGATTTCGCATCCATGAAGTACAAGAAGCATTAAATTTCTGTTTTAGTGATTTGAAAAAAGTCCTGTCAAGTGGTTGTAACTTATGTGTGGTGTGAGCTGGCAGAGAGAGCATAATTATGCCGTATTCTCGTGCTATATTGATCGCATCTAAGTTTTTTATGTGCGTAGAATGACCGTCTAAAATAAGTAAAATTTGACTTCGTTCTGACTTTTGTAGTTTCAGACACCTTATAAAATGTTGAAGCCATTTGATAAATAGGGAACTCAAAATCCATCCACTTTCTGAACAATCGTACAATGTGTTTGGAGGCCCGCCACGCTTTAAATCATCTGTCATTCTTTTACGCTTAAATATGAGCATGGGTGGCACGAATTCTCCAGCAGCATTCATACAGCAAATGCACGTAGTGTTGACACCACGTTCACCACTAGTGACAGCTCCAACTTGGTGTTTCCCTTTCTGAGCCAGAACCTTAGAAGGCTTGTGTACCGTGCTTAGCCCAGTCTCGTCCATGTTATAAATTTTGTCAGGTGTAAATCTACTTGCATCTATGATTGATTCGTATTTGTCAAAAAATGCCATGACTGTTTCTTTATTGAATCCTTTGCAGCGAGCCATAGAGGTTGGTTCCGGAGTTCGTAGGGATATTTCTGGGTGATTTTTCATAAATTTGTAATACCACTTCCATCCGGCCTGTTGGGATTCGTTATTGAATCTATGTTTCAATCCATATTTTTCAGCTAACTGGTAAGCTAGGCGCCGTAAGTCGATTATTGTTAAGCCAAAAAATCTAGATTCCAACAGCAATACGTGTCTGACTAGTTCTTTTTCCATATCCTCGGTTAAATCTTTTGGACGTCCAATTCCTTGATGTATATTTAGTCCTTTTAAATGTCGTCTAAATGTCGGTTTCGGTACATTATATATACGACAAGCTTCGTTAAATTGTAAGGCCCCTTCGTTGTATTTTTTTATAGCTTCATCCATATCTTCTTTACTCCACGTGTTATATTTTCTTTTTGACATATTGTGCTGAAAATAAAATATTCAACATTCAACTATAGCCCTTACATGTTCCACTACTGACTTTAATAGTTTACTTAAAATATTTTTTTCCTAAATCGTATCAGTACGATTTAAGACTTTGCGTCGAGTACGAAATAGGCGCAAGAGTCGAAGAAACTTTAAAATTACCGCCAAAAAAAATGTCAACAAATACATGTGTAGGTTTACGTCTGTCGAAATTGCGAATATATGTATTACTTAATACAAAATAAATACTTAGATAAATTATACAAGATCGAATTTGAAGTATGTTCTTACGATTATTGTAAAAATAATATGCAAATAATAGATAAAAACTTACTGTTTCAATATTTCTATTGTTAGCAGCGTAACGGCGTCTATCTGTCAGATGGTAATATGCAGCCGTGGGACAGTTCCTACAATTTGACGCAGCCGTGGGACAGTTCCTACAATTTGACGTTTATGAATGATGGTGGCGACATCGCTTGGTTGGCCCCGTGCAACGACTTTAGTACTTAGTACTCCTTCATCTTACAGATGTCGCTATACCTCGGCTCTTCAAACGTAACGACATAGTGACATTTTTGACATTTTGGTAATGAAAAATCAAAGTGTCAAACTATTGTAGTCTGTCACTATCATCACAAAATGGTACCTACGTCTTGCGAGTGCGCATGTTTGTAGTTTTCCGTTTTGTATTTCGGATTTTCGGTCTTGAAAATATCTCAGTAAGTGCGTCAAGTTGAGCTTCGTGTTCCTTCGCCTTGCTGTTATTATTTCACCTGGAAAATCTGTGTATTTCCACTTCGTGTGTCAGACAGAGACTGCTTTTTCTTTTATAAATTGTGATTGTGCTAACAATTCCTGAAAATGCCCAGACGTTGCGTCGTATTGGGATGTAAGCGCACCGGTAAGTATCTATCTTTTGGTTTTATTCATTAAATGTGTCATAGGAGGCAATATAAATAAATTATAGCCTGTTTAAACATGCGGGTGAAACCCGGGGATTACGTTTAATTTCAAATTTAACGGATTTGTTGATATTTCAGTAACCAAAAAATAATGGTTTTAACCAAATATTGTAGTTATATTTCAGTACAGTTTTGGGTTGAAATCATTTTATTTTCCTAATTTTATTGTTTTTGGCTTAAAAAATATATATTCATCATCTAGAGCCTTGAACAATATTACAGGCTAGAAAAACTCCTTCTGTACCTAACTATTCTGAAAACATACTGACATTGGACCATATTATAATAATCTGAAATCCTTATCCTCATCTGTCTGTCTATATGTTCAGTTCAAACTCAAAACTACTGGGCAGATTTTCATGCAGTTTTTACAATCAGTTTTACAGTTTATTCCACATAGTATATAATGAAAGAAACCTAATAAGGACCAGGCCAACGGCCTACTTATGTGATTACCATGTGAAGATAGTTATAAAAACAAAAAAAAAACAGAATGGAAATGTAATATAAATATTGCTTGCTGTGTGGTGACTTATTGTTGACTCTATTTTATTCATTGTAACCACATTATTAACTATCTATTTGATTACTTTCAGATGCTTCAATGCATAGGTTCCCTGATGCTGTGAAATGTCCTGAGCAATTTAAAACTTGGGTCACTGCTGTAGGTGGAAAGCTTGAAATATCATCGGACTATGAATATTACAAGACGAAAAGAATCTGTAATATACATTTTATTACCAATCACAAGACCCGAAATAACCGGTTAAGTGCAATGGCAGTTCCCATGCTTCATTTACATGGTGAGTTATATACAGAAGAAAATTATTATACAATAATACAGGTTGTGCCACAAATTATTTAAAATCTACCTAATGTGATCTTGAAATAAAATGTAAATGTAATAACTGTTAAAATAATTAAAACAAACAAATGTTATGAAGGAATATCTAAATACAATTTTGTAAATTTACAGAGCAATCTCAAAATGAAGTAATTTTGGAACAAGAGCCAATACCTACACAATATTTACAACCTATAACACAGCCAGATATTGCAGGTGAATATTCAGTAATTTATTTTTTGTTTCACATAGAATTTTATTATTTCTTCTTATAATTTTCTATATACTTATGCATTCTTGTTGAATCAATCCCATTCATGCAACAGACAAAAATACTTACTCAACTTTACTACTCATATGGAGAAAAGACATATTTATTTTATTTTGTATGTTATATAATAATAATATATGTAATAATATGTTGGGACAACTCACACAACGCTATCTGATCCCAAACTAAGCAGAGCTTGTACTATGGAAACCAGACAACTGATAAACATACTTATATATTTCTAAATACATACACATTATAGATAAATAACGCCCAGACACAGAATAAATCATCGTGCTCATCACACAAAGTTTTATTCTGGATGGGGATCGAACCCACGACCTCTTGCGTAGCAGTCAGATATACTCCCACCGCGCCACAGAGGCAGTCTAGCAGAATATTAATTTGATTTTTTTTTATTTCAGGAATCCCTCCAAATATTGTATCTTTTAGTCATGTTTCACTGGAGCATAACTATAGCAGTATTAGCAAGCCCAGAAAAATGGTCCGTAAAGGTATAATTATTGTTTCTTTATTGTGACTTACCAAATTATTTGCAATGCACCCAATGGAAAGTTTTACATTACATGATCCACAGTCTACTGTATACTAAAATGTTGCAAACAAGAACCTCAAAATGATGAGATGTTCATTAACTGATTCTGAAACATTCAAGTCACTCTGTATTCTGAGTGTACTCATGCATAGATAATAATAAGTATCAATCAGCTTTATTGTTTTGTAAAGCTATAATTATGAATTTTGTTATTCTTTTTGTTTATATTTCCATTCTTCCACAGATGTAATGGGTCCACTACGCTCGAAAATCAAGCAGCTGCAGACAGAGGTCATTCGCTTGCGCAAGAAAGGGAATTCTTTTAAGGCCCAACTGAAAAATGCTGAAAACTTGTCTGAAAATGCTCTCTTTAATCGTTTAGCTAGGACTTTGAAGAAACCAGCTCAATTATTTTTAAAAATGCAATTGCAAGCTAATAAGAAAGCAAAAGGGCGACGTTTCACCATGGAAGAGAAAATACTATCATTATCGCTGTTTAAAAAAAGTCCCAAATCATATGGTCTTTTGAATAAATTTTTTACACTTCCTTCAGCAAAGGCCATGAAAAGATTACTGAGCAATATTAAAGTAGTGCCAGGAATAAATCCCGTATTACTGGAAAAAATAAAAAAAACGATATCTGAACAAGATGTTGCTGATCGTTTGTGTAGTCTGATGTTTGACGAAATGTCGTTGACACCACAAATCAATTACAACGCCCAACAAGATGTTTTAGAAGGATTTGCCAATAATAAAAATAAAGCTTTTGCCAACCATGCTTTGGTATTTATGGTAAAAGGATTAAGGCAATATTTCAAGCAGCCTATTGCCTATTATTTTACGTGCAGCCTTAATAAAATCGAATTAAAGAATTTAATCAAGGAAGTGGTGAAGTACGCACAAGATGCAGGCCTGATCATTGTTAATACGGTCTGCGACCAAAGTACAATCAATGTCGGAGCAATTACGGAACTCGTGAATGAAACAAAAGCGACATATTTAAAACATAAGAAGGACTGGCGTTATGACCATATGATTATCAATGGGAAAAAAATTATACCTATATTTGATGTTCCCCATATAATAAAAGGGATCAGAAATAATTTAATTACCAAAGACATGGTATATACATCAAACAATGAAGTAAAAATCGTAAAATGGGAGTACTTTCAGAAAGTATATGCAGCTGACAAATCCTACGGAGAGTTGAGACTTCTCGATAAAATAACAGAAGAACATATTAACCCGGAACGAATAAACAAGATGCGAGTGAAATCAGCGACGCAATTGTTCAGCCATAGCGTCGCTGTGGCTACTGAACATTTGTCTGCTAGAGGTGACCTGGATCAACAGTGCCGACAGTTAATTGATATAACTCTCTTACTAGATAATTTATTTGATAGCCTTAATGTTAATACTTTCCACATTCCAAACGGAAATATATTTAAAGGGCCTATCAAAAGACACTCTCCTCATCATGATTTATGGAAAAAAGCCAAATTAATACTAAAAACTATAAAATTCAAATATAGTAAATCTACCAGAAACAAAGTTCGACTGATAGAAATGACTATACCATCTGTAACTAACTTAATTAAGACAATTGAGGGCATGGAAGTAATTTGGAATATCATGTCCCAAAGATTTGGTTTTGATACACTTTTGACTAGAAATTTTAATCAGGACCCAGTAGAAAATTTCTTTGGGAACATCAGAAGTTATGGGGCGAGAAATAATTCCCCTAATACAATAGCTTTTACAGGTGCATTTAAAGCACTTTTATTAAATAATTACAACTCGCCCCATTCAGGCAGAGCTAACTGTGAAGAAGATGCAAACAAGTGTCTTCAAACCCTTGAATTCTTCTTCACAGAACGACAAGTCTCCGAACCTGATACTTCTGATGCTCCCAATGATGATGTAATAATATGTAATGATGAGGTTTTTAATGTTGGTAGGGAAACTGATGCAGGTCAAAGTAATTATGTGTGTGGCTGGGTCCTGACCAAATGTTTAAAAAATATTGTAAAGACTTGCCAAGTTTGTAAACAAAACCTTATAGATAAGGACGATAAAAATAAGGAGAACTGTTTTATAAAAGCCAAAGAATACAGTAATAAAAAGTGGCTATGTTATCCTAGTAAAGAATTAGAGAATTGCTTCCATGATCTTCAAAATATAACAACAGCATTTTTTAAAAAAAATGTACCTACGAAAAATATTAAAAAACACATTATATTGTTAGCAGATGCTATGGTTCATTTTCCTTTTACCTGCACCACACATAAAGATAAATTAAAGCAGTATTTCTGCAATGTGACCATAAATATTATCATATACAGTTGGTGCAGGTCAGTAAACAGAATTTTGTCTGGCAAAATTACATATGATGGTGAGGATGAGATCAAAATTGCTGCCCAACAGTATTATAATAAATATAAACATTATAAAAATAAAAAATAAACTCAAGCAAAGACTTTAATTTTTTACCTTGTGCCACCTACTTGGTGTATTTTACGATTTGTTTGTTGTGTCAAAATTAAATAACAAACTCTTTATGAAATTTAATACTCCACACAGTACATAATGACTTTTGTACTATGTGGCGTATTAATTTTCATAAAAAGTTTATTTAATTTTGGCACAGCATACAAGAAGAGCAATGCCTGTGTGTGTATTCGAGTATTCGCGCCGTACCCACACATACAAATTTAGTTCCGGGGCCGACTACATAGCGGAGCTAGTGTCGAAAAGGTATGCTCTATGGAGGCCAGAGAGGGCTCTCTTTTCCCTTTACTTATTTTACTCTTTGGTAATATGGCCGACTAATGTTTACGATTTTTGTCACTAGAGACGCTGATGGCTATTACCGGTGTTGAGATATAAGCAAGGTACGAATTAAGCGCAAGTACGATTTAGGCAAGTTTACCCTACGTAAAAAAAACTTGAAGCGCCATCTATGAAATAAAATTGTTCACCATGATTTATATAATTCCATTAGTGAAAACATTTATTAGGCTATAGGTGCTTGTGATCACGGATTCCTTTCTTGCTGATTGGTAACATTGTCCTATTTAAATAAGGTAATAATGTACTAAAACCATCTAGCATAAAATAATAAAAAACATTATGTGTTAAAAGAAACTTCACTGGTCAAAATGGCAAAATGAAACCCTTAAAAGGTTCCATATGCCCGTCTATTAGTGCTAGAAGGCTCTATTTTGCACGAATACACATAATATTACTTACGCCAATAAAGTGAAAAAATAAAATCTTGAAAATCATTTTTTTTGAGATTTCCTCTCCTATATGTAAAGTGGGGATGTGATTTAGGGTGTGTGAAGACAATTTTTAGATTTAAAGATCCCTTTGTGAAATATTAAGCATTATAGTAAAAATTTTTGTTAGAGTCAAGTGTCTTCTTGCCAGCTAAATGGTTGATGTTGGGTATGTAAAAAAAATCATGGTAGTAGTTTAAATAGTAAAATTATAAGAAAGCTAACACATTTATGTTCATAAGCTTTACAAGTTTACGATAAACGTCTGATCAAATTAGAAGTAAAAAAATAATTGTACAAATTCTATTGACAATTATTAGATATTAAGTAGGTACAACGTTGTAAGTATCAAACAAAAACACAAGAAACCCACTTCACAAGCCGCACACCAAACTAACTATCTAAAACTAATCTAAACTAAATCAGTTAACGAATACATAAAGAGTCTATATTTGGTACTTATTTATTTTCACAAAGCTTTTGGGTGTTGAAGCCATCAATAGATGAGTATATGATGATTCTCCGCTGCTGAATCATATCGCGGCTCACCCGACAGGACTGTTTCCAACATATTTACACAGAAGTTATTTCGTAACATAAACTACCTTAATTTAGACCCGACATTCACGCGAACGAAGTCGCGGGCACACATAGTATAATATATTTTCATAATTACAAATCGCGAAAGTTTATCAACATATAAAGTGTCTAATGTTTCATAGGTAATGGTACGGAACCCTTCGTGCGTGGGTCCGACTCGCACTTGGCCGGTCTTTATTAAATTTGAATGATTTTTAAACATGACTAATGATAGCTTGCCAATCTATTAAAATTTTCATCAAATGAAAAAAAAAAAAAAAAATGTTCATACTTTGCAATAATATACAATGAACGGATTTTTGCAGATAAGCCTATACGTTTACGATACCAATTTATATTAGGGTTCCGTAGCTAAAATGGCAATATGAAACCATTATAATTTTGCCACCATGTCGTTGCCAGCTTAGCTAGCTAAATGGTTATTTTCGAAGATGTGACAAAATTCAGGGCAGTAGTATTGTTGAAATTTAAAAAAAAACTATCAACTATCAAGCTAAGGAAAAAGCTTTACAAGTTTTCGAGTAACTGCCGCCCAAGTAAGAAGTAACACAATTTTCGTACAAATTCCATGGAAAATGACATAAATAACGTTGTTATTAGTATGAAATAAAACAATAGAAAACTCACTTCTTATACAGCATTATTGTGTTAGGTAGCTACGGAACCCTACATTGTGCGTGGCCCGACAAGCACTAGGTGGGCTTGGTTATCAGATCGGTGTAGTTTAGTTATCTATATTGACCTAACTGTTCAAGGTAGCCATGAACAGAAATAAGTAAGCACTTTCCAAAATGGGATATGAAAAAAATGACGTGAACACTTTTCGATTGGTAAGCTTTCATAGTCGTCTTTCTACATGAACAAAATTATGATGTCTAAAGAAAATAATAGCTAAGGCATCGGATTCACAAACGGTCACGGGTTGGAATCCTACCTATCCTACTCTTAACACAAGCTATTGAGCTTAACTGGAGGGGTTAACAGGATTGCTAGTAATGTGGGAGTCAAAATCCCACATTGTTTGTTGTTATCTTAATTGGAGGCCTGAGTCCGGGCCTGATTGATCTCAATAAATTAAAATACATAAAACTAATTTAGGCCGTGTGGTACTTGAGAATAGTACCACATAGGCGGATACCACACCCAACGCCCCCAGACGGTTGTTTTGTGTACCGTATTTGTTAAATTGTAATACGGGAACAGTAGCTTGCAGATCAAAAGAACTTGTAAATTGCTTAAAAATGCCGGTATTCCAAATATATCGGAATATGGTGCCATTTTTAGGACCCCTCGCAATTGGGTGTCTTTACCATAATAAGTATTTTCAGATATTTTCTGTTTTGTCCACATAGAAAATTATTATTTCCATGGGTTGTCAGTAAACTTATGTAGTTACAAATTTCGATTCGTCGATTTAGCCCCTATACCCTGTCGAAGATGGGTCCAGGGTGTACGGATCTGTTCGTTTTCAACCCAGGCATGAAAGTATGTGTGCCTTCTTGGATTAATTTAGTGGCCTATGACTGCATATTTATCAATTATTATTATTTTTTATGGTAAAATCGGTAATTAAAGTCGATTATATTTCCCGTGAATAGGTGGGTAATAGCCGTGGTGATTTATTCCCTTAAATCTAATTTCCTTGTTTTCCTTGGTCCCAAAATGACCACAGAAATTGTGAAATGTCATGAAAATTAGAATATTATTTTACTGGTTACCTAATGAAAAATGAGCTGATTAAAAACAAGTAACGGAATTCATCTATCCTAACCATCTCAGCTCTCTGTTCATCGTACCTTCCTACAAGAAAGAGTTTCTATATTAATTGTTCTTTGTTTTCATACATATGGGTCAATTTCATCAAGCCTTCAAGTTATTTTGTCTCATTTTGGTGCTATTTTTACCCGACTACGGCAAGACCAAAAAGGAAGGGTTTTTAGCAGTCTTTATGCATATGTTTGTATTTACGTATGTTCCACCGTAGCGCCTAAAAGACTCATCGATTCGTTATTATGATGCGGGTGACATAGGCTACATTTTCTTACAATGTAATAATGCGTTTTCTTAAGTGTAAGCATGTACCTACCTAAATTTTTACATATTTTTTTCAAGTAGATTGTGTTTGGTATCAAATCCAACTCAGACAACTTTGGTATTTCTTAAATAATTCACATATTGCTTTCGGTGAACTGATTTGTTATTATAAACTGAGTCACTTAAATTTTGACAGCTATATTTTACTTTATATTTTACTCAATATCATTCAAGAAAAGTTAGGTATCAATACACCCTGACACTTTCTATCGGCAGAATTGCATTACAAATGCTTTAAAGCTCACAAGAGCTAGCTTACAAATGTTTTCAATTTCATTAGCCAACCGTTAACTCGTTGTTACGGAGTGAGTTTTAAGTTCAAAATAACTAGTTAGTCGGTTGAAACAGAATGTTCGTTGTAAATCATAAATGGCTTGAAATAGGAATGGATGAACAAAATTTTAATGGGAATCAATGAAAGTATAGTAAAACACTGATTACAATAAATAAGTTCAGTCGTTTATAAACACATACCGATAGGTACACCGCAATTACAGTTCAATTGCACACACTGATACAATAAAACTACTCTTCACTACAATAATATAATCACTGCCGAACACTCAACCAAAACGTAGAAGTCTTATAGCAACCGTACAGTTCAGGCACTCGCCAGCCGCCATGACACTTTATACTTTAATCGAATACCCGCATAAATGAAATAAATAATAACCAATGATCATTCACTGGTTATTATTTAATTTATTTTTACCCTAATTTTAATAATAAAATCATAAACCTTACTCTCGCCCATACACGGCACCAGGCGGACGCCTATTCATAAACATTAACCTGACACTCACGGGCACAGCAAGAGGATTTACAATATAAAAGAAAAATCATAATAAAATCTTAATAGGTAATACATACATCAGAAGCATTAACCTCCGATACTGTAAACCCATACAATTCTCACAAAGCCAAGAACAATGCTTGCTAGCCCATCCAACTGTAGCAGTAATCTTAGAGAATGGTTAAATGATCTAAGAGCAGCAATTAGTAAATTTGTTGCTTACCCATCCAATTCTAGCAACAATACATTTTATTGCTAACCGGGAGGCTTCTCTTTGGCGATCATGTTGACCACATTGTCAAAAAGGCTTCTAAAGCTCTGGGATTTGTAATGCGTGTTTCAGCATGCTTTCAAGAAGTAAAAACTCATAAGTTATTATAATGCACATTTGTCCGAAGCATACTGGAATATGGGTCCCCAGTTTGGAATACTATATAAGAGACGTAAAATATTTGTAGAAAAAAAAATATTGTACCTACCTATGTTACCGCACGGGGGACACGTACAGTTTGTCAAATTACTTCATATTATGTGCTAAATTTCATCTTCTTGCGCTAGATAAAAGACACGAGATCGCAGACGTCGTTTTTAATAAAAAATTATAAACAATCATATTGATAACCCGGAACTTCAAATCAAAAATTAAATTTAATGACGGTTGTACGGCGTGATGAATGGTTCAATGGAAATGGAATAGAATAGGAAATGAATGGGTGTGTAAACACCCATTCATTTGCCGGTCGTGTCGACCAACTATCGGCAGAATTCCTTTATGTTGGCGAGCGGGCAAGACATTAAACACTGTGTTTACGAGTAAATCCAGCAATTTTGATCAAATAAATGTAAATATAAGCTCTTTAAGAAATAAGTTAGCTTGTGACTTCATTTATTTGTATCTCTAGTATAAGCTATTACCTATCTTATTAGGTGGCATATAAATACTATTTAAGTAAACTACAAAAAGAAGGATTACATAAAAAGGAAGTCACAACCAGTTTAGGCGTCGAAGAATTCCTGCCCATCGATGTCAACCAGTATAGTGCCCAAAAGGCAGCATTGCCACGTTGTATGGCAATGCTTATTCTCTGTGCAAAGAAAAGGCCAGACTTGGACTTGAACCCCTTGGCCCTAGCGTCTCAACCCCAAACGGCTCAAATATGTTATCAATCTCCTACTAGATTACAATATTTGCGCCGTTTGAGCAGCAGCAGCGCAGGCACAGCTCGCAGTGTTGGAAGACGGGATCGTCGATCGGTGTCGACGCAGGTTACATCCCACACCAAAGGTCTTCCCATCGTCTTCCAAGGTAGCAAAGACATACCGTCCGGCCTCTTGCCATCGCTGCGCGCCAAACCATTAGGTTCAGCAACAGTGGCACATCAGTGCTGACAAGCGCCCAACGAATTATGTCATTAAGACTAGAGTGTCGTGATATGCGGCCTGCGCTCCTGCTGCATGATAGGCCGTGATGTCCAAGGCTGCCTACGGCTTCTTCACAGTGGCATCGATGCGGAGAAAGACACACGGGGTACCCAAACGCAATGATATGTTAATTACAATATTCCTAGACCTTAACTAATAGTTTCATAGACCTTATGTTGCAAAGAGAATATAAAACTCTTAAGTTGTAGCGGGACTGACGTATAAATTTTCAATCAACTCCACCAAAGAGGGTGCAATCGCCTGTCAAAACACATCATGCTTCATTGTAAAAAATCCGAAATTCCCCAAAATAAGGTCTCTCCGTCGAGTCAAAATGTGGAGTGGAAATTGCCCCTGTTGAACCCTCCTTGGATCCGCGCCTGAGGACAGTGGACAGTGCCTAAATTGTGGGCCCAAATCAGGGTTAAAAGAGAGTTATAGCGCGCTATAGGTACCACCAAGAGACATATGGAATCTTGGGTTTTTGAAATTCTCATAAACAGCTCATTCTCAGTTTGTAAGGGATGGTTCCATAGACGGTGGGCTCAGTACATATGTACCTACCTACAAATTTATGTAAAGAATTTTATTATGTACCTACTTGACCCCTTACCGAAAAGATCTGCGATTTGGATGGAGTTTTAATATGAAAATGTGACGCTTATTTTACCAGTTTTGCATCATCCAAGGAAAAATATCAGTATTATGATACCTATGTCAAATAATTACGACCAACCTCTCAACTTTCATGTTGCAATAAGCAAAAAAACAAAGTAAATTAAACAATATACATGACGACAATAAAACACAATAGTATTTTTGTTACCTAAAGCCATTTTATACTAAAACAATAGCTGAATTTTTGTATTGAACAATGTAGACAAAACATAACTTTTAATTTCAACAGAATTTGTTGACGAAAGTTGTTCAAAGCAGTTTTTGTAACAATAAGTCGAGTTTTATTGTGAAATATTCCTTTCGAGATGGAGTTGCGGGAATCGACAATGCCACTGAAGTTTTCAAAGACATTTCTTGAAAAGGCATTGTGAAATATCTTACGTATTTTCTAAGGTTTCTTTGGAAGGTTTCAACATCTTTTACGTTATATTATAAAATTGCTTGTCTGTAATGGTTACCTAACCGACGTCGATTACGGCGACCACTTCCATCAGAGACTAGCCAACTACCCAGAAGATATGTGCACAAATGTATGCGCAGACATAAGTTCACTCTCTATTCCCTCACGTTGTCTCGGATTTCCGTTCCATTGGGCTATGATATAGCCCAATGGAACGGAAATCCGAGACAACCGGAGAGAGATGGGGGCAAGACGATGGCTTTACGTGCTCTATGAGGCACGGAAAGTTTGACATAATTCGAAAACGGTTACCCATCTATTATATAAGGTCGGGGCAAAAGTATTTTCATATTTTTCATACATAGAAAAAAATATATTTAGGTATACCTAATTATTATATTATACATAATTTTTATTTATTTATCTTACGTATGTGCCGTTTTGTTGCTATCTTGTGGGTAGTGCCATGATCCCACTGCTGTAAAAATTTTGAGATTTTTGATCAAAAAAATCTGACGGGTAGTTTTTACAATGTACTTTTGAGGTTAACTTTATGCTTTATAAAGAGTTCTGAAGTGACCAGAACAGGTGGAAATCTGGTGTAGCAAGAGCAGGGCTATACGGCGGATGCATCAACACATCCCAGCCAGGTTTAGCTGAGTGCGGTCTGGCGTTGTCATGATGGAACACCACGCCCTTCCTGTTCACCAGCTCCGGCCGGTTTTTCTCAATGGCTTCATTTAACCTCATCAGACAGTAGAGGTCAGAATCGATTTTCTGCAATATCGTAGCTACTAATATGTCGATTTTGCTCCACTTTTTCAAAAATGGCACTGATTTTATCCGTGACAGGGCGTCCAGAGCGAGCCTCATCCTTCACACTAAAATTTTCAGACTAGAAACGCTTGAACCACATTTGTGCTACTCCTATGATACCGCATTTGGTCCGTAAACCGCACAAATTTTATTTGCCGCGTTCGTCACATTTTTACCTTTTTTGTTATAAAACTTTAAAATGTGCCGATTTTCTTCGTCATATACGTTCATTTTGCTTGCCGAAAAACAATAGAATATGGCGGGTACTAGTTTTTTATTTATTTATTGCATCTTCAGAATGGTAACATTTAAAGTAACAGAATGGTAATGGTATTACAACCAAAGAGGTTTGATTACTAACAATAAATACAAAATACGAAAATAATAATAATAATAATATCTTGGGACAACTCACACAAAGCTATCTGATCCCAAACTAAGCAGAGCTTGTACTATGGAAACCAGACAACTGATAAACATACTTATATATATATATATATTTCTAAATACATTCATATTATAGATAAATAACACCCAGACACACAAAGTTTTATCCTGGGTGGGGATCGAACCCACGACCTCTTGCGCAGCAGTCGGATACACTCCCACCGCGCCACAGAGGCAGTCAAATACCAATGGCATTTGAACTGCACGTCGATCGTGCAGCTAGCATATACAGCTGGCATGCAGTTCCAACGGCTGCAACTCGTTGGTACGGCACGCCAGCTGCACATGGACGGCAATCGACCTTTCAAGTGCAAATATAAAATATAAGTGCAAATTTGCAGCTGGAGTGCAGTTAAAATGCAACCAGTCTATTTAGAGCTAGCAGCTTTCGTTCATTTCCGCGTCTAGATGTTGTCATGCCTCAGACAGATACACAGATACAGATCCGCCTATGGATGTACTGAGACATGTACTAACATAAATATATATAATAATTAAGTGGCAATGGACTGATCACATCGCACATGCACAGATAGAAGATGGACAATAGAGACCACAGGCAAAAGAAAAGTCAGCTGACCAAAGCAGCGATGGGCAGACGACATCGTGTAATCGGTGGGGAGAGATTGGATCGACAAGGGCAAGGGCAGGGAAAGGTGGAAATGGGGTAGAAAAAGGGTCCATATCCTAGACTTATTAGTCATTTTTATTTACTTTCAACTGACACTAGATATTAAGTAGGTACGCCTATTATATACTTAAAACGTTTGAAATGTAAAAAATAGGAGTTATGGAATAAATCACTTTATTATTATTATTTCCTTTATTCATTAAACAGACATTAGATTTTTTTATATATTTATATATGTTACAGTAAATATGATTGACTAGCTGTGCCCCGCGGTGTTATCCGCGGTTTATTAGTCTATGTGTTAAACCAGGGTGGCAGCTAACTCCACACCAAATTTTATTTAATCGCTCCTGCCGTTTAGACGACACACTTACAAACTTTTGCTTTTGTAATATTAGTTTGATTGGAGATTATGCATAATAACTAGTCATTATGAATAATGACAAAGTCACGTAGTAAATATGACAAAATAATCATTTTCGCTAGCTATTAAAAATATAATTCTAGGAAAAGTATTGGATCGGACGGATTAATAACGGATGATGAGAGTCTACCCGTGACCACGGCCGTTGCAATACGGTCGCAACGTCGGGCAATAAATAAGATATTTTATCTTAAATATAAAATATAACGCGATTAAGACCCGTAGTATATTTAATTTGAGGATGATGATTGGTGATGACGATGATTGATGACGTTGATGATGAACTGTCAAATTTGTATGGGTCAAACTATGTCGCCTCCAGATCTTTAGAATCGCATCTTCTCTGGCGCTGCGGGAAGTGCAGCCTCTTCGCCCTTGCGTAGCAAAGCGCTGGCACCTATGCTCGCCTCCGCCTCGGCTTCCTGTTTTCTTACGGCGTTCTAAATAACACCCTTGGGATTTCATAAACAATTTTCACGTGAAGTTGGGGTTGGCTAAGTCAGTTTTGTCATAGTTTTGAACTTCATTTCTAGTGAAGTATACGCATTTATTTACTTTACCCACCACTTGCTAGATATTATACGTAATAACTGAGCAAAATTATTAAATCGCAATTCCTATAATGCTCTACTTGACTCTATTTATACGGACTTCTCTAAGGCATTTGATAAAGTCTATCATCGCTTACTATATCAAATGGCATTCACGGTAGCCTTCTGCGTTGGATAATCTTGTACTTGGATAAGAGGAGTCAACTCGTCAGTAATATAGGACATCTATCTACAGCTACTACTGTCACATCTATTCCGCAAGGCTCACGTTTAGGCCCTTTATTGGTTGTCATATTTATTAACGATTTAGTTGAAAAAATATCTTGTCCTAGTCTACTATATGCAGATGATTTGAAAATCTTTACTGCCATCAAAAATATTAACGACTGCTTTTTGCTGCAACAAAACCTAAACACCGTTGCTGATTGGTGCACCTCTAATCATATGTTTTTAAATGTGGAAAAGTGTTGCGTTGTTTCTTTTACCACAGTCAAATAAAAAAAAAAAAATAATGAATGTGTCGATTGTATAATGATACCGTTACTAGCCATTCTGAATTAGATATTGATTTATTCAGGACTAGTATCAACAAATTTAAAACAAATATTCAAGGCCTGCTATGTTTCAATAGTTCCAAGCATTGGTAAAAGAATACATAACTCTATTTTACAGTAGGTCATCTTTGTTTAAATTTATATGTTGTTTTTTTTAATACTATTATAATACTAACACATTAACACTAGTGTAAGTACTTACCTAAGTATATTTATGTAATTTTTATATACTAATACAACTAACCAGCATAAATAAATACTGTGCGCATAAGCTTAGAATTACAATCTAGTTTTCTATTGTAAAATTCTTGTTGTACCTGTTTAATGATTGTAATTTATTTTGTGAGCCTAATAAATAAAATAAAATAAATAATAAAATACAATGCGTTTTTACTATGCATAGTTCCTATAGTGACTATACCTAGTTCGCCATAAGTTCTGTTACAAATGAAAATGCATTTTTTTAAATAAAGTATTGTAATATTACTAAAACCTAAATTTATATATTTATTAAAGTCTCAGCATACAATTAAATCAATATTCTATTCAAAATGGCCACCTTTGGCTTTTATACAGGCCTTTAATTTGTCTGGCCCCGAATATAAAATCATCATCATAATCATCAGATCCTAACTTTGATGACAATGGAACCAATTTGGAAGTACCCTTTCAAACCAGTTCCAGCGGAAAGGTTTTCAAATTGAGAACCTCCTCCTTTTTGAAGTTGGTTAAAAAGGTCCAAAGACATTTTTTGAAGTGATTGACATCAAGTTGGAATTCTCATGGTAGCCTAGGTACCTATGAATCTATACATAATCTATCTATCTACCTAGACCGGCCATATGTTCTGTTACAAATGAAAATGCATTTTTTTATGAAGTATTGTAATATTACTAAAACTTACATGTACATATTTATTATTGTCTCAGCATTAAAATAAAAACAATATTCTATTCAAAATGGCTTCTAAACAGGCCTTAAATCTTTCTGGCCACGGATTTACGCACTGTTTCCATGGAAAATTTCACCACTGCTTACTCCAGAGATTTTTTAAGACTCAATGTCGCCGTGAAGTTTAGAATAAGCCATGTCCTCTAAAACTGACCATAATTTGTAGTCTAAAGGGTTGAGGTCTTGGCTAGTTGAGGGCCAGTCTTTAGCTCTTATGAAGTCCGGAAGGTTGCTTTCAAGCCAGGTTTGGGTAGTTCGTGCCTTGTGACCAGGTGCAGAGACCTGCTGGAAAGTCCACGGTACATTTTTTAAAAGTGTATTGCTGAGGGGTTTCACAACACGATCCAAGACTGTCTCTTGATACACTTTGACTGAAGTCTTCACTCCTTTTTAACAAAAATGTAGCTTTATGACGCCCTTGATAAGACGCGCCCCAACAAACCATCACTGACGCATGATGATGACCACGCTGTACCACTTAAGAAGGTCCTTTAGAACTGTGAGCGTACACTTTATCATCTTGCTTATTGTAGTGCCCTTCTTCTTCAATCGCGAATTTTTTTTCACTGGTAAAGAGAATATTTCTGTGCTTTTCACCTGCGTATCGCGACAGAAGGCGTTTTGATCGATCCACTCTCTTTAATTGTAAAGATTGATTTAAGGCATGTCCTGTATATCGACGATAAGCACCGAGTTTCAGGTCTTGTTTTATATTCCGCGACAGAGTCCTAGCGGGAATCTTTATTTCTTGCGATAAGATTATTTGCTTCCTAATGGGATTTCGACGAACTCTAACTTTAACAGCATTAACAGCCTTTGTAGTTTTAACAGCACGCGGCTGCCCCGATCTTTTATGGTCTTTGACAGAGGAAGTGTTGTTGTATCTGTTGATAGTACGATATAGGAACATACGCCTGATATCAAGCTTTTGAAGTGTCTGGAATATGACCGACGGCTCCATACCCACTTTGTGCAAGGCTATCACCGCAATCCTATTTTGTTTAACACCCCAATCCATATTGTAATTTGATAATGAACACGAAAAAATATGTGAAATGGCGCGAAATCGAAAGAACTTTTAAAAATAATAAACGTCGTAAAAATCCAAATTACATAATTAAAAATATAAAAAAAAGAAAAAAAAAATATGTAAGAGTATTGATGGCCGGACTAGTTATATAATACCGTAACATTAAAATAAATGCATTTAATAATATAAAACATAGTGTCCCATCGGGTACAGGGACAAAGCTGTCGGTGGTTAGGGCTCCAGAGACAGGAACCTCCTTATTATGGGCGCCGTGTCGAAGAGTACTGCTTCTTGTATCAGGCGCTAAGACCAACCACTCAACGCGAGCCTCTCTAGACGTTGGTCGAGGCTCTTGGCATTAAGTCCATTGGCCAAGACGACTATCGAAACTATGATCGCCGAATCCACATTCCACATGTCGACAATCTCGTGCGCCAAATTCAGATATATATTTTTATGTCAAACTATCTGTTACACATAGACAGTTTACATATATGTGAAAAATCTTAATTTGCAATAAATAATAGGTAGTAATTAAAATATGTAGCAAAAGGAACTACGTCCAACTGTCCATCTTCTTATGGACAACCGGTTGGACGTAGTTTACAAAAAGTAGG
Source organism: Herminia tarsipennalis (assembly GCA_945859575.2). Taxonomy (NCBI): domain Eukaryota; kingdom Metazoa; phylum Arthropoda; class Insecta; order Lepidoptera; family Erebidae; genus Herminia; species Herminia tarsipennalis. Next base: position 26,343,235 of record OX243831.2, on the reverse strand, counting down.
TTTTCTATGAACATTTGTATATATATAACGTGACATATAAATATTCACGTGGTAGGTATTTTTTTTCTGATATTATGTGGTTTCTAAAGTTTCAAAAAGTGTCTTGCTGTATTTGCATCCTGTTTCGAAATTACGAATTATTCTTTTGACCAGATCACGGTTTTGGCACCAAAGAGAGTTTTAACAAGCTGTTACAACTCTCCTATTTGTTTAGTTATTTTCTAGTCAGCTCATTTTACATGCTTTTTGCAATGTGGTGGCGGTGGTGATGATGCTCATGATGGTGGTTCATTATCATCAATATCACCATCATCGTTGTTAAAGATGTATGTAATAATTCGATTTTTAACAAAATTATTACACAATGGGGATGTTGACTGTCAAGTCAAATCAGTCTCTTTTTGTGGAATGTCAAAACGACAAGCTCTATAGAAATGTGTATGTAATAGCAACCTATGACGTCATAAGTTCCTATCGTCAAATCATTACTTTTAGTATTCGTTTTCATGCTTTTAAATTCAAAAACATGTTAAATAGTAAAATAACAATTATTTTTAGAGCATTTTAAGATCTACTATTACCTGATTAGCTTAAAATAATTTACTTTTATTGTAGTCAACTACCCAATTACAACAATACCACTTTGAATTCCTGGTGTTAAATAACAATTTTAGTCACAATGACTTACTTTGTATATATACGATTTTGTATTATATTATATGTCGGAGTGTAGCCACATTGTAGCCATGTGGCTATACTCCGACATATATAAACACACCGCAATGTGTCAACCAGGTTGCAAAATGATGACTTACCAGCCGTGGTTACTAAAGCATTTTTTCAGGCCACCGTAATGTACCTACGACCCACTAATGCCGGCATTATTATTTAATGAACTTTCTTGCAACTGGCCATTTGTTAGTACAAATAGTTAAAAAAATGAAATACGTCATTACTTACGATCGTAGAATTAAATATTTCATGATATGGTTAACCACATCACGAAATGTTTAATTCTACGATCCGACCCGACTCCGACATATATAAACACATCGCATGCTTTTGTTTTTAACATGATCTCTGTAACTCGTACGAAACAATATTGAACTACAGTCAGTCAGTTCAGTCTCTGTACTGCCCTGCGGTGTTACCCGCGGTTTATTAGCCTATGTGTTAATCCAGGGTGTCAGCTAACTCCATACCAAATTTTTTTAAAATCGCTCCAGCCGTTTAGACGTGAAGAAGTAACAAACATACACACTCAACTCAACTCACAAACTTTCGCTTTTATAATACGACGCTAACCTTTAGCTAGACCAACACCTATCTTCACACTATACTTTCTTTCAAAATTGTAGGCTCAGTTAAAAAGAGGGGGTTTATTCGTGAATTTTAGAAATTAAATAATTTTAAGACATAGGTATATATTTGAGATCTTACACCAAACCCTTTCATTTGACTGCCTCTGTGGCGCGGTGGGAGTGTATCCGACTGCTACGCAAGAGGTCGTGGGTTCGATCCCCACCCAGGATAAAACTTTTTGTGATGAGCACGATGGTTTATTCTGTGTCTGGGTGTTATTTATCTATAATATGTATGTATTTATAAATATATTAAGTATGTTTATCAGTTGTCTGATTTCCATAGTACAAGCTCTGCTTAGTTTAGGATCAGATAGCGTTGTGTGAGTTGTCCCATGATATTATATTATATATCATATTATACTAGCTGTGCCCCGCGGTGTTACCCGCGGTTTATTAGCTTATGTGTTAATCCAGGGTGTACAACAGCTAACTCCATACCAAATTTTATTAAAGTCGCTCCAGCCGTTTAGACGTGAAGAAGTAACAAACATACACACTCACATACACACTCACATACTCACAAACTTTCGCCTTTATAATATTAGTAGTGTGATGTGATTTGTTTTCATGTAATACCAAGGTTTTTGACAATTTCTTCATTTGCCTCATAAATGGCCCTCACTTCTTATTTTTCCTGCAATCTATAGGTTAAGATCCATTTTATTATTTTTACAAAGTATTAGGCTCTGTAGCTTTAGAGATTAAGCGGATGGTCTATTTTCATGGTTTTTTCTGAGCAACTTTTAATAAAAAATATATTTGACATTCTCACAACAAGCCCTTTTATTTGGTACATACATCGTTTATTGTCTTTTAATATTTCAACATTAGGTAACATATATTTTATAACTTCTTAAGGACCTAAATAAATATTGTTTAATTTATTTACAAAATCCTGGTTTGTTTGTTACACAATTAATCTTCCTATCATGTAATAAAGCTGTTTGTAACCTATACTATAATTCTAACGGGTAACTATTATAGTTATATAAAAGCTCTTCTTTGTCTAAGCTATTCCTAGGATTATTAGGTAAATTAGCTACCTACATCATTTCCCAAATATAAGTTCGTGCGGCGTACATTTTGTCTCTGAGTGTATTATAGGAAAAACTTCAATAATTAACACGAAACAGTTCGCGAAACTTTTTTTAACTTTCTAGTTTACCCCTAAAAGTGGTTCTTAAATTCAAAACTCTTTTATTTACATTACGTGTACGTGTTTGGATCACAGAAATTCCTATATGTACCAAATTTAAACCTAATCGGTCCAGTTGATTCGGAGCAAATTGGCTATCGGCCGGTTTCAATAATCTACCTATCGATAAATTTGGCTACTAGAGGTAGAATTTTGGCATATTTAGTATGGAGCTTAAGTCAAATATATAACTCCAGTAGCCAAATCCATCGATAGTTAGAGTATTGAGACCGGCCGTTTGACACACGGACCGACGGAAACACGAGTTATCCTTGATACGATGGTACCGTATTTTTTCCTTTTTAACTACGGAACTCTAAAAACAATAGAAAACCCACATGTTAAACTGTATTATTCGAATGGCCAATGTGCGTAGCCCGACAAGCACTTGCCCAGTTTTTGCAGATAAATTTCCAAAACTAAGGGTTTTATATATTAAAATGTGTTCATCGTTTTCAAAGTACTTATATTAAATTTCAGACAATTTAACACCACTCACAGTTATGATGACATAATTTTAACTCCTCTGTGTTGACGATCTTCCTATTTATATATAAATAAAACTAAAATTTTATAGCAATAGGTAACAAAACGCGCGAATTAACTAATAAGATCTTTGTTATGTTAATGGTACCCCAAAGATAAATCAGTAACACTAAAGGTATCCTTTGCGCAAGGATTGGGGCCTTTGTATTTGATGGCAGCGCATTTGGGCGGGGATATACTGGGCGGAGTTATTAGTATCGGTCGGACCCGGCCCTCTAAAACGTCCCACGAACTCTCATTTCGCATTAAACAGTCATCGGGAACACACAGGTGCTGAAATTACTTCACTTGTAGTCATGTACGTAGTGAATGAAGTGATATTTTAAGAATTCATTAAAATGTTCAATATGGACGGCGTTAATGGGATTCGCTGTCCGACAATGGAGCATGCTAGTGTAGTGTCATTACCAACGAGTGGCTCTCCTACATCGGCTAATAGTTCCGATATGTATTTATATGATGATTCCTCTATGTCTGATGGCAGTCTTTATGCTAGTGATCAAGAAAATCTTTCTACTCCCAGAAGAAGGTACGTTTTCCGATGAAAAAGTGTGTTTCTGATACTATCTTACAGGTAATATCAGAAAGACAATTTTTTCATAATTGTTATATCTTACTATTTCTATTATACTACTACTACTATTTGTATTCTCTGTTTACGTGCTAAGCGGTATTTCAATTGCTTTTTATTTTGTTCTGGCGCTACCTATTTACGGCTTAGCGAATTTATTTTGGGCTTCTAAACTGAACTAGATTTATTTTATTGTATTTTAATTTCATTTTGTTACCTTAGTTATAATTTTATGTCACATTTACTTACAATAAGTATAATTAATTCGGTAAGGTGTGGTACCTTACCGAATTAATTTAAAAAAGTAGGTATTTTGTAAATATTATTTCGCGATCCAATCTTCTCAGTAATCACGTCCCTTTAATAAATACTAAAGAAATTAAAATGTTTGTAAAGATTTTCCACATTCCGTCGGAATCCTGCCAAACTTAGGCAAGCAGGATGTTGTACCTATTAGAAATAAAACTAAACTGTATGCTGAAGTGACCAAAAATTATAGCCAGTTTTTGTTTTTAGTGAGTAGATTGCAAATAGCTACCTTTAATTAAATAGTATCTAATTGTATTTACGTGTGAATATTACATTTTATTAAAATCTAGCTATTTGCAATCTACTCACAAAATACAAAAAAAGGTTAAAAAATAACGAGGCATACCTATAGGCGTCGAAAAATTTCTCTCCATCGACGTCAACCGGTAAGGTGCCTAGAACGCTGGCAACATTACCATATTGTATGCCAAAGCTTACTTTCTGTGCTAAGAAAATGCCAGCGTCCAGTTCCCAAGAAACAAGAAGCGCTGATAAGGCGCCTGGAGATTTCTTTAAAGACAAGCCGAGCACTTGGACCCCTTGACCCTAGCGTATCAACCCCAAACGGCTGAAATATATAATAAAAAAGTTTTATTTCTCACTTTTTAGTAGGTTGTTTTATAATTCGCTTAAATTACAAATTGTTCTATTTATGTTCAAATCCTTTTACAAAATATTATTTTCCCCGATGCAGGGCCGTTAATTGTTATGGAGTTCACACGATAGTTAATTATCAGTACTTTTACATTGTGTAGTAGTACCTAGTATGACGAGAATAAAGTGCTACTTAATAACATATTCAAGTAATTGCATCACAAACCGTGAAATATTCAATAGTTCCGCTCGTCATTTGTGTTCTTCATCATCAGTTAGTGCTTTTTAAGAACAGGTAATTTCACAATCACTATGAAATATACGAGTAAATCACTATAGGATAAGAGTTCCCTCGATTTCTCCAGAATCCGATCATCAAATCGTGATCTGATGACAATGGGACCAACTTGGAAGTATAGCCTTTCAAACACGAAAATGATTTTTAAATCGGTCCAGCCGTCTTCACGTAATCGGTGAAGAAACATACAAAAAAAACATACATTCGGATTGAGAACCTCTTTTGAAGTCTATTGATTATGATAGATTAATGATCCTCACAAATAAATGACTATATTGATGCAAAACAAACTATGTACCTCAATGTGTATTTTGGATTAAATTTTCTTATAAACCTACATAATATTTGAGACGCATCGTAGGAAAAAATACGATGCGTATAAAATAATGAAAAGCGTTGCGTCAAAAAAAGTTGCCGTTCTGTATATTTTTAAGAAGACGTCCCGCTGTAGTGTTATAAATCTGTGTCGCGGGAGACTACTAACATACAAATTAACGGATAGAAAGTAACACACCTAGAACTCCTGAACTCAGAACAACAATTTGTGGACAACAAGTGGACAAAGTGATGTCCCGTGTGGGAATCGAGCCTCTTGCGTAGTAGTTATACACAGTTAGTACTCCCATTACTTGGGCTAATACCACCGATATTTACAGATCTGATTTCCGTCGATTACACAGACGGAGATCATCGTCACTGCGGTGCCCACAGCAGCAGATCCAACAGCGACAAGCCGCGAATCTTCGCGAGCGACGCAGAATGCAATCCATTAATGACGCGTTCGAAGGCTTGCGCGCTCACATACCCACTCTGCCATATGAGAAGAGACTGTCCAAAGTGGATACACTGAAACTTGCTATAGGCTATATTAGCTTCCTTGGAGAGTTGGTGAGTATTTTTTTGATAAATTATTTATTAGATACAACACATTGTTCCGATTTACCTACCATGATACGATAGTATGTTGTATACTTACCTACTTATAGTTTTTTATTAGTAGTTATATATGTGTAACGTGGCGGCCATTTTCTTTTTATTTTATGTGACTTCAATTATACTAAATTTACTAAAATGTTCATAAAATGTTAATAATAGTCCATGGACATTGATAAATATTTAAAACATTAATATTACTAATTAAATGTAATAAAATTGTATCTAATAGCCTAATAGGTAGGTACGTATCTACCTGCGGTGTAGATAACTATACGACTTTTTTTTTTTTATATATTAGTATAATCATTCAAAGGAAATCAGCAAATCTTAGTTTAGCATAAAATAGATATCACTATCTAGAATAAAAGCTAGGTCACCCTTGTTATTTTTTAATTACTATTAGGTACTAACTATGTAACTAATTGTGTTAACTTTATCTCAAATTCACTTTTAAAAATTTCACATATTCTTTAATTTTAGGGTTCCTTAGCTAAAATGCCTTTGCCGTGTGGTACCGGCTTAAGAATAGTACCACCCCGTCTCTTCCCGTGGGTGTCGTCAAGGCGACTAAGGGATTTCACACCGGAGGACGGGCAGCAGCGTCCTCTGCGTACTTAAAGTCTTACTGCGATCGCCAACCCGCTCGCCAAGCGTGGCGATTATGGCAATTACCCCCAGGATCTACATACTAGTAGGTTCTACTGGGGAGACACGTGCCCAGCAGTGGGCCATCATATGTGTTGATATGAGCTAAAATGGCAAAACGGAACCCTTATATTATTATTTCACATGTACCTTTGGTACCTACCCACCTACATATTTCAACAAAAGCTACATTTGGTACCTACCTATGATCAACAAACCTACCTTGATACTTAAAAGTTTTATTTCACCGTAGGTGCGAGCAGACAGATGTTCTTCAGATTCTTTGCTGTCTGGAGTGAGTAACACTCACAATAAAGAGGAACAGAAAAAGGTCATCATTCGAGGTAAAAAATTGGCTGTAATTTTGTTCACCAATCGTTTTAAGTTTCTAATTTTCCAACCATTTGGAACTTTATTTCAGCATTATTAACACTTTTGCGGACGGTCTAGGTTTAAATTGTGTTATAGAATGACACAACAAATTTTCATACTATCGATACTTTCTAAATGATATTAGAAAAATAAAATACAATATGACGTAAACGTTTAATCACGTCATCGTCTGTATACGTTTAGTGACTACTAATTTTTAAAATGGTAAAAAAGTAAGTCTACGTAACAGTTAGGTTTAGAGTTCGATACGTTGTGACACAAGGTACATTGAAACGAATTTTCGCCTTTAAATTTACCATTCTGCCGTTAATAGTATTCTGTTTTTAAACGTGATTGTACGTTCTGCCATATCAAAATCTCAAATAATGACGTCTAATCACGTTCTGTCCGCGAAAGTGATAAGCCAGCGATATGTCATTATCATCTATTGTGCTCACGTCCATTGGCTATGATAACTGCTTACCATCAGGCTAGCCGTAAGATTGTTTGCCACCTCAGGGGTATAAAGAAGACTTTTGTTCTGAGGTCAGCGCAATATTAGTAATTTTTTAATCTCTGTCAGTCGAATGACTCACTCCATAAGTTAGCGATAGATGTTTGATATTTACTTATGTTATAAATTATATATATTTTTGTTTCCTGCGGTACCTGAAACCTGATTGAATTTCAGCAAGTAAGTACCCAACACCTATGAAAATATCTCGTAGTTCCCGTAGACGTAGATCTAAGTAGAATAACTATAGTAAATCATCACAAGAGATTTTTAAGCTGTCACATAGGCAGATAGTATGTATTTGCTTTGTTGATAATAGGTTACTGTAACTAGGATTCTGCTAATGCTCCAAAACTACTATTACTACTATTTATTTTTATTAACTACTACTATTACTTATTATCTCGATGATTACATGGCGATTCAGGTGCGGAATCAGAACTTCGTTCTGGGCATGGGGGGGGGCAGCATTTAACTCAACCGGCCAAGTGCAAGTCATACGCGTGACAGTGGGGTGTTGCTTTAATACCGCTGAAGGGGGGGCAATGCCTGTCAAAACACACCAGTCCAGTGGGAAAATTGTCAATTTCCCCAAAATGGTTATCCAGACGAGTCTGAGGGGGTGTAATTGCCCCTGTTGCCTCTCCCCCTTTAAGCCGCGCCCGTAGCGATTAAATATGCAAGTGAAGCCTGTAATTCGAAATTACTGTCAAAATTACGTTATAAGGATTAACTCTGTAGCACTAGTTGAATAATGTCGTAGCACCAACCACTAGACGTAGCAAAGCTTCTTGCGTAGCTTAAGGTTGAGTAGCACTAAAATGTATGAACATTTTAGAGCTACGCAAGCTATAATGATATTATATTCTCTCTATTACTATCGCACTATCTCACATATTATTGCAAAACCTGGAATTATAAATACCCGTCGAAGTGAGGTTGTAGTCAGTAAAAGGAGTGACGCAATAATTCTGTAGCACTTTTGTTGAATAATATCTTAACGTTGAACGTAGCAAAGTTTCCTGTTTTATATAAGGTATTAGGGAAGTTACGGAGGTGGAATTGTCGGAACCGAAGTCGGAGTCGAAGTTTTTAAATTTCGTTCATCGGAGTGACGCAATAATTCTGTAAGCACTTTTGTTAAATAATGTTGAATAACGTTGAACGTAGCAAAGTTTCCTGTCGTATTTTAGGTATTAGGGATATTACGGATGTGGTTTCATCGGAACCGAAGTGGGTATCGAAGTTTTTATATTTGGTTTATCGGAGTCGGAGTAGAAGTCGGAGGTGTTGAGAAAATAAATATGTTTGAGGAAGATAAAATAAAAAAACCTACCAACAATAAACATGCGGGACTCGAAGCCGCGATTATAAGGGATCCGAGTTAATTTTTCCTTAAAACAATTAATAGTGTTAATTAGCTCATAGCTTCGACAATTATAACTGTCGGAACCGAAATCGGAGTCGGACGTGAAAAATCAAACGGAAGTTCCGATCTTTCGAAGTCGAAGTCGAAGCTCTGTAACATCCCTGGTAGGTATAATTAAGTTTGAGTGGCATTACATTTTCTATAATTGTATTTTCTGTTTGCATCGCAGTATGGAACAGTATTAATTATAGGCCCATCACTCAAAGCATGTTTTGTATCATTTTATTCTATTAGGTACGTGGGTTAGTAGGCAGGTGTCTCCTTTGTAAATTAATAGTCGCTTTGTATTTCTGATTACGTGTACCAATATAATTTATTGTCGGGACAAATCGGCTTATACCTACTTATAGATGTTTTATAGTTTATTTATCTAAGTTTTTATTTACTGAAAAGCTTACGGTCTAAAAATTTGATTATTCAATAAAATTAATACAAGGTAACAGCTGTAGGTATGTACAGCCTTGGGAAATAATTATTATTAGTATTTCAAATCCATTACGATCTTATATCTAAGCTATTTAAAAATAATGCATCTATATCTCCACTTATTTTCGTTTATTATGAAAGCTTTTATAAGTCTGTTGACTTTTAACGGTGAAGTATCTAAAAGTTGCAACTTTACTATAGGTAATGGATATTAATCGCTAGTTAACAACAACTTTACATTTCGTTTATAACTCAAACAATAAGACTTGATTTTATGACATTATCTAGTTAGTTAGTTTTTATAGACCCATTCGACTTTTGACCTTAAATTTTTTTAAATCCACTTCGATCTCTATCCTCATTGACTGGCCTGTTGGTCTAGTGGTTAGTGAACCCGACTGCTAAGCCGGAGGTCGTGGGTTCAATCCCCACCCAGGATAAAACTTTGTGTGATGAGGACGATGGTTAATTCGGTGTCTGAGTGTAATTTATCTGTAATGTATAAGAAAATAATTATATAAGTATGTTTATCAGTTGTCTAGTTACCATAGTACAAGCTCTGCTTAGTTTGGGATCAGATGACGTTGTGTGAGATGTCTCAAGATATTATTATTATTACAATTGTAATCTCTACCAGCGAATCGTGGAGCACTCTGAAGATCTAGATTTCACTGCGATCCACCATCTGGGCAAGTACCAACTTGACTCACACGGTACCAATTTTCGAATACTGTATATACAACTTTTCTTTTTGAGAAGGAATCCACGCCTGCATCTGGGATATTATAGGATCTATCATAGCTGTGCATATAATTATTATTACTATTTCAACTCCATTACGATCTTAAATCTAAGCTATTTAAAAATAATGCATCAACGTCGGCTCATAATTTCGTTTCTTTTGAAAGCTTTTGTCAGTCGACAACTTTACTTGGCCTATTCTTTGCACAAAGAATTAGCATTGCCATCCAACGTGGCAATGCTGCCAGCCTTCTGGGAACGTTACCAGTTGACATCGATGGGGAGGAATTCTTTGACGCCTAAACGGTTTTGAGTCCTCACTTTACTATTTTTTTTTTGTAAATATCTTGTATATATTGTATTATTATAGATGTAATTTAGAGTAGTTTTTATCACTTAAACTAAAAAAATATATAAACTAGAAACAAAAAAAAAAAAAAAAACCTTAAAGTATATTTTCTTTTAACTGTAAAGTATCCAAAAAGTTGCAACTTTACTGTAGGTAATGTATATTAATTGCAAAGATTGCGGTAAAGTGATGTCAAACAAAGTGCTACACGCAAGTGTCCAATGGTGCGTGCCGTGATGGGCCGGGTCGTGCGGTACCAGGGCGCGACCCCTGCCATGTGTTTGTGCACCTTTTAATGGTCGATACACTCATCGTCGTACATCATTAATGTGTGAATTCTAAATTGTCACGGAATCTCTACAATATTGTTCCATTTTACTACAAACTTTACGACAGAATAACAAGAAATGGTTTTAACTAAAAACTCCACTAAGTATCTATTTTAAATTTATTAACTACCTGCATATAGAATTAATAAATTAAGATAATATTTATGTACTAATTATTTATTTAGAAATATTTACAAGTTTACTAGGTATATTGATTAAACTATTAAATACTATATTTAAACTAGAAATGAAGACTAAAAAAAAACTAAAATATATCCAAAAAATTGGGACCCCTAGGCATGGTTCCACAAATACTGGCAGCATTTCCTCGCTGTATAGCAATGCTGATGCGTTGTGCGAGGAAGCTGCCAGCTCTACGGTCACCAGTGGAGTCGACCAATTTTTTGGAAAGTTCTTTAAAAAAAAATTATGTTAATTTATTGACTATAGATATAAAAAAATTGTAATTACAATTAACATTTTTTGTAAATCAACCCTTTAGTTAGTAAATTGTTAACTGGAGGAGGTATGTTTGGGCATAGCTGCGTCATATAACGGATTTATTGTTTGAAAGAGATCTATGCCGAAATGGTCCCACATAAATTAAAAAAGATCTAAAAATGAGTTTTTGAAACAGACTCCCTCAATAAATGCCAGCAAATCAATCGTGATTTTCGGTTAGATGTTTTTTGTGAAAAATTCAAAATGCTGAAGCGACAGCCCTCGCAGAGGTTGAACTATTGAAGCTAGAAACATTAAATTTGAGCAATTGTAGGATTTTTTGACACCTAAGAACGCAATACCAGCCCAAACCCTTGAATCCAGAACATTAAAATTTTACACAGAAGTTTCAAGCGGTGCGGCGGAGTACCTACTCTTTTCATATAGGTACCTATCAACTCATAGATTAGACATCTGAATTTAGTGTGGAAATTTCGCACAAGTCTCACTAACACATTTTAGACAAATATAACGACACCGCACATGATGAAATCCGTCAAGCCATTTCCATGCATATACAAGGTTATTTTTGATATAGTGCAAAGCTCAGACACCGCAACAAGATTTTTATTTCAAGAAATCATATACTGAAATCTTGCAGAGTAATAAGCTATTCAAGTTGCCATGTGTTCTCCGCGCTTTAGTGCTCATTGTATCCCGTCTCAGATCACACATTATCTTTGCTTCCCGTAGTACCTACCTAATCTATATATATATATATATATATATATATATATATATATTATAAAAGACGGCTCCCGCACTAGGGTACAAGCCCTGTGTCGCGGAGGACTTGACAAACATACAAGTCACGGACACAAAGTACACCCAGACTGGGAACAACAATTTGTGGATCACACAAAGTGGAGTCCCGTGTGGGAATCGAACCCTTGCGTAGCAGTTGGATACACTCCCACCGCGCCACAGAGGCAGTCATCTATGGTTATTATGGAAAAAGAAGTGATGATTACATTTCACATCACTTGACTGTTAGAATGATTGATGTAACATGGTTCAAAAACTACCCTATTGGATTGTCTTACTGATTATGAGCAAACTAATTTCAGGTTTGCACTATATCAAGAATAACGTTGTACACATACTTACCCATTCGGAAAATTACCCTCCTCCTGGAGGAGTTGAACTATCGTAAAGAATTTCTATGGGTTAGTAAGGCGAATAGGTACCTATCATCTGCGAACTCTCAGCTATTAACTGGCTTTGCTAGACATTTTCAGCAAACGCAAATGGAATGTGGAATCGTAACGGGCAAAACGTGGGTACGTTGAGTAGATGTAAGGTTGTATATAACGACTAGGTATCTCAATGAGCAAAACCAATCGCTTAGATTTAGAGCGTGGATACTAGGTAGGTATACCTAATCCGTGCCGGCCTAAGGTGGGCACGCGCCTGTCCGAATGCTGTCGCCCTGGCCGAATAGGCAAAAAAAGCGCCGTGGCCGAGCGGCCACAGCAGTAATGGAGTCATCCGATTCCACGGCGGTGATGGAGTCACCTGATTCATAACTACCTTTTGAATCCATCGTTTTAAAAAGTCATATGTCCCTTATATTTTTTTTCTGGGTACTCCTTTAAAAAGATACAAGCGGCAAAGCGATCAGGTCAAAATTGCGGAAATTGAGACAAAAACTAAACTAAACTAGCGACTCTTAGAGGCCTTGCAGAATCCAATCTAGGGTTCTAGTAGACTAATTAGGATTTAACGCGCTACATATGTTTAGGTATCAATATAAAGGGGCGCTGCAGAAAAAGGGCGCTGTTGTGACCACGGAAGAGATAATATCTCTTCCGTGGTTGTGACTAAGGCCGGCCCTGTACCAAACTACGTCAAAACTACTAATAAACTAAGTTAAAAGACCAAACATTGTATGGTTCTTTTCTCTCGATGTTGTTAGTTACTACCTTATTTTATCTAGTAACTATCTAAAAAAAAAAATAATATTACAAAAACTACCTTTTTCAGTGCATAGGTTTTAAATTTTTTGTTCATTGTATTCCCATAAAACTTTGTGAGATATTTTTTTTTCCGAGTGCCTATTGAGTATCTATCCATTAATATGGTGAACTATGTTTTGCCGGTTTATATGAACTAAACCTCAAGTACCAAGCAGATATAATCACGTATCTACATATAAGTACGTATGTGTTATTGCTAGCATCATTATTTGGGGCAGATAATAGCTGGTTTAATAACTACCAATACTTTTGCAGGTGCGGCAAGTTCTAAAAGCCCCTACAGAATCTATAATTTAGTTTACGTGCGTGAAGTAATTATAGGATTTACACTACTTTTGGGACGGGCCCCCACACTCGTGGAGTACAGTAGCACACGGTGATAGCTTCGCAATTATGACATTGCGTGTGATAGTGGTACAAAATACATAGATACTAAATTATTTTGGCGCAAAAATAAACCCAATGATACCTCTCTCAAGCTAAAATTCATTATCGACTATCCTATTGGTCTAGTGGTTAGTGATCCTGACTGCTAAGCCGGAGGTCGTGGGTTCGAACCCCACCCAAGATAAAACTTTGTGTGAAGAGCACAATAGTTTATTCTGTGTCTGGGTGTAATTTATCTATTATATGTATGTATTTAGAAATATATAAGTATGTATATCAGTTGTCTGGTTGCCATAGTACGAGCTCTGCTTTGTTGTGTGAGTTGTCCCAAGATATACACACACTCGAAAAACATGACCTTTCTTCTTGTGCAGTCGGATAAAAGCCGGCTCACAGGTCAACAAGAAGGCGCACATACGACAATCTCAACATGCACCGTCAGGTCGGCATTTGATCGGGATCGCGGTAGATGCGCAGCTTTCGCTCATTGTATGTAACCGGCCTTCTGTCCCTATGTAATTTGCGATAGTGGTATCGATACGGTGGATCTCGTAATATAGGTCCATTCGGCGTTATCGGTGTTCTCACGGTAGCATCGCGTGATGCGCCTCCCTATCCCGTGGGATCACAGCCGTGTCAAACGTGTCATTTAATTTTTATTGATCATTTCCTCTTACGTTTTGTTACCGGTGGGATAGATTGTTAATGAAATTTTAAGGGTCCATCGGCCGGAAAGTTTAATTGCGATGGGAAAATGTAACCTGTGGGCGGTGGTCCGGTAGCTATACCTACCTACCCACGGGGATGATGACTGTCAAGTCAAATCAGTATCTTTTTATGAAATGACAAAATCAGACGATTAGAAAATTGTATGGAATACTGAGGCATGACGTCACAACTTAGAATCGCAAATGGGTCCGCGTACCACTAGTCCCTTTCCTTACTCGTCAATTTCAGTAATTCATCAGTTTACTCATCTGACTGCCTCTGTGACGCGGTGGGAGTGTATCCGACTGCTACGCAAGAGGTCGTAAGTTCGATCCCCCCCAGGATCAAACTTTGTGTGATGAGCACGATGGTTTATTCTGTGTCTGGTTATTATTTATCTATAATATGTATGTATTTAGAAATATATAAGTATGTTTATCGGTTGTCTGGTTTCTATAGTACAAGCTCTGCTTAGTTTGGGATCAGACAGCTTTGTGTGAGTTGTCCCAAGATATTATTATTATTAGACAGTTTCGGTAGGTTGACAACTTCGCTATAGGCATTTTCCTGTTCGTCCGCGTGATGTCACAGTGCTGTCCGCTCCCTATAGACTTTAGCGTGATGATAAATGTTACCTTAGTTACTCCTTATTCCTACCATCGCCTGCTGTTAGACAGTGAAATTCATGTCAAAATCCATCGAGCTGTATCGGAGAATACATGGAACGGACAGACAAAAAAATTGTGTTTGTTTTAAGTACCGTATATCCCCTATGCATTTAATAAAAAGCTGTTATTTTGACATTACAAACATACACTTTAATTTAATTTATCACACTAATATATATTAATATTATAAAGGCGAAAGTTTGTGAGTATGTGAGTGTGTATGTTTGTTACTTCTTCAAGTCTAAACGGCTGGAGCGATTTTAATAAAATTTGGTATGGAGTTTGCTGACATTAAGGTTCCCTGTAGGGAACTTTGACTATCACAGTTTTGGTTCAAGTGTCCCGGCTGGTAAGCCGAGACACTTGAATCAGTAGCAGGGTAGAGTTGACCATTCTGTTTCATGGCGAGATAAAAACCATTTTCACAATAGTTTCCATAGCACAATGTTAAGTAGTAGTAAGGTTCAAAAAATTTTGAACATTTGTTCGAAGGTAACAATTCTAAACTTTTTATTATATCGCCATAATAGTCTGACGTAATATTTCTTGAAAACTATTTTTTTTTTTTAATAAATAGCCATCACTGATCAGTCTCATCATTTCTGATTTTACTTATATTATAAAGATGTGACTAGATATGTAGGTAGGTAGGCACCTACTTACATCGTAAACAATAGATTATAGTCCTAATTCCGTCTTCAAGCGTATATTGATTGAAAACAATACGCCCTAACTTTACATACAAAAGTACTGTACACTTGTGCCGACAATCGGGGCTTCTAAAAGTGTAAACAGGGGTGTAAGCATATTTGCGAATCACACCGGAGCAAATTGATAGAACACCCTCTGTCAATAGAGGACCGCTGGAGTGTATTAGAACACTATTAAGTAGTACTCTACAACACATTAATTTGCCTCCCAATAAGTATTATTATGTAACTATATTTTAGTCTATATGCAGTATTTATAACTAGTCCGGCCATAAATACTGCTACATTTGACTTTTTAATTACTTCGAATTTGGAACGCGTTTATTATTTTTAAAAGTTCTTTCGATTTCGCGCCATTTCACATATTTTGTCGTGTTCATTATTGTATGTGTGTTGTATGTTCAAATTACAATATGGATTGGGGTGCTAAAGAAAATAGGATTGCGGTGATCACCTTGCCCAAAGTGGGTATGGAGACGTCGGTCATATTCCAGACACTTCAAAAGCTTGGTATCAGCCGTATGTTCGTATATCGCACTATTATCAGACACGACAACACTGCCTCTGTCGAAGACCATAAGATAGGGGCAGCCGCGTGCTGTTAGAACTACAAAGGCTATTAATGCTGTAAAAGCCAGAATTCGTAGAAATCACATTATGAAGCTAAAAATCTTATCGCGAGAAATGAAGATTCCCGCTAGGACTCTGTCGCGTATTATAAAACATGACCTGAACCTCGGTGATTATTGTCGATATACAGGACATGCCTTAAATCAATCTTTCCAATTAAAGAGAATCGATCGATCAAAACGCTTTCTGTCGCGATACGCAGGTGAAAGGCACAGAAATATCTTCTTTACCGATGAAAAAAAAATCACGATTTAAAAGCACTAGCTAAATACACATCTAGCCCAGACCTCAACCCTTTTACAGATTAAGGTTAGTTTTAGAGGACGTGGCTTGCTCTAAACGACACGGTCTCTTAAAAAATCTCTGGAGTAAGCAGTGGCGAAATTTCCCATGGAAACAGTGTGTGAATCTATAGATTCGTGGCCAGACAGATTAAAGACCTGTATAGAAGCCAAAAGTGGCCATTTTGAATAGAATATTGTTTTTATTTTTTGCTGAGACTTTAATAAAAAACATTAAGTTTTAGTAATATAACATTACTTCATTAAAAAAAATGCATTTTCATTTGTAGCAGAACTTAAGGCCGTACTAGGATTTTTAACTAGCTGACCCGCGCAACTTCGTTGCGTAAATTTTCCCGTTTTTGCAACATTTTTCATTGCTGTTCCGCTCCTATTGTTCGTAGCGTGATGTTATTTAGCCTATAGCCTTCCATAATAGATAATATAATAATAATATAATAACATTTATTTACATAAAATGTAGTGGTTACATATATGGTATAGGTACAATTAATTAAGAGTAAGACACATCCCGCCATATCACAATAGCATGCAAATATTTTATAATATGTTTAGTAGGTATTTTATAAATTGGAATTAGTCATTTATTCCACATCTTTACAAATTATTTTGTTGAATATTAAAATTCACGATTTAAGTACCCAATTTCGTCGAAATGTGTAAATTTTTACGTGTTTTTATCAATTTTTTTTTCACAAAAAGCTCTTTACAATCAAAACAATATTTTCCGCCCCCACATGTTTTGCCATGTGACTTCTATCAGGAAAAAAAAAGGTTTTGTTGGTAATAAAATTTAAAAAAAAATTACAAATCTAATGGGAACATGATACCTAAAACCCAATAACGGGTCGGACAGGGATTAAATATAAATACTATATACGTGTTTACAAATAAATCCCAAAATAAAAACGCATTACGTATAAAAAAATTAACCAACCTAAACTTTTTGTAAAATTATATTCTATTCTAAAGTTATAAATAAGTTTGCCTACGGTCTACTCAGAAGTGGTCGCCGCAATATATTTTTCAATTATTAAAAAGCACCTTATCGTGGTGTAATGCAGGATTTACATAGAGATTATTGTGCACGTGCAGCCGTTCGCACTCACGATGAATTGTTGTTTATTTTTTACACCGATCCGATCCGACCAACAAACTCAAATATTCGTATCTAGTATCTTGTGCTATGTACTGAGTGGTAGATATTAGGCGTTGACCTGCGCGATCTATAATTATGTACAAAGATAATTTAAGAGTAGGTGTAGTAGGTATTATTCCTATTTCTGACTTAAGGTCAGTGGTATAGAGGCCTATATACATTGACCTCTATGCTAAGTATAGAGCTCGGTGCACTGACCTCTATGCTATTAAATACTTGTAGTGTTAGTGGTTCAGTGCCTTCTAAAGTTTGCATACTGGCAATAAATATTTTTTTGAAAATCGATAGACAAAATTCTTAACAAATGTCACCTTGATCCATTTTGTAATTTAGGAATTTCTAATTTTACTCGCTTTATTGAATTTTTACAAAATTTCATGCTTTTCATTGTAAAATTGTTATTTGATTAAAATTGGATTTTAATTTACATCAAAATGCCCGTTAAACTGTTGCTCGCTCGCCAAATTTTTGATTCTGTAGGAAATCCAACAATCGAAGTGGACATGGTTACTGAACTAGGATTGTTTCGTGTAGGTGTCCCGTCAACTGATATGAAGAAATTGGCAGAATCCCACGAGTTGAGGGACAATAACCCTAATGACTATCACGGAATGGGTGTTTTAAATGCTGTAAAAAATATTAACACTATCATTGCTCCGGAGCTTATCAAACAGAATCTTGAGGTAACTATGCAAAAGGAAATTGATAACTTCCTTATATCCTTGGATGGTACCGAAAATAAAAGCAGACTTGGAGCCAACGCTGTAATGGCAGTGTCGCTAGTGGTTGCCAAAGCTGGGGCAGCTAAGAAAGGTGTACCCTTATATAGACATATATCAGACATGGCAGGTGTCACAACCATTATACTGCCGGTGCCACATTTTACTATTCTAACAGGAGGTATTTTATCTTCTAACGCGTTGCCGTTTCAAGAATACATTATAATGCCTACTGGTGCTAGTTCCTTTGCTGAAGCGATGAAGATAGGGACAGAGATTTATAATTTTGTTAGACAAACTATATTATCCAAATATAATATTGAAGCTACATACGTCAGTGACAGAGGAGGCTTCTCCGTACCTTTACAAAGTAACAGAGAGGCTCTACTGCTACTTAATGAAGCTATTAAACAATGTGGATACAGGGGTAAAGCCGAGATAGCCATCAATGCTGCTGCATCAGATATGTTTAAAGATGGTTCCTATGACTTGGATTTCAAAAATCCGGCATCGAATCCTCAAGACTATGTATCTTCTGATAAACTTTCCGAAGAATATTTGGATAACATGAAGGAATTTCCGGTGTGTTCAATCGAAGATGGCTTTGATTTCGACGACTGGGCCGCATGGTCCTTGTTAACACTACGAATAGGAGCTGGTCAGTTATTGGCCAACGATTTGACACAAACTAATGCACGAAGAATTGGGCTAGCCGTCGAAAAAAAGGCCTCAAATTCAATAGCCTTGCGATTAAATCAGGCTGGCACATTATCTGAGGTGGTAGATAATTTTAAAACTGCGAAATCTAATGGTTTTGGCATAGCTTGCATCGACAGATGGGGAGACACAGCTGATTTGTTCTTGGCTGACTTGGTCGTAGGACTATCGGCTGGCCAATTGAAGTGCGGAGCCCCGGCCCGCTCAGAGCGAGTTGACAAATACAATCAGATTCTTCGGATTGAGGAAGAATTGGGAGCCTTGGCCAAATATGCTGGCAAAAATTATCGGGGGCAAGCTGTGTAATAGTGATTTTTTATTGCAATGATTTTGTTAAACTTGTTTTTGAATGTCATTAAACATACCAAAATAACTTGTCTCTCAACTTAATTTCTGATTAATTTTGAGCATATTGTTTGGTAGGTAAGTAGGGACCTAGTACCTACTTTAGATACAATCAATTTCTCTGATTGTATCTGTAGGTAGTGTCATGCTGAACTTCAAGGTAGCCATCGAAGTTAAACCAAAGGCGCCATTCCATTAGGCAAGTTTGCATACAATTATGACGTCACGTGCATGTGCGTACAAGTTACTTGCATTGGAAACATGTTCATTCATACCATCAACAACAAAACTATTGATTTCAATCTTTAGTACCTACCTACATGTTCGAACTACCACATATCTACATTGTAACTTGTATACAAGTTTGTTCAAGTTGTATGCAATTTACAACATGCATACAAGTAACTTGCATAATGGAAGTACATATCTAACTTAGGTAAGTAATAAAAAGTTGCGGGATATGCACTTTATCATATACTTAATTTATTCTCAATATCCCCTTTATCAGTACAATATCTATATTATCAATGAATTTGTTATGATAAGCGCAACACAATAAAAAGGCTCGAGGACAGGTCAACCCTATCAGGGTGTATAAAAGAGGGGCTAAGGGTACAACAGCGCGCACGTGTTCACCCTTCGCCAACAAACGCCCCTGAATAACAATATGGGCCCTTAGCGCATTCGCGGACAGTTTAGTAAACCCCCTCGTCGATCTCACAAAAATAATTGTAGATAAATAAACCTCAAGCGCTTAGGGGTTCCGGACAATTATACGCGGATAATTAAAGTTCGACGATTAGCACTTTTTTTCTATTAAGCTTTGGGCATTCTTGGTTTGCCGAAATCGAGCTCCCTGCGTGCCCTCTGAAGTTTAGGATATTTGGCTGGCACTTGAGATAGAGCGAGTAGATGAAAGCAAAGTTTTCTAGGAAGAATTTTATTACGACCGGTTTTTAGATGGAAATTAAGTGGTTACTTATTTAACTTAATTACGAATTGTTACGTTGACTAGAACGAGTCTCCTTTATTTCTTAAAAATGTTATATGTATTTAAAAATGACTATTGTATTGACTATTACATTTTGAAACTTATTTTACTATCATTTTACACACAATTTAGGATTTGTTGAGCAGTAAGAAACTAAGATATCTGATAAGTACTTAATCATGGAAAATAATATTTTAATTTATTTTTATTGGTATCGATATCTATAGGTACTAATATTATAAAGCTGAAGAGTTTGTTTGTTTGGTTGAAAGCGATAATCTCAGGAAATACTGGTCCTAATTAAAAAAAAATGCTGTTGGATAGCCTCTAGGCTGTATAACATCACGCTACGACCAATAGGAGCGGATCAGCATTGACAAATGTTGCAAAAACGGGAAAATTTACGCATACGAAGTTGCGTGGGTCAGTTAAGTATAAGTATCTACCTATTTACGAGTTTATTCGGTGAATTAACGTTGCAGTGGTACCGTATATTCAAAAGTACCTAATAATCCATTTAAAATTCATAAATAGGAGGGAACCCACAACTCACCTTCGATCTGTGAATCCATTAAAGTAGGTTGCGGGCAATAACTGTTGCCTAACAAGGTTAACCCTATAGACTATTAAAGCGTCATACCGGTGCAATTATTATTAGGTATAGCCATTTATTTATTTATCCTTCCAAGCATTAATTTTGGTACCTTTGTCGCCCCGCCTTGTATACTAAATTTCATGAAGTCGTTGGAGCTAGTAAACTTACAAGAATTACTCGTTTAAAGGTATTAAATTAGACTAAATAGATAGGTTAGATAATAATAATATCTTAGGACAACTCACACCACGCCATCTAATCCCAATCTGGGCAGAGCCTGTAATGTGGCAACCAGACAACTGATAAACCCACATTATGTTAAGTATATATGTTTTAGTATACTTCTATATGTTTACTAGTAAATAATATTATAAATGGAAAAGATTTTTATTTTTGTACGTAATAAATAAACTTAAAAACTACTGGACCGATTTCGATAACTCTTCCACCATTAGAAAGCTACAATAACGGGGAGTAACATAGGCTGTACTATATTTACAATTATAATTAAATATAAAATAAATTAATTATAACATAATTACAATAATGTAACTCAAGGTATAAAAAACTACGATATGACACCCGTGCATAGTTGGGGCAGGCAGATAGTAATAGATAAATTACACCCAGACACAGAATAAAACGAGGTGCTTATCACACTAAGATTTATTCTGGGTGGGGATCGAACCCACGACCTTGGGCTTAGTAGTCAGGCTCACTAACTACTAGACCAACAGGCATAGTCATCTGACATTCTATCTAATAAATTTCATTTGTAAATACAATAAAATTATAATTATAAAATATTATTAAGCTGAAGAGTTTGTTTGTTTGAACGCGATAATCTCAGGAACTACGGGTCCGGATTGAAAAAATATTTTACTGTTGGATAGCCCATTTATCGAGGGAGGCTATAGGCTATATAACATCGCGCTACGACTAATAGGAGCGGAGTAGCGACGTGAAATGTTGCAAAAACGGGGAAAATTTACGCATACGAAGTTGCGCGGGACAGCAAGTTATAATTATAAAATATTATTAAACCGAAGAGTTTGTTTGTTTGAACGCGATAATCTCAGGAACTACGGGTCCGAATTGAAAAATTATTTTACTGTTGGATAGCCCATTTATCGAGGGAGGCTATAAGCTATATAACATCACGTTGCGACCAATAGGAGCGGAGCAGCAATGAAAAATGTTGCAAAAATGAAGTGGCGCGGGTCAGTTAGTACATTATAAAATCAAATTACAAATATATTATAAAGACTGCTAAACACATTATATCTCCTTTTCGGCTTCATCATAGTCCTCTCGATCTTATGAGCGTACTAGTAGGTACAATTCGTGAGAATCTTTAAGACCGTTCTGAGCATAGGATGAATTTTTTGGGGGATCTTGAAGTATTTTGAAAAATAAAGAGTACGGCCCTTTAATAAAAAAGAGTAACATTATTTTAAATTTAAAAATAATGTATTTTTTGGTACTTTTGCAGCACATAAATTGTTAGTATCATTGTTTTAAAATAATTGTAAAACTTTAAACATTCTAAGCCTAAGTTTACATAGATCAGGACTAATATAGTAAACATTGCGGAAAAAGAGTATTTTAGCGGCGTTTAGTATGCTAACATAACTCTTTTCGGCTTCCCTTTGAATTCTAGTAACTAATAGGTACAAACAAATAACCGTGCCCAGCAAGCTATATTTTTGTTACGAATTACCACAGGGAAATGTTAACCCATCCCCACTGCATGATCTAGAGTACAATAATCTATTTTAGAGTATAGTTGGCAACCCTACTTATAGCCGAGCAATTGTAGACTATCCTGCTAATTTCGTATCCTAATTCTGCAATAAGTAGGCGAGTCAGTGACGACGTCACCAAACCGGCGAATGACTTAATATCTACTAGCTGTCCCGCGCAACTTCGTCTGAGTAAATTTTCCCCGTTTTTGCAACATTTCTCATTGCTGCTCCGCTTCTATTAGTCGTAACATGATGTTGTATAGCTTATAGCCTTCCTCGATAAATGGACTATCCAACTATGAAATATTTTTTCAATTCGGATCGCTAGTTCCTGAGATTACCGCGTTCAAACAAACAAACTCTTCAGCTTTATAATATTAGTTTATATTTGTAATTTTTTTTGACTTGACAGCAGTTCAGCGACTGACATGCATGCGTCAAGTTCAAAAATGACGTTGCGCTGCCCTGCATTTGGTAAATAATTTAGAGTTCATGATATGGCTGTGGCCATATCATGAACTCGGTCATAAACATTCTCACGAATTCTACCTATTATAGAAGTCAGTGTTCCTACACTACCTATATACCATAAAGGTTTCAGGTTAAAAGCCTACCTTAACCGATTTATTATTCAAATGCCTTAGACCGACGAAGAACCTCAAGGTTGAATGTTATTTATGGTAGGTGAGAAATGATAACATAGTCGACGTACATAATTATCCGCTTTGTTTGCTTGGCAATGCCACGTTCAAGTTACATCGAGTTCTGAGCAGTGTAGTCTGGTTCACAAGTGGATTGTTTAATGAACAATAATTATAATCTGCGGTTTATTATAGCGATTTTTCAATTCATTACACATTACTAACTTATTTTTTTTCAATAACTGGAGGCGTCAAAGCACTGCAAGACGACTTTTTAAAGATATTAAATGTTTATAAGTCCCCGCGTAGTTAAATCTGTCGCAGCAAGGCTCTTAAAGTTATTTTCTCTGTCTGTTTTTGTACCTTTTGTGCTACTCATTCAAGCAATGGTTACAGTTCATCGTTATTTCCTCTGTATCGCCCGTCATGTATTTTAAGTTCACGCTGTGTCCCTCAGCTCGTACAGTGATCTTTAAGTTTCCATTGCGATCCTCTGTTCGTGCGGGGAATTTTTATATATTTGGGCTGGAATAAGTTGTCCACGCAGTGACTTAATTTCTTAGTCAGAGTTGTCTTCTCTCTGTCTGGCACCGGCAGATACGCTGCTTCCTATTTGATTTTGTCAGTCAGGTGTATCCGCGTCATCTGGTTCCCTCCACTTTTCTCTGTATGACTAGCCGCTCTATGGAGTCGTCATCCCACCTAGAGACATGTCCAAGGAGTTTTAATATTCGCTATTAAGTATCGGCCGATAAACGCTGCGTGATTCTGACTTAGGTAGGTACTGACGTATGGACACGTTGATACGTACCTATACACGTATGCACGTACGTACGTGTTGTGACACGGTAATCAGTCCACGATATCCCGATCACTCCAGTACCACTTCTCTAGAGCGTCCTTCCTTCTTTTTAATTGCGCATAGTCCACGTAAAGAAATATGGGGAATAGCAGTGTTCGCATCAACCTCACTTAGATGGCTTTATTAACGTTGCGATTCGAAGGAATCGCAACGTTAATAATTGACGAGTGTTACGAATCGTAACACTCGTCAAATTTAGAAATTATGAATAGCATTCTTTAGTTGCTAAATTGACGTAAGTAACTTAAGTTCCCGCCATAGGAGCTTATCAAGCGCTAAATAAAAAGCTCCGCGCCGCCCGCTATACTTAATTTGTGGCTGAGGCAATTGCCAGGCGACTCCAAAAAGTTCTTTTGGTTAAAATTTGTTCTTTTGGTTTAAAAAAATATATCCAGGTTGCTATGATACAAGTCCGCAAAATGTATTGTCATTTTTAAAAAGGCATACACGCAAAATTTCTGATAACAAACTTTTCCAATAACAGACGTATCTCTACGACACCGACTGCCTTTTTTTGATACACCAGAAATTGCCTCCCTCGCAGTTGATACACTTTTGACCGTTACCTATTACTCGCCACACGGGTTCAGAATTATATAATTTAGCGATTTTATACAGTTTCGACTTTTACTTAATACATAATTTTGCTATAATAATGATTAGGTACCTACATAAGTAATTGCTATAGGTAATATATATTGCTATAATAGTTATACATGGTTTAGGTCGCGTGCATGGTTAGACATACCGGCATACATAGCTCTTGCCCGGTTTTACTTTCTATTTCGAATCGAATGATCTCTCATAGTTTTCGGAGACTGCTAAAGAAAGTTGAGCTAAAAAGCACTTTTAACCAGACTGATGTATCAGTAAATTCATCTACCTACTTAAATAAAACAAATTTAGGAATCTAAATAGTTAGGTACATAAGTTTCTATGTGTATAAAGATAGAATCATCTCAAAATTAAGTTGAAACTTGAAACATCTCTCTTTTGTTCTGAACTTGTAACGGTTGGGGAAAGCCCAAAGAGTAAACTAATACTACGGAAAAAGAGAGCCCTCTTACAGTGTAAAAAAGCAAACCGTTTTGATTTTGACAGACGACAATGCGCCATCTGAATTTTGTTTCCAGAAATATCATTTATGCGGTATGGTATGCTAGGCATATCTGTAGGTTTTATTAGCAACAACTCATTTTATTAATTTCAACGATTGTTTTAAATGTTCTCATTTTTTTAAGAGAGGTATTTTTAAGTTTTATATTGAATATCAAACTTTAAAATGACTCTCATGAAAAATGCTAAAACGTCATGGAATCGTTGAGATTAATAAACAACCTTGTTGCTGATCGATGATTCAGTTATTTGTGGTAGGAAATTATAAGAAAAGATGAGTTTTTATATTAATATAATATTTATTATGTACCTACCTACTTACAACTAGGTTTTCTAACAAAAGCACAAAGTCTAGATATTTATTCTAACGCGACATTATACTAGGCCATATTTTAAACAATAAAGTGTCCGTTGCAATATAAAATTAAATCTATAGATTTAATTGTATAAAACACGGGGCGTATTCAACGCACTTGTACGAAATTATCACAGCCACAATTATGAAATGGAACAACAAACACGAAAATCCAAGATAACACATATATTATTCAAATAACTGATAGCTCAGGGCTTTTGAAATTATCGCATATGAAATTAATTTAAATAATACACCAATGAATAAAACTTCCAATTCTGTGATGGCTTGTTTGACAGTTGTCAAATGATAACTTTTTTCAAGTACCATAAACAAACTGGACACTTACTATAGAGGCCAGTATTATTTAGTAGTGACAAACAACATTATTTTAAGATAAAGCCTTCTAAAGACCATTATTTGATAAAACAAATAAAAAAGCACTGTTTTATTAATTTCTTAAAACAAAATAAAACCTAAAATTTTATTTAAAATGGTAACGCCATCTATTGAACTTGAAGGTGACTAAATATTTTCGGAAACAAAAAACAGATGCCGACTCTTCAATTACTGATCTGTCACTTAAACGACAGTGTCCCCACCCTGGGAAAGCCACAACGAGGTGTGGCCGAGTTCAGCTAGTACTATAATATTATTAAGAGGAAAGATTAGAATTCTTGTATGTAACGAATAAACTTTAAAACTACTAGACCGATTTAAAAAAAATCTTTAACCGTTGGGAAGCTACACTATCCCCGGGTGACATCCGCTTGTTTTAAATATTTTTTTTGGTGTTGTGTAGGATGTAGATGCATCTGTATTACAAATTGTTGCATCCCCCTGTGAAAACCTTAAACCGAAATAGTGTTGCACATGCCTTAAAAAAATGCTGCTATGCTAGCTAGAAATATTAATTCAAACAAACTTTGTGGCATTACACTGAGAGAATTATTTATTTAGCGCTACGTACACAGCGACACGATCGCCGGCCTCGCTCTTCCACACACAACCATTACTTCACAGTGCGCAGGAGCGCAGGTCAAAATAAAGTAAAATATTCGTTCGTACATATGTTAGATTACGAACGCCATGACTATGAAAATGCTCGTTTTTGCATTTTACCGCAACTTCAAGATTTATTTGAGGGATCATATTAAGACATATTCTTAAATTTCTTTATTTCATCTAATAGAAAAACTCTTTAAATAGTGACACAATTTTTTTCGTGTCCTAATATTTAGGTTTTCTATATAAATTTTTAAGAGAGCCAAACCCTGTTTCGGGTAATCTACCTATAAGAGTTTTGAGTGGGGCTTCGTACCTAATGATTGTACCACACCAACCAGTTGATAGGTACAAAGTCTTACCTAAAACTGTCCGAATCCTTTCGAACGTTATTATAGTTTTCCTTGATAACACTTACTCTCAGAAGAACCAAGCAGATCAAGTTTCCCCAAATACAAATCTTGGGTTCCTCCTACACAAAATTCTGGACTAGTCACAGATGTAACTTACTTATTAGATATCTATTACATTTCACGATGTTTTCAGGAAGCAACTTTCAAGCACATTCATTATCGTGGTCGAGACGCGGGGACAGACCGTCAGGCTCAACCCTTCACGCCAAGATATGGGTGCCAGAAGACCCGAGGATCTTTTCTACAATCACCACCATTATTGAAAAGGAAGAAATAAGATAAATACCTACGCATTTCAATTAATTACTTAATATAAAACCTACTTATTAATTCTTATATAATATGATGGATCTCTTAATAGCGTAGACCACCAATTATTTTAGTTAAGACTGCCTCGGTGCGGCTGGAGTGTGTACGACTGCGCCGCAAGAGGTCGTGGGTTCAATTCCCACATGGGACAACACTTTGTGTGATCCACAAGTTGTTGTTCCGAGTCTGGGTGTACTTTGTGTCCGTGAATTAAATGTTTGTTAAGTTCCCCACGACATAGAGCTTGTGCCCTACTAGGAGTTGTCTTTGAAAAAAAGAACTACGCAGTATCCATGACTGTAACATTCTATCTCAATTATAATTCGTCAATTGTATGTATAAAATATTGAAATAAATTTTAAACAATTATGTTTCGCTCTCTGTAATTTGTATTAAAACTACAGATGAGAAAAAAAATACGGTATAAGATATTTTAGAGCATTAACTACTAGTCAGTACGAGTTATTTATGATTTTCTAGTCATTGATGTTTCATAAATGAAAATAATGTTGTAGGCATTTATTAGATACTATGTAATGTAATTAGGAACAAATAGATACCTATAGTCCGGGGCAAGTCGATATGGCAATCCGTAATGAGGATAGACGGGAACTACCTAGACGGTACATACGCCCGCGCCATCTAAAGCCATCGAGATAAATATTGTACTAACGTACTCTAATGCTATATACTTATTCTGTGGCTATATCCATACATCCCAGCCGTGTCTGGAATGTGGAAGAATTCTTCCACATTTCAGACACGACGGGGATACAAGGATATGTGTGAATGAATGAATACTTATAAAAATGTCCCACATTCTAATATTTCTTTGAACCAGTAAAATTTAATTACGTTTTTCCTCCAATTAATGTGCTAAAAGTTCATTCGATAATTGCCATATCGACCTGTCGCGAATGATATCCACTTAGTTGTAAATATTTTATTCGAAATAAATACCTAACCTGCAATATCACAGGAACTCATTTCATTACGGTCGATATATAATACCTAACAACCTTGCATAGCATTTTATTAACTAGGCATAATTTTCTAGTCATCCTACTTTGATATTCACTTTGTGTGTGCAATTACTACTCCGATAACTGCGTCCATTGAAATTGATTCATAATGGGTAGGAAAATGATGGAAATCGCAGACAGCGACAGGGGCATTAAGCAGGTGCTTGGTTTCCCAAGGGGGGCGACCCGGCGGTGTTGTGCTTACCAAACACAGCACTTTTACTTGGGATTATTTATTCCATTTAAAAAATATTTAGTATCTGCCCATGATATTTTTATTTCTGATAGGGACATGATTTATGTGCCTACCTATAACCTACCTACCAAAACTAAACCAAAAATAACTTACTTTTTTAATAGTCCCATCCAAGGGAAACAAATTAAAGTGATCATGAGGCCTAAGGCGTACAATTAATCAATAAAAAAATTACCTTTCCTCCGTCCGTTTATTCAGTTACACATTCTCTGCATCCGCCTACCTAGTTAGTACTGGCGGTAAGTAAATCATTACCAACCTCAAACCTGCTTCTCAGAGGCGTAGCTTGCCGTAGACAGGCCCTGTATCGAAATTTATTGGGGGTCTAGGTTACCTAGCGGCCCAAACGCAAGTCGCCTCCCCACCCTGGAGCCTAGGGGCTCCGTATGATACGGCGATAGTTGCGGCCCCTGCTGCTTTTATCCTGTGCTTGCCAATATAATTAAGACCGAGGAAAAGCTGAGGCGCAAAATTTAGGGCTCGACGTGCTGGGTCGTGCTAAAAGTGATGAGACTTATGAGGGTTCCGTGCCACATATTTTGACTAGGTACATTGTTGGGTTTGCAGAGAACTTAAGACTAGGATTCACGCAGAACGCTAATACGTCATGATGAGAATTAAAGAGTTTAGATTAGGGCGTGTAGAGTTATGAGTTTGGCTTTCCATAAAATCTGATAACTTTTTTAGAGTGGTAGCAAATGAACCTACTGGTCTTGACATGTTTTTGGTGGAATCTTTTTAAATTGAACTGTTTGAGGACTACTGCTTTACCTACCTACTTCTTGCGACGAGACGACGTACCTACCTAAATACTTACCTGTCTATTGTATACGCAGGTACCTACCTATCTACAATAGGTAGATGCATATGTAGGTGTTAGTAGGTGTAGAATCTTTAATATAATAACTGCATCTTTTAAAAATAGAATAATTTGAAGTCAAGACTCAGGAATTGATCCCGAGACTTGTGTATGCCAAACCGGGGCCGGAATCGAACCATCTATGTTACTACTTAAACCTTATTTTTTTTCTATTTTCGCTTCCTGGGTCTAAACTTAAAACATGCAATTATTGTATTAATAAAATCTCCGAGTGACAGAGTCGACCCGTGACCACGATCGGTGCAATTCGATCGAAACATCGGGTAAATAAAAGGTTCGTACCTTTAAATAATTCACGCTATTAAGTTCCGAAATATATCTAATATTTATAAAAATTGCAAAAGATTAAAAACAATAAAATAATTTCCAAGAAATGCCTATATCAATATTGTAGAATCTTAAAATAGAATATCTATTACGTAGGTACTTACTTAACCTACCGATAGCTACATAATTAAAGTTAGAAATGACCTATTAAAGGTAATTTCTAATTCTAGCTGCAAACTAAGCGGTCTCCACCAACACTTCCCACTTCGTTATTAATTCATAGTTTCCACGAGCAAGTAGATACGTAAGTGAGATGGGCAGCAAAGCCAATTACAGGCCTTGTAATTACAGTGGAGTGTTTTCTTTATTATGCACCGAGGACTAAGCAGGAACCGACCTATTAAACTACTTTGCCAACCTAAGCGTGGAAATATAATAAAACAACTGCACTAACTTCCGTCTGCACTAACTGCACAAATATTATAAATAGAAAAGATTTTCATTGTTGCATTGTAACGAATAAACTCAAAAACTACTGGACCGATTTTAAAAATTCTTTCACCATTTTATTATTAGAAAAAACTAGGGATCTCTATGCCCACCCTTGCGAAGCCGGGGCGTGCCGCTAGTCACATTATTAATATTATAAAGGCGAAAGTTTGTAAGTATGTGAGTGTGTATGTTTGTTACTTCTTCACGTCTAAACGGCTGGAGCGATTTTAATAAAATTTTGTATGGGTTTAGCTGACACCCTGGATTAACACATAGGCTAATACACCGCGGGTAACACCGCGGGGCAAAGCTAGTTATAAATAGTTTAGGAGTCTGGTCTTACATTTATTAAAGACTATACTTTTTTATAATGTAGGTATTATTTTCAGACTTTTCCCTATACTTACTTGTAGTATAAGACGGTATTACTTGCCTTATTTCATAGTTCTAGGTCAGCAGTGGAAAAATAGCCTATAAAATTTGATTCCTTGAGATTGTCGAAATGTACGTTTTTTGCGGCATTTTAACTTAGAAGTTATCACAGCTTCAATGGACTGTAGACCTGAGTACATGGTTTTAATTTTAACTCCATACATCTACGCGTTACCGAGATAAAGGTTTTTAATAGACAGACGGACAAACGGACGGACGAACAACAAAGTGATCCTACAAACGGTACGGAACGCTAAACATAGGTATACATAATGAAAATAATTGGCAAATAATACACCTATAGGTACGTGGACATGATTTCACTCTTATTTCACGTGTGAAATTTCACAACTGATCTTAAAACTCAATGCTAAAAATGAAATACGAATGAAATGCGAAGTAATGAAAATAATATTGATGATGAATGTAAATTGTTTAACCTCCTTATCACAGTTGTGACATTTTTTATTTAAGATTCTCTAGCGTGACGTCACATATTGTTTGCAATTTACAACTAGAAATTATAAAATTAAAACAGCAGTATCGAAATTAGTTCTATTTCCTTTGTTTTATATAGACACGTAGGTACGATGGTATGTAGATAATTAACTATGCAGGTATAAGTACAAAAACGACTATCTACCTACTAATATTACTTATTATTATTAACGCGATAATCTCAGCAACTATGGGAATGAATTAAAAAAAAACTGAAGCTGTTAGATAGCCCATTTATCGAGGAAGGCAATATTACATGGCGCTAAAACCAATAGGAGCAGAGCAGCAATGAAAAATGTTGCAAAAACGGGGAAAATTTACACACACACTTCGTTCACCTCCCGTCACATACCTACGTCTTCACACGGGTCTTTAGTTTGGTAATTAATGTTTATCTGTTTTAGGCATACAAGTACCTGTAGTTACTTACGTACCAAAGTAGATAAATACAAAAGTACCTACCTACTTAATACCTTCATAAAAAAATCAGAAACTTCTCATAAGATTTGAATTGATTTCATTATATGTTCGTAAACTTTCGCGATTTGTACACATTATAGAATTTTATAAGCTACGGGTCTTAATCGCGTAAATATTTTATTTTAAGGCTACCTTTGTTTATTACCCGACGTTTCGACCGTATTGCAACGGCCGTGGTCACGGGTAGACTGGAAATGATTTCATTAATTGGCCGAAATTAATAAGACGGCTCATTAACTTACCAAAGTAAGTAGTCAAAGCCACAAATAAGAAACCAGGGTATCATTACCTTAGGTTGGTACTTTATATCTAGGAAAGAAAATCAGCGCAGTTTTCTCCGTATAATAAAAAAAATTGCAAAACCTCTCTTGTTACCCATTTTACTGAAAAAAGGCTTTGGGCGTCGCAGGATCAATATTTATCGCAGTAGCGGATTGGTCGCAAATGGTAAGTTCCCACGATATAGCGACGCCTCCACCCTCACTATCGACGATCACTAGCGTAGCTTGATGAGGCCGGGGAGGCATGGCCCCGGGCGGCATACGAAAGAGGGCAGCAAAAATCTTTGAACAAGCAATTGGTACTATCATATAAGTCAAAAGGTCAGAATATAACCTGATATTTCTCATAATTTAATGAAGTTAAGCTCTCTAGTCTAGTTATACTTTTTTACAATAGGTACCTGTAAAGTTTGCTAAGTAACGTGTACTTTATTTTTAGATCCATTCAATTGGGATATAAATATATGAATACTTGTTGTTAAACTGGGGAACACTTATTCCGCAGTATGGGATTTATTACCCAACCTTAGGTAATTTGTGTCTGCTGAATACGAAAATAATAATAGTTTTGTTGAATGGACTCTAGTTTTTAAGATAAAGGCGATGCATTTGTGCAGGGAATTAAACTTTCAAAGAAAGACATTTTTTTTTAGTTTGTATTAATATTATCAAAAAAATAAAACAAACAAATTGCTATAAATTATGCAAAAAACAAAAACATGTAAGTTAGCTGAAAAAAACATTTTGTATTTGATTATGTACAGCATTTTCGGTCTGGGCAAACTTTGTAAGTTCCAGCGTGGTCTGCTATCATATGGCAGTCCTAACAACCTACATATACTTTTTCTACAATCCTTAGGACCTTATCAAAAGTCCAAGATGAAATCATTTATTTTGTTCTTCGATATAATCACCCAACGATGGATGGATGCTAAGCTAAAGAACCCTTTTTTATCGGTTTATATCTTTTATATTTACACCATAAAAGCAACAATTATCAAGGTAGTTTCTTGTCTCTGAGGGTGCGATTACCTAGGTTTTCCTCTTCGTCCTCTGTGACTCTAATATCATAGTCATTGTAGTTTATTTCTATCTTTTCTCTTCTTTATATCTTATTTTACATCTTTCTGTGGGGCTCAACGTTTTGCCCATTGTCCAAGTTGTATATACAAGGTTATTTTTGGTAGAGTGTAAAGCTCAGACACCCAACAAGATTTTTACTTCAAGAAATCATATAAAATAAAGAAAATGAAAATATTGAAAACTTGCATAGTTATAAGCCATTCAAGTTGTCTTGTGTTCTTCGGGCTATAGTGCTTATTACGTCTGGTAGTACATAATCCATGGTTATTATTGAAAAATAACTAATGATTACATTTAACATCACATTGTGAGGATAGGATTTGGACTGTAAGAATGATTAATGAATTAATTAATGATGGATTAATTAATTAATTGGAAGATATAACATGACCCCACAAACTACCCCATTGGTTTGTGTTACTTATTCTGAGCAAACTACTTTCAGGTTTGCACTATACCAAGCATAATATGTATATACAACGTTATTCTTGGTATGGTGCTATATGTATATTTTACAGATAATTAGTTATTCAATCATTAATTAATCGTTCTAAACAATCGTTTTTTCACAATGTATTGAGAAATGTAACCGTTTACTTATTTTCAATAATAACCATAGATTACGTACTATGCTACGCAATGGGCATGGTACTGCGAAGAAAATAAGACAACTTTAATGGCTAATAACTCTGCAACTTTTTAATACTTTCATCTCCTTTTTTACATGATTTCTTGACGTGAAAATCTTGTTAGGGTGTCTGAGTTTTGCGCTATACGAAAAATAACCTTGTATATGTGCTCAGTAACTTTTTTATGAAATTATGTTTATAGTCCTTTGTTGTTTTCGTAATAAAACTTACTACATATATGCTCGGGGTTATTAAGACAAGACTTACATGAAGAACTGAAAAAGAAACTGAAGACTTGTAACAACAACGTCTCATAAGTGAACCAGGTTTATGTATCACTCACACATTTTAAACAAAGTGCTATTTGATAAAATCTTGTATAGGTTACAATATCTATTTGTCACGTAATATATCGAAAAAACGCTTTCATGAGTGTAGATGTCATGAGAACCAGAGTCAATCCAAACCAAATAATTTATAGGCTAAGTACTTCCATATGTACCATATGTTTCAAAAATAAATAATAAAAATGGGGGGGGCAGGCGGCGGCGAATACCCACGCTACGCCACTGTCGACGATACTTGGACTTGAATACAGCTAGCATCCGCAGATCACGCTCAACATTCGTTGAAGATACACCACTGTGACTCAAAAACCAAACCCAGACAATAATTTTGTTTGAATTAGATATAAGACGTACCTAAGTTTAGTGGATACCTACCTTATGTGTAGATTTATATTTCCGACTACACTCGTTTTTTTTTTCATAGAACTTCATTGAATTGCAGATGTAAACATGGTATCTAGGCTGTCTAGACAGCCTCGTGTTTACTCAGTCTAGACTGTTGATTTGAATAATTCCAGGGAACAATTCAATAACATGACATTTAGTGTTCAACACATAGCATAAATATTTTATGCAAAGTAGTGAGGATGATCTACTAAGTTTTATGTAAAGTAGGACTTTTCTAAAGATATATTCCTCGTGCCTGGGGGAATAATAATATCTTAATAATAATATCTTGGGACAACTCACACAACGCCATCTGATCCCAAACTAAGCAGAGCTTGTACTATGGAAACCAGACAACTGATAAACATACTTATATATTTCTAAATACATACATATTATAGATAAATAACACCCAGACACAGAATAAACCATCGTGCTCATCACACAAAGTTTTATCCTGGGTGGGGATCGAACCCACGACCTCTTGCGTAGCATATGCTACATAATTTTGCGTTTAATACCGCATGCGAACCGTTTAAAATGGATAATTTGATTATTTATTGATTTCTTTAGGTATAATATGCTTGACTAGTAGTTTATTTGTTAAATTTAACCTCCTCAAAGACTGTTTACATTTTTATCGATGGACCATAAAATCTGTTCATTTTTATACAATATTAATTGGCAATATTTCAATGTAAAACAGTAATTTGTATCCCACCAAAAACATACTGTAAAAAACTAGCCAAGTCTCGATGGAGCTGCTTGTTTATCTGTTATATCTGTTGTAACTACCTAAATATGCTTGTTAAGGGGCGTCTAAACGGGCCATTTTTTACGGCAATTTGTGGCGGCACTGTTGGCGACTAATTATTGCTCGGCCAATAATGGCAATACGTCTGCAATTGTAAAGCGCATGATTCAGTCTCTTACACAGGCTACACAACCCGGCAACAATGAAATAGAGAGCGACTGAAACAACAACAATATTGTCCGGGCAACATTGCGGAAAATGGATCGCTCAGTGTTCGTCTGGCAACCATCATATCAATATTGGAGAGTACTGCCATGTTGCCGGCCACAGCATTGCCGCCACAAATGCCGTAAAAAATGGCCCGTTTAGACGCCCCTTTAAGCGAGATAATAGCCCACACTGGTATTGGTAATTGGACGCTTGTGTCTCATTTTAGGCTGTTGTTGATTGTGCAACACATGCATTTGACAATGCTGACTTCTGCTCTCTTCTTTTTGGAGCGTCAAATCGACCACCGATTTATCATAAAATAGACGTACAGACGGACTTCTATGAATGATTAGAAGTCCGTCTGTACTGGAAAAATGTATACTGTTTGTTTGAGGCTCGCCTACACATAAGTATTAAATACGCAGTTTTATCAAGCCTACAATTGACTGATTATTGATCGAGTCCCGATTGACTTGTACCCACTAACGTATAAAGAATGTTCAACGGCCACGTCACACAACATTAACTATAATAATAAAGAAATCGCAGTATATAACCTTAGATGTCTAGATTTCATTACTTTTAAGAGATAAACAAGCAGCTCTATCGAGACTTGGCTAGTTTTTTACAGAATGTTTTTGGTGGGATTATTTTTACAGGTATCAATTTGTCGACTGATTTCGAAGTCACCCTTATAGATAGTAGATTTCCTGTTAAATAAAAGTACTGTGATAATAGATATCTGTGGAAAGATCTAGTGACTAAAATCGATGCAGTGTTATATAACTAGTAATATTTACTTGATGGTAAGTGGGTATGTAATAATATTTTTTTCCTTAATATCTGCACTGAACATGATATGCAGACTGGTAGATAACGCTTATAACATTGGTCGGTCTACGCACTAAAATACTGGTTCCTAATCTTTTTTTTTTCTTGTTTTACCTTTAAACTACCTGCTTTTAACTCCACTTTAACCAGAATCCAGATACGTAAGTATAATAGGTAAGTTTTAACGATATGAAATAATACACTGGTTCAATTATAATTTCCTTTATTTAATTAACTTTATAAAATCATAAATGTTGACTTTGTAAATTATGCTATCTACTAGTACATGATTATTTCATTAATACATAACTTCAAGGATGTTGCATTAATCGTGCTCGCTTTTGTATTACATAGTTCAAACTTGAAATGATGATTAACTACTGAGAAGAGTCCTAAGACGTTTGAGGCCCGGTTTCATAAAGATTTATAAACATTACAACAATAGTTTTACAGCTAAATCAATCTACTGTTTTATTGAAAATTTACGAAGCGATTTGACAGATGTTAGTTGATTTTTGCTTTGAGGAGTCTTTCTGAAATCGAGCGTTAATGCCTGATGAGCTTTTTAATCACAACTGAGGTTTAAATACTATAGAAAATCAAATAAATATATACTTATTATTAACAAAGACCTTATTACACACAGCTAACGCGCGATGGTTTCCAATGACATTGTAAATAAAAATAGGCAATTAACTACCTGCTTCTTTTCTTTCTGAAACCTACAAATTATTTACCAATCTCATTCGGGGAGTCAAAGTTAGAGTCATTCGGGGTATAAGGACGCAGTGGGTAAAAGTTCGTAGTGTTGTCATTTTAAAGCGGAGGTGAGTGCGTGGGGAGCTCTGTCCACAGGAGCGCTGGCGCTTGGAGCGCTTATTTAGGTCAACGGCTGACCTGTGCGCGACGCGTCTTTTGAGAAAAAAACTAAAATTCAAAACCGCAGTGAAATTTGTGTATTTTGTGCAATAAGTCTTGTACGCGTTGTTTTCGAGGTAAGTTTGATTTAATGATTTACACAGTTATATATACTCCGACATTTCTCAATTATGCTGAATTAACCAAAAACCGAAGTTCTTATTATATATACTTCAATTAAAATGTTAATTCGTATGCCATAGCATATTAGTTTTAATCTAATAAAAAATAACAGTATTAAAGTGCGTAATTTTGACCCAAATGACTCTAAGTCGCATATGTCTAAGCAAACATTAGGTACCTACTTACATCAAAATGTCGATGAAAATTATTTCCAGGTCTATAACCGTTCGAACTGTTAAAGTATTAAAAATTGCAAGTTAAGCAGGCTCATACGTTTACTTTTGAATATGTTGCTCGAAGATCACCCCTAAAAATCTTACTTAAGTAAATTAAGATACACAAACTTGACACCAGGAGGCGCTGACTAACACCCGATTGCAATTAAAAAACTATATTTTCATAGTTTTTATTTATAATGTCATTATGCAAGTCTATTATTTCACGCGTCTATTTGTATAGTGCCTTTAAACCTCCTAAATCATGATACTATAAGTATATTATTCTAACAACAAACATATTATTCAAACTAAGTATATCTATAGCATGCACTGAATAATACAAGCCTTGAACACCGTATTATATATAAGAATTTACATACTTTGCGCGCAATATTTCTATGAATATATTATTCATTTGACACAAACAACCATTTTTGTTGACCTCCAATTAAATGAAATAGTCACATAAAAATGGTGTTTCATTCAATGTGACCTTAAAAAAAGCGTGACCACCGTTCATGAGTATTTTTTTTCTTTTGCGACATAATACGTGGTTAAAATTTGTACCAGTAGTGTGTAATAGTAACGCAACTGTAAGTACCTGTAACGTGAAATTCATATAAAATGTTAGGTAGGAATCAACTGCGTGGCTAATGTGCGTTGCGTTGCGGACTAATATTTAGTCACGCGTATTTTAGGCTCCAGGGACTCTAGCCCCCCCCCCCTCCATCAAAACATTTACCATTCACCAACGGCCCTATCTGAATCAACCCCCCCCCCCCCCCTCCCAAACGAGAATCCAATCCCCACCCAAAAGACAATTCTGGATCCGCCACTAATTTCGTACATAACATAACGCCACGCCAGCTTTGTTCTCGATACACACACTAGATGAAATAGCATACGATAATTACGAATTAGAGTTTACTTCTCGGTCGCTCTGGCATTGAACTGCAGCCAAATTTAAACAATAATGATTACAAACTGAATAAATACATGTAATATCACGGTATCATTTGAAAACCTACTAGTATTAGCGGTATATTTTTATTGTAGTAACTACTTCGGCTATTTATATAATCATATAAATTTGATTATCAGCTAGAACGGACAACCTATATTAGAAGGCTCATTACGTGAACTGTAACCTGGTTATTTTAGCTATTCATTATTATAATTAATGTTGCTTGTATATTTTTTATACTTATTGGGAGTATAAACTTTGAGGCTATTATAATTGGCATTGTAGTTTAGATAATATTAACTAGGTACTAACTAAGCAACATTCGTAAAAATAAGGCTATAGCTAATTACAGCCATTTTTATTAAATATTTGAATTATTTTAAGTTTCAATATCAGACTAGTGTCTAAAATAATGCTCCTAGACTATAACTCTATACAATGTATTATTATAATAGATGAGAGTCAGACAAAATGTACAACAAACTTAAAAGCTAGTGTAATACAATATAAAATATATCGTGTACTGATTAGGCTATCTTCGTCTGAAGTGTTCGATACTCGCTTAGACAGCAATAATATCTTTGGATTTGTACATAAGGATGACTCTCCCTACACCAACCTCATCCCAAAAACTATTATATTAATATCTACCCAACCAACAATATAATTAATTAGTGCCTTAAAAAATAAGCACAACATACATCTTAAATCTTTAATAGGAGCGATAAAGGCACTCAGACTACACGTAGGGGTCGTCCATTAATCATTTGAGGCTCAAAAGTAGGGGGGGGCGGAGTCGACTTACACTCTACTGGTGTTGGACCAATTGCACCCCGCGTCGTTCGAGACTCACACTTCTGTGAAAATTGTTAGGATATTTTTTGTACCAAAAAAATACACGTGAGCTTAGGTAGGGGTAACCCTCTACCTAAGATTACGTGTCTAAAACATCACCAAGTATCACCAGAGTGGAAGGGAGATCAAAAATTGGCTAAAAACAGCACGTGATTAATTGACGACCCCTTAGTGCGCAGGCTGAGGGCTTTATTGAACCACTTTCACCAAAGGAGTGCGTTCACAAAAGGTTAATACAGCCAGATGAATTTTATTGTTGTTAAATATATCGACCTATATGGGTATAAGCCCAGTTCTAAAGGGGTCATAAGCCTTATGATTTATAGTGCTACAAAATACAGACATAAACATTTATTGTTTAGACATATCCACACAGGTAATCTTACACATCAGTGCAGACCCTAATCCAAGGCTCCAAAGTCGTTAATCAGTTTACATGATTTTATATAGGTACCTACGTTTTATGTAGACTCGGCCATCAGTTGCTACTATAGGTGGCTAGTTGACAAAGAGCCAAGTCTATTTATAATCAGTGCCGTAACTAGGGCAGTGCCAGTGGTGACCAGGCACAGCGCGCAGACCCTGGAGTGGCGCAAAAATGACCATCAGGACCAATACAAAGAGCGCAGTTATATAAACTCGCACCGGACGCATAAAAGGCCAGTTACGGCACTGGTTTTTAATATTTTTAATTGGAACGATGTCGGATTACTTGCCCCGATGACGTCACACCCTAAATCTATTATAACAACTAGCTACTCTGTAACGACAAATGTTTTTAATCGACCCCAAAAAAGGACTCTGTTCTCCATTACTCTCCATAGCCAATTTAAATGACTTTATATTCTAGGTTTTACCTTAATGGTGGTTACAAAGTCACACACAAGTATATGATCTACCTTTTTAAATAGGTATGATTCGGGGAGTTTTTCTTCTAGTTTCAGATTCAGAGTTATTATGATTTTCTATTTTCTTTTTCAAAATCATCACTAACTGAATTTAATATTGTCACGTCATGCACACGCCA
Source organism: Herminia tarsipennalis (assembly GCA_945859575.2). NCBI lineage: Eukaryota > Metazoa > Arthropoda > Insecta > Lepidoptera > Erebidae > Herminia > Herminia tarsipennalis. The sequence continues at coordinate 26,302,809 of OX243831.2, read as the reverse complement.
TGACAGTTTGTAAAAATAAAACCCAAAAAATAAACTGCCCGTCTACAGTATTTTAATTTCATCTACCTACAACAGCACAATATAATCTATATTTCTTTTTGCCATATTAAGTAATTATTCACAAATCGCACGCTGACTGTGTACAAAAGTACCGCAACGTTCGTTCGTGACTGCGGCGCATTCGCGAATTCGCAAATCGGTATCACTTCTTTTTTACAAATCAATAGTAGATTTTACACAATTCAGCTGTTATGTGGCCGATCATGTGATTTAACACCGCTGGATTATTTTTGTGGGGCTATGTTAAAGAAGAGTCTGTCTATAGGTATGGAGCCAGTCGAATCAGCATAAAAACACAAAATCTGTGAAGTGATAACGATTTTCCTTTTTTTTTGTCGTTTGTAAGCGTGCTCGTGGTGGATATTTGTCCAATATCATTTTTCATTAAAAATGCAGACTATCCTCGAGGAAGTAGAATGGTAAAAAGAAATCGTTAGCCTGCAATAGCCTCTTGCAAAAGCGCTATAGCAGGCTAACAAATCAAAAAGGTTAAAAAGGGCGCAAGTATTCCCCTAATGGGTATCTTAACGATATACAACTTAATACATTTAATTATAATCTTGCGACTGACGGCAATTAAATAACAAAAATAATGCATTTGCAGACGACATAGTCTTATCGTTAGAACAGCTTTCCCAAAATGGGTTTCGTGGAAAGGTAACCAGGGTTCCGCAAAATATTTTTTATCCTGGCAACCTTTTTAACTAGCAACGGAAAGTGAGAAGGAAGTACTAAAAATGAATCCAAAGTAAACAAGAGTGATGACTAACGGAAAAGAAAACATTATAAACATAGGAGACACTCAAATTGACTACACAGACGAATATATTTACCTGGTACAATTAATGTCACAGAACGATCCTACGCAAAGAGGTAGAAAGAACAGCCAATAGCTGGAAGAGATACTGGGGGTCGACACTATGAAAGATACACCTTTATATAAGTTATTAGAAACAGAACAAAGGTTATATACGGTAACACACAAGATCAGAAGCCTCAAATAGTAGAAAAGATGGAGCAAAATTGTGAGAAATAGGTAGGTACCCTAAGAAGAAATAATTAAAAGAGGTTGACAACAGAAAAGATGGGCCGATGACATTAGGTAAGTGGCGGCGTGATGTCGAATAGAGTTGCCCAACAGAGACACGAATGGAAAAGGTTGGAAAAGACCTTTGCCGATTGGCAAACAAATCTACAGAATAACCGATTGAATCAGGCTTAGCATGGCGGAAATCCATCTTAAGTAGATTATAAGGGAGGGATCCCACCACCCAACCTCGATCTGTGAATCACCACGATTGAAGCAGTAAGGAAATGCCCTTAATACAACAATCGAAATAGATTTACAGACCGCACTCAAATAGAGAGACCTGCAACAAAGAAAATTAGTGACAGGTACTCTCACCAAGTCTAGTGGTAGGCACCTCCGGACCCGATTCCGCTTCCACGAAGTGAAAATCTACGGCAAGTCAGGAAGAACTAATTTCTATATTAGACTTGACTAACCTTGTATGTAAAAGAATACTAAGTTGGTTCGAATAAAGGCTAATATTATTATGCTCTTTATTAATTGTACAACCTTGTAAATTACATTTTGAAATATAAATAATTATAAAAAAAACTGATATGTTTAATAATATATAAAAACAGTGTCCCACCGGCATCGGGTACAGGGACCAAACTGCAAGGGCCCGGTGGGATATTGTTATATTATTATTATACTCCTTGCAATACAATAAAAAATGTAATTATTTTCATCTAAATTCTTTGTTTTATTTTGTTTAAAAAAACAGTTATTGATGAAAAACCTTGTAACTTTCGAATGGACACAAGAAAAACCTGAAACTATTTATTATTCGTCTTTGAATTTCGAGTTGAGAACACGAAGAATATTTGGTTGAAATGAGTGGAATCCCGAAATATCGGAACGACGCGACGTTCCGGTAAAATGGCTTAAGACATGTTATTGTTACTAAGAGTTTCAAATAGCATATTTCTCTCTACCTATTCTGGTTGTGCTTATAACCTACAAGCGGTTCAACATGTTTAAGTCAGTCATGTTTAAATCTATTTATTTTATAGATAACCACATCCATATTGATACGTATGTTGTAACATTGTAATCGTAATAGCCTTAATAGGTAATGGTGGTTTCAGTATGCAAAACATTTCAAACAATATTACGGCTGCCATGAACGTACTACGACCCTAGAATAGATGAATAATTGAGTAAGTTTGCCGACGCGGTTAACGGTAATAATTTCAGTATTTCAAGTTGAAGGTAAGTAATGTCATTTAACTAACCTTAATGCAAGGGTGCAAGGAAAATAGAATTTTATTAATTAGATTGCTGTTCTGTCAATAATTCATTACGTTTTAAAACAAACATGACATACACACCTTTGCATAAAGAAGCATTAAACAGTCAACAGTTATTTTTTTGTTTAGTTTGTATTTAAAATCGAAATGTGCGTGAATTAAGGTAATAACTTATTTAAGAAGTGTAGAAGAAGAAAAGTATTTGAATTGATTGAATTAAATTAATAAGATATCAAGCTACCGATACCTTATATTTCTGCTAAATAGATTTTAAACAAATCTATCGCAGTTTTATAAGTCACACCAGGTGTATGCGTTCAATTTCAACATGGGTACATATTGAGTTAGTAGTTACATTAGGTACTGTTTAATCCATATTTTACCTTTGTTTTTTAATGCTTTGATCTTAAGGACAAGAATTTCAATATTTTTAAGTTTGTACACCGTTAAATAGTTGTTCATGTTTATAATCATTTGTTCGAAAATACATAGATTATTTCATTGCCTTTTAGTATCAGAATTTTCTTTGGAAAAAATGATACAATCTGCTAGGGCAATATTGAATACGGAAATTGTTATTAGTTAATTAATGTTGTGCCATTTATTATATTAATTATTATTTTACTCGTTGTTTTTAATAATTGGAAGTATATTTGCTTGTGGTATGAATAATGCGATTATAATGGATTACAGTCACAATATGCGACTTAAATTTTAGCTGTATTTATGCCAACGATGATTTTTTAAACGTCAGCACCACACAGTGTTTTATAAAGCCCATTTTTAGGACGATCTCACTAATTGCATCCACGTTTGTTTTAATGTTTGCTCTCTATCCGATTTTAGGGATGTTCAAAAAATGGACTTCATAAAACACTGTGCGCCGTCGATTCATGTTTTACGATCATGAATTAGGAAATGTTACCTATTGCCTAAACAACGCTTTCTAAGCTCTCTCTGCACACTGATTGACTGCAGCTGTCAAACTGCAATCAATATCAATCTCTTCTATTTGACAGCTGTCAGTTGATTTTTGCTTTGAAATGCTTTAATTATTATTTTTGAGTTGATAGTAGTTAACCTGACCGATTTTCCTGCCAGTTTCTGTCAGTGTCAAGTATACAGGGTGCCGATTTAGTCAGTTGAATCATTGCAGGGGGAGATCAGACCTTATGTTTTTAATTAAGGGAGCATGACGCCAAGCGAATTATTCATTTAGCATGGCATTTAGCACACAGCGACACGACCACCCGCCTGGCTCTCTCGCACACAACCATTTCTTTACAGTGCACAGGAGCGCAGGACAAAATAAAGTCCAATATTCGTACGAACATATGTTAGATTACGAACGCCTTAACTATGACAAGACAATCCTCGTTTAAGCATTTTTCCGTAACTTAAAGATTTTTTTACGGGTTGGTATACCCCCTGCAAGGATTCGACCGACTAAATCGGCACCCTGTATAATGTATACTTCAACTGCACAGACTCGGAAAATGATGACAGCTAAGTTACCGCCATTTTTACAACTCCCTCTATCTCTGTCAGTTATTTTTTGCTATGACATGATTTTTTTAAATCGGGCATTATAATATAACTTAAATAAACTTAAGTACTTAGGTATCCAACCTATTTACTTATCAAGCTGTTAGTTGTACTTCAGGCAACTTTTAATTTTCTATTTATTAATTATTATTATATTTTCTACTATTGTATGGATATGTAAGGCAAGCGATTAATAAGATTTGGTATTGGTATCCAGACTACGCTAAATGCGCCGATATTAAGCTTAAATACGTTACGCTGGATGTGTTAACCTAATTATTCTGCTTTGGAACGTTGCATTAATCCTAAGGCTTTCAAACTTTTAATCAAAACAGGCTTATGAACGAAAGACCATGGCAAGAAAAGTAGAAATCCTGACAGGTATAAACTAGTATACACTGTCCACCACTTTGAGAAGCTCTTCACATCAAACGGAACAAGACTCCAACCCATGAACACTATCGTATATGTCTTAAGTATAATATAAAGTGCATATCTAACTGCAGTGTTCGACCACATCTTCTTATAAAAGGTGGTTTTATTAAATATCGATTCTAAGTCCTTCTCCATGACAATTATAATGAATTCGTTGAAGAATGTCACGTAGTACCCGGATTGGGTTCCGTGCCACAGTGCGAGGAACATTAATGTGATTAGCTGACTGAGGTTACGGTTACCGAGGAACTTAAGTCGTTTATAAACATATTCAGCGGCGAAGTGGTTTGTGTTACAGTTGAAGCTCTCGATGTAGTGCTGGAACTTCGTAGCGCTTTCAAATCTTAGAAGCTTGATATTGTTGCAACCGTCCCATTTGGACAACGACCTCTCGCCTTTAGACTCAGTGCCGTTGTACGACAAACCAAATCTGATGCACGCCGCTGTAACAAATAACATTTGTTTATTTTCAGTTTATGTAATTGCAATGTTTAAAAACAAATGAGAGTGTGAAAGATTCGTATGAGACCCACAGACCAGTTTGTACAGTAGAATCAACGTAACTTGACCGGATTGAAGTTGGCGAAAAGTGGTTGCGCAGATGAATTTTTTAGTACTAAATTGTGACAGGAAGCGGGGGGCGGGATGTTTTCTGTGTTTTTTTCGTAAATAAATTATTTTTTAACTTTCTTTAGTATTAACTGTAGGTAACAGTTCTAAATTTAAACTTTTATGAACTCATATTTATATAATATTTTTATATTGTTAAATTAAAATTTTGTTAGTATTTTTAATCGATTAAACATAATTAATCGTTTTCGTAAGTGATTTTAGGGTCGCGTCTCTATAACATGCGCGAAAGTGATAGGAACCTAACTTCAATCCGGTCAAGTTACGTTGATCCAACTGTACCAGTAACTAAGTCAGGTAAACATAGGCGGATCCAGGGGGGGCACGGGGGCACGCCTCACACGGTTGTTTTGTGCGAATTTCTTGCTTCTTGTGTAGCCCCCCACCGCCCCCCGCTCCAGAGCGTAATTATTTGGGGCAGCCCCACTCCCACATGGCTGGTGTCGCGTAAAACGAAATGCATCCACTCCCCGCTCCGTAATCATGATGTTAGATCCGGCACTGCCATCTGCCTATCGTGCCCCCCTCAGAGATACGTTGTTATCTTCAGAATTAAATCCTGGATCCGCCCATGCAGGTAAACAAACAAAATTGTTTTTGATTTTTAGGTGGAAATAACTATGAATTGTATTACATGTTCTGAGACGTTTTGTAAAATAAAACGTCTTTACTATGGCAACCAGACGTATAAACATACTTAAACATTTCTAAATTCTTACATATTGTATGAAAGAATAATAAGCAGAATAAACAATCATGCTTATAACACAGACTTATCATAGGTAGGAATCGATTCCACGATCCTGTTTACCACTGACTTAACGTTGGTTAATTTTAATTAAATAGTGACAATGTTTCAACTGAAATAGTAATTTAGCTGTTTACACTATTTTATGTTATGTTCCAACATAAATTAAATCAATACGCATAACTTTGTATAGGTACTAACGTAATTAATACAAATAGAAATGACCTATGTGATTGTTCTGATTTAAAATCAGATACATTTCTTATATGTACTTATAAACCGATGAGTATAGTGTTCTAGACGACCTTATTGTACTTACAACTTAACAATGCCTTTGATTTTAATTACCTAGATACATAAAATTAACAATTTGTTACTAATGTTGCATTCATAGAGTATTGTAACAGTATTGGAGATACGTTGTTATATTACAGCATAATATATAGACAGCCAGCTACATATTATTATGCTTAAATTATGAAAAAAAATTGTTTATACATAAAAAAAAAATATATAAAAATTAAAAAAATCCGCCTGCACAAATAAAGATGGAAACAAGGCCCCCTTCATAATTATATAAATTCATGCAGTCGGAGGCATTAATGAATCTACTGAGAGAAACTTAATGCAACGTGTTTCCATTTGCGATTCTTTGTTGAAACGTAACAATTCCGACCCATTTCTTAAACGGTTGATAAGGGGTGATGAAAAATGAGTCACTTACGATAAGAATGTCCGAAAAAGATCGTGATCGAAACATGGATAAGCCCCACAGAGCCCGGCCTGACTCGGAACAAAGTAATGCTGTGTGTATGGTGGGATTGGAAAGGAATCGTCCACTATGAGCTTTTGCCGCTGGGTAAAACTATCGATTCTGAACTCTACTGTCAGCAACAGATGAGATTATTGAGAAAAACCGGCCGGAACTGGTGAACAGAAAGGTCGTGATGTTCCATCGTGACAACCCAGACCGCACTAAGCAAAAATTGAGAGAGCTTGTCTGGGATGTGTTTATGCTTCCTGGGTATAGCCCTGACCTTGCACCATAAGATTTCCACCTGCTTCAGTCACTTCAGAACTCTTTAAGAAGCATAAAGTTAACCTCAAAAGAACACTGTGAAAACTACCTGTCAGGTAACTATTTTTTTGATCAAAAATCTCGAATTTTTACAGCAATGGGATCATGGCACTACCCACAAGATGGCAACAAGTCATCGATTAAAACGACGTATACATATTACAAATAAATAAAAAAATATAACTAAAAAAATGTTTTTTCTTTGTATAAAAAATACGATTATACTTTTGCCCCCAATCATCGTCATCATCAATTCGTGATCAAAAGACTACTAGATGTAATTTATAAAAACATTAAACACAACTAATGAGGTGTAACAAAAAAATAGTTTTTTTTTTATTTCTTAAGATCCAATACCTTTATATGTATATAAAAACCGCTCCATCCGCACTGAGCATGCTCATTGTAGGGCTCCGGAGCCTTGAATAATTTCATCAGCAGAAGAGCGTATGTTCATGGCATTTACGTCCTTTTGTTGAGAAACGCAGTTTTTCGGCAATAACTCAATGACGCTATATCCGATCATGTCCGAAATCATTTTAGTTTAATGTATTTGTTAAGCGCCACCTTTTCGATTTTTTTCATACTTTTTTAGTCACACGTTTCAAAAGAATGATCACAAATCAATTTATGCAACTTTCGGAGCGAAGTTTACGAAAATACGTAATCATAAAAGTTTTTAGAAACCTTAAAATGTTTCTAAAACAAATGTCGATGTGCCACACATTAATGTTTGCTTAAAATAATGTTTTTTCAGCTTCTGTTCGCTTCCTCCCCCCCCCCCCCCCAAGAATATACATTATTATTATCTAAACTAAGTAGCGGCTGCTTCAAGACACCTTATCAATATTATTTTTTTGGGTAGCTTTTGAGTAAAATGCCTGTGACATACGGACGGACAGACAGACAGACGGACATGACGAAACTATAAAGGTTCCGTTATTACCATTTTGGCTACGAAACCCTATAAAGCCCAAACAGCCGGTTATTGAACCCGAAACATTAATTAGCTCTATTGATGTATCTGTCCTATTTATTTATCCTGTGATAAGACAAAGTATAAATAGGAGAGATACATCGATCACAGAAACATATTCAAAATGAAATTGATTGGTAACTATTAACGATATATTTGAGACAAGCCTGTTGGTCTAGTGATTAGTGACCCTGACTGCCAAGTCCGAAGTTGACGGTTCAAATTCCACCCAGGATAAATCAGGAACCAGGATTTTAGACGCAGATTAGGTATACAATCTTTTATTCTGTGTCTGGGTGTTATATATAAACACCTATACATGTATTATTTTAATAATATCATCAACTGTCTGGTTGCGGTAGCAGAGACTCTATCTAGTTTGGAATCAGTTGGCCGTGTGAGAGTTCTTCCAAGTGATTTAAATATTTTTGTTATAGCCTTATCTACTACATTCATTGTAGTAAAATGATGATAATAATATCTAGTCCATTAAAATTTGTTATTATTTGTATCATGTAGGTTAAATGTTAGTATACCGAAATGATATTGATATATACACAAGATAAGGGGTAATAATGATAACGACCTTACCTTCAGTTAGTAGCCAACAGGAAATGTATTTGTACAAGGCAAAATGAGCCCAAAGGCCACAATAGAAGTGTCGATAGAATATTGACGTATCCCAAAATTCGTCCGATTGTATGTACTTCATACTGAACACGGTTACTGAAAAAAAAGGTTACTTGTTGAATATCATTTTATTTTGTGTATGTTTAACTTCCTTATTAACATAATATAGACATAATCTTTATAATATCAGTTAAAATACAGCTTAATCTTTATAATAGCAGTTTTACTATTTTGTCTTTCTTTATCCATTCTATTCAGAGTAGAATAGTATCTATGATGTAGCAAACGTCCAAAGGCTGCGGTAACTGCTTACCATCAAGCAAGCCGTAAGCTTGTTTGCCATCTCAATATATATACGTATACTAGCTGACCCGCGCAACTTCGTCTGCGTAAATTTTCCCGTTTTTCTTCCTTTTTTTTTACAACATTTTTTATTGCTGCTCCGCTCCTAATGGTCGTAGCGTGATGTTATAACATATAGCCTTCCTCGACAAATGGGCTATTCAACAATAACATACATTTTCAATGCGGCCCAGTAGTTCCTGAGATTATCGCGTTCAAACAAACAAACAAACTTCAAACAAAATCTTAGGGATATGAAAAATAGATGTTGGCCGATTCTCATAGATACCGGATAAACACAAAAAATTTCATCAAAATCGGTCAAGCCGTTTCGGAGGAGTATGGCAACGAAAACTGTGACACGAGAATTTTATATATTAGATAGGTATTCCTACATTTATATACTGTTTTTTTTTTTTATTCTATAAACTTACTCGGGGCTTTTATCCACACGGAGCCCCATTGTACCTTATCCATACTAATATTATAAATGTGAAAGTAACTCTGTCTGTCTGTCTGTCTGTTACGCTTTCACGCTCAAACCGCTGAACCGATTTAGATGAAATTTGGTATGGAGATAGTTTGAGTCTCGGGGAAGGACATAGGATAGTTTTTATTGCGATAACCGACATCCACGCGGGCGGAGCCGCGGGCTAAAGCTAGTTGTCTAATAAGTACATATTGAAATTATTACTAAGCGCTTACAATATATTACGATAAGGGGTTCACTAGTTAAACGTCTGTACTAAGCCACATAGCTATTTTGCAATCTCTGATTTTGGATAAAGAGGAAAGATTTGTATTTTTGTATGTAACGAATAAACTTAAAAACTACATGACCGATTTCAAAAAATCATTCACCATTAGAAAGCTACACTATCGGGGAGTAACAAAGGCTATATTTTATTGTGAAAAAAGATAGTAGAGGGATAATAAACGAAAATTGCAATAATGTAACTCAAGTTATAAAAAACTACGATATGAGACCCGTGCAAAGCCGGGGCAGGCAGCTAGTAGTATATAAAAAAGAGGGTAAATGTTTTCATGAGTAAGGTCATAAAATTTTGAAACACTATTTGGGAACTAGGTAGTTTTAAAAAAAAAAAGTCTTAACATTTACATAAAAGTTATTTTTAAATGTTACTTAAACAATGAATGCTGAATTTCTGTGAATAAATGTTTATACGATGCAAAATTTGAGTTTTCGGCATAAAGTTATGTTAATATTTGGAATAAACTAGTACATAATGTAAGAGTCAAAGGTTTATGTGCAAATAGGCGCAACTTCGTCTTCGTCGATTTACCCCGTTTTACAACATTTTTAATTGCTGCTCGGCTCCTGACGGTCGTAGCGTGATGTTATATAGCCTATAGCCTTCCTCGATAAATATATCTATCTAATATGGCTATCCAACAGTAAAAGTTTTTTTTTAATTCGAACCAGGAGTTCCTGACATTATCGCGTTCAAACAAACAAACAAACTCTTCAGCTTTATAAAATTAGTATCGAAGTATAGATAGGTAACAGGAAGTAAATAGTGATTATGATAAGCAGATTGCTAAGTACATTTTAAACAATATATATAAAAATTTCAAGCATATTTGTACTTCTGCCGATTTTCATGATAAAACTAGAGAGGTCATTATAATAATTTACAATTAATATGCTAACCCAATTTTAATAATTATAGTTATTTCATTTTATTAGGCAAACAAACAGCTTCATAAAACTAGATAACGATAATTTAGCAACTACGAACTATTTATAAGTTCTCGATTTTTCCTTCTTAGTGATACTGAAGTTTTTCAAATAAAAATAAATGGAAATAGAGTGAAATACAAATAAAAAAGAATATATGAGATGATGATAATTTAAAAAAAATATTTAATAAAAACTACGTACCTCCAACTTGGAAAGCAATCAAGTAAAGTATCCCTTGAATTAGTCTCTTCATTCCTTGGCCTTCATAAACAGCTTTCTCCGTCTCCAGAGGAAATTTATCAGAAACGAAGTCTTTGTACCGTCGGAAGGAGAAGATTGGACCAACAAGGAAACAGGCAGGGAAGTAAACAAAACCTAATAATTCTAGAAAAGTAGGTGAAGTCTCTAGTGCAGTTGTTTTATTATTTGCAGAGAGCTCCTCTCCTTTTATCTTTTTTTGTCCATCCCAAAGATCAAACGATAAAGCTATTAACTTAAGTGTGAGAACACAGTGAGGCATTGTCCATGTGATATCATAATCTTCCGATTCGGTCGCTATATACCCAGCAAGAAGGTATGTTATGTTAAATGCGAATGTTACAATTGCATTGATTTTTCCGGCTCCAAGGAGTATAGTAGACAAATGAATAACTATCGCAGGAATGGCATTATGGTACAGAGAAATACCAAAGTTGTAATAAGCCATGTCCAATCCTGTTAGTATGAAATATAAATTTCGAAATTCTTTATGTTCTTTTACATATTTGTGATACACAATTGCCAAGGGATACCCAATGATGACTGATATAAGGAGCTTCAAAGCCGGTTCTGTGGTACCAATAACATCGGCGAGAAAGCCTACTGGGCTTAGTCCAACTAAGCCCAATAAGGTAAGAACTAAGCCAAACATTGTTTATAGACCTGTGGACAAAGTAATTTAAGTTAGAAAATCGCAATGTAAGTTTATTAGTATGTATATTTAATCCCTGTCCGACCCGTTAAGGTATTGTTAGGTATCATGTACTCATTCGATTAATGTCCTTTTTTAAATTTAATGACGAAAAAAAATAACTAGTATTTTTTTCTTGCTAGAAGTCATATGGGAAAACATAGAGGCAGAAAAGATTGTTTTAATTGTAATAGAGGCTTCATGCAAACAATGTTGGTTAAAAATCTTGAAAATTTACACATTTCGACGAAATTGGGTACGACGTAAATGTAATCTGGCGAACGCCAGATTTGCAGATTTGCGCTCTTTTTGTGCGAGAGGCCCACAAAAAGAGGCCTCTCGCATACTAGAGGGACGCGCATTGGCCAGATTTGTACGCACCTTTAGAGAGCTTAAGTAAAATGGTCATATATTTTCGTAAACTTTTGCGATTTGTATACATTATAAAATTTTAGAAGCTACGGGTCTTAATCGCGTAAATATAATAAGGCTAAGTACCTTTATTTTATTGCCCGACCTTTCGACTGTAGTGCAACGGTCATTGTCACGTCGGCTATATAAAATGGTCATTCACACGAGCGCAAAAAGAGGCCGCGAGCTTATGTTAGTATTTAATATAAACGTGAGTTTATGAGGATGTTTATTTGACCTGATTTTGATAAAAGCTACATTTCATCGCGATAAGCAGTATCAACGCAGGAGCCGTGAACACAAGACTCCCAACGGCGCTTCACCTCCGAGAATATCGGTTGTCATCCAATTATCCTTAATACTGAAGGTTAATGTACTGTTCGCAGTGATTTTATGACTACTTATTAAGCCTTATACGTACGAACGAACAAAACATTATGAACAAGAACTTCGATAGCGAACATTTGGTTCGTACGTAAATTAGCAAAGCGAAAACGAATACCTTGCAAACACAGTACTATACATGTTCGCGCTCCATCCCTCAGTAACCATGGATTTACCGTTGGAAGTGGTCGACAGTGTAGTAATCAATAAACAAAAACAATGTTGCATCACTTTGAACATCGTCCGCACAGAACAACCAAATTGGATCACCACGAACATTTTTGACAAACAGTTTTCGTAAAGGTGTATCAAAACATTGTGAAGAAGTATTGATAACCCTTTTATTATTAAAAAACCCCTTTAAAAAATATAAAAATTTAATAACTTTTTAAACTAACTTCAAATAATAATAATAATATTTTGGGACAACTCACACAACGCTATCTGATCCCAAACTAAGCAGAGCTTGTACTATGGAAACCAGACAACTGATAAACATACTTACATATTTCTAAATACATACATATTATAGATAAATAACACCCGGACACAGAATAAACCATCGTGCTCATCACACAAAGTTTTATCCTGGGTGGGGATCGAACCCTCTCCTCTTGCGAAGCAGTCGGATACACTCCCACTGCGCCACAGAGGCAGTAAATCAAGGGAAGTGTTGTTAGGTATTGCAAAACATTCACTCACTGACTTACTTCACAATCACTGATTAATGGAAATTACATAGACTCACTTCTATGTTTAAGTCTATAACTCTGACGTCCTATACACTAAACCCCATAATCATAGTAAATTTGCAGACGTATTAAGAGCATTTTATGTTTTGTCTTTGTTTTTCTTCTCTAAGTTTGGCGATGGACACCTAATTACGAACTATAGCCAAATAGCATTCTTTACTGCTCTCCCAAAAGTATTTGAACGCATTACAAATAAAAGATTAAGAAACTATTTAGAACATTATTCCCTCATTGTACACCAGCAATTTGGCTTTCGTAGAACTAAATATTCATCTGATGCTGTTCAGGAACTAACAATTTCTATTGTTACCAATTTTAAAAACATCAAAAAAGCCTCTCATACCGTTTTTACTAAAACTAGAAAACATGGTGTTAGAGGCCCATAACTCCAACTGTTTAAAAGTTATCTTACAGATAGAACTCAGATGATATATAGCTCCACTAGTGAAGAGCTTCCTATTCATTACAGCGTACCCCAGGGTAGTGTCCTAGGACCGTTTTTATTTCTTGTGTTTATAAATGACCTTTGTACCCTCGCGATTCAAATCCAAGAAATAGTTTCCTACGCAGATAATACTGCAATAACTATATTTACAAATTCATGGTCAGAACTCTAAAATAAGTCTCAATTTGCATTTATCTGCCTTAAATTAAATAAAGGAGGACAGTTCCATACAGTTCTAAAAGTACTTAGTATTATAATTGTGTACTATGAAATGGAAATAAAGATTATTTTTGTATTACATTTTCAAAATTAGCTCTTAAAACGTCTGTTAAATCTTTTATGAATAGGTTTATACATAACATTTATACACAAACCAAATCGGATTAGTATTTGAGAATCAAAATCGTAGACATACATACATATATGTACATATTTTGTACTGTTAATTACATTTACACAAACATTTGTCCACCACAAACTGGTAAAACATAGTGCACCTATCAATTTTGTAACATCCAACACAAATAAACACAATTGATTGATATATACTTAAGGGTCAAACAGAGAACCATCTTTTATGAAGCTGATTTAAACTCATTCTAAAAATGCAATAACTTTTATGTTAGATTTTCACCGACATATATAGTACCTGCTATAGTACCAACATTAACTATTTTGTGCATTTGTTTGGCACACCAAAAAATTATAATTGGCAACTAGCTTGCATTCGGTCGTTTAATTATAAAAGCAGTTATTTCTGCAACATACGTAACCTTCATAATAAGTGCTTACAATGTTAGCTGTAGAGCATTGTTACAATTTTGTAGGAATCTGAGAGTCACCTTAGCAACTTCTGTAATAATGTGGTCATATTCAAGGATTAGTATGTGCCCATGATACTGAATGATACCTAATTTTATCAAAATCGTAGCACCCTAAATTTTTTTCAATTATTTTTTCATCTGTTTATTTATAAATTAAAAAAATTATCAATTAAAAAAAGTATGACTTAAAAAGTTCTATGCCGCAATAATCCAATCGAATTTTGCACCAGTAGAGGTATAATACTTATGCCATATGCATTTCGCTACTAAAATTTAACAAAAAGAATAAGCTATAACTATGTAATAATAATGCAATTAATTATGGCACCATGGTATGTATGGACAACACACACTACCTGCTGCTGGAATTTGACCACACCTTTCTCTTACACCTATAGCTGACTAAAGTAAATTAATTATTTTTTACTAATTAAGTAGGTAGGCAATAGTTGGTCTTATTATTATGCTTGGAAAAATATTTCATAGCAATTTAGCATTTTTTTTTAAATTTATAGTCATAAAAATAATTACTAAAGGGCTTACTCCATATAACTGATTTCACTTGAAAACCAACTACTCTATTTTTATTTGCTCCATCAATTTACTTGTTAGGGGATACAAATGACAACATACGTCTATGATCTTCAAACCATTCACATCATGAGGTTGTTATGTTTTTCACACTTACTAACTTGCAAAACTTTTTAGGCACCTGCACTAACTCAACTAATTATTGTGACTTTTGTACTTATAAACTTTATTATTCCAAAAATAATTTATTTAATTATTGTAAATTCTAATCATTTTGAATCCATTTCTCTGCAAGTTTGATGCTTTTTGCAAGCTATCTTAGTAGCATAAATAATATGTCAAAAGGAAATTTAAATTTTAAGTACCATAGTGTGGTTATAAAATAAAGATCACCAGTTATTATAAAAATCAAATAATACCTGTAACATAATTATTATAGTTACATCAAATGAAATCACATTATTTTGACGTTATATTTCTTTAAAATAGCTTTTGGTGGGTATTCTGTGGCACTCTCAAGGCTTCAAATTACATCTACATTAAATTTCATCAAAATCAGTTTAGGTAGGAAAATGTAAAAGACAGATAAAGCTACTTTGTGGTCATGGGGGCTAATCTTATAGCAAACTTATGCAGGAGATTTTTTTAAACAAAATGGAGAGATAAGCAGATTGTGTGCTTGACGGTAAGCATCATGCTAGTTCAGAAGGACTAGTATGAAGCTTACCATCAAGCACAGTATCATTATAATGTACTATTGTATACATTGGCACTCTAATATCTAACTCTCATAGTTCAATAAAACAGAAATCTGACAACGAAAGAAAGATTTTTTTAGCTATCAAATGAAAAAAACAGATCAAATTTAATTCTCTAGTACCAGTATCGATATTTTTTCTATAATTTGTGTTGGCCCCTTCACTATGTTCTGTTCCCCACTTATTCCTTAATAGCTCAAAGGTTTTGTTTATTATTTATTAATTATGCAAGCAGTAGCATTCAACTGATGTATGCTTGTATTCCTATTCAAGTGCCAAAGAAATAAAAATGTCTATTGTGTTGGTACAGGTAAGTTTTATAAATGTGTGCACATTATTAATATTATTAGCCAACAATCAAAAATTATATTAAACTGCTATCCCGCCTACTTTGTCTGCATAAATTTTCCCCAGTTTTGCAACATTTCTCATTCTGCTCTGCTCCTATTAGTCATAGCATGATGTTATATAGCCTATAGTCTTCCTAGATAAATGGGTTATCCAACAGTGAAATAATTTTTCAATTTGGACCAGTAGTTCTTGCGATTACTGCGTTCAAACAAACAAACTCTATGAGCTTTATAATACTAGTACAGATTAAACATTTTAAAGTTCTTAATAACTACAATTTCACTGCACCAACTTCATGTTTATGAAGAATAAAAAAATGTTTATATTTTTTTTCTTAAAGCTTAGTAAGCAATTTATTTAAAACAAAATTGCAGTTATTGTACAAAGGCAGACTTATTATTATACCAGTCAACCTTAGGGTGATGTAGAGATAAAAATAGAAAGCTTAAAAACAAATTTAATATGAGCCAACTAAAAAAAATATATTTCAACATTTTTTTTATAAACAACTTCTAGTAAATACCACTAATATACACAATGGCATTGTTTTCATTAGAAAAAATTGGGTACATCCATGGTTAACATTGAGCTTAATAAATTGCAATGCATATAACAGCTGTCACCAATCATTTTTAAATAAAGCCATTTCGCTGTTGTGTAGAGATATTTTCGAAATAGAAAGCCCTTTTGGCTGCGTGCCAAAGAGGCTTCTATTATTTTATTTAGGGATCATAATAAGTATTTTATATCACGTTAATATGTTTCCGTAAGGCAGTGCTATTACGGGCAATACTGGTAATAAGATAAAATAAATATCTAATACTCAAATGCTGTCCCCATATACGTAACCCTATGCTGTAACGTAATATAAATCTAAAGTAGAAAATAGTGATATATCGAGCAAAGTATATCGCACAGCTATCTACTTAACACTATGCAATTTGTCTATCGAAATTAACAATTTAGCCAGGCGAATAAGAAATACTTACTTTCAGTCATAACAAATAGGAGCACCAATTTTATTCAAAGTTTCTCCAATATTGATGAAGTGGGTCAAAATGTATATCACAATTTTAGTAATTAATGCAGTACTACACGATAAGTGGGTATTCAGAAAAATAAGACGAAAGATAAAATAAATCAGGTACCATTACAACACGAACAATAAGACCAAAGAATTTAATATGACCGATTACGCAGAGTTCAAAGAGAATTTATCACTTTGTTTCAGAATTCTCTCTGCAGCATTCTGCTGCACAGATAATCTATTATTTTGAATAGCACAGACTAAACAAAGTCTCATCTTGCATCTCAATGATGGGCACAGACCAAATTTAGTAGAGTTTATTTTAATAAGTTTTAGTGGTAAACACTACGTTTTCAGTTACACATTTTCAGTTAAAACTGACAGATAAAAGTGATCGTGTGTAACCACTTATACGCAATTTTATTATGTGAGTATAACAAAGAGTATACGAATAAAAACTGATTATCAAAGGAGTTCGCCGAAAATAAAAAAAATGCCTAAGTTCTGTGGTACGATTTTTTTATGATTAATGGTCTGCAATAGTGTTTGTTGGATAAGAATATATAGTTCAAAATTTTATAGTTCAAAAGAGGTGTCACAGAGGGTTTCAAAAAAAAGATATGGGCCCCGAAAGATTTGATAAGCCAAGCACATCAGAAAGTGCACCAGGAAATTACATTTCTTTTGCAAGGAACTTAGGAATCTGCCATAGAAATTAAAAATATACGATTCATATACTTGGTCCATAATATGTATCGTATACTCGTTATATTAACGTTTTTACTACTTTGAGTATATGATGGACTGCTATTCTATTGTAGGCATACTATCGGATTCAAATGTTGTCTGCCTTCAACAGCCCAGCTCACCACAAGCTTCCCTGAGGTTTTATACTTTTCCTATAGCCCTCGAAACTTTTTTTTTGTAAACATATTTTATCCTAGAATTATCCATACAACATCAAACTCAACCAATTTTTCTGTAATGAGGTTAGTCCGTTCCGCCGTCGGCGTCTATTCTTCTCTTCTTGGTTCTTTCATCCAATCAGATTTAAAAGTTTAAAAAAATTTTTGCACATGTTGAATGGGCTTTAAAACATGCGGCAAACGTATTTAGGTCAATTTATGGTTTTCTATGTCCCCTCTGTAAATAGAAATAGAGTTCTGGAACGGATTTCGATACTAGTAACTCAGTATGCAATATTCTTCTTCGGCCTGACACTATTGACAGAGTGGTTGTCGTCATTATGTAGTGGCCTATGTGGGAGGAGATATGATTCACGGTACGATCATTCGCTAGTCCTCTCTGGTGGCAGACATCCTGGTGCACTCGTTCAAGGAGACACTCATAGCAGACGTTACTTCAGTCCATTTCATGACTTACTTCGCCTTCTGGTACCCTGCGCTCTGCCCTGTATGACAAGACGCTCGATGGAGTAATTTATATGCTGGAGAACATGACCAAGGAACTTGCAAAGTCTGAAAACGCAACTCTTTACAACTGCTGGAAGACGTAGTTTAATGCCAAGTTCAAAGTGAAGATACTTTGGTGCGAAAGTCCATGACTCTTCTAGTACTAGTATTAGTAGTGTGTCAAGACTCAAAACTTCCCTTCCCTTTGAATTGTAGTTACTTAATATTTTAGGTACAAAGAACTGTGTCCACCAAGATAGATTTTTTTAACCCTTCGCTACTGTTAGCCAACAGCTGCTCTACAACAGCTAGTAGTTAGGAAATCAAAAACCATCACTGTAGCTGCTGCGACAGATGATAGACTTCACTCATGAATTATTAACAATACTGGGACTGACACTAACACAACTGTTTAATGTAATTACGTCATCTGCCCTCTACCGAGAAAGAAGTTTAGGTGAAGTTTAAGAATTTGCTGCAACATGATGAATAACGCTGCAACGCTATTGGAAGAACAATACACCTCTAGGTGTTCGGTTGATGATATTGTTCTAATATTGTATGTGAATATTCAAGCAAGTCAAGCTACAGTTATTATGGCTGAGCTTCGTATGAAACTTGTTTAGTACAATAGAGGCTTTTGTTAGGTTAGTTAATAAGTAAAGAAGGAAACTTAACAGTTTACTTTCACTAATAAACCATTTTAAACATAAATTAACAACAATTGGTCTAAAAAACTGTACACCGTTACAAAGTTACGTCAGTAAACACTATTTTTTTATGCCTTCGTCAAACTGCGGTAGAAATATATTTGTTAAACTTCAAGTTTTCATAAAACAATAGCTAAAACGGTTAAACAAACCATATAACATATTTGTCAAACAACGTGCCAAATAGCAACGATTAAAATGTTTATCACTTGAGATCGTTAATTGGCAAACACCGTTACACCGCCGTACACGTTCAAACATGTTTGTCAAACACCTCGTCAATCCAACTTTTCATCAAACACGTAGATCGTTTGACTTTGACAAACACTTCAAACAAAGCGGTAGACTATCAAAAGAATTGACACAGACAATTTGACAAACAATTTGATCGTTTACAAGGTAATTTAAGCATCAGTCTCCCATAATGTGTGTATTTCACATATTGAAGCTAGTAGTGTACCGCATTGTGGAGAGAAATAAATGAATTTAATAAATATGCGAATAATTATAACTCTTTGTTGTCAATGTTAAACAATTAGGTTGTAATAAAAAAATAAAAAGTTTAAAACCGACTAATAAATTATTCTAAAAATTATGTTTACCACATTATACTCACTCACTTCACTTGCCATTATCAGGGGCGTAGCTAGGGTGGAAGCGGGGCCGATCCGGTTCCTTTTGGGGTGACATCCGGTGAGACTATCGGATAATTTTAAGAACAAAATACAAACATTATAAAAACAAAATCGCTAGCACAGCTGACTTTTACGGGGATTTCCTCACAAGCACAAACAAAAAAAAATATGGTGGTAAAAAGAGTACGACTCTGTGAAGAAAGTACCAAGAAACGAACAATAATACACAAAATGTTAGTTGATCTATTCATCCAAATTTATTTTATCCCCTTCAAAGTATGCTCTTTTAGAAACGATACACATCAAAACATTTTTTGAAACGCTTTGAACGCTTAAATTGAGTTAAGTTCTCGTCACGAATTCTCCTATGTGTCTTTTACAGAATGAAAATGGGTGCCAGGAAGTGGTAATTTGAGTTTAGGAAACGGGAAAAAGTCGGCTGGAGTCATATCTGACGATTAAGGTGGTCAAAAATTCGTTCACAATTATGGCCTTTGGTGAAGGCGGGACTTGCACTTAGGCCTGGCACCCCTAAAGTCGCGGGTTCAAGTCCCACCTGAAACGAATTTTTCCTCCTTACGTTTAAATGTATATGTACAAAATTAGGGTGAAAATGCTTTAAAAATTACAAAAGTAATGTTCAGGCCCAGCGTATTCAAAAATCTGTGTTTAAATAGGTTCTGCAATTAAACTCACAGAGCCGTACAAGTTTCTTAGGGACGCGTTGAATGACGTCACGATTGCCAGACATACGAAGCTATAATTTAACAGTAAAAACCAACAAATTTAGATTAAAACTGTTAAAATTTAAAAAGGATTTTTTTTTAGTTTTTCATATTTTATGCAGGTAAATTTGCTTGAAATAGGTACACAAATACTTCTTACATTATATAGATCGACATATTTCACCTATTGTATAAGTATGCAAATGTATAGGTACATAATGAAGTTTAAATTTATACAAACAATTAAAACTTAATAATGCGGACATAGAATAAGGTAAGTAAATCAATTTACAAGATATTTGCATAATTGCAAAAACGACAAGATTTTTTTCCTAAAAAAATCTGTAATGGAATAAAAACTTTCCTCGATCAGGCAGTCCAGCAACACAGTACAGACTCTTTTTTGTGGCTATTTGGTGATACCTTTTGGAAAACTATTAAAAATTAGTGGTGCCATGTAGACGCAGCTGTGACGAAATAACTCTAATTTTGGCACCAGCATTAAAAGAGGCAGGTGATTAGCCTGTCTCTTATTTTGAATGTCATTGGCTTCAAAAAGAAAGGACTGATATTTAACAAGTTTTGCCCCTTTATATAAAATATATAAATACAAGGGACGGTTAGTAACCTTTAGACTTACATATCAGTTTACAAGATTTGTACCATTTTAAACCTAAAATTGTACGTATACATTATTTTTGGGCTATCATTATTTCTGAAGAGTTTCCCCAAACCACCAATCCATGTCGTGTGATTGAATAGACATGTGCTGGATACAAAATTAAAGCGGCTTGTGTAGGGGTTATATCTTTTACTTTCCAAAGCGCTAAAACAAATTTATTTATTTAGTACATACAGTGTCAATATGTTACTTCCACGTAAAATGTACGACTAATATTATTCCAAGAAATTTCATTTTATTTTTCGCCTGCAAAAGTTCTTCATTTCTCTAAGGGTTCCAGATAACAAACCAAAAGTCTAGCTTTACCTTTAGTTCTGTTTGGTAGATCTGAAAGGATTTAATACTTCTCAGAGTGAGCTCAACGACCTAGCCAAAAAATAAATACCTAATCATCACCTGGGAGCCAATTTTCGACATATAAGAAGCGAGAGTCAATATTTACTGTTTTTCTCCAAAAATTTAAGTCTAGTTTATTGTACCTTATGATGTTTTTGGGCTATTTTAATCGAATATTATTATGACTTAGCAGATTGGCACATATTGTTGTTGTCATACTTATTTATTTAATTTAGCAAAAGATGCTATAAAATTACAAAAATAATGTTCAGGCCCAGTGTCATCAAAAATCTGTGTTTAAATGATTTCCGTAACGAAACTCACAGAGCCGTATAAGTTCCTTGTGAACGCGGTGGATGACGTCACGATTGCAGTAATATTAAGATGAGGAACTTAAAATACAATTTAAGTTAAGTAGTAGTTACTTAAGGATGTTAAATTGCACATGTCTCGTTGCTGGAGTTGGTAACGGCTTAGAGCCGGTACCCTTAAGGTACAAAATTTTAACTAAATATTTTTAATTTAACTATTGCACATTAAATTATTAAAAAATACTCGTTGTCATTGTTGTCAACGAGAACTTGTCAAATTAAACTTAGATTGTAGGGCCTAAGTAATATTTGAAGATTTCCCTCGATTAATCCAGAATCTCAATGTCGGGAGCATCAGAGCCAGACATGTTGACAAAGAGATCAATTTGAAAGTATACAATATCATACAAAAAAAGGAATTTTCCGAATCGGTCCACAGGCAAACGAATTGAAACCCTTTTTCAATCTGTTGATAAATTCATTTAGTTCAATGTTAAAAATAAGATTTGCAGCTGTAAAAGCTAGAAAGAAGAGCTTTTATTTGTAAAATATTTTTTTATCTTACCTTTTATTGTGTTTTGTTATTTGAATATATTTTAAATATATTATAAGTTAAGATAATATTATATGATTCCATGATGTTATGATAGGTATTAAATGATTCCATGATGTCTATCATATAAAATTTATTGCTTATAACTTTCGATGTGGTGACACCGGCAACTTCCGCACCGAGTATCCCAGGCAGCTACGCCACTGGTCATTGTCACTGTCACTTTCTCAGTGTGAGTGTGACATCAGTGACATTTTATTCCATCAAAATCCAATGAATTGCTTTGTAATGCCGATTATTCGATATCGTGCTTATATTTAAAATTTGTTGCAGAAGTGTATGGTTTACCGAGAACCTTCCACGTTACTTTATTTTATTTAAGATAAGACCACAGTTGCGGTATTCAGGTAACGATTTGTTAAAAGTTATGATCGCAATGCGGTGTTTGATGCTTGGCTTTATGATTATTATTCTATACTTCTTTATTATTATAAATTGGTAAAGTTTGTGAGGCTGTAGGGGGTAATATCTGGATCTAATGAACCGATTTTGTTTTTTTTTCTAATAGAAAGCCGCGATAATTACGAGTTTTATAGGCCCAACGAAGTGGGCATGGGCCACTTAAAAATTTGAATATATATGTTGAGCATTCTACAAAGTAAAGAAAAACCAAAAAATAATAAATGTTTAATTTTGTAAGACATTCCAAATCTACAGCAAAGTTTTGTATAACTGGTGATGACTTGCACAATGTGAATGGTTTAGTTCATCCTATTTAGTGTTCCATATTGTTTTCTGATGTAATGAGTCAGTGAATTTATTTTGTTTTTTTTTTTTTTTTTTTATTGTGAAATTTATTGTTAATTTTTTACTTTGGTTTATAAAATATATATTTGTTTATTTTATTTTTATTTAAGTATAGTCTTCTTTCAGAATTACAGTTTTGCAAAGGCCTCAACACTCTCTTTTCTCTATTTTTTGCCTATCTTATCCTGGTTTTCCCTATTGCCTTAACATAGTCATCTTCCCATCTTCTGTAAGGTTTTCCTCTTGTTCTATTCCCTCTCTGGGGTACCACAAATTTGATCCACTTCTCATGCCCTCCGGGGACATGCCCATTTCCACTATAGTGTTCTTACTTTTCACACAATGATGTTGTGGTTCATTTTATCTATTTTCATAACATACTTTGTTCCATGCTTCACTGGCAAGTTTGAAGTTTGGTTTGCTCTTAGTGCCCAAATACACACATCAAAAGTGTCTAGGGATCAACATATATTTTTGCAATAACTTTTCTCCTGATTGATTTTTTTTTTTTATTTCTTTAAGGATTCATCAAATAAAGTGTTTTCGTTTGTCACAGTAACGATAAACCAAGTCACCTTTGCATTAATAAAGAAATTTGCCATTTTCCTAATAAAGGGATTTTTGACATTTGAATCACTAACATTAAAGTTCGAAAAAAAGACTGAAATAACAGTTTTCTTTAAAATTTTATTGGGTAACTTAAACAATTAATAATCTACCGCGTGTTTCTACCGCGAACACTAACAACACAAGAACATCGGTTTGGCATACTCAAAATGAGTTCATCCAAATCACGCTGTGGAATGGCCGCCCATGTTCGTTGCAACAACAAAAAAAGGTCTTCTTGCGACTGGATACCCTCCATATTCGGCAGAGCTCTTCTCTGTAGCATATCCCATGCATGCTCAATCGGGTTCAAGTCTGGCGACTGAGCAGGCCAGGGCAGGACATT
This sequence comes from Herminia tarsipennalis, assembly GCA_945859575.2. Classification (NCBI taxonomy): domain Eukaryota; kingdom Metazoa; phylum Arthropoda; class Insecta; order Lepidoptera; family Erebidae; genus Herminia; species Herminia tarsipennalis. The sequence goes on along the minus strand of OX243831.2, from coordinate 26,278,789 downwards.
GATGTTAGCTGCGGCGAGAGTCTGTCTTACAACTCTTGCGGTGTGCGGTCGTGCATTATCATGCATTAACTGAAATAAGGGACCGATTTGCACTTGTAGAGGAACGATGACGTCTGATACAATCGTCTCAGCATAAATTTGAGCGTTGAGGTTGCCTCTGATCCAAATCAACTCAGTTCTTCCGCCGATCCAAATACCCGCCCATACCATGATGGTTCCACCACTATAAGGATGGACTTCCTGGCAGGATTTTAATCGCTGTTGGCGTCCAGGGGTTCTCCAGTGTCGTATACGTCTTGTATCCGGTCTCATACCAAAACGAGACTCATCAGAAAAGCACACGAAACGCCATTGTTCTTCTGCCCAATTTCTGTGTTCAAGAGCCCATTGATATCGAATCCTACGATTGTGCATTGCTATAGGTGGTACCCGTAGCGGTCTTCGGGAATGAAGGTTCACTTCATGCAAGCGGTTTCTGACTGTTTGGTCGCTAATTAAGTTCCCTGAAGAGTGATGAAGCCTCACGGCTAACATCATGGCGGTTATTGTTGGACCTCTTCCAGTTAAGATTTGAATGTATCGGTCTTGTCTCCGTGTGGTGCAGCGATACCGTCCTCCATGGCGCTCAGCCACGGTACCAGTGCTTCGGTAACGTGTCCAAAGTCGACTGATAACACTCTGACTTGTATTCAGAGCTAAAGCCACAGTACGTTGCCGGGAACCAGCTTCTATCATTCCCACGGCTCTGAGCATTTCTTCCCTGCTTAAATGACGTCGCCGCTCCATAATAACGTTGGTTTTAATCAGTAGTAGGGAAACAGTAGCACTAATAATGTCTTCAATGCGTTGTATGTTTTTATAGGGAAAATATTGACAGCTGATTTTCATCTTTTACTCGAATTTGATTCACAGTTCCTGATTCAAATTATGAAATGCACCAAAAAGGATCCATATAAATTTATAAAATCATAAATTTATTACAAAGCCACATCTCAATCTCAAGAAATCCGCATAAAAATGCTTGATCCCTAGACACTTTTGATGTGTGTATATTATATATATATATACATATTTGTCTTTGATTATATGTATGTTTAATGTCCTTATGAAGATTTCCCACAGTACCCTATGTCTATAAAAGAAATAAAGAAACAAGTCTTCATACCCTACACATAACAGAAATGATTTTTAATCAAGTCAGAGCACCCTCTGACTTGATTAAACACCATTTACTAGTGACCCTGAATGGTACTGTATTCAGCAAATAGCTTTACTTGCGGATCAGATAATGATAAAACCTATAATCTTACTGGTCTAGTGGTTAGTGACCCTGATTGCTAAGCTAGAGGTTGTAGGCTTGATTTCCAGACGGGACACTATTTTGTGTGATCCACAAATTGCCATTCCAAGTCTGGGTGTAAATTCCCATGTCACAAAGGGCTTGTACCCTAATAATTTCATTCCAGCAGGTTTAAATGAAATTTTGTATGGAGGTAGCTTGATTTTTTTTAAATCGGCTGGTTTTAATGAAATTTGGTATGAAGGTAGCTCCAAGATTTCTTTTTTAAAAATAACTCCATTATGGTACACAAAATACACCCAGACTTGGTTGGAGATTAGCACAATAAAGTGAATTTATTATTAATTTAGTTTTTAATTTATTTGTATTATAGTCGCACAACTGATTGCATGATAATACAATCATTAAAAAAATAATAGTATTTTAAGTATTAATTTTAGGTTTGTTAACATGTTGCAGGTTTTAGAATGGAATCTGCAGGTGACTGGTGCTTGATTGAGAGTGATCCTGGTGTCTTTACCCAGCTCATAAGGAAATTTGGTAAGCATGTAGAACATCATGATAGACCATCATCATGATGGTTGATAGGCAAAATTTAACCTATCAACCACCACAAATTGGTCTTCGTCGTCTTCGTTATCTCTTCTATCAATCATAAATAAAAAATATGCAGCATCAAAAAATTACTATTACAAGAAAAAAAATCTTGCAACAATATTTACTGTGTGCATCTATGGGCAATTTTGTTTCAATTCTGAGGGGCGAGTATTGTTATAGTTCAGACACAAAAGACGAAGTACAGACGGTAAGCTTCATACAAATGTGTTCAAGCAAAATACATATAGACATCATTCACAGACAGTATCCCCACTTTGTTCCCAAGGTGAATAAATTTGATGTGCATGTTGCATGAGCAATGTATGAAACTTCCTTCCGATACTGTCAGTATTTTACATTTCAAGGCTATGTATTGTTAATGATTCATGAACAAAGAAACAATTTATTTCTTGTTCATAAATCACTAACAAGGAAGTTTTTTTTATTCTTTAGGACTGGGATGCTTGACTTACGCTTAGGATGACATAGTTATCACCTCCCTTCAATGTCGTAAGCAGATTGTATTGTAGTTGTAACTTATTCCTATTCAACAGATTGAATGGGAGGTGGAAGTCTATTTCAAATTTACCTGCTTTAATTATAATTGGTGCAGTTGAAGTTTTTTGGACTATTTATTTAGTAATTATATATATTAAAAAGTATTGACATAGACACACAAGAATATATTACAAATATTTGATGCTTATTTGCAGCATAGAAACTTTCTGCATCCAGTCCATCCTAGCCATTTTCTTTAGGTTGTTATTTGCTCTAGTGACTATTTAGTCCCTCGGCAGATTTAACCAGCCATTACTAGTTAAACATAATTAACCTGCATGCTATGTTAGTTACTTAGTCTAAGCTAATGAAAAACAAAATATAATGAAACATGCATCAGACTCCATTATAATGTCTGCATGAGTCATACATAACAGTAAACATGTATATCTTCTCATAAACTTTACACTGGGAACTGCAGGCTAATTCTATTTTACCAAACCATTGAAAAAAACCTGTCTTTGGACTTTTGTTTTCATTTCAATTAGTTTGTTTTTTAATTAAGTAAACTAATTTGCTAATGGCTGCTCCTAATTTGGTTTTTATTTTAGGAGCGAAAGGGGTTCAAGTTGAAGAATTATGGACTATTGAAGATGGAATTTTTGAGACTTTGCGGTAAGTTAATACATAGTATATAGTTAGCAAGCACATATTAAAGCAATTTTGGTGGTATAAACATTAACATGGTCATAAACATTAAAAACAGTTAGTGGTGAAATATTTGTTTGTTAAGCCTAATTTTACAGTATTAGCTTATTATGTTTAAATTTGAGGTAGTTAAGGAACCGATTGAATCAGGCGTAACATGGCGGAAATCCATCTTAAGTAGATTATAAGGGAGGGATCCCACCACCCACCCTCGATCTGTGAATCACCACGATTGAAGTAGTAAGGAAATGCCCTTAATACAACAATCGAAATAGATTGACAGACTGCACTCAAAAAGAGAGTCCTGCAACAAAGAAAATTAGTGACAGGTACTCTCACCAAGTCGAGTGGTAGGCACCTCCGGACCCTTGACTTGCAATATTCCGCTTCTACAAAGTGAAACTTCGACACGTGTTTCACCTCTACACGACAAAGGGTGGGTGGTGGAATCCCTCCCTTATAATCTACTGTAGTTCAGGAAGTTAGCTTAAGGAAGATAATTTTATCGTAACAACCGACATTTACGATTCATTAAGAAAAAGTGTAAAATAATCTAAAAAAATCTATATTGATAATTTTGTGAGAGAGATCTGTTCTTTCTGTCTGCTAACTGCAGGTAACCGATATCTACGTGGGTTGAGCAGCAGTTGATAGGCTATGGCTAAGTAGTAATAATAATCTTTATTTGTCATAAATATTATGTTAACATAGCTATTTGGGTCCCTGGCTCTTGTGCTAGTTAACACTGTGTTACAGTAAGTCAGTGTCCCATTTAAAACTATGGGCTACTAAATTATTGTTTTATTTTATTTATTTAGGTACACAAAACAGCTCATAGTACAATTCGATTCAAATAGTTAATACATTTCAGTTTAGACTTAAACTATGTTCGTAATACATGTGTACACATCATGATCCACTATACAATGTGTTAACTAATTACAAATATGAAACTAAAAGCTAAAATAAAGACACATTCAATTAAAAACAAAAAAGAAAACAAAGAATATTTTGAAATGGCTAATTCCTGGCAAGGGTCAAAGGAACAAGCCCTGTGTGACCACAAACATACAAGTCACGGACACAAAGTACATCTAGACTAGGAACAACAATTTGTGGAACACACAAAGTGGTGTCCCGTGTGAGATTCAAACCCACAACCTCTTTCGCAGCAGTTGTACGCACTCTTTCTGCATCACTGAGGCAGTTGATTTTAGATACTTAATAATTTGATTTTACATATTTAAAAACTGTAACTATTATTATAGCTCTTATTATATTGTTTCAGGCCAGTGCATGGACTTATATTTCTATTCAAATACATGGAACACGAAGAACCCTCGGGGCCCATAGTGACAGATAGCCGTCTTGACAAAATTTATTTTGCTAAACAGGTATTTTATTCTATTAAACATGTCCAAGCTGACACTTTATGAATGCCAATGCTCTGGTTTACTAAAAGACATCTGTAGAAAGATCCATGGCCGTATATTTTTACTTTGGCCATTTCGCATCGAGCTTTTTCTTGAAGACAACACACAAAACCAGACTTTAATTTCAAATTAAATAGTTTCATGGTAACATACAAAATCTATTAAAGTTTCGTCGAAGTTGGAACTTATTCTGAACCTCGTCCGGTCGAAACATGTAAAGAAATGGCTTCACCATCACCACTATCAATAAAAACGTCCACGAATCATCCATCACCGCCAAGACGGCCGTTGTGTTAATGGTGGTATCGCTTTTTGACGTTTCGTTTTCAATTACCGCTCTCTAGGAAACCGCGCTATTTTCTTTACCTAGACAACGCTCTAGTGATTCATTCACCGGTATCTTACGGCCGCTATATGACTGTACTAGGAAACCAGAGCTACCAGAGCTTAAGATTCAACCAATGATTGCTTTTTTGGAAACATTGGTTGTTAAATCAGAGTCCGATCACTTCAGGCCAAATTGTTGTTTTTAGGTTATAAACAATGCATGTGCTACACAAGCTGTCATTAGCCTGTTGCTGAACTGTGACCACCCAGATCTCGAACTAGGTCCAGAATTATCGAAGCTGAAGGAGTTCAGTATGTCCTTTGATCCCAGAATGAGAGGCCTCACCCTAAGCAACTCGCAGACAATTCGAAGTGCTCATAACTCCATGGCCCAACAGACACTTTTTGAATTTGATCCCAAAATGGCGACAAAGGTAATGCGCTTATACACTACACTGAATCAGGGACCCTAAATCCTTAAAAAGAAAGGTTTAATAAGAGTTAGGGCCTTAATTCTCTAACAAATTTTCAAGGCCACCTCGATTTAGGGCCCTGATTCAGGGTAGTGTAATAGCCGTTTTAGTTTTAGTGTTTATCATTTATTTATTTGATGGGGAGGAAATTTTTTGACGCCTAAACGGTTTTATATTCTCCCCTTTTTTATTTTGTTTTTGTAAATATCTTGTATATGTAATAATAATAATATCTTGCGACAACTCCCACAACGTCATCTGATCCCAAACTAAGCAGAGCTTGCACTATGACAACCATACAACTGATAAACATACTTATATCATCATGCTTATCACACACAGTTTTTTTCTGAGTGGGATCGAACCCCGGTGGGAGGTTGTCCTCCAGCTTACCAAGAGCCCAGTCAGTATTATCCCCCGTTTTTCCAACATTTTTTATTGTTGCTCTGCTTCAAAGGTGCCTGATGTTGTGTAGCCTCGTACCAGTACAGAACCAGTTCCTGAGATTATCGCATTACAAACCAATAAACGAATAAAAAAACTCTTTAGCTTTATAATTTTACTAGCTGTCCCGTGCAACATCGTCTGCGTAAATTTTCCCCGTTTTTTGCTGCTCCGTTCCTATTTGTCGTAGCGTGATGTTGTATATGCCTATAGCCTTCCTCGATAAATGGGCTATCCAACAAAAGATTTTTTCAAATCGGACCAGCAGTTCCTGAGGTTAGCGCGTTTAAACAAACAAACAAACAAACTCTTCCGCTTTATAATATTAGTATAGATTATAGGTTTATTTGTATCATGTAGCTTAATGTCGAGTTCTCTAATCACTTATTAAATTTGATATGACTCGTACAAATTTACACAGTTTTGTTTATGTCCTAGTTTTTTGTAATAGAATAAATAATTAAAATGGGCGCCTTTCCAAATTTTTTTTGCAAATACATGATATATTCCCAATGGAGCTTATAAGTTAGTATTTATTTGCCCACAATGGTGGACAGATTAGATGTCATGTGTTTCTAATTCATGTATGGTGATTGCGAGTGTGTGTACAAACCTACTTGAATCTGATTCTTTACAAATAAATTACATTCACACTATTTGAATCAAAAATCTTGTATACTTCTCTTGTAAGTTATTTGTAGTGTTTACACAAAATTATTTTGAGTGTTCTTTGTGTCTTTTTAGGATGACGAAGCATATCACTTTGTTGGCTACATGCCGATAGAAGGTCGGCTTTACGAGTTGGATGGTCTCAGAGAAGGTCCCATAGATCATGGCCCAATCGCTCCCGACCAAGATTGGCTAGATGTAGTCCGACCAATTATTATGAAGAGAATTAACGTGTATGTATTTCTAATTTATAAATCATCTACCCACTCCGGCTTCCTACGATGTTTTCTCTTGTATCTATACACATAATATGTACCTATGTATTATATAAACCAGGAAGAAGTTTATCTGAATGATAATGAAAACTGCATAAAAATCGTAAGCGTATATGACAGACTGCGGAAATCGACTTTGTTTCACGCCGGCTCCACACGTTAGAAATTGCTAGAAAATAGCATTGGCGCCGACGTTGGGACGTGAGTTATTCTAGATCCACACGTTGGACGACTGGCGTTGGGACCGACGTTGGGGCCAAAGTGTGGAGCTGGCATCATACTATGCATAGATGATAACAGTTTCTTTGATCCTGAATGTTAGTGTAATGACATTTACTTTGGTACATTCACACTGTTGTATTGAAATTTTGCCAATTTTTACTACAAATCATTTTATTATCTTAAAGCTGGTTTCTACACCGGCGTGAATGGTAGTTGTCAAGTCAAATCAATCTATATTAATGAAACGTCTAACTAAATGATACCTTCCATACAATTTGTATGAAATTGCAAGCTATGACGTCATATGAGGGAGAATTGAAATTATTTGTTATATTGCTGCATTCATAAAGTATAAGGTCGGGGCAAAAGTATTTTCGTATTTTTCATACAAGGAAAAAACAATTTTAGGCATATTTTTTTATTTATTTATAATATGTATGTGCCGTTTTGATCGATGACTTGTTGCCATCTTGTCCATCCCATTGCTATAAAAATGTTAAGATTTTTGATCAAAAACATCTAACTGAGGTTAACTTTATGCTTCCTAAAGAATTCTGAAGTGACCGAAACGGGTGGAAATCTGATAGAGCAAGATTAGGGCTATACAGAGGATGCATCAACACATCCCAGCCAAGCTCTTAAAATTTTTACTGAGTGGCTATAGATGAGTGCGGTCTGGCGTTGTCATGATGGAACACCACGCCCTTCCTGTTCGCCAGCTCCGGCCGGTTTTTCTCAATGGCTTCTTTTAACCTCATCAGTTGCTGACAGTAGAGGTCAGGATCGATAGTTTTACCCAGCGGAAAAGCTCATAGTGGACGATTCCTTTCCAATCCCACCATACACAGCGTCACTTGTTCCGAGTCAGGCCGGGCTTCGCCACGGTCTGCTGGGCTTGTCCATGCTTTGACCACGATGTTTTTGGACATTCTCATCGTTAGTGACCCATTTTTCATCACCCGTAATCAACCGTTTAAGAAATGGGTCGGAATTGTTACGTTTCAACAAAGAATCCTAAATGGAAACACGTTACATTAAGTTTATCTCAGTGAGATCATGTGGTACCCAAAAATCAACCCAGACTTTTGTAAATGACGCGAAACTGTTTTGTGATCAACATCCAGTTCTTCAGCATTATCGTAACTATACTAATATGTCGATCTTGCCACTTTTTCAAAGATGTCACTGATTTTATCCGTGACAGGGCGTCCAGAGCAAGCCTCATTATTCACACTAAAATGTCCGGAAACTTGAAACGCTTGAACCACATTTGTGCTACTCGTATTCATACCGCATTAGGTCCGTAAAATGCACAAATTTGATTCGCGGTGTTCGTCGCATTTTTACCTTTTTTGTAATAAAACTTTAAAATGTACCGATTGTCTTCGTCACATATGTAAGTTCATTATGCTTGCTTGAAAAAGTGTTGTCAAATGGCGGGAACTAGTTTTTTTAATTTATTGCATCTTCAGAATGTCAACATTTATTGGTATTACATAAACCAGCCAGATTCAGTACAACCAATAAGGTTTGATTACTAACAATACATTCAAAATTCTAAAATACTTTTGCCTATGATTTGTATTTGATGTGTGTACTACTAAAAAATAAAAATAGAATTTACAAAGCGACGTAATAAAAAAAAATAATACACTTGTGTTGCTTTCGAAATGTATTACAATTTTTAGTGATAATTATACTTCACTGTATGCAAATGCCAAGTTGAAAAAAATGTACTAGAAATGGGAACTCGCACTTTCATTTAGCAGACGCCTACCACATGTTGTCTTAACAACAAGATTGCGTGAGAAATCTCGCGATTTACTTAGTTCTTTCAGTGTGAAAGGGGCAAAAGTGTTTTCTGTTCATGTCTAGCCCGTTCACGCCACGGATCTCAGCTCTTTCTTTTTGACTCTCGACGCAAACCATCTGTAGGTATCTGACACATGAACGGATATGGATGTGTTTTTAGGGTTCCGTAGTTAAAATGGCAAAACGGAACCCTTGTTGTGTCGCCATGTCCGTCCGTCCGTAGCTTACCTCAGAGACTATTAGTACTAGAAAGCTGTAATTTTTAATGGACATGTGTATTAGCCGACAAAGTAGTAAAATAAAACTTTGAAAATCATTTATTTTAGGGTAGGTACCTCCCTTTCATGTAAAGTGGGGATACAATTGTATGGGGTACCATTGGATAGGTCTTTTAAATTATTTAGGCGTTGTTAAATCCATTTTTGATTGAGGGATCCGTTTGTGAAATATTAAGCCTTAAAGTGTACATTTTTGTTAGATTAAAGTGTCTCCCCTCCCCTGCCAGCTAAATGGTTGTTATTGGTGATTTAAAAAAAAAACTGGGTAGTAGTATAGGTATATAATGAAATGAAAAGGAAAACTATCACTGCTAAGTAGGCTTTACAAGTTTATGAGGAACAGCCGACCAAGTGAGAAGTAACAACATTTTCATACAAAAAATTATATAACGTTGTTAGAAGTATGAAAAAAATACTAACTGACGCATTATTGCTCTGGGCATCTACGGAACCCTATATGCACTTACCCGGTTTTTATAAATCGTCATCATCATCATCATCATCATCAGCCCGTTTCGGTCCACGGCTGGACATAGGCCTATCTTAATTTTCGCCACAATTTTTATAAGAGAGCTATATCAGGCTACTTCTAAGCATTATTTGATGAAAATCCGGTTAGCCGCTTTAAAGATAAATTATTTATTTTCTATCTTACTTAGCAAGAGATTTTAAAAGCAAAGTAACTTTATCTTGCCATTAAAAATTACAGATACACCCAAGGTGAAATTCGCATCAATCTCATGGCTTTAGTGTCTGACAGAAAAATGATATACCAAAGACAGCTACAAGATCTGCTCAACGAAACCCAAATGCTTGGCATGGAAACTGACGAAGTAGACAGTGAAATACCAAGACTGAGGATGTTAATTGAATACGAAGACGTCAAAATGGCCAAATATGAGCAGGAAATGGCTCGTCGTAGGCACAATTACTTGCCATTTATAATAATGCTATTGAAGATATTAGCTGAAGAGAAGAAATTGACTCCGCTGTTGGAGAAGGCTAAAGAGCGCGCAGCCAAGAAGGGCCCGAAGAAGTTGAAAGTATAACACGAACAGTGGGGAGGTCTGCGGGTTGAACGCGTGCGTGGTTCGCGACGCGTTTCCCAGTCCAGCCCCTCACGCGTACTCCCCGCCTCTGAAAATATGCAATATACACTAGGAGATTTAGATGCTATTTATACAGAGCAACAGGACTCATCATTATTATTAAATATAGAACCACAGCAAATATTAGAACAAGTTATGACTGAATCTCAGGAAGATTTAGATAATACTACGTATGAAACGCTGGAGCCACGGCCTTCGGTAAGTAATGTTGTACTGACACTTGACTCTGATGACAGTAAGGACTTTATAAGTGAACCGCAAGGTTTATTGATTGATAATGACGCGGATGTGGATGTGGATGTTGATGTGGACGTTGACGTCGAGATGGATTTCGATATTGATTTGACAGGTCAGATTGATCTTAATGTGACTGACACACAGCAAGACCTAGATTACGAGTCTGATTAATTTACTTGTATGTATTATTAATTATGATCTTTAAAATAATATTATTCAAGAATAAGTACTAAATGTTCGTATTTACTTCAGGCGCGGATTCAGAACTTTGTTCAGGGGAGGGGGGCAATATTTGACTCAACCGGCCAAATGTGGGTCATTATCATGAAGGTGGGTGGGGTTGCATTTGATTGATGCAACACAGGTATACTAGGCACCACCGTCAAAGAGGGGCAATTGTCTGTCAAAATTGTCAAATTCCCCCCATATAAGGTCATTCAGTTGGGTCTGGGGGGGGAGACAATTGCCCCTGTTGCCGCCTCCTTGGATCCGCGCCTGATTTACTTCTTGTTCTACTACTGTCAATCGAAAAATGAAATGTTAGGATAATTAAACAACTATAATAAAAATATGTATATTTATTCACTAACAATATTCATATATGTAACTTATTGAAAACATCAAGTCAAGCAATTAAATCCTTCTAAATATAGTCATTAAGTACAATGTGGATCATTGAAGAACATTGCTTGTAAATATTATTAGCACTGGTCCATGATTTGCATAAAATGCAGTATTTCTATTTATAAAAACATGTGATTTTGCTTATTCATGTAATAAACATTACACTACTTTTGGGGGCAGTCGTGTAAAAGATTAATAACTGTGCTCTATAAATTTAAATGTGGATCTATCAAAATTATTGTATCTGTGTAATTGATAAATTGTGGTTATAGGTATTATGTATTACGTATTATGTATTACAAGTAGTTATACAGTGTGTGAATTGACGAAGTTAAAGAGTGGTGCGAGGCGTCACACGAACTTCATAGCTAAATATATCAGGTACATTTGATGTGGATGTGCTTAACTGTAATAGAAAGACGTGCAAAGCTAAACATTATTGTTATTTGTAATATAAATTGTATTCAAAGTAAATAGGACATTTATAAATAATACATGTAATCATGCAGACGAATTTTCCGCGTATATATTATAATGTTACATATAGGTATTGTCATTTTGTTTGCGTCTTATCGATCGCCGTAAAATAATTATTATTTACATCTTATTATTATTATTTTGCTTAAAACTAAATACTAAACCTAATTAACGAGAGTTTCTTTATGTATCAAGTTTACATGAGTAATAAATTAATGAATTTGTGGTGTGATGTGGCACATTGAAATAGTCTAGCTTCTGTTATTTACAACGGGGACAATATACTGATACAATGGCGAAGATGCGGTGACGCAGTGACATGAATGATGATTTAGGAGAAATTATTTACAGAGATAGGTACACATATTGAGCTTAGCTGCCTGCTATGTTCTATGTCATTACGTGGATTCGGAAAGCAATCATCTGATTTTTCGAACAGTCAATATCACTTAAGAGTATCACAGATTAGTTTGTCAGTACAATTTTGACTAAAAAGTAAATACTATCACTGAATAATATGTTTCGAAATTCAGTAGATATAGTTTAGAGGCTATCGTATTATGTTGAATCCAAGTAATGAGTGAACAGAGGCTGGTTGAATGTTGAAGTGGCGCTCGTCGTGCCGCTCACGTATTCGGTTGCAATCCTTTGGGCTTTATCATCATAGACGCCCGCTTCAGTGTGTAGTCCCAACCTCTCCAGCGGAACCATACGATGCCTATAAAAAAAAATTAAAAACCTTAACATTCTTCTTACCAACTTGCATTCGAATCGATTTAAGAATTGATTTCGGTGAGGTATGTCAGACAATGTTTCGTTCTCAATATTATCAAGGATTGTATGCTGTGCTTTCTACCTTGCGTTCAGGTGACGCATAAGAAGTCTTGACGCGCAGTTTACTTTTCATACTTATGTCTAAAGCCTTGAAAAATATAGCAGTAGTTGTGAACGCTAGTCACCTGAATATATGCGTATAGTTCAATTGTAACATACCTTGTCTCGCAGTTAGGTCCTGCGGGTCGTGTAGGTAGAGACCGTTGAGTCCGCGACCACAAGATTTCCACCACCATCCTCCCTTCAGCATCGAAGCACAGTTCAGTGATGATCTGTCATTATCCCTGTAAATAACATACAAGTTTATTTCGATGTTTGTACATATGCATATTTCATTATACTATTTATAGTAATGCAATTTATTCATGAATTTGTTATGTAAATAAATGGCAAGTCACCTGTTGTAGGTCGAGAACGGGCTGTTGTTAGATCCGTACCAGGGGTCGTTAAGGGAATCGCCAGCGTTGCCCTCATAGCCATCGATTTCAAGTTTGTAGTATTCCGCTTCCGAATATATCTTGAAGTGCGAATACTGTGCATATCTGTTTATTAAAATCATTCATATTAGAAAAGAAAATCTACTGACACGTACTTCGAAGACTCTATGATAAACATTTTAGGAAAACGTCACAGATGTCACTTTTGTCGGTATTTAATTTCAAGTTAAGAAGGCTTTATGATCGTGTCATGTGTCTCTGGTTCTTAAATAAAATAATGGTAAATAATTTAGGAATTTTGCCAAATATATGTCTAACAAATTGAATTTGTGTAGAATGGTTATTGCTCTTAGCTTCGTAGGAAATATATACATATAGTGGTTCGTAATTTTTTAGATGTTCTTCAATTTTGTACCGTGTGTATCATAATGTCATTTTTGGTCGGTCTCTATTGTTAGGATTGACAAGTAGATTCAACGTGCCTATTCCATTAAACCCACTCTCTGCATGATGGTAGTGTAACGTTCGCGATAGGAATAAAAAATAGTGTTATTGCGTGACGTGATCAATGCAACAGTCTTACTATACTATTTATTTACAACCTACTTATTTATTTTAATCAGTTGTAATAAACCCATAGACATAGATACTGGACTGCGCCATAACCTCGCAAAACTGACCACTCTTTAGACAAGTGCGGCCAATGCTTGTCTCTTTTCTGTAATATGACATGACATAGACAGAAGCGACGTGGACCTCTAGAAAGAGAACAGTAGGTCTCTCACGCTTTGCAACCTGTATTAACTTCATACATTAAAGGGGGACGCGCAGTCCAGTCTCTTATGTTACGAATAAACCTTACCTCTTATTACCATCGAAGTCTTCCAGTTCCACCCGGAGCATATAATCGTCGTTGTTTGTCAGCATGTATATATTCTCGTTGCCGAGCCAGAACTCTTTACTCGGGTCACCGAAACCATTCTTGTAGTCGTTCCAATCTCGGTTGAAGTTCTCGGCCGGGATACCGAAGTCATCGCGGCGATGTATAACCTGTAGCCATATTTTTAATTCAATCTTAGTTTTTAATTATCTATTATCTAATTATATATAGATAAACTAATAGCAATGATAAATATATCTAAATATCGATGTGTAGGTATCCGAGAGCTACATTATAGCATTTTTGAGAAATCAGAAGAATACGTAATGAAAATAGATTGCATGCATTTACCACATTTTTTATTACTTAATAACCATTAATATTATTATTACTAGAAGTAAATACATAAATATATTACATAGGTATTTTATTTACTTATTATCCAGAATTTGCTGATTCTATATTTTATAATAGTTATGATGGTAATATTTAGTCGTTTTTTTTTCAGTTCAATCCTTGAAATGCCTAATTGATATCAGAATTCTCCAATGTATTATTATTTTAAAACAAGCATTTAAAGCAACGTCAACAATCAAAGTATTTGAGATTCGGACAAAATTAAAGTCTCCTACTTTTTGGTGTAAACTAATCTAGATAAGTTATAGTGTAACAAGTTTTAACAAGATAGTCGGTCGAGGGTTTTGATAAACGTTTATTCGCTACATTTCCGTTCAAGGAACATTGTTGGATTATTTGGTAGCTACAGGGATGTTGAGTGCACACTTCTCAAGTGTTTCACGCTCTCTGACAAAACTGAAAAGAAACGTTTATTATTTTCCTAGACGATTTATAGATTTGTGTATATGGTATTGCACGCGTAAAAAACAGTACTTAATAATATTAAAACAAAATCGATGAAATTTATCTGATGGCATATGTATTACCTAATAATTTAATATACGCATGCAATATCTGTTACGAAATGTTAAAAAATCTGAGGGCTCAAGCCGTGTGCTTATTTCGACTTCTTTATATGGAATGAGTTTATCTGTGACAAATCAAAAAAGAGTCGTAATTAGTATCCTTTATCGGCTGCTATTGGTCAGCTGGTTTATTGTTGTAATAAAACTTTTTATAAAACAAATAATATTATGAAAAAACGAAACAACTTTGTTGATCAAAAGTAGACAACAGCTGGAGCCCTCCCTTACTTTATTAAAATAGGTAGTTAAGTGGTTTATGACCGTATACTCAAATGCTACTCACTTTTAAGACGCCCGTTTCATGCATGTTGCACGTAAACGGGCGTCTTGTCCCTGTCATTTTGAGGTCAATAATTGCAATAGAAATACTTTTTGAGAGCGTCTCAAAGTTGAGTGTCGTTTGAGTCGCTGACCTGTATAGTACTAGTATGCTAGACTGAATACACAAAGTTCCAGCAATTTTTTGTGCCGATTCGAATGAGCGTCCTGTGAGTTTTTTTGACATTTATGACAAATGACCGTCGTATATTGTGCGTTCATCAAGTCCTTTGGCTTCTTAATGTTGGCACCACTGCGCGAAAGCAAGACGGATATAAAATGTTACCAGCTTCAGACATTATGCCCTTAAGGTGAAATCACGTTTCAGTTTACTGTTTAGATTGCGTCACATTTTTAATTGCATCCTTTTAATAATAGGCGCGTCTTCCCTAAATTAATATTAAATTTGTTAACATACTACAATCGAGATTGTTTAATAAAACCTAAACCCCTCTTTACTAATCGCTATCTATATGAGACAAATGCGAGTAATAAGTGCGCGAGTTTTTATACCTTCTTAAAGTGTAGCCATAATCCCTACTAATATATAAATGTGAATGTAAGTTTGTTTGTTACGCTTTCACGCGAAAAGTATTCAACGGATCATCATGAAACTTTGTACACATATTCTTGAAGGTATTAGAAGTAACATAGGATTATAAAAAAAGGGGAAAATTTACGCAGACGAAGTAGCGCGGGACAGCTAGTAATTTATAAAACTACGCAGTTGGGTAAATAGTCTGGTGACGTAATAGGGTAAATGTTAAGTGAACAATTGGCAACAACATATCCACTACTATCAACTTTTAGGCCGACTATACGCGAGTATCGTACTTGTGTATAATATGCTATGCAAGCTGCCTTAGGTTTGTGTAGAGTTTATTATACTTGCATATTGAGCGTACCAAATGTCAAAATGAAATAGAAGTCTTGTTGTCGGCGGAAGCCTGTCTATCGTATTAGTACTATAAAGAGGTCAGTGCGTTTGAGTATTTGGTGGATAGTAAATAGTAAATACGTGTAAAATTTCAAAAATAAATGTTGTCTTCAATTAGTACATTTTTATTTCACTTTTGTTTTTCCCTATTTGAATTTTTGTATTATAATTTGATCATGTTGCATAAAAATAATTTGTAGGCTAAAACACTTATCTTGATTAATATCCATTATTTTGTTGCTTGGATGTGTTACAATGGTGTATCTATTGGTTGCAGCACCTTTGCAAACAAACATTTTAATAGTAATTGGCGATTGCAAAGAGTTATCGCGAGTTTTACTTGCCTATTTTATTTGAGAATGTAGCAGTAAATGTAAGTGATACAAGCTGTTTATTTTAAACGTTCATAAACATTTTTTTTGTCTAACTCTTTACAAAATTCAATCATCCCTGACTATGACTTTTTTATAAACTAATCTCTGGTTTCATGGAATCAATTCAATCAAAGCAATAAGAAATGACTAAAAAATAAGTCATTCAGTCGAGTCAATTGCCATTATATTGTAGATCCTGTCCGTGTGAACAAAAGAGATGCAGTATAAAGCGGCTCGCCGGCGGCAGTGTGAACGGTCAGCGATCAACAATGAATATCTGTTTCTCTTTTGTTTTTGAACGATATAATCGCTACACGCTTGCTCGCCGTTGGTGGGACAGGTGCCTTACAGTAAAAAAAAATAATTATAGAAATTAAAATACCCGCCTGCACAAAAAATATGGAAACAAGATCCCCTACATAATTATATAATTTCATGCAGTCGGAGGCATTAATGAATTAAAATTATAATTATGTAGGGGATCTGGTTTCCATCTTTTTTGTGCATGCGGGTTTTTTTATTTCTATAAGTTTTTTTAATATTTAATACTTTTTAGTGGATAAAGGGTGTAACCGATGTAACAACTAACTTTTATCACAGCTATTGTCAAGTATTGAAAATTGAAAAAAGACTGGTTGCTTACTAACTTTTTTAGTTTTACAGTCATAATCATGTTATACCTTTTTGAAATGCTTAAGATGAGCTCTTGAAATTGATACCCATATTGCAGTATTCAAAACAACTTTTTTTTTCCACACCTCTTTATTTTGACATCTCACAGCCGCCATGTTTGTTTTTTTGAAACATCACAGAACACTTGGGCAATCAAGACGAATGTAACGACGTATTAATTGTATATATCCGTTAAGTGGTCTGTGAGATATGAGGTAAAAAAGAATATTACATACATACATACTTACATACATACAAGATACGCGCGAAAAACATAACCCTTCTTTACAGTCGGGTAAAAAAAAATTTAAAAGCCATTAAAGTTATCTAAGGTTTTTTGCCGTATCGTGCTCATTGCATCGCGTAGTATTCATGATCATTATTGAAAATTAGTGTTGATTACATTTCACATCACATTATGAACAGAATTTGGACTGTCAAGGGTCTCACTGACAATACATACATCAATCCAAATGGCGTGGACGTCTTTCCAAAACTTATCCGTGAATGTCAAAAACGTAATCCATATGAATGGACGTCGTTCGGATTTGAAATTCCAAAGTGACGTTCGTCCAGTCCAAATGGACATATATAAAGCCACGCCATTTGGAAGTCAGGGTGTTAAGGGGTGAAAGTGGGGGGTCGAGAAATCTCACAAGGGGGAGAGGGCTTGGCAAGCTCGCGTATTTTTCCCTTCGGCCACATTCGAAACCAAGTTTCGAAACCGGTTTCGAAAACAGAATATTTTTTCTTCTTTCGAAATTGGTTTCGATAAAAGAATAATACTTCTTCTTCCGAAACTGGTTTCGATAAAAGAATAATATTTCCTCTTCCGAAACTCTGTCAAAACTCCCGTCGATGTCACCAAAGGGGCTAAAAATAATTCCCCACAGTCAACGATCCATAATAAACAAGACTTTTATAAAACATCCAAATACACTGCGAATATTCAATAAACTGCGAACAAAAAAGCTAACTATTAATCTATTGACTATTAAAACTTTTATTTAGCAAATCAGTAAAAATTAGATACAAAATATTGCCTGCCAAGGTTTCTTCTTTATTCTATTATTTTTCTAAGTGTTCAAGGTTAATGTTAAAAGAGGTTTGTAACTATAGGAAAATAAAGATTCGTTTTCGTTGTGTAAACTGATTGTGACTGAGCGATTGTGTTGATGGTGACACTGATTGAACAGCAGTTTCATAAAATGGAGACAGTTACAGTCAAGTGCGTTTTTAGTGTCAATTTTTTTAAGCTATTGCATAGCTTTTATCGCGGGCTTCAAGCGCGGTGACCGAATCAAGAAATTCCGTAACGAAAATGAAACCTAATACTCCGCTTACCATGTAGCTCGGCCGAGCTATGTAACGTATATGGTACGGCTGTACGAAGCTCGCACGGATCGAGACGAGCTGCTCCGAAATGTAATGAAAAGAAAAAATAATAATTAAAAAAAAAATAATAATAATAGAATAAAGAAGAAACCTTGGCAGGCAATATTTTGTATCTAATTTTTACTGATTTGCTAAATAAAAGTTTTAATAGTCAATAGATTAATAGTTAGCTTTTTTGTTCGCAGTTTATTGAATATTCGCAGTGTATTTGGATGTTTTATAAAAGTCTTGTTTATTATGGATCGTTGACTGTGGGGAATTATTTTTAGCCCCTTTGGTGACATCGACGGGAGTTTTGACAGAGTTTCGGAAGAGGAAATATTATTCTTTTATCGAAACCAGTTTCGGAAGAAGAAGTATTATTCTTTTATCGAAACCAATTTCGAAAGAAGAAAAAATATTCTGTTTTCGAAACCGGTTTCGAAACTTGGTTTCGAATGTGGCCGAAGGGGTATTTTTTATTCGTAAGAAACCATCTAATATTTTTTTCATTATGTTTTACCGGATTTTACATTCACTGCTACCCCTTCCTCAGCCCGTCATGCGAGCGACTTACATTTGACCAGTGTTGAGTCAAATGTAAAATCTTAAGTGAGATTAGAGAGGGGGGAGGGGTTCAAGCCAAATCTCACGTTATCTCAGTAGAGAGAGGGAGAGGGAAAAAATCGCTCAAAATCTCAAAATCACTTCATGGTCACGGACTTTAAAAAACGTTAAGTGGTTGTTATGTGACCATTTTTAGATTTAGTGATCAGTTTGTGAAATATTAAGCTTTAAAGAGCAAATTTTGCTTTAACCCTTCACCACCTACCACCTACTTTTGTCACACAACCATTTACTACACATCTGAGAGACCCTAGAGTAAAATCGATGTTTCTTTGTCAGATTGAGGGCTTAAACCTCACAACAAACAATGATTTTACTACAGTAAAATAGTCTGCAGGTGATTAAGGTCATAACTGATATTACAAAGTTACAAAGTTATTTAGTGTTATGTACACATACGGGAGCGTTATTAGTATATTAAAAACTATCACAGCTAAGTAGGCTTTACAAGTAGGGTTTACGAGTGACAGCCATAGGCGAAACCAGCGGGGTGCGCGGGGGACTTTTCAAACATAGGTACAAGTCACTGACAAAAAGTAGACCCAGACTCGGAATAACAATTTGTGGATCACACAAAGTGGTGTTTCGTGTGGGAACCGACCTCTTGCGTAGCTACCAGACCGCGCCACTGAGGCAGTGAATTGAATTTATTTGCTCTCTTTGTGCCTCCAAAAGGATTTTTTGGGGCGCCCACCCCTCCGTCGTGCGTGCAACTCACACACTTGGCTGGTGCCAGGCGAAAATAAATGGCTCACCTCCCCCCCCCCCCCCCTCCGATCCGCCCCTGGTGCCAGCTGATCAAATGAGTAACAACATTTTCGTACAAATTCTATTGAAAATTATTATTATGTAGGTATAACGTCGATAAGAAACATAAACAACAGAAAACCCACTTCTTAAGCCGCATTATTTGGATGGGGGGAGGAGGGAGCGACTAAGGAACCCTACATTGTGCGTGGCCCGAGATGCACTTGTCCGGTTTCTTCTTTTTGAAGTACGGAATCCCAATAAAAAGAAAGTAGGTAGTTAAAGAAAACTTTAAGGTAATGTGAAATCTCAATAGGGATTCAACCCCCTAATATCCCCTGGGTACGCCCATGATACATACACTACACTATTCAAAGACTTTAGATAGGTTTTGCAAGAATTCTGATGTTGCAGTTGATGTGATGTACCTAATAGTTTAAAACCTTTATAACTGTTATACCACCTATACAGGACCTAATTCAGGCAACAAACTCTAAGGGGTAAACTCGCGTGTAGACAACGTAATTAAAAAAAAATCGCTGGGTACTTACTGCATTTTGATCTTTATACCGCATCGGTTTAAATACATCATTTGATTTAATAATTGATTTGTTTAGTTAATATACACTTGACTTAAGTAAAAAAAGTTGATATTTCTGGTTACATTTTTACGACGATGAAATCTGTTGAATTTATTCACAATTTTAATGGGCAATAAATCGATTGTGTTACAGGTACTGATTCTCCCGTCTCCCCTATCAATTTATCGACTGATTCCAAAGTCAGTAAGTTACCTACCCTGTATACCTAATTCGTCAATGAGATCTAATTTACGTAATGTTTGTTCTTTACTGTGTTAAGGCCGAAACGTGTTATTGTAGTGTGGTGTGTTGTGACGCGTCAGAAGCCTATCCACACTGCATTACTGTATCTATGGCTAGAGACACATTAATTCAGTGTGGTGTGTTGCAGCGCGATCTGTCGTGACGCAGACCGCTCGCAGGCGATCGCGCTATGGTGGTGGGGCTTCTGACGAGTCACAACACACCACAGTAATGTATTTCTAGCAGAGAGAATATTTTTAGGAGGGGCGGGGGGGGCACTCCATACCTAAATGCAACAGAAGCTGGAATTTTTGTTTTCAGCAAACCATCTTGTGGCACATCTTTCCACAGGTCTTTCAAAAACATTATAATTAAGTGAATATTTTTGGAAATAATCGTTCCAAAAGTTGATTAAATTGTGCCCTTAACTTTTGAACCGTGTAACCAAAAATATGAAAAAAATCACAAAGGTAGCGCTTAATAAATACTTTAAACTGAAATTGTTTTGAACATGGTCGGATATAGTTATTGCCGAAAAACTGCGTTTCTTAACCAAAGGGTGTAAGTGCCATGAACATACGCTCTTCTACTGATACACATGATACACTGAGCATGGTCCACATGCTCTTGCCCGGTTTTTTTCATATAGGTATTCGCTACCGCGTCTACGCAGCTCCCGAGTAAACTTGATATTCTTTTCGGAACACTTCAGCCTGCATCCACCCTGGATCAGTCGTTGCAGCAACGTTCTATCGGCGAAGTGTTTTTCGCTCAGCCCGGATTTAGAGACCCAGGGCCCCTAGGTACATTTAAATTGAACCACCCCCCACCCGTCTTCGTCTGGAGGGTTTGAGGAGCTATGTCTTTTGTAGAAGTTACAGGTCCTTGCTGTTTATTAGACCAGCTCCGGTTGGTTGGTTCTTTTTTTGCTTCCAACCACTCCAAAACCTACTGGGGAGACCCGTGTCCAGCAGTGGGACGGGATACGGACATACGGGTCCAAATTTTATGTTATTTTGTTTTTTTTTTTTTAATTACAATTACAAAGACAAGCTTTTGAGCGTAAAAGTTCTGCCACCGGACCCCCTAAGCTGGCTGGGGCCCTAGGGCCAGGGCCTTGTAGGCCTAGACGGAAATCCGGCGTTGGTTTAGACATACCATACTGAGCTCGGTAGGTACCTACTTATTGTTAATATATACATATAATATAATAATAATAGATATAATAATAATATAAAATATAGATATAATAGACTTACCGTCCAGCCGCCATCCGCGATGTTTTGCTCGCAGTAAACCTTCAGGAACCAGTAGGTGGTCCCCCTGATTTGTAAGTAGTACACGCCCGACTCACGCATGCCTCCGTTCATCAGGTCCACGCACGAGTACCCCTGCAGAATGACATCACACGTTGTTGAAGACATACTTTCTGAATATTAAACATTGACTCACACATGCATTTACTTTAGCTATCTGCGGAAACGATAGTGTGGGGGTCCTTTAGTAAAGTTTCTAAAGATACAATGTCTTACACAATACTCTATTCGCAAAGGCACAATATCATATTCGCGATGCCTCCTGAATTATAATTCACATACCTTCAATATGCATAAAGAGAATGAGCGTTTCAATGGCTATAGGATTGCAAGTACGCAAACAATGCTATCAATTTTAATGCCGCCGTTATGTAGGTATATCGTTACGCAATATAAAATAACTTTCTTTCCATTTTGGTTTGGTGCAGGCAGATTGATTACCGGTCCCCTTTGAAACTTTCTCGAGATAATTACCATTTGTCTAAATGTCAAATTTTTACATTTGCTTACAAATATTTTGTCATAAAATAAACAATTCACCATAATTATGCCAATTATTGTGAACGGCCTCAGCACTTCACAATTTATACGACGAAGAAGAAAGACCGACCGACACGTTGACCGACTCTTTTCAGTAAGAAATGCGATTGCACGTTAGCTTTACCCACATCTCATGCGGTACTGCTTAAAGTATAATATTGTAGGTACGCTACATGGTGGTTAAAATATTTTATTTAGAGATATAGGTACTTAATTGAGTGGTTTAAGATATGATAAGTCTCTAGATATTTTAACAATGATCACAATGGGCTTCAACGATATTGAATGGTGGTGAGCAGGGACTCTCTTACGGTACACATCAGTTGATATCTGATATTATCCAAAGTGCGTACCAACCTTTCCACCTAAATAGAACAAATAAAAGTTCCTCTTTGTATTAAGAGGTCGAGGTCGTCCATGTATACGCCGCTTGTTGTCGCTGGTAAAGTCCAAGTAATAGAAACAACAATTAGGGTTGAACTACATCTGGCCGCACCGAAACGCACTTTCCCATGCCTCTATACTTTTCCGTCACCTAGAACGATCATTTACTAGAACTACTAGTATAGTATAGTAGTAGTATAGTATACTAGTATGGTATAGTATAGTATATCTGTGAACGCACGCGGCGGAATCTACGAAGCGTTCGGAAACACGCTCAACCCTAAAACAACATTTTAATAATGACCGACTTATTTCTTTTCCTATTTTTTTTAAAACGACTCTCACATTAGAGTACAAGTCCTGTGTCGCGGGGGACTTTACAAACATACCTACAAGTCACGGACACATTTTTTTTATTATTTATATTATTGTTATGTTTTATTATTGTGGTTATTGTATTAGGTACCTGCGTATTTACTTAGATTTAAAAAAATTAAGCCTATTATACAGCTTCTAAAACATTAATAGTTTATTAAACATACCTATTACCTAAATAAGTTTGTAGCTAAATCATATTAACTATCCCCACCCACTGTGATATAATTGAATTAACACATAATAAACAAAGTAATATTCTCAATTATAATGATTTGCCACTGTAATTAGTAAAAGCTCTAGATACCTACCTACAAAGAAACAAAGCGTTCTTTTTTGGAAATCTTACGGATCATTCACGCGTTCTGGAAAGCCAATTACGAGGTCGGCATTTACGTTTATGGCTACTCTGACAGTTCATTAATACCTATTACAATGTGAGCAGACATTTCTCATTGCCAAACTGTCTATTTGCTGTCCAAATCTGGCGGCAGTCTGTGTTAGCGGATGTTTTGTTCACGCGAAGATAATAATTATTCTTACGTTGAACTACATTGCGCAATGTCTATATAGGTACTTGTAGAGACTAGCTAGAGACCGCAAGCTTTCCTTCTATAACATATGTGTTACCGTACACTTGTTAGATAAGTTCACTGACAATAAGGTAATCAGTGTCTAACGGTATAGGTAACCCGTTGCAGGTCGTGAGAAATTTGTTAAACTTTATCAGTTTTTCTGTGGTTTAGTTTGTATCGACATCATAAGCGTACCCACTGATTATAAGTGGGACTTAATGAATAAACGATAAATCACTTTATCGATGTAACATTACATAGCAATCAGATAAACGTAGCGATGAATGATAACTTCCTATGTAACGACTTTCATCTTAGTCGCGGAACAAAACCTTCAATCATTTGGTACCTATTATGTTTCTATATTATATTAGTTAACTCTATGGCTGTCAAGGAAGTGAGGCACAGTTCCTATGCCGCGGTGAAACTTGCGGTTATATACAAATGTTGACAGTTGCTATTTACCCCGTGATTGTTATCTAAATTACCAGTACTTACCTGCACAGGTTCTTGTGATGTATTGATTGAGTATAATATTATCTATAATATCGTTTGGTAGAGTTTATTTTGATTATATACCTAGTGCTATTTTTTTTAAATAATATAACCCCTCCAGCTAAGCTCAATGGCTTGTATAAGCAGTGGGTTCACGTAGGTAGAAATAATGGGTACGATTTGAACCCGCAACCTCACGATTGCGAGGCCCATGCCTATTTCTGGGTTACGTACTGAACCCACAGGAGATAGGGCCTACCCACCGATGATATTATTAGTTAAGTCCTAAGCAAGAGTCGATAATAACTTCTTCATCTTCTTTATACAAAATGAAACAAAATGGCTTCCCGTATAACTGTCCCTACTCCTTAAGTTAAATGTAAACGTAGCCAACACGGAACTCTTATAGTTTCACTTTGTCCGTCCGTCCGTCTGTCTGTCCCCAGGTTACCTTAGAGACCCTTAGTACTAGAAAGTTGTAATTTAGCATGGATATACATATTAGTTTGATTTGACTGGCCTGTTGGCCTAGTGGTTAGTAACCCTGACTGCTGACCGGAGGTCATGGGTTCGATCCCCACCCAGGATAAATTTTGAGTGATGAGCACGATGGTTTATTCTGTATCTGGGTGTATTTTACCTATAATATGTATGTATTAAGACATATATATTGTATGTTTATCAGTTGTCTAGTTGCCAAATTACAAGCTCTGCTTAGTTTGGGATCAGATGGCCATTGTGTGAGTTGTCCCAAGACATTATTATATATATTTTTTTATTTATAGGTAAGCAAATGACTCCATTCCACATTATGTTAAGTGAAAATAGAGTCCAAACGCAAGGCCAGCCAGTAGGTACAGCACTATGTGCAGTACTGACTGTCATTATCTTGCTGGTGGGCAAGGACAGTCAGTACAAGAAAAGTCAGTAAGGTGCTTCTTTACGCCTCTTCTGAAAGACCCCATGTCGTTGTCGTCGTTATTATATGTAGTTACGCCGACAACGTGAAAAGTAAAATTTTGAAATTTCCGGTACACTACACGTAAAGTGGGGATGTGAAACCAGCTAAATGGCTGTTTTTGAAGATGTGAAAATTGGAAAAATAATTATTTACGCAATGAATTTGGATCGATAATTTCTTCCTGATGGTTTAATGGTTTATGTAGGGTATAAATGCATTAAATGCCGTGCGAAAACGAACCGGGCCACTAATTCTTTTATTAAAATTTCTCTGAGTAGGTACTTAAGTTAAGTACTTAATCAGTAGGGTAATCTCATTAAATGGGTATAATAGAAAGAAAGTTCGTTTCATTGTAGAATTTGAAAAGTAGAAGGTTGGCAGATAATGAGATGATGGAATTTATTCCAACAAACAAATTAAACAAAAGACAATAGAATTTGGTTATTCAAGTATCCGTTTATTCATGTGAAAATACAAAGTTGAATTCAGCCCTGTTTCTACATAATTATCAGTGCGCTTCCCACGAGATTATCTTAATATTTACCTACTATAGGTAGAGAGATATAGTTCCCGGAAGTTAAAAAGTAAAATATATTTTACTAACTTCTTCCCGCGATTTCACCCCATGGATTTTAATCTTCCCCAAGCTCTAGGCTGTCTCTGTGACAAATTTCATCTTAATCGGCCTAGTACATACCTACCTACTGATCTTCGGAAATGAGAGTCGGTGTCGAAGTACTTACAGATCACTGATTTATTGAAATAAAAAGATAAGAATAAAATTAAAAAATCCAACGAACGCGCTCGCAAAATGAAAAATCATATTAGATTCATCATCAGCCCGTATCGGTCCACTGTTGGACACAGGCCTTCGCCACAACACCTAGTCATATACTGTCCGCATCCAGTTCATCCCAGCGACCTTCTTTAAGTCACCGTTTGATCTAGTTGAGGGCCCTCCTACCCTTCGTTTACCGAGTCGCGGTCTCCACTCTAGGACTTATTTTCTAATCAAGTAGGTAATAAAACATAGGTAACCTCTTCTTATCCCCATACCTAGGATATGTAGGTACCTAGAACCTACGACCAAGAAAAATATTCAATGGATGAGTACAGCAAAGGCTACTTAAGTAGACCAGGCAAATTAGGAGTCGAGTTATAATCGATATCGAGAGATAGGTAAATGGAAGTATTGGTCTAGATATGTTACTTGTTCTTGTAGAGAATGGATACATCAGCAGATTAGATACTACGGTCACTCGGCACTGGTACTTTATTTGAAAGGTATTACATTAGATACCCAGTAAATGTATTGGAATTGCAACACTAGAACGTAGGCGGTCAAAGCGGGCCAGGAAGTTCGCTCGCCAAATTAATTATACCTATACCTACTAACTTATGGTAAATTGTGAAACCGTAATAACCTGCTACAGTTATTAAAGTGCTTTTTCATGTACATATCCGAAATTTATTAATTACCAATTACACATTTTTTGTCGCTATTGATAATAAACTCCACACCTGTTCCGGTCAGTTTTATATATCCTTGAAATAGCGTTGCGTTTCTACTCTCTAATAATACAAAAAATAATTTGAAAGGAATTGTGTGTGGTGACAAAAAATTTAAAGTATTTGTCGTGTTGTGAACCAAGAAGTTGTACAATGTACCTAATATGTATCTACCTATTTGTAACATAACGTAAGAATTTTGTGCGACATTTTTTCTACAGGTGCGAGTCGCTCGATAAGTAAACATGTTATAAAGCATTGCATCATGGAGCTCCACATAACCGCCAGTTCTCGTACGAAAAGAACAATAAACACTTGTAATCAATGGTAATTGTCGCCTGGTGCTTGTGGGAACGGCCGGTTTTTGTGCGGGCGCTCACAAAAGCGCGGAAAGCGCGGCTGTGTGTATGAGTATGATGTCGAACCAGATTTACGTAACGAGACCCACGCAACTTTCCTTCCACGGAAATGTCGCGGTGTCTGCCGAGCTTGCCGCTTTTTCAACATCCACTTGCGTATTTGGATTATGAAGTGTGCCGAACAAGTTAAGAACCTAATTGGTATTTCAAATGTTCATGTTGGGCATTAATATGTGTACCTACTGCATTCTATTTTTTCAAAGAGGAAATGACTATGATTTTATTTACATTATTAATATAATCGATAGCAACATTCGACAACGGACGTTATTAGATTCATGTCGAATACTATTATCAGCTTGTAAGGTTGTCCCACATAGGCATCTAAAGTGCAGATTTAGATATTCCGGTAACTGCATACCAGGCCATGTAGGTATTGCATAGTATTTTGTTCCTTATTGCCTAACCGGGAGACTTAAATGGTTGTGTATTGGAATAGTCAGTTTGCAAGTTGCGCTGACTTGTGTGCAACTAGACCGACGGGCGTTGATTAAAATTCCGACAGCAGTGCTCAAACATTAACTGTAACATATCTGAGCCAATGCTTAGATTGACTATTTGTACAGACTCCTATCCGTTGTGTACGCAACCTCTTTCACTTCACTTAACCTACATCTAGACTAGAATCAACGAAACCCACTGAGCTGCATCTAAATAAGTTTTTGTTTAAGCTAAAAATATGATTGAGACATTGCACGCTTATTCTCTTACACCATACAAATTCGTTATTTTATTTATAGTAATGTTATTGACCCTATCAATCATTTTGTTCATCTGATAAAATCTTATCCATAGCGCAAGGATGAGTTTAATTAATTAAATTATGTTTTTTTTCTCTTACACATGATATAAAAGTATTTTAGTAAAGTAAAGTTATGTCATTCGCTCGGTTATCACATTTAATAATTGCGCCTTTAAGATTTGTTCAACGACAAAGATAGGTGTGTTATAATGAGTAATAATATTCTTTATATAACTTTGACTCACTTTCACGTCTTTATAGTTGGCGACGATTTCCGAAGCGAAAGTGTTATTGCCGATGATGGGTTTGTTCTTGACGCTGGGGAAGATGATTCCGCCCTTGCGACTGGCGGGTCGCGGGCTCGTGCTGCCGGTGCTGGCCGGCGTCACGGTCACCGTGGCGCCCGCGCTCGGCGTCGAGCCGGACGTGCTCGCTGTACTCGAGGTGGACGACGTGCTCGAGGTACTCGGGCTGCATTCGACATGAACATTAGTCACCGTACATCCCCACACCTCATGCACCGTAACAGTATCGCATGTCAGTGTCGGAAAACAGATGAGAATTCGCCACGGCTCGCTTTATAATGTCGCTTCGGAAGCATTAAATAGTAAATCGCAAAGGCATTCTTAAAAATAGAAAGATGTCACCTGTTGTTGAAGGTAGAGGACGGCGGCATTGTTGTGGCTGCTACTGTGCTCGTTGCTGGGTCCGTGGTGAGTTCATCGACGCGGTATCTTGTTGGTGCGTATTCCACTAGCCGGTCAATGGTCGGGTCCAGCAACAGTTCGGCAGGCACCGGCCGCTGTGCCAGGGTCGCAACGTCGTCTTCCTGCTTCTTTAACCTTTTCTCTACCATGTCCAAATTTTCAATAATTAGATTCGTTTTTAAACGTAAGTCATTGTGAATTTGTCCAATCGCGCGCTCCTGACGCTGAGTCTGTGTGAGCAGCTCATCTGACTTGGGCACCAAGTCATCTACTGAACTTTTTGTTCCGACTACTACGTCCCATACTTCGTCCATCTTTTCCGATACACTCATCATGGGTATAATTTTATTGACGAGAGTGTCAATTTTACTGTTTTTCGTGATTGGGGCTTGCGTGCTAGTCGCGGTTCTATTCTTAAATAAACTGTTAACGTTTATGGAAGCATCTTCGGGTTCAACGATAGCGGCGTGAACATCTGCCATCATGTAGAGTACTTTACCTAAGTTTTCAGAAACGAGATTAATATGGAATTGTAATTTACGATCAACGGTAGACACCGAGCTCCTCAATTGATCTACTTCTTTAGTGATTTCATGTATAACTTCAGAATTTAATCCTTTTGCTATTTCTATAACATTTAAGTTGATGGGTTTCTTCTCGCTTGCCTCAGCGTTAATGTCATCAACAGGCAAAAAGTTACTGTCAATCTGATTTTTAAGACCTAACAGTGTCGAGTCGATGTTCGAGACTTTTTGATCGAGTGATTCAAGTTTTCGGTCGAGCAACTGTGCGTCACTTATCTTGTTTGCGTTCTGTCTTTTAGAGGTACTCTCAGTGACGCTTTGCTCTTCTTGTCCGATGTGGCTAAAAAGTTTCAGGTCAAGGTTCCCGAGTTTCGATATTATAGCGTCAGTTTTGTGAATGTTATCGTTTACTCTTGAGTCGAGCGCTTCCACTCTTCTCATAAGATGCTCAACAGCTTTATCCAAGTTTTCTATCCTTTGCAGTTTCGTTTCCAATGTACTCACTATAACTTCGAATACGTTGAATATGTATTGTTCCCTGAAACAATAAAAATATTTAATTTAGTAGGTATACTACACATCTAAGTGTAAACATATATCTATCTTAACCAAAAAAAGTTATTAACTATAGACATTTTATATTTTAAATACATCAGAGAGATATTTATCATTTAAAAAGTGATACGACGATAATACAATCTTCGTCTTTTAATTCAATTTTCAGCCGTATAGAATACATTATCCTGCGAAAACGGGATTCGTGGGTGTCGGCTAGTATTAAATAAATTAGGCTTCTTATTATAGGTACGTCGTTTACGTACCGTGGTCTAGGAATTTTGAAACGGAATGTTTTTTATTTCAGAAAATATAGTTAAGGTAAACTATTGCTATTAAGTTAGAGACGAGGTATGTGAGTAAATTATAGAAGGTCGGACTTCATTCTTAGTTGTGGCAGCCTTAACACTAATATTTGATTGATATTAAAATTCCTAAATACTATTTTATTTCTACAATAAATGACTGCGGTGTGACAATTTTTTTTAATTGTGAATAAATTGGAAGTTGATTTATTACTTATTATACAGAGTTGAATAAAGCGATATTCTATTTATATAAAAAATAATCCCTATTTCCCTTGGTCACAAGATAACTAGCGAACGACTTTACCGATTTCATTCATTCTTTTTTATTGGTTTTCTAATACTATGTAAAAGATTCTTACGTAAAAAAATAATAAATTAACGATAAAGCAATAACGGGGTGGTACGAAGTTGGTCAGGACAGCATGCTTTGATTATATAATGTCCTAATTCGACATCTAAAATTGAAAAAAAAAGAACTGGCAAAAAGTACGGTCAAATGGACGTACTTTTTGAGAGGTAAGAAGACTCATATCAGATGTTCTAGCCATTTTTAACGAGTGTCAAACATCAAAAACAGTAACTTCATTTTTTTTATAGTCTTACTGAGGGAATGCTTTAGTTTGCACTAAAGCATTTAAAGATAACAAACATATTGCAATGTCACACTATTATAAAAAAGGCGTAAAAGTAGGAAAGCATGATTTAATTATCACAAGTGAAAAAGAGAAAAATGTAATCCGCTGCTTTCATCTGTTGATGCCGGCGATGCGACACTGACATATCAAAACTAAGTCAATTGTATAGATTTTAAGGTGCCGCTTTCTGGGCGCTTGTAACCTATCTACACCATTATTACTTAAGGATGTATAGGTTATCATTCCTCAAGTAGGTATCAATGTTCCCCCGAAATTATATTATTTAGAGCAATAAAATACTTTCGCAAATATTTATTTTTTATCTACAGATAAGAACAAAACAATCAAACACATTTTTATCTTTGAAAAACGAAAACGGAGGATGTTTGACATTAAAAAAAATATATTCACTTTATCTTTTGAAGTGATATTGACATATGTCAAAGAGATTGTGCAATCGAAGTAGAAACCTTAAATACGTATACAGCCTACGTGCTTGCCACATAATGGTTATTCGCGACATAGAGTTACGATACTAACAGATCTGCCACTACTAAAACCCGATCTAACTAATTTAATGTCTTGCGACAACTCACACACGGCCGTCTGGCCCCAGGTAGAGCCGCGTTACTATAGTAAAACCAGACAGCTGATAAACATACTTATATTTTTTTTTTTTTAAAGACGTCTCCCGCAATAAGGTACAAACCCTGTGTAGTGGGGGACTTTACAAACATACAAGTCACGGACACAAAGTACACCCAGACTCGGAACAACAATTAGTGGATCATAAAAAGTGGTGTCCCGTGTGAGAATCGAACCCACGACCTCTTGCGTAACAGTCGGGCACATTCAAACCGCGCCACAGAGGCAAATAAAAACATATTATAGATAAATGTAAGCCAGACACGGAACAAACAGTTGTGCTCATCACACAAACATTTAATCTGACCGGGAATCGAACCCACGGCTTTCTAATTTACCCTACGATCAAATAAACTGTAAATGTATGAAGTTATAACTATGATATACATAACTAGCTGACCCGTGCAACTTCGTCTGCGTGAATTTTCCGCGTTTTTGACATATGTCATTTTTCATTGATGTTCTCCTATCCGCAGCAATTGCAACACTAAAAGGTTTTCATTTAAGATTTCATTTCGAAAAAGTAGGTAGATCCTGAGTTTAGCGTTCAACCAAACAAACAAATTCTTCAGCTTTATAATAGGTATAGTATAGATTTGTTGCAGCGATGTTTTGTTTTGAATTAAGTAACATATCAAATCATTTTATACCTATTTCTACTTTATGTATGGCGTTATAAAGTACCTTCACGGTTTATTCTCGAGCGTAGATGCCCTCCATTTATTACATAAGACGATTTTGGCCTGTTTTCGACCCCGTTATGTAAGAAAAAATAAGATTCGACGGCCCCCTGCCCCCTGTTTAATATATATTACGTAAAATGTAAAAAAAGATAAAAAAAAAATAATAACGTTTTTTTTGTAGGTACAAATAATTTTATTTTTTGTTATAAATAATCAACTATAGTTTTATTTTAAAATTTTTCTTATTTGCGCTTTTTAAAAGTATAATCTTAACTTTGCGCTTTTTGTGATTTTATGTAAGAACATGAAAAAATAAGACCGGACATACCGGGGGGTAGGGGTTTGACCATGTCGTATTTCTTATTTGTTAAATTGTCTTACATAATAAATGAACGGCCCCATATAACAACTGTAATTTAAAGAGTAGCTTAGCTAATTGATACTGGCATGTCTGATAGATTTGTAATGGTTGCGTCGAAATAACAAAACGACATCACGTTGATATGTAATAAAGACAATACGTGAGGAACTACTCACAACAATAAACGAACTATGATAATGTAGTGACGAATTATGTTATACAATGACTTAGTTATATCATTGTATAACTTAATAATATAAAAGTCAATTACATATTTGCTTCTTTGCAAACTTGAAAAGTGACATGCGCATACGATTTATGTTTTTAAAGATGACTCCCGCTGTATTGTACAAACCCTGTGTCACGGGAGACTTTACAAACTAACAAGTCACGGACACAGAGTACCCCAGACCCGGAACAACAATTTGTGGATCACGCAAATTGCTGTCCCGTGTGAAAATCAAACCCACGACCTCTTGCGTAGCAGTCGGACACACTACCACTGAGCCACAGAGGCAGTCAGATGTTAAGTTAGATGGATTTACTTTAATATAAGTTGTTTTGTATATGAACCTAAACAAAGGATTTTATGGTAGAGTGAGTAATAAACAATATATATAAAAGATGGGACACTTTCTAGACACGCCGTTCTGAATGATATAATCCGTCGGTCTCTTGCTTCGGTAAACATACCAGCTCTGCTGGAACCTACCGGATTAGCCAGGGATGACGGGAAGAGACCTGATGGGATGTCACTGATTCCTTGGAGTATGGGAAGGGTGCTTGTGTGTAGACACACTTGCTCCTTACCACCTCCACGGAACCAGCGTTCAAGCTGAAAATTCTAAAATACAGGGGTCTCGGCAGCGAAAATGTATTTGTACCATTCGGCGTCGAGACCCTTGGCCCATGGCGAACAAATTCTTCAAAGAAGTTTTCAAAAAATTGGTCACTCTACTGGTGACCGTAGAGCTGGCAGCTTCCTCGCACAACGCATCTATACAGCGAGGAAATGCTGCCAGCATCTGTGGAACCATGCCCAGGGGCTCCAATGTTTTACCTAGATATATTTTAGTTTTATTTAGTGTTAGTTTTTAGTTTTAATTAATTACCTATATTGTTATTACAAAATGTATGAAATATAATATAACCAATAGTAAAAGCTTAAGAGTAATAAAAGAGTAAAATATGCATCTTATCTCTGAATTTATATAACGTTATTTAATTAGTAACACCAATATTGTCAACGATACAAACACGTTTTATTAGGTAAATTAGTTTACGATCACTTTCTTCGTTTAGCGTTATCTGAAAGTTTGATAAATCTTTGTACACAATTAATATGCAAATTGGTTAATTTTAAATATTAAATTAAATAGGTGTTTGAATTTTGAACGTTCGTTTATGGAAGTTTTGCATTTATATTTATCTACTGTAGATCATGTCAAAACAGAAATTATGTATAAATATCATGTTACTACCTGTGCGCAACTTAGTCTGCGTAAATTTTCCCCGTTTTTGCAACATTTCTCACAACTGCTCCGCTCCTATTGGTTTTAGCGTGATGTTATATAGTCTATAGCCTTCCTCGATGAATGGGCTATCCAACAGTAAAATAATTTTTCAATTCGGATCAGTAGTTCCTGAGTTTACCGCGTTGAAACAAACAAAAAACTCTTCAGCTTTATAATCTTTATATATATGTTTCTTGTGTGCGTGTGTATGTCACTGAACTCCTCCTAGACGGCTGGACCGATTTTGATGAATTTTTTTGTGTGAGTTAAAGGGGATTTATTTAGGAAAAAAAAGAGTCGAGACGAAGTTCGCCGGGACAGCTAGTATAAGTATAAATACGTAGGTAGGTCGGGTACAGGTCGAATGACAATTTTTAATTTAATTTTAATAAGAGAATGCTGACCAAATGTGGAGCTGAGTTAAGCTCCTTAGCTCTCTTTCTCTGGATAATTAATTTGTTTATTGAAATACGTAACGTTTTGAATGCACATTCGAATTTTGAAAAAAGAGGTACTAGATCTTAATTTAAATGTCGTCTAATATACGCCCGTCCTGTCATCTATCATAATATTAGACCTATAGGACGGGCGTTATTTAAATCTAGGGTTGCCAGCCGTCCGGGTTTTCCTGGATTTCTTTGTTGTTAAAAGGTATCCGAGGAGCGTTTGGGCAAAATTTTCAAGATGGATGGACGCTGCCGACGGGCATCAGCTGGCTCGTACGCTGCGTCTCGAATGAAAAAAGTATTGAGTTTTTAAGCTCCAAAATCTAGGGTTTTTATGCTTTTTGTCTTGTCTTGTTCTGGTTGCCAGATTTTGGATATGGCAACCCTATTTAAATCAGAATACTGTTTTAAGGTAAGATTCGGTCGCTATGCATTGGTCAATGTCAATAAGGTACCAGTTTAGATTTTAATATTAATTGCCTTAGAGAAAAAAAAATCAATGTTCAATCTAGATCGAACGGGAGACATCCAATCGGCAATCTAAGCCGCGGTTACCAGTCGTGAACGTGTTATCTAAATTTCAATTTCAATGTAATCCAATTATTGGTAATTGGCAAGAAATTAATTAAAAAATACTCAAATAATATAGTCGGCTATAGCATAAAAGACTAAGCTAGATAATTCTAAAGTAAAACACACTCTAAAACCAATGAACAATGCAATAGCAAAGTAAATAATTTTGAAATCACAAACGAACCTGTTATTATATAGATTGTCGAGCACACCGCAGCGACATCGGTCTACAGTAAAGCGAACGGTGTTATGCAAATCCGCAGTATAATCTCAGTTTGGTAAACCGGCCCGATTTAATAGTGTTTGGTTTACTAAATTGATCGCTAGTTACAACTTGTTCTATCCGATACGTGAATTAACTTCCTGAAGTCGGAACATTTACTTAACTGTACCACTGTTGGTTTTGCAACATACGACGCCTTACCAACACATTATACAGAGTGATTTTAATATACTTAAAAACTCCCGGTTTTTTTTTTGTTAAGTTAACTAGCAATGTGGGATTTTGGTCCCACATTACTAGCAATCCTATCCAGCTAAGCTCAATGGCTTGTGTTAGGAGTGGGTTCACGTCGGTAGTATAATGGGTAGGATCGATTGCGAGATCGATGCCTTAGCCATTAGGTTACCGCCGCTTCAAATAATAGCTAGCCGCTTTAAATAGCTATATTATATTAGTTTTGAAAAAGAAACATATTATTAACCCTTAACTACCTACTAATTACTTTTGTCACAGTGATTTTAGTCCCGTTTGTCACAATGATTTTACTTCTGTGTTAGATTTCGGGTCTAAACTTCACCCTAAACAACGATTTTACTCCAGTAAAATAATCTGTAGGTGGTTAAGGTTATAACTCCAAAACAGATAGTA
The DNA here is from genome assembly GCA_945859575.2 of Herminia tarsipennalis. NCBI lineage: Eukaryota > Metazoa > Arthropoda > Insecta > Lepidoptera > Erebidae > Herminia > Herminia tarsipennalis. Next base: position 26,243,161 of record OX243831.2, on the reverse strand, counting down.
GGTGGTTAAATGTTAATCCATACTAATATTATAAATGTGAAAGTAACTTTGTCTGTCTGTCTGTCTATCTGTTACACTTTCACGCTCAAACAGCTTAACCGATTTAGATGAAATTTGGTATGGAGATAGTTTAAGTCCGGGGGAAGGACATAGGATAGTTTTTATCGCGATAACCGACATCACGCGGGCGGAGCCGCGGGCGAAAGCTAGTATATTAAATATTTTTCAAAACGAATTCATATAAACAACTAACTAATTTATTTTTATTTAGTGTAATGTTATGAGCCACGAGCTGGAGTTTATTGTTATGTTAAAAATCATCCTGTACCTATATTACCAGGGAACGGTTGCAGAAGTTAAATCGAACGGGTGTGATTAATGAAGCCTTTAATGTACCTGAGATATTGCGTGAACGGATCAGACCAACTCGAGGAAAATATTTGTAAATATTCAGTTTGTCGTTATTTTCTAAATTATACAGGTTGTTAAGTTTTAACCGGATACGCGGTTCGCCTTGCCTCTCACTGATTGATCTTATATCGAGTAGTTAAAGTCACTGCTTGCTGAAAGATACTATGTTAGTCATTGACTTGTCTACAGACAGACGTATTCTAATTTGTCACAATTAGAAAATATAAGTATAATAATAATAATGTCTTGGGACAACTTAAACAGTCATCTGAACTGAAACTAGGCAGACCTAGGCAAACTGACAACTGATAAACACACTGATAGATTTATTAATACATACATATCATAGAATAAATAACACCCAGACACAGAATAAACAATCGTGCTCGTCAAACAAAGTTTATCGTGGTATTCCTACGATCGAATCCACAACCTCTAGTTTAGAAGTCAGGGTCATTAACCACTAGACCAACAGGCCAATCCATTGACAACGTTACTTAGGTATTCATAAATATGATTTGCTGACTAAAAACTGAATATCGAAGATAATTTTTGTATATTTGTTAATCCGCCAAACGAATTAACATGTACCTATGCCGAATTCGGCAGCCATTTGTTATCTTGTTGCACAGGTATTAGGTAACAACAAATTATATTTATAACAGTATTTATGTAGAATATTACCTACCTATTCAATATCTTATACAATTTATTTTCAAGTATGTTTTTAGTTATACTTACTATAGGAAAAGTGCCTAGGTATACAGGGTGTAACAGAAAGGTGTGGTCATATTCAAGGGTTGGTATGTGTCCATGATACTGAGTGCACATACCTAATTTTATGAAAATCGGAGTACCCTAAAAATATATACATGTATTAATGCGTTTATTTATGAGTGAAAAAGTTACTAATTAAAAAAAGTATGACTTAAAAAGTTCTATGTCATAATAATCCAATCGAATTTTGTACCAGGAGAGTTATAATTCTTATACCATACGCCTTTCTCTACTAAATTTTGACAAAAAGAATATGCTATAACTATGTAATAATAATGCAACCAGCTATGGTCCCATGGTAGGTGCAATACTGACAACATACACTATCCGCTGCTGAAATTTGACCACACGCTTCTGTTACACCCTGTATATACCAATGATACTTATTACGTTATTAATAACATTAAAATGAAGGTATCTACTGTAACTAATAATTACAGTAATTACATTTCAACATTGCAGATTCGGTGGTGGCGGGTTTTTAGAACATTATTCTTTTCGGTTTCCCTATGAATTCTAGTTACTTAAATCCCCTCAAGAACCGTATCCTGCAAGATATTTTTTTTGTATCTATTGACCTCTGGAAAATTTTAACCCTTCGCCACTGGCAGATATTACTGACCAAAACTTTGGATAGTTTTGGTCAGTATAGTACTGGTCGAACTAAAAAAGATTTATAGTATGGTGGAACAGAACCCTTCCTGTTTACACTTGGTGGGTTTAATTTGGATTAGCGATGTTTTTAAAAATTACTATTATTTCGGAACAGATTTATCTCGTTTATTTTTTCGTACAAAGTACCAATCTCAGAATAATAATTAAATAATATACAATATGTACTTAAACAAGGCGACGGTAGTCTAATGGTTATGGCATCGAACACGCAATCAAGAGGTCGCGGGAATTCTATCCATTATAATACCGACGTCAACCTACTCCTAACACAAGCCATTAATACAATAATTGCATTTTTGAAAGATAGAAAAATTTGAAGTCCAGACCCAGGAATCGAACCCGAGACTTCCGTAGCCAAACAAGCCATTAAGCTTAGCTGGAGGGGGTTAACGGGATCGCTAGTAATGTGGGACTCAAAATCCTACATTCCAATATTTAAAAAAAATATATATCAAGATAAGTACTTTATTCACTTAGGATGCAAACAACACTTGTGATACGTCGGGATTGTACCTACAAGTACATGCAACGCCAAGTTCGCAAACAATAGGTAAAGCCGGAGAAAAGAACCTGAGTGGTTAGAAAAGGTACATTCGTTCCGTGGCGAATTCGATAACGCCGTACTAATCGTTCGCAAAAAAATAAAAAAATGTCTATGGTCTCCACCGCAAACGTCAAATTCTATACTTTAATTATTTTCTAATAGCGACATCGCTTCTCTTGAATTGTAAAAATGGCGGCAAACTAAACGGCCATTATTTTTACAGCTCCGAGTTTAACTTGTAAAAAATGATATATATTTGAATACGTGATAATTGTGTATTTTATATTGGATTTTAGTATTTATTTTATATTCTCTATCTAGCTATTTTTATTTGTGTATTATGTAAGAATAATAGGAAGATTTTATTTTACAATTAGGTTACTGCACCTACACATTCCATTTCTACATCACCCTAAGGTAGACTGGCAGAGAATGCTTTTAGCATTAAGTCCACCTTTGTACAACTTTGTGCATAAAGTTTTAAATAAATAAAAAATAAATAATTGACTAAGAACGAGACTTTGTGCATGTAATAAGCGCATAAATACTTGACACTGGCAGAAATTAGCCGCTAAAACGGCTAGATTGCTATAAACTCAAAGATGAAGAAGAAGACATCGCTTCTCGAATGTGACTTTGTCTAGACCCCCTGATAAAAATATGTTGCTAGTATACCTATTTAAAAAAAAAATGGCACTGGCATCATTCCCCGGCTAAAAATTATTTTGACATAGCCAGTATGAACTTTATCGATAGCCTGATGTATGATAATCATGAATTTCAAGGCCAATCCACTAGCTTTTGAACTTTGCCGTTAATTTAGTTTAGTGTGGCAATTTAATTAACATGCCACCATATCTATAGGTATTCTATACCACTGGCGGAGAGTCCTCAAAACACCATTACTTTAGGTCTCCTTTAGGACTCTACTTAGTATTATAGGTACAAAGAACCATTACATATATTTCGGGACTTAATCGCGTGAATTATTTAAAGTCACAGTCTACCCGTGACCACGATCCATCAGGTGCCATTCGATGAAAACGTCGGGCAAATAAAAGGTTCATACCTTTAAATCATTCACGCGATTAAGTCCCGAAATGATAAATTTCGGGACTTAATCGCGTGAATGATCTATTTTAGAGTATAGTTGGCAACCCTACTTATAGCCGAGCAATTGTAGACTGTCCTGATAATTTCGTATCCTAATTCTGCAAAAAGTAGGCGAGTCAGTGACGACGTCTCCAAACCGGCGAGTGACTTATTGTCTACTAGCTGACCCGCGCAACTTCGTATGCGTCTATTTTCCCCGTTTTTGCAACATTTTTCATTGCTGTTCCGCTCCTATTGGTCCTCCGTGATGTTTTATAGCCTATAGCCTTCCTCGATAAATGGGCTATCCAACAAAAAAGATTTTTTCAAATCGGACCAGTAGTTCCTGAGATTATCGCTTCAGCTTTATAATATTATAGTATAGATGTATAAAAATCGCGAATCGTTTTTAATAAAGAACCATGTCCAGCAAGATATATTTTTGTATTGGGTTCCCTCTGAAATAATGTAACCTCTTTACTGATTTCGCTCACGGGGTCAATCTCAATAGGAATGAGCCAACGCAAGAGTGATATTTCAATAGAGATGAGCTATTATTATTATTCACATAAAGGTGTGTGCGTACACAGGTGATCCACTTTAGTGCGAAAGGATGAAAATCTAACGCGACTGGAGGAAGATTAGTCGCAGGAAGAAAGTTTAGACGGCTTAACTTGCTCTCCAAGACACCGTTGTATCCAAAGGGGAGGGGATTTGAAAGTTGACGCCCCCCCCCCCCTGAAAGTGGGTACCACAGTACACATTTGGTCGATGTATAGTCAGTAGTTCCACAACTCCCATAAAAACACGACTCCAAAATTATCCTGGGCATGGACCTGATAGTGGAAACATTGCTTAACCTCGTTGATTCCTCGATCTGCTAAGCCACCAGAACCACGGAGTCACGGACCCCTCCAATCATGTCGATATTTATATTCATTATATAAATATCAATACAAATTAAGTCCCAATTAATATTAAAAAGAGTTTAATCTATTACTTATATAAACTTTTTAATTGATTACTATGATCACTATCGCCGACAATTAAAATAGATGGGTTCTATTATACAACAATGTGTTAAAATTTACTGCGGTTATGTTATGAGGTTCTACATGCTCAAATTTCTTCCTCATGTTTACCAAAATTGATTATTATAGGTACATTCACGGTATGCATTTCTTACCTAATGTACCTACTAAATTTTTTCGACTTGAGGGCAATAATCTAGCTGACTTTCAAATATTTTCTACCAGTCATGTACTTATTTTTTCAATTGCACAATAACACATTATTTTCACACATTAAACTACAAACACGCAAACAGTGAAAATAATGACTTAGCGCTTAATTAACACATTTCAAATATATATATATTATTCGGGTTTATCTACTGCTTTAGTTGTATTAACTCGATGATTGCGTAGATATCCTTTCTAATTATAAACGTCTTTAAAAAAAGTTCATAAATTGATATCCGACTACTAGAGTATAACTTTGTAAAACTTTGCTATTTTCACACATTAGGTACAGAAAATGATGACTGATCACTTTAGTTTCACAACTTTCTAGTACTCAAAAGATTGTACCTAGTAGAAGTACCTTTATAGTTTACTTTTCTTTTTTTGATCATAAAATATGTTTTGTAATGTATCGGAAAATTCGATGACTATTATTCTTCTAATTTAGGCATTCAAGCAATAAGCATTAAAGAAAAGTCCACAGATCTGTGTTGTGCAATATTTGAATAGAAAAAAAAAACATGTAACCGATTTCAATCTCGGTTTATTTGTGGCATTTATTGAGGAGTTCCGTTGTCTGTCTCCGAAACTCGTCATAAGATCTTTACGAAATTTAAATGAAACCATTTCGGAGTAAATCTCTTTCGAACAAAAAATAATTTTACAATCTAATAAATGACGGAGTTATGCCCGAACATACATAAAAAAAACATTATTGAGAACCTCCTCCTTTTTTGAAGTCGGTTAAAAAGTACATGTGTTCTAATAGGTTTATTAAAAACCTATTGTTTTTAATAGAAATTTAAGTTTAATATTCTGACGCTAAGCGATCTTATTCAATGCTGTAACCTTTAAACTTTACATCATGCGTGTCATTATTGGTTTAGCCTTTTCCTAAGTGTGTTGGGGTCGGCTTCCAATCTGACTTAATGCTGTAGCTAGGCTATTAGCTACATTACGTACTTGTTATTGGTATTCCGTAAACTGACATACGATGATGTTTGCGCGTCGAACCATAAAATCTATCCAAAAATAGGATGGATTGTTTCCTGGAATCACCAGGAGGGATAGGATCATAACTGATATTATAAATGCGAAAATGACTTTATTTGTTTGTTATCCTTTACTACTAAGCGGCTGAATGGATCTTATTGAATCTTGTCTTGACGATATCTTGGAGAACAATGTAGGATACATACTTTTTATCGCGATAATCCGACATCCACTAGGTAGGACATCGGCGAATATTTACAGTTAATTATATTGAATGTACTAATACTACTATTAATTTAATTTTTTTATAAAAACATGGAAAATGGAAAACTCTTTAAAGTGGGTAACTGTTGTTATGGCATGGTATTCATTTAGTACCTAACTATTACTGTTAAACTTTGTAATCCGATATACAACTGAGACTGATAAAAGTGATGGTTTAGATTTATGATAAGCTTACATTACATATTAAAGCCTACCGACTGTTTTGACTGTCGAACGAATTGTTTTTTTTTAAATCTTTTATGGCTGAGAAAGTAATGTATATTAATATTATAAAGAGGAAAGATTTGATTGTTTGTTTGTATTGAATAGGCTCCGAAACTACTGGTCGGATTTGAAAAATTATTTTATCGTTGTGAAGCTACACTAACCCAGGGTGACATAGGCTATTTTTTATCCCTGTATTCCCACGGGAACGGGAACTACGCGGGTGAAACCGCGAGGCGTTCGCTAGTTTAAAATAAAGTGTGTTAGGACAACACTAGAGTTCTTGAGTGGAGACCGCGTCTCGGCAAACGTAGTGTAGGACGCCCTTAGGCCAGTGATGATTTATGCAAAATGGCTGGCAGGAGCTGTATGCGAGAAGCCGAAGATAGAACAAAGCGGCGTGAAATTGGAGAGGCCTATGTCCAGCAGTGGACTGCGATAGGCTGATGATGATGATGATGATGAAGACAACAGTCAATGGAGGAAATACACTTGGCGTTTCAGGGGACTTAATGAACACAAAATACCAACAGCTAGACGTGTGACGTAGAGGTCTGTCCCCAAAACGAACCCACAACCTCTCACACACCAGTCAGTCAAACTCCTACTACGCAACAAAAAGAGATGAACTAGACGGCCTACACGGCTATTTATTATTAAAATATCACATACAAACATACCTACTTGTATATTCTGACTGGCGGATACGCAACTAACTCCTAATTCATGCGTAGTTGCCTGTGATAATATGAGACAGATAGTTAGTTAGTACGAAGGTGAAGCTATGGTACAGGACGAATTGATTGAGGGACAGTACAGTCTTTCTAACAACGCGTATCTGGTTCAGGGTCCTCTACATTGTGTGGGGTTAGTATTGCGAGTGTAGGTACAACCCGCGCAACGTTTTGTCAGCTCTATACACGGACGGGCCATTGTCAAACGAATATTTTGTTCCGTTCATAATGTAATTTAAGCGGGCTTTGTCTCGATAAAGTCCGAACAGCCCACGTGCAGCGATTTTATTTATATTTTCTGCTTAGCTTGAACGAAAGAGATCTGTCAAGCTGTTATGTAGTTGATGGTGTAGGAAACATCTTGTTTTGTCTTTTTTTATTCAACGAAACTAATGCCAAGGTATTATTACGCTTTTAACACATGTAACAGCTAAAGTAACAATGCAACATTTTCGCTCTTTGTCGACCAAAATAATCATAATCAATAATAATACCATATTAGAAAGAGGAAAGTTTTGTATTTTTGTACGTTTGTAACGAAACCTACTGGACCGATTTTAAATACTCTTTCATCGTTAGAATGCTACATTACCGTGCCTAACATAGGCTATATTTATCACTAGAAAAAAAATAGGTATCCCTATATCCAGGTAATATAATCCCAAAAGAGTCTAAGTTATGTCATGTGTTTTTAGTATCTATTATGTTAAAAAGAATCACACTAACATTATAAAGGTGAAAGTTTGTGAGTATATGAGTGTGTATGTTTGTTACTTCTTTACGTCTAAACGGCTGGAGCGATTTTAATAAAATTTGGTATGGAATTAGCTGATACCCTGGATTAACACATAGGCTAATAAACCGCGGGTAACACCCGGGGCACAGCTATTGAAATATAAAGTATTAAATCAAAATATTTACCACTTTTCGTGTAGGTATGTAAATAGTAACACCGGCTCCACGCGTTGAACGAGTGACTCGTTCAACGCGTAAATCTAAAAAATAGCATTGGCACCAACATTGGAACGAATTGCATTGGAACTGACGTTGGGGCCAACGTGTGGAGCCGGTGAATAGTGTCTAACTACCAGCGTGCGGTGCAAGTGTCAACTTATAAAGCTATCACTTAGAAAAATCAGAATCGTAAAGGATCACGAAAAAATGCAAAGTTATTCCACGCTTTGCATTAAATAGTTCCCTAATCATAACTACAGTAACAAGTAAGAAACGGTCGTGAGCTTTATTTATAGCTTCAGCTCGATGCTTAAGATTGCCACGATGTCTAGATCATGCTGGTTTAGACAGTTTGTGGGAATATTCTTGTCATATCAATCTAAATCTTACTAAGTTTTAGACTACCGTTATGTTTACGATACTCACGATGATCGTTGCAATATTTCAGTCTAGTATTTAGATGTTCCTTGTTATCTGTGTTAGGGTTACCACTCACCAGATCTTTTGACAGTTGTGTTTTTAAGCTATTGCATAGCTTTTATCGCGGGCTTTGAGCGCGGCGACCGAATCAATAAATTCCGTAACGAAAATAAAACCTAACACACCCCACTCTACCTACCATGTAGCTCGGCCGAGCGTTCGCTTAACGTATATGTATATGGTACGTCTGTACGAAGCTCCCACGGATCGAGACGAGCTGGTTCGAAATGTAAAGAAAAAAAAATCTGCATAAATAAAAAATAAATAAATAATTATAATTGCTTAAGTTGATAAAAAATGCTATGCACTGCTCTCCTAATTTTCGCAACAACATCCGGTCCTCTGCTTCGCTTTCTGTATCCAGTCCTTCCCAGCGACCTTTATTAGGTCGTCGGACCACCTGGCTGGGGGCCGTCCTACCTTACGAGAATCTCGCGAAACGATATTTTTTCAAAATTGTGATTTTTTATGGCAATGCTTACTGACTTACTGAGTTGTCAAAGGACGAGTACGACTGATTCCTACTGCGATTTTGACCTTTAATACTTTTTTCGTTGAAACGTATATTCTTAAATTTGCTTATTAAAAATGCGGCAGTATGTTGAGCTGCTTTCTAACCACCAGTGGTGGAGAGGAACGAGAAGAAAAAGATAGTTCTAGGAATGGGGAATCCTTAGTTTTATAGAGGCAGAAATTGAGAATGCACCGTTATTTAATACTAGCTGTCCCGCGCAACTTCGTATGCGTAATTTTTCCCCGTTTTTGCAACATTTCTCGTCGCTACTCGGCTCCTATTAGTCGTAGCGCGATGTTATATAGCCTATAGCCTTCCTCGATAAATGGGCTATCGAACAAAAAAAGAAATTTTCAAATCGGACCAGTAGTTCCTGAGATTAACGCGTTTAAACAAACAAACAAACAAACAAACAAACTCTTCCGCTTTATAATATTAGTATAGATCATAGTAATAAAAAAAAAATAAACGATCAAGACTTTTTCGTCCAAGTAGGTCTTGGACCTTCTTACCTAAACCCTGTGATGCCATCTCTAAATTATAACTTCCCCATTTTCCATCAGATTCTGGTACACCTGTACATATTATACAAATCTTTAGGGAGGGGTAATTCGATATGTTTTTCTACTAGTACAAGCTAATATACTGAAGGAATCTGTTGAAAAGACTTCCGACCAATAAAAATAAGTATAATAATTTCCTTTTACAAGTCAGAAAAAGAAAGCATTCGTAATTTTTTCAGATTTCCAGATAGATACGTTTAGAGGTTTTGAGACCATATTCAACAAATAGATTATTAACGGCTGTAGATAAGATAGTACATATTTGAAACGCGTTTTAGGAATATTATGCAAATATGGTTACTCAGAATTCGCGCTCAGTTTTGTCACGCAAAAACCGTAAAACCTGTCACAAGTACACCGAATCTCTAGGCCGCTCTTAGTCCACTGTATTAAAGACACAAAACGTACAAAGCGATGTTTAACAAAACGATAAGATTTTGACAGAAAATAAAAGTGACTATATTTTGTCATTTGTGTTTTTATAGTATTTAAACAAATGATTAGTTAATTTCATCATGAAACGGGCAACAAAAATGTCATCTTATTTAAAAACAAAAGATATTAACGCACGCTATCCACCAAATATTGTGACATAAGAAGTGCAACAATAATGTCGGTTTTAAAGATGGGTACACAAAGCTAAGCTTTAAACAGAACGCTCTTGACCAGGGCCGGATTTGTAGGTGTGGAGGCCTGAGGCCACGACGGAGCGGAGGGCCCTAATTATTTCGAATTTTGAAAACGAGTGCTCTTCAGTGCAATTCGAGACCATAAATACCAAGTACAGTAATTTCAACGTTCTGAAATTTTGATTTTTACAAATGTTATTTTTTTATCTGTATTGTGAGGCCCTCTCTTGTGGAGGTGCCAGGGTTGTAGCCCCGCCTGCCCTCCCCTAAATCCGGCCCTGCTATTGACGTCTTATTTTGTAAGATAATATCCATTACAGATCACCTACGTACAGGTAGCACGCTTCATAGAAAACGCCCATGCCGCACGCACACATAGATATCAGAAATACGATACTGTATTTATGGCAGGCACTCCTCTTTCTTTTATTCTGAGGCAGACGTCTGAAAATACCTCTATTGTTATAGAAACGTTCGAGTCTCGCCTGACGCGAATGACGTGGGCTTTCTTTTATAAATATATTCTATTTATTTGAGAAACATACAGATGTATACTGTATAAAGGTCTAAATAATAAGATTTTACATCTATATACTAATATTATAAAGCTGAAGAGTTTGTTTGTTTGAACGCAGTAATCTCAAGAACTACTGATCCGAATTAAACAATTTTACTGTTGGATATCCCATCGCGGGAGGTAATAGGCTATATAACAACACGCTATGACCAATAGGAGCGGAGCAGCAATGAGAAAAGTTGCGCGGGTCAGCTAGTAATCAATAAAGAATTTTCTCAGACTAACAATACATATTATACTTAAGTAACTTACTATAATATTAGCACACATTGTAGTACGGTTAATAATAAACATTGTATAACAAACAAGTTACTTAAAATCTTGTGACTACTCCCACACGGCCATCTGATCCCAAACTAGGCAACCAGGCAACTGATAAACATACCTACTTATTCAAAATACACACATATTATAAATAAATTACTATTATACCTAGACACAGAATAAACCATCGTGCTCATCACACAAAGATTGATCTTGTTGGTAATCGAACCCATGACCTCTATCTTAGCAGTCCGGGTCACTAACACACCAACTTTTATGATTCAATTAAATTTAATAATATAAGCACTATCAAAGTACAAAATCAACCCTTATCAAAAAGGCTTCTGATATCTTAATCAGAAAATGTTCATGTTCATGTGAACTAAATCAACGGAGACAAGACTATCTATCCATCAATTTCCCATAACCGCGATTCCGTAACGAGGTTATAGATAGATACACTATATCATTTCAATATAAATGTCATACGTGTGAATTACCGGCATTAACTAACTTTATGTAACAAAAATGTAATGCAAGGTCCTTGCTGCCGTTGTATGACACATTATTCCCATGAAAATATTTGTAGTTTTTACTAAACATACTTTATGGCACAGAATACCGGAGAGTACAGAAGACAATCTTCATAAAAAACGCTCTTGACACAAGCACCGCTGTCCTATATAGTACATACTAGTGCACTGGATAGACTACTGCCGGGAACAACAAGGCTTCCATTCGAATTTGACATTTGGAGGGTCATTTGACAAAATGAAATAGCGATCTATACATGTGTAACAAGGATAAAGCGGCGGTAGCTTAATGGCTACGGCATCGGACTCACAATCGAACGGGTTCGAACCCTACCCATTATACTACCGACCTGAACCCACTCCTAACACAAGCCATTGAGCTTAGCTGGAGGTGTTAACAGGATTGCTAGTAACATCGGACCAACAATCCGACATTGCTAGTTATCTTTTAAATAAAAAAAAGGATAGCACCAACCATTGACGTATCCAGGTCCATGCCACTGCCCCCCTTTTCAATAAAAAAGTAAATATTGACTGCAAAGCGTAAAGGGGGAAAAATGTCGTGCGGCCTTTGACAGGTATTGCCCACAAAGTAGCGTTGTCTCTTTCTAGAGAGTGGTCAATTTTGTGAGGTATAATTAGTCAATGGCACCAACGACAACCAATTTGTCATAAGTGTTAAATAATGTTCACAAGATGGTCATTCAATTCGGCATTTGAAATTAATGTCACTTTGTACGGGGTAACCGTCCAGATACTCTAATAGCCGGTACTTTAAGGAACAATGACACGCCCACATAGACGGTCTGCAAAGCACTCGGTCTGTCACTGGTTTGACATATAACACGTCAGTGACAGACAGAGTGCTTTGCGATTCCATTTCCATGATGTCAGTTTCTGCGTTCGTCAAGAGCGTTAATTATAAAGCTTGCATTCTGTGCTCTCAGTTTTCTGTGCTCTCAGTGTTCTGTGCTTTATGTGATACAGTGTTCTATTGTCGTTTATAACTAGGCTATGACCCACTAATTATATTTACCTACATTCTTACAAAGTCCTTGTATTACTCGACTGTAACATATATCAATGTCTTATAGCTCTCGATTATATTCGCTCATGTTATCTGACATGAGCAGGCAACAATGAACTAGAAAAGTTATTTTGTTGACCCAATTAAAACATACTTATGTATAACTATGTTCTCGTAGGACAATATAAGTGGTATTAACACTATTAATCTATACTAATATTATAAAGCTGAAGAGTTTGTTTGTTTGTTTGAACGCGGTACCTAATCTCTGGAACTACTGAACCGAATTGAAAAATTGTTTCACAGTTAGATAGCCCATTTATCGAGGAAGCAATAAGAAATGTTGCAAAAACAAGTTGCGCGGGACAGCTAGTCTTAAATAATATTATAAATGCGAAAGTTTAGATGTATGGATGTTTGTTATTCGATCACGTTAAAACAACTGATCGGATCTGGTTGAAATTTGACACAGAAATAGATTATAGTCTGCAGCACATAGGATATTCTAGAACATTTTTATCGCAGAAAATGTACGGTTTATTTTAAACTAACTGACCCGCGCAACTTCGTCCCGATTTTGTAACACTTTTCATTGCTGCTCCGCTCCTATTGGTCGTAACGTGATGTTATATAGCCTATAGCCTTCCTCGATAAATGGGCAATCCAACAGTAAGAAAAAAAATGAGATTAGCGCGTTCAAACGAATAAACAAACTCTTCAGCTTTATAATATTAGTTTAAATAGATGCTAAAGAAATCGGCTAGTGCCTACATAATTAACTAGGCTGTATCGGACGGGTTTCTAATGAATTAGTTTAAAAAATAAATACCTAAAAATATTTACTGTATTAGCCATAGTTTATAGAATAAACAAAAGACAATCGAATAGAATGACGTCGGAACGATGTCGTGGCGCGAGCAAAATTGCGAATCTCTTATTCTATTAGCGTTTGTGCCACTTGTCTAGGGCAGTGTTCTGCACAATTTGCGGAACACTGGGCTCTGGAGTCCTTGTTACTAGGCCATTGATAGGGTTCCGTAGCTATAGTTTCGTCATGTCCGTTTGTCTGTCTGTCTGTCTGTATATCTGTCTGTATGTCTGTCTGTCTGTCCGTCCGTATGTCACAGGCATTTTACTCAGAGACTTCCCAATGAATATTGACGAAATTTGGTGAAAAGGTGTCATATAGTGGCCGCTACTTAGTTTAATAGCTAAATAATAGAAACAAAAAAAATTGGGGGTGTGAAATACATGTAACAGAAGCTGAAATTATTATTTTTTGGCTAACCTCAATGTGTGGCACATCATTCGATAGATCTTTTAAAACCTTTTAAAGTTTTTAATAATTTTTTTGATTGAGTAAATCTTTTTGGAAATAATCGCTCTGAAAGTTGCATAAATCGTGCCCCCCCCCTTAACTTTTGAACCATGTGACTAAAAAAATAAAAAAAATCACAAAGGTAGCGCTTAGCAAATACTTTAAATTAATATATTTTGGACATGATCGGATATACCGTCATTGAGTTATAGCCGAAAAACTGAGCGTATGTTCGTCGCGTAAGTGCCATGAACATACGCTCTTATGCTTATGCAATTATTTAAGGCTGCGGAACCCTACACTGAGCAGGGTCCGACATGCTCTTGCCCGGTTTTTTTCGTTAACTATTCTAAAGTATACTTAGTTAAGATTCGAGCCTAAGCTAAAGTGTAATTTATGATTTGTGACATTTTAACTCAATATAGCCATTTTAATTAATTTGTATGACCTTCGGTATACAACTTTATAGTTCCATAATTATAGGTTGATAGTTTTAATGCACACACGATTGAGGTAGGCACACCTGTGTCATATAAAACATTTATTACATTTCTTTGTTTCAAATCATGAGAAAAAGACTAGTTTCAACGTCGGCTAAATTAAATCACAATTGCAATTTTGCATAATTGAGTTTATTTTTGTATTCTTTACGGAATAAAATATGATATTCAAAATGGTTGGCTAACATTTGAGTCTTAATTGTAGTGCGTTACAACAGTGGTATAGGCAATAACATAAATGGCGGGATTCATCCACGAACGAGTAGGTATGTAATATCATGCATCGCAGATATTGTATGGAGTTGTTGTGGAGCGTGACTTTGGGGTCTTCTCACATTGCAACAGACATAGAACAAAACGTTGATGAACATATCAACTACTAGCTTTTCTCCGCGGCTTCGCCTACGTTATGTTTTCATTTTTATAGCCTTTATATGTGCTATTCTGATGTACCTATAGGTATATCTAATAAAAGCAATTCTTATGTAGGTATATATATAATCTGAATCTCGGCAACGGCTCCAATGATTTTGAGGAAATTTAGTGTGCAAGGGTTTCGGGGACGATAATTCGACCTAAATAGATTTCATTTTAGAAAACGTCGTTTAAAAATCATTCAGGTATATACTAAATTAAACTGGAATGTTTAAATGACATTCGAATAGAATGATATCGCTGCGAATGCAAAACGGCGAATATGAATTTTATATTCGATACGATACGATTTTTTATTTCGACGTCATTCCGTTCTGTTTTTCGCAATAGGTAGGTAATTCGATTTCGCATTGGAATATGATATTATCTAAAAATTGACAAAGTTTCAGTTACATTGTTGTATTAATAGCAAGTTTAGTAACTTAAATATAAAAGGTCTTTTGTTTTAAGATTAGTGTATCAGTACCTACTACTGGGGATCAATTCACGTATTTAAAGCAGTGCAGTTGTAGTTCAGTTTCGATTAAAACGCCCATTTTTCTATTCTTGTAACTTTAGGATCGATTTCAAATACGCTTGCGTCAAGTATGCGTCTCGAGAGCGCAATAACGATATACTAGTACGGTGCGCAAGTGTTTTTAAGATCGATCCCTAAGTTACAAGAATACGAAAATGGCCGTTTTAATCGAAACTTAACTGCAACTCAACTGCCACAACTGCACTACTTTAAATACGTGAATTAACCCGCTGGTGTTGATAGCGTCTTTCACGCGCTTTCTTGTACACAAGAGTCTTGACTTGACCGACAGTCAGACAACGCAGTGATCCTAAAAGTACTTATTACATGTTTCCTTAAGAGTTATGGAACCCTAATAAATCGATATACCTATTCCGAATGTTTGAGATGAATTGTAACTTTAGAGCTATATAACCCTAATAAATCGATATATTCCGAATGTTTAAGATGAATTGTAATTTTGTAAAAATAAATTATAATGTTAAATATAAAGTCTATAAATCTTTGTCGGGTATTGCGATAAAAGCTGTAGTCCTATTTCCTTCCCCGGGACTATAACTATCTCCATATCATAATTACATCTAAATCGATTCAACGGTTTAAGCGTGAAAACGTAACATACAGTTATAGTAAACAGTTAATTTCACATCTATACTAATATTATAAAGCTGAAGAGTTAGTTTGTTTGAACGCGGTTATCGCAGGAACTACTGGTCCGAATTAAAAAAAAACTGTTGGGCAGCCCATTTATCGAGGAAGGTTCTAGGCTATATAACATCACGCTACGATTAATAGGAGTGGAGCAGCAGCAATGAAAAATAAATGTTGATAAACTTTCGCGATTTGTACACATTATAAAAATATATATTACGGGTCTTAATCGCGTGAATAATTTAAGGTAAAATACCTTGTTTTGGTTTTGGTTTGGCCGTTGCAATACGGTCGAAATGTCGGGCAATAAACAAGGTATTTTACCTTAAATTATTCACGCGATTAAGACCCGTAATATATACATTTTCGCAATGAAAAATGTTGCAAAACCGGGGTAAATTTACGCATACGAAGTTGTACGGGTCAGCTAGTTCATTATATTAGTTCTGATTGGCCGTTACACATATTGTAATCTTGTCTTTTATTGGAAATCTAAAATGTCTAGTATATTTTCTTTGAGTTTTTTTTTCTAAAGATAACTAACTATAGTATTGTGGGATTATGGGACCACATTACTAGCGATCCTGTTAACCCCACCCCTCTAGCTACACACGCGTCGGAGGTATGTGGGTAGAATTCGAAGCCGCGACCCCACGAGCCCAATACCTTAGCCATTGGCAGCTATTACACGTACAATCTAGATCGAGATCCCGTGATCGTGATTAGTGATCTTAATCCAGATTGACTGTGTAACGTGTTGGATTGACGGATCGCGATATGTTACAACTAGGCGACTCAAGATGTACCTATCAATCTATTGTGATATGACGTTGATCAGATCACGATCTGGATTGAACGTGTAATGGCTACCAATTTAGGCTACCGCCGCTATAGGGGAGAGAACAGGGGTTAAGGGGGTAAGACTCAAAAGTAGATATTACTCTATGATGCTCTACGACGTAGCCGCTATGCTACGATTTATTGATTGAGTGCAATTATAAATGAATGGCAAAGTGAATAAACTACGGAGTAGAGTGCCCCAGTTTGCTACTACGAAACAATACCTGCCCTATGTGTTGCTAGGTTCGTACTAAATTTGTATAGGGCAGCCTTTATTGATTGCATCGCCTGACCCCGTGCTGCGATTAATATGTAATGCCCTTTCTGCCATTTTAGATCACTTGCCGCCACATAGGAGTTAAATTTATTGCTACCTATATGTGCTAGGATATGTTTTAGACTATGTCTTTTTTTCAGTTATCGCAATGGCAATGAGAACGATGGAGGAATAGTAGTAAGTATTTGAGCAGAAATATCTATAGTATGTAGTAGTAAATCAATCATTCAGAATAAAATTCATTGTGTAATATTCCAAGCCTTGGTATATCCGAAATAATAAAATCAAGACAAGTCATTTGAGTATCTTTTAGAGAAGCGTGAAAATATACATTCCGTACGAAGTATGGGATTACACACAGTTATAACGTCATAACTGCTGGTCTCCAAATCAATTAATTTTAGTATTTATTTTGTTGACAATGAGTTTTACAACGCATTAATTAAATTTTGGATTAACGTATTCGTTTAGAGCATTTTAAAATACATCTACTATTCTTAAATACTTACTGTAAAATACATCTTTTATTTTCATTGTAGTGTTTTATCCAATTATGTATTTCGAAATGGTAAGCGTTTCGAATCCTGGAGGAAATAGAGCTCTATAAAAAGAGCCACAAAGTTCATATAATTTAATATTGTGAATAAGGCAACTGAAATGCAATTCATTTGATATCATTATCTATCTATATAAATGAAAATGAATCTAACTCTATGCAATTATATACATTTCGGCGATTCATTTGTATTTACAAAGATAGAAAATTATATCAAATGAGTTGAATTTCACTTCAAAACAACGGCACCAAATTGGATATTTATTCGTTGTGTTCTCTATCGTCAGGACAAAGTTTCTATAAAAGTTATTATTTTAAATGTACTTAAAAATTACACCTGTGTGAAGCTGTGGCGGGCAGCGAGTAACAGATATGTAGTGTGGTATTTTTTTTTAGTTTTGTGATTGATTGCATGCAAAATAGGAGTTATCTCTTTTATAAGTAGTTGCTCAGCAAAATTCACAGTACTAGAGATTAAACCACAGAATACAGGAGAAGCACGGCCAACTAATCAATGTCTAAAACTGTCTTGTTGTTTCATTGAAATCGGATTAGTTGTATTAAAAGTTTCTATGTCAAACTAGAAAGCGTATTAACAGCGTTAACACAATAAATGTTGTTTTTCAATATTTTCTGATGATATAACCTAACATTTAAAAATTTGCACAAAAAGTGTTATTATTGCATATAAATTTATCACGCCATGTGTCTCTATGGAATTGACATTTACGGTATCCAGGCTTTGCATACATATATATACATATATAATATATATATATATATATATATATATATTTTACATTCCAATCCAAGATAGACAAGTATTGCACTTGCAATTGCGTCTATCTTGTACTATTGCATGATTGGAATGTATATAATTTTATTGACAATAATATGATTGTAAAACTTAAAACCCGACTGTTAATCTTTATATAGTATAAAATAAGTACCTAGCTCCTGCTGTCTGTGCGCTTAGATATTTTGAACTACGCAACGGATTTTAACGCAGTTTTCAGCAATAGATAGAGTGATTCAAGAGAAAGGTTTATATGTATAATATACATACATCATTCCGTGGAACGAGATTCACGCGTACGAAGTCGCGGGTGTCCGCTAGTAATTACTAAAATAAAACATAGTGAATAAGGACCATGGTGTATAATATAATGGTGACAGCACCTTACCAGCATATACAGTTTATAAACAAAAAATATTGTAAACTTTGTCAATTTGAAAAGAGTGGCCGCGTTTTTATTGCCTGTTCTTTTCTCCGGCTTTACCTATTGTTTGCGAACAGGCATTACATGTTCATGTAGAATCGACTTTTCATAAGAGTAATATTTTGCTTCCTAAGTCAATAAAGAATTTTTATTATTATTAAAACCTAAGCGGCTCGCCAGATTTCATCATGTGAGGTGTCGTTAATGTGCATTAGGGTACAAGCCCTATGTCGCGGAGGACTTAATAAATATACAAGTCACGGACACAAAGTACACCCAGACTCGGAACAACAATTTGTGGATCACACAAAGTGGTGTCCTGTGTGAGAATCAAATCCACAACCTCTTGCGTAGCAGTCGGATACACTCCCACCGCGCCACAGATGCAATCGATATACTTTGGAGTTACATGTCTGAGTTCTGACAGATTCAGTTTCATAAAGTTCATATGTCTGTGCTGTTACCCATTTCAAGAAGGTAATATGTCTAAAGTTAGATAGATACTTAAACGTAGCGAGATATGCGACAAAATCT
This sequence comes from Herminia tarsipennalis, assembly GCA_945859575.2. Classification (NCBI taxonomy): domain Eukaryota; kingdom Metazoa; phylum Arthropoda; class Insecta; order Lepidoptera; family Erebidae; genus Herminia; species Herminia tarsipennalis. The sequence goes on along the minus strand of OX243831.2, from coordinate 26,223,816 downwards.
AGTAGGTACACACATATCAACCCATATGATGGACCACTGCTGGGCACGGGTCTCCCCAGTAGAACCTACTAGTATGTAGATCCTGGGGGTAATTGCCATAATCACCACGCTTGGCGAGCGGGTTGGTGATCGCAGTAAGGCTTTAAGTACGCAGAGGACGCTGCTGCCCGTCCTTCGGTGTGAAATCCCTTAGTCGCCTTGACGACACCCACGGGAAGAGATGGGGTGGTACTATTCTTAAGCCGGCACCACACGGCATAGTAGGTACACACACTTCTTAATACAGTATGACATTCGAGTCTACCCGTGACCACGGCCGTTGCAACACGGTCGAAACGTCAGGCAATAAACAAGGTATTTTACCTTAAATTATTCACGCGATTAAGACCTGTAATATATATTTTCGTAGTATGACATTCGACTTAAAATGATTGCTAGTTAATTACTTACTGTCGTAAGGTAGACAAAGTCAGCTTGAGTTCAAATGTTAACGGCATATCACTTCGTAATAAATTCACTAGTCAATCGAAGTGGTCTTGGTAATGTCCTAACATTATTTTGATTTAACAGCCTCGCAAGTCAAGGCTCTTTTGACAACTGTAAATATGCGAAAGTTTAGCTTAATACAAGGCCTACTCTGTTTAAAACGAAATTCATGAATTTTCGTTTCCTTACATTTATTAAGTGTACAGGGTCTATTCTAATTATTTTTTGGATAAGCACAAGAAGCTTGAACTCATGGAAGATTTTTTAGAACTAGAGGAATAAATAGATATTCCTGGTTCTGTATATTATCACCTTATTTTAGTAGGCCCCCTGATCTGGCTGAAAATTAACACACATATAGATTACCGTTTGGAATAGCATATTATAGCATAGACTTTGAAATCACGGAAAAATCACGTTACCTGGATTTGTTTTCCAAGAGTTCCACGCGAATGAAGTCGCGGCAGATAGCTAGTATATTATAGTTATTATAAGAAGCACATAATCGTAATCTAAAATGCTATTTTAATGGTGTATGCAATGCCAACGGCTTGGTCACTGCATTTATCGCAGAGTTTATCGTTTGGGTTACAAAAATATCAGTGTGTTAGTTATCTATGAGAGGTCTCCGAGATTAAGCAAAGTTATTACTGTTTGTTTTCGAAGAATGCTACACAGTTTCGTGCCTCGAAGTGCATGTTAAAGCTTCAGTCCTGCGCGTAATATCTCTTCGGTCGTGTCTGATTTTGCTATGAGAGGAAAAGAATACAGATTGCACTTGTGTCTGCGCAAACATTTATGCACTTTAATATCTCCTACGAAGTTAGCTAATCTTTGTTAAGATTGACCGCCGCCCAGGACAGACATTTATTTAAAATTATTATTATAGGTACAAAAATACAGATATATCCAGTACCTAGTAGTAGTGGTGCTTGGCATGTCAAAAATTCTTGTGCAGACGAGCATGCACACTATAGACATGATGATATGTCATTATCTGCCTATAAATAGATGCCTATTTATAGATAATGACATGTTGATTATTATTTATGTAATGTACATATTAGGTATATTACATAAATATAACACCTATTAAAATGTTTAACATAATAATATCGATTTGAAATACGATACAACATAACTTTCTATTTGAAGAAGAAGTAAAGAAACCATCTTAATTATCGAAGTTTCGACAACTATAGCCACTTGTAAAGCGTTTTACAACCGTGTTCATTACAATTATTTTATTATTATTAATTATCTACAGTATTCGATGTTATTAAGAATGTTTATCCGTTACTCAATTCGTTTTGTTAATTTTTAATTAGTAGGTATGTGTCGGAAGAACCTTATTAGCTATCTAAAGCGGTAGAATAAAGAAATAATTATACCCTCTGCAATGCTTCATTTTAATTAAAAGTTATGTATATCTTAATTTTACATTACGCACTACCTTCAGTGTTCATGAAAACATAGGTTTTGTACCTGCTCATGTAAAATAACGCACCCTATAAAAACCACATAAGTAGGCAATTTTGTCTGTGAAGTAATAGGTGTCTGTTACAGTACAATATATACTGCCAAGAAGTTTGGCAAAGTGTCCATTTATGTTATATAGCCTATAACCTTCCTTGATAAATCGGCTATCCAACAGTAAAAGATTAATAAAAAAAAATTAAAAATAATGAATTTTCAATTCGGATCTGAAGTTCCTGAGATTACCACGTTCAAACAAACAAACAAACTATTCAGCTTTATAATATTAGTATAGATTATAAATAAATGTATGGAGGAAAAAATCGTCCCTAAGCCGTTACCAACACCGGCACCGAGACATTTCCACCAAAGTAACTTAACAATATAATAATGTACTTGTAACTGAGTATTGATTAAGTACCTAATACTAAAGTAATACTAAGTATTTCTGTAATTAGGAACACAGATGTTTTCCCAACAAAATCTGTCGATTTCGTAACATTTAAAATTGTAAAGTGTTGAATGCATGAGTTGCACTTGCAAGTAATTTCACGATTTTATCATATATTGAGACGCGAGCTATATTTGTAGTACTATTTATTCATGTTCACGAATGATGGATTGGCCCCGCAGCATGCCTTTTGCAACCGTCCACAACGTTATTAAATGACAACTCGTCTAGACCTATATAGTGATTGCAAGAAATATGCGGTCAACGGTTTAGGCAACATTATGATATATCGGAGGCACATGAAAATGAAGGCTGTCATGTGATAAGTCTGATGCAAAGTGCAATTATTGAAAATGTTTAATGTAGAATGGAAAATTACGTTAGGAAGATAATAATAATAATATCTTGGGACAACTCACACAACGCTATCTGAGCCCAAACTAAGCAGAGCTTGTACTATAGAAACCAGACAACTGATAAACATACTTATATATTTCTAAGTACATACATATTATAGATAAAGTACACCCAGACACAGAATAAACCATCGTGCTCATCATACAAAGTTTTATCCTGGGTGGGGATCGAACCCACAACCTCTTGCGTAGCAGTCGGATACACTCCCACCGCGCCACAGAGGCAGTCAACATAAAGCAAAGATGTAACCGAATGGAACTGTTTGTGTACCTACTAGTAGTGAAGGGTGTTTAGAACAGAGTTACTTAATGTTATAGGTACAGAGAACAGTGTCCAGCAAGATATATTTTTGCATTGAGTTACCTCAGTAACATTTTAACCCTTCGCGTCTAGTACTGGTACTTCCCTAGATACGTAGGAAAGCAATAACAAAATATGATATTTCACGTACATGCAAGAATGGCTTTTATGAAAAAATTATCGTCCTTATTATGTAACCGTGTTTTACTAGATAGTACCTACCTGGATGACCGAGCTTAGTTCGGTATTTTTTTGAAAATGTAACCTAGCTAGATCGATTTATCGCCCCCGAAACCCCTTTGCATAGGTACTAAATTTAATGAAAATCGTTGGAGCCGATAGTCAAGAATTGCTCGTTTAAAGGTATAAAATAATATATCTTTATATATATATATATATTTCTTTTGTGCGTGTGTATGTCACTGAACTACTCCTAGACGGCTGGACCGATTTTGATGAAATTTTTTGTGTGAGTTTAAGGGGATTCGAGGATGGTTTAGATTCACAATTGAACCCGATTTGCAAAAAAAAGAGTCGAGACGAAGTTCGCCGAGACAGCTAGTATAGATATGTAATTGTACAATCGAACTGTGATTCTTACCTACTTATCGGACTTGCGTATCAAGTACTTTTCGGAGCCATTTTAGATCAAGTTTTTCATATTAATATAAACAAAAGATATTTACGAGGTCTCTGTAAAATCTTGACAGAGATACAACGAAGTGATGGCTTGTTGGTGGTTTTCTTACATTTTAAAATTTGTTGCTGTATCAAGAACGTTAGTAAATATTATATCGACTGTAATAAGCCCCAATCAATATTCTCATATATATCAATGCCAATATTGTAAACTTAATATACGTATCAAAGATGCATTTATTTAGAAACCGTAATTTCCATAATCCAATAGCTTGCTTATTGGCAGTAATATATAGTATCAAATTCGTTTTGTTACGACAGCGGGCGGTCTTATTTGTATTCATATTAATAATTTATAATTACATATCTATGGTTATATCGAGTTTATTGATTCAGAATACGAATGAAGGGACGGGTATTCTGTAATTTGATAACGTGAATGGCATTAATAGAAAGTCCGTATTACACAATTTTATTGTAAACTATTAATTGCTGACAGTTTTGTACATTACCGTAATTATCTTAAAAACGCTTTCACGTCGTGTTCAATAATAAGCTTAGTTAATTGTTTGTGAACGCGCAGATATTTACTGTTATTTGATGGTACTATTCGTATGTGGTAAGACCAAGGAAATATGTTGTGGTATGTACTTAATATTTTAACAATTAATCAGTCAGTTTAGGGTTACTGCTGGATATAGGCTCCTACTCATTTTTGCCACGACTCCCAGTCCTGCGTCTTCTTCACAAAGTCCGTCATAGCGAACATTTTTGGTCACTCAAAAGGGGTTAAAAAAGTAAATAATAGAAAAATAGTATGTACCTATTTAAAGTAGCAAGTATTTTATAAGATTTACTTTCAATGAAGGCTATTACGAGTATAATTGTGTGGTGCTACCAATCTTTTAAAATACATTACAGGTTTTGCCAAGTTAAGCATATGTAAGTTATACCAAAATTATGTATATCCATAGGTACATTACATGCATAGGTACATTTTTCTACTAAATCTACTGAATGAAAGAGAAATTTTGATGAAATATGAATGGATGATTCATATTTCATCAAAATTTCTGTTTAGATGCTGAATAAAGATTGACTTCATATTTTTTATACCACTCTTTTTTGTCGGGACTCGGGTCTCTCGGAGCGATTATTACCAAAAATATTTACCTTTATATATCAAAAAAGTTTTTAGAAACCTTAAAAATAGACCTGTGGTGTTGTACCACATTAAAATTTGCTGAAAAAAAACAGCTTCTATTACATGTAGGTATATAGTGCCCCCCCTAAAATATGTAAGTATTTTTATTACATAACTATCAAACTAAGTAGCGGCTACTACAAGACACCTTTTCAATATTCTTTGTTTAGGTTTTGTGTAAAATGCCTAAACCAAGAGTGAGTATTCCTCATCAAGCATAGATTTTATTGTTTAAATGTGCTACAGTAATTAAACCTCACCCCATACGTTCGAAGACATAAACGGGTAAGGCGCGTATTTGACATATCCGACGTATCTCGTTCAAGTATTCGTACCGCACCATATTTCTATCTCGTTACGAACGAATAATTATATCTGATTCTGTTTAAGAATTCGGCCCGTGAGTTGACTAATACGGTCGCGCGGCACAGATGTATGCACTCGAGATAAACACATGGACAATATTAATGTTCAGTGTCACTTGGCTGCTGTAAGCTTGATATGATTTTATCTAACAACATATTAGTAAATGACATAATTGTAATATTGATTTATAATGACCTCTCGGCAATGAGGCATGGTATGACAGGCGTCTTAACCCACGTCGTAGTTGTGACTTAAGCATTACATGTATGCAGACTTAGGAGCTAATGTGCTTGATGAAATCGAAACTGACGTTATTTTTAATATAGAACCGGCTTTTTAGGGTTCCGTAGCCAAAATGGCAAAAATTATAGCTTTATCATGTCCGTCTGTCTGTCTGTCTGTCCGTATGTCACAGGCATTTTAATCAAAGACTACTCAGTGAATCTTGATGAAATTTGGTGAAAAGGTTTCTTGTAAAAATAAATGTTTTGGGGGGGGGGGCACTCCATACATACATGTATGGAGTATTATTTATATACAGAAGCTTTTTTTTTCAGCAATATCAACGTGTGTGTCATTCGACAGGTCTTTCAAAAACATTTTAAGATTTCTAATAAACTTTTTTGATTGAGTGAATATTATTGGAAATAATCGCTCCGAAAGTTGCATGAATTGTATCCCCCTTTTAACTTTTGAACCGTGAGATCAAAAAGTATGGAAAAAATAACAAAGATAGCGAATAATAAATACATACTTTAAACGAAAATTATTTCGCATAAGATCAAATATACCGTCATGGAGGTATTGCTAAAAAACTGCGTTTCTCAACAAAAGGGGGTAAGTGCCACGAACAAACGGTCTTCTTCTAACGCAATTATTCAATGCTGCGGAACCCTACACTGAGCATGGCCCGACATGCTCTTGCCCGGTATTTATTTTGAGAATAAATAGTTTAAAATTATATTTACAACTATTTAATTTTTTAATACGTTAAGTAGGTAAGTAGTAAATGGCTAAACCGTACACGTAACGTCACACAGCCACACGGAAAGTGACCTCCACGGAAAAAGATGTCAAACGGAACTCATTTGTAAAAATGATTACATTTACCTACGACACGATAATCAATTTGTGCCACTGTTTTACAAAAAAAAAAGTTACTTATGACAAAAGTTGTTTAGTTCATTGTCATTGATTGATTGACTGAGGAAAAAGTTTTGTGTTTCCAAACTTTCGGAACTAAGGGTACCTAGAAGGCAGTGATGAAAATATTTAGCCTCAAACAAGAACTTTTTGTTTCATTGGTCTTGTTAGTCGTGAAGTAATTGTTTGAGCTTGAACTACACCGAACAAAAGAGAGGATAATTGTTAATAACAGATGTAGCTGTTAGATTTATGCACCATAACAATTCGATTAGCGCGAATGTATAAAGCCTCAATGTGAATACCGTTGTACGTTAGTAATAAAATGATTGGGTAGGTACCATTCGTAATCGATACCGTTCTGTTTATTTTTATTAGCCAAACCAAGATATAGAGTATTATGTATCTATTGTTTTTAAACTTTCGCGATTTTTATACATATTATGTAGATGTATTTCGGGACTTAATCGCATAATTCACGCGAATAAAAAAAAAAAAAAAAAATTATGTAATTATGTAGGGGAACTTGTTTCCATCTTTTTTGTGTCGGCGGGATTTTTTATTTCTATAATTATTTTTTTTATTTAATACTTTTTAGTGAATAAAGGATGTAAAAGATGTAAAAACTAACTTTTATCACAGCTATTGTCAAGTATTGAAAATTGAAAAAAGACTGGTTGCTTACTAACTTTTTTAGTATTACAGTCATAATCATGTTATACCTTTTTGAAACGTCACATATCTAAGAACACTTGGGCAATCAAGACGAATCTAACGAACGTATTAATTGTATAAATCCGTTATGTGGTTTGTAAGATATGAGGTAATAAAGAATATTACATATATACATACTTACACACATACATACATACAAGATACGGGCGAAAAACATAACCTTTCTTTACAATCGGGTAAAAAACAACTAATTTGGTACTAAGGATTATGCAAATACAAATACAAAGGAATAAAAAGGAAATACGAATGCGGCTTAAATTCTAATGCTTCTCTTCGTCAAGCAAAAACTACTAAACGGATTTTGATGAAACTTTACCGTAATGTATTTTAAACGTCAGAATAGCACATGGGCTATAAAAATCAAAGAAAACGCGGACCAAGCCGCTGAGAAAACTCATCCAGAAATATATAAGTAGGTATGTCGTGTTCCTACCTACTTATAGTTTTAAATTCATACTTGTTTAAGTAAATAAGAATACTGTTAATAAGACAACTATAATAAAATGTACCTACGTCTACAGTTCAGGAGATAATTAACCTTAATAACAAAGTTATAAAAAAAAGAAAAGCAACTTACTTTTAAAGGGTCTTTCAACAAAGACGGGTCGATGTTAAAATTGAATAAAACTAGATGTGTGTGAGATATTAACGAAATTTATTTTTTATTTGAAAGGCCCGTTTATGCCATTATGCATGAAATATGACATCGTTCAAATGTCCGCCGCGGCTTCGCATGGTGGCACAAATCCGAGAGGTCCAATTTTTAATGACTCTGCTGCATAGATCCGGCTGAATCTGAGCGATGGCCTGCGTTATGTTGGCTTTCAGGGCAACGGTCGAATGTGGTTTATTGGCATAGACCTGCGACTTCAGAAAACCCCACAAGAAAAAGTCTAGCGGAGTCAAATCACACGATCTTGGTGGCCAATTCACGTCACCTCTGCGAGAGATAACCCTACCCGCAAACCGTTCATGCAGAATGTCGATTGTGTCGTTCGCTGTGTGGCAAGTAGCGCCATCTTGCTGGAACCACATGTCATTCACGTCCATATTGTTCAATTTAAGCCAAAAGAAATTGTTTATCATTGATCTGTAGCGCTCACCGTTGACGGTGCTGGCCTCGCCAACTTCGTTTTCGAAGAAGTACGGACCAATGACGCCGCCAGACCAAAATCCGCACCAAACAGTTACTTTTTGTGGATGCATTGCTATCTGGTGAACCTCATGTGGGTTGTGGTCATCCCATATACGGCAATTTTGCTTATTAACAAAACCATTCATCCAAAAATGTGCCTCGTCGCTAAAGATTATTTTTTGGCCAAAATCGGGGTCCTCTTCCAAGCGTTCCGACGCCCATTCAGCGAACACACGGCGTTGTCTATGGTCATTAACTTTGAGCTCCTGGGTCAGTTGGATCTTGTATGGATGCAGACCCAAGTCCCGACGCAAAATTCTCCAAGTTGAAGTCTGCGAAAGGCCGAGTTCTTGAGAGCACGGCGAGAAATCGACTGCTTCGGAGTCTCCTGAACACTCTCACGTACAGCGGCGATGTTCTCGGCCGATCTGGCGTTCCTTTGACGTAAAGGTGTTGGTTGGTTGTTTACCGAACCGGTCGTCTCGAATTTAGTCACCAATCGTTGGAGAGTAGACTTTGAAGGGCCACCGCGTCTGCCGTAAAATGGGCGCAATGCGCGCAACGTTTTCACTAACGAACACTCATTTTGATAATAAAGTTTTATCATTTGCACATGCTGCTCAACCGTGTAACTTGCCATGGTGATTTGGCATCAGTGACTGAATAAGAAAAAACAGATTTGACAGATGCCGCCAAATCAAAATGGCCGCCACAGATTATTAATATCGACCCGCTCTATTTGAAAGACCCTTTATATGAAACCGCACTTAAACGTTTTAAAACATACTGTTTAGGTAAATTATTCTGAGTTCATTCGAATGTATTTTGTTTTTTTTAAAACTAATTAAACCTTGTTTTGATATATAATGATGAAGATAACACTATAGGAGCAAATTGGACACATGATACCTTCTGTCCGAGGTTGATTGACGTCGCGCCCACCAGGGAAAGGGGTTATGTAATGTCACTTAATTATACGTGACTCAAATTTGAGGACCGCTGATGTACGTGATATGGCTCGCACTGTAGGTACAGGTAATATATGTACAAACGAAACATTTATCTTCTAGTTTTGATGTGATAACATCTTATAAATCGAAGACCGGGTGAACGTACAAAAGTGTCTAAAAAAAGACACGTTATTGATTGGTTTCTAAGGCGCAGCGAATGGCTATTGCAGCGATATGATATGCGATGCAATTGGAATTAACGTTGTTGTTTGGTTGCTAAGCAACGCGAATGGCGATACATCATCAATTTCTTATGACGTTGTCACGTAAAATTATCGTCCGGAAACCGGCTTTAAAGACAACCATTTTTTAATTTATCTATCTCTCTCTATCTCCTTGCCTTTTCTTCGTTGTGCGTGCAAAACCGCGAAAATGATAGAAAATTCATTTTCCGGATTTTACGCGCAACAACGATTTGTTTTTATAAGCCTAGCACAAATAGCAGTTTTTCTTTTTTTAAAAAGACGACTCCCGCCGTAGGGTACTAGCCCTGTGTCGCGGGGGACTTTACATACATACAAGTCACGGACAAAAAGTACACCCAGACTAGGAACAACAATTTGTGGATCACACAAAGTGTAGTCCCGTGTGGGATTCGAACCCACGACCTCTTGCGCCTCTTGCGTAGCAGTCGGACACTCTCCCACCGCGCCACAGAGGCAGTACATCACCGCTAGCAATCAAGAACTACAAAAAAAGTTAATGTGCCACTTAATAGTTATTTTCATCACCTTGTTACATTTAGCACGATATTTAATAGATATTGTGTAATGACAAATGACACGTCCGTCAGTTATTACGGTCAGTAAATACGTGGTCTATTATTTTTACATCAAACCTGACAATTTTGTAATGACAAGGCCTTGGCGAGAGTGCTTCGAAATCTTTAGAATGATCCGGTACACAGACGCCAAATAAACACAAATATCCTACTATCCAAATTAATATTAATATTATAAATTTAAAAGTAATTCTGTCTGTTTGTCTGTTACCTTTTCACGCTTAGAACACAGAACCGATTTAGACTAAATTTGCTGCGGAGATAGTTTGAATCTCGGGGAAGGACATAGAATTCGATTCGTGTCAGCGGTGCCCGGTGCAACAACGGCTCTATCTAGTTCAACCAAACGACAATCCTGGTTCAACCACTGTTCACGATATTCTCAAAAAGTACTGAATAGATTTTCGTGCGGTTTTTTTTCTATGAACAGAGTTCTTTCTGAGGAAGGTTTAGTTTGTTTAATTTACGGGCAATATTTTTTTGGATAAGGACAAGAAATCCGAACACATAGCTTTTTCTGGAACGAGTGGATATAATTGATGTTGCTGGCTGTGTATATTAATTAGGTATCTAATTTTGGATTGAAACTTCGTTTTGATTGAATTGAGTAGACCTCCAGGGAATGAACAGACTTTCGAAGCGAATGGTTGGTTCACACAATATGGTGCTGACTGATGACTGTTGGGAGGTGTTTTGTTTTGTGTTTGGTAAATCTAGTTACATAAATAAAATTGTTTTCCTGGCTGACTTGATGAATCAAATCAACGGACAGCCTTATCCACTGATGGTAGAGATGCGTAAATTCGAAGATGTATTTTTTATATAATGTAGGCATCCGATATGAGACGATTTTTCGTTAAATTGACATGTGTTTTAGCGTTTTTGAAAAATAAAACTCATCCAAGCGGGCGAAATCGTGGCCGACGACTGGTATAACAATAATCCTAATCCGAAAAAAACATCACAGCACACAGGCTATAAAAATAAAACATAAGGCAGGCAAATCCGTTAACAATGGCTAGTAATTATAACTATTTGAAATATCCAAATTTAATCCTTTAATTTGATACCTAACACGGCATCTTTATAATTTAAATAATAAAACAAGCATAAATATTTACCAAAGGCTTATACCTGACTATGACAGATATAATCTTTACAGTCCCCGGTATTCAGCCGTCGTCGTTTAAACTCTCTCTATCTAACTATCCATTTCTTTAACAGCTCATTGATGACTATTATCACGATGATTTTACTCTCTTTAAATCTCCTAACAATTTGTTTGACACCCCATTGATCTAAATTGGATCAGTGGTTTAGGCGTTATTTTGGGGCATAGGTACGTAATTTACGAACTAAAAATTTTTCCGCACACGCTAACGCGGGAAAATGTATGCATTTGACATATAGTTGACAATACGTCACGTGACTGCTGCTAGATTGGTGGACCAAAAACAACAGTAGCGTGTGCCAAAAAAGAAGCGTGTGGCATTTGTCTAAGCCCCGTCCATCAGTCTTAACTCAACGTAATATATTTTTTTTTTTAGCTATTCAGTAGTGTAATTATATTCTTGAAGTAAGTGATAAGTAAGTAAAGCTAGGCTTTATTTAGCTTCGAAAAATGAACAACCTTTACAAAAATGCTTTTAATTTAAGTTGTCTAGCGACAAATTCTTGGGCGTTCTTAGATTAAAAATATAAGGTAAAATTTACGTAAGATGAATACATTATTCTAAGCAAGTGTGAAGGGTGTTTATGCCGTCGACCAGGCGCCGCGCTACAGTAACGAATACCAAACATGACAGGTGCACACTGTCGCCTTCATATACGAACAACATGAGTACCTGAAATACATTAAAATTTCTCCTGAATGTTTAATCAATCGGAATTGATTTGACCTTTATATTAACATTTTGGGGTGAATAAATCTTTAAATTTGCCGTATTAATCCAATAAACGATGATAACAAAATTGGAGGGTGCAAATACAGTTCCTTTCTATCATCTACATCAAAAATATAATTACACTATTCGATAGCTAAAAAGCAAAAAAAATATTACGCTGAGTAAGGACTGTGACGGACCTGGGAGTGAGGACATCCGGACGGATTAACAGTGAAGGCGCGAGTACCTACATCTGAAGATGGGATCGCACAGTCCATACAGGTGAATGATGTACTTCTATATCAGCGTGTATCGACATCTATTGTTTGTGACTGCTCCTTTGAAAATCATTGAATTCATAAAAAAAATTACCTCAGAACATATTTGAAAATATTTTATTTTATGTACACGTATTCATGAAAACACTGGACCGTGTTCACAACACAGCCACACCCCGTTTGTACCTATCTACTGTTACCTATACTTAACCGATTTCGATGAAACTTAACACAACACTATAGTTAGAATTTAACTTATCTATGTCTATTCGCGAGGTTTTGCATCAATCTCGAACAAAAAGACGTTAACGTTTTGTTTGAGATTGGTGCAAATTGGTGACTTCTCTGTTTTAGTAGCCCTAAGAGTGAGTTCAAGCGCTGGCATTCAGGCCATGGGCAAAAGCTAATCAATATTATAAAATTCTTTATCCTGACTGACTCATGGAACAATGGTTAGCCTAAACCGCAGGTCGTAGAAACATTATGTCATAAATACTATAGGGATTTATAACTTTGTATGAGACTCCGTCAGGTTTAAAGTTTCGCATTTGGCTTTTTGGTTTAAAAAAAAGAAACATGTGTTTTAACGTTTTTAGAAATCTATCAGTTTTGAAATTAGAATTGTGGTTGTAAATAGATAAAAACGTGTATCAGTTTTGATTCAAAGCGAAAGTTAATCCTCAACGGGGTAAATGAAACAACGCGGTCGAAGCCGCGGGTAACAGCCAAAAGTCTATAAAATCAGACATAATGAGGGCAAAGCTGCGAGGAAAACCAAGTTTTGTATAATTCGTAGTTTAGAATAACCGTAAATACAGCCGAAGTAAGATTAAGATTCCAACTGCATTGTGCTGAAAATAAAATAACAAATCCGTTTTATAAAGAGAGCGAACAATGCGTTGACCTTCATCCGTTTTCTGAATGGATAAGAGGATAGCGTACCTAAACCTTTAATCTTTTTTAAAGAAATTGGATGCTTTTTGTATGATAGATACCTACGTGGAATTAATCAATTCTTGTACAATTTGAAATCCGCAAGCGTACATATAAACCTTTTTTACAATATAAAAACCGACTTCTAAAATAAATATAAGGTAACTAAAAAGTACTAAACAGCAAAAAATAATATAGGTACCTACGTCAACAAAAAATAATTAAACATTTTGAAGTTGGTGCCAGGAAATGTAGTTTTATGTTTTACCCTTTCAAACACAAAAATATTTTTTCTTTATTGGTCCATCCGTCTGCAAGTAATCGGATAACAATGATTAAAAAAAAAATACAATCGAATTGAGAACCTCCTACTTTTTGAAGTCGGTAATTTGTGTCCGGTAATTGTATATTTATAAAGTCCCCCATGACATTAATTTAGGAATGGTCTTAAATAAACAGAAAAGGAAAAATCTTCTAAGAATATCTTATTTAGTTACCCAAAGGTTGCGGTTTAAACATTTATTTTTACAATACACAATTAACTCGTTTGCGCTGGCATCACTTGATTTCGACTATAAATCACTCATATTTATTATCGTCCGCCGGCTATACCTTTATAATAGTCTAAATGGAACATAATAATAATTCAAAACAAAGAACCCCTTATTAACCAATTTACAATGAACGTATGGAGCAATACTTAGGGAGTTCTTCGCGAACATCGTTCGATAACTAATTGATTCTTAAATTGCCAGACGAATACATTTTTAATAGCAATGCATATGCCGATGATAATCGATTGAGACCCGCCAGTAGCCGCTAATGGCGGCATGTTTTCCAGGATTCTGCCAAGTGCTTTTTTGTGGTTCCTGAGTCGATGTCTGTGTAGATTAAGAGGATATCTAGATGTCTGAACTCCGTGTCTACGAAATGTATTTCAAATAATTGTATTGTAACAACTTCAACTACGTAAATTAAAAACCTATTGATGTTGGAGATGAAAAACATGGATGCCATTGTGGTCGAAATTGCTTTTTTAATGAATCCGCAACAACTGAAACGTCATTGGGATCGAAAATTGATTTCAGCCGAAATGGCCTTTCCATTGTTTTCCTTTCCCCAATCGCCACGTGAACGTTTAGCGTATGCGTGCTTGTATGAAAGCATATTCAGTCACTAACACTGAACACTTTTATGATTAGTGTGTGGTACGGTTTGTGTCAAGTGGATGCAATAAGAAACCTCAGGGAGGCTACACATATAAGCGGGTCGACACATTCGGTGCGGCAGTAGGTAGGTACTTGCCGAATGTACGAAGCAACTTCTACACATGATCGGCTTTATTAACAAGTGTCGATCGAGTTTTGGAACGAAGTTCCTTATCGCGCGTTGCGAAAGGGGGCTAGACGGAAAAAAATTAAGATCAAAAGCTGTAACGACACTTTTTGCTAAGATGGAAAAAATTAAGACCAAAAGTTGCGCGTGTTTCTCTCTCTCTCTCTCTCTCTCTCTCTCTCATTGAAAGCAAGCCAGTTTTTTTCGTTTTTATTACAATTCCTTTACTAATTAATCGAAAAGAACTTCGTTCCATCCGGGTTTCGCTTAACTCAAGTTTTTTTTTCGGAACATTCATCCACATATACCGCACGGTCTGTGCTGAATGATGGCGGCCAGAACATGTGTGTAGTAACTCTCTTAGAGACCACGTCTGCCAATAAGCTAGTTAATTTTCTACTTATTAGTATATTTGTATCAAAATAAAGAAGTATTCATTGCTGGGCTGGTTGACATTTGTAAGTAACGTTTAAGATAGAGCCGTTTAGGAGATTATAAACACATGTAGCAGCACATTATTATTAATTGCTCTTGAACTGTACTTTATAAACCAAACTTTATACTGTAAATAATGACTGAAATTGGTCAGGCTTTCTGGGAAATATTCTCACCTTACAGCAATATGGCGGTTGTAACCGCTCTAACTCCCCGATGACTTTTAGCCTTATTTGATCGCAGTTTTTTTTTTTTTCTACATTACCGTTTAGAGAAAACAAGGTGAATTTTGATGTCAAATGTCCTTTTCTTACCTGGAACAAACAAACATAATTAATTAATAAACATACTTAATTAAAATATAGCGTTTTTAGATACCTATAGAGCTCTAATATTTTAAAGTCATTCCTCCGAAAAGCTCCTAGAAGTATTTATCTCTATAAAGCTCCTATCATCTTCTTACGATTTTAAGTTCGAAGTAAGAATATCTTCGCTCTATATTTAAAATGTTTAAAATTCTATTAATAAATGTGGGTACCTACTAAAGTCTTTAATTGTCCGTCACTCAGTTTAATAATTTCCTTTAGATAAATTTCTTATCAGATATTATTAATAATAGAATGCAAGAGAAAGTTGATGGTTGCCATTCAGCCTATAGGCGAATTGGGGGGAAATACATTTAAGTTCACGCGGTATATTTTTTGTCTTATTACGTATAATCAAATCTCAGATCTAAGATTCAAAACGTCTACCATTTAATTCATTACGCCTTTGCTTTTGTGAATGATATTTTTAAAACAATCATGTGTACAAGCATGGACGCTTGCATCAGCTAATCTCATGAAATGCTCAGAATAATTTTGAAACAAAAATGATGCTAAAATATGTATAAATAAGGAGACAGGTTTTAAACAAGAATCAAGTTTACCAGCTTATATCAAAGTATTCCTTTTACGTCTAGTTCTCGCATATAAATCGCATAAATATAATTTAACAAGCGATAAATCATATTAGCACGCACAATTTTCACATGATTAGATATATGAACAGGTTAAGCACGTAAAAACATTAATCTATTTAGTTGCATCACTTTAATGAAGTACTTAGTACTATATTGACATGGTACAACGAATTACCGAAACAGAATAGTTAGCGCTTTGCATGTGTCCTCGACACACGAGCTTGCGCAGCACCTACATTTCAACTTTTTTGCACAAAGTAGATCCTTAATTACATCTGTGAGTAAACTTGATACACGTTCATGAATATTTTGTAACGTTAATTCTCTTATTAACCCTAATAATATCGCGATATATTTTCTACACAGTAATTATTACGAAATATTATGAGTTTACTGTAAAATTTAAGATGTTTTGCACATTCTGCAATGTTTCTTTATTAAAAGTGAGGTCATAATTTTTTATGGCAAGACCGGCTGACAAAATTTAATATACAAATGAAGAATGTATAGAGTATTAGTATACCTATCCAATGATAACAGGATGAAAATAAAAAGTGAACTTTGAACGTGCAAATCTCCGAAGACACTGGTTTTTAAAATAAAATTTGATTTATCTAGAGGCAACTTTAAGCTTGAGGAAGGTGATAGGTATGAATTTTATCGCGGTTAGGTCGATGGAATTTTATTCGGTTCCGAAGCCCCAGGCATAAGCTAGTCTTAAATAAAGGACTGATGGTTTGCCAGACCCAATTGAAGCGTAAACAAATTAGACATTGTCATCTCTTTCATTTTCTAGCATTATTGAATATTTCCTGTATTTTGTTTCACATTTCCTTTAAATTACAACAGATTTGATTATGAAATGGAAAGGCGCAGTTTCCGTAAACTTGTAACAAAACCTTTACGAGCCATTTCCTCTCACAAATATTTTAATTATAAATAATGTAATCAACGTTATGGTTGTAGGTTAACTTAGTTAATTTGGAACTCTCTAATGCATTGGCTGCTTAATCATGTAACTCTATGGAAATCAGCATCGGTTACATTCGTTCACACTTTGATGCCACGGGAAAGTGAAACTGTGTCTGGTTACTGCCAGAGTACGTCATAATAACAGTAGTACACTAATTAGTTCACAAGATCTATTGAAGCCATTTGAAGTCAATTTGTTTTAGAACTCTGAGCCCTGACGCAAAGAAGCGGTGTTATAAATTTAACATGTGTAGGTATGTGGCGGCATCATTGTCGTATAGACCTGGACTGCGTCATAACCTCACATAATTGACCACTCTCTAGAAAGAAACAACGCTACTTTGTGGACAATGCCTGTCAGCTGGGCGAGTTTTTTCTTTCTTTACGCTTTGCAGTAAATATTTACTTTTAATTGAAAGGGTTGGCGCGGTCCAGGTCTATACGTCAATGGGCGGTACCCACAATGAACAAAACAAATTGACACACTTGACAGCTCGCGTCAAATTCTGAATCGCGATATTGGAGTTTTCACAGCTGGTAGCTATATAAACAAGTTCCCAACATTAACCGTGGGGCCGCGGCCCGCGAGGCAAGATCACCTGAGCTCCTAGACAAGTGGCATAAAAGCTAATCGTCGTTGCGCGTGCAAAACCGAGATTCCCATTTTACGTGCGCAATGACGTCATACAAACGTTATTCGATTTGTGTTTATACCACTGGTCTAGAGGGGTTGGTCGGATGATCCTCCTTTTCTGTTGGAGGGATATAACAACACCTTTCCCTCCACATGTTATGCCTATCAGTGGCATCGTAATGGCGTAAATAGACGGGTGTGGATAACTATTATTCAAATAAACAGCTGTGTTTATCGTTTCCTAGTTAATTTTGATTTCTTTCGAAAGATTTACAATTTACATTATAATTCACACTTATTTCGATTCTGCATGTTATAAACAATTGTGTTGCGACTGCAACGCCGCCCTTCGCTTTTGAGTAGGTTATGAATAAACACGAATTACCTGTGATTATGATTACTTACAAACCATTATAATAACAAGCAGATATAATGTATCTAAGCAAAGCCATTAATCATTGTTGACTAAATAAGCCACAATAATTTTAATGGATGTTGGTACATATTTATTTATTTACGAGTATAGTATTTATTGTGATTGTATAACAGTTTTGTAATTTATTTTACTGCTATATAAAATGCAACAATATCGCATATTTACAAATGAAATTGGTAAGACATTACATTGTGGTAGGTACGATTAGGTACCTACAAAAGACATTATCTATTACAATTTTATTATAAAGCTGAAGAGTTGTTTGTTTATTTGAACGCGATAAACTCATTAACTTAGTAGTTGGATAGCCATTTATCGAAAAAGGCTATAGGCGTTATGACCAAAAGGAGAGGAGCATGAATCAAAAATGTTACTAAAATGGGGAAAAATTGACGCAAACTAAGTTGCGCGGATCAGCTATCAGCTAGTAATTTATAACTATAAATACACGATTTTAAGACACGTTTAAGTTACACCTTGAGTTCCTGAAGCGCCATACAAGCTTGAGAAACATCGCTCTCGAACTTTCGGAGAAGTGGTTCAAGATTCCGTCGTAAGAGACGCGCTGTACAGAGACCAGTGGAGACAGATCATTCGCTCCAGATGTAACCCTGAAGCTGACCGCGATCCTCAGACATAAGGGACGGACTTTAGAGAAAAGTGCAAAATAGGGTTAAACGCGTAATTTCGGGGGAGGTTTTAGGCGGTACATTTGACTAAATACCGGTAAAATGTACTTACTTACAAAAACCTACTTACCTTTTCCAATTTCTTCTGCTTGGCCTACGACCGCTTGAAGCAGTCGCGACTACTCGAGCGGTTTCGTGTAGGTATGTGTGAACAGTACTTACTAGTGTCTATAGTAATAGTAAGCGGGATAGCCTACCGAAGACAATAACAAACCTTCCATTTGACTTCGACGATAATTGGACCAAATCAAATGGAATACGGATTTATTATTTACTAGCTGTGGCCCGCGGTGTTACCCGCGGTTTATTAGCCTATGTGTTAATCCAGGGTGTCAGCTAACTCCATACCAAATTTTATTAAAATCGCTCCAACCGTTTAGACGTGAAGAAGTAACAAACATACACACTCACATACTCACAAACTTTTGCATTTATAATATTAGTGTGATTACGGATTTATTTATAAATGTCAAAAAAGTTCAGCACGGTAATAGGGATGTTGACTGTCAAGTAAAATCAGTCTCTTTTTATGAAATGTCAAAACGACAAGCTCTATAGAAATGTGTAGGAACCTATGACGTCATAAGTTCCTATCGTCAAATCATAATTATTAGTATTTGTTTTCATGCTTCTAAATTCAAAAACATGTTAAAATGTAAACGAACAGTAATTTTCAGAGCATTTTAAGATATACTATTACCTAATTAGTATAAAGTAATTTACTTTTGTTGTAGTCAACTACCCAATTCTATTCGACATTTGAAATTGCTATCACTTTGTAGGTCAGTCCAACGAACTCGAAGCACTTTGCCCCATCTACCGTATAGTCCTAATTTAGCTCCCTGTGATTTCTTTTTGTTCACGAAAACGATACGGACGGATAAAAAAAAAAAAAACGGGTTCCGACGAGGCCGTCGCAATTTCGGACCTATCGGATCAAGACTGGCAAAAGTGTTTTATTAGTTGGTTTAGGCGAATGGAACGTTGCATAGAGAATGGCGGAGAGTATTTCCAAAGTATGTAAAATAAATAGATATCTATACTAATATTATAAAGCTGAAGAGTTTGTTTGAACGTGATAATCTCAAGAACTAGTGGTCCAAATTGAAAAGTAATTTTACTTTTGAATAGCCCATTTATCAAGGAAGGTATATACATCACGCTACGACCAAGAGGAGCGGAGCAGCAATGAAAAATGTTGCAATATCGGGCAAAATTTACGCAGACGTTAGTATAGTTAGCGCAGTCAGCTAGCCACTACATAGCATAAAACAAAGTCGCTTTCTCTGTCCCTATATCCCTATGTATGCCTAAATTTTTAAAACTACGCAACGGATTTTGATGCGGTTTTTTTAATAGATAGAGTGATTGGAGAGGAAAGTTTATATGTATAATAACATCCATATATTCTATATCCGTGCGAAGCCGGAGCGGGCCGCTAGTTCTTAATACTTTGTATAGTTTTTTCTTGTCTCAAAACTTATCGAGTTACCTATGTATAGAAGTCGGTGGTGGACATAGAAAACTGTAGTATTCTATTATACTGGCTGCTTCAAGCTGCCCGTGTACGGCCGGCCTTAGAGCAGGAACCAGTCCGACGGTGGTTAGCCGCGTTTCGATTGATGTGATATGATAACGATAGACCGACGCATTAGTGCATGCTAGTTGTATAATAAACGAGTATTTGTCTTTTGCCATACATATGAACAGCTGTTAAGCTAGTTATCGATATGGGCGACCACGCAAATGCTTTATTTGACACTACGACGCACGTTCCAATTTTGATTTAAGTACCTATTAATTTCATCATAATGTCTCTAATAAATGTCGCTTCCCGATGCATATACGCTTAGATCTGCTAATATTGTTTTGTCCGAGATTTCACTATCATTTAGATATTTTTTTACTAAATGGGTTATATTTATAGGTATTGCTTATTTGATGGCAAAAGTTTGTTTGTTTGGACGCGGTAATGTCAGCAACTACTGATCCGAATTTAAAAATTTTTTCACTGTTGAATAGGCCATTTATCGAGGAAGGCTATATGCTATATAACATCACGCTATGACCAATAGGAGCGGAGCAGCAATGAGAAATGTTGCAAAAACGGGGAAAATTTGCGCGGGACAGCTGATTTATAATATTCAAAATAAGCCGCAATCGTCGACAATGTTCCAATTACCACCATAGCGCTGTTTCGCTAACCGCCATTGCGTAATATAAGCGGTCTTATAATAAACCCACTTTGTCATCCAACTAAAATAATTGAATGTGTTCAATGAAGTTTTGAGAAAAATGTATACGTACATTAATTTTATGTAACATGTAGGTTATTGAGCTTAACTGAATTTAAAAAAAAACCTCAATTTGAATAATAAGGAATTGTGAAATTGTCATAAAAGCCTTTTAAGAAATCACTTACACGTCTTTCATGTACACAATATTAAGTATTAAGTATGTTACTTAATCCACAAAGTAATAATATCAAATTATTCGTGTGAACTAGGTTTTTAAGCAGAAAAAGGTTAGTGTCATCTGTATCACGTAACACTTGGCGTATTGCGGCTGACGATTTGATCACGAACTCTTAACAAAAAACGATTAGGCCTTTCTTGTCTCCGTTACGCAGTGGGATTAAGTATAACCTATTTGTTAAATAGAAAGAAAAATGCAAAAAATACTATGAAATATTTATTTATTTTGTATGCCAACGGCTTGTCAGTCGGTAGGCTCAGACGGCCGTGATTTTGTTAGTAGGTATTGGTACCTACTTATTTCTAGTTTTGATTCGTACGTAAAATGTATAATATCTACTTTAAAAATGCAAAATCATCATTTAGTCATAGATTCGTGTCTACGAATGTAAGATTGAACTAAAATAATTCGTTTTTTATGACGGGAAGTAAAGTATCTTAGATGACATTATTATATATCACTAGCTGTCGCGCGCAGCTTCGTCAGCGTTAATTTTCCCGTTTTTGCAACATTTCTTATTGCTGCTCCGCTCCTATTGATCGGAGCGTGATGTTATAATAGCCTAATAGCCTTCCTCAATAAATGGGCTATTCCTGAGATTACCGCGTTCAAAACAAACAAACTCTTCAGCTTTATAATATTAGTATAGATTATTAAACATACTTAGGTAGATACAAACTGTACTTAGGTACCTCACGGGGAGGTGGAGGGGGGGGGGGGTTTCACTGACTAAATGTATATGTGTGCCTACCTTTTTGCAATTTCGGGAGGATTTCACCCCCCAACCCATGGTACACCTACGACTGAATGAACATACTGTACAGGTAGTACAGTATGTTCATTCGCCATTCGGCACATATTTTATTTACCCTTTACAAATTGTAGGTATTCGCCTAACTGCATCTAACCTCGGTATTTCGTAATCCTAATGAATTTAGGTATTTATCTAATTAGGTTCGAGCTTATTTGGAGGCCGCCGACGAGTTATAACGTTATAACTAATTCCGACGAGCCGTTCGCGAAGGTGGCAAATGATACGGACACGGTGGGATTTTTAGTGGGTGCGAACCCCACACTGCCTCCACCGTCTTCCCCGGACTGTGGGTTTGTTCGTTAGGCTTTTTTCTCGCCAAACCAATAGTTCTGGGTACTTATTTGGTACTTAGAATATCATAGAACGCATAACTACTTACAAATAGTTAATTTTAAGTTGATGGAATACTGCTATAGAATTTTTTGTTGTTGATCGGAATCAACGACAAGATACTTCGATGACGCAAAGTCACGCAGCGCAAAACTGCTGATTCGAATGCAAACATTTGACTGTTATACCTATTACCCGACTGCGAAAAGAAAAGAAGGGTAGATATATTTATATTACATTTTATTAGAGGTTATGTTTCGTCTAAGAAGTCCTCGCATTGCATTTGATTTCTTTGTTTCGTTTGATGGCTGATTTATTTTATTTAGGCATGTATAGGTTTTAATTTTAAATTCAAGAACCAACTACTTCATAAATTTTCGAATTCTTAAATTGCTTAAGTTTACGAGGACTGTTATAATTACATTTTTGATAAGCACAAAAAGTCCGAGCCATGTATTTACCACCTCATTTTTCATCAAAATTGCTCCTGGCTTGAAATAACGGAAATCTCAACTTCTCTTTCTCACTACAAACTGTGAAATAGAATCTATCTACTGAGATTGTCTATATAATTGTTCAAATTAATATTGGCCATTAAGCCACGGCCTTGGTGTTAAAGTCTATATTCACATTAGTTAGGTACATTAGATAGGATTATAATAATGCAACAAGTTACCGGACATTGAAATCGAATGATTTTAATGTACCTACTATACGTATATGTTATTATAATCCATGGAAATTTATTTTTAACCGCCTTCAAAAATCGTGCTTCTCTGTTTGCCCCTATGTATGTAGCGACCTACTTTGATTGGTTAGGGACAAATAAATTTAAAAAAATCTACCAGTCCGACTGAGACAATGGAAACTTTTTAATACTTCTTTAGCGCTACAGTAGGATAACGTTACTATGCCGGAATGAAGTAGACGACAAGTGGTTGCGCAGATGCATTTTTTGGAAGTAAATGGTGACAGGAAGCGGGGGGCGGGGGCGGTAACTAAACCAAGAGAATTAGAGATGCGATTACGCATTACATTTTCATGATTAGTATTACTAACTCATGTTTTCTGTGATTATTTTCGTAAAGAAAATGTTTTTCAAAGTTTCTTTAGTATTTACTGTAACTGTTCTAAATTTTAACTTTTATGAACTCATTTAAATAGTATTTTTTTTGTTGAATTAAAATTTTGTTAGTATTTTTAATCGATTAAACATAATTAATCGTTTTCAATAGCGATAAGAACCTAACTTCAATCCGGCAAGTTACGTTGATCCTACTGTACTTCTTGTAACAGTAAAGTGCTATTAATGATTAATTACACAAACAAATCTTCGGCCCCGACAAAATCGTGATTTTACATCATATTAAGTGTTTATACAAATAAATAAAACGTCGAGGCAATTGACAGGACATCCTAAGAACGTGCTAATAAAATATAAAAATATGGTTAATTTTAAATTCGGCTTTTAAATATATAGGTATAATACTAGTTTTTGCCTTCGGCTCTACCAACGTGAATCTTGATTTTCCATACAAACTTTGGACGCACGTTTCATGCCCTTAGGGGGTGAATTTTGGAAAATATTTACTATATTTCTTAGCGGATTTAAAATAGTGGCCATGAGATTTTATTGCAAAATTCTTTTCTCACGGCTTTACTCTTGCGAACTTGGCATTAAATGTAGAATCATTCTATTCCAAATTTTGTTTGACATTCTTATGCGTTGCATTCTGTAACCTAAGTGAATAAAGTACTTTAGAGTTTTTTGACTTTTGATCCCTACGTCATAATAGCTGTCTGCGTTTTAAATTTCAGCGGAAAATACCATATAAATTTTGATTCCTTTGAAAGTGTCAAAATGTACGTTTTTTGCTGCATAAACGGCCGTATCTTTTTTTTACGTTTACTAAGAAGTTTGATTTTTCCACAGCATTAAGGGACTGAAGACCTGAGTATATTTTCATTTCAACTCGATACCTTTAACGCGTTTCCGAGGTGACAACAAAGTGATCCATAAGGGTTCCGTTTTTTCCTTTTGAGGTACGGAACCCTTATAAAATTTCAGCTTTTTAAGCAAAGTGCTCCACTTTACTTAAAAATGTTTAAGCTTTTAAAATTTTTAAGACAGTTTTATTATGTAACCAGGGAGAAGAAAGAATTTAAAAAACACGAGTGCTAAGGGGAGAAACAAACTTAACGTGACCCAAGCCGCGGCAAAAGTTGTTTTATTTTAATTTACAAGAGTTTTCTTTCGCGTTTTTCATAAAATATAAAATCAAACTAATATTATATTATTCCATGTTCACGGCAAGCCCGTGCGACCTGTCAAAATCCTGTCATAATGGTAGTCGCGGGGACAGATTTTTATCTGTCCCCGCGTCTACCATTATGACAGGATCTCTCATTAGTTTACGAGTAATTATTTATAACTTCTAAATGTTGCAACAGCAGGAATAATTGTCACAAGATAACTTTAGATCTAGGTAAAATAAATCACAAAATCAACCAAAGTAAAACCAAAGTCTATACGTGTCTACTTACAAATGATAAATTATATAGGATATCAAAGTTCACTGTTATTTTTAGCATAATTATAATGCTGCGATTATCATATTTCATCAAATTATTTTTTACTCAATCATAAATCACATATATTTTGTTATTATGGAGATTAACGAGGATTTTGGCAGATGTAAAATTGGCAAATAAGCGCACGCCACACCCAGCCATAGCAAAACAACAACGGTAACGATGACTGCTAAGCCGAGGGTTCGATCCCCACCTAGGATAAAACTTTGTGTAATGATGATTTATTCTGTGTCTGGGTGTTATTTATCTACAATATGTATGTATTTAGAAATACATAAGTATGTTTATCAGTTGCCTGGTTACCATAGCACAAACTCTGCCTAGTTTGGGATCAGTTGGCGTTGTTTGAATTTTCCCATAACGAATTGTGTTGTTATGGTCATTATAATGATATCATTATTTGTCTTGGTATTTCTGTCAGTTATTTTAAAATTTTTGTAGTCAAACGAGAGTTAAAGTAGTTGGTTGGCAGTCTTTGAAAAGCAGTGGCCTATCTTATCTCTGTAAAATTTTACAATCGCTCTTAAGAGTACCTAACTATAAGGTATTTTTTGACGTGATAAAGTCTCATAAATCGTAGCAACGGTCACATTATTTATTGGTTGCTAAGCAGTCACGTTATTGATTAGTTGCTAAGCAGTCATCTTATTGATTGGTTGCTAATGAAGAGCGAATGGCGATTGCAGCGACATAATATGTGACTCAATTGAAACTAACGTCATTGGTTGCTAAGCCTTATTGATTGGTTGCTAATTAAGAGCGAATGGCGATTACAGCGACATAATATGCGATTCAATTGAAACTAACGTCATTGGTTGCTAAGCAGTCACCTTATTGATTGGTTGCTAATCAAGAGCGAATGGCGATTGCAGCGACATAATATGCGATTCAATTGAAACTAACGTAATTGGTTGCTAAGCAGTCACCTTATTGATTGGTGGCTATTCAAGAGCGAATGGCGATTGCAGCGACATAATATGCGATACAATTGAAACTAACGTTATTGATTGGTTGCTAAGTATCGCAAATGGCGATATGTCATGACTTTAAAGACAGCAATTATTTTGTTTTTTATCTTAAATGTTGACCTACTAAATTAATGTTGTCACTGTAGGTATAAAAGCCATTATTTTGTACCCAGTGTCCTTCGAAAACCTGATCTACGATAAAAAATTCTATTATCGTATTATATTCGTATCTAATATGTTTGATCCAATTCAATTTGATTTGATATTTTACTTCCTGGTAAGAATTGACTCGAAGATTTATTGCTTATAACCTATATTTAATACGTATATATACCTAAGTATTTTTATCAGTTGTCTGGTTGCCTTAGTACAAGCTCTGCTTAGTTTGGGTTCAGATAGCGTTGTGTGATTTGCCCCAAGATTATTAATATTACGAGTATTATACATTTAACATTCTTTGTACTGGCTGACTGGTTGACTTCTGTATCAACGCATAGCCTAAATCGAACGCAAGACGAAACGCTTAGACGTGAAATTAGGACGTTTCTTTTATGATACAGTTGTAGGCATCTATTTTGAAAATGTGTATAACCCCTAAGGGAGTGAAAAGGGGTATCAAAGTTATATTCTCTCAGGATTAAGATCTTTAAAATTTCGTATTTAGCTTTTTGGTTTAAAATAAAAAAAAAAACGTGTTTCATCCTGTTTGGAAAATCAACCCCCAAGGGGGTAAAATAGGAGTTGCAATATGTATAAAACTCAGTTTGGCATTTAGGTTTAAATGTTTGGTTGTCATTTTTGGAATATCAACTCTTAAGGCAGTGAAAAAAGGGTTTGCAAGATTATATGGACACCCACCAGTATTGGATCTATACATTTTTGTAGAAATTTGGGGTTTTGTTTTAAAATAACGAAACACGTGTATCAGAGTTTTTGGAAAACCAAATATAATATATGTGTAATAAATGGGTACCTACTATAGTTACAGTTTTGTATGAAACCTCGTCAGTTTTGAAGTTAAATCTGAGCAAAATGGTAATTGTATTTAACTTTGTTGTTGAGAAACCGTAAACCAACCAATAAGGGGTTAAAATCATTTACGCGGGTGAAGCCGCGGGCAACAGCTAGGTACGTCCTACCTCAGCCTAACCTTTCGCGCTGCCTTTGCGATAACTTTTTTCTCACAGTGATTTCGGATTTCTTGCTATAGAAAAAGTTGTAGATAATTTTTGAAAACATATCACTTCCCCTTATTGATTATAGGCTTTCTCAGCCTAATAATCAATAACCTAGCCATACCTAAACTTAACACACCCGCAGACCATATGTAGCGATAACTTTTTTTCGCAGAAATTTCAGATTTGTAGCCTTAGTAAAAGTTGTAGAACATGAAAAAAGCTTTCTGATGGCATATCACTTGTCATTATTGAATTGGTTGTTAGGCTGAAAAACCATACCTAAACAAACGTTTTTTCCACAATTTCAGACTTCTCGTTATAGTTAAAGTTGCAGAAAATGAAACAAGCATCCTGATGACATATTAGTCGTCTATACTAATATTATAAAAAGGAAAGATTTGATAGTTTGTTTGTATTGAATAGGCACCGAAACTACTCGATGGATTTGAAAAAATCTTTCATCGTTGTGAAGCTACTCTAACCCCGGTTGACATAGGCTATTTTTTATTCCTGTATTCCCACAGGAACGGGAACTACGCGGGTGAAACCGCGAGGCGTCCGCTAGTATATTATACTTTGTCAAAATATCCATATTTCTTTACCCCCAGGGGCGAATCTCCAACAAAAAGCAAGATTTTGAATTGTAATTAATTAATATAATAGCTACAAGGAAACGTATCTAACAAAATATTTGTATTGAGATTTCATATTCGAGATCACGAAAATGTTTACCCTTCGGCTCAGATATCTGACCCCCCAACTGGGAAATGCGCAGGTACTTTCTCTCAAGACACGTGTATCGACTACACAAGGCCAAAAGGGGGCTGACAGCGGGAGCTCAAGCATTATTCTAATCAACTCATTATAATAATCTCCAATTCATTTATGTACTGTTGCCTCCACGAGTAAGTAAAGGACTCTTCACATCCACTAGATGGCCAACTTTTAACGTTTGTGTACTTAACTAACTCACTAAAATCTATACATAAATAAACAAACGGCCATTTGAACCCAAACGAGAGAGAGCCTGTACGTACTAAGTACCTAACATATTGGTAATTAGCTGACCCACGCAATTTCGTTTGTAGAAATTTTCCCTGTTTTTGCAACATTTTTCATTGCTGCTCCGCTCCTATTGAACGTAGCATGATGTAATATAGCCTATAGCCTTGCTCAATAAATTGTCTATCCAACAGTATAATATTTTTTCAATTCGAACCAGTAGTTCCTGAGATTCTTGCGTTCAAACAAACAAACTCTTCAGCTATACAATATTAGTATAGATAAGTATTATATATATTTCTAAATACATAGTTCAGTACACAGTATTATACATAAAGAGGTAAAGTTTGCGTGTTGGACTGTGAGGAGTAATCTCTGAAGATACTGGGCCGGCAGGGCCTAGCTTTAAGCTTGAGAAAGGTTATATACTCTACCCAAATACGCCCAAGGCACATTCACTATATATTTTAATTGCGATAGGTAATTTCTTCTTAAAGCGCTTACGAAAATGATAACATTCTAAGAATTTTCATCAGACATTAAGTAGGTAGGTATGTCATTCGATTTTGCTTTAAAACCCTCTTTTTCATAATATTTATTAATTTCGTTTCTCGTTTGTCGATATAGTATTTTTTTTTAATTTAAAACTTTACTTTTTTTTTCTCTATTACAATATGGCTGTCGCCATTTTGAATTTCCATTGCCGTCATGTCTTTAGTGACGATCGCAAGATTAATACGAATCGATTGACGTATGAATTATCAAAATCGGTCCACGCGTTTGGTCTATATAGTGCCACAAGGGAACAACAAACTTAAGCGGTATTCGCCGCCACTGTAGAGGTAAAAAAGCGCGGGTTTCGCTCAGGTACTTAGTTCCGCAGCTACGGAATAGTTAGTAGGTTAAAAGTATTACCGCGTACTACCCACTTGGTTTTCTACCGCAGGGCCGTGTATGTGGGCACGGTACGAAGCCCGGCCGGTAGCTCTGCGGGGCAAGCCGCGCGGTATGCTCCCTATGGAACGGTTGTGTTCAGCAAACAGTTTTTTAATGTTTTTGCGATATAGTATTCTAAGGTTGAAATTTGGTACACAGATAGTTCTTATAATGTAGGCATCCGCGACGCCTAAAGCAAATCTTTTTAAAGCAGTACAGACATAACGCGGACGAAGCGCGGGCGGAAGCTAGATAATTAATAATTGGGACGCTGATAAAATGTAATATGGCCTTAATAAATATCGTATACAGAACAGCTTCATTATATCCAATCTGATGGCTCATTGACCTGTGAAAATTGCTGTGCGCACTTGTGCCATACGTAGGTAAGCTAAGTAACAAACGTAGACAAGGCATATATGTATACTAGCTGACCCGCGCAACTTCGTCTGCGTAAATTTTCCCTTTTTTTTTTTACAACATTTTTCATTGCTGCTCCGCTCCTATTGGTCGTAGCGTGATGTTATAACCTATAGCCTTCCTCGATACATGGGCTATCCAACAATAAAATATTTTTTCAATGCGGCCCATTAGTTCCTGAGATTATCGCGTTCAAACAAACAAACAAACTCTTAGGTGGATGAAAAATAGATGTTGTCCGATTCTCAGACCTACCCAATATGCACACAAAATTTCATCAAAATCGGTCAAGCCGTTTCGGAGGAGTATGGCAACGAAAACTGTGACACGAGAATTTTATATATTAGATATACTTAACTAATACTCCTACGTAGGTTCTTTTCTTAGATATTAAATGTTGTTGTTACCCTCAATAATGGAATCATATAGACCTACCTACATCTTATAATTGGGTATTGGCACATGTTTGACCTTCAGGACTATAATGATCTTAATGGACGATATCCTACTAATCACGTCAAGAGGATATCCTATTGATTACGTCAGAAGGAATTTGGATGAAATTTGGCACAGAAATAGATTAGGTATACATATACTGGAACAGTACAGGCTACTTTAAGTACCTACCATTCTAAGCAAGTTCTACAACATTATAAGCAATGCAAATTTGTTTGCAAATATATGTAGGCTTAACTATTGATTGACTTAAACTATTGATGACACTTAAACTTAACTAAAATTGTACTCGATTTAGTGTAAATTCAAACATATAAACACGGTAAATAGAAAAACAATAAACGTGTTATATAAGCACTACCAGAAACAATTATAAGTTACGGACTTAGTTCGTATGGTCGTACATCTCCTACTTATCTTAATAAGCTGATGGATTTGCGAATTAGGTATTTGAAACTGTTAGTAGATAAAACATCTAAATTAAGTTGTAAGGAAAATTATAAACAACTATTCAAAATATATAACATTTTTCCAGTGCATGAGAAAGAATTTAAGAACAATAGAATGTATTTTAAAAATTTAAGACAAACAACATGTAAACAGTTTGTAAAACCAGCAGCTTGTAATCTATGGTAAAAGATCAAGGAGCTATATAATACCTATAATTTATAACAGTATTTATCTTGATAAAGAATGTAACCATGTTCAAGAATACAAAAGGAAGCTAAAATTGTATATATTAAGTAAGTTATTGTGACTAAAATTGTTATTTAACACCAGTAAATGAATGTTATATCATTAACACAACATTGATATATGTTATTATATCTACTACTTATATATGTGTGTGTAATTGTGTAATAGCGTGTAAAAAAAATAATTCATAAGTACATCTTTAATAACGAGTGCATTGTGATCGCTAACAAACTGTTTGGCGAATTATTTGTTAAAAGTGATGTATTTTAGAAAACAATAAAAATATATAAAAAATAGGATACTTATTCCGAAAAAATACACAATAAATAATTCCTCACGAAAGAAGTCGTGGGCAGCAGTTAGTGTTATTATTAGTGGGTATAGGGATCAATGACCTCAAATGCTACGTTAACATGGACTTACCCAGGGATTTTAAAATTGGCGAATCGTCAATAATAAATAGTTAGTTTGATAAATGTAAAATCGCAAAAGTTTAAAACAATTTTTGTGTAAGAGTATTTACTATTGAATCGAAACGCAATAGCAAGTTGGAAGGTTTTTATGTAACAGTTATTCTTTCTTTTATACGAATAGCTCTAAATCTCTAGCTAAAGTATTTTTAGTTATTTATATATTGGTGACATTAGATGAAGGTGAATCACAAAATCCCGGGATTTTCAGATGAGGTGGTATGTCCACGTTATGTATTACCACGGTTGACGAATTCCGCTGAATGGCGCTACCTACACCGATCATTAGTTATTATATAATACGATACTTGAACACTATCGTTAGTAGTCTATAATTTTTAAAAATATCGTTAATATTCTTATTTAGAATATCTACAACTTACAACTGAAAAGGTACAAAGAATAAAATAGGCATAAATCTGGCATATGGTGCCTTAAAAATAATACGAAATTATCGTAATTTTATTAAAAAAGTACGGTGTGTGAGAGTGCACCTCTCACCACAGAATAAATAATCTCACTTGACTGGTTTTTTTTTACATCTATTCCGTATATAAAAGTCATCGAACCGACGACGATGCTTCGTGACGCCACACACAATGAAAACAAGCGGGAAACAGAAAACTGGAAACAGTCTCGGTGTACAGGTTTATCTACTATGCAATAATATATGTCAATGACAGATTTATAATTATTTCATAAGAGAGATGGCTTAACATACGTAACTAGGCCTGCGGTAGTATAACATCGCAGTTGAGGCCACAAGTCATATTATTTTGATACTTGATATATGAGTTTAACGACTTTTACTTTCTGTGAGGAATATTTTTTACTAAACGAACGAAATAAACGACATGGCATTCTGAGGTGTCAGTTCTCAAAAGTGTCACATTTTTTTTAAATCGACCCTCGCTTTATGGTAAAAGCCCTGTATCGCGGGGGCTTTACAAACATACAAGTCACGGACATAGAGTACTTCCAGACTCGGAACAATAATTAGTGGATCACACAAAGTGGTAACCCGTGTGGGAATCGAACCCACGATCTCTTGCATAGCAGTTGAACACACTCCCACCGCGCCACCGAGGCAGTCATTCGTACAGTATCTTATAATACTTTACTTTACATGGTATGGTATCGTTAAATAATTTTAATGCCGGAAAAATGTTCGAATCATATGGAAAACTTGTAGAAGGATAAAAAGAGAAGAATATCTAACACCGGCTGTAACTATGCGAGCACTTCACAATCAATCGATACATATGCCCTAGTTTTCGTCTAAAAATAGTGAATTTATATTTCATTTTACGTATCGAAGTGGCCGCCATACGGAATAAAAATATCAAATCGATACATTTTACCCATGGTGCCTCCCTTAAACACGGTTACAGAGAATATTGAAGAAAAATTGAAGTGTCATATCTGACAGATGTTCATTATGCTTACTCGGCATAAGATTAAGATTTCTCTAATGGTTTCAATATCTCGTTTCATTATTTTACACCTTCAAAGCTTTATGCTGTTTTATATAAACCTATCGTGTAATATTGCCACAGCACAAGCTTTAAATGCAGATGGCCTTATGTAGATCGAGCATTCACTGTCAAACTTGCAACGGCCGGTAAATTGCGGTTCAAACATTAATTAGTTTGCAATTATTTTCTCAGAACACTTTATAATCAAAACTTAATCTTAATTATACATTAAGATTAAGTTTTGATTATAAAGTGTACCTATTATAACTAACTAGTCTTTACTGCAGCTTTTCACTATTTTGATAATTTTCAAAAATCTTTTTATCTAAATCAAGTTTTGACGTGATAACGTCTTACAAATCGATGACGGGCTGCACTCACTAAAAAGTGTCACATTATTGACTGGTTGCTAAGCAACGCGAATGGCGATGTCATCAATGTTTTCCGACTTTACAGACAACCATTTTTTTAGGGTTCCGTAGCCAAAATGGCAAAAACGGAACCCTTATAGTTTCGTCATGACCGTTTGTCTGTCCGTCCGTCCGTATGTCACAGGTAATTTACTCAATGAATATTAATTAAATTTGGTGAAAAGGTGTATTGTAGTACCTAGTCGCTACTTGGTTTGATAGGTAAATAATGAAAATAAATATATTTAGGGAAGGCACTCCAGAGGGGTGGGTGTTTTTTTTTGAGCACGAACGATCAGGTCTTTTAAAAACATTTTAGGTTTTAAATTTTTTTTTTGATCATGTAAATATTTTTGAAAATAACCGCTCCGAAAGTTGCTTAAATTGTGAATCTTTTGAACCTTGTGACCAAAAAATATGAACAAAATTCTTTCGAAAATAATCGGATATACCGTCATTGAATTATTACTAAAAACTGCGTTTCTCATCAAAAGGACTTAAGTTCCATGAACGCTCTTCTGCTGCTGCAATTATTTAAATCGGATTTTTCAGCAACAGTTTCGGAACCCTACACTGAGGATGATCTGACAAGCTCTTGCCCGTTTTTTTTCACTTTTGTTCGAGCTCACTCCCGACTCTGAAACTAACTAGCCTCCTTTGACGATTCAATGATTCATTAAAGTAATGTTATTGGTAAATAATTACTTACGACAAACTAATTAGTAACATGAGAAGTAGAGTGGGTAACATATAACGAAAATAACTTCGGCCAATGGAATATTACCCAGAAAATATATCGAGGGGAATCAGTTATCAACACTAAACATTTTTTTTGAGGTAAAGCTAATTTATAGTATTGATACAGATGAGAAGGTGTAACTTTCTTTGCTGCACTCTTACGGGTAAATATTGAAAAGGGGATGATAAAAATGTACTTTATTTATATGTTCGTGGGAAAGGACTAAGGGCAAGAATTAATAAATAAGTTTATCATTTATCTTACATAGTACATGATGTTCCATCGGCACTATTTATAAAAAAATACCTATACCTACATTAATTATTAAAACAAACAAAAAACAATTATTATTCAACTTAATTACAGCTTAAGTTTATTATTACAAAATTGAAAAAAAAAAGTTATATGTTTACATTGCTGTTCACTCTCTGGTGCCAAAATTGTTAAGTTTCTCTCGTATTCTGTTACCAAGAAACTGAGAGAACCTATTTTGAATAAAATATTTTATTTTTTTGTTCAACTAAATGTCATTTATAAATACGAGTCATTTTGAGGATAAGAGAAATTCCTTCTGAAACAGAGCACCCCAGTCCACTTTACATATTTTGTTATGATAGCGTTTGTCAATAAATATGCTAATTACGAGTATGCTGAAGATTCGCCGAACTAAATTATGTTATTAAATAATTTATATGGTTTTAAAGGGCAACGTTCGAACTTACAATAAATACTGGGATGTTTTAAGTGGATGATCTTATCCTGCTCTAGGGTCACTCAAGGGGTATATTTATTATCTCATCTCGATGCAAATGTTGAAACCACAAGTTTTAATGTTTATAAACTGCGCTGATTCGGAGCTAAAACTCGGACTGCCTTTGATCCGATTATCACGCACACACACACACAAATATCTCGATATAATACGTTGCCAATGCATTGTCACATAACAATGCCAAGCTGGAATACAGAATCAGTACCGCAATTTCACACTTTTCGTCGCTCAAAAAGGTTTTTCATGTCGTTTCGTGTGCCATTAGTTTTAAACAAAAATCTATTCAAATCGGATCCGTCAAATTTGTACACGAATCATGATGGAATAACAGTTCACATTTATAATGGCAATATGGTATTATTACGAACTTTATAACATCTTTATCGTTATATAGATTGTTACAAAATATAATTTAGCAGATTTTAACCTGTTAAAAATGCAAATTTTAATTATGATTGGCTTTTATAATAAAATGACGGATACGTAGTGATTAGTAAGAATAACCAGAGCAAAAAACTGCGGGCGGGCATTGCCGCGGGCCGGTGTTAGTAATTTTATAAGTATATGGACAAGTTTGATACGCAACTCGGAGTCGTATGAGCACATGTCGCAACGCCCGCACCCGACACTTACACGGATAACTCGATCACTATATGTTCGTTACCTCGATTGTAAACTACTGTTTAATGCGATTGTAGACCACCTGACCACCAGTTCCTTACTATTAATACCTTTGTTCAATTGTCAGTTACGTTCGAATCTATCAACATTGCTGCAAATAAACCCACTTATTTCACAATGCATAATTCCAGTCAATACTGCTACCAATCTTAAATTAGAAACAGAATGGAATTCAAGTAATGCCTATATATCCTTCCTTTTTGTAGGCATTTAATTGATATAAAATCTGAGAGTTACCACAATTTAGATTAATATGCGTCGTACAGTTTTAAGTTACCAACCTGCGACAGAAATTTAAAACCACTATAATTTTATTACGCCATATAAAGAGAGTCTATGCATTTTCATGTTTTACTTCATTAGTTAGTAGGTTAAGTAATGTTAAATTAATGACTTCCTAATTCAGCTTTCTCATAAATGGTGTTTTGATCGGTTAATGTCTCACATATATCTGTAAAAATTAATAAAATTGAAACTTAGGATGGTTATTAATGTGTGAAGTTTATTTTGATATGATTATGACCCAGTAACGGAGAGAAAACAAATTAATATCTTGTTGTCGATTACATAATGCGATTGAAACAAAAAGTTCAACGTCCTATTTTAAATGAAAACCACTTTTTAAAACCAGTTCCTTAACTTGAATCTTTGGACAGGCAAAATACAAAATTAACTTCACAAGTTTGTGGTTATTTACACGTACCCACACATACTACACACATTGTGAATGAGATTGCACTGATAATAATTAATATATCGATAGTTTATATAACGCTACCATATATAAAATATGATGTAACTGCTTCAGATGACTATATAAGTTTCCTCTATTGCGATATGTAGTCTATTAGTGACTATGATAAGGATATTGCTTGCAAAATACTAATTCACTTACGGTTCATTAGTAATCATATGGAATCGGTGGCATTTGATTGGTACGAAGGGTGATCAAGTGAAGTTTTATACTTGCGGAGTGTCGAAAGTTGACAACTGTCAACTTCAGTCAAGCAGTGGTGTTCATCTGCAACTGCTTGCCCTAACTATGTCAGTAGGTATATAATGTTTAGCCCCCGTATTATTCATTGATGTAGAGACCAGCACTGCGCCAAAACCACACAAAATTGATCTCAACAACGCTACTTTGTGGACAACACCTGTCAAAGGTCACACGAGTTTTTTTCTCTTTCACGCTTTGCAGTCATTATTTACTTTTTAATTGAAAGGGATGGCACTGTCCAGGTCTATACGTCAATGGTATAATTGCTTACCATAGCCCAACACAGAACGATTGTATCACAGATCTCTTTTAGTCCATTCTCGAATACATTAACCACTTAATTTTTATTTAGCGACCCGAATTAATATTGCATATTGCCGTACGCAACAGAATTCTTGCTTACAAAAATGGTTATCATTTAATTAGATATGAGCGTGCTTAATTTATGTAACAACTTTAACATTTATAGAAACATTATTTTCTTAAAACTATTCGCTGGTCTGAACTTGCAATGCATATTATGCAATCAAGCAAAAAAAAAACGCTTTTGCACTCCGAGTTTAATGATAAAAAGAAAACAATTGTCGCAACGTCAGTTTGAGATTGAAGAACAAGAACTGGTGGCCCGTTCTTATTGTTTAAACCGAGATAAGTTCATGACTTGTTGAGAAGTAACACGATTAGATTGTATTGAATTTGTTATTAAGTCTTATCTGTAGTTTAGTGGGCATATAGAATGAAAACCCTTCTCCTGTACCTAGTGAAAGTTTGAAGTGGACATTTAGTGGATCGCCTGGTTTCACAATGTGCTCTCCAACAGTTTCGTAATAATAAATACCGGGAAAGGTATTTTATCAAGTGCCGCGTAACGAGGTTAGCCGTGGTTGGTATCTCACTGAGCGGTAACTATTTCTGTAATTTTCTGTGGATTCTGTATGAGCTTCTTGTACAATATTTTTAGCAAGTTTCGGTACCTGGTCGAGTTTTTGTTGACCGTTCACCTTGACCAAGTAAACTGTGGCGACCCTGCACTATCTGATTAATTCATAAAAATAAGTCTCTCCTCTATTGTCTGTTGTTTGTGGCGAAGAATGGATGATAGTAAATCTTATAGGCACCTATTATTAAATAATACCTTGGTGAAGACGTACCTCACCGATCTTCTGGCTGTATTGTTGTACAAATGACCACTTGTATTGTATTCGATATTTAAATGCCATGCTCAGATTGCCAAGGTTTTTAATATCAATGAAGCCGTTTTACTACTCGTTAACTTTATGCGAAGTTCAAAAGATAGATGATTTAGTTCACGTTGTGTGCACATATCCACTATGGCGAATGTGAGTATCCTTCATTATGGTTTTCTTAATTAGCATTTAAATTAATGAGTCAACTAAATTGATATTCAGAAGTAGATCTGTATAGTTTAGTTATCTAGTTTATACTTAATTTCTATTATCAATGTTAAACGTAGTGTAACGTGATGTTTCAGACATCTACCTAATAACAACATCATAATTATAATTAAGTTTCAACTTAATAGATATTATCGCTCCAAATTTAATTTAGGTACTTAAGATATCTTGCAAATTAATACGAGGTTAATCACCGTGGTTAACTTTAGTTTCATAGATGGGTAACAGCATTCTAAGCATCCCAAAATAACTACTATAAAAGTAAGCGCTTGAATGATTATAAGCACAAATAGTTTGGCACACATTCGACTTCTAGTTTAAGCATTAAGAATGATTGACATTAAAATACAGCTTATGCGAACAGGCTACATATTAATGAGTATTTATTCCGTGGTCCCGATTTAATGGTCTACATGTTATGGTGGGCCGGTCCATAAATAGAAAGATTAGAATAAACGCTGAACCACCTTAATAAATTTTCAATAATCGCCTAGGGCTCTACGCGCACTATCTATAATGCGGTTATAAATAGCCATGGGCTGAAAATCGTATTTTCCTTATTTTTAAAAAAAATAAAGCAATTGTGAATTTTTGTTTTTATTTAATTCCTTATATCGATAGATAATCGTGTAAAGCAAAACTTTGATCTTTTTTTATGAAATGCATGGGTGCACGAAGCAATGTAATATGTAGCATGTGGTAAAGATTATATTATGGAGAAGAAATGCAGAATGGTAATATAATATAGGTGTAAAAATAGGTATTTGTTACAAATATACATACATTTTTAAACAAAAGAAACATTCCCTGTTTACGTTACTGCCAAAAAATAATTTAGATATAAATTCTTCAACCAGATTACTATATTTGCGCCGTTTGAGGTTCTCAGCAGATGCAGCAGCAGTGGAACTCGCCGTGCTTTGAAGATGGGTAGGCGCTAAGATATCGACGCAAGTTGCATCCCATACCAAAGGCTGCCCCATCCTCTCTCCAAGGCAACAACGACACACCGTCCGGCCTCATACCGTCACCGCGAGTCAAACCACTCAGTTCGACTACCGCTGGCACGCCAGCGCGGACAAGACCCCGACGGATGATGTCATGATGCCTGCATGGCGAGAATACAACCTGCGCTCCTACTGCATGATAGACCAAGGTGTCCAAAGCTGCACACGGCCTTTCCACAGTGCCATCGATACGGAGAAACACACTGAGCACCCAAACGAAGGCTTGCAGCGATGCGGAATGTTGTATCGTTCAACATAGTGCCTACGTTGAACCATGGAAGAGCCTGCAACCAGATGCCTGATTCCTATTCACCCACAGCCAGTAGGCGAGCTCGTTCTACAGGGCTTGAAGATGTTTCTAAGTCTTTGTAAAATTGTATTTCATACAAATTCAATGTAGCGAATAATTTTAATATTTCATACAGTCATGTACCCTAGTCAAGCAAGATAACTAGCAGTGTTCTACCTCTATTCATTGCCAGAGAAGCAGGTTTTTGTGACGGCTAACAACATAATGGGTAAAAACCATAGTAAAATATAGATAATAATTGATATTACAATCTCGTTTAATAGACTAGCGAATATAGAGTTCTTAATTACGAAATGAAAATATTGCGAAGGAGGTTGTAAACATAAATTTGTTAATTAGAATACCAATAATATTTTATGAGAACAGATATACCATATACGTGTAAAATGGCGAAAACTTTTCGATTGATTGCAAGTAAACTAGTACAACGTATGTTAAATGGGATTTATTACAATGTCGACTAGTTTTAATTTACGAAGCGTCTTTATTCAAGTTCTGATTCTGACTATTTTATTATGTCCTTATTCGTGTTTTAACATTTTGGTTGGATTATCACAGTGGATTACAGTAAAATAAAACAATACAACTTTGATAAAATTCGCAGTGTGGTCATACGACAAAGCTAACCTTACCGACATAGCTCACAGGTTAAGCACACTGAAGTGGCAATGGGCTCGCCATATCAGCCGAAGGCGGATGGCCCCTTAAGGAAATTATCACTCGTCAACTGAAGTTAGGCTAAAAGGTTTTTTAATAATCGAAGTGATCATATGAACTATCTGTGAAAAAACCGGGGGCAAAAGCTAGTCATCTATAATAAAAGGAGGGGTTACCTTCTCAGTTTTATTATAGATGACTAGCTTTTGCCCGCGGTTTTTTATATACATCATAAATTAGAAGAGGTTAAAAAGCATTTTAACTAGCGAATGTTTTGTCTTTGTTTTTCCATTTTCAAAATTGAATAGAACACAAAACATTCGCTTGTTAAAGTGTGTTTGAAACCTCTTCTAATTATATGAATAGGTATATAAGAACTTACAAGCGCGTCAACGGTCGTATTAGTTGCGCGTATGAAACGCAAGTCTGAAACCATCCTAAAAGCGCTAATGTCTAATACAAGCACGATTTAGCTAAAATTTAGTATAAAGATAGATGAAAATCGAGAAAGGTTTTACTTCACGGCTTTTAATTGCACTTTTATAAATGGTTGCACATAGTTGATTATGTAATTTAATGAAAGTGAGGAAAATACTGTGTTAAGTCAGTGTAGTTCACTTATCTATATCTATACTAATATTATAAAGAGGAAAGATTTCATTGTTTGTTTGTATTGAATAGGCTCCGAAACTACAGGACGGATTTGAAAAATTCTTTCATGGTTGTGCTACACTAACCCCGGGTGACATAGGCTATTTCTTATCCCTATATTCCCACGGAAACGGGAACTACGAGGGTGAAACCGCGAGGCGTCCGTTAGTTCTTAATAAAGTATTGACAAGAAGTGATAAATCCTATGAGTTACTGGTATCTAGTATTGAGCTTCGAGTCACGCAAAGCATATGATGTTAGTTATAAATTATAAGAGAGAGTAGGCAGCAAGCCCTAGGCTTTCATATCTGTAGAAATAAATATTCCACTACGCATGATATTAGATTTCCTTATAAGAGCTATGTACTCGTTAGTAAGACTTCATGTACCTATAGAAATAATTGGTTGTCTGTAAAGTCGGTTTACGGATGACAATTTTTCGTCTTTACGCCATAACAAAACATTGACATACCGCCATTCGCGTTGCTTAGCAACCAATCAATAACGTTAGTGCCAATTGTATCGCATGGCATGTCGCTGCAATCGCCATTCGCTGTTGCTTAGCAACTAATCAACAACGTGACATTTTTTCATGGGTCATCGATTTACAAGACGACTTTTTCACGACAAAAAGCTTACAACTCTCCCATCAGAAATCTGTATTAAGATAAGTATTTTTTTCTTAATTGTACGTAGTTAAACTATTTTTTTTTTATTATGCGTACCAAATTACTAGCAATCCCGCTAACCCCTCCAGCTAAGCTCAATGGCTTGTGTTTGGAGTGGGTTCACGTCGGTAGTGTAATGGATAGGATTTGAACCCGCGACCTGACGATTGCGAGTCCGAATATAATAAAACTGAACTGTTTCTTTCTCTGGAAGTTGTTGGTTGTAAATACGTATTATGTGTAACAGATAATGAAGAAAACGGCATGCAAAGTCGGGGCAGACCGCTAGTGAACTATAAACGAGTCGATGCAAATATAAAATCAAATTCTAGCAAATGTAATGAGCAATTAAGTGTTTCTCGCAACTGAGTTACAAAATGTGACCTTTATATGTGAGCTCTTAAAACTCACAGCAAAATGTATTACCTATAAAGGTAGCTGATTCGTGCAACTTCGTCTGTTATAACATTTTTGCTCCGCTTTCATTGATGCTCCGCTCCTATTAGTCATTGCGTGATGTTATAGCCTATATAGCCTTTGCGATAAATGGGCTATCCAACACTGAAAGAATTTTTCAATTCGAACCAGTAGTAGTATCGCGTATCAGAGTAGATTATCGCGTTCAAACAAACAAACTTTTTATCTTTATAATATTAGTATAGATAGGTACATTTTTACTTTAAATTTCATAGGTGGCTTAAGCAAAGTCTCTTCTTCTTCAGCTTAGTTAGTAGGTCTATTACCTCAGTTAAAACCAAACTTAGTAAACGAATATCTCAAAAGAACCTATTAAGTTAGATCTATGTATTGTACTTAGATCTAACTTATCACATAACTATAAAGTTAGATTTAATTACCCAAATCTAATTGCCATACAACGTGGCAATGCTGCCAGCCTTCTAGGCACTGGACCGTTTGACATCGATGGGGAGGAATTCTTCGACGCCTAAACTGGTTGTTACTCTCCCTCTTTTTTGTAGTTTACTAGGTAAGTTGTAAATTTTCATTTTAATAAATTACAATTAATCATTGTCTAATTTATTTTTGAATAAGCTCAAAGAATCAGATTCATACAAAATATTTGTGAACAGATGACCTGGAATTCGTAATAAATATGTAGCCATACCCATCTATAAATGAAGAGTAAATTATATTGTTATATTCGAATATTAACATTATAAAAATATAATCGTTATCCTTGAAACATATTGTTACGAAGTGTTATATGTTATATGGAACTCGCATATATCTGTGTATTCTACAGTGATTGGTCAGCCGACCAATGAAAGCAGTCAAAAATCAAATTAATTCGCCAAGTGTGGGGCCAGAGAAGCTCAAGGCGACATCTTAAAATCGCCCACATTCATCACTTTGTATCTATACTAATATTATAAAGGGGAAGAGTTTGTTTGTTTGTTTGTTTAAACGCGCTAATCTCAGGATCTACTGGTCCGATTTGAAAAAATCTTTTTTGTTGGATAGCCTATTTATCGAGGAAGGCTATAGGCTATATAACATCGCGCTACGACTAATAGGAGCGGAGAAGCGACGAGAAATGTTTTAAAAACGGGGAGAAATTACGCATACGAAGTTGCGCGGGACAGCTAGTGTGATAATAAACACCTGTTATGATTCTTGTGATTCAATAGATGGGTAACCAGATGCTAATAAGTTTCACAGAAATGAAGTATGTATATTAATTATGGTTACGGGCATCGGACTAGCAATCGGAAAATCGCGGTTTCGAATAATACCCATTGTACTACCGACGTGAACCCACTCCTAACACAAGTAATTTAGTTTAGCTGCAGGGGTTAACAGAATTGCTAATAATGTGAAATTCAGAATGCCATATTGCTAGTAACCTTTTAAAAAAAAGCTTATTAACCTTTTTACATATGTTCCTGTTGGTCTAGTGATT
This sequence comes from Herminia tarsipennalis, assembly GCA_945859575.2. Lineage (NCBI taxonomy): Eukaryota > Metazoa > Arthropoda > Insecta > Lepidoptera > Erebidae > Herminia > Herminia tarsipennalis. Next base: position 26,181,077 of record OX243831.2, on the reverse strand, counting down.
AGTGACCCTGACTGCTAAGCCGGTGGTCGTGAGTTTGATCCCCACCCAGGATAAAACTTTGTGTAATGAGTACGATGGTTTGTCTTGTGTCTGGGTGTTATTTATATATAATATGTATGTATCTAGAAATATATAAGTGTGTTTATCAGTTGTCTGGTTTCCATAGTACAAGCTCTGCTTTGTTTGGGATCAGATGGCTTTGTGTGAGTTATTATTATTATTATTAAATTATACATCTAAAAAACTTAATAAATAAACAATATCCTATTATAGAAAGAAAGAAAGTCTGGTTATTTGTCACAGATAAACATATTGTACATACATATTTACCATACTTATTTATTAGGTAATCTGCGACTGATAGTTCCACACTCAGTATATTGCTGCAATGAGGATGACCACACCACAGCACTGATTTTCAATGTGAACCTAAAGGGTTGAACCCATGCCAAATAAACCTTAATGAAATGTAACCGAATAATCATAGCTGCCGCTTTATTACCCATCCACATAACATCAGACACAATATTAATATAGAAATACTAACTTATAAAATTAAATACAAAAACCAAACAATCTAGAAAAAAAATCTAGTATCTATTAATCAAAATAACGTTAAATAATTTCTTATTATTTAGTACCTAAATTATTCCATCAGACACAACATCAATACTAACTTATAAAATTAAAAACAATAACATATCAATCCAGAAAAGAAAACCTAGTAATTATATAACGATAAATAATTTCTTATTATTTAGTATCTAAATAATAAGAAATGATTTAACGTTATTTTAATTATAAGGTAGTAAGTTTTTTCTTTTCTGAATTGTTTTGTTTTTGTTTTTAATTTTATACGTTAGTATTTCTATATTTATATTGTGTCTGATGGAATGTGGATGGGTAATTAAAGCTGCAGCTATAATTTTTCACTTACATTTCATTATTACAAACACGTAAATCGCAGTGAGCCTACATTGCGTAAACTTAGAGCTAGATCATTATAGTCACTCAGTAACAATAAAAATATTATAAAAAAAATATGTCTAATGGATAACAAATTTTTAATAGGTAGCTACTCAAAATTGTTTCATCGATAACCTGTACAATACTTTATACTTAGGAGTAGACTACCTATGTATTTTTGGCTTTTCCTAAATCCAATTTCAAAGTGTTATAATGATTTATGAACATTATACAATACCGGTGTACTGTATCCAGCAACGCAATGCATTTTACTTTCGTTTCACACTAAAATATCTCATGTAGCGATTTAGATTCAGTTAGGTAGGTACATAGGTAAAGTACAGTTATTGCGTTCCCCGGCTATTGTACAACAAACTGACCACGTTGAGAAGATAAAGTTACGTTCTAAACAGTGTAAACAGAACAGGTTTATACAAAAGCATTCTCTGGTGAAGTGTGGCATTTAGCTGCACTAGTTTAGTTACTGTTGGCCTATATTACCTAATGTGCAAAGATACGGCGCGTCGCTTCCGCATGAGCGCACCACTTCTCAAGCTGCGTATGCTCACAGTGCTCACGCTCCGATGTCGATCCGAGCATGAGCACTGTGAGCGTTTCGTATTGAGCCGCTCGATATAAGCGACAACGGGCGGCTCGAGACAGCCGCGCGAAACGATCCGCTCGACTTGAGCCGGTTGATATCGACATGCAAGCTGAATGCGAGCCGCTCACAGTGCTCACGCTCGGATGTCGATACGCAGCTTTAGTGGCCACAAATCAGTGCAGGCGAGTGGAAGTTTGGTTTGTGCAATGTCCTGCTAAGAGTGCAGTTAACAAACACCGTCAATGTCTGTCCAGCACGTCGGATAAGGGAACCATGCGCCGCGATTTCATTAACAACATAGTTTAAATGGATCCATATAGGCCATTATTTTTAATTGACTTGCCTGATCTTGATCTACCTTAAAGGGGGTACATGACTACAATGAAAATAAAATATAGTACGTCCTAAACAGCTATGAGTACGTTCATCCACAATTTAACGTGTTTATGTATCTATTGTGTCAATAAATACATAAACACCCTAAATTAATTTCAAGACTAATAGGAAATGATTTGCACAGTTATCAGAACTCTGTAGATACCTATATATAGCGTCTTAACCGTGTACCTATGCCTTAAAAATGTAGGTACGGAACGTAGTATGTTTAAAAATACACTGATTTGACTTGATAGCACAGGCGAAGGGTTAAAATTTCCTTCGGTAACTCGATGCAAAAATATATCTTTAATTGAATACGGTTCTTTGTACCTATAATAGGTAATAAGTAGATAACTAGAAGTCAAAGGGAAGCCGATAAAACAGTGTTCCAAAAACTCTCCACTGCTTGACAGTAGGTAGGTAATTTAGCATAATATGAAAAGCGTTTTGCAGTTACATCACACAATAACTTTATTTGAAACCCTTGGTGCGGGAGTCCAAATCGCACTTGGAAGGTTTTATTTTAATATTTTGAGTTGTTACCCAACTACTTAGGTATAATTAGGGGTGAACGAACAACGTATAAATTACAAAACATCTCATAAATTTACCGAAATTTAACATAGAAAAGAGAACACTTCTGACGAACCTTTAAAGTTTCTAAAGAATCTTAATGTTTTCTTAATATTATTTATTCATATATATCGGCTAATGTTTATTATTTACATAAATTATATCGACACATTTATCATATATCACGAGTAAATAAATATATCATAAGACGAAGTGACCTCTTACAAAACCAACCAAATGATTTCAGTTTTTATAGTAATTTGCACTTAATGTTCCTTAAGAAACCATTCACGAATCGTACGGCCGCCGACATTGGAATCAGTATCACGTACCTACCTGAGGGCGACGTAATTAGTTTGGAGAGATTATCTTGTCAACAGATGTGATTGTAAAATATTGCGTAAACTTAACAAACAGTCTCGATAATTTTCCTCGAGTTCTGACTTCGGGTCAGCTTTTAAAAGTACTTTGGGTTTCAACGATGTTCTGCGATGACTTCTATCTTTATAAGAAAAATAAGAGAGAGGTGTCGTATGGACACCCGGTTGGAACGTAGCTCATTAAACGTAATGATTAAAAAAAACTGAAAAAACATAACATTTAAAAAATGACCCATTTCAAATTAAGTAATTTTTGACATATATGTTACATACAGCTAGTTTGACATAGGTAAAATAAAATTACAACTTTTGATACAATAAAACAACATTATGCAAACATAACAGCCTGTATAACACAACCTCTTTATTAGAATTTTGATAGGTGTCAAAATTTAACACATTATTCCGCCTAACCTCTCAGCCCGCAAACAAAAAAAACGAACGATAAGGAACTACGTTTCAAAACTAGCTTATACTTACCACCTACTACCCCTTGCTACGCGCGGCTTGCCTTGTTTTTGATTTGTATAGCCTATGTGCTATTTTGGTGTTTAAACTAGATTACTGTTTGCGTTCTTTCATTCAGTTTCATCAAAATTAGTTTTATTTTAAAGAGCCATAAACATCAACTTTCGTAGGTCGTGTAGGGAATAATAGCTATTACAACAAATAGGTTTAACAATATGAGGTTACACAATCTCCGGTCTCATGTCGGTATCGAAATCTGCCAGATTCGTGCTCTTTGTATTTCAAAGATGCTTTAACGAGACTTCTTTTCACACACAAACAAAAACATAACACTACCAACCTTGTGATAACATTAAAGTTCAATAGAACAATATTGGAGCAGCTCCAATCACGCGAACCCACATTCACGGCATGACATTGGTTTTAGTAATAATATATTCAGTAAAAACGTTGCAACATGTTGTGCCGCTGTCTTAGAGGTTGTAGGCATCGCGGCTATGACCACGGAGCGAAAGTTCATTTTCATCAAACAATAGCTTGGGAATTCATTTAGAGACATATCTTTCTAACTTCGTATAAACATAGCTTGACGCCAACCAAATCTGGCTTCATAGATAGCTATAGAAAGTACATTATAATTGTCGTACTGCATAATAAACTCAGTTGTTCTATTGTAAACTATAATTAAACAGTCATAATTTTAGGCTTTCAATTCCCAGCGGTATCATTATATCGCCGACTTAAAAACTCCGGCGTTGCGGTTCATAAAACAAATTGTTAAAGTGCTAATTATAGCTAGATATGAATTTGGATTAATAAATATGTAGCTAGTTATACATATCTTGCTTTGGTTTTCGTTGGTAGGTAATTATTTGTTGTAATGCGATAGAAGCCATAATTTGGGGTAAACATTGAGATACATATAACTACATATCTACATATTGACGCGATGGATGTAAATTGAATGATGAATCGTGGACTTACTTCTTCTTTTTTAAGAATCTTTTTGCCATTCTGTTCTTAAATTACGAAAGGTTTCATAAAGTTTAGAGACAGAAAAACTAAAATTATACCAAGATTTTGTTTGAACAGAATTAGTGCAAAAATGTGCGCACACGAAGGCGACAGCAATATGCTGTTATGCAATAAAAAGTCAATAAATGCATGACAATGGTTATATAAGGGGCGGGTCGTGGCCGATGGCGGCGGCGCGGGCGCACCAGTACCGCAGGCCGCGGCACCACGCTTTTGAACAACGCACTTGGCTTCAAGTTCGATGCTAGATACCTTCAGTAATGAGTTCCCAAAGCGTGCAGATTGTTTAGCTGGCTTTGTTTCCAACATCAAGATTAAAATTGAATAGCTTAATGTGCATTTTTGCTGTGTATTTATCTTATAGTATTTAATGTTATTTTCTGCAAATTGCGATGAGATGAGATTAATTTATTTACAATTACTGTTAACGCAGCTGCTTCAATCTATTGTCTAGTGTTTATCTTGAGGCGGGATCTCATATGTGAACAGGAAACATTGTCCTTAAGACCTTAACATCAATCGTTAGGTAGGTACCAGTTGTATAACAGCGTGCTGATAGGCTAAAGATCGTCAAGGCATAGACCACTAATTCTTAACTCATAATGTAAGTAATTAAATATACCTAGTTATTACACGAGAATTTATGCAATATTGAGAAACATGTAGAAGTCACGCTCCTATCTATCTACCTACATTAATCTACAAGTTTCAGCTTATGCTAAGTATAGCTAAACTTAACGACTTAGTTTATGTACTTATGTAATAGGTAACAAAGAATATAAATATGTTTCGACTGGCCTGTTGGTCTAGTGATAAGTCATCCTGACTGCTAAGCCGGAGGTCGTGGGTTCGATCCCCACCCAGGATAAAACTTTCTGTGTCTGGGTGTAATTTATCTATAATATGTAAATATTCATAAATATATAAGTATGTGAGTTATCCCAAGATATTATTTATATTTATTACTAGCGGACGTCTCGCGGTTTCACCCGCGTAGAACCCGTTCCCGTGGGAATACAGGGATAAAAAATCCTAGCCTATGTCACCCGGGGTTAGTGTAGCTTCACAACGATGAAATAATTTTTCAAATCCGTCCAGTAGTTTCGAAACCTATTCAATACAAACAAACAATGAAATCTTTCCTCTTTATAATATTAGTATAGATTATAAGAAAATTATGTATAGATACATAAGTAGTGGCACACTTCCATAGGAACCAAGTTATATTCAGAAGTGAATTCAGCAATAAAAACATTACGTTCAGCATACTTTTCTTTTTTTGGACATAAACTTAACAAAGCAATTTCAATATTATGATAAGTTACTATAACATCCGTTTATACAAAATTAACATACAAATTACATTATAAATATAGAAATCATCTTACATGGATCTACGTCTATTAGTTTCCAATATAATGCAAAAATTAATAGACCACATGAACTTCATTCGTTTTAAATTAATAAATATTTGTGTTTGGAAATAAATTAGATTAACATGTATTTCCTTGAATATCGTGGATTGATTAATAGCTTGGAATAGCTTAAAATGGCGGAATAATGCCAAGATATGAGTAGACACACTTGATTGGAATCATTTGTGGGCCATGTTTGTCGGAACATATTAAATGACATGTTTGATTTATATTTTGTCATTTGTGTGATGTATATTGAATATTTATAGTTAACATATTAAATATTCAAGCTGAGGCAAATAAAACTACTCAATTTGTATGCGAATAAGGCACGTAAATGACATCCATTGAGAAATACGCGTTCAATTAACAATCGTAAAACTATGAATTGATAATTATTATGAAGGACGGAATAAGCTGACCAACTTCAGAATAAATAAGTTTTAAAATGAACTTATTATATCGTTTACATTTACTGTCAATTTATCAAGAGATAGGCGATAGGAAGATAGATTGAATATATATGTAGGTACAAAAGGTAACCTACCTAACCTACCGGATTGCTGTAAAAAATAAAGTGTAGTAAGTAGATCTATGTTGTAATAATAATATGAAAAATGCGAAAAGAGTGTACTCGTATGTTGATTTTATATTTTGTATTTATGAAAAAATGGGTGAATATGACCGCTGACCGTAGAGCTGGCAGCTTCCTCGCACAACGCATCAGCATTGCTATACAGCGAGGAAATGCCGCCAGTATTTGTGGAACCATGTCCAGTGATCCCAATTTTTTCGATATATTTTAGTTTTATTTAGTCTTAATTTCTAGTTTAAAAATATTTGTTTTTAATAGTTAATAAGTAGTTATTTTTAAATTTGTATTTTGTTATCTCTATTATCTGAAATAGGAAATATTATGTGAGCACCTAAATTTATTTAAATAAAATAAACATAGTTGTAGAATATGCTTGAGAGCCAAAGTTTGTGTTCCGTTGCTTCCCCTGCAAAGCCCTGGGAGAAGGGGAGGAACGCAGACCAAGTATAGTATTAGTAGTGACAGTGCTTAGATCAGCTCACATGTTTATATTTTTAAGTAGTTAGGTAGATACTAATAAAATTAATGTAACTAGGTAACCCCGTTTTAATTACTTAATTAAATCATAAATAAATGTTTGTAACATTGACATTAAATGCACGCTGTGACAATTCGTAGGACCTCAGAGTGACACGCATTATATAGGTACCTACTTAGTTGTAATATGTAGGTAAACTAATAATAAAAAAATACTAATAAGTCACAATATTGTCACCTGTTTATGCAGGTTAGATAATAGCTATAGCTTGACCACAACCGCTGTGCCGCTCCTTAGGTATGCGCGGGGAGGCGGGGTGCGGGCAGGAAAGATCACGGACACACAAGAGTCTGTCGTCGTGTCGGATAGATCTGAAGATACCGAAGTACAATATTTTTGGTTCTGTATAGGTACATACTTATTATTTATACGCCGCTCGCATACCTAAGGAGCGGCACAGCGGTTGTGGTCAAGCTATAATAGTCATATCAACTGCTGAGCACGGGTCTCTCCTTGTTGAGCCTACATTATAGATCCTGGGGGTAATTGCCTTAATCGTCACGCTTGGCCAGCAGGCTGGCGATCGCAGTAAGGCTTTAAACTACGCAGGTGACGCTACTGCCACTTAGTCGCCTTGAGGACACCCACGGGAAGATGTGGATAGTAGGTACAATTCTTAAGCCGGTACCATAATACCCAGGTAGGTATAGCTTGCGCACTTGTAAAATCAATTAGAATAATTATGGAAAGACGTGGTTTTCTACCTGTGATTTTATATGCAGTAGCCATTTGTAAGTCACAAGACCGATTTAATATAAACGACCCTTGCCAATACTTTATGTTAACTTATTCTACTTTAGTTTTTAAATGAGATTTTGCTAAAATGAACTAAATAGGTACAACGAAAGGCAACAGTCGCTGTAAGTAAAGGTTATAATTGAGTTGGATTTGAAGTTATAATTGATTGGCTAGCGTTTTGGTATATTCTGGTTGTCACATAGCCGGTTTTGCCCATAATACGCGGCAATTATAGTCGCCTTTCGCTTTACATGGCGATTGGCAGTCAACATGTGTTAATTTACAGTATGATATTAGATATGATTGAAATATTTACATAAAAAATAGGTTATAGGAATGTATGTGAATTAAGGCAAGAAAATGAGTTATGTAGGTGCTCCAGACAAATTGCAATAGCAAGAGGTAGATGTACCTATCGCGGGATCGGTATTCATCTATACTAATATTATAAAGCTGAGGATTTTGTTTTATGTTTGTTTGAACGCGGCAATCACAAGAACTACGGGTACGAACTGAAAAAATATTTGTCTGTTGGATAGCCCATCTATCGCTCCTATTGATCCTAGGGTAATGTTATATAGCCTATGCTATATAACATTACGCTACGATCAATAGGAGCGAAAAAGCAATGAAAAATGTTGCAAAAACGGGAAAAAATGACGCATACGAAGTTGCGCGGGTCAGTTAGTTAATAATAAAATACTGAGACTTGTATATTCGTAAAGCCTCCCACTACACAGGACTGGTGCTCTACTGAGAGAGTCGTCTATTACAAAAAAAAATTGAAGATACCTACGAGTATGTCCAACAGTGGACTGATACAGGCTGAATGAGATGAGATGCAGTATCTATTATCTCACTCTGACACATGCGATGGAAATCCGACACGGCCGTAAAGAGATTAGGCGCAGGACCTAGGAAAAGGGATATGGGAGCTACATTTAAAGACAATTGACGTGGCGCAAATTTAAAGAAACCTATGCCCAGTAGGCTGAATGAGATAAGATGCAGTCTTTATTATCTCACTCTGACACATGAGATGGAAGTCCAAAACGGCCGTAGAGAGAGTAGGCGCAGGACCGATGAATTCAAATGAAAATTAAATCTACCTTTGTAGACTTAGTATGTAAAAAGTGCATTAAAAATACGATTCGGTAGGTGTAAGTGAAAAAGTAACAAAAATCTCTACATTAATCCTCGCTAATGTTAGTGATCAAGTATGATATGACAGATCAAGTATGATACGAGTAAATAGTCAAAGAAGTCGATGAACGGGATTGTGATAATAATAAAAAGCACAATGTCATTTTTTGTACCGAAATAAATTGGTTAAATAGGTGTCAAATTCAATCTCTATTGAAATTAAACATTTACAATTTGCGAAATATTTATTGCAATTACAATTCTACAGACACTAAACATCTAGTTAACAAAACTCCTACAATTACATTTTCTTGAATATCTCGTGATGGCGAAACATAATTTCTACTTCATTCCAAGTAATTGCCTTCACTACCTACCTACTTAAGGACAGCCACCGATATACCTTATTCTATATGCAATTTTAAACTATTTATTTAATCACTAAATTGCAAGTTTTGTGTTGTAAGGCTATAATTTGCGTCTTAGGTACGTTTTAATAGATTGTTTAAGGAGCTAACAGACATTCGTAATATTATAATTAGATTTCAATACTTAAACTCCATTTAAATTGGTTAAGTAATCTGTTCATATTACGATATTTTAGTTCATGTGTGATGATTTTTACCATGTTTTTATTAGCTACATACCTATGTATGCTAGTAGGTATATCTATTAGTATGTAACGGAATCTTTAAACGTATTTTTCACCCACTTCAGAACGTCGGATTAAATTAAGAGAAGAAGAAGAACGAAGAAGACAAAACAATCTGATGAAAAGGAATTTTTGAAAATTCATCCCCTAAGAGGGTAAAATAGTGGTTGTAAATTTATATGAAACTCCGCCAGTTTTGAAGTTAGATGTGTGGAATTTCGTATTTGGCTTATTGGTTAAAAATTAAAAAAAAACAGTTTCAGCGTTTATGAAAAATCAACCCCCAATGGTAAAACAGGGTTTGCAGTAGTGATAAAACTATTTTTTTAGAAAATCTAAAAATAAGTAAAAAATAATGTTCTATAAAATAAATATCTTTAGTAAGTTATTTAGGAAAAAAAAATAGTTTATCTTAAAAAAGCGTGGGGTGATGGGACATGCACCAAAGACTATTTTTTACTTTTTAGTACAGCTATTTATAAAAAGTGTGTTTCTTTTTTGTTTTTTAGACTATTTTTGATTTCGATCGGTACTATTTTTTCTTAAACGTAAACTAATATTATTTATCGTAATCGTAAATTAAGGTTGTCTTCGTTCTATTGTTATGAAATGTAACTTCAGCAGTACTTGTATTAGCGCAATGTGATTAAAGAAAGATGACGGATAACTGCTATACAGTGTGTAATTTCTAAATAGGTTATTACGGTAGTCGTCAGGCTGCTTCTATCACTGTCCCAGATCATATCACACGCATTCTTGTTTTAAACAAAGTTTTAACACAAGACCACAGATAACAGAGGATAACAGAACTTAGTCTATTAAATATGTAAACCGTGTAAGACTTAAGTCTGACAGGTGTTTGGAAAACATCATTTAGACACATCTTATTTTCCACTTTACTGAATATTGCTGGAATGTGACTTGCTTTTGCCTGAGACTACACTACCTCAAGCTTTAACCCACCTCCAAATCATATTTCATCCAAGTATCTTCGAAGATAAACGAATTCAAATAGTCGTAGAAACCAAATCTTCCCATTTACGTTAGACGTGCTATTTATTAGGTATATTTCGGGACTTACCTAATCGCGTGAATGGTACTAATCTTTATTAAGCTGACGTTTCGGTCGAATTACACCGATCGTGGTCACAAGTCGACTGATGGCAGCTTAGCCAAGCCTCCGTGAGGCGCGGGTTTTTGACTACCCTCGCCTGGTCTTGATAATTTTGATGTTAACGTTGACGTTGACGTCTGATAAAGGTTTAGTATTTTTGAATGCAAATCGAATAAAATGACAAACGAATAAAATTACATCATACATGTTACATAACCGCGAACGATCTTTAGCTTGTTCCTTTAAATAATTCACGCGATTAAGTGACAAAATATATCTAATATGCATAAAAATCGCGAAAGTTTAAGAACAATGACATGATATTTGATAGTATGTAGAGCATAGACCGAGAGCCTTGATAGTACAAGAGCCACAATTTTGATGTATCACACTTAGGCCGCGTTGGTAACACGCCATTTAATAATGAAAAGTGTAGCTTATAGAAGAAAGAGAACAATTATTTCGTTACCTCGTTGCATAGTGTTATTACGTTACCACAATCATATTATGCACATCTTTTTGCCGTCTTCATTTATTAACTAAACCACTCACCGGATTGTACTGCAATTAAGATTTTTTTTAAGCTTGTAACATGTAAATGCATGTGTTAGATACACTATTACATTATCTATTTTTGTATCTTTACATAAGGTGTAATACAGGTTTGTTTTTCTTTCAGTACACGCTAATATATTTAATGCTTCGATACCTTCGATAAAGATAAGTTGGTTTAATCAAGTAAGTAGGTATTGACGCTTTGTTTGATAACTTCTGGATAAGGCAAGCCGCAACAAACAAAACTCCAATATAGTTCTACTTTGAGGTATTCAATTCCCGACTAATAACAACAGGGGTCAACGACTCTGCCTAAAACACTGCACAGTATAATGTATCCATCAATACCAACTATAGCTATATATTCTTAACAGTTTTGTCCGCGTGATATACTTACTTCTTAGCAAGTAGCTTTTATTGCCTTTTAATTTTACACGCGCTTATTTAATATCACTAGAATCTTAGGTTTCTCAGTCCACTGAACGCTCTCAAGTTCCTCTAAAACAAACTGTATTTGGAACTAAAATTTCAAAAAAAACATTGTAACCTTTTATTCTGTGAATATATTCGTAACTAATATAGAAATTAGTTGAGGATCATTCGCGGTTATGTACGCGGAACGATGTAATTTTATTCGATTGTCATTCTATTCGATTTGCGTTTATGCCACTTGTCTAGTAATTTCAGAACGGTTACTAGACAAGCGTCTATTATGGAGTTGTAAGTAACTTTGTCCATAATTTAAAGTGCTCAAGTCATTGCAAATTGTTAATAGTTGCCACAGTTGCTATTATTTCTATGTTAATTATCTCGGATATACTTTCAAAAATACTCAACCGTAACTTTATTATACAGGATGCTCTATGGCTCGGCCTCATGAAGGTAAGTAGGTACTTTAAATTATGACTTTGGATTTAAGACATATGTACAATTTTCGTAAACAGACGCTTGAACGCAGACTTTAAATATACACTTGTATGAAAAACCTTAGATCCTATTCGTATGTTATCAGTCCTAGTACAGGACAGCGTACGTAACTGAGTGGATTCGATATCCACAATATGAATATACTCCTTAAAAAAAGCCATTTGGATAATATTTATAAAAAAAGCCTAACTCGGCAAATCCTCGAGAACTAGAACTACATTTTTGATGTTAGATGCGAGACCTTACATCAAAAATCGAATACAAGTTTACGACACCACAAGACCTAATATTTTTAACTAGCTTATGCCTGCGGCTTCGCCCACGTGGATGCCAGATGGTTACCAAAATATTTTAACGGAAAAGTTTCGTACTAATTCTGCACCCCCATTTTACCCTCTTAGGGAGTGAATTTTCAAAAATCCTTTCTTAGTGCTCCCCTACGTTATAAATGGAAACCCTGTGCAAAATTTCAAGTTTCTAACCCTTATACCAGTCAGTCCGCTTCTCCTTTTATATTTATAGATAACTACCAAGGTGGACTTTAGCTCTCCGCAAGCTCAATCCGCCAGTACAAGTAACTTTTACTGAACTACCTACGTACATAAGTACCTAAAACCAGTGACCTTATTGCCGACACGTTGATTTCCTTGTTGACTGTACTCGCTTGTGTTGATATGTCAATTGCCAATGTGTATATACGTGAAGGTAATTAGATAAACTCGTCATTGAACTAGATATCTAAGCATTAGCTACATTGAGACCATAGCTTTGATCGGATCACGTCTGCCTGACATGCTAGTGCAAGTGGCCTCGATGCACTAAAATTACATTGGGATATAATATAATGTAAAGAAAATTAAGGTTTAAAGATATTTAACTATAAGCTGTGTAATGGAATGACATGACAAGTTTTTAACTACATTTTTGTTGATATGAAATCAATATTTACTAATTAAATATGTGATCAGAAAACGGTGAACGTTGTATCCGCTTACCTAAAGAGAATTAAATCCAATTTAATAAAGTAGTTCATTTTACGGCTAGTATTACCTAATGTACAGTTACTGTTATTTTTATGATAATACACTGACCTTAGGCTGTTTTTAAGTAAAGTAACTTTCAGAGATTTCCATCAAAGCATTCCTCTAAACACGAAATAAGGTTTTAATGAGGAAACAAAATAATAAGACAATCGACTTTATCTTTATACTAGCTGACACGTGCAACATCGTCTGCTTAAATTTATCCAGTTTATGCAACATTTTTCATTACTGCTCCGCTCCTTTTAGTCGTAGCGTGATGATAGAAAGCCTTCGTCGATAAATGGGCTATCCAACAGTAAAAGATTTTTTCAATTCGAACAGTAGTATCTCAGGAGATTATCGCGTTCAAACAAACTCTTCAGCTTTATAATATTAGTATAGATAAAATAAAATCTCGGCCTAACTATCTTCTAAATTACCCGACGGTACATGATGCGATTTTCTTTATCATTCAGATGATTTCGTCTGAATGGTTTTAGGTGTAAATGGTGTAATGCATGCATAAATAATGGAGAAAAACCCGGGCAGAACCAGAGCGAAATAAATCTTTACGAGCAATAAAAGAACTTAAAGCTTGCTTATAAGTAATCTGTCCTCTCTGCAGGTGATGCTTGTACATAATATTTCAATTGAATTCATAACTAAGATAAGCAAATTACTATAGACATTTCCATTGTTGAATCGTGAGGATGCAGACGCCTCAGTGCGCTCGTGATCTTAGAGGTTTTATGGGACTGGTTGGTACTGTAAACGTGACTACCGTAGTTTCCACAATGATCTCCAGTTACAACAAACCGACAGTCTTTGATGATCACCGAAGGTCGTTTTGTTTCGAACGATACCTACTCGTTAAATCAATTTTAAAGATATTTAACTTATAGATGGTTATTTGGGTAATGAATTATCTATGGGTTATGAAACAGGGAGCTACGAAAAATGGATAGAAAAGATTGTTGTTTGTTAAGTAATATTTTATAGACCTGGGGCTAGGTAAAGTCACATTCGAATACCGACGTCGTTAATGGAAAAGTAGGTACTAAATGTATGGAATTAAAATATGTCTCGTGGTCAATCCAAGTTGATGTGTAGATAATCTGCACTTTTTTCCATTCGATTGACTAATCTAGCGGATGGTGAGACCATGTAGAAAACGAAATAAAATGTCGGATTTTAATTTTTAAGAATTTTACGTTTGCGTTGAAGACCATAGACTTTATTTTATTTTTTTGCGAACTATCTTTAGGATCGAGCTCTTGCAGGCTTTAGCGAATTTGCCACGGCACATATGTACTTTGTCTATGCCGCCTGGGTCCTTAATCACGATCTTTTTTTCCATTTTGCGCCCATGCTAAATGTCAAAATCTTGTCATAATGGTATATAGAGAGCTGCGCTTAGAAATGCATCAATGCGCATGCGACAGTTCGCACGGGCTTGCCGCGAAAACGTAAAAACGAACGTAAATAAGGACACAGGTAGGTAATATCCATCCTAAAAGGATAAATTATATAGTTGTTCGCAATAAAAGCATTCCCTAACTTTTTTATTTTGAAGTACTTATATTAGTAGGTATATTGGTTCTTCGCACTTCATTTTTAGTGATATCCGTAATAGCTATTCTCAATTTCAATAATTTAGGCTGTTCCTTAAGGTTTAGCCTATTTTTTTGTTCTAACTATCCCGTTGTTGTGGCGAACAAAAAAATACTTATTCCAATTTTCATTAGTGGGCGAACCAGTCTTATGAAAGCAATAGTCAATGTCCTTACTTGGTTTCGATGTACTGGCGTCATGTTGACTTACCTATAAAAAACACAAAACATTATTAATTTAAATTTGTAATTTCATCGCGATTACAAGGAAGTAACGAATAAATCTGTCAGTTCGATTTAATAAAGTAGTATGAAATCTCTATTGCAAATCAGTTTATACAGATTACAACATTTCGGTTCAAAGGTGAACTCGCAAATATAAATTAATAACTTATATATATTTCCACAGGTGTCTATTATTAATAGTGACTACATTATGTGTTCTTAAAAATATACAATTAGAGTATTCCTACACGTGGACGTGGTGACGGACAATACCTAACTACCTAGTCTGGCCATAAATACTGTTACAATTAAAAATAAGAAAGATATTACATTTGAATTTGGAATCTGTCATTTTTATACGATTGTTCATTGTATTTTCTAATTTTGGCGCCAATACATTGTACAATATTTTGCTATGTTAAAATGGAGTGGGGTGATAAAGAAAACCGAATCGCTGTGATTGCATTACACAAAGTTGGTATGGAGCCGAATGTAATTTTTAAAACTCTCCATACGCTTGGTATTAGTCAAATGTTTGTGTACCGGGCTATTAATAGGTACAATGAGACCTTCTCTGTTTGTGACAGAAAAAGATCTGGCCGTCCACGTAGTGTTCGTACGAAAATGGTGGTCAAAGCAGTAAGGGAAAGAATTCGAAGAAATCCTGTCCGAAAGCAAAAGATTTTATCTCGGGAGATGAAGATAGCACCCAGAACCATGTCACGCATTTTAAAAGATGACTTAGGACTTGCAGCCTATAAGAGACGCACTGGTCATTTTTTAACTGATAATTTAAAAAAGAATAGGGTGGTAAAATCGAAGCAACTACTGAAGCGGTACGCAAAGGGAGGTCACAGAAAAATTTTGTTTACGGATGAGAAAATCTTTACAGTTGAGCAACATTTTAACAAACAAAATGACCGTATTTATGCTCAAAGCTCTAAGGAAGCTTCCCAATTAGTCGACAGAGTGCAACGTGGGCATTATCCGACTTCAGTGATGGTTTGGTGGGGTGTTAGCTATGAAGGAGTGACTGAGCCATATTTTTGTGAAAAAGGTATCAAAACATCGGCACAAGTGTATCAAGATACCATTCTTGAGAAGGTAGTTAAACCCCTTAACAACACCATGTTCAATAACCAAGTATGGTCCTTCCAACAAGACTCAGCGCCGGGTCATAAAGCTCGGTCCACGCAGTCTTGGTTGGAAGTGAACGTTTCGGACTTCATCAGAGCTGAAGACTGGCCGTCGTCTAGTTCCGATCTTAATCCGCTGGATTATGATTTATGGTCAGTTTTAGAGAGTATGGCTTGCTGTATGGAGTCCCTAAAACAATCCATACGATTGGCAGTGAAGAATTTTCCCATGGAAAGAGTGCGTGCTTCTATTGATAACTGGCCTCAACGTTTAAAGGACTGTGTTGCAGCCAATGGAGACCACTTCGAATAAGCTTTTTATATTTTGAATTGTTTTTTATTTATGTATTAAACTAACACACTGTAAAAGTAATAAATATTATTTGCAATAAAAAAAAATGTTTTTTCTTCGTAACAATATTTATGGCTAGACTAGGTACATATTTGCGCTGTACTATCGTCGAGGCGTCTTTGCTACAAAAAATAAACTCATAAAAAACATAAAGTAACCTATACAAATTGACTTATACCCATACACATTAGTCTATAAGTACATTTTTTAGGGACTATTACACAATCGAATATAGTAAAAAGAGGACCTAATTCATGTTTTAAGGAAAGGGAAAATTATATTATTAAAGGCGACGGCAAAAACTCCATTGAGTTAAATTTTTCCATCAGTACAGAATGGGCGCTTATTGTAAATCTTCATGAATTAAAATTGTCAAAGTGTTGAGATAGTGCACAAAATAAACAATCACTGAAAGATAGTAGATATTGCTACATTACCTACACGATGGCCTGAAAATCGCACACATCGATATTTTTAATTTTGTGATTCCAAACAAATGTACGCGCGTTACTCTCGTTAAATTTAGATAAAGGCTATACCGAAATTCCTTTGCCTTTTCTATAATGCTGAGAACGAAAATTAGATCCGATTGCTTCACATTTAGGCGGTACCCTGGAAGTTCACTGGGCCCGGGTAATCTAGCTAATAAAGCTGCAGAGTTTGTTTGTTTGAACGAGTTAATCTCAGGAACTACTGGTCCGAGTTGAGAAATTATTTTATTGTTGGATAGCCCATTTATTGAGGAAGGCTATAGGCTATATAACATCACGCTATGGCAATAGGAGCAGAGCAGCAATGTAAAACGCTCCTTAAACGGGGAAAATTTATCCAGACGAAATTGTGCGGGTCAGCTAGTATGAAGTACACGTAGATTTTTTTAGAGCATAGACTTTTTTAAATTAATCAGAAACAAGTAGTTAATGTGTTGTAATTACTTACACAGTCTTTAATTTTAATATGTACTAGAAAATAATTAACAACTTTCTATATTACCTACTTAAATCCATATACAGAGAGACTAATTAATATCTTCTTATTATCAAGTAGATATTTATTTTATACCGTTATGTATTCATAGATAAATACAGATTACGTTAGTAAATAAAGCGTTATAAAACTTCTTAATGATTTATGTATAAGCGATAACCACTTAGCTTTCATTATGCTAATAATGTTTATAATTAATTAATGTCTTAACGAATTAACTCTTTAAGTGGAAAGTCAAAGGCCGTAACATATCAGGAAAATTCCATAGATCTTACAACTGCAAAAGTACAAATTGACTGTCCATAAAAGTCTCTTTAATTAATGAAACTACTTATTAGGCTACGACATAAAAACATTTGTGTCTCAAATATTTTTTCATCCAGTTTCATTCAGTGGTTTCATTTCAAGTGTGCGTTGATACTGATAGATATAATTGAGGAGTGTGTGACCAAAAACCATTAATGGGGATGTTGACTGTCAAGTCAAATCAGTCTCTTTTTATGAAATGTCAAAACGAGAAGCTCTATAGAAATGTACCTCTAAGGAATAACAACCTCTGACGTCAAAAGTTCCTATCGTCAAATCATTACTTTTAGTATTCGTTTTCATGCTTTTAAATTCAAAAACATGTTAAAACATGTAAAAGAACACTTATTTTCAGAGCATTTCAAGATCTACTATTACCTGATTAGTATAAAATAAATTACTTTTATTGTAGTCAACCACCCAATTCCCTTTTCTAAGAAAATATTAACTAGGTACTTCATTCGGTTTATTTGAAAAATCTATATTTCTATGAGGAAAACGCCTTTAAAAATGTAATTCGGATCAAAAGCCAATAATTTCAATAAGAAAGTAGCAGCCAATAAGAAGATTTGTGCTTTTATGTAAAACAAAATGGAAATATTAGACACTCCTCAATTACTAGTTACTCACAGTTTCCTTTTCTACCGACTTGAAAAAAGCAGGAGGTTCCTAATTAGACACAATACTTTTTAGGGTTCCGTAGCCAAAATGGCAAAAACTGAACCCTTATAGTTTCGTCATGTCCGTCTGTCTGTCCGTCCGTATGTCGGCATTTTAGTTTAGGCAGGCATTTTACTCAAAGACTTCTTTAGAGAAAATTTGCTGAAAAGGTGTCTTATCCGCTACTTAATTTGATAGTTAAATAATAAAAATAAATATTTTTAGGGGGGGGGGGGCACTCCATACATGTAACAGAAGCAGAACATTTTATTTTCAGCAAACATCAACGTGCGGCACGTCATTCGACAGGTCTTTCAAAAAAATTTAAGGTTTCTAACAAACTTTTTTCATATATACGAGTATATTAAAACATACGCTCTTCTGCTGATGCAATTATTATAGTGATTAGATATTTTGAACTGCGCAACGGATTTTAATCCAGTTTTCAGCAATAGATAGAATGATTCAAGAGGTAGGTTTAAGTATATGTTTATTACATCAACCCGCGGGAACGGGGATCCACGCGTACGAAGTCCCGAATATCCACTAGTACCGCTAGACTCGGAATATCAATTTGTGGATCATATAAAGTGGTATCCCGTGTGGGAATCGAACCCGAAACGACCTCTTGCATATCAGTCGGACACACTCCCACCGCGCCACAGAAGCAGTCTTCAACTTATTTAATACCTCGATGTTTTATACATTTGTTTACGAAACATTTTCTAAAACCTTAAGCCGACGAAAACTTTACTTAGAATTCCGCATTTCGAAACATTGGTTCGTGATTCTGATCAAATCGTTAGCAAATCTTAAAGACAGCCTTACTGTTTTTAGAAACACTATTATTATAGTCACAAAAGTCTATAAATGGTTGGTATTAAACCCATTTTCATTCTGTCACGCAAGTAATGCCCGAGACATTCGTAATTGCTGACACTTCTGTTGCATTGTGATAAAATCATACCGAATGGCTTAAATATAATACTTACTTTGGATTTAACGCAAACGCTGAAGTTGCGTGTAAGAGTTATAAGACTGTAGTAATACAATACTAGTCTTAAACTTAGCTTCAATTCTGACGAGAGGTGTGTTTTATAATGATGCATGAGATAAAACTTAGCGAACTTTATGAGTGAACAAATAAATCTTTTGCTACCATCTATCTAATTATTTTAACCTTTGAATCCTTATAAATAACACGCTATGTTATTATCGAAATTTTGATTTTCAATTATGAACTAAATTATAAATTAACAAGATTTAGAATTAATTAATAGAAATATATTCGTGTCAATGGTGATTAATTTATCGTTTTGCCAGATCACATTTCTAAGATAAAGCCAATAGTTACAGTATATTATTAAAATATTCATTATGTGTGGTAATAAGTCGTATATCAGACTTAATAATTAATAATCACAAGGTTCCTTAAATCTGTTGAACTTAGTTTGAAATATAGTGAAACTAATTAGCACATGAAATGGTCCTGTGTATAATAGTCCAAGAGGGAAACGCCAAAAATGAAAGAGCTTCATAAAGGCTGATTTTTGAAGTGAAAACTTCTTTAGCGGCGTTGTGCACTTTTGGGATGGGTAAAAATGTTAAACTCGCGTCAGGACACGTGACCTGATTAAAAATTCGCAAGACGGAGGGAGACCAATGAAAAATTGCTACAATATCATTAGAATACACAGGTAAATTTCGACACCATCAATGATGTTGTGATAGCTCAGGTGGAAAATCGGGCGGGCCAGAAACCAGAAGACCCCAGTTCGAGTCTGAGTAACGATTATTTTTTTCCCTTGTTTATTTTTATTTTTGATTTTCGTTTTTTTTATTTGTGATTTATTATTTAATACTTTTTTATGTCAGTAAGATCGAAAAATATTATTCTAATTTCATCAGTATGTAATATTTTGTTAAAGTTTTCACTTCTGCCGGTACTCCCGGAGTGCAACCTGTTTTTTTTATATTACGTCACATTAGTAAATAATTAATCCAGCTGAGTAAAGGAAGGGTATTTCTTTTCTCCACTAATGTGACATAATATAAAAAAATCAGCCTTTAAAGTTCATGCAACTTTTGGCGCTCTCCTCCCAGTCTATAATCTCTGTTGTCGTGACATTGTAACAGTGTATTCATGACATAACGTTCGTAAACATTTAACGATTTTTAGAGTTTGCCGTACGTCAATATATTCGAAGGACAGAGATAACGGCTGTCCGATTTTCCGCAACGCATTTAATATAGAAAACCGGTATCTAATGATTCATTGAACAATGTAGAATGTTTGATGAATGATAATAATCTACATAACGACGCAATACCTAGAGCATCAACATAGATATATAAAAAAAAAATCACACCTTATGCAACTTGAAGTGTGAAATGTTATGATAATTGTTTAATAAGTTAAGCAAGAATTATTGTTGGATGTGCCACCAGTGCTCTTATATCACATGAACAATCACAAATTACAAATAACCTTTCTGTACATTTAATGGAAACAAGATCAGTTGCGTAGATAACCAGGTAGTACATTTATTTAGAATCATAAGTTAGTAAACGCAAGCCAGTTAATATTAAGTAAAGCTTCAATATTTTGCAACAGCAATGCGTCCAGTTACTAAAACTCACAATAGGAAATGTAATAGGGTTTATATCTACATAACAAGCTAAATTGGTCCATTTTACAAAGCAACCGATCCAAGTATAGTGTATCTAATGCATTGTAACAACCAGTAAATGCGTAACGTACGGTTATATGCAATGTACACAATGCTGTCAGAGTAGTACTACAAGAGTACAAGAAACTCATGGCAAAAATTACGTCATTGACCATTGACGATTTGGTCGCGAGATTTCGTAAGATTTGTGAGTTCCGTGCGTGTGTAGATTTGGGCGCTTGGTAGTGAGTCAAAACAAATGTATAATGTACGGTTTATCTGCGTATCCGATCGGGCACGTCGCTGAGCGCGCGCCTGTGCGCCTGTGTGTCGTGAGCGTACAGCGGCGCTCGTGAGCACCGGCAACTCGCCCTTCTGCTTACACATTAATCTCATACACTCAAATTAAAGCACCTGTCCCACCAACGGCAATAAGCGAGAAGCGTATAGCGATTTTATCGCTTAAGCAACGTACTATAGATGTTAATTGTAAATCGCATTCGTGTCAACTTGATACAGTATAGAGCGAGTACTCGCGGCAGTGTGGACAGTCAGCGATCAACTATTAATATTTGTTTATTTTTTGTTTACACGGGATCTACATAAGTATGAACGTTTCTTGAGCGTGAAAAACGCTACTCGCTTTCTCGCCGTTGGTGGGACAGGTACCTAAACGTTACGTTCGCAGTCTGACATAGGTACTCAAAAACATTTGGTCATACGTGTCATTATTTTTCATTGAACAAACACGAAAGAAACTGATCACGAACTCGATTATTGCTGACCATGTGAAGATTGTAGGCTGCTACTCAACTCACATCCGAATTCACGATTAGGTCAAGTTTTACATTACAACATTGCAATCGATGATATAAAAGTAAATAGATTATTACAAAAACATTACCTTCCTTCTTGCGCAGTCGGGTAAAAACGAAAAACCCGACTGCTTTCAATTAATAACTCAAATATTTTTGCGCTAGAAATACGCCATTTTATATTTTTCTAATTTTGATGTACCTACCTACCCAGTGTCACTCTCATCACAACTGAGGCGAATCTGACTATACCTCTTTAAGCTAAAATCCATCCATTAGACTCTAGAGCGTGCCAAACAAATATACATACATACCTATATACACTCGAAAAACATAACCCTTTTTATTACACAGTCGGGTAAAGAAAGAAAAACTACTAGGTAGTTTAGCGTTTTAAAATCCTTCAGCAGAATTGTTTTATTATAACAAAGAAAGAGGTAGGTAATATAAGACTCTACTTTGTTCAAAAAACCACTTGTTCCTTATGTAAAATAGTTTAAAGACTCAATTCTCATACTGTCACTGTCACATAAAGGTGAATAGATGAAGAAAAAAAGAGAAAGAAATACTTTGGAGCACGACCAAGCAAGCAATTAGAATGTAAACAATTTACGTAGATATTGAAATTAATACAATTATTTAAATAAGTAGCCTAAACAAAGTAACGACAGGTAATCATTACACATTAAGCTAATTAAAAAACTTATTAAAATTGAAGTTGGCCATTAAGGTGTTTTATAGTGCTTCCCACCGATATTATATGTAACAAGAGGAATGATAAAGACCTTGGGAGTTTAGTTATCGCTGCTAGTGTATCACACCTTGTAGTAGGTAGGTACCTATGGAGATTGTAAACAGCTCTACTCTCATTAGCAAGACCAATATCGCAATGCAAAGGTTCACTTGTGGAGGCCTTGTCTCTGTTCGTAATTTGTAAATAACGAGTAAGTAGGTCCTACTTTCTGGGTCCTTATTCTCCTTTTTTTTTTGTCACGGCAACCCCGTGCGAACTGTCTAAATCTTGTCGTAATGGTAAATAGAGAGATACGCTAGAAATGCATCAAAGAGCATGCATGGCGGACATCTTTGAGCGCACCGCGCACGCGCCAGTAAGCACGGGTTTGCCGCGAAAATAAAGAAGATTAAGAGCTGGACTGATGTGCGTGTATATTTGTGCAACTTGTGAAAATATAGGAGTAAAATAAAATTATAATAAATCCATGAATACGTTTAAGGTAATGCTAATCTTTTGTTGGTGGGTTTATTTTCTATTGGGTCAAGTTTCCTATGTAAAATATTTTAAACGTTACGATGTAGGTAGGTACAAGTGCTTAGCAAAAAACATTAGTACCTACAGAAAGTCACTGAGTCACACACCGAGATCATACAGGCATCTTCCACGAACACGAAATCTCGGCAACTTTCAGAACAAAGTGATCAACAATGAACAATGGTCTTCTAATCGATGTCAGTTAAGGTTCATTTCCGTGCATCGCGGCCGATTCGCAAGCCGCGGGCGCCTTACGAGCGGCAAACGCGCGTTTCCGATGCGACAATAGTCAGAGTATAAAAATGTATGGCGCCATTTCCGAGGTCTGCGACGGATGCGCGCGGCCGACGACTGACGTAGGCAGCGCGCGTCAGCCGCTCGTCGTAAGGCGCGCGCGGCTCGCGTCGGCCGCGATGCACGGAAATGTACCTTAACCCTCGTTAAGTTCCGCCAATCTCATTAGAGACTAGCCAACTACACACTCTACACAGAAGATATTATAATATGCACACACACAAGTAGGTACACTCTCTATTCCTTCACTCTTATAGTCCCATGTATTATTTTGACGTTTTCAAATAATCATTGATTTGATTTTACGAAATAAATATAATTGAAGTTTGAAGTTTGATGGCACGGAAATCCGACACGACCGGAGAGAGATTGGGCGCAGGATCGACGGCTTAACTGCTCTCCGAGGCACGAAGGGGTGTGTCAATGTTTGAAAACGATCACCCATCTACGGACCGACAGTGGTAACAATGCGTAATGGAAACAATTTGTGGATCACACAAAGTGGTGTCCCGTGTGGGAATCGAACCCATGACCTCTTGCAGCACCGCGCCACAAACAGGATAGGTAGGTACTCTAGGTACTTTGTGTCTGTAGAAATACAAAGGGCAGACGCGTGTTTCCAACTATGTAAAAACCTTAACCCTAAACGAAGAACAGATTGACCGAATATTAACGTGAAGGGTATGTGCACCTCGGGAAATAATTGAAGGCTCTTGCATCAATCAATACATTTAACAATATGATATTGTTTTAGTCATGACCCTAGTACCACTGACCTACGAGTTCGATAGAAGCCGTGAAAATATACGTGACTGAGTCAGTAGTCACGCGTGTCTTATTACAAAATCCACATATTTAACCACTGTGTTCCTGGGAAAAACTTCAAGAGTATTATACTAACAGTCCACGATTTCAAGTAATGCTGTAATGCTAGGGCTGCCTCGTTATTTTTATCTCTACTGTAGTAAAATTTTAAAGTAGTCGTACACACTCGGTCGCTATTAATTTATTACGTAAGACGTTTTTTCCCATTTTTTGACTCCCTACCTCTCTATGTAGAAAAAAATGAGAATCGGCAGACCCCCTCCCCCCTGTTTACTATCTAGTACCTGGATGACCGAGCTTTGCTCGGTGTTTTTTTAACGACGTATTCTAAAAATGAAACCTAACAAGATCGATTTATCACGATATATATATGTATATAGTTATGTATAATAGAATCGCTCGTTTAAATAATAAAAATTATGTAAGATATGAAAAATGAAAATACTTTTGGCTTGTTTTAATTTTTTATTTGTATATGAAACAATATTTAGAAACGTTTTTTGTAACACATCATCAGCTTTGGTTTTATTTTAAAGTTATGCGCGATTATTCGTAATAAATAGTAATCCTAACTTTGTGAACACGTAAGAACAATCAAGACCCATCCCGACCACTTGTAAGAAAATCCTCCTCTCCTAAATCGTGTTATGTAATAAATGAATGGTGCCTTACAGTGAAACTAAATTGGAAAAAACAACTCTAGATCAACTATTTAGGTATCTGAATCTGAACCTATGCCTATTTTTGTCTGTTTGTTTATTTGGTCGGGTTTGATGCATAACTCCGTGAATACATTCCATTACTTTATTGCAATTATAAAGCTAATATTCCTACTTATATACTGCTGGAAGTTTTATAAAATCGTTAAGTCTAATGATAGATACAGCTTGATCTCATATTTACATACCGCGCCATACATTGAATGCTCAAGTAGAATGGTCTAACGGACATTCACGCAGTTCCGGACATAAAGGCACAACACAAGTAAAATATTTCTCTCACAGAAAATTTTCTTGTTGTCTG
This sequence comes from Herminia tarsipennalis, assembly GCA_945859575.2. NCBI lineage: Eukaryota > Metazoa > Arthropoda > Insecta > Lepidoptera > Erebidae > Herminia > Herminia tarsipennalis. The sequence goes on along the minus strand of OX243831.2, from coordinate 26,155,802 downwards.
TACTGGCAAGACACTTGCATTGTGTAAATGGCTCTTAAGCTAATACAGTTACAACTGATGAAATGAAAAAATGAAAATGAAAATATATTTATTACAGCAATAGATACAGTATTACATTAAATGCAAACATAGAATAATTCTTAATCTAAAGCTGGGTGGACATTTACTGCTGTGTTACTGTTGGTCTTCTCACTAGGCTAGCCTGTATCGAGGAGACCGTATCTTAACTCGTATCTAATTACGATGATATGGCACTTGGCCCGCCTAATTTTATAAGTGCATAGTTACTAGACACTTGTAGCAACAAGGACATTGCTGGGTCATTCTAACACTGTTATTGATTGGAGTTGTTGACACGGCGATGTCAAATGCATACTTCCTGTTCCCTATACCGTCCGTGCAGTATTATACACAAGCTTTTTCGAACTTATTTACTGGCAGACACAAATTACATGCACCGAAGAAGGTGAAATTTAATAAGCTAGATTATACTACCCCGACTCTCGATTTACTATTAGGTACTATTATTTATTTTAAAAAGGCATTTCGTGCACGGATTTAAACCGTGTCGCGGGGGTCTTATCATACAATAAACAGACACAAGGTACCAAAACTCGGAGCAACAATTAGTGGGTCACACATACTAGTAATCCGTGTAGGAATCAAACTCGCAACCTCTTGAGCAGCAGTCAAACACATTTCCAAATTTTTACTGTCTACGTTTCAATTTCTTGTTTAAAATATGGTTTTCAATGCAACCACAACTTAGGTATAGCGGGCGGGGCTAGGCTTTTTATTTTGTGATGCAACCTAGTTAAATGAAACAGTGTAATCAAAAATAAAGGATTTTTTTGTTTACGTACTAGAACTTTACGGACTTTTGTTGTCGTTGTGTTTTGTAAAATTTTAAAACAGTATAACATACATCGTCATTCCATCCATACATAAGGCATATTGATTTCATTTAACAATTAGAGTTGCCCACAAAGCCTAGATATAATGATTGCATCGTTTAGGGGCACCACAGATAAACTTAAAACAAAATAAATTACAATTATGTTTGAAAAGACAATTTACGAAATGTAATGTAGAGAAGCAAGTAAACATGATGTTAGAGTTAGCCTTGCGTCGCACGTGTTTGACGTGACGCTCAATGCGCAGGAGCATATAGGCATAGCGTACACGAAACGCGTCATAATCATCATAAACATCTGAGTCTTTGATTGTTTACTCACAATATTAAGTGTACCTGCGAAATGTTCAAATGAACCTCTTTCTGTTTTCATTTATACACGACTACTACGAAATAGAAGAGTATCTGTCAGTTTCTTTTTTTCACAGTAAATTTACCTGAAGGAATTTAAATGATTAACATAGGCTGTAACATAGACTGGATTATTTATTTACAAATGTAATATAAGTCATGCTCGATTTAATTTTCTTATGATCTAGTCAAAATAATGGTTACAATAAAACGACTTTAAATACATATATGTATATTAACACATGCCGTGTGGTGCCGGCTATGCCGTGTGGTGCCGGCTTAAGAATAGTACCACCCCATCTCTTCCCGTGGGTGTCGTCAAGGCGACTAAGGGATTTCACTCCGGAGGACGGGCAGCAGCGTCCTCTGCGTACTTAAAGCCTTACTGCGATCGCCAACCCGCTCGCCAAGCGTGGCGATTATGGCAATTACCCCCAGGATCTACTGGGGAGACCCGTGCCCAGCAGTGGGCCATCATATGGGTTGATATGATATTAACACCAGTCGGGATTGTCTTAGTTACTTTTTAACTGCCTTCAAAAAAGGTGGCTGTTTGACCGGTAGTATGTATGTAAGTATGCATGACTGTTCGCTATTTTTATTTCTTATCAAAAGCTAGTGATCCAATTTAGATAGAGTTTTCGCTATTCGACTGCATATTTTTCTGGGAAGGTTTTAGTGTATAAAACATTGTCCTAGGTTATAAAACACCAAAGATTCATTCGGTAATGTGCTTGAACATTTTTATATCTTCCCCGATATTCACTTGAAGGTTCATTTTTCTTAACAGGCTATTAAATAAATAAAAAATACATTAAGGAATGTAACAAAGCCGCGTATAAAAACTTGTTGTGAATGAATTCTGAAGCCAAGCTAAGACAGTTTATTAAGTTGACAAGAAAGTTGTACAATTTGTATTAAACAAATTTCTTATTTTCAAACTTTCTTGTCAACTTGTTCAACTGTTTTAGTTTGGCTTCAGAGTTCACTCACAACAAGCTTTTATACGCGGCTGTTTCAGTTTCTATAGGACAAACTTTTTTTTTATTAACAATTAGAAGCTATAAAATCTTAAACAGTTAAAGAAAACAGCGGGTCTTTTCATAAGAAATATTGCCCTACATTAATTTAAAAAAGTTTCTCTTATTACGAGTTATGTTTCCTACTGTTTTGCAATTTCGGGACTTTTCAGCCTTCAACTCCCCTCTGGCTACGCCCATATTAGACAATACATTTGAAAAATATTCTCAGTAAAATGCGTAGTGTACGGCGCTCTTTATGGTCACTGCTCACACAAACCTTCACACTAATGGAACATATTTCTTCACGTCCCTAAGTAATCGCAATTTTGTAGTGTTATAATAGTATTCGGTAAATATTAGATCCGTCTGAATTGTTATTATAAAAGTACGTGGTACCGTAGTATTTGTGGTGTTGCCAGTGTCCATAGGCTCGAGACTATAGTGGTTCTTAGACGAAGTATCGCCTGCCATTCTCCAGTACTTTAGTGAAGAGGAATAATATTTGAAACTTGCTATTTTCTAGCGTTAATATTTTTTATAGAAATTCAAGCTGAATTCGGCCCTACAACTGTCATATGTACAACTATCATAAAGCTGAAGAGTTTGTATATTATAAAGCTGAAGAGTTTGTTTGTTTCTTTGAACGCGATAATCTCAGGAACTACCAGTCCGAATTGAAAAAATATTTTAGTGTTGGATAGCCCATTTTTCCAGGTAGGCTATAGACAGTATACATATATTACATCACGCTATGACCAATAGGAGTGGAGCATCAATGAAATGTTGCGCAGGACAACTAGTCTACTTAAATAGAAATACAGAGAATCTTGGAACACGTTCGGAGCGAACACTTTGTTAGTCTAGTTGTTCCCAGATTCTGTGCCAATAAGTGATCTCTAGAAGTTATTACGGTATACTAAAAATATATATAAAAAATAAGGCGATTTATCGGCCACGTACAGCCCTCAAAACCGCGAATGTCAAAAGATCTTTGTTCAAATATGAGTTCTCAGGCACAGGTCACTAACGCGCATTTTTAAGTGTATCTTGAGCTTGACCATATATTACTTAATAGTAGTATCTATATTGACAGGCCGTAAAATAAACACTTGTGTTGACTGCCGCCAATGACCTTGAGTATCACCGACACTGTCAATTTCTATAGAGCTGAAAAAGGTGGTGCGACGTGCGTTGATTGTTCCGCAGTTTAAAACTACTTTTTGTTCGACTGAGGTGAGAAACGCGGCTTGCCTGATTGTAATCTATATGACCTTAGCCTATGAAGTGGAATAGCAGGCGAATAGGATTTTCTTTCTTTGCATCTGTTTTAACTCCTTTTTATTTAAAAATATAAATGTATAAGATAAGTAGGTGCCTAGTTTCTATATGTATAAAGTTACTATGTATTTTATAAACACATTAATTATAAATTAATACATTAATAGAATAAGAATAATAAATAGTGGGTTCGGTTGCCACAGAGAGACTAAGACAGATAAAATGTTCGTGTTAAGAGAAAACCATTTATTGGGTTTGGGTTTCATTTGTATAGTTTAATACGTATGTAAGAAATAGTACCTACCTGGGGGACAGAACTTTGCTCGTAGTTTATATTAAAAATGAAACCTATTTAAATTAATAATTCTTGTATATATATAGATACACTTATCAGATTACCATGTGTCATAGATCCCAAAATATTTATTTTATTACATAAAAAAATATTCTACCCACATCAAAAAAGGGAGGGGAACAATTCTAATTTTGTAGCGATATTTTCCGAAAATATTAAAATAACTATTTAAAAAATGGTTAGAAACCTTCTATAAAGAGCTGTGGCAATGTAAGTTACGTCGTTTCCTTTTAAATATTGCAACCATTTTGCAGTGCCCAACAGGGTCCACAATTGTTCTATAATATACTTTTTTACCACCTAAGCATACATTGTGAAAAGCAAATAAACAATTGAGTATCACAACATAGATAAATGCAAAGATATATCTAAAAATAAGGAAAACAAATACTTATAGGTAGTTATTTATTGACAAATAGGTACAACGTAATAGAACCCACTTCAATACTTATAAATAAAAAAGTAGTTTAACGCCATCTAAACTAATACATTTTTCATAGACGCGCCTAGTATTGCCTCAATGCAGTGCATTTAGTAACGTGTATTAGTACAAGTTATTGACGTTCGTCACACTACCAGGCTATTAAGGAGTGGTTCCACTCACGCGGACCAGAGTGAAGTGGTGCGAAGCGGACATCAAAGTGCTCAAAATCGTACTCAGGATTGTTACGAGCACTTTTATTTGTCAAGTTAAGGTCCGCTCCGTGACAGCGGAAACGCTCCACCACCGACCCATTACTCAAAATAAACAAATAAATTAGCAGATGTTTTAAAGAGCATTTATCTAACGACTTTCTATTGAATTTTGAAAATGGAAGGAATAAACAGTCGTTACCAGAGGTCCGGGTAGATCGACCTATTACCGGGTCCACGGGTAATTTTAATTACCTGTGGTCCCATGTTCCTTGGATTTCTGATTATATCGATGGAAAATATTTACAACGATAACTTAAGACTGACTTAAGTTTTTTTTTTAAGATAACTAGCAATATGTTTGAGTCCTACATTACTATATTACTAACAATCTTGCTAACCCATCCAGCTAAGCTCAAAGGCTTGTGTTGTGTGGGTTCACGTCGGTATAGTATAATGGGTAGGATTCGAACCCGCGTCCTCACAATTGCGAGACTGATACTTTAGCCATTAGGCTACCGCCGCTTCAAACTGACTTAAGATTAAATACTATCCTTGTTAACAGCATATTTCGAGTAGGTACGTCAAAAAAGATCACATTACAAACAGAGTAATCTTTTTCTATTAGTCTTAGTGTCATTATTATATTCACATTTGTTTTTTTTTTGTAATTTTGACATAATTAAGTACTGAAATTGTTTTTTTTTTTAGTTGGTTTTTAGTTCGGATTAGACATGTTAAGATAGTTTATGAGCCATTATTATATCGGTCACTAATTCATAATTTTCAAAGAAAAACAAAACATACACATACATACTTTTTATAGTTATAGTGTAAGTATTTTTGTTCCCAATGATGGCATTATTTTATTTGCTTATGAATGAGTAAACTTTTTGTATGTAACTGATGGTTTTATGTATGAATTGAATGAGTCCTTCATACATACATCCAGGATTCCTTTAAACGACCTGGATCTCGATCATTAAAGTAACACCTACTGGGACCAACAGCTAGAACCATTTAATTTAGGACTTAATAATAATTAACTTACATATTATGAATAAGACTCTAACATTAACTGTATGTACAATTACTAAAAAATATAGCATTTGGGGAAATATTGGTTTTGACTAAAACATTCCAACCTAATGCCTAATCATTTGTTTTTACTTTTATAACTCTAATAGAGTTATAAAAGTATATACCTACCTACTTAAAGCGCTAACTGAAGTCTATTAAACAGTGTTTCTGTTAAAATATTTAACTATAAAAAAAATGTGTTGCACTCGGGGACTGCCGCGGTAAAGCTATCGCATAGCATTTTTTATCAACTTATGCAATATAATTATTTATTTATTTTTTATTTATGCAGCATTTTTTTTTCTTTTCATTACATTCCGGAGCAGCTCGTCTCGATCCGTGCGAGCTTCATAAAGTCGTACCATATACATATACGGTTAAGCGAACGCTCGGCCGTGCTACACGGTAGGCGGAGTAGGGGGTGTTAGGTTTTATTTTCGTTACGGAATTTCTTGATTCTGTCGCCGCGCTCAAAGCCCGCGATAAAAGCTAATAATTTGATATACAAATAACCTTCAATTTGTACCTACATATATTTTTGTTACATAGATACAGAAATATATTACAAATTGTAAATATTTATTACCATTTCGTTTGAATGCTGAGATGAAATGCGTAACGTAACGCGATTTATTGCGGCACAAATTTTACAAGCAGCTGAGCATGACATCGGAGATAATTCACATCTACAGGCACTCTGTACGGCACGCTGTATCTTGTGTACTACTAACGGCCGGACTATGGTTAACTAATAATAATAATATCTTGGGACAACTCACACAACGCTATCTTATTCCAAACTAAGCAGAGCTTGTACTATGGAAATCAGACTACTGATAAACATATAGAAATATACATATTATAGATAAATAACACCCAGACACAGAATAAAACGTCAAGCTCATCACGCACAGTTTTATCCTGAGTGGGGATCGAACCTACGACCTTTTACGTAGCAGTCAGATACACTCCCATCGTGCCACAGAGGCAGTCTGTTAAAATAGTTAACTCTAGTACTGTACTAACATATATGTCGATTACTATCGATTCGAAACGTATGTGCGTTTCGAATCGATAGTAATCGATGTGAGTTTAGCTATGTAACAGACAGTTAATGATAGATAAGTTATTGATACTGGCTGTTAATCATTAAATAATATTAACGGATTGTTTTAATGCACATGTTTATGCACAAAACTTCTTTGCCGGCATTTAAAGATGGAGACACCTATCGTTGTCAAATGATGTAACGTGACATTCTTGTCAAGAGTTACCTATGACTTTCATAACAATAAATTTGTATTATTATGTCCTCTGTTACAATGTGTTTTTTTGGCTCTTAAACGCAATTGTCAATAAATTCAATTTTAGTATACAGTATCATTGTTCAATTGTCATTATATTTTGCGTTTGGAACAGGTTTGTATACAAAGGCATTAATTTTAGACAAATTAAATGGTACTGTAGTTTTGTTCCCATAGTTTTCTTTTCAAGAGCCTACCAATCAACCATGTTTTCTATCTACATTATTGATATAAATAGCTTTCCTTTTTCGAGTACCAACTTCGCCGTCTGTCCGTCCGTCCGTCACACATCACATCATCTCTTGAACCGTAATAGGTAGGCAATTGTTTTCACAGGCCTTGTTTCACAGACCTATATATATATATATATATATATATATATATATATACTAGCTGTGCCCCGCGGTGTTACCCGCGGTTTATTACCCTATGTGTTAATCCAGGGTATCAGCTAACTCCATACCAAATTTTATTAAAATCGCTCCAGCCATTTAGACGTGAAGAAGTAACAAACATACACACTCACATACTCACAAACTTTCGCCTTTATAATATTAGTGTGATAGGTCTGTGAAACCAGGATATATAGATATATTTTAATAAATACTACAACTTTTACTACTAATAACTACATTTTTTTTTTTTTTTATGTTAACTAGCAATCCTGTTAATCCCTCCAGCTAAGCTTGTGTAAAGAGTAGGTTCACGTCAGTAGGATAATGGGTAGAATTCGAACCTGCGACCAATGATTGCAAGACCGATGCCTTGGCCATTAAGCTACCAATATACCGCGCAATATGAATATTCTGATTGAATCATTCATTTAGGGCCTCGGCAGCTGAAAATTTGCAGAAACGTTTCTTTTGTGATGAAAGAAAAATGAGAAAGGTAAGAAAATACTTCAGGAAATTCAAGTTTTAAAAGGGCGAACATCACATAAAATATTGTTCGAAAGTAGGTTATCTTTAGTTACACAAGTTTGAAAACTTGTGTAACTAAATTGTTTGGGTAGGTCTTCTAATAAGCCCTTATGAAATTAAAATTTAAAAGTTCTATGGTTATTTTGTTACATTTTTTTTTTTTAAAGAAACCTAGTGTGGAATTGAGTCCCACATTACTAGCAATCTTGTACACCCCTCCAGCTAAGCTCAAAGGCTTGTGCTAGGAGTGAGTTCACGTCGGTAGAATAATGGGTAGGATTCGAACCCGCGACCTCACGATTGCGAGACCGATGCCTTAGCCATTAGGCTACCGCCGCTTTATAGATTTGTGTTTAGGTCTACAATTGTGATACTAAATACTTTGGTAAATATAAAATGAATGAACACCTACGACCGTGTATTAGTTTTTAGCAAATCAAAGATTAGAGTCTAAAAATAGGGTTGTAAATAATTCATAACTCAGTTACGATACCTACATACCGAGAATAATCGATCCGATGTTACATCAAAGGCGTAAAATGTCCTCATGCCAAACTCGTACAATTAATGAAACCAAAATGAAACTAAAGTAGGCAATTGTAGCGCTGTTACCAGGAGACAGAATCGTTGTCGACCGAGGTGTGTAACCGCTACGTCAACAGACAATAAAACAATCTACTACATTTAAATAACGTTGAGACATGAGCACTAGTCAATTTCGTTAAAAATATTAGGAATACAGTATTGTAATTGTTACTTTATATCGGTTTACACCAGTGGATTGCATAGCTTTTGAATTGGTGTCGTAAGATCGCACCGAATGTCGATCGTTCTAGAGTTGACTGCAGTGCTTCAGCGCTAACCGGCCGGTGTGGTATAGGTAGGTCTCACAGATACACTGTACCTACCTACTAACTACTTCTAAATCAAATTAGCTAATCGCCCTATTGCACAAGTATGTAGACTAACGTAACTGCCTACTTATCTCAACTAATCGATATTACAGCAAAAATCAAACAAGTAGAACATTTAATTTCATGTTATACAGTTTTTATTCCAGTATTAATAAATAATTATTAAAACCTGTTCAATTCATAGATAGATAAGTTAGCGTGGGAATTCGTGCAGTTGAAATAGTTTTGCTAATGTTAATAAAAAATAATAAATGAGTTATTGCATTCATAAGAAAAAATAAAAGGAAATTGTGACTATGTTATTATCGAGCCTAGTTTCCCTCTCGGTAACGAGGTTACGCAGACTGAATGCCTATTTTTAGAGCACAAAAAACTGACGTCGGACTGCGCTTGCGTGGTGCGATGGCGCGCTAGCGGTCATACCAGCTTGCCGTACCACGCGCCCCTCGCCTTTGTTACTGAGTCTGGGTAATCTCGCAACAATTAAATAGATACCTTGCTGTTGTTGTTTATTTTATCTACTTTTTTGTAACGTAAAAATTGCAAGTATTGTCACAAATGAAACAAAACGTTGGGGAGCTTGCGTTACAAAAAATGTAAAGTTATCGAAAGTTAATTTGTTGAAATAGCTGTCTAATCAGGCCGTAGTTAAAAGAGAAGCGTGATTGTATTACATATATTTTAAACACTAATACGCTTGTGATCTTTCAAAGATTTAGACGATCCCTACCCAGAAGAGTCCCGTTAAGAATAATGGTATGGTGACGAATATATAAGATAGAATTCGATGCACTCGTTTACCTTGGTTTGTACAGGTAAATATTTAAATAGGGAAAAGGGTCGAATGATTTGAAACATTACTTAATACTTAAATGTAAGCGTGCCGGATGATTTGATTATCTAAGAGTTACCCAGGTGTCAATGACATCAGCATTATAATGAAATATGAGTGACCCGTTGCCTTTCACGAAGTTGCGAGGGAGTAACTACTCGTTTTTGGAATAGCATTTGTATTTTATCTACAATTTTTAGGTATTTATACTCAACTAAAAAGAGCCAAGTCTGTGTTAGTAGGAACTAACAGGTATTATTACTTGTAAGTAACAGATACCCCCTTAAACCGAACCTTTTCTTTGTTAACTTAAATAGCGTTTATATGAAGGAGGGATGTTGTCCTTAGGTACCTACTCTATAATTTTATTAACAAATAGGTTGGTAGTAACTATTTCTAATATTCCTCAGGGACTCTATAATTTTATAAACAAATATATGTTGGTAGTAGCGATCTCTAATCTAAACTAATATTATAAAGCTGAAGAGTTTGTTTGTTTGTTTGTTTGAACGCGCTAATCTCAGGAACTCCTGGTCCGAATTGAAAATATTTCATTGTTGGATAGGCCATTTATCGAGGAAGGCAATAGGCTATATATATATATATATTCTTCTATTGGTCATATCATCACGCTATGACAAAACGTTGAATGTTGCAAAAACGGGGAAAATTCACGCAGACGAAGTTGCGCGGGACAGCTAGTTCTCTTATATAAGTAAAAGGTACTTTTGTTACTTAAACAACAATGGAATTTCACGAAAAAATTGACATATTTTCATTAGGCTTCCTCTTGCCCATTTTACTCATAGCAGTCACGATAGAAATGTACATACAAATAAATTCCAATTAACTATACAAACTCAAACTCTAGGATATATTTAAAACATTTTATGTATATTTTCATTCCTCATTCATGTGTGTTAAAAAAGTGATGGAAATTTTCCTTTAAACTACGCAAAAATATTCTAGAACATGATAGATAAGTCGCAATAATATGCAACGTAAAATACAATTTGATCGTGTTCTATAGCCCGAGCCAGTTCTGAACAAGGCAAGGTCACTCAACCATAGATAAACACAAAACCTATAAACACTAGCCGCTTCCCACCATATCTGGAAGCTTGTTTTTGGTCAAATTCAACCAACTAGAGGTCGTTATCCATTTCGATTGGTTTTACTCAGAACTATTTCTAGATTAATGTTGCTGTTTACCACACGCCTTACAATCCTTCTACGACTTACATCGTCATTTTATCATGCCAATATTTCAAGGATAAATAAACCATTTAACAAAAGAAAATATTTAATAATAAGGTTATTAGCTAGATAACAATCTGGGAACTTCAAAAATAAGTTGTTCATTATTATTAAACGCTCTAAGCAAAGGCAGATAAGCAGTACAAATACGGACCCAACAATTTTCATATAACGATATAATCAAAATAACCTTCCTTGGCGTAACTAAAAGAACATAATTTAAGTTTTCAACAATCGTATTGTTGTCGAATCTATCTCATGCACCGAGGCGGCAGGCGGCGCGGCGTAGCCGAGGTCAACTCTCTGGGCGGCGAGTCTGTTAATAGCACATACCATAAAACAATGGACATTGAGAATTATCACAAATAAATTGCCGTGGACCACAAATCGATGGTAGCCGGCTAACGATTCATAAATCTCTGCTGTGCCAGACTGAGCTCCATTAAGTTACGCGTAGGTATATTACCAACACATACGCAAAAGTTAAAACACAAACAGACTGTTTTTTGTTCAACCGGTTGAAAAATAGAGTAATAAATTAAGTCTCAGAAACAAATCGAAATATCAACTACGTTTATAGATATCTAAAATCATTGTATAGGCAACAGCTAATTTAAAAGCGGATATAGACATGACGTGAACAATATCATTAATTTAATCATTACTGGTACTGTGAATGTTGTCCGCGCAAATAGGCGCAACCTTATGAAGGACAGTGTTCGAATAGTTCAGTTTATTTAATAGGTGCTAATACACCAACAAGACAAGTTCTATAGATACTTGTAGCAGTCGGAGGTACCTATGTACGCCACAATGACTGTCCAGCATTCTGTTAGGTAACACAATCATCTATCAATAGTTACTAAGTTAAATAAAAAAAATACGTTAAGAGAAATTGGACGGCGATGGTAATAAATGTATCATCAAAAGAAAATGGGCTCATACAGAAGAGGTCAAGGGTGAACTGTGATAAAGTGTCACATGAGTGAACTTTGTGAACCGATAGTGAAAGAGCGCTTATGATCAGGCCCGGTGACCCCTTCGTTGCAAGACAAGGCTCTTTACTCCGCAAGCCACATATATTAACCCAAATATTTTTCAACTGTCGATATCAACACAGATTATGTAAAACTCGAATACCTATGTCTTGAATATATTGTCGCCAGTTGACCGCTGACAAAAGGTCACTGTTGATACAGTGCGTTGACTTTCAAGTTCTAACGGAGATTGTAAACATTGGATCGCTTTGCATATTAGCAAACTGTAGGTTTTGTTAGCGATTATAATACCTATATTACAGCATATAAAATGTAAGTTCATTTACTTAATTGATGACGATGTTAAAACGCATTATATTGACAAGGTTATGTTTTAAATGTTCATCAACGATCTGTCTACAAATGGTGCCATGATTCAGAGTTCATTATAGTCTATTAATAAAAAATAAATTGAACATCTTCGAATTCAGATGTTTGCAGCAAAACAGATAATAAATCACAAAGATTAGCACGTCCGCCTCAAACAATTTTTAACTATTATTAATCAAGAAGATGTAGCGGATGAATCGAACCATTGTTGCGAATTATATACGAGTATTGAAGAAAAAATGCATAACATTCGTGAGTTACTCAAGCGGGTCAGTCACACAATGTCAACTTAATTTGTTGTAGCAGCCTCCATTCAGTCAGATGTCGGTCTCTCGAATGTAAAAGTTTAGATAATCTGATGTTTGAAGGTCGCCAGTTTTGAAATTTAATCCCCTCGAGCTTTATAAAACTTGACTAGCTTGTAGTGGGCACACAACTAGCATATGTATGATTTATGTACGTATTAATGATAGCCGGATCATTGCCGATCCAGTTACAAATGTTTCAGGTAGCATTGAAAGTGTAAGTCAATGAATAAAAGTTATTTATAAAAGATGATCGCTTACTTTTTGCGTGGAAGCATTCTTCAGTAGGTATTCTGTAAAAGCTCGGTAAAAGGTTGGGATATATTGCGACTGGCGTCTTAAAGTGTATCATGGTACGGTTATGGTTAGTTGTAAGTAAATAACGAGTGTTTAAACAATTGCTGGCACGAATTGTCGTGTCGGGCTCCGAGCACTAACACTAGTGACGAAATCGTCTTTCGTCGAACGCAATTTAAGATATAATGTTCGACATCATTTCGACAGTCGACTCGTAACTCGCTTCTAGTTGGTTTATCGTGGATATATTATGCATTAGATGTTAATGGCGTCGATGATGATGAAAATTAACTGTGCTACCTTTGCAACGTGGCGCCGATATTTTGATCTAGTATTTTATCTTGTCGCTTTTCTAACATCTTTTGTTTTGATTTTAATATTGTCACTAATTAATAATATAGTTTATATTATTAATTAGTGATAATATTAGAATTAAATTAAACATCTTCGGATATATAACAACGGAGAAATAATATAAACTATATTATTAATTAGTGATAATATTCGTAAAAAATAATAGCGTAAAATAAATATGTACCTACATGAAGTATTATATACCTAAATCTTTGATTATATAATGTCTAGATACCTAATTCGGCATCTAAAATTGAATCAAAGAACTGTCAAAAAGTACGGTCAAATGGACGTACTTTTTGAGAGGTAAGAAGATTCCTAACAGATGTTCTAGCCATAGTTATTCTAGCACGCCATTTTCAACGAGTGTCAAACGTCAAAAATAGTAGCTTTTTTTTTTATAGACTTACTGAGGGAATGCTCCATTTAAACATTATATAATCAAAGACCTAAATGTATAATTTTACGTAGTCAATATCAGGTCTCTTTACAGGGCGTGTCTGTGCCTACAGCCTTGAAAGGGTAGTTAACTGATTTGTCTTATAGGAGAGTGGCCAGAAAGAAAAATGATAATACAAAACCGCATTAATATCACTTTGAGTATTTCTGAGCACAATATGAAGTAAGAGCGAATTGCCAAGGAATAGTGATACGTTTGTAAAGACATTAATTTTTACTAAACGGCGTTTGGCCTTGCGTGACGTATCAATAAGATGTTAAATTCAGATTACGACTTGAGTAATTAAATATGAGTTGCTACAAAAAGGAATGATATCAAACGTTTCCGTTCACTGTGACTTTTAATGTTAAGGTTGAAATAGCTATTTAATTATTGTGACTATTTTTTTCCGCAGCTGGCAAACATGAAAAATGGTTTTCCTCCAATTGGCTTAACAAACACTTACCATCACCGCGTACCTACTAGATAATAATAAAAATAATAACAAACTTGCTATACTTTTGTATATATTTTTCCGTGTAGCTCCTAAATTATCATTTTAAAGTTCCATAGGCAAAATGACAAAAACAGAACCCTTAGAGTTTCGTCATGTCCGTCTGTCTATCTGTCTGTCTGTCCGTCCGTATGTCACAGGCATTTTACTCGAAGACTAGGTATGCAATGAATATTGATTAAATTTAGTGAAAATGTGTCTGGTAGTAACCGCTACTTAGTTTGATAGCTAAATATTAAAAATACATATTTTTAGGGAGGGCACTCCATACATGTAACAGAAGCCGTGAAGAAAGAAGTTTTTTTTGAGTAAACATCAACCTGTGACACTGGCATGCCTTTTAAAAAAAAATTAAGGTTGCTTATTGTTTTTGATCAAGCGAATATTATTAAATTATATTTACTAAGGGTCTTAATCGCGTGAATAATTTAAGATAAAATACCTTGTTTATTGTCCGACGTTTCGACCGTATTGCAACGGCCGTGGTCACGGGTAGACTAGTAGACAGGCTACGCGTGACCACGGCCGAAACGTCGGGCAATAAACAAGGTATTTTAACTTAAATTATTCACGCGATTAAAACCCGTAGTATACCTACACTTATTTTAAAACTGTGAAACATAATAATATAAAGTAACTTACGTTATTACGTATGACACAAAGTTTCTGTTATTGACACCACCACGGCGTATCGCATCTTGCGAATTGCATTTGACCGCATTTGAAATAGTATTTTTCTCAAACAGTAACATCGTCTGCGTAAATTTTCATCGTTTTTGTAACATTTTTCCTTGCTGCTCCGCTCCTATTGGTCGTAGCGTTATGTTATATAGCCTATAGCCTTCCTCGATAAATGGGCGATGCAATGGTAAAATAATTTTTCAATTCGGACCAGTAGTTCCTGAGATTTTCGCGTTCAAACAAACAAACAATCTCTTCATTTTTATAATATTAGTATAGATTTAGCGGCCACTGTAGATATGTAAATTTTAGCTCAAATGTAACAAGCCTGTACTTATTTTTTATGATACATTATTTTCAAATGAGTTCTTAAAAGCGACGTATACACACTACATCAAGGTTAGCTAAAATGGCTTACAATCACCTACCATTATTTTAGTTTTATATAGGCGATAATATCTCAAATATAGCCTTTAACCAGTGATTGTAATCCACAGAGTTCTTATATAAAATTGTATTTTCTATTTTGTTTGGTGTTTTACAGTGCAGTTACTTTATTTAGATAAATTCATTGATATCTAACAACATATCTATACTAATATTATAAAGAGGAAAGATTTGATTGTTTGTTTGTATTGAATAGGCTCCGAAACTACTGGTCGGATTTGAAAAATTCTTTCTTCGTTGTGAAGCTACACTAACCCCGGGTGACGTAGGCTATTTTATATCCCTGTATTCCCACGGGAACGGGAACTACGCGGGTGAAACCGCGAGGCGTCCGCTAGTCTTTTATATTATTACAACTAATTTAATTAGGGAATATTGTTCTTTACATCATAAGGCGTACTTACTTATATAATAATGTTTTATTGTTTTGATACTACTGAGTTCTGATCAGCACGCTGAACTGACTTCCAATACAAAAAGACAACAGTTACTTCTGAATAACTTTTTTAAGTATTTTTTTATTTAAATGCAAATTTCGCTGACTCACTCCTATGCACTATGTTTTAGTTAATATATCTAGTGTTTTATAAACTAGGGCAACGTTTTATACACTAAAACTAGTGAAAACCGCATCAAAATCGGTTATGTAGTTTCTGAGAAAATTTCGAACATACATACTCGTATTAACGGGTCAAACCTAGAACCACCTTTTTTGAAGGCGGTTAGTATAGTCTACAACGAATTTAAATTGCCGTCGGCTTATAAAATATCTTAATTACTACTCAACAGATCTAATAAAATCAGTCGAAAGTTTTTTTTTTTTTTTTAATATAAATCATACGAAAGAGATCCTCGTGAATGACTGACTGTAGCATAGTTGACTGTAGTTAGCATACATATGCATATTAATACTCATTATATTTTTCATTTGCATTGATATTAATATAAAGTGCATACCGAACAATGATATAATGAGTTGACATGCAAATTTACGAAGAGAGAGTTATGATAATAAATGTGTGTTAATATGAATCTTAATGCGTATTAATGAATTTTATGACAGTTGTAGAGCAACCATATACATGTGAATAAGCCAATCAACCACATAAACATAAATCAATCAGTCTCATCATTTTCGAATTTAGAAGACTTTTTCTTAAATTGGAAATGAGACAAGTTCCTTTCCAGGGTTCCGTAGTGAACAAAGAACCCTTATAGTTGTTTTAAGTTAATGTTATCAAACCACTGTATTATTTGACTGTTGTTCCGAGTCTGGGTGTACTTTGTATCCATGACCAGTATATTTGTAAAGTTCCCCGCGACACAGGGCTTGTACCCTACTGCGGGAGTCGTCTTTTGCAAAGAAAAAGAATAGAAAATTTACAAGTAATTTCCTTCGAGGTAAATATTTAGGTGCCAACATATTTACGTAGCCTACTAATAATTATCTGCACAGAAATTCAACTCTGAAGTACAACTACAAGTATATCGTAGTTGCCCTCAGTTGATTTTGTCGACTTGTTTGTCATGAGTTCATTGTTACTCAAATATACTCAATACCTCAGTAGAGAAAGCAGGCAGGTATACATCTGCAAGTAAGCAACGAAAGTACTTCTTTAACGTGACATTTTAAACATTACGAGACCAGAATAGTTTTTGCTATGTAAATAGTTAATTACCTGTGTACTTATTTTGGGATTGTTTAACTGTTGCACTGACTGTTAGTCCAATTAATTTAGGCTGTTAAAGTAGGTTAACCTAGGTTAATTAAGGCGCTATTTCATTGGGCAAGTTACTTGTGTACAAGATGCAAATTGCATACAACTTGTATATAAGTTACAACTTGTATGAGGTATTCGATCTTGACAAAAAATTTAAATCAATAGTTTTGTTGTTGACGTCATAAAAGATAAAATTTAAATTTGTACAAAGAAAGTTGCGACATTTTAGAGCATTGAATGCATATCCACAAATGTTGTTTTGTTTCAAGCATTTTCATGTATAGGTATTTAACCGGTTTTGAGATAGAAACCTCAGCCATAAGATTTCTTAGTGCAACGACCGAAATTCGGTTTTTTCCATGTATACACATACGTAATCCCCACGCTACATAGGTGGATCGGTAAACGCTTTTAGATGTTTCTTTATTTAATATATACAAGATATTACATTATAAATTTAGATGTTACATTATAAATCATAATGTGTATTTTGCGTCTCTGATGTACCGTTCCGAAATAAATCAATTTTCTTCTTTCTTCTTCATAAAAGTCGATGTGCCCACAACTTTTTCTAAAAGACCCACGAAATTTTATAGAGTGAGACTATTGTCAACAGATACTACGAGGCATGGTAGCTATAACTACTTACCTACATTCATTTTGCCTGTCAGCCAATCAACATGTTAGTTTTAGCTCAATCGAAGCAGAAAATTTTCGAATAGGTTTATTTTATGATGAAAACAAGGGATAAAAAAGGATTTCATGAAACCTAAAGTCTAGGAGATTAGCTAAACTGATCAATTAACATCCAGCCAAAATTAATTGTTATTTTATTACAAAGTTAATTTTATCGGGATAGTTCTTAGCTGTGTTTCATGAAAATGCTTACGGGCATTTTGAAAATAATCATGGTTTATTTATGTAAGGTAAAATTATAGTACCAATTACTTAAAGTTGGACAATGTTTGCATTACTACTTAAATTTCTTGTTTTTCATGGTTATCATCTAAAACTTGGATTCATTAAGCTCTTATAGCAACTTAGGTGTGGATTACATTTCGAACGTAACGATGAACATCGTTCATGCTCCATTTATGTATCAAACGATCCCATATCAGTGTTCAACGACTATTGCCGCCCACTAAACTAAATTTAGATGTCACTCGACGTTAAAACATGTCAATGAAGAAAGATATACTGCTGTGTTAGATATTACCATAAGTAGGCTTCCGCCCTACAATCGAGGTGGCTTACGCAAACGTAAACAGTCACTAGCGATTAGGCCTGTGCAATACTCACGTACATGCACTTTTGACTTGATTTGTGTTCGGAATGACAATGTTTAAACCTGCAGCGCAATGCTTTCAACTAATGACTCTAAATGTTAATTTTAAACTAAAAATAGACCTATTAGCTGTTACAGACGTCTGTGTATACAAATTAGTAGGAACTGAGAGACGAGGAAAGTTTCAATAACAAGTTTGTTAGTGCTGCAAGCATAATAAGCGCATTGACTTAGCGATTCTTTATTATACTCGTAAGACTGTTTAATAAATGTTGAGTCAAGCTTAGTTTTCATAGCGATTGGAGGCAGTGTTTTAGAAGATACGATTTTTGACTTCTTTATGCTTAGTTTTTTTTTTTTTTTTGGTTGGGATTCCTTATATGAATGTGTCTTGTTCATTTGCTTTACATGCTAGATTATAATTATAACAATACGCAACGTATTACCAAAGTATTGAAGTTCAACGTGTGACAGAAAACCTACATATATTTATTTTATAATATTTTTTATTTTCTTTATTAGGGAAAAACATAATTACTTTAGGTAATTTTATTAAAAAGTATTTTTTTATTATTATTAAGCACTCATTTATATAACAATCATGGCTGGTTTTCCTCTCACGCTGATCACGTCGGTGATGACTAACTGACGCTGTATGTAATTAAATGTAACGTTTCTGAGTGACGCTTTCCGATCAGAACCGACATGCGTCGGCTCCTCATTCATACATATTATTGTGTATCAACGCCGACGATCATCCTGAGAAGAAAACCTGCCTTAGACGTTATTATCACAGTATTTGTCCTCCCGCCCCGCCAAAATCTTGGTATTTCAACGGAGCCAAGACCTGATTAACGTAAAACGACAATTTTAATTAATCGCAGTCAGCTATTGTAAGTTAGCTCTTGCTCTATTACTGCAAATAACCACTCCATGTTAAATGAGCCATGATGCCTTACATTGTACATTATTATTTCACCTACATGACATAGACCAGTCATACGAGTGCAATGCTATGATATAACAACTGTTACCACTCTAGTAACAATAAACAAGTTATTTTTTTAGCACTTCGAAAGCAATGCGTTATTATACAGCATGATTTTTAATATACTAATAACCTGCCGCTCGTAGCTTCTTTATATATAACACTAGCGGACTCCTCGCGGTTTCACCCGTGTAGTTCCCGTTCCCGTGGGAATACAGGGACAAAAAATAGCCTATGTCACCCGAGGTTAGTGTAGCTTCACAACGATGAAAGATTTTTTCAAATCCATCCAGTAGTTTCTTAGCCTATCCAATACAAACAAACAATCAAACAAACAATCAAATCTTTCCTCTATATAATATTAGTATAGATATAGAAGTATAGATTAGTATAGACTAATTAACTTTGTAATATCAATTTTGGAAATTATTTAATAAATTAACCCTTAATTTAAGAGCTATGACCTTAACCACCTACAGACTATTTTAATGAAGTAAAATCGTTGTTTAGGTTTAGGCCCTAAAAGTGACAAAGAAACACCGATATTTCCTCGGAGTCTCTTAGATATGTGGTAAATGTGTAAATAATGTAAATTTTGTGTAATGTAAAGCAGCCAAGAGCGGGAGGTTATTAGTATATAAAGAATCACCCTGTATATTGGCATATAGATATGTACCTAGTTATATACTCTTTGGTATATACCTATAAAGTTTGTGTTTGCGGCGAATACTTGCAGCCAGATATGTTCGCTATCTGTACCTACATATGAAGATTTTTTAAAACGTCTTATAAATCGATGATCGGCTACACTCACGAAAAAGTGTGACGTCACCGCTCACGTTATGTACTCGTTGCCAAGCAACGCGAATGGTGATTCCGCCTGCTGAGAGGCTGAAGTATTGTGGCCGTCGGGCCCACTAATGAATTTTGACAAAAATAATATGCTGTAACTATGTAATAATAATGAAACCAGCTATGGCACCATGGTAGGTGCAATACTGATAACATACACTATCCGCTGCTGAAATTTGACCACACCTTTCTGTTACACCCTGTATATATATATATATATAAATATATATATGGGTCAAAAGATGACGTTACATCCTTTTATATATATAAAAGGATGTCACAGGTATAGGTAGTTGTTTATTCAATGCCATCAAGGCTTTCTTAAGACGTTATCACGTAAAATTATCGTCCGTAAACCGACTTTACAGACAACCATTTTTTGTTTAAGATAACTAGCAAAGTGGGAATATGGTCTCATATTACTAGCAACTCCTTTAACCCTTCCGGCTGAGCTCAATGGCTTGTGTTAGGCGTGGGTTCACGTCGGTAGTATAATGGGTAGAATTTAAAAACCCGCGACCTCATGATTGCGAGTCCGATGTGATGTGATTTGAAGGGTTTTGTATTCCAGTTATTCTGTGCTATCGTGCAATGAGAACAGTAAAGATGTCTAGTTAATTATAAATGTATAAATTTGGATGTAAGTGGTAATGAATGTGTTATTCAATGTTTGGATAACACACATCCAAATTTGCCTTGACGTGTTTGAATAACAATCACGCGACAACGGGTAAACGGATCTCGGTGACATTTGGAACAGAGATAAATGTTCCCGTGGAATAAATTTGTTTTTAAAACATTTTCACTCGAACGAAGTAGCAGGCTACTGCTAGTAGTATTTAGTTTTTTATGTTTATTTTCAAACATAACATTTATTGACAAAAACAAAGAGCTAAAACCAGTATGTGACTAACAAGATTCTAAATATGAATGAAGACGTAAACAAGACACTTTTTTATTTTTAATGTTTACCATAGAACTTCGATCACCAATGACAACCATAAAATAAAACTTTAATTATATAAGGAAACTAGTGGACCCACGCAACTTCGTTTCTCGTTTTTTTCAATTTATACAAAATATTAAAATTTAAAAATATATTTAGCGAATATTCTCATACCTATCAAATCAATGACGTAACGCACGAAAAAGTGTCACGTTATTGATTGGTTGCTAAGCAACAGCGAATGGCGATTGCAGCGACATGACATGCGATACAATTGGAATTGACGTTATTGATTGGTTGCTAAGCAACGCGAATGGAGATATGTAATCAATGTTTTCTTATAACGTTATCACGTAAAATTATCGTCCGTAAACCGACTTTACAGATAACCTTTTTTTTTATTAAATCGGTCTAATCCATTTGGAGGAGTTCGATCAAAAAGACTGTGACACGAGATTTTTTATATTATGATAAACCAAAATGTAAACCAATTAATTTGGTGGTGGTGTTACTATAAAAGGACTATATTATAATATATAACTATAAGATAATTTAACTTCTTAGTCCGAAATCGCTAGAGCATAATTTTTTTTATACTTTTTACAGGGTTTTAGAAAACATATCAAACCCATTGTACATCCACAGTTTCGAGTCGATTCGGTGCTGAGCCTATATTAATACACGGCAGAATGCTTGTGTCATTTCTGAGGCAGGTTGACTTAAAGCACCTTGTATGATCCCCACATTCATTATATTAATACCGAATTTTCTCAGCACCGTTTCTCTCGTAACTTGACTTCTAACACACTCCATCAGCAAATGTTGCACATCCTCAATAGATCCACAAATCAAGCAGTTCGGTAAATTGACTTTTCTCATTAGTTATGCAAACTAATAAATAAAAATACTATAATGTCCTGATCGAAGTAAAAGCTAATCTATACTAACATTCTAAAGCTGAAGAGTTTGTTTGTTTGTTTGTTTGAACGCGGTAATCTTAGGAACTACTGGTCCGAAGTAAATTATTTTACTGTAGTGTACTCTTCAGTTTTATAATATAATTGCTGCTGCTGCTGACCAGCGCAACTTCGTCATATGCCATTTTTTTAAATTGAATGACAAAATAACAATAATAATTTTTTTTTCTTGATAGAAGTCGTATATCGACGGAAAAGATTGTTTTGATTGTAAAGACGCTTCATACAAACAATGTTGGGATAAAATCTTGAAAATTAACATTTCGACGGAATTGGGTACTTAAATCGTGAATTTTAATATTCATTCAAAAATCATTTGAACGTCAATCATTTAAGCATTGTTTACAGAATACTTACACATCCCTTTAGGGTCGGAGAGGGATTAATTTACACCTTGTATACCTACTCAATTCTTATATACCGATACAAATAGGCGATTCAAGTAGACGGAACGATTCTTATAAATTCACCAGGAGATCACACTTGACAAGTGTATCGATATGGACAAAAAAATCCAAATAAATCCCCCAGGGGATTTAAGCAGGGGATTCTAATGGACGAAGGTTTCTAAATACTTACAGCGTAAAAGCTATGCGTCAGTATGACATACATAGTGGGCACACTATTGACGCATTGTAAAGAGCTCTGCATCTCTAGTAGGTATTTTAGAATGACTGTATTATTCTACCTACTGTTGATTAGGTGTCACTGTGATCCAATTTCGATTAATGTATAACCTTGCCTGCCTCTGTAAATGCTAAAAAAACAAGAAGTAATTAAGGTAGTGTGATGGCGTCAAGCATTTGATATTTATTACTAAACTTTTTATCAACATAATGAATTCGCTCCTAATTATAACGAAATAATGTCTGCCATAACTTGGTTTTATATTGACGCATGCTTAATTTTCAGAGCATTATGATACATAAAACAGATTTTAAATTAATTAATATCAAGCTGGAATTGTCATGGTTAGCTTAATTTTGTATACATAGGTAGGACAAGTTTATTCAGTGGCTATTACTTATTCTGTGACAGTGGTACGTTAGTGAAGAAAACAGATGGTAGGTAAACATGACAAACTTTACTTAATATTAGATATATTTCGGGACGTCATCGCGTGAATAATTTAACCTTTTATTTACCCGACGTTTCGATCGAATTGCATCGATCGTGAAAATGAAAAGGTTCGTACCTTTAAATAATTCACGCGATTAAGCACCGAAGTATATCTAATACGTATAAAAATCGCGAAAATTAAAAAACAAAAACTTAACATAAGTTTAGGTTTATATGTATTGTATAACTTATTTTAGTTAAATATGTCAAAATAAAAAAAACCGGGCAAGAGCATGTCGGACCATGCTCAGTGTAGGGTTCTGGAACCTTTGCTAATCTAATTTTAGTTTAAAGTATTTGTTAAGCGCTACCTTCTTGTTTTTTTTTCATATATTTTAGTCACACGGTTCAAAAGATATGGGGGGAAGGACAAAATGCAACTTTCGGAGCGATTATTTCCAAAAAAAATCACTTAATCAAAAAGTTTTGGATAGACTGACATGATGAAACTATAAGGATTCCGTTTTTGCCATTTTGGCTACGGAACCTTAAAAAGCAATTAATACTGAAACACATAAATAATTAGAAGCGGCGGTAGCCTAATGGCTAAGGCATCGGTCTCGCAATCATGAGGTCGCAGGTTCGAATCCTACCCATTATACTACCGACGTGAACTCACTCCTAACACAAGCCTTTGAGCTGCTGGAGGGGTTAACAAGATTGCTAATAATGTGGGAGGGACTCAATCCCACATTGCTAGTTATCTTTAAAAAAAAAAAACTGTCACTATTTCATCTCAGTAGTCCTATGTGCCAAGCCACACCAATATTTTGGTTTCAAAAGTAAAATTTCTGAAATCCATTTTTCTTCAACCTTGTCATGTCAATGTCATTTTAATACACAGAACGTGTTTATAATGAGAATTATTATTAACTATTTAGACCGACACAACTAACTAAATGATTAAATACTAGTACCGTATGAATGTTATAAAGAGTAGTAGTAAAGTTTGGGAGTTTGTGAAGTTGTAGGGGGTAAAGTGCCGTGTGGTACCGGCTTAAGAATAGTACCACCCCATTTCTTCCCGTGGGTGTCGTCAAGGCGACTAAGGGATTTCACACCGGAGGACGGGCAGCAGCGTCCTCTGCGTACTTAAAGTCTTACTGCGATCGCCAACCCGCTCGCCAAGCGTGGCGATTATGGCAATTACCCCCAGGATCTACATACCAGTAGGTTCTACTGGGGAGACCCGTGCCCAGCAGTGGGCCATCATAAGGGTTGATATGTAGGGGGTAATCTCTTTTTACCAATAGAAAGCCACGTTATTTGTGTGTGTTTAGACTACATAACATCACGCTATGACTAATAGGAGCGGAACATCAATGATAAATGTTAAAAAAAAACGGGGGAAAACGACGCAAACGAAGTTACGCCGGTCAGGTATTAACATATTTAGACTTCCTATTGCCATTTAAATAATTCAAAAATGTGCCTATACTTGCAACATTTGCTATGGTAATGTAATAACTATCGATACCCTTTAGCGACTTGCAAGATGTAAGGAGGTCTCGACCTTATGCCGTAACACGTCAATCCCGGAACTTCCCATCTGACACAAGCTCGCGAACGGTCGACAGCAATAACATTATGCTTAAGACTTTCAAACATATCTATGTAATATTAATAATATCTTGGGACAACTTATACAACGCTATCTGATACCAAACTAAGCAGAGCTTGTACAGAGACAGACAACCGATAAACATACTTATATATTTCTAAATACATACATATCACACTAATCACACTAATATTATAAAGGCGAAAGTTTGTGAGTGTGTGAGTGTGTATGTTTGTTACTTCTTCACATCTAAACGGGTTGGAGCGATTTTAATAAAAACTGGTAGCTAACACGCTGGATGAACACATAGGCTAATACCGCGGGGCATAGCTAGTTATAGATAAATAACACCCAGACACAAAATAAATCATCGTGCTCATCACACAAAGTTTTATCCTGGGTGGGGATCGAACCCACGACCTCTTGCGTAGCAGTCGAATACGCCACAGAGGCAGTGTGTATCAACTTATTACAAAGACTATGGTGCAGGATATCCGAGAATTTAATAATTTGTTCTTATACATGGTTTACGTACTTTTAATTTATAGATCTATATTCTTTATCTATACTAATATTATAAAGAGGTAAAGTTTGTGAGATTGTAGAGTGTAATTGCTCGATCTACTGAACTAATTTTAAAAATTCTTTTACCAATAGAAAGTCATTTTATTTATGAGTGTCATTGGCTATATATTAACCCTAAATTTGAAAAAAAAAATGTTTAAAATGTTAAATAAAAGAAATTGGCACGGGTCAGTTAGTATTACAGTCGGATCATGATCGAAGAATGACCGGATTGAAGTTAGGTTCATATCACTTTCGCGCATGTCATAGAGATGCGACCCTAAAATTACTTCCGAATACGATTAATTATGTTTATTAGATTAAAATACAAACAAAATTTTAATTCAACAATAATATAAAAATACTATTTATGACGAGCTCATAAAAAAAAATTTAGAACAGTTACATAGTTGCTAAGAAAGTTTGAGAAACAATTCCTCCTGTCACCATTACACTACTAAAAAATGCGCAACTACTTTTATGCCAAATTCAATCCGGTCATGTTACGTCGATCCTACTGAAAATGAAGATGAAGAGTTTGTTTGTTTGAACCCGCTAATTTGCAAATATGCTGGGATGATTAAATATGATTTAGTATGGAGGAAGCTTAACGCTTAAGAAAGTACATAATATCAATAACTATTAACTTACAAAGTAATAAAAAGCTACAAATTCAAACTTAAATTCTTATAATATTTCTAGAATGTATAAATATTATTAATATTAATACACTACCAATATTATCTGCCTCTGTTTATTTCGTTTTTACGACTATACGACTGAACAGATTTTAAAGAATATTAGAGTTCTTAGTTAGTCCGAGCAAAGGACAAGTTACTTAAGGATCAGTGGCAGAAGGTCCATAGAACATGATTACTATCGGTTTCCCTTTGGATCGTAGTTACATAATATTATAGGTACAATAAACAACCACGTTCAACAAGGTATATTTTTGTATCGGGTTACCTCAGAAAAATTTTAACCCTTCGCCTCTGTTATGGATAGAGTACTTATAATACTTATTATACATATTTGAGGTGCTATTTTTTACAGTTTTATAAAACTACAAGCTGTTCCGGGCAACTTCGTATGCGTAAATTTTCCCCGTTTTTGCAACATTTCTCATCGATACTCCGCTCCTATTAGTCGTAGCGTGATGTTATATAGCCTATAGCCTTCCTTGATAAATGGGCTATCCAACAAAAATATATTTTTAAATCGGACCAGTAGTTCCTGAGATTAGCGCGTTTAAACAAACAAACAAACAAACTCTTCCGCTTTATAATATTAGTATAGATAGATATAAAGTAGGTCCTGTAACCTGTGACATAATGGCTAACACCCAACTAAGTGATTACATACCGACGTAATCATTTATACAAGGGTTGGTATGTGCCGAGGATACTGAGTGCACATACCTTATTAATACCCTAAAAATATTTAATATTTTATAATTATTTATGAGTGATAAAATTATTAATTAAAAAAAGTATGACCTAAAAAGTTCTATGCCATAATAATCCAATCGAATTTTGTACCAGCGGAGGTATAATTTTTATGGCATACGCCTTTCGCTACTGAATTTTGACAAAAGTAATGTGCTATAACTATGTAATAATAATGCAACCTTTGGCACTATGGTAGGTGCAATACTGATAACATACCCTACCCGCTGCTGAAATTTGACCACACCTATCTGTTACACCCTGTATTTACCTAATTTCCATATAACTGAAGAATCTGAGTTCTAATACCACTGTCCTTAAATGCCAATTACCATTAATCATTTTGTATATTATCTAATTCACGTGTTCTGCCATTGTGGCGCGGTGGGCGCGACTGCTACGCAAGAGGTCCCGATTTCCACACGGGACACCACTATCGGGACACTTGTATAAAACTGCACCCAAAACATTATAAACAAAAAACCGGGCATCCGCAGCCTTAAATAATTGCATCAGCGAAGAGCGTATGTTCATGACACTTACGCCCTTTTATAGAAACGCATTTTTTCGGCTATAACTCAATACCGGTATATCCGATCATGTCCGAAACAATTTTATATAAATACCTACCTACTCACAGTTATAAATAACATTTGTAATAAAGATAATAGGTGAAGTAAATCGATACCTTTTAGTTTCATAGGCGAAATATTGCAACATATGTGATATAACACTTATACCTACAATCCAATGTGCGGCGTGTTTGTGTGTTTAATATGCAACTAGGTTACCAAGTGTGGATCTCCTAATTACTAAATAAACAAATGTCTATTCACAAACTGCGACATGTATTCATTATGCATCTATCGAAAAACCATCCCATTTTAGTTCGACAACAGGTACCGGCTTCTCGAGCGCTAATTGTGTCGAAAGGAGATACAATCAATAAACCATATTCATGTCAGTAATCGTCCTTGTTATAGGTAAGTATGTACCTACTAGTGACATCGTAATACGCCCAGTCAATTCTTCCTGTACCAACATTCGTCGACATTGACATTTAAACCGAACAGTGGACCGCGCAGCCGCGAACACTGCTCCGCCAACATACACGAACGCGATTTGAGCCGCAAAATGTCGTTTGTATTTAAAAAACTATTTATATATTTTTAGATCAGTTGCAAAGTTCATATTTTCTGCATGCGATACATTCGCTCGATTAGCGTCCTTGGCCGGTCGGCTGTCCCTTCGAGAATCGCGATTCTCGTGTACTTATCTCAACCATTCCTTAGCACATGAATGGAAGATGTCTCAACGATCAATTAATGATATTATAACATCGTTAGCAGTAGCATAAGGTCGCTGGCTAAGAGTGAAACACGCAAGTATCCGTAGATATTAGAAGTTGTAATTAGCGTCAGAATAGTAACAATACCGGCACCTGACCTTGATCTCGTTTCGAAGCAGGCTGCGCCTCTATCGTCCACCTGTTTGTTCTTGGAGCTTAGAAGAAACCGCCCAACTACATATTCATTCTAGAAAGGCTGACTAACTACTCACTCTGATAATCGTATCATTGAGGTGCAATTAGTGTCATAGGATTAGATGTTAGTGCCACTCGAGGAGTATTATTAGTCTAAAATTTCGCATTTATTAGACAGTGTAATAAGAGCAATTTGACTGAATATTTACGATCGCAATGGCAGTTTCATCATCGTCTACCAAGGCAGCCTCGGAGTACCGCGTTTTTATACAAGTGCATCAGCTGGATGTAAATCTTGCATAGGTATATTATAACGTTAGATTGGTATTATACATTATTGGTCACTGCATGTTGCTCGATGTTGCGTTAATTTTATATAAGTTTCTTACGATAAAAACGCTAGAATGTCAGTAAACAAAAAAAAGTATTAAATATATCTTGAAAGACACCCGGTCCTCTACAAAAATCATACTTATATACACGTAATACCTACATAGATTCCTAGCACAAAACCTATTATAAGTGCTTATGACTTTAGCTGTAGCTGATATATTTTAAAATAAATCAAATTTATAATTAAAAACATTATAATTGCATGTTTAAAGACCATAGTAGATAACTTTGCTTGTTTATCGACTCGCAAATGGCTCTCTAATTAATCGTTGGCCTTCCATAGTTTCTCTAAAAATATTATACGATTTTTTTACTGTTTGCGATACGTTTTTCAACCTTCATCTAAACGTGGGAACCAATAGAAAATCATGTTGTTCAACACACTACCTATGTTTAAGTGGCTAAGTACGTAAATATATACTTAAACTTGTTTCAGATAGACACATTCATAAAATTTTAATGACACGTTAATGGAAGTGAATGTGGCCATGATTTACTTAGTTCAAAACACAACAAGATTGACTACGAGAAAAAAATGGTAAGAATTATAGAAAAATGTGGATGTCGACGGAGAATGTGGAAAGCGGAGAGTTTCCACACAACACGCATATCGCGACTTATCTACTTGATTGCTTCGTACATTCTTATCAATATTGCAATTCATTCAAAACACCCCTATTATAGTACTTCTTTTGATTAATAGGTTCACAAAAGAGAAGTGTTTGAAACGTCTGAATGATCGATTTTTCTTAAACTTATAAATAGGTAGCATATTATGAGAAAAAAAATTAACCGGATATAAAGAAGACGCAATATTTGCGAAAGAAATATGTGAAAATGAATGTATCAATTTCATTTTGTATAAATGGACTATAATTGATTAATTTCAATTAATGACTATAATATTATAATATATCTCGGGCCAATTCACACACGGCCTATTGATCTCAAACTCGACAGAGGCACTATGGTAACCAGACAACTGATAAATATACTTATGTATTCCAAGTACATACTATAGCATATCTAAATTACACCGAGATGAAAGAAAAGATTACAAATAAACTATGTATCACGCAACAATGACAGACGAGCAAGATATTTCAAACGAAATACCGAAAATGCTCCCTTATTATCCGTATGTATCAGTAAAGTAGGACATAGAAGTGTTACCTACTTGTCAAACAAACGATCTGAATTATTAAATTGACCAACAGTGTTTGTGCATTATTCATGATAACAATGATGATAGCGCGATCGCTGAAACCTCAAAATATCGATGGTAAAAGTCAACTTTTCTATTTTTTAAGTTGATAGTGATCCAACAGATTTTCCAGCCAATGTCTACCAGTGTTAACGGATCTTACTGATTTTCTTCGTACCTATTTTTAGTATATTCACACGTTAAATGCGGAGATGTGAAAGTAATGGCGGCTTCATTGAAAATGGCTCCAACATTTTCACAACTCAATGGATAACGTCATTGTCAGACAACTTCCTTGTGAGTATTTATCGTTTTTGTCTACAAAATATAAATCAAATGCCGATTCAATGACTGTCAACCACTTTTCGGATAATGTTTCTTATTGTGTTTAAAATTGCCAAGACAAAGTTTGCAACTATTAGGGAATATTTTGGAATATAAACGATGCTAGAGACGAATATGAAAGCCTTCAGTTCACTATTTACCTAATTAGATAAAAATAAATACGAACGATAGGTATGCGAATTATTTACTTATTTATTACTTGCTAAACCCGACTATGCTTCGCTGTGGCTTTAACACCCTGCCAAAGTTTTATCAAAATCTGATCAATGGTTTCGGAACGGACAGAAGACAAACATATAAATACATACAATAGATAGAATACACATTAACATACCTAGGTATAAGCATTTGTAAAGGCAAATGGTTTTTTTAGAAGACGGAAAAAAAACAAAGGGTATTATGACGAATTTAGTACAGTTGTCTCAATGTAACTTAGCCGAAGTGAAGTTAGGATCTTAATGCCGAGATGCTTAATGTAGAGATGCGACCCTAAAATTACTTACGAAAACGATTATTTATGTTTAATCGATAAAAAATACTAACAAAATTATAATTCAACAATATAAAAAATACTACATAAACGAGTTCATAAAAGCTTAAATTTGGCACAGTTACAGTAAATACTAAAGAAAGTTTGAAAAAAAAAATCATTACGAAAATAATCACAAAATAACGAGTTAGTAATACTTATTCAACAATGACAATGTAATTGTATAATCGCATTTCTATTGGTTTAGTGACCACCCCCGCTCCCCGCTTCCTGTCGCCATTTACTTGCAAAAAATGCATTTGCGGAACCACTTGTCGCCAAGTTCAATCCGGCCAACTTACGTTGAGAAAACAGTAATGATCAGTTTAGTCAGTCGGGCAAAACCACATCAGATCATACGTCAGGTGTTACACTTCAAAGTGTTATTTAAATGTTGGTTGCACATAATTGCACATAATTGCACATAGTTAAAATTTACTGAATATTTGCCTACTTTTACAAACGTATAGTCATGTTAATACTTAGAACTGAAATAAATACAAACTAGACATGAATATTTAAATATAGCACATTTAAAACGACTGCATTATGTAAAATAATAGAGTTGCACTTGTATATTCAGTTCATTTTACAATAAGGTTTGTTAAAGGAGATTGTTGTGTAATAAATAGACTGGTATTATGTATTTCGCGTATGAATAATGGCCTTTTTAGTACTACGAATACAATACTTATAGTGCTGTAGTCGGCTATGGAACAGTAATAAAGTACCAAAATAAGCATATAATTATGGAAATAAAGCTCCAGGTACGTTAATGAATGAATAAAAACGGGTATATACCTACTTCTGTATTATATATACCTACCTAGATTTCGAATTATGTAAACAAATTTACTATAATAACAAAAGTATTTACCTAATGTGCTAATAATAAACTAACAGGTTTTCTATTAAAGTTATGGAATCATTTTATTTGACAAAATTAAAAGTAAATAAAAACATGTTTAGCAGTATTTTGAGATTATAAGATCCTGGGGGTAATGGCCATGATCGCCACGCTTGGCAAGCGGGTTGGCGATCGCAGTAAGGCGCATGAAGTACGCAGAGGACTCTGCCTGCCCGTCCTCCGGTGTGGGATTTCACATCAGAGGACGCTGCTACCCAGCAGCGTCCTCTGCGTTAGTCGCCTTGACGACACCCACGGAAGGATACGGGGTGAGTTCTATTCTTAAGGAAAAATATCGCTCAGCATATAGTTTGTATGGACCATCACAAGCGACTAAGAAACAATGGGCGATATAGAGAATTAATGATCTTAAGATGTGAAAGATATCTTAACAGAGTAGGCAAGCCTCCGAGACAATCTACACTAATATTATAAAGCTAAACAGTTTGTTTGTTTGGTTGAAAGCGATAATCTTATGAACTACTGGGTCGAATTGCAAAATTCTTTTAGTTTTGGATTACACACTAACATATTGGCTGAATAAGTTTAATTTTGTTTAAGAATATGGTAAAAAAAAGAATTATGCTCGATTTTCAACCACAGGGCTACCCCTGTACTTAATGTAATTTGCTAATAAATAATCAATAAACAATCAATAAAAAATAATCAAAAAATAATAAACAATTTAGTGAATTTAAGTAAATATGATTTTTTAATAAATTAATTTATTTGTATGAAAAATTACAATCGATACTAAGTACTTATTTAAAATTGTTATAATCCTAATACAAATTTCGGTAGTACGGAAATCTGGCACCAAAGTGCAACAGATTGACAGACGCATGAGACACAGTCGGGTATTACTGTGCACTTTATTAATAAATTGATGTTGTTGTTGCATTTGAACAATTAAGAAATAAAAAAAAATGTTGCAACACTGAGCGCATAAATATTAGAAGTTCATGAATTTTATTTTTAAGTTTACCTTATAAAATGTGGCTTTGTAAGTACCTAACCTACAATAGTATAATGAGGAAATAGCTGAAATATTGCTACAATTACTAGTTCTGGTGTTTATGGCAATATGACATCCCTTACCAATTACTTATTAGGTATATGCCATCCACCACCAAGGACATAGTAACTAAAAACGTCAGAATCACTAACGGCCGGTCTCAATAATCTAACTATCGACGGATTTGGCTACTAGAGCTATATATTTGACATTAGCTACATACAAAACATGTCAAAATTCTACCTCTAGTAGCCAAATCCATCGAAAGTTAGCTTATTAAGACCTGCCGTTATACATTATTATTTGTGGTTATATTTCAAATATCTCGAAATCAACATTATTCTTATATTTAATAATAAATCACATTCATAGAACATAATATTAATTGCGAAATTATTAGTAATTGTTCACATTTTGAAAGGCGGGAGTAGGATTTATATATTAATATTATTTACAAAATCGCATATTAATAATCTCCATTGACTTTTGACTCTACATTGCGCAAAATTAATAACTCGAAGATGCTTTATTTTTAGTTTATCGACATTAAACTTGGGAATTTTACTATGAGGTTTACAACTAGAAATACTTATCTACCTACTGATATCATAAATATGACAGTTTGACTGTTCGTTATTCGATCACAACTAAAGAACTAGACAGATTTGGATGCAAATAGGTACTGATAGGTCAAATTGTTATTTAACACTAGGTGTACATGAAATACTTAGTGTCCTTTCGCCAGCATTTTACATAAACATAAGACACCGATTACAAATTTCGACAATATTAAGTAGTATAGATTTCCTATCCATAACAACAACAACATGTTATTCTACCCACACAGTTTAGATTCGTTTTAAAATGAGATCAGGCACTAAAACAGTTCCTGTTAAGCCCTCACATAGTACAAACTCTGATTATTAACAAACTGAGTTATCACAGAGCAAATTACTTCAAAACTGGGCCGTAGTATTTCATTAATATCGCGTTGACGTCGTGCGGATAGCTAAAGCCGTTGTACTTGACAAGTTTATGCACAAAAGCTTGTATGCACTTACTGTTGCTTAACAAGCCGACCTGTGAGTATCACATAATGCTTACTCAATGTTAACTGAATCTAACTACTGAACACCATGCGACTACCTTGAGATAAATTTTGCATTCAGTAAATATTGCCTGACACTATATACGTCTCTTGTGTAAGAAGCAGTACTCCAGCTGCGATATTTAATCAACGAATATGGACAACGCCATAATTTTGAATATCACCTTTGTAATTTAGAATTAATGTCAAAATTATTAATATATAGTTGTGTCATCACGAAACGACAGCTGTTTATAGAACTAGAGTGTTTTTAAAAACAATGTTACTTCACTGACCTGTTTCTAACTGAAGACCTGGATGCGAGGGTGAGATTCCTCTGGGGCAAGCGCGGGGCTGCAGTTGGCGTCGCCGCAGGTTGCGGCGACGGCGGGGAAGTGCGGGGCAAACGGCCTCCTGCAGCCGCCGCACCCGCAGCCAGCAACACCACCATCCACCACCTGGACATCACGAGACACGGTACGCACGAGATGCGCAAGTCACGCTCACAAACGTACTGTCACACGGCCGCGAGCCGACTCACGGCGTCGTACGCGCACGCAACGACGTTCACTTTTGTTGTGCTGTAGAACGCCCCACTCCGATGAAAGTGGGCTTTCACTGTTGAGTGCTGGCCGAGCTGCCAGCCGGCAAGTATACGCCGCCGAAGCAACACTGAATGCTGCTTACCCAGTCCTAATGGCTCCGCCGTTCCTTTGGTCCAATGTAATATGTCAACTACCTTCATTACTCTCAAGTAGGTATCATATCAATATCTGTG
Organism: Herminia tarsipennalis; assembly: GCA_945859575.2. Lineage (NCBI taxonomy): Eukaryota > Metazoa > Arthropoda > Insecta > Lepidoptera > Erebidae > Herminia > Herminia tarsipennalis. The sequence continues at coordinate 26,121,340 of OX243831.2, read as the reverse complement.
AAAGTTTTGTGCATTCTGACCTAGTAAAAACATTCCAAACTTCTTTTTTCGACAATATTTCATGGTGCCAATTGGATAGATAAGTAGGCCCTAGCTAAGTACTTCTACCTTCTACGACCGTTTGTAAAGGTAGAATAGACTATTTTGTGGTCAAGCGCTGTGGTAAGCGCAGGGGCGGATTCAAGGGGAGGGAAACAGGGATAACCGAATGACCTTTTTTGGGAAATCTGAGAATTTTGACATTGGACTGATGTTTTAACCGGCAGTTTAATTGATCAAGCGTTGGGGCGTAGTGTACCCGTGTTGAATCAAATTCAATTCGCCCTCTGTCATGATAGTGACTCACACTTGGCCGGTCAAATGAACGAAGTTCTGGATCTGCGCCTGTATGCAGGGGCGGATCCAGGATTTGATTGCGGCGGGGGGGCACGAGAGGCAAATTACGTCGGAGGGGGAGGGATGCATTAAGTTCCGCCAAGACCGACCCGGCCAAGTGTGAGTTGCAAGCACGAGGGACGGGTAGTGCCCCAAAAAAAAATTGTTCTGGGGGCAAAGCAAAAGAGCATAAGATTAAAAATTCAAAATTCAAAGTTCTTTATTCACTTAGGATGCAAAACAACTCTTGTAATACGTCGGGATTCTACATGTACATGTAATGCCAAGTTCGAAAACAATAGGTAAAGCCGGAGAAAAGAAACTGGCAATAAAAACTCGCGGCCACTCAAACTCACTTTTCAAATTGCCAATTTTACAATTATTGAGTGTTTATAAACTTGATATGGGGGTAAGGTGCTGCGACTAATATACTATACACCATGTTAAAGGACTGATGCAAATTGTATTATCAAAAAGTTGAAACATGAGATAAAGCAAAATCAGCCTTAGTGGGTACAATAAGGAGCATCTACTTACAACAAAGGTAAAAACTATATGTGCGTAAATATTGGCCAAAGTACTTGTAACGAATGATTAAATATAAAATATTAATTCTGATAACAAAAGGAAGAAAAGCATGGCCTATAATCGTCACGCAAAATCTTTACTTACAAAATTCAAATCATGCTCTTCAAAAAATTAAATATTTTTTTAATCAAAAGGGACAATTGAGCAAACAAATTCGATACAATACAAGAAATTTACCACACAAAACAACCGACTGGGATGGGGGAACTGCCCCGCCCCCCTTTCGGGCTTCCTGCCTGTTCTGACTGTATGAGTGATATTAGCTCTACGGTGATATAACTCATACAGTCACAGGCGGATTTTGATTAAAAAAAAATTTCATTTATTGACATTTATTCTATTATCACTTTTACTATTATGTACATAATGAAATGAAGAAAAATCCTTCCCCGACCTACGGTGTGATAATGACACTACAACATGGCTGGTATAATGTAATCTACTTTTTTAATTTATTTTTATAGATACATCTGTATCTGTGAATATGTAGGAATAATAGCACAGGCTGTTTAAATATCATTCCTCCGTCACGAAGGAAATGGTAACAATCACATGGATGGATAAAAAACTCAGTACGGTTAAATTGCTTTGAAAAGTTATTTTTAACAGAACGCCTGCTGATATTTTATTAGCAATTATTATTTTCCGACTATGTGCGTTATTTATGTATTTTGTATCAAGGAGCAATGTTCATTTAGATTGAGTGGTCTTAGGCGTACAAGAGGTTAGGGTTTGGGGTTCCAACCACTAGAGCAGCTATACTCTAAGTGTGTTCCGCGGAACCCTAGGGTTCCGTGATACCTCTGTCGGGGTTCCGCAAGAATAAAAAAATCAAAACACCTCTCTCTGGTCGCTCCGCGGCTGTGCGGACTCCGCGGCCGCGCGGAGACAAAACGCTATGAATGTTATTTATTTATTTATTTGTATTTGTATAAGCTTGTGTTACATTAGCTGGTACAATATCTTATAAGTTTGGTCTCAACAATTTTATACTTGTACAACGCGTTCGCTCTAAGTTTGCCGGTCTGTGGAATGCGCGTACCCTCCCCCACGTGACAACAAAACTTGTAATGTGTCATATTTTTACCCAAATATCTACCGTACACAATTTTTATTGTTACAATTAAATAAAAAATTTCGAACGTCATACACTCATACCTATCGCCAGCGGCAAACTTAAAACGAGCGGGTAGTATACTTGTAAGCGCTCAGTCTCTTTGATAAAAGCCGCCTCTGAATTAGACGCTATAGTTGTCAACAAGCGACTTTCGTCTCTAACTTCAAAGGATAAAGTCGATATTGTTTACAACGCTATTTTTAAATTTCTGTTTTTATTTTTGCTTTTTGTTTATCAAAGGTGCCGACTCGAGTATTTTCGAGAATATTTGAGATCGAGTCTAGGACTAAGTATAAAAGCGGCGATCGCGCGTTGGCGTCGTCAGTTGATGATTAGCGTTCGGAGCGATAAGTTACTACCTACTTACAAGCTCGCTAGCGAGAAACTAGTGTTCATTGTTTTACTGCCTGCTGTAATCTGTTGTCTCAGTTTTATACATTTCTTCCCTGTAGGTTTAGTCTCTTATACGCAGTAACGATTGTGCATTATTTAAACCCCACTATCCTGACTTGTAACATTATAAATAAAGAAGAATGGAACGTTGGCTTAAAGGTGTTAAACGTGTTCCAACAACATCTTCTAATGACGCTGAATGTTCAAAAGCAATGCGCGCGGAGAATTTAGCAATCACCGATCCAGAAGATGATGCCACGAGTGCCACGACGTCAAGCTCGACGGTTTCAAAGACGAAAAAAAGGAAGTATGATGAATCTTATATCAGTTTCGGATTTGTTGATTCCAACGGCTCACCTCTCTGCATGCTCTGTAGTAAACTGCTTCCTAATAGTTCCATGGCACCTGCCAAATTGCGTCGACATTTAGAAACCGTACACCCCGAGACTAAAGACAAGAATAAAGAATTTTTTGTTCGCAAAAAAGATCAGTTATTAGAAAGTCAAAAAAATATGATGCATGTAACACAAACTACCAACGAAAAGGCCACGGAGGCATCATATTTAGTTAGCTATCGCATTGCACAAGCAGGTGAAGCGCACACTATCGCTGAGAAATTAATAAAACCATGTGTATTAGACATAACAAAATGTATGCTTGATGAAAAATCTGCAAAGCATCTTTCTACTGTTCCGCTATCAAACGATACTGTTTCACGACGAATCCATGATCTGGCAAGCTACGTCAAACAAGAACTAGTTACACGTCTACAAAATACACGATTCGCTTTGCAAATGGACGAGTCGACTGATGTCGCTGGTTTGGCTATCCTGCTGGTTATTGTGAGATATCCATATAAAAGTTCTTTTGAAGAAGACATGCTTATGTGTTCATCGCTGCTTACAAACACTACCGGGGAAGAAATTTTTAATAAAATAAATATATTTTTTGAAGAACATAATCTCAGTTGGAACAATTGCATTGACATTTGTACAGATGGGGCCAAGGCGATGACAGGTAAAACAGCAGGAGCAGTGTCACGAATGAAAAATAAAGCGCCTAATTGTAGTTCCAGTCATTGTATTCTGCATAGACAAGCACTTGCGATGAAGCAAATGCCGTCTAATCTAAAATTAGTTATGGATGAAGCGGTAAAAATAATTAATTTTATCAAATCACGACCACTACAATCCCGATTGTTCTCATTATTGTGTGAAGATTATGGCAGCAAACATAAAACACTGCTGCTCTATACAGAAGTGCGATGGCTGTCTCGGGGAAAAACTTTAACAAGGCTATTTGAACTTAGAGCCGAGTTACAAATGTTTCTTTCAGCAGATACTTCTTTTAATTTGAAGGACCGTTTGTATGATAAAACTTGGTTGTTCCGATTGTCTTTTATGGCGGATATCTTTCAAAAACTTAACGAATTAAATTTATCGTTGCAAGGTAAACAGACAACAGTGTTTCAGGCCTATAATAAAATAACTGCTTTTAAAAGAAAATTAGATTTTTGGATCATTTGCATTGGTAAGAAAGAAATAGAAAGTTTTACGTTAATCAGTGAGTTTGTTAGCGAAAACGACTCAGAAATGTTTGAAGATAATGTGTTTGAAGAATTGGTCCAATATCTCAGTTCGATGCGCGCATCTTTTGAAAAGTATTTTCCCGAAGAACACAATACAAAAATTAAAGTGAACTCCTGGATTCATAATCCTTTTTTACCCAACTTGGAAAAGCCTGAAAACATGTCAAATGAGATATATGAATCTCTTTTAGAAATGTCATCAGACACAAGTATGGAGTCATTGTTCAAAACGACGCCTCTTAATGATTTTTGGTGCAGAATCCAAGATGAATATGCAATGCTTGGCCAAATGGCTCTGGATATTCTTCTCCCGTTCCCAACTACATATTTGTGCGAAACAGGATTCTCTACCTACGCAGCCACGAAAACAAAATATCGCAATAGACTGGACGCCGAAGCTGATATGAGACTCCAACTTTCTTCCATCAAACCTGATATCAAGCAATTGATGAAAAATAAAAAACAGTTTCATACCTCCCACTAGTTAGATTTTTTCTTTTTTAATGTTTTCTATTATTGTCCTTACCAAGTGGTGAAGTAAATAATAATTAGTAACTGATACATTGTACTTTTATTATGCTGATTAATAAAGAATACACTTATAAAAATAATTGTTTTATTGTAGGGTTCCATCAAGTATTTTGCTTCCCAAAAGGGTTCCGTCATTTAAAAAGTTTGAGAACCACTGCACTAGAGCTTTGTCAAATATAATAGGTATGGTGGTAAAGCATCGAGGCCGACTCGCACTTGACTCTTTTATTGTTCAAAATAAGTAAACGTTCCCTCCTTTAAAAATACAAGACTTTATATGGAAAACGTTGTATACGCGCAAAGTTAACTATGGGTCTAAAAATACACCGCATGCCAAACATGCGTTCTGGTGATAGATCATAATGCTGAAGGACGAGGCAACTGTTAGGCAAACTTGTACAACAACCAACGTAAAAAAACGTCTGCGTTTCGTACTTTTTTGCGATATGCTGTTTAGTCCGATAATTAATGTTTCAGGAATCATTTATGTATTGTTCAACAAAATGTTTTATATTCAAGCACTATAAAATCTTTTTTCAAATTTTTCTTTTCAATTAACTCTTGTTTTTTAATTGTAATTTCAAAATTTTATTAATAATAACATGAAATACTTAAGACGTACAAGTAGGTACCTATATGGAAATCGTAAGGCTAATTTTAGTTCATAAATATGAAAGCTTTATTTGGATTGATTAAGATTGATGTAGATTAGGAGAAACCTTAACTAGTTTTATATAAAAGTCTTATTGCTCGATTCGAATTTTATTTGGAGTACGTAGGTTAGCCATTATTATATTCAAACATTTAGATAATCATTCTTATAAAAATGTTTAACGGTAAGGCTGATTTCATTTCATAACAGGCACTTGAATCTTATTTCGACCATGAAGTACAATTTAGGTACAATTAGGGAAACCGATTTCCTAAGTTGTACTATTTCAGACTTTTTTTAAAACTTTAAGTATCGTATTTCTTTTATATTTCCTCATTTTCTAGTAATAAAAAATTGACACCGACATAACAACCTTTTTATTTCTAGTAATATAATCCTCTTTAGTTATATAGTTTTTGTGACAGCTAGCAAAGTTCGTTAACTGGTACAATTTAGGTAATGCCTCGGATAGCAAGAAAGCAAATGTTATTACTTTTGTAGCATATTACCCCAAAACTGTTCAAGAGTGTCTGTACAACACACTGAAATCAAAAAAGGCACTGCAGCGTATATAGCAATTCTACCAGAAAAGAATCCATCACTTGTTAAAACTAAGTTTGAAATCAGGAAAGAAGTGTGCCGCTGTAACAATACCCCAAAAAGTGCTGTGGGAGCACTGGACCAATGCGATGAGGGATTTTATACTAACGTTCACTATCTTCTAAAGATCTTGGCGATCCTTCCTGTCTCTACGGCAACTCTAGAGAGATCATTTTCTTCTTTGAGTCGGTTAAAGTCATATCTGCAGAGCACCATGGCTCTACTAACATTTCTGTCTCTCTGTGAACCGGAAGAAGTTGTTACTGTGTTTGCTAAAAATAATAGGCGAATTCTGCTATAAACTATATAAATATACATATACAAAATTAAAGAAAAAAAAAACAACACCTTTATATTAGTGTTAAGTTTAAAAACGTGAAAACCATTAGAACTTGCCAAGTTTTTGTGTTAATAGTTTAATCTTTTTAGGTTAATTTTTTTTTTGTGTAGGTACCGTATGTTGATATTAATAGTTAAATTTTATTTTTAAACAACTTCATAAAAAGGAGGGTAAATTTAAAATGAACAGTCCAATATGCTTCAAAAAATTTGTGGCAAAACAAAAAGAAGAAGAAAAAGACTATGTGTTGTCTTCTTCTAATTTTGGCTGAATGTTTTTGGTATCTGGGAGAAGGTTTGGCTTAGCAAATATATGTTTCATACAATCCCCTAAGTAACATATATACGAATCAAGCATCAGAATATAAGCTAAGTATTATAATACCTTCACGATCATGTATCGGCTGAATGTTTTTGGTGCCTGGGAGAAGGTTTGGCTCACTCAGTCTGTCTGGCTGAGCAAATATATGTTCCATACAATTACCTAAGTAACATATATAAAAATCAAATGTCAGAATTTAAGGTAAGTAGCTTTTATAATACCGTCGCGCTGCCGAATGTTTTTGATGTCTGGGAGAAGGTTTGGCCCATACAATTTGTATGGCTGAGCAATTATGTTCCTTATAATCCCTTATGTAATATAACTACTAAAGACACTACATTATGTGAAATGATAAAGTGTACGCACACAGTTCTAAAGAAGCTGTTCAAGTGGTCGGAAAGGAACAGCGTGGTCATCATCCCACGTCAGTGATGGTTTGGTGGGGCGTGTTTTAATCAAGGCGTCACAAAGTTATATTTTTGTGAAAAAGGAGTGAAAATTTCAGGCAAAGTGTATTAAGAGACAGTCTTGGATCGTGTTACTAAACCTCTCAGCAATACACTTTTTAAAAATGTACCGTGGACTTTCCAGCAGGACTATGCACCTGGTCAAAAGGAACAAACTACCCAAGCCTGGCTTGAAACCAACGTTCCGAACTTTATAAGAGCTGAAGACTGGCCCTCATCTAGCCCAGAACTCAACCTTTTAGACTACAAATTATGGTCAGTTTTATAGGACATGGCTTGCCCTAAACGAAACGGCGCGGCGACATTGAGTCTCTTGAAAAGTTTTAGTAATATTACATAACTTCATTAAATAAAATTGCATTTTCATTTGTAACAGAAAATATGCTTGTAACAGATAATCTGCTACCGACACTGTATTTTTAGGGATCACGCTAGATAATAAGTTGCAATGGGGTGCCCTTGTTGCCCGTGGTCCTACTGCGTAGTTCTAGTGGTCGAACCATGGGCAATTTTTTTTACCCGTGGTTCTATCAATCGAACCACCGTTCTTATAATATTCAATTTAATTGGCACTGGTCCTATTAAATGAGTAGGTCTACGGAAGATAATTTTCCTGTGGTACGATAGTACCAAAGTCTCCTTTTGAGGAGTAATGTGCAATCAACAAGATATCCACGGTGTCCTTAGTTCCAATATGTTCAACTAGTTGAACAAATGTGACAATTTTATCAAAATTTCAAAATGTGCTTAGTTGAAAAGTCCAATCACAACATTTTTATTAATAAGTAAATCAATAAAAAAATGTATTTATCGTTCCCTTAATTACATAATTGAAAAATAAACATCGAATAACATCAATTGGGTTTTAATACGACTCACATATTTTTGTAAATCTGAAAGTTTAAATTAAATATCATAATGATAAACAAAAATGTCACTAAAACAAATGAATATGAATGGGAAAGACAAATGAATTAACGGAAACACAAACAAATAGAATATAACACTGAATTTAACCTTAAAGCTATGGGATATCAAAAGGAGTACGTAGTACATAATTATGTAGGTATCAACGCAATTTGTCCAATGCATGTCCAACATTTATGTCGGCATTAAGTAACTCCATTTGAATTTGCAAAATAAAATTATCATTTTCAATCGCTGCCGTGGATCTGTTTCTTCTGTTAATTCCGTATTTTAAATTTGTAATTGCTTCCAAGTCGAATTTTTGTAAAATTGTCAGAAGACGTTGCAATGTTACTGTATTTTTGTTTATTGATTTATTTAATTTTGCATGCCATCCTTCAATGACGTTGTTTGTCCGGTGGCGCTCTCCAAAGACACTTATTTATAAATTTTACTATATTATTTTTAAACCAATATCTATCTATGTAATCCACAAAATTTTCTATTTCAAAAGTTTCACTTTCGTGTTTTATGAATGTCCATCCTTCAGAAATTAATTCAGACGGCAACAACGGTAATGCTGCAGTTAACGAAACTAATCGCTTTTGTGGTTTATTTTTTGTAACTTGTAATGCTTTAGCTTTCCGCCAAATCGCCCGAGTCCAATGGTAATAGCACCCAATAATTTTAGATTCTGGAAAAACTGCTGAAATGGCATTAATTGCCGCCAGCTCATAATCGCAATGTATTTTTTGAGGTTGAAAATTTGGTAATTGCGATCTAATAAGATCATATAAAGTTATGTAAGTTTTCTCTTTTTTATCAGGCAGCAATGCGAAGATTAGCGGTACAACTTTTGTATGCATCGATGTACTATCTACATCTCCAAGTATGCTGTATAATTCAGCAAAGGGCTTTGGACAAGATTTAAATGTAGCATCTGTAAAAAATTCTTTAATGCTTGGAATCAATTTTCTGGCTTTTTCAGAGCAGAAAACAAGTATAAGCGTACCCTCATAAAAGTACTCTGCTAAAATGAAGGATAAAAAATTTTTAGGGACTTGTACCTCATCAAGGCTATTAAATACTGTTTTCGAGCAATTTATAGACTTATTTCTTATACTATAGAGACAATGTTGTATATTAGATAGAGAAGGTATAGTTTGTATAAAATTTATGCCTGAATCTTCAAGATTTGCAATTGCTTCATTATATAACTGAGGCATTGGGCGATCCGATTTTTTTACTGTCTCTTTTAAATTTGATATAGTTTTATCTACAATATTTTTTGCTGTGTTAGGTAGACACTGGTGGGTTTTTTGTTTAAGAACAACATTATCCTGAAAAAAAAATGTTAATTTATTTTATACACACATACAAATCGTCACGCCTGTCTCCCATTAGGCAGAGTTACTTATTTGTTTAAATAATACAAAGAGACACGGTTTCATTACAAGAAAAATACCTTATTAATCGTTATTGTACCCACGCATTTCACTTTCTTATAATTAGCACAACGCCACACTGATGATTCATTTTTATATTGCCGCATTTTATAATATTGGCAATCGTCAAATAAAAGTACTGTACCCCCTTTTCTATTAATGAAAGAAATACTATTTGAATCGACTTCCATTGTGAAAATCCAAGAGAAACTGTATACTTAATAATAAGATATTATTTAATGCTAGTGGTTTAAAGTAGACTATTATAAATCAAAACGGAAAATGACAATGTCAATATGATTAATATTTAGAAAATTTTCCTGTGTGAAGTTTAAAAATAAAGAGAATCAATACTCCTTTTAGTTAGTAGAACCACGGGCAAAAAAAGTTGCCCATAGTCCTATCGATAGGACTACAGGTAATTTGATTTACCTTTGGTTCGATTGATAGAACCACGGGTAAAAAAAATTGCCCATGGTTCGGCCAGTAGAACTACGCAGTAGGACCACGGGCAACAAGGGATGGGGTGCACATACATCTCGTCTTGCTGATAAACTTAGCTCGGCTGCTTACGCTGTTAGGAAGGTATGTGAACTAACAGACGTTGACGCTGCCAGATTTGTTTATTTTAGCTATTTTCATAGCGTTATGTCATTGGGATATTACTTTGGGGTAAAACCGCTGATATCGAAAGAATTTTTATATTACAGAAAAGAGAGAGAGATATATATATATATATATACACACATCAAAAGTGTCTAGGGATCAACATATATTTTTGCAATAACTTTTCTCCTGATTGATTTTTTTTTTTTTATTTCTTTAAGGATTCATCAAATAAAGTGTTTTCGTTTGTCACAGTAACGATAAACCAAGTCACCTTTGCATTAATAAAGAAATTTGCCATTTTCCTAATAAAGGGATTTTTGACATTTGAACCACTAACATTAAAGTTCGAAAAAAAGACTGAAATAACAGTTTTCTTTAAAATTTTATTGGGTAACTTAAACAATTAATAATCCGTGTTTCTACCGCGAACACTAACAACACAAGAACATCGGTGTGGCATACTCAAAATGAGTTCATCCAAATCACGCTGTGGAATGGCCGCCCATGTTCGTTGCAACAACAAAAAAAGGTCTTCTTGCGACTGGATACCCTCCATATTCGGCAGAGCTCTTCTCTGTAGCATATCCCATGCATGCTCAATCGGGTTCAAGTCTGGCGACTGAGCAGGCCAGGGCAGGACATTGATGTTAGCTGCGGCGAGAGTCTGTCTTACAACTCTTGCGGTGTGCGGTCGTGCATTATCATGCATTAACTGAAATAAGGGACCGATTTGCACTTGTAGAGGAACGATGACGTCTGATACAATCGTCTCAGCATAAATTTGAGCGTTGAGGTTGCCTCTGATCCAAATCAACTCAGTTCTTCCGCCGATCCAAATACCCGCCCATACCATGATGGTTCCACCACTATAAGGATGGACTTCCTGGCAGGATTTTAATCGCTGTTGGCGTCCAGGGGTTCTCCAGTGTCGTATACGTCTTGTATCCGGTCTCATACCAAAACGAGACTCATCAGAAAAGCACACGAAACGCCATTGTTCTTCTGCCCAATTTCTGTGTTCAAGAGCCCATTGATATCGAATCCTACGATTGTGCATTGCTATAGGTGGTACCCGTAGCGGTCTTCGGGAATGAAGGTTCACTTCATGCAAGCGGTTTCTGACTGTTTGGTCGCTAATTAAGTTCCCTGAAGAGTGATGAAGCCTCACGGCTAACATCATGGCGGTTATTGTTGGACCTCTTCGAGTTAAGATTTGAATGTATCGGTCTTGTCTCCGTGTGGTGCAGCGATACCGTCCTCCATGGCGCTCAGCCACGGTACCAGTGCTTCGGTAACGTGTCCAAAGTCGACTGATAACACTCTGACTTGTATTCAGAGCTAAAGCCACAGTACGTTGCCGGGAACCAGCTTCTATCATTCCCACGGCTCTGAGCATTTCTTCCCTGCTTAAATGACGTCGCCGCTCCATAATAACGTTGGTTTTAATCAGTAGTAGGGAAACAGTAGCACTAATGGGTAAATCTTGAGATTGGGATTATTTAGTTGATTCCCTTGGCGCATTTTTATTTATATTTTTTTTTACAAATTATAGTCTTTTATGATTCTAAGCCGAACTATAAACACATTTATCAAATAGGGGTCATTTTTGAGCAACGCATTACAAAGATATTTAAAATCATTTTTTTTAGGCCAGGGTAATCAAAAAACGATGGCAAGGGAATCAAAATTAAACAACACGGTAACAAAACAAACTATTATTTTAATAATCAGTCTTTTAATTACAGTTATTGGCACTTATAAACCTAATTATTAATCACTTTAGTCTTAAGTAGTAATAATACTAATACATATTAAGTAACAATAATTGAAAACAAAACTTTTATTTTTAAACATAATCTAATACTTCAACTAAAATTAGGAACGTTTCTTTTGATGACACAATATCTAAAGATTTAATAATCAGAATCACAATTTTTTTTTCCAAAACTGCCCAACCCAACCGAATTCTCCTGTTCACCTCGTCCTCGAAGTTGTTTCTACCTAACTGCAATGAATGCCCGAGATACACATATTTTTGAACAACTTCAAGAACGGCGCCGTGCACCGCTGTCGGTTCCGGTAGTACATGTTAATTGAACATGACCTTGGTTTTATCCAAGTTCATCCGTACGCCGATGCGTACAGAGGAGTCAGTCAGGTCATTCAGCATTCGTTGCAGATCCTGCAGCGTTTCCGCCTTGATGACAATGTCATCTGCAAATGGCAAGTGAGAGATGTATTCACCATTGATGTTGATGCCCCACCCTTTCCAGTGCAGCGTCTTGAACATATCCTCCATTGCATTTATGAACAATTTCGGGGAAATAACATCCCCTTGCTTCACTCCTCGATGCAATGGTATAGGTTTTGTTTGCTGATTCTGTACTTGGACGGATAAGGTGGCGGCTTTGTAAAGACTATCTCATCACTTGGATATATCGTCAATCTACTTGGCATCGCTGCAGAGACTCCAGAACAGACCAGATTACAATCGAGTCAAAGGCCTTCTAGTTCACAAATGCTAGACACAGGGACTGATTATACACCTAGGTCTTTTGTATAATCTGCCGCACTGTGTGGATGTGGTCTATGGTGCCACATCCGCTCCGAAATCCAGCCTGTTCCGGTGGTTCGAAATAATTGCGTAAGGTGGTTCGTGATGACTCTTGAGAACAGCTTATAGACGTGGCTTAGAAGAGAAATAGGTCGGTAGTTCTTCAGCCGGGTCTTATCTCCTTTTTTGAAGAACAAGACGGCTTAGCAGTCAGAGTCACTTGTCAATCGACCAACAGGCCTGTCACTCAGTATATACAGAAATATTGTTTTATTAGGAAATAATCTACAGAGTTAAAAGAAAATTTTACTTTATTACAAACAAAATATAGAAAATTTTGATTACCATGGCATAAACGCCAAGTGAATCAACACCAAGGTAATCAATAAAAGTACGTTTTTTACCGATTATGTAAAAATTCTAAAGTTCTAATCAATAATAATAAGATTTGTAAAGAGATACATATCCTTAATGCCTTTCTGTTTGTAATAATAGTAAAATCCTAAAAAATCTTATACTATTTTTTTATGCTGTCAGGGTAATCAAAGACCAAGTGAAACAAAACCAGGGTAATCAAATATTTACCTTCGTAATTTCGTCCATGGGTAAAATGAGACGCGACCTTCCACCACGGCGTTTGAAGTGCGACAGAAGCTCGCATGAGAACGGATATCTACGCTTCTCGACCGCTCCCTTAGCGATCTATGCCTAGTTATGTGGCACGCCAATGGAATCACTGTTTAGTTCGGGACAAAACTTTAAATCTATTTCAATGTAAAACTGTGGGATAAAATACAAAATGTATATTTTTATTTTAAACATCTACTAGTCTAGTTGCTGAAAAACTTGATAAATGATTTATTTTACATTTAAAAATTGGTGATTTCGGACTGTTTTCACAAAAAAATATGTAAAGGACGCGCCAAGGTTATCAATTTTCGTGACTTTATGTTTTTTTTACAATAATTACACGCAAATTAAATAGAAAAACTATTGTGCATCAATTAGATACCATTGTATTGAGACGTAAAAAAAATACTTTACATCTTTATTTCGATATTGCGGGTACGTTTTACCACCGGACGTCAAAAATGTTGTCTCTCAAGATTCACCCTAATAATGTCTTCAATGCGTTGTATGTTTTTATAGGGAAAATATTGACAGCTGATTTTCATCTTTTACTCGAATTTGATTCACAGTTCCTGATTCAAATTATGAAATGCACCAAAAAGGATCCATATAAATTTATAAAATCATAAATTTATTACAAAGCCACATCTCAATCTCAAGAAATCCGCATAAAAATGCTTGATCCCTAGACACTTTTGATGTGTGTGTATATATATATATATATACCAATACATTACATGTGCGACAAAATATCCAACAGCTTAGTAAAAATTGTGATGTACACTCCATCAATACTAGAAATTGGCATAAATTGTGTGTTGCTTACCATCGTCTTCAAAAGGTCCATAGTTTATTTATGGGCCTTGGTATCCGTTTTTACAATAAGCTGCCTGTTTATACTCTGAATTTACATTTAATTCATTCAAATGTAAAATTAAGAACGACCTTATTCAGAAAACTTATTATTGTATAGATGATTATTTAAACGACCATATGCCGGTGCCATAACCGACCGTTATGCTCACACAGGAGTTATGAATTTTATTTTGTATAATTCTAAATTATTTTTGAATTTTCAAATTATATCTTGGTTTCTTTCTTCTTCTTTTTTCTTTTTAATTGTGTAAACTAGTTACTTGTATGATGTAAAATTCATGGTCGTAATGTAAAAATGCAGAATGATGTAGGTATTTGTGTTAAATATTAAAATGTTGTTTGCATTGTAGGTATTTTCACAGAGTACCTAGATAATTGAAATTGTTAATAACTGTAACTAGCGATCGTATGTCATTATATTATTTATGGTTATTTTCGTTTCAGTCTATGAGATGTAATGTCAGGGATCGTCATGCTCACTAAAATGTAATTGCTTGTGGTGGCGCTGTGGGTCGGGTCGTCTTCCTTTCCTCCAATATGGCGAAGTGGTTGATGGCTGACCCATGCGTCAAACTCGTTAACGGGTGCTACGTTAATTAGTGGTTCATAAATTAAGTAGCTTTTCTTTTAATAATCGAATCGCATGTTGCCTTTACCCTCTTTTGTATTTTTGTAAGTTGATGCTCTCATCCACACCGTAGGTGGCTAATTCATTTAAAACTTGATTATACCAGTTTACGGACTATGGTTATTGCTTGCGTGAGTTTCATGGTGTATTGGTTGCAGCACCTTACTGGCTTTACTGTATATATACAAATATATAGTAAAAAATGCTATTAAAAAACGTGGCTGAGTTTTTATTGCCAAGTTCTTTTCTCACGGCTTTACTCTTGCGAACTTGGCATTAAATGTAGAATCATTCTATTCCACATTTTGTCTGACGTTCATAAGCGTTGCAATTGTAACCTAAATGAATAAAGTATTTTTGACTTTTTGAGTTTTTTTTTACTTTTATGGCCGGAATAGGTATGTATATAAAAATCAGGTGTAAGAAAATAAGTTATGTATTATAATACCTTCACGATCATATCAAAAGCTGAATCTATTTGGTCTCCGGGCGAATCTTTAGCCCATGCAATTTGTCTGGTTGAGCAAATATATGTATGTTTCATTTAATCTTCTAAGTAACTTAAAAGAATCAAGCATCAGAAAACTAAGATAAGTTGTTTTTTGGCCACTTTAAAGTGTCTGGCGTAAGTTATAGCCGGCGAGAAGTGTCTGGCAATGTTGAATAATATTTTTTGAAGTTAAAACTTCTTTAGCAGCGTAATGCAATTTTTGGGTAAAAAATGTTAAACTCGTGCCAGGACAGGGCACGTGACCTGATCGAAAATTCGTAAGACGGAGGAAGAGTAAATCGCCGGCGCGGCGTAGGAGAGTAAGTAATATCCCCCTCTCTCTCTCCACCGTGCGGCCAAAATGTGTGCCTGCTCCTGCTCCTGTTTCGTTTAACCGGCAGGGCGCTTGTGCGAGTGTGCGTGTGTGTTTGTATTAAAGCGTAATAGTTCGGAAGTGTTGTGTTATTTTATGTAATTTAAATTGTCATGTTTGTGTAAGATAGAGCAATAGATCAATATTGTATTTACCCACATAAATGATAGTACCTACTTTTATACTGATAAATATTTCCTAACCATTCCAAAATATAAAAAAATGTACAACGTTTTCACTTCTGCCGTCACTCCCGGAGTACAACCCGTTGTTTTTTTTTATAATATTTTACACCTTATAATATGAAAATCAACTGTCAGAAAATAAGATAACCTTGTTCGATTTTTTCTTACCTTTCTCACCTGGTAGGGTAGACTGGGTACGGTTGTGCCAGGGTACGGTAGTGACAGTCGTTATAACCGCGAATCTATACGGAATTCGGGAAAGAGTGTAACGGAAAAAAGAAGCGCAATGCATGTTTACACATGTTGCCCTATATTGCATTAGCCGGTGCGCGACGTAAACAAAAGCAGGAGGCCACAATGCTTTTTAACAGCCATAAGTAAGTTTTCTTGTTCGGATTTTTTTAATATTTACTTCTATTGATATACAGATATGCTATGGCAAATATTTATTTGTTCTAAATTGAATATTAGTAGTGAATTACAAATAATTACTTTTTATGTAGATAATTTAGGTTAGTCGTGGTGTTTTGTTGTTTTCAGAAGTATGCGTTGGGTACGGTTGTGACAAATGTATTTGGGTACGGTTGTGACGTATATTTTCTTATGGTTTTGCATTTAGATACCCAGATAACACTTGCGGAAGACTGAAAGAGCACGGTCTGATATTTGTCAATACAAGGATGCCTATGATGAAGTAATGATTTTATGATTTTAAAGAAGATGGTTATAATAACAGATTATGTTGCAGTGCCTTATTAATTATAAGAGTAGACTTAATTTAATTTGATATATAAATGTAAACTTTATATAGAACAAAAGAATTCTGTGTCATGTTAAATATTTTTAACAATAAAAATCTTTATAAACAATTTCTGTAAATGTTTATATACCTGTCACTACTGATCCCAACCACTGTCACAACCGTCCTTGGGATGGGGTCGGTTGTGACATTTTCTTTTTTTTTTTTAATTTGATGCTATAACTAATACAGCGTATTTTGAGACAAAATTTCAGTATTTTTATGTGGACAAATGTACAAGCTACGATTTAAGTAATTTTTGTCTCAACTAACTAATAAATTAACAAAATTATTAACGGTCAAACCTAAATTGTCACAACCGTACCCAGTCTACCCTACTAAAAATTGGCCGTCTATACAACTTAGCTGATATGCTAGCATTGAGTGTAAATATACCAACTACGAAGCCCCACATTTTATCTGTCAAAATATAAAATAGGTCTGGCACGCCAGGGATCTTGGAACATTAGGTCTAAATAAATAAGATAATCTATACTAATATTATAAAGCAGAAGAGTTTGTTTGTTTGAACGCAGAAATCTCAGGAACTACTGATGCGAATTGAAATCTGTTGGGTAGCCCATTTATCGAGGAAGGCTATTTAATGCCATGTTTGCAAGAGTAAAGTCGTAAGAAAAGAGCTTGGCAATAAAAACTCCCATATATATATATATATAATATTAATCTCGACAACGGCTTCAGCGATTCAAAATTCTTTATTCACTTGATGCAAAACAACACTTGTGATACGTCGGGATTAAAAATTGGAGAAAAGAACCTGGCAATAAAAACTCAAATTATATTAATATTCATTAAGTATGTAGTGGGTTTTGGGGACGATAAATCGATCCTAGGTTTCATTTCTAGAAAACGCCGCTTAAAAAAACCGTGTGTCGCTCGGTACTTTCCTTAAAACGGATTGTGGTGAATTGATCAATATTTGTGAATGTGGTACAATAACTGTCAATATTAAAGATTGGTCTATTTTTAACATGAATTCGATAGTATAAAACTATTTCATTAAGAAAATGTAGATTACTGACATATAAATGCAAAATGCCTCTTAGGTCCGCCATTGTAACAATTTGGTGTGCAATAACTTTAAATAAAAAAAACTATCATGGTCCACCAACATAATGTGCTATGTGCACCTTTTTCTTTAGGGATCCGTATATGAAATACTTAAAGTGCTAATTTTTGTTACAGTCAAGTGTCCCTCCCCTGCAGTAGTTATATAACTATATATAACAAGCTATATTAGATATCACTAGCTGTCCCGCGCAACTTCGTCTACGTACATTTTCCCCGTTTTTGCAACATTTCTCATTGCTCTTCCGCTCCTATTGGTCGTATCGTGATGTTATATAGCTTCCTCGATAAATGGGCTATCCAACAGTGAAAGATATTTTTAATTCGGATCAGTAGTTCCTGAGATCACTCTCTCAGCTTTATAATATTAGTACCAAAAAAAGCTATGTTGAAACTATCCAAACATTTCAAAATAAAGTGCTAAGAGTTATTGTAAATGCTCCTTAGTATATAAGAAACGAGGATCTTCATCTTGATCTGAAGATAGACCTTGTAACTCAAATTATTAAAAAGTATGCAGAAGCTCATGAATGACGACTCCTTAAACATGTGAACGATGAGGCTGTCTAGCTCCCTGACATCACGGACATAGTAAGAAGACTGAAGAGAACTAAGCCGCTCGAGTTAATTTAATGAAATTAGTGTAATATAGTGCAGTTAGTGATATTTACAAAGAACACAAGAACAGAGTGTCTTTCCATTTATCATAAACAATGAGAAAAGTGTCAATGGACAAATTCTTATAGTGAAATATTGAACTTAGCAGATTAAGATATAACTAAGTTACTTATTAGTCTTAAGGCTAGATCGTAATTTTAAAGAAGAAGCCTAATGGATCCACAATACAAAAAAAAAAAAAAAATAATATTTTATAGAATAAATGAAATAAATAGGAAAAACTATCACAACTAAGCAGGCTTTATAAAAAGTTTACGAGTAACAACAGTAAACAAGGCATTTTTGTACAAATTGAAATTGAAAAGTAGGTACTTTATTAATATATTAAATGCATTTTGAAAGACCGAAAAATTTGAACCCGAGACTGCCGTATGCCAAACCGGTTTGGCATACGGAAGTCTCGGGTTCGATTCTTGGGTCTAATTGGCAAGAAATGTCTATGAAAATTACTATGAAAATTACTTATTTATTGTTGTTAGTAGAATGAAACAAAGACGACAGAAAACCCACTGCTTATACCGCATTATTGTGCTGGGTAGCTACGAAAATCTACATTGGCTGCCTCTGTGGCGCGGTGGTAGTGTATCCGACTGCTACGCAAGAGGTCGTAGGTTCGATCCCCACCCAGGATAAAACTTTGTGTGAAGAGCACGGTGGTTTATTCTGTGTCTGGGTGTTATTTATCTATAATAAGTATGTATTTAGAAATATATAAGTAGATATGTTTATCAGTTGTCTGGTTGCCACAGTACAAGCTCTGCTTAGTTTGGGATCAGAT
Organism: Herminia tarsipennalis; assembly: GCA_945859575.2. NCBI lineage: Eukaryota > Metazoa > Arthropoda > Insecta > Lepidoptera > Erebidae > Herminia > Herminia tarsipennalis. The sequence goes on along the minus strand of OX243831.2, from coordinate 26,102,328 downwards.
AGCGTTGTGTGAGTTGTCCCAAGATATTATTATTATTGGGCGTGGCCCGACATGCTTTTAAGGTTCCGTAGCCAAAATGGTAAAACGGAATCCTTATAGTTTGGCCATGTCCGCCCGTCCACCCGCATCTTAGCTCAGAGACTGTTAGTGACAGAAGGCTGTAATTTAACATGGATACACATATTACTTATACCGACAAACTGGAAGAATAAAATCTTAAAAATATTTTTTTCTTGGTACTTCCCCTATATGTAAAGTGGGGATGTGATTTTTTTCTCGCTTATCCCATCGTGTGGGGTATTATTAGATAGATCGTTTAACATTTTTGAAAACCATTTTTAGATTTAGGGATCCATTTGTGAAATATTAGGCTTTAAAGTGTAATTTTTTGTTAGAGTCAAATGTTCCTCCCCCCCTGCCAGATGCTGCCTGAAATGGTTGATAATGGGTATTTGAAAAAATCAAGGTAGTAGTATATATTATAGTGAAATTAAAAGGAAAACTATCACAGCTAAGTAGGCAAGTCATAGGTTTACAAGTATCACTGATCAAATAAGAAGGAACAAAATTTTCGTACAAATTCCATTGAAAGTTATTATAGGTAAGGTATAACGTTTTAATTATGAAACAAAACAACAGAAAACCCGCTTCTTAAGCCGCATTATTCGGATGGAAGGAGCGGGTGCTACGGACATGCACATACTCGATTTTTTTTATTGTTTCAAAATATGTTAGTACCTATAGGCTATAGATATTAACCAATGATAAGGGTTGCGATCCCCAGATTTTCACCCCTATAGCTACTGGACACAATAATGTAGGCTACCAACGGCATTAATGGATAATACACAAAAGTACCGTACAATACTAAATATGGTCATATTAAATTACCTATTTGATCGTCATCATCATCATGAAAGAATGACAGTAAATTGTTTACAATAATCAGATAATAATACGCCTATACATGATCTGAAAAAGTATTAGTCTACAATTTAACAAGTTTTAGAATATATTTATAATCACGCCGGCTCTACAGGTTGGCGCCAACGTCGTCGGTACCACCGCCACCCGCCCAACGTTAGATCTAAAAAATAACATTGGCACCAACGTTGGGACGAGTGTTATTCCAGATCCACAAGTTGGACGAATGGCGTTGAGACCAATGTTGCGGCTAACGTGTGGAGCCGGTGTCATCAAAATAAACACTAAAAGAAAATAATTTGACACATGAAAATTATGATGTCATTATTGCATACATAAGAACCTTTACAAGCTATTTTTTTATGTTTAATAATAAGTTTAAATTTGACAGTCAAATACCCCATCAACGACGAATTATACATATAAATCAATCAATCCCATCGACTAATTAAACATTTGTACTGACTCCGGTAGATACCACCACTTTTACTTAACTACATTCGACTTCCTGAACCTGGTGGTACCTATATTCGATATGTGTGTTGAGCTGCAACCTCTTCAGTCGGGGTGGACCAAAAACCTTAGCGTTGGCAGCTAATCACTCAAAGATTTCGTTAAGACGAGTGTAAAGTGTCCTGAAGACTCCTCCTGCATACAAAGCCACAAGAAGCTTATTTTTAGTAGCGGCTGTTTTGTCGTGAATGGCATCAGCGTATAAGAAAATGATAGTCACCTCAACCAACCGTGGATATTTTTAGAAGTCGTGTAATACGTCTTGATGTTTCCATGCCTGATAAAAGATGGAAGTATACTACTTCTGCCCTTTTTGGGCATGGCAACCAGAGAAGGCGTGAACAAATAATATAATCATAAATCAGAAACATTGATTTCCCAGAATATGGTGGTTTAAAGATGTTGAAAAGCGTGTGTTACAGCATTTTCTGCCACATGTGTCGTGCAAATGTTTAACGTTTGAACATAAAAAAATAATAATACAGCACAAATACCTAATCACCAATTAACAAATATTATATACAACCCTTAAAAATGACACAAAAAAGTAATATAAAATTAAATTGAAAGTCAGCAATTAAAAAAATTTAAATAAATTAAATGTCAGAAATGAAAGCAATATAAAATTAAAATAAATGTCAGTAAATAAAACAACATAAACCTAAATTAAATTATCTCCGAAACACTGACTATGACTGACTCTGAACTATGGGTTTTTGATATTAAATGTGATAGACAGAAAAGAAACCATCTTATCTAACTAACACATTTAATATCAAAAACCCTTAACTATATAATATATGGGAATTAACGCGCATTGTTTACCTTAAAATTGCTTGACGTTTCGACCAGGTTGCACCGGCCGTGGTCACAAGCAGACGGTCGCCGTTTCCGTATTATATAGTTATAAGCATGCAACGCGAAACTTTAAATGTTAGTAAAAACCCATAGTTTTAGAATTGAACTGCAAAAGCAGAAAAACAACCGAAAATTAAGCAGTTTTTGCGTATTACGCAGTTAGCACAACTTGCAAAACGTAGTTCCTTACTTCCCTAAGCGGTCCAAATAACTTACAAAAATCCAGCTTTACATCACGTTTTCCGCTTATAGGGCTTTTATTTTTGAAAGGCCAATGCAAACTATTTTCATGATTTACGTTTTTTTTCCAATTTAAACCTAGGTTATGTGTTAGAGGAGAATACATGAAACCAATAGCAAAAAGAACCAGGTCTATCAACCGTAACCGAACGAAGATAAATGGGGAAATATTGGTAGTATATTTATGTCAGGCGTTACCTATTTTCCTTATATTAAAAATGCAATCATATCTGATATTTTGGAGGTTTCGATGTTTTATTCATTTCTAACTTTTTTATCACTAAAACTAGTAAAATAAACTGATTAACGGATCAAACGGATACGCGTTAGTAGGTAACACTGTTTAACAAGTACCCGCTGCAGGATATGTCTTCTAGGTTACTTTTCTAAATTGTATTTTGGAACATTCTAACAAAAAAGAAATGGTACAACCATACAAATCAAAACCAAAACTATTTATTTTTGTACTTCAGGTTTTACAAAAATCTTAAAAAAAAAACAATTTCATGCTACTAAATTCTTATAGATAAATTTAATTAATCATCATCACTACTCGTCTCTCTTTCCACATCATGTTTTATTATGAAATCGAGAAATTGAGCTGGAGGACTTAAGTTTTGTTGATATCTAGCCAACGCCATGAACCACAATACAGACATGTCGTGGCTACAACAACCAAGTGTTCTTCTCCGGCACCTAATGCATGGTCTATAGGACATTATAGCCAGCACAATTTGCTTCACGCCACAACACAAACCAAGTGCCTTAAGCACGGTCAAGTCACAAGTTAAAACATAAACGGTATTAAATGTATCGAATCTAAATTGTGGGGTAAAATCAACCGGCGCGATGTGCACCGCGAGGCAAATTTCTAGAAACACGCAGCTCATCTAGCTGACATACGCGCAATGCGTATGATCAAAAACTATACGTATTAGGAAGTGAGGGACGCGGAATGACTAATTGGAGTTGCCGAGTAGTATGTAACAACGATAAACTTAAAATATATAGGCGATATTGTAAGGTAGGAAAAATAAAGCCTGATAAAAAAACAATAGCAATCTACTCAACACTCTCTAACTTGGTGGTACGGTCACGGTTGGTAGACCTAGTTCTTTTTGCTATTGATTTATCGTACAGCCCTCTAACATATTTTGTTTAACTTCTGGCGAATAGACAAAAAAAACATGCCAGCTATTACCTATGGTAAAAGTTGCATTGCCCTTTGACTGGGCTATTATGACAAGTACGACCTTTGAGATAACATTAAGAAGCATTAATAAGCCTAATACAAAATTTCAGCCTCTTATATTTCATCCCGAGGTTAACCTCTATAATAGTCTAAATTGGCTGCGTTATTTACAATTAACTACTATGACACTAACTGGCCGCACGAGTATTTTGTCTCTTGCAGCATATATTTACTTCATACCTGGCTCCTTATTCACTATCATTTATTTCGTTTTTGCGTCAAGCCCGCGCTTCTTACTGCCAAAATCTTGTCATAATAGTACCTATATAATAGAGCTGCGCTTAGAAATACGCACCGCGCATGCACCAGATCGCCCGGGTTTGCCGCGAAAACAAAAAAAAAACATACTGAATAAGGACCCTGATAGGGAAGGCGCAGTCCAGTCTTTATGATTGTGTCGAAGATGCGCAATGTCCAAGAATTGCCGTTCTGTCGCATTTGTGGCTTTTCGTAATGCACTAAATCTATACGGGAGGTCCGTAGCTACTACGTAGGCCGGTACTGACAGGGAACCGGTCTAATTCCTTGTCATCAGATATGTTGAAGCGTAAGCAATCATATAATAGTAAAATATAATGTCAAATATACTAAAATTATAAAGCTGAAGAGTTAGTTTGTTTGTTTGAACGCGTTAATCTCAGGAACTACACAGGCTCGAATGGAAAAAATATACTGTTAGATACCCCATTTATCGAGGAAGGGTATAATCTATACAACATCACGCTAGGACCAATAGGAGCGGAGCAGAAAATGTTGCAAAAACGTGGAAAATTCAAGGCAAAGCCTATAAACTCGAATCCAAATCAAGTAACAGTTTATAAATCAAATAAAAAAAAAATTACTCCCCAATAGTTAAACAATCGGTTAGTCCATCTTTTACTCCTTAGGTATTGCCCCCAGGAGTTCTAAACACCGTTAGTAGTTTTATACCGTAGTGTCTACAAAAGATCTATACCTACTAATATTATAAGTGCAAAAGTTTGTATGTATGGACGGATGTTTGATAATCAATCACGCCACAACGGGTAAACGGATCTAGATGAAATTTGTGTTTGAAAAGGCACAGTAGAAAAAAAAATATTTTCAAAATTTTTACGCGAAGAAGTCGCCGGCAATAGCTAGTAATCTATAATAATATTATGAAATGCTGAAGAGTTTGTTTGTTTCTTTGAATTGAAAAATTCTTTCTCTGTTGGGTAGCCCATTTATCGAGGAAGGCGATAGGCTATAAAACATCACGCTACGACCAGTAGAAGCGGAGCAGTAATGAAAAATGTTGCAAAAACGGGGAAAATGTATGCATACGAAGTTGCGCGGGACGGCTAGTACAGGTATATACGAGCACTTACTCGATATGAATGCTTCATCCACTTATTTCAAAATTATGCTTACTGTTCATTATAATAACATTGTGCATTGACTACCGCACTCGGAGTCCTACCCATAGTCCTACCTACATAATTTACTAAGTACTTACTCGTATATCTACTCAGTGGATATAGATAAGCGGCGATAGCCTAATGGCCGAGGCATCGGTCTCGCAATCGTGAGGTCGTGGGTTCGAATCCTGTCCAACAAACTACCGACGTGAACCCACTCCCAACACAAGCCATAGAGCTTAGCTGGAGGGGTTAACAGGATTGCTAGTAATGTGGGACCACAAACCCACATTGCTAGTTATGTTTAAGAAAAAAAAAGAAAAAATGTAGATATTGACAATTGGGTGGTTCACTACAATAAAAGTAAATTACTTTATACTAATTAGGTAATAGTGGATTTTAAAATGCTCTAAAAATAAGATTTATTTTACCATTTAAAATGTTTTTGAATTTAAAAGCAATAAAACAAATACAAAAAGTAAGGATTTGACGATTGGAACTTATGATGTCATAGTTTGTTATTCCTTTTACATTTCCATAGAACTTTTCGTTCTGGCATTTCATAAAAAGATACTGATTTGACATGACAGTCAACATCCTTAATGCAATTTGCAACACAAAGAAAGAAGAAGGCAAAGGTCTTTCTTGTAATTAAAAAATAGGCATAACAACTATTGTAAATTTCTATCGAAAAGAAACAGAAGTGAGCTCATTAAATTCCTACTTCATGACAACCTAACAACTACCTACTATATTCTGTTTTCAAAACGAAACTGAAAACTAAATGGGCTCGGGTATTTTCTATTGTCAAACAAAAATGAATATAATTACTAAGCCAAAGTTTTTCATCTATACCCACATCACACAAAATTTTAACGCTTATGACCGTATAGTGTGGTATGGTGCCATCAATAACAAAAGAAACCAGAAGCTTTATAAAAACAAAATACTGCCATCAGACCAATATGTAAAATTCATGGACAAAAAACCTTTGTAAAAAATAAGTAAACATTTTCCATAAAGTATAAATATATAATATGTTCTAAAACATGTATATAATAAATATATGTTTTAGAACGTATATCCATAAAGATAGAACGAAAAAAGCAAGTACTTTAAAAGACACGAATCTCAGTGCAAAGTCAATGGGACTTCTAGACGAAAGGAAATTAACAACAACAAAAGTGACACCAAAGAATATGAAACTTCATATCAAGCCTAAGCAATGTATAGTGTAAGCAATAATAGATCAGAGAAGAAATATAAGAAAAGACAGACAATCAAACGGAATGAAAACTCGAAAATGAAATTTACTTAACAGGAGGAATTAAAACTAAAAGCCTAAACTAAATATACTAATATTTCTGGATCTCTCAGACTTCTTTGTACTTTTTTTTTAAATTTAGATATCCATTCTCTCAATTTTGGACTATTACAGAACTCTTACCTAGCTCAAATAAAATCCCTAATCCAGAAGACGTCAACATTTTAACACATGAAGTTATAAATGCCATAAAGTCACAAAAATTTGAAAAAAGACCAGGACTGACAATGTACTGAACGAATTGATGAGAGGCACGATAAAAGAAAAGCCCAATTTTAACTAAGATTTTAAAACAGGCACCATACAGAATCAATGGACATAATGACTTATTATTGTTCTGTACAAGAAACGAAAATGGACATTATCATGCCAATAAGTCTCATAGTAGTATACCTATCTAGTATTTGCAAAAGTATTTTTCTAAGAATTACACAAGTTCAAGATAATAGACAACTAATCAAACAAGCAGGATTCAGAAAAAACTACAACTCAAACGCCTATACTCACACAATCAAACAAGTTCTGGAAAAGTACAGTGAATTTATATAAATATATATATAATAATAGTATATATGTCACCTACAATCTTCATCTAATCCACTAATATATCTATTTTGCATTGTTTTCAATAAAACCGTACAAAACAGATATAAAACAATAAAAAATGTAAGTAAGGCACGAAGATAGGGATCTTCGTGCCTTACTTACATTTTTTATTGTTTTTATCTACTAAACTGTTCAGTGCAATGTTGGGACATGTCTATCATGGAGGAGACCCTGGCAAAAGCAGAAAAGTAGAACTCAAAATAAAATCAAGAAAAACAAAACTCGTGACCCATCTCACAGAGATCAATAAAAGAGGTATATGAAAACAACCTTGAATATGTTATATATATATATATATATATATATATACTAGCTGTGCCCCGCGGTGTTACCGGCGGTTTATTAGCCTATGTGTTAATCCAGGGTATCAGCTAACTCCATACCAAATTTTATTAAAATCGCTCAAGCCGTTTATACGTGAAGAAGTAACAAATATACACACTCACATACTCACAAACTTTCGCCTTTATAATATTAGTGTGATATATATATATATATATATATATATATATATATATATATATATATATATCTTTACATATCTATCTATTATTATATATTTATATTACATCCATATAAAAATGAATCCCTATTTCCCTTGGTCCCGAGTTTACTAGAGAACGACTTTACCGATTTCATTCATTCTTTTTTTGTTAGGTTTCTAATGGAAAATTAATAAAATAACGAAAAAAAAATTAACAGGTTGGTACGATGTTCGCCGGGATAGCTAGTGTAGGATAAATAAGAGAGTGAACCAAATGTCCAAGGCAGTAAACTAAAGAATTGCTTGTGGATAGAAAAAAAGTACTGGTCTCTAAACGAAACAAGACATAAACATTCATTTTTGCTTGTGATGCGAACATCACAAGTAAAACTTTCAACACTTGCATTCTCCCCTGTATCACATACGGATGCTAAACTTGGTCCCTATCTGACAATCACAGAGAAAGAGTGGTAAAATGACAAAGGGCAAGAAAACCATATCAAGTTACAAGGCCTATGATTAGATATAAAGCAAACAAACGAAGCAAACAAGTTATGATATGCAAAGGTTGGGTGCAGAAGACAAGGGCGCCCAATGACTAGATAGAAAAAAAGCATGAGCTTGACCTAAAGGTCGAGAGTTCCAAAGGAAAGATAGCATTGGCGAGAGCTGGAGAACAAGAGGAACTCCAAACATTCTATAATACACAATAAGATTAGCAATGAATACCATTGAATGAACAAAAACCCAAAACTTTTAGGTAATTAAGGTAATTAGGCTTTATTATTATTACGTAGTACCTACTTAATTCTTTGCAGAGATCCACGTTTGTTGTGTTCGTATCCATGGATCTTCACAATCATCTAAAGGAATCCAGAGTGTCTTGAATCAATTGCTCTTCACGAGTATCTAGTGTTCATTGCGACATCAATAAAGCCATTCAATAAATACAGGTGGACGGAGGGAAACCAACTTAACTAGATACCTATATAATAGTATGAGGATTGGGTAATAATAAAATACACAAATTGACCAATAAAATTTGTTTAATTTATATGAGATACAATTTATAGACATATACGAGTATTATAATAAGCAAGCGACATTCGCAAGCTGCCTGCGGCAGCAGTATTCGCATAAACAGGGCGCGATGGTTTATATTTCGTTGTAAGACATTCGCCTTTTTGCGGTTTAGCTTCCGCGTAGCATTACCTATCTACGTTTCCTGTGCATCATCACAACACTTGTGTACCACCTACTTTCCAAAGATACTATCTACCTACAATATCGACGGCAGCACTATTATAGTTACCAAGATGAATCATAACAATTTCTACCCGTGTACTTGTTATACCAACATGTCCTCGTTCTGTGCCTGGCTGTGTTTGCCATTTGAATCCTTTATTGCAGGACTTCTACTTTTACATCAATGGCCGCAATAAACATGAAAATCGTCACTACCGCAGACAGCAGACAAGTTACAATAGTCATCGATTGTTACAATTAGTCCACAAAGCTTCAACATCTAGGGTTGTTAAAATAATTAAATTGTCCAAGACTTTTATTTCTTTAGGTATATTATCTATTATCGAGATTTAGTTGACAGTTTTTAAAGTTTTTTAAAAAGAGTTTAAATTGTAGTATGACGGACGAAAGGGGCAATTTTACATCATCCCAAAATTCAATACGGCGGCCTAATCTTGAGCCCAAGTAGTTTAATATTCTGCAAGTGTTTACATATTGTTAATACATTTCTGCGTTTTGATTAAGCTATTCGTTTACCTACTCCAACAATTCTTTTGGCTCCTTTTTGCTCCCACATGTATACAGCATGTTTTATAAATTAAATGGACATACTGTGAAGACGGTTTTTAGATCTCAAGCACCTACACCTAACATTAGATGGTAGGTAATATAACTTTTAGTACACATGTAGTTAGTTTTGCTCAGCGTATACAATTAATTTAAAAACAGCCTGCATACCGACAAACAGCTGGCGACTAAGGTAAGTATTTTATCGTAACGTTTAGGTAAGGTAAGCATTTGCATGGACAGTACAGCGAGCAGAGCTGTTGGCCTGTCAGATTTCAGAGTTCCGTTTACGATAAAATTTCTAGTCAGTCGCCAGCTAAAGAATACAGTGTGTATCCACCTACAAGGTGGTATACGCACGATTTCACGCACCCTGTACACCCATAATATCAATATCTATCAAAATTCTTTGTTAATAAAATTACAGTTATAATAACAAAATAAAAATGTAAGTCTTTTGTTTGTGACAGAAGTAACAGGACGATATCATCAGAAGAGGAATATATTATCTACTAAGTAGTTATGTAGGGTACCATGTAATGTCATAGTTAAGTGTACACTAGTCATACACCTAGCTATGTTTAGTTAACAACGATTACAACATTAATAAGATCTGCAAGTACACTTGAGATCAACATGTACGATTCTATGAAGGAACTGGATGAGATGAAGTCGCCATCTGAAAGATAATACATCATTATTAGGTAGGTATTTTACTTGAGGCTTATTTTTTTTAGTCAACTATCATGACGTACCTAATAAGTAATTATTCTTCTCTTATTCTTATTAGAAAAACAAAGCCAAAACATTCACTAGTTAAAACGATGTCATTATGATTAGATAAGAGGGTACGTCTTACCTCTTTTATAGGTACGTACCTCAGAACAAAAGAAGGAAGTGTAGGTACTCACTTATCAAAGTAGATAGATGAATTTCTAATTGGCGAATGTTGGCTACTGTCTACCTCGCATCTTAGTTATTTAAATTTATATCTATTTGTGCGAACTCAAGTTAATATAAATTTTAGGTCAAATTTGCTATTTTTATCATGAAAATTTAAGTAAAATCAATAGTTACTTAAATAATTATACAGGCAGGTACTCACTTATTTTACTCCGGATTCTTGCAGAAATAAATACGGCCGCGGCGAACGACGACTCCCGTCGGAACAAAGTTCTCACGTTGTATAGAACGATAAGATTTTCCGGAATCAGTTTCAGTGTTTATATCGTTATTTTGAATATTATCGCATGTGGACCCATTGAAGGGAATGTTTATAACAGTTTCATTCCCAAGGCTCTTCGCTTCAGCCTCGGTCATCTCCTGCTTCAGTAATTTTATGAGCATGATTTTATGCCCACTCAACTCAGTTAATGTCGACATTCTTGAGCAGCTCGTCGCTTGTTACGTCCCTTAAAACCGATTTCTTTTCGAAGAATAGGTAATCTTGAATCAGGGAGTATCCTATACACAACCACGATAGCAGACGAACTGAGACCAGAGCGACATCTATTTAAAGGTTTCTCTGATCGATCCACGCATGCGCTTTGCAATATTTTTTAGTGATGTAACTTATTAGAAACATAGCCACACTAAATTTAAGATATGAAAACTTAAGGTATCGATACGTAATCGATCATTGCTCAACAAATTACAACTTTACATAAAACAACTTGTAAAATTGGCATAAATTCTAATGTAGGTATTTTGGTGTGTGGCATTTTTTTCTAACAGCTCTAGTTTTTCTGATATTTATTTTTCATACATACCTACATAAGTACTTACATAATTTTTGTTTTTAGTTAACACATTACTTCTGTCATTTCACTAATACTTAACACAATAACTGTGAAAAGAAGACGTCGTTTTAAGATCCATTCAGTTTTTGTGTTATTATACTCCTACTTGAATAAATTTTTTTTAATATTATTTGTGTTGAATATAACATCTTCACACAGTAGGCAGGTATCTATTGTAAATCATCATGGTCTTCATAAAAACTGCTTATTTTAAGTAATATACAAGGGGTGAATATTTACTATTGATGCCAGACTATGTGTGTTATTACAACTATATTCAACTGAAAAAATATGGTCCTTTGGTGATTTGATGGGAACCTTGTATCACACGAATGTTATTTAGTGCAGTTACTAGTAGCTATAGTTATATATTTACTAGCTGACCCACACAACTTCATCTGCGTAAATTTTCCCCGTTTTTGCAACATTTGTAATTGCTGCTCAGCTCCTATTGGTATATAGCCTATAGCCTTCCTCGATACATGAGCTACCCAACCGTAAAAAAATTTTTCACAAACTACTCAGCTTTTTATTATTAGTTTATATTATAATAGCATTTGTCACGGAGTAATTTACGTAGTGCTTTTTTAATTGTGTCAAGTGTAGGGTTTTCAGACGGTTAGGTAATTTATTAACTTTCGAAGATGGGTTCAGGGTATACGCATCTGTTCGTTTTCGAGCCAGCCTCCTTGAATTAATTTAGTCCTTAATTACCTACCAATTATTCCCTTTTTAGGGTAAATGCGCCAATTTAAGCCGATATTTCCCGTGAATAGGTTAATGGCCATGGTGATTTATTCCCTTAAATCTCATTTCCATGTTTTCCTTGGCCCCAAAATGACCACAGAAATTGTAAAATGTCATGAAAATTAGAATACTATTTTATTGGTTACATAAGAATGAAAGACGAGTAAAGGAATTCATCAATCCTAAACCATCAACTAAAAAGAGTTCGGTGAGACGATATACCGAAATGGACTAATTAGGATCCCCCCCCCCCCGCCCTCCGGTATATTTTATTTTCAATAGTAGATCCGGCACTGCTTACAGGGTCTCACATTCTCATGTGCTCCAGGACCCCAGAATGGGTTAAAACAGCCCTGCCTACCCACGTATTTATTGTAGAACTTCTTTAAAAATCTTTCTTTTTTCGATTTTTACTCGATTCTATAACATAGAAATCCGTTTTCCTCGTAATTCACATGCCTAGTAAAATCAATGTGATTATGGAGAGGACTACGCATGCGTTAAAACATAAAGGAAAATATTTTTAGAAACGTAATGACGCTGTTGCTTTGCCCAGGCCGCGTAGTTACCTTCTGGAAGGACACGTAGTTTATCGCGTCCATTACTTATCTGGACCTCCTAAGTGAAACACTGTCATAAATTCTCATAAAAATAATCTTCATAAAAATACTCTTTATAAAAATAATCAGAATCAGTAAGCGATTTCGAAATTTAAATAAGTGTTACAAATCAATAACAAACAAAACAAGAACTCGTCTCAAGCAAGCCGCCTAAAGAAACGAAAACATGAACTATTACAGAGAAATATTCAAAGTCATGGAAGACCAGTCCAGGATCGAAAGACATTTGTACCAGCTCATCGAAAGAACAGAGATAGTTGAACGATATGCGAGACAAGATACTATGGAAATCAATGGGATTCCGGACGAGTTTCGTGAAAACCTCACCAGCATTGTAACTCGTCTGATTAGACTGGTCTCATGTGAGATAAGATTGGATGACGTGCACTCTTTGAAGAGAATTAGAAACAGACACCCTCGCCCTATCGTCGTAAGATTTGCGAACAGAAGAATCCGTGACCGATTGATTGCAGCAGTCAATTATTACAACCATGAACATCAAAACGAGATACTGAATTCCAGCCACCTAGGATTCGGTGGACTCAAGATACCAGTTCTCCTCTCGTCACATCCGTCCCGTATGAATAAAGTTCATAGGGAGCAAGCCAGGAGCGCTGCACGTGCCGACAGGATAGTGATTGATGGAGTTTCCTATCGAGCTGGACGCTCAGCACTGCGCTCGCTGCGTCACCGTCCCAAACAAGTTAAAACTCTTCGTGCTTTGGCGTTAATAGCACTAAATAAAAGCGCCCTGAAACCCTGAATTACTGTGCAACAGAAATTATAAGTACTTAGGTAGTAATTAATTAAAAATAATTGATGTGATAGCCAGATAGTTAGGCATAGTCTATAAGACTAATAGATTTAATTTGTAAACTGTATTCATTTAATGATAATCACGTAGCTGGATGTCTGTTTCTATAAAAATATTCTGAATGTGTTTATGTAACAGAGGCAACGATATAAGTCCCCTCGAAAAAAAATAACAAGTCTTAAGTGTCTATCTAATAAAATTTATGTCTATCTTAATAAATACTTTTACTCCATGTTTTTTAATCATTTTTTCCCGGGGTCTATTTGGGTCGGTGTTAAAGTGGGACGTTTAAATAGATTAGATATACCTTAAGCTTATCACAAATGCCTAATGTCTTTTCCACCTGTCCCTATAAGCTGTTCCCCTCTGGTCAGCAATTCATTTAGATATTCAGAAGCTAGTAGTTTCTTTCCTTTGGTCACGGAATGTCCACTGAGTCGTCAATTGTCCACTACAGCAATATACAGCTTTTACAGTAGGTACGTAATTTAAATACAGTTGACGATGTGATAAAGTTTGGGTAAAGTAAATTTTGATAACAGGACTTTTTAAAGTGATTATTGTGGTACTGAAGGTGGAAGGTGAAGTAGACTCTAGTGGACTTTACGAGACCTACTAGAGATTACCAACGTTCGATGTGAAGTGGGCAAACTGCGTGCATATATGTGTGAGATTTTATGATGCAAATTCCGCATGTACTGGCTAAAACAAGATTCTACTTACTGCGTCATAAACGCGCGATTAAGACATGTCATTGAAATTGAACTTTAAATGTCTTGTTAAAACAATAAACATGAATAGATAAAAAACTTTCAGTAGAGCCCCGAAGATCTACAATAATTTACATTGCTCAACGAATTGGTTTCGAATATTGACCGATATCAATTCTAATGATCTCATAAATCATTATTATTATTTTTTCCCTACTGCTCTACTTTCTGAGAGGTTTCTTTAATGTTAAAAAAATCGAAAATTATTTCGCTGTTAAATTTGAGATATCTAGGGTACCTAGCTGACATGAGCATTCTAATTTATTTAGATAGATTTCCTGAAAATTCTGGATAATATAGCTAGTGAAGATCAGATTAAAAAAAAACTGGTACAAACGAATTATGGAATAATAAAATTAACGAAGAAAAATATATGACCCCATAAATGGTGTCAAATTACTGTTGAAGTCTTAGTCAGGATCTAAGGCAAGCACCTTAAACGAAGAAATCCTAGAAAATCCATTAAAACTAAATATGCTTAGGTACTGAATGTAATTTTAAAACAAGAGCTGCTAAAACCTGGTGTAGTTTTTGTAATCAGCACAATTAATTTAAACAAAAACAGTGAATAAATCTCTAGATTATTTTCAGTGTTGACATTAGCCTCACATTTAATACCAAGTAGATATATTTATCGGCCATATTTGCCGACGAACCGACAACCGTTGGGGTAAACGAGTTCTTGAGTGGACCCCACGGCACGGCAAACGTAGTGTAGGACGCCCTCAGGCCAGGTGGAGTGATGATTTACGCAAAACGGCTGGCAGGAGCTGGATGCGAGAAGCCGAAGATAGAACAAAGTGGCGTGCAATTGGAGAGGCCTATGTCCAGCAGTGGACTGCGATAGGCTGATGATGATGATGATGATGAGATATATTTAAAAGCACTGCACTAATGAACCTGGGGAGGGTGCCACGGGTCTGAAATCAAAGATCCCCTGGCACAGCAGGGGTGTCCTCCAAGGGTGCCATGGGTACCTACCTACTTAATGCTTATAAACGGGATTTTTTGTGTCAGTACCTAAATTAAGAGTTTTCACTTTAGTTTTAAAAATTCAAGAACACTTATTTCATGTTTGTAATACATGTTGAACACATTTACATTACATTATTTTAGCATTTTTTTGCACTTGGTCGTTTTCAAACAAGTCGTTTTCAATCTGAATAATTTCAATAGTCTACAAATTAAATGAAAAACATGCAACTGGCATGGATCGAATTTTTTACCCATAAATGTAGATAAACTTTCGCGATTTGTACACATTATTAAAATATATATATGTATATATTACGGGTCTCAATCGCGTAAAAATTTAAGGTAAAATATCTTGTTTATTGCCCGACGTTTTGGCCGTATTGCAACGGCCGTGGTCACAGGTAGACTCGAAACGTCGGGCAATAAACAAGGTACTTTACCTTAAATTCACTCAGTGAATACAAGAAATAAGCACAAATTGGTAGGTCAATATCATAGGCTTCATAGAACTCATAACTCATTCATGGGACTAGGTGTTAATTTTTTCAATAAAATCCCAGTCAGCATATCGAGTCTACCAGTAAATAAATTTAAGAATGTAGTCAAGAGACATCTTATACAAAGAGCTTACTCAATCGATGATTATTTAACTAATAAAGATAAATGGATGTAGTTCGTTGTTCCCTATTAATGTATTTTGTTGTATAGTTTATTGCATTTTACTAGGTGAATATTGTTGTCACAGTTTGATAATGTTACTTTGATACTAGTTAAGAAAACGATTTACTTATGTAAGTAAAGCTTCTGCGTGATAAATTACGGCCATTCTTTTCTTTCTTTTCCAAAACATGTATACTTATTCATTAAGTAGCAGTAAAGTGGCCAATATTTTAGCACATAAAGTTTTTACATCGTAAGTGGATGCTCCTACTATGTTGTGCCCATTGAGGCTGATGTGTCCAATCTCGTGTTCTCTTCTAATATTATTGACATCTTTTTTTTTTGCATCAGTCCTCTAATATGGTGTATAATATAATGATGGCAGCACCTTCATATACCTACAGTTTATAAACAGAGAAACATTGTAAACATTGGCAATTTGAAAAGAGTGGCCACGAGTTTTTATTGCCTGTTCTTTTCTCGGGCTTTACCTATTGTTTGCGAACAGGCATTACAAGTAAATGTAGAATCGACTTTTCACAAGTGTAGTATTTTGCTTCCTAAGTAAATAAATCATTTTTATTATTTTTATTTTTTTATTATTTTCATAATTTTTAACCATGTCTATGTTTGCATTAGAAAGCAAAAAAAAACGGGCAAGAGCATGTCGTCTACGACATGCTCTTGCCCGTTTTTTTTGCTGCCCTTATGCTCAGTGTAGGGTTCCGCAGCCTTGAATATTTACACTAGCAGAAGAGCGTATGTTCATGGCGCTTATGCCCTTTTGTTGAGAAACGCAGTTTTTTGGGAATAACTTATACGGTATATCTGATCATGTCCCAAATAATTTTAGTTTAAAGTATTTATTTAGCACTACCTTTGTAATTTTTTGCATATTTTTGATCACACGGTTCAAAAGATAAGGGGGGGCACAATTTATGTAACTTTTGAAGCTATTATTTTCAAAAATATTAACTGGATGGAACAATCGAAATCGATTGACAGACCGCACTCAAAAACAAAGAACTGCAACAAAGAAAATTAGTGACAGGTACTCCTCTTACACGAGGCATCCTTCAGTCGGTGCCAAACTGTCCTGAGGATGCCTCGTGTAGAGGCGAAATACGGGTCGAATTGGACATTATATATAGCGACATAGCTTAAAAACAAAATGCTTTTATTTTACACGGTGATGTTAATTTTTGAGGTAATTATATGTGAAGCAGTAGGTAATGAGTAATGCTAACATGTGAATGTTGTCAAACTTATAATAAGGTTTTACTCAGATTATTGCAACACACGAGTATACAACTGTCTAATGTGATACCTACGTAGTTTGAAAAGGTAACATGTTTGCAAAGCGTTAAAATGAGTGTATTTGAAAACTGACGAACACTTTCATTCCGCGACTGCGACATGTTAGGTACTCTTACCAAGTCGAGTGGTAGGCACCTCCGGACCCTTGAATTGCAATATTCTGCTTCCACGAAGTAAAACTTCGACACGTATTTCGCCTCTACACGAGGCATCCTCAGGACAGTTTGGCACCGACTGAAGGATGCCTCGTGTAGAGGAGTACCTGTCACTAATTTTCTTTGTTGCAGTTCTTTGTTTTTGAGTGCGGTCTGTCAATCGATTTCGATTGTTGTATTAAGGGCATTTCCTTACTACTTCAACCGTGGTGATTCACAGATCGAGGGTGGGTGGTGGGATCCCTCCCTTATAATCTAATTTTGTTTTTCGTTTTATTACCTTGATGGGTATTGGCGAACGATTGAGTGGGTTAATTACGAACGTTCAGCATTACCCCATATACAATAAAATCGGTTCTTTAACTTGTTAAGTTAGTAATATTTTGTGACAAGAAAGAATGTTTAGCTATTAAATTAAAATAAAAAAAAAATATTATAAAAATAAAAAAAAAACCGCCTGCACAAAAAAGATGGAAACAAAATCCCCTTCATAATTATATCATTTCATGCAGTCGGAGGCATTCATGAATCTCGACGAACTTAGTAAACCTTTTTTGGTTTCCGACCGTCTGCTCCCCTGAGCCTTCCTTCTTTTTTATTTAACCGAAAGTGCCATCCTCAGAACACACATAGCTAGAATCGGTCAGTAGTAAGTCAAAGCGTGTCTCCAATCAGCGCAACGGCGCCATTTGGTTCGCGCGTGATATTATTCAAAGTTCGATCGCGGCCGCATGACGTCGCGTGTACTGCAAGAAGAAATGCCTAATTGTGCAGTTATAAGTTGTAAAAACTCGTCGAAGAATGTAGACCGTATCAAGGGAGATGTATACTTTCATCGCTAAGTAATTTTGTTGCTCCTTAAGCTGAAATTTATTTTAAAATGATTTATTTACGTTTTTGAGTTATACTACTTCGATAAATTCTCATTGACGTATTTTTACTCTATTCGTTTTACATTGCGGTTTCAATTGATGTCATCAAGTGATATGTCATCGTTTCATACGTTGAAAGTACGCAATGAAATTCAAACGAATAAACAACACAACAACAAATAAATGTCGTGGTACAAGGGATTTTGTCGTTTTTCTACAAGTCGTGATGTTAAGTTTAGGCACTTTATATCGATTTCTTCAATCGCGAATTGATCGGGCTCTATATATGAAACAGAAAACAGATAGCCTAAACTAACTACATAGGTATCAGTTAATCAAGCACCTATTGAAAACCATTTAGTTAATCTCATAAAGGCAATAGGTGATGTATACATAGATATACGTTTACATTATTTAACGAGAAATTTAAAAACCAAAACTACGAAAAGACAAATATATAATAAACTCGTCCTGTTTCAAGGTCAACAATTTAGTAACTATGAGGTATTTAATTCAGTTAAATCTAAACCAACATTTTTTTTACTATTTTATTAAATGGTACAGAAAGGGTTTGGAGCGTATTGGGGGTCTTTAATTTTGATCCTTCAATTTTTTGGGCTTACGCTGTTCGCGCGATTATTTCGTTTCAAACTTTTTTAAGTACATTTTGAAGTCGTATAGCATAGTGATATTATATTTGAACGTATCCGTGCTTCAGAGGTCACGTAAAAACCCGGTTCAGGCTGTTATCATCTCGCTAACAGTCGTGAGGTCATGTCATAAAGGGTGATTTGAATAATTCTGACACAAGGTTGGCCATTCAAAAAATAAGAGTGTTAATTTTATAATGAAGGCCGATTTATGTGATACCGATAACTTTGATCTCAATATAACGTTTAGTACGTAACTACCACCTATGTTCGTACGTTTTTTATTTTCTAGAAAATTGATTGTGCATTATTCCCGTTTTGTGGTAATCTTGTGCAATCTATATAATGTTAAATAGTTCAATCCTTTACTTTAATATGTGTAAAACCTATTACTGATTTAAAAATCATTTTTGTGATTAAGTAGTTTTAAGTGTTAAAGTACTTACAAAGTACTATATATCTATAAATGCAAATACAGCATATAAACACAATTTATTATTAGTTGACTCTAAGAAGGCATTCTGTGTATTCAAAAAATCAAACGCGTTAAAAACAGGTAATAGTTTTGGCTTAGTGTAAAAATTATATTGATCCCACGTTATTGTCCCTACAATTGATTAGATAGGTAAGCCCGTGTTTTTATTTTTATTTATAAGAATGATTCTAGGAATCTTAAAAATGCAAAGTTAGTGAGGCTTGATGGATGGATGAGTGGATGTTTATTACTCTTTCACGGGAACAGCTGTACCTATTTGGCAGAAATTTAATGGAGATAGCTTGAACCCGGCAAAGAACGCATAGGTTGCTTTTTTCCTTGTCACCATGGGGGATTTCATTCAAAGTGTAAGTTTAGTGTAAGTTCGGTGGAGCCGCGGGCGCCAGTTGGTTAGATAATAAACTTGTGCTGACTTGTTGGAATTAAAAACTGCAGATATTTTTTTAATATAGCTTCAAACAAAATTTAAAAAAATGAAAACATAATTTTGTTCATTATTTCATGATTTTATTGAAATAAAGCGTAAAAATTGCGTGAGTCAAAAATGCAAAGCAATTGCCCCAGTTGACCTTAATAATTTTCTTTTTAATAAGAAAACTTCAAATTAAATAATTCAAAACAGCAGTATCGAATCGAATATGTCGATTTAAAATCGATACTCTGTTGAATGAATGATTTCTTACGATTGAAACGATTCTGTTTATGGTAGGTTCATCACTAAAACGCTCGCGTGACGTCATGCGCGGTGGAGATAAAGTGGCACGCTCTGTTTTCATACTGTCACAGGAACATGTGGCATCTAGCTAGATCTATTATCTTTGGTGCCATCCCTCTGAGGCCTTTAAATTAGTTGTCCTGTGGCAAACTGGGTATATGCAAAAAGTATAATTATTATTTTCTGTAGTACCTATTCGTTCTTCAAACCGGTATTGATCACAGAAATAATATTATAGTTTATTAGGTCTGCGGTATTGATAGATGAGTGTGATTGTAGGTACATACTTAAGGAGAATAGTAGAATGTGGATTAAAATAGAACTCACAAAAAAGTGAATACCTATATATAAATATAATATTAAGGCAAAAGATGAATGTGTAAAAATAAATATTCGGAAAAAAAGGAAATTGGAAGATTACACACCTACGTCAATTTTAATTTCGGACTGTATCGCCGACTCCAAACGGACATGTATATATTATAGAAATGGCTTTGGTACAGGCTTATAACAAAATTGCCAAGATTTTTTCTATTCACCCCATTTTACGGTAGTTTTTTATTTTACTAAATGCATTTATGCAGGCATACCTACCTTTAAGGTACTTAGAACAAAAACTTTGTGTCTGTCTGTCCGCCTGTCTCTGTCTCGGCTTAACGGATTTTGACGGGACCTTAGTCACAGCTAATAATGATGCAAGGAATTACTTATATCACGCTATCTTCTATAGGGAGTGAGCAGCAGTGTATTTTACAATAAATTAATCTTAACGACAGAGGGAATGCGCCGTTAACGGTACAAAAATCAACCCTGATCACCACCTAAACCAAATAAAGGGAGAAAATCACCCAAGCACCCACTGCAAAACCTAACAAATTGAGATTTTACAAACTACTAGTATTGCTGGCAAGGACAATACACGTAGGTACCTATATAATAGCATTAAAACAACATTAATAATACTATAATAACGATACTTTATTAGTAACCAACAATATTATTTACATATTGTCAAATAAAATAATGATATTTTAAGAATATGACACCCTTAAAGGTGCTAAAAGAAAAGTGAAATAACATTAGAGTTTACTATAATATAATGTTGCTGTCACATTTTAGGCGCGGCACACTGCCAGCGGTCTAGTTTTGCGGTCAGATTTCTGCGTGCCGCGGTCACAATCTATAGGGTGGTTTAAAATCCTGCACAAAAGCAGTCAGACTGCGACAGTCATCAGAACCTCAGTCGCGTCAATAACGACGGAACTCTAGACCGCTGGCAGTGTGTTCGGCGCTTTGCAATTATGTCGTGACAGGGTTAAGGCTTCGGGCAGGGAGTTTTTCGCAGGTAGGTCTTTCCAGAAGGCATAGAACAAATCTCTACACCCAGAGGAAATACTTTGTCGATTTGGTCTTCAGGCACAGAAGGCTGAACCATGCAGTCGTCTCCTACCTAGAAATACAAAATAAATCACATTAACAGACTAGTTCTCCTCCGTAGCCCTAATCCAAAAACCCTTTCATAATAGTCGTGTATCAATTCCATGTGGTACCGGCTTAAGCTATTCTACTATTACCGTCCCATATCTTCCCGTGGGTGTCGTCAATGAGACTAAGGGGAGTTCCCACGGGAGGACGGGCAGCAGCGTCCTCTGCTTATTCTAAAGTCTTACTGCGATCGCTAATCCGATCGCCAAGCGTGGCGCGATCATGGCAATTACCACCAGGCGATAAGTAGGTTTTACTGGGGAGACCCGTGCCTAGCAGTGGGACATCATATGGGTTGGTATGTATATCAAATTTTCATCCGACCCATGCCGTCCATTGGTTTGAACCATGGGTTGGTATGTATATCAAATTTTCATCCGACCCATTCCGTCCATTGGTTTGAACTGTGCGTTAGTATAATCATCTTTCCGTCAGTCAGTTTCCTGTAGGCCTACTCTTTCTTTAAAACGAAATTCATGAATTTTCGTTTACATATATTTCTTAAGTTTACGGAGACTATTCTAATTCATTTTTGGATAAGCACAAGAAGTTCGAACCCATGGCCGATTATCTGGAACGAGTGAATCAAATAAATGTTCCTGACTCTGCTTCGTTTTCATTGAATTAGAGTAGGCCTCCTGTTATGCTAATACATCTTTCGCCCGCGTGGATGTCGGTTATCACAATAAGAATGTTTTTTCCCGGGACTCGCGGTTTAAGCGTGAAATTGTAACAGACAGTTACATCCACATTTATAATATGAGTTATAATATTAGTTTTTATAACAACAACTCGGCTATCTGTATGTGTATACAGATAACCGAGTTGTGCCGTCCTGTCACATTTGTAGCTTTTCGTCTTATAGTATAGATTTTACGAAGTTGCTGTTTACTTAACAATTTAAAAAAACTGGTCGAACAATACTTTGAGATGCTCTCAAAAGTATTTCTGTCGCCGGGGCCCGTTGATAATTATTTGACAATTATCTCAGCATGTCAATTAATTATCAACGGGCCACGGGCAACTATTGACAGCATTCATTAATTCAAATTTCAATAATGTATTGTATAACTATATTCCAATTTGCCACCTATTCATGTAGTATATATATTTAACTACTCCTGTAAATCCTTATTTCAAGCAAATCAATGAACATTTGTAAAAAAAAATGCGAGTCACACTTACCAATATTGCAGTGCCATATCTCGCTCCAACATCCCATCTTTGTAAAATGCTATAATGTAAAAGTCGGCAAAATTATTTTGCCCGAAGCAAATTGTTTTGCCTATCTGTCGCAAGTTGCAACTATACACGTTTATGTAACATTTACGGCATGAGAATGAATGGCGTGGCGTCTTATCACAGAGTATACGGCCGTTACATTTGGGATTGGGTCCCACATTACTAGCAATCATGTTAACCCCACCAGCTAAGCTCAATGGGTTAAGTAGACATAGGACCTATTCGTAAAATCGCTCATGATGCTATAAAGGACCTATTCTCGAAATGGCTTATTCTTCAAAGAACTTGATCTCATTATACCTCATTCTGCAAAAGACTCATTCGTATAATACCTTATTCTTGTAATGACCTATTCTTAAAAAGACTCATTTTTTAAATACCTGCCTGCTATAACGTTAACACCAGACAATCGTTAGTAATTATAATATTTCCTGTGTAGTTGACTAGTCTCTAATGAGATTGGTCGCCATAACCGAAATCAGTTAGGAGACCAGAGATCATACCAGAGAAAAGTTAAGATAAGTTGTAATTAAGTATGATGAAAATGTATGTTATGTTAAGGTATCATTTAGTTAAGTTATAATTTTCTTTATTTTTATTAAAAGATAATAAATGACGATTATAAGTCAGTTTTATTTTCTTATTTATATTTATAGCTTCATTTAGATATGAATCATTAGTTTTTAACCTTTCTGTAATAACCTGAATTACTGATTTTATGAACAAAATGGATTCGTAGTTTAATTAACGAACATTTAATAAGTCTTTCTGCATGAGCCCAAAGTAGAATAGGTTATTTCAGGATTAAGGCATTTTCAGAATGAGGCATATCGCGAATAAATCCATAAACGACTACAGGTCCTTTCGCGAATAAGTCCAATGTCTACTAAACCACTCAATAGCTTGTGTTAGGAGTGGGTTCAGGTTTCGAACCCGCACGACCGATTCCTTAGCCATCCGGCTAAGGAATCGGTCTCGCGATCGTGAAATTTATTACGTAAATGAACTGCTCAAAATTAGTTCAGTTAATCTGAACAAAAAATTACAACGGCAGACAACTACGATTATCAATAAACTATTTTATACTAATCAGGAAATAGGATTTGTTAAAATGTCTGAAAAACAAATGTTTGTCCACAACTTAATTTGATCAGGAATTTATAACGAAGACGGAGTTATGCCCGAATATATATAAAAAAAAATACAAACATCTGAATTGATAACATTTTTAAAGTCGGTATAATTGTTTCAAATTTCGTGTTTCGGGTTTCATATTAATTAGGACGGAGCGTTTCGTTTTAAATTAACATTTTATTTTTAATACCGGGCCACTCAAAAAGTATTGTGAAAAGATGTTTTTATGTAGGTAGGTATTGCGAAAATATTTTTTATGCAGGTACACTGGCCACTTGTAATTATTTTTAAAAAAAGGTTATTTAAAAGTAAAAAATACTGTTGTTCAAATTTCGAATTTCCCTCCACATTTTATTAACAGTCCGTAACCTCCTTACAGTCCTGTAAAGGCATCGTGTGACAGCTTGTTATTCCCTAATATATAAAAAAACAAAGTATTTACATACAGGAATTTGAAACAATTATTGTTTAACCGACTTTAAAAATGTTATCAATTCAGATATTTGTATTTTTTTTTATATATATTCGGGCATAACTCCGTCTTCGTTATAAATTCCTGATCAAATTAAGTTGTGGACAAACATTTGTTTTTCAGACATTTTAACAAATCCTATTTCCTGATTAGTATAAAATAGTTTATTGATAATCGTAGTTGTCTGCCGTTGTAATTTTTTGTTCAGATTAACTTAACTAATTTTGAGCAGTTCATTTACGTAATAAATTTCACGATCGCGAGACCGATTCCTTAGCCGGATGGCTAAGGAATCGGTCGTGCGGGTTCGAAACCTGAACCCACTCCTAACACAAGCTATTGAGTGGTTTAGTAGACATTGGACTTATTCGCGAAAGGACCTGTAGTCGTTTATGGATTTATTCGCGATATGCCTCATTCTGAAAATGCCTTAATCCTGAAATAACCTATTCTACTTTGGGCTCATGCAGAAAGACTTATTAAATGTTCGTTAATTAAACTACGAATCCATTTTGTTCATAAAATCAGTAATTCAGGTTATTACAGAAAGGTTAAAAACTAATGATTCATATCTAAATGAAGCTATAAATATAAATAAGAAAATAAAACTGACTTATAATCGTCATTTATTATCTTTTAATAAAAATAAAGAAAATTATAACTTAACTAAATGATACCTTAACATAACATACATATTCATCATACTTAATTACAACTTATCTTAACTTTTCTCTGGTATGATCTCTGGTCTCCTAACTGATTTCGGTTATGGCGACCAATCTCATTAGAGACTAGTCAACTACACAGGAAATATTATAATTACTAACGATTGTCTGGTGTTAACGTTATAGCAGGCAGGTATTTAAAAAATGAGTCTTTTTAAGAATAGGTCATTACAAGAATAAGGTATTATACGAATGAGTCTTTTGCAGAATGAGGTATAATGAGATCAAGTTTAGGTATAATAGGTCCTTTTTATCATCATGAGCGATTTTACGAATAGGTCCTATGTCTACTAAATCCATTGAGCTTAGCTGGAGGGGTTAACATGATTGCTTGTAATGTGGGACCCAATCCCAAATGTAACGGCCGTATACTCAAACACACTGTGATAAGACGCCACGCCATTCATTCTCATACCGTAAATGTTAACTTGCGACAGATAGCCAAAACAATTGGGCAAAATAATTGTGGCGACTTTTACATTATAGCATTTTACAAAGATGGGATGTTGTCAGTGCCGGCCTAAGTCCAGATTTACGTTGTAGCGAGAAATATTGGTCAAGTGTGACTCGCATTTTTTCTCGCAAATATTCATTTATTTGCTTGAAATAAGGATTTACAGTAGTATGTAAATACTTTGTTTTTTTATATATTAGGGAATAACAAGCTGTCACACGATGCCTTTACAGGACTGTAAGGAGGGTGACCTAATACCCAAGACTGACCGGTGTGGTTTTCAGGAAGTCCCTCGTTTTGAGCGCTGAGCTCAAAACGAGGGACTTCCTGAACACCACACCGGTCAGTCTTGGGTCACCCTCCTTACAGTCCTGTAAAGGCATCGTGTGACAGCTTGTTATTCCCTAATATATAAAAAAACAAAGGGATACAGTTGTCATCGCCTTAGGTCGCGCTAGCAGCGTTCGATAAGGAAGGTCGTGGGAAGAAGTGTCTGCAACGGACTGGAAAAAATGTTTGAAAAATTGGTTCAGACGCACGAAACTTTGTGTAGAGGCTAAGGGAGAGTTCTTTGAAAAGATTCAATTAAAATATTTTATCCATAGAAGTTACTTTTTCAAAACTTGTGAGTGTCCCACGTATAGGTACGGATTTGACTCGGCAGTCATCTACACTATTGGGACGAATCCACCCGAGCCAATTGGATATAATGGACATACTTACGCGAAAAACATTATCCTGGCGCAATAGAGTAAAAAGCTAATATTTATTTAAACAGTTAAAAAACGCCAGAATGTTAGTCATTGTGAATGCATGGTTTATAACCAATTTATCGCACACGTCGTGAATACGTTCGCATGGCAATTTAAAATATTAAGTATATAAGTATCCGTATAAAATCCCATCAAATCGGTCCAGCTGGTTTGGAGATTACCTCTGAAATTATTATTAAAACCACCTTTAAATGGTGGACTTTGCAGACAGAACAACGTTTTTTTAAATCCCTAAAAGTTCATGTGAACAATTCACAATGTTCATGTGTGTTTTAGAAAAAAATCTATTTTTTTTAAATTACCTGCCAATCTGCGGGCGTGGCAACCTTAGCACTATCGGTGATCTGCAGGGAATCCAGAACACGTAGAATCTCACTGCAATAACAGAAAAGAAGAATATGTGATACACATACGCAATAGATACTACCAGGGGGAATAATGGGGGTGGTGGCACCCCGAGTCAAATGACACTACTGGATGTAACATGCTTACGACGAGGTGGGGTGCATTTCATTTCACCTACCCGAAATCGGTCAAGTGTGAGTTGCAAGCACTACAATACAATACTAAAATTCGGTAAGTACACAAAACCGTCTGGGGTGATAAAATAGAAATGGGGCGACTGTTGCTTTCGCCGACTAATCCGTTGTAAAAAGGCCGATAAGGTTATAAGTAATTATAATGTAAATAACAATTAGACTGCCTCTGTGGCACAGTGGGAGTATGTCGAACTGTTACGCAAGAGGTCGTGGGTTCGATTCCCACACGGGACACCACTTTGTGTGATCCACAAATTGTTGTTCTTAGTCTGGGTGTACTTTGTGTCCGTGACTAGTATGTTTGTAAAGTCATCCGCGACACAGGGCCTGTACCCCCTACTGCGGGATTTAAAAAAAAAAAATATAATATCTTGGGACAATTCACAAAACGCCATCTGATCCCAAACTAGGCAAAGCCTATTTCTAAATATCCAGCTGACCCGTCGTTGTCTGTCTTCCAGTCTGTCAATATATTTATTTATAAGTGCACCACGGAAAAATCATCATCACGGCTTGCGACAAGTAGGTTTTGAGATTTGTTCAATATGAAATCAGTACAATATAAGAAGCGACGATAGCCTAATGTCTCACAATCGTGAGGTCGAGGGGTCGAACCCTGCCCATTATGCTACCGACGTGAAGCCACTCCTAACATAAGCTATTTATAGCTTAGCTAGAGGGGTTAACGGTATTGCTAGTAATGTGGGACCACAATGCCACATCACACTAATATACTGTATTTACATAATAATAACAAAAAAATATATTTTTAATACTATTAGGTAGGTACAGTAGATATCCGTTTAAAATGTAAACGGCAAAATGAAACAGCTACTACAATATTATGTCAGATGTTTTAAAAACACACAAGTCATGTTTAATAACTGTTGAATATTATGATACTGACAATGAAGCCTCTCAAACTAAACGGAACAGTATTATATTATCTGTGACAGAACCAATGGCACCCAGACAACTGATAACAATATTACCTACAGATTAAGTAGTTGTAATGAAACAATTTGTGTTATAGGAATAGTTTATGCGTTACTTTCGGATAAAAAAACAGGCAATAATAGAAATGACAAATATTAAATGTTATTACGAATTACCTCTTATCAATGGCATAAAAAATGCGTTTCCACACTCAAAAATAGTAGGCTGCTACTATCATTTCAACAAGGAGTATCAACATTGAGTTTAACTGAAAACCGAAAGAGTCGAGAATTTTAATTTTTAGAATTTTTATTTTACTACCTATTTGCTACCTTCAGAATATATTACAGAATATTGAACTACCATTATTGAAAGGGCAGAAGAAAGCGAAACTATGATTGTTTTTTTAGCTTATACTCACAATTAGCTGTCCATACACCAACAACTTTCGAACTAACAAAGCACTTGAAGGTTGGCATCGACGTGACATTTATAAAACCAAAACCAACCCTGCTACTGTTCCTACACGCTCATAGGAAAGAAACCCGTTGGCAAGGCCGGAAATATTTTGTTTGATGGCATTAAATGAAGAAAAAATGATATACTATTCAATGAAAAGTACACAAGAGAGCTGAATAAATAGTAATAAAAAATATATATAAAAATAAAAAACCCGCTGGCACAAAAAAGATGGAAACAAGATCCGCTACATAATTAAATAATTTCATGCAGTCATTAATGAATCTTGATGAACTTAGTAAAGTGCCCTTGATTTTTTTTTTATTTATTACTTTTTAGTGGTTGAAGGATGTAACCGATGTAACAACTAACTTTAAAAGTAAAAGTATTGTAAATTTTAAAACGAATTATTGCTAACTATCTTTTTTAGTATTACAGTCATGTTATACCTTTTTGAAATGCTTGAAATGAGCCCATTATTGTGATACCCATATTGCAGTATTCAAAACCCACACCTCTATATTTTGTACAGCCACCATGTTAGTTAAGAATTTATAATCAACAAAACAAATATTTCAACAAAACAAAAATCATAAGTTGTGACGTCACGCCTTAGTGTATTCCATACTATGAGTGAGTCGTTTTGACATTTCATAAAAAGATACTGATTTGACTTGACTGTCATCATATCATCACTCTCCCTATACTGTATCTCTTTGCTTTACAGGGGATCGAAAATAGATGGTTTACCTATTAATCATCAGGTTCAGGTTCGTTCCCAACCAGTGGATATTTACCCCAGGGGGGATAAAACAGCATAATAAAGATCGTAAAACCTCCCTCCAAGTCGTGGAAGCAGTTATATAGTCGATTTTTTATTGTTCCGTAGGGTATTCCTAATTAACTTTTTAAAATTTATAGCGAACAAAACAATAAAGATTTTTTGGAAAGATGTTTTGGAGGTTTGAACAACACTAATGAACAAATCCATTTATAAATAAAATAGTGGGTTTCTTACGTAAAATTCCGGCCAGTTGTAGCTGGATACAGCAGTTGTAGTCTAAATTTCTTAAGAGGATCTATGATGAATACAGCCCGGGCAGACAGCGGCAAGCCTTGGTCATCACATTCATCCTTATCTACCATTCCTAGCTCCATCGCTAATTTTCTATTCTTGTCTTCAATGATTGGATAAGGGAACTTTTCGTCCATTGGACAATCTATAATTAAAGTAGAGAGAATAGTTTAATTTTGATATCTGATGGTCTTCCACACCTAAGAGGAGAGAAATCCTAAGCAACTGTGCTGGTCTAAAATTATAAACTATTTACCGTATGTGCCTAGGTTTCATTCAAAAACATACATGTCTCAATAAAAATCGGGTAAGTAGTTGCCATTATATAAGAGGAGCATCAGAACAAAAAACTGATAGATCACATTCATGTTTTTTGTGGGAAATTGTTTCAATGGTTTTACAATTTAGAATTGAATGAAATCGATCAATTTATTGGTGTTATTCAAACACCAATAAATTTACTGTTTGGAAACCAATCCTACATTTGTGAGTGGCACCTATTGAGGAATAGAAAAAAAACAACCTGGATATATCGGTTGTTGACCAAACCAACCAAAAACCAACCAGGTATTATCAGTTTTCAATAAAACACTGCAGTATCAGTTTATATAGAGAATCTGTATAACACTTACATTTAACATACATTATACTTAGTCTATAATTTTAACATTAGAGACTTCGGTTTTCGATAGAATTAAAAGAGTCAATGCAATTAAACTGTCATTGTAGTTTGGAACAACTTACAATTTTATTGGTTTATGTTCAGATCCGGGTATTGGATTTGTGGCAGATTTATATGTTTCTGACAAGGTTCTATTATTGATAGGGTAAATATGTAGAAATACAACAAATTGCAATTGTTAAAAAAAGCAACCTAAAAATATGATTTATTGGTTTTTGTTTAAAAACTTCTCATAATTATATTCCCATCCAACCATAACGCATTCTTCCGGAAATAGCAAATGAACTCATCATTGTTCTTTGGTAAATACCAACTTACATACTTGAAACTCTATGCATGCAGTTTTCTTGTTTTAGTAAATAGAACTACAGTCAAAACCGTTTATGGCAAACAAAGTTTAGGGTCTTTTGTAATTCTTAGAAACAAAGCACATGCATAAGTAGCCTCAAGGCCCGCTTCGTCGTATCTCTTAAGTCAGTTTGTTACTTATCTATACACAAGATGCACCAAAACATATTGTTGAGTTAACTGTGAAAATTGTAACATGTCGCAAACAAAAAGAAAACAAATCAATATTGAAGAAAAATCGTGTATTATTATAGATTACTAAAATGATGGAAAAATGATATTGTTCTTTTATATTATATGTTTGTATTGAAGTAAACAAAATGTGGTTTAATTTCCTACATGAATATACATGCATTGTTTATCCTATTAATACCTGTCACTGATTGTTACAACTATCGGTTTTTACGACTAAATATGAGTAGTCCCTTCGATGTAGTTATAACAGATTCTGACTGTATTAGGTTTTTTTTTTCTCAGTGCTTCTATTCACAGAACTATTCAACAATGAGTGGGAATTAAATGCCCACTTGAACTGGAAATAGGGGGGAATAAAATTATAATGCCAGGCGTCCCCTAAGAAGGGATGAAATTTCAATCAATATTAATACAAATGGAAGCAGATGAACATTTAATATGTTATGGATCTTGTACCTGCATAACTTTGGATGTCCTTGCACCATTCCTCATGGGAAGCAATAGAATCACAAGACAATCCAATTACTTTGGTGTTGCGCTTGGTGAACTCTGGCAGCAAGGTCAACACTTTGGCCAGCTCAGTGGTGCATACCGGCGTGAAGTCCGATGGATGAGAGAACAGAATACCCCAGCTAAAAGTATAAACAACTATTATTATGCAATTTTATGGACGTCTAATTTACCGCCACTGTTTACAAAGTTATACATTTTTGATGTACTTATCTAAAGTTCCCATTTCTATAATATAAGAAATGAACTTACGAGTCGCCAAGCCAACTGTGAAATGATATTTCTCCATCGGTCGTTTCTGCAGTGAAATCGGGAAATGTATCACCCAAATACAACATTTTTAGGTTAGAAAAATGCAATATTTTTTAACGCAGTCAGTGATGTAAAGCTACAGCTACAGTGAGTTTTTAATTATCTTTATCCACAAGAGCAATAAAATTGGATGAATATATGAACAAATCGTGACAGAAGATAGAATTCAATCACTTTTGTGGACAGAAACAGTATTCGACGTTTTAAAATTTAAATAATAATTTTATTTCTCGCCAGCAAAGACCACAATATTTCCAGCCAGTCCGTCGTGTCAAGATGTACTCTGTGGTGTCAAGATGGGTGATTAACCAAAGACAAATAAAAATGGTCTGTCTGCTTTTATACTTTTTGTAGAGGTGTCCCTATTTCAAACTAAAACAATTCTATCGATTATAAATTAGCTTTAGCTTCGAAAAGAAATCATTTGTGTTGTAACTATTAATTGTTATAATTAAAATCGAGACTACTGCTTAGTACTTTTTAATACCTTTACAAACACAGGTATACGCCCAGTGACGTAATAGACGCTGCAAGTCTGAGGGAGCAATCACTACGACTTTATCATTAGATTTTTTTAAATGACTCCTGCTGCCACCGTTAAATTATACACCTTATTGGAGGACTGATACAAACACAAGAGATAAAAAATATTAAAAGAAGAATGCATGAGATTGGATAATTATATTCACCTCACAGCAACATATTAGGAGCATCCACTTACAATGTAAAAACTATATGTGCTTAAATATTGGCCAAATTACGGCTAATTAATGATTAAAGTAAAATGTATTGCAAAAGAAAGTAAAGAATAATCTTAATTTAATGTATGATGTTTAAGCATAGTCACTAATACTGCATTAAAACTAAATAATTTGGCGTAAACTACTTCAACAACACCGTTTTATCACAAAATAATTAGTTGTTGCGCGGAACAATATTCATACATATTTTATCCCAGTAACAATTTCAGGATCGTGTCAAAAAATTCTTTGATTTATAGTCTTTTTAAATTGACAGTATTATAATTGTATGATGCCGCGTTAAGAATACATATATCGCTAGCGTCGTGATAATACGAATAATTAAAGAAAGTACATGGTAGTATGAGAGAACGTATAAACCTAACTCGTTTCTAATTTAGCAGGCATGTATTCATCATGTTAAAGTTACAATTTAATTTCTGAATATTATAAACTAGCTGACCCGCGCAACTTCGTCTGCTTACGCAGACGAAGTGCATGTATTCATCATGTTAAAGTTACAATTTAATTTCTGAATATTATAAACTAGCTGACCCGCGCAACTTCGTCTGCGTAAATGTTCCCCGTTTTTGCAACATTTTTCTTTGTGGCTCCGCTCCTATTGGTAATAGCGTGATGTTATAGCTTATAGCCTTCGTCGATAAATGATGATGATATCCGACAGTAAAATATTTTTCAATTCGGACCATAAGTTCCTGAGATTATCGCGTTTAAACAAACAAACTCTTCAGCTTTATTTTATTAGTATAGTTTTAGTTTATGTATAATAAATGAAGACGTAACTTGTTCTATATACTATTCATATAATATATATTTTCCCATATTTAGACAGTGAGACAAAGAGTTTTTGACTGGGGTATTTTTTTAAATCTTTGGAACTGACATGAATTATTAACAGTGTCAGTACCTTAACCTAAATAAGATTGAATAACATAGTTTACGCTTGACCTTAACCTAATAGTTAGCTAGTGTTGCATTAAAAAGTAATTAAATAATCCTAAACCTATTTTATTAATATTCAATTCTTTTACTATCCTACTTCTTAAATGTTAGTTTCTGACATATTCCATTAAGAGGTGTTGCACATCTTCCACTTTCTCATAGACTGTAGAATAAGACGAATACACTTTTTTCAGGTATACGAACGCAGTGGTATATGTCCGGAGCGAACCCTATGAGCAGTCACTACAGTGTTGTGCCTTATTTTACGATTATTGAACCAAGGGCGAGGCTCGTTTTGAATAATTTTATATCATATGCCTAATAGGGAAAACGTAAATCTCTAATCCAGTTGCAGTGTGGAGTGCAGCCATTTTTGCCAAATGGACAGCCTCCTCATGTCCTTGTAGACCGATATGGGACGGAATCCACTATAAAACTTTAATTAAGTTATTGGCAATTTATGAGTGTTTTTACGAGTAGGCTATCGATACACCTCTGTGTCCAGAGGCGCATCGAGCCAAATGTTGGAGATCGCTCCTACTATCAGTAAGTATCACAACTTTTGTGTGTTGAAACGATGAGATGTAAGACAGCGTCTCAAAAATTGTCAACTATTCTGCTGTCTTAATTTTACAACAAATGTGTTTATTATAACTGGGGCATCCAAAGTATATTTTTCCGTTTGGGCGGCCATTTACGTAGTAGATATTAGTCCTCAGTATTTTATATATAAAAAACCGGGCAAGAGCATGTTAGACCATGCTCAGTGTAGGGTTCCGCAGCCTTAAATAATTGCATCAACAGAAGACCGTGTACGAACGCAGTATTTTGGCTAATATTTAAGCACATATATAGTTTTTACCTTTGTTGTAAGTAGATGCTCCTACTTTAATGTACCCACTAAGGCTGATTTTGCTTTATCTCATGTTTCAACTTTTTGATAATACAATTTGCATTAGTCCTTTAACATAGTATATTAGTCGCAGCACCTTACCCCCAAATCAAGTTTATAAACATTCAAACATTGTAAAATTGGCAATTTGAAAAGATTGGCCGCGAGTTTTTGTTGCCAGGTTCTTTTCTCCGGCTTTACCTATTGTTTGCGAACGTAGAATCCTGACGTATCACAAGAGTTGTTTTGCATCCTGAGTAAATAAAGAATTTTGAGTTTTGAATATGTTCATGGCACTTTGTTGAGAAAAGCAGTTTTTCGGCTATAACTCAATGACGGTATATCCGAATATGTCCAAAATAATTTTAGTTTAAAGAATTTAATTTTGTTAAGCGCTACCTTTGCGTTTTTTTAATATTTTTTGGTCTTGTGACCAAAAAATATTTTGGTTGGGTTAGGGTATGGTTTAAAAGTTAAAGAGGGGGGCACAGTTTATGCAACTTTCGGAGCGATTATTTCCAAAAATATTTACTAAAAACCAATAAAGTTTATTAAAAACCTTAAAATGTTTATAAAAGACCTGTCGAATTATGTGCCTCACGTTGAAGTTAGCAAAAAAAAAAATCCGCTTCGAATATTTATTTTTATTAGTTAGCTGTCAAACTAAGTAACAGCCACTATAAGACATCTTTTCACCAAATTTCATCAATATTCATTGAGAAGTCTCTGAATAAACACAGACAGACAGACAGACAGCAGATGGACATGACGAAACTATAAGAGTTCCGTT
Organism: Herminia tarsipennalis; assembly: GCA_945859575.2. NCBI lineage: Eukaryota > Metazoa > Arthropoda > Insecta > Lepidoptera > Erebidae > Herminia > Herminia tarsipennalis. The sequence continues at coordinate 26,067,620 of OX243831.2, read as the reverse complement.
TTTTTCCATGTTGGCTACGGAACCCTAAAAATGTGCTAAATTTATAATCTTGCACTTGTATTTTATGCATGCTTTGTGCGTTTTCCGCTATTTCGTTATAAAATAAATAAATAAATAACTAAATAAATAAATAAATAACTAAATAAATAAATAAATAACTTATAAAAAAATAAGTTCAGCTATAAATAAATAACTAAATAAATAAATAAATAACTTATAAAAAAATAAGTTCAGCTACCTAGGTCCTCCCACAGTGTACATTTTTATGAGTGTCGATTTGTTTCCTTCGCCTATTGCCTTGACTTGAGATTCCTAGTTTCAAAATCCTAAATAGTGTTTTCTGATTGATCAAATGTTAACAAATATATTTAATGTGTATTAATTACTCAAGAGGGCGATGTAATGCTTTATGTGTGAGCTATGCCAGTAGACTTTGACCACTCTTCGTCACCTGAAGTTGCAGATAGCCAGATAAAAAAAGTTTACCAACGAGAAACCATTCGTTTGTGACCAATGCGACCAGTCCTTCAGGTAAGTATCATCATGTCTATCTATATTAACACAATATTATAAAGCTAAAATACTAATGTTACAAATAATAAAACATATTAATAATATTTTAATAAGTATTTTTTTTAGGTACATAGTTCAAATAAAATAAATATTACGTCCGTTCCATTACCATACCGCGATTATCTTCCCATTTTAAACGCATAGTACTGAAGTTCACTTAGTTCTGTGCAAATTTTATTACTTACTTATCCTGCTACTATAAATAAAAGTAGTTTTAGTAACACTAAGTGTGTTGCTAAAATTTTTAAAACCCTCTTGTACACCCACACACAGAAACCAACCATTTTAAACTATTGTTCACATCACACAAATTCTTATCCTGGGTGGGAATCGAATCCACGAACTCTGTCTTAACAGTTAAATATTGTATTCAATAGATTTGTAATTATGAAATTAACAGTCTTGTTTATTAAATAATTTTACCCTGTTTTTCGACACGAACTTAGTTTTACCACATTTACTAATAAACAACGTAATAAAGGTTTGATAAATCCACAACGAAAGAAATCTAAAATCTGTCTTTTTCAAATATTGTCTCTTGCACTGTAGTCATTGTAACGTTTTTTTTTTAGTTTGTGTTTCATGATCTGAAGCAATTTGTTCGACCACATTTATCAATAAACAATGTATTAAAGGATTTTACATCGGAGAACGGGCAGTAGTGTCCTCTGCGTACTGAGAGTCTTAAAGCGATCGTTAATATAATATAAGATATTTGACTGATCCTAGTTGCATTAAAGCACTGGAAAGTTAAACGCCGGAAAAAAATACTTTATAAAAAGATCACCAATTTATAAAATTATAATATACTAGCTGTGCCCCGTGGTGTTACCCGCGGCTTATTAGCCTATGTGTTAATCCAGGGTATCAGCTAACTCCATACCAAATTTTATTAAAATCGCTCCAGCCGTTTAGTCGTGAAGAAGTAACAAACATACACACTCACATACTCACAAACTTTCACCTTTATATTATTAGTGTGATTATTTTCCTGTGTTTACGCTGTATTGTCTTATATTTTGTATGCCTATTTATTATTTGCAGTTTTTTTTACTAATTGTACTTAGGTCAGGGCGATTTAGCGTTCGCAGTATGTATTAGTTGTGTTCTAATAATACAACTTTTTGATTGTTATGATATCTGTAAATGTATAACTATTGTATGTTAAACATTTTTAGATATCTGAGTATGTATAATATAATTACTATTTTTGGCTTGACACACAATACAATATTTACCTATTACAAATACATATCATACAAAAATTTAGTCTCAAAATATAGTATATAGTCTAACAACGTTATATCTACTTTATAATAATTTTCAATGGAATTTGTACGAAAATTTTGTTAGCTCTTATTTGATCAGCTGTTATTCATAACAGGAGGGCACTTGACTTTAACAAAAAAATGCTCCTTAAAGCCTAATATTTCACAAATAGATCCCAAATCTAAAAATGGTTTTCACAACCCCTTAAACAATGATACCCTACACGATGCGGTAGGTGGAAAAATAACACATCCCCACATTACAAATGGGGGAGATACCCTAAAAAAAAGGTTTTCAAGATTTTATTCTTTCACCTTGTCGGCACAAGTAATCAGCCTTCTAACACTAGTCTCTGAGCTAAGCTGCAGACGGACGGACGGACGGACATGTAGAAACAATAAGGGTTCCGTTTTGCCATTTTGGCTACAGAACCCCAAAAACAGAGAGGTGTCCTACGACCAAAGTTGTTTATTTTGTTATATATTTATGTGTTTGTAATGACTAAAAAAAAAAGAAAAATATCTCTGGAAGAACTTATTAAATTAAAAATTGTTGTTTCACTAATTTAAATAAACATTACAACCTTTTACAAAAATACAAACAACCTGTACGACAAAACCTTTAAATAGGTTTTGTCGTACAGGTTGTTCGGACCAGTTCGGATTTAGGGCGGGGCTATCCACGGAAACAGCAGTGCTTTGCCTTAAGCAAACTGTCCGATACTATACAGACAGGAGGACACCAGTTTATGTGTGTTTTCTTGACCTCTCAAAGGCCTTCGATATGGTCTCGTATGATATGCTTTGGGAGAAACTATACATGGAAACGACACTACCGGGGGAAATCATAGAAACGATGAAGTATTGGTACAGTCATCAAAACAACAATGTGAGGTGGGCAGGCTCGCTATCTGGACCGTATAGGCTGGAGTGTGGGGTGAGACAGGGAGGGTTGACATCACCCATGCTCTTCAGTCTTTATGTAAACCGGTTGATTGAGAAGCTCAGCAGTGCCATGGTGGGCTGTGCCATAGACGGTTCTTATATAAATAACATTAGCTATGCCGATAACATGGCACTGCTGAGCCCCTCAATCAGTGCCCTCAGAAAATTAATAAAAATATGTGAGGAATATGCGGAGGCCCATGGCCTTAGATATAACGCGGTTAAGAGCAAATTACTGCCGTTCAAGGCAGGTACCAAGCACTATCCTTTAGTACCGCCTGTCACACTAAACAGAACATCGCTCGAGATCGTGTCGAAGTTTAAATATCTAGGGCACTGGGTAAACGCAGATTTATCAGACGACATGGACATAGAGAGGGAGCGTAGGGCGCTGGCAGTCAGAAGTAATATGTTGATTCGCAGGTTTGCAAGGTGTACAAACAGTGTTAAGGTCACCTTGTTTAAAGCTTACTGTCAAACCTTTTACACTTGCAGCCTGTGGGTCGACTTTACTAAGAGGGCTTACAGCGTGTTACGCATCCAGTACAAAAATGCGTTCAGGGCGTTGATGGGGCTGCCTCGTTACTGCGGTGCTTCAGGGATGTTCGCCGAGGAACGAGTCGACGATTTTTATGCAATAATGCGCAAACGTGTAGCATCCCTGTGGAGTCGCATGCGTGACAGCCCTAACAATGTGCTGAAAAAAATGGCGGCAAGATTTGACGATCCAATCTTTGGTCATTGGACAAGGATGCATGTGGCACCGTCAAATCATGCACGCAAATAAGTGTATTTTGGAAATTGTATCTATGTTTGTTGTGCTGTTTTTGTATTTACTAACACTAGCTTGTAAGTCATAAAATTGTTACTAACGAAATATGGACGTATGTTCGAAATAAATGATTATTATTATTATTATTATTATTTAAATAGTCATAAATAATAGATTTTTGATCGATGACAAAATGTAACACTTTTTTTTGTCTAGCCTCTCAGCCCGCATAATAATAATAATAATAATAATAACTTGGGACAACTCACACAACGTCATCTGATCCCAAACTAAGCAGAGCTTGTACTATGGCAACCAGACAACTGATAAACTTACTTATATATTTTTCTAAATACATACATATTATATATAAATACAAAATTATATACAAAATTATATACAAAATTATATGCATACAAAAACTTGCAATAAAATAATTGAATATAGCTCAAAACTGCTCTCGCTTTACTGTTATTGCAGTGAAGCGAGAGGGTAGGGTTATCAGGGTTTGTTTTTTGACATTTAAATACAATATGAAATAGTAACCTTAGTTAGTCTTTTAATTATGTAAAATAATGAGTATACCCCGAAATCAGTTAGGGTATCTGCCCCTATGTGTGACGCCTCGTCAACCAACACCGAACACGAACGAACCAACAAGTGACAGTGAATGATTTCTTATTTAGTTAAACACAGTTAGGTGAGATAAGCAGTGTTATTGAACACTGTTTATCTCACCTTAACACGAAGGCGCGTGAGAAGAAAAACTTTGAAATAAAACCAAAATTGATTAAGTATTATAACAGAATAACAATTATTAATATCTATAAAACTACGTCCCTAAAAATTGTTTCTTTGCAAAAAAACATTTTAGTCAACAGTTTTGCGAGATAAATAGTAAAAAACTTAAACTAAAAAACCAGCTGATTGATGGCAGGGTATTTCTGCAATGCCAAAAAATCGGCCTCTATAAAATGTTTGCATTTCTTGTCGCTCTCTTTTCATTCATACTATTTAAACTACTATCATTGCATACTATGCGTTTCAAATGAGAAGATAATGGCGATCGCGACCACTTCACTTTGTATTTGTCAAAGTTGTACCGCTAGCAACAAAAACTCCCTAGTCGGGTAATTTGTATGTCTATGGTAATGGAATGGACGTAATATTTATTTGCTTTGAATGTACCTAACATTTTTATTTATTAAAATATTATTAGTTTATTCTTTATTATTTAATTAACACCAAACAGAAATAAGTAAATAGGCAAAATATAAGAATATTTTACACTTTTGTGGTCTTTCAGTCAAATGTGATATTATTTTTTTATCTAAGCCATATCTTAATAAATAGTGAAATACAGTGCTTATGTATAGTTCATTAGAGTAGGTAGGTGCTTCTGTGTAATACTAATGACACCTTTTTACGAATCATTTTATTTCTGACCTTACGTCATACAATGAAGTTGCAGTCGTAATGCAAATCAAAATGTCATCATGACCGTTCATTCACTCATTTGAAACCCATTGTACATTCGGACATTAAAATATAAAATTCCTATGTTTTCTTGCGCTATTGCTTTTCTTAAGTATAAGTTCCTCTTTCTTCCGTAGCAGTGATACTATATTTTGATTTTCAATAAATTGTGCCATGTACACATCACATCCACATCTAAGTCTGTTGGATAAATAGTTAAATTTAAATCATTCGCACGTTACGCCACTGCATACGCTAGTTAGAAACGTCTGCTTGTTTTGTATTTAACATACTAACATAATTGGGAAGGCCATAAAATCAATAATATTATTTATGCTAAATAATAATGAATGAGGATTTTTTGTATATAATATAATTTAAATTCATGAATAAATCTGTAAAATTCTGCGTAATACTCGACTAGAGTATCGATACTCCTTTGAGTTACAAATTCATATGAAACCGAATCAATGTAGTGCATCACTATTTATTCAATCAATGGCGTCACCGTCAATGACCCAACCCGCTACGTACAGTTTTGTATATTTCAACATATTTACGACGTGTTGCATATAAAACGTTTGTTTTAAATTTAATACATCTTTATAAGGTGAGTGAAAGAAAAGACATTTGTACATAATAATAACATGATAACAGTAGTCACTTGTGATCGAACCCTACACAAAATGGACGTCAAAGCTTTTGTGACGTGATTATGTAAAAATACTTATCAATATTGGATATATTTGCTCCGGTATGTAGATACATTGTGTTTGTGAACAAGGCGGTCGGTCAGCAACCGTCAGATAAATTTACATTTGCTTGTTTGTGAATATTTATATGGAGCAACAGTTACGGCGGAAACGCATAGCAAGGCATGACGATATGTAGCGGCACATAAAGACTGTACTATCGTGTAGTCGATGCATCTAGAGATATGTTTTGTTTTTTTCAATGATATACAAACTTATATTACTTGTAATGTATTAGGGTCGATGCCCTCATTATGTAGAATGTAGTTCTATTTAATGCTTCAAAATGGGGCTAGCTTTTAATATAATTGCGTTGCGAGTTATTTACCTATAATATACACGCCCACACAGATTAGTCAGATGTTAAATAGTTGTCATGCTAGCTGTGTGGTGTACAAGTAATACATATTACAATGTTCTTTTTAACAGAAATTACAGTAATAAACATTAAACTAAAGTGATTATTATTATCAATGTTCTGTACATTACTTTGAGAATGAATTATCTTATCATGAATTGTGAAAGGACTGTGTTCAGGACACAACTGGGCTAAGCTAGATTGTAAATACACTAATATATTTTATACTTGAATTATTCTTATAATAAATAAATATTGTAGGGATGGAAACATTGAATGATCAACAAAGCACCACCAGCTCAAGCGATTGTATATTGTTTTGGATATTAATGTTTTGCCTGCGAATTGATTGAGTTTCAACTATTTTTAAAATCATTTTCATGTATTTATGTATATAAAGACATGTATTTATTATGTTACACATTTGCTTGCTTACAAACCTATTTATTTATTTAATCTTAAGAGAATGCTTTTAGTTATTATAATAAGGTTTAAGTTCAAGGTTTACCTAATCTCTTTATCTCTATGTAAATTTGTTCATAAGTTTAGAGATCTCCACAAAAGTAATTAATACAAATTTATGCTGAACTTTGCTCACCAGAGGCTGTTCTAATGCTCTGCAAAATAAATCTATTTTAAATAATCCTGAGAAAAAACATTGTTGTACTGATTTCCCATCCGATTTTATGCAGAACTAGCTGTGCCCTCAACTTTGTCTATGTGAAGTTGCAGTACGGCTCCATGTACACATTACCATGATGATAAAAGTAGCCAAAGTTACTCCTAACACCATCAGTCTTCTGACAGTGAAAGTCACGTCAATCCCTGTCCAGCTGTTTCAAAGATTAGCTGGAGCACACAAACTGACAAAAAAAAAGGTGTTTTTGTTATCAGTATAACATATCCTTTCATGTGCATTTAGTATAAAACTCTTATTTTGACATTACTAACAGACACTTCAATTTTATCTATTTGTATAGATTACCCAGTGTCAATGTTAGTTTATGTTAGGCCTATTCACAGGATCTGTTTAATATTTTCTAAAAACTACACAATTCTAAAACCCAAAATTATCCATATTATGGTAGAAGCCTTATGTTCTGGGGATTTTAAAAACATACAATGAATAGGTACAAAGTTCATCCTGAATAGAAACGAGCACTTAGGATTACACAAAGTTTTGTCTCTTAAGGAAAAACCCACAACTTCTTGCACATCATTCATATGTAGATTGATACATAATCAATGCCCATTAAATTATCTTAGGTTGAGATCTACATTTACAGAATCACTTAGTGACAATTTTGGAACTCTTTATGTAATTATTATAGCTTTATTTATCCATACAATAAAATAAAATTCTGAATGATATATAGTAATAGTTGTATTGTATGGACCCTGTGGGGTAATGAGCTGCCTTCATATTTTTCCATCTTTGTCTGTTTTGAGTGGTGTTTCTCCATATTGTACCATATGGCCAACCCATCTTTTCTTTTTTCTTGATATTTTTTTTCCAGTGGGACCAATCCACTTTGTTGTTTGTAATGGCTGTCTATTATCCTGATATCGGGCTATGTAACTATTTTTATAGGCCAATATTAATCTTTTTAGTTTTTATCTCATTAAGACCATAGTTTTTTCTGTTTAATTCTGTTAAAATTTCTAACAATTCTATAAGGAGTTGAAATATCAAAATATTTTCCCCTTTACTGATAACAGTTCTGTGCAGTGTGCTGTTAATGTCCAGACATGAGTAATAATTTTTTTGTTATTTTTCTTTTGGTGTTGCAACTTGTTTATAGTGTAAATTGCTGTTAACAAAATTAAATCAGGCAGATACAATTTGTAATAATGCATCAATTTAGCTTCTTTTTTAGCTTCAAACTCATCTCACAAAAAGTAACCTTACTCCAGCTATCTCCATTCCATACCAAATTCCATCTTAATTGGCCCAGTATACTTAGATATTAGTGTGTTAAACAAACAAACTTCAAAATTGTGATAAAGATAATGTAATTGAAAATTTATTTCAGCCAATATACTTCAACTACTTTCACATTTATTTTATAATTGTAGCCTATGTGTTTTCTATTTAGTTATAATTGAGATTTATTTGCAAGGGACTGGCTAATTTAGATTTATTGAGAGATGGCACTGTATGAGTTGTAAAGGTTTTTAATATAATTGAGTTGCTAATGCAAATGTTTATACTGGCGAGTTCTTATCCCATAGTTATGTTTTAAGTGAAATATAATTTAATCACTATTATGAATAATAAAACTTAATTTCCATTGTTATAGATCCGCATATTGCTATGGTCACAGAATCGCCTTGGCACATAAGGTACAGCGAGTAAAAGTGCATAAATAACGGGGAATCAAATATTAGTCACGATGCAGACTATCAAATGTGTGGTTGTGGGTGACGGTGCGGTCGGTAAAACATGTCTACTCATTAGTTATACCACTAACAAGTTCCCTTCGGAATATGTACCCACTGTGTTTGATAACTATGCCGTCACGGTCATGATTGGAGGGGAACCATACACCTTGGGACTCTTTGACACTGCAGGTAAATAATATACAGACTCTTTTAGTAAAAATATAAACTATAGATAGCTATTGAGATTGCTATTCAGCTTCTCATTTTAGTTTCTTGATGATTAAAAATTTGGTTAACAAAACTGTGATGAAATGTTTTGTTGTTGTTGTTAACTCTATTATTTAATATAAAACAGGAATTTAGATGCTTAATTAAATATTATTATAAATGCTTTTTGCATATTGTAGTTGTCATAGATGTGATAATTTACTAGAATAATTGTGTCAACAGGACAGGAGGATTACGACAGGTTGCGGCCCCTTAGCTATCCACAGACGGATGTTTTCCTTGTTTGCTTCAGTGTAGTAAGCCCCAGTTCATTTGAGAATGTCAAGGAAAAAGTAAGTAACTACATTAATATAATATTTAATTATTAGGACAGTTGTCCTGACATTAAAATGATGATGATTTTATATTAACTAGTAGTCGCCTGTGGTCAAAATTGGACCATAATTAATTTATAAATATATTTTAAATTTTAGCATTCTGTACTCCTTCTCTATATAAACTGTAAGTGTCATCATACTCCTTCCGCGCAATTCTCGTTAAAAGGGGTACAAGTACATGTAGTACTGTTCATGGCAATTACGCCCTTTTGTTGAGAAACGCAGTTTTTCAGCAATAACTCAATGACGGTATATCCGATCATGTCGGAAATAATTTTAGTTTAACCTTTGTGGTTTTTTTCATATTTTTTGGTCACATGGTTTAAAAGTTAAGGCCCCACCCCTTAACTTTAAAACCGTGTGACCAAACAATATGAAACACAATTTATGCAAGTTTTGGAGCGATTATTTCCGAAAATATTCACACAATCAAAAAAAAAAATTAGAAACATCAAAATGTTTTTGAAAGACCACAGGTTGATGGATTGAGGTGCCACATGTTGTTGTTTGCTGAAAAAATAAAATTCAGCTTATGTTACATGTATGGAGTGCCCCCCCTAAAAATATTTATTTTATTATTATTATTTAGCTATCAAACTAAGTAGTGGGTACTACAAAACACCTTTTCACCAAATTTCATAAATATTCATTGAATAGTCTTTGAGTAAAATGCCTATGACATACGGACAGACAGACAGACATGACGAAACTATAAGGATACCTTTTTTTGCCATTTTGGCTATGGAACCCTAAAAACATGGAGATATGACAGGAGGACATACTTTACTACATTTTTAATGCATTGATGCACATTACCATTACATAAATAAAAATGAATTGCAGAATGTATGTACGAGTAAGTGCATCTCTTTAGAATTAATGCACCATTTGCCTAATTTTTTTTAGTGTGTTTATTCATAATTAAACTGTTTATTTCATATAAACCTAGTCCTGATGAAATAAACAGTTTTGTATGGCCAAATGCAAAATTTTAGTGCATCTTAACAAAGCCATAGTGGGTAGTTTTTCAGTTCTTATCAATAAGTTTTAGTCCCAGGAACAGGACGAAATCAAGTTCTTCTAAAGAAGCGCACTGATTTACGATTTTGAAATATATATACGAATAATACTAATAAGCAATACATCTTATGTTCATATATCTTCTATAATATGTCCATGGTCTGTTCTGTAGAAATAAACAAATAGATATTATTTGAAACTTTCAGTGGGTACCAGAAATAACACATCATCAACAAAAGACGCCATTTCTGCTTGTGGGCACTCAGATAGATTTGCGAGATGACCCAGCCACAATGGAGAAGTTAGCCAAGATAAAGCAGAAACCTGTCTCGCCAGAGCAGGGTGAGAAACTTGCGAAGGAACTCAAGGCTGTCAAATATGTAGAATGCTCAGCCCTCACACAGGTATGTGGTAACTAAAAATAGGTATAATACACAGGAGGGGTGAAACAGATTATGATGAAACTTTACATCAGAATAGCACATCCATACTATATACTATACTATCCATACTAATATTATAAATGTGAAAGTAACTCTGTCTGTCTGTCTGTCTGTTACGCTTTCATGCTCAAACGGCTAAACCGATTTAGATGAAATTTGGTATGGAGATAGTTTGAATCCCGGGGAAGGACATAGGATAGTTTTTCTCGCAATAACCGCCGTCCACGCGGGCGGAGCCGCGGGTGAAAGCTAGTAGGCTATAAAGATCAAACAATGGGAGCGAAACTGTGGAAAATATCTAATTAATTATAATGAAATATGCTAGTGGCAAACACCAAAAGCTTTCTTATCTCTATCTCTTATAAGGTTCTTCAAATTTTTATCTTAGTTGTCACTTTAAAAAACGAAGTTAGTATTTTCCCTGTTTCCTTGGAGCTTTGTAATTCCAACTTTTAACATTATGTACAGTATACATATAGATTTATTTCCCTGTTATTTTATATGGTTTACATTACTTGATATAGTGTACATTAAGTAATGTAAGCAGACACAACACAGTTTTACTTTTCAATAATATTGATGTTACTCTTAGTCATTGGAATCACAATTATTGAAATAACAAAGAAAATGTAATTCCATAATATAGGACTTATACTATTTATAACATGATTGTGTTCCACACTGTTTGCATAATTTTAACTATAAGGAACATTAACATTATTGTTTTTATTAAATACCATTGGAGTAACATAGACTATTATTCTTTAATTTTATTGTATTCATATCACAATAAATGAACTCGCCATAATCGGAATTATTTTATCATGATTTCACTTAATGTTTGAAATGGAAAATTTATTAAAATAACATAATTTGAAATTTGGGACACGTAAAATTATGATTTTTAAGTTATACTCTTAGTTTTTCGTTAGATTGATAGATTATATCGGAGCGTCGCAAGTGTGTAGCATCTTGAGTCGACATTTTGTAAATGCTTATAATTTTCATATAAATATATGTAAACATAAGCAAAGCCGCGGAAAAATCTAGTAACTTATAATAAAGTAAGGTTCTTTGTTTTACGACAATATTAAAAAAATATGAGTAATAAATATAGTGGCTTCGTGTGAGAGTCCAACTTGCACTTGACTATTTCTTTTATAAAATGACTGAATTGACTGAATTGAAGAGACAAAATGTGTCATGTCAAACATGTTGTCTAAGCTGTAATACTTACATATCAACCCATAAGATGGCCCACTGCTGGGCACGGGTCTCCCCAGTAGAACCTACTAGTATGTAGATCCTGGGGGTAATTGCCATAATCGCCACGCTTGGCGAGCGGGTTGGCGATCGCAGTAAGGCTTTAAGTACGCAGAGGACGCTGCTGCCCGTCCTCCGGGGTGAAATCCCTTAGTCGCCTTGACGACACCCACGGGTAGAGATGGGGTGGTACTATTCTTAAGCCGGCACCACACGGCAATACTACGGCTGTAATACTTACATTATAATTATTTATTCTTGCAGAAAGGATTGAAGAACGTTTTTGATGAGGCCATATTAGCAGCTCTGGAGCCTCCAGAGCCCGCCAGGAAAAAGAAATGCGTTCTGTTGTAAGTTGTCGAGTGGCAGGGACCTCGCTAACCACCACCGACGTCAGCCGATACCATACGCGGCCATACAACGCGACATTTTAGTATTTTACCATATAATATTATTAATAACGAAACAGACCTTCGAACAAGTAATAAATATAATCAATTAATTTTTATTTATGATGATTATTAAGTCATTGGTACCTATTATCATTATGCATTATATTTCGTAATTAATTAATACTCCAGGAGCCGTTTCCGTAATTTCAATGATATTTGGAATCTTCTATGGATTCTGAAACTAAATTTCTATGCTTTTTATTCGGAGTAAGCAATGATAATGGAATTAATAAAGAATTTTGTTTACCGTATATAATGATTATTCCAATTATAATTTAAATTACCGATTTTGCTGGTAAAAGCATTGTTCTGATATATTTAATTTCCCATGTAAAGATGGAAATTTAAAACATGATCCGTCTAATGATTTGGGTTAATAAAATTGTAAAGTAGGGAGTGCGAGTTCGCGGGCAAATATGTATATTTTATTTTGTATAAAAGACCATTCACTTTGACTGATAAAAATAATTGTTAACCATAATATTATATTTTTATGGTTAATATAATAATCGGATAACGAATTTGCCTATGCTGTGTAAGCAGGAATCGATGAAGCAACTTCATGCACAATATTTGCTAAGCACAGTGCGAACTATGTATTTTTATAAGTATTACTTGGTAACATACTGACTTTTATGAATATGATTGTATTTTAATTAATGCTACGCCTGTCCCAATGGGCAGCCGTCCACGTCTTGTGTGTTAATATATATCATTTCGATGTGTTCTTTATAATTAAACAGATAAGTTTGGGATTTATATATAATGTTTCAGGATTTTTAACACAAATCGACTATAATTAGCATAATATTCTAATTACCGGCAATTTGTACTCGCTAGTAACTCGTGAAAATAATGTGATGTTTATACAGAGTATAATTTGATATTTTCTATAGGGACGTTATGCTGCGGGTGTGTTCTAAAGATTATCCTTCAACAATAATACTATGTACAGCCCCATGCCGTGTTTTTATTTCTTTAACACTATTTATTGTAGGTTTAGTATAAGATATTCAAAGCAATGTCTAAATTCGTTAGGTGGCTGCAAGGCTGAATATTCAAGTTTATAATTGTCAAGTAAATAAAGAGCGTTGTAGTATTTATGTTAAAACTCTTGATACCAGCTCCTTATTAATCTGCTATTAATGTATTTAGAGAAGACTTGCAGTGTTACTTTATACGAGTCAAATTTGAAAATATTACCGCACAAATGATGCCAAATATAGTGACAAAACAATTCGTAATGTTATTATAGTATAATATTGAGATTACTTCGCTACTAATACATCACGTAAAATGTTAGCTTTAATTTATTTTATTTATAAATTATCTATTTAAAATTAATGGATTACGAATTTGATTTATTTTTGACATCTTCATATCTGATGCCGATTAATGTTATATAATTGTCGAATTATGATAAATACAATTTATGAATGTACAATATAACGCAAGCTTTAGCATTGGTGAATGATAATCTAAAACACAAAACCGTCGCATAATTATGGTAGGATTTCTCACATAGTAGTTTCTGATTAAAGTCATGTGAGTTTGGACTGATATTTACAAAAATTCATTCCATTTAATATTTCTGCATTTATCAAAGCATTGGAAATATATTTGAGATACTGAAAAATCGACCAATCGGTTTGCGTCATAACGTAATACTTCTTGGAATATTTATAAACTCGCGTCATCTTGCAAATAGTGTGTAGTATCTTATCCTTGAGTATTTTATATGGCTGAGCAGGCCAGTTCATAGTATTCAACGCCCTATTTAGTTATTTGCATTTATAAGCACGTACATTATATTATATAACAAGCTTGACGCGGGTTTATAAGTTTTAAAACATGTGTTAAGAGAAAGTAATTATGTACCTACTCTGTATACGCAAGTTTATATTATGAGCGTAATCGTTTATTTCTATAGCTTGACTAACACACTGTGTAAACGAAATCGGTGTTCTAACAGGTGTACTATACATTAATAAAATAATCTGTTTAAAACCATCTTTAGAACTTTTGAATAAGATAAGGACTATGTCCATACAGATAATTTTGTTATGGGTGCAATTAACAAAAATATAACTATAAAACATCATATGATTTGGGGCTAAATATATCAACTTATAGCAAATAAACATGTACTCAAAATTATTACTACATTTACATATGTATATATAAGCTATTGTGTACTTTTTTACGCATTGGAAAGGTAACATTTTTTCTGAATTAATATTTATTTCGCGTTCTTTGTTACAAGAGCGATGATTATTTTGTATGTTTATGCATTATCAGTGCAGTTATGTTCTTTGTGTCCAGATGTAGTTATAGGTGTATATGGAATAAATATATAATGAGATTTAAATTAACTTTTATTTATCTTTACATAGTATAAAAGTAAAACAGCACTGGCTCGGATACAAGGGGGGAGGGGGGTGGCAATTGTCCCCCTCGACTGAATGACCTTTTTTTGAGGAATTTGAGAATTTTTACACTGTATCGGAGTGTTTAGGCAGGCGATTGCCCAGTTTTCCCCCTCGGTGGTGGTGGATATGGTATACCGGTGTTGAATCAAATGTACACCAGCCATGCGAGCGACTCAGACTTGACCGACTGAGTCAAGTGTTGCCCCCATCCTCCCAGAACAAAGTTCTGGATCCGCCCCTGCTATATACCCTACAAGCCTTAGATCTTATAAACTATGGAACGGATTTTCTAGGTATCATTCAGATTTTTTCTTCCGGAAGGTTTATAATACATGCATATTATATAATAGGTAGTGGAGAAAAGTGACCTCGCTCCGCGCTTCTGTCACAGAGTACATTTTGATTGGCTTCTGGTTAAAAAAATACACTTATATGTTACTGGAATGACCACCAAGTTGGCAATTTTACAAGCTTTTGTGTGTTCGGGCTTAAATTAGGTGTGTATTATATGTACATATCTTTGGTGACAATACAAAAATATGGTACCATGAAGCTGTTCTGACGATGGAGCTGGAAGTTACAAGCTTTTATTTAACCTGCAATGTCTATGTGTTCGGCACGAATCTTGGAAGCTAAATAAGAACCACTTCCCGGTGTCCGATTGGACTTTTAAATTTGGTGTATCTTCAGTGACAATACAATAATAACAAATCAACACTTAAAGCATTTCTTATGAAAACACCAATTATGAATAAAAAGAGCGCTGCTTCGTTTTAGATTTTGATGAAAAGATTAGAGGATGTTTGTCTAGGTATCTAATACCTAAAAAAGTCAAAATGATTTTTTTTGACAGTTTAATTTTTTTACATTATCTATTTTTTTCCTGATTTTTAGATGGCTCCTCTGTACTTAAATACTATTAACTGTAGGAAGTTAGTTTTTTTAAGCTACTATATGTAATATATAATATTTCATTATGTTTAAATCCCAAAACTGTCATCATCTTAAGAAATAGAAGTAAAAAAAAATGGCCTGCTTGAGAAAATTAGATTTTTAGGAAATATAGTCCATACTATCGTTATTTGAATGTGATTAATTTCGCTCTGCTATTTTGCTTCCTCTCGGAGACATGATTTTTTATAAATGTCTATTTTTCAAAATAATTTAAAATACAGTAGCTACAATGAAATAACACTTTATTGCGCCCAGATATCATACAGAAAATAAAACCTAATTATAGAGAATCGGAAGTTTTCAAATCTGCTAAGATAAATAATATTAATTTAAAAAAATCATAAGTTAGTATGTACGTCTGAATTGAATGAAAATAACACAACCGGATTAATTAGGTACACTAGAACGACAAACGTGATGTATAATATTAAAAAAACCTTTTTTTAGGTAACTAGCCCAAATGTGTATTTTACGGGCAAGTGTTTTTTTTAAATTTTATAATTTATAATATTTTCCTAAAATATTTCGACAGTTTGGTACTGAAATCTACCATTACTTAGGAGTAGGTATTAGATGTTTTAAAAATCTCGACGGCTTTAGGTATTAGATATACCTACCTAGGTATATCAATATAGTATCCTGTTATTTTTTTTAATAAAATTTGGAAACCACGTGCAGCGCACCTCCATTGAAATGATCTTTGTTTTAATAATATTTTTTTACGTTTAACTTATTTATTGTTACGTTTTTGAAAAAAATCAAGCTTATTTTGATTTTGTAAGTAGAAAACTGAGGTAGAAACGATTTAGTTAATTTAAAGCTAAGTATTTTATTTTATAAATAAATAACTTTTTCTTTAATTTATAATCAAGAATTAATACGAATCTGACAAATGTCCCAAATGGATTACTAGACCTTTTTAACTGAACTTTTTGACACTGTCCAGTGTCTAAAAGTTTTAGGACAAGACATTCTGACACACTGGACATTTTGGTAATGGACCGTTTGACAATGGGCGTACGTTTTAGGACACTAAGCTGATCATTATGAGATTGGACGTACTAGACTTTAATACTGATGTTTTGTTTTAGTTTTCTCATGTTGTTGTTAACATACGATCCTCCACTTCTTCTACTAGCACCTACTTAGGCAAATGATTGCGTAAAAAACTGACAAATTTCATAAAGGTTTTTAGGTATTGTTTAATAGGTACGTATGTTTCAAATTCAGAAGTTTATAGAGAGAAAGTAATCACTACGTTTTAGTTTATAAGTTATAGGTTTTGCACTTATAGGTAGTACTCGTATCTAAGCGGTCAAGTATGGAGATTTTTGAACATGGGGGCAATTACTAACCTATCTACCTATTTAAAACAAGTTATCGGATTGTCTTTCTTCAAAACTGTCATTCGTAGGTATCTAATATAGGATAGAGACCTATGTCTAAGTATAAGGACAATTACTTAGATAATAGGTACTACCTAGTAGTCGGCCGCGGATTCGCCCGCGTAGATGATTTTATTCCTTTATGGGTTGATTCTCCAAAAAACGCTGAGACACGTATTTCTTTATTTACAACCAAAAAATCAAATAGGTACTGTAATATATAATTAAATAAATTTTAGACAACTATAAAACTGTCAGAGTTTGATAAAAACTTGTAATCTTTATTTTGCCCCCTTAGGATAATCCTTTTGAAGTGGATGCCTACTACAATATTTCAGTCAAATTAGCGATCAACCTCGGAATGAAAATCTCTTCTACGTCCTTCAAGAATTTCAACATCAAATGCACACTCTTTCTTATATGTTACTTTGCAATAAAAAAACATTATAATGTAAAATGTTATTATTAATGTAGCTAACTGTTATAGAATAAAAAAAAATGTTGCTAATTTTTTGATCTACAATTTTATAATACTTAGATACTAGCGGACGCCTCGTGGTTTCACCCGCGTAGTGTCCGTTCCCGTAGGAATACAGGGATAAAAAATAGACTATGTCACCCGGGGTTAATGTAGCTTCACAACGATGAAAGATTTTTTTAAATCCATCCAGTAGTTTTGGAGCTTATTCAATACAAACAAACAATCAAATCTTTCCTCTTTATAATATTAGTATAGATATAGATAAGTATAAGTATAGATAGTATAGATATAGATATAGAAGTATAGATAGTATAGATATAGATTATTGGCTTAAGAGACACTGAACATCGACTTACCTGAACGATAACCAGATGAGACAAATTTTGTATAAAATTTGGTCGATTTAAAAACACGCTTATAATAGCTTGCCTAACAGAAAGTATGCATGGATATCTTTTTTATTTTTGTACCTAACCGTCACTCTTTTGATAACTGAAACAATTTAGTTTCAGCTGATAGTTTTTAACATGAAGATTATATTTTAGCAGGTTTCCCAACTTATTTATTTTCATTGCTACCTCACGAGGTATGAACAAGTAAGTCAACATAGGTAATTAGACCGACCTAATAACAAAAAAAAAATCGTATCGAGAGGAGAGATAAATTGAATTACTAAAATAATCGTTTATGCTTGCCTGAAAAAATCCGTTATTGGAATATTATTGCCACGTTTGAAATTTTCAAATAAAAAAATAATTGCCATGAACACTTTTCGATTGGCAAGCTATCACGGTCGTGTTTATAACATTTGTTAACAAAATCGGTTGTCTGTAAAGTCGGTTTACTGACGATAGTTGAACGTGACAACGTCATAAGAAAATACTGATGGAATGGTTTCATTTTTCAAAAGAAAATTTTAATTTTATTTGTTTGATAGATATTTTGTATGGATGGAAATCACAATTGAATTGATCAAGTTACATTTATTTGTAATACGCATACATACAATTATGTCAATTTTTATTAATTTATTTTTACAATGTACATAGTTTTTACGAAAACATGTAAATGTATTATTGTATAGCAGCTGTCCACGCGGACGCATCGCTCAAGAGATACAGATGTCGAACGCTGCCGAACGCGGAGGCCGATTGTGCCTCTTTGTCGCTCGTTCCGCGCTCTCGCTTGCACATAAGAATGTAGAAATGAAAAATAATATTACATTACAAATAAACTACAAGATATTTTCTAGAATTTATGTATGTTAGTTCCTTAAAAAAAATTAAAGATTATGTCCGTGTTATATCAAAATAAAACACGTGGCGTCATCTGTAATTCGATTTCTTCTGAGTGCCAAAATTGCTTACCTACAAAAATGTTAATAAACTTTCGCGATTTGTACACATTATGAAAATATATTTATTACGGGTCTTAATTGCGTGAATAATTTAAGGATAAATACCTTGCTTACCTACGTTTAATATGCATGATAGTTTAAGTAGGTATAATTTAATATAAAATCATCAAGTATTGAAATAAATTTATCCAGTTTTTAAAATAGATGGCGTTTAAATACAAATTAAAAAGAATCAGGAAAAATGATTAAAAAAAAACTGAAATTCTTACGTAGAGATATGTGGATATGAATATATGATGATCATAATTTGCGACAGGTTGTCACACCCATTTTTTAATTCACCAATGTAGACATTATAAAATAATATTTAAATCTTCTAAAGTGAGTGAAAAAAATATTGAGGTAAGTTTATATTTAGTATTCACACAAAAAAAAGATTATAGAATTTTATAAGCTACGGGTCTTGCAACGGTCGAAACGTCGGGAAATAAATAAAGGTATTTAGCCTTAAAATAAAATATTTACGCGATTAAGACCCGTAGCTTATAAAATTCTATACTTATTACAAAAAAAAGATATCTGAGTATATCTTTTAGAAACGTTTGAATGTTGTCTGTTTCTTTGAACACACACCACAGTACCGCGGGAATGCAATGTTTTAAAATTTATAGGATATTTTTTAAAAACATATCTCACATTAGCCCTATTTCAAAGTGGGTGTACTTTAGACTCGGAAAAGATCGCTCGGGCAGGACTTGAACCCGCGATCATAGGGAATCTGTGTGAGTTTTTTTCCATCATACCTTTATCACCTATGTATAAATTAACTTGAAGGAGCGGCTAGGTACCTCCGATTAAAAAGTCGGAGCTGAAGTTGCGAGTCGAAGGTTTAAAATCAATCGGAATTTTCGACCTTTCGGCGTCAGAATCGAAGCTCCTTAACACAAAATTTCGCGCGAGTACTTGGGCAGTTACGGGCTTCATTTAACCCGAAACCGCCCAAGTACTCACGTGTCGCCCCCCCCCCCGACACGCGAGCGATTTTTCAATATTAATAATATTTGATGTGAAGCAAATCAATCGTCTGGCGCCATAAACTTTGTCGCCCTTCATTATGCTGCACTAGGCTTGGCTTGCCCTGCCATAGGTCGGGCCCTGATTAAAGCTAGGCCGTAATATCCATAGATGCCACAGAGCATTGTGGAGCATGTTTCCAATATGTTTTACACAGAAGTTAAATTGTAATATAAACTACTTTAATATAAACCCAACTTCCACGCGAACGAAGTCGCGGGCACAGCTAGTATCAAATAAATTCATAACATAAATAAAAAAAAAGTTAACCTTTCACCACCTAGCAACTAAGTACTTTTGTTATACAGCCATTTACCACATATGTGAGAGACCCTGGAGTAAAATCGATGTTTCTTTGTCAGGTTTTGGGCCTAAACCTCACATTAAACAACGATTTTACTCCAGTAAAATACTTTGTAGATGGTTAAGGTCATATCTCCAAAAGCAAGTAGTAGGTGATTTAGGGTTAATATATGAAACATTTTCCAACACATTTGTTATTTAATGTTATGTAAAGAAGCCACGAGTGGGTGTTATTAATATATTACAAATCACCCTGTATGTGATGCAACTGTCATAATTCCTATCTCTTTAAACTTTTCTCTAAGGGAAACTCGTCTCCCTAGTTGATATATCGCACGCTCTGACACATGCACATTTTGAAGAATAAAAATAGTTTGTAAATCAGCCGCCTTGTCCCAAAGCAATATGCCGTACCTACGACACGACGCTGTGAAGATAATCAAAATATACTAGTCGAGATGTTTCTACATCCGTAAGCTGTCTAACTTGCTGACAGTTTAAGCTACAGAACTAAGACATAATATTTGGGTGCCCCACTGTAACATACTGTCTAAAGTAATTCCCAAAAAAAAAAATTTAAGTCGACAAAGCTAATTATTTCGTTATTTAAAATTATACTCGTGTTAGTACTTTTCACATTTAATAAACTAAACTTAATACATTCAGTTTTTTTTGGGATTTAGAAGTAGATTGTACGTTGTAAACTTGAACTAGTGTTCTATTTATTTCGTCGAAATTTTCTAATTTACTTTTAATTTTGAAAATAAGAGATTTGCTGATGACACATCTCTGTGTCATCAGCAATTAGAACACATGTCACAAAAGTTATTAAAATAAAATGGTAGGTACATCTATACTATATTATAAAACTGAAGAGTTTGTTTGTTTGAACGCGGTAATCTCAGGAACTACTGGGCCGAATTGAAAAAATATTCTTCTGTTGAGCTGTTTTTTCGAAAATTTAACTTATAGCTGGCAAGGTGGATATTGGTCTTAAATTACTAGGGTCGTTCTTTTATCCTTTAAATAATGGCATTACTTTACTATGTTTCAGCAGATCAGGAAACATCAACACATTGATTAAAAATTGTAGATGTCTGTGGTACTAAGTATGGTAGTGAATATACAGTGAATTAATCAAACTGAAATACCACATAAATCAGCCGATTATTTTAAATGAAGTGACTTATATATTTTGATTATGTCACTGGGGTGTATATATTTAAAAGCAAATGGTACATTGAGTGTAATTGATGATAACATTTTATTGACCTATACCACCTCTACAGTAAAGTACTATAGAGGTCAACGACCACATAGATTTATTTTTAAAAAGAGGTAAAAGCGCAAAAAGTGATGCTTTCTTGTTCCATGTGATATTATTTTGACAACTTTGACGTTATGATATTCTTTTACTATTCAAACACTTTTTTTATACCTTTATAGGTACTTATTAGCATTATTTCTTCAGGTGTTACGCTCATTTAAGAAGTGGTGTGCTGTTAAAATTTCAAGTTAATATGGGTGAGGTTTTTAAGATATCCAAAGGTAGGTTGGAATTATTACAAGTAAGAATTCTATTTTGTCCCACGCTGTCATAAGGCAACAGCAATGCAGGTCATAATTTGTAATGATAAAAATATCTCTCAAATTGAAGCAATATTTTTTACTTGACGTGCTCATCACAGAGGTATGTTCCAATGTTGGTCCTGAAGCGTTTATTTCCCTCGTTTACCATCAACACCATGCGGCATCTTATTTTATTTTATTTGTTTAAAAACTTTATGCACAGTTAATAGACAAAGGCGGACTTAATGCGAAAACCTTTCTCTATCAGTCAGCCTTAAGGTGATGTAGAAATACAAATGGAAGTGGGTGCAGTAAACGTGTTAGCAACTAAACTATATAATAATAAACAATACGTGAAAACGAAATAATATATGTACTTACACAAAATATACATACCGTCATATATAATATAATATCTTAGGACAACTCACACAACGCTATCTGATCCCAAACTAAGCATAGCTTGTGCTATGGAAACCAGACAACTGATAAACATACTTATTTATTTCTAAATACATACATATTATAGATAAATAACACCCAGATACAGAATAAACCATCGTGCTCATCACACAAAGTTTTATCCTGGGTGGGGATCGAACCCACGACCTCTTGCGTAGCAGTCGGATACACTCCCACCGCGCCACAGAGGCAGTCAATATATACATACCTACATAAATACATACCAACATACATAAGTACATACATTCATTACATATAATTACCTACATATTGTTATACTAACGGGATAATTCAACTAATTCTTGGAAGAATAAATTACGAACCTTCGTCTTAAAGTTGAAGCATTAGGTGCCATTCTAATTTCGGGGGGCAGTGCATTCCAGAGTACGACAGATTGAACCAGGAAAGAGGATCGGTCGAATCCAGTAGAATGAGCAGGAGGTAGGATAAGCAAATTGTTAGAAGATCGAAGATCCCTGCTATGGTTGGAGCACAAGTATTGAAAGTTACATGACAAGTAAGAGGGGGATGATGAAGAATTCCGGATAGAATAAAGTGTAGTGAGAGCGCGCAAAATGCGTCGTTGGCATCTTACCGCTTGTATCTATCCACGTTCGTTGGTTTCAACCGATACCGGATGTTTTTGTCAGATTCATACTTTTAAACTGAACATTAAGTTAAATAGTAGGGGAAGTCGGGGCACCTTGATACGATTTTCTTTTAAACCCTTAAAAAACTCGGAAAATTGACAATTTTAACTATGTAAAGTATGGTAATGCATTTAGTGTATATATTTAACTTTATTATTCCGAATTTCGTTATAATATCATTCAGAAAAAATATTAGCGCATAATTACGAAAAAACAATTTTATCAAACTGTCTCACTCGTGAGGTACATTAATATTTCAACTAATTAATTAATTAATCATAAATAATTTATTTAACAGTCCAAATCCTGTTCACAATGTGATGTAAAATGTAATAATCACTTAACTTTTAATAATAACTATGGATTACGTACTACGGGACGCAATGAGCACGATAGCGAGAAGAACACACGACAACTTGAATGGCTTATAACTCTGCAAGTTTTCAATATTTTCATTTTCTATTTTATTATGTAATTTCTTGAAGTGAAAATCTTGTTGGGGTGTCTGAGCTTTGCACTCTATCAAAAATTACTTGGTTATTGCCGTAATATCGTTAGAAGTAAGTTTTTCTAAGTAACATTACATAGCAGTAACAAGACGTCAATTAAACAAGGCTTTGAAGTATGATATTTTCGCAGTAAGATCGTTCGCAGTGTTTTTCGATGTAACGAAACATCACGGCAACAAAACCTCGATTGCACAAGGCTTCGCAGTATAATATTTTTGCAATAAAATCGTTCGCAGTACAGTTTTTCGATGTAACAAAACATCGCAGTAACAAGTCATTGATTGAACAAGGCGTCGCAGTATAGAGATATCGTTGAAAGGTTTTCGAAGAAACAAAATTAGATGGTACGGCTTTCGCACTCAAGTAGGTATTCCTTATGAAGGACATGTAGGTACCTAAGAACTGCTTATCAAAAAACTGCGCAGAAAACAGTGTAGGTCCACTAATAGGCTTAGACAAATCACACTTGAAAGTAGGTAAACAGGAAAGGATTTTAGTCTATGTAATGTCGACTATAATATATGTGCCCCATGTATCAATATACCGCTCCCACCTATATTTATACTTTCATTACGTTCGCATAGAAAGTCCAACTATTGTTATCGTAGGTATGTAATAAAAAAGAATTAGAATGCCAAATATGTGAATTTGGAAGTGATAGAGATAAATAATTATTCAACTCTATCACTTCCAAATTCACATATTTGGCATTCTAATTCTTTTACGAAGCTGTGGCGGTTTGTGCAAATTCTGGTTGATGCTGGAATATTGATTTATTTATTAAGCACACAAATACAAAGCAACCAGCATAATTACACACATAACTTATATATGTATATATATAAAAATAAATAAATATATACAGGGTGTATTTTTGAAACGGGTCAGTAAGGGCAAGTACCTTAACCGTTGCAGTTACAGCAAAACGTTCTTAGAAGACCTTCCCTAACTTTTTGACATACTTTGAACTGCATTCACAGATTTTGTAAAAAACTTACAGTTGGCAAAAAAAATGCAAAAAGTCCAAAAATTTTTTTTTTATGCCAATCGATTCTATTTTATGTGGGGATCAAAAAACTCTATGAAACCATTTTAGCTTTCAGTACTAGAAAAGACAGAAATCTCCAAAAACGTTTCCCATACATTTCCTACGGAAATATGATAAATCAACTCGAAACTCATAGGACAGGTAAAATTTTAAACTTTTTTAAATAAAAAAAATCATTTAAACATTTTAGAAATTGGTTTATGAAATAAATTGCTCAAAATGATTTCCATTTTCACGAATACATAAGTCTATCCTTTTTTGCACTGAACGAATGGCGGCTAATAATGTT
Organism: Herminia tarsipennalis; assembly: GCA_945859575.2. NCBI lineage: Eukaryota > Metazoa > Arthropoda > Insecta > Lepidoptera > Erebidae > Herminia > Herminia tarsipennalis. The sequence continues at coordinate 26,042,801 of OX243831.2, read as the reverse complement.
CTGGGATGAATATTACGTAAAATGGTCATTAATGCATCCTTGAGCTCTTGAACACTGGCGTACGTCGTCTTATACACCTCGTTTTTCACGAAGCCCCATAAAAAAAAATCAAGTGGTGTTAGATCGGGGCTACGAGGTGGCCACTGTGTTGGACCATGTGTACCTATCCACTGTGTACCGAATAGGCGGCTCAAATTGGAACGTGAAAGGTGACTGTTATGTGGCGGAGCACCATCTTGTTGAAAATGAACTTTTCGCAATTCCGACAGGGGCCATTCGTCCATCTCGTTTTCAAGATGGTGTAAAATGACTTCATTATACATGGCAGAATTCAGTTTCCCTTCATAAAATTCCACCATTATAACTCGATTGGACATTATACCACACCAACAGTTGAATGAGAAGCGAACCTGATTATGACTTGCCGTAACTCTTAGTGGATTTTCTTTGGACCAATAGTGGTGATTTTTTCTGTTGTACATACCGTTATTGGAAAAATTCGTTTCGTCTGACCACAGTATGTAATTTAAAAATTCATGATCTCTGCTTATTTTTCCTCTTAGCCACCTGCAAAAAGTAAGCCTTCGAACATCATCACCCGGATGTAACACTTGAACTATGCGCCCATATCGATAGCACTTGTAGCCGTATTTCTTCCATATCTTTATCACAAGGGAGTGGGATACACCTACTTCAAAGGCGACATGCCTGGACGATACCTCTGGATATGCTTCGACATAAGTCAGAACCGCAATCTCCGTGTCCATGTCCACACGAGGCTGCCGCTTTCTTTTGAAAGAACCCTGCAATTCCAGGTTTTTCAAAAGATTTCTAATAACCTTTCTTGTTGGCACATGTCGCAACGGATACTTATTGCGGTACCACACTAATGCAGCTCCCGCATTTCGATTATTGACAAAATACGCTTCTAATAAGTCAATTTTTTCACGATTAGAAGACATTTTAGCGAAAATCCTTAATTAATAATAACTCATACGAAGTTTCTCAGCTGACACACAGATTTTCGAATGAAATTCGAAATTTGAAGGTAAAAATTATTTTTATTTACTTTACAGTCAATTCTACCCACTTCCTGGCCATAACAAAAAGTTCGACCATCGTAGAAATTTGTTTCTGTTGCCGAAATGTATGGGAAACGTTTTTGGCGATTTCTGTCTTTTCTAGTACTGAAAGCTAAAATGGTTTCATAGAGTTTTTTGATCCCCACATGAAATAGAATCGATTGGCATAAAAAAAAATTTTTTGGACTTTTTGCATTTTTTTTGCCAACTGTAAGTTTTTTACAAAATCTGTGAATGCAGTTCAAAGTATGTCAAAAAGTTAGGGAAGGTCTTCTAAGAACGTTTTGCTGTAACTGCAACGGTTAAGGTACTTGCCCTTACTGACCCGTTTCAAAAATACACCCTGTATATTATACATAACATTTTTTGTGTACATCATTTTAAGTAATTATACAAATTACAGGTATGCATGACACTCGTAGGTATAAAATTTAAGTCTAATGGACAAATACTAATTCTAAAAAATATTAAATATGTAACTAACTACCTACTTATTATTAGGTTTTATCGGTAATTCTGTATCAGGAAGTGTCTGTATGATGGGAATTTCATTAAAAATATACCAATAGTGTTGTTTGTTACAATAGATAATTATCTCCCTACGTGTCAAAGGACTATTAAAAGTAATATTCAGAGAAGAGATTGGTATGTCAAATATACGTGTATACAGTATAAGTCTATTGGCTAAATCTAAAATTAAAATAATTAATAAAGCGTCTTCCAGACGGTTGGAAACAAACGTAAAAACCAAGCTGACCTTGCTGGTTTCTAACAGTGTAGATGGTTGTTTCAAACCAAGTACCAAGTAAAAACGGTGGGCCACACAAAGCTCCCGCCAAGGTCACCTTGGTTTGTACGCTTGTTTCCAACCGTCTGGAACATGCTTAAACGATGCATCCATTGAACCGTTGAAAATACGATGAAGCATCAATACGTCACTGATATCGCGCCTGACAGATTAAGCTTATTATTTTGAAATATAATAATCTGTCTTTATAGTCGGTGATTGACTTACGGATACTATTTTTTATGCACATTATTGTACGAAGCGAGTTTGAAACGATTCTATACTGTTTATATGTATTGAGTACAACGGAGACCTTATGGGAGAGCAATATTCTAGAATGCTTCTGACCAAAGTATTATAGAGTAAAATAAGGCTACTATTATTTTGAAATGGTTTAGACATTCGAATTATAAAACCTAAAGTTTTATTGGCTATAAGCATGACATTGGCTACGTGTTGGCGGAAAGATAAAGAAGAATCAATATATACCTACTTGCACCTACAAACTGGTCTAATTACTTACAGATAAGCGTCATAGGAGCTCCAGCAGTCTGGCTGGCGTCGCGTTAGAAGGAACACGTTCGGAGCGTAAACTGGAGATAAATGGTGTGTTTTGATTTGTTTCAACATTTCGTAACTATTCACCAACTAAGCTGTACTTCTTCTTGTTGGTAGCATAAAACAAAAATAAGTAGATAGGTAAATCGCCATCCATAAAGCTAATCTAAATTTAAAAAAAAAATATTTATTCATTTATGACTTATTAACTAACAAAACCACAGTTTTATTGTTACATATTTATTTTTTGACTTAGACTTACTGATCAAAATGAGAATGGAGTCCTGGGGTAGGTATGTCCATGTTAACAATGTTTGAGGTCATTCCTCCTAAATGGCACTACCTACGCCGAACTCTGGTACTTACAAACCAATTGCACTTTGTTAAGTGACGTACAGACTATAGTACTATTACTTATTCTGTGGTACAGTGTAGATATTAGGCACCTATGTTTTTATCGAATATTTTATTTTTTAGTTTCCATTCCGGAAGTAGAAGACCAGTTTGCAGTAGCTGAAAAAAGATGTGACAATCTACAGGATAAAATTAATTTAATTCAATCTCTAAAACGAAAAAAGAAACTTAAAAAGCGAAGGTATTCCTTAATTATTTTAATGCTTACTTAAGTAGACATAATCTTTTATATCTATCAACTTATAGAATCTAGCAAAGTAAGATATTGGAGACAAAAACAAAGATGATTCTAAGGCACCTGTCGAATCGACGGCGATAAGCGAGAAGCGAGTAGCGATTTTGTTACTCAATACGCTGAAACGTACAATAGATGTATATTGTAGATCCCTTCAGCGTTAACAAAAGAGATGCAGTATAGAGCGAGTACTCGCCGGTGGCAGTGTTAACGGTCAGCGATCAACTGATAATATCTTTATCTCTTTTGTTTACACGGGATCTACATAAGTATGAACGTTTCTTGAACCATAAAATCGCTACTCGCTACTCACTTTCTCACTGTTGGTGGGACAGGTGCCTAAGACATAAAAAAGGCAGAGAAGCTATGTACAACCTAACCATATTCAGCTCGTTTTATGTTCTTACTGCTGGTAGTCGGGCTTCCTCCGAGAAACAACACCGGGCGCACTGACATGAGTCGACCACTAGAGCCCTGTACGATGTCTACTTGTAATTAAAATGTCTTGGTTACTTGGACTGAGGGTCTATGATTACGCTAAACATTGGCGTAACTACGGCAATCTACCAAACCATCGACCTCTGGTTGAGCCCGAGTACTACGAATCATTGGATCGAAATTTAAATGTTACTCAAATATAAATAAATAATTGACTATCTTATGTACCTATTTATTTTATAACATACTAGCGGACGCCTCGCGGTTTCACCCGTGTATTCCCGTTCCCGTCGGAATACAGGGATAAATAATAGCCTATGTCACCCGGGGTTAGTATAGCTTCATAACGTAGAAATATTTTTTCAAATCCGTTCAGTAGTTTCGGAGCCTATTCAATACAAACAAACAATCAAATCTTTTCTCTTTATAATATTAGTATAGATTTTAAGCCGGATCCTTATTCACGTTATTTTTTTCCGTGTCAGCGGCAAGCCCGTGCGAACTGTCGTAATGGTAAATAGAGAGCTGCGCTTAGAAATGCACCAACGGGCATGCGCAGCGGACATCTTTGAGCCCACCGCACATGCGCCAGCTCGCACGGGCTTGTCACGACAACTAAATAAAGATCGTGGAAAAGGACCCTGATTGTATAATTCGCAAAACCTTTCTAAATTTGAAATATACGCTCCTAGTTCGGTTCGGGTCCTACGGGTTCTGACGGATAACCCATTTGGGCTCGTGTAATTGTAGTCCAACCCGGGTGAAGTCGGGACTGGCGTATGTTATATAAAAAAGATAGGTACTTACCCAATTCTTCCAAAGGCTGGTGGAATCTACTGAAGCTAAAGAAATGTTTTTTATTTGTTTGAAGCATGACCAAGGTGATAGAACAACCTGAAACATCACCAAAGAACATTCCTAGCATATCTGTGCGTACCTATCCAAAGAAAAGTAAGTATCGTTAAATCATATTCTTCATATAAGTAGGCACTAAACTTATTTCATTTTGTCATGAGCTGCTATGACAACACTTTCTAAGTTAAAAAAATTCAAAATTGATTATTCATTTAGGATGAAAAACAACACTTGTGATACATCGGGATTCTGCATGCACATGTAATGCCAAGTTCGCAAACAATAGGTAAAACCGGAGAAAAGAACGTGGCAACAAAAGCTCGCGGCCACTCTTTTCGAATTTCCAATTTTACAATGTTTGAATGTTTATAAACTTTATATGGGGGTAAGGTGCTGCCACTAGTAGTATACTATACACCATGATATAGGACTGATGCAAAGTATATTATTAAACAGTTGGAACATGAGATAAAATAAAATTAGCCTTAGTGGGTGCAATATAGTAGGGAGCATCTACGGTAAACTATAAACTATTAACTGTAGAATCTGAGGGGCCTGGCGACCTGTAACACAGGTATACAAATACCTATCACGGGCACCAGTCTGTCACAAATGCATGTAAACAAAATTGTATTAATCCAACTTCTGTATTTTACCATTTGTGAAGATAAATATTTTTTTTTTTTTTTAAATGGGCTTAAATCTTGGCCTAAGTACCTACTGTTAATGAATGCTTAAATTTAAAGTATTAATTATGATATAAAAAAAAGAAAAGAATGGCCTTTGTTCCTCACGCAGAAACTTTACTTACAAAATTTTGTAAATTAGGTAGGCTGTTGATACAGACACTGTGCTTCGGAAAGTAAAGTGCTAAAACCTTGGTAGGTACAAATATTTACCACTAGCAGACCCGCGCAACTTCGTCTGCGTAAATTTTCCCCGTTTTTGCAACATTTTTCATTGCTACTCAGCTCCTTTTGCTAGCGTGATGCTATATAGCATATAGTCTTCCTTGATAAATGGGCTATCCAACAGTGAAAGAATTTTTCAATTCGGATCTGTAGTTCCTGCGATTATCGCATTCAAACAAACAAACAAACTCTTCAGCTTTATAATATTAGTATAGATTATGTGGAAGTTTATAATTGGTATGTGATCGACTGTGTATCTATTTACTTTTGTATAGCCGTAGGCCCTTAAGTAACAAAAATGCATTTTCACTTCACTTCTGATTTTTATTTCTACAGATTCACTTTTTTCGGATTCGCATTATTTTCAAGTAAAAGACCATAAATATCTAGGTAACATTCACAATTTTGAATTTATCGTTATGCTTAAGGATTTCTTGGTACGTGTAAACTGTAGTTATAGTTGGTAATATGGTTGAAGCTCAATTTTAAAAGTTCCATCGCCCCAATGACTAGTCCATATACCTAATTCTTTAATTTAAGTGAAACGGGCAGAATTAGGTACATTTCCATTAACATTTAGTGAATTTTGAATAGAGTATACCTAATAAACAGGATTCTATTGTCTTTGATGAAAGGAATATTGTTAGCAGTTTCGCTGATTACAGAGGTATCACCGCAAGCGGTGCGGACGCGCAGGCTCGAAATGCAAGCAAACCATCCCACCCGGGGGTACTTGGACCCGGCGACAGTGGAGCAACATCGCATGATTGGACAAGTGCGAGGGTACAATAATGCGTTCAACCGTCCAAGCCAAGAACGAAATACTAAGGTAGGTGGCATAAAATTCGAGAGTATAGAAGGTACCTACCTACTTCCATTTTAATAGGCACAGACTACTCTCGGTTTTCTGTGCGCTAGGGCTGTAAACTCTGGCTTATTTATTTAGTGTTTGTACCTACTATAAAGTACTTATATTGTAAAAATGTTTAATTAAAACTAGGTATTGTGGTGATGGCACCCGTATTTTTTTTGTTAGATTAATAATAACCAATAATAAAATAATTCCAACTTTAATGTTTGACTTTCGACGATTTCTACACTGTCGAAATGCTCTAATAAATTCGCATTCTGTATAAAGATTTTTGTTGAAGCACAAGACGTTTTCAAAGCACCTACATGTAGATGTAAACAGTCACAAAACGCGATTCTGTAGCGTGTAGCACTTGCGCTGACACTGATCCCATGTGGTCTAAGATTTCGTGTCGTTGAGCGATGTCCATATGTGTGCAAGCGTCTAGCGCACATTGAGTAGGTAGTGCTTATTAGGTGTTAATGTTTTATTAAACATGATTATTTTATTATTTTCAAAGTCATAGCAAGCTAGCCCGTCACAGATACCAGTTCTTTAATCTTAAATAAGTACCTACCTAAGTTGATTTTTTCGTTTTATTATCGTAGATCACGGATCACAAGACTTCAAGGTCACGGTTATCAGGGCATCAACGGTTCAAAGCAGAAGGCGATAGTGAGTATTAACAACCGAGAAATAAGAGAGAGTCTGATTGGACCGTCCTCCGTCAGTGTCTCAAAAAGTATATAATTTTGTACGTTTTGTATTATTTTTTTAATTTAATAGATTTGTGTACTTAAACTATAAAATTCTTCACGGTCCCGTGTATGTTGGTTATCGCAATAAAATGTAGCCTTACCCCAACCTTTAAAATTGCCGGAATAGTTTGTTTATCCATAAAAACAAAGTTTCTTAAATAAAATCTTATATTGGCATTATAACTAGGTATACGGGTGATTTTTTAAACGTGATAATGCTACGAAAAAAATGCTTGTACCTATAAAAACCGCAATTTTCATGGCTGTAATACAAAGTGTTCATTAAGTAATCACGGTAGGTATATATAATCTTGTACCTATGATGTAATATGACGGCAAAAAAAGGCGCAAATTTCATTTTGGTGGCTTGTCTACAACCTCACTTTGTTTAAACAGCCTTTGATTAAACACCTAAAAGACGTATTTTACCATTTCAAACGAAATTTCTTTAATTGCTATGATTTTGCTAACTATTTATAATGATTCTGTTTATTTTATGATGGCAGACTTCAGGATACATACAAGATACACGCGAAAAACAAAACCCTTCCTAAGAGTCGGGTAAAAATGCCTTAACGTTAAGCGTCGTTATCATATTGAAATATCCAAGTACAGTGGAACCTGGTTAATTGGGATCTCAACTCAAGTGACCAAGTATGTTGTACCATTTATTGAGGGTTTTTATTAATCCAGTTTTCCAATTAGGCAGGTTTAAAATTATAGTTGTCTCATTTACAGAGGCTCCCGCTTGTAGAGGTCGAAATGTACGGTTATTCAATTTTTAGAGGTGGAAATGTTAATAAAAATGCGTATCTTGGTGTCATGAATTGAAAATATGTAGGTATGAATGTACATACATTATGTATTACGTGGATAAAAAACAAAACAAAGTAATCAGTTATGTTTGTTTGTACTTGATTGCTAGTTGCTGAAACCTGTTTCTCGACAGAATAAATTTGATCAAAAATATTACTAGAATTACCAAATATTTGACATTTCAAAATACTTGTGATATATTAGTACTGGCAAATAATGCGTGTGTGAAAGACATTCTATTGTTTGTAAACAAACATGTCAAAACCGGTCCTACCCCGATTAATTTGTCTCATTCATAGAGGAAATTGAACTCCAGAGTTCCAATTATAAAGGTAAACATCGAATAAATTAGATCTAATTTAACCAGGTTCAAAATGTCCTATTAATAGAGGTTAAAATTTAATGAAAAAGTACCGGGACCTCATTGCAACTCTCAATAATAGAGGTTTCTCATTTATCCAGGTCTCATTTAACCAAGTTTCACTTTAATTGGTAAATTATCGTCAGAATATAGAATCATTGTCTCCTTCAATATACTTTATATTTAAACTGATATAACATGTCCTGAATTTACCTCACGGGACTGATCTTATTTATTAATAACTAGCTGTGCCCCGTGGTGTTACCCGCGGTTTATTAGCCTATGTGGTTAATCCAGAGTGTCAGCTAACTCCATACCAAGTTTTGTTAAAATCGCTCAAGCCGTTTAGACGTGAAGAAATAACAAACATATACACTCACATACTCACAAACTTTCACCTTTATAATATTAGTGTGATGATAATAACAATTTATTTACCATACAATATTGATTAATTACGAAAATACACAGTAACAACATTCTTTGAGCATATAATGCATATCGAAACTCTCCAGACTAGACTAAGCCTGTCCTGTAGGAAGCTTAGATGATCAGTATTAATCATAATATTATATTGTACATTACAGTAATAAACAAAACAGACGACTGTGTACTATCAACAAGAGTTATTAAAGTTTACAATGAATTAATTAAATAATAATAAAATAACAATAATATATCAAGATAATTAACAAAATTCGTTTTAAACTAGTGACTGCAAATTCCCTTTTACAATGCTATACCATTCTTTTTAATAGGTTTTCGGTCTCGTCATAAGTCCAGTTCAGTAGTTCCTTATTTAGCTTAGCCTAAGCATCACGGAAAGTTAAAATATACAGTTTCAGAGTGCTATTTATTTTGTTGTATACATATGACTCTGAGCCCCTCTTTGTGGCATAAGAGCGTGACTTTCTTAATATACAATCTCCTGATGATGAGAACCTGGGAGATGCGGAAGAGATCAACAGTTGGATAACGAAAAGGTTTCCTCAGTATCGTCTTTAATATTTCTCGCTGGGCACACTCTAACGTGAGAAGTAAGAATAGGCACAATAATTCACTTCATGCTCATTGCTCAAGTAAGAATCTATCTTAGTGCACTGAGTCGTACCAATAAGATAACGAAACCAATTCAGAGAAATACCCCTGATCCCAACAAGTTTCAGCTTTCCTAGCAGGATCGGAATTGAAACATTATCAAATGCTTTTCCCAATGAATCCCAGCGAAAACAGAATTGCTGGTTAGAAAGAATATTACTAGCTTCCATTCATTAGAAGAATTCTTTCTAATAGTTCAGAAATAGTGCAGAGTAGAGAGATGGGTCTGAAGCTGTCAGGATCCCTGGTTGCACCCGCCTTGTGAATTGGTACGACAACAACTGTTTTCCAAACGTCTGGAAATATGTATATTCGAGTCTAGACTAAGATAGAAAATGTGAGTCAGGGATCCTAACATAAAACTTTTTATGCGTTTTAAAAAACTGTTAGAAATTCTACCTATACCTACCTGGAGCGGCAATGTCATTAAGTTGGTGGATTATATTCCCAATTTCCTCTAGGTTGGTAGGATGCATAAAAATGAGTTCAGTGGAGAGAAAGGTATCCTGACTCTGGAGGTTCAAGCGTCCCCCTTATATTGAGGTATGGGGATTTTTTTTCGGGATATAAGATCGGTCCGTGAGAAGATTCAGGAAATGTTAGATCAGTTTAAATATAACATATTTTGAGGATGATTTAACAATTACTTGAATATATCAACATCATATTGATAACGACTCAAAGCAAACAGCAAATAGCGTTAAGGCATTTTTAAGAAATTAATTAGCATCAGTGTAAGAGTGACTTGCAAATGGCCCAGATTTAAATCCAATACAGAATTTGTGGCATATTGTAAAGAAAACATTACCACAGTATATATTTAGCACACACGAAATTTTTGTTTTTTTTTTTTGTAAAAGCTAGGTGAGATATGTAAAATGTATAGAACTGAGTGAAAAATGTATAGAATCGGCACTACGTTAGTTGTAGAGCTGTAATCGGCAACAGGGGCTTTCCAACCAAATATTAAGTGATATTTTATTATTAAAATTGTACAATTTTACTTTATTCATCATTGTTATATAATATTTTTTTTGTTTCTAATTAGTTGTCCACTGTAATAGTTAGTCTCGTTCATTTATTTTTTTAAAAATACCTACTATATAATGTGTGTAACATTAACAAAGTCTAGTGATATTTCGTATTTTGTTAATTATAAAAAAAATATTTAAGTATTTTGTTAAGAAAATTAGTTATAGTAAGAGTCAAAATTTTATCACCTACAATTAAAACTAAAATTAAAAGTATTTAATATTATAATATTAAATTTTCTAAATATAAAAGTTATTTTTTTTTGTAAAATCTGAAATATTGTAAAATTGTCTTATTTTAATTAAAATAATTACAAAAAAATATAATGAGTGAGTAAACAGTGCTGCCCCCTAACGTTAATAAAACACACACAGAAATGTTAAGAGCGGTGGGCATGGCAGAAGTCATCCAACGCGTGGTTACCGACGCCCTGAGCACACACCGTCACGTTATGTAGATGCAATATCATTATTTAATATTCCCAGTATAGCTGTCAGAATTTAAGTAAGTGTAAATTAAATAACATAATAAATTTAATAAAGTTGTAATGTAAGTTACAAAAAAAAACATATACATAAAATGAGACAGCAGATACATAATAACGTCTAATTTTGGTACAACACACATGGTCATCGGTTACCAAACTATTACAATCAGACAACTGTTAAACATTAAATTTCAATAATTACAAATGCATATTATATTATATTTAGTTCATAAAACATATATAATAACAGGGTGCATGTACTAAGGTAAACCTGTGCCACAGGCGTTAAGGTGTTCAAGTAAAATATGTATAGATACCATGATGCTTTGAGATGTCGTCATTATAATTTGTGCTATTTATATATCTCGATTCAGCAATCTTTTTTGCCGGACATTCTTCAAAAAACCGAGCGGTCACAAAACAGGGTTTTGTGATCACTCGGTTTTTTGAAGCGTACACATGTTGCACATTTTGGTGAGTCAGTTTTCTTAGTGCACTCATTTACCTGGTGACCTAGTTCACCGCACAGTCCGCAGGTGTAGGTTGCTTAGCGACAAGTTCGAGCTGCGTGTCCATATTGTTCACGTTTGAAGCATCTGGTCACCAATGTGAAGTCCCGAACTGGGCAAGACGTCCAGTTGATGAAGACACGATCCTGATTTATAAGGGTCTTTCTTATGCTAGCTGTAACTTCCAATACCAAGTTGCATGCTGATGCGTCTTTTTTTCCCGATTTGTGGCTCAACTTCATAGAGGACATGTACGATTCATGCGTTAGGTATGGCATTTTGTCGGCTACAATTTCCTCAAATATGAGATCAAACACTTCCTAACGTAACTGGAACCCCCATAACTATGATCCTAGGTCTTCTTTTATGTGGCTCTTCCATCTTTAGTCCGGAACTGGTTAGCTGGGTCGATTTTCAAGGCTTCTCTATGTCGTCCTTTGTCTCAGGGCTAATAATTACACCACCGTTCTTGGTCCTACGTAGTCCTCTTGCGTGCAATTTCAATTGCTCTGGGCATATAATTTTTTGGACTAGAGATTTGGTGTCGTCACTGGATTTCGACTATCTTTAGAATTAATAGCTATTGAGCTCAAACTTTTAGGGCGCAGAAAATCATTATTATAAATCTTGATCATTTCCGCAAAGGATGGCTTCTCTCGCACTCACTGGTTTATTGCTATTTACTTACATGGTCTCCCTGATAGATTTTTTAAAGTCATTAAGGCATTCAGCTAGGTTCTAGTTTTCCTTCAAGGCTTCTATTGAAGAGTGAATCAAAATCGCTTTTTCATTCAATGACTGGTAGTGTACAGCCATCTGAGAGACTCCATTTCCGACCTTCCGCGCATTAGAATTGATCCTTAGTTTTTGTTCAGAGTTCAGTTTCCCGTCTGCAGCAATTTGGCATACCTTATTCAGATATTGTTGATGGCATCCAATTCTTGATATCGCTGGTCCTCAAGGCCTCAATGTGAGGTCTTTTTTCGGTTGAAACTGAGGTGTGCTGGGAGGGCTGCAAAGACTACTATTCATAGTAGCCATAATTTGTTTTAGTCGGTTATCATACTAGCATTTACTTATTCACTATAAATTGCAAGCGATTAGAAATCTAGGTCAATGATTTGATAAACATGTATAAAATTAATGCAATATGTGAATTATTTAACAATTAACAAAGATGCATGAGATGACTATTTATTTATTTTAAACTAAATATCTAAATTTATACAAAGCACAAAGCTCTCATTTAGTTGTCATTTTTCCATTTTGGTGTAGTTCGATTTTGGTACTAAAAACTGTGTTGGGGTAATTTTCTAACCCAACACAGTTTTTTTGAATGCCGCAAGAAATTTTATTACATTTTTTGGGTCCTAAATCATATAATATGACAGCAAAAGCTTTTGCAAATACTCATTAATAAAACTTACAAAAGAATAACTTCGTGTTGTAAATGATCCATACACATTTTTACTGGCATATGTTTTGTACTCTTCTATTATATTTTAAAGACACAATTAAAAATAAAGCCAAAGCATTCGCTTGTTAAAATGCTGTTAAATGTATGCAATTGCAAACTAATATTATAAATGGTAAAGTAACTCAGTCTGTCACGTTTTCACGCTTAAACAGCTAAACCGATTTAAATGGAAGTTGGAATGAAGATACTTTAAGTCCAGGACAGATTTTTTATCGCGATAACCGACATGCACGTAAGCGAAGCCGAGGGCGAAAGCTATCAATAAGGTGGAGAGAGGGCCTGGCAAAAAAATGCCTTACAATCTATGTCTCGCGCTTATGCGCTTATTACTTAACACTGAATCAGGAACCGTAAACTCTTAAGCCTCATTTAGGAACACGCGGAGCGCCGCGCGTGGCGTTGGGCGGCGCGGCACGCACTCAACTCATACATATGGCGTTGTATGAGTACGTTCACGGGGAAGCGATTGTACACGCATTTGCTTGAAATGGACCGTTTGTTGCGGCGAAGCCCGCGGCGTAGATCGCGGCGGTGCACGCGGCGGCACAACTCCCCAGGTTTTCGTAAACCAGGCCTTAGAAAGAGAGGTGTAATAAGAGTTCGGTCCAGGCCACTGTTAGTAAGTAGTTCTTGCGCCCATACTTATACCGTATGTCTAATATAGGTCTGTCCGGTCATGAAATCCAAGAAGATAGCGCTTCAATAGACGGTGCTCGAAGAAATAATGATCGTTATTATAACAATGATTATGACGATTACGATCGCCCGCCTGAAAAGTACGTATTTTTGTTATATTCTAGTCACAACATACACCTAGGTAAACTGATTGTTACTAGCGCTGGATTTTGAAAGTTTTTGGGCCAGTCTGACTAGGTAATGGCGTAGGTACCTACGTATTTCCGAGATGCGGCGCCAGTGTGCAGCGAAAAAAAAAAAAAAAAAACCAAAATTCTTTATTCACTTAGGATGCAAAACAACTCGTGATACGTCGGGATTCTACATGTACATGTAATGCCAAGTTTGCAAACAATAGGTAAAGCCGGAGAAAAGAACCTGGAAATAAAAACTCACGGCCACTCTTTTTAAATTGCCAATTTTACAATGTTTGAATGTTTATAAACTTGATATGGGGGTAAGGTGCTGCGACTAATAAACTATACACCATGATAAAGGACTGATGCAAATTGTATTATCAGAAAGGGGAAACATGAGATAAACCAATATGTATAACAGCATTCAAATGATTAGATTAAGATTTATATTTATTAAGATTAAATTAATACAATAACATGACTCCGCGGGCCTATCCTGGGAAGTCCCTAGATAAAATGATTAAATATAGGTGTAACTTATACAATGTGTAACAGAAAGATATATTAAAGCGAATGTTACATGGTCAATATTATTGAAGTAATACTACCGACTAAATACAATATGTAATACTACCGACTATTTACACGTAAAACAAATGACGAGACCAAGTAGTTACCTTGGATTTACTCGGGGGCGGCAGATTAACATGAGGGGGATACCTCGTACCCTGTTGAGTACCCCTACTGAATATTAGATTTGTAAGAATCTATCTTAGTGCACTGAGTCGTGCCAATAAGATAACGAAACCAATTCAGAGAAATACCCTTGATCCCAACAAGTTTCAACTTTCCTAGCCGGATCGGAATTGAACAGTATCAAATGCTTTCGCCAGGTCAATTAATCCCAGCGAAAACCGAATTGCTGGTTAGAAAGAATATTATTAGCTTCCAGAAAGCTAACGAGTTGTTGTGAATAATTCTTTCTAATAGTTCAGAAATAGTGCAGAGTAGAGAGATGGGTCTGAAGCTGTCAGGATCACTGGTTGCACCCGCCTTGTGAATTGGTACGACAACGGCTGATTTCCAAACGTATGGAAATATATTCGAGTCTAGACTAAGATAGAACATGTGAGTCAGGGATTCTAACATAAAACTTTTTATGCGTTTTAAAAAACTGTTAGAAATTCTACCTATACCTACGAGTCAATATTATTGAAGTAATACTACCGACTAAATACAATATGTAATACTACCGACTATTTACACGTAAAACAAATGACGAGACCAAGTAGTTACCTTGGATTTACTCGGGGGCGGCAGATTAACATGAGGGGGATACCTCGTACCCTGTTGAGTACCCCTACTGAATATTAGCTCTTTATATAGCGGCGCGCGTCTTAGCAGCCGATCAATATCTTAGTCTCGCAGCCGATCAATATATTAAATAAAAAAAATTACGGCTTTTCCGAATCTTAAGTGAAGAATGGGAGTTTCTTGTGGGTTCACTTAACATCCCTGTTTCGTACGAAACATTTTTTTTAAGACCTTTGGCCGCCATCTTCCTTTTCCACCATTGAAAGGATATACATCCTAAACTTGTTTTCTTCTCACCATAATAATCTTCAAAATCAAATAGGTATGACGACGCTCGAGTAAATCCAAGATAGCTACTTGGGCTCCCTAGCCTATATTCGATCGATCAATCGATATTGACCCAATAATATTCCTTTTTTGCCCGTGTCTCTACTGCACTACCAGTAGTATTACTGTTAATTTGATCTCCTTTCTTACTACTGCAGTAGTAAGTTGTTAGAAGGGTAATTATAAATTGCAAATCCGATAGCATTAATGTGGCAAAGAACTTTTAAATTCATACGTTTTAAATTAATAAATTATTAGAAAGTATGTTCATGTACGTTAGTAGGTAGGTTCTAGAAAGTTGTAATTTTGCATGGATGTACATATTACATACGCCGGCAAAGTGGTAAAATATTTTTTTTTAAAACTGTTTGTTTTTTAGAGTAGTTGACTGCCTCTGTGGCGCGGTGGGAGTGTATCCGACTGCTACGCAAGAGGTCGTGGGTTCGATTCCCACACGGGACACCACTTTGTGTGATCCGAGTCTGGGTGTACTTTGTGTCCGTGGCTTGTATGTTTGTAAAGTCCCCCGCGACACAGGACTTGTACACTAATGGGGGACAGTCTTAAAAAAAAAATTAGGGGTTATGAATTTCATTTTTCGATTTAGGGATCTGTTTGTGAAATATTAAGCTTTAAAGTGCAAATTTTTGTTAGAGTCAAGTGCCCTTTCAAGTGTCAAATTTCCATCGCGAAAGTTTAAAAACAATTGTCCCCCCTTGACTTTTTTCTCATCTCCAAAAACAACCCTTTAGCTAATGGTTGTTTCAAGGTATGCTGGGCAGCTACGGAACCCTATATTGTGCGTAACCCGACATGCACTTACCTGGATTTAATTAAATAATAAACGAATGGAAAAAATAGGGTACCTAGCTACTCCAAATTTCATTAAATTAGGTAAAAGCATTTAGTATCATGATCATGGAGAGACATACCAAGTAAACAACCCTTGATTGCGCCACACCTTTCTGTTACACGTTGTATATTAAGCGATGTATTTAGTTAAGCCTTTTTCCTACAGTATAGTTATAGATATCTAGTGTTATTGTTATTTCTGAAAGTGGCACGCTCCCCTCACCAGTGGGGTTCAGGCGCGGATCCAGCCCCAAAAAAGGTTGCGGTTATTTCGAGAATTCGTGTGCAAAAACATTTTTTCCACTGTTTTATAACCTAATGCTGTGTGTCATGTAAATCAATATTTGACTATGGATTCTAAAACTTCATGAATATACTAAAATAATTTACTTTGTTGATACTTATTGTTAAAATATTGCTACGAACACAATTTTTTTTCTTGAAAATATGTCATAAAAGAGATTTTTGTATTAATTTAGGTAGCTAGATGCGGCTAACAATTCACTACACCTAAAGCCAGCATCTTGGAGGGCACTTAATCACACCTGACGACGTTAAGGTCACTCTACCAAGATACAAAGTCGACTTCATGGTCAGACTAAATCTTGGAGATATTAAAAGAGAGAATCTAGGAGATAGAAAGAGGCGTCACAATAGATCTTTTAGATAGCAGCGACTTCTGTTCATAATATATACATACGTCTGTATGGAATCTTTATGAAATCAAGGGCCATTTATGACCAACTTTTGATTTACGAGTATTTAAAGTTTAGAAGTCAGGTCATTTTGCAATAGATGTGTTTTAGGCCCACCTGGCATCGGAATATTTGATGTCAAGTAGACTCCAAAAGGATTGAATATTAACTGAAAATTAAATATTTTGTACAATTCTTTAATTTTGTAAGATTCGTGTGGTGAAAATCCAAGAAATCGAAGAAATAAAACGTAAATTTGCAATTGTAATGTCAGAATTTAAGCAAGGGTAGCTAGGCATAAAACCGAGAATCGACCTCTTAAAATAAACAGTGCAAACGGCTAAGTACGAAAAAATACTTACAGACGGCCTCAAAAATGTTTTGCTGCCCAAAAAATCGTGGTTATATTATTTATGCGGCTCAAATGTAATTAAGACATAAAGGACAGAAAGGCACATGATATAGATAGGTATCAAATATTATGGAAAATAGGAATCGCCCTCGTGAATATATTATAAAAGCAATTAGTAGAAATATTAAATTAACGGCTGGAAGTAGTTAATCAAGTTCTGATGCCTATAGGACCATTGCTAAAGAAGGCAGCAACGAGGAAAGCGAGGAATAAACATTTTCGCCAATAGACAAAATTTCGTAAAGAAGTTTAGCATAATCTATTATGATGCTGTTGTGATTTAGAGGTTGCTTTAACATCAGCTCCTTAAGTTCAGCAGACAGAAAAATATTAAAAAGAAAAAAGTATTAATTTGCAAGAAAGCAAATTGAAAACAAAAAATAGATAAATTATGTTTTAGTTGTTACTAGTGATGTGTCGTCATTTTAAATATGTGTAATGTAACAATTTATTTTTATATATTTTTAAGCTAATTCATTATAATTGTTGTATCTATTAATATTTTATACTTTAATATTTTTAATGCTTTCTTTGTATGTCAAATAGTGTATATTTCAACAGAATAATAATATTTTTATTTGGTTACATATAATTGTAGTTAATTGTTTTAGACCGAATTTAAACTATAAATAGTTTTGGCCAGCTAGAATGCTTAAAAACTACAGATTTTTGAGAGTCAATTGTGTGGCGGTGTGAGTCGCGCTACCGACTTGCTAACTCACGACCTGTCTAATTTCAGAATTCAACTAATAGCTCTATGCTGTGCAATATGTTCCCAGTGTTTAAGGGAGGTAGGTATTTTATCTAAGGTCCATCACGAATTAGGTACAGTCCTACAGGGATCTTTTGGTGCTTGATGACATTGAAATGCGCATTACATGATGGCGGCGTTAGTTCGGATTTCGGCCACGCGCCAAAAGATCCATAGAATAATAAGTCTACTGACACCAATAAGGGTTGTGGGCTGGTGGTGTTTGACGTAGCTCTTCCTCTCTAGTTCCACTCACCACCTGTTCAGTGGTGTCAGATTGCGACTGTGCTGGGTTCCCGAGTGTTAGGTATTGTTGGTTTTATTATATTCGTGAAAAGCTCTCAAGGACTAAACACTCTTTTTTAGTTAATATTGGAATATGAATATGTACATAAAATGAATTACAGGAATCAAGACTCCCGTCATAATATAAAATTGTCATCTACTCGACGACGGCGTGTGCCGATTGAAGACCCAGTCATACAAGGTAATATAATCAGACTTAACGACATCTAACTAATTCTTTTAAAGTCCTTTGCTTTATCATACTTCTTAAGGCACCCATTTCTGGTTGTAATTATATCTGTTTCTGACCTATTCTGTATTCGTCTACTTATGGATTGGTTACCCCCGGTACAGCCAGCATTTTAGCTCTTATAAAGCAACCTTTTTCTACTTAAACTGAAGAAGGAGGCCATTCACTACGATTTTATTATAAAAAGTTATTTCTCAAAACTAAAGAAACGCAGAAAACGGCGGGATTTTTAACAAAAAGTAACAAAACCAGGCCGTGTATGTCGCACCATGCACAATGTAGGGTTCCTCCGTAGTTGCTCTTTGCCCCTTTTTTTGGGTGCCTTTACTTTGATATTTTTTGGTAAAAAAGTTTTTATTTCACACTTTACTTTTCGAAAGTATTGCTTTTTCATCGGAAAAAAGGGTCGTTAACTGTCGAGGAGTTCACATGATACTTCACCATCAGCGGTTCTACATGCTGTATTAGCATGGCATAGCATAATGTGCTACGCAATACCATATTAAAGTAATCGGATCGCAAACCGTGAAATATTGAAGAGTTCCGCTGATCGTCTATAGTCTTCATCATCAGTTCCACTTCACCAATTGGTGCTTTTTGAATTTTGCTTTTTTAGTAAACACACAAATCACTATGAAATAAACCTAAATCACTAATGGTGTGCCTTTAACATTTGTAGAGTTCCCTCGATTTCTCTAGGATTCCATCAGCAGATCCTGATCTGATGACGATAGAAACAACTTAGACATATACTCACTCAAATCATTTTTTTCTTGGTCCAGCCGTCTTCGTGTAATCGGTGGACATACATAAAAGTAAAAAACAAACATACATATAGACGAACGAACTTCCTTCTTTTTAAAGTTGGTTAAAATAGTCTCAACAGACCCGCAATATTTTTTAAAGACCAACCTACCTATTCCAATGACACCCCACACGATGGGGTAGACGAGAAAAAACTGGGTACGTAATTAATATATGTATTTGTTTAGAAAAACCTGTCGAGCTCAGTAAAGACAACTCGTCATTACCGATGCCAAAAAGGTGGTTGTCCACGAAGCATCGAAAATCAAGCGGAACAAGTATGTATACCTAAACACACTACAATAGTACCTAAAATGTACATTTTATAATTTATCAGCTTTTCCCCGCGATGAACTAGCATATAGCGATAACGGTGCTGACTATGAAGAAATATCGGTGAGCCGTAGGCTTAGATCAAGGGGACATAGATGCACGGGGCACCTGTTCTGTTTCAATACTGTTCTTTTTGCCTGCCCTAATTCAAAGCGCTTCGAGACCGCGTAAAATTGAAAGTGCGTAAAACAGTCCTTGTAACTCTCGTTGTGGAGAATAACCCCTTTCTCGAGAGTACCTGGACACAATATTCGTAATTCTCGATTTTTGTAGAATTGTAACAACGCTCTACACCATCACGAGCAAATAATGCAACTTGTAACAAACAATCCAGAACCCCTAGACAAATGGCATTCTATTCGATTAGAGTTTACGCCAATCGAATAGACGGATTCGGATAATATACGTCCAATTGTCAAAAACCCAAAAACTCGTAATCGTCCACTTGTCAAAAACCCAAAAGTATGATTATGTCCAACTGTTACATTGACTCTTTGCTATAATGATCCATTGTTAAAATGTGAAAGTGTTAAAATGTCCAAATCTTAGTATGTACAAAAGTCAAATACACATGATGTTATAACGTAAATTTGTCAATTTAATTAATGCTGAAAAAGTCTTCATAGAGGTTGACACTGGCCGCTTACAAATAGTAATTATTCATTTCGTAATGACGTTGTCATTGGTTTTCCTGTTTAATAGGCATCTTTCAAAAAGGAAAAAGACCAAGTTAACCTTAATATTGTTTAATAATGGAAAATAGCAGTTTAATATTTAGTTTAAATCAAAAAGGCAAGGATACAGTATTATTAGGAAAATACAGGTATAATTTAAATGTAAAAAACAAATGTGGCTCATCATGGAGATGTGTGGATAGAGATAGTTGTACCGCATCTATAACAATAGACAAGGAAAGATCAAGAGTGCTCAGGCAGAGTTTACATACCTGCGAATCCTCCGAGTGTAAAAATGTTGTACATTTGGCATATGAAAAATGTAAGGAGAAGGTTCGTTCAACTTATTCCCCAGTACAAAAAATATATGAAGATTCCTTCAATAATTTGAATATGTCATTAAACGACTCTGATAATGACGAAGCAATACCATCGTTTAGTAGTAAAAAACGAACACTGTACAGGATACGTAAGACATTTTTGAATGTTACGGAGACAAGATTTAGTAAAGTTGAAGACGTACAAATACCTAATATTTTAAAGGTAAAGTTTTTATTGTATGACGAAGGGAATGAAGAAAAAATTTTGATATTTGGCACAGACTTAGCCATAAAAACTATGGTACGAAATCCAGGCAATACATACTTTGGGGATGGTACCTTTGCAGTTGTACCAGTGCCATTTTATCAGTTATACTGTATTCATTTAGATTTAGGAGAAACAGATGAATATATAAATGTTATACCAATGGTATACGCATTGCTGCCTAACAAAAGGACAGTTATTTATCAACGACTGTTTTCGATATTGCGTGATAAGTATAAGGTGGTAATAAATAAATTTAAATGTGATTTCGAAAAGGCACAAATTAATGGTATTAAAAATGTTTACCCGGATGTAGAAATTTCTGGTTGTTATTACCATTACCAGAGAGCTATTTGGAAGAAGGCAGACGCTCTTAAATTGTGTGATACTAAGGCAGGTCGACAATATGCTAGATTGTTTTCAGTTTTGCCGCTACTTCCAACACATTTAATCGTTGAGGGCGTTAATTCTATTAAAGAATTTTATTCGGCAAAAAATAATGAAATTATTAGTTTTGAACAATACTATGACAAGGAATGGCTATCTAAATCTTTAAAAGCTGACATTAGCGTTTTCGGTGATAAATATCGCACAAATAACTGTGTAGAAGGTTGGCACAATCGGCTGAAGAAACGGATGCATGGGACTACACAAAATATATTTAAATTTATTGATCTATTAAGAAAAGAAGCTAACACACAAAAAATAAAAATTACGCGAAACCTTTTTGATCGTAATAAGAGAAAAAGGGCAGACATAATGTTTAACAGAAGATATAAAGAAAAGTTAGAACTAGTGATCAAAAGCGAAATCACATGTCTTCAGTTTCTAGAAGATTGCATTAAAATAAGAAAAAAATACAATTAATGTTAAAAAAATTATTTAACATTATATTATAAATAATTTTCTTAACATTAATAGCAATAGAAAGTGTAAGTGGAGAAGACATAGACATAAAGAAGAAAAATGATAAGATATTTTAAATAGGAATGAAGAGTTTTTTTTTATTTTCTTGTAACATTTTTTTAAAGAATAAATACTATATTTTTAATTTCAATTTTATTGTAATTTACAAGTATTATATATTATATTAACAAACACGTAGCCAACTTCTCTGGTAGGTATTGTTCCAGGCACAAACATTGAGTACCATTGCCTGTGCTCAATTTGTCAGAAGTTTTTTTTTTTATTTCGATTCTGTTATAGCCCACGTGAAGTTGAAAACACAATGGCAGTCCTTCTGTTGGTATATTAACAGTAGTACGTTCTGACCAGAAGGAATTATTACAATTGGACATTGTGTCACTTGGACCATATTTTAATCAAGGCGTTTAGACACATTCACGTTTTTTATATTTGAACATTTTGTGTCTTCATCAATTTGTCACTAAAGTTTGAAGTTTGGACATAATGACAAGTAGACGTATTGACAATTGGACGTATATTATCCGAATCCTTTTAAACTGACGTTGTTGCGCGCGCACGACTGCTAATGCTTATAATCAATTTTCGTATTTACAGTGTTGCGAGCGCAACGACTTCATTCTATGCGATTAGCGTAAACTCTAATGGAATAGAATGCCATTTGTCTAGGGGCCCAATTGCGTTTGTTACATATTGCAATGTTTGCTCGTGGATTAGAAATAATTACATATTATTTCATTAAATTAATTTGGAATTATTTAAAAATACTCGAACCTCCGACGATTTCTTTACCTACTCATTAATAAACTCATACATCTTCAAAAGGGAATTATTCGATTGTAAGGATTATAATATCAGGTTTTTAAAACATTACTTTAGCAGTATCGACGCCGCCTCTCGTCGCTGAGCCAGTAGTTGAGCTGTTTAACAAGCACTACGGATCGTCAGGGTTTGACAAGCAGTCGACTCTATCGCCACCATCACCACCTCGGAACCCGAAAACTGGTTTGACATTTGAAATTATTTACTTATTTTTTTTTAAACAAGCAAATAACAGTATTGTAACTAGCGAATGTTTTGTCTTCTTCTGAATATATTTGAAATATGGAACAAAAATTAAAGACAAATTATTCATTAGCGGACTGCACCATAACCTCACAAAATTGACTACTCTCTAGAAAGAGACAACGTCACTTTGTGGACAATACATGTCAAAGGCCTCACGAGTTTTTTCTCTCTTTCACTCTTTGCAATTATTAATTAATTTTTTTATTGAAAGGGATGGCGTCTGGACTACGCCATACCTCTTAATTAAAAAGTAAATATTGTTCATACGTCAATGGTTAAAATGCTGTTACTAATAAAAGCACAATGAATTACAGGATTTATTTTTAATTTCAAGTCTAGCTTTTGTCTTTGTTTTTTGTTTTTCGTTTACAATCACCAGGGTTTTTAAATGTAGAGGAGTAATAAGGAAAATTTGTCGACCAAACATACCTAAGTATTTTTCTAGAGATAACGAAGATCTAACAAGAGTTTGTTAGAGTTTAAATTAATTGTAATTGTTTTCAGTCTTAACTAACAACAACATGATTAACCAGCCGATGAAGATTACAGCTTTGCAACAAATTCCAAGAAAGGTAAATATTAATATAATTCAATTAGTCGCCACCTTCATGAGCCAGCATAGCGGAAAGTCCGCTCAGATGAGCGGCGGAGTGGAGGTGTAAGACGATAGATATCGTCTTACACCTCCACTACATCCACCAGCGTATAGTTGCGATTCTACGGCGTCCCGTAGAAGAGTCGCTGCCCACGATTAAAATGATCACGATCTACATTGCCTGTCTGCGGACCGCCTATAAAAACTCGAGCCGATGTGCAAAAACTCGTAAAAAATATATTGTACCTGTAATATTATTGAAGTAATTGAAATTAAAAGAGAAATTTAAAAGAATGGTGTTATATGGACTCTAGGCCACGGTTACACAGATGTCTTGCTGAAAAGAGCTTAGTGGAAGGTTGGTGGTTACGTCATCTACAAACATGCTGTGACTAGATCTTGTTCTTGTTTAGCGGCGGACACGCTACACGTGTTTTTGTCAGCCATCGCGTTACCAGGCCAGACCCACCATCTAATTATACTGTATGGTAAAGGATGAGAATCCTTTACCATACAGTCTAATTAGACTGAATCCCTGGGTCGTAAGGACTGGAATCTGAAACTGGTAGGTATTCAGTGCTCTTCAGTGGCGACTGAAGTTATATCTTCTGCAACGCTGTAGCTTTTTAACTTACACCTTAAAATACGCAGTGACTCCTTAAGTTAAACCTACTATGAAATGACTTCAGAAGTCTAACCCTCTGCTACGCCGGGGCTCTTGAGCTTAAACTTCCTGCTACGCAATGACTTCTATAGTTGCATCTCCTACTACCGCAACCTCCTGCTACCGCAATGATCCTCGAAAATACACTTCCTGCTCTCGCAATGATACCTGAAGTTGTACTCCTGTTACACAGTGGCTTAAGTAGTTACACTCTTGCTACGTAATGGCTTCGCTAGTTACACTCCTATTACGCTGTAGCTTCTGTACTTACACTCCTGCTACGCAGTGGCTTCTGTAGTTACACTCCTGCTACGCAGTGGCTTCTGTAGTTACACTCTTGCTACGCAGTGGCATCTGTAGTTACACTTCTGCTCTCGCAGTGATTCTTGAAGTTACATCTACTACTTTTAGTCATTGCAACGAGTTGATGTAACACTGCTCGCAAAGTCGCGTAAACCGCCAATATAAGTTTAACCTAGTGTAACTAGAACCATAGATTAGGCTCGGTGCATCACTGTGTGAAAGCACGATCATAAAGTTGATATTGCAGTAATGCAAGATGATTAGATCGCCGCGATATGTTAGGTCATGGAGGTGGCACCTTCACCATATCAACCTATATGATGTCCACGGCTGAGCACGGATCTCCCCAGTAGAACCAACTTATTATTGATCTTGGGGTTAACTGCCTTATTTGACACGCTTGGCTAACAGTTGACGTTCGCAGTAGAGCTTTTAAGTACGCAGAGGACGCTGCTGCCCGTCCTCCGGTGGGAAAACCCTTAGTCGCCTTCACGACACTTAACGGGAAGGGATGGGGTTGTACTATTCTTAAGCCGGTACCACACGGCCGGTGAGGTGTACTATATCATACTTACTATTAGCAGGCTCACCCGCGTCGAGTAAAGTACAAGAGCCGCCGCTACGAACTGCCTACTGTTGCATCTCAGATGAAGCAAGCTGGCCTACGGTACTACTACGACACTAACAATCATACCAATATACCCTTTGTGGTGTCGAAAAGCACTGCACCCTCGCATAACATCGGCGTTAATATTCAACAAGTACGTTGTTTTTTTTGTAAGATGTTATTGAGGCTGGTTGCATAGTGACTTTGCCGGCCGCACCGCTCTTTCACAAAGGACCCCCTGCGGAGTCATGTTGCAAACGTTTTGGTGTCACTGAGCTGTGAACGTAAGGCTATGGTCGCATTAGTAAGGCAAGGCAACTACGTTAAAACAAACTCGTGTATTAATAATAGTGACAGGAATAACGAGGCCATCCAGGTGAAATTCATTTGATTGTCCTGCAAAATTATTTGAATAAGTACCTACTCTAAATAGCGGAACACATAGTTAAGAACGTTTGGTTGACCCAGTATGTCCGGTCATTCAATACGTATACGATTAATCTGAAACTTGCTGGTCGACGCACTCTTTCCGCTTCTCCATCGGGTTGCTTTCAACCCTTGACATAAAAGAGGAGTGTTGTTTTAGAGCCAAACCATACGACTCGGTACGGCACTGCACCGCAAATAATTTGCCGCACTCAGGCGTGCGGCTCGTGCGGCGCCGTTGTGGCACCGCAGCGGAGTGTTGGACGTACAGTCGCGCAAATAACTGTAGTGCCGCTCCGGCGGCGCGCGGCGCAGTACCGCGCGGCGCCGCGAACCTCCGTTTGGTATAACATAGATTTTTATATACCGCAGCGGCACCGCTCAGGCGTCGCACCGTCGCCGTGTGTTTCGGCTCTTAACGTGTATGTCTGTGTGTACAATCGTAGCTCTCAAACGAGTGGTCATGTAGATTTACGGTTGTTTTTTATTAGAAAGCTGGTTTCGCTTCACCTGTTTTGAAGAAAATCATTTTTTATACGCATTAGCTTGTGCCCTACCTTACCATTGCGGACACGGCCTTACAAACCAATCAAGCTAGTAGAGTTAGTAGTTAGAGAATTTAGTTGAAAGGCCTGGCTCGCTCCTACCGCAACACAATATTGTATGTGTGTTAGTCCTAAACTGTGGTATGGCCATGCTTTTGCGACTTTGTAATAGGGAAGATGCAAATGTTTTATTTACGAATATTTTGTGAGTAAAATATTAAAAGAGTATAAAATAAGAGCCATTGTAACGTTTTTATTTAATTTGATATTATTTTTTAAGAATAATTGCGAATTAAAGTAACTTGAATTGTATTTTAAAACTCAAATCAGCGCCCAGTGACGTCACAAATGTATCCATGACTTGTTCAGTTATTTTGTAAAAGTTATTTTGTTGCGTAAATTAATTAATTGTGCTTATTAAATAAAACCGGGCAAGAGACGAACCATTCTCAGTGTAGGGTTCCGCAGCCGTTATGACAAAAACTACATATGAATAAATCCGATTTGAACAATTGCACCAGCAGATGAGCGTATGTTCATGGCACTTGCGCCCTTTTGTTAAGATACGCAGTTTTTTAGCAATGACTGAACATACGATCATCAAAATACAGGTAAATTAGCTTGAAGAAATTTTTGCGTTTGTAGTAGTGTATGGTCAGCAAATAAAAAAAACAACATTTTATTTTTAGTTTTTATTGTTTTAAAGGTAATATACGTTTGTGGCTGGAGCACACCAAATGCGTGCACGTCTACGCATACGCACTACGTACTAATACGGTCGTGAAAATGTGTATCCACCGCATTGTAATCTATGGAACTGTATGAGGCAGACAAGCCAGTTCCAAACATTACAAGCATTGAATGCCGGTTTTCACTTCAGTGAAGACGTGTATGAATTAGGTGTTCTCCGGCCATAAATGTTTTATTCTAATAATTCATCAACCCCAGGCATATCACAATCATCCCCATCCTCGCTTTCATCAGATGAATTATTTAAATTAATTATGATTCGTTCTGATATTGTGTCTAAAGCTGCGTCTCTACCCTGATATTTGCTTTCCTCCTCAATAGCATGCAAACAAACTTTTCTCCATTCCTCTACAGTTATGGCGTTCATTTTTTCTTCAGCTAATGACATTATAACCTTCATATTCATTGCGACATTCTTTTTTGCGACATATGTTTTCACTATCCCCCATATATTTTCTATAGGATTAAACTCCGGATGGTATGGTGGTAAACGCAGCACAGTATGACCGTGCTGTCGTAATATTTCGTCTATCTTGTACTCTATAAATCTCGCCTTGTTTTGCAGAATCAGTTCATATAATTGAGGCTTAAGCAACGTGGATGAATGCTCAATGTTTCGAAATGTCAGCCAGTCTATCATTTGCTGTTTTCTAGAATTACTATTCGGTGCAGGATTTTGTATTGAGTTATGATATGGTGCGTTGTCAACAACAACAACACTATTTGGTTGTAAGTTGGGTATTAATTGAGTTTGAATCCACCTTGAATAGTTGTCATAGTTCATATTGTTGTGGTAATCTCCACTTTTTTGGTCGGCTTTAAACATAAGCAATGCATTTGGTATAAAGCCATCGATACCACCGGCATGAACAATGATTAAGCGGTTGCCTTTCGATATATATGTTGCTTCAAACCTGAAGTGCTTCCATCTGACCAAGATTTCGAGAGGGTATGTGATGTATGTATATATGTTTCGTCGGTGTAAACAATTGGTCGGCGTTGTTCACGATATTCAGCAATTTTCATCAAATAATTAATTCGCAAGTATCTAATTTCGTGTTTTTCCATAAGAAGTTTCCGGTTATCTTCTGTTTGCTTCCAATTAAAACCTAATGACATGACGTGTTTTCGTAACGTGCTGACACAACCTTTATAATCGATATCTTCTTTCAATTTTGAGTGCAAAGTTTTTAAAGTGGGAACTTCTTTATTTGTGATGTGGAAGTCATGAATTGTTCTTCTGATAACTTGCGGTTTCTTTTTAGGAGATTTAAATGTTACTTCCTGATCTGAAGGACGACATTTGCTTTCTGATACTACCTTTCTGACGGATGCTATTGAAATTCCTGTTGATTTAGCAACTAATTGAGTGGGGGTCATAATACTGCTCGGGTTGTTATTACACTCATTTTCGAAATATTTGTACAAACAGTACAAAACTTCCTTAGTTTGAGAAGTCAAAGGCTTGCCTCGACCATGTTTTAACACTGGAGCCATTTTGAATTATCAATATAAAGTTACAACACTTACACACTTGAAATTAAACACTTCAACAAATATTTTAACAATAATAACAAACAATAACAACAATCAACAAATACAAAATTTCACAATGAAACTACTACGTATCTAATAATTATAATTTTTTAATGAAATGCGTGCTTTATGTTCTAACGGTATCAAGCGACTGACGTAAGACTGCACGTGGCACCTGCGGACAGAGTAAACTGGTTTATTCTGGTTTTGTGCGTGTTTCCACTTTCCACTATCAAGTGACGATTTATTTATTTGTTTTGTTTCGTAATTATTATGGTCAAAACTTTTTACCTATAGCTAAACTACTATCATCTAAAGAACGACACGATATTTTATTGTTTCACGGTAGTCGCCTTGTCGTTTGCTCAAGGACGTGAAATTGAATGACATATTTTTTTTAATAAAGTCAAAACCTTTTTCTTTAAAATAAAAACTTGTTTTTATTGAAAACAAAAATCGGAGTGTTGCTAGGGATAAGTATTAAATTAAATAGTAATGTTAGGATATTGAAACATTTTTGTAAGGGCCAGAACGATATAGTGGAAACGCGCTCTAATATCTAAGTAACATACACACCACTACATATGCAAAAATTTCTCGAGACTAATTTCACTGTAGTTTATTAGAAATCCATAAATGTTTTTAAAAGAATGGTGGACCACACATTGGTGTTCGCTAAAAAATAAAAACAGCTTCTGTTACATGTATGGAGCGCCCCTCTAAACATATTTATTTTTATTATTTAGATATCAAACTAAGTAGCATTTTAGTTACTGCGGTAAAAGTTGTTTTGTTGCATAAATTAATTAATTGTGCTTATTAAATAAACAATACACCTTTTCACCAAATTTCCTCAATATCTATGGTATAATCTTTGAATAAAATGCCTGTGTCATACGAACGGACAGACATTTTTTGCTAAAAGTACAGAGTTTTTAAATGTAGTGTTTCAAGGGACTAAACTACTGCGGTATGTATACTTACACTTTAGTTATTATTTATTAAACTTGAAATTTCATTCTACAGCTCCTACATATAGCACTTTTGTAATTTCGACAAGGGCTTTAATCTTTAAAACCGACTTTTCACCATGGGAAGTAATGTAACATTTACATTAGGTACTTCCCATGGTGAAAAGTGAGATGTAATGTAAATTTATACTTTTTAATGGATGCTCACTATATTTTATAATGGAACTGTTTACCTTGAGATATCATTTACATTACATTTCTATTTTACCTCTCGCCTCGTCTCTCTTCTCACGTTATGAGGTAATGTCGACTACTACTGCTGGTGTGCAAGTTTGCTTGCGGCATATAATATATACCGCAAGCAAACTCTAATATAATATATATTGCATCCCATTGTGAAAGCCAGCTTAAACCAACTTAACAACGCCATCGTTTACATATATTAGACTAGCTGTCCTGCGCAACTTCGTCAGCGTAAATTTTCCCCGTATTTGCAACATTTCTCATTTCGTCTTAGCATGATGTTATGTGGCCTCTATTCTTCCTCGATAAATGGGCTATCCATCTGTAACAGAATTTTTCAATTCGGATCAGTAGTTCCTGAGATTACCGCGTCCAAACAAACTCTTTAGCTTTATAATATGTAGATATGAATTATTTAAAGGTACGAGAACATTTTATTTATCCGACGTTTCGATCTAATTGTACCGATTGTGGTCACGGGTCGACTGATGGCAGCTTAGCGATGATCCGTGAGGCGCGGGGTTTTTCAACTACCCTCGCCTGGTCTTGATAATTTTGATAATTTGTACTGTCGGTATTTCTACACACTACACTTACAACGTCTTTACACTGAGGCGCAATGTCGGTACGGCTACGATTGCATTTGCTGATAACAGGGTTCCAAGATGGTGAGAGCCGGTATCCATATCGATTAAGTCCCGAAATATATATAATATGAATAAAAATCGCGAAAGTTTGAAAACAATAAGCCATCGTTTGTGTCTAACCAGCAACGATTTAATATGAAACATAAATTTGAATTAGATGGACACATTGGCCCAAAACAAAAGTCAACACGGCGTTTTTATCCTGGCTATTGCCATTTTCATCACTACCTGATGTCGATGGAAGTACATTTATCAAAATGTAAAAAATCGAAAGTTGCAGAAACTTGTACCTATGATTATAATCAGCTCGGCGAACCTTGATCCCTATGACAGTTCATACTAGTGACGGGTCGTGTCGATATATCGCAACTTTTTATAGGCAAAGACGTGACTTGCATTCAGCCACATCGATAAACATGTTTTTAAAATATAATCTACATTACTATAATTATAATGCTTGTTATATTTACAAGTATCCGTGTATTTGTATATGGGGTTGCCAATATTCCGATGCAGAGGTAACATGGTCGGACTGTATAATTTTAATGTGAATTAAAATTGACATTGACTCCGGACAATTGGAGGAAAGTGGTTGAAAAGACGAAAAAACTATGCTTAGATGATTGGAATCGAGACGTGCGATACGACAATATAGTAGACCAGCCGTTTTTAATAAACATAGGAGAAAGCAGCTGCAGTTCGGATTCCGAGTCTGAGACGCAATCGGTGACACCATTGTCAGATTCAGATTAATGTATATTAAAAAATCATAAATAAACCGCTTTTGTTTTATTTGAGTAGGTATATACAATAAATTTGTTAAATCTCCTTTATTTTATTATCGCAAACAACTTAAATGATTATAAATCTGACACTAAGAGCGTAGGTACTCTATTGATGTATTTTGTACACTCGTTTCCATTTTCGATATTTGTTTATCGACACTTTTCCGCACTAGTCGATATCTTCCAAACGGAGTAACTTTTGCAGGACGTCAACGTAAAGTCTGATTGAGATAATTTCTTGTAAGTGTTAATAATTATTATAATTCTAACGGGATATTATTGTAATTGCATATATCTGCCTAAAATTAATAAATATCATTTTTAGACACCGCCAATTCGATTATAATATAACGGTGACGCTACTACAAGGTTGTGTCGTGGGAATAACTGTCAGTGTCATAGGGATCAAGGTTCGCCGAGACTACTATAGTGACTGATCTGAGTGACAGGCAAGACACAACTACAGTTGTGACGTCACCAGAACTGTGGGTCGGTTTTTGCGCGCGATTTGAAACTGTCAGTTTGAAACCCCATTTTTGCAAATAAATCTTTTTTTAATTTTTAAGCTGTTGCATATCTTTTATCGCGGGCTTTTAGCGCGGCGACCGAATCAAGAAATTCCGTAACGAAAATAAAACTTAACACCCTCCACTCCGCCTACCATCGGCCGAGCGTTCGCTTAACGTATATGTATATGGTACGACTGTACGAAGCTCGCACGGATCAAGACGAGCTACTCCGAAATGTCCTGAAAAAAAATACTGCAAAAATAAAAAATAAATAAATAATTATAATTGCATAAGTTGATACAAAATGCTATGCCATAGCTTTACCGTGGCAGTCCCCGACTGCCACACATTTTTTTAATTGACTTGTGGTCTATTCTACCTACAATTCTATAAAATAAAAGCAAAAATAAAAATATGGCATCTTCCCTATTTGTTGTAAATTCTCACTGATTAAGAGTATTTTGAGTATTTTTATACTCGAAATACATAAAAAAAGTTAAGCACTTTAATTTAGTTTATGCACATGCATAAACTAAGTTAAAGTGCACAATAACTATGCTATGCTTGACACTAGCACACAGGCCGATAAACCGGCTAGATTTTTACCGGATAGAGTTAAAAAAAAGAGACTAAAAATGGTACCTTTACCATTTTTAGATTTTACCATATAGGTATAACTTATGTGTAACTTTGTTTATGCACATTTCAGGTTCTGAATGGGCTTAAAATGCAACAGCCACTGTCAGGAATACCACTCACAATCGCATATCACATGGGTAAGAAACTGAACTTGAATTTACAATGCCATTTCTGATGTCTAGTCAGCCAAGTAATTGATTTACTACTTGGACTGATAGTCCAGTCAGTTATTTAAGGGTTGAACCTCTATTTGGGCATTCTAAATGTTACCTCAAAAAACAGGGCAAGAGCATGTCGGACCATGCTCAGTGTAGGGTTACGGAGCTGTTATTTTTTGCGTATCTACATGGCACTTACGTCCTTTATTGAGAAGCGCCGTTTTTCATGACCCGTCTGAAATTAAGAGAAAAATTATCACAGCTAAGTAGACTTTACAAGTTTACGAGTAATAGTCGACCAAGTAAAAAGTAATGTATATAACGTTACTAGTAGTATGAAACAAAAACAACAGAAAACCCACTTATTGTGATGGTCAACTACGGAACCCTACATTGTGCCTGGCCCAAAATGTACCAAATATTTGCCCGGTTTTTAATATTACCTACGTCACATTTCCGTCAATCAGATGGAGTCCATAGCGATTGGCGTGCAGGACTTTTATTGATTACTGACAGCATCTGTTACAGAGTTATGACTAACTGACTAATTGTTATGTGATTCTGGCAATATTCTTCGGTTATTCTAAATTTCACGCATTAGATATCACGCGCAGATCGAGCAAACAAGATTTTGCATGACTGACGAACGTTACTTTTACTTCGAATTAATACACTGCTAGAAAACTAATTTTTAGGTTTTAGATAGCAGTTTCACATCATATTTCGTTAATTCCAACCAAGTGGACTGAATTCCTCAGCGTTTGCCAAATGGCGAACTCTGAGGAATCCCCCTGACTTACGGAGAGGTATGCCTTTACTCCACTAATGTGACGTAATGTAAAAAAATAAGCATTAATTTTTTAAAGCTTGCACTTTTTTGGTGCTCTCCTCCGGCACTAATATGATAACTTAAATAAAAATTTAAATAAACTGGTTAATAAGTAGGTATATTTATCTAACTTCTTTTTTATTGACATAACACATTATATTATTGAAACTTTTGAGGTATAATTTAGAATCCCCGAATACATTTTTGTACAAATTTTCAGCTTCTTATCTTTCATACCAAGGTTGACCCCCTATTAATAGCCTTGACTGGACTATGTGATGAGATATCTTAACTTAACTTTAAGTACCTGTTATGACCGAGCTTTGTATTTTTTTTAAACGACGTTTTCTAAAAACGAAACCTAGCTAGTAGATCGATTTATTGCCCAACAAACCCTAAGAACTATTTTAATACAAACTAAATTTCATAAAATTCATTGAAGCCGTTGCCGTGATTCAGATTATATATATATTCAGGTATATATACAAGAATTGCTTGTTTAAAAGTATATTAGATATAATAATAATAATAATAATCGTTGTCTCCCTATATGAGATTAACGCAACACGGTGAGGGCATAGTAGCAGCTCTTGAAATCCTTATGACACCAATAACAAATGTCTCATGAGGGTTAAATAAGAATACACGAACCGCAGGGCAGCTTTGTGGCGAGCTGAATGTGCTTGGCGACACTGCATACTTACTACTACATAGCCTTTAGATTAAAGTGTCTAACGGGCCTCTACGTGTTGGCTTCGGCCCCACGAACGCCTCCCAAATGACCGGGACTCCATAGTCCCGTGAATGGAAACGCCATACATAACAATAATAATATTGTTTTTATTAATATACAACAATTGCTTGTTTAAAGGTATATTAGATATATTATAAATAACTGTGACTACAACAATACTACACAAAACATAACTCTGATAGTTTCGCCATGTCATGTCCCATCCATCCGTCCGTTCGTCCGCAGTTTAGCTCAGAGCCTGTTACTTTCATACCAAAACTGGCTATTAATAAACATGTATACCTACTTATTAATTAAGTAGCAGTAAATTGGCCAATATTTAAGCACTTAGTTTTTACATTGTAAGTGGATGCTCCTACTATGTTGTGCCCATTGAGGTTGATATATTGTGTGAGTTGTCCCAAGATATTATAGATATTATTATTATTATTTACTCTTTTTTTTAATATTTTTGACTTCTTGTTTTTGCATCAGTCCTTTAATATGGTGTATAATAAAATGGTAGCAGCACCTCACCTGCATATACAGTTTATAAACAAAGAAACATTGTAAACATTGGCAATTTGAAAAGAGTGCCGCGAGTTTTATTGCCTGTTCTTTTCTCCGGCTTTATCTATTGTTTACGAACAGGCATTACATGTAAATGTAGAATCGACTTTTCACAAGTGTAGTATTTTGCTTCATATGTGATTTTTTTTATTATTATTATTCTCTTTTCAGGTTTGAGCCACGTGCCTTCGCATGGAACGAAAAGCGCTGCAGCTGTAGTAAGTAATCTAAGTTTTTAATGCAGCCAACTAAATTGAGAATACCTAAAAAGTAGGTATTTATTATTGATCTGATAGTGTTGACACTGATAATCAAGAATAAGATAATGTGAACAAAGATGAAACGACAATGGTGATGTTGGCACAAGTAGGTAATCTGACGAAATAGGTACATATTCAACAAATTCTTTTAACTTAAGTTTATTTTTAGGGTTCCGTACCCTTAAAGGAAAAAACGGAACCCTTATAGCCTTATTACTCTTACTTTGTTGTCCGTCCGGCCGTACGTCCGTCTGTCTGTCTGTCTGTCTGTCTGTCTGTCTGTCTGTCTGTCTGTCTGTCTGTCAAGACCCTACCCGACTACGACCCTAGTATTTTCCGTTGAAATTGTACGGAACCTTCGGTAGGCGAGTCCAGTTTTTTTAAAATAAAAATTGTAATTTAGACATTATCTGTTTGAGTATTGAGAAGTTACTTTACCACACGTACTTACCTACTCCAACTTTCGATGTGACTTGTATGTTTTAGCAACCAGAGTCTCAAGAGCGAGCGATCAACGCGATCAAAGTAGGACGTCGTATGTTGCGGCTACCTTCATATAAGTACATGTCCTACAAACGTCTTTTAAGCCTGTACCGCGAGGGAGATGGTATAGTGCCTCGCTTCCTCAAAGCTATGAGCCGGCCTCATTACTTCTATACATCATTGTACAAGTGAGTCAGTTATGTACTCTTACCACCTGCGAAGCCAAGCGAGGTTTAATAGCTTCCCTGTCCAATGAGTCATAAATGACTCATGAAAAGTTATGAAATAAAACCATGAATAATATGTGACTCATCAACGCTAGAAAATGTACTCTGGTTTAATGTTAAATGGTTTCTGCAATTAAACCCAGAGCCGTAAAAGTTAGTATCATGTTTAGGCTATAGTCGACTTTGGCGGACATGTCTCGGTGCCAGAGTTGGTGACTGCTTAAGGCCTGTACCCCTAAGGTCACGGGTTCATGTCCCGCCTGAGACGATTTTTTCCTCTATACATTTACATTTCTATGATAGTAGCCTAGTTGAATAATGTAATAGTTTGAATTCCATCCTAATGGATAGAATTCAATCCATTATCAATTCAATTAAAAAATGAAACCATCATTTATTCAAATACGTTACTTACTAGAGACTTGAACTCAAACAAGGTTAACAAGATTAGAATTGATTTAATGTGCGATCAACATTTTTAAATATTTATCTAATAAAACAAATCTGAAAAATGCCCGCAAAGCTCCAATCATAACCTCGCTTGGATGCTAGAGTTTATAGGCATACTCAGGGACGGAGAAGAACTCCCATGTAGGTAACTTTGGGTACGCCATGCTAGAAATGCACCATTTTCAATTCAGCCTTTAATATTTACATAACGTTTATTCTATTTTCAAACAGTCTCGCAACTAATCGCGAAGATTTCGATGCTACCACCTCGAAAGGCAATATGACTTCACTGGAGACGAAACAGAATATAGCACAATTTGCTGGTTTATATCGTGAATACGAGAAATTAAATAAATATTGTAAGGAAGGCAATTATGACCATAAATTAGAAGTAAGGAAGGAAGAATTATCAAAGGAGCTTATCGCGCGTGAACACAAGTTGCGAAAGGTGAGTTTGCTAATATATTTAATAGCTTCAACTGTTAATATATTACATAAAATATTAATGTATATAATGTTGAATTTACACTAAACAATACCATCCGATTGAATTCCATCCCAGGCACACTATCTCGAATAAATTACAGGTTGTATGGTATGAATATGATTAGACTTTAGCACACTGAGATAGGAGGGGTAGTTCTCATTTGTAACTTTTCACCTGAGTCTACAGTATGGCGGTACACTAGGGCGAAATAAAAAGGAAAAATTGTGTGGTTTTGTCCTATGACGTCATGTTTCATAGAACAAATGGGAACTATAGGCCGACCGCTTAACTCGTATATCGCCTGCGCGGTGAGAAGGGAGCGCGGGGTGATGTTAACGGGTGGGTGAGCGGGGTGCGCGGGAAGTTCTCTGTCCCGCGCACCCCGCTCACCCACCCGTTAACATCACCCCGCGCTCCCTTCTCACCGCGCAGGCGATATACGAGTTAAGCGGTCGGCCTATACCACCGCCATGGCTAAGAACAAACCGTGATCGACATTATAGTTGAGCAAGATGGCGTTAAATAAAATGAATATCAATTCAAATAGCGAGCGTTTAACACGAGTTGACGTGAGATTACAACTTCTGCCAAATGGTTCTAAGCGTTTATTTATTTGTTATGGATCTTTGACTAAGAGTATGCACCACTTATACTTATAATCAATTTGCACATTAAAATCGTTGCGGGTAAGTACTCCGTTAATTAAATTAAACTACCGTATCCAAACAATAAAGCAATGTTTGCAGTAAATATGTGAAATAAAAATTAAAAAATACACTAAAAATATAAATATTAAAAGTAAACAATTTGTTCAAACTTAACTTATTAAGTTTGCTTAAGGGCAGATTCGCTTTAAGACATATACCCTTTAGGGGAGACGGGGGATGGTTGACTAAATTTTGGCATATTGGCTTAAATTGGTATATCACTTTAAAAAGAAGTATTTCAGGCAGATATAATAATAAGCTTGGGAAAGAAAATAAAAAAGTCTAATAATAAGTCAAAATATAGTTTACAGAGTCGAATTTATAAAACAAGAAATTCGAGTCAACCTACCCCATTCGGGTATGTAGGTAGTTACATGGTCAGTTTCCTTATCTCAGTTTCTTAATGGTAATCGATTTCTTTGGTTCACATTAGAAGCCATTGAATAAATTTGGGATTGCACCGCAATCTTAAAAGTTACTGCGCAATGAAGGGACTTAACGTGGTCTCACAAATCACTGCGCAAACATTAGCATTAGAAGAGCAGCGCGAATACAAAAGTCATTGTGCGAGCTGACGAATAAGCGTGAACTTAGAAGCAATTGAGCGCGCTGTGGGCTGCATCGAGATCTAAAAGTCACGGCACAAGAAGAGATAACCGTTATGTTTTACGCGGAAGCGCCCTTAGATGACATTGCTGGCGAGCTGGCCCCCCTGCATAATCTTAAATGTCACTGCAGGGTAATTCCTTAATAAAAAACCAACAGAGGTGCGCTGCATGCAGCGCACAAAAATAGAGGATGATATATATAATCATCCTCTATCTAATATATAAAATTCTCGTGTCACAGTTTTCGTTGCCATACTCCTCCGAAACGGCTTGACCGATTTTGATGAAATTTTTTGTGCATATTCAGTAGGTCTGAGAATCGGCCAACATCTATTTTTCATACCCCTAAAAGTTTGTTTGTTTGTTTGAACGCGATAATCTCAGGAACTACTGGGCCGCATTGAAAAAATATTTTATTGTTGGATAGCCCATTTATCGAGGAAGGCTATAGGTTATAACATCACGCTACGACCAATAGGAGCGGAGCAGCAATGAAAAATGTTGTAAAAAAAAAGGGGAAAATTTACGCAGACGAAGTTGCGCGGGTCAGCTAGGTTTTTATATAAAAAAGGGGATGGTTATAATAATACAGTGAAATTAGTCTCGAGAAATTTTTGCATATGTAGTGGTGTGTATGTTACTTAGATATTAGAGCGCGTTTCCACTATATCGTTCTGGCCCTTACAAAAATGTTTCAATATCCTAACATTACTATTTAATTTAATACTTATCCCTAGCAACACTCTGATTTTTGTTTTCAATAAAAACAAGTTTTTATTTTAAAGAAAAAGGTTTTGACTTTATTAAAAAAAATATGTCATTCAATTTCACGTCCTTGAGCAAACGACAAGGCGACTACCGTGAAACAATAAAATATCGTGTCGTTCTTTAGATGATAGTAGTTTAGCTATAGGTAAAAAGTTTTGACCATAATAATTACGAAACAAAACAAATAAATAAATCGTCACTTGATAGTGGAAAGTGGAAACACGCACAAAACCAGAATAAACCAGTTTACTCTGTCCGCAGGTGCCACGTGCAGTCTGACGTCAGTCGCTTGATACCGTTAGAACATAAAGCACGCATTTCATTAAAAAATTATAATTATTAGATACGTAGTAGTTTCATTGTGAAATTTTGTATTTGTTGATTGTTGTTATTGTTTGTTATTATTGTTAAAATATTTGTTGAAGTGTTTAATTTCAAGTGTGTAAGTGTTGTAACTTTATATTGATAATTCAAAATGGCTCCAGTGTTAAAACATGGTCGAGGCAAGCCTTTGACTTCTCAAACTAAGGAAGTTTTGTACTGTTTGTACAAATATTTCGAAAATGAGTGTAATAACAACCCGAGCAGTATTATGACCCCCACTCAATTAGTTGCTAAATCAACAGGAATTTCAATAGCATCCGTCAGAAAGGTAGTATCAGAAAGCAAATGTCGTCCTTCAGATCAGGAAGTAACATTTAAATCTCCTAAAAAGAAACCGAATCGTAAACCTACAATAGTAATCGATAACTTTGATCAGCAAGTTATCAGAAGAACAATTCATGACTTCCACATCACAAATAAAGAAGTTCCCACTTTAAAAACTTTGCACTCAAAATTGAAAGAAGATATCGATTATAAAGGTTGTGTCAGCACGTTACGAAAACACGTCATGTCATTAGGTTTTAATTGGAAGCAAACAGAAGATAACCGGAAACTTCTTATGGAAAAACACGAAATTAGATACTTGCGAATTAATTATTTGATGAAAATTGCTGAATATCGTGAACAACGCCGACCAATTGTTTACACCGACGAAACATATATACATACATCACATACCCTCTCGAAATCTTGGTCAGATGGAAGCACTTCAGGTTTGAAGCAACATATATCGAAAGGCAACCGCTTAATCATTGTTCATGCCGGTGGTATCGATGGCTTTATACCAAATGCATTGCTTATGTTTAAAGCCGACCAAAAAAGTGGAGATTACCACAACAATATGAACTATGACAACTATTCAAGGTGGATTCAAACTCAATTAATACCCAACTTACAACCAAATAGTGTTGTTGTTGTTGACAACGCACCATATCATAACTCAATACAAAATCCTGCACCGAATAGTAATTCTAGAAAACAGCAAATGATAGACTGGCTGACATTTCGAAACATTGAGCATTCATCCACGTTGCTTAAGCCTCAATTATATGAACTGATTCTGCAAAACAAGGCGAGATTTATAGAGTACAAGATAGACGAAATATTACGACAGCACGGTCATACTGTGCTGCGTTTACCACCATACCATCCGGAGTTTAATCCTATAGAAAATATATGGGGGATAGTGAAAACATATGTCGCAAAAAAGAATGTCGCAATGAATATGAAGGTTATAATGTCATTAGCTGAAGAAAAAATGAACGCCATAACTGTAGAGGAATGGAGAAAAGTTTGTTTGCATGCTATTGAGGAGGAAAGCAAATATCAGGGTAGAGACGCAGCTTTAGACACAATATCAGAACGAATCATAATTAATTTAAATAATTCATCTGATGAAAGCGAGGATGGGGATGATTGTGATATGCCTGGGGTTGATGAATTATTAGAATAAAACATTTATGGCCGTCTGCCTCATACAGTTCCATAGATTACAATGCGGTGGATACACATTTTCACGACCGTATTAGTACGTAGTGCGTATGCGTAGACGTGCACGCATTTGGTGTGCTCCAGCCACAAACGTATATTACCTTTAAAACAATAAAAACTAAAAATAAAATGTTGTTTTTTTTATTTGCTGACCATACACTACTACAAACGCAAAAATTTCTTCAAGCTAATTTACCTGTACATATCTAGGTATCGAATACCTAAAACCATCCAGATTATATTTTTAACAGCTTACTTTTTTGACTGTCTCCGTGGCGCGGTGGGAGTGTATCCGACTGCTACGCAAGAGGTCGTGGGTTCGATTCCCACCTAGGATAAAACTTTGTGTGATGAGCACGATGGTTCATTCTGTGTCAGGGTGTTATTTATCTATAAAATGTATGTATATAGAAATATATAAGAATGTTTATCAGTAGTCTGGTTTCCATAGAACAAGCTCTGCTTAGTATAGATAGATCAGATAGCGTTGTGTGAGTTGTCCTAAGATATTATTATATTACTTTTATTATTTTATTTATAATTATCGAAAGTTGAAAATGGGTCGATTTCATGGTCTGCTTTGATGGGTCACATTTTTTTTTCTATAATGCAAACTGTGATTGTTATTGCTGTATTGTATAGACTGATAAAAAATATAATATTTTTAAAATAACATTTTTTCCGTATAATTCGAAATATATTTTAATACAGTTCAATACAATAACAGTTCGTTGCTCCACATATAGAAATACTCGTATACAGAAAATAATATCGAAGTGAAAAGTAGACAAACAGGCGGTCTTATTGTTAAGTAATTATTTTCCAGATTACCTTATCTTGCAAAAAAACTAAACTTCCTACTATTAATAGTATTTGCAGAGGAGCCATCTGAAATTGAGGATAATTTAAAAAAAATCACGAAAGTCTAATTGTCCGTCATTATATTCCAAGATCCCTGGCGTGCCAGACCTATTTTATTTTCTGACATAAAATTTAGGGCTTCGGGGTAGTGTTTATATGTACCCTCAATGCTAGCATACCAGCTAAGTTGTATAGACTGTCAACTTTCAGGTGAGAAAAGTACGAAAAATTCGGACTAAGTTATCTTATTTTCTGACAGTTTATTTTCATATTATATGGTGTAAAATTGCTTAGGATGAATTCTCAGACATACGTTTCCCTGAATTCACCTCAGGGTGGATTCTTTTGGGTGACAGATCGGAATTACAGATTAAAACTATATACTGAAAGAAACGATAGGTAAAGGCGCGTCAGCGTATGTTCAGCGCTTGTTAACTGAACGTAGGGTTAATGATTAAATTTTATTAAATTCGGTTTTTCACAACAATAAAAGCTGTAACATAAAACCAAAGCTCTACGAAAGTTTATGCGCAATAGGCGGATTTATTGCCACTTCTAGTAGAGTTTTGGTTTTAGTCCTGAATCCTATTGTTATGGTAATAAACAGTAGGTTTTTTTTTATAATCTCTCATTTTTGGGGCTTTTATTCTAGGAACATGTCAGCCCAAAGTAAACAATAGGATTCAGGGTTTTTGTTGAATGGTTGGTCCAAGTAGATTATTATTTTTCAGGTGGTCACTTACACGGGAGAACTCAGAAACTTTTTGTGGGGCTACATAGATACTTTTATCTTTAAATGACCGCCACTAGATAAAACAAACAGTTGAGAGATGTCGTAAAATCACTACAAATACATAAAATATAAATAAAATACGTAAAATATTTAAAATACGTTAATGCGTAAAATATACATTTTTTTCTTTTAGGTACTACAAGAATATCGGCCCGCTCTTGACCTAGATCAGCCACTACGGGCGTCCGCGTCGACCGTTGAGGATACCTATCGGCATTCCAAATACAAGTTAGATGCTGATGACTCCCCACAATAATTTTTGTATTCCAGCTATGAAATATTTTGTTTCTATGTATCATATTTTTATTTATTTCATACATAAAACGCGGAAGTTTGCCCCTGGAGAACCGACACAAAGCGAAAAAACTGGAAGGTTATACCTAATGGATGTATTTGTTTTATTTAGGTATATTAAATCATATAATCGTCTAGATATATTTTTAATTTTCTCTTTGGGTAAATAGGACATACGGTTAGCGTATAGTTTGTTAATTTACTATTTTTAATTCAAAATGTTCTGTGTTTTGTTATTCAATTTGATACATAGCAAGCTTTTTAAACTGGTCTCTAAATTATAAGCGACAACGTCCAGCCAGACGACAGGTATATGAGCGATATCTGAGTTAGTGACTGAACGAAACCCATGAGTACGATAAGAAATACGACCATAGATATTTGCGGTTCAATCACAGTTGTATCCGAATAGAGAAAAGACGCTGTGGTTACCGCAATCGTATTAAATTTCTTTGGCCTCGGAACTTGCTTTGGAGCTTTGTAAAGTCAGTAGTTTGGTTTAAATGTAGTTGTCAGTTATGTATTATTATATACCTAGTGTTAACAGGCAAATAGGGTAGCGTCATCCCTATTTATTTGTTGTGTGTCACATTAATTGTGTGAGTGTTAAACATAGACGTGGTTCTGGGTCTTTAGTA
Organism: Herminia tarsipennalis; assembly: GCA_945859575.2. NCBI lineage: Eukaryota > Metazoa > Arthropoda > Insecta > Lepidoptera > Erebidae > Herminia > Herminia tarsipennalis. Next base: position 26,000,086 of record OX243831.2, on the reverse strand, counting down.
GGTATTGTTCTTTATTATCACCAGATCAACTTGTTTGGTTAATCTTTGTTATTTTTGATTTCCCTTAATGTCCCTACATGAAATTGATTAATGTATAATATGTAGTAAAGTCTTAATCGGCTGCGAATAGTAAAAGTTTGTGAACTATGTCATAATAAATGCATTATTTTGGCTTTTGATTTTTATTAATAATACAATAAAATAATAACGAATTAAGGATAAGACAGTGATTAGATTATAAATCCAACTAAGCTTGATCTTATATTATTATAATCTAAAAATGTATTAATAGATTGAATTATTAGGTACTTTTTACAAGAATAATTTAAAAACTATGATAGTGACATAGCCGAATATTTTATTGACATTATTATACCTATATTAATTTCATAACGTTAAACAGACTCATTTTATTATATACAGAGGTTAACAACAAATACGATGATTAACAATCTAAATCTTATTTAACTAAGAAATAACTAGGCATAAGAAGTTTAGTTATTTTATTCTAGATAACTAGGTACGTACTTTAACTTGCACGAAGAACATAATAGGTATCTATGAAAACTTATTTACAAGTTAATAAATAACAATATATTATTATTCATTATATAAAATTTAATCTAGGATTATTTTATTTGATTGTTAGGTAATGACTAATAAATATCCTATTAGTAGTTCCTAAAAGTAACTACTAGTAAGAACATGATGTACTAATGCTGTTTTCACACTATTGTGACCAAAGCCTATCTACATCAAGCCTTTTCACGCGCTCCAATTGCTGGGTATTTAGTACCGGGTTGGTACCCAGCGGCGGCGAAATGTATAGCGATGTACGTTAGCTTTCACACGTAGGTACGGGCATACATGGCTATACATTCACTGCCGGATACCCGGCATCGGCTAACCGGCACCGGATATCCGGCAACCGGAACGTGTGAAAAAGTGTGTAACACTGACAGCTACTACTAACTACATACTGTTCTTTTGGGAAAACCAAATTTGTTATTTAAACGGTCATTAATTTGGTGAAACACGTGAAACGACAATAATATTCAAGTCTGATGTTATGCAGATAATACCAATATAGGTAAGTAGTCCATTTGAAGTTACTTGATTTACTCTGGGTTGTTCATTCTATTTGTTTCTACAGCGTATAGATATCCACCCAGAGATTGGTTGCCAGATAGACAACCAAACTCTGGGTGGAACCCAAAATTCTAGTGCGAACCAATCTCAAAATGTCAGATAACGAAGGTATCTGTTCATTGTGTGGACTGGTGTGGACTTTATTAATTTATTCTTTTTTCGTGGTTTATGGTGTTTTAAGTGAGATGCAGCTGAGGATTTTTTATTACATAGGTACCTATTAAGAAGGTATAGTTAAAAATTGTTCACAGCAGCATGTGTACGCTCTTGCCAGTATCAAACGTACCTATGTTATAAAAAATATATTTCAATTGTTACCTATATTCTCATTCAGAATAATAAATAATAAGTTAGATATTATTCTGAAAATACACCGACCCTTGACTCAACCTTGCATTGGGCTTACTTGACATGAATATCTAAGAAGTAAGTCTGAGATATTTGCTTCTATTACAAATTTAATTATTTTTTACGACACCCACATATATGATAGTTAATTGCGCGAGTCTGTAGAAGATGGCAGATTTTCACCATCCATCTTGTGGCGTGCGGCCTGCATGTACGCCCCAGCGGCGAGCGCCGGCCATGCGTCGGGGGCTGCGCCCCACTCTGTCGTGGACACCTCCGCTGGACGCTCTGCGCTTTCGGCCTTCGCAGGGCACTCCACCGACGCACACTTTGGCGTCTCAATCCTATGCAAAACACAAATAGGACTTAATAATCATATAATCATTCCCGCACAATTTTGATCTACAATTATTTGGAAGGCCAAACTCGTTAAACGACGTGGAATTCTTATACACAGATATACCTACACACTAGAACCGGGTCGAAACTGAGGCAGTTAAGATATATACCTAGTAGGCTAGTATATAGGTATATGCCTGTTACTGACTGATATTACCTATATCAATGCACAGCTCAAACCTCTCCGCTGCGCTCACCACCTCACGTTTGTGCCGCCACTGCTGCTGTTGGATGTACTGGTAGGTAGCGCAAACGTAGACCCTTTAAACGTCATTATGAGGCTTTTTGTCTAATATATTATATATTGAATAGTATAACTGGTTAGATAAACCGTGAGTTTGATGTCTGATGACGGATACAATTGGGTAGTTGACTACAATAAAAGTAAATTATTTTATACTAATCCGGTAATAGTAGAACTTAAAATGCCCTGAAAATAACTGTTTTTTTTACAATTTAACATGTTTTTGAATTTAAAATCATGAAAACGAATACTAAAAGTAATGATTTGACTTATTAGATAGGAACTTATGACATCATAGGTTGCTATTCCATACACATTTCTATAAAGCTTGTCGTTTTGACATTTCATAAAAAGAGAGTGATTTGACTTGACTGTCAATATCCCAATTGTCCAAAGTACAATTTGCACGGAATCTCAATTATTATTGTTGTCCTTCACCATCACCCTACCCACCATATATCGGCCCTATTGGTGGACCCATGAGGACATCTGCTTAGTAAATGAATAGCATCGAAGACACGGTTAAGGGATTCTCGAAAAATATGGCAACCAGTATTGACGTTTTAACACAATTTTTTGATGCAACAGTGCGGCACGTGTAGCGAAGCGTTAAGGGCAAGGACGATCCGCACTTTCACCCATCACGTTGCTACGCTGCTCGCTGTTACAAAGACACCAGCCATAAAGTCGTTTCGATGCGTCTTGCGTTGCCCGCTTGGTGGAAATCGTCATTCGATTGCAGCCGCACGGCCACAATCTACTGGAACCCGGGCGCATGTGCGAGCATGCTCGCGTACCCGTTAGCATGCTCTCAGCGACTAGAATACAACACACGAGCACGCGTGGCGGCAGCTGAGTTAAGGAGCCGTCCGCCTGCTGCAGCACGGTATTACCGAATTCGTAGCAGTGTAAATTCCATGCAAATACGAAACTTATGTTTAAGTTTAGAAGTTTGAATTTCCTCTGGCACAGTGCGTCATCCGACTGATGGAAATCGTACATTATTTCACAATTAAAAAGTCCCACACATTACCTACCAATCCACTAGCAGTCTACAATAGCGACTATTCCCTTTCGGCAATGCTTAAAACGTGGCTCTGGGTCTACACACTAGCAGTCGATAGCAGACAGCATGTAAGTTAAAGACGCCGGCCGTAGCCTATGAGGTCTTCATACTAGCTGAACGGTGGCCGGCCGGCTACTTGCTAGTGTGTGTTCGATTGACGTGGACTGTCCGGCCGAAACCTAATCGGCGGCAGTGCCTGCGTCTATGTACCTACAATAGGATCAACGTAACTTGACCGGATTGAAGTTAGGTTCGTATTACTTTCGCGCATGTCATAGATATGCGACCCTAAAATTACTTACGAAAATGATTAATTATGTTTCATCGATTAAAAATACTAACAAAATTTTAATTCAACAATATAAAAATACTATAATTAAGAGTTCATAAAAGTTTTAATTTAGAACAGTTACAGTAAATACTAAAGAAAGTTTGAAAAACAACTTCTTTATGAAAATAAACATAAAATATGAGCTAGTAATACTAATTATGACAATGTAATGCGTAATCGCATCTCTAAATAACTTGGTTTAGTTACCGCTCCCGCCCTCCGCTTCCTGTCACCATTTACTACTACAAATGCATCTGCGCAACCACTCTTCGCCAACTTCAATCCGGTCAAGTTACGTTGATCCTACTGTATGCCTACTCGTAAAGTTAATCTTTATATTATACAAACATTTGAGATACACAAAACACACAACATGTTAACAATAACGGAAGTTAAAAGGAGTAGGTGTGGTTTGGACTCATAGACAAAAAATACCTCACGCGTTCAGGTGACTGCATGGCATCGTTGGTGCTCGAGATCTCAAGGTCCTCCGCGTAGCTGAGATGAAGCTTCTCTACTTCATTGCGAGGCTCTTTTTCTGGAAAGAACACGTTAGAGTATTTAATATCTAGGTAGGTAGTTGAAGTAGGATCCATGGACTTACCCATGGGAGTGGCGGGGGATTTGTGAGTTGAAACCGGTTTTGGAGTTTTAAAAAAACCGGACACCGGGGTTTTGTAGAGTCCCCCCATCCGAATAATGTGGCTTAAGATGTGGGTTTTCTGTTGTTTTTGTTTCACACTTACAATGTTATATCTACTTAATAATATTTTTCAATAGAACATTTTTATACTTCTCATTTGATCATGTTGCTTACGAGCAACAGCTGATCAAATGAGAAGTAAAGCCTACTTAGCTATGATAGTTTTGCTTTTAATATCACTATATGTACTACTACCGTAAATTTTTTCACATACTCAACATCAACCATTTAGCTGGCAGGGGGGGGGGGGAGATACTTGACTTTAACAAAAATTAGCACTTTAAAGCTTAATATTGTACAAACGGATTCCTAAATCTAAAAATCGTCTTCCAAACCCCTAGAAGTATTTAAAACACCTATCTAATGTTACCCCACATGTTGGGGTAGGTGAGAAAAAAAATACACCTTCACTATACATAATATAGAGGAGGTAATTTTTTTGTCGGCGTAAGTAATATGTACATCCATGCAAAATTACAGCCTTCTAGCGCTTAGTTTTTGAGCAAAGGTGCGGACGGACGGACGGACATGGCGAAACTATAAGGAACCCTTGCCTTGCGTTGCCATTTTGGCTACGAAACCCTAAAGAGGAATAGTAAAAGCGTCGTAGGGATCCGTTAAGAACGTTTGATGCGAAGGTCTAAAAATCAATTTCGTTTTCATCAAACGAAATGTCTATTTGTCTGTTGATGTCTTTCCATGTACAAATTAATAGGACGCAGGACCATAAGATCCTTTTCATACGTTCCGGTTTCAATCCGGCACCGGCTACACAGCGCGAATATATGGCAACCGGGCCGGACGGACGTCAGCACATATAAAAGCTACCGTACATTGCCACACACATCGCGCCAGGTTATCTAAATCCTACTAAATCCGGTTTCAATCTGAATGTAGGACCTTATAATTGCAATCTTATAAAGTCTATATTATTTGTATTTAAAATAAAAGGCCTTATAAAAAAACATAGAGCGTGACCTAAAAATCCAAAAGAGGATCGCCAGAAAATTCATGCACTTCATAAAGGCTGATTTTTTGACATTACGTCATATTTGTTGACATGTTGACATTACGCTGTAGTTGACAGTCCACTAGAGTAAAGATATGCCTTTTCTTCAGTCAACTAGATGCCTATAGCGTTTGGGGCAAAGGTTTAATGAACTAAATATATCGTGAAACAGCATTCGAAAATTTAAAAAATAGTTGTCCAGCAGTAAATAATATTAATTTAAAATAAGCATAACGTTTGTCAGTCTTGCAAAATGTTGTAACCAGGCGCGTCAGTCATGCGTTAAAGTTGTATTCATTATTAGTACCCGATTTGCGCGTGCTATCGAATGCGTATTCTGAAACTGAGTATATCCGGTGAAGAATATTACCAGAATCATATAATATTGGTCAGTCAGTATAACTCTATAACAGATGATGTCAGTAGACGTCTCGTACGCCAAACGCAGGAATCTAGCTGACTGACGGAATGGCATTTCTTTACTCCACTAATGTGACGTAAAATAAAAAAAACAGCTGTCATAAAATGATTGCATATTTTGGTCCCGGTCTATATAAAAAGAATTTATTTTATTTGATTGTGTTGTAATTTTTACACCTAGGTACTATTTTATGTATTATTTTTTTTTACTTATTTATGCCTACATTTGTTTCGGTATCCCCTAGAGCAGTGGGTGGACGGGTCAACGTGAATTATTAGTTCACTCACCAGGGGAAAAGTTTGTGGAAGGGGAAGAAAAGGGAGAGCATTTATGTTATGGTATTAGATCACGTAAGAAATATTAGTGGTTATGTACCATCAACATTGATAGCTGCCTCGGGCCAACTGAGAGAGTCTCCTTCTACATCAACAGGCTCATCTTCAGCGTCATACTGTCTCGGTTCCCTCGGCCTCTCCTCACGCCGTTCTTCTTCTAAATCGTACCCCAGCATACTCTCCACCGTGTGGTGTCGTTTGCGTGTGCGCAGTTTTAGGCGTCGCTGTCGATTCGCACGGATTCGTTGGTACGTCTGTGAAAAAAAAATCAGCAGGTATTTACCTACTATAAAATATTTACATTTTATTTATTCAAAATGCTCGGCTCCAGCTCGTAGGACCATGTGTTAACCATTAAGTACATAATATTTTTTATGTTTTAATAATTGAACAAATATAACAGATTTTTCTATATACCTTTACACATAATATGCATGGTGAATGATAGTGAAAACCCCATCAAAGTTCATTGCGAAGTTTAGGTAATAAGTAAGTGTACAGACAGACAGTGAGAACGACTTTATTTTATTCTATGTAAAAAGTTATTTTTATTATCCTTTCTTTCTAACCGTCCAGCTTATAGTCACTGATAGTTTTCACGGATATTTGTTGATTAGCTACTAATTATTTAGCGATTAGATGAGACGATTTTGACAAGTGTGCTTTACGGATGCACCGTACAATGTGCACTCTCACTGTTATAGAAGTAACATTATCTAATATTCAGCAGAAACGGCGGTAGCCTATTGGTTAAGATATCGAACGTGCAATCGAGAGATCGTGGTTTTGAATCCCATTCGACGGTACGTGATTACGTGAACCCACTCTTAACACAAGCAATCTAATTAAGTTATAGGGGTTCACAAGATTGCTAGTAATGTTCGACCTATATTGTTAGTTATCTTATTAAAAAATACATTATTACACTACAATAGCGCTTGTCGCTTAAAGTCAGTTCTTTGATGAAATGGAACCTCATGACACAATTAATTAGCAAACTAATAAAATGTATGACATGTTATTGAACTTGCAAGTAAAGATGACAGTACCTCCCAACGTGCATCTTCATCCTGATGATGTAGTGGGTGTGTAGGTGGAGCGGTGGCATCTCTTGGTATAGCGCTGAGGCTGTACAAATGTTGGAGCTCCTGCAAGAAGTGCGCCTGCGCCACACCTGGGCCCAAACGGGCGCCACAAACACCGCACGATGATTTGCGTTCACCGTCCGCTAGAAAACACATGCATATACACTCCTGTGCAATGAAATCGCACATGTAAAAACATGTACATATTTCTAAATTGAAAAATAAACTAAGTTCTTTTTTATATATATATAAAAAATAATCTTATTATTATAATTTTTTTTTTAACGATAAATGAAGAAACGGGCAAGTCGTGCGCCTAATATTACTATTTGAAATTGTAAAAAAATCACCAAAAATGTTTACATGTGCGATTTAATTGCACCAGAGTGACACACTACGAGGACAGTAGGTACATTTTTCCGGGATAAAAGGTCTATCTCTGTGCCAATTTTCATACAGATTCATTCAGCCGATATAGCGCGATTGAGTAATATACATCCATTCATTGATTTTCGGCTTTAAAATATTAATAAGTATTTTCAAAGTCTTAAAGTAAACTTACATAGGTACATATGTTTTAAAAGTGAAGAGTTTTACTTACGTGAGAAGAAATCATGTGAGTCAGTACAAGGCGTTGGAGGTGGGGCATCATCATCTTTGCAGGGTCTCGGAGAGGCCGAAGCGGCAGATCCGGGGGAGCTTGTATCATCTCTTGCTGTATAGCCGTGTCGGTACAGAGGCGGAGTACTACTTTCATCGCGTACGCTCTGTCCAACATAAAACATTCAGAAGTTAAGAGAACAGTTTCACTTACGGCCGGTCTCAATAATCTAACTATCGATGAATTTGGCTACTAGAGGTATATATTTGACATAAGCTCCATACAAAATATGTCAAAATTCTACCTCTAGTAGCCAAATCCACCGATAGTTAGATTATTGAGACCGGCCGTAAGTAAGTAAGTCATTGGTTCATTTAGGAAAAAAATATTTTTTGATGTAATATAAACATCTAATATCCTATGTATTCTAATATACTTACTCTTAAGGCTTGTCCGACGCTTTGTCCAAGAGCATATTGCTCTCCAAGATGTCTGGCAAAAGCCTTTCCAGGGTACAAAGGATGGAAAGCGCCCCCTATCGGTCGAAAGGCACCACAGCCAAAACTCTGCAGCGCTGGGTGCAGGAATTGCGGTGCCATGTGGTGCAGAAACCCCTCCATAATCGTCACGGCACTCTACACAAAAAATCTATTTGATATCTTGTCGCAATGATGATGGTACGCCAGCAGTTTGAATCAAATTACAATTAGGAAGATTACATTTCAATCGTCGACATGTCAAACCTACGCATAGCAAGATGTTTTTATCTTATCTTTGGAAAACAATTGTACGTTTTTTTCCTAATAAATAAAAATAAAATAAATAATATGTACACGTAGTTACTAAACACCCCATTGAGAACAAGAACAAAGACATGAAAAGAAAGGAGTATAATTGAAAAACATTCACACTCGATGATTAACACAAATCTGCTAAGTTTTTGAATTTGTCTTAAAGCAGGCATTATTTTGATACCCACGACTCAAATAGAAGATAAAAAACCGGGCTAGTGCATCTCGGGCCACACACAATGTAAGGTTCTGTAGCCCATCCGAATAATGCGGCTCAAGAAGTGGGTTTTCCGTTGATTTTGTTTCATACTACTAACAACGATAAATCAATATTTTTCAATGGAATCTCTACAAACATTTTGTCACTTCTCACTTGGTCTGCTGTTACTCGTTAAGTTGTAAAGTCTACTTATCTGTTATAGTTTTCCTTTTAATTTCACTATATATACTACTACCGTGATTTTTTTTTACAGAGGCAGAGGGAAGGGGCCACTTGACTCTATCAAATTTGCTCTTTAAAGTTTTAGTAACTTTGTTTTAGGCAATCATCATCGTTCTGTCCATTCGTTATCTAGTTTTAGTAATTTTATTTTAGGCCTTCATCATCGTTCTGTTTATTCGTTAACTAGTTTTAGTAACTTTATTTTGGGCCTTCATCATCGTTCTGTTGATTCCTTATCTAGTTTTAGTAACTTTATTTAACTCCATCACCATTGTTTTGTCCATTCGTTACCTAGTTTTAGTAATTTTATTTTAGGCCTCCATCATCGTTCTTTTAATTTCGTTATCTAGTTTTAGTATCTTTATTTTAGGCCATTATCATCGTTCTGTCCATTCGTTATCTACTTTTAGTAACTTTATTTTAGACCATCATCATCGTTCTGTCCATTCGTTATCTAGTTTTAGTAACTTCTTTTCGGGCCATTATCATCGTTCTGTTCATTCGTTATCTAGTTTAAGTATCTATATTTTAGGCCATCATCATCGTTCTGTCCATTCGTTATCTTTTTGTAGTAACTTTATTTTAGGCCATCATCGTCGTTCTGTCCATTCGTTATCTAGTATTAGTAACTTTATTTTAGGCCATCATCATCGTTCTGTCCATACGTTATCTAGTTTTAGTAACTTTATTCTAGATCATCATAACATATAATAATTATCTCAATGATTTAGACCCACGAGCAGAGAATAACCGTTATTACTCTAACATTATTTATCTGACTTATATTTTATTTAATGTAACTATTAGTCCGATAAGGGAACTCTAAAAATTGCTAGCATTTTAGGTATAAAGGTATTTTGTTTAATAGCCTTCCGTATTTTAGAAATTTTGTATAATCAGTGAAGTATATTACCATAATCACATAGGTAACAATTAGTAATAATTCAGTCAGACCGTTGTTTTGTGTATGAAATCCTGGATCCGTCCATACCTCTAGTATTATATTATTCTCTCAAAAAAACTTGTTTATAATACCATGAGTAAACTCAATTTTATTTACGAAGTCCGTTCTATATGAGTTGAAAACTCTTTGAGAATGAGTAAACATTCTAAGTAGTAGTAGTAGCCGATTCTGGACCCCACCTTCCTCTATTGCTTTCTACTTTTCTTCCAATAATGTAATTTTAAGAAAGCAATGATGTTGTATAAGATGTCCTATCAATTTCCCTCTTCCGTTTTCCACAGTCCTAATTAGTAATTATAAAAATGAATGTTTGTTTGTATGTCCTCTATGCGTTTCGAAACCATTGATCAGAGTGTGATGAAACTTTGTTAGAGTGTTCTGGAGGCACCCACGAGGGTTTAGATAGTTTGAAATAACAATGTATTTTTTGGGGAAGACCTGTGTGATGTTCATTTTCACCACTCATCTTGAATATTTTCATAGAAGCGGGAATCAACAGATACAGGAGTTCAATTTAATGGGGAAAAAACTAAATTCCCAGACGATATTGCAGCATTAAGGAAAATTGCTTCAAACTATAGATACAATATTCAAAAAATATTGTGTATCTATAGGTTAGGCTCGTGTGCAGGCCTAGGCATTATTTATTCTCGTTTTAAATTATTCATAGGTATCACGTAATGCGAAAGTTAAAAAAAATAATGATGTAGAAATATTACCAGATAATGGGCCTGTTTAACAACCATGTTTTTTCCAAGTCTCAAAAACAATTCGTAAAACCTGTAGCATTTCTACATACTGGCCATCATATGGTTCGGGCAAACAAACAAAAAATCAGAATTACAACCACTTAACCTCACACGAATAGAAGACAAGTGTTTATTTTGTTAACGTTTATATTACGTCTTGCGTCGTCCGCTGGAGGCGAACTTTACATTCTATTAGAAGCGGTTTGTGACTACCACTAAGACAAATAAACGATATCGCTCCTTGCTGACCATACGATAAATGAAGTCGTATTAAAGGAATTCCAGATAATTTTAAATATAAACGATAACTTGTTCAATAATTTAACTTCTGTAATGTTATTAAAAATATTTAAGTGATACTTATAATAAACATTTTTCCTTATTAAATAAACTTGAAAATCTGACTCGCTCACGAATGAATCTTACAACGGTAGATACTAAATCATATCGTTTTTAGGGTTCCGTAGCCAAAATGGCAAAAACAGAACGCTTATAGTTTCGCCATGTCCGTCCGTCCGTCCGCAGCTTAGCTCAGACTCTGTTAGTGCTAGAAGTCTATAATTTTGCATGGATACACATATTTCTTGTGCCGACAAAGTCAAAAAATAAAATCTTGAAAAAATATTTTTTTAGAGTTCTCTCTTATATGTAAAGTAGATATGTGATTTTATTTACTCACCTACTCCATCGTGTGGGGTACCATTACCATTACATAGGTCTTTTAAAAACACTTAGTTGGGTTGTAAGACTATTTTTTTTATTTACGGATCCATTTGTAAAACATTATGCTATAAAATGCAAATTTTTGTTAAAGTCATTGAATATTATAATGAACGCTTCACTCTATGTTTGTGAGCGAGGTCTGTGCTGTGTGCTCACAAACATAGAATCTCAGCTCACCTTAGACTTTTGCCAGTGCTACCCGTCGCAGACGCGAATTTTGTGACGTTCGCGATATACCTACGAGTGGAGAGACGGGCAGACAGCGGAGCCGTCTGTCGCATTATATACACGAATTTTCTTTAAGTAATACGACGATACTTAATTTCCTTTATCAAGTGACTTTATAAAAGTTTTTTTTTGTATATTTGTTCACCGATTACGCGAAGACGGCTGGACTGATTTGAAAAAATATCTTTGTATTTTTTAGGGACACTTCCAAGTTGGTTCTGTTGCCTGGAACTCTTCAATATTTCATTGATCCCAATCATTTATTTTAATATGCTATTGAGAAGCACCTTATTATCATCATACTACTATTACTTAATGTAATAGAGCAGTGATGGTGAACTATCATGTGAACTCCTCAACAATTAACGGCCCTGTGTCGATAAAAACAATATTTTATAAAAGGATTTGAGCAGTTGACAAGTCTATTGTAACTTATATAAGTGAGTAACAAACCAACCCACTAAAAAGTGAGAAATAAAAAGCTTTTTTTACAAAAAAATATTACCGCCTTCAAAAATAAATACAAGGCAACTAAAAAGTAATAAATAATATAAAATTACGAATATAAAATAAACATTTTGAAGTTGGTGCCGAATAAAACATAAAATACTATTTCATGGCACCAACTTCAAAATGTGTATTTTTTTGTAATTCTATTTTATTTATTGCTTTTCAGTTGGCTTCTATTTATTTTTTTAAATCGGTAATATTATTTTCAAGTAGTTGCCTACCTGATAATATATTTTTACCACTATTTATTTACCTTTAAATCTGAATGGACCTATCACACTGTATTGGCGACAATACAGTTTAATTGTGTTTGTACCCTGGCATCTGTAGTGATGTGGCTGCGTTTGTGTAACAAAATTGCTCAGACAAAGCAAGGTGCTGTTTGCCTAGTTTGATTACACGACAACACTTACCCATTATGTTGCTATACTAATTGGAGACTCAAACGGTCAGATATTGAGATCTTGTGTTGGACCTATCTACTTGTGTAATCGCCCTATTGAGACCGCCGTCCCTTGATTGGAGTGAAATGTAAACGACATGACAATAGTAATTACCTACGTGGGTCAGTTGGAAATATCAGCTTTTAGAGAAAAATCAAGATCATTTGGTAGTGGTAGTAATGGTAGACGTGGAACATCGAACTTCACCCATTTGATAAGCATATGAGACATACTTTTATTGATTTAAAAACACAACTATTATAGCTTGAAAATCAGAAAGTGTTTAATTGTTCATGGCTACTTTCTTTATTTTAAAACTTTAAAGCATGGCAATTTGTTGAACGGATTTTTGCAGGTAAACCTATACGATTATTTTCGTTTTTAATTTATTTTTCTTCCGATATCATTTTAAGCTATTGCATAGCTTTTATCGCGGGCTTTGAGCGCGGCGACCGAATCAAGAAATTCCGTAACGAAAATAAAACCTAACTACCCCTACTCAGGCTACCATGTAGCTCGGCCGAGCGTTGGCTTAACATATATGTATATGGTACGACTGTACAAAGCTCGCACGGATCCAGACGAGCTGCTCCGAAATGTAATGAAAAAAATAAATAAGTTGATAATAAATGCTATTCAATATATAGCCTTACTGCGGCAGTCCCCGAGTGCCACTTATATATATTTTTAATTTGTTATTAGTTCGGTGTATTTACCTATATTGATCAACTTGTTCAAAGTAGTCATAAACAGGTAAGTAAGTTACATAAGTAGGCAAGCTTCTCAAAATATAATTATTCTCCTTGTCAATAACTATGTTGTTGATTAAATGAACAAAAAAATAGTCATGAACACATTTTGATTGTAAGCTTTCATAGTCGTTTTTAAAAAGCAATAAAATTTGATAAAAAAATATGATTATCAGATGGGTGAAGGTCGATGTTCAGAGTCTCTTACGGCCGGTCTCAATAATCTATCTAACAATGGATTTGGCTACTAGAGCTATTTATTTGACGTAAGTTCAATACAAAACATGTCAAAATTCTACCTCTAGTAGCCAAATCCATCGATAGTTAGATTATTGAGACCGGCCGTTAGGCCATAAAGTTGGTGATATATGGTATATACTAATGAGTCTCTTTTTGTGACACCTAAAACCTTACGTTTCGTAGAACTTTGTTTATTATACATGTTAGTGACGTCGTCCTTTTATTGTTTTTTTTATAATCATTCAACAATTCTCAAATTTGAAATCGTTAAAAAAAATAAGTGGTATGAGTAGATGAGTAGGATACTTACTGTATATCCTAAGCCTATGGGTAGGACATTAATATAGTTATTGCACCTTTGTGAAGAATCGCTTTAGAGATACCTCTTGATTTTTTAAAATTTGGTATGCTTAATAAATTCTAAGAAGGATACATAAATAATGTCTCTTAATTAAATATGAATAATTGTATTCTCTAATATGCAAATACAGCATGCATTTTTAACAAGGTGTACTTAAAATAATTATTGAAATTTAAAATGTGTCAACTGCTGCCACTGTTTAAGAGGGACATATTGATGCAGTTTTAAATTATTTTAACGGAGGTGATAAAATCATTGAATAAGTCAATATCATTACATGACAGCGGACAGACAGCGTTACAAGAACTCATCATGCGATAGACAGGGTAATATTGACGCTTTTTGTCATGCAGGTGAGAAGTTCAAATATTTTCCTATTAGCCAAACCGCTGCCAACGCGAGAAACACTGAAGTATATATTTGCAAGGATATAGCTGGTATGATGAAAACTAAATAACATGTCAAAATATCGAAAGAATATTCTGTTTCCACGTTGTAAATTAATGTCATTAAAATAATCTCCACCTTACATTTACACTACTTATTTAAAAAAAAGAAGTTGGAGACCTAAATCATCTCTATCACCTATGTTATGGAGCTCCATAACCGAGACCGAATATCGGATATCCGAAATAAAAAACTATCCGTAACCGTAACTGAATCCGATACAAAAGTTTTGGATAATTTCGGAAATGGGCGGTGTATAAAATTTAAAATCCTCTTCAAAAACCTAGTTTATGGTTTTGCCGGCCGAGCCGACACAATAGCGCTTTAGCGGCACGTGTCTCTTGCAAACTGATAATGTGTTGTAATCACATTATCACACTAATCACATCACACTAATATTATAAAGGCGAAAGTTTGCGAGTTTGTGAGTGTGTATGTTTGTTACTTCTTCACGTCTAAATGGCTGGAGCGATTCTAATAAAATTTGGTATTGAGTTAGCTGGCACCCTGGATTAACACATAGGCTAACAATAAACCGCGGGTAACACCGCGGGGCACAGCTAATAGCTCATAAAGAGATATTGAAGAATATAATAGAAAACAACTAAGTATAGTAACAATTTTCTTATAATCTTTTTCTAAGCAGATAACTTAAGAAACAGCTATAATAATTACTTAAGTAAACGACTGATTGTATTTATTTATATTTTACTTAGATTTCTCAAAAATCTAATATCCGTAATCGAGATTATCCGAAACTAACGGATAGTCCGATTTTTTATAATATCCGTAACCGAAACCGAAACAGATATAATATTATTCTTATATCCGTATCCAGATTCGAAAAGTCATATCCGTAACATCCCTAATTTCTATCTTTGATTGTAAGACCACCTTATTTTTAACGCCTAGTCACTTTTCTATACAATGACGAAAAGGCAAAGAAAAGAGGCAATAAATGGCGCTAATGTTCCTTAACGACAGTTGCTCTCATTTGCCTTTAGAGTTACGTAATAAAAAAGAAACAGTGTGGTAGTGCCCTTACGCTCGCCTACTTAGCGGGAGCAGTTGGCCCACGTCCCTTGCGCTATCTATTCTATTGCCACTACGTGTAAACAGTGGGAAAAGAATAGTATGGCCGGAACAGTAGGCGATAAACACACCAAATGTAAACGTTATGAAATGATACATACGGTGCATTCAAATGCCCGCCGCTCCAAATATAATTGTACCTACTCATGTCTGTAAAGTGGTAAACGGTATACCTACTTCTGAGTGTTCCAAATTATCGGTTTAAATTTTACTTATAGATCTTTCGTATTGTACGTGACGATGTTTACAATAAGATAAGTCATTTACCGACTTATTAAAGGAGGAGATTCTTAATAGGCTTGTTTCCTAGGTAAAGAAAAAAATCTTTAAGACTAATTGGTAAATAAACCTGGCATTTAAAGTGCCAACAGTTAAGTCCCGATTAAATTTAGTGTTAAATTGTTTTTTTTTTTATAATTGATCATATCATAAAAATAAGTGTTTTGACGTGAAAAAATAGTGACGTCATAGTCCGGTATTTTTGTGAGATTTCCAAATAAAATCGTGTCCGTTATGCTAGCGTACACCAGAGCTAAATCGAGTTGGTTACTATGCCAATAAACTCTGCGTAAATACTGCTTAATTAGTGTAAAAATAAAAAAAAACTCTGCCTCTTTAGTTTAGGAAATAAACACCATTTTCACTGTGTACGCTGGCGTCACGATCAAGCTAGCGTAGCCATGGCCGTACTCGAAAACGGCTAATTGTAAAGCAACAGAGTTTACACACAAAAATACTGCTCTAATACTGCTCCCGCTATGCTAAATTTCATAACGATTGCTCTTGTAGGAACAGAGATATTGAACAAGACTTTTCAATGACATTCGGAGCTGGCGTTATGGCAGCGTACACATAATAGTTCTTAAAGAAAGGGAACTTTTCTTATAATAAATGCTATATGTAAAAATAGTGCGTTAATTCTGACTCTAATAGTGTAAATACTTTATGCGAATTCGCAGTGGAATAATTAAAAAAACCCTGTTTACTTACTTACTGTTTTTTTTTACTAATTAGTCCTTAATAAACGTTTTAAAGACTTCTTAATAAATACGTTTGTCCACAATACTAAAAGTACGTATCCTCAGTTATGAAACCATCATTTTATTCGATTTGAATAACAAATTCCAACGGAACGTACTTTTGACATTCCTAAAAATACAGAACTTTAATAGAGACACTAATTTGATTTGACAATCATCGAGCTAGTTCCCCTATTCCCATTTCTAAAAGATTATAATCTTCTGTTCTATAAAGTTAATATGAAAAATCAGTACATCATTACATTTTTATCCGAAGAGGCGGGCATGTAAAAAAACGATTTAATTGCATACCTCGGCGGCCGTCACGCGGCGATACGCCATGATTCTTATCAAAGCGTTTATTGAAAAAGGGGCGACCGCGTTCCGATCACGCATAAATCAGGAAAGGCGTATTTCTTTCAGCCGATCCACGGTCGTTTTATTGCCCGCTTATTGGTAACTACCATCTGATATATTGCATTGATAGAATTAATGGTGTACCTATTACAATACTTACGACTATTTTATTGTATTACACCTCTTCATTAGTTATTACATGTCTGTCGTTAAGAGGTTTCCTAAATTACAAAAGACAGACAACAGACTACTAGATTTATTTTTTAGACTAATTAAGAAATAAGATCATGACGTCCAGGAAATAGATAAAAAAAACGCTTAGAATGGCGTTTTTAAAATTTTGCTGTCGGTCTTTATTGAAAAATTAAATCTGACTGATTTAGATCACATTTAATCACTTTTTTACACTCCACAGTTTTTTGTTAAATTAATTAGTAGGTGTATAAATTTATACATCGATACACTTAAAATTTACGAAGATAGCGCGTCAAACTTATTAACAAATACTATATTTGTGTTTAATGGTAATAGTTATTTAAGCATGACTTAAATTGAAACGCAACTTAAAACTACCTTTAAATACGGATTTACAGTACCGAAGTTCGACACTTTTTAGTAGATACATATACCTTATAAAAACCGTGCTTGCGCCTTTGTCTAAGGTCCTTTTCACATGTTCCAGTTTCAATCTGGCGGATTATTCCGACTACCCTGCGCCGGATTAAACCAGGTATCCGGGCGCATATGTATGGCGACCGGACTGGACAAACACCGGACCTAGTGAAAGGTACCGTCCATCGCCATAAACTTCACGCTGGGTAGAGTCCTGTTCTGTTTCACCTACTACGTATTGTACATTTTACTAATATGATATGTAAAATTACCGAAACGAAAGCAAAGTGTTACGACTTCAAATAAGTACCTATACCTATATAAGTTTGAAATAGAATAGGTAAAATTCGCATTTGCATAATTAATTGAATAAATTTGTAAATAATTACCATTTATTGTTAAAATATATTACAGTAATACTCCATGGTTTAACACGTCCAGCCAAGGGGATAACGCTGCAAAATAATTGTTTAAATTATACAATTACTAGTGGTAATACGACCTAAAAAGAGTTGATTATTTACTCAAAAAAAAATTAAGAATTTTAAAATGTGAATTATTTTTTTTCAAACCAATAGTGAGGTAAAAAAATTACAGTGCCCGTGGTCTCAACGAGTAAATCAGGTTAAAACAGAAAAGTGTTTGTAGTTCGTGGAGATGATGAAGATTGTGGAGGGAATAATTCTCATTGTAGTTTACATTTTAAATCATGTAGGTGAACGTAGTAAGGCATCTGAAGGAATTGCGTCTTTGGGGCAATAACGTTTATTTAACTATTTATAAAATAAATAACTATATATAAAAGAAGAAGAAATTATTTATTGTCACAGATAGGTACAACATTTACATTGGCGTTACATTTATAATAGGTAGGTACAATGTGATTAAATTATTGCACGTCATATCTGTGGTAACGAGGCTTTCACTCCGCATATACGCGTAGCTATGTTGCAACGTGATCCGCAACACAACGCTGATTTTCAGATGTTATCCTTTTAATAAGTAAGATGTAATCCTTTTTTTGAAGTCTCCTAGTTGTAAATAATTCGTCATTTTTAGGTTTATTTCAATTAATATTTAATTATTATTTTTTTGTTCGTACGGTAATCTAGCTTTATGTTTTTAATAGCATTAAAATGTTCATTTTTATAAACTAAAACTGGACTGTAACTAATCTGGATGGTAGGAGTAGTTTAGTTTTAGTCCAGTTTTAGGTAAATAAACGCTATTGCCCTAAGTGCGCATTTCCTTCATGTGCCTTAATACTTTACATACATTATTTGAAAACTGAAAATTACAATAAAACTTAGCTGGATTGTAGGAGTTGTATTAATAATGGGTTAAAGACGCAATCCCCAAAATTAATTTGAAAATTGTTGTAAAATACTAATATAATAACTAACAATGTGTGATTTTGGGTCCCACTTTACTAGCAATACTGTTAACCCCTCTAGCTAAGCTCAATGGCTTGTGTTAATAGTAGCTTCATGTCGATAGTATAATGGGTAGGATTTGACCCGTGACCTCACTATTAGGCACCTGTCCCACCAACGACGATGAGCGAGAAGCGAGTAGCGATTTATCGCTCAAGAAACGTATAACAAATGTATTTTGTAGATTCCGTCCGTGTTAACAAAAGAGATGCAGTATAGAGCAAGTACTTACCGGCAGTGTGGACCCTAACCCTAAGCGATCAACTATTAATATCTGTATCTCTTTTGTTCACACGGGATCTACATAAGTATGTACGTGTGCGATAAAATCGCTACTCGCTACTCTTTTTCTCGCCGTTGGTCGGACAGGTTATTCCATTCACTATTAAACATTGTCAAATATTAAAAAAAAAACGGTAAACGGTTTAAATTTTCCTTAAATTGGCTCTTCTCATTTAGCTTGATAGCATTCTTTCTGACTATTATTTCTTGCTGAATATGCATTACTATTTTTAAGTTTTTAAACGATGGCTTATATCGACATGTCATTGAAAAAAATATGCTGCACCAAGAACTACTCCTATTAGGAAAACAGAACATTTAAAATTACAAACGATTAAAATAATTTTCAAAAGCACGCTATCTTGGCGCGTAAAAAGTCATGGAGTGTGACGTAACGGCAACCGCGACAGCCAATAAGGGCACAGCGTGTCTTAATATAATATGAACTGTTATGTCATAATTTGGTCTGACAAATAACATTCGTTTCACCTACATTGAATTAACCGTCCGAATTAAAAGAGCCAATAGTTTTATCTCATCAGTCAATAAGATCGGCCTGAATGTAAAAAAGTATAATCGTCATTTCAACACTGTTTATTATTAATAGAACTATCATTTATTATTCTCTTATATTCTTCTATTAGAAACATAATGATTTATTTTTTAATTGCATGTGTTTTTCTGCATTAACCCACATTTGCAGAGAGATAGAGAGAGGTATTTTAGTATTTTTATAGGCATTTATTGCCAATTACTTTGTTAATACAATCATTTTATTTTTGAAAGATTTGAGGTCCAGACCTAGGAATCGAACCCTAAACTTTCGCATGCCAAACCGGGGCCGGAATCGAACCATCTAACTGGGACTATGTTACTAGACCTCAAATTCTTCTATCCTTCTTGCACGCTGGTCAGGCCCTCGCTTGCGCCATCTAGCGGATAGTTTGAGAACTATTACGGCCTTTGTTATTGCTTCGTTACAGAGAGCATTTTTAACAAATTATGATGTCACCGAATATTATAGCAATTTTTATAGGCTTTTTTTGCCAATTACTTTATTATAATTGCATTTTTGAAAGAGAGAAAATTTGTAGTCAAGACCCAGGAACCTGAGATTTCCGTATGCCAGAGAGAGATATAGTAATTATTTTTTCAATTATTTAAAAAACTTTCAGTCTATTTCCAAAAACGCTGACGTGTTGATTTTTTTAGACCAATATCTTAAATTTACAAAAATTTTTGGATCTACAACAAACAAACTAACAAAATTACCACAAATAGATACTTTCATTGAATTTCTCACCTTTTTTGGATCACATTTTCAAAATCGCTAAAATAAGTGTCCACTTTTTATTAAATTTAATATCAATAGATTTTGATTACTTTATTACAGTTTTAAAGGCAATGTTAGAAATAAATACTGCTACAAGTTTAATCAAAATCTGTTAAGTAAGGGCGGTAGAAACAGATAGATCTTTGTTTTACGAGCCACACCATATATTAAAAGGCTCAATTAAGGTAAAAAAAAAACAGCAATAACACAAGTGGAGCCGCGAGTTTAAGCTATCGTGTAATAAAATAGTAATGTATAATAATTAGTAGATACGGTGGAATCTATTTCACTGTTTTTTTACGTAAAGTATGAAGACAATACGCAATAAAGTTACAAAGTTTTCTATGTTAATAATTATATAACATTTATAATTAAAAATAAATCATAAGTAATTAAATATAATAACATTTTGCTACAAATTCCTCAATATGCCGTAAGTAACGTGTGTAAAAATGTTTTTAGACACAATAAAATAAAACAAATACACTCAAATGTTTTTGAGTGTATTTGTTTTATTTTATTTAACCAACTTTTGTTTTTAAGTTTTATAATAATTGTATTTGACACTCTGCACTTACACCATTATTAGGACAGAAGAGAAGACATTGATGCAACCCTTGCACTTTTGATTTTCACCGTTTTTATATGTTAACAACAAAAACTTTTATTGGCAATTTAAATTACTAAAAGTAATTTAAAGTAGTTAACTGCGGGTTTGTAAAAAATCCTAGGACAATAATAATTACTAGGTGTGACGTAATAAATACGTTTACAGCGGTTAATATTATTTTAAATTAACCCTGACTTGCTACATTTTATATCTAAATTTAATAAAAGAAAAAGTAGAATTATTTTAGATTTAAATCAATTTAAAAACTACTTTAAATAAACAAATAATTTTACATAATTATTGCAGTATTACAAGAAAAACTTACCCAATATGCGACGGAAAAGCGGTGCGTAACGAGATACCGACGGGGTTAAAACGAGTCGTGGACTGACGTGGTCACAACGCGGCGGTGACGGTGCGACTGCGGAGCGGTGCGCGGCGGCGCTGGGCGGGCGAAAAAGACGACACGCCCCCACGAGCTCACACGAAAAACATTTTCCAATATCTAGAAACATCTAACAAATCATCGAATAAAGTAATGTGAATTTTAACAAAAAGTATATCTGCCTGCTGTAAAAATATGAAAAGAATACTGCGTGCGAATTTTATATAATTTGGACTAAATATCACAGGATGAATAACTATAAAACTGAGGATTTCGCTTCGATTTGATTTCTAGAGCATCTCCTAAGGATTCAAATCAATTTACAAAAAGAGGAATAATTAAGAAAGAATCACACTTTCTACATTTTGCGTTATCCTTTTTACACGTGTCAGTTTCTCGTTAAAACATGATATCTGAAATACGCAGAACAGAAACGTGTATAAAATAGGAAATAAGAGTGTGACAGAAAATTATTTGAGAGGAGTGAGTGAGGCGGAGCGACCGACCACTCCCTGCGATGAAAATCTGGATTACACTCGACAACACATTGATCAGACGTGGATTTGTTCTTTTTAACGCATATTTCATCTCCGTGAACCCGCTCATAGCTGCGCTTAAACCCATGTCGTATTAATGGCCATAAAGTATACCTATCCCACATGAAGTACGTCGTTTCTTTTACTACCACATTGTATGGTAATGACTTTCTGTTATAGTTAGGGAAGTAATTGCTACTGATTTTTTGATAGTCAGCTTAGAATGTCAAACTATATTATAGACCAGTGTTAAGTGATGCCATTTTCATGAAATAAATTTTGTTTACAAGATTATTAAGTAGTAAAGAATGTTTATATAGGTAAGTATATTCAATGGTTCTTTCTTATTTATGAATATTTATATCTTTTAATTAATCTCAATGACCACATTACTTGAAGTCACAGAAAGTCTGAATGATAACATTAATTGCTACGCGTCGACTGCTACGTTTCAGAGCTACGCCGTCATTAAATTACCGTAGGCCGTAGGCAGTTGCCTACGGCCTACGGTAATTTAATGACGGTGTTACGATTATAATTTGTTGTAATCAGAAAATATTTGTTTCATTATTATGACGAAAAAGCCTACATTACATTGATATAATAATAAGTATATACATAAGTTTGCTAATTATAACTTCCATATTTAGATAACAAATTTATATGGCAAATTTTAAAAATGTTAGATATGTACAGCGAAAATAGTATTCGAATCAATAATAATGAATTAAAACTGAAAAAGTATAATTTGAATGATCTAGTTTTATTGCGTGTTCGAAGTAATGTAGTCTCAAATACCGCAGCATATCATTAGACTACTAATAAGAAAAGTCGAAGATATTATCCTGAAATTTGTCGACTGAATGAAAAATCACCCTGTATATAAAGGCCACTGATGACATTTATGATTTTATTTATAGTACATGTGATAAGTTGTGATCTGAGAGCTAGCAACGAATTTGGGGAATAAAATAACTACAAATGCTCTTCAAGTCACCTATCCCGATTAACCAAGTAAGAAAATAAGTTTTTCTCCTTTTTGAAAGCGTCTTTGAAAGCTAAGTATTGTACTCATTGTGGTGTAGATTGTGTACCAATTTATATATCATTAACAAAAACAAGCTTATCGTGCAGTAGCAATTTAATAGCTAGATTTTATTAAAAAAGGAACAATGTAACCTGTCTACCCGTGACCACGGCCGTTGCTATACGGTCGAAACGTCGGGCAATAAACAAGGTATTTTACCTTAAATTATTCACGTGATTAAGACTCGTAGTATATTTGTATCACTACATAGTATAAAACAAAGTCGCTTTCTCTGTCCCTATATCCCTATGTATGCTTAAATCTTTAAAACTACGCAACGGATTTTGATGCGGTTTTTTTTAATAGATAGAGTGATTGAAGAGGAAGCTTTATATGTATAATAACATCCATTAAATAGTGGAGAAATAAGGAGCGGAGCAGCAATAAGAAATGTTGCACAAACGGGGAAAATTTACACAGACGAAGTTGCGCGGGTCAGCTAGCAATTTTATAAAATGTAAAATTATTGGCAGTCTTATGATGGCTAATTATTTCTGATATTTATTAAATATCAGAAATAATTGTTGTTCATGTTTCTAATTGAATATTTAACATCGATTCATCATTTAATAAAGAGGTAATCAATCCTATGACCTCGGACTTGGCCGTCAGGGTTACTAACCACTTGACCACTTGACCAACAGGCCACTCATTTATTTGTTTATCCTTTGAATATCATGCTGACTACTAATCACACAAATATTATAAAAGCGAAAGTTTGTGAGTATGTGAGTGTGTATGTTTGTTACTTCTTCACGTCTAAACGGCTGGAGCGATTTTAATAAAATTTGGTATGGAGTCAGCTGACACCCTGGATTAACACATAGACTAATAAACCACGGGTAACACCGCGGGGAACAGCTAGTATAACATATAATAGAGCATCGGGCCGTTATGTCAAATCCCTTCCTTTTTTAATTAAAATCTATAAGTAAACATTTCTTTAAAGAATCTATCTGCGTTAAATCTAATACCTTTAAACGAGCAATTTTTGTATATAATATATTTATATACTAAATCAAAATATTATTTACATAATTTGACTTATTTGCCAAACCTGTTACCAAATTTCGCAATAGTTTATGTCAATTAATTAACAGCTCAAACGTTAATATTTAAAATATTAACTTATATAAGTATTATAATGATATAATATTAATTTTAACTAAATGCTGTTAATTATATTTCCATTTAATAGTTATCACAATTTTTATTTCAAGAATAACGAAGTCAATGCACGAGTGTTATGAAAATTTTTAAAATACTTTTTTGTTTTCCTAGTGTGTAACTGTTAGATATGATTTTAACGATTTTCATAAAATTTAGAATATGGGGGTTTTGGGAGCGATAAATCGATCTAGCTAGGTTTAATAAAAAAATGTCGAAAAATACTCAGTGAAACTCTGTCATTCAGGTACTTATTATGAACTAGCTTTCGCTCGTGGCTCCGCCCGCGTGGATAGCGGTTATCGCGATAAAAAGTATGTGAAGGACATACTTTACCCGGGACTCAAACTATCTCCATACCAAATTTCATCTAAATCGGTTTAGCTGTTTGAGCGTGAAAGCGTAACAAAGAGACAGGCAGACAGTTACTTTCACATTTCATTTAGATATATAATATATATTTATATTATAAAACTACCTGTGCCCCGCGGTGTTACCCGCATTTCATTATGCCTATGTGTTAATCTGGAACGATTTCAATAAAATTTGGTATGGAGTTAGCTGACACTCTATGTCAGCTAACTCCATACCAAATTTTATTGAAATCGCTCCAGCCGTTTAGACGTGAAGAAGTAACAAACATACACACTCACATACTCACAAACTTTCGCCTTTATAATATTAGTGTGATTATGAATAAAGGTACCCTATTATAGCTACTAGACTACTATAAGATGCTGCAACCATAACACCGTATCATTACAACTTCAAAAAACATTAACAGGACTACCTTCAACAGTGATTGTGATAAAATTGTAGTCATTTATTACGCTAGTGCTTAAGAGGGTGCAATAAAAATGAGAAATTATTTTTAATAATATTGCCGGTGTGCGGGGTGGGGTGACTAGGCACAATATTTTGGCGAGGCTAATACCGACCCTTGCATCGTTATTACCCGACATTCTTTGCTCGCCTCTAGTGCGTAATAATAGTGCGGAGACTAACTTTATGACCTTCCTGATGTTTATGTCTGAATAAACGAGCGATTACCTTACGATTGTTTATGAAAGTTTATCTACATGTTCTTTTGTAAATAAGTTGCTACATTCAGCCTCATGCATGAATGTTAGATGTAGATGATGAATGTACTTTTAAATATAAAATTCATTTTTTTTAAATAACTACAATATTTATTTTTATTTATTTATATACTTCAATAACAATTCATTACAATTGTGTTTGAATACAAAATACTTATTATTATATCCAAATTACTTACACCTAAAATAATACATTATAACTATCAAATTAATACAATTTCAATTACATAATAACTAAAAGAAATGTCTAAATTAGAAACTAAAAAAATAGAAACAATACATTTTTCAATAACAATTAATAATCACAAAGATCTAGTAATATATCCACTTATTTATGTCCATTCTCAATGTCAACTACATGATATGCCCGCAAATTCACCTACAGAATAAAATGTGTTTTCTAATAAAAAAGATTTAATTCTCTTTTTAAATATGTGTGTTTTATATACGTCTTTTTTTAAGTCCATCGGTAAGCAGTATAATAATAATGTCTTGGGACAACTCACATAACGTCATCTGATCACAAACTAAGCAGAGCTTGTACTATGGAAATCAGACAACTGATAAACATACTTTTATTTTTCTAAATACATACATATTATACATAGATAAATAACACCCAGACACAGAATAAACCATCATGCACATCACACAAAGTTTCATCCTAGGGTGGGGATAGCAGTCGGATACACTCCCACCGCGCCACAGAGGCAGTCATCAGAATCTTGAAGCATAAAATTTAGAAAACCGGCCAAGTGCGAGTGGGACTCGCGCACTGAGGGTTCCGTACTAACTTATAAGTATGTAAATAATTCGATCAACACGGGAATCTATCTATCAGATAAGTATCAACCAAGTTCCAAAAGGGCGACTCACCGACCGTGGTTACACGAAGCATTTTAAGCCACGGTAGTGTGCGACCTATATTGCTTGTAATTAAAAAAACTTAGTTACGGAATTGCTCTATTGAGACGCAGATAACAAATTATTTAAAACATTTTAATACGTCATGTATGATAGGACCTATGTATGATTTTTAGAATTTTAAAAATATTCTTTAAAAATTCCGTTAGATTGCACTTCTGTTATTAGCGAAACCTTGGCATATTTTCACATTTTTGTTTTTAACGGGATCTCTAGAAAATATTGAAAGAAAACAATATTGAAAGATTTAACTTATGATTGCCTTGGGCGCTGTGGTAGTGTATCCGACTACTACGCGAGAGCAGGGTTCGATTCCCACACGGGACACCACTTTGTGTGATCCACAAATTGTTGTTCCGGGTGTACTTTGTGTCCGTGACATATGTTTGGAAAGTTCCACGCGACACAGGGCTTGTAATTTACTGCGTCAGTCGTTTAAAAAAAATATCAGACTACTCACACAATACCATCTAATCCCAAACTGAGGATGGCCTCTACTATAGCAGCCAGACAACTGATACTCATAAAAATACTTAGATAATTCTAAATAATAAAATCAATCGAAAAAATCTTTATTCACTTAGGAAGAAAATACCATGATTCTACAAGTACATACTACATGCCTGTTATCAAGCAATAGATAAAGCCAGCGAAAGGAACAAGGCAATAAAAACTAGCGGCCACTCTTTTCAAATTGCCGATGTTTACAATGTTTGTTTGTTAATAAACTGTACCTATATATGTATGTTTAGGTGGGTGTATGTATGTAGAAAATACTTATCCTAGATGACAATCGAACCCACAACTTCTAGCTTAGCATTCCGGGTCACTAACCACTAGACCAATAGGTCAGTCGATTTACAACCTTATTTTCACACCATAGGCTTTATTTCAAAATTGGTGGCTAAGTAATTTCAATCGTCGTCGGGCGTCGATTTTTATGAACATTCTTAAATAACTTTAAAAGATACATATATTTGAGACCCTTACACCAAGCCTTTTATCTGTTTTCATGTTACACTATACCGTTTTCCTAACGGTTTTTCAATTTATTGTTTTGGCCCTAAAATGGCCCTCATGTTCGAAAGTCAGACTTTTAATAGGTTTTTCTGTAATCTATAGATTGAGACCTATCTTTTGTATTTTTTCCAAAGTAGCTCAGTAGCTTCGGAGATAAGAGGGGGGGGGGGGGAATGGTCTATTTTTATGGTTTTTCCTGAATAACTATAAAAATAACGATATTAAAATTATAAAAAAATTGTTTGATATTCTTATAATAAGTCCTTTTATTTGACACGTTACACGATACAGTTTGCAATACTTGTTTTTTTAATTTCCTAGTTTGTCCCCCAAAAATGGCTCTCAAGTTCCTAATTCTTCTATTTACGTTATGCGTCCGTGTTTGGGTCACTATAACACATATGTATACCAAATTTGAACTTAATCGGTGCAGTAAATTCGGTGCAAATTGACTATGACAGACGGACATACAGAAACACGGGTGATCCTATAAGTTTCCTTTTGAGACACGGAACCCTAAAAAGTTGTGATTTCTGAAGGCGCTGACCTGACTGCTAAGCTAGAGGTCGTGGGTTCGATCCCCACCCAGAATAAAACTTTGTGTGATGAGCACGATGGTTAATTCAGTATCTGGTTGCCATAGTACAAGCTCTGCTTAGTTTGGGATAAGACGGCGTTGTGTGAGTTGTCCCAAGATATCAGATATATAATTATATTTCTTAAATGACAATGTTAACTTACAAATAATCAAAGTGTGGTTAAAATATTGGTTTCAACTGCAATTATGAGTGATCGCTATTTTTCTATTGAGTGTATATTTAAATATACACGTACTTAAAAATTCCGAGCTGATTTCCTGCCTCCAGGAGTGGAAAGAGATGGGCTAGGAGAAACCAAGTTCAGACCAAATGTGTGCTATTCGATGCAAAAACCGCCATTCATGTACAGTGTTAGTAAGAATATATTGTCTCGATGCATTTATGTGAACCGAGCTCCTATAAAGATTGGTGACAAATAGTTATTTTGGCGAAGTGTGGATACCTAGTTATTGAGCGATAATTAACCGTTATGTATAATTAAATAAAAAATATAATTATCAAGACTTATTTATCTTAGTAGGAAATACTTGTGTGTCTTTTTCTAAATTATAACTTCCTTTGTTATAAGAGTCTAGTACACCAAATAATCTATCCTGATCATCCAAACTAATATTAGATTACATGTAAAAGTAACTCTGTCTATCTGTCTGTCGGGGGGCACGGTAGTGCCCCCGCCAAGTCGAGCGCTAAGCAAACACTGCCGTACTGCCATTGGTGCAATGGTGTCATGGAGCAACTGGTTTTGTACCCTTGTGTACCCTTCAACGGCCAAGTCACACAACATTAACTACAATAATAAATAAATCGCAGTAAGGAACCTTAGACTTGGCACGACTTTTTCTAGATTTCATTACTTTTTAGAGATAAACAAGCAGCTCCATCGAGACTTGGCTAGTTTTTTATAGAATGTTTTTGGTGGGATTACGTTTTCACGCTGAAACCTATATAGATAAAAATTGGTAAGTATGGGGATAGTTTGAGTTACGGGAAAGGAGATTTTATCGCAATTACCGACATCCACGCGGGCGGTGCCGCGCACGAAGGCTAGTAGTATCTAGTACTTCATAAAATTATTATTATTTTAGGTTGTTTTTCTTTGTACGAGTATGAGTGGGATCGTCAGGCTCACTAACTACTGGAGATATAGTCCGGGTTGTTCTTCTTCCTTATAATATTAAGAAGGGGATAATGAGTATGTTGACTGACCTATGCGTCGCACTCGTGAACGGGTACTACTTGGGGTGACTGGTCAGCCTCATGGGGGAGATATTATTTATTTTGTTAGTAATTCCAAGTTGAAATTTATTTAAAATTTAGTTTAGTGTACGTAAATGCAATTATTGTGTTTGCTATTTAGGGTTTGATTTGTTTTCATGCTATTTAATTTTTCTTTCACAAATTAAAAAACTTAAAATATTACGTTATTTACGAATACGATTTCCACAGTACACAGATGAGTTTAGGGAAACTACTGTAAAAGAAAGCACGGTATGTTATTGGTTGAAATGTTTAAGTTTTGGGAATTTTGACCTACAGAAAATTCTTCATGGACGGCCGGAGACCGTAGCTGACAAAGAAGAACAAATGGTGATCGTAGAAGCGGATCCATCGCAAAATACGTCAGAGATAACCGCAAGCTTCGACATGAGTAATAAAACAATTTTAAATCACTTGAAATAAACTGGAAAAGAAATAGGTACCGCATGATTAAATGAAGCACATCAACTAATACGTATTGAGTGCTGCGTCACATTACTCAACAGTCACAATAAAGAGGGAATTTTGAATCGTATCGTTACTTGTGATGAAAATGGATAATGTACCACAATCAAAAATCATCAATCAATCATCACGGTGGTTTAACCCAAGAAAACCGGCAAAATCTTGTCCTAAGCGAAAATTGACTCAATAAAAAGTAGGTACTGGTTAGTGTTTGGTGGACCAGTGCTGGTGTAAATGGTGTTTTACACTATAGCTTCCTAAGATCAACTCCGATCAATAATCAACAATTGCAAACCATGATGGAAAAGCTAGCCGGTAATCAACCGAGCCTGGTCAATTGCTCTAGCCCACTGCTGCTTCAGGACCACGATAGACCTCATATTTACGACGAAGGGTCGCTAAATTAGATGACCTTCGATTGGAATGTCTCCGATATCCACCAAACTTCCCGGACCTTGCTCCAACAGATTACCACTTTTTTAGGAATCTGGATAATTTCTGGTAAGGAAAAAAAAACAATTCAAACCGCCTTTTAAAGATTTAATCGATATTCGCTGCCACATTTTTAACCGCTTTCAAAAAAGGTGGGTTTCTATTTGACCCGATTTTCTCGAAAGCTAATGATCCAATTTAGATGGGGTTTTCGCTATTTCACTGCATATTTTTCTTGGAAGTTTTTAGGAAGGAAGGTTTTAGTGTATAAAATGTTGTCATAGGTTGTAAAAGACCAGATATACATACAGGCTAAAACAGAGACAGCGAAATTTTCATTCGGTGATCTACTTGATCATTTTTTTTTCATTGATATTCACTTGTAGGCGGTTAATTTTTCTTAAAAAAGATTATCTATGCACTTCTAATATTTTTGTTTTACTTTTTCCATGTAAAGCGCTAATTTTTAGTAGAAAACATTTTCATAATGTGTGGACTTAATATGTATAAGAGCTACCTATTAATTTACCTATAGGGTTTAAAAATGCTGTGAGATGTCAACAACGGACAACGTTACCGTAAGAGATAAGGGACAACGGTCGCGTATAAATGAAGCGGAGGTAGAGGAACAATGGCAATCGCCAATTGGAAATAAACAACAAATGGGACTTTCGGAATGCACAATTAGGGATATTATAAAACAGGAAGTTACAGCGGTTCTTGAACGTTCAATGCAGAATGTAATTCTGGGGGTTTTAAACAACCTGCAAAAGACGGTCAGTAAACTAAAAGAGAAGGTACTTGACTGTTGCAAGGAAAATCAACTACTTAAAGGAAAGTTGTTGCAAACGGAGCGTAATTTAAATAAGTTACAAGAAGTAGAAAATTTCTCCCAGTCCCTGCCTGCGGGAACAAGCACCTGGAGTAAGAAATCCTTAAAAGGATCCGATACAAGTGCTACTCGCGCCGCACTTAGTACGCCGTTAGTTACGTCACAGGCTAAGGGCCATATCAGGATGCCAGAGGAAAAAGATATGGGAGGAAAGAAGGAAGTTACAGGAAATATCATACACTTACAATCGGAAAACCTACAATCGTCACAAGTAGAAAGGGTTCAAAGCAAGACAGAATGGCAAACAGTTACCAACAGGAAGAAAGAAAGGAAAATAAATCAGACAACAGTACTAAGAGGAGGAAACCATCAGATTAGTAAACTACAGGCTATTGAGAAGAAAAAATATTTACATGTATGGTCATTACATCCCGATACGTCAACGGATACTATAGTAGATCATGTAGGTAAAATTATCGTTGATAGCAAAAATATCAGTGTCGAGAAAATACCCCACAAGACACAGCGGGACTATTCATCTTTTAAAATTGGAGTACCAGAAAGCCAGTATGAGGGTATCGCTAAATCAGAAGTTTGGCCGGTGAATACGCGTTTTAGCGAATGGCTTTGGTTTCGGAACTCGCATAGAACAATCGAAGGAAAAGGAAACTAATTACACACTGGAGCTTTATTATCAGAACGTTAGAGGACTGCGTACGAAACTAAAAAGTGTCTATAGCAATATACTAGCATCATCGGCTCAATTGTTTGCCTTCACGGAGAGTGGATTAAATGAATCCATACACGACGGAGAAATAGTGCCAGACGGGTATGTGGTGCTTCGATGCGATCGCATGGACGGTCGTAAGCTCGGAGGTGTCTTACTTGCCGCCGCGCTAAGTGATAGACTCGAGCTACGCCAAGTGTCTTTACCCGAGAACGCTAATTTAGACACTCACTCGTTTGAAATAGTTTGTGCAACTGTGTATCGCGGAAACAGATTCATGTTTTTATGTTGCGTTGCGTATATTCCACCGAGATCAACAGACAGAGAATACATGTATATGTTTCACCTTCTAGAAATGTTATGTGGACGGTATGAAAAAGTAATTTTAGTGGGAGACTTTAATATGTATTCATCTAGTCAGGATATACAATGTTATTATGAGTACTTTGTCACCTACTGTAAATTTCGCCAACACAACAACATTAGGAATTGTAACGATCGTATGCTCGATGTTGTGTTGACAACTTTGTCTAACGATGAGATTATCGTAAGCGAAGAGCGCGAGCCTTTGTCTAGTGTCGACCCCCAGCACCCGCCGCTGTGTGTGAGCGTCTGCCCGGCGCGCGCGCACTCACCTGTGGAGCCTGCCACAGCCGCTGCCGTCCCCACTACACCCCCGCTACAAAACCGTGCACCGCCGACACCGCTGCCCGCGACCTACCCGCGGTGGAGCTTCGCAAAGGCAAATTTTTATTCGATGTATTCGGCGCTGGGGGAAGCGGATTGGAGCCAATTGTACGGTACAAGCAGCGTTGACGCAGCATACGGTATACTTTATAATATATTTTATAGGATAATAGATCATAGCACTCAAAGAAAAATGCCTAAAGCCGGCTATTCACAGTATAATTACCCGGAATGGTATACGGCAGACATAATAGGCGACATAAAAAGAAAGACGTATTGGCATAAAACTTTTAAAATACATAAAAGTAGGGATGCGTATGATAAGTTTTCTTACTATCGATCAATAGTTAAAAATAAAATTAATTGTGCTTATAAGAATTACCAGAAACGTAAAGAAATGCAATTTTTAAAAGAACCTAGTACTTTTTGGAGTTTTATTAGTCGGAAATGTTCAAAACGTAGCAAAATGCCCATTATTAGAGATGGTTCGCCCATTATAGAGAGTGAATGTGCCCAAGCGTTTGCCAATTATTTCCAGTCGGTTTATGGAGGTATAACGCCACATTTAAACGCAACGGCCGCAGTCCAGGCGGCACCGGAACGCGGAGCGCGTATTCATGTGGGCCAGTTATCATTAAAAGAGGTAAGCAGTGCCCTGGCGCGCCTAAAGCCTAAACGATCGGTGGGCCCTGACGGTATACCTCCATATATTGTAAAAGACTGTCGAATGGTATTAGCTCGGCCTCTCCTACACTTATTTAATATTTGTATGAAGGAAGGGGTGTATCCAAGTGGTTGGAAATTGACGCGGGTGATCCCTGTCCCGAAGGGGTCTTCTAGCTCCGATGTAACAGGATACAGGCCTGTTGCGGTATTGTCGACATTTGCGAAGGTCTTCGAGATGGCACTGTGCTCTGTTATAACACCACAGATCAATGTTCAGCTTAGCGATGCACAGCACGGGTTCCGGGCTGGCTACAGCACAAATTCCAATTTAATGTGTTTCATGAATCAAGCTGTCCCGGTGCTCGATTCTGAAGCTGGAGCACAGCTGGATGTAGCCTAGCTTGACTTCCAGAGGGCCTTCGATAGTGTCGATAATGACATTTTGCTAAAGAAATTTGCGATGGCCGGATTTACACCGGATTTATTATCTTTTTTTGCCAACTATTTAGGAAACCGGCAGCAGTTTGTCGAGTACGCGGGGTGCACTTCAAATCCATATCCCACTCTTACGGGAGTAAGTCAAGGCAGTAATTTAGGCCCTTTAGAGTTCCTCATCATGATCAATGATCTGCCTGATGTAGTTAAGCATGCAAACTGCCTTTTGTTTGCAGATGATTTGAAGTTGTTCCTCCGAGTCGATAACATACGCGACTGCGAACGACTTCAGAAAGACATCAATCATGTTGTAGATTGGAGCATTGAGAATAATTTATTTTTTAATGTTTCAAAATGCAACATGATGTCTTTTACGCGAGCAGTAGAACCATTGCGTTATGAATATAAGTTGGAGGGGAAAGTTATTCCACGGGTCACGATGGTGCGAGACCTCGGTGTCTTATTCTCAGCCGAACTGTCATTTAGACAACATATTGTTAATATATGTAGGAAGGCCTATCAGAACTTAGGGTTTATAATGCGAGAGACAAGAGACTTTCATAACATTAATGCTGTAAAGTCCTTGTATAACGCTTTGGTTCGTAGTAGGTTAGAGACAAGTGCTATCATCTGGAACCCACATGAAACTAAATACAGTTTGATGGTGGAGAGGATGCAAAATAAATTTACTCGATACCTTTACTTGAAACAGTATGGCGTGTATCCCTTCTATCCACTTATGTATCCAACCCTCTTTGTTCTAGGGATGGTTGGATACTATAAGTTGGAAGCAAGGCGAAACTTAGCCTTGGCTAAATATATATTCTTAGTGTTCCGGGGTAAATTGAGAAACCCCACGGTTTTGGAATCGTTAAAGTTGTTTGTACCAAATACAAGACTGCGGCAGGCGCCAAGAACTAAGGTGTTTGAGGTACCTACATCTCGTACTAATATGCAGAAATTTGCTCCAACCGTCAGGGCTTTAAATATTTTAAATACGATTTCACATCGCTTAGATATTTATGTTTGTTCTTTGGCGGAATTTGAGAAGGTGACACTGGATTATCTTTGTTATTTTTAGAATAGTGATAATTTAGTTTTGAATTGTTTGTTGCTGCATTGCTGTATTGGGTTTAATGTAACCTGTGATAACAATGTGTGCTTGATATAAAAAAAAAAAAAAAAAAAAAAAAAAAAAAATGCTGATAAAGTCATCATCACACTCCAGTAAAAAGTGTTTAACTTCTTCAACGCTACATGCAAGCATTGGCCTATGGGTCTTTATATGCATCTTATTTACTCGGCACAATTCGTGGACAACAAAAAGTGGTGTAATAAAATTATCCCAATCAAACATAATATTATAATAAATATCCAAATCCTAACTAATATTATAAATGCTAGGTAAATGTGTTTATTAGTTTACGTACTGAAATTGAGAAGCGTACGAAACACGAATTATTTTTTTCTGATTTTTTCTTTATCTGCTCACTTTGGTATTATACAGGCTGGACCAAACTAATGCCGCAAGCATTACTTAAAGGAAACATTCTTTTGTTGTCAGTATTAAAAATAATTTTATTCAAAAACTTTTTGAATTACTTGCCAGACCCGAGAATCAGCCCCGCAAAATGTGGAAAATAAACATTATCTACTTTTATAATACAATTCGAAAAGATCACTCATTAGGAACAAATATATTCAATTATTGCATCTAAAATCAAAAAAGTTTAGAAAATAGTCAAAGTAGGTAAATACAAGTTATGGTAGTTTTTCATATGCATGTTGTTAACTATAAATTTAATTTAATTAAGTTAGAAATTGTATAAAATGATTATTTTCATAAATTCATAGCGTGTAAGACAAATTGGTCTATTTGACTATTTCCAAACACTGAGTTCCAAAAGTTAGTTCGTCTTCACCTTGTTCCAGTACATTTGTAAATTGTAATTGATACATTTCTTCAAAATTTCGTCGTTTTCAAATTTAGATGCAATATTTATTAGACAGATTTCTTTAAATTTGGTGCGTTTGATTCCCAGCTCTGGCAAGAGACATCTTAGAAATCTTTGAAAGCAGTTATTTTTATTCATAAAAAAATGTCTCTTTTGAGTAAAATTGGCTAACTCAAATATTTAGGGTGCATAGGTCATCATCAAGCTTTGTTTTTTATATTTGTATACATTTTATGAATCCTAAAATTCAGATGTATTATGTGATGTGCTACAATATGCAAGTACGACTTTATAGCCTTTGCCTATTACCAAAGCGAGGCATCAACTGCTGATGTAATAACATTATAATTGATTATGTGTAACTAAAATAGTTTACTAAAAATAACTAAATATTCTATTAACCATCGTTTCATGAAAATGCTGTTCAATTATGCACAATTACTCCAAAAGTAGGGTACCTAAAAGACGCCTATTATAATGATAGGATGTTGATTTCTTAAAACGAATACGTTCGAATACATAATTGTTATATAGTAATGGACATCTCTCTCTCCCCCTCCCCCCCCCCCTCTCTCTCTCTATATCCCTCTCTGCTATGGATTCAGACTTGCTACAATCCGCAACTTCGTCAACTAGTTTTTTTAAAGTAATGTTAGACCCACGATTGTTCACCGCACATCCGTCATCGTCCCGATCGCCGAAGTAAAATAATCTGGTTCACGGTGATTTCCCGTTGACGAGCTGCGGTGGACAAACGGCCTTAGATCCTAGGTCACATCATGGTTAAAACCCCAAAAAAATCAAGTTGCATAAAAATCCGGAACTAAAAAAAAAGATGTTTTTTAACATACCAAAAAAAAACCTAGATATAATGTACAAAATATGAGGTTGCAATGGAAGAGCCAAGTCGTTTGTTAAGATCGCTACTTTCTGGACAGAGCAATAACAAGAAACGGTGCCTTTCAAAGACCACGACTCCTAAAAAAATGTACTTGCCTTACGTCGTTCTCAATCTAAAACAAGACTAGGTAGGTACATGTATTTGCTAACTACTAAAAATGTTATTAAAAATTCCTAAAAATATAGAATAAATAGTACTACACAAGAATGGAATTCAGTAACATGTGATATGATAACATTAGTCGGCAGCAGTGTCAACATACGAGGTAATTTCGGAACAACAGACATATTTTCCAGGAGGGAGGACAATCAGGGATGACTGTGACGAGGCTCGGAATGCAACACGATTATGAAACGCCATTTGTCAAGTTTTTATTGGGCACCCTAGAGCAACGTCTATTGTGGTGAACCCTCTCGCAGCTCCCCGCGCCCCGTCTGACCCTCGTCTAAAGATAAGTAATTCATAATTTTTATAACTTGTTAACGTTTGCGGGTTACAGGCATATCCCACTGTTTGGTTGCAATGCTCAGTTTTAATTAAATTTAAACCATTTTTGCCATAAAGTCAATTAATCGTCTGTTATCTGCTTTTGTTGAGTCTTCGTCGGGATATTGATTAATGTCTCGTTGTATTTCAGCTTACCTTTTTGTTTAGTCTTGATAACACAAGTCAACAAAAAAAATATTTTTCTTTGAGTCTGTTATTTAGTGAATATTTTCTGATTGTATACATCGAAAAAGAAGCAGAAACTCTATTTATAATAAATAAAGTTTGCTTTTGTACCTTTACACAATGTAAAACGAATATTATAGTGTTTTAGCAGTTTTTTTAGGAGCCGTTGCATAGAAGATACAGGAGAAGGGCAGGGGGGGGGCTGTAGGTGTGTAGCGGGAGTGACAAGCTGTCAACGGCAGTGTGCGCGTGCGCTTTGCAAAGGAATAACGTATTTTATGTGTTGGGAGGCCTAAAATGTCTTCCAAAAAGTGCAAAAATCCCGTGGACTCTTTTTGTTATATTTGCGGTGAATTCATTAAAGTGAGAGCCAAAAAAAATTGTTTGTCGTCAAATACAAGACTTTGTGAAGCCTATGAAGCTTATTTTAATTTACCCGTGCGAAGTCAAGATAAAGTATGGGCACCTCAATTCTCATGTAGTAACTGCAAAAATACTTTACTTTAATGCCTCCATTGCACATTAAATTAGGTCTGATGAAGCAGTTTGTAAAGGCTCTGCGTCAAGACTCTGAGGCCTTTCAATATTTAAAATCATTTTTCCCGAAATTGTCAGAGGCTAAAATTAAAGCTGGTATTTTCATTGGTCCACAAATAAAGAAAATAATGGCCAGTGAACAATTCCTACAGCTCCTCAGTACCCACGAAAAACAAGCGTGGCTCAGCCTTAAAGCAGTGATTAATGGCTTTCTTGGCAACAGAAGGGCAGAGAATTACACGGAGCTTATTACTGATATGCTTCACAACTTCAAAGTTATGGGTTGCAGAATGTCATTGAAAGTCCACATGATACATGCTCATTTGGATAACTTTAAAGACAACTTAGGTGCATATTCGGAAGAGCAAGGGGAACGTTTCCACCAAGATGTAATGAACTTTGAAAAGCGTTATCAAGGACAATATAATGAAAACATGATGGGTGACTACATTTGGGGGCTCATACGAAAAAGTTCCAACTTACACAGAAGAAATACCAAGTCTGTTCATTTTTAAAGTCTTATTTGTATTATTTTTTGTATTTGTGGGTTTATATATGCCGTCTTGTATAATCAAAGTCAATAAAAAAATGTGAATTCAAAACTGTTTTCCTTTTACATGTAATAATTGAAATTAAAAAATAGAGCTCTTTCATAAAAAATAAATTTCGTTGTAGTAACTACAAAAGCAAACTTTAATAAATAAAAATATTTTTTCTTTAATTAGTTCGGCATAAGTAATCAAAATCAGAGGTACAGAACGCAGACTCAAAATTCGTGTTGACCCGTGTAATCGTTCAGCACTTAGTGTTCCACTTCAAATCTTGATGCTAGTGCCCTTTATACGTATTTTTTAAATTTCAACAAGCGTTGTAGCAATGGACTGTTTCGACTCATTTAAAATAATATGTATACTGTATAATACATTTATTACACTTGTGATCGCCTAAAAACCAATTTATGTATACGTGTGTTGATAGATTTAATATGATTGACGTCAATATTAAAGTCGACGAGTTGGAGTTCCGTCGGTGCATCCATATTTCACAGTTGGATAATCAAAGCGCCCTGCACCGCAACAAACAGCTCACTTCAATAACGAATTTTAACATCCACGCACCATATTTGATGTGCAAGTAATAAATTAAATAATAGAGATGCTCTCATTCGATAAATATGCAAGTATATATGTACCTAGGTAGGGATTGTTTCATTTAATTTAACACTAGATGGCCTTCCACTAAACAGTATAATCGGAAGATTACAGAAATGGTGGCAACAATGCTAGCCAAATTAAAATTAAGGAACTAAAGGGAAAGGTCATGTCAAAGAATATGAACTATTACTACGTATTAAGTCCTTCGTCGTCTAACCTCGTATCCTTGTTTTATTTTATTTATTTGAGGAGCTTACAGCTTGAATTATAGAAATATCTCAACAGTAATAACATCAATTAAAAGCTTCCATAGATTCAACATCGCTGTACTTGTATACACAGTGCACATACCTAATTTTATTAAAATCGGAGTACCCTAAAAATATATTTATTATTTTTTTATACGTTTATGTTGAGTGAAAGAGTTATTAATTTAAAAAAGTATGACTTAAAAAGTTGTATGCCATAATAATCCAATCGAATTTTGTACCAGGCGAGGTATACTGCCTTTCACTACTGAATTTTGACAAAAATAATATGTTCTAGTTAGAACATATTATTACATAGTTATGTAATAATAATGCAATCGGCTATGGCACCATGGTAGGTGCAATACTGACAACATACCCTAACCGCTGCTGAAATTTGACCACACCTTTCTGTTGTATAAACTTTGACTCCAATGACGAAAACAGTGTTTAGACTCAACTTGGTCAGTTGAGCCTAAACACTGTTTTAGTCATTTGTCAAGACTAATACATTTTAGTGTAGTCAAATAGATTATGACTTCGTAGTTACCGAATAAAGAATTGGTGGGAATATCGTATGCGTTTTGACTTTTCAATGGTCAACTGACTGAATTACAATATTAACTGGGTACTCCGTTTTGATGCCTACTATTTTTCCGCTTTTGGAGGAAGTTCAGATTGGACGACATCTACAGTCTCAAAGTTTTCTTTCTTAAAACAAATTGTACAGTTTCAAATTTCACATACATTTTGTCTAGTGATCTAATTTACTGATCAAACTGATTAATTAATAAAAAATGTATTTACGCCATTAAAATTAATTCATTAACGTCTGACCTCAATAATCTAACTATCGATCCTTCTGGCCATTTAGGACGGATTCCATCTTGAACGGATTCCATATAGGACGGATTCCATTTTGGACGGGTTCCATATTGGGCGGAAACGGTACAGTCATTACCTTTCAAGTGAAACTATGGACTAGTTCAATGTTATAATGAACAGAATTATCAAATATTCAGTTAAATACTTGTAGTTTCGTAAAAGAAATTATTAAAAAAAATCGAACGACCATTTTATCCCTATTCACCCTTTGATCCCTATACACCCCATTTTAGGTACCTACTTAGTATTGGATTTCCTTGGATAATGGATACGAAATGCTGGCATATTATAAATAGATACTTATTTATTTTTCCTGTGCATATCCGTGATGTCATTATTATTGTCTTGTCATTATTATTGTCTAACATTATTTGTATGAATTGCAAACACAGATTACTTTTGATTGCAATTTAAAAAATAGTTTATTTGTCTGAAGTCTTATAAATAGATTTTCATAATGGAATTACCTGGGCCAAGCGATGTGGACGGTGTAAATTTTATTACTAGTACACGTGGTAAGAAAATATTGTTGTATTCAGGGCATAAATATAATTTTGTGATGAAAAATAAAAACGGTTCCACTAACTGGCGATGTTCAAATAAATTTGAATGTTATACATCTTTAACATTAGACCAACAATGTAATGTAACTAGACAACCGAAACACACATGTTTACTGAATTTAGCTAAAATGGAAGCGGAAAAGTGTTTGCATGATTGCAAAAAGGAGGTTTGTGAAAGTGTAGAACCTATACCAAAGATATTTGAAAGAAATGTAACGAAACTAACAAGTACATCCTCACAGGAAACAATATTTTCGCAGGAACCAAAATGGATAAACAAAAAAAGCGGTCTCTACAATGCACGCAACAAGGCTTTCAATATGCCGAAAACTAAATTTAACAAATTGTCTGAAGTAAATGTGCCGGCTTTTTTAAGTAACCAATTTATGATATGTAATGATGGTGTGGATGACAAAATTTTAATTTTTTCGACACCTACTGCTATCGAATCAATAAAAAATATAACCAGTTATTTTGGAGATGGGACATTTTCAATAACGCCACAGCCTTTATAACAATTATACAGTTTACATGCAAATTTTAGCACCACCGTCGATAAAACTCACTTTATACCTATTATCTATGCACTGTTACCGGACAAAAGTGAAGTTACATATAAACGGTTTTTTTTACTATTGAAAGATCGTTTTGGCTTGTCCATGGTATCATACAAATGTGATTTTGAAGTAGCTACAATTAACGCGGTAAGATATGTTTTTCCGAACATTGCCGTCACGGGTTGCTACTATCACTATAAAAAGGCCTTGTGGAAGAAATCAAAGCAACTTGGCACTTTCTCTACCTCGGATGGACGTAAGTTAACGAAATTATGCACAATGTTGCCTTTACTAACGCCACCTTATATACCAGAAGCTTTTCTTGCAATTTGTGATGTAATCCCAGACAATGAAGAAAATATTAATTTCCAAAGTTCTATGGATTACTGGATAAAACAAATAACATCAAAGATATTAAGTGTTACAGCTGAAGAACATAAAACCACAAATTCAGTGGAGGGATATCATCGCCGATTAAACAACAAAATACCAAGAAATACTAATTTACTTTATTTTATTAAACTTGAAGCTGAAGCAGCTGAAGAGATGAAGCTAAGTATCAAGATGTGAGAATAAGACAGGGACAAATTCACTGCAATAATAGAAATCGTAGGTCAAGAGACATTGATGTGTTTATGCAGCAGAGAGAAATTGTAAACGATCTCTTAAATGAGAAATGTTCTATTATGCAATGTCTCAACCGGTTATGTGAAGTGTAAGTTTTATTTTTTTTGTCAGGTTTTCCTTTTATTATAAGAAGTGTTATGTTATGTTATTTTTGTTATGTTAGAAATACACTACAGAATTTAAGTTAAATCGAATGGTATTTTATTGTTAAGTGTACTTCCGCCCAATATGGAACCCGTCCAAAATGGAATCCGTCCTATATGGAATCCGTTCAAGATGGAATCCGTCCTAAATGGCCAGAAGGCTATCGATGGATTTGGCTACTAGAGGTATATATTTGACATAAGCTCCATACAAAATATGTCAAAATTCTATCTCTAGTAGCCATCGATAGGTAGATTATTGAGACCGGCCGTAAGTGGCAACATAGGCATACCAGGCGGCAAACTTATTTATCCCATGGTCCACAGTACTAAAGTTTCTCAATTTCCCCTAGAGACAAATTACTGAAATAAATGGAATCGATGAGGATTACTAAGTCTATTACAAGTGTAGTTAGGGGCAAAAAGAGATTATTTCTAGAAGGTATTATATTAGATAAAACAAAATAAATTAAAATAAGACATTATTAGATTTTAAAAATAGTAAGTTTATTTTAACATTTATCTTAATCTATTTTAATTTAAGAATAACTAATACATCGTATCACTAGGAATATAGTATCTTTTAGGAGTTCGCACTAAATAACGTTGAAGACAAATTAATCAAGTAAAAAACAAAAGTTCGCCCCCAAAGCAATTGGTCGAAGCGGTGTCGAACGAAATGAAATGCATCGCCCCCCCCCCTCCCCGTTAAACATGTTCTTTTATACAGAAGGCAAGGGGGGTGCCTTGGAGGTCTATTGTCAAATATTTCTTCCATAAAGTGGACTTCATTTGGCAGAAGCGTACCTACCCAGGATTGTTGATGAACTTTTACGCCAGCACTGACTCCCAGTGCAGGTGTAAAAATTCAGCCAAGTGCGAGTCAAACTGGATCGACAGGGGATTGGGGGTGAGGTTTGCAATTGACGCTTACAATAATATCGGCTAAGTGGGCACAGGACTTTGGACATGTACACAACTGAATGATTTCTTTTTCGAGTCTAGCTCTAGTATTTCGGATGGGCGGGGGGGGGGGGGACTCGAACCCCCATATCCTTCCCTTCGGTACGCCTATGCTATTTAGATACTACGAAACATTTTATAAGAGATGCCTAAAGGATTCTCCTTTTCGTTAGGTTTAAAATATAAATTGGCAAGTCTATGTTGGCAAGTCTATCTTCATCCTTGAGTATATCTTCTTCGTGGCGGTTGTCGGTTTAATCCGGTTCGAGGGCTCGTGGTAGTTTGATCCACATTCAGTATCTAATGGAAGATAAATATATTGTGTTTCCATTATGTGTATTTTCTTACTAGTTCAAGAAATTTAATGGTCATTTAGTTGCCCCACAGATACAGACATAGATATAGGCTTCAAACTTAGGCACTTGTCCTACCAACGGCGAGAAAGCGAACAACTATAAACGATTTTCTCGTTTAAGAAATATTACAAGACCTGTAGATACCATTTAAACAAAAGAGATACCATATATTATTAGTTGATAGCTGATTGTTCACACTGCCGCCGGCGAGAACTCTACCTATACTGTATCTAATTTGTTTACACGGGATCTACGTCCGTTGTACATTTCTTGAGTACAAAAATAGTTGATAGTTGCTCGCTGATCGCCTGCGGTAGGACCAGCACCTTAGATATTAGGATAAGAGCTGATGGTAATTTTTGGGTAGGTATTTGAGGCACGCTAAATACTTGTCAGATGCCTCCCTTATAATACCTTAGCACAGAACCTCGGACCTGGCTGGGGGATAACGAGGCAAAACCGATTAACCTCTATATATTTTTAAAGAAACCTTATATATAAAATGCTTTCATTTAATTATAAAGTGCTTGATTTGACTTTTTGTTTTGTTGTACTCAAAATAAAAAATATTGCAATCCTGCTTTGTGGAGCCTAGTGCTGTACTATTTGACAGTGTCTTAGAAAAGGAACTTGGAAAAGAGCTTAGGGCTTGGAAATCGAATAGAGTATCTATAAATTGTTATTAACTTAATAGAAATAATGAGTGTTATGTCTTTTGTTAAAGAATAACCTTAAGTTTACTTAAATTTACCTCATGAGTAGAAATGTTATTTATCTATCAACATCAAATCAAAAAATCATAATCATTTATTTTGCGAATATGGGTACATTATAGGTACCAAGTAAAGTGTTGATGCATTAAAAGCTTTTGCGACTGCCTTTCGAACGTCATTAAATAAGATATTTCAACATACCTAAAGAACGCTAGTACATTATTTCTCGGAAATGACATGATTGAGTATGGTATCCGAGATTGCCTTTATGTAAGTAGAAGTAGTGCGAGTTAGCACAGCAAGGGAATGTACTGGATCTATGGGTGCTCGCAAAAACCTCGCCGCTGCACACACTCCGGCTGCACACATGTGTAGGGTGCATAACGAGCTCCGACCCGTACCTACGGTTAACAATCAGTAATGTACTTTATGTTTAAACCCATTGTATATTAGAACTAGCTGACCCGAGAAACTTCGTATGCGTAAATTTCTCCCGTGTTTGCTACATTTTTCAGTGTTGCTACGCTCCTATTGGTCGTAGCGTGATGTTATCTAGCCTATAATCTTTGTCGATAAATGGGCTATCCAACAGTTAAATAATTTTTGATTCTGATCAGCAGTTCCTGAGATCATCGCGTTCAAACAAACAAACAAACAAATTCTTCAGCCTTATAATATTAGTTTATATGAGAAAGACTATGAGTAAGACCTGGTGTTATGGCGAAAATTAGAGCAGTGGATCGATACGGGCTGATGATTATGAAATAATACGTAAGTTTATGTACGTTTTTGGTAAAATGTGCATCATGTCTTTAAATATTTGAATGCACAAAATTTGCTTTTGCCTCTTAGTCAATACACAGATATTTAAAAAATACGTACGGACACTTAATAGTATAATTGGAAAATAAATAGGTGGTATTAAATCACCACAGTTCATTAAGAAAATTACTTATTAATTTTTTTATTACTGACTAGATGAGGAAGACCCAGGTGTGTTGATCTGCTCTGCCCCGTTTCGCATGTGCATTTCAAGCAAGCCTCTGTTGAATTCTGACAAATTAATTATGAGCCCGATCGCTTCCAACATTGACGGATTGCCAATCCCCACGTGAATCGCCAAGTATTCCGCCGCCTCCAATGCTGTCCACAATGGTATACGAAAATCTAGAAAAAAAAAACGTTTTTGACATATATCTACCATGGTAAGTACGTCTACTCTCTGGCTCAAGGTATTGTTGAGTTTCTGCCAACACGTTGCTGGGAACACTAT
The DNA here is from genome assembly GCA_945859575.2 of Herminia tarsipennalis. Lineage (NCBI taxonomy): Eukaryota > Metazoa > Arthropoda > Insecta > Lepidoptera > Erebidae > Herminia > Herminia tarsipennalis. Next base: position 25,955,144 of record OX243831.2, on the reverse strand, counting down.
GTGCTACTAAGTTGATCACAAATTACACAATAATTGAAGCTTGATGAGTGATGAGAACTGGTAACAAACTCGTAAAATTTTGTTGCTAAACTAATGTTTTCGTTAGTTTAGCAACAAAATTTTACGAGTTTGTTACCAGTTATATAATGTGCTTGCCATGCTTTTATTGTTACTTGGTTTATGTGAAGGAGCGGGACGGTAGTGCGACGTGCAATTGTAATTTATAATACAGTGCCCCAGATGCACCAGCACATTCGATGTATGCTTTCGGCAAGTTTGCACTGGATCTTAGGCGGACTTCGTTGCGTCGCTGTTCCACATCGTTATTTAAAAGGCCAAGTAGGGCAAGTAGTAAAGCTTAACCCAGTGTGTTAAATAATACACTGAACGCATACAGAAACACGTTAATCTTATTCAAAGTCGCACTTCATTTAGTTCGGCAGTAACGCGCTTAGGTTAGTAATATAAAGGCAGAAGAGATAACAAATGGTGATTGTATTGAGCATTAGTCATTGGTGAGTATGACAGTTAATGGTTGGACAGGCAAAGCAGGACCGACCAAGATATGGATGAATTGTTTAAAAAATTGATATGAATAAAATGGGAGTAAGAACTCAACTACTGACGGGGATGAATGAGAAAAAAGATTGCACTGACCCTAAATCAAAATTTGAGAACAGAGCAGGCAAGTGATGCTATTAATAATACATACCCAGTGTGTGATAAACTTGGAACTCCATATGTACAATCTCCGCCTTGGAGTGCATAATGCCCTCTCCGAGAAGTGTTAAGCGCACCACGGAAGCCGATAATGGTGCAGTGAGATCGGACATTTTAGCCGCCAGTTGAATGCAAGACACAGCTACCAAGTAGTAGCGGGATGCCAGCATGGATTTATATCGTTCCCATTCATCATTATCTAAAACGCATCATATTCTATTAATATCTGAGCACAGATATCCTATAAAGCCTCATTTACACGATGACAATGTGTTGTTTATACCATGCAAGTCATTTATTGCTTCTTTTTCATAGTATTCTAGGTAAACAAAACATTCAAAAGACTAATTAGTAAATAAATCTAGCATTTAATCTACCAACGATTAAGTTCCGATAAAATTTTGAGTTAAATATATTTTTTCATCATGAATCATAACATAAAAAGAAGTAATTTGGCTAGATACTCGTATAATAGAGACGTCATTTATTAACGTCATTTCTGGTCTAAGTAGCAAAATGTCCTTGTAGCAAAATGTCCAACTATCAAATGGTATGTATAGAAGTCAAGAATACGTCAATTTAGCCAATGGTTAAATTCTCAAAATGTCTAGATACTCAGGCATACAACGCAACCTACACATTTCGGCGGGGAAAAGGACATGGCATTATAATATGTACAAGCTCATTGTTCTATTTACTGGTAGCGAGAATAATATTTTTTTGAAATGTGACTGACTATTATTTTCAAAAGTCACAGGCAAAGATAATTTAATACTTTGTTTAGTCACAGTACAATACAATTTAAATACGACAAATAAAAAATGGTTAACTCTGTGGAGTCTCCACAGAGTTGACCATTTTTTATTTGTCGCTTCAGTCATGCTTCCAGCGCATGTATTACAATCAACAAAGACGAAAACAACATAATTCGTCAGTTAAATGAACATAAAAAACATTACACTTTGAAAAAAAAAAAACTGAACTAACATAGTGATGGACAAATGATGACCTTTCCTATCTAAATAATGCGGCTTAAGAAGTGGGTCTTCTGTTATTTTTGTTTCATACTTACAACGATAAACTTACATAGTAATAATTTACACGGTGGGAGTGACTCCGACTGCTACGCAAGAGGTCGTGGGTTCGATTTCCACACGGGACACCACTTTGTGTGATCCACAAATTGTTGTTCCGTGTCTGAGTGTACTTTGTGTCCGTGACTTGTATGTTTGTAAAGTAGTTTAAAAAAAAATACTTCTCGTTTGATCAGATGTTACTCGTAAACTTGAAAAGTCTACTTAGTTGTATATAGTTTTCCTTTTAATTGCAGTATATACACTACTATCTTGATTTTTTTCAAATACCCAACATCAACCATTATTTATTAATATAATAAATAATGGTTGATGTTGCTGGCAGGGGGGGACACTCGACTCTAACAAACAAATGGATTCCTAAATCTAAAACTGGCCTTTACAATCCCTAAAAGTTTGAAAGCCCACACAATGGGGTAGGTGAGAAAAAAAAATAAAGGGGAGGTTCCCTCAAAAACATGTTTTTTAGATTTTATTCTTTTACTTTATCGGCGTAAATAATATACATGTCCATGCAAAATTACAGCTTTCTGGCACTAACAGTGTCTGAGCTAAGCTGCGGACGGACGGACGATTTATTTAAACATACATAAACAAATACCCAGATATAGACAAATATTTAAGTTACTAATGTTGTGATGATTCAGCTGATCCATCAGGGAACAAAGTACTATACCTTCCATTCAAAATTAAGGCGATCAGGTGCCATCCTAATTTCGGGGGGCAGGGCATTCAAGAGAGAATCAGATTGTACTACGAGTAGAAAAGAGCATCCAGAAGAATGAGCAGGACGGATAAAAGAAACAGATTGTCGAAAAATTGAAGATCTCTACAGTGATTGGAGTGGAGGTACTGAAAGTTGGAAGTCAGGTAAGAAGGGGCAGTAGGAGAATTAAGAATATAATAAAGTGTAGTGAGAGCGCGCAAACTATGTCGCTGGCGAATAATGAAAAAAAACGGCGATTTGCTAACACTCTATATTTTGCTAATTAGGCTAGTAAGCCTAATAGAGTGTTAGCAGTAGCTCATTAGACGTTTAGCGATGTTGGACGTTTTGCTACTTATAAAACTTCTGTTCAGGAGGGGCTGTTTTGATTAATTGATTAATTGAAAACCAGCTCATTGTATATGCAAGAAGCTTGCATTGTGTAAATGGTTTGTAAGAATGTAAGTGATAAAATGCTCATCTCGCTGCACGGTGTTAGTCTTGTTAAGTTTCTAATACTCACAAAATAATAAAAGCATATAGATAGTCTGTATTCACGTATTGACGCGAAGGGTGGCGTAGCGCGGATTAAACCATGGAACGAATGCTACTTACATTACTTAGCATTAAAAAATCTCCGATACGCAAAACGGTTAAACAGGTTTTCATCAAACAAAGTTTAAACTCTAGTTTAGTTAGTAAAACACCCAGTTTACCGGTCTATCGTTTGACCGTTTTAGATGTTTGCGTGCTTAAATGTCTGTGGCACTGTATAGGTAAGTACAAACTGAGCCCACGTATGCAACGTATACGAATTTGTATGAAAACAGTTGAATCAGAAACATCATAAGCAACGCTATCACACGCGTCCCACGCGACCTTCGAATCCAGATCCTGGGAGGGCCCACGCTGCATAGTGTATACTATTGCATACGTGGCCCGTCGAGGGCTCAGTTTCTCCTTACCTTAAAGCTACAAACAGGCACACATAAATTCTTTACTTATGACACTGTTTTTTTTGCGTCAGGAATTAAAAAAAAATGAAGTTGGATAGCACCAGAAGCGTGTAGTTTCACCAAATGCAATTACGTTTTCACTTTAATCTAGAAGTTTTACCCTACCTTCAGATGATGAGTGCTTTACCCCGTTTACGCGCGTTTTACTAACGCCTGTTGACGCGCGTTTTACTAACGCGCCTTTACAATTTCATACATACAACGCGCGTTACCTTTTTTCGCCTAGAACAATATGAATAAAGTTGTAATGTCACGTTAAGCGCTCGTCGTCTGAATGTAGGCTTAGATTAAAACCTATCTCACAGTACTGTGGTAGATGTCGAGGGATTGAACATCTCAAATGAAACCTCAATGATAATTGTGAAAAATTTGTTTTTAAATGAACGTCAAAGCAAGTAGTGCATTGACGTTCTTTTACAAACTAATTTTGAATGTAAGAAGAAAACAATTGGGAAAATAAGGCACCTGTCCAACCAACGGCGAGAAAAAAAATAGCGAGCTAAGACACGTACGTACTTATGTAGATCCCGTGTAAACAAAAGAGATACAAATATTAGTTAATAGTTGATCGACACTGCCGGCGAGTACTCACGGACGGGGTCTACAAAATACATCTGTTGTACGTTTCTTGAGCGATAAATCGCTACATCACGCATCTCGCTCATTGTCGTTGCTGGGACAGGTGCCTTAAAGAGAAACGCCAGCCCATAGTCTGAAAAGTCGTATTGAACGAATTAATGTAAAATTATTTTAGATTGATAATACATGAATATCAACGGGGAAGTTGTCGTTTCATCTCACAAAGGAAATACGACCCTGTTATTCAAACCAGGTACCAACTCTACATGAGGGCCAGTGTTAGTGTACCTAGTACATACCTAGTTATAACTCACCACGAAATACTTGAAGATATGACCGTAAATGTCGAGAAAGATACCGCTCCATAAGACGGCAGGCGCTGCCCGGCACTCCCTTACTATTTACTCGGAGTATGTTGCACAAATGCCATATCACCGTCCTACCAGCTGATTCCAGTAACAAAATTGGCCATTGAGCTTCTTCATTCGCTATCAAAATACCATATTTATATTAAACAAACTTACTACTTAAATTATATAAACTTTATTGCAATTATAACAACAGTATGCTAAGCGGAGGGGGGTTTTAACCCCCCAAATCCGCCCCTCCCACCTCAGGTACGCTCATGAGTTAACCTTATAGAGGCTGAGGGGTTTAAAGTCGAGAAAACTAGTTAAGAATAAAAGAAACCTGTTAAAATAAAATTCTGCTATTGTTGTGCTGTATGTATAGTAGTTTAGGAGATTTTAATATTTTGAAATAAACTCCAAATTACAAACGATACTAATTTAATGTAAAAATGGTAAATTGAGTACCTTCCTCCTCGTATTCTTGTAACAAGGCTTCTATCCAGTCGGGTCCTGCAAAATATGTTGGAACAAGTTCGGAACCCATTTCGGAACAAATCCACAAACTGACTGTAAACACCTTTCTCCGCTTACATCTACCGTTATCATTAACTATACTGTCTAACCACATTACTTAACTCAGCTCCTCTTATTTAATCAATAAAATTTCATAATTCTAACGCCATCAATCTGTCATTCCAAAAAGTATTTTTTAATGTGTCATGTCATGTCATCACGTCAAAGTCATTGACGACCATAAACAAATGTTTATGTAATCGTATTTTTATTAATAACCTAGCAAAGGTCACCGCGATTATGACAAATAAGGTTTTGTAAAAACAATAGGCACCTATAGCATAACATTTTAATAATATTTCTAATATTTATTAATTTAATAATTTTGTAATTTAAATAGGTACCTAATATTAACTTGTAGACCAGTTAAATGATTCCAAATTCAAATTAAATTCGAAAAGTTTCACCGAACTGCGCTGAGGTCATTGACCTACCTTTGAACCATCAAGTTAATATGTACTAACGTTACATTAATACTTTAATGCTTAGAACATTATTTTTTACATGCTTTATTAATATTACTGCATTTAATTGGTCTGTGCTATCACGCGACTTCGTCTACGTGAAATCGCAGACGCAATGCTGTTCACTCCTAGACGTTAGCCTAATGATATAAGTAGTCCAAGTTACTCATTACAACATTAGCTGTCCAACGGCAGGTCTCCATAATATATCTATCGATCGATTTGGCTACTAAAGCTAAATTTACTTTCATATGCATTTAATAAAAAGCATTGAGGTATTAATGTACCATGTTAATATAAATAATTATTCTCTTTATTCTTTTCCAAACTCATAAGTTAAATTTTAAAATTTATAATAAATATATTATTATTAGGTCTGTCTTTACCATAACTCGGGTCTATGTAGTCCCGGACTTTTGGAAGGCATGCGTGGAACCGAAGCCAACACGTAAAGCTCCTTTAGACTTTTCAAACTAAAGCGATGTGACCCAAACCGACGATTATAGCAGTATAAACTATGTAAATGTACCCAACGACAATCCCCAGTTAGAGTAGATACATATTACAAGAAATGGTAACTAAATATACTGGGGTATGGAAGTGAGGTGTTTGTGGGTTGGGTGATTCGGTGTCCTGTAAACACATGTTAAAAACACGGACAAATGTGCAGGTGGTGACTCGAAAACTCAATAAATGGGCCCTCGAAAACGACAGCCTTGTCGTTCTGTGCGAACGGCCTTTTTCGAGGGCTAACATTTGCTGAGCGGCTAAGGGTTGAGAGGTGCCTCTGGACTTTATACAACGATCACATGCTCCCTGAGGGTCCAGCATCACGTACCCACTCACCACTTATGTGACACATCAACACTTCGAGCATAATCTGACCGGCCGGTAAAAGCAAGGCTGAGGTTTGGGAACTGTTCCTCGTCACTTCGTCAGTGTTCACGCCAGCCAGCCAATTATATAAACCCGTGGTACAACCTACTGTTGGGTATGGTATTTTATTTATTTGTCATACTACTTTATTCTAATATAAGAACGTAACACACGCACATAACTAAAAAGAAAAAAAATGGTTGTCTATAAAGTCGGTTTACGGACGATTATTTTACGTGATAACGTCAGAAAATATTGTAATAAACAATTTGCTGTTTCTTAGCAACCATGCCTGTGACAGTTTTAGCGGACCCGGACTCATGCGCGCGCTATGCGGAACGTAACTATGACACTTTTTCGTGCGTGCTCAATTATAAAACGTTGCCGGTCATCAATTTATAAAACGTTATCACGTAAAAAAAAATTAAATAACAAGCTTTTATATAAAAAAAAATTAAACTAAAAAGAAAAGTTCAGAATAACTTTTAGAAAAGGCAGAATAAGAACGTTCCAGGGAAGTATTTTAAAATTTGAAATTTATTTTAATTCCAAATGCTTGAGGAAATTTACCACACAATATCATTAGGCTTGATTAATCTTGTAGATATACATCTCTATCACAATACAGTCACAATCTCAACGTAGGTTTACTATACAATCTCAGTGCCCCAGGCATTAGCGCGACAAAAGCAAATCCCTAATGGATCGAGATAGTGTATGAAGTACTAGCCACTAAGTAATTATACTATAGATACTACTAATAATACATAGACACGAAAGTTTCAATAGATGGATGGCTGTTTATTACTCAAATGAAACCTAACTAAATCGATTATCGCCCCTGAAACTTCCTGCATTCTAAATTTCATGAAAATAGTTGGACCCGTTGCACATATAGTTATACCAGAATTGCTCATTTAAAGGTGGCATAGAACTAAATGAAATTAGATTTTTTATTATGCAAAATGTAAAGTTTTAAAGTTCCTACTATTGCGTGGTTGAAAAAGTCTTACGATTCGAATTTATTAATTTGGACGAATGTAGCGAAAAGCAAATGAAATCTCGTTGGCTTCGTACCTTCACATGAATAGATAAGATTTGTTTATTGTTAAGTTCCGTGCGTAACAACACTAAAATATTTACGAAATAAAAAACATTGACAAGTACAAGAAGCGCTTATGAACTCTTTGCGGGTTGCAGTTTGATCCCTGAACGGTCTGAAGTTACCTTGGTACCTATATACGCGAGTAGTGAGTACCGATGTAATGTGTGTGTGACCTTTGAATTTATCTACATCAAAACTTAGCGAGTCGCCTGTGGATTTTAGAGTTTGTGTGGATTTTAAACGACCAGAATCCCCTCGATGGTTTTGGTTTGGGGTAACCATGACCCCGCTGAGCTATCCAGAATCTGTAGCTTATTCTGCTGATGGCTGTTTTTGGTTAACACGTAATAACACATTTACACTGGAGGACTTGGAGGAAGCGAGAGTCTTGATGCCCAATCCTCTTCCCTCCCGCCTAAACGACTATGGCATTAATTTATAGTTATACCTCTTTATTATTATCACTTCTATTTAAGGCTCTATGTACATATTTGGTATACCGTATAAAGTAAAATTTTATAGCGCTACAAGTAGTCTGTGCTGTGTGAGAGAGAGACTTCTTACTGTAGTGTGTGTGAGACGTCTACTCATAAGAAAGACATAATAAAAGGAAAATAAGTAAAATGGTTGTGTGGAAAAGCCAGACGAGGTGGGCGTGGCGTTAGAAAGGCGGTACATTTTTCTGTGAAACTCCGCCCAGCGGAAAATGCTCGGGGACCGCCCTCACGCCATTACAGCACAAACCACATTTAAAACGAGCTATCTACGTTCAAATATATTTGTTATAACTGCTCACTTATTCATGACGTGCTTTAATTAAATTCGTTTATAGTCTATGTGATTAAAACTAACAATATTTGTATGAGATAGTCATGAAGTCATGACCAATCTACAATATTTGTATCTATATCCTATCCTACTAATATTACAAATACGAAAATTGGTGAGGATAGCTAAGTGAAAGTTTCACACAATAACTATAAATCGGATTTCGATGAAACTTTACTGTAATGTAGTTAAGTACATCAAAATAGCATATAGCCTAAAATCAAACAAAACGCGGCCGAAGCTGCGGAGCAAAGGTACCGATATAAAAATCAATGGCTGTTCGTTTAAGTTTCGAAAAACCTCAAAACAGAGGGACCGATTTGAAAATATCATAATGTTTTGTTCGCCATGCTACTAGCGGAGGGATTATTTTACTTAGGAACAACCATAAATCTAAAAAACAGGCGATTAAAAATGTTTAAATTAGATTAAAAATAAATAAAATTTGCTAAAAACAAAACAGTCACACTTTGTCTAAGACAAGTATAGTTTAAATGGTTCGAAATAGTCTATACTAGCTCCGCTTTACGGCGTTGCATCGATCTTCCAAACACCCTGTATAAAAGGAGAAGCTGACTGACTGACTGACATATCAACGCAGAGCTTAAATTGTAAGAGTTAGAAATTTGAAATGTTGCACAGGGGTTCCTTTTATAGCGTAGAAGAGCCGTAAGAAAGAGTAGAGTAAAACGGGGGTGCAAAGAAGTAACAATCTGGCATCCACGCGAGCGAAGCCACGGGCATAAGCTAGTCTTACATTTATATATAATCACTTGTCCTGACTGACTGTTTTATCAAAGCAGAGCCCAAGCTACTGGGGCTACATACGTAAATTGGTAGTTGTCACTTTTTAAATTGTAGGCATCCACTGAAAAAGGTTTAATTAAAGTTCTTCTAAAAATAGGTGTAATGGCTAACAAAAGCGCCATCAGTTTTGTAGTTATAAAATTTAAGTAAGTACGTCTAATTTAGCACTATAAAATTTTGTAGTTCTTTGGGTTGTAGGTTTTAAAAAAAGATTCTTTATTTAAAAAAAAACAATTCTTTTAACGTTATTGAAAAATTAACTCTTAGGTGGGTAAAACACGTTGCAAGTTTTTATGAAACTCTGTCGTTTTTGAAGTTACTCCAGAGCTGTACAAAATTATGTTAAACTAGCTGTACCCTGCCACGCTTCGCTGTGGCACTTGATGCAAAAATTAGATAAAAACAATCCTTGATGCGGATTATATATCACGCTAAAATTTCAGCTCAATCGGTGCCGAACTTTTTGAGTTTTTAAAGCGTACACAAACCACTATATATATACATACAAACTAATATATATATATATAGAGTAACGCGTATTTCAGTGTTTTTGGAAGAATCAAACCTTACGGGGGTAAAATCATACTACCCATACTATACCCATGGGCAAAGTCGCGAGCAAACGCTAATATGAAATGAAATAAAAAACAAAATTACTTATTTGGATTAAAAAAGAAAAAGTTACGCAGTTCTCCACTTCATTGGAAAGTATAGAATCTGAAATAGCTGTATTTGGTTTGTACAATTTTGAGTTTTTCCAATTCTAAGTCAAGAAGCAGCGTAAGAGATCAATTTCGTTTACTCACTGCCCAAAGCAATTACAAAGAAATGGTTGGCCAGAACCAATAACAGAACCAAAGCCTAATACTCATTAGCGATCTGTAACTGTAAACGTATGCATGCTACGGCGCGTTCCCACTATGTCGAGACGATTAGTTTATCGTTGGACGACTATCGTCTCTAGCTGTTCCCATTCAGGCGTGGATACAAAGGGAAGGGGGGGGGCAACAGGAGTAATTGCCCTCCCCCTTCAGACTTGAATGAATAACCTTTTTTGAGAAATTTGAGAATTATGACACTGGATTGAAGTGTTTAGGCAGGCCATTGCCCCCTTCAGTGGTGGTGGATATGGTGTACCAGTATTAAATCAAATGAACAACCCCCCCCCCCCAAAACTTCACGAATCTGAAACGAGTCGAACACGTGCGGGTGCAGCAAGTCATGATAAGCCGACAGGTAATCATTCTGTAACAATGGAACTTCGTATCTCTATCGGTCCAATTACTGTTACAGTACACTAATGAGTACCCAGCTTAATAGAAGTCATTCTCACGAACATAATAACGTATACGTATTATTAAAAAAAATGGTTGTTTGTAAAGTTTCCGGACGATAATTTTACGTGATTATGTCTTATGAAAACATTGAGGACATATCGCCATAAGCAATTTAGCAACCAATCAATAACGTTAGTTCCAATTGTATCGCATGTCATGTCACTGCAATCGCGATTTGTTGTTACTTAGCAACCAATCAATACCATGAACGTTGCTTAGCAACCAATCAATAACGTGACCGTTTCTACATGACACTTTCGTGCGTGCACTCTGTCATCAATTTACAAGACTTTATCACGTCAAAAAATGGTTTGGTAATAACCTGATTTCACGCAGTACAGATGGAGGTGGAGGATGTTAATGTATCGCAGAGTGATGCGACTGTACGCGATTTTCGTTGACAAATATCAACCCCGTCATCGGGTAGATACAAATTACCCCCGACATCCATCACGTGAATCGAACGGGCGGTGGCCCGCCGGCGTCGACCGACGGCTTTGTGGCCAGACGCGTCTATTTCCCATACTGCACCCACTGTTCTCCAATATCACTGGAATTCAAATGTAATGACTGTGATGATTGAAATTTTGCTACAATCTGCAACATTGGAAATGAAATAATAAGCCTCAACAGTTAGTCATCTGTCTACTTTTATTACCTATGTTTCTGTGGATAAATAAAATAGAGGCGATTAATTTTTATTTATTAAAAATGGTCAAATATATATTAGTAAAAAAAAACTAATTGGAGATCCTCCCTTGCACCGCTTAAGTTTGCATTTGATTTGTCAAATCAGTATCTTTTAAAATAGTTGAAACTATACGCTCCGTATAAATTTGTATGAGTATGAAGTACATTTTTGAGTTGAAACCATTTACCTAATTTCAATGTTTGCTTCGTTTATTAAAAACTGAAAAATACTACTTCAAAACAATACAGTTAATATGTACATTACCTGGATGTTTAAAACATTTTAATAATATTGCTTGATTAGTATAAAATAATTTGCAACGACGATCCGCTGTTTTCCTTTATCTCCCTGATAGCTTGTTCACCATCTCCGATGTCTTGGGATGAGTGCGCTTCGCCTGAGGTTTCTTGCCACCACTGACTTGTCTTTCTGCCTACTTCGCGGGTGTAGCGGGAGCCGGAGCTTCGGCGACAACAGCCATCTGCCATTTTAATAAGTAGTATTTGTAGATATTATTACACATGAAACACAATCAAATGTAAGTTCGTAATTATCGCAGACAGATAGAGACTTCGACATTCCATAGATGTCAAACCGCAATTTACTTAAAACTGAACTTTTTTTTTTTTAATGGTAAGTAGGCAAAGAACATTCCGACATAAAATAAACAATGCGCTCATGACACAAAAATTTTTCGAACTCTATGGAACCCATGTCCTTTGGCTTAGTATCACTAAACAAAATTTTAGCAATGCTTGTTGGGCACTTACCCAGCAAGCAATGCAAAAAAAATTAATTAAAGTAAGTATAAGTAATTAAATTAAACATTTTATATTATTTAAACTATTCTACTTAATAATATGTATAAGTAGAACAAAAGAAGTCAACAATAATTTAAAATTGATAAAAGCTATATTTTTCTCCCTAATACCATTGCCGGGGATTTTTCTTTCAACAACTGATATGTAAATACCCTCAGACTTAAAGGTTCGGAAAATTCTCATATTTATATTATAGTTGTTATTTATTTTCTCTAGTGAGCCGTAAAATACGGTTGTATGGAAATGGGGGATTTACACCGTGTTATGGTTTGACAAGATGACAGTTATACGAAAAGGCTGGGTAGGTTTGGGGCTCAATGGAGGGTTATGAAAGTACACCCGCGTTTGAGTTGTCCTGTTAACTCGTTTATTGCCATCTTCCATTTTTATGTTGCCCTATCCTCCCTTTCTGATATCATCACATTTTATTGAATTATATCAAAAGTGTACAGAATGTTATAGGAACATAAAACTATGTATAATCATGTCTATCAATGCAAATGTAGACAACACTCCAGAAAAGTGTTTTAAATGTCTAGCTTTGTTTAATATTGGATAGGGTAGAAGGAATGTCCGGACTCGGAAGATAGTTTTCTTTGTTCGTCGATGCGTGTAATCACGTCTGAAGCAATATCAGACAGATAGAACATAATATTATGTACTATAATATATGACGTTGTTTTATGTCAAAATATTACACGTAAAATATTATTGACTGCTTCTGTGACGCGGTTGGAGTGTATTCGATTGCTACGCAAGAGGTCTTGGGTTTGATTCCCACACGGGATACTATTTTGTATAATGCACAAATTGTTGTTCCGAGTCTGGGTGTACTTTGTGCCTTTGACTTATATGTTTGTAAAGTGTCCCGCTACACAGGGTTTGTACCCTATTGCGAAAGTCGTCTTAAAGAAAAACAACAAAAAATATCAGAAAATATTTGTCTATGACCTTTGTATTAACTTTTATGACATAACGTTTGAACGTACATCGTAAAATAAATCAACGCCAAATTATTAACAAGATCATTCTCAGTATAAGGCAAAGGTATTCTTCTACATATTATAATAAAATTTCACTAACGATAAAGAATTGAAGCTCACCGCACGTTGTCCAACAGTATCTGATAAGACTGCCTAAACATCCACAATGACATATGCTTTAGGCATATTCTGCCAAACTATTCCGAGCCTAGTTTCGCATATAATAAAGTGCAATGTCGCGTAATTCCGTACAAATTTACACACGTATGAATTGCACATTTAGCCGCGAGGGTGCGAAAACTTGTTGTTATCTTCAACGAGGCCAATTTCACCAAATGGATACTAAGTCCTAACTCTCGTATCTTTTTTATGCCGCACGGAGCTCGCGTTCTTTTAAAATATCGACATATCGCTACAACAGCGTGTGTGCACTGGCTGATACGCAATTTAGAAAGGATTTGCTTTACTACCGTGAGGTATAACGCGGCTTCGTGAACTTTAAACATTATCGATGATCACTTACCTACGTTAGGGAACCAATACTATTAATGTCGACTGTTATAAATCTCTCTTGATTAGTTTTTAGATTTTTTTTTCAGGTTTAGTTGTAGTTAGTAGGTACCGGTGGTTAATTTTTAAATTAAATCAGGCTGCGTCAATGATGTTTTAAGTAAAAAGGTGTAGATAGGTTACAAGCGCTCATAAAACGGCACCTTAAAATACAATACTATTGACTTGTTTTTATATGTCAGTGTCGCATCGCCGGCGTCAACAGACGAAAGTAGCGGATTACATCTTTCTCTTTTTCACTCGTGATAATTAAATCATGCTTTCCTAAATTTACAACTTTTAATAATAGTGTGACATTGCAATATTTAAATTATCTGTATTAGTTAGCCGTTTTTAAAGATCGAATGTTGTTTATGTAACGTATCTACACCTTTTTTACTTAAAACATAATAGGCTCGTTTCCTAGGTAAACAAAAAAATCCAAAAGTAAATAAATACTAGCATTTAAACTACCAACGATTCATTCCCTATTCAATGTTGTGTTAAATAGTTAAATAGGATTTTTATCATTAATCATAACTAAAAAGAAGTGATTTGATTAGAAAAAAAAAATAATGATGTCATCATAGACTTAGGATATACTAACGTATATATATATATAGTATATCCTAAGTCTATGGATGTCATAGACCGGTATTTGTATGAGATCTCGAATATAAAATCTGCGTTTTGTAATTTTTTAAAGAGTTTTTGTTTTGGCTAGTTGGAAACTATTCTATTCTATTCTAGTTGGAAACTATTCTATTATAATAATAATAATATCTTGGGACAATTCACACAACGCTATCTGATCCCAAACTAAGCAGAGCTTGTATAATGGAAACCAAACAACTGATAAACATACTTATATATTTTCTAAATACATACTTAATATATAGATAAATAACACCCAGACACAGAATAAACCATCGTGAACTGTTTTAATTTTGATATAAAGCACTACACCATACGGTATTGAGATTCAAGAAGGTACCAATTCTAAAATCAATTGAATGGTTTTATTGAGAGCATTCTGGTGGTGGTCCTGCCCGTGGCTCATGTTGGCAGGTTTGTCCGTGTCGGTAGCCGTCAGTAGCGCCGACGACTTCGCGCCTCGCTTCCCGCCCTTTGAAGCTAAACCATGCGAGAAGTCATTCACTTATCAACGCGATCTAATGTCGACATTTTTCCCGTTTTTCCCCATCTTTTCGCGTGAACGACTGGCTCCAAAAGTGACATAATTGAATCAGCGGCCTCGTTCCCGCCGAACGGAGATTGTTGCAAATTAATTCGGACAAACGTAGAATAAACACATTTAGACGTTACACATGTCATTCAATTAAGATATGTTTTCGTTTTGTGTTTGCTGTTAGAGTTTCATTTAACACTAGCTTATGGCCCGCGGCTTCGCCCTCTTGGATGGCAGATTGTTACCGAAATATTTTAACGGCAAAGTTTCATACTAACTGTGCACCCCCGTTTTATCCCATTAGGGGGTGTGATTTTTTAAAAAATCCTTTCTTAGTGCTCCTCTACGTTATAAAAGGAACTCAAGTGCAATATTTCAAGTTTGTTACCCTTATAGTTTAGGCCCTGCGTTGATATGTCAGTCACTCAGCTTCTCATTTTATATATATAGATATAAAATGTGTGGTGCCGTGTGGTGCCGGCTTAAGAATAGTACCACCCCATCTCTACCCGTGGGTGTCGTCAAGGCGACTAAGGGATTTCACCCCGGAGGACGGGCAGCAGCGTCCTCTGCGTACTTAAAGCCTTACTGCGATCGCCAACCCGCTCGCCAAGCGTGGCGATTATGGCAATTACCCCCAGGATCTACATACTAGTAGGTTCTACTGGGGAGACCCGTGCCCAGCAGTGGGCCATCTTATGGGTTGATATGTAAAAATGTGTACCTACTTTTAAAACTAGAAAATTTTTGAATCGTAGTTAGCCCCAATTTTTATCTATTGTACGAGTACCTATGTAGGTGAAAAAACTCAAAACTGACAAACAAAATTATGTAAATATATATATTTTTTTATTTATTTAAAAAAAGCCGACTCCCGCAGGGGACTTTACAAACATACAAGTCACAGACAAAAAGTATACCCAGATTCAGAACAACAATTTGTAGATCACACAAAGTGGTGTCTCGTGTGGAAATTGAATCCACGACCTCTTGCGTAGCAATCGGACACACTCACACCGCGCCACCGATGCAGTCAGAGAAGATATATAGTATAACTTAGAGCTTTGTGACATAAAAAAGTGTCTAAATCCAATTCAGTAATATCACGAATACCTACATGCATAGGCTACTAATATTTTCATGATACTGATTGCCAATGACTACCTACTGTATTAATTTGTAATCGAAATAGATACATATTGATTATACATAATAACAACATAATTCGTCTAAGATATGTTGTATTTAAAATCACTGAAATTACACCAACACTAGTTTCATTTACAGTAGGTAGTGTTAACCGGAGCGGTACAAAATAAAAATATTCTGTTACAACTGTAATTACCTACATACGAGTGCAATTGAAATAAAAAGGTAGTTGCGACGGGTAAAGGAAAAAGGCTTTGCCGGCACTCGTTTCACGGCAAGTGTAATACAATTTGAAGCGAGTATCAAAGCGACGCTCAGAGCCGTGTCTAGCAATGTGCTGTCGCATTGACTGTCTGCATTTTTTTATTTAACCCTCACTGTGATTGCTTGTGGAAAATTGTTTAAGTATTTTAGCCTTTTTTATGTCCCAGTTATTGTCGCTATATGGCTCTACTCTGTATTTGAAGACACAAACGCAGAAATATAACTTAATGACTTTAAAAGAGAAGAATATTAGTTTATTGACAGCTTCTTCTTTACTCTTGGAACTGCCGACTAACTTCCTTTTATTTAATTGACATTTTAAAACTAGGTATCATTGCTTTGGAATACCAATAAGGTACCATACTAACGAAATAAAGATATTTGATTTTAAATTTGAAATAGAATTAAAAAATATAATTCACTGTTTACATTTTAATTTGTAGAGAAAGTTAAACTCGTAAATATTCAATTCGAGAGCGGTTCACGTGTAAATAGTGTCGGTACAAATGTCGCCGGTCGCAGTTTGTGGTCGAGTAGTGCAGCGGCCGTTGCGTTTTGTCGGTGCTTTTTGCCGCGTGCTGCGTTGCGGACACCCCTGACCACGCCGTATGTCCTGCGACAAAATAGGGCTGCTACCCACACAAGCCACGATAAAATGGTTAAATCGTTTAATCGCATATTGTTATTAGCCTCATATCATCACTAGTTATTACATATCAACATTAGCTGTTATTAAGAAAATTCAGTCCATCTACATACACGCGAGTTTTATGGCTTTGTACATACTATGTATTTCGTTCGTTAGTGGGTGTCTGCACTGCAAAAATAAAAAGATGTAAGAATATTGAGATTATTCGTCTGTTAGAATTGATTCTTTCTCTTGAGTTTAAATTTATTTTCGCAGTATTAAAAGTTTTAAAGAGACAAGCAGATCTGCTCGCTAGCCCATGACAACGTCAGTGTTTTTCAAATCTTAGGTTTTTACAAAGTTCTGAATGAAAAGCAAGTATGAAAATTAGTGTCTCAGAATGAGGAGGCCCATTCTGAGACACTAATTTTTTAACCTTGCTACAGTGCTCTTCAACCGAAACACAGTTTAATGTGTTCACATAGCTAATTCACGCAAGAATAACAGCACTGCGGTGGTGATGCCAAGATGCCATATGGCTTTAGAGTTACCAGCGTTAGTTCCTCCCAAGTTAGTTAAGCGGCTGAAAAACGTTAGGCGTTAATCGAATACGATTTTTCCATCCAGTTTTCTCATAGTAATATTAGTTTTGATCGATGGTGGATAGGTCCCGTGCCTAGTCGGGCGGCCAGGCCCGGCGGGTGACGACGTGTTTTGTGCCGCGTGACACGTGACGGCGTAATTAGTGCGTGACCGCCGCCCGACGGCACGTCCGTCGCAGCGTGCTACCAACACCCACAATGTCACGCTCTACATTGTTTGTGTTAGTATCACACTATAATATTAAAATGAATGTTGATTATCATGTTAACAACTTTAATTAGATGCAATTTCGTGTGACAATTTATAAATGGAATTAATCATTGATGATTCCTACTTCAAGTCGTTGTATAAGGAGTAAAAAGTTTGCAATGCTTAAGACGCAATTTTAATCTGGATAGTTTAGTTATCATTAGATAACCTGTCAGCGACAATCTAAAGAAAGTCGCTCTATTTCTATTTCATCATTATGTGAGAAAAGAAAAAGAGTTTACAAGTTTACTTTATAAAGTACTAGCTTTCGCCCGCGGCTTCGCCCGCGTGTATGTCGGTTATCGCGATAAAAACTATCCTATGTCCTTCCCCGGGACTTAAACTATCTCCATACCAAATTTCATCTAAATCGATTTAGCTGTTTGAGCGTGAAAGCGTAACAGACAGACAGACAGACAGACAGACAGACAGAGTTACTTTCACATTTATAATATTAGTATGGATATCCACAATTTTTAAAAACTACTCTAGATTACATCTATAAGTATTAGTTCATACTAATACTTTTAAACTAAAAATCTAAAATACACGTTAAAAGACGTAGCTCGCAAAGTGTTGCAAAGTTAAAAAGAAACGAGAGGGTTTCAGATGTGTCTGTGTCACAATCAATCCGCGGTAAATTATATAAAAAATACATTTCAAGCTTCAGCTGACTACGAGATGGTTTCTTTATTAGTTTTCCCCGAGGCGCGCGCAGCCTCCGCGCTCCGCGGGGGACGTGTGAAAAAAATCTTAGCGGGATTAAGGGCCCGTATAACAGGCTCCAAGGCGGACTTATTGCCGTAATACAATCTCTGTTATGTCGCACAAGGATTACCCGTATCGGCGTGTTTCACGCAAAAACATCGTTCCACACAAACTCATACGACTTAATACCGTACTTTGCATGCATTTAGACACATGTACTTCTATGTAAAGTGTTACAAAAAGTTGTTTATTTTATTTATATATTACAGTATTCTGTTGCAGAATAAATAAATTATTGTAAAGTAACGTCTGTTCAAAGCTCAAGTTGCAAATCCCCGCAAATTGAAAAGGCCATTATCGAGTCCAAGCAATTTGCACGCAGCTGGTGCTACGAGGCGCGACTATACGCCGAGGTTACGCCGTAGGCGGCTACGATCAGTACTACGAATTATATCTGTTTTACATTTCTTTAAAAAATTCGTATAGTAATGTAAAACACGAATTACTATATAATATTACAATAAAATTGTACCTTTTGTTTTTTTTTTATTATAATAGTTTAATAAGATTGTTCAACATTTGACTGTCACACAACATATTATGATTTTATATGACTAACTAGCTGAACTCTGTCACACTTCGCTGAGTGAGGCTTTCAAAGCCAGGAACACTCGCCGGCCTTCCCAGAACATTCTGCTAAAGTTTCATCACAATCTGATCAATAGTTTCGGAACGCATAGAGGACATACATACAAACATTGATTTATATATATATATATATATATATATATATATATATATATATATATATAGATAGCAAATTTAAATTACTAAAAGTCATTTTATAATTTTTATTCTTCCTCTTTTCAAATGACAAAACAATAAATACAATAACAACGTACAAAATGACAAATAAGAATTTACAATATAATTTATTTTAAAATGAAAATGATGAAAAACATTTTAGCTTCCAGCTAAAAAATAAGAGAATTTTCTTGGACGTCAGCTGTAGTCGTTAGGGGCCGGATCTCGTAAATAAGTGAGATGTTGACGAGAGCAGTGCGTGAGGAATTGAAAATAGCGCCACGGGCTAACGCGCAACTTATGACGTACCACTCCTCATACCACTGAACTAAGTGAAAAATAGTCGAAACGCGAAATTACGCGTTTCGACTACGATACGGGAACATAACTTTTTTTATAAAGTTTATTTGCAATTAGTTGAATCCGCGACCTCGTCCGCTGTTGCAATGCTGCTCATTCTCTATAGACGTTAGCGTAATGATAAAAGTGGTTACTCCTTACATCATCAGCTATCTGATAGTGAAAATCCTATCAAATTTAGCCTAGCCGTTGTAGAAATTAACCGGAACAAACAGACAGAAAAAAGTTTTATAATTCATCAAAAACTGTTATTTTGACATAACAAACAGACATTTTAATTTACATATAGCCACTTAATACGTATATATTTTATATATTACTAACAGTCCCGCGCCACTTCGTCTACGTAAATCTTCCCCGTTTTTGCAACATTTCACTTTGCTCCGCTTCTATTAGTCGTAGCGTTATGTTATGTAGCCTATAGCTTTCCTCGATAAATGGGCTATCCAACAGTAAAAAAAAAATCTATTCGGATCGGTTCCTGAGATTACCGCGTTCAAACAAACAAACAAACTCTTCAGCTTTATAATATTAGTATAGATTGAAGGATAATGAAAACCTCATTAAAATGCATTGCGTACTCCATCGGGAGGGACTGACAGCTTGGTTTTTTACTATGTTCACATCGGATCCACATGTTTGCATCAACGTCGGTGCAACGCCACTCGTACAACGTGTGGAGAGGAGAATAACGCTCGTCCTAACTTTGGCGCCAATGCTATCTAGATCCACAAGTTGGAGGAATGTGTCAAAACGAGTGAGAAGATTAACAATCTTGTCAACCGCTAAATTTCTGTCAAAGTACACGTCAGTCATATAACTGATGGGATTCAACCTGCGATCTTTAACCGCGAATACATCTGATAAACAAAGATTAAAGTCCCGACTCTTTTAATAATTCGTCATTGAATAGCCCTTAGATACACTGTACAAAACTGTACTGTGTGTCCCAAAAGTACGCCACACGGAGGGGAAGTAATATTGTAGTTAGAACAATTTACTGAAAGATGACTTTAAAAATTGAAATTTATTCGATGTGCATTCAAAGTTTTTTAAATAATCGCCTGTCTGAACTGGGAATCGAACGCGGCTAGTGTGAAAAAGCATCATCCTATAATTTTATGACACCAATCCAAAGGGTCAGTTGTAGTGTTTTTTTTTAAATAACAACACTGTATCTGTGGTCAACGATATGTTGGTGGCACAATCATCTTTATCATGTACATATTACTAGCTATAACAACTGTATTGTGTCACTGTTTGTGAACCCAAATAAAGTAAAAAAAAACATGGTATCTTAAAAAAAGGGAAGGCTAAGAAATTTGACATTTAATAAAATACAATAATTTATATACACACATCAAAAGTGTCTAGGGATCAAGCATTTTTATGCGGATTTCTTGAGATTGAGATGTGGCTTTGTAATAAATTTATGATTTTATAAATTTATATGGATCCTTTTTGGTGCATTTCATAATTTGAATCAGGAACTGTGAATCAAATTCGAGTAAAAGATGAAAATCAGCTGTCAATATTTTCCCTATAAAAACATACAACGCATTGAAGACATTATTAGTGCTACTGTTTCCCTACTACTGATTAAAACCAACGTTATTATGGAGCGGCGACGTCATTTAAGCAGGGAAGAAATGCTCAGAGCCGTGGGAATGATAGAAGCTGGTTCCCGGCAACGTACTGTGGCTTTAGCTCTGAATACAAGTCAGAGTGTTATCAGTCGACTTTGGACACTTTACCGAAGCACTGGTACCGTGGCTGAGCGCCATGGAGGACGGTATCGCTGCACCACACGGAGACAAGACCGATACATTCAAATCTTAACTCGAAGAGGTCCAACAATAACCGCCATGATGTTAGCCGTGAGGCTTCATCACTCTTCAGGGAACTTAATTAGCGACCAAACAGTCAGAAACCGCTTGCATGAAGTGAACCTTCATTCCCGAAGACCGCTACGGGTACCACCTATAGCAATGCACAATCGTAGGATTCGATATCAATGGGCTCTTGAACACAGAAATTGGGCAGAAGAACAATGGCGTTTCGTGTGCTTTTCTGATGAGTCTCGTTTTGGTATGAGACCGGATACAAGACGTATACGACACTGGAGAACCCCTGGACGCCAACAGCGATTAAAATCCTGCCAGGAAGTCCATCCTTATAGTGGTGGAACCATCATGGTATGGGCGGGTATTTGGATCGGCGGAAGAACTGAGTTGATTTGGATCAGAGGCAACCTCAACGCTCAAATTTATGCTGAGACGATTGTATCAGACGTCATCGTTCCTCTACAAGTGCAAATCGGTCCCTTAATTCAGTTAATGCATGATAATGCACGACCGCACACCGCAAGAGTTGTAAGACAGACTCTCGCCGCAGCTAACATCAATGTCCTGCCCTGGCCTGCTCAGTCGCCAGACTTGAACCCGATTGAGCATGCATGGGATATGCTACAGAGAAGAGCTCTGCCGAATATGGAGGGTATCCAGTCGCAAGAAGACCTTTTTTTGTTGTTGCAACGAACATGGGCGGCCATTCCACAGCGTGATTTGGATGAACTCATTTTGAGTATGCCAAACCGATGTTCTTGTGTTGTTAGTGTTCGCGGTAGAAACACGGATTATTAATTGTTTAAGTTACCCAATAAAATTTTAAAGAAAACTGTTATTTCAGTCTTTTTTTCGAACTTTAATGTTAGTGGTTCAAATGTCAAAAATCCCTTTATTAGGAAAATGGCAAATTTCTTTATTAATGCAAAGGTGACTTGGTTTATCGTTACTGTGACAAACGAAAACACTTTATTTGATGAATCCTTAAAGAAATAAAAAAAAAAAAAAACAATCAGGAGAAAAGTTATTGCAAAAATATATGTTGATCAATAGACACTTTTGATGTGTGTAGTTGACTGCCTCTGTGGCGCGGTGGGAGTGTATCCGACTGCTACGCAAGAGGTCGTGGGTTCGATCCCCACCCAGGATAAAACTTTGTGTGATGAGCACGATGGTTTATTCTGTGTCTGGGTGTAATTTATCTATAATATGTATGTATGTAAAGTCGACCCGTGACCACGATCGGTGCAATTCGATCGAAACGTCGGGTAAATAAAAGGTTCGTACCTTTAAATAATTCACGCGATTAAGTCCCGAAATATAACTAATATGTATAAAAATCGCGAAAGTTTAAAAACAATAATATGTATGTATTTAGAAATATATAAGTATGTTTATCAGTTGTCTGGTTTCCATAATACAAGCTCTCCTAAGTTTGGGATCAGATAGCGTTGTGTGAGTTGTCCCAAGATATTATTATTATTAGTTAATCACGAATTCACGAGGCCCAATGCCAAACTATTGCCTTTTTTACAGTGTTTCTGCGCTTGTTTATGATGATTTCATCGTTCAAACATTCGTCATGCAAATATTAGTAAATCGAAAAATAGTGATATTATAAGTATACTAATTTGCGTATTACAGAATAGGACCCGCTTTGAGCATTTCTTGAGTTAAATTTGTTGTAAGTTGCAGTTCGGATTATTTTTAAATATGTGTTGTATGGTGTTTCTTTTTTCATATATTGCGGGTTCGATTCCCGCTCCAGACAGACGATTATTTAAAAATCTTCCAATGCAGTTCGAATTATTTTTAAAATCAAAATGATGTCTACTTTTAGTAATATGTTATCGACAATATATAAGGTACTTTCCCTTCGTGCGGCATAGTTTTAGGACACCATGTATATAATCTAAAAATCACTATTCGGAATCCATCCAAAATATATAAATTTTTATATTATATATATATTTTATATATATATTTTTAAATTTATATATATTTTTTTTATTTAATATAAATGTTTGAGTCTTTATTATTTTGAGTACCTTGAGTACCACGTTACTCAAGATACTCAAAATAATAAACATTCAAACATTATAATTTACAGCAAATCCAGCTTTTAAGACCTATGATCTATAGTACTAATGCGTATTTGACAGGAATTTCTTAATTGGAATGATATTTACTTAAACAAGTTCGGCAGTTAATTTATTTATAATAACTTACTTACTTTAAAATTAATTGAAGCTTGGCTAGATTTCAATATAATATAAAAACACTGCACTAGTTCCCGGTATTTTGAACCTTAACATTGAAGTCCCTACAATCAATATACATTCAGTCTCAAATTTACATATTGAACTTTTTACAGAACCTGCGAAAATCATGCAAAATTTTGGCAAAATGCATCGAAATTAATTATAAAAACAGAATCGTTTATCATTTGGTCGCGGACTGCAGATCACCAAAGCTATTAATTTGTCGTGATGCCTCAAATTATACAATACTAGCTGACCCTCGCAACTTCGTATGCGTTAATTATCCCCGTTTTTGCAACATTTTTCATTGTTGATCCGCTCCTATTGATCATAGCGTGATGTTATTTAGCCGATAGATTTTCTCGATAAATGGACTATCCAACAGTAAAATAATTTTTGAATTTGGATCCGTAGTTTCTGAGATTATCGCGCTCAAACAAACAAATAAACTCTTCAACTTTATAATATTAGTATAGATTAAAATTACATTGGTATGTTGAAGGGGTTGGCTTTTCGAATCATTTGATTTTGTTGTTGCTGAAGTCAGTTGCTTTATTTATTCAAGTATCTGGTTTTATTTCGAGATGTTCAGGATTATATTTGAAAGTTACACAAATAATTTTAAATAATTTGATATTGATTATTAGTATTAGCATTAATTTATATTAATGCTAATACTAATAAAACTTATCAAATTCCCTAAAAAAGGTCATTTAGTCGAAAGCGAGCCAGTAGCAAAGTAACTCTTAGTTTTATCACCAAATTTTATCAGGTAAATATTATTACTATCTTTACTTGATATAATTTGGAGATATTATTAACATTTTTATTAATATTTACCTGATAAACTGAATATGGAGGCAAGGTGCTGCCACCGTTATATTATACACTATGGTGTTTCTTTTTTTTCTGGTTTCTGCATCAGTCCTCTAGTATGCTAGAGGACTGATGCAGAAACAAGAATTAAAAAATAAAAAGAATAATACATGAGATTGAACATGTCACTTCACTGTCAGGACGATGTAAAGAGTAACTTACGCTGGCTCCAAACGCTCGTCCTAACGTTGGACGAGTGGCGTTGGGACGGATGTTAGGGCTAACGCGCAACGTGTGGAGTCGGCATGAGGGTACGTAAATCATCACGCTATCGTGTATAGGGAGCGAGCAGTACTGCACCTCATACGGACCAAGACGCAGGCATAGCTAGACGTACAATCAATTTAAAAAAATGTGTTGCGTTTTGACAGGCAGTACGCTTCCAGTTTTAACTTTATGTGTCAAAGTAAGTATGCAACATGTGTAATAATTCAAACACTGTGATGTTATAGATAATTTACATAGCCTGTTTAGATATTTTAATACATTAGGTGCTTGGTTTCTTACTATTTCAAGGAACCGTAGATATTTTATTTGATTTTTAAAATTCAACTGAATACCTTAACATGTACATGAGAAAAAGTTTTGATAGGGAACAAAGTAATTCTACACGGACATTGTAGTATAAGTACCCAGGTAGGTACCTAATTAGGTACGGATTTGTCATCATTTGTTTAAAAAGTAGAATTAATTATATTTTATTTTGTTCGGGAAGCTTGCATGGATAATTTCACAATTAATTTTCATCACGATTAATATATATGATAATTACAAAATTCCATTTCACATTAGTTTCAGATTATCACAAAAATGAATATAATAGAAATACTTATTCTTAAAAAATAATAATACAACATCGGGTCATTTCCGCTGACAACTGAAATCCAGTTGATGAGTACACGTCACAGTGTCGTTCTGTCTCGACAGTATTCCTCGCGTTTAATATCAGGATAACATCTGTAAAACGAGCAGATTGACTTAATGGTGTTTGCAAAGTTTCGCGGAGAGAAAATTTTAGTTCGCCGCGAGTACCACTAATGCCGGGGGTGAGGTTTGAGGTCGAGGGGGCGGGCACGATTAGTAACAGCTGTCATTCCACGCGAATATGTTATTTATTGACGACATGAAAGTCAGAAACTTGATTTAACCTGAATGTAGGAAATGGGCGGAGTAGGTAATCGTTATTTGTTTATTGTCAATCATTTTCTTTTAAGCCCATTGTGGTGCAGAAACTTTATAGATCTTACCTACCCTCTCATTTTGATAAAAACAATAGTGGATTTATAATCTTTCGAGTTTCTTTCAGCTGAAATTACTTAAACTTCCCTTTTGACATAAGATTACAACTGCTCTTTGACAAAGTCGTCGGAAATTCGAGCTTTTTAATGAATTATTACGGAATAAATCGTTCGAGTATTGAACCAAAGAAATCGATCAACATTTGATACATAATCGAAAATGGATTTCAAATACAACATTATTTTTCATTTATTGAGACCTCCTACTTCCGTTTTTTGTTTAAACAAATACATGTGGACAGACAATCTCAGGATTTCTTCCGATTTTATAAAGATGTCTAGATGTCTCTGGCTACTATTACACAAACAAAGATTAGTAGTATTTTGGTAAAGATTAGTGCTCAGAGCTCCCGAAACTTCTGAAAGTTATTTAGTACAAAACATCAAAAAGTTAGAGCCATGTTTCGTTTCATATTTATATATTTAAAAACATACTTGTAATTGAGATCATGATAAAAAGTCACATCCAACCTAAAATCTAGTGAGAAAGCGAACGGTTCGACCACACCTGTCAGAATATTAGATCGCTGGCATTAATCTGTCGCCGCAAAACGCTGCCAACCGCCGCTGTGTTCGCCCGCACATCGGTCGCTGGCTTGCGATTTCACGATCAAGCAATCAAAAACTGGTAACCACATTCTAATGCCACGGCTCCCCATCATTTTCATCTCAATGTCCGGCTGATAAAGACTGCGCGGAATTGACGAGACGATTCTATCATTTACATATCATCATCCAAACTTTAGATAAACAAACTATACTAAGTAGTTTTTTTTTTATTTGATCACGGTTCTATAAAGTATAATACCAGATGAGTGAGGAAGGAATTTTGCAAACTGCCTTATAAAACGTGTAACATGCAATAAGGCCTCTTTGTTATTTTGTGGGGTCGAAACTTATTCATCCCGCAAATCCGATCATGTATGAACCAAATCCCGCCCGGTCACCGCTGATTGCATTGTCATGTCTAGTGGACGTTTTTTTGATATTTAATAATGCGTCTTATGGTCACCAAATAAGACTCAGTATTCAATGCACACTATCCAAAGTTACCGGCACCCACGTCGTATCGGTTTGTAAAACAAGCGAGCCAACGTGATTGGAATGTTTTATTCGACCCTCGGAACATATGAGACCGTTATGATGTATGTTTTTCCTTTTGATGTGGAATTTATTGTGGCGGCATTTAGGTGTTAATGTAATTAAACATAAAGGACTATTAACAAATCCTAGGCAAATTACATAATTTGAATATATATTCAATATTTTATTATAAATATTTAGGGACTGTTCTCTCGTAAGTATAACACAAACTATGGTTTTTGTGTCACGTAATCGGGCGATCCGGATGGGGTGTTGTGACGTCAAACTTGTTCAATAACGAAACAGTTCACGTCACGTCGCCCGATGCCACCTGTTATCTCCAATAATTCTCCACTCATACTCTACAACTTTCACAATACAACCATGTTAACAATAAATACTTACATAGGAATTCCCAAAACTTGAAACACGTTATAAGCTTGCTGGATGCATTCATTGGCATATCTTTGTTCGACTTTTAATTTAGAGTTTAAATTCTAAAATTAAAAAATGCTCTATTTAAATAAAAACAATGTTATAGCATTTATAATGTCCAAAAGTTTTATCAACATTCAGCCAGTCGTTTTTGGGTGAAAGGTATCTCAACTTTCGCACTTATAATCGCACAAAATGTGTGACTATAAGTCCAATGCCTAGTTAAACGAGGCTTAATTCTAAATAGGTGTGACCGAGCGAGCTAACAAGAATTTTAAGCCACGTAGACGTGTTAACCCCATTATCAAGGGCGGCTTAACCGTTGCTAAGCCGTGCCGACAGCGGCCGATTTATGATCGTACGGACGCAATTTGGCCGAACTGATTGCTTATTGGCTATTGGCGTGTCCAGTGTAATTGTTGATATTGAAATGAAACAACTGTTATACCTGTTTATTTTATAAACAGTTGTTGTTTTAGTTTGACTGTGTGTCTGAACCCTAAAAATGAGTAGGTTTCTTCTAATCAGAAATACAGATCGTCAATGTACAGATATGTACTTATGAAATTATAATGATTAGAAGAAACCTACTCTACTTACTATTTTTAGGGTTCCGCAGCCAAAATGGCAAAAAGCGGAACCCTTATAGTTTCATCATGTCCGTCTGTCTGTCTGTCTGTATGTCCGTCCGTATATCACAGGCATTTTATTCGGAGACTACTCAATGAATATTGATGAAATTTAGTGAAAAGGTGTCTTCTAGTGGCCGCTACTTAGTTTAATAGGTAAATAATAAAAATAAATATTTTTAGGGGGGCCACAGAAACAGATTTTTTTTTTCGGCTAACATCAACATGTGGCACAACATTAGATAGGTCTTTTAAAAACATTATAAGGTTTCTAATAAACTTTTTTGATTGTAGAAAGTTTGAAAGCTGCATGAATTGTGTGTGGGACTTTTGAACCGTGTGACCAAAATATGAAAAAATAAAACACAAAGTAAGCACTCAATAAATACTTTAAATTAAAATTATATATATTTCGGACATAACCGGATATACCGTCATTAAGTTATAGCCGAAAAACTGCTTTTCTCAGCAAAAGGGCGTAAGTGCCATGAACATACACTCTTCTGCTGATGCAATCATTTAAGGTCGCCGAACCCTACACTGAGTATGGTCCGACATGTTCTTGCTCGGTTTTTTTTTGTTAGCCTATGTTGTCCCAAACTGAAACGTGTTTTTCCATTTTAAACCAAAAACTTTAAAACTGGCGGAGTTTTATACAAACTTACTTTACGGTATGAATTTACAAAAAAATACCTTCGTATCAGATGCATACATTATTTAAGGATTACCTCCTCGAAATTTCACGTCTCTACGATCAGCGGTTTAGGCTGTGCGTTGGTCAATCAGTCAGTCAGTCAGTTAAAAGTTTCTAAAATATTATAGATAAAGAAAGAAGACATAATTATAATTTTAAAAATTAACCGAACTACATTCAAAGTTTTTTGCATAATCGCCTATCTGAACCGAGAATCGAACCCGCATAATGTGAAAAAGCACCATTCTGTATTTTTATAACACCAACCCAAAGAATCTATCACAGGGATTATTTTTTTCTAAATAACATAGATTAAACCTTTCGATTGGTATTGTAAAAATACCATTCGATTCTCGATCCAGACACGCGATTATTTAAAAATCTTAGAATGCAGTACGAATTATTTTTAAAATTAAAATTAAGTCTTCTTTCAGTATAATATTTTAGGTACTACAATATTTTAGGTACTTTACTAAAAGAACGATGAAGAACTTTTTTGATTAAATACAATAATTGCATTTTTGAAAGATAGAATTTTTTTTTTTTTTTAATCTACGGGGGCCTAACCCGTAACCATTAAGAGATAGAAGAATTTGATATCTAGTAACATAGTCCAGATAGGTGGTTCGCTTCTGGCCCCGGTTTGGCTACGGAAGTCTCGGGTTCGATTCCTGAGTCTGGATTCAAATTTTACTATCTTTCAAAAATGCAATTATTGTATTTGTAAAGTCTTTGGCAAGAAATGCCTATAAAAATTACTTCAACTTTTTTGATATATTATTTGTCTACACTGAACTCTATACTACTCATAGACTAGGATACATTAACGTTATGATACTACTAGTACATTGGATAGTACTACACTAGTACATGAAAAACTTCCATTAGATTTTGATGAATAAATTAAATGGAAATTTAGACTTGTGTGACAAGGATAGCAACAATGCCCATTTGTTTTAAGTGACAAAATATCGTCCTTTGAATCCTTCTATTCAGAATTATCTAGCAACCAGTTGAGAAGTCAGTGTTTGTCCACCATAAATTGAAGTAACAGTGTCTCATGTATTAAGTACATGAGGTATTAGGTACCTACATATATACAGTAATAATAATAATAATAATAATAATAAAATTTATTCATAAAGTATAGGTACAATAGCATAACTTAGGTACACTTATAAATAATAAACGGCACAGTTGGATATTTGCCTGAACTAGGTTGAAACCTGTGTTTCAGGCGAGAAAGTAAAAAAGTATTTAAAACAAATACTTTCTGAAACTAAAACTAATCTTAACTAAAAATAAGAACTGTTAACTAAATATAAAACAAAGATAAATAAATTAACTTATTTTATGCTAATTACATAATTAGTGAGAAATTTGAGCCTTTTTTTTTTATTTTATTACTACCAGTAAATCCTCCGTCTCTTCGTATGACATAGCTTGTAATTGCGAACTTATAGCTATTTTACAATTAAAATAATTAAGATGGTATATATTTATTATTCGGTTTAATCTGTTATACAAAAAAGGGCCTATAAAATTAAAAAATCTGTTTGTAAATGTATATCTTGAGGTAGAATTAGATGTGCAGACTATATCTTTTCGTCTCTTGAGTAATTGTGTTTCGCCACAGTAGAATCATGTCAACCATTTCTAATCCAAACTAATAATTAATTAGCAATCGTGGTGCAATTACTGACTTACGGTTAAACCCAATTAATTATACTCGTTCGATGTTGGTAAATTACATTGTCAAATTATCGGTACTTTAGCTATACTTTATGTTTTCAGGTCTAAGTAAGAAATCACTTAAAACTTATGGTATAAACTGATTGATTGTAGGTGATTTACAAACGAAATTCAGGGTTGTTTTTTGGATTTTAGTTAAATTGGTATCAGATGGAGGTGAAGCAAGAGGATTTTCAAAAATCTATTTTTTTTTTTTAAACAAAGGGGTGGTTGACTTTTGAGTGGTGGAAATACTAAAGATAGCAAAATCTTCAGTATTTCGACTATACATAGTACGGAACTGTTCGCAAAGTTGATACATTTTTTTAATGTAAGGGCTTAACAAAAGAGAACCCTCTATCCAAATATCGACTCTCAACACGCTATTAATACGCGTCAGCGGCTCGACACCTAGCATCAACTTGGACCCAGTTCACTTGAAATTACATTATAACATTTTCTTTAAAAAAAAATAGTCATCTCAAAGGTCATCAAGCTATTCAAATATTTAATAAGGATCAAATAAAAGTCACTATCCTCTGAATTGTCACTCACGTCAACGCGCAGCTACGAACCGCTACGAGCGCATGCTAATCCTCCGATCCACGAAAGCCGTGTGTAATTCACGGCTCTTTATTACATTAATTTAAATGTTTGCCTGGCGGATTGCCGCCGATCTGCTCCCTCCACGACATAAATACACACAGACAGCTGATCACCGGTGTAATGAATGCTACGTGGACTAAACATGCTACGAGCCGTTGCTCTTCGTAGGCAATGCCTCTACGTTACTCAAATAATTAAGTAGATATAAAAAGTAGTTATTTGTTGACAGTCAGACAAATATTTTGCAGTTAGTTTGTATAGTTTAATGAGTGTTTGCCTAGTTTTTTTTTTATTTTGGGATTTAGTACAAGATACCTTGTAAAAAGATCTAAAATAAGCTGGGTTTCATTTATTTTATTTATATTTATATTTTATTTATTTATTTGGACAACCCAAAAAAAAGGTAAAGAGTGACATTTTCCTAAGTACCTACTACTTAGGAAAATGTCACTCTTTACCTTTGTGCTCTCTTCCTATATTTGATATTATGCCTTATATTTAAGGATAGTAAAATTAAAAGTAACCATCATAATAACAAATGCAATGTCCGCAATTCGCAAACTTAACTTGCCTCGGATTACAATGTCAACGCACCTGGCTTGGCACAATAAACGCGAGTAATTAGTCAGGCTAAACTGTGCTGCAAAAGAAAATATTTACTAGACTCAAAAGCGTTAAATTATTGCTATATAATCCGATAAACGGATATCTCTAGCTTGAAAATTGCGTTATCGCCGCTGTAAAGTGTTCACAAGTCGCCGCTTTACGAGGCCAGGCGCCGGGGGCACGCAAACATAAAAATTCTCTATCGGGACTAATAGGAACGAAACAAATAAAAGGATACGTAAATAGAAGCGTCAGATAAATTCCAGTGGGGCTGGAGTACGCGTAAATCCGCGCGATTTGTATCTGTGACAGGGAGTGCGGGCCTTCGCACCCTTACACCCGCCACCTCTCACCCTCATAGAGCTATCGCACAATTAATACAATAAATATTTTTCTCTTATATTCTTAGTAATGTGTGTCATTAGTTACGGACGTACATAAGTGTATGTGTATGTGTCTAATATTGGGATGTACATTTTACAGACAGACAGATTTACAATTAAAAGCAATAAATTAATAATAATATCTTAGGACAACTCACACAACGTTATTTGATTTCAAATATTTCTAAATACATACATATTATAGATAAATTACATCCAGGCACAGAATAAACCATCGCGCTCATCATACAAAGTTTTATTCTGGGTGAAACACCGTACTCATCCACAAAGTTTTATCGAACCCACGACCTCTTGCGATCACAGCAGTCGGATACACTCCCACCGCGCCACAGAGTCAGCCAAAAACAAAAAACCAAACAATCTCGAAAACATTGCTAGTTACCTAATATAGAAGTCATTTAATAATATCAAAAAAGCGAGATGTGTCTTATAAACATCCGCTTGGAAAGTAGTTTCTTTTTGTGTTTGTATTGGTTTGCATTAACTATTGATTTTTTAAATTAAGATTTTTTACACATATATTACACACAGCCAGTTTGACTTATGTAAAATAGACTAACAACCTTTTACAAAAATACAAACAACCTATATAACACAACCTCCTTATTCTAGCTTCACATAATCATAAATAATAGATTTTTCATCGATGTCAAAATGTTACGCTTTTTGATCGATGTCAAAATATAAAACTTATCCGTCTAACCTCTCAACCCGCAAACAAAAAGGTTTTATAAGGAATTACGTTCCAAAATGACAAAAGGTAAAAATGTATAAGTATGAGTAGATACGACACGCCAGGTCACGTCTATGCAAATGTTATTAAATTAGAAACGTTTAATAACAACTGTGCCACCGCTTTCCTGTAAAGAGATGCAATTACACCAATCAAATCGCAATTTTAGAGTACTAATTGCGGCCGACATGTTTTATGGTTAAGCTTTAATCCCGCGCAGTTGGAATGACGTTTGCATGATTAAGCGAGCAATGTGACGACCCCTTTGATTCCCATTTGAAAATAATTCCGACACGGTAGCGGTTCCTATGGAGTAGTGCCGTCAATATTATTGTTAATAATAGAAGGAAGTCTGCATATTTTAGATCTAGTTATGCAATCTTATAGTTACATCTTGTCCATACTAATATTATAAAGAAGAAGTATTTATTTGTTTGTTTGCATTGAATAGGCTACAAAACCATTGGTCCGATTTAAAAAAAAATTGCACTATTAGAAAGCTACATTATCAGGGAGGAACATAGGCTATTTTACCGTTAAAAAAATAGAGATCCCTATGAAAATTACATTAATGTAACTCAAGGTATCAAAACTACGATATGACACCCGTGTGAAGCCGGGGCAGGCAGCTAGTAATATATATATAGCTCGTGTCACGGTGTTTGTGATGTAATTTTTTTTAATGTATTTTTGGTAGGTATGAGAAGTATTTTATTTTTAATTTCGAAGGAAAATTGACGCAGACGAAGTTATATGGATCAGCTAGTATATTATATATTTATTACCAAAAGAGACGTTTTATATTATCTTCATATATCTTGGGACAACTCACACAGAGCATGTACTATGGATACCAGACAACTGATAAACATTCTTATATATTTCTGAATACATATAATTATAATTAAATAACACACAAAATTTTGTCCTGGGTGGGGATCGAACCCACGACACCCGGCTTAGCAGTCAGGGTCACTAACCACTAGAGCAACAGGTCAGTTGCTATCACAAGAAATAATGATAGAAAAAGAAACCGCATAGTATCCAATTAACTATCATTGGACTTTAAATAAAGTACACTACAGACGCCTTACTATAATAATTTATGTGAGTGTGTGTAGATTGTCAACGCGACGTAAATCAGAATGAGACCTAGGGCTACCATCCATTACGGCTTTTGCCGACTTGTGACAGTCAGACGTCATCTAAACGTAAATCGCTTGTAAATGTGTCCAAAACAAAAGCTGTACGAAATTTAAAATTCACACGACTACTTATCGATTACTAGATTTAAAGCTTTCGAATGTGGTATTTGGTACGTCACAGCCCTAGAAACCCATCATCAATAGTGCGGTAGAAACGGTCGGGCCCGCACACCTGCGGCCGCATCGCTAAGCCCACAACTTAGCACCCCAGATCCCCAACGCACACACTCCCACTCGCCATGCTCACCCTGTAACAGAATAAAACAGCTGAGATTATACTCCTACGTGTTATGTTAATTCCACTAAGCGCTTAATAACAAGATCTACACAATCCACAATGAACATTTAAAATAATACCGCGAACTATCTGTCACAACTTTCGAGGCAACCCTAATATAAAAGTTCACCACAATATCTCCAACGTAATTATAACATTTCAAGAGGACACTAAAAAGTGTAATTACTTTTGAAAACAACGCAAACTCCCGCAAACTCATCGAGATCGAGTACAAAGTGCGCAATTTAAAAGCCAAATAAGCGGCGTATCACAGAGTTTTTCTTAAGGAGTCTCGTCGCAAACTACGTTAAAATGATTTAATTCCCCTCTGATAGCGTTACGGGCGGCGCTATTATTGAGATCGCCGGCTCGGCCGCGCCCGGCTAATAAACGCTTATCAACGCCCTCATTATCACACCCTTAACATCGCTTTAATGTCTTGCTCTTGAACAAAACATATTTAATCACATTTTTTCCCGGCGTCGGAGAACTTTTAAATTTCATAAATTACAGCGACGACGGTGACGGCGGAAAATCTGCGTTCAAGACAACGCGACATCGGGGAAAAGTCGGATTAAAATAAGCTGTTGTGGTTCTAATCATTGTCTTTCGTTTTTTTTTTACAGTATATTGTTTAAAAAACTCATTTTAAGAGAATGCAAAATGAAAAGTAATAAGTACTATAGATTACCTGTACCTACAATGTTTTACTCTCCAAATGAATTGTGTTATTTCACGTGCTTTCACTGAATGCAGGCAGGCATGCTGGCTGCAGGATTTCACTGCGTAAATATAGCTTTTTAATCAACCCACATGTTAAAAGGTACATTTACTCAGTGAAGTCCTTCAAAATAACATAGGTACATTTATTCTTCAAAAATTATCATCTTGGATCAGTCAGTTAAAAAATCATTAGTTTTAATATAAAGGTGCATAAATTAAAATACCACTGCACACGCTGCCACAATAATTAATTATTTTGGTCCAAAGTCAGAAGTTGGGTACATTATACCTACTGGTAAAAGCGTGTAGAGAGTAAGGTGCCCCGCGGCGTCACCCACACTACAACGCCTTGATCTTTTAAGCTCGATTTTACTGCTGGTTCGCAATACTAAATTATAATATAACAGCTCGTAAATTTCTGAAACTATCCTTCTTTGACGCGCCCGATTTAAGGCTTTCTGGCGTCGTAGCTTTAATATTATAGTTACGTCATACAAACTGTGTCTCGTAAACTACAGAGTGCCTACCTACCAACAAAGAAATAGGTAAGTTATTGTTTGATTATACCAATACATGTATTTCAAGAGTACCTAGCGTAGCTTAACAACTCAAGTAACTGGTAATTAAGTACCTTGGTTAGATATTTATACCTATCACATCAGATTATAAAGCTACAACTAGACAAGTAGCTCTACTATTCGTTTAGCATTTTGTTGTTGTATGTATTTGTATACTGCTTAATGAAATGAAATTGTATATTTGCAAAAACACGGATAAGTTATAGATAGTGATACAGTTTTTATTTTTCCACATGTTTAACCAGAAGTGGTATGCAATATTATAATAAACTAGCTTTCGGCCGCGGCTCCGCCCGCGTGAATTTCGTAAAAAATATATTTTTTTTTCTTAATAAAAAGTATCCTATGTTACTTCTAATACCTCCAAAAATATGTATACAAAGTTTCATGATGATCGGTTGAGTAGTTTTTGCGTGAAAGCGTAACAAACAAACTTACATTCACATTTATATATTAGTAGGAATTTGGACTAATGACATGAATTCATATTAGTTATATTTCGGGACACCGATCGTGGTCACCCCGTGGAGTCGACCCGTGACCACGATCGGTGCAATTCGATCGAAACGTCGGGTAAATAAAAGGTTCGTACCTTTAAATAATTCACGCGATTAAGTCCCGAAATATAACTAATATGTATAAAAATCGCGAATAGACATGAATTCAATAATTATTATCACAATGAAAATCTCAAAATTAATTTATAATAATAATATAATGTGTAATATGTCATAATTGAATACTAAATAAATTACTACCTATTCAATAAGTTTTAATGTTTCGCTTATCAATAATACTTAAGCTACCTAAAAATGTCGAGTCGATAGAAAGTCTCGAACAGAATAAAAACATTTATCTGTTAACCATAAATGAAGACTGCGTTTATATCTATACTAATATTATAAAGCGGAAGAGCTTGTTTGTTTGTTTGTTTGCTTTGTTTGTTTGTTTGCTTTGTTTGTTAGTTTGTTTGTTTAAACGCGCTAATCTCAGGAACTACTGGTACGATTTGAAAAAATCTTTTTTTGTTGGATAGCCCATTTATCGAGGAAGTCTATAGGCTATATAACATCGCGATACGACTAATAGGAGCGGAGTAGCGATGTGAAATGTTGCAAAAACGGGGAAAATTTACGCATACGAAGTTGCGCGGGACAGCTAGTTTCTTATATTTTCAGGAAGTTTGTTATAAATCCTCACAATCATAGGATAACAGTTCCTGTGATAATAGTGGGTCTTTATATTTGGTAGCAACAACCTAGTTGGATATCTGCAATTAAAATTACAATTGTCTCCATATGTCTCAGATAGCCTATTATGTTTTTCGCAAACAAACAGCATATAACAGTCTCTTTTTATAAAACGTCAAACCAACACGCTTTGTAGAATTTTGTATGGAATTGATTTGACTGCTACGATCTCAGAATATATCAGTGAACATCAGTGGCGGAGGGTACATAAAAGACCATTACTTTCGGTTTCCCTTTCGATTGTAGTTGTAGTATTACAGGTACACAAAACCATGTCCAGCAAGATATATTTTTGTATCGGGTTACCTCTGAAAAATGTTAACCCTCTGGTAAACAAAAACAAACAACAACTTCTG
Source organism: Herminia tarsipennalis (assembly GCA_945859575.2). Classification (NCBI taxonomy): domain Eukaryota; kingdom Metazoa; phylum Arthropoda; class Insecta; order Lepidoptera; family Erebidae; genus Herminia; species Herminia tarsipennalis. Next base: position 25,918,102 of record OX243831.2, on the reverse strand, counting down.
TGGATACGACTGATACGAGATTGAACGTCATAGCGATAATCAAAACGATACTTTTGATATACATTTTATGTTTTTAAATTCAAAGAACACTTATTTCGCTGATCGATATAAAATACTCGTACAATTTTATTTTTATTGCAGTCTACCCAAATTTGTCATATAATGATACATCCCAGTTTTATTTTCCAAACGCCATGCAATCACAACACAGGGATCAGGTGTACCTACCCATGCGCTTAGTCTAGGATTTGTCGAGTGTTCTTTTAAATGTATATCTCTCCCTCGTATTTAAACTCAAAATTGAGAGCCAGTGAGCAAACAGTATCGTTGGCAGAAAAAAAAGGGTGTCGACGACTAAGTATCTCCTCGTTACCCGCGTTATATTTGAACCAACGAAAGAACCGAATTGAATAATAAATGAAATAATTTATGCCATATTTATCATTTTGCAAATGAACAGTCTCACCTTAATGAAAATACGGAAAAACGTTAATCACAATTTCCTAACGGTCGCTTTGTTTGTTTTGAAAATGTCTTAAAGAAATTGAACACTAGGTCTAGTTACCTTATTTTCGTACTGTGTCACTATATCTACTAATACAAGCAATACAAGCTGTCGTGAGCAAGCAGCTGGCCTGTCGGTCTACTGGTTAGTGACCCTGACTGCTAAGTCGGAGGTCGTGGGTTCGATCTCCACCCAGGATAAAACTTTGTGTGATGAGCACGGTGGTTTATTTTGCACCTAGAAATATATAGGCAAGTTTATGCGTTGTCTCGTTACCATAGCACAAATACACATTGCTACTTAGGTTATATTTTTATAAAGTAGTACAAGCTCTGCTTACGTTGTGTAAGTTGTCCCAAGATATTATCAATATATTATATAAATCCGAATGTTAGTGAGCATGGATGAATGCACGAATTTTAATGAAACTCTGCAGGGCAAAACTGCTGGGAAAAGCAAAGGTGTATTAATTTCAGAATAAGTCGCGGCAATGGTGAGTGCAACTACTGTGCCAAAATCGACTTTTCGGTTGGATTCGACGCAATACAGTTCAAAATTTTGCATGATCTAGTTAATACCTACCTATTTCATTTTATTTCAAAGATTTACAAACACAGACTTTAAACTTTTGTTTATTATTTCGTGTGTGCGGTATCTAAAGTCCTTATGAAAAGGGTGAATCCTCGACCTGGGGTTGCATCTTGGTTGTGGCAAGGCTGCGTGCACATTAGCGGTGGAGAGCCGGCCGTAAATCACCGGGGATCAGGACGTGGCTATCAGCGACGGGTGACAGCGGCCGCCGCCATCCGTCAGATACCTCTAATTAAGTTTATATTTTTATATGCAACTGCCTTTTCCTCACGATATTATTATAATATGCGTGTTTTGTATTATAATTTTTGAAATTGAAAACCAATCATAATCCAAATCAAAATCTGTTACGCAGTTTAGATCTAAGGGACCGTCTTCACGGGCGAGAGATTCGCGGCCATTCCGCTCTAATATCATCGGGTACAGTTGGATCAATGTAACTAGGCCGGACTAAGTAGGCGACAAGTGGTTGCGCAGATGCATTTTTTAGAAGTAAATGGTGACCGAAAGAGGGGGGGGGGGCGGGGGCGGTATCTAAACCAAGAGAATTAGAGATGCGGTTACGCATTACATTGTCATAATCATGTATTACTTTTTGTGATTATTTTCGTAAAGAAATTGTTTTTCAAAGTTTCTTTAGTATTTACTGTAACTGTTCTAAATTTAAACTTTTATGAACTCATTTAAATAGTGTTTTTTTATTGTTGAATTAAAATGTTATTAGTATTTTTAATCGATTAAACATATTTAGTCGTTTCCGTGAGTAATTTTAGGGTCGCATCTCTATGACATGCGCGAAAGTGATAAAAACCTAACTTCAATCCGGTCAAGTTACGTTGATCGTACTGTAGTCTCCACGAACGAGCGATTATTGCGCCAGGGTATCATCGCGACTCTTAACGAAATAGCCGCGTGTCCGGTACGATGATCGTCACTTTTTCGAGGCGGGACGCCTGCGTTTGACAGCGCGCTCGCTGCGAGAACGCCGTGCGTCGATACATTGACGTTTCTCTCGCACTCAGTAAGTCATCGCAACGCGGCGAAAAAACCGCCGTGTGGAGACACGTTCTACAACGATAATATCTCCGCGATTCTCTCACTCGTGGAGACCGTCCCTAAGTGTACAGTGACAGACAGCGGGAAGCGATTTTAGAGATGTACAAACCATTAAAACTATTGAATTGTTTCATTAAAATCACAGATTTTGATGAAACTATCCAATAGTTAGTTTTTAAGTGAAAGAACAACTATAGGCATCTTCGGAAAATTATTTAGCAAAATAGAATCTAACATTTAACATAACATTTTTGTTATGAATCATTTTTTTATTATGCCTTACCCTACCTACTGGCAACAATAACTTAAGTAGTTAGCTAATAAGGTAGGTAATCAAGGAATGTGAGTTGTGTTTCTATAGAGAGATCTAACTTTTTAAATATAATAATTGCATTTTTGAACGATAGAAAAATTTAAAATCCACACCCAGGAATCGAACCCGAGACTTCTGTATGCCAAACCGTTGCCGGAATCGAACCACCTATCTGGACATATACTAGACCTCAAATTTCTCTATCCTAATCCTATGTCTGGCTTTCAAAAAAAAATTATATCTTTCAAAAATGCAATTATTGTATTTATAAAGTAATTGGCAAGAAATACATATAAAAATTACTATAAGATCTAACTTTTGTTGATGGTTATAATTTATAACACTTATTGTTAAGAAGTTTAGATCTAATTTGATGTACCTGGTTTTAAACCTAAGGAGCGATGTTTATAGGATGTTCTTTATCAGGATAATAGCTTTCTCCCTTGGCTTTACCCGCATAGGTTTTGGTTATCGAGGAAAAAAGAATCGTATGTCCTTCCCCAGGATGTCATCTAGATATATCCGTACAAAAATTTCGTTAAGATTCATATAACCGTTTAGTCGTAAAAAGAAAATATTATTTTGGACATCAGAAATACAGGTACACCTTGAACTTGAAAGTGGAAACATGTCTTTACAGCACTAATGTATGCGATTTTTTTATTCCAATTTAAGCGTGAAAACTTAGAAACCAGATAGAGCTACTTTCACATTTGGTAAATTAGTTTGGATAGCCATGTTTCAAAATGAGGCAGGTATACGATACAAAATACATTACATTATGTATTTGTAGTTTTTTAATTTGTGTGCCATTTGGCAAAAGCCTTCCCCAATACTCTCCTTTCTTCTCTTTTTCGTGCCCTATCTAGTCCAGGTTTTTCCAACTGTCTCTTAACCATATTATCTACACATCTTCTGAATGGTTTACAATTTCAATTTAAATATTCTACTAGCATCCCCCTGCGGCTTCGCCCGCATGTATGGTGGTTATCGCGATAATCAAATCAAACTATGTCTACCAATACCAAATTTATCGGTTTAACGGTTTAAGCCTAAAAAGGCCACATACAGACAGAGTTACATTCAGATTTATAATATTAGTATCTATGGACTAAATACATAATATACTTCTTCTTTCTTGTATTAATCTCATTCATCATTTAATATGACTGAATAATGTTTCTTTGTACTTACTATTTTATCTCATTTTCATAAGCTTTATTTAGTACCTCCGACTCCGACAAACCAAATTTAAAAACTTCGACTCCGACTTCAGTTCCAATAAAACCACCTCCGTAACATCCCTAACTGTGATAGGTACTATGTATTCAACTCCTTCAATAAGTAGGTTAAATTGTGGTTTTGAAGTTCAACTTTTTCAATAGGCATTGTGCCAATACATTTATATATTTTCTCAACAACAGCTTACAAAAGTAGGTAGGCAAGAGAAAACAGATTCAAAAATTAAATAAAACATCGGGCAGGTAAAGGTGGCGGGGGGTTGTGAGGGGTGGCTAGTGAGGGATCTTCGTTAAGGTTTAATTAAATCGTCCTCCGCGGCCTCTCGCGCTTTAATTCCACCGTTATTAACGCTGTTAAAAAGTGAGTAGTCTGAACAGAACATGCCTGGAGTAGCTTAACAAATTATATAATATTTCAACTTAGACTTATAAAAGTAAGCAGGTATGCCCAGTTTAATAAATCGAAAAGTTAAAAAAACGGTTTACGAACGTTAACTTTACTGTTATCTTAGGAAAACATTGATGATATTGTAATAAATAACCATGCCTGTGACAGCTTTAGTTCCAATTGTATCGCATGTCGCTGCAACATCTATTCGCTGATAGGCTGATAGCTTTAGTTCCAACTGTATCACATGTCGCTGCAAATGACGATGATGATGATTTACAAATATTACGATAAAAAACATTTTTAAGTAGGTATAAAAGCATTAGGGATCTACTTTATAGGTAGGTACTGCTATTTAAAATTAGAGTGTAAACAAAAGTGTGTCGGTAATGTTTGTTTGTTATTCATGACGAAAATACCTAACACCTACCTTTATATCTAGGTACAGTTTATAGTCCGAAATAGTTAAAAATGCAAGCATTTTAAAAAGGCTGATTTTATTATTTATGTCATATTAGTGAAGAAATACCCTGGTATTAGATATATTTCGGGACTTAATCGCGAGCATGTATAAAAATCGCGAATGTTTAAAAACAATAAATACCCTGCTGTTAATTAGCTATCCAGCTGACTGACGTCAGGATATTTCTTCATTAGGTTTGGCGTGCAAGACTATTATCGGCTATTGACAGCATTTATTACAGATTTATATGGACTGACTTTTGGTTATGTGATTTAGATAATATTCCTCACCATGTAAAAAATAATGCTGTTAGGTAATTTCGACTCTTTGTTTTGGTTTTGTTTTGTATTTTTTGGCATTACTAAATTACACTAATTGCTTTAATAATTTATCGCTTTTTTCATTGAAGTTCCGATATTTGTGAAACAGAACTTGCCACACTAAGTACTTATGTATTAATTAAGTAGGTAGGTACTTAAAGCTTACCACTTGCAAAAAGTGTTTTAAAATCTCGAATGAATGGAGGAAAAGAAAAACATGTTAAAACAACATATTGACAGTAAACCTTTTAAAAATATATTTAGTAACAAGAGAAACTCCATGACTTGTGCGGACAAGCGGACAAGTGGTCGCGGTGTTTCCGCAGCGGAACACTTGCGATAAGACGAGCTCACGGCTTCAATCCTCCCTCTCACCACCCAGAACATTCACCCAGCTCCAACAAACTGTTTGGATTTTAATATCACCCTTAAGTGTTGTTGCTAAAGACGTCCCCGGCTAAGTACTAATTTGTCCCAACTTGAAACGATTGAGCCATTTCTACATTTGTTTAAAAGTCTCATTAATTGTTTTAGGAGGCCTTCTGCTGGAGAGAAAATAAATAAGTATCCACCTATAATTCTATTTATAGCTATGGTAGGTAGGATGTAAGGGGGCGCATCACCATCTTTCGCTCCAAGCCAACCTCACCTGCACGCGGTACATCCTGCTGTACAACGAACGAGGCTCTGGTGACCGGCTGGTGGCGGTATAACCATCCCAATTTAAGGCGTAGCTAAAGTAACAGGTCAGTGACGGGCAGCAGCGTCACTAATGCGAGAGCTACGCCCTGCGATCGCCAACCCGCCTGCCCAGCGTGGCGATTATGGGCATTACCCCCATATGCACCAAGCACAAAAGCCACGGCCCCCAGTTCCCGGCAGTCACGCTATTCCTGGACATGGTGGCATCCACGGTAACGGCGTGGCGGGGGGTGCTAAGAATCTCCGGGCTACGGAAGGCCACCACAACCGACTGACCCTGGCGACGTATAACGGACGCACGCTACGGCTAGACTCGCATCTGGCACAACTTGAGGTGGAACTTGGGAAGATTAGGTGGCATATCCTCGGGTTAAGTGAAGTCCGAAGAGAGGGAGAGGACACCATAACCCTCGAGTCAGGCCACCTTATGTACTTCCGCGAGGGAGATCAACAATCCCAAGGTGGTGTTGGGTTTCTGGTAAATAAGTCCCTTTCTGACAACGTTGTGGAAATGTCTAGCGTGTCGAACAGGGTAGCGTACCTCATTATTAAGCTCACCGAGAGGTATAGCCTCAAGGTGGTGCAAGTGTACGCACCGACCTCGGCATATCCAGACGACGAAGTGGAGGATATGTTCGATGACATATCGAGGGCCCTCCACTCCACTACTAAGACCCACTACAACGTTGTTATGGGGGACTTCAACGCTAAAGTGGGAGTACAAAATTGCAGCGAATTGGTAGTAGGATCCCATGGATTTGGAAGCAGAAATCATAGGGGGCAAATGTTAGTCAACTTCCTCGAACGGGAGGGGCTCTTCTTGATGAAGTGTCGGGGCTTTGCCACGTCCACTTCCTTTGGGGCCGTTTCTTAAAAAAGGTTTCAAGAAACGGCCCCAAAGGAAGTGGACGTGGCAAAGCCCCGACACTATGACAAAAAACGAAATTGACTTCATCATGACGGACAAAAAGCATATATTCAGAGACGTCACCGTGATCAACCGGTTTAATACCGGTAGTGATCACCGACTTGTCCGAGGCTCTCTGAATATCGACTTCAAGGCGGAACGTGCCCGTCTGATGAGGTCCAAGATGAGGTACTTTGCTCCAAACCATGATAGGATCCGAACCGTTCCAGTCAAACCTGGATAACCGATTTGCTGCCATGGAAACCACAACAGACGTAAACCAGAAGCTCGTAAATGTGGTTCGGATACTCAGGGAAGAAGGTACGAGATTTTGTGATATGCAGCGTAAGGGCAAGAAGTCAAAGCTTTCGGAAAAGACTTTAGGGCTAATGAAAAAACGACGTGAAAACCCACCCGTCACTTCGTCGGAAAAGCGCGCTCTAAACCAAGAGATCAACAAGCTTATACGACACGACCTTCGGCGTTCCAACACTCTTTTCATTAAAAGAGCGATTGAACAGAACCGGGGGTCAAAAGTGTTCGTACAATCTCTTGGAAGAAGCCACCTGACGAAGTTGACCACAACAAGTGGAGAAGTCGTTTCTTCGAAGCCGGCAGTCCTGTCCGAAGTGGAAGTCTTTTACGGCCGGTTATACGCTTCGCATGCATCTCAACCTGATCCTGAAGGTGAGGGTCCTAGAGCCACTCTAACACGCCACTACACCGAAGACCTGCCAGAAGTCAACATTGACGAAATCGTGCTGGCTCTTAGACAGCTAAAAAATGGAAAAGCCCCTGGAGAGGATGGCCTTACAACAGAGCTGTTAAAGGCTGGAGGTAAACCCGTACTGAGGGAGCTCCAAAAGCTCTTTAATGCTGTCCTGTTTGAAGGGAGAACTCCGGAGGCGTGGAGTAGAAGCGTAGTCGTCTTGTTCTTCAAAAAAGGAGATGAGACCCGGCTGAAGAACTACCGACCTATTTCTCTTCTAAGCCACGTCTATAAGCTGTTCTCAAGAGTCATCACGAACCGCCTTGCGCGAAGACTTGACGAATTCCAACCACGGGAACAGGCTGGATTTTGGAGCGGATATGGCACCATAGACCACATCCACACCGTGCGGCTGATTATACAAAAGACCCAAGAGTGTAATCAGCCCATGTGTCTAGCATTCGTGGACTATGAGAAGGCCTTTGACTCGATTGAAATCTGGTCCGTTCTGGAGTCTCTGCAGCGATGCCAAGTTGATTGGCGATATATCCAAGTGATGAGATGTATCTACGAAGCCGCAACAATGTCCGTCCAAGTACAGAATCAGGAAACAAAACCTATACCATTGCATCGAGGAGTGGGCAAGGGGACGTTATCTCCCCGAAACTGTTCACAAATGCAATGGAGGTTATGTTCAAGACGCTGCACTGGAAAGGGCGGGGCATCAACATCAATGGTGAATACATCTATCACTTGCGATTTGCAGATGACATTGTCATTATGGCGGAAACGCTGCAGGACCTGCAACTGATGCTGAATGACCAGGCTGACTCCTCTGTACGCATCGGCCTACGGATGAACTTGGATAAAACCAAGGTCATGTTCAATGAACATGTACTGCCGGAACCGATAGCGCTGCACGGCGCCGTTCTCGAAGTTGTTCAAAAATATGTGTACCTCGGGCAGTCGTTGCAGTTAGGTAGAAACAACTTCGAGGACGAGGTGAACAGGAGAATTCGGTTGGGTTGGGCTGCGTTTGGTAAGCTACGTCAAGTCTTCTCATCGTCGATCCCACAATGTCTAAAGACTAAAGTCTTTAATCAGTGCGTCCTACCCGTCATGACATACGGACCCGAAACTAGTCGACAAGTTCAAAGTCGCTCAGCGGGCTATGGAAAGGGCTATGCTCAGAGTTTCTCTTAGGGACAAAATCAGAAATGAGGTGATCCGGCAGAGAACCAAAGTTATCGACATAGCCCACCGGATTAGCAAGCTGAAGTGGCAGTGGGCTGGCCATATTTGCCGAAGAACCGACAACCGTTGGGGTAAACGAGTTGTTGAGTGGAGACCACGGCACGGCAAACGTAGTGTAGGACGCCCTCAGGCCAGGTGGAGTGATGATTTACGCAAAACGGCTGGCAGGAGCTGGATGCGAGAAGCCGAAGATAGAACAAAGTGGCGTGCAATTGGAGAGGCCTATGTCCAGCAGTGGACTGCGATAGGCTGATGATGAGGTAGGTAATTTCCACTTATGAAATTTCTTATTTCCTGTATGGTCTAAGGTTGCGGGCAAATGAGCCACCAACCAACGTGTGACAACCATCGGTGGCTGTCGCACGTTGACACTCTCCTGCTGTACAGTCTATTAATGCCTTTAATTTATGTACTAAAATTACATTAACATTTAATTTCTTGTCTTTTTTCCTTAATGCTCTTTGTCGCTGACACTGAGGCGCAAGTGGCCGCCACGAGTGGCATGTCGCGAACACTGAGTCGTGCGTGAGTGTACGCCACTCGATACATATGTGCGGCGGCGATTCCATACAAAACGTGTTAAATTTTATGTAAACGGTTTGTCGCCAGCCACCAGTGGCTGTAGTCGGTGGCTCATTTGCGCAAAGCCAAATAATCGAAGAAAAATGACGAGTAGGTTAGTTAGGATTATTCAATGTGTTCACGTTTTGTCCTTGTTCTTTCTACGCCTGCAAACACGACTTCTTTTTTAATTTAAGGAATAAGTATTTCATTAAAAAATATTATTGCTAAAGTGACCTATATTATACCATACTTATACAATAGCAAGACAATATACATGGTGTACTTAATTGTTAAGAAGGCGCACCGGGGAGGGGGGGAGGGGGATTTGGAAGTTGGAACCTCCGCCCGCCCTTCAGGAAATTGCAAAAATGTGTATGGAATAGAAACCTATGACGTCATAAGTTCCTGACGATATGAACTTATGACGTCATAGGTTTCTACACAATCATTACTTTTATTTAGTATTCGTTTTCATGCTTTTAAATTCAAAAACATGTTCAATTGTAAAAGAACACTTAATAATAATAATATCTTGGGACAACTCACACAACGCTATCTGATCCCAAACTAAGCACAGCTTGTACTATGGAAACCAGACAACTGATAAACATACATATACATATATTTCTAAATACATACATATTATAGATAAATACACCCAGACACAGAATAAACCATCGTGCTCATCACACAAAGTTTTATCCTGGGTGGGGTTCAAACCCACGACCTCTTGTGTAGGAGTCGGATACACTTCCACCGCGCCACAGAGGCAGTCAAACTTATTTGCAGAGCAATTTTTAGATCTAATAATACCTGATTCGTTTAAAATAATTTACTTTTATTGTAGTCACGAAAATTCCCCGCCACACACCACTTCAAAAAATACTAAAGTTTCCTTCCCATTATCTATTTAACTGGCTGAAAAGCTACATACCTAGAACTAACGTAGTAAAAACCCGCATCTATATCCGTATCCATAATTAAGCGGCTGTAGCCTAATGGCTAAGGCTTCAGTCTCGCAATCGTGAGGTCGTGGGTTCGAATCCTGGCCATTATACTACTGACGTGAACCCACTCCTATCACAAACCATAGAGCTTAGCTGGAGGGGTTAACAGGATTGATAGTAATGTGGGACCACAATCCCACATTGCTAGTTATCTTTAAAAAAAGAACCGACTTTAAAAAAGTAGGAGGTTCTCAATTCGTCAAAATGTATGCCTATGTTGCTCGATTAGGTACCTACTCGACCTCCAACCTCTTGGCCTGCCGGATATCCAGATCTTAACTTCTGGGGATTTATCAAAGACTACGTAAAAAGCTTAAGCTTGGCTGAATTATGTACAGAATCGCGTACGTAAAAAAAACTGTAAAGAGGGGCAATCGCAAATTCTATCGGTAAAAATGTATCGGACAACTAGAATTTTACTCCTATGTAGGCACTTCAAAAACTACCTTAAAATAAAACATTCAATCATAACACAGATTTATTTTTTTATTCGGTTTATTTAAAACAGCTGCTCTATTTCGTTAAATGTCGATAAGTTTCTTGTTAACTTGTAATATATACAAACTAAAACCTCTTTTACTAATGGAAACACCAACCCAAACGCATACACCGTCGCCGTGGCCATCGCGGTTAATATAAAACAAAAAAAAATTACATTGCTTTCCAGATCAAGAAGGCCTTCATAATTAGTAAGCAGTTTCACTCAACAAAGATTCCAGGGAACAGAAAGTTTGTGTGTCTAACGACTCTAACGCCATCTGTTGTACGATATCGTTTTCATTTGCACATCCGAAAGGTTTGCAAAGTGTTTGTAAATACCCTTGGGGTTCAAATATCGTTACGGCTCACCACTGAGTAGAAAAGGGGTCCATTGAAGCGTATTAGTCAATCTAGGTAGTCACACAATGCGCCAATTGGTACATCAAGTTATGAAATAGATGGCGCGCTTGGTAAAAAAAATGTTTTCTAACCAAATCAAACTTTCAAACCAAACAATCTTATAAATTTATAAAATAAATTTATCAGCCAAGAATCATAATATGTATGCAAGATTTAGTATTTTTTCCTATGTAATAGTCGTAACAGAAATTATGAATCAATCTAAATGAGTTGACGGGAAAAATAATCTGTCCGTCATCACTGTACGAAGTGTACCTACGCGTCGCGTCGTTAGGCAGAATATGGGCGTCCATTCCTTGGGCGACATCAACCACGCGAGGCTCCCGCACACACAGCTCATTAGTATCGGGGGGGACGGGCTTTGAGTGGTTGCCGTAGACACATTAATCTAAGTATACTAATATTATAAAGCTGAAGAGTTTGTTTATTTGAACGCAATAATCTCAGGAACAACTGGTCCGAATAGAAAAAAAAAAACTGTTGGATAGCCCATTTATCAAGGAAGGCTATATAACACACTACGACTAATGTTACAAAAACGGTGAAAATTTACGCAGAACAAGTTGTGCTGGACAGTTAATTAAATAAAAAATAAGAGAAGCAGATTTTTTTTCATCCAACATTAACACATAGTACATAATTCGACAGGTCTTTTAAAACTATTTTAAGATTTGTATTAAACTTATTTTAGTATGTGAATATTTTTAGAAATAAAATTTGGATAAAACAAGATCCGCTGGTGCACTATATTTAATAGGTACTTATTTTACATGCTTTTTGGAGCACTTCTTCACATCGTGTTTTTTATAAATAGAGCATTTCTTTGTTGTATATACTTAATGGATATGGAACCCTACACTGAACATGGTCCCACATGATCATAAACGGTTTATTGTTATCCTACTAACAGCGTTTTTTCGGTATGTACTTAGGTATGTTCAATTTAACGATTATAACTTAATTGTTTTGTTAATCCGGTGAATGCAAAATGCAATTTCCCTGTAATATAGACATAATGTCTGCAGCTGATAAAGTTACATTTGTCATTTATCTACTTGACAAACAGCTTGCAACCAACTAATACGAAGTTTTATATTCTCTTTGGTGACAACATTGACATCCAAGGACACTTACTGATGAGCACACATCATTAGATTTTTAATTTACAGAATACTGTTTTTTTCTTTTGGTTTTTTTTTGGTGCGAGGACCCTAGAGGCGCGAGGCCGCACATTGGAGTAACGTAGAACAAACGCCCTGACATCAGTAGGTAGGTACTACTTTCAAAGATTTTTAAAGAGTCATTAATATAACACTTTTATGCTATTGCATAGCTTTTATCGCGGGCTTTGAGCGCGGCGACCGAATCAAGAAATTCCGTAACAAAAATAAAACCTAACACACCCCCTCTCCGCCTACCATGTAGCTCGGCCGAGCGTTCGCATAACGTATATGTACTCGTATATGGTACGACTGTACGAAGCTCGTACGGATGGACAAGTTGCTCCGAAATGTAATGAAAAAAAAATATAGAGATATATATATATATATATATATATATATTATTCAAATTAATAAAATATATGTAAACGTTTAAAAACATATGTATTTACCCAGTGGCGGATTAAGCCCGTCTGAGGCCCGGGGCGGCAAAGCTGAATGAGCTTTAAATGAAAAGTAGTTTTACAAGCTTTTTATGTATAATTATGTGATTATGTTTATTTCGTTAAAATCTGCAAGTGAAATTTAAATTCGACTTTCAATAATTAGGCTAAATAAACATACATAGGTACCTACAATATGGAATGGATATGGGTGAGGAAAATAAAATACGAATCGTCGATAAAAAAAATTAGATAAAATAAATCAAAGATATATTTTTTTTGTAATGTTTTATATGTGTTTTCGTGCCTTCAATTTACAGAACTCCTCAATAACTTCTGTGAAATCTATTTTTTTGGAATTTTTTTCTTTCTTTTGAAAGGACGGCTAGATAATTCAGTCCCTCTTGACCTTAGAGAATTTATATAGGGAGATGCCTTGCCGTGTATTCCCCTCTCGCCAAGGTACATGACACATTTTGTCTTGTCAGTTTATAAAAACCAGTTCGCGTGATCGTTCGCTCAGTCCATCCGTGCGCCTATCGCTAAAACGAGCTCCCGAAAATATGATAAAATGGTTTGTTAAGCAGTTTTAACGTGTAAAAGGCGCTCAAACACCTCAAATTATATCAAAGATGGTATTTCTTTTCACATGTAAGTATTTTTTTGCTATTTAATGCTTTAAAACAATAATTTTCATAACCATGTTAGCGACAGTTTGACGATATGAGAGTTTCGTGGTACCGAGGCAGATTACCGTGACTCGACTAGAGATGTGTACAAGGTGCGAACGAATGATTGAATGACTTACTTTACTTATGTATTTATCGAGTTAAAATAGTGAAATTAGTAAATATAGAAATGATTTATTGTCACTAATTTTAATCTAGTAAGGACTAAAACGTTATAAGTATTAATTACATTATTACTCAACGTAAAAATGCTAAAAAACATGTCATTTTCAAAATTAAATAAATGTTATGTAGCTCCACAGAATGTCGACGTCAAGTAACAGTATTCATACTGTTGCGTTTCCTTCGGTGATTGTGGAGCATCAGGGGCACTATTCCCCCACTCGACGTTATTTTGCAGCTTTCCTAAAATAGTATTTATAAGAAAAAAGTGGATAGAATTTTGCCAAAGAGATAGCACTTGGACACCAACTCGAACGAGTGTGATTTGTTCTAAACATTTTGAACCAGGTAGCTATCGTATACTTCCTAACAATCGAAGGAAGTTGAATGAGACTGCTGTGCCAACGCTACATATTTGTTATTATTCAAAAAATACTGAAGCCATAAATTTCTGCAAAATTTATTGTGGCAGCCGTTTTAGAGAACTATATAGGGAAATCAATATTCCCAGAAATAAAAAGACATGTCTTTGATCATGATGTCATCAATCATAATGTAGAGCTGGGAATATTGGTGATGCAAAAATATACGGATACTAGGATATCTACATATTTTGATGAAAAAGGCTGAACCTAAAAAAATTATACGGCATATATTTAACAAACTTATACATTTTAAAAATCAATGAATTATTGATGATTATGATTAATAAAACTTATAAAAAATAAAAAAAAGACGTTTTAATATTCCCCTCATTCCACCAATTAAATAGCTGTAAGACCATTGTGCGATGAGTTCCAAATAAAAATGAGATCAGCTCGCCCATTGTTTTCGATATTAATATATTTGCAACATAAACAACGCCATCTGACCCAAACTAGGCAGAGCCTGTACAATGGCATCCAGACAGTTGATAGGTACATAGGTATATATACAGTTCTAAGTACATATTATAGATAAATTAGGTAATTAGTTAAGTTTTATCCTGGATAGAACCAACCACCTCTGGTTTAGAAGTCAGGGTCACTAACCAATAAGCCAACAGGCCAGTCAAATCAATATCAAGATTAGGTAAAAATACAGTTATTTATCTATTAATATACTAAACAAATAATACTAATATCATTACTGTAATTATTATTTTATGATGGTCAAGTCTCGATAAATGTGCTTCAAACTAAGAACATGTCAACACGACAGTGTTCCCTTCATGCAAAAAATGGACTTTATTATAATGTAAAATTATAATATTACATAAGAAGAAACGAAACAAGCTGGTATTTATTTAATCTCCAATATAAAATATGAAGTAATATTTCTACTTTAAAACTCATTCCATTCATTCATTCTTTATCACAGTAGTTTTGTGTCCCGTCTCTAGCGTTATACATTAGTTTACGTAAAGTCAACCGTGTATTAACAGAAACTTTTATAGTAATGTGAGTGATTTATGTTTGTGATACGATTTTGGTTTAGTGTGCATTTGACAGTACACAAAGTTTGATGTCATTAATGTGCGTAATTATGTTGTTGTGTGCTGTATGTGTCTACCTCGCCTCCCTCCGATAACGGCAGACAAATTGCTTCGCGCTCGGTAGGTAGATGCCATATCCCGTGGTTATATGATCTAAGCTCTTGACCCATTTTAGGTCGAAGATAATTTTTAATTAGTTTAAGTTTCAAAAAACTCCTCTCACTTGATGCAACCGAGATGCAAATGGTCAAGAAGTATTGAGTATAAGCGATATACAGGGTAACGATTCACTGAAGTCCCATTTTATTATAAATTGAAGGATTTTCTGGGCTCTCCATTTGGCAGCTAAGTCCATACTCATACCGGTGTCTTTTACATGCCTGCGGTACCTTTTTATTTATTGGGAAACTTGCTTCTTATCAAATACACCATAAATTTGTATCAGATTGCCAACTGCTACAGCCAGAGCGTCATCCGAAGCATCTTTGTTTCAATAATTCGGAAAATATTATTGATTTGTTTCATGGCCCCGTATCGTGTCGACAATTCTTGTATAAATCGGTCTATGCATTCATACATTGATCGACGTATTTTTTTTTTTGAATTGATAATCCAGCATTATGAGCTAATTCACCCGACATCGGTAGTTTTACCTTCCTTCTCATTTCTTGATGTTGATGTCCATGTCATTGCATTTTTTATGCCAAAAGTTACAGCATTGTATACAATCGTGGTTCATTCGGTCACTAAACACTCATTCGAGGCGTTTGGTGATTCGTGTATCCATAGTCGTTTTTTGAGACTGCAAATATTGTTGAACTAAATTTGCTTCCTCCAGCTGTATAGAAAGTCAGAATTGTATATAGTTTAGAAAGGTAAAATCACAAGAGCTTGCTCCTGATCTTGTATCTAGATTTGCTATTGTTGGATCTTGAAAATATTCCAAACTACTTACAATTGTCTCTATGTTTTCTTTTACAACTTTTACCGACTCGTAATGAGCGCTTTAGCGAGTATCCGATAAACGTTTTAATTTATTTCCAGTTTTCTCATTCAGCAATTGCCATCTCTGCGTAGATGAGAAAAAGACCGAATATGATTTCTCTACTGTTCCAAAACACGTGATGCTGGAAGGAACGCATGCAAATGTATGAACTCCACAAAGATTCAAGGAATGATTAGAACAAGGACTAAACAGTGCCTTTGGATTTACTTTTCGGATTTTTCGTTGTACCCCTCCATGGACTCCTGACATTGACGTGGCATTGTCATAACCTTAAGCCCTGCACAATACTACAATATACTACAAACGCAATAAGCTGTTGCTGAATGTCTTTTAATATATCCTCATCAGTTTTTCCAGACATTACAAAAAACCTAAGAAAGATTCTCATACTTCCACAATGTCATTCTCTTTATGAACGAATCTAATGATTTGACTCATTTGGTCTATTTTATTTTCGTCAGGAGTGTTGTCAAAAATTATTCCGTAGGGGAATTGTGCAAGATGACATACTTTTTCGTTCGAGGTAAATATTTTAAATAAATTAAAGTCATGTGAAATTAGAATCCTACGTATATTCATAAACGTGTCTTTGAGAATCACATTATTACCGTTTTAGAACAATTAACATTAAATAAAAGTAAAAAACAAACATAAATCACACTGAGATCGTCGTGTGTAAGATGACATTCTATAGTCTAAGATGACATAGTATGTCATCTTAGACTTTTAGGGTATGTCGTCTTACACAGTACCCATTTATACTTTTTCATTCGAAGTAAATATTTAACATAAATGAAAATAAATTAGATCAGATTAATACGTATATCCATAAACCTTTCATTGGCAATCAAATTGTTAGACTTATAAAACAAAAACAATAAACAAAATTTAAAAACAAACATAAATCGCAATGAGGTTGTCGTGTTTAAGATGACTTGATGTGCCATATTAGACCTCTATGGTGTATCGTCCTATACTACTCTATAATTACTAATTACATAATTCGCAGATAAACTGCTTCTTTCTTGCAGGTAAGCCTGCGCATAGTGTATGACACCAATTAGAACATAGTTGACACTTCACCCAATGTTCTTTTGGCCTAGATTGGCTAAATAGTTCATTGCAGTAAATGCAAGCCGGATCATCTTCTTCCTCCTCATTAGCGTTGGGGTCCTCTACTTCTTCGAGGTCTTCGTATTCATCTAAAACAATACTCTTTATCTGCTTTCGACCTCGCATGGACCTAGATGTTTTAGGTGCGGGTCCAGGTTTTATCTCTTCTTCAAAAATAACACGCTTCGTATGCTTTTGTTTTTTTAGGGCTTTGCGATTTTCCTTTTCTTGTTTCTGCAGTTGTGCTGCTTTGATATCATTCATGAATGGACTAGCTGTGAGAACCTGCGATCCACTGACTTTTCTTTTTACTCTTGCCTTTTCTCTAGATGCAGCTTTCGGTAGTGGTGAAATTTCTTTAAGTACGGCCGTGGTAGAAATTATTTTCTTTTGAACGATTGTTTCTCCAGTTAAAATTTGGCTACTACTCGAAGACAGTTCGTTATTTTTATTGTTTGGAACAGTGGCATCTGCTATCTGCTCAGGATCATAACTATCTGGAAAAGAGGCGATATTTATTTGTTCATTCGCGTCAGTACTTTGCTTGGAACCGGACTCTGGAAGCATTAGCTGAGACTGATTAATTGTATTATCTCGGACTAAACCCGCTACAACATTTCCAGCCAAAATTTTAAGGGATGATGGTCGAGTTTCAAGTTCTGCAGGAGTTGAACTTTGTTTCGAAGCAATAGTAATATTCAGCTGTTCTTTGCTATAACTTAGTTGCTGGAAACCTGATTCTAAAAGTATTGGCAGAGATGAATTATTGGCGACATAATTTTGGGACAATTGCGCAACATATAGTGACAAAATTGTAGGAGATGAGTTACGAGACGACGTGGCATCTGCATCAAAATCTATTTGCTCATGAAAATCGACAGCTGTAATATCTATCTGTTCGCCAGCATCACTAGATTCTGTGGAATCGAAGTCTTCACGATTTGGCTGGGACTGAGATGAAGTACTGGCAACCGGTTCCTCGGTGGTATTTAATGCATTTTCGGTAACTTCACTGGGTGCAAACATGTCTTCTGTGAAAACGTGTGGATTGAATGGGAAAATTCCGGATTTCTCAAAGCCACTCGTTATATTCCTAACTGAAGCTGCACTTTCGTAAGCTTTCCCAAAAATTTGAGCCACTTGGTATAGTCCTATGGTTCTACCAGGATGGTTTTTCAACCAGGTGGCCATTTCACGGTCATAATACGCTTGAAGTGGACCAAAAAATGATAAGTCAGTCGGTTGCATTCGGTGCGTGCAATGTGGCGGCAGACAGAGCATTATTACACCGTTGGCCTTGGCAAATTCAAGTGCTTCCAGATTTTTGTGGCTTGAATGACCATCGAGAATTAGGAGCACCTTGTTTGTTACAGAAGCATTCACATAAGAAACAAAATGGTGCATCCACTTCAGAAATAAAGATCCGACCATATACCCAGAAGGGTAGCATAGTTTTAAAGTGCCAGGTGGAGCACCGTCAAAGAATTCAGCCTTTAAGTTTTTTCTTGGCATTATTAATGTAGGAGGAATAAAGTTTCCGATGGCATTAGCACAGGCAACTACTGTGAAATGTTCACCCCGTTCAGCACTAGTAACTGCACCTACTTGTTTTTTTCCTTTCGTCGCAAAAACTTTTGGGGGCTTTTGGACAGTGTTAAGCCCAGATTCGTCCATATTGTAAATTCTATGCGCCTCAATCTTGTTATCGGCTACAATCTTTTCCAAAAGAGAAAAAAACTTCATTACTTGCGGTTTATTGAATGCCTTTGCTCTTGCCGCTGATGTTGGCTCTGGAGCTCTGAGTGAAATATTAGAATTGCGTTCTCTAAATCCTTTCAGCCAATCCCAGCCAGCCATTTGTTAATTTTTGTCAAATCTGTGATTCAGTCCCAAATTTTCAGCAAATTCAAATGCTAATTTTCGTATTTCGGTGGTATTAAACCCAAAAAGACGTGTTTCAAACTCAAGCACATGATCAACTAGTGCTTTTTCCATATCTACATTAAAAGTTGGTTTAAAACGGCCAAGGTTTTGTGGAGTGTTATAGTAATGGCGGCGAAGCGTTGCTTGTGGCACATTAAAATGTTTGGATGCTAAAAGCCAACCCATACGATTTTCCTTTACAGCTTTAATAGCTTTAGCCATGTCTTCCTGTGACCAACTCTTTCGTGTGGAGGTACGTTTATAATTGCCAGGCATCCTGTGTAAATAAACAAAAATAGTTTTAGTAAAAAAGATGCGAAACGAGGGTGTAAATAAATACACCTCTGTCGGTGCACAAAACAGGCGTGAATTAAAAAATAATTAAAAAAATGATTGTCTGTTAAGTCGGTTTACAGACTATAATTTTAGGTGACATTTATGTGATAACATCTCATAAGAAACCTTGATGAATAAAATACATAAGGCATTTGAGGGTTAAATAAAACACGTGAGGCATTTGAGGGTTAAATAAAATACGTGAGGCATTTAGGGGTTAAATAAAACACATGAGGCATTTGGGGGTTAAATAAAACACATGAGCATGAGTTATCTATTTAGAGTTTAGTAACGTGACACTTTTTCGTGCGTGCAGCCGGTGTTCATCGATTTATAAGAAGTTATCACGTAAAATAAAACAATCTCATTAGGGTAAGATGACATAGTATGCCATCTTATACCCTTGTCCGGTATGTCATCTTACCCAATGTTGATTGTTAATGTAATTTGACAGCCGTTACAAAAACTTTTAAGTTAGGATATGCTTTTATCAATTTTTGTACGATATAATAATCCTAGATAACATTAAAAATTAGTTTAACTAGAAATTGCTTACCTTACGTGTCTTTTCACTACCAAACAAAAACGTGATCTAAACTTTTTTCACATTCAAATTATAAAATAATTCACAAAATCAAAATTCGTGTTCACTGTCCACCATATTGAATTCCAATAGTGATGACACTTACCGACTGTCACTAAAACGTCACATGCACACTTTTAGCGCGAATATTTAAATCGATATTGAAGGTGTGTCATCTTATCTGAGTATGTCATCTTAAGCACAATTCCCCTAATACGTAGCCTTTTTAATATCTGCAATATTTTTTTAACCTTACATGATCACCCAAACATTGAATAAATTAATTTTGTATTCCTTTTCACAAATAAGATAGTAATATCTTTGGCCCAACAGTAGCCTCTTCTAGTTTAAAGCAATGCTCTTTCAACACCGGATCATATTTCACTAACAGTCGTACTAATTAGGGTTTAGGATTTGATCAGGGGAACACAGAGACGATTGGGGCCCCCCAAGACCCGGAGGCCCGGGGCGGGCCGCCCCTTCAGTCCCCCTGTTAGTCCGCCACTGTATTTACCCACATTGTGATCTTTTCATAACTGCTTACTTTTGATTATAATAACGCCTGGTGAAATGGTAATTATCTTATTGCAAGTAGTTTGCTCTAATATATATTACAGGCGTTAAACTCAAAATACAGATTTTCTAATAAAGAGTTACGCGTTGAACTATTAAATGAAAATCATCGGGATTTAAATAAAAGTCATGTTATACGAAATATTTATAAGTATTTCAAACGTAGTATATTTTTTACAATTTTTTCATACTTACTAGAAAGAAAACAGAAAAATAAGTTGAAACATAACCTGCTGTACGTAAAATTTGTATTTACCAACCAATGCAAACCCCAAAAAAATCGTTCATGTTGGAGTCAATTTAACTATAGTCCAAAACTTAACTTTGAGATGGTATTATAAGTAACCAAGAAGAGTTAATTGATTTAAAATTAATGATCTGAAAGTTTAGAATGTCTTTAACTTAAAGTGCACATTAGTTTTCGGTCTTTCGACTTTCGGTGCTTCCGCTACTTATCAGGTCAAATGTACGGCTACGTTCCACTGTGCGCCGTGCGCCGTCGTCGGCGTGCCCGCGCCTTGCGCCAAAGAACATGTAAAATACCTAGCGCTGCCGCTGCCTGCATCGTGTCATGTAAACAGGTGGGAATAAACATGAAATACGTGCAAAATCAAAATCCATAATGAATCTTCGTGGAGCAAACATACAATAAATTTTTGACACTGGCTGAATAAACGGCCAGATTGCCATCAACTCAAAAATAAGTAGAAATAATTGTAATGCAATCACACTAATATTATAAGGGCGAAAGTTTGTGAATATATGAGTGTGTATGTTTGTTACTTCTTCACGTCTAAACGGGTGGAGCGATTTTAGTAAAATTTGGTATGGAGTTAGCTGACACCCTGGATTAACACATAGGCTAATAAACCTCGGGTAACACCGCAGGGCACAGATATTATCACACTAATATTATAAAGGCGTAAGTTTGTGAGTATGTGAGTGTGTATGTTTGTTACTTTTTCACCTCTAAACGGCTGGAGCGATTTTAATAAAATTTGGTATGGAGTTAGCTGACACCCTGGATTAACACATAAGCTAATAAACCGCGGGGCACCAGCTAGTTGTATTTTAATTTGATAATTGTATTGTAATTGTACCAAAGTGTGTATCCGAAATAATATTTAATCTGTGGCATGAGTCATAAATGTCAAATATTGACTGCAGGAAATCTGTCAAAACTGCGTGGTTGCTTTGGTTGATGTAATATCTAATAGGTAATTGGTAATAAGTGTACCTACAGTGTATCAAGCGGCATGCTCATGCATGATGCAAAATACCATAGTATTTGGATTTATATCTGCAGCACACGCGATCGACCGTAATAAATGCGTAATAAGTAACATAACCGTGTATAAACAACACTTTGAAATTTCATAGTGACGTGAATGAATGTGCGATGGTGTCTTGAATTCAGTAAAAGCAGTTTCTCGGACTATAAACGAGTTATTGACTGATTACAATGGCAGGGTCTACTCTGCCCGAAAGGGTGGCACAGATTTATTATACTTATGGTTTAATTTGTTCGTCTTATCCAGTGACAGCAATAACATTAACGTTATCCATTGTACTACTCTGTTGGTGAGTGTGCATTCTTTATAAAAAAATAGAGTTTACTGTACAGAATGCGTCCCTAACTAGCTCTGTTTATTTTCAGTTACCCTTTACTGAATGTGCCTTTGCCAGGAAATATACCAACGGTAGTAACTTTGCCTCTGAATGGGGCCAGTTCTCAACATTTGTCTAAAGAAGACTGCAGCAATAACAAATGCTTTTCAGGTAAGTTCCAGACTCTAATGAACTTCATAAGTGTGATTTGTTAGTGAAAATCTTAATAATATAATTATGCTATTACAGAAATGACATCACATTTAGATATACTGTACAACGAAACTCAAAAACTTCCTTATATTTGGGCAAAGGATAAGCCTTTACTATATGTTCAACAGATTATCATGAAAATAGGTAAGAAACATTTTTTGTAAGTTATTAAATTTATATTAAGTAGATAAATTGATGATCACAATTAAAGGGTAAAATTATTAGATAAAAATTGGTTATTGCATAGTTTTGTTCATTTGTCATATATTTTTCCCTTCGGCCATGTACGAAACTAAGTTTCGAAACTAGTTTCTAAATAAGAATAATATTTCTTTTTTCGAAAGAAAAATCATTCTGAATTAGAAAATGGTTTCGATAAAAGAATATTATTTCGTCGTTCGAAACTTTCAAATCATACATAATCTAAAATAAAATGTATGTACAAGAAGTAAGACTTACTTTCCTACCACCTACTTCAAGGTACACTGGTAGAGAATGCCTTCTGGCATTAAGTCCGCCTTTGTACTTTTGTGCATAAAGTTTTAAATAAATAAAAACAAAAATTTAATGTTTATATTTAATTCAAAAGTCAAATAGACAATGTTTAATAATGTAATGAAAAAGGTGCAATAATTTCAAGGCAATGGCCAACCGTAATTTTTTTTTTTTTAAGCTGTTGGATTGCTAATTTGATTTCTTCGTCTATCTCCATGTAATTTTTGTTCTTTTTGGTTTTTGTTTTGGCAACACCGGTTTCATTTTTCAAGACATCCAAGACTTGAGCTAATGTTTTGAATGAATGAAAGTTTTGAATGCCACCCCTCCAAGTGGTTCGTTGTTCTTATTTCTTCCTCGCTGCAGTTGCAAACTTTCTGAAAATTGTTTTGCTCAAACCATTGCCTTTTAAAATATTTATTAAATTTTTGTACTTCTATGCCATTTGGACTTTTATTCATTACATAGTTATATCCTTTAGTAATAAACTGTTGGGGCAAACGGGCTAAACCTGCACAACGAGCTACGTGTCTCTTTTTGACACTTGAATTTAAGTTCAGTTTCTTTGCCTTTCGGAATAATGCCCTGTTAAAATGGAAGTAGCATAACTTTATTTCGATCATTGGAAATACATCTCTGATTCCTAGCATTGCTGCTTTCTCAAAATCCAAAGTAATCTTCTGGGGTTCAAATGACGGAATTTGTGATTTTATTAATAGGAATAATATTTTGTAAGTTACCTTTTTTTTGTTTTCGAGAAAGGCAAAAATTAAAGGAGTTATAATGATAGAGTTTTTTCATCAAAGCCATGTATAGAATATAGCTGCTTGAAACATCACGTGGGCAAGACTTAAAGGTTCCGTCACAGTAGAAGTGTTTATAATTTGTGATTTTTTGTCTTGCATTTGCTGTGCAAAATACTAACATGCAATTGCCGTCATCAATGAAATCAGCTAAGATCAATTTTTCAAATTTTCCGGGAACAACTACTTCGCTAGGTAGTGTAAATCTCTGTTTTGTCACACCTAGTACTTTGTTGCGTTCATTGTATAGTCCACTTTTAATATTACTAAAACTTGGCAATTGACTAATAAAACTATGTCCCATATTTTCCAGATCAGTCTTCATATCGTCATATTGTTTTTTTATTGAGACAAAATTAGTACTAGCTTTTTGTTTTAAATTATCCATGTTTTTAAGATATCCTGTTTTTACAATATCCCCTTTACAGTGATTCTCGTGTTGGTTTTGTTTTATAATTTCATTCTTAGAATTAATAGTAAAGTTACCTTTGCATCCCAAATGTTCTTTTTCGCAATAATAAAATGTGTTGCCGTTTTTGTAAATTTTCTTTCTATGGTAGGTACTTCCGCCCTTCATATAGAGATGCTACCCCTCCTCTTTTAGTATTTATGAACTCAATTTTTGTTTTATTCATTATATATTTTATACTGCAATGCACAATATCAATTAAATGAATGCTATTTAAATTGCTTCGTTGCACTTCTGTACTTTATCAGCGCTTGACGTATGTCATTGAGGATACTGACAATATAATTATGTCATTTCAATTAAAAAGGTTTTATAATGTGTTAGTGGACAGTAATTTATTTATATTAGATTATGTATGACTTGAAAGTTTCGAAAGACGAAATAATATTCTTTTATCGAAACCATTTTCGAATTCAGAATGATTTTTCTTTTACCGAAACCAATTTCGAAAGAAGAAATATTATTCTTATTTAGAAACTAGTTTCGAAACTTAGTTTCGTACATGGCCGAAGGGATATTTTTTTAACGTGTTGTTTAGTTCACCAATTGACTTGCCGTTGTTGGTTGATTGGTATACAACACCATTGAAATAAATATTTTAACATGCTACTAATTCAATTTCAAATTAAAAATGGACAATTATAAACTAAGAACTGCCTTTTTGTAACCTTATGCGGTTTACAAATCATTCATTATTTTTACTGATTTGTTGGAAGCAGTAACAATAATATTTTTTAGAGGTTCCAAAATTATAATAATAATAATTCAACACTGCTTAGGACACTTCTGTGTCCTCTATAAATAGTATTTATAGAGGACACAGAAGTAAAAGGCGTAAATAACTTGGGTATTTATTAAATACCCAGGTTATTTTCGCCGAATAGACCAGTAATTATAGTGAGATACTCATTTACATTTTTTTGGCAGAACCTTATGTAAAGCTACAACATTGACATGTTGTGCCTAGAAAATGGGTAGGGTATGACTCAGTTTACTTATTATCCTTACAAACTTTTGGTTCTTGATAAGAAACTATTAATACAATAATTGCATTTTTGAAAGATAGAAAAATTTTAGGTCACCCAGGAATAATTAATAATTGTAAAGAAAGAATTGGCAAGAAATGCCTATAAAAATTACAATAAGAAACTATTAATCATATTTTTATTTAAGTAACTAATTTTGGGACACTACTTGGTGTGATCCACAAATTGTTGTTTCAAGTCTGAGAGTAATTAGTATCCATGACTTGTATGTTTGTAAAGTCTCCAGGGCCAGTTCTCTACTGTAGGAGTTGTTTTATCAAAAAACAATCCAATTTCCGATTTTATGATGTGCTGTTCATTTAAATCCAATATAAATGCAAATGTCATTTAATTTAATTAATAAATTAGATTTTTCAACTTTCTTACATAGTTGTATTAATTTTGATTCAATATGCGTGCATAGGTTGTGTGAGTTTTGCTGTAAAACCAGCATTTATATGGTGTTAACATTACAAGAAACAAAAATGTTGTCTCTGTCTTGTCTTACCCTTTTATGTTTGCATCATGTTGGTACTAACATGTTTGCATTCATCTTTCTATGCTGTAGTAGGTAACCACTTTGCTATAATAATAATACAATTTATGATGTTTTTAGGTGTTTCTCCATGGAATAGTAACCTGAAAATGTGGGATGCATTCAGAGCTCCATTGCAAGAAGTATTTAGATTGTTGGAGACTATAAGAAACCATGAAGACCCTGAAACGTAAGATTTTTATTTATGATTTATTAACAGTAAGGCCTGGTCCACACAACATATTATATGCCTGACATTTGTGCCTCTGCACACGGTGTGCATCGGTACACATAATATGGTATGTGTTTCATTATTAAAAGACTGAGTCTCACCAAATGGTCTAAATTAGACTATAGTTCGTTATTTTTAGATAATGTAAAATTATGTACAAGAAGTATCTATAGATAATTCTTGTATATAAAGTATCTATGGATACTTCTTGTGTATATTTTTGTTTTCTATTTTTTTAAACTAAATTCAATCTGTCCATTCTGCTTGACATTGGCAGAGTGTGTCATACATGCATATACTATTTAAAAATATTACCTTTCCGCACTTCTTCATAAATCTTAATATGTGTATACTATTTAAAATATTAGCTTTCTGCACTCCTTCTTCATAAATCTTAATTGTGCCAAATATCATACTCCTCGATCTACATAATTTTCGTAAAAAGGCATACTAAAGTTTTTGCTTAGCGTATTTAATATAGAACACTACGGAATTACATTTGTGCATGCCGAAAGGGTTAATGCAAGCATCTTCACATTACACAACTGGACAAAACTTGCATATATGTATACTATATATATTTATATTATATATATGTCAATTTATATATTGATAGTATTTTTATTTGTTATATAATAAATATGTCTGTTCGTCCTTCATATAGTCCAATCTGAGAAACAAAATGATAGACATAATTGGAAAAACTGAATTGCCAGAAATTAAACATAAACCTATGTTTGTCCATGGCATAATTTCTAAATAGTCTATAAGTGTATATAAACATTTAGTCTGTAAATGTCTTATAAAAACATGTTGTGCCATTTTAAGGATCAGTTTTTGACATATTGTTATACATAAATGTACGCAATCCTAGCTTGTTATATTTACGGTATAAAATTATCATAAACTACCAATATTGTATGTTAGCTTACTATTGAACCCTGTTCAAATATATGCAGTGCGAGTCATCTTCTTTTGCATTCGTCATTGAATACTAATGGGCTTGCGGAATTTATACATATATGTACCTATAATCCCACATTGTTATTGTATGCATTTTAATATACAACACTCACACATTTTTTGGACTCAATATTCTTAATATAATATAGGTATTTATGT
Organism: Herminia tarsipennalis; assembly: GCA_945859575.2. Taxonomy (NCBI): domain Eukaryota; kingdom Metazoa; phylum Arthropoda; class Insecta; order Lepidoptera; family Erebidae; genus Herminia; species Herminia tarsipennalis. Next base: position 25,891,218 of record OX243831.2, on the reverse strand, counting down.
GTATTTAGCAGTCATGCAAATGTATTTTATTGTAGAAATGTCTCAGCATTTTTGTCCCATTGTAAATAATTACTGTAAGGCTTTATTCATATTTAATGTGCACATAATTTACTAGCTTTGCATATTTAAACATTTATAAGCTATTATATATTAGGCGACTCAATACTCAGGCGCTGTCGACATCCATTTTCAATATACTTTTATACCTGTATTGCAGATGCGAAATACACTTCAGTAATCAGAAACTTAGTTATAAATAATTTGAATGGTATATACCAAAATAAGTAAATATTGTTGAATGTAACACAGATACTTTTTGGTTGATAAACTATAATAGTGTCATGCGATTGCGACTGATTGTGATTGTTGCTGCAAATTGTGTACTGCAAGGGCCTCTGGCTGCCCCGACAGAATTTGTAATGGAAGGGGAGGTGTGGCTATGACGACACATAATCTCGCTCATCTTTTCATATTATCTCATATTTTTTTATTTATTCCCTATTCGAACAAGGACCTACGACAGCCAGACCTTCGTTATTTTATAACATCTGATAGTTTATCTTCGGGTGCCACTAAGGCAGGTACCTATTGAACGATCAGCGACTATGAAGTTTGACAGTCAACATTTAGCAAAGATGTAAAAAAATAACCTAAAACATTTACCCAAGCCTAGTAATGTGAGAATCATCGAAACCTTCAAACGCCAAAAATTAATTATACCAAAGATTTATAGGCTCAATCCTGCCAATATTTTTGAAAATAATTAATATTAGGCTGGAATTGTCATAATTAGTTTCGTTTTGACGAGACGCCCAACTTTATGCCTACGGCAATTTTATATCGAAATCATTGTGAAGAAAACATGTAAAATAAGTCGAATGTACAAACTTAATTACTAACAAATTATTTTTACCCGACTGCGCAAGAAAGTGAGTTAATATTTTTACATCAATCTTCAGGTAATTAAAAATATATTCGAAAAACTATCGTTCCAAAAACTGGATATTTTGATAAAAACGTTAGCCTCTATGAACATTACCAATGATGGGGATATCAAAAATTATTACTTATCAGGTTATTTTTTTAAAAGTAGATTTTAACTCTTTTTGTTATAAAGTCGTTAATAAACAATACTAAAAAAAAATACTATATATCTATTATAATTATATAGTCGCTTTGTTAAAAAACTTATATCGTATAACTGGCAAAACATTTTATTAAAATGGTAGGCAGTTATACTACGTGTACGACAAAAACAAAACGTAATAATATTACGTGTTAGTATAAAAATAAATTAATGCCCTACAAAAAAGTGGATATAAGTCGCTAGTCCGTCAAGTATTATTTTATAATTACGATATCGTTAATTAATCGTAACCATTCCTACTGCATGATTATTTTGATTAATTACACTGTGAATTTTTAGTCGTAGTTACGTACTTACTATGAAGTAATAATGATTATCTTTAAAATTAGAAATACCTTTAGTAGTAATGTAATATTTACGTATGTAGTGTTTTATTCCATTTTAAAATATTGTCTATGTGTAAGTATTGTCAATATTAATTAAATTAAATAATTGATCGTAATTTATATGATACTAGCTGACCCGTGCCTACTTCGTTGGGCCTATGACACTCACAAAAAACGTGACTATCTATTGGTAAAAGAATTTTCAAAATCGGTTCAGTAGGTCCAGAGATTACCCCCTTAAACCTCACACAGTCACAATCTACATCCTTTACCTCTTATCCTCATTAAATATTAGTATATATTAGACTTTGCCTGCTTCTCCACTGGTGTGGATGTTTATTATAAGTATAAGTTAATGTTATAATTTTTTATTTAATTTTTATTGCGAAACGTACCCGTACAGAGTAGCTTGTCCAGATAACGTAACTTAAATAAAATAAATGTTAACTGATTCAATCAGGCGTCACATGGCGGAAATTCATCTTAGTAGATTATAAGGGAGGGCTCCCACCAACCACCCTCGATCTGTGAATCACCACGATTCAAGTAATAAGCAAATGGCCTTAATACAACAATCGAAATATATTGACAGACCGCACTTAAAAAGAGAGACCTGCAACAAAGAAAATATGTGACAGGTACTCTCACCAAGTCGAGTGGTAAGCACCTCCAGACCCTTGACTTGCAATATTCCGCTTCCACGTAGTGAAACTTCGACCTGTGTTTCGCCTCTACAAGGCATCCTCAGGACAGTTTGGCACCGACTGAGCGCTCGTTCAACGTGTGCGCCTCTTTTATACCTTTAAACCCTACTAGCCTTGCTACCGGGCGCTGAGTAATGTTGCCAAAAGAAAATAAATTTAGCAGGGGAGACGAATTGAAATTGGTTTGTTCGTTAAGCAATGTGCTTCTATCCTGTTTTAGTATTTCCATCTGCTCCAATACGCACAACCTGAAATCCTTACTGCAAATATGTAGAATTTTAAAGGTATTTCTGTCATTCAGAGCATGTCCGTTTTCTAGTAGATGGTTCGCAAGGTGAGATTTTTCTGGATAATTATTTCTAAATGCAACAACATGTTCTTTGTATCAAATTTGGCCAATGTAATTACTATTGCAGCTGTCACAAGTTAATTTATAAATTCCAGATTGTTTCTCTTTGCTCACTTTATCTTTGCTGTTGCATCAATATCTTAACGAATTTTGAGGCTTAAAAGCTGAAGTTATTTTTTCAGCTTTTCGCCTCAAAATTCGATAAGATATTGATGCAACAGCAGCCTTCAATACCTTCGACACACCTTCTGTGACATCTCCAAAATAAGTCAAACTGGAAGTATACGTTACAATTTCTTTCTGGTATGGATACAACATATGTATCCATTTGATTGAGCTATCTCTTTCCTGACTTTCTTCGCTAAGAGGCACATTAAATATCATGGGGATTATACTGTTAAACGCGGCTAGTTTGTGTTGCCAGAGATGACATGAAGCTGCGGGAATAGTAGTGTTTGTATATGTCCGGTAGATTTCGAAAATGTGTCTGTTTTTCTACACTGTTTCTGTTATAGACAGATCCAAAAAGTTTGTTGTTCAGTCCTGTTCGATTTCCAGTTTGAATTTTATATTAGGATGCTTGTTTAACCCATTGACAAAGTTGTGGAGTTGTCGTTCAGTTCCTGTCCAAGCCAGTAAAATATCCTCAACATATCTGTAATAATAAACAATATTATTATAGTTACCCACACATTTCCTGTCTGCCATCAATGGACGTAAAAATGACCCCATAGCTAGACCCTCCTTCTGTAGAAAGAACTCATTATTAAACTGAAAGTAGTTTTGTTTCATACAAAGCTCAGTTAAATTAATGATGCTCTTATTTTTTTCGGGATGTAATTTCTTCTTTTCCAATCGATGCTTTAGTATTATATTATATCTGTAAACACTCATTATATGGAACATTTGTAAATAAGCTTTCCACACCCAGAGAGGCAAATTTTCGAATTGCGTGGTAACTGTAAATCTTTTAATTAAATCTTGGCTGTTTTGATACTGTATTACATTTACTGTAAAATGATGTTCCCTCTTTAATCAAATGATTCAGATATTTGGATAATATGTATGCAGGTGCGCTAGTGTATGTTACCACTGGTCGAACAGGCACTCCATCTTTGTGTATTTTAGGTAATCCGTATAGCCGAGGGCATTGGTTCATAAGTATTAAATTCTTACTGACGATGGAATTATCTAATATGAGCAGATTTAATACAAAGCTTTAATTCAGCGTGGATCCGCTTCGTTTGGGTCTGAGGCCAGGCGCTGAAATTCATTGGTTGATATGACATTTTCAATTTTGCTGTTGTAGTCTAATCTTGACTTAATTACGATACCCTTATCTGCCTTATTGATCACCAAGCTATTCATTTGTATCTTATTCTGGATTGATCTGTAATTTTTTAGTTCAGAATCATGAAACTTACTGCCTTTGTAGGTTTTAATTTGATGGGCATCGATACTTCTCACCAAATCTTCTTGTTTCTCATGATTGAAGTTTCTGAGCCAACCGCTAAGGTCTCTAAAGATTTTTGGGTCATTTTCCGTGGTATACTGTACTTCAGACCTTTCTCTAAAAGTGCTCGTTCATTGTTATCAAATTGAACATTAGACAGATTTTCAACCTTAGAATAAAATTATTGGTTACAACAGCTATCGGTACGATTTGAGATGTCACTTTCAGCGTGTTTTTTATGTTTGTAGTGTCCTATTTTAAATCAGGAACTTATCTTGGGCGGTCTGTGAAGCTAGTTCTCTGGCCTTCTGATCCAACAATCGAACTCGACACTACGTAATCTGAAAAAAAAAACTATAACCTGACTACGACATAATACCTATCATGATCTGAAAAGTACGAAATAAATTATTATGCTTGATAATTATAAAGAAAATAGCCGTGGTCGCATGGCATCTTTAATCTGCTCATCTTTGACCGATTGCCATGCGACCAAGGCTTAAAAAAACTTAAAATTTTCAACTTTGCAGGGACGGATTATAAAAGTAATAGACAATGTGTACTTTTTTAATTCGTCCGTTGTGTTATCTACTAGAGACGCGAAATAGGCGCAGTCTCTTATCGCCGTGAGTTGGCTCTCCCGTGACTCTGAGGCGTTGTCCCCATCGCAGGGAGCCTGAACTCCTGCGAAAGCGACTAGTCTGCTTCTACTAACATTTAAACTTTCGCGATGCATGATTATAACTATTTATTATACGGGAATTAACGCCATTATTTACCTTAAAATTGCTTGAGGTTTCGACCAGGTTGCACCGGCCGTGGTCACAAGCGAACTGTCGCAGCGATGTTAACACCGTAAGGCCGATGAATCTTCACCTACCCTCACTTTTTTGTTTCTCGAAATGTTAGGGTCACTGTACACTACGCTGACTGTGCCCATGTTAATCGACTGCGAACTAATACGAGGTGGTGTTTTACGAATCACTGGATTCCACGTCATGGATAGTTTGAAGCCCTCTTCCCGATTGAAAATTGTATATATAGGTGATGTGACGTAGAATGCAGGTATCTGTCAGTGTGTGTGGGCTTTCGATGTACACAGTGTGATAGCGATCCATCAGCTCGCGCTGTTATCTTGATATCCAGGAATGACAACTATCTATCCGTCTCCATTTCGCATGTAAATTTCATCTTCGCTGCTTCTCTTATTTCTGAAGCGTGCTGTAGCTGAATTTTGAGCCTCTTTTCTCTGGATTTACAAAGATTTTGAATTGTGTTAGCAGAAAAATCTCTCATAGTTTTTAAACTCGACTCTCGTGATTCCAAATTCAACTTCCATTCTTCATTCATTCATTTAAATCTGAAGCTCAATTTTAAGCTTCCTTCCTTCTATTTTAAATGCCTGGTGATTCTTTACAACGCTTCTTTGCAACTTGCGTTGCTTAGAGTGGAATAGCTCCACTCATACTTCACGCATAATGTAAGAATTATGCTTAAGCTTCATAATCCGTACTAATATATTAAATGAGAAAGTAACTCTATCTGTCTGTCTGTTACGTTGTCACCTTCAATCCGCTGAACTGATGAAATTTGGTTTGGAGATTGATGATGTTACAAGAGAACGATTCAATGTTACCTACGAACTGAAAAGGTTTTTTCCGGATATTGATAATGCTAAATTATTTCCAAAAATATTGTCTTAATCATAAAAGTGTATTAGAAACCTTAAAATGTTAAAATACCTGTTGAATGATACCACACATTGATGTTTGTTGAAAGAAAAAACAACTTTACAGAGTGCCCCCTCTAAAAATATTTATTTTTATTATTTGGCTATCAAACTAAGTAGCAGCTACTACAAGACACCTTTTAACCAAATTTAATCAATATTTGATTGTGTAGTCTTTCAATAAAATGCATGTGACCTACAGACGGACATAAAAAGTGTACTTTGACGTTATTGAGGTTCAATTTTATACACCTTTACTACTGCCTACCAAAACCATGGCACAAACTTCATAATCGCTGATCGGTTTATTACTTGTATGTCCAGAAAAACTTTCAGGTTTTATAAAATAGTATAGTCTTTTTGGGCAGTGGCGAACCTGACGGATAGACCCGGACAAAATCATTCACTAATAACAAAAATAAATAAATGGGAGTGGCCTAGGCCCCACTAGGTTTTTTTCCCGCGTGCGGTTAACCAGGGTGTCCACATTCTGGAAAGTCAGGGAAAGTCAGGGAAAAGTCAGGGAAGCTCAAGGTGGTCAGGGAAAGTCAGTGAAATCGGGGAGCCACCTTGAAAGTCAGGGAAAAATGAGGAACTTACTACAACATTTTCCAGTGATTGTAAAATGAGAAATATTATTTATTCATGCCCCAGAATGACATTAACTCTAACTGTTGGAGCATCTTTTTTTGTCACAATTAAATTACTCCTTTTTAGTTTTAATAGGTTTTCTTTAATATGTATTTTGTTTTTTTTTTGTAAAATTAATTGAAATGTTTCCATTCTCTTGGGTGATTTTCAACAGGCTGCAACTTAAAAAAAAATGGTTGTACAGCCAATTTCAAAATAAAAACCAATAGTAGCTGCAGTTTTTGTATCTGATCTTAATTTAATTTGCGATTTTTTTTAGGACATAAGAAATCCACCAACTTAGCTTTTTAACGAAAATAATAAAAAAAAAACATTTTTTTTTAAATGCAATCGGATAAAAAGTTTTTTATTTTTGACAAAAAACTTTTAGGATTCCGTAGCCAAAATGGCAAAAACGGTACCCTTATAGTTTTGGCATGTCCACCTGTTGTCTGTCCGTTCGTATGTCAAAGGCATTTTACTCAAAGACACTTGATGAATCATGAAATTGTGAAATTTGGTGAAAAGGTGTCTTGTAGTAGCTGCTACTTAGTTTAATAATTAAATAATAATAATAAACATTTTTATAATAATATCCCCATACATGTAACAGAAGCTGACATTATTTTTTTTCAAGGTTTCTATGTTTAGAAAATCTCGGACCATGCTCAGTGTAGGGGTCCTTAAATAATTGCATCAGCAGAAGAGCGTATGTTCATGGCACTTACGCCCTTTTGTTGAGAAAAGCAGTTTTTCGGCTATAACTCAATGACGGTATATCTAATCATGTCCGAAATAATTTAAGTTTAAAGTATTTGTTAAGCGCTACCTTTGTGATTTTTTTTCATATTTTTTGTCACACGGCTCAAAAGTTAAGGGACACACACACACAACTTATGCAACTTTAGGAGCAATTATTTCCAAATATCTTTAGTCAATGTGCAACACAATGATGTTAGCTGAAAAAAAAAAAATTTCAGCTTCTGTTACATGTATGGAGTGAAAATATTTATTTTATTATTGAGCTATCAAACTAAGTAGCGGTCACTATAAGACACCTTTTCACCAAATTTCATTAATATTCATTGAGAAGTCTCTGAGTAAAATGCCTGTGACATACGGACGGACAGACAGACAGACGGACATGACGAAACTGTAAGGTTTTTCTGCCATTTTGGCTACGGAACCCTAAAAACGAATACGATATATCTGCTGTAGAGTATGATATAAGTTGAGTATATCGCAGACTAAAAATAAGTTAAAATTTGCCATGTTTTGGAAATTCCAACGAAGTGACAGTAGTGACACCAAATTTTAATTCAATCGGACCCGTAAAAGTTGACAAGACCTCCTTGTAAAGCAAGATATAAGCTGATGATCTTTAAACGCCTCGAGAGATATTCGTAAATTATGGCTAAGAACCATCTCGGCCATATCCGCTTTCAAACAAAAAAAACATGTTTAATCGGTCCATTGGTTTAAGAGTTACAGTTGCCCAGACAGACACACGTTAAACTTATAACACCCCTCCTTTTGCGTCAGGGGTTGTTTGTTTGTTTGTTTAAACGGGGCCGCAATGTCGCACTTAGCCTCTTGATTGGGCCATTGTGCGTACGTTGTAATGTGTCAGTTCTTTTCACTCCAGCCAGCCCAAACACTCCCAGAAGCCCAGCATTCCCCGCAGGTTGATGCAGGATTCAGGCAGGGGATGCAGGATTCATCCTCTCGTTACCGGCCGTGGTTTTGTCCATGGTCCGGGGCGAGGGGTCGTGGAATGCGGTCGCATACTTCTGCGAGGACGTCATCTCGCAGAAGGAGGCGGCGGAGCGCGTCAGGGAAGAGAGTTCCCTGGCAGACCCGCTCCGTCGCCGGCGAACCGGGCGGCGTCGGCGCGCATATCTGCGCTTGATGCCGCCGCGAGGTGGGGCTGCGGGCGGGCGTACGGGGTAATCTGCCCCGCCCGCGGCCTTCCGTGGAGGCGCGGCGCCCTGTGTGTATCCAGGGGCCACGTAGGTGTGAAATGCCCGGAACGCAACAACATCGCGTCCGGGCATTGCCACTGGGCGGGCCGCCGACGGTATAACGAATTCCGGCGGCCCGTTCGCAAAGGTGGCGAGCGATACACGGCGGGTTTTTTAGTGGGTGCAAACCCCACACTACCTCCATCATCTTCCCCGGATGATGGGGGTGTTCGTCAGGATTTTTTCCCGACGAACAAAAAAAAAAAAAAAAAGGATTCAGGGAGGGATGACGGCGTTTTTAGGAACTGTGCCCGGTGCTCAGCCACACTGGTACATTCCATGATTACATGCTTGGGCGTTTCCTCATGTTCCATGCACCCTCTGCACAGTGGGTTATCTGTGATCCGGATAGTGTGAAGGTGCTTGTTGAGGGGACAATGGCCTGTCAGGATGCCTATTGCTTTTCGCAGTTTGTCCCTGTTTAGTCTGATTAGATTCCGAGCGTACTTTCTGGGCGGTGTTTTTTCCGTATTCCAGTTGCTGGTTTTCCTCTGTTTTCTCACGCAGCCAGATTCGTGCCTGGCCGTGGATGTTCGTTTTAGATCCCCGTCTCGCTAGCTCGTCCACTGCGTCATTTCCAATTGAGTTGCTGTGTCCCTTTATCCATTGCAGGGTCACTTCATTATCTTGGGTAATGGCCTTAAGTGATTCATGGCATTCATGAATAAAGGTCGAGCTTATGCTGGTGTTTGACAGCGCTTGTAGCACTGAAGCGCTGTCGGTTACACTTTTTATTTTTAGATCTTTTGGATTTCTGGCTGCGACTAACTGTTTGAGCCGCTTTGGTTATGCCCATGCATATAAAATCTTATTTCTTCTGTCCACAGCAGTAGATATCTTAATATTGAGATCATCTGAATAAACTCCTGCTCCCGTGCCTATCGCGGTTTTGGATCCATCCATCTGTGTATATTCTAACTTCAGATGGTCCGGAGCTGTCTTTTGTTTCGGGGTTAAGTCTGCTTTGAAATAAAAAAAAAACGCATCCAAATCGGTTCACTCGTTTTGCGTCGGGGATTAAAAAATAAAATTAACCTAGTACCTACCAAACAAACGTTCCAAAAAAATCAAATAAGAATTCAAACCAAAAAACCGTGTATTCATATTTTCCTTCACTTTCTTACGTAATAAATATTACATAGGAAGAAGGGTCAGCCGATTCTTATTTTTCTAATGTAGGGGAAGGGGGTCAAAACTGTCCAAAATCATCTTGCGTAATAAATGATGGCGTCTTAACTAAAAAAAGTCCAAGTCCGTAGACCTAAAAAAAAAACACACAAAAAAACGTTTTGTTTTTGTTGGTTAACTTACAATTATTTGTAAAAAAAAATCTTAAAGTTCAGTTCCAAAAAGACAGCTATATTTAATTTTTTTTAATTTGCTGAATAACCATTTAAGAAGCCTGCACTCAAAAATGTTAAAAGTTTTTTGCTCTCTTAATTTTTCTAAGAAGTATACTTGGTCAGGGAAATTTGAAAAAATGGTCAGGGAAAGTCAGGGAAAAGTCAGGGATTTTTTTTGAACATTTACAGTGGACACCCTGTTAACCGCAAAACCGTAAAGTCGCCACATAACAGTTATTTTAGTGGTGGGGAAAAACGCAGTGAGGCCGCCTGTATTATATTCCATGTCACAAAATCTTGCGTTTAAAAACCACGGTGGCTTAACTGTAGTGCGGCCTAGGCCTATCTCCCAAAGAATTCATTTAATTATGTGTTTGTGCACACCACAAGAGCACAATTAAGACGCTAAATATAGTTCATCGCTCCGTTAAACTAACTAATTTATATTGGCCACCATATTGGTTTACTTTACACCAGTATGGTGGCCAACCTTTGTCTTTGAAAACTTTAATATTATGATTTATGACACACGCCATAACTATTACTCAAAATCAAATTAGTAAACAAGTAAGATTAGAGCGTGTTCTTATACAAACACAGCTACTGATAAATGGTCAATTTTGATGGATATATGTCATCACATTATTTCGTTTGTTACAGCAAGACGACACTGCTACAACATTGTTATCAGATTGGTGGCATCAAACGAAGGGAAAGCAAAGCGAGCGTCAACCGTGTGTTACCCGAATACAGTTGCTTGTTGCTGTCACCTGCTAATCTATGGCAACAAAACTTGCAATCTTTCTCACTAGATACCAACATTATCGCTAATATTTATAGCTACCAGGTAAACATTTGACATATTGATAAATTAAATTTTGAAATTCATCGGTCTCTTTTGGCATTACGTGTTGATATTATGAAGTATGACCATTGACCACAGATTGTTATTTATAGAAGAGTAGTTATCTTTTGTTATTTATTGAGCTCTTAAATCTAAAAATACGTGTACAGCGGCTACTGTATCTAGGTGCATCCGCCATCTATACACGTGTTGGGAGAGGGAGGGGGGGAGGGGGCAATTTGCCGTCCTTGGCTCACGACTAAAACATTTCCCGTTTTGAATCAAATGCATCCCCTCCCTTGCCTGAACTTACGCCTAGCAGTGTCAATTCAAAGAGAACACACAATAGATGTTAATTTTTCCAGAATTTGCAGAAAGGCCAAACGTCGATTGCAGAGATGGCATTCGGCATGCACTTACGAGAAACCGGCATCAAGCGCTACCCTCTGAGAGCTCGCCCAAGAGTTCTTCAATATGCTGTTACCATATTTTATGAACAACCTAACCAAAGGTAAACGAAAAGGAAAATCAATTACTTTCAGTACAAAATTGGTCTTATTAGTCTCGTAAGTTTCTTAATTATATGGGATAACCTACATTACGTCGTCGTAAAAATATTATTGTCGTAGATAACATGTAAAGTAACTGTAATCAGATATTACCGTTACCAGTCGCATTGCTAACTGTATCAACAGCAATCGTTAAATTGTAATCACTTCCCAAAATATTTTTTTCAGGTTTATGCAATCTCTAACTAAGAAGCTGAAGGAAATGTACCCATTGTACCAAGACACACCATACAGCCATGTAGAAGAGTTCACATTGATCTACTATCCAGGTCAATTCAACTATAGAGAGTTGGTTCCTCTAACAATTACATTCTTTGGATTGTTTCTTTATGTATACTTTTCTGTAAGAAAAATAGAATTCATAAAGTCAAAATTTGGCTTAGCGGCTTGCGCCGTCCTCACAATTGGTGGCACTCTAGCCATGTCCATGGGAATATGCTTCTTTTTCGGTTTCTCACTAAGTATACAAGGCAAAGAGATTTATCCCTACCTGGTTATTCTTGTTGGTTTAGAAAATGTGTTAGTTCTAACCAAAAGCGTCACGTCAACCGACTCAAGATTAGATGTCAAGATCCGACTCGCTCAGGGGCTGAGCAAAGAGGGTTGGTCTATCACGAAGAACTTACTCACAGAAATTACAATTTTTACCCTCAGCTTTTTCACCTTCGTTCCATTCATTCAAGAATTTTCTATATTCATGATAGTTAGTTTATTATCAGATTATTTTATACAAATGGCTTTTTTCGCAACAATACTTGGAATTGACGTTCACCGTATGGAATATTTTCAAGACCAAAATAATAAATTACACTTAAAAGAGTATTTTAATGCGAACAATGCTCTTAACTGGCGATTCAGTAAGAATTATGTTGAAGAAAATAGTTTCTCACCTCAAAGAATGACGAAATCGAAATCTCACCCGAGATTAAACGGATTAGCGCACAACACTCCAACTGACGTGGTGGCTAAGAGAAACTCTAGTCCGGGACATCAGGACAATAGAGTCCCGAAAAGAATACGTCTAGTCAACATGTGGGCGAGGACGCGCTTCTTCCAGCGTGCCTTTATGGTGTGGATGCTCGTTTGGATGTCAATGATCGTTTACAATTCCGGAGTCGTAGATTATTTTATAAGCAATATCGAAAAGACCGACGCCGAAGTTAACAGAAAAAGTTACGAAAAGAAAGAGCCTAAACAATCAATGTACGTATTCTTCAATAGCAGCGAAAGTCCCCTTGTTTTCCCGCCATTATTAGACATAACGGAAACTGAAAAAACTGTCGTGGATGCAAATGATACTATTATGTTAAAACATTCGCCGCAGTCAAGGCCCTGGTCAAGGTGAGATAATCTTAATATTTGTTTCATGTATGTATGCTAAACGCAGTCTAGCTGTCGTTGGATAAACTTATCTGTTCGGGAACTTACAATACGTGACACGTCTTATAATTTATTAGTGAATATTTGTTGTAATAAATTTATTTAAAGTTAAAATTAAATGTTTAAATACTGGTCTTGTATTGAGATGCTGATTGCTAGCGGAGTTGGTTTTTTTTTTTTTTTTGTGTATATAGATAGGTAAGCAATAACAAGGTCAGATGTCAAGCATGCCAGAACAGGATAATAATATTGTGACCCATTTTAAAGTAAGCTCCGATTTTTTGATTTTGTTCTGAGTTTTGTCTTTTGTTTTCTAATTTGATAATAGAACGAAAAACAAAGACAAAATATTCCCTAGTTTAAATTCTGTTATTAACGTATTATAAATAAGGGGTAATTGTTTAACAATTCTGTTGATTTAGTACGTAAGTACTAAATTTACGTATTCGCTTGCTCAGAGGCTTTCATTTACTTCGTTTACGAATGTTTACTCACTCAGACATGTCCAGGACGATGTGAAGAGTGAAAATCTGACTGTCATGCAACATTGAATTTGTGACTACTCTACATATTTAAAATAAAACACGAGCAAGCAAGACATTAATACGCCTTTCTTTTAAGAAAAAATACAATTGGGTAAATGTTAGCTATTATTTTCCAGGTTATCATCGCTGCACTGGTCAGGTATTCTATCACAGTACAACGAATCAGTGGCTGGGCATCACATTGCGGTGTTGCCCCCTATACTCGTCAGTCACCGGGTTGCTCCAGAATTGGCAGCTGGGGTTCGGAACCCTGATGAGAGAGACCCACCTCCAATGAGATGGCAAGCTCTTGCCGCTGCCCTTGACCCAGCAGATTATATACCGGGTAAATATCTGTCTTTTACTAATGCGAAAGGGATTCTATTTTTTGCTATTGGTCTTTGTGGTTAAACCACAGCGCCAATTTAAATGTAATTTGATACTGTATTAGCTTGAAGTCCAGGGAGAATGTATAACATTTTAACGTGACAACAATTTTAGAGTCATTTTTCCATTTATTATACTTTTTCCTTGAGATATTTCCTTAAGTGGATATTATTTCCTCATGTGTCCATATTGCAACGCGACTAAACTGTTAAAGTAGCGTTAAAACTATACAGTGTAACTATTGGTACATTTTCGGGATCGAATCCACGATGCTTACTGTCTAGGTGACCGCTAGCCCACTGCACCATCCGTGCGGTTGAAACGTTAACGAAGTTTACATTTCTAGTCCTTAATTTGTTACGTATATACCTATAGACTATAATATGTCCCCTAATTTGTGCATGCATTAAAAACTCTTAACATTTATATCGAGACTGATTCTAAACCCAACAGCTAATGCTTCTTCCCATCTTGGAATATGTCACGCCAATTATTACTGATATTATAAATTTATCTCTTTCGAATAAAGATCATGTCTTGCCCCTACCCAAAGCAATCCTTCTATACCATCCCAGTTTCAACCAATTTCTATTCTTTTCATATTATCTAAGCCCTCGAAAGTATTGTCCATAGACAATTGTCTTACTATCTATCCGACCTGTTAAACCCATTTCAGTCTGGTTTTCGTCGTGGCCAGAGTACTGTAACTGGCCTGGTGAAAATTACGGATGACATAAGACTGGCCATGGAAAATAAACAACTCAACATTATGGTATTATTGGATTTTAGCAGTGCCTTTAACTAAGTTGATTTTGACATTCTTTTAGAGACCCTATCTTCACTGAATATTTCTTTTTTTGCAGTATTATGATTTAATTCTTATCTTCGGGGTCGCTCGCATTCTGTCCGTTCCGATGATTTGTTTTCTGAATAGTGTGATTTGACCGTTGCCGTACCCAAAGGTGGTGCTGTCTCTCCTCTTCTGTTCTATGCTATTACAAAGGTCCTAACTTCAAACTACCATCTCTTTGTACACGACTTGCAACTATATAGACACTTTAAAGCAGAAGCTATGGCTGGCATTGTAATTGCCATTAATAATGACCTTACAGAAATCAGCTAATGGGCTAAAAAAATTGGACTCTTAGGCAATTCTTTAAAATCTCAAGCAATTATTATTGATGTTTCACCAGAATCTTCCGCAGGTGATTTTTGACGTAGTGTCTATTATTTGTACGAAAAGTGTAAAAAAAACTTTGGTCTATACATAGATTCCAATCTACCATGGGGTCCACTTTGCAGAAGTAAATAGAAGAGTTTTCTCCTCATTTCAATCTCTCAAACGTCTTCAGAAGTTCTTACCACTTCAAACCAAAGTTACTCTTGCCCAATCTCTTTTATGATAGTACATCGAAAATATTTTAAAAATATCCTAGATTAACTAATCAACATGTTTTTGGTTGGTTAACCATAAGCAAAAAGTCTATGACCTAGAAATTTGTTGCTGTTCTTAACAGAACTGACTGTCGGTACAGTAAATATATAAAAAAATTGTAAATAACACAGAAGTTTTAACTTTGAATAAGTAGGTACGTTTATTGTTGAAACTTTCACGGTTATTAGTGAAAATTCAATATAGCACAAATTTGTTGTGAAAGATAATAATTGGTGTGTCAACAGAAAGAAATGTTTTAAACCATTAAGTACTAAAGAGTTTCTTAATTTGTAATCATGATTTATTTTTCATGCCCGTTTGTTAGATTTTCACGCAAAACTACGTGAATAGAGTTGATTATTTTATTGCAGATGTAAAAAAAATTGTTACATACATATCGCTACAAGTTTCATCAGAATCGGTTATGGAGAACTATAGTTTATCCCCATTTTACTAGCACCACCATACATTAGAGAGCTCAAGTAAAAAGACGAGCAGGTCATAAGCCAGCATAAGAAACAGTGTCATTGCCACCCAAATCCTTGTTTGGCAAAGATCTAAATGTCACCGTACCGCGCTCCTCATTCATTAGTCTCATTTCCCCTGTAATTTCACTCGATACAGTGCCCTTAAACCGAAACACATATTTCATGTCGTGTCTGTGGTACCCACCAAGACGGCCTATGGCATAGACCTACCGCCGGTAGTATACATTAACACGATTTGCAATAAAATAAAAATATAATATTTGTTTTTATATTAACCTTAACAGATTTCGACACGATGGATAACAAAGGCCAATCGCACCACTGGGGCAAGGGTACCGACCTCCCTATATACCCGACGACACCGATGGAAATACTGTTACTGGCCATACTATGCACGATAAGCGTTGTTGTTATCGCGTATATGATGGTCGTATTGTACAGGTAAACAGTTTTATTTAAAGACTAGCTGTCCCGCGCAACTTCGTATGCGTAAATTTTTCCGTTTTTGCAACATTTCACGTCGCTACTCCGCTCCTATTAGTCGTAGCGCGATGTTATATAGCCTATAGCCTTCCTCGATAAATGGGCTATCCAACAAAAAAATATTTTTTCAAATCGGACTAGTAGTTCCTGAGATTAGCGCGTTTAAACAAACAAACAAACAAAACAAACAAACAAACAAAACAAACAAACAAACTCTTCCGCTTTATAATATTAGTATAGATGTTTTACATATACGCGTGTTACGGCACCAAAAACGGTTCATGCAAATTATATTTAAATTTAGTTACCTATATGACAATGAAAGGATTATCAACGCAATCAGATGCTATGTAAATAGAGGTTATGAGGTTAGGCGCGACAGCGGCTGCGTTAATGTTCTCTCTTTATCCCTCACGTACTAGACTAGACATAGACTATCTAACCGTCTCGCTCGAACTAAGCGCACACGATAAATTTGCCTCGCATTTATTTTGCCTAAATAGAGTGCTGTAAAACTCTGCTATGTAAAAAAGGCTTAGTTTTAGAAAAAAGGGTTACGAGTTCGTCTTACTAATAAAATAAAGCTTACTTTATAAAGCAATACTTGACTGTTCTGAGACTCGGTACCAATGGGCACATCGAGAAATCAGCAAAGTGATCCATCCACTGGCAGGTAGATGATGTATCAGGGAGCATATAAGCCGCTGGTAACCATAGAGTTGTTATAGATACAGTAAAAGAGACAGCCAACTAGTTGTCTCTTAACTAGAAAGAGAAAGGAAGCCGCAGTACCTTATCTATCTCTTTTTACCTACAAAAAATAAGTGTAGACAATAACAGCTTAGATATATTTCGGGACTTAATCGCGTCAATTGTTTAAAGGTCCACCGCACCGATCGAAACGTCGGATAAATAAAATGTTAGTAAATTTAAATAATTCACGCGATAAGTCCCGAAATATATCTAACTAGCTGACCCGCGCAACTTTGTCTGCGTAAATTTTCCCCGTTCTTGCAACATTTTTCATTGCTGCTTCGCTCCTATTGATCATAGCGTGTTATATAGCCTATAGCGTTTCTCGATAAATGGGCTAGCCAACAGTAAAAGATTTTTTTAATTCAGACCAGCAGTTCCTGAGATTATCGCAAACAAACAAACTCTTCATCTACATCTTCATCTTTGTATTAGTACAAATATCGCGACAGTTAAAAACAATAATTACAGCTTGTTTTGATTGACGGATGGTTTGATTACTGTTATAAGCGGCTTTTTATGCCTATTGCGCATGCGCCAAGATAGATAAGATAATAGATAGATACTGCAGTTTTCTCTATCTTTCTATTTGTAATAAATTTTCATTTACATGTAGACATATGTTTCCCAAAAAGAAAAGAAACATTTATTTGTTGAACCACATAAGTCACAGCAATAAACAATTACATAAAATATTAAAACAAAAAGAAATAACAGAATATAATAAAAAATAAATCAATTAAAAAATAGTAATAATAATTAATTCGGTTGGAAAAGAAAACCATATTAACAAAAGCTGTGCCTCGCGGCTGCAACAAATGGGTGTCCAGTTCAGCATTTTGCCAAGCTGACAGAGCCTGGCGCTGGTTTTCAACTGGAACCCCGTCCCACTATTCTATCTGTTTTATACTATGACGGCAAATCGTTCTGCGATTAACGTAACGCAATTTTGGGGGAGGGGGGGAAATTTTTTTTGAGAAATGATTTGTATCTACCTCCCCGTCGTGCGAGGCAGGTACAGTAGGATCAACGTAACTTGACCGGATTGAAATTGACGAAAAGTGGTTGCGCAGATGCATTTTTTAGTAGTAAATGGTGACAGGAAGCGGGGGGCGGGGGCGGTAACTGAACCAAGAGAATTAGAAATGCGATTATGCATTACATTGTCATCATGTAATTAGTATTACTAACTCATGCTTTTTGTGATTTTTTTGATTAAGTACCCGCAACACAGTTATTGTGTGAAAGCTACTTGCTACAAATAAAAACAAAATTAATGTGAATCGAATAGAGTCTTGGTTCAGTAGATAATTATAGGTTATTACGTAACAGATGCGTGTGTTCCCGTCATTACGCTGAGTGGCGAGCATCTTGGAACGACGATGAGGAATATAGGAAGATCATTGCGAAGCAACCAGCTGTGCAGGTATATTTCATCTTCGTGGTGTATTTGCTTATTGCCTAAATTCAGAATAGCTTACGTCTTTAAAAGTAATACCTTCTAAACATCTCAATTCAGATTCATCTTCGTCTTATTTTTAAGTTTATGACAATCTAGCCCATTTTCCAACCAATGTCAATTATTTATTGTTAATTTTTACTGTCCTAAGGATTTTGTACGTATTTCATGTATTTTGGTGGATTAAATAGCCGCGTCCACACCAAAGAATCCAGCGCGATCCAAGCGTTCAGCAAACTGGATCGACCCAATACGATCCTGGTTCACGGATCGCTGGATTGGCGATCCAAAATGGATCTTTCTGTTGTGAACGTGGCTGCAGATTGCCGTCATTTTAATAACTCTAATCGGACAGCTCCATACGTTGGCCAATACTAGATTCCCACGTCTTATTTGAAGTTTTGCATCGCCCAAAACGTAGTAGAAAGCACGCCGCGTTTGTATGGAAATTTTATTAATTGTTAACTTTATTGTTAGCTGGTAATGGAAGCAGTACCGCTTGTGGTGGCAGGCCACAGTCAGGAAGTGGAGTGCCTGGTCACCGATGGAGAGAAAGTAGTCAGTTCTTGTCTACAAGGGAACATCAAAGTGTGGGACTCACAGAATGGAGAGATCATTACTAATATCGACCGCGGCGCGTAAGTAAAAAAACTTACAACAACTTTAAATAAATACAATATACCTCCTTTTCAACCGACTTCAAAAAGGAGGAGGTTCTCAATTCGTCTGTGTTTTTTTTTTTATTATTTTTTTTTTTGTATGTTTGTTCACCGATTATGCAAAGACGGCTGGACCGATTTGAAAAATTGTTTTTGTGTTTGAAAGGGTATACTTCCAAGTTGGTCCCATTGTCATCAGATCACGATCTGATGATGGGATCTTGGAGAAATCGAGGGAACTCTTAAAATATTAAAGGCACACCTACAGTGATTTAGGTATATTTCATAGTGATTCGTGCATTTACTCTTAAAAAATACCAATTGGTGAAGTGGAACTGATGATGAAGACCACAAATGAGGAGCAGACCTATTCAATATTTCACAGTTTGCGATTCAGATAATTTAATATGGTATTGAGTAGCACTTTATTCTCGTTATATTACTATTCCACAATGTAATAGAGCTGATAGTGAACTCCTCAACAATTAACGGCCCTGCATCGGGGTAAGCAATATTTTGTAAAAGGATTTCAGCTGTTGACTTAAGTCTATTGTAACTTAAGTGAATTACAAACCAACCCACTAAAAAGTGAGAAATAAAAACTTTTTAACAAAAAAATATCACCGACTTCTAAAATAAATACATGGCAACTAAAAAGCAATAAATAATATACCTAAAACAACAAAAACAAATTAAACATTTTGAAGTTGGTGCCATGAAATAGTAGTCTTTATGTTTTATTCGGCACCAACTTCAAAATGTTTAATTTGTTTTTGTTGTTTTAGGTATATTATTTATTGCTTTTTAGTTGCCATGTATTTATTTTAGAAGTCGGTGATATTTTTTTGTTAAAAAGTTTTTTTTAAGTTTTAGAATTGTAACCTAAGATCGCCGAAACATTGGGCCGGTTTAGATTAAATAACATATCGCGGTAGCATGGTCACTTGGACTTATAAAGAATGTTTTCTTTATTAGTACAAGTTGGCGAAAAATTGTGCAAGCAGTTTTCAATGAACTGGGTTGACGAATGACTTTTTAATTATTACTTCAAGTATGAATAAAATGAATTGATATGAGAAACCGGGCAAGAGTATGTCGGACCATGCTCAGTGTAGTATGTACGCACTTTTGTTGAGAATCGCAGTTTTTCAGCAATAACTCATTAACGGTACAGATATACCGTTATTGAGTTATTGCTGAAAAACTGCGATTCTCATCATGATCTCATCGATATCATGTCCGAAATAATTTTGAAGAGAAAATGAAGAATTTATTAAGCGCTACCTTTGTGACTTTTTTATATTTTTTGGTCAGATGGTTCAAAAGTTAAGTGGGGGACACAATTTTGCAACTTTCGGGGCGATTATTTCCAATAATATTAACTTTATCAAAAAAGTTTATTAACAACCTTAAAATGTTTTTAAAAGACCTGTCGAATGGTGGGCCACACGTTAAGGTTTGATGAAAAAAAAATCAACTTCTGTTATATTTATTATTATTATTTAGCTATCAAACTAAGTAATGGCTACTACAAGACACCTTTTCACCAAATTTCATCAATATTTATTGAGTAGTCTTTGAGTAAAATGCCTGTGATATACGGGCAGACAGACAGACGGTAAGGGTTCCGTTTTTGCCATTTTGGCTACCGAACCCTAAAAATGCTGTTGATGCAATAGTTTAGCTAATTATATCGATTACAATATTAAAAGAAAATGTTAAACTTAGAATATAATAAAAATATTTAGAGATCAAAATTTAAACACAAATTTACTTTTGAATATAGTATGTAAATACTGAAGATTCAAAGAGATTTTCTATAAAAAATGCCTTTTCGCCTTTCAGATATTTCAAACTACAGAGAGAATTATGTGACAAAGTTGCCAAGAAGACTAACATACCATATGAAACTATTGAAGGTAAAGTACATAATAATTAAATAATACACATCATTTATCAGATTACTTTTAGATTGTCTACCCATTACGATATGATTATTGATATTGACAAATCAGTGTTTTTAAAAAGTAAGATAAGATAAAGTTAAAAAATAAAGTACAAAGTTCAAATATATTAAACTAGTTGCCCGTCCCGTGTCCGCACGGTTGTACTAATGAAGTAAATAAGGCTTGAAAGAACTTCAAAACTGACTTATTTTCATAGAAACTTTAATTATTATAAGGGTTGAATTTTCAAAATAGTCGAAACTCGTTTGTTTTGTTAAGACTATAGACCCAAATACACACAGATATTACTTCAAAAATTTATTTTTACGCGGTGTAAAAAAAACTGGTCTAGTAATGGCTCTTTATATAAACTACAAAATTGCCAAATTTCATAAAGATCCGCCCAATGGTATTCGCGTTATTTGCAAAATATCAATTTACTTTAATCGTCCGGTTTAAAGTAAATTGTCTTTTTGATATTTTATGAGCTTATGCTCCCAAAATTTGAATAAAATCTGTTCAGTAGTTGCGCCAATGCCGAACAAACAAACAGACACGAAATAAACTAAGCATTTAAAAGTCCATAATTAGTAAATCTAGATTAGTTTTTTTTAAATATCTCCAATCTACAGCTACTCTACAATTTTATACTCACATCTACACAGCTACTCTACAATTTTATACTAAGTTTTAACAAGAGACGATTAATCGCAATTTTATACTCACATCTACACAGCTACTCTACAATTTTATACTCACATCTACACAGCTACTCTACAATTTTATACTCACATCTACACAGCTACTCTCCAT
The DNA here is from genome assembly GCA_945859575.2 of Herminia tarsipennalis. Lineage (NCBI taxonomy): Eukaryota > Metazoa > Arthropoda > Insecta > Lepidoptera > Erebidae > Herminia > Herminia tarsipennalis. The sequence continues at coordinate 25,869,776 of OX243831.2, read as the reverse complement.
TTTTTTATGAGTATAGAGAGATAGATAGATGTTTATATCAGTTATCTAGTTTCATAGTACAGGCTCTGTCTAGTTTGAGATCAGACGGTATTGTGTGAGATGCTATATACCATAAAAAGGCTATATTTTAATTACTTATCTTGTTTCAGTGAACAACACAACAGAAAGTCCGCCTAAAACTAGTGAAGTGAGTATGTAGCAACATACAAAATTTATTTATATCTTCTCATAAACAGTATGTATATTTAATCCCTGTCCGACCTGTTAATGTGTTGTTATAATCAGCTCGGCGAACCTTGATCCCTATGACAGTTCATACTAGTGACGGGTCGTGTCGATATATCGCAACTTTTTATAGGCAAAGGCGTGACTTGCATTCAGCCACATCGATAAACATGTTTTTAAAATATAATCTACATTACTATAATTATAATGCTTGTTATATTTACAAGTATCCGTGTATTTGTATATGGGGTTGCCAATATTCCGATGCAGAGGTAACATGGTCGGACTGTATAATTTTAATGTGAATTAAAATTGACATTGACTCCGGACAATTGGAGGAAAGTGGTTGAAAAGACGAAAAAACTATGCTAAGATGATTGGAATCGAGACGTGCGATACGACAATATAGTAGACCAGCCGTTTTTAATAAACATAGGAGAAAGCAGCTGCAGTTCGGATTCCGAGTCTGAGACGCAATCGGTGACACCATTGTCAGATTCAGATTAATGTATATTAAAAAATCATAAATAAACCGCTTTTGTTTTATTTGAGTAGGTATATACAATAAATTTGTTAAATCTCCTTTATTTTATTATCGCAAACAACTTAAATGATTATAAATCTGACACTAAGAGCGTAGGTACTCTATTGATGTATTTTGTACACTCGTTTCCATTTTCGATATTTGTTTATCGATACTTTTCCGCACTAGTCGATATCTTCCAAACGGAGTAACTTTTGCAGGACGTCAACGTAAAGTCTGATTGAGATAATTTCTTGTAAGTGTTAATAATTATTATAATTCTAACGGGATATTATTGTAATTGCATATATCTGCCTAAAATTAATAAATATCATTTTTAGACACCGCCAATTCGATTATAATATAACGGTGACGCTACTACAAGGTTGTGTCGTGGGAATAACTGTCAGTGTCATAGGGATCAAGGTTCGCCGAGACTACTATAGGTATCATGTTCCCACTCGAATTACGCCATTTTTTTTTAAATGTAATGTCTAAAAACTCTTTTTTTTTATAGAAAACATGTGGAGGCGGAAAAGATTGTTTTTATTTGAGATTCAATAAGAAAATCATTTTAACGGTTTTTTTTAGCATTGTTAACAGAATACCTACACACCCCTTTCGGGTCGAACAGGGATTAATTTACACCTTGAATATAAAAAACAATTGCTGTCCGTTAGTCTAGCTCAGCTATACTCTAAGTGTGTTCCGCGGAACCCTAGGGTTCCGTGATACCTCTGTCGGGGTTCCGCGAGAATTTAGAAATAAAAAAATCAAAACACCTCTCTCTGGTCGCTCCGCGGCTGTGCGGACTCCGCGGCCGCGCGGAGACAAAACGCTATGAATGTTATTTATTTATTTATTTGTATTTGTATAAGCTTGTGTTACATTAGCTGGTACAATATCTTATAAGTTTGGTCTCAACAATTTTATACTTGTACAACGCGTTCGCTCTAAGTTTGCCGGTCTGTGGAATGCGCGTACCCTCCCCCACGTGACAACAAAACTTATAATGTGTCATAGTTTTACCCAAATATCTACCGTACACAATTTTTATTGTTACAATTAAATAAAAAATTTCGAACGTCATACACTCATACCTATCGCCAGCGGCAAACTTAAAACGAGCGGGTAGTATACTTGTAAGCGCTCAGTCTCTTTGATAAAAGCCGCCTCTGAATTAGACGCTATAGTTGTCAACAAGCGACTTTCGTCTCTAACTTCAAAGGATAAAGTCGATATTGTTTACAACGCTATTTTTAAATTTCTGTTTTTATTTTTGCTTTTTGTTTATCAAAGGTGCCGACTCGAGTATTTTCGAGAATATTTGAGATCGAGTCTAGGACTAAGTATAAAAGCGGCGATCGCGCGTTGGCGTCGTCAGTTGATGATTAGCGTTCGGAGCGATAAGTTACTACCTACTTACAAGCTCGCTAGCGAGAAACTAGTGTTCATTGTTTTACTGCCTGCTGTATTCTGTTGTCTCAGTTTTATACATTTCTTCCCTGTAGGTTCTAAATTTAGTCTCTTATACGCAGTAACGATTGTGCATTATTTAAACCCCACTATCCTGACTTGTAACATTATAAATAAAGAAGAATGGAACGTTGGCTTAAAGGTGTTAAACGTGTTCCAACAACATCTTCTAATGACGCTGAATGTTCAAAAGCAATGCGCGCGGAGAATTTAGCAATCACCGATCCAGAAGATGATGCCACGAGTGCCACGACGTCAAGCTCGACGGTTTCAAAGACGAAAAAAAGGAAGTATGATGAATCTTATATCAGTTTCGGATTTGTTGATTCCAACGGCTCACCTCTCTGCATGCTCTGTAGTAAACTGCTTCCTAATAGTTCCATGGCACCTGCCAAATTGCGTCGACATTTAGAAACCGTACACCCCGAGACTAAAGACAAGAATAAAGAATTTTTTGTTCGCAAAAAAGATCAGTTATTAGAAAGTCAAAAAAATATGATGCATGTAACACAAACTACCAACGAAAAGGCCACGGAGGCATCATATTTAGTTAGCTATCGCATTGCACAAGCAGGTGAAGCGCACACTATCGCTGAGAAATTAATAAAACCATGTGTATTAGACATAACAAAATGTATGCTTGATGAAAAATCTGCAAAGCATCTTTCTACTGTTCCGCTATCAAACGATACTGTTTCACGACGAATCCATGATCTGGCAAGCTACGTCAAACAAGAACTAGTTACACGTCTACAAAATACACGATTCGCTTTGCAAATGGACGAGTCGACTGATGTCGCTGGTTTGGCTATCCTGCTGGTTATTGTGAGATATCCATATAAAAGTTCTTTTGAAGAAGACATGCTTATGTGTTCATCGCTGCTTACAAACACTACCGGGGAAGAAATTTTTAATAAAATAAATATATTTTTTGAAGAACATAATCTCAGTTGGAACAATTGCATTGACATTTGTACAGATGGGGCCAAGGCGATGACAGGTAAAACAGCAGGAGCAGTGTCACGAATGAAAAATAAAGCGCCTAATTGTAGTTCCAGTCATTGTATTCTGCATAGACAAGCACTTGCGATGAAGCAAATGCCGTCTAATCTAAAATTAGTTATGGATGAAGCGGTAAAAATAATTAATTTTATCAAATCACGACCACTACAATCCCGATTGTTCTCATTATTGTGTGAAGATTATGGCAGCAAACATAAAACACTGCTGCTCCATACAGAAGTGCGATGGCTGTCTCGGGGAAAAACTTTAACAAGGCTATTTGAACTTAGAGCCGAGTTACAAATGTTTCTTTCAGCAGATACTTCTTTTAATTTGAAGGACCGTTTGTATGATAAAACTTGGTTGTTCCGATTGTCTTTTATGGCGGATATCTTTCAAAAACTTAACGAATTAAATTTATCGTTGCAAGGTAAACAGACAACAGTGTTTCAGGCCTATAATAAAATAACTGCTTTTAAAAGAAAATTAGATTTTTGGATCATTTGCATTGGTAAGAAAGAAATAGAAAGTTTTACGTTACTCAGTGAGTTTGTTAGCGAAAACGACTCAGAAATGTTTGAAGATAATGTGTTTGAAGAATTGGTCCAATATCTCAGTTCGATGCGCGCATCTTTTGAAAAGTATTTTCCCGAAGAACACAATACAAAAATTAAAGTGAACTCCTGGATTCATAATCCTTTTTTACCCAACTTGGAAAAGCCTGAAAACATGTCAAATGAGATATATGAATCTCTTTTAGAAATGTCATCAGACACAAGTATGGAGTCATTGTTTAAAACGACGCCTCTTAATGATTTTTGGTGCAGAATCCAAGATGAATATGCAATGCTTGGCCAAATGGCTCTGGATATTCTTCTCCCGTTCCCAACTACATATTTGTGCGAAACAGGATTCTCTACCTACGCAGCCACGAAAACAAAATATCGCAATAGACTGGACGCCGAAGCTGATATGAGACTCCAACTTTCTTCCATCAAACCTGATATCAAGCAATTGATGAAAAATAAAAAACAGTTTCATACCTCCCACTAGTTAGATTTTTTCTTTTTTAATGTTTTCTATTATTGTCCTTACCAAGTGGTGAAGTAAATAATAATTAGTAACTGATACATTGTACTTTTATTATGCTGATTAATAAAGAATACACTTATAAAAATAATTGTTTTATTGTAGGGTTCCATCAAGTATTTTGCTTCCCAAAAGGGTTCCGTCATTTAAAAAGTTTGAGAACCACTGGTCTAGCTAAAACTCAAAAACGACTGGATCGAATTAAATCATTATTTTTTTGTTTGATTCGTTCTAAAATTGGGAGAAACTCAATAAAACAGCCAAAAAATCAATTTTGCATGGGAATTACTACTAGTCAATATGGATTACATTTTTAGTTGGTACGAAATTTACCATTTAACTATTACCTACACGGTAAATATTAAAATAATATAATAGACTACTAGACGATTGAATAACAATATGTATAAATTTCTTTGCAGAATGTACATCGATTGCGGAAAGGCCTAAGTAATTACTTAAGTGGGCTGCGATTTCGCCCCGTAATGCGAATTTCACCACCTCATTTCTCCCCAGCAGAGACTACTAAATACGATTTTGCTAAAAATTATAGGTAATTATAACTTAAGTATTTTCTATAGGCGTACCATATTTTCTTTAGGGGTAGTGTTAGTCAAAATATAAGTCCAGATACTAGCATCAATTGCGATTAATCGCCTCTTGTTGAAACTTATTTAAAATGCAATAATCTTAAAAAACCGAAAACCGATATCCATACTGACTGAGCTGCTATCAAAGGTTGAAGACAAATAGTTAATTTAGAAATGAGGTTACCCAGTTCTATTAAGATAGAAATTGAGAATGCCCTAATAGTACAGAGTACAGTGGAGCATCGATTATCAGAACGTCGATCAACCGAACGAAGTTGTTGGCCCGACTCTCGTGAGCCTACTTCCTTCCGAGCTACGATCCTTGCGCACTTGTCCTGACTTGTTTGATTGATGTCAGTTAGTCGATAAACTAAATTTTGCAGCGTAAAAGATACCTATTTCGGTTCCGATTCACTGTGTAAAAGCAGAAAAAGGTTGCGAATCAATACAGTTCGATTATTCGAAAAAGTCGTTTTTCCGAACACCCATGTCCTCCAATTAGTTTGGATAATCGACGGTCTACTCTAATTACAATTATTCATAACAATAAATCCATGTATTTCCTAGTCTGAATTATATCTTCGTCATTGGCCGTGAGATTCTGTTACACTTAATTTGATATTCGAAAACAATCACACTAATATTATAAAGGCGAAAGTTTGTGAGTATGTGAGTGTGTATGTTGGTTACTTCTTCACGTCTAAACGGCTAGAGCGATTTTATTAAAATTTGGTATGGAGTTAGCTGACACCCTGGATTACCACATAGGCTAATAAACCGCGTGTAACACCGCGGGGCACAGTAGTAGTAGTCATAGTCATTCTATAAAAACAATTCTTTTGTTTCCAGGAACCTTTACTGTAGTGACCAGCAGAATGACTTAAATTATTGTTTAGAGGCTAAAGAAAACGTGGACATTAGTAATTTAAATATAAGTAACCAAAATTTGGACGCTAGTGTTAAGAATAACGACGCTTCAGATCAGGATTTATTTATATTTAAGTCTAGTGAGAAATCTGTGAATAGTGTTCGTAATAGGTCTAAGAGTAAATTAGTGTACGAAGGTCCTAAGATAGAGGATGAGACAGATGTTGACATAGTGAGTAATTTAAACTGGAGAGGGAAGGCAATCAAAGAATCTCCCGTGTGGTGCATGGACTTTTGCAATGATCTTATCATACTGGGTTGTGCTGATGGAAGACTTGAGTTTTGGGAAGCCAGTTCCGGAAAACTGATGGTAAGTGGATCCTTAATTATGTTATAAGCTGCCGAAATAGGGTATTTGACTAAAGTCAAATCAGCCTCTTTTTAAGAAACGTCAAAAACGAGCCGTTGTGTACAAATTTGTATGGAATGCTAGCATATGACGTCACTTTTTCTATGGTCAAATTATTTACTTTCAGCGTTTTTCTTTATGATTTTAAATTAAGTAACACATTAAATTAATAAATGAACATATTTTTTAAAACTTTATGGCATATTTTTACCTGGTCATTTTAAAATATTTTAGTTTGAGTAGTCAAATACCCAATTTTTATCTAGATATAAAAAACAATTTTTGTCTGTATGCCCTCTATGCGTTCCGAAACCATTGAACAGATTGGGAAGACCGGCGTGGCCGAGTTCAGCTAGTTAATAATAGTTTTGAGGGAGTTTTAATTAACTTCAAATTAAATGTATGTTTAATGTAACAATTGTTGTTCGTTAGTCTTAAAAACGGCTGGACCGATTTAACTTTTTTTATCTTTGCCTCATTATTTGGCTGATCCTTTTGGTTATTCCATTTTTTTAAAATTTTTCATTAAAAAAATGAAATAACCAAACGGAACAGTCATAAAATTGGATTGTGTAATTAAGAAGGTAAGAAGATGGCCAGGTCAGCTAGTTTGTAGTAAGTATAAATAGTTTAATTTTTGGTCGTTTTTTTTCTTAGTTTACTTAAGTTTTTATTCATCCAAATTGTAAATCGTGCCTGTATTGAGTATATTAGCGAGTCGCGCACATCGGTGGGAGTTAGGCACTGGGCGGCGAGTGCTCGGCCACTTTCGCCGGCTACCGCATGCTTTTGCGCCTAGACGCGTACAATTGTTAGACCTCAGGCCGCACTATGTTCTTTTCCGCGCCCGGTTCAGACGCGGATAAAGTACTGTGTTCTGGAAGGGGCAACATTTGACTCAACCGGTCGAGTCGAGCCGAATCGAGTGTAAAAATTCTCAAATACCCCAAGAAAACTAAGTCTGGCCCGATTTACTGTAAATTCGCTTAAAAGGCACTCAACAATTCAGGCCGCTTGTATTAGTTTCGTTGTCACAAAATATTGCGTTTAAAAACCGCGGCGGTGCAACCCATTGTCGTAGATACCAGGACTGCGCCGTAACCTCACAAAAGTAACCACTCTCTAGAAACAGACAACGCTACTTAGTGGACAATACCTGTCAAAGAGACAGAGCCGCTTGAGTTTTTTCTCTCTTTCACGCTTTGCAGTCAATATTTACGTTTTAATTGAAAGCGATGGCACGGTCTAAGTCTATACGTCAATGGTGCAACCGTAATGCTGCCTGGGCCTTATCCCCATATTGTGTATTCAGTGTGTTTGGTGGAGCGGCGAGGCGCGCACGTCCGCGGGAGTGACACACGTGCGCGCTCTGGCCGGCGCACGGCGCGTGTGTGCGGCCACTCTCGCCGGACATCTCACGCTTTTGCGTCTAGACGCGTACAACGCCACCTCCGGAACGCAAGTCGACTGGCATTTCAGCACCGCGCATAGACGAAGTAAGTACTATGTGAATATTCGCAAATAAGTGTCCAAATGTAATAAACATTTTGTTATCTAACAAATAGTCAGTTTATTTTACTGAAATGCCAAAAACATTTTGGCATTTTAGCAGAAGTGTGAAAGTTGTATTACATGTATGGTATGGTCTCGGTACAGAAGTAGTTAACGGCGAGCGGCGTAGCGACGGACCTCTCATGATCGCGAGTTCGAATCTAGCCCGAGCCAATTTTTCCTGCTATGATTAAAGCATTTGTTTAAATTTGCATAAAAATACTTAAAATCACAAAAAATATATTAATTTGTTCTTTTATGTATATATTTTCTGATTAAGTGGTGGATTATAGATTAGATTCTTACCCCTGCTAAGGAACTTAAAACTTGGTTTGAGACACTACTGAAGGTAAATTTTATCAACAATAACACGCATACACGGGAGAACTCAGAATTGTGGAAACAGGGGAGAAGCGTGGAGACTTTAAAACCTCCCTCTCATCTGTATTGTATTCGTGATGAGTTGTTCTTTGATAGCTTTTCACCTGCCACTTTTATTCGCCAAAAATGGCCTCCTATTGTTTTAATTTTAGGTATAGTTCGATTTTATTCATATTTTTATATATTTTTCCATAATGTTGTAGCGCACAAACGCACGGGTTCAGCAGGTTCGTTACGAGTTGCGCACGCGCCCGACGACGTGTCTCATGCCAGAATGAGTTTCTCTTACGATACCAACATCAGCGATGGAGAAGGTGACGTATACTCTATAATTTTACGATGTTTATTTATACGATTTATTTACGATTACCCTTGTGTTGCAATATTCGACTGGTCAGTTAGTTGACAGGTTAGTCACTCTGCACCCTGAAGCCAGAGGAGGAAGTGGATTCAATGCCCACTAAGGATAATTATGTGATGAGCGTGCATGTCGCTTTTATGTCTAGTTGTGTCATTTATCTATACTAATATTATAAAGTTGAAGAGTTTGTTTGTTTGTTTGAACGCGGTAATCTCAGAAACGACTGGTCCGAATTGAAAAATTATTCACTTTTAGATAGCCCACTTATCGAGGAAGGCTATAGGATATATAACATCACGCTACGATCAATAGGAGCGAAGCAGCAATGAGCAAATGTTGCAAAAACGGGGAAAATTTACGCAGACGAAGTTGCGCGGGACAGCTAGTTTATAATATGTATTTATTTAGAAATATATAAGTAGATATGTTTATTAGTTATCTGGTTGCCACAGTACAAGCTCTGCCAAGTTTGGGAATAGATGACCGTCGGTGTTTTGAAAATAAAATCTACAAAAGATCAAGGCTTCATGATTATTGTTTTCATCCGTGTCGCGGGGGACTTTACAAACATACAATTCACGGACCAAAAGTACACCGAGACTTCTCATTTTATTTGTACAAGAATAGACCTTTTGTATTTTTGTACGAGTACTTTTAAATGTGCATTTAGATTGAGTGGTCTTTATTTTATTTCGTGACAATACCTTATTGCACATTAAATCAAAAATAGTCACTACTGTAATAAAAATGTAGGGCAAAGTATAAAAAATGTCACTTTCAAGGGTCTTCAATTATTGCCCCAAGTGTGGATCATTTTTAAGTTTACTTTATATTGTTACAGATGTTATAACGTGTATCAGGATAGCACAGTGTCGGCCTCACCAGCAACTTATCACAGAAATGCACTCGGAAGGTGGTCGCATACTCACTGGAGGACAGGACCATGTGCTCAAGGTAATTAATATAACACAAAATAATGTACCAGACAATATAATATAAGTAGACCACACTGTTGTGTTTGACCTCTAGAATTTCTCCTTGAACATCATCAAGCCAGTCAATTCTGTTGACATTTGACAACTGAGTGTGCAATGGAAAAACAGCGAAGGTCAAAAGCGATGAGGTTTATTTTCATTTTGACATTTATTCACACCGTTATTACTTGACGAGAAATGTTTCTTTTTGTGGTTTATTCTTGAAAAATAAATATTCTTTTGCAATGCATACCCTTCTAGTTCAAGCTGCATAATAGGTAGAATTCAAGTAGATAGTTGTGTTCGATCTTCATTTTAAAATTCATCTATCTATACAGAATGTTTTGTAATATCAGTTTTGAAAAATATTAAATCAATGAACCACCTGTTTTTCAAGTTACAACCATAACCACCTACAGGCTGTTTTACTTAAGTAAAATTGTTGTTTATTGTTAAGATTACGCCCTTAACCTAGATGTAACCTTTACTCCGGGGTTTCATACACGTGTTAGGTGATTGTATGATAATAGTAGGTGGTAGGTGGTTAAGGGTTATTTTTTTAAAAACTAAACTACTAAAAGCCACGAGGGAGGTTATTAGTATATAACACATCATCCTGTACATACTAATATAAATACTAAAAGGCTATATGGTACATAGATTAAATTAATATTGACGGCAACTAAATTCCAATATGTATTTGTCGTAGGTGTTTTCAAGTTCGGACCTGAATCCATTGTTCACTCTGCACGGTCACTGCGGGCCAATCACAAGCTGTTTCATAGATCACGCGACACCCACAATAGCAGGCAGCGGTTCGCAAGATGGACTACTGTGTGTCTGGGACTTGCATACAGGTTAAACACATTACCATTCTTATCATAAGACCTATTTTATTTTACGAACAAGCCATTATAACAATTATATCTATAGTATAGTATAGTACGCTGGGCAGGTAACCGCCGAAAACAGCAAGACTTCTATTTAATTTTGACATTTTTATTAATTTTTAAGCTATTGCATAGCTTTTATCGCGGGCTTTGAGCGCGGCGACCGAATCAAGAAATTCCGTAACGAAAATAAAACCTAACACCCCACTCCGCCTACCATGTAGCTCGGCCGAACGTACGCTTAACATATACCACTGTACGAAGCTCGCACGGATCGAGACGAGCTGCTCCGAAATGTAATGAAAAGAGAGAAAAAAAAGACTGCATAAATAAAAAATAAATAAATAATTATAATTGCATAAGTTGTTAAAAAATGCTATGCAATAGCTTTACCGCGGCAGTTCCCGAGTGCCACACATTTTTTTTTATTTTAATATAATAACCTAGCCACCAGTACGCTGGGCAGGTTACCGCCGAGAACAACATTTAATTTTCTATTTAATTTTGACATTTCTATTTTTTGAATTTTATATCCTTCCTTTGACCTGTCTATATATCGTTGAAATATTTATATTTGTGAAAAAGCACTCTACGAAATTTTTGGAGACTCAATAAATAGTCGCACTATACATAAGTACCGTCTACGACTACCAGTTATAAAACTCGTGTTATGGAGAAATGCTTACTGTATGTCTATAAAAATATTTAATCATTTACCCACTAATATTAAGAAATAAAGATTATTATCAATATTTAAAAAGACATTATATATATTACTAGCTGACCCACGCAACTTTGTCTGCGTAAATTTTCCCCGTTTTTGCAACATTTTTCATTGCTGCTCCGCTCCTATTGGTCGTAGCGAGATGTTATATATCTTAAGGTCTTCCTTGATAAATGGGCTATCTGTTGGATAGCCTTTAAAGATTTTTTCAATTTCAATCAGTGGTTCCTGAGATTATCGCGTTCAAACTAACAAAAAAACTCTTCAACTTTATAATATCAGTATATATTAGCATATAAAAATTGCTATAGCGTTAAAGGTTACCTAGATTATAAGCAAATTAATGTTTATAGTAATAATTAAAACCTAAATGTATAATAATAACCTAAATATTAAAACTGTTTAAGACAAATTATATTTGCACGCCATAATGTATCAGAATATGCTTACTAATAAAAATGTAAAATATTAGGTACCTACCATATTTAAATGTTGGTAAATTTCTGCGATTTGTACACATTATAAAATTATATATACTACGGGGCTTAATCGCGTGAATAATTAAAGGTAAAATACATTGTTTATTGCCCGACGTTTCGACCATATTGAAACGGCTTACCACGGGTCGACCCAGCTACTAACAGACAAACAAAGTATTCTACCAAATTTAACTTTGGTTGAAGTATCCAGTTCAACGTACTAGTACTACCTATAGAGGTCAGTGACCACTCTCTTTCTTTAAAATCAAATTCATGAATATTCGTTTACTTTAATTTCTAAAGTTTACGGCGACTACTCTAATTAATTTTCGGATAAACACAAGAAGGTTGGACCTAGTTCTGACGAATGTATCTAGCTCTGTATATTACCCCTCATTTTTGATCGAAACTTCGTTTTCATTGAATTAGATTAGATCTTCAGGTATCGGGGGTTAAATCTCTCCCCCAGTTAAACTAGTTTTATTTGACACCAGCTTAAAAATGTTTATTTTGTTTCTTATTGTTGTATACTATTTTTGCTTTATTAAATAGTTTTAATTCTCATTTTTTTCCCCCAGTTAAACTAGTTTTATTTGACACCAGCTTAAAAATGTTTATTTTGTTTCTTATTGTTGTATATTATTTTTGCTTTATTAAATAGTTTTAATTCTCATTTTTTTCCCCCAGTTAAACTAGTTTTATTCGACACCAACTTAAAAATGTTTATTTTGTTTCTTATTGTTGTATATTATTTTTGCTTTATTAAATAGTTTTAATTCTCATTTTTTCCCCCAGTTAAACTAGTTTTATTTGACACCAACTTCAAAATGTTTATTTTGTTTCTTATTGTTGTATATTATTTTTGCTTTATTAAATAGTTTTAATTCTCATTTTTTTCACCCAGTTAAACTAGTTTTATTTGACACCAACTTAAAAATGTTTATTTTCTTTCTTATTGTTGTATATTATTTTTGCTTTATTAAATAGTTTTAATTCTCATTTATTCCCCAGTAAAACTAGTTTTATTTGACACCAATTTATAAATGTTTATTTTGTTTCTTATTGTTGTATATTATTTTTCCTTTGTAAAATAGTTTTTATTCTCATTTTTTTGACTTCACTAATATTTTTTTAAAGTTAATGTTGAAACTGTAACACCGTTATTTTATTGTATTAATATATAAATATGCATAACTTTCAGGAGCCTGTCTGTATAGTATGCAAGCACACGACGGCGCCGTGACGTCACTAGCATACACCGCGTCGTACGTCGTATCCGCGGGCGCTGATGAACGACTCTGCATATGGGATCGGTTTCAAGGACACATGCTCAATTCCATACACATTGTAATTATTATTTATTTTTTCGCAATTACTATCACTTTTTATGGTTCCGTAGTCAATGTGGCAACAACGGAACCCTTATAGTTTCTTCATTTCCGTCCGTATGTCACAGGCATTTTACTCAGACTACTAACTTGGTGAAATGGTGTGTTGTAGTAGCCGCTACTTAGTTTGATAGCTAAATAATAAAAATAAATTATTTTTTGTTCGAAAGAGTTTCGAAATGAGTGTTTTAGAAATAGACGAACGAAACTCTTCAATAAATGCTAGCAAATCGGCCCTGATTGAAATCTTTTTTATGTATTTTGTAAAAAAAAGTTTTTATTAAAGCACAGCTTTTACAACAGTTCGACAATACACGTTGTATCAATGCCACTAAAGGGACTTTTCAAAACCTCCCTGGGCCCGATCTTTTTCACGCGTAACTCTAATTTGCTAAATTTTCAAGGAAAACAATAACTGATTATTTGTTTTGAAATGCCTGAAACGTTTCTAACCGTTTCAGTATTTTGTATTTTATTTTATAATTAAGAAAAATGAATTAAATTTGCTAATATAAAAATTAAGCAGAAGAAGGCCAATTAAAAGCTTTCACAGTTAAGAACAGTGACTAACTTCGATTTAGGGTCAACAGTACAATATTTAAATTCAATAATTGAATTTTTCATTAACTTGTGCTAATACATGTAACAAAATAACAAAAAGAAATCTAACATAAAAACATGTACAAGACGAAGCCAAACATCAATTTACAGTTATAAAAAACGGAGAATAATGGGGATACAAGACAATTTTAACAATTTAAAACAAAAATAAGTAATTAAACAATGCTATTAAATGTTAAAATTAAAAAGTAGAACATGATTTCTCAAAAAGTTATCAAATTTCAGTTACGCGGTATGGTTACCGTATGACGTATGACGTACCACTGTTAAACCCTCGATGGTTTGTGTGGTACGTATGAATCTACCCATTGTACTGTTTGTAACATTGATAATAAATTAAAAAAAAAAAAAAAAAAAAGGTTCATTTCCGAGCATCGCGGCCGATCGCGATGCACGGAAATAAACCTTTAGTGATGTAAGTGATGGTATTTAATTATCTGCTTTTTTCATAGGGGCTAAACTACATGAGTCGCATGCTACCCTTAACGCATACAATGCTCGTGATGGGTGACCGCAGCGGTCTGACCGCGTACGACCTCAGTAGTGGTGACGTCATACGACGAGTACTATTAGGTTCGTATCTTTATTTGACATTCTTTTTTTATAAAACAATTCTCGCATTAGGGTACAAGCCCTGCGTTGCTTTACAGACACAAAGTACAGTCAAACTCGGAACAATATAATATGGGGTGCCTGGTATGGGAATCGAACCTACGACGTCTGGCTTAGCAGTGAGGGTCACTAACCACTAAATCAACAGTCACACATCATCAGCTAAAACAAAGTATTTCATTATCTCGTCTTAGTCCTCAGATCTAGATCTATAGAGATTAAGATTCCTACCTAAGCTAAGTCCAAGCAATAAGCATTGCTTGGACTTAGCTCAGGTAGGAATCTTTACGGGGTACACCATTGATAACTTAACAACAATCGATGGGCCGATTATCATGATTTTTCATTTGTTGGATTTATCTGCGTCCCAATTTGCAGAAATATACTTATGTCCCAAATAGCAGAAATATACTTATTTCTGCTATTTGGGAACAAACTAAAACGTCGGAAAATTTTATGAAGAACAATTACGATACGGTACGAAGTTCTTTACTTTTTATAATTTTTAAAGTATTTTTATGTTAGTTTTATGCTTATTAAATTTATGAGGGAAAAATCGTCTCAGCGTAACTTGAACCTGTGACCTTAGGGGTCGGGACCGGCCCTAAGCCGTTACTTAGGCTACTTTTTATCATCACGCTAACATCTGCAATTTTTGTTGATTGAAGCCTAAGAACGTTCTATAGATCTCAGTTTCAGTACAACTGCTGTTCAAGGATTGTGGCTCCAATTCCCACATGAGAAAGTTTAGAGATTCATAAATGTTGTTACAAAATCTGGGTGTATGTTTGTAAGCAACTATAAACGATTTCCTCGCTCAAGAATCGTACAAGAGATAGATAGATGTGAATCCCGTGTAAACAAAAGAGATGACATGTATTTATAGTTGATAGACCTGCGTAAACTCGCTCTATACTGTTTCTTTAGATCTTATAAATCGATGACCGGTTGCTCGCACGAAATGTGTCACGTAGCAACGGTAACGTTATTTATTGGTTGCTAAGCAATCACGTTATTGATTAGTTGCTAAGCAACAGCGAATGGCGATATGTCATTAATGTTTTCTTAATGTTATCACGGAAAATTGATTACGCGGGATATACATTTATTGTACGTTTCTTAAGCGAGAAAATAGTAGATACTCGTCGGCAGTAGTACAAGTGCCTTAAGCTAATATCCTAGTGCGAGAAATGTCTTTAAAAGATAAGAAACAGAAAATAATTATTTTATTGTACATACTGTTTGCACAAATGATGAAAGAATGGTTTTATTTTCAGGTCAAAGCGACGGCTGTATATTTGTGAGACAAATATTGCCTTTAAAAGACGCTATAGTGTGCGACTATGCAAATCAACTACGAATTGTAAGATTCCCCTTAGTGTCGCGACTCAGTGATATGAAGAACGAATAAACTAAACATATTCCACGTTCATTGTTATATATTTTTCCGAGTGCCTAATAAGTGGAATGAAAGACAAATTCGTGTGGTGAGACTATTTGTTACGTCATAAGATTCATGTCGAACATTTTCGTCATTTGTCGATGATTATGGAGATAAAATAAACTTATTATTATTATTATCTAGTGCAGTGTACGTAGTGTGCGTTTTTTCCACGCGATCTAGTAAACGTTAACATCAAATTTGTTTTGAATTATTTTGGGAGCCGATTTAGTTACTGAGTGAACCCTTACTACTGGGGTTCACTCAGTAGAAGGGGTTTCTACCGAAGTAATTTTTTTTCTTCACATAATTGTTAAAATCATGGTTCGAATTCGAAGACAATGCGCGGCGTCAATATATTAACAACATGTTTAAAAAAAATTAAGGTATTCGACTCCAGGAACTAAATCGGCATCCAGTATATCTATGTACGGTCCCTACGTAAGCATATGAAAAAAATAAGTCCGTCATTGTTAGGTAACACTCGAAATTTGAAATACCATAAAATCAAAGCAATATACATGCAAAAGTAAAGTAGACAAAAAATATTTATTGGAATTGGATCACTACTACATGTACGTTTGTGTATGATGCGTTTGATGTTAACCTTACTAGAACGACGACGGTGAAATGGAAATTTTGTAAAACTCACACTACGGGTACTGTTTAATTCGATTCTAGTTGATACTTATAACGTGTGAAGCCAAGTCAAGATTCATACAAAACAGAAGGCCTACTCTCTTTCCCCGAAGCGAAATTTCGTCAACTCTCTTAAGCTGGTTTTACATTCGCGCTGACCGTCGGTGCTGACGCATTAACCTGTATGCGGGTCCAACGCAAATCAACGCTGATCCGTCAGTGTCACTAAGAAACGTTACATTGAATTACATAGATACGTAACGTCAGCACTGATCGACCGTCATCTTGACTTTAAAAACAGCGTCAGTCTCAAATTTCCTTATTTTATTTCCGTATAAACACAATAACGATGGAGGTGCCCACAATATTGTGAATTGATGTTATCATTGAATCAAGTAATTTTATCATCGAATTAATTAATTTTCATTTTCGAATTTCCTTTTTCGTTGACCCGGAGTAGGCCTCCTGTTAATGACGAGACCGTCAACGCATATTTTCACACGCTAATGTAACTGAAACGATAGACTTAAACAGTGTCTTATTAACAGATTTAATGATGCGCTTATTTTCACAATGTCTAGGTAGGCAAACATATTTTTTTAAATATCCGTAATTTTTGGGCAACAGCTTTTCTGTTCAGTGATACTTTCATTTTAATTTAAATAAGGATTAATACCTACATTTACTTTTTAATGAAGTGGTTTTTGCATAGATAAGTATAATGTTTATTAAACCGATAAGCTGTAGCGTTAGATAATGTGGTAGAATTATTTATTTTTGGTGATATGGTGAGCCTATAATGACAATAATTCATTCAAGATGAGGCAACGGTTTACATATCTATAAGTGTATTTGTTAAAGTGTCTATTACGAGCGAAATGAGACCCTCAGAATAAAGTTTAAAAAGTTATATGTCAAAATCGTCTAAAAGTCCAGTACAAAATGATCAGATGACGAGCGAAACGCGCGTTTACTACCTACTTCCTCCATATTGTTCTAGGCGTTCACAGACGCCCGTTACTCCTCATTCGCACGAGCGATTTTTTTACGCGCGTTAAAAATCCGACGATCCGACGTCTCGATGTGATTATGTGATCGATTTGCAACACCTAGCGTTAAAAATACAACACTGCGCGATAAAAATACGTCGCGATGCCTTGTTAACGCGTACTTGCGAATGCATTTGTTCTATTTGAGCGATTTATTTACGCGCGTTAAAAATACACTCGTGCATATAAGGGCTCATAAGTTTGAAAATGTAAACGCGCATTAGGGTGGTTTCAGACAAGCGTTTTTTTATGCACGTATGCAGTCGTTTTGTTATACGCGCTTACACGGACGCTTCGTTTTGCGCTTCAAAAAACCGGACTCGCTTACACGGCCATACCTATTCCGGCGTGCTCGCTCAAACTGGTACTAGTGAGTCATGCATATATGATCTTATAAGCGCGTCAAAGCTCATACTAGTTGCGCGTGGGGAATAAGGCCTATACGCTCCTGCATGCGCTTCCAAAACGAGCTTGTAAGTGTGTATAAAACGCTAGTGTGTAATCGCCCTTCGTTAACCGCGTGTTAAGCGCTCGCTGTCCGAACGTACGGTTAACGAAGTAATTGGATATGTATGTATAACAGTAACAGTACCTACTCCTAAAGTTTAGTTATCTAATCAAACATAAAATAAATTATTTGATTATGGTAGTAAATTATGACGTCATATATTGCTACTTTATGCACATTTGTACAAACGGACGGACGTTTAACGTCAAATTACATACAGCAGCCATAGCGAGGAACGTTCAATATCGGTATCATTCCTTTGTACTTTACATAAAGACCATACCTAAATATGTATTTCCAAGCTGAAGGCATTTGTTCTACCGCCGGCGAGTAGCGAGCAACTATCACCTATTTTCTCATTAAATAAACGTACAATTGGATAGTTGACTACAATAAAAGTAAATTATTTCAGTAAAAGTAGATTTTAAAATGCTCTGAAAATAAGTGTCCTTTTACAATTTAATATGTTTTGGAATTTAAAAGCATGAAAAGGAATACTGAAAGCAATGATTTGATGATAGGAACTTATGACGTCATAAGTTGTTATTTCATACACATTTCTACAGAGCTTGTCGTTTTGACATTTCTTAAAATGAGAATGATTTGACTTGACAGTCAACATCCCTATTCATGTAGATCCCGTATAAACAAAAGAGATACAGTATAGGGCGAGTTCTCGCCGGCACTGTGAACAATCAGCTATCAACTATGAATATACAGGATTATTTCTAATATACTTACTTTAACCTCCTTTACATAAAATTAAATAACTTTGTAAAATCTGTTTTGGAAAATATTAAATATATTGTTTCTGGAGTTACGACCTTAACCACCTACAGACTATTTTACTCTAGTAAAATCTTTATTTATTGAGAGGATTAATCCTAAACGTGACAAAGGAACATCGATTTTTTTCCAGGGTCTCTCAGATGTGTGGTAAATAGTTGTGTGATAAAAGTAGGTGGTGAAGGGTTTTTTTTCCATAAATTATATTAATGTAAAGAAGCCAAGAGCGGGAGGTTATTAGTATATTAAAAATCACCCTGTATGTATCTCGTTTGTTTACACAGGATCTATATATATTGCACGTTTAACGAGAAAATCGTTTATAGTTGCTCGCTTTCTGGCCGTTGGCGGGACAAGTGCCTTAGGCTACAAATTTCATCAAAATTGACCCAAAATTGGTAGTTTCAGAGATTACCATTTAACAATATTTTTTCTTAATCACCACATCTAATAAAATTTACCACCAAGCAATATGCTCGATAACACTTAACATATCTATGTTAGATGTTAGATTTATAGAATAATTTAAATGTGTCACACTTACATTTTTGATATAGTTTCGTTTAACGAAACTTTTATCCGCGGTGCTTTAATTATAAATATATTTGTTTAAATCATTGTTACACTAGAACACTAGGATAATAGCGTTCACATCAAATGCCAATTTTTCGCGAATTAATTAGTGTTTCGGGGAGGGGAGGTTTACTCCGCTGAGAATTCTAGGAGATTAAATTAGGAGTAACCATTTTGGTTTGGGGGGATTGCTTGATCCCTAAGAGGGTAGTTCTTATCAAGAAAAAAAAACAGACATACGGGTGGAGTCAGATACTGGATCTTAAAGGGTTGGGGGTCTTGAGACCCTTAGCCTCCCCCTCCTATTGTACCACTGACTTCTATAGTAGCAGTACGCTGGACAGGGGCTACCGCCGACATCAATAACTTCCATTAGATTTCTGACACTGTAATTTGACAAAATCAAACGGAAATCTAATCTTCTTCTTCTTCTTCTAATTCTGCCAATGTCAAGTGTCAGCTGTTTTGTCACATGCTCTTTGGTTTTAAATCTACTCTTGTTTATCAAGGATAACAATGACGGTCATTTGTCATAAGTGTCAAAAAGTTAGGACGGTATTTCGATTCGACATTTGTAATTGCTGTGACTTTGTACGGGGTATCCAGTCCAGCGTACTAGTACTACCTATAGATACCTAATGCATTTTTAAGTAAAACGTGTAGATAGGTTACAAGTGCTCGAAAAGTGGCACCATAAAATTTACACAATTGACCAAATTTATGTCAGTGTAGCATCAACAGATGAAAGTAGCGGATTACATTTTTCCCTTTTTCGCTTGTTATAATTAAATCATGCTATCCTACTTTTACGACTTTATAATAGTGTGGCAGTACAATATATGTTAGTACATTTGTTGTCTTTGTGCATTAGTAGTTTTTTAAAGATCGAATGATGTTTATGTAACCTATCTACACCTTTTTACTTAAACATTGTACCTATAAACTATTTCATATAGAGTATACTTACGTTTTCGTTCAGTGTCACCATATTTTTGTTATTTTTGACTAAGTAATATCCTACTTGAAGCCAAATATTTGACCTTACTTTACTTTGGAGGGAACGTCCATCCATACGCGAGAGATAGATAGATAGTTTTGACATCAAGTAGGTATATATTATTTTCATGTACATGAATCACTTTGTCAAATAGATTATAGCCAAAGAGTATATATACATCATATGTATGTATAACATAGACAATGTGTTTCTTTAAATTATTATCATAAAGCACAGTATTTAATTATATCTTCTTGACAATATTGAGCCAATATAAAAGACAATCTAATCATCTCTGGAAATCACATCTACATCTGCTGTAATCAACATTAGCAATTAAAGTATTTTTTTCTGATCTACAATTTATATATTTTTAAATATATATTTTATTATACAGGATGTAACAGATAGGTGTGGTCAAATTTCAGCATCAGTTAGGGTATGTTATCAGTATTGTACCTACCATGGTGCCATTGCTGGTTGCATTATTATTACATAGTTATAGCACATTGTTTTTGTCAAAATTCAGTAGTGAAAGGCGTATGGCTTAAGAATTATACCTCCTAAGTTCTTCTAAGTTCCATGCCACAATAATCCAATCGAATTCTGTACCCGGGTACAGAATTCGATTGGATTATTATGGCATAGAACTTTTAAAGTCAAATTTTTTTTAATGAATAACTTTTTCAATCATAAATAAAAGAATGAAAAAATAATAAATTAATATTTTTAGGGTACTCCGATTTTGATAAAATTAGGTATGGCCACACCTTTCTGTTACACTCTGTATAACGCACCAAATATATTTTTCACTCAGGAGTAGGTATTGTTAATACCTTTAAATAACCTTTACCAACAATCACATTCCTTCATAATTTTAAAATTGTCCCCCTAAATATTTTTGTACTTACCTATTGTTACATTTTCACATTTAAAACCCAAATACAATTATTTGATAGTTTTACTTGAAAAGTTTTGAAAATTTCAAAATTAGAGATTTCGACGTTCACATTGGCACGTTGTATCTTTACCACTCGCGCCGCCATATTGGAAAAATGGCAGCAGAAAATCGGATGTTCGTGTAAACTTAGGGGCAGTCATGTGCCAAAACTGATTTTGCAAAAAAAAATAATAGAAAATGTAGGGAAAAATTAAAAAATGTTCTCTTGTTTAATTTTGTAATTCATTTTTTTATCGTAAAATGAATTAGAAATAAAGGCGCTATTTCGGCGCGAGTGGCAAAGATGTGCGATGTACCTACTGCGTTGTACAAATAAAATTTATAGATTTTATGTTAGACATAGGTGCGGGTGAATCAGATGTGATATTCAAGTATATTTGACATGATAAAAATGTAGTAGTGTCATTCGAAATTTCTAATTCACTAACCATTCCTTAACACCAATGCCATAATTAAGATTGCGATTTTTTGCTATTAATTACAGTATTCTAAAGTTGTTTTGCGAAAATCATTTTTTTTTTTCTAACAGTATTTCTAACTCAGATCGATAATATTAAAAACTGCTATTATTACAATAAAAATGGCAACTTAAGTTTTATCCACAATATGTTATTATGTAGTTATGTGTATGTATTCCATAGTTATATGTGTATTTTATTTTTTTGAACTTAATAATAAATCTCACATATTAATACACTCAATATAGACAATCTTTGACATCAATATTTAATTGTCATACATGTTCCCGTCTGCAATTGTACATTTTTTGTTTAACCATTTGACTTTTAACGTCAAACTCGATGTTTCTTATTTGTTTATTTACTTATTTTTTTGTCGTTGGTAAATATACAATAAAGACTTCTTAAACATTAGTAAAACTGGTATATTATTGTATCAAGTGCTTAATTACATGTAATGGGACTAGCTTTTAAGATTAAAGTGCTAACGATCGATCAAAATTGGCATTGTTTGAATGAAGAAATCGACAAATGTGGCAGTAAATATCAAAGCGGCAGCGGTCGGTAAAAGTAGAATTGAGTAGGTATTTGAATGTGAAGTCAAATCAGTCCCTTTTTATGAAATGTCAACATTCACATGTTATATGAGTGGCGTTGGGACCGACGTTGGGGTCAACGTGTGGACCGACTAACACTAAGGCTCGGCTCAGTATTTATTTCGATGAATAAATCATGCCAAATTGTGGACAAACATTTTTTTTAGTGTAAATTAATTTATTGTTATTGGTTGATTTCACATTCAAATAACCAATTGCCACTTTGTGTTCTAAACGATTTTAAGTTTTGCCTTAATTAGGAATTACATCGTTTGTAAGGTGGCCACTGTCTACTGCTGATATTCACCACAGCCACTTCGAATGAATGACACCCAACCTGCAATGCATATTGAAAAATACCGAATTGGGTCGTCTTTTAGCACTTTTAATAAACTTTTCAAGACCAATAAACTTGTACAATCTAAAGAGTACAAACACTGTAATGATAAATACTTACTTGTACTTACATGTCTTAGGATAATGCACAAGATTTTCATGAACTGTCGGCACGATTTTTGCAATAATCAGTGAATTATGTAGTTGATCTTCACAATCTTCCATAATTATCATTATTGGATAGGTCATACCTATAGCCGCTGATTTCGGCGACGATAAAACAAGCGACGATCAAACAGGTCTCAGTCTGTACAAACAGGTTTATTTATTATGATTGTAATAGGTTACCAAAATTAAAATCTTTCGTTTAATAAGTTTTATGAATGATGAAAAACCAAATATAAAACCACATTACCTGTAAATTGTCATGTGTTTTTAATTACCATACGCGGTGACTTATATACCTATTTATGAAATTACTCGACGTTTTCCTCTCGTTGTTTTGTGGTTTCGATGTAGAACCACAACACGTCAATTTGTCCATACCGTCATTTTTATAATTGTAAATATGTACTAAACATCATTAGGTATTTATTTTCTTATTTTAAATTGCACGTATGTGCATTTTGTAAAATAGACAACAAAACAATGGAAAAAGTCAACTAGATTTCTACCTACCTTCATTACTTACTGCATAGAGCCCGTTAAGTAATTATAAGTTCTTTCATTTAAATTTATGTTTGTTAAATCTGTTATAATAAAAATATAGCTAAGATGAAAGATCAACTTGGACAGTCTTTCGTTACTTTAATGACCTATCTTTTATTTAATTTTGGCAGAAAAATGCTTAACGCACACTATGTACTGTAGTACACGACCCATGCTTAGGTGTAAATTACAACAAAAACACCTATGTAAGTGTAGATGGTTACAGATGATGCTATTTGCTGTAATCTTTTCAATTCAACTTAGTAGGTTTAGTACGGAATAAAAGTCACAAATTCAACTTTCTAATATATATGTCACCGGCAATAAATAAATAAATTAATAATATTTCATACATGGCTAAAGTAATCACATAACATTCCTTGTATCGCCTACGTGTTGTTAGCATTCACCGGTATTACACGATTAAAATTGGTAATTGTCGACATACACTGGTGTATCTTAACATTCACGAATATCGGACATTCACAATACACATACATTGCCGTGGTAGTGCATAGAATACTTGAAATATACATATTGCCGGTAACATAGAGAAGAATTACGTTAGTATGTAAAAATGCGTTTCCATCTAACCATTATGAAGAAACGCATTTTGTAAATAAGCAATGTTAATATAAGTGATGTGTTGCAATATAAGTTAGGCACTGTTGCATAGATGGTTTGTAAATTTAAAAAAGTACCATTGCCTGTATACCCATATTTGTTACCTGTGGCGATATTTTTGTATGTTTCATGTGGCTATTTCAATGTTAATATGTATTTTGATAAAATGACCATTATTATGTATATAAATTTTAATTTATTCTTGTAAGGTAATAATTTGTACATCTAGGCACGTAAAGTATAAAGTACCAAGCTAATTTATAATTTTATATGAAATTAATGCGGTTAAACTTCTCGTTTAGTCATACATAATATAAAAAGAGATTATACTTACTACAAACTAAAGATTTTGTAACAATTGGGTCCTATCGCGGTCAAAATAATGTAAAAATAAAATCTATGAATTTGTTACTTATCTTTTTTATTTATTCTATGGTTAAAATGGTTAAAAACCTTACCCTACGTACTCCTTTTTGTCTGCCATAAGTCTGACTTCAATAGCAAAAGGGAATGGGCGGGCGGTTGTGGCACAGTATATAATGTAACCTACAACTATCTACTTACCTAGACGCGACTAACAGGAGATAACTAACCTAAGAAAATCCGTCCGGGTCTGCCATTCACTAACCGGGGCCGGCCATTCACTGCCAAAATTCGTGGCAGTAAATGGGTAGACCCCTTGGGATTTTCTTAGCTTATTTAGTTACTTTCTGTTAGTGGGGGGGGGGGGATTATTTTTACGCACGACGTCGGATTTTTTAAATTTTTAATTTTGTTTTTTATTATGAGAAGTACAACATCGAAATCATCAATCTCTTCTGAAACACAACCCTATAACCTCTAGCGACCGGGAGGGTCGCGACCTACAGACCGCAGCTACAGATGCGGAAAAGCTGGCCTTCGGTTCACAATCTCTAAGGCACTTGACTCACCAATAACGATGAACGAGAAGTGAGTAAGCGAGTTGACGAGCAGCGAGTAGCGATGTGTACCTAGTTCTGATAGTGTTGTCGCTGGGCTATAAAGCACCTCCCCACCAACGACGATGAGCGAAAAGCGAGTAGCAATTTATCGCTCAAGAAACGTACTACAGGTGTATTTTGTAGATCCCATCCGTATAAACAAAAGAGATGCAGTATAGAGCGAGTACTTGCCGGCAGTGTGAACACTCAGCGATCAACTATCATATACATCTCTTTTGTTTACTCGGGATCTACATGAGTAGGTATGTACGTGTCTTGAGCGATAAAATCGTTACTCGCTACTCATTTTCTCGCCATCGCAATGGCGAGAAAATGAGTAAGTAGCGAATATAAATAAGTAGCGATGTAGCAAAAACAGTTAATTTTGAATACCCTTTAGATTCCACGGAATTCGGATGTACAATTTATGTGGTCTTTAGAAGTTACAAATACCATAACTTCTGTGTAAATAAGTTTTCCAAATACGACAGGATTTCGGAAAAAAACAAAAAGAAAACAAATATCTAAAATTTAAATTATATCTGGTTCTAAGAAAGCTACGAGATTTATTTATATATACAATGATACACGCTATCAATGTCTTTAACATTACTGTGATATATCACGCTTAGTTTTGGAGCAAACTTTTTTTTCTATATACCCGGATGAAATGTGAACGATCTTAATAGATATAGCATAAAAAATCTATACATGCTAGATAAATAGCTTTTTAATTAAAAAGGTTATGTCCGAAAAATGGCTTCCATAAAACACTCTGCATCTCTTTTGTTTATACGGACGGGATCTACAAAATACATCTGTTGTACGTTTCTTGAGCGATAAATCGCTAATCGCTTCTCGCTCATCGTCGCTGGTGGGACAGGTTCCTAAGCGAGGGTACGGGCGATATCTCGCTCAACTCGCTCGGGGCTGCCGAGACCAGAGCAGAGATGAGCGTTTAAATAAAAAGCACTTAAAAAGTTCGTTGTATTTCAAATTACAACCAAATTACGTTTATACTTAGTATCTACGCTTTAGCACAAAATAAAAAAAGTACAAAAGGCAAGCTCTGTACCACGACTTTTCTCGGCGTTCGCAATAGGGCTGTCAACTGTGACGATGATGATGCAAAAAAAAATGTGTGGCACTCGGGGACTGCCGTGGTAAAACTATTGCATGACATTTTTTATCAACTTATGCAATTATAATTACTTATTTATTTTATATTTAAGTATGCAGTCTTTTTTTTTCTTTTTATTACATTTCGGAGCAGCTCGTCTCGATCCCTGCGAGCTTCGTACAGTACAAAAATAAAATATTGAACGGCGCAGACCCACTGTGTAAACACAACCACGGTGGTCTGTGCAAAACTTAAATAACAAAACGCATAATACTTCTTATTAATACGAATTTTAATTCGAAAATTGTCATGTAGACCTGCCACGGACACCGCTGGAATATCGCCTCGAGACGAAAATAACGAAATCGAATTGAATTCGTCATTTACAACATTGCGAAATGTGAATAATTTCGCAATGTTGTAAATGACGAATTTAATTCGATTTCGTTATTTTCGTCTAGTTTATTAAAAAAGAAACGAAAAGGATCACTTTTTAACACGCTTTTATTAGCTTAGTATGTATTATAACTTCGCACACTTATAAAGGAACGATGACAATACAATAATTAAATAAATTTTTCCGATTATCCTGATCAGGATTTTCAGGATTAACGAATAACAATTTTTTTAGATCTAAACAACACGATTTTATAGCTAACAGTTTAAAAAACTTAAAAACACGCGTTTGTAATTAACTAAACTAAAAAGTAGAAAATATTTTTTAATAGGTAAAAAATGACTAAGAAAAAAAACGTGGAGTGCTTGTTAATGACATAACTTTTACCATTAACTGTCAACAAAATCTTTACATTATTTGACATCTAGCACCCCACGCATTTTACGTTAAAATGAATTTCTACTTTGAGCTTATTTACTTATATATTTATGTATACTACTTATTTATAGGTAGGTACTTAATTTTTTAAACTTACAGAAAGTTATTTTCTACTTTTGAGTTCAGTTAATTACAATAGCGTGTTTTAGTGAACAATTCGTGAGAACGATTTCTCGCCGGCAGTGGGAATACTAAACGATAAATATATTATTATTAGATAAAAGAGTACATTACGCTCGCACCGATTGCTTAAATAATGGTGATATTGTCCGCCATGTCGCAGAGGCCTTTAGGACAGTGCGGTAGCAGAAAATCGAGCTTTCGATCCACTTGCCGCATCATCCTTCAGGCCCTGCCGCTACTTGGTTGGGGGCTGCTTATTCAACATATTCGCAGCTAACCACCAGGATGATGGCCACTCCATTATCCACCACCTATGGACCCCGTTAGTGGCCTGTAGCTTAGCCCTAACATTTACATTTCTGAAGATGTGCAAGTCTTGACGGCGGTAGCCTACTGGCTAAGGCATCGTGAGGATGATGATGATGATGTGAGATGTACACGCCGACGCCGCCCGGTTCGTCGACGCCGCCCGGTTCGCCGGCGACGGAGTGGGTCCGCCAGGGAGCTCTCTTCTCTGACGCGCTCCGCCGCCTACTGCGCGAGATGACGTCCTCACAGAAGGATGCGACCGCAGTCCACGATCCCTCACAACTTCCCTCCGCACTATAGACAGAACCACGGCCGGCAACGAGAGGTCACTTCCGACCACTGCGGTGAGAACTCGACGTTGCCCCTCCCAAGCTAAACAATACTGGAGAGTGTGCTGCGCAGAGTCCTCGCCGTAGTCGCAGTGGTGGCAGGCGGGACTTAATTCTCTCCATGTGCAGGTACTTCCCGAAACACCCGTGCCCGGAAAGGACCTGCACCGGCCGGAAGGAAAGGGTCCCGTGCTGCCGCCTGACCACTCTACCAGGACCAAGTGAACCCATTCCTAACACAAGCCATTGAGCTTAGCTGGAAGGGTTAACAAGATTGCTAGTAATGTGGGACCCACAATCTCACATTGCTAGTAATCTTTCAACAAAAAAAGTGTGATCACACTTTTTGATTGTGCACTACCTGTGATTTACCTGCGTAGTTTTATTCAACAAAGTTTTTCTGACTGTACCAAACAAAACTGAATAAGCAAAAGCGAATACGCCGTAACAAATAATTACAACTATTGCCGTTTTTGTACGTTTGTACTTACTGCATAAATTGTGAGGCAGGTTGTACCGTGTATATATATTTGAACCTCCAAGACACCCCTCCCAAAAACAATAAAAGAAAATAAAATAAAGTTAGAATTATTCACTTAGCCTTAATGTCGATAAGAAAGTAGTTTTCTTCATCTAGCCGAGGTCCTTGTCATGTTGAGGGGCACTCCACTTCTTTTATCTGTTATCAATTTGCCTAGGTCATATCGGTGGAATTCTCCTTCTCCTAGTCGTGTTCTACCACGGGGAAGCATAAGTTCTAGTGATCCTCTAGTGGTCTTATCTACTACCTGTAAGTTTAAGCAAAAGTAACTTCGTGTTAAAACATAGCTTAATTGAAATCACAAACATGTTTTGTCACCACAGCGCAGCGTCAGTACAGTCAGCTACATAATTCGCTTAACATTTACAAATATTATATAAACCGACTTAGCACAAATACTGACTATGATTGTGACGAAAATACAAATTACAAATATCTCTGTAGACCATTCATTAATCTGGTACTTTAATGATCAAAAATATTGTTTTGATAAGCGACTCATGTGGCTGATGGTACCTATGACATGTAAATCATGTAGGTTCCCCACTAAATTTTCTTACAAAAAATTACATTACATTAAACATTATGTAAAAGTGTAACAACCCAAGTATAAAAATATATCTAAGAGTAGAAGACAATAATATTGATGAAAATGTTGCAGAATAGTGATTGTTCATTGATCATTCATTTAATTCAAAAGTGTCCAAAATAGCAAGCGTAAATTATTAGAATTTAATATATACGCTGACCTTGGTACAATTAGTGTATCACAGCAATCACATAGTTCTACCAATTCTTCTAGGATCATTAATGTAACTCCTAGTTTAAACTAGCAAATGAGACAACAGATAAGCAAACATATGGTCTAACCATAGTAGGTACATCAAAATATTCAGGGCTTATCTGGCAAGATTCAGGAAATAGAATTATTTTTAAAGATCCACCATGTTGATTTTTTTTTGTGTTACAGTATAGTGGTTAAGAACCATGAATTGATTTTTAATAACGAACATTACAGTATGGTAAGCACGTTCTTATGGAAGAAGGCTATACATGATGGCTCTATAATTTTTGTTTCTAATAGTGTTAATAGTAAAGAACGTAAAGATAATGTAGCTCGTTCTGAGCGTTCGAGCGTACTGTAGAACTCTCTTGTGTAGTTGTAAAGGAGCATATTGTTGTTTGTGTGTACCGTCCACCACAAAGTGACTTTAATTTATTCGAGACTTTAATGTAAGATGATTTCAGTACATCTTCCATTAAAGTTCTTAGTTTTTGTAAAAAGCATGTAGTAGTATGTGGCGATTTCAATGTTAATATACTTGAACAGGCACCTTTGTGTATTAGATTATGTACCTACTTTATTAAACTCATTTAATTTGAAGCATTTTTTAGCGCACCAACAAGGATTACATCACATTCTGCCACATGCTTAGATAATTCTTTGCAACTGTAGCTATTATAATGATGTCATATTGAGTGATTTAACTTCCGATCACTGTGGACAGAAAGTCACTTTTCCTATTCATACAGTGGCTAAAGTAAACAAGATAACCTGAAGGCCAATGAGTACAGTCCGCCTAAACAAATTTAATACATATGTTTCTGTCCGTATTGCTACTAAAGATTTAAGTCAGGATGATCCAAACTACCTTTACGCGTCTTTGTTTTACATTATTATGTATGAATTTAATAATATATTCACAACTAACACTTTATAAAAACTTTATAAAAATCTAATATTTAGCGTTTGTGACTGAGCACTGGTACACAAATAAGTAGAGACTATACAATTCATACAACTTAGGTATGAATTTTATGGTATGAAGCAATATAATTTTGTCCCTAAGTTTGTTCAATATGTTAAAAATTATTCCAAAATATTTAAAAGGACTTGTGCTGCTGCCAAGTCTTTACGTTTAAGTAAAAATATTAAACAAGCAGAGAATAAAATTAAAGCAACTTGGCACACGATCATTGCTCAAGCTGGGCGGGCCACGCACGCCACGTAATCATAATTTTGAATTATGTGTTGATATTAATATTTTAACTAACAATTTAGATCTAGCGCAAATATTTAATAATTTCTTTGCTGAAACCTATAAATAGAAAAAGCTCCTTATTTTCATGTCCGGCTAAAGCCCAATCACTTGTAAGAAGCAGTGTGAAAGAGTGTATTGTACCATTTAGTTTTAGTTTTATAAACCCCAATGACAAAATAAAAATATCTAAGTCAGTGAATTGCAAAAAGATAGGAAACTTATAGGGTATTTCTGTAAAATTAATTAATTGCATTGTAATTAAAATATCACCACATTTAGCTACAATATTTAATCTATATGTTGATACCGGCATGTTTCCTGATTTAATGAAACACTATAAAGTAAGCCGGTTCAAAAAGCAACCCTAGTAATTTTAGACCTATTTTTATCTTACCAGCTATAAGTTAAATCTTTGAAAAGGCCATACTAATGCAGTTAGAAACACATTTTAACTCTAATTGTCTACTGCATAGTGAACAATATGGGTTCACAAAGGGTCGTTCGACAGTAGATGCAGGCTCTGAACTACTAAAATATAGTGGCTGGGAAAACTCGCAGGACGCCATTGGTGTTTTCTGCGACCTCTCAAAAGTATTTGATTGTGTGGTGCATTGTACACTTTTGCTTAAACTTAGACTTATTACGGCATAACGGGTACAGCGCTCTTGTTGCTTCTTATCTTAGTGAGCGAATGCAGTACATTAATGGAATAAGGTCGTCCGGGTCAAAAGTGAGTATGGGCGATAGCTTTTGCACGCATCTGTACCCAATTTAGGTATGTAGTTTGTATCGCGCGGCTGCTTTTTTGCAGTTATTCTCTATATAAAGATTATTGTTAATAAGTAAAGGGAAGCATCTTTTCAGCTGAAATTTTGCGTACATTCAATTTCATATATTAGTTAAAATTCACTTCACTGCAAATTAATACTATTAATTTAATCGTTAAATCGTTGTTAAGGAGTTAATTTTAATTTCAAAATAACCTAGTCGGTTGAAACAGAATATCGGTTATAAATCATAAATGGGTTAAAATAGGCTTATGTATGAGAATAAATTAGAGGTATAAACTAAAACTATCATTGAGTAGGTTTTCTAGTTTGGAAACTAGGAAGGTCCAAAAACAATTAAAATTATTGTTTTTGGACCTTCCATTGCAAAAGTATTGAGTTATTGCCAAAAAACTGCGCTTTCCAACAAAAGGGCGGAAGTGCCATTAATTGTAAGTCTGATTTTAAAAAATACGTGTATGTCCATCGTTTACTCTTTTTCTTTTCCCGCATGACCCGTGTCCATGTTAACGCAGCCCTATTCTACATTGCCTTAAAGACCTGGACTGCGCCATAACCTCACAAAATTGACCTCTCTAGAAAGAGACAACGCTACTTTATGGACAATACCTGTCAAAAAGACTGGAGATTTTTCTCTCTTTCACGCTTTGCAATCAATAATTATTTTTTTAATTGAAAGGGATGGCGCGGTCTAGGTCTATACGTCAATGCTATTCTAGACCTTTTATTTTTTTCTTGTTGTTTTTGCAATCTTTGTGCTTGTTTTCGTTATCTTTACTCGCATGAGGTCAAACCGGCCCGGTTAGACCTCACGCGAGTAAAGTTCACTCCTAGAATCAGTAGCCACTTATTCGAGACCATGCACAATCAATAAAGAATAGTGGCCCTATTCGAGAATAGTACCACCGTTTCTCATGGAATAAAGAGAGCGGCTATTGTAAGAATATTAAAATGGCGTCTCAAACTGTCATTTTGAACTCTGCGCACGCAAAGAATTATTTTTACACAAAATATTATAATGTAACGTCTAAACGGATTTGATTGAAAAAAGTGATAGTGATGAAGAAGTTATACCTAGACGTCCAAGGTGAATAAATAAACAAAGAATTTATTTAAATACTAAGCACGATAATTGTGATATCGCTATCAGGTTCGCAGCTCATTGCGAATATATTGCAGCAAAATGTCAAATCCAGACTACCATATAACCCCACCATGTCCCACGTTGTCGCCGTGGTGGGGCTTGCATGTCTCGATGATCTTTGCAGTTATGCCGGTAGAGCTACTCTTGCCGGACAGGTCAAAGGGGAGAGACCAGACTAAGCGGGACTTTAAAAATACCAAAGTCGATAGCGACGTTTTATGCAAATCCAAGATAGGCCGTTTTATGCAAAATATTTTTGTGTGGCATTTTTTGTGCCATGGCTGTTGTTTTCTCCATGGTGCTCGTTGTCCATATCCTAAGCTATTAATTGCAAAAAAACTTACCCTAGAGTCCAAAAACATACACAAACCTAAAGTTTAAATATATACAAATAAACAATAACTGATTTCTTAAAAATATATTTGAGAGCTGTAAAAATGGCGGCAAACACGGCTACGCTTTTAATAAGAAAAAATACATGATAACTGGTTCAGAACGAGACTTTGTGATTCAGAGAAGAAAACTTGAAAGAATACAAACTCGAAACTGTTAGAAAATAAACTTGAAACTGACGAATACACAAAATGTGCGAGCCATAATCCCTACCGAGTAATAACGAACGAAGAGAAAAAACAAAAGAAAACAAACGAAAACCAGAAAAATTGCTCCCGCTAAGTTCGAAGATCCCGCCTTTTTCATTCTATTACCCAAAGAGAATTTATCCGAGAGTTAGTCCTATTTTTGACAATTCATCATGAATGTTGCCACAATAAATAAAGTATACCTAAGCTACTTACAAACGTTCGAAACAGCACACAGAGACAACTTAGAACAAAAACCAAATGTATGGAATATGAGCGAATTAGCACTACCAACGCTGACATTTAGACGAAAGCAAACAACAATTTGTGTCAACATAAGCAGTTATTTATCTACCACTGATATATCGGATTGTTTTATATGCAATTAAAAGTGTTTATTCCCGATCTATAAACGCAAATTTGGACTCATTCAATCATTATCAATGTGAAAACGGCAGCGTAGTTAACAAATTCATGAAAATCACTAACAACATAGAGTGAAATCTGAGGCAAAAAAGGACAAAGACAAAATAACCTAACAGGGTTTTGTTTCTTACAAGTTTCCATTAGATACGGAAAGGTAAGTGAACTATTCAATGTCATGGAAGTAAAAGTCTATCTCTTTACATTAATATAGGTTTACAGTAACTTATTTTATTCCCTTTGTATTCCTTTATAAAGTCGTGATAGTGCTGGAAAAAATGTTATCGATAAACTTGGCTTGTAACGATTTGACCAAAAAATTGCAGATTAAAATTTATAATAAGTACGTGTTATATTATTATACATTTTTTTTTCAAACATTTTAGCTGATCGGAAAGTTACATGTTGGGCCTTAACGATATTTCAACTAGACTATTTTCATGCTTCAGGATGCATGTGACAAACAATATTATATAATCAATAAGCAATAACCTAGACCAACAACGTTCTAGGTTCAGCGTCATCAGCCCGTATTGGTCCACGACTTGACATAGAATTCTCCTTCAATCTAGGTAATCACTTAGGTCACATTACAAAGTTGCAAGTAATGGGTTAAGGTTATTGGAAAAGAGTAGGTACCTTGCATAAGTGTTATTGAGAAATTAAACTCTGTTTAAAATGTTTTTGAAATAATGTTACACTGACTGAGTGATTATTATAAAAGGAAAACCCACTTGAAAGTTCACCTGACTCACTGAAACTAAAATAAACACATGAAATACGTGTTTTTTTTTTCAGTTTTTCATATAAAGATTTTTTTTGCAGAACTGAGCCCATGCAAAACGCAAAATTGTAATCTATGATCATGAAAGTGAGTACAAATCAATATTGTACCTATTACCTTTAATCTTTTTATCTATTTATTAAATACAAAAACAAAATTAAACTTTTTGTTGGTCTTACTTAACTCAAAATAGCTAAACCTTCGCTCTAAATACTTGAATAGTATAAGAAAAAATAAGGAATGAGCCGAGCAATTTAAAACCTCCAAATGGGTGGTTGTGGTTACATAATTTCTTAATTATTAACTTTACTTTTTCATTCATTCAGATTGAACACCAACTCATAAAGAGTATAATTAATATAAACAATATAAATAGGTAGGTCATAAAAGGCCTTAGGTATATAGTTTTATTTAACAGACCTTTAGATGAAAATGACCAAAACCAGAATTTAACAGGTCTCAAACGCTATGGGTGATTAGTAAAGTTTTGTTTAAATATTGTTTCTTTTTTTTCAGAACCATAATAGAAATTCGCACTGGAATTATTTTATTCTTGTGACTGTTCCTGTCAACTATTAAATAAATAAAAACATAATACGAGGTTTCATTTCATGTACATAATAACTAATAATAAAATTTATTATATACTTCTCAAGATGTTCCTTAATTTTTCATTCTATCGATAAAATAATTCTATCGATATTTAATGATCGGTGCCTAACGTTAGAGCTACTATGTTAGCACAATTGCTGACGTCTCTAAATATCGTTTTAAGGTTGGTAATGCTAATTCGCTCAAACATTGGTTTTTGGTTAGGGAGTCCCAACTCTTATTTTAACCGCTTATTGCGAACATCTACGAGACTCCTAAGCGGTTTTCGCGGTGCTCTCAGTTGCGGCTGCCACGTCCAGTTTACGTCTATCTCACCGCAAAAATGCCACAATCGTATTGCGTAGCAATATATGACCGATTCAACATCGGAGCTTACATTTTTTAAACTCCCTAGCTCCAGCTAATCTTGAAGGTAGGCAAAAAAAAAAAATCTTATATGTTCCAATATACACTGCGAGCACTGTTCAGTGCTTTTACTGGGGAGATATTCGTTCCGATATGACTGACAATATACAACGCAGTATCCTTGGGAAATATGTGACGTCACAAATTGTCGATATTTTTGTACTGTAAGCACTGGTGTTTTCGAGGTAGGGTGCTCGATACTTTGATCACGTGATTAACAGCGACCAGAAATTGAAATTAATTCCATTTATTCAGACATTAAGCAATTCATTCAATTGATAATTACCGGTCGACTGTTCTCCTTCTGCTCCAGACTATAGCCCTCTCATGGCGTTAGGAGATTTGTGTTCCAGCATAAAACGTAGGAGAAACACGCGCCGCGATGGTTACATTATCACGATTAGCTGAATATCGTAAAAAATTATGTATTTATGTAAGTATGTTTAATTGGGATTTGTTATACTATTCTTTTTTTTAGTTTTTGTTTGTTTGTATGTTCTATCTACAGGTTTACTGCACCTACATACTACATTTCTACATCGCCCTAAGGTAGACTGGCAGAGAATGCTTTTAGCATTAAGTCCGCCTCTGTACAATTATGTGCATAAAGTTTTAAATAAATAAATAAAATTACCACCTATCGACATACCTACTTTCGATGGTAATACTGAAAAATGGCCAGTATTTTATGAATCTTTTAAGACAAACATACACAATAATACTCAACTAGTGGACTCGCAAAGCGTTAAAAATAATAGCTGGTATAATTCCCACGGGCACAACATTATTTGGGATTAGATTGGTCAAAAAATACCAAGATAAATAAAAGCTGGTTCCAAATCTTTAGTAAGGAGTGTGTCATACTTGTACGTTAAAATTATTGTACAATGGACCGTAATTATCGCACGTTGCAAACGAGAGGGCCATAATGTCAGTAGGCCTACTCTCTTTCTTAAAAACGAAATTCATGAATTTTCGTTTACTTAAATTTCTTGAGTTTACGGGGACTATTCTAATTAATTTTTGAATAAGCACAAGAAGTTCGAAATCATGGACAATTTTCTGGAACGACTGAATTAAATAGATGTTCTTGGCTTTGTATATCACCACCTCATTTTTGATCGAAACTTCGTTTTCATTGAATTAGAGTAGGCCTCCAGGAATCATATAGAACATACAATAAGAACCGCCGAGAGACAGAGAGAGGAACACGCTTTCTTAACAATTGCACGAGCTTAAGGCAGAAGTGATGATTTAGCATTAACAATAATAGAAAACGTTCTTGAGTGTTTAGCCAACTAAAATACAGCAATAGTAACAACCTAACATTATACATTATTTTACTACAGTATGTACCTCAAACATGCCGTATGTCACGCGTGTCCATTACGCGTAGACTTTTACCCTGTAATATATTATTAATATTTTAAAGATATATTTTTTTAATGATTTAAAGAAAATTACCTAGAAAATAGTAATTCCATGGACGAGAACTAAAAATTACCCCTGAGTACCCTCAATTATTTATATCAATATACAGGACTTTCAGAAAATTTAGCTGTCACTTTTTACTATTTTAGAAGTGATTGCGGGTATTAAACAGTATGTTTGCCATTTTCCCAAAACCTACTGATGCGAATTGAATGGGTTTGAATGGTTTCGGTATTCGATTGCTTCTATTTCTAGAAAAAAAAATGTACTAAACATTGTTGTAATATATGAGAGAAAGTCAGTGAATTTTCCATAAATAGGTAATGTCCTTGATTTTTTTAGCCTAGATTTTTCATAACCATGAATAAAATGTACACATACTACTACTACTATGTAACAATAGTACACATAGGTACTAGTCATTCTTGGAGTACCTAGATATTATTGCCTCGACTTGTCATAAAGCCTATAAATAAATAAAACTTTCCATTGTAGAGAAACGACACATGCACGACACTGCTGGGCACGGTCCCCCTAGTAAAACCTATTTAAGTTACTAGATCCGCAGTAAGGCTTAAAAGTACGCAGAGTAGGTACGCTGCTGCCGGTCCTGCGGTGTGAAATCCCTTAGTCGCCTTGACGACACCCACGGGAAGAGATGGGGTGGTACTATTCTTAAGCACCTACCGGTACCTAGCCGATTGCGATGCTTGATTCACCGCAACATGCAACATTCCGCCGCGAGACGAGTCTTTGCCGTCATTTAATATTAATTTTAAGTCGCATTCTATTGCGGTTTTGCTTTCGACCGCCCAAGTGTATGCTGTTAGTTAAAACAATAGTAAAAAGATTATTCGTTTTTTAATAGATAACGCTTCGCAAAATAATTTAATTATGTTAGACTGTTGCACATAATTCCGCTTACTAATTCATATGTAAGGGGCGTTGGTCTATCTTCACAATTTGTGAATGTTGAAATCCAGTTACCCACAGAATAAATATAATATTCAAGCGTTAGTCGTAGATTACATCACTGATCAATTACCCTCGCATTTTATAGAAATCTAGCTGTCCCGCGCAACTTCGTCTGCGTAAATTTTCCCCGTTTTTGCAACATTTCTCATTGCTGCTCCGCTCCTATTGGTCGTAGCGTGATGTTATATAGCCTATAGCCTTCTTATTCCTCGATAAATGGGCTATCCAACAGTAAAAGATTTTTTCAATTCGGATCAGTACCGCGTTGAGATTACCGCGTTCAAACAAACAAACTCTTCAGCTTTATAATATTAGTATAGATCACGACACGAAGCACCTACATAATTTCCCTTTGGCAGATCTTACTTGGAACATTCCGGGAATGTCCTATTTTAAGATAAGCGCTATGCCATAATCGCTGTGTAATCGTGCCGACCAGGGGTATTGGATTCCTGGTTAAAGACGGTTACGAGACACCGGAGGACGGGCAGCAGCGTCCTCTGCTTACCTTGAAGCCTAAGTGCAATCGCCAACACACCCGCCAAGCGTGACGATTATGGCAATTACCTCCAGGATCTACAATAAGTACCTAGCTTCTACTGGAGGGACCCGTACATGTCCCACTGCAGGGTTCGGGCCGTACCCAGCAGTGGGATATCATATGGGTTGATATGTGCATACTACCTATTATAAATATATAGTTAGTGGTTAATGTATCACATTTACTACGCGACTTTGTCATTATTCATAGTGCATAGCCATTATGCATAAATCTCGAAATTTGAACAACATAAATACGTTTAAATGTGACCAAAAATAGGTATTCATACTGAAACAACTCATTCAGTAGGTAGATCGTAGGTAATTATAATTTTGAAAAATATACCAACTAGTAACTAAACGACGAACTATGGCAACTAGTTGTAAATACGGGACAACATAAAAATGGTTACGTGTTGAACCGGTTTTGTATAGTTACAGTCAGTATGCTTATCAGGTAGATAAGTGTAACTATACAAAACTCAAACAATATTTGCTCGAGACTTCGAAATTTCCAATTCATTAATTTAAAAAAATACTCGAATTTTCGAGTTTGTTTACTAGTTTATTCATAGTCAAAGAGAAGTTGTCAAAAATGTATAGTTCGTTTGCAACTCTATGTAGGAACCAACCAATTTATTCCGGTCTTCCTTACATTACATGATCCTATCGTTTAGATGACACCGACATTATTAACATTATTTAATAAATAGGTACCTACCTATTTATTAAATAATAATGTCGGTGTAATAATACTTATCTAATATTCCTCATTGTTAACGTCACCACCTTAATTTTATTTGGAAAAGAATATTTTATAATAATATTTTTTTATAATATTTAATATAATTTAAATTTAATTATAAATTTCCCAAAAGGTACTTATGTCAGTAGTTACCTACCTCTATTAAGTATATCGAGTATGTTTATAAATGCATACAATTAGGTAAGTAAATATGCTTCACGAAAAAATCGTTGTGTGAGTAATCTAGGATTAGTAGATTTCACACGCAGAAATGAATCTGCCCTAAGTGATATTTTTAAAACTAGGTACCTATTTACTCCTTTTTGGCAAACTGTGCACTGTCGGATTACCGTTTGGTGATCGATAACGTCATAATAAACAAGCATGTGTGTTCTCTTAAGTTAAATCTAACCAATTCTATCACAAATAACCTAGGCAATCATATATAATTACCTTCCACTTTTAATGGAAATACTTACCTACCTAATTTAGACTAAGGGATTATATTGCTTTTAGTATAGGAATAACCTAGACACGTACCTAGTTTTCTTAACTATTTTATTACCTACCTTATTAGTGCTGTTAGCTGCTTTATACGCCCTATGTTATACACGCTTATTGTCAGAAATCGCGGAATGTCAGATACGCAAAAAGTAAGAAACGCATACAGATTCTAAACTACACTCTTCATCAAAAAAATCGAAACACCTCGTGAGCGTGAAAAAAAAACATACACATTTTTTTAATAGACTACAAAACCTTATGTTTTGTAGTCTATCAAAAAAATGTGTATGTTTTTTTTTTCTTGTGTTCATATTTGTCGTCATTCGTTTATTTCCTACAGGAGGACTATGGCTCGCACATTCTGTGCATCTGCCAATTTGAAGTTTTGTATTCAATGTTTTGATTAACTTGAAAGCTTGTAAAATGTAGACCGTAGTAATAAATTTCTTTAGGAAAGCTTGTTTCGTTGTAAGATAGGATAGAGGATTATAGGTAGGAGTTAAGGAATGAAAGTTAAGGAAACGAATCACTTATAAAAATGAAGATTATATGATGAATCGGAATTTAGGAAATGGATCAAGAGAGTATGACGAGACGATATGACAATAGAATATTATTTGGATGTAGATACAAACAATAACATATACAGAGATACCCACTACTTTTAGTATAAATAAGTACACATTTACAATCTTATTTTATTACAGTGAATATAATTAGAAATAATATTATATACATAAGAGTTAAAGGAATAAAGAAGACATTTTACAGAAGTTGGAAACGGTATACGGATGGATATTATATCATTTATGAAGGAAGATCGGTCATATTTCGGGCAGGAGAAGAAAATGTGGTCCAAATCCCCAAAGTCCAAATCCACAAGTGCAATTATACAAATGTTACATTTTTTTATTATTTGGATAATTTTTAGCTTTTTTTTAGGAACTGCACTTCTCCAGTTCCATTGTAATATCATCGGTGGATCCGTTATTACTGACAGGTAATGGAGCTGTAAACGTGTGTGGTTTTTATTATTAGGGTTTAATGAACAACCATTTTGGGGAGAAGGAATTTTATATTCAATAATTATTTGTTGATGAGCCTTATGATTGTATCCCTTACTTTGTTTGGGAGGTGGATGACGGTTTACGAATATTGTTTTTCTATGAAAAGTGAAGGAATGTGTGGTAGAAGTGAAGGAATTGGTGGTGATAGTTGGCGGATGCGGGGGTAGGGAGTGTGCTCACAATATTAGCATATGATTTAGGGGCAATTGGGAACAATTGGGCTGCTTCACTGTATGAGACGTTTTTTTCAGCCATTGTACTTTTAATTCGCTTTTGACGGTCAAATTCTGGACATGATTTATTAATTGCAAAATGGTTCCCGGAGCAATGACAACACAGCATCATTCTCCTCTCCTACATCGCACATATCTCCTCTGTGACCAGAGCCGCATTTATAGCATTTAGGTTTTGATCGGCACTGCTGTTTGGTGTGCACAAAACGGCAGCTGTTATAGCATTGGATGGTGGGGTAGGTACGTATATATTTGCACTGGTAGTGCATTGTTACATATGTACACTCTTTGCGGCTCTTGCTGAACCTGTCCATCAAAAGTCATTACTACGTTTTGTGTAGGTTTCCAAACGATGCTACCGTCTTCAAAATGTATTTAATTAATTCTTCTCACTTTGATAACTTTACCGCATCCGCTAGGTACTGACGTATTTTCAAGTACGTCTTCTACAGTCAGACGGCACACCACGGACAAAGCCCATTCGCATCACTTGGAATGATGGTATAAAGGCTTTTAGCTTGTTATGAACTAAGCTATGGCTACTAATAAATAAATTGGCATCACGATAATCAGAGAATGCAAAAGATATTCTGTTTCTACCATTTTTTTAATAGAGCCGTTAATTATATTAATAAAGGTAAGTATTTTGATTTAAGAACTTGCCTAATGAAACTGGATGCAGAGTGGTTCCATCATCAGGTGTTTTGGTTTCTTTTTGGACATGAACAATGAATGGACCAATACCTGTGGACTCATAACTAGTCTTTTCTATAGGTACAAAACCCTGGCGATCAGGATACTAGAGGTTGTCGCCGAATGGTTGGAAATTGAATCATCTGTGGATTGATAGTTGGGATAGTCTCATGAGGTAGAAAAAGATTGCTTGTATTATTATTATCACTTGACTCGCTATCCGCGCAACTACACCCTCTTTTCCCGTCTACTGCCCAACTGTGCTTCCTTTTTTTCATGTTACATTTATTGCAAATTTTGCTCTGCCTTGACATTTTTATCCTGTACCTATATAATGAATGAAAAAAACAATACGCGTAAATGAAAAAAAGCTTAAAAACAGTTTATTTAATAACTGGTTTTCCCTCACCGGGCTCTTATTACTGCTTCCATACGGTCCCTTATCGAACGGATGAGATTCACGATCAAATGTTGTGGAATGTATTCCCATTCTTTGGATTATTTATGATATTTTTATTATTATTGGATTACAACACGTAGCTGGCTAAGAGTTTCTAGGCCAGGATCTCTTGCTTAAATTCGTCTTTTTAAACTATCCAATATGTTTTATGGGATTCATGTCAGGGCTTCTTGCTGGCCATTCCATAACAGAGATACCAACTTCTGTATGATAATCTCGTATTATGGCCGCAGTGTGAGCCCTAGCATTCTCATGGATGAATACGAATTCGTCGCCAATAAAATGTGAATAGCGCATCACATGAGGCTTGAGACATTGTTCGACATAACGATGAGAGTTTAATGTAGGCAGACGAGGTCCAGATATGAAGACAAGGTCTGCCTTACCGTTCGTGCTAATGCCTTCCCCTACTGTCCACGAACCGCCGCCATAGCTCACTTTTTGCTGAACGCAGCAATGTGCATAGCGTTCTCCTTTTGGTTTGTACACCTTGTTCCTTGCGTCATTATCAAGCACCATAATTTTACACTCATCCGAAATAAAAAACGTTGCTCCACTGTCATACCTTAATTTTGCACGTGAGCACATAAATTAAATTAAATTTTGATCGCGCTTTAATTATGAACGTGAGCCACGTTCAAAATTAAAGCGCGATCTTTGATGGTCTGCTGTGAATTTCGGCCCATTTGCTGGCTCGTGTGGTACTAGTCCACGTTCCTTCAACCTTCTTCTAATCGTAGAGTCACTTACAGCTACAGTTCGTACAATACGGAGCTGTTACAGCAGTTGAAACGCATTAAGACGTAGATTTCGCAAAGAAACTGTCACGAAATATCGATCATCTC
Source organism: Herminia tarsipennalis (assembly GCA_945859575.2). Lineage (NCBI taxonomy): Eukaryota > Metazoa > Arthropoda > Insecta > Lepidoptera > Erebidae > Herminia > Herminia tarsipennalis. Next base: position 25,827,447 of record OX243831.2, on the reverse strand, counting down.
ATTCAAAAGTAACCCGATTCCCAGATCCTGGACGGCGCATGAATAACCCAGTCTCCCGATAGCGTTTGAATTCTCTTTGAACAAATGACAAGCTTAAATGTAAGCTTGCAGTATTTTACAAGCTGACTATGCCCAGAATCCAGCAACGCTACCACTTGGGCGGTTTTTGAGGGTGAAGTATCCAAGTGTTTTAGAAAAAATCTTATAATCAGATGTAAAAAAAGCACAGTGAAAAATAAAAAGTTTAAAGTTAAGCGCAAATTTTGGTTTTTGCAAGATAAATGTACTCTAGATCTAAACACACTTAGAACACAAAATAATGCTTTATTTTTCTAAAGAATAAACAATTTGGAATTTTCGATACCCCTGTAAAGCCCAAACTGTCAGCTGTCAAATTATGTATTTTTATAAGGAATTCAAATTCATTCTAACAAAAGCGATAAAAAAAAAAGTGTTTCGATTTTTTTGACGAGATGTTTATATTATTTTTCGTTTACTTCAAGTGCATTTGTACCTACACCACTTAGTGTTGGTCAATTGAGGGAAGTGCAAATTATCGGCACACTGAAATCTTCTTCCAGGTATCTTTATTCTATCATAATCCTATCCGATCCTACTACGTCACTACTGTACGATCACTCTCACTTCATCTCGGACGCTGTGCTCTCGTGAAGGCAACTACGCCCTTCCTGGCTCTTGGGACAAGACTCTACGTCTTTGGGATTTTGCCGCCGGAAAAACTACCAGGCTTTTTAAGGAATATACTAAGGATGTCCTGTCCGTAGCTTTCTCAGTAGACAACCTTCAGATTGTCTCTGGCTCCCGAGACAAGACTATTAAGCTGTGGAAACCACTCGCCGAGTGCAAGTACACCATTCAGGATGATGGCCATTATAATTAGTTATCTTGTATCAGATTCTCCCCGAATCATGCTAACTTGGGTAACTATTATGGTTACCTGAACGCGGTCTCTGTTGCGGATGATTAAACTGACAGAAATCAGAGATGGTGTTTTATTAACATATCTCTTGATTCTTATCTTCCCTTAAGAATCAAGCATCATACATAAGTTGTCACCTTTTTTGGGCCACTTTCAAGTATCTGGCGGAAGTTATGGCTAGCAGGAAGTGTCTGGCAATGCTAAAATAATATTTTTTTTAAATATTTTAAACCATATAATATGAAAATCAACTGTCAGAAAATAAGATAACTTAGTCCGTTTTTATCTTACCTTTCTCACCTGGTACCTGAAAATTGGCCGCCTATACAACTTAGCTGGTATGCTAGCATTGAGTGTACATATAAACACTAACCGAAGCCCCACATTTTATCTGTCAGAAAATAAAATAGGTCTGGAACGCGTGAGTTTCTGACTATTTGCGAATTTGACAGTTTGCAACAAAGTCGTATAAAACTTCGTAATAGATCTAACATTATGCGTGTCTGACTTGAGTATTTGACATAGGGCGTATAAATCTCTTGGCTTTCTAATAATTCTTGCCCCGGAAATTAATTTAATGATGGATACAGCATTTTTAACTAATCATTGATGATGTTTTCTACAAAACAAAGATAGATTTGGTATAACTTACATTATTTCTCCTTCACGTAGGGCGCTTTTCAGTTACCTTCTTTAATTAAAGGAGTCTAGGCACTCCCTCTACTGCTTGTGGTGGTTGTACCTATATTGGGGGTTGGTGGTAGAAATACAATACGGGGGTTTTTATAAATATATAGATACATAAAACTATACACGAAGGAGGAATATGTGACAGTCGCAAGTGTTGACCGGGCCGCCCGATTCTGGTATCCACTTTTATTCAATAAGCATTAAAGGCATTATAAAAATAATGATTGGAATAAAACTCACAACAATTTCATAATTTATTATTAGTCATATATTTTAAGAATTCTAAAAATCTGCCTTTCAATACAAAATGGAAGTAATAAGAATGTCTGAATAATAGGATTGACAACTCGCCGTCGGTAATACATCAAATAATATATTCGTTCGGTATGCCAAGTGTGTAGTTCTCAGTAGCCTGATGCCAGTTTATATATCAACAAACAATTACAAATAAAACATAAATAGCAGAAGATCTTTTTAGTTTTTTATTCAACTATAGTCGCATGACATCCTAAACTGGCGCCTAAGAATACGCACTAGGCAGTACATTATATCGCCGTAGAGCCCGAACGCAGACACTAGCCGCAATGTTGCATCGCACAATAATCGTTAGGTAGGTATACATTTTTTAAATATTACACAACTCAGCGATGGACGCCACGGCGCAATGTATTTGAACACACGATACAAGTTGGTTAGTTGATCAATGATCACACAGCACAGTATAAATATGAACTATTAGAAATACAACAGCACAAAATATGTTTGCTGCAATGCAAATATTGTGTGAATGAAATACAGAGGTGCAAATGCACTGCGAATCATAACGAGGATATACCGCGCTGTGTGGCTCAGCTTATAATTCTTGGCGCTCATTGATAAACATGTCAGCATATAAAATAGGCTACAGCAAAATCGCACTTCCTTAGTCCAACTGGTTATATAAAATTATTGTTTTGTATCATAGGCGCAAAGTTAAAATAATGGCTAATGCATCTGGATTCTTGAACCTTATGTCGTGAACTCGTGACGACTCTACTTAGCACTAATACAACTTTGAATGTATTAAACAATAACAATTCACACTGGAAATAAGTATATTCATAGCTCAATCATAGGTACAAAGAAACAATGACTGATGGGTATACCCAATTTATTAAAAACTTAGATTAGTGTTAAAAAGAAAAAAAAAAGAAACTGTTAGAGAAGTTTTTAAATAAACATGATTTTACAAATATTAGCTACAAATTATTAGGTACAGATCAGGGTTTCATTGAGCAAATTCTGATGGAGAATTGTTTACAAAATATCCAGTAGAAGCGTGTGTCCCATTTTTTTTTTGGTAGAAATAGTAAAATAGGGCTGATAAACAGTGCTTGATTATCAGGAATGAACGTTATTGTAGGTACTGCTATTGCATATGAATGAAATGAAGGACCTTTTTAGCCCTTTTGTAGAGATAATGACCACTTTAACAAACAATCTCTCTCAAAATAATCCTTTCCCTAATTGAATAAGCAACTTCGTACGTAGTTGCAGTAGACTACGAAATAGATTAGCTATATCTATAAATAAATAATGCTACTGTATTTTCAAAGCAGTTTGGTACTGCTTGTATTGGAGTCGTGAATATTAGAGAAAAGGATTGTTTTCAGATAAATTACCTGCAATATGAGATTTCTGAACTACTGGCATTATCGTAGGTCTTGGGACAAACATGACCAAATTCAAACTTATTTTTACTTAATAGATACTTGGTAATGACAAATAATGTGCCATTCCGTCGGTCTGCGTTGATGCTATCGCTATCGGTGAAGAGCAATTCGTAGGACAATTCTGATACCGCTGAATGTTTGCTTGAATTGAGAGACTCCGACCACAACTCTCAGAACGATAGTATTTTTACTTCACGCATAAGCTCACACTTTTTTTTTGTCACTACGAAGACAAAATCCTTTTCTACCGTTACCTGCTAAATTTAGCAACTTCGCCGCCACTATGTATCTGCATTAAGTAAAGCGCGAATCATTAATTAATGGTATAACATTGTTATGCTTTTTAAGTCTTTATTCACGAAATAGCCGGGCAGATACGCATTATAACAAATAAATACTAAGATGATTATCAACAATTATATTATTCGCTTCAGCAACATATATTTTGTATAGCTTTACACACGTAACTTGGCAGATTTTATACGTAAAGACTTAGGCACAATAACGCACAGCTGTGCCAAGTTAGGGAGTAGAGCTATTCAGGTGATACGGAGTGTTATGTGGCGGAAAAAAGGAGTTTAGGTTAAGCCTAATCTTGGATCTATGAAATATATATGCCTTGCAATATAAGTTTAACAAAACGAGCTAAGCTTTTACTAATTTCAGGAGTGAGAAAATATCACCGCGATACAAAAATATGTAAGAACTTCATTAAAAGATATCACAAACATATTTAAACTAAAATATACATAATAAATGACCATTGTTAAAGAAATTATCTCACATGCTATTGTTAGTTCAGCGACTGCATATTTTCAAAGTTGATATGAGCAGTAGTAACGTCACTTAAGTCTGGTGCGCAAGTGACCGGGCATAATCTATAAACCGCGAATGGCTATTGAAAGGATTTAAGGGGGTAACTACCAAAGATAACCTGTTTGAGGATTATATCAATCTTTTTAAATAGTGCATTTTGGAAACTAAAAATGAACGTCACCGAGATAGAACGGGGAGGATTCATGAATAGCTGCATTAAGTTACGAGTCGAGAGAAAGTAAAAAGGCAAAGTATACATTACAGTGAATGAAGATCCAACAGCGGGTAGGAGTAAGACGTGAATGTCGCGCATGTTTGCCGCGCTTACGACTCCGCTCACCATACTGCACTTTATTACTCGTGGTAGTTTCGGGAATTAAAGGTTAAAACTGGTAACTTTATCGCCAATTCCTGTCCCACCTACCACAAAGTAGGTACTCGTACTCTAAGGGTCTGCTGACAAAACGGCACGGTCTCGCAAACGGCGTCATTTCCACGTGGTATTTCATGTTGTTTTCGCTGTCTGTATCGGTATCCAACTTATATAACTTAAATAATCCAATCTGTCTGTTTGTTGATCTAAGCACATCGTATGTAAAAATCAACTGACGTTCGCCCAAAACCCGAACCGAAGTACACAGGCTGGAATGGCTTTAAAGGATAAGTAAGTTTTTTTTTTAAATACAAGGCAGTACAAAAATTAACATATTATAATTTATAATAGTAAGTAGTAGTGTAGACTAGTGTAGTATATAGCACTATAACTAGATCATAGCACACATTGTAATTATGAGATAAATAAACTAAAAAGTTTGAAGTAAAAAAAAAATCGGGTACTTGTAATTGCATAGGAAGGAAGTAATTAAGTGATGACTTTGTGAATTAATAAAAATGCAATGCACTGAAAGGGAATGGTTAACGCAATTACATGAAGTAGTCTAGAGATGTTGGACTTCCTGACTTGGTCAAACTTGTCAAGACTGAAGTTCTTTGCAACGCGATGCAAGAACCGACATTAGCTAGGTATTAACCCTACCGCCTTACAACGGAATAAAGTATTACCTAAATAAGGCAAATTTTTCAATGCGTCTTATTCAAGTTGTTCCAAATTATACCTCTTATATTTTTATTATAATAGATCTCTATTAGAGTTTAATTTGATTACTATATCACTTAATTTCTATAATGTCAAGGCGATAGTGTCTCTCAATGTATCTTTATGTCATTAAAATAGGTAGGTACTGCTACTATTCCGTAACGGTAGGTAGGACTTGTATAACCTTAAAATATTTGTACTTAAAATACCTACTTCTCTCTAAGATCTAACACATATCTACAAATAATAACATTACGAATACAACAAACGATTATTTGACAATATAGTTTAAATATTATTCTAACTACAATGTACCTAAGCGAAACTAACTTGCCTACTTTTTGTAACAGATATCCCTAATTAACAAAAAAAACAGAACACCGTATAGTAGCCACACATGCAAGTAAACTCGTAGGTAAATGCTGGGCTCTGCAAACCTCAGTGTCGAACAAAATCGGACTGAAACGTGGCTTGAATGACCGGTCACACGTCAAGTAAAACCGTGCAAACCAAATTTGCACAGTCCAATCCTTACCAAGCGCATTTTTGTAACGTCTTGCGGCTAAAACGTGCGTTCTTATCACTTGTCTAGGGGGGCTGATGTATATCCGTAGTAACAAACAGTAAATGAAGGAACCAATACAAGAAGAAGCACTTCAAACATTCACTAACGAATGGAACTTCGAAACTGAAATTCGTCATAGGGATCTCGACAAAAATAAAGAAATACCAAGATGAAACTAAATAAACTTCAAAACGGAGGTGTAGTTTGTTGTTGTTGGTAGATATGATAATACCTACTTACTCTTCTTGACTTGGTTGAAATGGTCGCTCTCTGAGCCGACTGAGCGAAGGCTCAATCGTTCAGGTTCATAATATCCATTTCCCGAAACGTCCAATTCTCGGAATGTCCATTTCCCGTAATCTATACTAGTATTATAAAGCTGAAGAGTTTGTTTGTTTGTTTGAACGCGGTAATCTCAGGAACTACTGATCCGAATTAAAAAAATATTTCACTGTTGGATAGCCCATTTATCGAGGAATGCCATTTATCGACCAATAGGAGCGGAGCAGCTATGAGAAATGTTGCAAAAACGGGGAAAAAATTACGCAGACAAAGTTGCGCGGGACAGCTAGTAATAAATATTTGAGAATGTGGTAATTGTCATCAAATATTTATTTATACGATTTTTAATACTTATGTAACTAAGTCGAACTGTATAAACAGTTACAAAATTTAGGTACAATTATATTAGTCAATGTGAAACACAATATTCAAAGGTTTCTATAAGGTTTATTGCACATAATAAAAGAAGCTGTGATTTGTTACTGTTGGGTAGGTATACTTACATAATTGAAAAACGCTTAAAGGAAGACTTGTTAATAATTACATTCTAATTTTTTTGACACTGTGACATTAATACATGATTTGACATTTAGGGAACCGGCTGTTGTGGATATTGGCCATTTTGAGAATTAGACATTTTGGGAGTTGGATATTTTATAAACCGTTAGACATTATGAGAATTGGCCATTCTGAACCTGAACGAACTCAATGAAGATGTGATTCAATACAGATATTAAAACTTACCTGCACGCTTGCTCGGCGTAAAATAGCGGACTGTATGAAAAGGGTTTATCTTATACCTATAGCCAGGCAAAAGGACGAGGTTACCATCGATAACGGGCAGACCAAACCAGAATATCTGGCAAGCATTTACAAAGGCTAAGTATACAGGGGGACGATTTAATCAGACGAATCCTTGCAGGGAGAGTGACCAGACCATGATATTGAATCGATTTAAAAAAAAAGTACATTTATCTTAAATTTAAATTCAACTCCGAAGATTCGCGCGACAACGGCTACCGCACTTCAACGTGTGACCTTGTACTTTACCGAGCGAAAAGAGTTATTATCTATCACCATAATACATAATACATGTTAGTGCCCACATGTTTTATAAAATAAGATGTACGTAGGTTATTTCAAAAATTTCGGTTCTGTTTCATATTCTGAACACCCCGGCAAGGATTCGACTGACTAAATCGGCACCCTGTGGAAACCTCAAACAATTTTGCTGCGAAGTTTAACAGTAAGGTTTGTGTCAGCTGTGTGCATTACATTCTTTCCAGCATATTTTTAAATATACATCTGCTCTGTATGAATATATTTAGAATATGTCTTCAGCAACTAACAATTAACTGGGTACAATTAGATTTCTATCGACGTTAAAGATACCTAACAAACAAATACACACAAACACACACTCAGTGCACGTTATTATTACCGTGAACATACAGAATTATGGCCCAAATCCTATATATTTACAAGTGTTTATGTCATACAAAATGTACTGACTATAAAAATATGAATTATAGGTACTATACTATTGTATATAACTTCAGCATGCGGTATTACAAATTTAAATATACCCCTTGTTGTTATATGTATATCTAATAATATAAATCTTGTAACAGTATTATAAGTGAATAAATAACATAATGAAATAGTCCTACATATCTATATTATAGAGCATAACAGCTATAATAGATCTATTCAAAAATGTTAATTACAATTTACTTATCTTTAAATTGGTGTTACTGTTGTAATGAGGGTATCTGAGTCGTACTTTTTCTACTTAAACGGTTAGTAGGTAATTCATATCCGGACTCCTAAATCGAGTACCTCTTCTTTCGCTTCATTTCATATTTTTTTTAAGGCTATTAGTATAAAACTTTTAAAATAATTGCTTTTATTATTATTATTATTCTCTACTACTATAACTACTGTCCATCATTATGAATCATCGTTGTCCTAACAATTGAATTCATGAATGTAACAAAACATATCATTTAGATTTTGGAGTCCGAAAGTGTATTACAAAGTGTCAACAGACGCTTTAATTTGGTTGTATCTGACCTGTTTGCATATGAAGGATGTTCGCAAATCTTTACCATAAGCCTACGTATTAAAATGACAAGCGCTCAATCGATGGGCGTTTTGTTAACGCACGTTTACATATTTTTATATCTATCAAGGCGTTCACATGGTAACGTGTAAAGGTTCATTTCCGAGCATCGCGGCCGATCGCGAGCCGCTCGCGGCTTACGACAAGCGGCTGATGCTCGCGGCCGATGCGACAATATTCACAGTGCGCGCGCAGGCCTACGACAGTCGTCGGCCGCGCGCGTCTGTCACTTACCTCAGCCGCTTGTCGTAAGCCGCGAGCGGCTCGCGATCGATCGCGATGCACGGAAATGAACCTTAAGCGTGATGGTAAACATAGGCTTATTGTTTGATTCTTTGATTGAATCGGTAGTTACAAATAGGATCGTCTGATTCGTCTGTTAACATAAATACATTTATTTATTAGGTAGATATATCGTTCATTATAAAGCTTAGCTTATTGCTGAATAATGAAAAGATTATTTGAGTAAATATTGAGCTAGTGCTCAATATTTACTCAAATAATCTTTTCATCTCGTAACAGAAGGTGTAGGAACGTACGAAACGTGCATGGGCGTACTCAGGGGAGGGGGTTGGTATATGAAATATCATTGTTTTTAAACTTTCGCGATTTTTATATATATTAGATATATTTCGGGACTTAATCGCGTGAATTATATAAAGGTACGAACAACCGATCGAATTGCACAGATCGTGGTCACGGGTCCACCCGTGACCACGATCGGTGGGATTCGATCGAAACGTCGGGTAAATAAAAGATTCGTACTTTTATATAATTCACGCGATTAAGTCCCGAAATATATCTAATATGAATTATCATTTGGCATATCCTCTCCCGAAATTTATAAAAAAATGTGGGTATACAATACTTACATATTTGGGCCCGTATTGAGTCTATAGACCACGTTAAGCACCCCCGAAATTTTTTACATCACATAATGCCACGTATCCGCTTAAGTTCCGGTCTCCACCAAATAGATAAAGGAGGAGAGGAGTAGCTGCTCAGTAAGTGTGTAGACCGTCTAGACGCGCCCACATATCTCCATAACACGGGCGTACCCAGACGGAGTGTCGGAACCCCGCCCCCTCCCCCGAAATCCTAATAGGTAGACTTTAAAAGCAAAAACACACAGTACATTTGGCATGTGTTGAGTCAATTGCACACCCTCTCCCCCAGTCTTGCGAGCGATTCGCACTTACCCGGTGTAATACACCGTTCCATTTATCACAGAATACTGACCCTCCAAAAAATGGTCCTAAGTGCGCCCATGCCAGTGTTAAGTAGGTATATTCTTATTGCTTGTGAATTTGTTTTTAATATACTATTTTGAACCTTTGCAAAACATTCACAAAAAAAGTTTATACATAAACAATTAAATGCGAAAAACATATCAATATCACACAGAGATATTAGTACGCCTCAAGCGCATGGTTAATTATATTTGCATATAAACATTGCGGCAACTCTTCAAACTATTATAGTATCAAAATTTAATCACTAAACGGCATAATATCTGAATGGTTTTGGCCATAATGTCAACTGTAATGTTCTGTACTTACAAAGTTAATTACCTACCTACACACCGTTATATTTTGATCGATTTGATTAGTTATTGTAGGTATATCGTTCAAATTTAACAAATTGGTAAGGCATACATGTACAACAATAAATAAGGCTGCTGTGGTACACCTACAAGTTTAGACAGCAAGTCTCAAAAGTAATTTTAATAAAAATATTTACCTTGGACGTTAAATCAAGGCGGGCGCTTCAAATTCACGAGGTCGAGAAAAAGGCAGATATACATTATGAGACTAGCTATCTAACTTGTAATGGGCTAGGTACCGTTCAGGTTTTAACTTCATTTATATCTAAAACAAACGTTGTAAGGCAAGATGAGTATGCGGTAGCAAATAGCTACTAACACACTGCACCATTTCGTCTCAACTGACTATCGACTAGGTAGACGTTAAATTACACAAACATGTGATACATTTTAAAGGCTTCTTCGTAATAAGTAATATCAGTCAGTACTGAAGATCCTAACTGCGTACACGCAAGATTTCGTTATCGCAATCGTTAAACAACATTGGCGTTACTTTAATTTGTTCCAAAATAGCTCCCTAAATTATGGCGGTAACAAATCAAACTTATTCTTTGCTATCAGTAAATCTTATAGTACTCTTTATCTAAAGCTATGCATAGTTCCTTCGCACGAACTAATTTTAGTAAATATAATCACGAGCTCCAACTTCGCAGAAAAAAGCGCCACTACCAACAAGGACCTGAGGCGTTTGTTATCTTGCGCTTACACTTAAATGTGTAATCTTATTGTACCAGTCTTTATTACATAAGATATGATATTTATATAATTAGGTATAAAACCGATAAACCTATACTTAGCCAAAAAAACAAATTTTTAAGCTATTGTGTATGTCCCAAAAATTATTTAATTAGATACTCAATTTATTAGCACTTGAGTAGCAATCATTTAAAAATATGTACCGCCCCGACATTCTTCGGGTTGAATAATTCATCCATTTATCTTTTTAATTATGTCTATGTAAGTGAAACTCACAAAATTCGCATTTTATTTAAATCTTCCAACTAGCTTTGGCTTCGAAAGCAGTATTCAAATGCAACTACTCTAAAACTCGCGTATAAAAATATTTAAAATAAATATTACTTTGGTATCAAAAATATTCATATAATTTATACAGGACAGCTGCCTGTTCCGTACATAGACACAATATGCATGTATTAATATAGTTAGAAACATCTAAGGTTATAAATTATCCGAATTATAGTGAATACCGCATTATAATAAATAGTTTAAAAGACCTAAGGGTTCATAGGGACATACAGCGGGAAGCGGCTTTGTTTGATACTAAAGACGACAAAACGTTAAAACGTCTTAACTAACCACATATTATTTTTATTATATAATGGATGCAAAGGGATCAAAAGCGCAACAGGTGTTGTTCGTAGTGGTGATTTTAAGTATTTATTGCTTCAAACGAGGTATATTCGTTTATTTTATTATACTATACTTATAAAATAGCCACACAAACTAGCTTGGCGTAGACAGAATGAAGCAAAAAATATAATAGGAAAATTATAAGTTGATATACCTATATGTTCGCTGGACTCAACAATATCTTCAATTCTTAATATTAAAACACTATTATGAAAAGACCAGATAATAATATCGTTTTTAACAGTCGGAGCTGTGTGAGATCTATAATGAAATTTATCGAAATAATTAAACAATATACCTAGATAAAATTACAAGTATCTACTATAAATGTACACATAGCGTTAAACAGTGACGTAAATTGCGGTACCTACACAACGGCACAATCATTTCTAGAGACCATGATTTTATAGTACCCATATGATACAAATAAGGCAAGTGCTTAAATAAGGCCTTCTTTACTCCAAAACGCCTAAACTTTTAGGCCTTATTCGGTGGCCATGATTTACCTATTATGGCCACAAAATTTTCGACGTGAGCAAAAGTTCTGGGTCACTTAGAAAACTTTGATTTCTCCTAAAATGTGCAAGTTATAGATTGGAAATAAAAAGTATGTTGTAAGGTTTTTAATCACGCATAAAAAAATAAGTAATATAAAACCAATTATAATTATGTTTAAAAATAAAGCTAAACAACAAAAAAAATATTAATACAATTTATAATATAGATATAGCATGCACAGCATGCAATATATAATAGTAAAAAAGTTATAAGGGATTAATTTACTGCCTTATAAATTCTCTTTAACATATAACTAAATTTAATTGGGCTATGTTCGATATTTTGGAAGATATTGAGGTTCTTGTTGTAAGTGACCCGGAAATTTTGTTCGTCAGTTTATTTTGCCCAACAGTTATTCCCGCTTTATGTATTATATTTAGATTTTTTTTAATATCAGATATTCCATTTTTAACTAAACTAGCTTTATTTGTATCACGTACCATAAATATAATCTTTAATCTTCAATTGGGAAGATGGAAGGAATTCGCTGACTTATTTTTTTAATCAACTGTAATGTGGGTGTACTAGTCATAGGCAACAGCTGGAGGTAAAATTGCTCTGATACTTCTATAGAATCGCTAGCCATCACTTTGGGTATTTTTTGTCAAGAAAATTGTATTGCATAAATATCGCAACTTGCCTCGTTTAAAAATATAATAGTAACAAATTAAAACTATAGATAATTGTAAAAAACGCTAGAAAGACTAAACTAAACAATATTTTAACAGTTTATTTTACACTTTTACGTATATTTACATTACTAGATTGTCTGTATTCAATACTTATATTTACACTTACTATGTCTTTAAAGTCACTTCACACTTCACTCGTGCTCGTCATCTGTCCTGGCAACGCCACATACCTAAATTTGAACAAAATACTAATGAGTATTTAATTAAGTACGCATTAAGTCATAACACGTGGTATAAAGGATTAACAGACGACCCGATTATATCCATCCAATAATTTAATATTAAACTAGCTTATACGACTGGCCTTTGAGTTTAGATATGTCCCGCTAATAATATACAGGATAGACCAATCCAAAGCTCACAGGAGGGAAAGTAACCTAAATATTTGAGTTAGCTAATTTTAGTCAAAGAAAACATGCTTTTATTTTAATAAATATAAATAACTGCATTCAAACATTTACTAAAAGTAACTTGCCAGAGCCGGAAATCGAACCTGCCATATGATGAAAATAAACATTCTGTTTTTATGATACCGATCGCAAGGGATCAATCAATTATATGGAACAAATCTATCTATAATAAACATTGCATCTAAAATTTGAGGAAGGCTCTGAAATTAAATTTACAAATGTACTGAGACACGGGCAGGATGAAGCAAAATACTAACTATTGGAAATAGTCAAATAAATCAGGATTAAACATCCTGATTCCATCTGACATCCACATTTTAACATATGGCAGGTTCGTTTACCAGCTCTGGCAAGTCACTTTTAATAACTCTTTTAAATGCAGTTATTTTTATTTCTAAAAAATAGATTGTTTCCTTTCAGCAAAATTCGCTTACTGAAATATTTGGGGTACTTCCCTCCATTTGTTTGGTCCACCCTGTATATTAATAATAGTTTAGTAAATATACATAATAGGTAGGGGAAAAAGTATTTTCGTATTTTAAAAGCTAACAAAATGAACGTATGTGACGAAGAAATTCGGTACATTTTAATAAAGTTTTATTACAAGGTTAAAATGCGACGAACGCCACGAGTAAAATTTGTGCGGTTTAGAGACCTAATGCGGTATCCATACGAGCAGCACAAATGTGATTCAAGCGTTTCAAGTCTGGAATTTTTTCCCCCTTTTTTTCGTATCCTCCATAGTGTTACCAGTACAAATAGCGCCACACACTATGAAATACTTGCAGTTCAAGAAAACAAGAATTGGATTTGAATAAATTGGATCGTCTGATAATACTTCTTTAAAGTAAGTATTTTGCACTTGCCGCATAGCATCTTAGATCACTACCTTAACCATTATAGAAATACCATATAAACTCTAAAATCAAATAACTGACACCTAACCTGAGCATTTGACACTGGTGGTAGAACTGAAATGCAAATAACATTTCAGTTCTAAGGGAAGGACCGGGGGCTCAGTCAGTGGTTCATAAAAATATCGGTGCGTACGTTTTATAGGAACTCGTTTACACAATATGTCCGTGTCTGTGCCGGCACCGGAGCTAAGTCCCCGGGCCCAACCTTGATGTGTGGGATGTGAGAATGGTTGATTTTCTTTTACATATAGCATACAAAATAGTTCAAATCTCTTCTTTAGAGTTTTACCTGTTTCTTCTTATTTTGCCCATTTTTCAGCCAATTACTGCCAGTGTCGAATATTAATTTTACACCAATATATATATATATATAACGGTCTCAATAACTTATTTACCATTAACTATCTGTTAAAAAAGTTAACTCTAGTAGCGAAATTGACCTTTGTGTATTGTACAATAAGCTGTATTTTTTTATGAATATTGGTACGACAACATTTTTGAATACATGTCGACAGTCCGCTTGTGACCACGGCCGGTGCAAACGACTGGTCTGGTCGAAACGTCAAGCAATTTTTAGGCAAATAATGCGTGTTATTTACCGTATATTAAATAGTTATAATCATGCAACGCGAAAGTTCAAACGTTAACATGTCTATATATGTATACTAATATTATAACGCTGAAGAGTTTGTTTGTTTGAACGCGGGAATCTCAGGAACTACTGGTCCGAATTGAAAAATTATTTTACTGTTGGATAGTCAATTTATCAAAGAAGGCTATAGGCTATATAACATCGCGCTGCGACCAATAGGAGCGGAGCAGCAATGAAAAATGTTGCTAAAACGGTAAAAATTTACGCAGACGAAGTTACATGGGTCAGCTAGTCAGTAATATTCTAAGCAATAGCCTGTGTCTGTTAGCTCTGGGTATTTTATTCAAACATTTTGAGCACGGTCCTTTGTATTATTACTGACAGGGTGCTGATTTAGTAATTCGAATCCTTGTAGGGGAAGATCAGACCATGATACTGAACCAAATATTATGAAAAAAAAATATTAGTACCTACTTTATTTTCTTTTTCAGAAAAATCTAAATCAAAATTCGAACCCGAAGATTTGTGCTTCAATGACAAAGATTTTACCGCACTTAAACGTGTGAAAAGATTTAAATATTTCGGCATACTTTTGAATGGAACCGTTTACACTGAGACATAATTTATATTACGTCTCATTCACACTCTGATTATGTCAACAAATATATAATTATATTTTACCTCTTGTCTCTATGGCAACCGTAACTAAACTGAGTAAAAATATATATCTCAGTGTGAAGACCAATTCCCGCAATTGGTCTTCATACTGTGAGACTATGGGATATAATATATATTATATAACATAGTGAAATGATAGCTTATTACATGTTGGCACCCCGCCACCCAAAAAGATGTCCCTATTCATTGTATGCGTTTACTTCTCCGTCTTAGGTATCTAAAAAATTAGGACACTTGTTTTTTTCAAAAAAAAACTGTTCAGGATCATTATCTTGGTCTGATCACCCCCATGCAAGGATTCGATTGACTAAATCAGCACCCTGTATGCAGAGTGTCCCACGGCTATGCCACACGGAGGGACAGTACCTTGAATATTACAGTTTATAGCATTTTACTGAAAAATTAGATTATATGTACTTACTTATTTTTGATTTTAAAAATAATTCGAACTGCTTTGTAAGATTTTTAAATAATCGGTATAGATGCGGTATAAAAGGTCAGTGTGACCTATTCTGTATATGCAAATTCACACTCTTCTAATATCACTATTTGTTGATTTACAAATATTTTGCGTAGGTAATGAATGTTTGAAATAATAGGTTTAAGTTCAGTTTGAACTTAGTTCGTTCAGTTTGAAAGTAAAATCACGGTAAAAAAACTGACTACTTTAAAGAGTTCCGTACAACAAAAAAAAAATGAACCCTTATAGGATCACTCGTGGTTCACAGCCGATTTGCACGAAATCTACTAAACCGAGTAATTTCAAATAAACACGGACGCGTAGCGTAAATAAAATCTCAGGAACTACTGGTTCGAATGGAAAAAGTCTTTTAGTGTTGGATTGTTTTTGTTTGGATTGTGTTTGGATTGTCACTGTTTTGCGCGTTAAACGCGGAGCTGTAAAAATAGCGACATGTCAGATTGCCGCCATTTTTACAATGCCTGA
This sequence comes from Herminia tarsipennalis, assembly GCA_945859575.2. Lineage (NCBI taxonomy): Eukaryota > Metazoa > Arthropoda > Insecta > Lepidoptera > Erebidae > Herminia > Herminia tarsipennalis. The sequence continues at coordinate 25,811,457 of OX243831.2, read as the reverse complement.
AATTAGGTTCCAAGTTAATCTATCTCTATGGTTTCCTTTATGGTTCATATAGACCTATCACTTTCGCGTATGTCATAGAGATGCGACCCTAAACTTACTCATGAAAACGATTTATAACGTATATGCGAATATATCATTGAATACAGTTCGAATTATTTTGAAATCAAAATTAAATCTTATTTCACTAAAATATTTCAACTTCGTGGGACACACTCACTTAGTCTTTTTCAATTCGGTTATTTTACCTCCCCGATTTGTGATCGTCACCTTTTCTTTTTATTCTAGGTATTCTAGCACGATATAGTTATTGATAACACTAACTTATAATGTTAATTTCGCTCTTATCAATTGTATATATTCAAGTACCTACCTATTTTCCCCTCCGTAGCAAGTGGAAAGATTCGCAACTGTACAGTCCCATGATATAAACCATGATACACACGTGAAACTCCTTTATTCCCACTAGTTCAGTTAAATGAGCTAGTGAGACTATTTTTCTCGCTTATTCTATTGATAACTTCATGCGGCTGCTTTGTATACGTATGCTTCTATGAATGGGCGACGGAGTAATAAATAAATGCAATTCATATGTATTTGCATAATGCAAACTCTTTGATATCAACAAAAACTATGATTAATAGCAATGACATTGAATGTCATTAATAAATTAATATTCATCTAAAACGTGTGATTACTTTCTCTGTGTATTCATCGTCAGTAGCTTGTTTCAACATCCATTGTTGGTCCAAGTCGGAAAAAAATCAAACTAGTCTTTGTAGACGGATAGCGAAAAAGAGGTAAGGACCCGCTACATAGGACAATTTTGCGAAGCGGAATAAATCTAATCTAATAAATCTAATTGTACAAATTGGGGATGTTATTATTATTATCAACATGCCGTGTGTCAGGACATTAATACCTGAGGCCTTTTGTCATTAAATATATTCAAATTTGTCAAAAAAATCAATGTAAACCTTTTTTCAATTATTTCACAAATTATTGGATGACGCAAATTACATCTAAGCAGTTGTCTTGTTACGGAAAAAAAATTCGGACAACTAACGCTGTAGAAGGCTGGCACCGCCGAATAAATGCCAAAATACCTAAAAAACATGCCTTTTTGTTTTTACAGTTTTAGGAAAATTTAAAAAAGGAATCGAAAGTTGTTGATACTAAAATGTCTAATTCTTATCACAGTGAAGAAACAAAACGCCGATCAAAGCAAATTTTGATTGTTATGCAGACACAAAATATACTATCGGATTGCGTTATTAACACAATTTCAGTTATGACATGCTTAGATCGTCTACGTTTGTTATCTCGAAAATAGTTTTCTCCCCGTATTCAGAAGTTACAAATATTTTTTTTTAACAAAATTTATTTACTTTTATTTCACCACTGTACTCTGTCCAGTTGCTAATCCGTCCACCTGAGAATCTGTCCACTTGTTACGGAGGACTATTTTCAATGTAAATTTAGCAGGATACTCTCAACCACTTCAGAAAAATCTATTTAAGTCCTCGCGACTTCAATAGATTTTTCATCATATTGTGTTATATTAAATTTCAATCCTCCAGCAGAGGGTGTAATTTTATTATTCGAATTAGAACTACCGCACAGCTGTTCTTAAAACTAACTAGATATAGGTAATTTCCCACATGTGGAGACATAAATATGTAGGTACCATAACAGACGGTTCAATTTGGTCTTATCCAATAAAAAAAATGGGTAATAAGTTATTTGAATTTGAGGAAAAGGTGTTCACGTTTCGTCTTAATAATGTAATGAGGAAAGCACGAGCGCTGTTAGACGCAAGCAATTAAATCGACTGTCAATGGTATTTGGGATTATGGCGCTGAGCTACAGCAGAACCACATCAGTAAGTAAAAGAAAACAACAACATAAAAATTTTGCGGAATTTAATTATGAAAATCGACATACAATTTCTTAAATTGCATTCAGAAAAATTTTTTTCGTCATGTTGACTCGTTCTATATAAAAAAACATAATAAACACAGACAATGCTAATACTTAATATAAAATCAGTCGAAGAATATGAAGTCAATAGACCGTTCATATTGTAAATTGAATTATTATTATTATACACTACCATTACACCGCCTAGTATCAAAATCGCCAAATAAATATCGAAAATGGTTATGCAACACAATATCGATAATGACCAGGGTGTCAATTGCCATTGTTTCACATTTCCCTGACCAATACACTTCAAAATTAAGCAAGCAAAAAAATCAAAATTGAGTGTTGAAGAAAAATATTGTACAACAAATTGACAAAAAACAAATTGTAGCTCAAGTCTCTAGTTTTTGGATCTGATCTTTAAAACTTTTCTTTTCCTAGTAATCTAGCACCAAACTTTTAGTCAATCTACACGTTCATAGAATGAGTTTGGAGTCAATAAACACTGTGTAGGTCAAGAATCACAGGGTCTTATTTTTCCTGAAGAAACATTCACACAAATACACGCTGACACACACAATCTTCAAAGAATGAATTTTGAGTCTATAAATACTGTGGAGGTGACGAACCACGGCGTCCTCAAATAAAAATGAGGTTTATATGTATTTACCGGGATTTCTTTCAATTTTCAATATCTTTAGACGACACAAAAGAAACGTAAATCCGATCGTTTTTTTTTAAATTTGTTATTTGAAAATGATTTTTTATGAAAAATGTATGGCTGTTGTTGCGACAAAAATGTGAACAGCTCAGTTGATGAATAAGAATAAATTTTAAGTTCAGATAAAAAAACTAGACAACTAGAATTTGCTTTTTTAAATTTGCTGTACAATTTACCTTTTTTTTTTTAAATGACAGGCTGTTAAAAATTAGCCAAAAATGAATTGGATACATTTTGGTTCCCATAATTGTGTGGAGCATATTAATCATTTTAAAGAAAAAAATATATAAAAGGAAACCTATTAAACCAAAAAAAACATAACACTACAATTCTGGAAAAAACAATATAAAATAATCCAATTTTTACTGAAATTATATCATAATATAATATTATAATCATTGGGAAATTTTGATACTCAAACAGTGTTAAATCCATTTTACAGTCCAAAGATTAATCTCTAAATGTATGGAGTAGAATCATGTTGGGTTTATTTACCCGTAAATGAATCTATGCAAAAGTAGTCGCATTATCGCTGATTTAAAAAAATCTTGTTATTATAATTAAATATATTTGAAATTTGCTGCTAACTTCGCATTAAACAATCCCGTTAGTAATATTTTGCAAATATTTAATTTCAAAATTAACCTGTTTTATACAAATTTAACAAAGACGCGTACGATTAAAAATGTGATGTAATTCTCCCAGTTGACCTCAATTGTTTAATTATTTAGATTCAGACAATGGACTGAAAAACGCAATTTCCCCATCAAAAGGGCATAATATCTGAAGCTGGTATACGTTTCATATTTTGAGCTATGATGAATACATAATGATGAACGCACTATATTAATAAAATACAATACTGACAAGGTAAAATTGTAAGTCAAATTATATTACAGTCAAAAGCAACATTAACTTTACTTTTTGTCGTTTATCACCTTTAACTTTACATCCCACTAAGGGTTATTGAAAATTTGTTATTACTCTTCGTAATGTCGAAATTCGCTTTAAAGTTAGATCTGGGAAATTCCATATTAGGTCAATACGGGTAAGTGTAGCTAGGAGGCAAGTGTGACTGTCCTCTATAACACAACAAATTATTGACCGCTTAAAACGAGTGCCACCTGTTGGTAACAACAAAACGTGTAGTGGTTCACAAACCAAAACTTAGATGGCTCTGACAAGTAATTATGAGCAAATCGCCATTTTGACATCTGTCACATTTTTCAACACGACTCGAAGTTCGCGTGTGTCCCGTCAATCAATAAAAATCGAGGTGATAAGAAAGAAATTATATATTTTGAATTGGTAAGTGCTTTCAATACCTCTTCAACTTTATGTTACTCTTATTATTTTGTTTGTAATCATAACAATAAAAGTTTTATGTGTATTTTAAAAACATAACCTCACAATTTACCAACCGGGGAAGTGTGTCCGCTTTTCTTGAGGCAAGTGTGTCTATATGTCACACTTACCCCAAATCAGGGATTAAAAACATTTAATGACTTAGTTATGTGAGTCGATGGTTATCATTTACACGATTTACTTATTGTTGAACTAGTAGGTACTTACATAAAATCAATGACTTGTTACGCCTCGTTATATAATATATAAATAAATAAAATTGAAGTGTCTGTTTGTAATTTCAAATGAACAGCTTTTTACTAAATGCATGTGAAGTATTTAAAGTACTTATATTTAAAAAAACTTTTTTTTGTGTGTCTGTCTATCCGTATCCGTGCGGGAAAAACAAACCCATTGCGCGATGGGTGCATCTCCAAAGCGTATTTCACGCGAACGAAGTCGCGGGTATGGCTAGAAATAATATGAGATTGAGGTGTGTGTGTTTGTAAGTGTGTGTGTTTGTTAATGTTAATGTTTGGGAGTGTGTGTGTTTGTGAGTGTTAATGTTTGGGAGTGTGTGTGTTTGTAAGTGTTAATGTTTGGGAGTGTGTGTGTTTGTGAGTGTTAATGTTTGGGAGTGTGTGTGTTTGTGAGTGTTAATGTTTGGGAGTGTGTGTGTTTGTAAGTGTTAATGTTTGGGAGTGTGTGTGTTTGTAAGTGTTAATGTTTGGGAGTGTGTGTGTTTGTGAGTGTTAATGTTTGGGAGTGTGTGTGTTTGTGAGTGTTAATGTTTGGGAGTGTATGTTTTTTTTATATTTCACTCAGTACAAGTCATAGTATCAAGCGGTGCTTAGTTTTAGTCTAGAGGATGCTGTGTATGTTATTATGGTTTAGATTTGCTTGTATGTTTCAGAACACATATGTACCAAATATGGTTCGTAATTATATTCGCAAGAGAAAAGGCCCGGAATGGAGTAAACAAAAACTACTTGAGGCAGTGGAGCAAGTCAAAAGTGGCAAACTATCGGGATACGCAGCTGCTGTCAGATTTAAAATACCACGGACAACAATAATGAGTCACGTCAACGGTTTAAGAGGTCAGAAATCAGATAATATGGGTAGACCAAAAGCTTTAAGTTCAGAACATGAGCAAAGGCTAGCTAACAGCTTACATATATTAGAAAAGAATGGCTTTGGTTTGAGCCGAATGGAGGTTATTGAACTTGTCCAGACTTTCGTTAAAGAAAACAAACTCATCACCCCATTTAAAGATGATAAGCCGGGTCAAGAATGGTTCAAACATTTTTGCAACCGACATAATTTGTCTATTAAAAAGCCCCAGTCTGTTGAAGTTTCAAGAAAGAATGCAGCAGATCCGTTTATTTTCGAACAATATTTTGATCTCTTGGTTGCAACAGTCCATGACTTAGGCTTGGAAAATAAACCTTATAAAATTTGGAATATTGATGAAACAAGTTTTGTGAGTGACCCCAAAAAAACAAAAATTGTCGGACTAAAAGGATTTGCATCCACCAGAACTACTGCTACTGCCGGAAAAGACAACACTACAGTTCTTTTTGCTGCTAATGCCGCGGGGGGAAAGGGGCCTCCATTTATTATATATAAGGGTAAAAATACATGGAGTGAGTGGACATCCGAAAATGCCTATCCCGGTACAGTATATACAGCAACAGAAAATGGATGGATAGAAACTAAAGCTTTCAAAGAGTTCATTTCGAAATCTTTTATCCCAACGTTGGGTTCCACAGACGATCCAACGCTATTAATATATGATGGGCACAGTACTCATGTTCAACCATCAGTACTGGAAATAGCAAAGGAACACAATATTACTATAATTAAACTACCACCACATTCAAGCCATTTATTACAGCCTTTGGACTTGTCGGTGTTTAAGGCATTTAAGGACAAGTGGGACTCTATTATGGTGAAATGGCAGCGCTCTAACTATGGCCAAAAATTATCCAAAAAAGAATTCTCTGTGCTTATTGGTCAAGTTTGGCAAAATCTTGACCCCCAGATTATCATGAATGGGTTTAAGAAAGGAGGTATTTATCCTTTAAATAAAAATGTCATACCAAAGGACAAGTTTGATCCAGTGGCGTTAAAGCGATGGGAAACTGTGAGAATTGATCCTGGCAATGCAATGAATTGTGGTGGACCATTCAATCACGTTGCAGGCGCTACAAATATAAAAAATAATTGTAATTTCCCAACATTGGCGTCTCTTTCACTGAAGCAAATTATGATCAATTTTGATAGAGGATATGTTCACAAAGTTATTGATACTTCGCATTATGGTTCATGTCTTTCTCCGTGCAGTACTAGTGAATGTTCAATGAAAGCTGAACAAAAATCATTTGAAGAATTATTATTGCAATCCATAAAACAACATGAAAATCTAACTACAACTAAAAAAAAGACGCGAATTGCAAGAGGGGCTGAAATAATTACACATATAGACGTGATCAATAAACTGAAAAAAAATGGAAGTAGAAAAACAAAACAAAAGTAGGAAACGAAAAGTGAAAGAAAGCAATTTACCAAAGGAAACTGTTACCAAAGTAACCAAAAAGAAAGATTTTGTCAGTATTATTGATACAGAGAAATCTCCAGAGTTAGTGCAATCAACATCTAAAAGTTCCGATATGAATTCAAAAAATACAAAAGCAATAAAAGTAATTATTACAGAGGATAAATATATTCAAAATGGCGAATCACTGTTGAAAGATTTGAATAAAGAGAAGAATATTAAAATAAATAAAAAAAGTGTGCTTAAAGTAACTAGGAAGGTTCAAGATGAAAATTTCGATCCAAGATATAAAAATATATATGATAAAATAAAAGTACCGCCAAAAAAGAAACCTGATATTATTAAAAAACAAGATATTAAAGTTAAAAATAAAAAATGTGTAACAACGGACTCTTCAACAGATGAAAGTAACTACTCCATTCATGACAGTGACATGTCAGATTATACAATTTTTGATGAATTTGCAGAGTTAAGTGATGACAGTATACTTAATTACGAAAATAATGAAGAAATGGTTTCGGAAAGTTATGGCTTAACTGATATTAAATATAATAGAGAATCTCCTCTAAAATATGGTTTAAACGATTGGGTCTTGGTACAGTTTTGTACCAAAAAGAGTATAAAACACTTTGTTGGACAAATTACATCATTTAAAGATAAAACACCCAAAATTAAGTATGTCCGGAAAGTGCAGACTACTAACAAAAAGGAATCATTGTTTACTTATCCTATTATTGATGACATTTGTGATTTGAAGCATGTTGAAGACATTTTGGCAGTCTTGCCTGTACCAGAAATATCTCGTCGCGGACATATCATATTTAAAACTAATTTTTCTAATTATAACATTCAGTAAAAACAACAGAATAGGCTAAAGTGATTTGCTTAGTCAATATGTTAATTACCGTATAATTTTTAATATTTTTAAGTGTTTCAAAGGCTTTAATTACTGAGATTGTGCAGACTGATACTTGTATTTATTTTAAATATAATAAGTGATTTAAATGTTGATTTTTCAAATTTATTTTATTTGTTAAGAGCTTTAGTAGCTACATTTTACATACTACTGCATTTTACATGCTACAGCTTACATGTTTGAGATTGTCAAATATTAATAGTTTTAATTTTCTATTGTGTGAAATGTTTTAAACATTCCAAAAATTTTCTTACTTGATATTGTTTTGTATTCGAAAACTTTCGTAATTTAAAAAAAAATTACAGTTTGAGTTTTGAGCGAAGTATACAAAAGCACCAAGTTAATACGACGAAGTTCTTTTATATGTATACTTGCGTGAGTTAAGATAATAAATAATAAACGTTTCTATTTTTCTTCATAAGTTTTGTTTTATGTTTTCTACCCCTGCATGTCACTCAGTGCGACACACTTACCTCAAGAATATTTTTTTAATAATTGTGCCTAAAAAGCTATTCATATAAAGTAAGTGACAAATGGTTGGTCGGTATGATCAAGCAACATATTCTTAACATGTTCTACATCACATTTTTCAACTATCGTGTCTCTACAGTGTAGACACACTTGCCTCGCCTTGGTGGGAAAGAGTGTCTGATGTCGACCAATCGTTTTAGACCTATAATACTAATAATTTCTGGGTAAAATAGCATTTAATACATTGGTTTCGGGTAATTATGAACCTTATTTTAAGGTGTTGTAGGAAACAAAGCTATATATAAATTTTGAGAACTTGAAATAAGGGTCTAAATAAACTTAGAAAAAAGTATGACACACTTCCCCGTATTGACCTTTTGGCTTTTTGGTTTAAAAAAAACACGGATTTCACCATTATCCATATCGTATTTTCAGAAATACAAACACTCCAATGAAAAAAAATCTCTATAAAAATTATAATAATAGAAAATAAATACCTTGTGAAAATCATGTCTTTACCAATGTTGATTCAAATAATATAACATGTTGTAGATGAAGTGATTAACGACAAAAAGTTATTAATAATGCTTTTTACTTATCTCTTACTCAGGAAAAACTGGTTCGAATTGGAAAAAAAATGTTATGGTGGATAGCCCATTATTCAAGAAATGCTATATACTATCACGCTTCGACCAATAGGAGCAAAGCATCGATAAAAAAATCTCAGAAATCTATCTTAAACTTAAGATCAAACTAAATATTTAGTTTTCCGTCCAGGGCCTTCTAGATCGAAAGGCACTTTAATATGACTAAACTTGTAAGAAATGCTAATCCTATTTTATTGATAGGTAACATTAAAAATAAATACTATATTTTTATCGCATTTTCTTGGATCGGATTCACTTTGAGGAAACATACTAACTATTATTATAAAATATTTGGCGTATTTTCATCTTTAATACTGCAAAGAGCTCGAAATGAGCCACTTACAAAAATATAATGGCACATTGAGATTAAAAACTACACTATAATAAGTTTCGATTCAATATCGATATCACAATATTTGAGGCACAATTATTATTAAATACATAGTCAGGTACAATAGAACTCGCAGTCTGCTTGTTAAATTCTAACATATTAGATAGCGATATCATAATATTTAAAGCAAAATAATTATTATTAAGAGTATATTATCAGGTACAATAAAAATAACAGTCTATCCATCACATTCTACATTAAATATTCGATATCGATATCACAATATTTAGCACAATAATAGGCTTGTTTCCGAGGTAAACAAAAAAATCCAAGTCTAATTAGTAAATAAAACTAGCATTAAACTACCAACGGTTAATTCCTTATTAAATGTTGTGTTAAATGGAATTTTTAATCATTAATCATATAATAAAAAGTACCTGGATGGTAACTTAAGTAACTTCACTAAGTATTTTTTTTAAATGATACCTAGCTAGATCGATTTATCGCCCCTAAACACCCCTGTACACTAAATTTCACAAAAGTCGGAGCCGTTGCCGAGATTCAGATTATATATATGTATATATATACATATATATATATACAAGAATTGCTCGTTTAAAGATCTTTAAGTGAATTGACTAGGAAAAAAAATTGTGACATTATAGTCGGATATTTGTATGAGATCTCCACATATAACATAACTCCATATTAACATTTCTTAAAGATTTGTTATTTTGACTAGTTGGAAAATAGCCCATTATCAGATACTTAGTCAAGTAAAATACAATCGCAGTCTATACATTTTTAAAATATTAGATATTGATATCAAAATATATAGGAACTTTTTTTTTAATACTCAACGTTGCATTCTTAAAGTATTTGATATCAATATCACAGTATATAAGGCACATTAATTATAAAATACATTTTCAGGTACAATGAAAAATCGCAGTCTCTTCGTTACATTCTTAAATATATAAGTCGCATAGCCATTGGAGCTTTCATACCTCTCATGTTATTGGTATGGAGGATAATGAGGTTGAGGATACCGTGGCATGCCATAAGCGTAATTAGGTGTCGTCGCCGACGTTGAATGTCGTACGGGTGGCAGGTTAGAAGTTCCAGCCGTCACAGTTGAATTATAATTATTTGCTACATCTAAAACAAAACATTCAAGAAGTATTGTTAAACAACGTAAAATCAAATTTCAGCAGTGGGTTAAGTATTGTGCACCTCTAGTAAATTTTTATTTTTGTCAAATTGCAACAATGGCATAACTACTACATCTCTCATGCTGCAAAATCCGATTGGAATATTATGGCAGATATCGCATTAAAAGATAACTAAACAAGTAATTAAAAACCGAACAAGTGCGAGTCGGACTCGCCTAACGAGGGTTCCGTACAAATTTGTATGTACATATCGACACTTATTTCTGTATGTTTGTAAGTCCTTTAATATGGTGTATAGTAAATTAGTGGCAGCAGCTAACCCTTAAGATAAAGGGTCTTGACAGACAGACAAACGGGCAACAAAGTGATCCTATTCTATAAGGGTTCCTTTTTTTTCCTTTTGAGGTACGGAACCCTTAAAATGTGGTAAAGATATTAAGTAAAAGTCGAAGTGTATTAAATTTTACAACATGTAATACAAAGGTTCCATTCAAGCAAAGATCGTTAGTCTTTGCTTAAATGGAACCTTTGTATTACATGTTGTAAAATTTAAACAAAATATATATATTTTTTAAATTTAGGTTCGCTAACTTAGGATTATACACTTACTATTAGGTGTAGCGGCATAATGAGGATAGTACGCCCTCGGAGGTGGGACGGCAGCCTGATAAGGTCGGTACCCGGCTTGAGGTGCAATCTGTTGGTGTATCACATTTTGGGGCCGAACCGAAATCTGTGGTTGCTTCGCATTCTGAGGATGGGTTACATTTGGGTGATGTGACGCAGTTTGAGGCTTTGTTACGGTTTGACATAATGCTGCATTCTGTGAATGTGTTGCATTTTGGGCATATGTCTGCTGATGTATTGATTTTTGTGGGTGTATCGCATTCTGTGAGTGTGACGCAGAATGCGCGTTTGTCTCATTCTGCGGGTGTGCAGAATGATTCACTTTCTTTGCGTATGTTGTCATTTGCGGGTGCGGCTTTATCTGCGAATGCGAAGTACTCTGCAAGTGCGTCGCAATCTGTGGGTGTATCCCATTCTGAGGATGTGACACATTCTGCGAGTGTGCCGCAATCTGCTGATGTGACGTAATCTGTTGGTGTGTTGCATTCAAAGCATGCGTCGTTTCTTTAGGCGGATGTGCTACACTCGGCTGCAGTGTCCTATTTGGGAGATGCGATGCAACATTAGACGTTAGTGGTGATGAACTGGATTTTGTCGTGAATGAACTTGTATATCTTGGTGCCACACTCGCCACGGCGTCATTATTGTTTCCATTCATAGCCGCAAACCTAGTATCTTGTGAATTGTTATTAGCTGAAAACACACACAATACATTTAATTGACCACCTATTTAATTATATATTTTTTTAAGGATAACTAGCAATCCTGCTTAACACCTTGTGGGTTCACGTCGTTAGTATAATAAGTAGGATTCGAACCCGGCGACCTCACGTTTATGAGACCGATGCCTCAGCCATTAGGCTATCGCCGCTTTGAAATAAAATAAAGTTATACTTACCACTTCGAACCATATCTAGAAGCGTTTGTATTGCTGTCCATTCGGATGGATTCCCGAATACACGTGGCCCCTGAATAATATAAAAACAATTAAATATGTCATGCACATATAAGTGTAATATAATATTAACTGCCTCTGTGGCGCGGTGGGTATGTGTCTGACTGCTACGCAAGAGGTCGTGGGTTCGATTACCACATGGAACACGCACCATGTGATCCACAAATTGTTGTTCCGAGTCTGCGTGTATGTTTGTAAAGTCCCCCGCGACAGGGCTTGTACATTACTGCGGGAGTCATCTTTAAAAAAAAGTGTAGTAAAATGTCATTTCGTAACAAATAATAATTAAAAATACTAGATTTCTACACTTACCGAATCTGTATAGTTTCTAGCCATTTCCATCATCTTCAATAAAATGTGTCTTAGGGATGACGATGATGATCCCTGCAACAATAAACAATAACATACATTGTTGTTATATAAAAAGTCAATTTCTTGTACTCTATGAGCTTATGTTTTGCAATTTGCATTATTTTCACAATAGGGAAACCAATATCTTTTTATTTAAAAAATAAATGTAGAATTAGTCCAGTCATTTGGTGCTAAGGAATGAGGTTACACTCACTAAAAAATCACTCGATTTCATGAAAAAAAAGCGACACTTATTCTACACCTCATAGTGGTATGGAAATTTATTTTTGGCTAAAATGCATATTAATATAGATTTAGCGGCGCTCGTACGCCAAAAGTATTGAGTATATAAAAAATATGTTATAAATAAATTGTAGGTAATAGATCCCTAGATAAATTCTGTAGTATATGTTTTTGTTGTAAAATGAGTCTTAAAAGAGTTATTATCAAAAACTGTTCTAGGCGTCATTTTTCCAATATGGCGGCGCGAGTGGCAAAGATGGGAGGTGGCAAAGTTAAAATTCAGAAAGAGCATTTCAAAATCTATAAGTTTTCCAATTTTCAAAACTCCCGGAAATCTTTCCAAGTAAAAATACCGGAAATCTTTTCAAGTTAAAATACCGGAAATCTTTCCAAGTAAAAATACCAAATGACTAATATTCTTTGCGAAAAATTTGCTTTAGACCAACAGTTATAAACCGCGCGCGAAAACGGACCAATAGTTGATGACGTCACACATTGTAGCGTGTCGTAGTGATGATACATATGTCACTAATCATAGGTACCGTAGAATGGGGTGAATAGGGACAAATCCGAACTTCATCTTCAATTCTAGGGCATGTCTCTATGGTTATATTGCTGTATAGGCATCAAATGGATGAGTCGCGGTGGTGTCTTCTCTATGCAATATAAAACCTAGCAATTATTTATTAGATTTATTGAAAAACTGGTAAAATATGTGGAATCCCTATTCACCCGGAAATTGGGGTAAATAGGGACGAGCACAGAGTCAATAGAGAAATTCACTAGGGTTGGCACTTTTTAGTTTTAACCGACTTCAAAAAAAGGAGGATGTTTATCAATTTATTGGTTTAAATCTTTAGGTTTATAACAAAAATCCTATTTTTAAAACAAATATGCTTATTGCATAATTAGATAGCTTACATTACATAGGTATTTACATAAAATGTACCTAAGTACCTACCTACCTAACCGAATTAGGTAAGTTATCATTCTTACTACTTATTGACAACCCTAAGTTCCCTGTCTCTATTTATGCATAACTCGTTGCTATTCATTGCAATCTCGTCCCTTTTATCCCCTCTTTCGTCATTATTCAGTCTTGAGACGTCCCTAATAACCCCAAAAACAACAGATTTCTGAACTTTTTCAATTTATCAAAATAATATTAATCTGAATTAATAAATGATATTTACTTTTTGTGTTTATGACGGAACAAACACTAAATATCCTGATAAACTAATACACAGTAATGTATAAAAGTAAAATGCACTTGAAAAATGAAAGTTTATTAACGTTCACACAGCCGGTCTCACAATAGGTTATATTTGAGTGACATTTTTGACAAATACAGCTAATTTGACGATTATTTGGTGTTGCCATATGATAGTTTGAATAATCTACTATTTTCTTACAAAAATTAATAAAAGTTAGAGGAGCGTGGTACCAAATATTGAGCAATAAAAAACTTTCCCGGTTTTGTCCCTAATCACCCCTGCATCCCTAATAACCCCGTTTTACGGTACTTGTTTCGTGGTAATATTGACTTCGAAATATTTTTTGGACTTTTGATACCAGTAGAATTTAAAATGGACTTCCATCGACATCAGGTAGTGATAAAATACCACCGATATCCCCAATAGTTAGAGAAAACGCCGTGTTGACTTTTGTTTTGCGCCAATGTGTCCATCTAATTCAAATATGTTTCTTATTAAACCGCAGTTGGTTAGACATAACCTACGACGTTGTTAAGTTTGTGTAATCTGGCTTTTCACAATGGGATACAACATGTATTATACAACGTGTAACAGAAAGGTGTGGTCATATTTCAGGAATGGACAGTATTAGGTTTGTGTACAACATCTGGCACGGTACCAAATCGCATTGTATATTAGTATGCCTAAGATAAAGAATTTTCTTATTTATCGAATGTGTAACATCGACATCGACTTTGCCGATAGTTACACAACACTAAAAGATAATCAACTGAACTAATTAAAAGAATGATCAACATTATTAACACTAAATGCATAAACCATAGCGTTTTTTTGACGTGACCGGCTGCACTCACGAAAACGTGTCACGTTCCGCCCGTCGACTGATGGCCAAGCAATGTCAGACAATGGACAAGCCCACAGGTGGTCTAACTGTAGTTCACCAAAATATTCAAGGCTTATCCAGCAAAATAGAGGAACTCGAATTGTTCCTTAAAATGCACAGTGTTGATATTTGTTGCATAACTGAACATTGGTTGAAAACTAATGAACTGATATTTAATAATAGTTATTATTGTATGGTTAGTGCATTTATAAGAGAAAGGGCTATACATGGTGGGTCTATGATATTTGTATGCAACAATGTTAAATGTAAGGAACGCAAGGATATAGTACATCTGTCTGTTGAGCGTACTATAGAATTATCATGTGTGGAGCTAGAGAGATATATTATAGTTTGTGCATATCGACCACCACTGAGTGATTTTAACTTATTTGAATCTGTAATGGAAGATGTGCTTAAAAGGGTAAGTTACGGTATTAAGCATATAGTAGTGTGTGGCGACTTCAATGTAAATTTACTTGAACAATCATCTTTGTCTACCAGATTAGTTAACCTATTTAAATCATTTAATTTAGTGTACTTATTTAATGAACCAACAAGAATTACATCACATTCTGCTACTTGCTTAGATAATATATTTTGCAACTGTAGTTATTTTAATGAGGTAATATTGAGTGATTTAACATCAGATCACTGTGGGCAGAAAGTCACTTTTCCCTCACACACAGTGGCCAAAATAGATAAGATCACATGTAGGCCAATGAGTACGGCTCGCTTAGAAAAATTCAATTCTAACGTTTCTGCTAATATTACCAGTATAGATTTCAGCCACTCTGATCCGAACTATCTTTACTCCTCAGTGTTTAATATAATCAAAAGTGAATACAATAATATATTTAAATCAAAAACTTTTTATAAGAATTCTAAACTTAGCTTTTGTGATTGGGCAACTACCGGCATTTATAAAAGTAGAGCTAAGTTATACGAGTTATATGGTATGAAACAATTTAATTTTGATCAAAACTTTATTCAGTATGTGAGAAACTATTCAAAAACTTTTAAAAAAGCTTGTGCATGTGCCAAAGCTTTACTTATTAGTAGAAATATTAAAAAATCTGATAATAAAATAAAAGCCACTTGGAATATTATTAATTCGGAAAGCGGACGGGCAAAGCCTCGGGATAAAAGCTTTGAATTATTAATTAACAATAAGACTGTTACTGATAATTTAGACCTAGCACAAACTTTCAATGATTTCTTTGCTGACTTACCACTAACCACAACCAGCTCCTTGAACGCTTGCCCAGATAAAGCCGAATCACTCTTGAGAGATAATGTGGATCAATGCAATGTACCATTTGCTTTTAAATATATATACCCCAGTGAAATAATTAAAATATTCAAGTCACTCAATTTAAAAAAAACTGCTGATTTATGGGGTATTTCAGTAAAATTAATTCACAGTATAATTACTGGCATAGCGCCACAGTTATCTATAATTTTTAATCAATGTGTTGATACCGGAATGTTTCCTGATCTGATGAAACATAGTAAAGTAATACCATTATTTAAATCTGGATCAAAGAATGACCCTAGTAATTTTAGACCAATATCCATCTTGCCAGCTATTAGTAAAATTTTTGAAAAGGCTATACTTATGCAGTTAGAATCACACTTTAATTTTAATAATCTACTGCATCCCGATCAATATGGTTTTACAAAGGGTCGCTCTACAATTGATGCAGGTACTAAGCTACTAAAACATATTTTTAGTGCCTGGGAAGATTCACAGGATGCCATTGGAGTGTTCTGTGATCTTTCTAAAGCTTTTGATTGTGTGGCGCATAGGACACTTCTCCTGAAACTTAGGCATTACGGTATTAAAGGTACAGCGCTGGATCTACTTGCCTCTTACCTAAGTGAAAGAATTCAATATGTTGATATAGGAGGAGTAAGGTCGTCTGGATCTCCAATTAGTATGGGCGTGCCTCAGGGATCAATACTCGGTCCCTTCTTATTTTTGGTATATATTAATGATTTACCATTTTATGTTAATAACTTTTGTGACATCATTCTATTTGCTGATGACACTTCTCTAATTTTTAAAATCGATCGTAAACTAGAAAATTTTGAGAAAATAAATAGAACACTCGCACTAGTTCAAGATTGGTTTACAACGAACAACCTACTTCTAAATCCCAAAAAAACTAAATGTATTAAGTTTAGTTTGCCAAATGTGAAAAGTACTAATACGAGTATAATTTTAAATAATGAGGTGATTAGCTTTGTCGACTCGACAGTTTTTTTGGGAATTACATTAGACAATAGGTTACAGTGGGGCACCCAAATATCATGTCTCGCAGGAAAACTCAGTTCTGCAGCGTATGCTGTCAGCAAAGTTAGACAGCTTACGAACGTAGAAACAGCTCGACTAGTATATTTTGGTTATTTTCACAGCGTCATGTCCTACGGCATATTGCTTTGGGGCAAGGCGGCTGATATACAAACTATTTTTATTCTTCAAAAACGTGCAGTGCGTGCGATATATCAACTAGGAGCACGAGTTTCCCTTAGAGAAAAGTTTAAAGAGATAGGCATTTTGACAGTTGCATCACAATATATATATGCAAACGTTATGTTTGTAAAGCAAAACTTACATTTATATAACAAAAATAGTGATATTCACTCTGTGAATACAAGAAATAAGCACAAATTGGTAGGTCGATATCATAGGCTTCATAAAACTCATAACTCATTCATGGGACTAGGTGTTAAATTTTTCAATAAAATCCCAGTCAGCATATCGAGTCTACCAGTAAATAAATTTAAGAATGTAGTCAAGAGACATCTTATACAAAGAGCTTACTATTCAATCGATGATTATTTAACTGATAAAGATAAATGGATGTAGTTCGTTGCTCCCTATTAATGTATTGGGTTGTATAGTTTATTGCATTTTACTAGGTGAATATTTTTGTCACAGTTTGATAATGTTACTTAGGTACTAGTTAAGAAAACGATTTACTTTTGTAAGTAAAGATTCTGCGTGATAAATTACGGCCATTCTTTTCTTTCCTTTGAAAAACATGTATACTTATTCATTAAGTAGCAGTAAATTGGCCAATATTTAAGCACATAAAGTTTTTACATCGTAAGTGGATGCTCCTACTATGTTGTGCCCATTGAGGCTGATGTATCCGATCTCGTGTACTCTTCTAATATTAGTGACCTCTTTTTTTGCATCAGTCCTCTAATATATGGTGTATAATATAATGGTGGCAGCACCTTACCTGCATATACAGTTTATAAACAGAGAAACATTGTAAACATTGGCAATTTGAAAAGAGTGGCCACGAGTTTTTATTGCCTGTTCTTTTCTCGGGCTTTACCTATTGTTTGCGAACAGGCATTACCAGTAAATGTAGAATCGACTTTTCACAAGTGTAGTATTTTGCTTCCTAAGTGAATAAATGATTTTTATTATTTATTTATTTAATGCGAATGGCAATATGTCATTATAATAATAATGTTAATGTATAATTATAATGTTTACTGCCTCTGTGGCGCGGTGGGAATGTATCCGACTGCTACGCAAGAGGTCGTGGGTTCGATCCCCACCCAGGATAAAACTTTGTGTGATGAGCACGATGGTTTATTCTGTGTCTGGGTGTTATTTATCTATAATATGTATGTATTTAGAAATATATAGGTATGTTTATCAGTTGTCTGGTTTCCATAATACAAGCTCTGCTTAGTTTGGGATCAGATAGCGTTGTGTGAGTTGTCTCAAGATATTATTATATTATTATTATTATTAATGACTGGTTACTAAGCAATTACTAAGCAACGCGAATGGCGATAATGTCATCAATGTTTTTATATGACGTTATCACGTAAACCGACTTTACAGACAATCATTTTTAATAGGTACGTTAAAGTCACACGCGGTCGATCTACTATTTTAACACAAATATTGTTAACGTGGGGGGATTACGTCCCCCGTAAAAGCAAAATAATTATTCAATACGCTTCATGGCCGATACAGAACACATCACAAACATGTCTGCTTCAAATGTTTATTTACTTTACTTTGTCGAGAACTATTTAGATTAAAGTAGGTAAAGTATAAATACTTTACCTACTTTAATCTCGGTCGGTGTAACCCGGTCGAAACGTCAAGCATAAGATAAACCTTATGCTTGACGTTTCGACCGGGTTA
The DNA here is from genome assembly GCA_945859575.2 of Herminia tarsipennalis. Taxonomy (NCBI): domain Eukaryota; kingdom Metazoa; phylum Arthropoda; class Insecta; order Lepidoptera; family Erebidae; genus Herminia; species Herminia tarsipennalis. The sequence goes on along the minus strand of OX243831.2, from coordinate 25,792,931 downwards.
CACCGACCGTGGTCACAAGCTAACTGTGACAATGGTCGGTGTGACTCGGTCGAAACGTCAAGCATAAGGTAAATACTTTACCTAGTTTACCCGTGTCAAAAATTGTATATACCGGGTGTAATCGTTAAGTGTGTCCAGGCGATTATTCCGTAACTATTACAGATATCAAAAAACTTTAAACTGATATCGAAAGTACGTTACCTAATGAGTTAAATGACATCAATAACTTTTTAAAAATCAAACGAGAGGTATCTAACATTTTGACATTAAACACTCCCATACATTTAGTATGAGATTAGTAGAAAGGTTTTAGTTTCCTTATTTTAAAAGAATATTTTAGCTTAATATTGATATTAAAGGAAACTGGTTATTAACCTAACAGAGTAATAAAACTATCTTTTAATTAAATAATATTTATTTCTTAGTAAGTACTAAATTTTGTATTCAAAGCAGATGTTCGAAGTGACGTCCTTGTTGTGCGATACAATGACGAGCTCTACTTACAGTTTCTAAATGAACTTTCCTTAACATTTGCGGAGTAATTAAAGCAATTGCACGACGTACACGATTCTGTAACTCTTCTAGGCTGTGCATTCTCTCAGCGTACACTTTGTCTTTGATAAAACCCCATAGGAAGAAATCACAAGGCGTGAGATCAAATTATTAAAAATCAAATTCAAATTATTGCGATATTGAAACACAGTTTATTACTAATTTGAAGTGGTAAGATAAATAATCTACACGTGCATCTACTTGAAAATCATCATTGTCATATCATACGTAATCATACAATATGATTAAGGTACAATGAGTACTATACCACTTAAAATAAGGAAACTAAAACCTTTCTACTAATCTCATACTAAATGTATGGGAGTGTTTAATGTCAAAATGTTAGATACCTCTCGTTTGATTTTTAAAAAGTTATTGATGTCATTTAACTCATTAGGTAACGTACTTTCGATATCAGTTTAAAGTTTTTTGATATCTGTAATAGTTACGGAATAATCGCCTGGACACACTTAACGATTACACCCTGTATAATGCAACGCTTAAGTTTAAATTGTATATTTAGATTAGCGTAATTTGTGCGGTGAGAGGATGTTTCGTCATTTATTGACATTTTTTTTTATCGATGCGAAAACAAACGACGCCATAAGCAACCTATATACCGTTATTTTGTGATAAGTGTTAAAAGTGAAGTGATCAACAAGCTGTGATAACAATAAATACCTAATTAATTACTTCACCTGTTCGTCCGACGACGACATAGCGCGCCGCGCGCGTTGCAAGCGCGCTAAAATAATACTTAATGAGATTATGTAGGGGTCAAAAAACTCTACTACTATACGCTAAATAAAATGTTGAATAAAGACAGGATAGTAATGTAACATTAAAAGTATAGATATTTAATCTATACTAATATTATAAAGCTGAAGAGTTTGTTTGTTTGAACGCGATAATCTCAAGAACTACAGGCCCGAATCAAAAAAATATTTTACTGTTGGAAAGCATATCAACGAAGGCTATAAGGCTATAACATCATGCTATGACCAATAGGAACGGAGCAGTAGTGAAAAATGTTAAAACGGGGAAAATTTACGCAGACGAAGTTGAGCGGGTTAGCTAGTAAATAAATAAGAGTGATTAAAAAAAAACGGGTAAGAGCATGTCGGACCATGCTTAGTGTAGGGTTCCGGAGCCGATGCTGTATGAAAAAATCATGGCACTTACGCCCTTTTGCTGAGAAGCGCAGTTTTAGGGAATAACTTAATGACCGTACGTACATTCGATCATGTCTAAAATAATTTTATTAAAAAAAAAAATTGTAATGAAATCTTGATGATTTGAGAGAACTGCCGCATTTTGTTTTTTTTTTCAAACAATCATAATTTTATAAATTTTTTAGTATGTATTAATTTGACGTTTTCAAATAATCATTAACCTGTTTTTACGAAATAAAGATATTCGAGTTTGAGTTTATAACAAAGTTTATTTTCATTTCCGGCACTCCTGGAGTGCAATCCGTTTTTTTGATGTGATAACGTCTTATTTAATCGAGGAGCAGCTCCACTCACAAAAGTGTCTAAAAAAGTCACGTTATTGATTGGTTACTAAGCAACAGCTAATGGCGATGGCAGCGACATGCGATACAATATGAACTAACGTTACTGATTTGTTGCTAAGCAACGTAAACCGACTTTATAGACAACTATTTTAAGGGTTCCGTAGCCAAACTAGCAAAACGGAACCTTTATAGTTTCGCAATGTCCGTCCATCCGCACGTTTGCTCAAAGACTGTTCGTTCTAGGAAGCTGTAATTTTCTATGGGTACACATATTACTTACGCCAACGTAAAAGAATAAAATCTTGATAAAGATTTTTTGGAGGGTATGTGACGATGTGATTTTTTTTCTCACTTATCCCATCGTGTGGGATATCAGTCTTTTAAAAACGTTTAGGGTTTGTGAAGACCATTTTTACATATAGGGATCCGTTTGTTAAGCTTCAAAGTGCAAATTTTTGTTAAGAGTCAAGTGTCTCCCTCCCCTCCCCTGCCAGCTAAATGGTTGATGTTGGATATGTGAACAAATCACAGCAGTAGTATATATAGTTAACTTAAAAGGAAAACTATCACAGCTAAGTAGGCTTTACAAGATTATGAGTAACAGGTGATCAAATGAAAAGTAACAAAATTTTCAATTTCCATTGAAAATTATTATTAAGTAGGTATAATGTAGTAAGTATGAAACAAAACCAACAGAAAACCCACTTCTTAAGCCGCATTATTGTCGGTCGGGGGTGTCGGACTACGGAACCCTACATTGTGCGTGACATGCACATGCCCGGTATTTTTTTAATAATATTGATATTTTTATATATATATTATTTACGCATTACAGATTGGTATTTATATTTGCACATAAATGCCAATCTGTAAAGTGTATATGACATCTACAATCTTTATCAATGCGCAACTACACTTTATAATTTATTATTGTGCCAATACATGGCGATATTCAGATCAGCTTTATAGTCCGGTCAATTTAGACCAAAAAATGAGAGTGAAGTTACATAAAGTCCCAACAAGCTGAATTTCAGTGAAATTGTTCAAAATATAATTATAAACAATGTCTAGAAGTTCCCCATCATTCCCCTGTAAGGAAAAAAAATAATTCAAGGTCAAAGGTCAAAAAAATGAGTTTTTCGCGATTTTCAGCAAAACGGTAAGTTTTATCATAAAAGTACCTCAGACAAAAATCGTAGATCATAAAATTATCTATAAAAAATGTATCAATACTTTTTTTCTTACGAGCCATCGTTTCTGAGATATAACGATTCAAAAAGTTATAAAAGTTGTTATCGTCATAATATGCGTGAGTACGCCACGTATATATATATATATATATATATATATATATAATACGTACGTATATATATATAATACATCTAGAGTTGTAATATTTTATATAATATACTTAATCTCCCTTAATCTTTAAGCCAGTGTAACTTCGAGACATCTGTCTCTTGTTCTATTGTGTGCGTGGCTAGAGTCTTATACCTGCTATAATAAATGAAATACTGTTAGTCTTGAGCGTCACTCTGTAGTGAAAACACGTGTTTATCCAAACCTATATTGTGCTGTTTTGAGTTTTATATTAAAAATGTCTGAATATTGTTTTATTTGTGCTAAGCTTTTAACTGAAAGTGAAGTTGTTACTGTTGAACGTGGTATGAAGACATTAATTAATGCAAGTATCGAAAGAGCTAATGATTTTTGGGAATATCTCAAAAATCACAAATCTGTGACAATACATGAAAATTGCCGTAAAAATTTTACTCGAAAGTCTTCTATTGCTGCAGCTAATAAAAGACAACGTGAAGAACAAGAAGCCAGTACATCCACAGCAAGTCCTCCTCGTACTAGATCACGTATCAGTGAATCAGCTTTTTGTTACAAGAATTAAATGAAGAACATATTGTGGCATACGAATTTGTGGCGAGAAATTAAATGAAAGAAAATCCTCAGATTTTAGAATCTTCAGATTACACTACCTCATAGGTGGCGTGGAAACGTGTGCATATTATGACGATAACAACTTTTTGAATCGTTATATCTCAGAAACGGTGGCTCGTAAGAAAAAAAGTATTGATACATTTTTTATAGATAATTTTATGATCTACAATTTTTGTCTGAGGTACTTTTATGATAAAACTTACCGTTTTGCTGAAAATCGCGAAAAACTCATTTTTTTGACCTTTGACCTTGAATTTTATTTTTTCCTTACAGGGGAATGATGGGGAACTTCTAGACATTGTTTATAATTATGTTTTGAACAACTTCACAGAAATTCAGCTTGTTGGGACTTTATGTAACTTCGAATGTCTAAATTGACCGGACTATTAAGTTACCAAGTTATTGTGTTGTCTTCCGAACTACATTCAAATGCAAAATTTCATAGAGATAATATAATCAGAAGTAGGTTACAATTGACTTCAAAGATTCCGTGATATTGTTAGTTACAAGTAAAGATAATATAAACGTGTTAAAAAAATTATACAGGTTGAAAATAAATCTTTTAAATTAAACTAATAATTCCGGAACCGCTGCCGTATGAAAAAATCCGATTTGATAATTACACCAGCAGAAGATCGTATGTTCATGGTACTTACGCCATAACTCAATGACAGTATGTCCGAAATAGTTTTAGATTAAACTATTTGTGAAGCGCTACCTTTTTATTTTTTCATATTTTTTGGTCATACAGTTCACACGCACAATTTATGCAACTTTCGGAGAGATTTTTTTACAAAAATATTCACTTAATCAGAAAAAGTTTATTAGAAACCTTGATATATTTTTATTTGCTCAAAAAAAAATTTATGAAGTGACATAATATATTTATATTTAGCTATCAAACTAAGTAACGGCTACTACAAGACAGACTTTTCACCAAATTTTATTAGTTCATTGTGTAGTCTTTGAATAAATTGCCTGTGACATACGGACGGACAGACAGAAAGACGGGCATGATGAAACTAAAGGATTCTATTTATGCAATTTTGGCTATGAAACCCTAAAAACAGTGTAAGTATCATTTGTCTTTTAAAACTATAATAATACTTTAAAAAATTTAAAAAACAAACATAGCATTATACCATCCAAGATTGTGTGCCGTAGGCTGCCTTAATGTCAATAAAAAGAAAATAGGTATCATTGGCTAGATATAAACTACAGCTTCTTCTAAACTAAAGCATTTTTACTCTGAGACAATAGTATGCCTGAAAGCCATAATAAAAGCAAAATATTTACTTTTGGCTCATTTAGATTTGTGATCAGCCATTGAGATATCCTTCTTATAAAACTTACCGAGAGAAGTGACGTCATTTGAGTATACTGCGACATCACGTCAGAAACTTGCGTCAGGGGCGATGAAGACTGCTATAAAAATAATTAATAAAACATAAAAAATAGGGAAAGTAATTAATACTAATAAAATAATATTATAAATTAAATAAATCTGTCAATGCAAACTATTAATAAAATATACTACGCATTAAATTAATAATAACTTGTTGACAAAATCTATACTAATATTATAAAGCTGAAGAGTTTGTTTGTTTGAACGTGGTAAGCTCAGGAACTACTGATGCGAATTGAAAAACTCTTTCACTGTTAGAGGAAGGCTATAGGCTATATAACATCACGCTACGACCAATAGGAGCGGAGCATCAATGAAAAATGTTGCAATAACGGGGAAGATTTACGCAGACGAAGTTCTGCGAGACAGCTAGTGTTAGATATATTTCGGGACTTAGTTGGGTGAAATATTTATAATAATTATGTATAGAAATCGCGAAAGTTTAAAAACGATAGCTAAAAAAACCAATGCGAAAAAGTAACATGCCAGCACTTAATACTGAAAGGTAAGTGGTAATACTGAAAATGCGGAAACAACACAATCTGTCCGTTTGGTTTTCAGTACTAAAATTCTAATGATAAACCCACAAAAAGTTTCTTGGATAAACCATTGAGAAAATGACAAATTTTAACAATTAATTATGTTGCTATTACAGCTATGTTAGCCATAGCAAGATGACATCATTACAACGTAATTGTTTAGTATGTAAACGCCTTATTCGGAAAATGGACCTATTTCAGAAAAGACCAATTTTCAAAATATGTTATTTTTTTATTGTCCGTTTTGTTTCTTTTTTAGTTGCCAGATGCCCAGATTTAAACCATTTCTGAAATGGGTTCTTTGTTAGTGATATGACTTTGTGGCTGACTATGACTTTGGCCGACAAGCAGTTTATTATAATCGGCTGTAAAATTTATATAAGGTATTATATATTTTTATATATAGATTTATTTTATAATTATCTGCAGAGAAACAACTACTGTCTCGATATTATACTTAAATTTATGTGAATATGTATGTTACAAAACCGAAACTGTAAATTTATATGAATTTAGTGAGAGTGTGAAAATGCATAATGAAGGATGCGATTTCATTTCAATTACCTTATTTCAAGCATATTTATATTTAATCAGCCATCATAAACTCAGACCTATATGTTATTTACTAAACCGATAATCCAAGCAAAACAAAGCAAGATTAGCAATTTTTATCCTTTGGGCGATTTAAACTATCTCAACTATAACTTTTAATAGTAGTAGAAAAATATTTGCTTAATATGTATTGCATAGGTGTACCCAGGCTTATTTTCTCTGCGGGAAGGGAGGGGGATCTGTCCAGGTAAAAGAAGGACGGGGATCTGTCCAGGTAAAAGAAGGACGGGGATCTGTCCAGGTAAAAGAAGGACGGGGATCTGTCCAGGTAAAAGAAGGACGGGGATCTGTCCAGGTAAAAGGGGTGTAGAGGGGCGCTTGGCTCGAACAATAAAACTGGCGATAAACAGTTTCGGAGCCCACGGAGAGTCCTGGGTACGCCTAAGATGTTGTGTATCTTTATTTTCATACCTCGACATATTCATCCAAAATCATGTAAACATCGGAACTCATAGCTGACTTTAACAACAGTTTGCCATTGGCAAATCCTTCCATCTTATTTTGTAGTATGATTATTTGACAATTTGTTTCCTGTTCCAATTTCTCGATTTCCTTTCTGAAAACCTCGACCCTAAAATAAACAGACATTGTCAATAAAACAAAACATTACACTCGCATACAATTGCATAAGTTTTATATCAATAATCTACTGCAAAATCTGTCTAATTGAACAGTTGCAAATATTGACACATTTGAGTCAAGTGTTCAAATTTGATGATGTTTTTTTATTATAATTAAAATATATAGTCGCTGTGCAGTTTATGGGTGTGCCATTTTTTATTATTATGCACACTTCTAACAACCGTTTGAAATAAAAGCAGTATGAAATATATTTTTAAAATTAGTAATGATAAGAATAGTACCCAAGCATTGGGTTATTGGTTAAATAAAATTATTGTAATCAAATGTGCTAGGCCAAAATAAAGACTAGGCCACTTAGCTTAGGCAGAATTTAAATAAGATAATTAATATAATAAATCGCACAGCAAAATAGTTCCGCGACCATTGCACAAAATAAATGGCTTTTTTTAAATAAAATTTTAGATGTAATCTGCTCAATTTTTTACTTTCATATAGTGGTAAGGTAAAATAATTATTTGATATGTTAAAAACTACAGTTATAATTGCATTCGAAAATAAGCTTGTATACATAGAATTACTACCAGTCATTGTCTGGAAATATGATTTAAACCCGATAAATTGAAACGAAATTTTTTTTAACAAATATTTTGAATAATATCATGCGTACAAATTAAAAGGTGTATCATTTTATTTCAAACCTGATTTCGCGCTGGATACAGCTTCCGCAGTGGCTGTTTTCTACATCTTGTTTGCGGATTTGGCTTGGTCCAGCTGGGAACAAAATCAACAAGCGCCAAGCAAAAAACATTAGCAGTAAGTTTTTAATGAGAAATCTGCACATAAGTATATAAAAAAATTGATTAAGGAATAAAGTAAATAAAGTCCATCCAGGGAAAATAATATTATGTAAGATCTTATAGCTGTATCGCTTAGCTAAAGCAAGTCTCTTGAGAAAGAATTGACATTCTTTTACTTCAACACTAGATCTCTGGATAGACTTTAGTACAAATATTACGCAATGATGGAGTACATATGCACTACAAGTAGTCGGACATAGCTGTACATGTCACAACAATGTCTCTTTACACTGCACAAAAACATAATTATCAGGTAATACATGTAGATATGTCCGTCGAATTGTATAATCAGTACTTACTATTTTTTTATAATAAGCATTATGCATAATCTGTTTAATAAAAATAGACGCAAACACGACATGTCATGAGCTGTTTAAAAATTGCTGTACTTTTGCATTGTACTAATACAAAGATATTAACATAAAATGTCAATTTCGTCTTAGCCTTAAATTTGCATTGCATCAATGCAGTATTATTTAGCATTGTGCATTAAATTTGTAATTGATATTTGATTAACAAACACAAATTATAGGGCAATGTAATCATCGCCATTCAGCAGTAAAACATTTGCAATTTTATATTTTAGCGAGCCTTTTACGCTATGTATTTCCAGTAAACATATTTGCTTTAAATGGCAAAACCTATCTATTCTAATATTACATATAGTTTAATTACTATTTATTTAGCATTATGTACTTGTATATTAAACCATAGATAGAGACATTTCATCCTTTTGATATAACATTGCACTTTTACTATCATCAAACCGCAAGCAACTTTATCAGATCAGTTGATATGAAATAAATTAAAAAGTGTTATCTTAATTACCTTCAATGGGTTCTGCAGGTCTTTTTAGGGCAACACTTTTAGGTGTAGCCGTTGGTAGTGGGGGTGGCGGTTTGCTTGCATCAAATCTGTTACAAAATAAGTATAATAACAAAAATTATAATGGCATCAGTCATATGTCAATAGAGAACGTATAGTATATAATGCTCTATAATAAGTTTATTAGCAAGATAATTTCAGTAGTGGACCATGTTACATAATTCATCAGTTAGAGATAGTATGATGTATACAACTAATTTTATAAACAGAAAAGATTTGTTTGTTATGGGTAATCTTTGAAAGTACTTGGCCAATATTGATGATTTGTTTGCGAATCCATAGTCAAACAGAGTAAAAGATATAGTAACTGTAACCATAATAATTTACACTGTGTAATAATTTAATAAATAATGACACAAAGTGATAAATTAATTAAACTGTACGACATTGTTTGTGTTTCAATTTGTAGTATGCTCTTATCTTACGTCTCAGTGTAAGTGCACCAGATTGAACTTGGAGAGAAGTGGTTACACAGATGCATTTTTCGCAAGTATATGGTTACAGCAAGCGGGGGGCTTGGGAGGTAACTAAATCAAGAGAACTAGAGATGCGATGATGCATTACATTGTCATAATTAATATGACTAACTCACTTTTTTGTGAATACTTTCGTAAATAAATTGTTTTTTTAAACTTTCTTTAGTATTTACTGTAACTGTTCTTAATTTAAACCTTTATGAACTCATAGTCGTACTTTCAAACATAATTAATCGTTTTCGTAAGAGACGAATTAAGCGGCAGTGATACGTGAAATTTGTTAGTGTTCACATGGCGCGATACACGCGCTTAAGGTTTGGTCCGGATGCAGGACACTCAATCAAAACTTAAAATTAAAATAAAATAAGAACCTAATTTTCTGACATTAAACTAGCAAAGTTTTTGGTCAGAATTGATATTATAGTAGATCCAAATATGATCACATTTGACAGTTCATGAAAATTTTACAAAGTAACTTTGTAACGGCGGGCACGCGATATATTATTTTTAAAGTTAACTGAACAGTTCTTATATTTTTGTTTATTGTAATAAAACGTTGAAAAGATTTTTTTTCCAGGAAACACCCCTACACATAAAGCGATGTGAGTTTTTTTCTCCCCCCATCATGTAGGGTGTCCGATAGGTCTTGGATCGGTTTTTTAAAAATGTTTAGGGGTTGTGAAATCACTTTTTAATGAATAATATATTATTGAGTCAGTTCACTAGCGCTACCTTCGCGCGTATATTGAACGCCACAAGGAGCTCTGAGTATCTCGACTCGCGCGTACTACACGCGAATAGCGGGCGGGTCAAGATGCGCGCGAATGACGCGACTACGCGCGAGTTCAATCCTCTCGCGCGACTCATTTGAACGCAATGATACCTCGCCTACGCGCGTATGCCTTTGCGCATAAGTGTCCAGCATACTAGTACTATAGAGGTCAGTGACCTACGCTTAGCAATTTCAAAAAATCAAGTTAGTCATCTATATTATTATTGTAAAGTTTGTTTGTTAGGTGGGATGCAATAATTTCAGAAACTATTCTCGATAAATAGGCTATCCAACATATAAGATTTATTCAATTCGAACCAGTTGAATTGAAAAATTATTTTACTGTTGGATGTCCCATTTATCGAGGAAGGCTATAGGCTATATAACATCATGCTACGACCATTATGAGCAGAGCTATAATGAAAAATGTTCCAAAACAGGGAAAATAAAGGCAAATTAAATTGCACATGGCAGCTAGTTAATAATACAGCAGACGCTTACCCTGGAAGAGGAAGTGGTTGTTGTCTAGATGGAAATACTGCTGTGGTGGTGGTGGCAGGAGGTGGAGCTGTAAATAAGTTCATAGTGAAATATGTTAAGAAATTCATTATGTATCATTTTCACATATAGACTGCATGGACAGAACTATAAAATGTAGATGTTGAACTAAGCTTAAGTACCTATGCAGTGTACTTTTAGCTTACACAAAATTCCTTACAATTTTTAAGGATATTTTTTAGTCTCGAGAATTTTGAGGTTGCAATGGATTAAATGCTGGTCAAGTCTGAGAAATCACAAGCGGAAAAAATATATGTGATACTTCACTACACCTCCTCTCCCCCAGGAGATTTCGCGCCCCTCCTCCTTTTCTCACATGATTCAGGTTTAAGATATCTTTATTTCTCAAAAAAATACAATTCACTTACATGAGAAATGTACACAAAATTACTTATAAGTAACAAACAAAGAATATCTCTGTGGCGGCTACAGGTATTGTTAAAGTTACAGTATAAAATTTAATTAATACAATGTTTTTGAAAAAAAATTTAAAATCAATAGTGGATAATTTGAAAATTATTTTGTCTCAGCTTCGCCAACCAACTATGATGTGTGCAAATACACGGAGCGAGCGATGATTAATGGATGACCCCTCACAGATATTTTAAGATCAAATCCTTTTGATTTTTATCTAGATATTGATTACCTAGTGAAGATGTCACTGCCACGGATAAAAGCAATTGTACATTATTTTAAATAGAGACTGTTTTGTTTTTCTATTCTTTTTTGGAAATAGAATAAAAAACAAAGACAAAACAATAGTTAGTTTTTAACATATTGTTATTATTAATTCTAAACTGTCTTTCTTTCTTTGTGTGTGACAAGTGCTGAAAAAGCGATACCTTAAAATTTTGACAATTGACTATGTTTATATGTCAGTGTCGCATTAACAGCATTAACAAATGAAAGCAGCAAATTACATCAACATCATCATTAAGTGGTTGATCCCAGTGCTGTGGTGGGTGTGGTTTCCGCACTTAGTCCTGGCTGTGGACCATTGTGTGTGAGCTGTAGTGGCTGTTACTCAGACCAGCATACAAACCAAGGTGACCTTGGCGGGAGCTTTGTGTGGCCTACCGTTTGTGTTTGCGTCCAAACGGTTGGAAACCAAACGCAAACACGCGCGACCTTGGCGGGGCCCACTAATTGTTGGTTGTAAACCACACCAATTCAATTATTTCGTCAGTATGTACTTGCAAATTTTTAAATAATACATTTTTATAAATTTAACAACACTATAAAAGAAGGGTAGGTACACATTGTATACATTGCAATAAATATCATATCAATTCTGCAGCAATTTATGTGTGCCTGTGTGGTGGTTTGGTTTGTTGTTCGGTTGGAAACGCCGACTACACGGCGACAAATCAACAGCAAACGGCGTGGTGGGAATGCGCTCCCACCCGCCAAGGGCCTTGGAGGTCAAACCATAATTTGGTTTGCAACAGCCTTCACCTTGGCGGGAATGCTTGTTTCCAACCGTCTGGAAGACGCTTAAAACATATTTAAATAAACATACCTGTAAATATAGGTGCGGTCATCAATATTGGTGCTGTAGTTACTGTAGGGGGTGGTGGAGGAGGCGGTGGCGCTAATAGAGTTGGCAACGGAGCTGGAAGTGGTGGTGGTTGCGCACCAGCAACAGGTAACGTGTTCATAGCTGGCGGGGGTGGTGGTGGCGGCGGCGGTTGAGTTATAAACTCATTAACGTACATATTTGCAGGGGTGGTCGTCGACATGGCCGCATATCTATCTCTTAATACCCTCGGTATTTGGCCAGTTGTCAAAAACAAGTTCTCTTCTTCATGGCTTGTGTGTAAATAAGTACAGCCTGCCCTATTGCAACCCGACCTATTTTGAAAATCATGACAGAATTTCAAAATATTTTTCATAGACTCCGGGTTCAATTCGTGCCGATATTTGCATTGTGAGCCTTTGCTGCAAATACCCCATACAAAATCTCGGCAAGTACCACCCTGTTGGTCGGACGATGACGCGTTTTTTAATCGTGGGTCGGTTGGCGGCGCTGTCTGTTGCGTTATTACACGCGGCTGGCGGCCATTTTGTTCGCTGTTAAAATTCATGAGCTGATGACAAAGAATACGGTGTTAAAAGTCGTCACACATTACCTCGAATGCTATCTCCTTTTATTAATCGATAATTATAATTTAACGTACCGTAAGTATTGCGAATTGGCAAGGGTAAAAAGATTATAACAACATAAACACCTCCACTTGACAGCGCTATAAACTCATCGTACCATGCTCACTTTTCTACTGTGATTCTAATGCTTCATAACATGATTATGAATGGTAATACATTGATTGTCTCCGCCTTAGCTCCAAGTTCCAGTAGACAGTTCCGTTTTGGGATAAAAAATAAACGTAAATCACCACGCATTTCATACACCTCGACGTAGTAAAAAAAAAACGAATGGCTGGCTACGTACTACAAGTACCACAGTATAGGTTTATTTTAATCTATGGCTACGTACGGTCAGCGAGCGGGGGTCACAAAGGTGTGGCCGCATGCACCATATTTGTCTAATTATAGATTAATTTCATTTTGATGAAAGAACATGTTTGTATTTTATAAATGCTACATTTTGCGTTTTTATCTTAAGGAAACACTAATAAAAAGTGAATATGCATACCAAAGAGCTTATCTAATATGATGCATACGTTCAAACAAACCTAACTAAATTTATGACAAGTGGTGGAAATTATTAGAAAGTGCTGGGCACCCCAAATTAATTATAAAAACAAGATGGCTGCTGCTGTTATTGTCTATTTGTTTTGTTGTAAATATTATATTTTCTTACTTTTATCTTCTTACTAATATCGCCTTTGCGATTGCCCTAAGTTATTGTTTGTACTTCGATACATTTATTGAGTACGAGATATGAACTATAACGTAAAAAGGAATTGGTGTTATATGAGATTCTAAAGACTGACATAAGTGACTCGAACAACTTTAAAACTACAGCTGGCATTGCGAATTAAATCTGAAAATGAATTGCAAAACTCGTGTGTAGCTATGTAATATTAGTGCTCTGGGGCTGTGTGCAAATGCATCTGATGATTTAATGTTAAACATGTTATTTAGGTTTATCGGGTTGGGATTCAAACTACACATTTATCACTTCATATATATTTTCGTCATAATTACGAAACTCAAGAAACAATAAATTAAACTAGAAAAACATGACTATCCCTTTGAAATTTTCTTTGTCATCACCTTTGGAAATCGGTCAAAATATCTCAATCAACTTTTTCCTTTTTGCAAACCCGACACTAAACCTGCAACCAATCAACATCCCCTCTAATTTACATAACTAACATAAATTAACACAAACTTCCATATATAATCCAATTCCATATATAGCCCATACTATAATCTCTACCTACCTCATAAATCTAAATACAAACCTTAAATAATTGATTAAGGAGGGGCTCAATAAAATTTCAAAATATATAACAAAAGAAATAAATTCCTAAACACTTATCTCTATTGTAACAATTAAAATAGACATAAGTGCTTAGGAACACTTATCTCTATTATAATGAGAGGTGTTTAAATTTTTATATTATGTGCTACAAAATGTATGGAATGTTACAGTAGTATAAAGTTTGCGAAAGTATAGAAAATGCTAATAAATCTAATGCAGACTTCGTAGATGTGCACCTCTTTAATATGTTTAATGTCAATCCCTTTTACAAAATTTTTCGTCTTAGAAATTGGTTTATGCCCTGATGCGCAGTGCCATAATGTGGAGTCTCCTTCAATAAAATTTATTATATTTAATCTATCTGACCTTAGCTCCTGCAGTTCTTATTGATTGTTTCCACAATCCCTGGTAATCATCAGTTTGATGTAAAACAATCCATCGCTAATCACTGCCCTTAGTGTTCCAGTCAAATAGCAGGTGTCAGTTACATAGTCTCTGACTTCACATCTGTTTCTGAAAAATACTATTTTACAAATATTTTCCATTACTCTAGAAACCGAAATTATTGTTTTCATTGAGCCGTTACACATAAAGAACATAATTTAAGGTTACATTATTTTTATTACAAAACTAGCTAACCTGCGCAACCTCGTTTCCGTTATTTTTCTCTATATATACAACATTTTTCATTGATGCACCGTTACCCGTACCTGTAAACCTTCGTAGGCTCATGCACAACACTTTGCTGAAGAATATGATCAAATGCGTAGTTTACGATTTTTTTATAGGACATACAGACAAACATCATTAACATAAACATATTATAGATATTTTCTTAATTTATCTATGAGATGTTTGTTTCCATCTGTAGTCATAATTAAATGTGAACATTTTTCTATATTTTTCAAAAATTGAAATGATTTCGATTTCTTCCTCATTATCTATAATATAATGGGCTAGTTTCCAACTAGTCAAAACAGCAACTACTTAAGAAATGACAAAACGCAGATTTTATATAAGATCTTATACAAATAGCGGTATATGACGTCACTACTTTTTTTACCGAATTGTTCCCTCTGTTTAGACAAAAAAATATCATTGTACCATTCTGTTATCTGTTCTGCTAATATAATTTTGTTTGCTAGGTCTGCAAAATTTTACAATGTGGCCTTTTATTCTAAAATTGTAGCAAGACCTCACAGCCATAAAAGTGTCATATTGATCCATGTCATTTGTTTCCGTACCTTCATTTGTTTTCGTTTCATTTGTCTTCCGCATTTTTGTTTCTAGTAAAATTCTTGAAATCAAATTAGTTTCATTTTTGTCTTCATTTCTGGTAGATTCCCATGCCGTTCTTAAATTTGACATTTGACTTGGTAGTCTGCATAATGTCTTCTGCATTTCAGATATATCAAATCCTAACGATCTAATTTCTGTCACAATCACAGAACACACATATAGCTAGAATCAGTCAGTAGTAAGTCAAAGCGTGTCTCCAATCAGCGCAACGGCGCCATTTGGTTCGCGCGTGATATTATTCAAAGTTCGATCGCGGCCGCATGACGTCGCGTGTACTGCAACAAGAAATGCCTAATTGTGCAGTTATAAGTTGTAAAAACTCGTCGAAGAATGTAGACCGTATCAAGGGAGATGTATACTTCCATCGCTAATTTTGTTGCTCTTTAAGCTGAAATTAATTTTAAAATGATTTATTTACGTTTTTGAGTTATACTACTTCGATAAACTCTCATTGACGTATTTTTACTCTATTCGTTTTACATTGCGGTTTCAATTGATGTCATCAGGTGATATGTCATCGTCTCATACGTTGAAAGTACGCAATGAAATTCAAACAAATAAACAACACAACAACAAATAAATGTCGTGGTACAGGGAATTTTGTCGTTTTTCAACAAGTAGTGATGTTAGGTTTAGGCACTTTATATCGATTTCTTCAATCGCGAATTGATCGCGCTCTATAAATGAAACAGAAAACAGATAGCCGGAGGAACGAGAACGCATTTTTGTAATAATCAAGCACCTATTGAAAACCATTTATTTAATCTCATAAAGGCAATAGCTGATGTACAGATATACTTTGCATTATTTAACGAGAAATTTAAAAACCAAAACTACGAAAAGACAAATATATAATAAACTCGTCCTGTTTCAAGGTCAATAATTAACGTTAATAATTAAGTAACTATGAGGTATTTAATTCAGTTAAATCTGATTTCAATCATTTTTTTTACTATTTTATTAAATGGTAGGTACAGAACGGGTTTGGAGCGTATTGGGGGTCTTTAATTTTGATCCTTCAATTTTGTGGGCTTACCCTGTTCGCTCGATTATTTCGTTTCAAACTTTTTTTTTAAGTACATTTTGAAGTCGTATAGCAGTGATATTATATTTGAACGTATCCGTGCTTCAGAGGTCACGTAAAAACCCGGTTCAGGCTGTTATCATCTCGCTAACAGTCGTTATGTCATGTCTTATAGGGTGATCTGAATAATTTTGACAAAAGGTTGGCCATTCAAAAAGTAAGATTGTAAATTTTATAATGTAGGCCGATTATGTGATACTGATAACTTTGATCTCAATATAACGTTTAGTCCGTAAATACCACCTATGTTCTTATTTTTTATTTTCTAGAAAATTTATTGTGCATTATTCCCGTTTTGTGGTAATCTTGTGCAATCTATATAATGTTATATAGTTCAATTCTTTACTTTAATATGTGTAAGACCTATTACTGATTTAATTAGCTCCTATAATGATAAAAAATTAAAAGCATTTTTGTGATTAAGTAATTTTAAGTGTTAAATTACTTACAAAGTACTATATATAAATGCAAATACAGCATTTAAACACAATCTATTATTAGTTTACTCTAAGAAGGCATTCTGTGATATTCAAAAATCAAAAGCGTTAAAAACAGGTAATAGTTTTGGCTTAGTGTAAAAATTATATTGATCCCACCGAATCGTCCCTACAATTGATTAGATAGGTAAGTATGTTAAATTATTAAAAATAATTAAAATGCTTATGTCGTTTAATTTTACCCGTGTTTTTATTTTTATTTATCCCTATACTTGGCAAGCTTTTTAAATGTATATAATCGCTGTATTTTCCATATATAATGGATATGTTAGGTATTAAAAACATGTAAAAAATACAAAAAAAAATTAAAATATTGTATTTTTGGAAATAAAGCATGTGTATTTAAATGCACATTGCCAGCTTCGACGAGTTAACACCGTTGAAAAGGCGTGTGCACTAAAATATACATTGCCATGTTCAGGAAAAAAATAAAATAGGTTTTAAAATAATGAAATTTTTGTTAAATACATCAAAATTATGCAATAAAGACACCAAAATAATCAGTTTTGATCAAATATGTGAGTTTTGAATTTGAATGTACTAAATTATAAAAAAAAAACAACTAAAATGTACTATGAAAGTTGTAATAGATAGTAGTTTACCATAATTAAGGCATTTAATACTTAATAGGTAAATGTTATCAATAATGAGATCAATAATCAGACATATCAATAATTAAATTTGATCTTTTAGATCAAACAACATTGTGATACTATAATATCACCTAAACAATTGGTTTGGTTTAGTAAAATAATTAACCTGACTTTGTGTGATAATCATAAAAACAATTACGACCTTCTACCGCATAAAGCCGAACTTTGCATTTTACACACATGAATTTAGTTTGACTTTTTATACAATTTTTGCATCTGCCTTTATTTGTAAATGATGGCAAGTGCCCAATTTGATCAAATCGGCCATAATAAGATGTTTGAGGTGTAACAAAATGCGAACCTCTGGATGTATTAGAAATCTCCTTAGCTCTTTGAAAGGTGATGAGATCATTACTAATGGCATATCGAAAATCTTTCAGTTTCGCAGCTTCTTCGACCAATAGTCAGTGTAAGCAGGCATGTTAACTAGGCCCATCAATAAGTGAATTGCAATGAAATCTCTAATTTCATCCGTTGTAACATTCAGTGTTGTACTGTTGTTGTTGTTTGTTTCCTGAACCATTCATTCTATAAGGTCGTCATCAAAAAACATTCGGAAGTATTCTAATGGTGACTTAGATTGTAGTGACACTGACGGTGAAAACGTTTTATCTTGAATATATGCTCTACCCGCAAATGTATTCTTGCAAACCCATTTCGTGTCTATTCGCTTCACAAGCACAAGTTTCTTTTTGACAACAACAGCTGTAGCTTTTTTCCTTGATCGAGTAGCACTAGATGGAGATGCAGTGCTAGAATTACTTGGACCAGCAATCGGTGAAAATTGCGGTAAGTTAAACGATGGTCCAGATATAATGTTTTTATCTGACACAGCTAGAATAGTAACAGAAGGTAATATGGATGGTGAATCTGGACCAGAGTTAGATATGGTAGGTAATTGATGATCCGAATTAATATCTAAGTCAATCCTTGAACTTGTTATACCTACAAGTAGTATTTTCATCACTGTCAGATAGTAAATTAAGGTTTTCAAATTAAGATCCCAATGATGGTGGGTCTGAAGATTTGTCAGAATCTTCAACAATCCTGTTTCCCACCAATTCGCGCGCATAATCAAGTTCATCTTCCGAAGAACCACTTTTCTCTATATCGGAACCAATACCAGACTTAGGTACCAATGCCAAAATTTTCGAAGTTATTGTAGCAGGCTATAACAAGAAAGAAATATAAATAAATCATCAATAAGTAATAATTTAATTGAAATTCATAATATTATTTTGAATCAATGTTAATGTCTTCTGAACTGGCAATGTATCTACAAATGCACACAACCAAATGCGGGTAAATATGTTATCAATTTGGCAATGTGCATTTAAAGGTACATACAAAATAACACGAATATTGGACCAAGTAAACTAATTCAAATTGACAAAATCTATAATTCATTGACAAAACTGTATATTTAGGTACTATTTTTATCCCTTCTTTTTTCTTTTTTTATGTAAAAAAATAGGATTTCAATCGATTCTTACCTTGTATGCAGTAGACGCACGCGCACGCTCCGTCATCTTGCGACCTACTGACTATATCAAGTGTTGCCAGTGCTCAGTAATATTTTTAATGTTCAATACAAGCATTCACTTGGTGAATGTAGGAAAAAAAAATGAAAAAGTAAACTTATTTTCGCGTCGAGATTTTTTTTTTAAAAGTGTGCATTTAAATGCACATCGTCAAGTATAGGGTTATAAGAATGATTCTAGTAATCTCAAAAATGCAAAGTTAGTGAGGCTTGATGGATGGATTAATTACTCCTTTACGGGAAAACAGCTATACCTACCTATTTGGCGGAAATTTAATGGAGATAGCTTGAACCCGGAAAAAAACACATAGGTTGCTTTTATCCCCGTTTTCATGGGGGATTTCATTCAAAGTGTAAATTTATTTTAAGTTCGGTGCAGCCGCGGGCGCCAGTTAGTTAGATAATAGACTTGTGCTAACTTGTTGGACTTAAAAACTGCTGATATTTTTTTAATATAGCTTCAAACAAAATTTTAAAAAAAATGAATACATTATATCGAAATAATTTTGTTAATTATTTCATGATTTTATTGAAATAAAGCGTAAAAATTGCGTGAGTCAAAAATACAAAGCAATTGCCCCAGTTGACCTTAATCATTTTATTTTTAATAAGAAAACTTCAAATTAAATAATTCAAAACAGCAGTATCGAATCGAATTGGTCGATTTAAAATCGATACTCTGTTGGATGAATGATGTCCTACGATTGAAACGGTTCTGTTTATGTTTGGTTCATCACTAAAACGCTCGCGTGACGTCATGCGCGGTGGGGATTAAATGGCACGCTCTGTTTTCATACTGTTACAGGAACATGTGGCATCTAGCTAGATCTATTATCTTTGGTCACAATATTTTCGCTTTTCCTAAATTCATAGTTGTAAAATACTTCTAATAATCGACAATTTTATAAAAATAAAAATAAAATATCCTATCCAATTTTGTTATGATCTCTTAAATTAGCGTCAGCATGAATTTCGATTTATTAAACTACGTTTTATAACATACTAGCGGTCCCGCGCAACTACGTCTGCGTAAATTTTCCCCGTTTTTGAAACATTTCTCATGGCTGCTCCGTTCCTATTAGTCGTAGCGCGATGTAATATAGCCTATAGCCTTCCTTGATTAATGGGCTATCCAATAAAAAAAGATTTTTTTCAAATCGGACCAGTAGTTCCTGAGATTAGCGCGTTTAAACAAACAAACAAACTCTTCCGCTTTATAATATTAGTATAGATTATATAATATATATCTCGTGTCGCGATGTTTGTGGTTAAACGCCTCCGAAACGGCTCGACCGATTTTCATGAAATTTTGTGTGCATATTGGGTAGGTCTGAGAATCGGACAACATCCATTTTTCATACCCCTAAGAGTTTGTTTGTTTGTTTGAACGCGATAATCTCAGGAACTACTGGGCCGCATAGAAAAAATATTTTATTGTTGGGTAGCCCATTTATATAGGTTATAACATCACGCTACGACCAATAGGAGCGGAGCAGAATTAAAAAAAATTGTAAAAAAAAGGAAGAAAAAAGAAAAAAGGTAAAATTTACGCAGACGAAGTTGCGCGGGTCAGCTAGTCTAATATATAAAATTCTCGTGTCACAGTTTACGTTGCCATACTCCTCCGAAACGGCTTGACCGATTTTGATGAAATTTTGTGTGCATATTGGGTAGGTCTGAGAATCGGACAACATCTATTTTTCATCCCCCTAAGAGTTTGTTTGTTTGTTAGAACGCGGTAATCTCAGGAACTACTGGGCCGCATTGAAAAAATATTTTATTGTTGGATAGCCCATTTATCGAGGAAGGCTATAGGTTATAACATCACGCTACGACCAATAGGAGCGGAGCAGCAATGAAAAATGTTGTAAAAAAAAAAAAAGGGAAAATTTACGCAGACGAAGTTGCGCGGGTCAGCTAGTATTAGTATAGATTTGCGAGGCAATAAATAAAAAAAACAATACAGCGCAGCGAAAAGGAAAAGCGCGCGGAATATTTTTTACTTGTTCACAAATTAGCGATGCGCGCATCAACGCTTTTTTTTAAGTCAAAGGCACAAAAACAGCCAGTATCTATCTATCTACCTAGTCTAGCCATAAATATTGTTACGAAGAAAAAACATTTTTTTTTATTGCAAATAATATTTATTACTTTTACAGTGTGTTAGTTTAATACATAAATAAAAAACAATTTAAAATATAAAAAGCTTATTCGAAGTGGTCTCCATTGGCTGCAACACAGTCCTTTAAACGTTGAGGCCAGTTATCAATAGAAGCACGCACTCTTTCTATGGGAAAATTCTTCACTGCCAATCGTATGGATTGTTTTAGGGACTCCAAATTATCATGGCGTTTAGAGCAAGCCATACTCTCTAAAACTGACCATAAATCATAATCCAGCGGATTAAGATCGGGACTAGACGACGGCCAGTCTTCAGCTCTGATGAAGTCCGAAACGTTCACTTCCAACCAAGACTGCGTGGACCGAGCTTTATGACCCGGCGCTGAGTTTTGTTGGAAGGACCATACTTGGATAATGAACATGGTGTTGTTAAGGGGTTTAACTACCTTCTCAAGAATGGTATCTTGATACACTTGTGCCGATGTTTTGATACCTTTTTCACAAAAATATGGCTCAGTCACTCCTTCATAGCTAACACCCCACCAAACCATCACTGAAGTCGGATAATGCCCACGTTGCACTCTGTCGACTAATTGGGAAGCTTCCTTAGAGCTTTGAGCATAAATACAGTCATTTTGTTTGTTAAAATGTTGCTCAACTGTAAAGATTTTCTCATCCGTAAACAAAATTTTTCTGTGACCTCCCTTTGCGTACCGCTTTAGTAGTTGCTTCGATTTTACCACCCTATTCTTTTTTAAATTATCAGTTAAAAAATGACCAGTGCGTCTCTTATAGGCTGCAAGTCCTAAGTCATCTTTTAAAATGCGTGACATGGTTCTGGGTGCTATCTTCATCTCCCGAGATAAAATCTTTTGCTTTCGGACAGGATTTCTTCGAATTCTTTCCCTTACTGCTTTGACCACCATTTTCGTACGAACACTACGTGGACGGCCAGATCTTTTTCTGTCACAAACAGAGAAGGTCTCATTGTACCTATTAATAGCCCGGTACACAAACATTTGACTAATACCAAGCGTATGGAGAGTTTTAAAAATTACATTCGGCTCCATACCAACTTTGTGTAATGCAATCACAGCGATTCGGTTTTCTTTATCACCCCACTCCATTTTAATATAGCAAAATATTGTACAATGTATTGGCGCCAAAATTAGAAAATACAATGAACAATCGTATAAAAATGACAGATTCCAAATTCAAATGTAATATCTTTCTTATTTTTAATTGTAACAGTATTTATGGCCAGACTAGGTATATCTATACATATAATAAAACTGTAAATTTCACGTGTCTGTACATGGCCGAACTTAGTGAAAAAAAATATTAGGAAATGTTCGAAATGAGTATTTAAACACTTTGCTGCATTTTTAGAAATGTCTGTCTGTCTGTCTGTCTGTCTGTCTGTTTGTTTGAACACGCATCAAGCAAAAACTACCGTACAGATTCGGTTGAAATTTTGCAATTTTGCACAATCGACATCTAATAGATGCAGATTAACATTTAGGCTATAAATTATCACGCTTTTTCCCATAGGAGCTAAGCAGTAAGGGATAATGTCTGTAGCTATTTTTCGTTATAAAACAGTAACTACTTGACGGATCTTTATGAAAATTTGCAGTTTTATAGTAAATACTATAGGACATTATTTACACTATGAATCATTACGCTAACGTCTATGGGGAACGAGTAGCAACGTATTTTTTGTCGCACCATAATGGTTTATCACAAAAATTTCCACAATTAGACATTATCTATATTGTAACCCGTGGAATGCATAACTTCACGCTATATCTAAAAGGAGCTAAACACAACATTTTTAAGTTTCATAAGAACAGTTATTTTGACGTGTTAAGTAGCTAATAGTATAGCCTCGAAGCTATGCTAGCGGACTTTGACGACGAAGTCCCAGGCTCGATTCTGATGTCTGAATATGTTCTTTTTGTATTTATTTAAATTGTCTTTATCCTTTTTTAATATTTTTCTGAATGTTTTAGTTATTTTTTCGACCGTAGGTAACTTATTTACTTTGGTTATTACTTTTTATATTAAAAATCAAGTAAATTATGCAATTAATTATAGGTATTGCATGCACTGCTGAGAGTAATGAATTAATCGTAGTAGAAATGAAAAACAATATTACATTATAATTAAAAAGTATTCGACATTTTCCAGAAATGATGTGTTCGTTTAAAAAAAAAGACATTACACACGTAAAAAAAGTACATGTAGCGCCATCTATGAAATCAAATTGTGAAAAACAAAACAACGGCAACATTCTTGAAAGTAGATGGCGTTGTATTCAATAATGTTCTATACTTAGTAAAAGAAGTTTTAAAAAGAAACACATTGCTATGATTTTTAGAAATGTTTGTCTGTCTGTCCGTTTGTTTGACCACGCATCACACAGGTGCATCGAGGATCATGTTTTGGGGTTATGGTTGGAGATTACGTGTTCATCAATTCAACGATAATGAATGGCTCAACATCGTTCAAGTGTGAGTAGTTCGGGTGACGGGAGGAGGGGGGTCGTTGTTTGTCAACCGTACCTTTAGGGATATCTGACATTTTCGCGGGCATGACACACATGACACGCTCGCTCTGTGTTTGCTTACTAAAGTGTTACAGCAGTTTTATTATTAGTATTGCGTTGTAACACTATATGAAATACACCCCATTTTTAGCCAAAATGACAAAACAGAACCCTTATAGTTCCCTTATGGCCGTCCGTCCGCAGCTTAGCTCAGAGACTGTTAGTGCTAAGGTTGCAACTTTTGCATGAATAAATTACTAACGCCGATAAATATGTGTGTGTGATAAAGTGAAACAACAAAATCTTGAAAATCATTATTTTTTTAAGTGTACCTCTCTTATATGTAAAGTGGGGATGTGATTTTTTTCTCACCTACCTACCCCAACGTGTGTGGTATCATTAGATAGGTCTTTTAAAAAGCGTTTAGGGTTTGTGAAGACTATTTTTAGATTTAAGGATTCCTTTGTGTATAATATTAGGCTTTATAGTGAACATTTTTGTTAGAGTCAAGTGTCCCCCTGCCAGCTAAATGGTTGATGTTGGGTATGTGAAAAAAATCAGGGTAGTAGTATAAATACTAAAATTATAAGGAAAACTATCACAGTTAAGTACTTGGCTTTACAAGTTTACGATCACATGAGAAGTAACAACATTTTCGTACAAATTCTATTAAAAATTATTAGGTAATAAGTAGGTATAACGTTGAAAGAATGAAACAAAAACAACAGAAAACCCACTTCTTAAGCCGCACACCAAACTAACTATCTAAAAGAATAGAACAGATCAATTTTTATTTAGTAAGTATTTAGTCAACAGGACTGTTTCCAACATATTTACACAGAAGTTATTTCGTTACCTAAACTACCTTAATTTAAACCCGACTTTCACGCGAACGAAGTCGCGGGCACAACTATTATGAATATATATATATTACGGGTCTTAATCGCGTTTAGGTTAAATACCTTGCTTACCTACGTTTAATATGCATGATAGTTTAAGTATAATTTAATTTAAAGTCATCAAGTATTAAAATAAACTTATCCAGTTTTGATAATAGATGGCGTTTAAATACAAATTAAACAGAATCAGGTAAATTGATTTAAAAAATAAATCTGAAATTCTTACGATTAAGTATTATATATATATTATTTACGGATATGAATTTATGATGATCTTAATTAACGACAGGTTCATCATCATCATCATCAGCCTATCGCAGTCCACTGCTGGACATAGGCCTCTCTAATTGCACACTTTGTTCTATCCTCGGCTACGACAGTAGTTTAGTATTTAAACTAAACGTTTCTAAAAGATATACTAATTCACTATATATTTTAGAAACGTTTGAATGTTGTCTGTTTGTTTGAACACGCATCACAGTACCGCGGGAATGCAATGTTTTAAAACCAGGATATTTTTTTAAAAACTTATTTCACACTAGCCCTATTTCGAGCGAGTACTTGGGCGGTTTCGGGCTTCATTTAACCCGAAACCGATAATAGTAATATTTGATGTGATGCAAATCATTTTGGTAAAATACTATTATAATTTGTCTTCTAACCGTCTGGCGCCATAAACTTTGTCGCCCTTCATTTTGCTGCACTGGGCATTTGCTTGGCTTGCCTTGCCATAGGTCGGGCCCTGATTAGAGCTAGGCCCTAATATCCATAGATGCCACAGATCATTGTGGAGCATGTTTCCAATATGCTTTACACAGAAGTTAAATTGTAACATAAACTACCTTAATATAAACCCAACTTCCACGCGAACGAAGTCGCGGGCACAGCTAGTTACTAATAAAGTAATTTAATATTTTTGTGTTTTGTTACAGATAAATGGTTGTAATTTATGATCAATATTAATTAAATTAAAGAATTAAATGTTTATTTATTATATTTTATCTCCCAAAGTTAAATTAATTCATAAAATGTTGACCAATTTTCTGACATAGAAACTCTTTGCTAAGATTTAAAAAAGTACCGTTCGTTTCAGACGGAGCATCTTGATAAACCGTGCGTTTTACATTACAATAACGCTCAAGTACTAAATTGGTGAAATAAGAGACGAGACCCTTTACGAGCAAATGTGTTATAAAATATATTTTTAATTTATTTCATACATGAACTTACTACTAAGATTTTTTACTGAAAAGTTGAAAACTATACCTACATAATATTGAGGATTACATTGTAGTAGGATAATTGACAAAATCTCTTCTTTGTTCTTGTACTTGTAATTGGAAATTATGTCTTAGGTACTCACTAGAATTTCTTAAGCTTATATATGAATGAACCGATCACGGGAACTTTTATCTAAGATAAAAATATTCGTTATGTTATGGCTTTAACACTCGCCAATGACCTTGGACATTCGACGCATAATTATGATTAGCGCCATCTGGAGACCCACCCCGCAACTCTTAAACATTGAACTAGCATTTGTCAAAGATTAAAACAAATCCCGACGAAACTCAGAGAAAAATCATCATTATCATCATCATCATCAGCCTATCGCAGTCCACTGCTGGACATAGGCCTCTAGAATTGCACGCCACTTTGTTCTATCTTCGGCTCAGAGAAAAATATTTCTGCCCAATATTAGTTATGTAAGTATATTAATTACTCTGTGATGTCATGACAACGTTTTGTTTATTTATTTATTTAAAAATTTAAGTAAACTTACAGCTAAACACAATAGTTAAGAATAACAAACAGCATAAAGAAGGCCAATTTAAAGTTTTCGCTAATAGAACATAATATATGTATAGTAGACAATGAATTTATTAAACTAAAAACATATGTGAATTATACAACACAAAAGAAAGATACCATAAAAAATAAATACTAAAAAAAGGAGAAACCAAAACCAAAGTATAAAGTGTCATGAGAAAAAGTGGTTTGTTAAGGTTTTTCTTATGGATGCTAGTGTTGAAGAGATCGATGTCAACATCACGAATCGACGCGTTATAATTACGGTATGCTCTAATTAGGTATGAGTTTTGTCTATACGCAGTCGTAACCCGAGATATGTATAAAAGATTTGGATTACGCAAAGATCTGGATACACAAGCCTATTTTATTCATCAACTCGGGAATGTCAGTTGATCCAATAACAATACTAAAAAGAAATGTTAAATCAGCTATATTTCTTCGTTACTGATCATTATGGTTCAAACCAAGATCAAAGCTTAGCAAGAACGTGGTAGTTTATTTAAGTAGATTATGTACCTAGGGTAGTCGCCGGTAGCACGACCATTTGTCGGACTAAGTTTCTTTAAATCAAGATAATATAATTTTTATAAAAAAATATTTTAAAAAATCTTACGCGTTTTTTAAATAGTTGTTGTATTTTAGATAGTTTGAAACAAATGATTTTACTGCCGCAGAAAACTTTCTCAATGCGCGTGTCGACCCATAAGTGCGTCGAGATTTAAGAAAAAATGGAGCAAAAAGAGAAAAGATATTTTTTTGTTGGATAGTCCATTTATAGAGGAAGGCTTTAAGCTATATAACATCACGCTGCGACCAATAGGAGCGGAGCAACAATGAAAAATGTTACAAAAACGGGGAAAATTTACGCATACGAAGTTGCGCGGGACAGCTAGTATAATATAAAAAACGCCGTGTCGCTGGCCGCAATTCAATGAATACAGCATTATTTTGTTTTGCTTGGAATGATTCTAATGGTTCATACAGGATTGCTACAACTTAGGGTGTAACGTTGTAAAAGTGTAAGGATGCATTTAACTTTTAACAGAGTCCTTCCCTAACCTATGTTAGAAAAAATAAGAATACTCTGACCCCCGCTTGTTTAATATTTAAAGGAAAAATGAATATTCGTTTGGTTTGTTTTAATGTTTATTTCCAAACGAAAACATTTTTATTTTTTTATAATATTTCATCATCTGTGATATTATTTTAAAGATTTTCTTCTCTCGCGTGTTTTTTTAATAAGAACTATCAAGACTTCCTCCCACCTCTTTGTAAGAAAAAACAAGACATGGTCGACCGGGGGGGTCGACCATGTCTTATGTCTCACCTAAATCGTCTTACATAATAGTTGTATGGCACCTTATACCATTAGAATTACGCATTAAAATCAGACAAAACTATAAAGCACATATGGTTATTCTTATCTACTATACGTGCAGTACTCAGGCTTTTATTTATCTATGAATCTACTATCACAGACTACTCTTCCCTGTTATGTATAAAATATCAAAAGGCCCAAATCACCACTACCTTCGACGAAAAAATATTCCAAATAGATTTTAACCCCCTTTATAAAATAACTGACCCAAACATTGCAACAGATAAATTCATAGACGTATTAATATTAGCCCTAATCAAACACACATTACTAAAAGAGATTTTGCTATTACTTCAGCCCATAACTTTACAGCAAAATATTTTTTTTATTTTTGAGAACAGGTCACCATTTTCCCCATTTTTGCAAACATTTTTACTTGCTGCTCCGCTCCCATTAGTTGTAGCGCGATGTTTTATAGCCTATAGCATTCCTCGATAAATGAGCTATCTAAAAGTAAAATATTTTTTTCAATTTGGACCCGTAGTTTCTGAGATTATCGCATTCAAACAAACAAACAAACTCTTCTAATATTATAGTATAGTTATAAATGTTAGGGGTGGATAACCCTTATCACTTAGGGGCATGAATAATAGATTGTAATTTTCCCTTTTTTCTTCCTTTTTTTTATAACATTTTTCATTGCTGCTCCGCTCCTATTGGTCGTAGCGTGATGTTATAACCTATAGCCTTCCTCGATAAATGGGCTATCCAACAATAAAATATTTTTTTCAGTGCAGCCCAGTAGTTCCTGAGATTATCGCATTCAAACAAACTCTTAGGGGTATGAAAAATAGATGTTGGCCGATTCTCATAGATACCGGATAAGCACAAAAAATTTCATCAAAATCGGTCAAGCCGTTTCGGAGGAGTATGGCAACGAAAACTGTGACACGAGAATATTATATACCTATTAGATTTTTTATTGTCTACATTGGCACAGATAATATAATACTATACAACATTTGTGAATTAAAAAATAGGTCTGTCAACCTGTCGCAAATTAAGATCATCCATTCATATCCCTCTAAGTAAGAATTTCAGATTTTTTTAAATCAATTTTCCCGATTCTTTTTAATTTGTATTTAAACGCCATCTATTTTCTAAACTGGATAAGTTTCTTTTAATACTTGATGATTTTGTATTACATTATACTTAAACTATCATGCATATTCAACGTAGGTAAGCAAGGTACATACCCTTAATTTATTTACGCGATTAAGACCCGTAATATATATATTTTCATAATGTGTACAAATCGCGAAAGTTTATCAACATTTGTAGATAAGCAATTTTGGCACTCAGAAGAAATCGAATCACAGATGGCGCCACGTGTTTCATTTTGATATGACATGGACTTAATCTTTCATTTTTTAAGCAACTAACATTTATAAATTCTAGAAAATATAAAGTAGTTACTGTTTATTTGTAATGTAATATTGTTTTTCATTTCTACATTCATATCATAATTACGATTTATTCAAAACAATGATAAAGGTGCCTATTGAAAGTGATTGATTATGAAAATTTGTTAAACAAAGTAAACATGTTAAAGTCGGAAATAAGAGCTTGTACAATAAGTATACCTTTAGAAAAATACTTAAAAATAATAGAAAAAAAACACAAAAAGAGACATGCATACTTGAGACCCGATCCTCAAACCTCGCTCGTTCAATACCGCTACTTGTGCCAATGGACCACGTCAACCGTTACGAATCGTTACGGATCTTAAGAAATTGAAAATGTTGTGTTTAGCTCCTTATAGTTTTAGCGTGAAGTTATTGTTTCCATGGGTTACAATTGTAAATAATGTCTTATTGTGGAAAAAAATGTGAAAAACCATAATGGTTCGACCAAACATACGTTACTGCTCGCTCCCCATAGACGATAGCGTAATGATTCATAGTGTAAGTAATGACCTATAGTATTTACAATAAAACTGCAAATTTTCATGAAGATCCGTCAAGTAGTTATTGTTTTATAACGATAAATAGCTACAGACATTATCCGTTATTGCTTAGCTCCTATGGGAGATAGCGTGATAAATTATAGCCTATATGTTAATCCAGACTTATTAGAATACACATACAAAATTTCAACCGAATCTGTCTGGTAGTTTTTGCGTGATGCGTGTTCAAACAAACAGACAGACAGACAGACATTTCTAAAAATGTAGGAATGTGTTTAAATACTCTTTTCGAACATTTCCCAATATTTTTTTTTACTATGTTCGGCCATGTACAGACACGTGAAATTTACAATTTTATTATATATATAGATATAGATAGTAGTCACTAACCGAAGTTTTGGCCATTATATCACTTTTTTCAGAATTTATAATAATTTATTTTGGGTAAAAGTATTATATCTTATGTTATATACAAACTATCCACCTATACCTGCGATCGACTTCACTAACGTATACAATGTTACGTGTAGATAACATTTTCTTTTACTAATTTGACGTGGGTAACCGAGCTAACTGGTCGTTAACTGGCGAAATGGCCCTATGTATTCTTAAGATACGATGGGACTGACATGCCAATGTTAGCAAAAGTCCTGAATAAAGTAGAATAAAAAATGTATTTTCAAACTCACCTTGTACAGTCAGCGTCATACACAAAATTAATATTACTAAATACTTAGACACATCATAATTGATCACTAATATACAACAAACCACAGTAGCCTAATAATTTAGACCGTTCATCATGCACAAATATAACCTAGCATCAGCTTCTCAAATATTCATATATTTGAGAAGCTGATGCTATGTTACATGAGTAGTACTCATGTACTACTCAAACTATAATAAAAACTATGCTTACAAAATTTTAAAATAATCTAATGACAAAAACAGGCCAAGTGCGATTCGGACTCGCACACTGTGGTTTCCGTACAAAATAATAATATTTTTAGATAACAGCGATTTTTAAAATCTGTAAAAGTTAATTGGTTTGAAAACAACTTTTATTTTGCGGTAGAAATGTAAGTTCATGATTCTAGATCCACGGGAAGTGCTCTATAAGTTTTGAGCTGCGACTGTTGCGAGTTTTCCCTTGCTAGTGCTACAATATGCGGCATAAATGGCTGTATCTTTTGATTGCGTTGAAAAAAAGGGCCTTGACAGACAAAGACCAGACAGACGGACAACGAAGGGTTCCGTTTCCTTTTAAAGTATTCTAAAAAACATGTTTTCTAGTACAAGCAGGTCTGTCCAATTGAGAGCCCGCTAAAATAATTTATTCTACGAGTTGGTAACTTGGTAGTACACAACTGTTTAACTGCTAAGTAACAAAATTGTCCAACTGTTTACTGGAACTACCTTATTAACGTGATAATCTCTAGATCGATTTTGCTCATATCTTTCTTATTGTGTGCACAATTTTAAGAAACAGATTATTATCAGGTGTGAGTTAGAAGTTACGTTTTAAGTTAAATAAGGTATTAAATAATAATAAGGGTATCCATAGGTAATCCATAAAATAAGATTAAGAATGATATTTTTAAAAAATATCAATAATATGACATAAAATTAAATACAATCACACGTAACAAACACGTTAGATTCACACCATCAAAAATTTTAACCTATCAATCAAGGTAAGCAGTTTCGGTAAGCCAAGAATCACTGGGACAATAGTTGCTTAGTCTCGCGTATGAAGTTGGGGGTAAAATGAAATGCTTGTACATAACACCAAAAATAACTAAAACGCAGTGTAGTGAGACTGCGTTTTAGTTATTTTTGTAAGTTTCATTAAAATCGGTTATTTAAACGAGCTACGGGTGTGGTGTCAAACCCATAACCAAGTGTTAATGCACTTAAAAAAATCAACAGCTAAACCGATTAGAGTAGTTAATCTAAAAATTGAGAAATTAAAAAAAAATTAAAAAAAAATTCCTAAAAAAAAAATAAACTGAAAACAAAATAGGTAACAAAAACTGGACAAGAGCATGTCGGACCATGCCCAGTAGGGTTTCGCATCCGTTATTACAAAAAAATGCACTACATATGAAAAAATCCGATTTTAATCATTGCCGGCAGAAAAGCGGATGTTCATGGCATTGTTGAGAAACGCAGTTTTTCGGCAATAACTCTATGTCGGTATATCTGATCATGTCCAAAATAGTTTTAGTTTAAAGTATTTATCAAGGATAACTTTTGTGTTTTTTTTTTATTTTAGTGGTCATACGGTTCAAAAGATAATGGGGAGAAGGGGGCACAATTTATGGAACTTTCGTAACCATTATTTCCAAAAATATTCACTTAATAAAAAAAGTATAATATAGTGAAAAGAACTAAAGCGCTACCCATTAATCTAATAATTGAAGTCAATACCAAGTCAAATATGTTGATACTTATTATTTCATTACCGTAAATAGCTTTTTAGTGCCGTTTTATTGTTTTGTTCAATTCATATTTTTAGAAAAATATTTTTAAAGTAATAATAATTACAATAGCGTTATCATTTTTGAAACCAAAGAATAATAATAATAAGTACCTACGAACAAGATAGCTGTGAACAAGTATATTTAAAAAAAGTTTAATAATAATAAAGCAGCCGCTTCAGAACGGGTTATTTAAATAAAAACATAATACGAAATCTCGTGTATGTGCTGTTCATCGTTGGAGAGTTCTCTCGCCAGGAGTCAACCCTGAGTGTAGCAGCCATCTCATGATGGATTTTAGAACAGGCAAAAACAATTATGTCCATTTACAAAATTTGGTGCCTGTGCTGTTCGCCGTTGAGGAGTTCCATTATATACCTACTGACTTCATCATCAGATCAGCCCATTGGTACGAGTACCATTATCATCGGACTTACATTAGTATGCAAACTTTGAACTCAACCGTAAACCGGAAAGTAAGCCAAATTTAACTTGCAAGATTTGATAACAGACAGACAGAGAGAGGACAGGTAAATAAAAGTTTATAAGTTTTTTCACGCCTAACGTGATACGTCATCCCATCTTGAGATCAAAGATTGTACCCATCTACACACACAATCTTTGAATGTTGCACATATTTACATTATTCATAAAGTCACTAAAAACTAATGAAATGACTTTAAAATATATATTTTTTTATTGTCCTTGTCTATTTACTACATGTTTATTTGATAATATATGTACAAAATGGAAAAAAAAGAAAAAATAATACGGAACGGAAGCGTAGGTCCGTCCGTTACGACCTGCCAGCGCAGACTGCCTCGTCCCCCGCCAAGGGCCTCCTGGGTGTTGATGGTCACGAGTTAGGCAGATTTCTTTAAAATATTACTAAACAGTCTCAATATTGGTTCTAAAATTATTTGAAAATGACCATTTTGCATATTTTTTAATTTCCTATCCGATGGTCTAAATATATTTATTGACGCATTCTTTCTTGACACGGCATTGCACGCTATGGGAATAAAAAGTCGTTCATAAAATGGTTTTTTATTCAATATGTAGCAAGTAATTTAAAATTGTGTTTATTTGAGATGAACAGGAACAGAACGATCTTATTGGTGGTATTTTTTTATTAGTGGTATAATCCGTAGGTTCTTCAGCATTTCGAGTTAAAAAGACGCGACGCGTTAGCCCCTTATGTATCACTCACTCACTATCGTTTAAATGTTTGGCAACCACTGTTTATTATAAACCTGTTTTTCCTTAAGTGCTCTTACATTCATAAATAAAAAAATGTGTTATTATTATTTATGAAATTTATAAAACCAACAAACCTCGAAAATAATGTAATTTTGAAAAATTTTAAGATTTTTATTTATTTGTTGTATTTTATTCTAAGTTACAAAACGAAGAGATACTTTACGAACAGTCCGACAGTATAGCTTTGGCTGCCAACCGTCCACTATACCTACTATCTATATCTATCTATATCTATATCTTCTATACATATAATAAAACTGTAAATTTCACGTGTCTGTACATGGCCGAACTTAGTGAAAAAAAAATTAGGAAATGTTCGAAAAGAGTATTTAAACACATTGCTGCATTTTTAGAAATGTCTGTCTGTCTGTCTGTTTGTTTGAACACGCATTACGCAAAAACTACCGGACAGATTCAATTGAAATTTTCTATGTGTATTCTAATAAGTCTGGATTAACATATAGGCTATAATTTATCACGCTATTTCCCATAGGAGCTAAGCAATAACGGATAATGTCTGTAGCTATTTATCGTCATAAAACAATAACTACTTGACGGATCTTCATGAAAATTTGTAGTTTTATTGTAAATACTATAGGTGATTACTTACACTATGAATCATTACGCTATCATCTATGGGGAGCGAGCAGCAACGTATGTTTTGTCGAACCATTATGGTTTTTCACAATTTTTTCCACAATAAACCATTATTTACAATTGTAACCCATGGAAACAGTAACTTCACGCTAAAACTATAAGGAGCTAAACACAACATTTTCAATTTTCTTAAGATCAGCTATTTTAACAGCAGTAATATCGGTTGAGGTGGTCTAATGGCACAAGTGGCGGTATTGATCGAGCGAGAAGCGAGATCAGAGGATCGAATCCCAAGTGTGCGAGTCTCTTTTTGTGTTATTTAAAAAAGTCTTTTTATTCTTTTTTTAAGTATATTTCCAAATGTATACTTAATAAACAAGCTTTTATTTTCGACTTTAACATGCTTACTTTGTTTAACAAATTTTCATATTAATCAAAATAGGCACCTTTATTATTGCTTTGCATGAATCGTGATTATGTTATGAATGTAGAATTGAAAAACAATATTACATTACATATAAACAATAACTACTTGATATTTTCTAGAATTTATATATGTTTTATCAAAATAAAACACGTGGCGCCATCTGTGATTCGATTACTTCTGAGTGCCAAAATTGCTTACCTACAAACAACGACCATATAGCCACTGGTCGTTGCCTACAAATGTTGATAAACTTTCGCGATTTGTACACATTATGAAAATATATATATATTACGGGTCTTAATCACGTGAATAATTTAAGGTTAAATACCTTGCTTACCTACGTTCAACATGCGTGAAAATTTTAGTTTAATTTAATATAAAATCATCAAGTATTAAAAGCAACTTATCCAGTTTTGAAAATAGATGGCGTTTAAATACAAATTAAAAAATAACAGGAAAATTGATTTAAAAAAAATCTGAAATTCTTACGTAGACGGATATGAATATACTTATGATGTTTACAAATACAATAAATGCATTTTTGAAAGATAGAAAAAATTGAAATCCAGACTTTTCTGGCCCCGGTTTGGTTACGGAAGTCTCGGGTTCGATTCCTGAGTCTGGATTTCAATTTTTTCTATCTTTAAAAAATGCATTTATTGTATTTGTAAAGTTATTGGTAAGAAATGCCTATAAAATTACTTCAATACTTATGATGATCTTAATTTGCGACAGGTTGACACACCTATTTTTTTAATTCACTAAAATAGACATTATAAAATAGTATTTAAATCTTCTAAAGTTAGTGAAAAAAAAACTTGAAATAAGTTTAGAAAAGTATTTAAACACAAAAAATATATCTGAGTATATCTTTTAAAAACGTTTGAATGTTGTCTGTTTGTTTGAACACATCACAGTACCGCGGGAATGCAATGTTTTAAAAACTATTAAATATTTTTTAAAAACATAACTAGCCCTATTTCGCGGGGGACTTTACAACACGGCACAAAGCGTGTAAGTACTTTAGACTCGGAAAAAATAGCTAGGGCAGGACATAACCCGCGATCATAGGAAATCTGTAAGAGTTTTTTCTATCAGACCTTTATTACCTACTAGCTGTGCCCGCGACTTCGTTCGCGTGGAAGTTGGGTTTATATTAAGGTAGTTTATGTTACAATTTAACTTCTGTGTAAAACATATTGGAAACATGCTCCACAATGCTCTGTGGCATCTATGGATATTAGGGCCTAGCTTTAATCAGGGCCCGACCTATGGCAAGGCAAGCCAAGCAAATGCCCAGTGCAGCAAAATGAAGGGCGACAAAGTTTATGGCGCCAGACGGTTAGAAGACAAATTATAATAGTATTTTACCAAAATGATTTGCATCACATCAAATATTACTATTATGAAGCCCGAAACCGCCCAAGTACTCGCGCGAAATAGGGCTAGTGTGAGATAAGTTTTTAAAAAAATATCCTGTTTTTAAAACATTGCATTCCCGTGGTACTGTGATGCGTGTTCAAACAAACAGACAACATTCAAACGTTTCTAAAAGATATACTGAATTAGTATATCTTTTAGAAACGTTTAGTTTAAATACTAAACTTATTTCTTTATAATGTCTACATTGGTGAATTAAAAAATAGGTGTGTCAACCTGTCGTAGCCGAGGATAGAACAAAGTGGCGTGCAATTAGAGAGGCCTATGTCCAGCAGTGGACTGCGATAGGCTGATGATGATGAACCTGTCGTTAATTAAGATCATCATAAATTCATATCCCTCTACGTAAGAATTTCAGATTTATTTTTTAAATCAATTTGTTTCATTTGTATTTAAACGCCATCTATTTTCAAAACTGGATAAGTTTATTTTAATACATGATGACTTTAAATTAAATTATACTTAAACTATCATGCATATTAAACGTAGGTAAGCAAGGTATTTAACCTAAAATTATTCACGCGATTAAGACCCGTAATATATATATATTCATAATAGCTGTGCCCGCGACTTCGTTCGCGTAAAAGTCGGGTTTAAATTATGGTAGTTTAGGTAACGAAATAACTTCTGTGTAAATATGTTGGAAACAGTCCTGTTGACTAAATACTTACTAAATAAAAATCGATCTGTTCTATTCTTTTAGATAGTTAGTTTGGTGTACGGCTTAAGAAGTGGGTTTTCTGTTGTTTTTGTTTCATTTTTTCAACGTTATACCTACTTATTACCTAATAATTTTTAATAGAATTTGTACGAAAATGTTGTTACTTCTCATGTGATCGTAAACTTGTAAAGCCTAAGTACTTAACTGTGATAGTTTTCCTTATAATTTTAGTATTTATACTACTACCCTGAATTTTTTCACATACCCAACATCAACCATTTAGCTGGCAGGGGGACACTTGACTCTAACAAAAATGTTCACTATAAAGCCTAATATTATACACAAAGGAATCCTTAAATCTAAAAATAGTCTTCACAAACCCTAAACGCTTTTTAAAAGACCTATCTAATGATACCACACACGATGGGGTAGGTAGGTGAGAAAAAAATCACATCCCCACTTTACATATAAGAGAGGTACCCTTAAAAAAATAATGATTTTCAAGATTTTGTTCTTTCACTTTATCGGCGTTAGTAATTTATTCATGCAAAAGTTGCAACCTTCTAGCACTAACAGTCTCTGAGCTAAGCTGCGGACAGACGGACATAAAGGAACTATAAGGGTTCTGTTTTGCCATTTTGGCTAAAAATGGGGTGTATTTCATATAGTGTTACAACGCAATACTAATAATAAAACTGCTGTAACACTTTAGTAAGCAAACACAGAGCGTGTCATGAGTGTCATGCCCGCGAAAATGTCAGATATCCCTAAAGGTACGGTTGACAAACAACGACCCCCCTCCTCCCGTCACCCGAACTACTCACACTTGACTTTGAGCCATTCATTATCGTTGAATTGATGAACACGTAATCTCCAACCATAACCCCAAAACATGATCCTCGATGCACCTGTGTGATGCGTGGTCAAACAAACGGACAGACAGACAAACATTTCTAAAAATCATAGCAATGTGTTTCTTTTTAAAACTTCTTTTACTAAGTATAGAACGTTATTGAATACAACGCCATCTACTTTCAAGAATGTTGCCACTCAGCATCTCAAGCACCTATACCCTAATAAATGTTTTCACAAATAAGGAATTATTTGATCACGGTGAACAATTTGATTTCATAGATGGCGCTACATGTTTTTTTTTACGTGTGTAATGTCTTTTTTTTAGACGAACACATCATTTCTGGAAAATGTCGAATACTTTTTAATTATAATGTAATATTGTTTTTCATTTCTACTACGATTAATTATTTACTCTCAGCAGTGCATGCAATACCTATAATTAACTTACCTACGTGCATAATTTACTTGATTTTTAATATAAAAAAATAATAACCAAAGTAAATAAGTTACTTACGGTCGAAAAAATAACTAAAACATTGAGAAAAATATTAAAAAAAGATAAAGACAATTTAAAAAAATACAAAAAGAACATAATCAGACATCGGATTCGAGCCCGGGACTTCGTCGTCAAGGTCCGCTAGCATAGCTTCGAGGCTATACCGTTCGCATATAACTTAGTCAAAATAACTGTTCTTATGAAACTTAAAAATGTTGTGTTTAGCTCCTTATAGTTTTAGCGTGAAGTTAAGTATTCCATGGGCTACAATTATAGATAATGTCTAATTGTGGAAAATTTTGTTATAAACCATTATGGTGCGACAAAAAATACGTTGCTACTCGTTCCCCATAGACGTTAGCGTAATGATTCATAGTGTAAATAATGTCCTATAGTATTTACTATAAAACTGCAAATTTTCATAAACATCCGTCTAGTAGTTACTGTTTTATAACGAAAAATAGCTACAGACATTATCCCTTACTGCTTAGCTCCTATGGGAAAAAGCGTGATAATTTATAGCCTAAATGTTAATCCGCGTCTATTAGATAGCACATGCAAAATTTCAACCGAATCTGTCCGGTAGTTTATGCGTGATGCGTGTTCAAACAAACAGACAGACAGACAGACAGACAGACAGACAGACATTTCTAAAAATGCAGCAAAGTGTTTAAATACTCTTTTCGAACATTTCCTAATATTTTTTTTCACTAAGTTCGGCCATGTACAGACACGTGAAATTTACAGTTTTATTATATGTATAGATGTTTAAATTATTTTGAAGAAGCGAGCGGCTAGGTACCTCCGATTAAAACGTCCGATTTAAAAGTGTCGGAGCCGAAGTTTGAGTCGGAGGTTTAAAATCAATCGGAATTTTCGACCTTTCGGAGTCAGAATCGAAGCTCCTTAACACAAAATTTCGCTCGAATACTTGGGCGGTTTCGGGCTGCATTTAACCCGAAACTACCCAAGTTCTCGCGTGACGGGGGAGGGGGTGAATTTTTCAATATTAATAATATTTGATGTGATGAAAATCATTTTGGTGAAATACTTTTTTGTCGAGGTGCTGAAAGCAAAGGAATTTTTATAATTTATCTTCTAACGGTCTGGCGCCATAAACTTTGTCGGTCTTAATTTTGCTGCACTGGGCATTTGCTAGGCTTGCCCTGCCATAGGTCGGGCCCTGATTAAAGCTAGGCCCTAATATCCATAGATGCCACACAGCATTGTGGAGCAAATTTCCAATTTTACACAGAAGTTAAATTGTAATATAAACTACCTTAACATAAACCCAACTTCCACGCGAACGAAGTCGCGGGCACAGCTAGTAATACATACAATTACGTAGTCCTTTTGTGACATTTCTGAAAATTATGCTACGCATTTTATAGTTGGAAAAATAAAAATCGTAGTTAATAGCAGTGACGTAGAGACCAGGACTGCGCCATAACCTTACAAAATTGACCACTCTCTAGAAAGAGACAACGCTTCTTTGTGGACAATACCTGTCAAAGGCCGCACTAGTTTTTTGTGTCCGTTTGGATTGAGGAGCCACTCTTCGTATCATATTGAAAATAGTTTTATTTAGTAGTAAGTTTACAAATTTTGTAGGCTCGGTCCTCGATTTTGTAGTATGTATACTTCAAAAGTTATATGAACATATAGGTGGCACCTCAATCTAAACATCTGAATTGAGGAGGTGGTACACGGAAAGTAGGTATTCAATTCATTTTTTTGAAAATTTTGCAACGGTGGCAATCTGAGTCCAGTTGTGTTATTGTTCAAGAATATACAAATTTTTAATGTGGCTCCTCAATCTATACTTATGAGCGTGAATTCCCATGAAAGTAAATGTTCAAATAATGTTACTCCAAGAACATTTATTAGTGAATGTGTTAAAATTTGTAGCATGTGGACAAAGCAGTAAAACTGAGGGAATTTAGTAAATAAACGCATTATAATTGGCTCCTCAATCCTGTTGTTCTGTATATTAAACCATTGACTGTAACTACCTACACCGACATTAACATTTAGTAGAAATGTCTACTAAATGTGTATGTACAGATCAACATTGTATAGGTATATTCGGTGTCAGAAAATAAATTACAATTCGCTAATAAGGGTGACCATGATAAATTAATGTAACCAGTATAACTATACCTATTTTTTAAATTTAATTTATGCAAATCGACAATAGGTATGAGAAGGGATGTACCGTTAGTTGTAAATAGTTCGTTAGTTTTAGTTTTTTCAAATAGTTTCTTTTATTTATGAGGTAGATATTGGAATATGATTTGTGTTAAAATTATATTACTCAATAAGTTATGAAATAAATAGTTTGTCGTTATATGTTTTAGGTATTTAGAAGTCAATTTCCACATAAGTTAAAGAATTAATTAATATTGGTTAGTCGGTGCTTTTACGAATTTTGCTACAATTTAAAATGCCAGATTAGGTATCTAGACAATAAATAATCAAAGGTACTTAAATTGCAAACAGGAAATTAAAGTGAAGTTACTATCATTCATTTATTAAGCACTACTGCAGTAGTAATTGGTATCCCCACAAATCAACAATTTTATGAAATGGTTATAGGTAGAATATGTATAACTACCTACTTTGGAAATAGAACTGTAATATATCTATCTAATACAGGTATTTTACGTACATGTGCAAACAAGTGAACTTAATCGAGAAGGAATGTCAGGTTACTAAATATTTATTGAGGGTGGGCAAGTAATGGCATTACAGCTACCCCCAAAAATAAAATTGATTTGTGTTTTGAAAAAAAACATTTTATTCATGGATACCCTACAGTGCAATTTATTAGGAAATTAAATAACCACACTAATATTATAAAGGTAAAAGTTTGTGAGTAAGTACGTATGTTTGTTACTTCTTCACCTCTAATCGGCTGGAGCGAGTTTAATAAAATTTGGTATGGAGTAAGCTGACACCCTGGATTAACACATAGGCTAATAAAACGGGGGTAAACCTGCGGGGCACAGCTAGTACAGTACGATCAACGTAACTTGACCGGATTGAAGTTAGGTTTTTATCACTTTCGCGCATGTCATAGAGATGCGACCCTAAAATTACTTACGAAAACGTTTAATCGATTAAAAATACTAACAACATATTAATTTAACAATATAAAAACACTATTTAAACGAGTTCATAAAAGTTTAAATTTAGAACAGTTACTGTAAATACTAAAGAAACTTTGAAAAACAATTACTTTACGAAAATAATCACAAAAAAACATGACAATGTAATGCGTAGGTAATCGCTACTCTAATTCTTTTGGTTTAGTTACCGCCTCCGCACCCCGCTTCCTGTCACCATTTACTTCCAAAAAATGCATCTGCGCAACCACTTGTCGCCTACTTCAGTCCGGCCTAGTTACGTTGATCCTACTGTAGGTAATAACTTAAAACTAAAATATAAATGGCTTTTGTTTCAAATTTCGACACAAGTCTAAGTAGATAAAGAAGCAAATCTAATTACCGAAGTATCCTAATTGAGGAGCCAGTTAAAATGCCAATA
This sequence comes from Herminia tarsipennalis, assembly GCA_945859575.2. NCBI lineage: Eukaryota > Metazoa > Arthropoda > Insecta > Lepidoptera > Erebidae > Herminia > Herminia tarsipennalis. Next base: position 25,751,280 of record OX243831.2, on the reverse strand, counting down.
TCTCCCAATTGGGCCATTTTTAATTTCTGTCTCTTGTCCTACAAATCTAATATATTTACTACTAACTATTGGAGAAATTGCGTATTAATTGAACTTACTGCTTCTTCATTTAATGACGAATCATATATGTATAGTCTGAGGAGCCACATATAATGTATGGTAACATTTTTAATTTTAAAACTACCGAGCTCAGATTTTGTCTACTAACTACTCATCTATGCTACAAAATCATACTAAATAATGTTATGTATTCATCCATGATGTTCCTAGTTCTGAGAGACCTGACGTGGCTCCTCAACCCAAACATTTAGATTGAGATGCCACCTTTTTAATCATGTAATTTTGAAGTATTTTACTGCAAAATCAAGGACCGAGCCTACAAAATGTTTAAATGAGTCCATAAAAGTTTAAATTTAGAACAGTTACAGTAAATAGGTACTAAAGAAACTTTTTCAACAACAATTTCTTTACGAAATTAATCACAGAAAAAACATGAGTTTTATACTAATTATGACAATGTAATGCGTAATCCACAGATTACTATATACTATGTAGCAAGCTAGCGTAATCGCATCTTTATTTCTCTTGGTTTAGTTTTTAGTTAGTTATCGCCCCGCCCCCCGCTTCCTGTCACCACTTACTTCCAAAAAATGCATTTGCGCAACCACTTGTCGCCTACTTCAGTCCGGCCTAGTTACGTTGATCCAACTGTACTTACAGGTACCTATGTCATAGCATGATCTTATTTATTATGCTTTGAATAATTAATGTCTGGATTCCAAATCCGGTATCTAAAATTGAAGCAAAAAACTGTCAAAAAGTATGATCAAGTGGACGTACTTTTTGAGAAGTAAAAAGCCGCCATCAGATGTTTTGCGCTAGTTCGTAAAATATAGCTTGATACCTGTGACGTTTGTCAGAGTGACATGTAATAGGTATGGGACGTCTTTCGTATTTTATCGATATTTATATGGAATGAGTTTATTAAAAAAAATACATTTTAACGATATTGAAAGAAAGAAAAAAGGAAATGAAAGATGAATTTGAAGGTATTTAAAAGTTTAATTGTCAAATGGTGTACAGCCGAGATCAACTTCCAAGTCGAATTCTGATTCATCACTGGAGCAGTCCTGTAGATTAATAATTAATTCTTGATCGCATATGTTGTCAAATTGAATATCGCGCTCCCAATCTTTTTGAATCACATTTTTTGTCTTCTCAACTACCTTTTTCCAATCATCAGTATTTACATGTACACAAGCTTCATGTAGTAATGTCAACATTTTGTTCGCTGTGAAAGGCGGTGCTACATTATGTCTGGCAGCGTAACCTAGAAAAAAAAGGTATTCGATCAAACAAAAAACCTACTACATTCTTTGTAAGCTTTTTATATATGTTTTTTTAGATTATACGAACCTTTGACTTGAGCCCAGATTAGTTCTATTGCATTGTAATGGCAATGATATGGTGGTAAACGGATGACGGTGTGGCCCATTTCCTTTGCAATTTCGTCTATAATATATCTTGGAGTGGGGGGCTTATGAATGCTTACTAATCTTAGCAATTATTTCTTGAGCATGCTGTTGTCGGCTTTTACTCCTTTGTTTTGCAGCCAAGTAATAATTTCAATTTTACGATTGCTTGTCGTAGGCGCCTTATCTTTTTGTACTGAATGATACGGAGCGTTGTCCATCAGAATAAAATGTGGTTCACTCAAATTATTTAGAAGAGTTAGAAACCACTCCTTAAATTTTGTAAAATCCATTTCTTCATGGTACTCTGTTGTTTTTACTGATTTAAACGCCAGTAAACAATTGGGCACAAAACCAGACGATGTCCCCGCATGAGTAATTATTAATCTTTGTCCTTTGCCTTCGGGCACCTTGGTGGTAGACTCCGCTTTATCGTCTGTCCACGATCTTGAAACAGTGTGGTTTGCGTTGAGCCATGTTTCATCAAGAAAAACCACTTTATTCCAATCTGTTATATTTTTGACTTTGCGCAAAAAGTCAATTCGGGTCAAAGCAATGTCTGTTCGCTCCATTAAAATTTTTCTTTTATCGCTTTTCTTATAAGCAAAGCCGATTTTTTTCAATATTTTGGACAACGATGGTGGACTTCCTTTAAATAAATCCGCGTCTTTAAGCGAAACGGATACTTTTTTTAACGTGGGAAATTCACCACGTGCGTAATACGCATATATATGATTTCGAATTGCGGCAGCATCAAAGTCGTCAATTTCGGTGACTGGCGAAACTCTCTTCCTTTTTTTATTAGGAGTCGATAATATTTTACCTCCCTCATCTTCGGCCACCATCTCCTTTGACGATTCTCCATACTTTTCTTTGCTAATTCGAGACACTGTAGCTCGTCCGATACCAAGAGCGTCAGCAACTCTATTGCACACTTGCTCCAACGGTAGTAGCGGTCCGCCATTTTGATTCTCGCGCTCAAAATACTCACGCAAACGAATCACAAACTCGCGACTTTCGCTATTCAAAACAGTTTTTTTTGTTCTTTTCGGCATTGTGGAGCAAAAAAAAACAAATAACTAGAAATAACAACAAAACTTAACAAAGCAACAGTAATAACGACAAAACAATATTAATCACGTAGCGGTAGCGTATACAAGGCGTGGGCTGACTCAAAAAAGATGGCGCCCGCTTGATCGCTGCATGCGAAAGCAGTAGGTATTGCAAGACTAAAAAAATACGAATTCGTTGTGAAAAAACGATTAGATATAATCATTTATACAATTTATATTAATGAAATTGTCATACATTTATTTTATCGATATTCGCTGGCCAGTCGATTACACATCCCTATCAGGCTGCGAAAAGAGTTTACGAAGTAAGCTAACAAAAAAATATAAATAATAAAATATAATAAATATTTTAAATTACCTTTGTTTATACTAGTATCTCCTTGATAACAAGTTCTATTTGAAAAAAGTGTTCTAGATTTCTATACAAATGTCTTATTAATATTTAAAAAATTAAAACTTTTCCAACCACAAATTTATTGTAGCAGTCTTTTAAACGTAGTCTCTAAAGTCACAGGTATCAAGCTATATTTTACGAACTAATTTTGCTCAGTGTTTCCATTATAATAAAGTAAAATATCCTACTACTTCGTGAAATAAACCTAAAATGAATGCTGGGAATATACAATAACTACAGGTATAAGTTGGCGGAGTACCAACCTAGACCTACACAACAACACTTCAGCATGATTTAAGTATATTTTAATCTTTTAATAATATATTTAAAAATTAAATTGTATGTATGTAATTGTAATCATTTTATTAAATTAGGTATGTTAAAAACCTAAGCACAGTTATTATGCCTTTTTCCACTTTTGTATCATAAAAATAAACAGGAGGAAACCCACTTTTCGACAACGATTTTACAATAAATCCGTTAAAATGGTTAAGACGAGCATAAAAGTATTTTTTTTTTTTAAGTGGGCTATAGTTTTTATTAGATTTTAATTGAATTTAAATACACAATGGTAAAAACTAAAACTAACGAACTATTTACAACTAACTTAACTAAACCACTGCACTATACAAAAAAACATAAATAAAAAAGGAAGGCACAACCGGTTTAGGCGTCGAAGAATTCCTCCCCATCGACATTAACCGGTATAGTGCCCAGAATAAGCATTGCCATACATCGTGGCAATGCTGCCAGCATTGCCACGATGTATGGCAATGCTTATTCTCTGTGCGAAAAAAAGGCCAGCCCTCTGGTCACGAGAAGCACTAATAAGCCGCTGTGAAATTTCTTTAAATAATAGGCGAGCGCTTGGACCCCAAGGCCCTAGCGTTTCGACCCCAAACGGCTCAAATATATAATCTCCAACTAGATTATTATATTTGCGCCGTTTGAGAGCCTCAGCAGATGTTGCAGCAGCGCAGGCATGGTTCGCCGTGTTTAGAAGATGGGAAGGCGCTAAGGTGTCGACGCAGGTTGCATCCCAAATCAAAGGTCTGCCCATCTTCCAAAGTAGCAAAGACATACCGTCGGGTCTCTTGCCATCGCCACGCGCCAAACCATTAGGTTCAGAAACAGCTAGCACGCCAGCGCTAACAAGAGCCCGACGGATTGTATCATTGATGCAAGCGTGTCGTGATATGAGGCCTGCACTCCTGCTGCATGATAGGCCATGATGCCCGAGGCTGCCTACGGCTTCTCCACAGTGACATCGATGAGGAGAGACACATGGGGCATCCAGACGTAAGCAAGCAGCTATGCGGCATGTGGTATCGTCCAACATAGTGCCTATGTTGGACGATGGAAGAGCCTGAAGCCATATACCTGATTCCTATTCACCCACAGCCAGCAGTCGAGTTCGCTCCGCAGGATTTGCAGCTGTATCCAAAAGATGTTGTTTAGTAAAAATACATAGCGGGCTGTCCCACTGTCTCTGGGCGAACAGGTTGGCGGGCAAATCAATATTTGGGCAAGTCATTCCAAGCTTCCAAGGCCTCAGACTTCCACTGCACTTCAGAATGAACCAGTGTAGGTGCTAAAATTTTCCTGTTTATTTCTTCAGTATTGTGAAGTGAGGACAAGAACGCTGGTAAACTGATATCAGAAATTTGCGAACGCCGAGGCCGCCAAAGCGAACAGGCAAGGATGCTTGAAGCCACGCTCGGTCATTCAAGACCACATTTAAAATTTCGCAAAGGGTACCTAATATAATCTTAGGTATAATTTTGTCTAGTTTTTCTAAAAGCGCCGCATCTTTCCAAAGTTGAGTAGATCGAAGTACATACTTGAATTTAGGTACAAAAAGACAGTATCGTATGATTGTAAAAGCCGAATGTATATTAATTTGCAATAATTCATACGAAACTGCGCTAAAATTTTGTATTTGGTTTTCTATAAAGGAATCATAGGATTCTTCTGAAATCGGGGACCCAAGGAGAGACAAGAGAGAGTGTTCATCCACAATTTTTAGATTTGAAGCCAAACAATCAAATTTTAAAATAATGATATCTTTATCAACTTTATTATTTATAAAAAGTTCACATTTACCGTAATTTAAATCTAAACCAATATCTTTGAATTTATCTTTTAGCAATGCCAAATTATTGTATACAGTCTCCGCGTCTCAACCTTCAGAATGTCCTCTGCCTTACCCGATCCAAGGTATGTAGAAAGGGCATGTACGGCAGCCTCACAGCCGCCTCTGGAACCAAAGCCAAGTTGCAGGGGCAGAAATTTCGAGGATAGTTCTTCTCTGTAAAATGTACAACACATTTTAGCTGCCATACGCCGGTACGTACACACGAATGCCACCGTCACTCCTGAGCGCATAGATTAGCTATGTACAATACATCAATAATGGCATCGTCCACATCTCCGGAGAGCATAAGATTTTTTTTGTAAATAATTAATTGAAAAGATTTTATAACTTTATTACTTGTTAGTAGAAATAAAAAAAAACAATCTTGGTTTAATCCCTACTTTATTTTAAACAGTTAGTTTAGTCCATTGAAAAGTTACATTTGGGGTTGCGTTTTTTAGAGGACGCAATTTTATTTTTTGGATGTGTAGGGAGGGTCAATGTAAAGCTAAAACCAAGTTTGTGGGGTAGCCACCCTTGTCCCACGGCCGCCATCTTGAAAATAGGGGTTGAAATGGTTTTTACGATATATCTCATAAACTATTTATCTGAATGAAAAAAAATGTTAACATTTTTTGTTACAAATTAAATTCTTTACGACTTTGGTCCAGTAACTTTTGTCGTAGAACTATAAATAAAAAAAGTTATAACCGAAAATGTTCAGAAATTCGATCTAACTGTTTTTTTTTAAATTTACGAAAAAATGATATCAGACCATTTTTGTAGATCATTTTTTATGGAACAACTTTTTTAAGCAACATTTTTTCATTAAGTCAATAGCTAAGGTTTTACAGCGCTCCGAAGTGAGTATTATTTTTCAGTACTCTTATCTATACATATATTAAACGTGTTTTTTTTAATTTTGATATTATAATTTTTTTAATTATTAATTTTGCAATATTATTTATAATCTTCACTCTTTTTTTCCCACCACCCACGAGGTAGAGTCTTTTTTTTACGTGGTATTCCCAAAAGGCATAATCCACGGTGATTTTCTAAATTTGAACTACTTCGTTCTCAGTCTTTTCGATGGACCAGGCTGCGGCTCAGCATCTGATCGGCTTTCTGAATTAAAAATCAGTGGGAGAACTTAAGTTACTGTCGACGGTTCTAATCAAAGTCATTTTCATATATTAATTCTGAGAACCCCATTACGTTGCTGCAAGTCTCTCCAGAACAATGGAAGCACACTGCAGAACATTTCAGCCCTGCTTTCTAACATTCACACATCGCTCCACAGTTTCCTTTGCATTTGCAAAAGATCAATTTTAGAAGCTCAGGGGGTGCTGGAGGTTTAGAGCTCTGCACTGTCTTATAACTGCAAATTGTGATGTGGTAATCCAGGCAATTTCAGTGAATTTAAAATTTATTTATTTTATTTTAGTTGACTATCATCCTGGTTTATAACTGTGTCGACTGATTTGAAACCAACTGCCCCAGATGAGCATTCGGAATGGTCGCATTGACATCCTCAACATCTTTATTTTTCGCGACCAATAACACACGCTGAATAAGCACCTCTTTTAAGTCTGTGATGTGACAGAAATCTGTAGGTAATGTGATGAATCTGGGAAAAACTTTATTATTTCCAATGTCTAACAACTACTTCGCAAACACATTTGCAGTTTCATCTTGTTGCAAAAATACTCGCATGTTAGTTGTTAATTGGAGTGTCTTTACGTACCACCACAAATTTGATGATTTTAGGCATACGTTTTTGATCGGGGAATAACTGGAAGATTCTGACGAAAATCAACTGACAACAGAATCATGGCCCCACCAAAAATATTTTGGTTGTCATGAAGATCTTTTAACGTTCTGTCCAGTGCCTCCAGTGACCTCTTAAGGGCCATTGTGCATTCATCCCAAACAATCATTTTGCAAACCTGTAGGATCTTTGCCATTGCTAATGGTAATTTCAAGGCAGAATGAGCAGTTCGCTTGCCTTCTAGCAGAGTTGCAGCTTTTCCAGATGAAGCCTACGCTAGGCTGATCCTCGCCAAAAGCAATGAAATTAAGAACGTTTTTCCGGTTTCTCCGGGAGTATCAAGGAAATAAATCCCTCCAGATTCACTGAACAGTGGATCTGGTAGAATTTATTTCCTTGATGCTGATGATGATAGAAGCTGTGAATTCTTTGTTGTTGATTTAATTGTGAAACATTTGTACGAACTTTTTCGGCCAATGCTTCAATGTCGTACTGTTGTTCTCTTTGCAACTCGTGGTTTTATGCATCGTGCATATGACGATTGGGTGCAGTCATTCCCAAACAATATTCCACATTGATGTGTCTGAACACGACAATAGTTTATTTGCCATCAATAAACACATATAGAAGATATGATCATGTTCAATGTCTCATTGTAAATTTCTACAGTCATATGTAGTGAATTGAGATTCAAAATTTGACGGCGCACACGATGCTAAACATCCTCAGACATGTCATCTCAATACTTAACCCACAAAACTTTTGGATTCGAGGGAAAACATGTCGATATGATAATCGCAGATTCCTTGAGCGTAGAATTCCAGCGCGAATCGTTCTCGAGTAAATGTAATAGTTGACATGGCTCACGGTAAGTCGCACACAGCTGTCCATCAACTGTTTTCAGTTGTTTAAACGATGTCAGACCACGAACATTCACCAACAACAACCGCAAATAATAACATTCATCGGTATTTGGATGTACTGTGTAGATACGACCCAGAGCGTCTGAATAACAATTGGAAAGTCAAATACATTTGGATGTCCTTCAACTGGTGTTCCTTGTTTTCGACGCTAAAAACGATTTCGATGATGCATTCCATGTGTAACAGCGTGACATATCAGCATACAGCAAAGTGCGACCAAAATCATAAGTTTGACAGGATGTAAAGAAACTTTTTAATGTTGTCGACGGGTCGACGGTGTACGTGCCGCTTTGTCTGCCGCGTTTGATTTATTAAAATAAAATCGTTGACCATAGTTTTCTAAATGGACTGCCAAATAGACTGCTGTAGAGTGTCTTTCATGGATCGCAAATAAAAAGATACGCCAAATTGCTTCGTTGCTACTTACATAGTGACCCATCTGGTACTGTGATACTTCGTCATTCGCATTGGTTCCAGCGAAGACGGCCTTAACGCTACCTTTGTTAACATATTTACTTAAGTACTTTATCGACTTCACAGTTACAGTATTCCACATTGATGTGTTTGTATCTCGAATTTAAATCGATTGGCACCATCTATGACAAAATACGAAACTTCTTTTCTTTGTTTAAATTCATAAAGAGAACATGTCCGATGGTCAACATTTATTCCCATACAACTTTACCAATTTTGTAATTTTTTTAATTTTCGGCTCTTCCTTTCAGTTTTTCATAATTATCTTTGCTTTTAAACCTTCCCTGAAATAAGGCGAATGAAACAAAAAATAATTATTTAAATCGGTATAGCCGTTCTCGAGTTTTAGCGAGACTACAATAGGTTTTTCTAAATAGATAATAAATAATAATAATAGAATATAATATAAACATAATATTTTATATAGATTTTTACAAAAGTAAAACTATTCATTAAACCGTAAAAATAACTAAGTCGGTTGAAACAGAATTGAAGTAGGTTTATGAAATTTTGTAGGATTATGAGAATAAAAAACTATCACTGGGTTTCTAGGTCTTCTAGTTTGGAAACTAGAAGCTAATTTCCTTTAAAACGCGCCTCCTAACGAGTATTTTCTGTATAGTTACCGCTCTTTAAATATCACAAATTACCACCTATTCATGTTAAAAAAAAAAAATGTCATTACGTAGTTTGCGAGATTTTGTCATCAGCAAAACGTTACTCCAGCAAAAACTCAAATAACATGAAAACCACACGATGCACAAATTATATTATATACCTATTTTATATCTACAACGGTCCATAGCGAAAAAAATTGTGCTGCAGTAATCTTACTCCAGTAGAATCATTTTTTCTTGAATAACTAAAAACCGGCTGGAACCGACACAAATTTAAAAAGTTGCGCACATTTCGATGATATGTTGTACTGAAAATCTGTACGAAAATCTGTATTCCCGCTAGGACTCTGTCGCGTATTATAAAACAAAACCTGAAGCTCGGTGCTTATCGTCGATATACAGGACATGCCCTAAATCAATATTTACAATTAAGGAGTATGCATCGATCAAAACGCCTTCTGTCGCGATACGCATGTGAGGGCACAGAAATATCCTCTTTACCGATAAAAAAATCACGATTGAAGAGCAATATGATAAAGTGTACGCTCACAGTTCTAAAGAAGCTGCTCATGTGGTCGGAAACGTACAGCGTGGTCATCATCCTGCGTCAGTGATGGTTTGGTGGGACGTGTCTTTTCAAGGCGTCAGAAAGCTACATTTTTGTTAAAAAGGAGTGAAAACTTCAGCCATAGTGTATCAAGAGGCAGTCTTGGATCGTGTTATGAAACCTCTCAGCAATACACTTTTTAAAAATGTACCTTGAACTTTCCAGCAATACTTTGCCCCTGGTCACAAGGCATGAACTACCCAAGCCTGGCTTGAAACTAACGTTCCGGACCAGACCTTAGCCCTACAAATTATGGTCAATTTTAGAGGACATGGCTTGCTCTAAACGACACGGCGACATTGAGTCTCTTAAAAAATCTCTGGAGCAAGCAGTGGCGAAACTTCCCATAGAACAGTGCGTAAATCCATATGTTCGTGGCCATGGCCAGACAGATTAATGGCCTGTATAAAAGCCAAAGGTGGCCATTATGAATAGAATATTGTGGACATTTATGTTTTAGTAATATTACGTTACTTCATTATAAATAAAAAAATGCATTTTTATTTGTAACAGAACTTATGGCCGGACTAGGTATAAATGTATAATGTCGTTGTTTCAAATGTGATACTAATTTTAGACAATTTATTTGGGTAAAATATATAAATATTCTTACATTGATGATGATGCAAATGTGAAACCTACTAATTTTAGAGAATTTGTTTGGTTATAATATAAAAACCTGAATAATTATAACTTTGCATGCTGTAAATTGTGTGTAAAGATGTTACAGTTTAAGAGGTCCTTATGATATGTGTGGGCACACATATCTTAAGGACCTCTTAAACTGTAACATCTTGTAAGTACACTGTGTTTGACGCAAATAAAGATTATTATTATTATTATTATAATCTAATGTGGCGATATCTCGAGAATCACCACTATCGAGTTTCTTTCATCGTAAGAAAAAAGTATCAGAGCCTTTTTTGTAGAAAATTTTATCGTCTATGAACTTTGCATTCACAATCAGAATTCGTAACCTTTGACCTCGAATAAAAAACGACGAACCAGCGGTCAAATACTTATGTATTTAAGGCCGGTACAAAAATCCAGCTAGTTTCAAATTAATGCAAACTTAACCATTTTTTCCCGCACTATTGCTGTCTGTGAATCACGCAGGCAGTTTTCGCTTTATAGAGGGGTATAAACGGGCCATTTTTTACGGCAATTTGTGGCGGCACTATTGGCAACTAATTGCTCGGCCAATAATGGCAATATGTCTGCAATTGTATGGCGCAGGATCCAATCTCCTAAACGGGCTACACAACCCGGCAACAATAAAATAGAGAGCGACTGAAACAAGAACAAAATTGGCCGGGAAACATTGCGGAAAATCGATCGCTCAGCGATCGTCCGGCAACCATCAAATCATTAATGGAGAGTACTGCCATGTTGCCGGTCACAGCAGAAATAATGTTCTTTCATGGGATAGCTTTGTCGGTAAAAAAAAGTTCCATGGCAAAAAAAATCTCCAAATATGTAGCAATAGTAAAAAGCAGTCCTTGGCTTAGAGATATATCGAACATAATTATCCTAACAACGGAGATGCTCTTTGAACGGAGCTTCATTGCCGAATCGTCTAACTGGAGAGAGAATTTGTTGGCCTGTAAGAAATTTAATAAATTGTTTTTCACGTCGCGATCCATCTTGTCTATTTGTATCTGAATGGTGTTAATACATAAGGATTTTTTTTTATAATAATTATCATTTAAGGGCCAATAATAACGTGAATTTTAATGTTGAATTATTTAAATTTTAATGTTGAATTATGTAAATTTTAATACTGAAATAAGAAAGTTTTAATTTTGAAATAAATATAAAAGCCAGGCTTGTACTTAATTTTTAATTTAATCAACATACGACACCTTATTTAATAATGATAGGTACTTATATTATTTTGCACTAAGTCAACAGGATGGCTTGGTCGTAATTTTTTTTTCTCGTAATGTCTCTTTCACAAAATGTAAAACAAACAAACCTTGAAAATAATGTTTTCATTTTGAATAATTTAATGTTTTTTTAAAAGTCTAGTATTTTATTCTAAGTTACAAAACAAAGAGATGCTTTTGCAAAAGAGACTTTAGCGTGTTTAATTTATGAATACAATCGATGCTTTATTTATCAAGTAGTATTTGATCTGAGGTGGGCACGTTAGGTACCTAACTAGTAAGTAGCACAGAGTAAGTAATCACTTCGTTTTATTTTCAATGAACAAATTAATAACTTAAACAATAAACAAATTCTTTTTTTTCTAAAAATATCAGACCGTATTACGTTTTTTTTCCCACGTGCTGATAAATAAGAGTTAAAAAATGAAGAATTAGTAATGTTGGCACATTACTGCACATTACGCGTAAAAAATTGTTGGACGCTTGTATTAGTTTCCTCGTGTCACAAAATTAAACTTATTTAAAAACCCGCGGCCTACCATGACCATAGCGTATAAATTTATTTTTCATCGGGTCCTGTGCAAGCTTGCGGCATGGTCCAAACAAAAAAAAAACTAGGAAGTGTCAGGGTCACACGAGTTTTTTTCTCTCTTTCAAGCTTTGTAGTTAAAATTTACTTCGTACGTTCATAGCGTATTTTCATCATTTATTTACCAAATTAAAGCTATTTATTTTCTGTAAATGATAAACTACCTCCGCCTATGCAAAAGTGCCCGCAGTCGGAGTTGCCAGCGATCAAAGTTTGTTTAGAGTGAGCAAGATTTATCACTTTACGTCATTTGTTAGACGAGGATGGCGATAGCCAGCTCTGCTGTCGTAGCGAAGAATGCAGTAATTGACAAAAAGCATTAAGTTAGTTATTTGCTTGACAGGTAACGTGAGGTCGCAGGTTCGAATCCTACCCATTACACTACTGTGACGTAACTGTGACACAAGCCTTTGAGCTTAGCTGGAGGGGTTAACAAAATGGCTAGTAATATGGTCGCAATCCCACATTGTTAGCTATCTTTATTTTAAAAAAATAATAGAAGTAAGCCATACACTATGCAATAATAAAAAAAAAAAACAAATTAAAAACTCGAATTTTATGAAAATAAAATGCAGTTATTAGACCAAGTTGTTTATATTTATCAATATGAACTGCAGTTGCCATTATTATAATAAACTAACGGCCCGTTTCAGCTTCGCACGGACTTTCTCCATCTATAGTCATATTTGACTCTCCCTTCTTGAGCATGGTCGCGTAGGTATCAAAGCTTAAAAGCTTAGCTTCGTGGTTTCTTATCATATCCCTCACAATATCAGTACATACCTATCACTAAACGTGCAATTAAAGCGAAATTGGCTGATTTCTACAAATTGTAGGTATTTAAAACTTACTATTAAAACAAATATTATTAATTTACCACGTAGAAACGCTTATACCTACAATTTTATATTTTATACCAAAAAGCCAAATACGAAATTTTACAGATCTAACTTTAAAACTGACGAAGTTTCATATAAACTTGCAACCCCTGCCTTTTTAGACTCAGTAGGTATACGGTACACGAATACCTCGGAACAAAATATAGTACCATAATGTTCATATCACTTTGATTACGCGCAATACGACACTTACAGCGCTACTACAACACTAACCATATCAATACTACCACGACACTGACACTATAAGAACGCTATCACCTTACACACATGATAATGAATAGAGGCAAGTCCATCGAAGAACTCCTTTCGCTTCTACAATTCGACTCAGACTGACTGTCCTACTATAAGCATTTCAAAATGTAAACGTCGAACGAAAGACACCCCATCCGCCGGCGGCCACATTCAAGTCTCTCTAAGGCTTAAAGACTATTGCTTAGAGTCAAAGCAATAGTCTCTATTTGCTGATAAGCTGCTGTCAAGAATCTCGGTAAGTTTAAGTAAATAGATCAACCGTTTTATCATTAAACTAGCTGTCCCGCGCAACTTCGTATGCGTAAATTTTCCCCGTTTTTGCAACATTTCTCGTTGCTGCTCCGCTCTTATTAGTCGTGGCGCGATGTTATATAGCCTATAGCCTTCCTCGATAAATGGGCTATCCAACAAAAAAAGAAGGTTTCAAATCGGACTAGTAGTTCCTGAGATTAGCGCGTTTAAACAAACAAACAAACTCTTCCGCTTTATAATATTACTATAGATTTAGAAGATTGTTGATATGAGTGAGAGAAAGGTAAAGTGGACTGGTTGAGAGTGTAATAGTAGTATGAGAATAGTTGCCTCTGTCTGGAACGGAGTGTCTGTCTAATGTCTGTTTAGTGTTATGTACTGTAAATGTGAGGGATTAGATAGGAAACCACGAATTAGACGTCATTATTAGACTTCTAAGCTTTGATATGCGGCCATGCTCAGGACTGTGGAGCTATTATAAAGACTGGAAGGACAAATGTGTGTACAGATGGTGGAGAAAAGTCCGTGCGAAGTCGAAGCGGGTCGCTAGTTTATTATAGTTACGGCAAATGGAATTCATCTTAGTGAATGTAAATATCTTGGTCTAATTACTGCATTTTTTTATGTTATTAAAATTTTAGTTTGCAATTTGCTTTTCATTTTTTTTATAATTATTTTTGGGTAGTATAAGGCTTACGTTCCCATTTCAAGCAAATAATTAAAATAATGCTATATGTAAATAACTGCATTCTTAGCTACGACAGCAGAGCTGACTATTGCCATCCTCGTCTAACGAATGATGCAAAGCGATAAGTCTTTCTCACTCTAAACAAACTTTGATCGCTGGCAACTCCGACTGCGGGCACTTTTGCATAGGCAGAGGTAGTTTAACATGTACAGAAAATAAATAGCTTTAATTTGATATTTAAATGATGAAAATACGCCATGAACGTATTAACGTAACAAAATATTACCTGCTTACACCTGGCTGCGAAGGGGTTGCGGGCAAGTGTGCAAAGGCACTTAACGTGTTTCAAGTTCTCTACGTCTATTTCTGTAGAGGTGAGTGTATTTCATTGTACTAACAAGTGAGATTTTTTTCCCAGTAAGTCAATTATTATTAATTTAATTAAAAATACTAGCGTAAAATCTGATTAGGCAGACTGGCCAAAACATATTGCCCCTTTATCTAATGTATAATAAAATAATATTTTTTTAACGATGCTGTATCTGTCTATTATTTTTTTTATCAAAGGGATGGCACGGTCCAGGTCTATACGTCAACGGTCAAATGCTCTTGTCTTTGGTCAAAAACGTCATCAACATCAAATCATCAAAAGACGTCAAAAGTTATTCAGTCATACATCACAGTCGTACATTCAGATTTCAGTTAGTCAGTCAGTTAGCAGCAGTCAAATCAGATAGTTAAAAAGTAATATTTATATGTACTTGCTGAATAATACTTCATTTACCTTAAAACAACAGTGTAAGAAGTGATAACGTTTTATCTAAGATATACTTCGGTGTTCACCGATGTAATATCTTAAGTAATAAAAGTGACTCGAGAACTCCGAAGTTGCATTTTAACTAATAATATAACCGGCTTACTTTATCATCGTAATGGCACAGTGAGTATACAGATTTTTAATTGATTGACGATTGTTGATTAAATCAGGTAACATTACTTTAAAGTGGCCTGGAGACACACGGTAAACACGTAACTTAATCATTTGAATACAAAAATCCTCTTTCAATCTTGTTACTTTGTATAACCTTGCACTTATTTTTTAATATTACTAGGTGAAGGTTATTTAGTAAGAGTTTGTACTCTTCGTACATGAACTACATTTGGTTGCAGATGAAAAATAAAAAACTGTGTTAAAACCTATCATTTATTAAATTGTAAGGTTAGGCTTCATGTACATATTTTGTGACAACTTAGGCATTTCAAATTGTTGCCCTTGCCTCAAATCTTTTACATTTTATTTAGCTAATAAATTAAAGGTGGACTTAAATTATTTTATATTTTTAAGTTATTTTATGTTGCCATAAGTTACCTTAATTGAGTCATTTTACTTAACTTTGGATGCAAGGTTATTTGAAGGTGAATGCAGTTCACAGTTAACATGAGTACATTATACAATGTATGGTTTTGGTTTACATTAATGATCATGGTATTTTTTGGTAAGATAGTACAAGAAGTATGTTTGGTAAAAATAATGTTAAAATCAACATCTTTAGATTAATATTAATTTTGTTATAAATATGTTGTTCACAAATAAAACCTTAAACTCTACATTTATTTTTTCATAAAACCAAATCAAAGGTTGTTCAAATACATCAAGTTTGAAAAATATTTAAACAAGAGAATTAAGGTACACAAATTGAAAGTTTATTCATATAAGTATACTGTTTGTGACTTCAACAATTAAACAAAATAACAACTAATATTTAGATAAGCATTGTTGAGTGAAAAAATCTGTTGTGTATTATAAGTAATGATTGGTGCCCCAACCTCCCACCTGCCTAATGCTCTCCTATCTCCCCCACTAACTGCTGTCAAAGAAACCAAAGTTACACTTAATAATATGAGCTAACTACAAGTACTAAGTAAAAGTCTTATCAAAATGGGTCCAGCAGTTTTGTGAATTACACAGACAACAATTGTTATTGTCACAATATATTGTAACAAAATGAATTTTAAATTTGGTTTCGGTAACATTTTGATCAAATTTTGTATATTATTATTATTTTAATGCACAATATTATATTAATTTAATATGCCCAAAATTGCATCCTTTCTAAATTTTTGACTTACTGTAAGATCATGATAAAAAAAGGAATAATTCTACTTACTTATAAATGTGCTTTTTTCAGACCTCAAGCTGACATTGCCCTCATTGGGTTGGCTGTCATGGGTCAAAATTTAATTCTGAACATGGATGATCATGGATTTGTTGTTTGTGCATACAACAGGACAGTAGCTAAGGTAGGTACATATTTAATTAATTCATTATGTATTAGGTAATTGCATATGCAACAGCTATGTGAGTGGACCTTTGATTTGATTTAATTTAAAATGCCTGCAAATCTGCATGTCATAAAGTACCCTATGTCACTCCTTAGGCAACTGCTTCTTCAATAAATTTAATCAAAAACGTTTTTTTTTACAGTTTTTGATAAAATTTAAAACAGTGGAAACCAAATAATTTTTTACATTTATAAAATTTGTGTGGATTTTATCTAATCAAATATAAGATAAAATTCTTATAATTAAAAAATTTCAGGTGGAACAATTTCTTCAAAATGAAGCAAAAGGAACTAAAATTATTGGTGCTACATCTCTAGAGGATATGGTATCCAAACTTAAGAAGCCAAGAAAAGTGATGATGCTGGTTAAAGGTGAAATATCTTGTTTTAAACAAATGCTTGTGCTTTTGCACTTGTTTTTAATATGGCAGTTAGAAATTGTTCCTAACTATGAACAAGCCATACCATATTAAATGTTAGGCATGTTCATTTAAACAATAAATTAAAATTTTAATGAATTTTCAGCTTTCACCTCAATATTGTAATTGTGAGATAAATTTTATTTCGGTGTTGGGTATTTAGGGAGAATGAAATATTTTAAACTTGTTTATTTCCAGCTGGGTCGGCTGTTGACGAATTTGTTAGAAAGTTAATACCGCTCCTCAGCAAGGGTGATATTATCATTGATGGAGGTAATTCCCAGTATATTGATACACAGCGATGGTGTAAGGAACTCGCTCCCACTGGTATACATTACATTGGAATGGGTGTAAGTACTCACTACATTTAGGTATATATCCATTTTTAACCCCAGACACAAAATACCCTACTATGGCCAAGGCTGGCCCATCCATAGGCCAAACGGAGTAGCTTCTGTAACGCATGGAGCGAGCACCAATCTAGGGTGTTCAATGCTATCAAGAGGGCAAAATGTATTTGCAAAGGGCGCAAAATTTATTTGCAAGGAGCACTAAATTTATTTGCTAGGGGCGCTAAATGCGCTTTTTTCATTCATTCTATCCCATACCGCCATATGTGATGTACTTAGGCAGTATCGGGTGAAATGACTGATTGACATTTGGGTATCAAGTTGCACTCCCCGCCTTACACTTGACCATTATAGGGGCGCCTAAATTTGGTCTCGCTCCAACCAAAATGTCTTGGGGCCGGCAATGACTATGGCACAGACAAATATACAAACACACAACATAATAGGCTTATTTCGTAGGTAAACAAAATATCCAAAAGGGTCATTAGTAAATAAAACTAGCATTTAAACTACCAACAATTGTTAAATAGGTTTTTGTTATTATTAATCATGTCATAAAAAGTAGTATGTTGACTAGAAAAAAGATAGTGACGTCATAGTCGGGTATTTACATGAGATCTCCATATAAAATCTGCGTTTTGACATTTCTGAAACTAGCCCATTATGACCCAACAGTTCGAACAGATAAAAACGATTTGCATGCGGTTAAAATGCTAGTTGGATTGTTTCAGCCATTGTAAAGATATATAGCCATGTTTTGTCCCAAGTGTCAGAAGTTTTATTTCACGATTATCTTGTATTATTAAAATAAACACTGAAATCTCCAAATGATGGATAGATAATTTTATAAATCTGATTAAAATAAAATAATTTGTTTTCACTTTAGTCATCATCATTTCATTATATAGCAATCAATTTTAACTATTATTAAAACACGTCTGATAAAGTAAATAATCTTTACATTTATTATCAGGACTTCTCGATTGCAATTACATTCTCAATTGAATTGTTTTGAATGATATCTTATACTTGAAAATTATTAACAATTATTTGTTGTTTTAGAGGTCGATTATAGGTCAGTTAAAGTTAAGTAAGAACTAACCCTCTATTCATTTTTTCTATTCTATTTTGAAATTAGAACATTTCTAGTTAAAAGGTTGTTTCTAAAGTATTATAATTAAGAGGGTTAATGTATAGGGTTTTATATACAGGTAAGTGGAGGTGAAGATGGCGCTCGGTATGGACCATCCCTGATGCCTGGTGGACACGCAGACGCATGGCCACATGTCAAACCTATATTCCAGGTATGAACTTGCACTGACCTAACATGCTATTATGAACCTTTTTTGATGGTGTATCTGTTACGGTAAGAGTAATTAATTGAAAATTATGAATAATTATCCATCATTATTAATAATTACCTCATGATTTGTTAAATGTGATAATAACATTGAAATTCTTTACTTTTTCTGTTGTCTATCTATACATATAATAAAACTGTAAATTTCACGTGTCTGTACATGGCCGAACTTAGTGAAAAAAAATATTAGGAAATGTTCGAAAAGAGTATTTAAACACTTTGCTGCATTTTTAGAAATGTCTGTCTGTCTGTCTGTCTGTCTGTCTGTCTGTCTGTCTGTCTGTCTGTTTGTTTGAACACGCATCACGCAAAAACTACCGTACAGATTCGGTTGAAATTTTGCACGTGCAATCTAATAGATGCAGATTAACATTTAGGCTATAAATTATCACGCTTTTTCCCATAGGAGCTAAGCAGTAAGGGATAATGTCTGTAGCTATTTTTCGTTATAAATCAGTAACTACTAGACGGATCTTTATAAAAATTTGCAGTTTTATAGTAAATACTATAGGACACTATTTACATGAATCATTACGCTAACGTCTATGGAGAACGAGTAGCAACGTATTTTTTGTCGCACCATAATGGTTTATCACAAAATTTTCCAGAAATAGACATTATCTATAATTGTAACCCATGGAATACATAACTTCACGCTAAAACTAAAAGGAGCTAAACATAACATTGTTAAGTTTCATAAGAACAGTTATTTTGACGTGGCAAGTAGCGAATAGTATAGCCTCGAAGCTATGCTAGCGGACTTTGACGACGAAGTCCCGGTCTCGAATCCGAGGTCTGATTATGTTCTTTTTGTATTTTTTTAAATTGTCTTTATCCTTTTTTAATATTTTTCTCAATGTTTTAGTTATTTTTTCGACCGTAAGTAACTTATTTACTTTGGTTATTATTTTTTTATATTAAAAATCAAGTAAATTATGCACGTAGGTTAGTTAATTATTGGTATTGCATGCACTGCTGAGAGTAATTAATTAATTGTAGTAGAAATGAAAAACAATATTACATTATAATTAAAAAGTATTCGACATTTTCCAGAAATTATGTGTTCGTCTAAAAAAAAGACATTACACACGTAAAAAAAAAACATGTAGCGCCATCTATGAAATCAAATTGTTCACCGTGATCAAATAATTCCTTATTTGTGAAAACATTTATTAGGGTATAGGTGCTTGAGATGCTGAGTGGCAACATTCTTGAAAGTAGATGGCGTTGTATTCAATAACGTTCTATACTTAGTAAAAGAAGTTTTAAAAAGAAACACATTGCTATGATTTTTAGAAATGTTTGTCTGTCTGTCCGTTTGTTTGACCACGCATCACACAGGTGCATCGAGGATCATGTTTTGGGGTTATGGTTAGAGATTACGTGTTCATCAATTCAACGATAATGAATGGCTCAACATCGGTCAAGTGTGAGTAGTTCGGGTGACGGGAGGAGGGGGGTCGTTGTTTGTCAACCGTACCTTTAGGGATATCTGACATTTTCGCGGGCATAACACACATGACACGCTCTGTGTTTGCTTACTAAAGTGTTACAGCAGTTTTATTGTTATACATTTTTTTTGTTATATTAGTATTGCGTTGTAACACTATATGAAATACACCCCATTTTTAGCCAAAATGGCAAAACAGAACCCTTATAGTTCCCTTATGTCCGTCCGTCCGCAGCTTAGCTCAGAGACTGTTAGTGCTAGAAGGTTGCAACTTTTGCATGAATAAATTACTAACGCCGATAAAGTGAAAGAACAAAATCTTGAAAATCATTATTTTTTTAAGGGTACCTCTCTTATATGTAAAGTGGGGATGTGATTTTTTCTCACCTACCTACCCCATCGTGTGTGGTATCATTAGATAGGTCTTTTAAAAAGCGTTTAGGGTTTGTGAAGACTATTTTTAGATTTAAGGATTCCTTTGTGTATAATATTAGGCTTTATAGCGAACATTTTTGTTATTTTTGTTGTTTTGACTGCCTCTGTGGCGCGGTGGGAGTGTGTCCGACTGCTACGCAAGAGGTCGTGGGTTCGATTCCCACACGGGACACCACTTTGTGTGATCCACAAATTGTTGTTCCGAGTCTGGGTGTAATTTGTGTCCGTGACTTGTATGTTTGTAAAGTCCCCCGTGACACAGGGCTTGTACCCTACTGCGGGAGTTGTCTTTTTAAAAAAAAAAAAAAAAAAAATTTTTGTTAGAGTCAAGTGTCCCCCTGCCAGCTAAATGGTTGATGTTGGGTATGTGGAAAAAATCAGCAGTATAAATACTAAAATTATAAGGAAAACTATCACAGTTAAGTACTTAGGCTTTACAAGTTTACGATCACATGAGAAGTAACAACATTTTCGTACAAATTCTATTAAAGATTATTAGGTAATAAGTAGGTATAACGTTGAAAGAATGAAACAAAAACAACAGAAAACCCACTTCTTAAGCCGCACACCAAACTAACTATCTAAAAGAATAGAACAGATCGATTTTTATTTAGTAAGTATTTAGTCAACAGGACTGTTTCCAACATATTTACACAGAAGTTATTTCGTTACCTAAACTACCTTAATTTAAACCCGACTTTCACGCGAACGAAGTCGCGGGCACAGCTAGTTATTAATAATTCTTTACTCTACTCGGTAAAAGTAAGAAATTTATATAAGTTTCGACTTTATTTGTCTATATAAATATATAGGTAGGTACTGTGTCTTATATTTTATATTAAACACCACAGTACTTACCTTAACCTGGTTGTTGTACCTGACATAAATCAGCGTCAAAAAAGTACAGAACTGAGAAAGGCTATTCGCTCACACTCGCACAATAATATTGTAATTGACAAAAATCTTCAATTTAGGGCCCCACACACTACGCAATATAATGTCAATTTCGTGATAAATCTAACTCAGTTACTCCGCAGCTAGATTCATGTGCGCACGTTTAATATAATGGATAGTACAGAAGAAAATTATTTGAAAAATTACATAAGATTAATAGATCAAAAAATATTATCTTTAGTTTACTTGAAGAAATCGCCTGCGTGAAATCTCTTCTTCAACTAAAATATTGCCGGGCACACGTCAATAATATTGACGTGTGCCCGGCAATATTTTCTTTGTCTTTCTCTAATATCCTCTAAGATCCGTTCAGCCGTATCTACGTAAAAGAGTAGGAAACTAACATACATCAATATCTACATTTATAATATTTTAACGATTATAATAATATTTCTAGGCAATATGCGCTAAGGCGAACAAGGAGCCGTGTTGTGACTGGGTAGGCCAAGATGGGGCAGGACATTTCGTCAAAATGGTTCACAATGGTATCGAGTATGGAGACATGCAACTTATTTGTGAAACATACCACATCATGAAAGATGTTCTTGGTGAGATATGTACTCTATACTATTTATGTTAACCAGGTCATGTATAAATGGAAAAATAATTTGATTAAAATACGAAAATGAATAAAAACTATAATTATATTTAGAAAACCATAAAAATATAAGTTGCTATTATGTGAACTTTCACTGGCAGGATGAATTTGGTATGCTGAAAAACATTTTTTATTTTAATTTTAAATTTTGAAATAGCAGTTACTAAATGAAAGCTTGAATTACTTCGTTTTGAATCAGACATTAATCGTTATACTAATAATAGTTGACTTAACTTCGCTATCTATTCTAGGTATGGAACAAGGAGAAATGGCTGAAGTGTTTGAAGAGTGGAATAAAGGAGATTTGGATTCATTCCTCATCGAAATATCCAGGGATATTTTGAGATACAAGGACACTGATGGTAAGAATGTACAATACCTATATCTAGGAAGTATTATTATTACTATTTTTATTCTTAAATATGGAATGGAGTCACTGAGAAATTATTATGTAATATATTTAAGCAAGTAAAAGTAAAATACTCATTAGGAATTAGACTATTAAAAATATTAGAAGCTAATTATGTAAATATATTATAATTACTTAATGTATTATTTTGTTGACGCCACAAATCTAATAATTACCAAACCTAACAAACGCGAAGTGATTAAACTTTCCAGAAAATAAATTTATGAATTTTGTTAAATGTGTGTGTACTAGAGGTCGTTATATTTCGATATCAAACTTATTTTAAGGAAGAAGGTGAATGTTAAAATCCCGTGATTTAATAAGCGGTGGTATGTCGACGTTATGTCACCGTTAACGTATCAATGGCACTACCACGCCTTTACCTTGTGCATGTGGTTTTTTAATCGAATTTTGACGTGATAACGTCTTATAAATCGAGTGTGACGTCACCGCTCACGTTCCGCCTGCTGATAGGCTAAAGTATTGTGGGGCCCGGGTCCACTTAAGCCGTCACAGGCATGATTGTAATTACAATGTCATCAATATTTTGGCGATTGCAGCGACATCCATTACAATTGGGATTTATAGAAAAAAAAAATGTAAATTATCGTCCGTAAATCGACTTTACAGACAACCATTTTTTTTTTGTTTGTAGGTAAATATTTGCTGCCGAAGATACGTGACACTGCAGGGCAGAAAGGTACGGGCAAGTGGACAGGCATCGCGGCTCTAGAGTATGGCGTGCCGGTCACGCTCATCGGAGAGGCAGTCTTCGCGCGTTGTTTGTCGGCACTCAAAGGTAAGAAAGTAATAATTATTCCTATTTTGTAATAAGTGTAACAAAAAGCACCTGACACCATTTTCTCTTCACCGCGTAAAGGTTGTGGTAGTGAATGCCTACGCATTAAGTCCGCCTTTTGCAATGTGTTTGCAGAAAGTTTTCAATAAATAAATAATTCAAAAATAATTGTCACAGATACCCTAGTGTTTATTAAATGTGTATAGATTATACATCAGAATAGAATAAAGTTTAACATGGGCGAAGCCGCGGAGAGAAGCTACTGTATTTTAAAAAATGTGAATTGTTATTTAAATTACATAGTGTGATGTTATTGAAATACAAGTATCAGTTAGTGTATACGAGGTTAGATTAACTGCATAATTGCACGATAGTTCCGAGGCTATTTATATTTATTAGTAATACTTAGAAATAGGTTAAAGTAGTTTATCTATACTTCTATACTTATAATATAAAGCTGATGAGTTTGTTTGTTTGAACGCGTTAATCTCAGGAACTACTAATCCGAATTAAAAAAATCTTTTACTGTTGGATAGCCCATTTATCGAGGAAGGCTATAGGCTATATAACATCACGCTACGATCAATAGGAGCGGAGCAGCAATGATAAATGTTGCAAAAACGGGGAAAAATTACGCAGACGAAGTTGCGCGGCACATCTAGTTACAAATATCAGTGCTGACGGTGATTTATTTATTTATTTCATCATCATACCTACAGCTAATATTACAGGTTAACTTAACGCAGTATTATAGTTACTAAAATACGTAGTGAATTATTTACCTATTTGTTTGTGTGAATTCACTGAGTGAACAGGAAAACTGAAACCGTTGGCAACCATTACATGCTACATCCAGGTCGTGATCTGATCAAGGTCGGGAAGGATTCGGTTAGTTGTAGCATGTCGCGATCCGTCAATCCAACACGTTACACCATCAATCTTGATAAAGATGAATGATCATGATCTGGATCTGGACCTGTAATCGCTGCCATTTGTTGGGCAACTGTGTTAAGGGTTCGCAGTTTCGTTGGCTGGTATAAATGGCACTGCGATGTGGCCTTATCTTATCATATATACATTATTTGTACTTATACATTCAAGTGCAATAATAGGGATGTTGACTGTCACGTCAAATCAGTCTCTTTTTATGAAATGTCAAAACGACAAGCTATATAGAAATGTATATATAACTAGCTGACCCGCGCAACTTCGTCTGCGTAAATTTTCCCTTTTTTCTTTTTTCTTCCTTTTATTTTTTACAACATTTTTCATTGCTGCTCCGCTCCTATTAGTCGTAGCGTGATGTTATAACCTATAGCCTTCCTCGATAAATAAGCTATCCAACACTAAAATATTTTTTCAATGCCGCCCCGTAGTTCCTGAGATTATCGCGTTCAAACAAACAAACAAACTCTTAGGGGTATGAAAAATAGATGTTGGCCGATTCTCATAGATACCGGATAAGCACAAAAAATTTCATCAAAATCGGTCAAGCCGTTTCGGAGGAGTACGGCAACGAAAACTGTGACACGAGAATTTTATATATTAGATAACAACCTGTGACGTCATAAGTTTCTATCGTCGAATAATTACTTTTATAATAGTCTCGGCGAACCTTGATCCCTATGACACTGACAGTTATTCCCACGACACAACCTTGTAGTAGCGTCACCGTTATATTATAATCGAATTGGCGGTGTCTAAAAATGATATTTATTAATTTTAGGCAGATATATGCAATTACAATAATATCCCGTTAGAATTATAATAATTATTAACACTTACAAGAAATTATCTCAATCAGACTTTACGTTGACGTCCTGCAAAAGTTACTCCGTTTGGAAGATATCGACTAGTGCGGAAAAGTATCGATAAACAAATATCGAAAATGGAAACGAGTGTACAAAATACATCAATAGAGTACCTACGCTCTTAGTGTCAGATTTATAATCATTTAAGTTGTTTGCGATAATAAAATAAAGGAGATTTAACAAATTTATTGTATATACCTACTCAAATAAAACAAAAGCGGTTTATTTATGATTTTTTAATATACATTAATCTGAATCTGACAATGATGTCACCGATTGCGTCTCAGACTCGGAATCCGAACTGCAGCTGCTTTCTTCTATGTTTATTAAAAACGGCTGGTCTACTATATTGTCGTATCGCACGTCTCGATTCCAATCATCTAAGCATAGTTTTTTCGTCTTTTCAACCACTTTCCTCCAATTGTCCGGAGTCACTTGACTACATGCCTCTTGTAGCAACGTAAGCATTTTATTAGCTGTGAATGGCGGAGTGGTGTTAAGCCTGGCTGCACAACCTGAAACAATAATGGTTTAGATTGAAAATGATGCAAAGTCAAAGAGCGAGATCGGGGTAAGTACATTTACTTTAAATAGTACTAGCCGACTAGACAGTCACCAGTGACCTAAATAAAAACATGTTAAAATAAATACAAATCAACCCACCTTTGATCTGCGCCCATATCATTTCGATTGCATTATATTGGCAGTGGTAGGGCGGTAGCCGAATCACGGTGTGCCCTTTTGATTTTGCCATCTCATCCAAGAAATATTTCTTCTTTGTTTGCTGTTTATGAAGGTTCAACAATCTAACTAATTCCTTTTTCAGCATTTGAGTATTAGCTGCCACACCATTGTTTTGCAGCCACTCTATTATTTCGCCTTTATTGTTGTTCGCGGTAGGCGCTTTATTAATTTGCACAGAGTGGTATGGGGCGTTGTCCATTAAAATGTAGTGGGGCTCGTTTAAATTGTCTAATAGTTTTGTGAACCATTTCTTGAAATTCTCAAAATTCATCTCTTCGTGATAATCACTTGTTTTCACGGATTTGAAGGCCCACAAGCAGTTAGGTACAAAACCTTTGGCTGTGCCAGCGTGGCAGATAATCAAACGCTGGCCCTTGCCTTCTGGTGCTTTGGTACAGGATTTCTCTGTGTCGTCTGTCCATGTTTTGGAGACTGAGTGATTGGCGTTGAGCCACGTTTCGTCCAGATAAACCACCTTGTCCCAGTTCTCGATGTTTTTTATTTGTCGTAGAAAATCACACCTCATCAATCCAATGTCCTTCCGCTCCATTATCACTTTTCTTTTGTCACACTTCCCATAACGAAATCCACATTTTTTTATAACCTGTCTGAGAGAAGTGAATCCACCTTTAAATAAATCAACCGATTTCAGCGACGCTAATAATTTTGTGCAAGTCGGCAGTTCACCTCGAAAATAATAGCCGTAAATATGGTTTCGTATCGCTGCCATGTCGAAATCATCGGGGTTAGTTACGGGTCGTGCCCTATTATGTTTTTTCTTCTTTGGAGTTGATAGTTTGTTCTCCTCCATCGACGATTCGCCGAACTTCTCCTTTGTAATTCGGGAAACGGTAGCTTTGCCAATTCCCAAAGCATCAGCAACACGGTCGCGTACGTTGTCAAGTGGCAACAAAGGTCCGCCATTTTGTAGTTCGCGAGCAAAATAGTCACGCAAGCGTACAACAAACTCCCGCGTTTCACTGTTGAGTACAGTTTTTCTCAGTCTTTTCGGCATTTTGAAACACCAACAAAAACAAAACAGCAACAATAACAAAAACAGAAAACAACAATAGTAACAAACAAAGGATTCCGATGACACAACAAAACACGTGGCGCATACAAGACTCGTACTGGCGTAGCGAACTGACAGTACTAGCGTAGTGACAGATCAGATAGTGTTGCTATAACTAAAATTTTAATTCACATTAAAATTATACAGTCCGACCATGTTACCTCTGCATCGGAATATTGGCAACCCCATATACAAATACACGGATACTTGTAAATATAACAAGCATTATAATTATAGTAATGTAGATTATATTTTAAAAACATGTTTATCGATGTGGCTGAATGCAAGTCACGCCTTTGCCTATAAAAAGTTGCGATATATCGACACGACCCGTCACTAGTATGAACTGTCATAGGGATCAAGGTTCGCCGAGCTGATTATAGTATTCGTTTTTAAAAACATGTCACATTGTAAAAGAACACTTATTTTCAGAGCATTTTAAGATCTACTATTACCTGATTAGCATATAATAATTTACTTTTATTGTAGTCAACTACCCAATTGGTGCAATAAATTAAAGAAACTTGCGTAGTGTAAATGGCTATTTAACGAACATTTGATCTTCGTATACTTCGTATACCTTTGCAAAAAATGAGCTTTAATACTTTTTATTTAAAAGTTTTCAACATTCATAAAATGTTTTATTAATAACTCGACTGGCCTGTTGGTCTGGTGGCCTGGGGTCGTGGGTTCGATCCCCACTCAGGATAAAACTTTGTGTGGTGAGCACGATGGTTTATTCTGTGTCTGGGTGTATATCTATAATATGTATGTATTTAGAAATATGTAAGTATGTTGATCAGTTGTCTGGTTACCATAGTACCAGATCTGCTTAGTTTGGGATCAGATGACGTTGGCCCAAGATATATTATATTTTAAAAACATGTTTAGAGTAAAATTTTGTTCGTAAAAGTGCTCATTTTTGGCACAGGGGTGTATAAAATAATAGAAATGAAATATGTATGTTTTATTTTTTTAGACGAGCGAGTGCAGGCAAGCAAAGTGTTGCGCGGTCCGTCTGTCAAGTTCACAGGAGATAAGAAACAACTCATTGAACATTTGCGTAAAGCTCTCTACGCCAGCAAGCTGATATCTTACGCTCAAGGCTTCATGTTACTTCGAGAAGCCGCCAAGGCAAGTGTTTATTCTATTTTAGGTATTTAATTTAGCTAAAATTGCTTTTTAACATACAATAAAAAGAGATACATATATTAATAGTTGATAGCTGATTGTTTACACTACCGGCGAGAACTCGCCCTATAATGTATATCTTATGTTAATACGGGATTTACATATTGTACGTTTCTCGAGTTAAAAAATAGTTAATAGTTGCTCCTTTCTTGACAGCATCTAGAAATTTTTGGGTTATATTGTCCATTGTCATTGTATTATAAAGCTGTAGAGTTTTTTTGTTTGTTTGTTTGTTTGAACGTGGTAATCTCAGGAACTACTGATCCGAATTAAAAAATTC
The DNA here is from genome assembly GCA_945859575.2 of Herminia tarsipennalis. Lineage (NCBI taxonomy): Eukaryota > Metazoa > Arthropoda > Insecta > Lepidoptera > Erebidae > Herminia > Herminia tarsipennalis. The sequence continues at coordinate 25,723,038 of OX243831.2, read as the reverse complement.
TTTCACGGTTAGATAGCCCATTTATCGAGGAAGGCTATAGGCTATATAACATAACGCTACGACCAATAGGAGCGGAGCAGCAATGAGAAATGTTGCAAAAACGGGGAAAATTTACGCAGACGAAGTTGCGCGGGACAGCTAGTGAACAATATTTAGCCATTTGATCGTGTCAAATGTCCCCTGACTTAAAAGTTGGTAGTAGTACTGGATATGGTGTTGTCAATCGTTCACTTGACATTAGTTGCTAAAGATCATTAAATAAAAATTTTGAAAATCTCTAAATGTGCGAGTAAAATCATGTTGGGTTCATTTACACTGTGTAACATGATTATACATTTACGTGTAGGTAAATTACACACAAATGCGTCTGCTAAAGTTGACATTTTTTTTTTTAGTTTTCTAGATATTACAGATATTTGAAATTTGCTGATAGGTTCGCATTAAAATATCTTAGGACAACTCACACAACGCTATCTGATCCCAAACTAAGCAAAGCTTGTACTATGGAAACCAGACAACTGATAAACATACTTATATATTTCTAAATACATACATATTATAGATAAATTACACCCTGACACAGAATAAACCATCGTGCTCAATACACAAAGTTTATCCTGGGTGGGGATCGAACCCACGACCTCCGGCTTAGCAGTCAGGGTCACTAACCACTAGACCAACAGGCTAGTCAAAAATAAATTAAACAATGTCGTTTGTAGTATTTTACGTATATTTTAATGTCGGAAAATTAACATGCTTAATATTACTTTAACAAAGATGCGTATTATTAAAAGTGAGTATACGTAATTTCACCGCTTTATTTTAATTGTTTAATTATTCTGATTCAGACAGTAGAATGGTATAATGTAATTTTTCCATAATATAGGTATAATTTCTGAAGCTGGTATACATTTTATATCTTTCCTGCTCACGCGCTGTGGTGCCAACATTGACAGGTCAAGGAAAATTTTGATGAACAAATATTTATGAACGAACAATGCCGGTATGAGTCTTCACTATGTAGTTTTAAAAAAGTATTTCAACTTATTATTGTTTTTTTTTCAGGCTAACGGATGGAACCTGAATTATGGAGGCATAGCGCTAATGTGGCGTGGAGGCTGCATTATCAGAAGTGTGTTTCTGGGAAACATTAAGGTATAATTATAATATTATTTATGAAAGATTTACGGGGTAATAAGGGGTATCCCCTAATTAATTACAGCATTTTGAGTGTGTTTGTTGAGTCACTGTCGACCGAGCAGATTGGGAGATAAGCGAGGTTAAGGCGGTATATCTATTGAAGTGGAGCGAGGCTGCGGAGCGGATTGCTTATAATCTAAGCTTCGTTCCAGTGGACAGTTTATTTTAGCGATAAAAATTACATCTTATTTTTTGGAATTACACCTTAACATTAAATAATTTATTTACTAAATTTAGATTATGGGGCTTTCTCCAAATCTCATGCAAACACTAGGAGTATGAGTTAATACTGCATTTCAAGTTATTGCTATAAGTTACCCCTTGAGAAGGGTCAGGCCATGATATATAATGCTACAAAATGGACGCATAATTAAATACATATTTTATAATTCAATATGTTGAGCGTATTAAAAATAATTCATTACAATGTATATAAATGCATGTAAAAATATTTTATAAAGGATTAATTTTTTGTTTGATCTTAGAGATTTTACCTTAGCATCAAAACATAAATATGAGCGATTGCTAGTTACAGTTCTGATACAATATTATTTAATTCTATGTAAGAAGTTCTTGGTTCAGATCTTATTGGTTAATATTTCTCCGTTTCTCCACTCCGCAGCCTCGCTCTGCATAAATGGACAGGCAGTCTTAGTACTGCTACCACTGTTGGTACCATAAATGACTGTTTTCGAAAAAATATCCCGTCCCTCTGTGCCTTGGAAAGCACGTTAAGTCGTCGGTCTTGCGCCTAATAAAACCCTGGTCATCGATACCCTCGTTGAGAGTGAGGGAACAGAGAGAGAGCACTTGTATTTGCGCATACACTTGTTCACTATGATATCTCCTGCGTAGTTTCCTAGTCTCTGATGGGATTGGTCGCCGTAACTTAAATTGGTTATCGGTGTCCCCCATTATTTAAATAGCATTTTAACTAGTGAATGTAGTCTTAGCTTTTAGTTATTTTCGAAGTAGAAGATAAATTAATATACAGTATTAAAAATACTAATACTACAGTTAATATAAATAAAAAGAAAATGCGACTTTGTAGGCGGCCACCGCATCTTCGGCACACGAAAAAAAATCCTCTTTTATTTTTTCCTTTATTATTGGGAAGATAAATAAGTCACCGGGTGCTAAATTGGGACTGTAAGTTTGATGGGGCAAGGTTTCGTATCCAACGACAACAAAGCTTCCTCACTCCAAGATGCTGATGTAAAATAATGTTAGCGCTCCCCGAACTAACGCCAAGAATCTTCTCGATGTCCGAGTAAGTGATTCATGGGTCTTCTCGCACCATCACTTCAGTAGTCCACACATTGTTTGCAGTTACTACCGTTTGTGGGCGACCACTTTATGGTCATCTTCAAACTTTGTTTATCTCTTTTAAATTCACTGAACCGTCTAAAAACTGTTACTCGAGATTTAGCAGACTCCCCTAACGCTGATTGTAATAGTTGAAGGCTAAGTTTTTCAGTTAAACCAAATTAAAAATCATAAAATATCATAGCACGCAAATGTTCGCGGCAAAGCTCCACCGTTGCTAAGAAAAACGCATAATATTTTTTTTTTAAAAGTAACCAGACTGAAAGCAAATTTATTTAAAAATAGAACGCAATAGCGTTCGATTTTTAAATAAATTTGCTTTTTAAAAATATATAATACAGATGCATTCCAATTTTAAATTACGAGCATCTCAAAACTTGTCAAGTGCTCGCGTTCTTTATACAGGGTGTTTGGAAGATCGATGCAAAGCCGTAAAGCGTAGCTAGTATAGACTATTTAAAACCATTTAAACTTGTCTTAGACGAAGTGTTATTTTTTTAGCAAATTATGACAAAATGTTGCAGTTAGTTGCGGATAGTGGTCTACAAAGCAAAGTAGTGTAGACCCTAATTTCAATATTTTGTGAGTTATCTGCGTGGTTAATGCCTCAAAGAAAGAAAACCTGCCTGGTTATTCAGGTTTTAAAAATGTTTGAACAAAAAGGCACCATACGTGTTTTGTTTTAAAGTCGTCAACATACGAATTTTTAATTTAAAAAAAATGACATTACTTTATATTAAGAGAAAAAATAAGTTGTGACGCCCTAATCATGTTTTATAAGATTGTTTATAGATTACTTTGATAAAATTAAATAAAAAAAAAAAAGATTTATGTTTTAAACTGACCATTATTTGCAAGTAACTGCAAAATTTTGGGTTTTATCATCAAAAGTTTATAAAATTTGCTAAAAAAAACACTTTGTCTAAGACAAGTTTAGTTCAAATGGTTCTAAATAGTCTATACTAGCTCTGCTGTACGGCTTAGCATCGATATTCCAAATACCCTGTATATTATCTTTGATTGTGAGTTAATAATTACACTAACAAGGTAATGCCCCAAACGACCTTCTACTCCGATCTGTATGCTGATAACGTCAACATTCATTACAATGTCAATCATATGTCATTCAGTTCTTATCTTTGAGCTTTTTGTACTAGTTTGATAACATCACACTAATATTATAAAGGCGAAAGTTTGTGAGTATGTGAGTGTGTATGTTTGTTACTTCTTCACGTCTAAACGGCTGGAGCGATTTTAATAAAATTTGATATGGAGTTAGCAGACATCCTGGATTAACACATAGGCTAATAAACCGCGGGTAACACCGCGGGGCACAGCTAGTTCATTATAATAGGATAGCTGTCTGGCAAGTCGAATCAGTCTTTTTATGAAATCTTAAAAGGACATGCTCTGTACAAATTTGTATGGAATAACACACTATGACGTAATCATTTTATTTTAGTATTCGTTTTGACGACTGTAAATTGAAAACATGTTGATTTGCAAAGCACTTTAAACCCCCTATTGCCTGATTCTTATAAAATGATTTATTATTTTTACTGTAGTCAGCTACACAATCGTAAATTGCTAAGATAATGGGGATGACAACTGCCAAGTCAAATCAGTATAATTTTATGAAATGTCAATTTGACACGCTTGCGCTATTTAGAAAATTGTATGGCATACTTTGTGCAACAAGTTTACGAGTAACAGCTTATCAAATGAGAAGTAACAAAATTTTCGTACAAATTCCATTGAAAATTATTATAGTAGGTATAACGTTAGTATGAAACAAAAACAACAGAAAACCCACTTGCCCCATTATTCGAATGGGGGACAGGGATGGGGGGGGGGGGGACTACGGACCCTTTGTGCGTGGCCCGACATGCACTTATTTATTATTATTTGAATAAATGCTTATTTTTTTCCTATTTAGTCTGCTGATTAACGCTTCTTGGTTGCCACGACTCGACCCGAAGTATTCCGATGCCGCACGACAGTAGAACGTGCTTGTCTCGCTTGTGCTACTGTCTAAACAAATCAGCTTGCCTTTGTCGTTCGATACATTTAACGTTAATTAAAATCACAGTTGCGGGTGGTTGTGGCACATTTGACAGTTCATTAAAACTCTTTAATGTAACCTTGTAACGGCGGGCACACGATTTACCTATTATATTCTTGAGTGTAAATATAATATATTTATTGTAATAATAACCATTACATTGCATTTTACAAAACTTTTGAACATAAAATATGAATATTTGTTCTAAAAAACTGCACATTGTCAAACAACAGAGTTGTAAAAATTGCGGCAAACCAACATGTCGCTATTTTTGAGTTCCGCGTTTAACGTGTAAAAACACAAAACAAATGTACTCTACGAGTGCAAAATATACTTGAAATACGCGATAACTGAATAAGAACGAGACTTTGTGATTCAAAGAAGGAAACTTGAAATAATACAAACTTGAAACTGAAAGAATATAAACTTGAAACTGGCGAATGCACAGAAGCAAGCCATAATCCCTACCGAGTAATATTAGCGGGAAGAAAAAAAACAGCAGACATGGCGATGAGGAGGGGGGGGGGGGGGGCGGACGGAACGGGCGTACGGCGTTGCTGCGTGGATCCCGCAAATGTCGTGAAATTTCAAACAATTTCTCTAACAGCATCCATTTTTGTGTATTTTGACAACGCTGGCGACAAGACGGGCGCGACGTACACCCGTTGCGCTGTCAGTTTGACTAATCAATATTGAAATTTGAATTCCCATAGGAAACTACGTATAATATCGCGCTGCTGTCCCGCTTCTTCACGCCGCTCTCCTGTTGTTCTTCTACCAAGCGCAGCGTCGACGTGACGCATGACGTAATTAGTGTATTGACGCTATTCATTTATTACGTAAGACGATTTATCGGGAAGGGTCGACCATGTTTAATTTTTTCTTGCGAGGAGGTGGGAGGGGAGTCTTGATAGTTCTTACATATCACAAAAATTTTAAAATTACACTTCGAAAAATCGCACGCATCCGTACGATTACGGAGGCACTTAAAAATAAAACTGAAGTCGATTATGCATTACAAAAATCCTCCCAGAATAGATTTAGCAAATGGCGCCATAATACCTGCTCACGTCACATCGCACGTTGGTATGAAATCGGGCGTTAGAAGACTTAGGGACACTCAAAATTGAATTACCTTTTGTTGATAATTTAATTACGGATTTGGATTTTGCCTACTAATATAAACATTAAATTATTCTACGGATAAAAATACACTCAAATAGAACCAATGCATTCCCAAGTACACGTTCATACGGCAACGATTTTAAAATCGATGTAGTTTTATCGCAAAGTGTTGTATTTTCAAAGATTCATTTGGAACTTCTTATTGCTGTAAAAAGCCGCCGGCGTTGCATTTTGTGCGCCGTGGGCTCTCACAGCAGTCGGACGTGTTTGTGTTGTTTACGTCATTAGAATAACGATGTCTTATCGTAGGTTGTAGATCCCAAAGTCGAGTCTCGTCCCCGCCCTTTATTTGCAAAAAATATGTCTCAATATTCAAATAAAAATTTGAAGAAACCTGGGAGGACATTACAAAAAGTCTTTCAAGGGACTGGGACCGTAGAAAATAATATTAGTACAGATCATAGGTGTACCCAAGGGGGGGATTTGGGGTCGAACTCCACCCTCCCGAAAGTGCAGAATGCACACAGTACACATTTCACCGGTGTATAATCAATTGTACCACCTTACCCCGAAATTACGAAGACCCTCCCCAATAAGTGATCCTGGGGCAGACTCAAATATATGCTCATGGAGCATATATTTGAGTGTTGAGTTTTTTATTTGAATTAATTTTCAATGAAACTTAATTAAAATGGCAGTAGGTACCAACCTATAAGTAATTTTTCACAATATTCAATTCACATCTTGTATGGGCACACATATACATCTTGTATGGGTACATGTTGCATGGGGAGGGACGGGTTCAACTTGTATGCTTAGGCTAGAACGTTCCCGAAGAGCTGTACTGAAGGTAATGCTTAGCAAACCAAGAATGTACAGTACGGCGGCCTTGTATAAAGATTGCACAGTACTGACAATAAGGCAGTTATTCATTTTGCGAGCAGTTCTCCGCTGGCACAAATCTGTATTGAACACGCCACCAATAAACCTATGTAGGAATAACAGGGTCTGCCACATTAAAACCCACAAAACAGCCCTAGCAGCACGCCAGTACTATATAATTAGAAGCCGAATCTACAACAGAATTAATAACGCTATAGATGTACTTAATCTTAACTATATGCAAACAAAAAATAAAATTAAACAGTGGCTTCTTACCTTGCCATACTCTGAAACGGAGAAAATAATTTCGTAGCACACACACATACGCACACACACACGCACACACACTACCTTCTATGCTGGTTTATTAATTTAATGAGCAGCCGTCACACAGTTCATACTAGTACGGCTGACAACGTTTAAACATATCAGCTGAACACATACTATGTATATTTCTAAGTACTTGTAATATAGTTACAATCTGATATGTAATTTGTTAAAGTGGTTTTGGTTAATAAATATTATTATTATTATTATCTATACTAATATTAATTTTAAGCTGAAGAGTTTGCTTGTTTTTTTTGAACGCGATAATCTCAGGAACTACTGGTTCGTTAAAAAAATATGTTACTGTTGGATAGCCCATTTATCGAGGAAGGCTATAGGCTATATAACATCTATCGCTACGACCGATAGGAGCGGAACAACATGAAAAATGTTGCAAAAACGGGGAATATTTACGCAGACGAAGTTGCGCGGGACAGCTAGTATGTTATAAGTAGCGATTTCATTGATATTTTTATTTTTAAGCATGTCACATCACTATGGAATTAACACTGACAAATGTCAAATGTGATACGGGCCCTACTATTAGTTGACGATTCATAAGGACGTGCCCTATCTTTCGCTATTTTGTTTTGATCTAAGCTTACCTTACTGTCTGTCTCCACTCAGCAGTACACGCTCAGAAGAGTAGGACTCGTGCTCCAACGGCAATAAGGTGATCAAATATCAACAAAGCAATGGTTTTTGTTTCCAGGAAGCGTTTACCAAGAACCCTCAGTTGACGAATCTACTGTTAGACCCATACTTCTGTGAGCGTATCGGCGCATCGCAACAATCGTTGCGGGAGGTGTTCTGCCAAGCTGTGATGGTTGGTGTGCCGGTGCCTGCGTTCTCTGCCGCCCTGGCCTTCTATGATGGGTACAGGGCTGGCATGCTGCCAGCTAATATGCTACAGGTATTTATTATTGTAAAGTTGTTCCTCATCGCACGATATAATTTGTTTACGGGCTTAGAGGCTAGACATAAAAACCGCAACATTTTGACAGCGATCAAAAATTTATTATTCATGATCATGTGAAGGTGGCATAAGGCATGTATTTTTGTAAAAGGTTGTAATGTTTACTTTACCAAACTGGCTGTGTGTAATATATGTATGTGTAAAAAATATTAAAATGCTGTGTTGTCAAAATTTCTTTTATCATTAGTTAATACAAACACAAAGCAAAAGAAACTACGTTCCAACCGGGTGTCCATGAGACACCTCTCTCTGATTGTGTTGTTTATAAATCACTAGCCTTCGCCAAAGTGGATGCAGGTTATCGCAATAAAAAAATATTCTATGTCCTTTCCCGAGACTTGAAAACTTAACAGACGGAGTTACTTTCACATTTACGATACTAGTTTAGATAAGTCCCGTCGTATAATATAACATTTTAATCTAGCTTCCATTTTTGCATAATTTGTGTCCTGAAAATGATTTTGAAAATTCCCCTATCTATCCTATCGCGCACGTATTATATTATGTTTAGATGTGAAATGATGGTCTAACATTTTGGTAACTTTCTTGACAGAGTATTGCCGATTTCTGTAAAATAAAGTCAATTTCGGTATTGTGTAGCTCACTTATATCTCACAAGCTTTCGCCATGCCCCGCCACGGCGCATGCGTAGGTGTCAATTATCCCGATAGAAACTATCCTATGTGCTATCCTGGGACTCCTATCTCCATACCAAATTTTATCTGAATCGGTTAAGCGTGTAATAAGTAACAGACAAACAGAGTTACTTTCATTCATAATATTCTTTGGATTTTAACGATTTATCAGTTAGGTATCCTAGTAACCTAGATGGAAAAACAAATTTCTAAATAGTTTGATATTGCAGGCGCAACGGGACTACTTTGGCGCGCACACATATGAGTTGATCACGAAGCCGGGAGAGTTTGTTCACACCAACTGGACAGGTCACGGAGGCAATGTGTCCGCTTCTACGTACAACAATTAAACAAACCGCTTACTAAAGAGGGCAATCACTGATCTCTATAGTACTCGACTGGACATGCTACCGCCGACAACATACTTTCATTTGATTTTGACATTTAGTATGCCCTGTTTATCTATATTAGTGGTAGAGCGGCCATTTTGAGTTGTAGAAATGGCGGCAAACTAACATGCTCCGCGTTTAACGTGTAAAATCACAGACAAATATACTCTACGAGTGCAAAATATTCTTGAAATACGTGATAACTGGATAAGAACGAGAACTTGTGATCAAACAAGCTCACAGAACATTCATTCGATTCGGTGCAAGAAATTGCCGGCCATTATTTCTACAGCTCCGAGTTTAACTTGTAAAAAATGATTTGAATTCGTGATAATTGACTAAGAACGAGACTTTGTGCATGTAATTGACATACTTGACACTGGCAGAAATTAGCCGTTAAAACGGCTAGATTGCCATAAACTCAAAGAAGAAGAAGAAGAAGAAATTGCTGTCACTTTGTTTGTACGTGGTTGCCAGTCCAGCGTACTAGTACTATAGAGATCATGGAGCCAATGGACAACTCGTCACAAATATTTTTGAGCTAGTTTGTCTTTTTTTTATGTAATTATATCTTTTATATAATGCTGGTGCAGTTTACTACTGTTAAGTTTGTTATGCAAGCAGGATTATATTATGCTATTTAATAAGTATATCATTTATTAGGTGACTGGGAACTGCCTCCGTATACCTTACGTGTTAAACGTATGGTGTATTCCTTTGAATTATGTAAGTTCTATATATGACATTCCTATTTATATATTTTGGGGTTTATTTCGTGATACAATAATTTGTTTATAATCAATGTATATCGACATTCCGGGTTAATATTAAAATATATGACGGTTAAATACTTATTGAATATTGTGACGAATAAATGATTTGTTAGTGATTTTAATAATGGCTGTATTGTCTTTTATAATTTTATATGTATAAGCATAATGTTGGGTGTTTAATATTTTTGGACAATTTTATTAATATACAATAATTTTAATTATAGTTCGTTGTTTTATTTGTATCCTACTGATGTCCCGCTCCGGTTCGCACCAACTTTTCTCTATCGGTACTGGCACATAATATATATGTTTTTTTATAAATAAATTATCCGTATGATATTGAAAACCGCATCAAAATCTGTTGCGTAGTTAAGAAGATCTAACCGCAGATATGAATTTTTAGAGTTCCTACAAAATGGCAAAATGGAACCCTTATGGTTTCGCCATGTACGTCCGTCTGTTCGTCAGTCTGTCCCTAGGTTAGCTCAAAGACCCTTAGTACTAGAAAGTTGTAATTACGCACATATTACTTAAATGGTAGAATATTTTCAGAAAAAGTAATCACTATACACGTTAAGTGGGCATGTGATTTTTTTCTCACTTACCTCATCGTGTGGGGTGTTATTGGATAGGTAGATATTTTAAAAATGATTAGGGATTGTGAATATCACTTTGATTAAGGGATCCGTTTGTGATATATTAAGCCTTAAAGTGCAAGTTTTTGTTAGAGTCAAGTACCCTGTCAGCTAAATGACTGTTTTTGGAGATGTGGGAGAATTCAGGGTATATAACTAGTCCGGCCATAAATACTGTTATATAAAAACTTTTCTTTTTTTTTAACTTTTTAATTACTCTGAATTTGGAACGCTTTTATTATTTTTTAAAGTTCTTTCGATTTCGCGCCATTTCACATATTTTTTCGTGGTCAAATTTCAATATGGATTGGGGTGTTCAAAAAAATAGGACTGCGATTGCCTTGCACAAAGTGGGTATGGAGCCGTCAGTCATATTCCAGACACTTAAAAAGCTTGGTTTCAGCCGTATGTTCGTATATCGTACTATCACAACAACACTTCCTCTGTCGAAGACCATAAAAGATGGGGGCGGCCGCGTGCTGTTAGAAAGAACTACAATGGCTGTGCTGTTAAAACCAAAATTCGTTGAAATCCCATTAGAAAGCAAAATATCTGTCGAGTATCTAAAAAGGAGGTTATTTTTTAAAAAGGGGCTGATTCGCCTACCCTCTATAGGATTAGCGGCTCTGCCACCTTCCAAGGCAGGCTATTCTCAAGCTAGGTATATAGCGGGGATAGAAAATAAGCTCAGTACTTCAATTCTGAATTTGCGAAATAGGATTTACAATGTTTTCAATCCAAAAGCCAGCAAGCAAGTGTCGTGTGAACCGTTGATTCAGTTTACACGTTATTTTTTCAGAGTTCTCCCTACCAATACCGACTGTCAAACACTTTACACAAAACTCAAAAGATGGCGTTACAATAGCTCGATTTTATTTTAACAGGATTGAATAAAGTTGCTTATTTACATTTGGTTTTAACAATATTTTAAAACCACATTCGTTTTTCATTTAAACAGTTTTAAAAATAAATAATTATTAGGTGTCAACAGCAATTGTGACGAATAATTTAATTGTAGTTTAACAAATACGACGTTGCATTTTGTAAGGTAATATTCTCAAAATTCCTCTAAATAACGAAAACGATTTTACAAACCAATATTTCACCTTACCTTGATGATTTAAGTAATCAGGAAATAACTATGATTTGTCAATTGACGAACAATCAAATATTGTTATCAATATTTGATTGTTCGTCAATTGACAAATCATAATCAATTTCATATTTAAATATTATTATTTAAATATGAAATTGATTATATGCAATGTAGGTAATTGTCTCCAAATAATTTTAATCAGAGATATTAATTTAATTAATAAATATTTTCAATTTATTTTGATTTCTTTAAGCACAAGTAATCCTTGCGGCAACATATCTTATCGCGAGAAATGAAGATTCCCGCTCTGGACTATATCCGAATAGGACTCTGTCGCGTATTATAAAACAAGACCTGAAGCTCAGTGCTTATCGTAGATATACAGGACATGCCCTAAATCAATCTTTACAATTAAAGAGAGTGGATCGATCTAAACGCCTTCTGTTGCGATACGCAGGTGAAGGGCACATAAATATCCTCTTTACCGATAAAAAAAATTCACGATTGAAAAGCACTAAATATATGATCCTTTTTATTTTTCTCTGTTGCGCCCGGTGAGATCAAGAGAATTATACTCTCCATCAAGTCAAAGGCTGTGTAGGTCGTGACGGCATCAGCCGCCGTATGATCATTACCATCCCTGACCAGCTTTTTCCTGGAATTACGGATATTATTAATTTTTCTTTACAACCAGGACGTTTCCCCGACTTATGAGCAAAGCATAGGAGCGACCTCGCCCTAAGATCTCAAACCCTTCTCTTCCTAATCATTTCCGTCCAATATCTATTTTTCCTTTTCTGTGTAAAGTCCTTGAAGCCTGTGTACACCGATAATTATCCGCATTTGTACAGCTTAACGGCATCTTATGTCCTTTCCAATCTGGTTTTAGGCCTGGACATAGTACTATCTCCGCACTGCTAAAAGTAACTGGCGATATCAGAGCCGGTGTGGAGGATGGAAAAGTTTCTGTCATAGTGTTGGTGGACTTCTCAAACGCCTTTAGTACAGTTAGCCACGATATACTCCTATTAATACTCTCCTATTATAATATTTCATTGGGTGCATTGGAATGGTTTTCTTTGTATCTTCAGGGGCGTCAGCAGTCGGTTCGCATCGATGATACATTCTCTAGATGGCGTGATCTCGTTGCGGGCGTTTCTCAAGGCGGTATTCTATCTCCTCTTCTTTTCTCCTTATTTATCTCGGGAACTTCGATGTACGTATCATTTGTATGCCGACGATCTTCAGCTATACGCTCAGACTAAACTGGACAATTTGAATGCAGCTATCGATAATGTGGATCGAGATTTGATAGCCATAAAGAACTGGTCGGAAGAGTTTGGTCTTTCGGTAAATCCTGAAAAATGTCAAGCAATCGTTGTTGGCAGTCCTCACATGGTTAGCAGAATATATTTTGATTTTACCACCTATTATCTTCCACGGCACTGCTATTCCTGTTAGCCTTCTCGTCAAGAATCTCGGTTTGCATATTGGTTCCACTCTTAGCTGGCGGACTCAAATTGGTACCTAAAAAAAAACTATCACAGCTAAGCAGGCTTTACACGTTTACGAGTAACTCAGACCACGTGAGAAGTAACAAAATTTGCCTACAAATGCCATTGAAAATTACTTATTATAACGTTGTTAGAAGTATGAAACAAAAAAAAAACAAGAAAAAAAAATCACATCCCCGCTTTAAATATATTTAAAGCGGGGATGTGATTTTTTTTTTCACCTACCCTATTGTGTGGAGTATCATTAGATAGGTCTTTTTAAAACGTTTACGGAAAACTATCACAGCTATGTAGGCTTTACAAGTTTACGACTAACATCGGATCTAATAAGAAGTAATATAATTTTCGTGCAAATTCAATTGAAATTTATTATAAAGTACCTATAACGTTGTAAGTATGAAACAAAAACAACAGAAAACCTACTTCGTAAGCTGCATTATTCAGATGGGGGGGGGGGGGGGGGCAACGGAACCCTACATTGTGCGTGGCCCGACATGCACTTGCCCGGTTTTATTAATAAATGCTGTTGAATTTAATATCGTGCCCCTGACTGCGTGATAATATATATGAAGGGTATCTTGTTTATGCCTTTTAGCAAGCGAGTTTTTTATTTAACGTACCTACATAATTAGTTCTTTTTTTTCAATATTTATACCTCTTTTTTTGTCCTGTGTGGTTACTCAGTATGATCATCGTCCAGAATCACAGCCCCGCATCGACAATATACTTACAAGTTGTAATCGTTAGGGTTAGTAGGTATAGGTACGCTTGACCTTTTACTAGTAACAGAAAATCCTGCATTCGCTGTTTTAAAATTTACTTGAACCATACTTCGAACATGACGCTCGATGTTTTGTCACAACCTGATTTTAAAAATCGTTTTGGTGTAACGTTTTTTCGAGCAAAAGCACGAGCGCAAGACATGAGTGTATGCAAGACAGAAATAAATGTTCATTCGCCTTACAGCATTTACTTGTATGTAGGTACCTACCTAATTATGTCGAACACAGCGTCTAGCATTCGCAAGAACGTTACATTACCTACGTTGTAATACTCTAGCAAATGCTCAAGTATATAGGTAGGTAGGTACTCACCTTTAGACACATCCACATTGATGATTATTTTAAAATCACCTAAAGTAGGCTAATCATTCAGACCGTTCATTCATCTTGCACAAATTGTTAAAGTTGTAACATATACCTACAGTGCCGCTGGTTTCAAAGCATCCACAGTCCAAATCCATTTCCAAATTTAGAACACATTAAGAAAATAAACTTTATACCTATATTACAATAAACGTGGTAGGTACACTCAGAAAGTTTTGAGAAACTAAAAACAAACATTTAAATTTAATGGACAAAATATTTAAATTAAATCTTTTCAAAGAACTCTCGACCAGCCTCTATACAAAGATTCATGCGTCTGAACCAATTTTCGAAATATTTTTTTCAGTCCACCGCAGACACCTCTTCTACGGCCTTCTCAAACGCTGCAAGCGCGTCTTCCGACGATGAAAACTGTATCCTATTTAGCTATTCTTTTATTTTAGGGAATAAAAAGAAGTCACACGGTACCAGATCAGGACTATAAGGAGGGTGCCCAAGACTGACCGGCGTGGTGTCCAGGAAGTCCCTCGTGATGCAGAACCCCGCGGTGCCCGGTGTTCAGTCGCTTGTTGCTCTGTGTAACACTAACACAGTGAAGAAACTAGCGATTAAAATTTTCCCTGCACTTCTCTATCGCTTCACTTTCATAGGCGTTGGTTCGTTTTGAAACAGCCAAACTGTCGACTGACGCTTTGTTTTTGCATCGTATTGATAAACCCAGGATTCGTCATCTGTCGCAATTATCAAAATCACTTTTCACAGCACAGATCCTGATGTTCTATGAAGAAAACTTGTTGTGCTCGAACTCCTATAATAGTAGGTAGCTATTATAATATACCTGTCTTCATGCAACGATTTGCTTTATGATTTAAACTTGACAGTGACATAAGCATGCCAACTAAAAAGTATACTTTTTATAGTTGTCGGTAAAGAAATCTTAACAGTACCTCCCAGGATCACTATTTTTACTGTAAAGAATCGTATCGACTAAGTTTTTAAGCTTCAGCAATCGCATTTTGGAATTTAATCTACCGTCACAAGCAAATTACGATATCCTTTTCTAGAAAAAATCATACTATTCATAGCTTTGAATGGTTGTACTACCAAATGAACGGCAGAACAGATCTAGATGAAATTTGTCACAGAGATAGGTTTTTTTTTTAATAATGACGACTCCCGCTTTAGGGTACAAGCCCTGTGTCGCGGGGGACTTCACAAACATACAAGTCACGCACACAAAGTACACCCAGACTCGAGACAGCAATTTGTGGATCACACAAAGTGGTGTCCCGTGTGGAAATCGAACCCACGACCTCTTGTATAGCAGTCGGACACACTCCCACCGCGCCACAGAGGCAGTCAAAAGATTACGGTCTAAAAGCATATAATGCTACTTTTCATCCCGCAAAAATGTATCTACCTGTTCCTGTGTCGTAAATTTCCACGCGGACGAAGTCGCAGGCAGAAGCTAGTACGTATATTCTTCAGAATAATTCTCTTTAACCTAAATGCTTAAGTCTACGGTTCCTTGAACCTGTGAAAAATCAATTTCTAATAAAAGTAAAAATAGGAAACGACCGTTTATGCCGCAAATAACAAATATTTCGACACCCGCTAGGGAATCAAAATTTATACTGGGTACTTACTGTTGACCTAGAGAACTATTAAATTTGGCAAGTAATACCGTGTTATACTACAAGTGTAGGGAAATGTCTAAATCTATACATTTGTAATTAAATTCTAAAAATATAGTCTTCAATAACTGCGACTCGAGATTACTGAATTATTTATAGCTAGCGCCCCTCCTGGCTTCGCACGGATGGACATAGGGATGCTTATTTTTTTCTAGTAATAAATGTAGCTTAAGTTACTCTGGGATAATGCAGAATTCTAATGGTGAAAGATTTTTTTAAATCGATCCTGTAGTTTCTGAGTTTAATCGTTACGTATAGAAAAATACAAATGTTTCTTCTTTACAATATTAGTAAAGACTAGCTTTTGCCCGCGGCTTCGCTCGCGTTGATGTCGGTTAGTGCGATAAAACTATAAGTACTATGTGATTCCTTGGGTTACATTATTGTAATTTTGGTCGGTATCTCTAATTAAAAAAAAATACAGCCTAGAGAATTTTTAAAATCGGTTAAGCAATTTAGACGTGAAAGGTTAACAAACAAATACACTCACTTTCGCATTTATAATATTAGAAGATTTGAATAACTGCCCTAGTTGCCCTCGTGGAAGACTTGGGCCCGACCCTTAAGGGTTGATTTTGACTGCCTTTAAGGCGCGGTAGGAGTGTATCCGACTGCTACGCAAGAGGTCGCGGGTTTGATCACCACCCAGGATAAAACTTTGTGTGATGATCGCGATAGTTTATTCTGTGTCTGGGTGTGATTTATCTATAATATGTATGTATTTAGAAATATATAAGTATGTTTATCAGTTGTCTAGTTTCAATAGTACAAGCTCTGCTTAGTTTGGGATCAGATAGCGATGTGTGGGTTGTCCCAAGATATTATATTATTTTCATTGTCAAACACTGAGCCGTGTTTCTTTATCCATAAAGCCAAATTTTCACAAATTTAACTTTAAAACCGACGAATTAACATACCTACAAACTTGTAACCCGTATTTTACCCTTTTAGGAGTTGCTTTTCCAAAAACGTTGAAACACGTTTTTCCCTATATACATACACATTTTCAACCCTTATATCATAGGTTAAAGGGGTAACCTTTAGGTAGTGAATTTCCAAAAAATGTGGAAACACATATTTACTTATTTTAAACCAAAAAAAACAAATAAGTAAAAAAAACAAACAGATCTAACTTTAAAACTGACAAAGTCTTATACAAACTTGCCACCTCTATTTTACCCTTTTAGGGGTTAATTTACCAAAAACGCTGAAATACATGTTACTTTATTTTAAACTAATATTCTAAATACGAAATTTTAAATATCTAACTTTAAAACTGAAGGAGTTTAATAAAAACTTGCAACCCGTAGTTTACCTTCTTAGGGCCTGATTTTCCAAAAACGCTAGATTTGTGAAATATGGATCTCAAGCCGTATTTCATTATTTTAAGCCAAAAAGGAAAAGACGAAATTTCACAAATCTAACTGTAAAACTCACTGAGTTTCATACAAACTTTTAACCACAATTTTACCCCCGTGGGGGTGGAATTTCCAAAAGTCCTTGCTCATTGGATAACTACATTATGTAAGGAATACGTCAGTTAGTCAGACTAGCTGTTGCCCGCGGCTTCGCCCGCGTGTATGAATTGAAATTCAATGCTTAGCCCCATTAACAATTGATGTGAGTGTTTATTTTTTATTTAATTTCAAATTTAAATAAATTATTAGATTACTCTAAATTACATCTATAATAATACAAAATATACAAGGTATTTACAAAAATTAAATAAAAAAAGGAGATACGAAACCGTTTAGGCGTCAAAGAACTCCTCCCCATCGATGTCAACTAAAACGAAACGATGTTAACGTTCCCAGAAGGCTGGCTGCATTGCCACGTTGGATGGCAATGCTAATTCTTTCTCCTAATTCTTCCGGGGCCAGCCTTCTGGTCCTGGGAAGCACTAATGAGGCGACGCGAAATTTCCTTAAAAAGGTGGCGCGCACTTGGGCCCCACGGCCCCAGCGTATATCAATCAATCAATTTATTTTATTGTGAATCATAGGTACAAAGAATGTTATATAATTATAAATTAGCCCAGCTATGTTCCGCCATTTGGGCATACCTACAATGTTAATATAAAATAAAAAACAGGTACATTAAAATAGTAATAAAGCATAAAAGAGAAAAAGTCAATTAATAATAAATCAAAATTATAAGTACAATTACATAATATGTCATTAATATCTATTGGGTACAGTTACATTTAATAAAATATCAATAAAATAACAAATGAAAATCATAGATACACAAAATAATAAAAAAAACCTAATCTCATAATTTTTACCTTACTCATAAATTTTCAACTACAACTTATCATCTAAGAACTCCTTCATAGTGTAATAACATTTGGTCACCAATAATTTGTGTAGTTTATATTTAAATATATTTATATTTCCAATGCTCCTGATATCTAACGGTATGCTCCTGATATCTAACGGTATTTTATTATACACTAGCTGTGCCCTGCGGTGTTACCCGCAGTTTATTAGCCTATGTGTTAATCCAGGGTGTCAGCTAACTCCATACCAAATTTTATTAAAATCGCTCCAGCCGTTTAGACGTGAAGAAGTAACAAACATACACACTCACATACTCACAAACTTTCGCCTTTATAATATTAGTGTGATTCTAGGACCTAAACAAAAAACGCTGTCAAGAAACAATTGGGTCTTACTCGCTATTGCTATTGTCTCAACCCCAAACGGCTCAAATATATAATCTCCAAACAGATTACTACATTTGCGCTGTTTTAGATTCTCAGCAAACATACCGTCCGGCCTCTTGCCGTCGCCGCGAGTCAAACCGTTGGGTTCAACAACAGCTGGCACGCCAACGGAGACAAGAGCCTGACGAATGATGTCATTGATGCTTGCATGGCGAGGTATACGACCCGCGCTCCTGGCGCATGACAGGTCATGGTGTCCAAGGCTGCACACGGCTTCTCCACAGTGACATCGATGCGGAGAAACACACTGAGCACCCAAACGAAGGCAGGCAGCGATGCGGAATGTGGTATCGTCCAACATAGTGCCTACATTGGATGATGGAAGAGCCTGCAACCAGATGCCCGATTCCCATTCGCCCACAGCCAGTAGGCGGGCTCGCTCTGCAGCATTTGAAGATGTGTCTATAAGGTGTTGTCTTATCTTACTGCACAGCGGCCGATCCCACTGCCTCTGGGAGGACAGGTTGGAGGGCATAACAACAGTTGGGCAAGTCATTTTCCAAGCGTTCAAGGCCTCAGATTTGCACCTCACTTGGAATCAACCAATGTAGGAGTTAAAATTTTCCTGGTTAATTCTTCAGTGCTGTAAAGTGAAGACAAGAACGCTGGTAAGCTTACGTCTGAAATTTTGCGAACGCCGAGACCGCCCTGGCGAACATGTAAGGACGCCTGTAGCCACGCTTGACCGTTTAAAATTTTGTACAATGTGTTTTGAATAATTAGGTCCATTTTATCTAAAAGTGCCGAATGTTTAAAAAGTTGCGGGGAGCTTAACGCGTTTGTTAATTTTGGGATGAAAAGGCAATATCGAATTATAATAAAGGCCGAGTATGTATATTCATTTGGAGTAATCTGTCTGAAATTCACAAAAACTTTGTATTTCCTCTTCTACTAAAAAGTCATAGGCATCTTCTAGAACCGGGGACCCAAGCGGGCGAAAAGAATCATTTACAAGAAGTTTTAAATTTGGTATCAAAGAAATAAATTTAGAAAACGCCGAAAGTTTATTAATGTTGTCATTTAGGTAAATTTCACATTTACTGCAATTTAGTTCTAAACCAACCTTGAAATTGATATTTTAGAATAGCCAAATCAAATAGTCAAATTATTAGATTATATTAAACCAAAACACAAAATGTGAAATTTCACAGAAATTACTTTAAAACTGACAACGTTTACTACCTTAGGAGTTGATTTTTCAAAAACGCTGAAACGTGTGATAGCTTATATTTTAAACAAAAAAGTTAAACACGAAATTTCACAAATCTAACTGAAAAACTGACGGAGTTTCATACAAACTTACAACCACTATTTTGCCCCCTTAGGAGATGAATTTCCAAAAACACTTCTAATGAGGTGCCTACATTATATAAGGAATATGTCCTCGAAATTTCACGTCTCTACGTGAAATTTCGATCACCGGTTTAAGCTGTGCGTTGATCCATCAGTCAGTCAGTCAGGGCAAAGAATTTTATATATATAGACTAGTTTTTGCCCACGGCTTCGCCCGCGTTGATGTTGGTTGTAGCGATAAAAACTATACTATGTTTTCGCATTTATATGTTACAGCTCATACTTCCCTAAAATCTGTCTGCAACAAAGGCTCAACATCTCTAAAGTAACCTTAATTTTCAAACAAATAACAAAATGGCAGCGGACGTCAAATATCTATCTATCTAACTTTTATAGAAAATTTTTTGATACCTTGGGTTACATTATTGTAATTTTCGCAGGGATCTCTAATTTCAGGAAAAATATAGGCATGATGGTGGTTTTTACAATCGGTTAAGCAGTTTAGACGTGAAAGCGTAAATAAAACACTCACTTTCGCATTTATGATATTAGAAGATTTGAATAACTGTCCTAGATGCCCTCGTGGAAGACTTGAGCCTGATCTCACAGATCTAATCTTAAAACAGACGATGTTTCATACAAAATTGCTCTTATGTTACCCCTTAGGGGATGGTTTTAAAACGATAATGATTAAAGAAATATAATAAAAAGAGATTTAATTTTAAAACAAAAAGTCAAATGCGAAATTTCAAAGGTTAAAAAAAATTAACTTACTACTACTACTAAAATTAACTTAAAAAAATTAACTAACAAAATTAAGGTTTCAAAAATTACCTTTAAAACTGACGCAGTTTCATACAAATTTGCCACCTCTATGTTACACCTTAGGGGATGATTTTCTCAAAACAATAAAACCCGTATTGCATTATTATAAACCAAAAAGCCAAATACAAAATTTCACAAATCTTACTTTAAAACTGACGGAGTTTCATATAAACTTAAAACCACTATTTTACCACCTTAGGGGATGACCTTCCAAAAATCATCTCGGCCATGAATATCAATCTTATCGTATGCCTACATCATATAAGGAATACGTTCTCGAAATTTCACTTATCTACGATCAGTGGCTTAGGCTGTGCGTTGATCCATCGGTCAGTCAGTAAGTCAGGACGAAGAATTTTATAAACAATTAATAGATTAGTGTAGAAGTGTAGATATGTACCAATAAATTTGTACGGAACCCTCGGTAGGCAAGTCCGACTCGCACTTGTTCGGTTTTTTTATATCAAACACAATGTTAATCAAATAAAAGTAGGAAAATACGAAATTTTAATTTATGAATTTAAAGGATAGTCTTTTTAAAAAGGGACGGACCTGGGAATACCGCCTATTGTGTCACTAGCTTCCGCCCGCGGCTACGCCCGCTTTAAGTTTGGACTCCCATTTCACCCCTTTAAAGATTTACTTTAGGCTTTGTTGTGGATGGTGTTTTATACACGAACCACTTGCGAATAATTTAACAAAATTTGATAAAATTTGGTGTCTACAATGCTAATTTAAAATCACGCGGAAAAAACCAGGGGAAACATTGTTTGTATGTCTGTAATGGGTAATACTTTTTTTATTAACGTTAAAAGTATAACATAGACTATTTTAGGGTACACTACACTATGACCGGTAAGAGTGAAACAGGAGTAATAGAGAAACGCTGGGTGGCTACAATACGATACTGTGGCCTAAAAATAAAATATAGGCATATTACTATTATATAGGTAGGTATTTGTGTGGCGGCATATTCAGGCATATTCCTCCCCCGCCCTCCCCTCGGCGGTGGAGGTTGATGTACCGGTGTTGAATTTAATGCCCCCCCCCCCCTCCAGTCATATGAACAACTCACACTTGGCCAGTCGAGCCAATAGTTGTCCCTTTGAACAAAGTTCTGGATCCTCACATGATTTTATTGCGTAATATTTTAAAACTTTGATATCTCCAAGATATTCATTGAAATCAAATGAAGTAGGAGCAGTTTTGTTAAAAATTAAATATTTGTGATGAATAACGTATTTTTGTTTATTAGAACACTTTCATAAATAAATGCAATTCAATTCGAACCAGTAGTTCCTGAAATCATCGCGTTCTAACGAACAAACAAAATCTTTATAATATAAATATAGTTAGTTTAGTTGGACTACCAAATGAAACTATTAAAATCGCATCGGAAGTTTACGCTTCATAGTTCCATACTCCGCATCAAAAATCGCATCAATCGTTAGGCTACTAAATGTAATTTCAAACTGTAATGTTTTTCATATTGTTTGAAAACGTTATGGCAGAAGATAAAGGGGGGGGAGGAGGTACATAATTTTTGCAACTTTTAGAACGATATATTTAAAAGACCAGTCGAATGGTGTGCCACGTAAAGATAAAGTTCAAAGGACACAGTTTTGCAACTTTCTGAGGGCTACTTCCAAAAATATTCAGTTAATCTAAAAATCAACGTCTATGCTTCAAATTTCATCAACATTCATTGTGTTGGCTAATATAAATATAATATAATACATGAATTTGTTCATTAACCACTTCGAAATGCTTAATACAAAGTAATTTTTTTCACTCCTAAATAATTATTATGGGCAAGGGCGGCAATTTAAATGCGATGAGCAAATATATCAAAATAAATGAAACCATTTTCGAATTAAGTATTTCTTCCTAAGACCCTGTTATCTACATTTTTGAAAGCTTTATTTTTTAAACTACGCTATTTTGTACACAAACTTTATGATTTACGTCATAAACAATTTGAAAGGTTTTTCTTTTACAAGCCTTACCGTGTTTGTACTCAAACTTCATGTTATCGCGAGATCTACGGGATCCCGTGGTCAAAATGTTGTGTTTGTAAGCACACATCTTTCAAACTACGGGGCGCAACTTACTATGTTTGTACCCAAACTTTATATTATCGCGATGTCTACGTGATGCCATAATCAAAACTTCATTATATTAAGTACTAGTTGTCCCGCGCAACTTCGTCTGCGTAAATTTCCCCCGTTTTTGCAACATTTCTCATTGCTGCTCCGCGAATATAAGTTGTAACGTGACGTCATATAGCCTATAGCCTTCCTCGATAAATATGCTATCTAACAGTGAAATAATTTTTCAATTCGGATCAGTAGTTCTTGAGATTACCGCGTTCAAACAAACAAACAAAGTCTTCAGCTTTTTAATATTAGTATAGACTAGATGTCTGTCTGATGTCTGCGCAAATTTTCCCCGTTTTTGCAACATTTCTCATTGCTGCTCCGCTCCTATTGGTCGCAGCGTGATGTTATATCCTATAGCCTTCCTCGATAAATAGGCTATCTAACAGTGAAAGAATTTTTCAATCCGGTTCAGTAGTTCCTGAGATTACCGCGTTCAAACAAACAAACTATTCAGCTTTATAATCTAATATATAAAATTCTCGTGTCACAGTTTTCGTTGCCATACTCCTCGGAAACGGCTTGACCGATTTTGATGAAATTTTTTGTGCTTATCCGGTATCTATGAGAATCGGCCAACATCTATTTTTCATACCCCTAAGAGTTTGTTTGTTTGTTTGAATGCGATAATCTCAGGAACTACGGGGATGCACTGAAAAAATATTTTATTGTTGGATAGCCCATTTATCGAGGAAGGCTATAGGTTATAACATCACGCTACGACCAATAGGAGCGGAGCAGCAATGAAAAATGTTGTAAAAAAGGGAAAATTTACGCAGACGAAGTTGCGCGGGTCAGCTAGTATTAGTATAGATATCTTCCAAATTGAGGGACCAGCATATTTGTACCAAAACTTTAGTTTTTTACCAGAGCTAATTTATTACAACAACATAACTTTAAAAGCTTAGGTTTATTATCTTCTAACTACATAATATATGTGTTCAAACTTTATGTTATCTCGTTTATGTTACCGACAACAGAAACAAACATTTGTGAAAACGTAAGACCACCTATGATTAGCGATATTTTGGCCATTACTTTCAATGGTACAGCTATTCCGCGGTTTTAATTATTTTATATCGTTTAGTGTAGCCAATTTTTTAGGTTTCCGTAGCCAAAACATGGTACATCATTGTCTTTTAAGACATTTTAAGGTTTCTAATATATTTTTTCTAATATTATTTTTTTAGTGATAATTTAGTGAAAAATATGATAAAAATCAAAGAGTACTACATTTTTTTTTTTTTTTTTATGTATTTTGGGAACACGGTTCAAAAGATAAGGAGGGAAGACACAATTTGTGCAATTTCGGCGCGATTAGTTCCAAAAATTAACAAATATTTTAAATTAAAATTATTTCAAAAAAGATCGGATATACTTACCGTCAAGGAGTTATTGCCGAAAAACTACGTTTCTCTACAAAAGACTGTAAGTACCATGGACATACGCTCTTCTGCTGGTGCAATTATTCAAATCGGATTTGTTCATACGACATAGGCTCCGGAACCCTACACTGAGCATGATCCGACATGCTCTTGCCCGGTTTTTTTTTGGAATTATGATCTCCTAACCGATGTCGGTTTGAACGGTCAATCTCATCTCCTCAGAGACTAGTCAACTACGAATGAGATATTATAGTGCCCAAGTGTGAGCGCAAACACAAGTGCACTTTCTATTCTAATAATAAATATTAGAAATGTAACACAGCCCGAGAGATACGACCGACAGAAGACGCAGGATCGACTTATGTTCTCTCGAAAACGGTTACCCATCCATAGGCCGACAGTGGTAGGATATACAGCCCAAAGCGGGTTTATCACTTTTAACCATAAACTATTAGCATTATTGTGAATATGTGAATGTAATACTATGCCTCGATAGCCGACCAATTAGTGTCATTCGACGCATTTTCCTAACGTTAAATTTTTTTAAGGCATGATAAATATATTTTTTAAACCTTATGAAATATTTTTAAGAATAGAATACTCTAAAACTGCGTATGCTAGATGTGTTGTTATTAAGCAGTAAATCACAATACTTTTCTACAAAAACAGTTAGCCACTTACTGTTTGATTTTTAAGTTAGGTATAGCATTTCTAATTTAAAGAAAGACGCGATTGGGCAAAGCAGGTAGATGCCCTATCTACCCCAAAGCAGGTATACTTTGCTCTTTGTAGCTTAGTTTCTTTATTTTTATACACATTAAATATTACAATAACAACAAAAACTAAAATCGTTCAAATGCCTTCTGTTAGTAATACTGCCAAAAAATATTTTTTAAATTTGTCGACCTTACAGCAACATTATGAAAAAGAACTTTTAAGGAAAAGTTACAAAGTTTCACAACTGCCTTTACCGAAACACAAGAATGGGTTTATTAGTGTAATAAAGTGATTGATTTCATTATAATATTAAATCGGCTTTGTCTAAAAAGCTTACTTGCTTTGGGCCCATAAGGAAAAGCGGGTCAAATGAAAATTATAACTTTTTCTTATTTCTCTATAAAACTGTAGGTTTTTTTCAAGTTTATTATATATATATGTTCAGTAATACATGCTAAATATGTACACAAACAATTAACACGTGTTTGTCTTATACATTCAGTTTTATTACACGACAAATGTTAGCGCATCCGCTTTGAGCTACCTTCCTCTATCGTTACTTTAGCTTGTGGATATCATGATCTATACGGTTGCCACTGAGTCAAAACCCCCTCATTTTGGTACCAACTTATATTCCCAATTTCATTTTCAGTTTCCCGAATAATAATTGCCCATTCAATTTGAGATGGCACGAAATTCACCAGGTCAGCTAGTATCTTAATAAATAGAAAACTTATACAATTTTAATCCAA
Source organism: Herminia tarsipennalis (assembly GCA_945859575.2). NCBI lineage: Eukaryota > Metazoa > Arthropoda > Insecta > Lepidoptera > Erebidae > Herminia > Herminia tarsipennalis. The sequence goes on along the minus strand of OX243831.2, from coordinate 25,697,445 downwards.
TATCAACGTATATTTTCCATACTGCGACGTTACCTCGTTCGTCATCGCCTGTTAGGTAGAATTAGATACAGGTTGACTAGGTTTGGCGCTGTATATTAATGAGCTTCAATTTTATTATTCATCATGAATAATCAAACCGATAAGGTGAAGATTTACCTCACGCCATTTATTTCGGGAATAAGGTAAGGGTGTGCAGCATGAACACTTTCTATTTTATTTTTTTTCTTAATAAAATATGAAGCAGTTTAGAGCCAACATTCGTTTTTAATTCGTCTTTGGCTGAAATGACTTACTCGTTTTAGGTAATTTCTTTAGTGGTTTTGGTGGCTTCGTTCCAGACCCGATGTTCTTATATCTCTTCTTTCCATATTAATCTGAGAGTAGCTTCCGTATACCTACGAAATAGTTCTGCTACTACTAGTTACTATAACCTACTACTAATAGTTCTGTTTTGGCCGTCTGAATTCAATCCAAATATTGCCTTCTTGGCATCCTATAAATATGTTATTAATTTTATTATAAGCTTATCAATGTACACATACCTAATCAAAAACTATTCTCTATACTCAAAATAAACACGTGATACAGTGTACAAGAGTGTACATCAATTAATCAATCAATCAGCCTGTATCGGTCCACTGCTGGACATAGGCGTCTCCTAATTTACACCACAACATCTTTAAGTCGTCGGCCCATCTGGCTGGCTCATCCTGTGCTAGGTCAGTAACATTGGTTCTTTGTCGTTGCGAGTTTTATGTTTCAAAGAGACTCTAAGCATAGCTCGCTCCATAGCCGGCGGAGCGACTTTGAATTTGTGGACTAGCCCAACTGTAAGTGTCACGTCTTAGCACCGCAGGTCATAACAAGTTAAACGCACTCGTTATTAAGTTTGCTAAAGAATATGTGTGTTGTGTTTATTTTAGGTATTTATTTTCTATTCTGAATATGCACCTGCCACCCTTCTCTCGCCACCACCCAAAGGTTGACTAGTAGAGAATGCCTATGGCATTAAGTCTCTTGCAATGTATTTACAGGAAGTGTTAAAAATAAGGTAATTCAATTCGATAAACACTAAGCACCAGTCTTTAATAAGTTTTTAAATATTTTTTTTTTAAATACGAAACAGTTAATAAGATACTTGTCAATATAAGATAGCCATAATGATTGAGGTATGATGGCCATGTACTGGTTAAGTACTTGTGATCTTTTTTAGGGTTCCGTAGCCAAAATGGCAAAACCGGAACCCTTATAATTTCGTCATGTCCGTCTGTCTGTCTGTCTGTCCGCCCGTATGTCACAGGAATTTTACTCAAAGACTACTCAATGAATATTGATGAAATTTGATGAAAAAGTTTCTTGTAATAGCCGCATAATTAATAAAAATAAATATTTTTAGGGAGCACATGTAACAGAAGCTGAAAAAAACATGTTTCAGCAAATATCAACGTGTGGTACATCATTCGAAAGGTCTTTTAAAAAAAATTAAGGGTTTCTAATAACTTTTTTTGCTTGAGTGAATAGCTTTGGAAATAATCACTCCGAAAGTTGTATAAATTGTGTCCCTCTTCCTAACTTTTGAACAGTGTGACCAAAAAATATGAAAAAAAAAAATGCAAAGGGAGCGCTTAATAAATACTTTAAACTATAATTATGGAGGATATACCGTGATTTAGTTATTGTTAAATATTTTTTCTTACTTTCTTTGATAGGAGTTAACGAAAAACATTTTTTGACATATTTAGAGTATAATATGCTTAATTAGTCTTTTTCATTCTCATGAAATCGCGCTGAGTCCAACTGGCATATATCCGTCTTGCGCGTGTTGGAAATTTCTAACCTGAGAAGCGTGTGTTGATTCGGCATCTCAATTTACTATTACCATTATATGCTTTAAAAAATAATCCTTCAATTTGCTTTGAAATAGTATCATGTAAAAAGATCATCTCACCTTTAAAAAAAGGCCATATATCCTAAAATGTGCATTGCAACATTCAAAATTAGATCAAAAATATATTAAATTAACATCCTAAAATATATTTATACAAACAGTACGAGCAGGGTAAAGCTGGAAGTCAGAGGAAGTGAAATAAAAATTAAACGAGAATTCAGGCAAGGAGACCCTTTATTACCAAAGCTTTTTATTGCAGTGCTTGAAAATATATTTCGAAAATTAGATTGATCTCAAAAAGGAGTACAAATCAATGGACGATACCTAAACCATCTAAGATTCGCTGACGACATAGCCATATTAGCCGAAACTTCTAGGGATCTCGAGGAAATGATGAGGTCGCTGGATAACGAAAGCTCAAAAATAGGTTTATAAATGAACGCAAGTAAAACGAAAATAATGACCAACTGCCAACAAAGACCTATTGTAATAAAAGGAAATAATACAGAATATGTCAACAGTTAAAAATGTTGATAACTTTCGCGATTTGTACACGTTATGAAAATATATATATTACGGGTCTTAATCGCGTGAATAATTTGTACGATAGATGTATATTGTAGATCCCGTCCGTGTAAACAAAAGAGATGCAATATATAGAGCGAGTACTCGCCGGCAATGTGAACGATCTAAGATCAACTATTTGTATCTGTATCTCTTTTGTTTACACGCACTCTACATAAGTATGTACCTTTCTTGAGCGATAAATCGCTACTCGCTACTCGCTTCCTCGCCGTTGGTGGACAGGTGCCCTAGGTACAAGAAGTTCGCCAGAACATTCTTCTATTCTTCGGTTGAATCTGTCGAACCCTCGTAACGCAGGTGTCAAAATTAGAGTTATTCAAGTAAACTTCAGGTTTTTTTATTACATATACTTAGGTGCGTAATTTTTTGTGCCAGTTCAGTTATAATATACAGTCATCTGAAGATGGCCGCCAAGGATTTTTTTTTGATCGGAATATCGCTCTGTGCGATTTTGCACACCCCTACCGTATACCTAAAGTTGCGTCGAAGCTTAGAATCCACGTAATCACTTGATGATCATTCACACGTGTAATCTAGTTGACATACAAGATAAAATGTCCACCTACAACCCCAGATTTAAGAATATTAATGATCCGTATTTTAGTATAAAACCGCAGCGTTTATCGTGTTAGAATCACATTTGTTCGAGGCTCAGAGAAGACAACAACAATAGCATCATCATGAAGGCATCTACTTTGGCTCTGGTGTTGATCGTGGCGTGCAGTTACGTGTCATCAGATACCGCCAACTACTACTGCGGGCGGCGACTGTCCAACGTGCTGGCTTCGCTGTGCTGGGGCGACCAGCCTGCGAAGCGCGACGCCGAGTATTGGCCCGTGCCGTCGGCGGCGGTGGCTGCGGCCGCGGCACCGAAGGGCCTGCTGTCGCTGGCCGGAATGCGCGGCAAACGCGGCCCTGTCGACGAGTGCTGCTACAAACCTTGTACTGTCGATGAACTCATGACATACTGCTAATCACTATGCACCACCGAAAATTATGGTATTTATGTAAACAAATATCGTATTCTAGTATTAAACTATGTAATGTTATTCTTAATATTTACTATATTTACTCTCTGAAGTCCACTTTAATAGTTATCATATAAGGTATATACAGTGGCTACCTCATACTTATAGTTGTGAAAATCACAAGCTTTTCTATCTTTTACGTCGCGGGTGCAACATTCTAACATAAGCTATTTGCAGTCAATAATGCTAAAAAAGTAGCAACAAATATCAACAAATTATGTGGGAAACGAAAAAAATATATTTGTCACTATTGGTTTATCAAGTTATACATGTGCTAGGTATGTGGTGTTGGTAGGTATGGTAATTGCATTTTACACAATACAAATCTTTGTCTGATAAAGTTGACAAGCCCGCATTTTTTGTTATAAGTTAAGGAATAAATAAAGTCCTATTTTGCATTGTTATAAAAATAAGTAACGTATATTGTAATTTAGAAATCTCTGTTGATAATCGTCTATAATGGAATAATGTGTGTAATATTTACAATAAATTAGTACCCGTTTAACTGATGCATTTTTATTAAATAGCTTTTTTAAGTTTAAAAAATCCTAAATAACAATAAAATTACAATTACAATGAAAATGGCACTGAAGACGAATGACAAATCTTGAATGAAAATCTTGCAATATTTGGCAAATTGTGGTATAAAAAAAATAACACTTTTTTTTTTTATCGATAACTAGCAATGCGGGATTGTGGTCCCACATTACTAGCAATCCTGTTAACCCCTCCAGCTAAGCTCTATGGCTTGTGTTAGGAGTGGGTTCACGTCGGTAGTATAATGGCCAGGATTCGAACCCACGACCTCACGATTGCGAGTCCGATGCCTATGCCATTCGGCTACCGACGCTTGATAGTGCTCGTCACTATTAATTTGGTATTTTTTTAATGATAAATTGACATATCTCTACTAATATTATAGGTAAATATCAACATGCATGAGTATGAGGTAACACACAAAAAGGATAACTAGTAATGTGCGACCTAATCCCACATCGGTAGTTATCTTTTTTGTTTAAAAAAAAAAATGGATGAGGTGAGTCCTCATCATCATCATCCTCAACATGTTTGTTACTCTTTCACGCTATTGTCTACTGAAGGGATTTTAATGAAACTTTACAATTATGTAGCTTATGCGTTAGAATAACAAATAGGCTAAAATTTATAAAGATATTGCGTATATTTGCCAAAATATAGCAAAAAGTGTTAAATAAGTCGAATTAAATTTTGCTATCTGCGAGATATTTTGGCGTGCGCTGCGTAATCCGAGGTCCTTTTCTCACGTTCCGGTTTCAATCCGGTTCGGCGCCGGGTACGTGGTCGCCGCCTACCCGGCGCCCGGGTTGAAATCGAAACGAATATAATGTATGATGGAAATAGTTCTATAAAAAAGTATGCGACAGCATATATCTGTATTTTATTTGGAAGCCATTATTTGTCAAAATAGTGAATCATAAATACTTAAAATTTGATACTTTATTTCAAGGGAGGCCGGGGATGGTTGACAAAGTTTTAGCTAATTGTCTTAAATTATTACTTTTTCACAAAAAGTATCGGGAATGGATAGTTAGTCTAAGGTTCGCAAATCAATTTTTGCTTATTATTTTTGTTAGATTGGCACAACTAGTTGATTTCCATTTTGAGTTGCATCTGCTAATTAGATTAAATACAGTGCTGTTTTTATTTAGATCAGATATAGTGTGTATTGCGAATTTAATTATGAACAATAATTGTAAACAATCAAATTAAATTTTGACGGTGGTAATTAAAAAATCTTTTTTATAAAACTCATTTAATCGACTTTAATCACAGTTTAATGTTGATTTGCTGCATAGAGATAGATTATCTATGGAGTGCACCAGCTGAGCAATTTCGGGGAGAATAGGTCAAATCTTCATCTTCTTCGAAGTGTCCAACAAATGATACTCGCCACAAAACAAAAAGTTCCTTAAAAACTCTTTGTATATTGATTGTACCTACACGAAAATGTTAGTGTAACTAATATTTATTTTCAAAATAATTAATTATGTTGTAAAATACTCGTATAATTCTCTCTTTTCACTACGAACTATGTAAATTTATGTTTGATTCCAAGATTAAAATTTGAACCATTTTTTGTATTATTAGGAGTTTAACGACGACTTTAACAAACCTAAATCGTGTATTTTTATTTGTTGCTATTCAATTGAATATCATGTTTTCTTTCATTCTTGCTGTAAGCGTCGTATGAGTAGGGTAACCATATTTTTCTGCGAAATTTACAATGAACTATGTTTGTGTTTAAATATTGAAACATCTTTATCTTTTCTAACCAAAAGAAAATAAAATCACACATTAACAAAATTACGTTTTAATACCTACTGAACTGTAATTTATCGAAACTCGATTTACTTAAAAAAAAAATACAGTTCAGTAGATATTTAAATAAACAGATAAATTCCATATTAGTTACTCGATATTTAGCATTTTGCCATAAAGTAGTCGGCTCCGTTGCTCTAAATTTATTTATTTTAGATAGATAGTTGTTAAAAATGGGGGCCTCATGCTGGCCGAACACTTTTATTGTTCGGCCAGCATGAGGCCCCCATTTTTACTCTATCTCCATGATTTGCTGGCATTTACTTAGAAGTTATCTCTTTTCGAAACTATTCAAAATATTCCATATATTAACCATTTCGGAATAAACCGCTTTCGAACAAAAAAAAAAATTGTACATCCGTTTAAATATACTCAAACATATCGAATTGAGAACCATCTCCTTTTTAAAGTCGGTTAAAACATCTAACAAAGAGTTTGTCTTAAATTTTGCATCGTCAATGGAATTTCGTGTTCGGAATCCCTGAAAATGTTACAGAAGGCTTATCAAAAACACGTTCTTATGAGTGGTACAAAGCGTTTAAAAGTGTCGTTTAAATTAAAACCGAAGCTTGTTGTGTGAGTGGCGCCTTCCAACTGAAAAACTTCCGAAAAAACCACGCCAAAGTCGATTACAAATCAAAGTCATGTAGACTGTTTTCTTTGACTATCGCGGTGTTGTGCACTCGGAATTCTTGCCGCAAGGTCAAACGGTAAATAAAAAATATTATCACTACATACTCCTACTATAAAACAAAGTCGCTTTCTCTGTCCCTATATCCCTATGTATGCTTAAATCTTTAAAATTACGCAACGGATTGTGATTCGGTTTATTTTAATAGATAGAGTGATTGAAGAGGAAGTTTTATATCTATACATATAATAAAATTGTAAATTTCACGTGTCTGTACATGACCGAACATGCCTGTCTGTCTGTCTGTCTGTCTGTTTGTTTGAACACGCATCACGCAAAAACTACCAGACAGATTCGGTTGAAATTTTGTATGTGTATTCTAATAAGTCTGGATTAACATTTAGGCTATAATTTATCACGCTATTTCCCATAGGAGCTAAGCAATAACAGATAATGTCTGTAGCTATTTATCGTTATAAAACAATAACTACTTGACGGATCTTCATGAAAATTTGCAGTTTTATTGTAAATTTTCATGAAGATTTACAATAAAATTACTTACACTATGAATCATTACGCTATCGTTTATGGGGAGCGAGCAGCAACGTATGTTTGGTCGAACCATTATGGTTTTTCACAATTTTCTCCACAATAAGACATTATTTACAATTGTAACCAATGGAAACAGTAATTTCACGCTAAAACTATAAGGAGCTAAACACAACATTTTAAATTTTCTTAAGATCAGCTATTTTAAAAGCTTTTGTATCGTTTCAGGTGGTCTAATGGCACAAGTGGCGGTATTGAACGAGCGAGGTCGGAGGATCGAGTCTCATGTGAGCGAGTCTCTTTTTGTGTTGTTTTAAAATTATTTTTATTTTTTTGTGTTGTTTTAAAATTCTTTTTATTCTTTTTTTAAGTATTTTTCCAAATGTATACGATCCAATTATTATACAAGCTTTTATTTTCGACTTTAACATGTTTACTTTGTTTTAACAAATTTTCATATTTACCAATCACTTTCAATAGGCACCTATATCATTGTTTTGCATGAATCGTGATTATGTTATGAATGTAGAAATGAAAAACAATATTACATTACAAATAAACAATAACTACTTGATATTTTCTAGAATTTATAAATGTTAGTGTTATATCAAAATTAAACACGTGGCGCCATCTGTGATTCGATTTCTTCTGAGTGCCAAAATTGCTTACCTACAAATGTTGATAAGCTTTTGCGATTTGTACACATGATGAAAATATATATATTACGGGTCTTAATCGCGTGAATAATTTAAGGTTAAATACCTTGCTTACCTTCGTTTAACATGCATGAAAATTTTAGTTTAATTTAATATAAAATCATCAAGTATGTATTAAAAGAAACTTATCCAGTTTTGAAAATAGATGGCGTTTAAATAAAAATTAAAATCAAAAAATTGAAATTCTTACGTAGAGGGATATGAATTTAAGATGATCTTAATTGGCGACAGGTTGACATACCTATTTTTTATATTCACCAATGTAGACATTATAAAATAATATTTAAATCTTCTAAAGTGAGTGAAAAAAAATATTGAAATAAGTTTAAAAATAGTATTTAAACACAAAAAAAGATATTTGAGTTTATCTTTTAAAAACGTTTGAATGTTGTCTGTTTGTTTGAATACGCATCACAGTACCGCGGGAATATTTTTTAAAAACATAACTAGCCCTATTTCGCGGGGGACTTTACAACACGGACACAAAGTGGGTGTACTTTAGACTCGGAAAAGATCGCTCGGGCAGGACATAACCCGCGATCATAGGGAATCTCTGAGAGTTTTTTCCACCATACCTTTATTACCTATGTTTAAATTATCTTGAAGGAGCGGCTAGGTACCTCCGATTAAAACGTCTGATTTAAAAGTGTCGGAGCCGAAGTTGGAGTCGGAGGTTTAAAATCAATCGGAATTTTCGACCTTTCGGAGTCAGAATCGAAGCTCCTTAACACAAAATTTCGCGCGAGTACTTGGGCGGTTTCGGGCTTCATTTAACCCGAAACCGCCCAAGTTCTCAAGACGGGGGAGGGGAAAAGAATTTTTCAATATTAATAATAGTTGATGTGATGAAAATCATTTTGGTGAAATACTTTTTTGTCGAGGTGCTGAAAGCATAGAAATTTTTATCATTTGTCTTCTAACCGTCTGGCGCCATAAACTTTGTCGCCCTTCATTTTGCTGCACTGGGCATTTGCTTGGCTTGCCCTGGCGTAGATCGGGCTCTGATTAAAGCTAGGCCTTAATATCCATAGATGCCACAGAGCATTGTGGAGCATGTTTCCAATATATTTTACACAGAAGTTAAATTGTAATATAAACTACCTTATTATAAACCCGACCCTTACAATTATAAGGCTTACACATCAGAATAACATATTGGCTATTATTTATAAAGATATTACGTAAATTGGCCGAAATATGACCAAAAAATTCAAATAAGAAGGATAAAATTCTGCCATCTGCGAAATGTTTTGGCGTGGGCTGCAAAACCGTAAGAATTATACGAATATAATGTATGGTGAAAATATTTTTCTAAAATAGTTAGTAGCCCCCCGGCCGGTACCGCCGCCCCTACCGCTATGTCTCTGCATTTTAAATCTGTAATATCTTCAAAAATATTCATTTAAATTACATGCTGTAAACGATATTGATCTGTATTAAATGCGCAATGTATTTGAGGTACTCTATTGGATAAGGATTAATGCTGTATTGCTTAAAATCGCTTCATTAAAAGGCCCTCTATACTAATATTATAAAGCGGAAGAGTTTGTTTGTTTGTTTAAACGTGCTAATCTCAATAACTACTAGTCCGATTTAAAAAAATCTTTTTTGTTGGATAGCCCATTTATCGAGAAAGGCTATAGGCTATATAACATCACGCTACGACTAATAGCAGCGGAGCAGCGACAAGAAATGTTGCAAAAACGGGGAAAATTTACGCATACGAAGTTGCGCGGGACAGCTAGTTATTTATAAAAGATAAAAAATGGTTATTGTCGGTTATCCCTAAGAGATGAACATATACCATCGCAGATTTTTTTGTAGACCGTTTTAAGGGGTACAATACTGTAGTACACTATTTTGATCTATCTCGTAGGGTTCAGTCAGTGTTTGGAATGTAAGCGCAAAAAATGTGTTTATTTACGACATCACATTAGAAACCTCTAAAATTATCAGTGTTTCTCTATATTTTACAAATATAAACCTTTCTCTTAAATCACTCTATCTATTAAAATACCGCCTCAAAATCCGTTGCGAGGGACAGACAGACGGCGGGAAGCGACTTTGTTTTATACTATGTAATAAAAAAAAAAAGTGCAAAACTCAGTCATTCAGGTACTGTAATTAAATTGACTGCCTCTGTGGCGCGATGGGAGTACACTACCACCGACAGCTACGAAAGAGGTCGTGGGTTCGATCTCCACCCAGGATAAAACTTGATGTGATGAGCACGATGGTTTATTCTGTGTCTGGGTGTTATTTATCTATAATATCTATGTATTTAAAAATATATAAGTATGTTTATCAGGTGTCTGGTTGCCATAGCACAAGCTCTCAAATAGCGTTGTGTGAGTTGTCCCAAGATATTATATTATAAATATAACGTTTCTGAGTGACGCTGACCGATCAGCGCCAACGTGCGTCAGCGCCGGCTATCAGCATGACGTTAAAACCAGCCTTAGTATGTATTTTTTCATATAATAGACGTACACTTTCTATGTAGAACTATATTACTAAGCTATAAGTATTGGTACTAAACTCGCTATTATCGAGTATAGTACTAACTTACTGTAGAGGTCAGTGTTCTACATAGAAAGTGTTAAATTCTCTTTGCTTCTTCTACACATAGACAACTTTGCCAAATTCTCTTGGTGGACAAGTGGACAACCTAATAATTAGTAGTAAAATAAAATTGAAAATTGTCTAGTCTTACAATTTCAAAATGTGCCTGTGAAATTGGTCCCAAATGTCTTAAGTACCTGCTATGCAATTTGGTGTTGTGAATGTGGAATTATGTCAGTTTTTTGAAATTATTGTATGTGTATATATCTGTATTGTCCAGGTATGGTCTTAGATTTAGTATAAAATTAAAAACGTTCATGATCTGCTTATTTCTCACCATATTATTGATTTTCAGGTCTTTTTAGGTACCTACAATCGAGAGGATTAGTAAACAATGGCAGCACTTGGTGTACTGCTCTCTACTGTTTTGTTGATCATGTGGGCACCTTGTCTTAAAAAGGCTCTGTTAACTAAGCCGGGGCCAATCGTTGCTAAGGATCGTCATAATCGTGTCTATTTAGTCTCAGCCAAATAGCCAGCCGATCAGCCAATATTTACCTGCAACCTATCTATTCATCGTGGTGTTCGAAGGTACTCCTTCGTCTGGTACGTCCTTGCCAAGTTTAACGTGTTCGTCGTCCAAATTTAAATATATTTTTGTGTAATGACTGCAGATAGTTTTATTTACTTGTATGTTACATATGTATTCGAGAACAGACTCTTTGATTCGTGATGGGTAGAGTCGAAGGACGGATCAAGAGAAGTGGTCATGGGCTAGTACTTAAAAGTCATTTTGTAACGTGCACCAAGTCCTCAGTCCTCCTAAATGTGCGCGGCAGCAATACTCGGCGTTTGCAGGACAGTTCTGCTTCTCACACCTATATAGAAATGTTTGAGCAGTCATAGCGCGCGGCTTATTTTTTTTTTGATTAGTGCACTAATGGTTCATAAATATTTGTAAAAATAAGTAGTTTTTCTTATACCTAATAATCGAATCGCATGGCGCCTTTACCCTCTTCTGTAATTTTGTAAGTTGATGCTCCCATCCACATCATATAATAAAAATACCATATATTTAAAACTTGATTATACCTACTTTACGTAGGTACTATGGTTATTGCTTGCGTGAGTTTCATGGTGTAATGGTTGCAGCACCTTGCTGACATAACTGTATATATATATATATATATATATATATATATATATATATATATATATATATATATATATATCTACTAGCGGCCCGTCCCGGCTTCGCACGGGTGGACATGGGATCCCTAATTTTTTTTATCTCTTAAGTTGGACCAAACTGCATATTGCGTGCAAATTTGAACGAAATCTGTTAAGCGGTTTAGGAGTCCATCGCGGACAAACATCGTGACAGGAGATTTATATATATTAAGAAGATTGTAAAAGTTGGCATTAAAAAAAAGTGGCTCTGAGTTTTTATTATCAAGTTCTTTTCTTACGGCTTTACTCTTGCGAACTCTGCATTAAATGTAGAATCATTTTATTCCAAATTTTGTCTGACGTTCATAAGCGTTGCATTTTGTAACCTAAGTGAATAAAGTCTTTTGACTTTGACTTTGATATGTGAGACACGCACAATCAAGGCGAAGAACCATAAAGTGCCGAGGTAGGCAGGTGCAGCAGACAATTTTTGCTCACAGACACGGCACGTTGCGTTGTGACGTTGTTCGTGTAGGCACTTTGAATTCTTTTAATTGGTTTACTTACTACTCTTGATATATTGGGTGTACATACTTGAGACTACAGAGACGAACGTTTGATCCGCCTATAACAGCGTCACAAAGAAAGAAAGGCTATGATGGCAAAATAATTACTTTTACATAACTTCAAAGACAAATTAAATGGTTTTGTTATGTGGTGGATAAAATGTTTATCAACTTTAAATGGATAAATGAAATAATACAACCAATGCTATTGATATTGTATGATTTATTGGTACATAAAATAAAACTAATGTAACATTTGAATTGGTAACAGTGTTGATTAGATAAATACAGTCACAAACAAGAAATAATACATAATTAGAAGACAAAAATGGTTTGGTTAACTATATGTATTACATATTGGATAAAATGTTCAACTTTATAAGGATAAACGATATAATACAACCATTGCTATTGACATTTAGTACACAATATTAAACTATGACAATTGAATTTGTTATACAAAATTGTAAATTGTATTGCAACCACAGGACATTCATATTTACTTATGTATAACAGAAACCCGTAATAAAGTAGATCTGAGAGTCACAGAGCCGACCAAGGGAGCTCATGGTCCCTATCTAGAACATTCACACCCTGGCATAGAGAACTGTAACCGTTCCAATATTAATACCGTACAAGATTTTCGCTTTGCTTTGCTAAATATAAAAACCGACCAAGTGTAAGTTAGACTCACCCACCAAGAGTTCCGTATAAATTTGTAGGTAGGTACATATTTTCAATTGAAATTTTATGCGACATAAACTTTGTAGGTACATATTATCGATTGAAATTTTATGCGACATGAACACCCATATCATTTTTTTTACGTTAACTAAGTAGTTTGATTTTTTCACAGCTTCAAGGGACTGTAGACCTGAGTATATGGTTTTAATTTTAACTCAATACCTTTACGCGTTCCCGATCTTTTTTGGGCGATGTATAATGTTGGCAGCAGCCTGTGCCCGGAGTCGCAACGGTGCTTGACATGTCAACTTTCAAAAGAACTAGGTAAGGTAGGTAGGTAGGAACTTCAGAATGACGGATTTGTTACGGTTACAATAAGGTGCGGTATACCCAGATACTGGCCGGAGACCCATATTAGTGGTTTCTGCGACTTGATCTTTTGGTTTATTTATATTAACAGCTCATCCCTAAGTACAATCTGGTATAAACCTACTTTAAAAAAATACAACTCAACATGGTGGGATATCACATACCATAACAATAGTTTTATAATCAGCTATATAAACCAAATAAGTAAGTAGGTCTAGCTTTAGATATTTTGTGAATGTGAGGCAAAAATCGGAGAACAGTTTCGAGTGTAAGGAGTATTACGTACAAACATTTAGCTACATAAAACCTTCCTATAAAGTAGGTATGTCTAAACAGTCCTAGGTAGATTTGACTTTAATTACGAAGTATACATAAATCGTTTTATATCTAAGTACATAGTTCCATAACAATTAATATATAACCATCTACAAACATAGAATTTAGGTACACAAGATGTATTAGGACTGATCCTTTGCCGCAGATTAAATACCTAATAGATACTTAGTATTCAGTTCAGCTTCACTGCTTCGGCTTAGTCCTTACGCATTCGGAAATCTTGTTTTATTTATTTACATTGAATAGGACCTATAGGTAGGTATTACATAAAAATATCTATTAAAACATTCAAGTAGGTAAACACATACGTATAATTATGACAACATTTATAACAACATACAGATTTTTTTTACCAAACTTAATAATAATATTAAATCTATATATGCTAGTAGATTTATTACTGAGTAAGTGGTATAAGAAGGACTAAGTTAAATTTGTCCAATTTATGCTACCATTAGACAAGGTTATTTTTAGTATAGCGCAAAGTTCAAACATACAGATTTTTACTTCAAGAAATCATAGAAAAAAAAAATATAGAAAATTTTAAAGAGTTTTTAGCCATTAAAGTTGTTTTGTGTTATCATTACAATTACATTTCAGGTAACATTGTGAACAGGATTTGGATTATAAGAATGGTAATTGAATAAATTAATGATTAATTAATTAATGATTAATGATTGTAAAACATGACATGGTCCAAGAGCTACCCCATTGGATTGTGTTACTGATTCTGACCAAACTACTTTTAGGTTTGCACTTTATCAAGTATAACGTTGTATAAGTTGCATGTTCTTCAAATCTCCTATTTATGTTATCTAATTATAACTTCGTATCCTTCAAATCTCCTATATTAAAAGTTACGTGTACTTCAAATCTCGTAAGTCCTTATGAAGGGCATGTAGCCCTTCAAATCTCCTATTTATGTTACCTAATCATATATTACGTGCTGTTTAAATCTCCTATTATATGAAACCTAATTATAAGCATCGTATCCTTGAAATCTCCTACTAATGTTACCTAATTATAAGCTTCGTATCCTTGAAATCTCCTATTAATGTTACCTAATTATAAGTTTCGTATCCTTGAAATCTCCTTCTAATGTTACCTAATTATAAGCTTCGTATCCTTGAAATCTCCTATTAATATAACTTATTATAAGTTTCGTATCCTTGAAATCTCCTACTAATGTTACCTAATTATAAGCATCGTATCCTTGAAATCTCCTACTAATGTTAACTAATTATAAGCTTCGTATCCTTGAAATCTCCTTTTAATATTACTTATTATAAGTTTCGTATCCTTGAAATCTCCTACTAATGTTACCTAATTTTAAGCTTCGTATCCTTCAAATCTCCTACATTAAAAGTAACGCGTACTTCAAATCTCGTAATTCCGTATAGTTACTTACCTAGACTTACTATTATTGGATAAACTATTTAGAACTGTCCATTAGCTAGGCAGCTCTTATGCCTCCGTAAATACATTGATGCTACCTACCTAATGTCTTAAATATAATTTAAAACACAACGTTTTAAATGAGTCATAAGTTAATACTAAATTACAAATGTATTTACTATTTATTTCATCCATCTAGATATTGTAGTAAAACCTTAGGTACAATTAAACTAATTAGCCAATGACTTGATAATTACATAAGTATCAATATTAAGTTCGACAGCATCTATCGATTGAATCACAATCAACTTCGTCGCTCACTTTGGAGTCTTTTACAATAAAGTCAATATAATTTTGTTGATTTTATTAATCGGCCTAATGTTCTTCTCGCCAGATTGGTAAAATTAGGCAAATGCTCGAACAAATTTTACACAGTTTGTTTTGTTCGTAACAGATGTTTACTAATATCAAGCTAGCGACAAGATCGATTTAAGTAATCGTAGGCACCTTTTAACACATTTCTATCGCGTTGTACTTTTTAGCAAACAGCATAGCGCTGATTCGATAACTATTTATATATTTACTTAGTTTACATGGGCAATTTAATTAATGACTTTTTGTTGCACCATGTACCTACCAACATTTTTAGGCTTAAAATTGGCAAGTAAATATATTTTCCATTTCTCAATCTAATTATCGCCGTGCTGTAAGCTAAATGCAATAGAATGCTTACTCATTTTTTGCGTGGATTCTAGTGTGAACACTAGAAAAATATTAAATCTATTAGTGTCCGTATCCCTAGGGGGCGATCCTGGCACTTGATAACACGCATAGAAAAAAGGATCAGCTTCGGTGTGCTTGATATATTGCAGATAATTTACCTGCACCATGTATATAGCCACCTGAAGCTGCCTTTTTTCGGCGTTATTCAATCGCGCGCCTGCCGCCATCGTCGACGTCAGTCTGTCTTGGCGTCCTCCTTGCGCGAACCACTCGGGCTGACGGAGCCGCCGCTTTTGTGCCTGCACGTCACAACATCATTATATTAGTATACATTACAATTAATTATGCCTAATAACTAATCAATCACGCACTACGCCTATTGTTTTGTGCATAATGCTACGTTGCTGATGAAACATTCTAAGTAGGTAGGTATTGTTTATGGTGACTTTGTATATTTCACTGAGGTTCAAGTCGCACACTGTTTCTGATAGAAAGTACCTATTTTGGTCGTTATTTTAATTTATGGGTAACTTTAATACAATGTTCATAAACGTCTGTGCATTTTATACCTAAACTTTAAATGACTATATTACCCATAGTCTCCGTTAAAAAGAAACCGGAAGATTTTAATTGTGTGCTTGCCGCTACTTTGATTTAACTTAAATACCTTAACCTACTTAGGTAGGCACTTGAAAGCGAATTCGATAAAAGGAAGTCTGTCCAAAATGTCCCAACTCTTTGGCAGATCTACTGTAAGCAATAGTTTAGCAATATAAGCTTGAAATGATGTTTCTAATTCATTATATGCGATATATTTGGAAGCACTACATTTAAGAATTAATTTCAACTGATTAAAGAACCAATACGACGTTGTTAAATATGGCTTTGCATTGCTTGTAAAGGTAGGTAAATACAACAATTATGGATGCCCTTAGAACACACTTGACAAAAATGCAATGGGTTTCAATATAATGACTGAAATCTATTTTTTTTAATTTTACAAAACTTTTATTTGTCTCACTAAAAAATTGCCACCACAAGGACTTTCTAATATCTATCCGCCGTTTCGTATTAAAAAGACAGATGTGAATAAAGCTATGCTTTGTTGGCAGCTTGATAAATAACTGTCTTTTACAAAATATTCCCAAAAGGTATAATTTAAAAAAAATAATTATATATTTTTTTAAAAGTCTGTTAATAGCTGTTGTTTTTTGTTCTTATTCTACAAGATTTGTGTATTTTTTGTTGGCTGCCTCATTGTCCATTACCTATAATACGAACAAGCAAGTCACAAGTTCGTTAACCATAGTCAAAAGTAGGAAACATGTTAACTACGTACCAAAAATAGATTTATATCTATATTGCGGTAACTGTGGCTGGTTCAGAAATATGTACACGCAGGTACGATTATATAATAATCAGCAATACAGTCACGCGTAGACCACGCGCAATGAACCTAATAAATGTAATCAATTTGGGTCAAGAATCTCGCCCTGTGACGAGCCTGTCGGGGGACTCGACGCTCTGATACAATCTGCAACCTTACCAATGCATAATCCCGCCTCTGGCTGATAAACTTATGATATACATCTACTGAAGCTACCACTAGTTGGACCTTGCGAACGTTGTTAAGTAATTGAATCTGATATCTAAGTATCTTTTCACCACTAAATATGTTGATTTAATATTACTTTTAATAGGAACGTTGATTCGAAAATGCTGCAAAATCCAATGATATCTATTTCAAAGTAATTTTCTAAACTTTAAAAAACAAACATAGATACAATATAATAATAAAGTACATATTCATATATATATATATACAATGTACAAAGCACTGTGAAAATGAAGAGCGAAGAGTTCTCTAACGATGGATTAGCCAATTTTTGCGCCTTAGCGGCGCCTAAATGACCAATTTAGATAAATATTCTTGCCTTGTAAACGTCATCAATCGCCGGCATCTTAATTGTCATCCTTCGATTTTGGAGTGCCAGCCACCCGAACTGAAGAATGAGCTGACACAAGGTAAACCAAGCTACATATATGGAGGCACAATGGTGGCGAAACGAGACAAAGTCAGGGCTTGATGCCTGTTATATAATTGGGCTTTCGTGTGACGACATTATGAGTGCGAAACAAGTGTGTATGAAACGACGTATTATACAAAACCAGAATATTTTTGTTAGAATGCCAATTTGTTGTTACGTAGAGAACGTTACAAGTAGTGGACAGATTGTATATAGAATAAATAGACAATATAATGTGCATTAAAATGTGTGCCCTCTTACCTGCTTCTGAAGGGTTTTGACTTTTTATCAGGCTTGGGATCCGCGCTTGTACTTGGTCCAGGTACTGGACTACCTTTGTCACTCTGTATTTAAACATAATCAATTAATTCTCTTCTTATGACTTTAACTTATTTTCATAAAATTGGAAATCACAAAATTTAAATAAAATGATGGTTCACCTTAGATCCTCCACTCGTCGAAGGGCCAGGTTCCGCATGAGACTGGCTATATACGTGACCCATTTTAGTTAGTGGTGGATACTTGAACGAGTAAGAGAATGCCAAGCCGCGTTTCAGTGAAGCTCTACAAATGACATATTTAAACCATTAACAGTTCTTCAGTTAGTTACAACTAATTGAAAAAGTTAGTTAATATCACAATACCTAATACCATAATACCTGGTTGGACTAGGCGGGGGATAACTAGTGCCACGATGATCCGGAGTTAGATAATGCTGTGTTGCCGATAAACGATTTCGTTGAAGCAATTCTTGATGGCTTTGGTATAGTTTTTCTGACGCTGATTGTGGACTAGGCCTGTCAATGTAAAAAAAAAACATAAGTATAATCCTAAGCCTAACTCCATTTTCCTAATCAAGTCATAAGTATGTTACAAATAATATGAAAGAAAGTCATCTTAACCTGAGATCATCCTATTAGACAGTAACATAAAAATATACACATACATTTGCGGTGGTCGCGGCGCAGACGATGAAGGATCAATGCTAAGATCAGGTAAGCTGTGGACGAGCGCCATCACAACATTTTGAGGCTGAACTCTCAAAGTGTTACGCGACGCTGGAGGACTTCGCGATGGCAACGGCGTCTTATGTGGAGACGATTGCTGGAGGACCAGCATGGGCTGCACACAAATACAAAGAAATATTTCAAAATCAGTTGACCATCACAACAGTGGACTGAGAAATATCTTGAGAGATATGCGTAAAATTATCTTTAAAAAAAAAACGATCATCAATTTTATACTGGTTTTTGACAATTGACAATAGTACTACACCATTTCAGTTTTTTTATTTATGTTTTCATTTAACGTTTACTATTTTGTTGTTGTAGGCCTGAGACCTAGGCACTTTAGAAAAAACACAAATACTCCACTATTAAGGTAAGCTAACTGGCTCTAGCTAGCTAACCCACGCTACTTCGTCTGTATCATTTTCTATTAATCGTAGCGTGATGTGACAGCCTTCAGGCTATCTAGTAAAAGGATGTTTTAATTCGAACCTGAGAGTTTCTGAGGTTATCGCATTTAAATGCGATTATCTGAGGAACTCGAAGAGTTTGTTTCTTTGGTTAACCAAACTTTTGTTAACAAACTCTTCAGATTTATAATATTAGTATAGATTTTTAAAATCTACCTTTATTATGAACACGTAACGTGCAGATGAATGGTGGAGAAAGGGACACAGTGTTGTTTTAATCGATAAATTAGAGACACCTAAAACGCTTTTGAACTAAAACCCTTATACTTCGGTAAAGTAATAACCATTTACATGTAACTAAGTTTTATACCCGCTTTATCGTTGCTGTGGTTTAAGGACTATATCCTAATAAATATTCTCTACAACTTTTTACTGCGATAATGTAATATAGGATTATATAATGCTATTTTATATAATTACATTTTTTAATATATTTAGGCAATATTTTAAGAAAATTTGATCTAGGTATATGTTTGAAGGTAATATTAAAGTGAGTGGGAGTGATGTTAAAAGAAAAAAATCAAATATTTAATCAACTCATGATCTTTGTAACAGCACCTGTAAAGATCACTGTCGCTACCTATTACATGATAAAATTGAAAGCAGTCTTCGATACACATTACCAATAATTGATTAAAACCTCGGTAAAGTGAATATGGTGTTAAGGTATAAGTGACTTATTGAATTTATCTATACTTCTATACTAATATTATAAAGAGGAAAGATTTGATTATTTGTTTGTATTGAATAGGCTCCGAAACTACTGAACGGATTTGAAAAATTCTTTCATCGTTGTGAAGCTACACTAACCCCGGGTGACATAGGCTAGTTTTTATCCCTTTATTTTTACGGGAACGGGAACTATGCGGGTGAAACCGCAAGGCGTCCGCTAGTCTACACTAATATTATAAAGAGGAAAGATTTGTATTTTTGTATGTAACGAATAAACTCAAAAAGTACGAAACCGATTTTAATAATTCTTTTTTTGTTGGATAGCCCATTTATCGACGAAGGCTAAAGGCTATATAACATCGCGCTACGACTAATAGGAGCGGAGCAGCGATGAGAAATCTTGCAAAAACGGGGAAAATTTACGCATACGAAGTTGCGCGGGACAGCTAGTCAGAAAATAAATAGGAACTTACCGGTTGAGGTTGTTGCTTCTGGACCATTGTTTCAGATTCACTTTCGCTAACCACGTTCACTGTGATCGATGTTACCCCTGCGTGATATACTCAATGTTAGTTTGTTAGCGATATAAAACCCACCAAATGGTCGAAGGCGACGAAGTCGTGTTAACCGTCATTGTCTGGCTGACCTTCATTCCATTCAATACGCCTTTTGTGTGCCCATGACAACATAACCATTAGGTACGAACTTATGAAATCAATTCTTACTAAAATCTGTCGTCGCCTTCGTGTGGCATGATATTAGAAAAGGGTTTGGTACTCCTAGCATCGCCTATAAATTATTGATTTGTGTGTTTGTAATTGCCCTCCAATAAAGGCGGACTTAGTGCGGGTAGCCCTGTAAAAAACTACATAAAAAGTGGTGTACCGCAAGCTCTCTATACCTAATTGTAAATAACATCGTAGTCGATTTCAGTTTTATACTTAACTGTCAAAGAAACAGTAACATGTCTGCAGCCTCTATTCTCGTAAATTTGTTACATCAGATATCATAAGATTATCACGTAATTCATATAAGGATTTGGAAGTTTTATCAGCATATATAATGATAGTGCAGTATTGGTGCATACTTACCATCTTCTGGATTGAGCGCTGGTATGACGTGTTCCACGGAACTTCCAGCTCTATAAATATATCTGCTAGGCCCAGCCTGAGGTTCATCATGCGACGCCGCACTGCAATTGCCAATTATGTACAAACCTGTCGTCGTGCTCTAGGTAAATGTTGCCTCAATGACATTAATTATAGTCATAATTTGGTTACTAACATATACCTAAAATACCCGCCAGTTGCCCTATTTGTAACGTTTTGGATTCTTGCTCTTATATACATTAACACCAACAATAGTACTTTGACTAGCGAATGTTTTGTTTAATATCCTATTTTGAAGAACACTAAATATACAGAAGTACTGGGGATAAGTATACACATAAGCATTTGGAGTATGTAAATAAATACCTTGTTGATTGTTGAAAACTAGATAGACGAGAATTTCTTGAGCTTCCTCCAGTTGAATTGCGCTTCATGGGGAATCTTTTACCGTGGTATCCACGACCGCCACTAGTCGCACCAGACGGAGGTTCTCCTGTGATTACGTATACAGTTTAGGCAAGTGTAACTTGTGAGTTTATTGTTAAATTCAAATACGCGGTGCAGATTTTGTAAGTATATTTGTCAGTATAGGCGTATCCAGGGGCGGAGGGAATATATAGGGGTTGAACACCTATCCTCTAATTATGAAAGTCCTATCCGAAAAATGATCCTGGGTAAGCCTATGCTCTTTATATACTTGTTATTAAAACTTACCGTCAAATGAGTCTGTTGTCATGGATGCTTGTGAGTAATCGTGTTCAGTAGAGGCACCCAAACTGCGATGTAACATGGCCGCGACGCGTTCTCGCGCATCCCGCTCAATGTTCAAATCATCGGAGGTTTGTTTGTGGCCCTATAACGTATGAATACTTTTACTAATCAGAGTGACAACTTTTATAAGTATGTTCAGATCAAATTAATAAAAATAAAAATTTAAGTAACTATATTTAAGCCTTATGGTAGCAGTGGATTCACGTCGGTATTTGTATTATAATGTAACTAGCTGTCGCGGCGAACTTCACTTCGTACCGTCGCGTTATTTTTTTTTTACCTAAGAACCTTCTACTGAGTATTAGAAGACTAAAAGAAAAATACATAATGAATGAAATCGATAAAGTCGTTCTCTAGTTATCTCCTGACCAAGATAAATAGGGATTCATTTTATATATTGTAGAATCTGTCATAAAGCCAGTAAAAATTATATTTATTTTTTAAAAAGTCATTAAGTCTAACACCGGCTCCACACGTTGGGTCTAACGTGTGGATTTAGTAATTAGCATTGGCGCCAACGTTGTGACCAGCGTTATTCTAGATTCACACGTTTGAAGAGTGGCGTTGGAACCGATGCTGCGGCAACGTGGTGTTATACTTAATGACTTTTCTCTCTGCGGGGACGATATCAGCTCATTATGATGATTCCTTTAAAAGGCAATTGGGAGAGTAGATACTCTCATAAAAATAAAAACAATTACCGGTCTGGAGGTTGTGGGCATACTGAGGGCATAATCTGATGAAGAATCTACGTCGACTTCTGACAGGTCACGTGAAGGGTATTTAGAAAACCATACTGCCAGGTCATAGGTTAGTCTGGCTTCGCGAAACTTTTGCTCCCAAACCTAAAAATACACACAAATATATGATTATCCATTTTTCAAAGTCATCAAATTCCGAAAAAAGTTATTAAAGGATCTCCAACGTACCTTAAGTGCTATTGAGTTAGGGTCCTTGCTCGTTTCCGTGAATGCAAACGTAAAGTGGGATGATCCAACTTCATCAAGAATGACGAACGCGATAGATGATATCTCTTTCGCGTTACGTGCAAACCTCGGAAACGAGATTAGTTTGTCGACGAAGAATTTGGGCCTACAAATGAAATAAAGAAATCGCATCACATTTATAATCGCAAAGCAATATCGCAAGTTACCTGTATAAAAGAAAATAATTTACCTGATCAGTTTGTATTGTGGGGTATTTCCCTTAGAGCTCTGCTTCTTGCAGATGAGTAACATATCGGTCAGAAGGAAGGCGTGCACGTCCATCTGTAAAAATGTACAACTTTAAGAAGTCGCTCTTTAAAGAACAACTTCTAATACATGTTATGATAAGTTGTAGGTATACCTAACATTCGCATATAGTTCAAATATTTCGCAGAGTTCGCATTACTGCTTGTTTTACCATAGCATTAGAACAAATGAATTGATTATAAAAAAAATGGAAGCGACCAACGTTAGGTACTTGCAGTTTGACTTAAATAAAAACTTCGTTAGTTACGGATGCATCCGCGGTTTTTACGCCAAGCAAGCAACTAGAACAGAGTTTCATCCATGATCTCTGGACTGAATATTATTGATTACTTTTTCATTTAGGTAAATTTAACCCTATTTATTTATAGTTGTAGAGATCAGAGATGAAGTTTGTTGCAAATAGAAGGCTTGCCTCCTTCGTGTTGTCTTTGAATCGTAGATCCCCCTCATGTATCAAAGTCCTGCTATGATTTGGAGCGCAGTTAACCATAGGTGCCTTCAAATTTAAACTGCAATATAAACGGAAGCATCTTTCCATTTCGTCATCCTTGAATTCCTGTAAAAAAAGACATGCCTGTAGGTACTAGAAGCTCACAAAAACAATTTAACATCATAAATTTGTTAGAATTACCTAAAATAAAAGTAAGTCAGATATCGGAACATGCTTTTCTTTTATAAGTGGTTATTTTAGTTTTATTAAATCCTCCTTGTAGGTTGAGTTATTATATGTACGAATTATTAGGTACGTCGATTAGTTAAATAGCACGAACACGTTTAATGGACCTTTACTAAACGATTATATATTATGAGACTGCTGATACGGCGTCATTAGCTAATGGCATAGGTACTAAGTGATATTTTTTTTTCGTTTGTTATATTTTTATACAAATTTATTTAAATTAAATGTCTACATTTTCTACTATTTATATTATTATGATGATTACTGAAAGAGAACACATTATGATTAATATTTAATCACATTTATTTATTAAGAAGCTAAACAACATTTAAAGACAATGATGATCTGTGCGAGTTTTACTAACCGGGTCATTATTCACGATTTTTTTCCGTTTTCGCAGCAAGCCCGTGCGAACTGTCAAAACCTTGTCATAATGGTAAATAGATAATTGCGCTTAGAGATGCATCAACGCGCATGCGCGGTGGACATCTTTAGGCGCACCGAGCATGCGCCAGTTCGCACGCGCTTGCCGTAAAAACGAAAACAAACGAACGTGAATAAGGACACCGTGCTTTTAGTGTAACTCAAATGCAAGGTAAACTGATATACTAGCATACAACAAACGGGATGTAAATAGCCATTTCAATGTTGCATTAAATATGTTCGTACCTGGTCTATTTAATTATAATAATGAAACTAATTAGTAGAAGTACAGTTGATTAATTATTAGTGCCGCGCCATGGCCTAATACCCACGACTTCGAAAGTTTCACCGTCTTCTTCAAATTCATCATCGAGAAACACATTGACCAAGTCAACACGGACCTCGAAACAACATAATATTACTATTTAATGACCGACTTTACATTTAATTTCGTTGTTATACAACACAAACATTATAATGATCTATAGCAATGATACAACAAGCGTATTAATGTATAC
Source organism: Herminia tarsipennalis (assembly GCA_945859575.2). Taxonomy (NCBI): domain Eukaryota; kingdom Metazoa; phylum Arthropoda; class Insecta; order Lepidoptera; family Erebidae; genus Herminia; species Herminia tarsipennalis. The sequence continues at coordinate 25,672,956 of OX243831.2, read as the reverse complement.
ACAGAACGTTGCGCCAAGCGTATTAATGTATATTTTACAGTAAATTTGTTTAATTTGATATTATGCATAATAGCTAGTCATTATAAATAATGACATATTCGCGTAGTAAATATGACAAAATAATTATTTTAACTAGCTGTTATAGTTGTTAACTATTGTAGTTAGTTTATTTTAGGAAAAATATCAATGAACTGTCAAGTTTGCATGCGTTAAGCTTTATCGCCCAGATCTTAACAATCGCGTCTTCTTCAGTGCTGCAGGAAGTGCAGCCTCTTCGCCTTTGAACTTTACAGCGTGAGGTGGCTGCACTTCTCCGGTTCAAAATCACACTCTTGGGGTGTCACAAACAAGTACCATGAATTCATTTTTGTCATACTTAGTTTGAACTTGATTTACTACAATGGCTATCTACTTCTCGTTTCGGATGAGATGTACCCATTTTGTTACTTTGCCTTAGACTTGCTAAATATTGTTCTCATAAACACTAGGTAAAATGATTAATTCGGACCATAAAATCACAATTCCTAAAATGGGTTTTTATTATGCATAGTTCCTAGTGACTATATATAAACACTAAATTAATCAAATTTACTGTAACATATACACAGAACGTTGCGCCATTGCCACTTGCTTACTTACGAGGAAGACCTAATACAAACAATTTCACTCTAAACAAAGGCAAGCAAATGCCACAAGTAGATATGTTCCACTTCGTAGCGCCGCGGTAGGTAGATGCATGTCTCTCCATCAAAAATAATACCTGCCTCAAAATATAGAGTTTCCTCTTCGGAGAGAAACTCAAAATTAAGCTTAACATCATTATTTTAAAAGTAAACAATAGCATTTTGAGATCTAGTTGTTTCCTGCTAACCGGTTACAGTAATCTCTTATTGGATATGATTGTATTTTTTGATTAAGCGTAACGTCGGATCCCATTAACTCTGAATGAAAGAACAGCAGTAGAACATGAGAAGACGACATACCTGTCTCGTTTACAAACAAACAATATTTAGGTATTGTAATAGTTGTCTAGATGGTGTTAATATACTTATTACTACAGCACATCTAGGTTGTATTTATAAGTTAAGAAGATGTGCTGTAAAGTAACAGTACATCAAGAATTTGATATAAGCTTCGTAACTTAATTATGTGAGCACTTGTAATAAGTCTGAAGAAGGCGACATGAGGTTGGACAGGGATCAAAAACCGACATAATTTTTCAATCCAATCATTTAATTTAATATTAAACATTGTGTTCTCAATTAGGCATTTCGGCATTTTATTTCGAGATCATTTTAATAACGGGTGGTGACTTCTTCGAAATTTGTGCTGCAATTTATTAAGTAGAAGTTTGTTTTGTACTTGAGATAAGTATAATTAGATTTAACACGGAGTTCGTTGGTAGCCATCAACGTCGAGAAAATTCTAGGTAGATACGTATTTTAGCTGACATAAAAGTTGTAAAACTTACCATTTCGTAGGGCTCGATTGAGGCAGACAGCTGATCCAACTTTTCCAACTCTTCACGTTGGCGGATAGACCGATTCAGGTCTAGTACGTAATTTTTAGCGAATGATTCCTGGACAAAAGAATTCAACATAAAACTATAAGAAGATGTTACTACCAAGCCCATATACGTAATTTTATAGTTTTTATAAAATGATGTCGTTATGCGCTCGTAAGTGGGCGGTCTTTTAAAATGAAAAATGTCCCTGAACTTTAGTATCACAAAATGGTTACTGATAAATAAAAGTTAGATTCATGTCGAACTTTGAGTTATTCAATTTCAGAGTTTAATTGTAGACAGACATTGTTACAAACCTCTGCTCAAGTTAGTTTGTTCGCTACTGGCGTTTGGCGTCAAGTTGCATGAATCATATAACTTAATATTCAGAACAATACAAGTCTAAGTTAGTCGCAGTAACTACATAAACAAAGGAAATGGACAACAGTATTGTATTTTAAAAATGCAACAACAATAGAAATGTTTGTATAAAACCTTCACTTTTTAGCCTTTACTTAAAGAGACGCATGTGTGCTATTTCAAATTCTATTATGACAACATGAATTTACTTTTCCTTTGTAGTTAAAGCATATTCTGCTTATTTAACAAGAACAAAGATTCACTTCTGAGCCCATCATAGGACTTTGAGTAGGTATATACAATTGGAGAAAAGAAAAGAACAGCTGAAATAATGAAATGAATTATTTTATGTATTAATTGTATTTGTGAGGTTGGATGTTTGTTTCTTTTTGGAAAAGGATTTTGTTGAAACTTTACAGATATCAAAATATAAATAGGCTTTATAAATGAAATATAATGCGGAGAAAAGCTAATACCTTACTATCAAATATATACATACCATAGCACGAAGACTTGTGCGCTCAGGTTCGACGTCAGTGTGCGCGATAATGCGATGCAATATTAGGCTGTACTTGGTTAGACGCTGCATTGGCTTTACCATAATATCAGAAAGTTGAAGCCTGAAATAGATTCACATTAGTTTCTGGGGACATGTTTTCGACACAATTTTTTTTATATATCCTAAATTACTTTTGTTACGTGCCTCCAACAACCTTTTAAACTTAGGTTAATTTAAACTTAGTTATTCCCTTCAGTTTATTTGTGAAGCCGGTAATGACTTTGTAAACTTGTCGGACGGAGTATACCGATGCCGGCATTATAAAATAAAAGGAAACATCTTTTTCAATGTTCTTATATATCTGCTTACCTATTGCAGGTTTTTTGAGAATGGCACCATGTAAGATAAGTCATGAACTCTGTATTCGATTGTAAAGAGCGTAGATAGTCCAGAGCTCGGGTCTGTTCGTGGACATATTTCTCATAAGGATGAAATAGCTCGCGGAAACGGCAAAAACCAGGTGACATAAGTTCCGTGTTAAATCTGTCAAATACAAGAAAATATTAAATATTATTGCCATCTGTGTGTATGAGTGTATTATTGTATAGGTATATATGTATAATAAAACCTCTCAGAAGATGAGATAAGACCACTAGGTGCAATCTTTTAAAAAATCTTCAAAAATGTAAAACTAACCTATACTTATTCGTTTCTTTGCAACACTGACTAAGTAAATATATTTTAATTTTAAGGCTGGGCATATCATATCTATATGAGTAGTTGCTGTTATTATACATTTATAAAGAACTGTGCGGGGATCCAAGCCGTACATTGTTAGGTATTAGACCTAACATTGTTTATTAAGGTTCAAACAGTAACGATATTATTTTGAAATATCGCAAATACCGTATATTAAATACGTTTTATTTTGAAAATTACAGTAAATAGTGCCTTGTTTAGAAGTATAGTGACCTATTTGGGGGTTAGAATAAAAATAGGTGGGAGAAGTAGTGAAATTTCAGATACCACGGAGAGGTAATACATCACTGTGATGCGCGAGATTTATGTGGTCTCCAGGTGGCTACAAGAGATACTGACGATTTCGAATTTGATGTTATATAACAACACAGTATATTTTGAAACATATTGACGGGACATATACTACACTTACCCTCTCCAACTCCTGGAAGATATTGCAATTTACAATTTATAGGTTGTCCCATTTACCTTTGAATGTATGAAAATAATGTAAAATATAACTTACGGAACGGAGTTAACAACCGCATCTTGTAACATTGGGAACACCGCAGCCTCCCAAAAGTAAAGGCTCGCGTTAAGTACATCCGGTATATTTGTAAACAGCCGTTCTGTTTCTATATCAAGAAGTCGTCCCATGTCTTGTAGTGCATGTGCTGTTGCGATAAACACCTGTAGACAATAAAATGTCCATTTATAAAAATAACCACGGCTTCACCAGCATGGGTCATTTTACCCCCTTAGTGGTAGATTCTCCAAAAACGCGAAAGAAAGACGACAAAGAGATGTCAAACATGGAAAATGTTTCTTTCGCGTTTTTGGAGAATGTGAGACGTGTTTTTTATATTTAATACAAAAAAGCAAATACATTTCTTCAGAGCTCTAATTTCAAAACCGACAGAGTATCATACAAAATTGCAACTTCTATTTTAACCTCCTATTAGTTGGTTTTCCAAAAAACGCTAAAGCACGTCTTTATTTAAACCCATCGACATATCTAACTGACACTTTTATTCCCCTTCCCTCTGATATTATTCCGTAGGGATTATGGCTCGCACATTCTGTGCATCCGCCAGTTTTAAGTTTATTTCTTACTAGTTTTCTTCTTTGAATCACAAAGTCTCGTTCTTGTCTAGTTGATAACTAGTATTTCAAGTATATTTTACACGTTAATCGCGGAGCTGTAAAAATAGTGAAATGTAAATTTAATTTGTATTTTTATTACTCCAATGTCGGAGTTTCAAACAAAATGGCAACTGCTATTTTACTTCCTTATGAGACCTATTTCTAAAAAATCTTTCTTAGTGGATGCTTACCTAAATCATAAAATGCGACAATTATCAAAATTTTAGCCCTAATACGTTATTAAATTAGTCAGTCAGTCAGGACAAGTGATTATATCTTAGAAAAATGAAGAATTGTCAATATCGCAAACCAATAGTTGAATAGGTATATAGGTAGGAAAAAAAGGGATAAAAAAGAAATAGGTATATCTATTCGTAATTCGAATCCAGTGGATCAAGTCTAAAGATTCAACGATATAGAAAATGTGTATCTTCATTGCTACTATTCCCTATTTTCTCTGAAAATCAGTTGTTGCTGAAATAACAATATAAAAAAATATCTTTTGAGGTGGTTTCAATATAGGGATAAACATGTATTTCCCTCATACTTTTTATGAAGAGTAGTTATGTATAACGACATCAAACAAATTCATGTCTCATTATTCAAATATATAGCTACATGTGACAGGACTTTTAATTTACTCCATTTTATGCTAACGAGGACTCGTGCAGTATAGTCAAAGGCATAAGTCATTATGTTTTGGACATCGCTGTCTAAAGAGAGAGTACTAGTACGAGAAAAGAGTACTTATGTAACTCGGAAATACATTCAGAGATATAAATAAATACTTTGTGAAAATGTTAACTATTTTTTAAGTAAGCGACTGCTAAATAGAGTTTACTATTCAAAGAACGGTTCAGCTTAGGAATCTTATACTGGAACTAATACAACATAAAAAATCCGGTCATATGCAAGTCGAATTCGTGGTGCTGTAACTACAGATTTATCTTCCTATTTTAGATATTCCCTTTACTTGAGACAGTGTTTCTTGTAAAGGAAACTACCCTAAAGGTTGTAATTCCCTTGTGAGTGTCAAAATACCCCTCATATCTTCTGATTGCGAAGAGCGATTTCTGATTTCGCTTCTGATTGCTGACCAGAGTTTTTGAAATTTGTTTCATCCTGATACTTTCACGGGCTTTACCTGAAACAGAGTCTTGATGGACGGACTAACGGATAACAATGGAATAATGCCTTTCGAGGTACGCATCTCTGTAGTTACCGTTCATATTTGTCCTTTATCTTTAATTTATATAAAAAAAATACAAAACATGTATTATTTTATTTAAAATAAAGATAAAGGTAATATATAAAGTAATATACCAGACATTTGAAGTATGATGTGATGTTAAGCGACTGGAGTCGCATTGTATATTTAGAAATAGCTTACATTTTAATTAGTGTCATATTATTATCAATTTAAATGAACATTTACAATGTATATATTAATAGAATATTAATTTTATTTCAATACCTAGGTATTGAAATAGTGCTGGACCGCAGATCCTATATCTCTCGCATTTGTTTATTAAAATATTATGATTCAGTCAAACGCTTTAGAAATGTCGAAAATACGTACGAGTAGAATTTTTTGTAGCTTTGGAAATCCATTCTGTTCCGGTTGAAAGGTTTTATATTTAGATAGGAAGCTATACATTTAATTCATTTCATTTTTTTTTAATATTTGTATTAGTGTGGTAGGACAATCTCCTTTTTCAATTGATCACATTGATTGAAACTTTGATAGAGTGTTCTAGGGAGAGGTTTTCTGGCACAAAAAGCCACATCAAAGCTTGGCTTGGTTCAACTAGTACCTAAGTATACTATAAGTAGATAAGATCTAAATACACATTAATTTAAATTCTTCAAAGGAATTAATAAAAAATAACATGACCAGTACACAACTAAACATACTTTCCTAATTAGACTTTTAAATTATTTCTGGATTCAAATAAGGTAAATGTATTTTCAAATTAAAGTAGAAATGGTTGACCAAAGCAGAGTACATTTAGGTACATATTTAATTAACAGGTAGGACGGAACCCGAAGATGGAGAAAGATGATTATTACAACTTCTGCGATTTGAATAAATACACAGTGAAAGGACAGATAAGGATAATGAACCTCGATTGCGTTTGATATTTCAGGCCACCAGTAACAGTAGTCACACAAAAAACCGACAGTACAGAAGGTAATCTTTACGAACGCTTTTTACGCTCGATAACCACACATCACTTGCCTTTTACAACAACAGGACTTCCATTTCATTTTGATATTTGAACGGTCATCTGTCAAAATCAAATGTTGTGTAACAGGGATAACAATAACGGCCATTTGTCATAAGTGTCAAAAAAGTTCACATGTTCTTTCCATTCGAAATTTGAAATTGCGGCCGGCGGGGTAGTGTGCCAGTCCAGTATACTAGTACTATAGATAGAGGTCAGTGCCCACACATTGCCATCGTTCACGTTTACGGAATAAAACAACAATAATCCATGGATTAATGAATATCACAACAAAATCATTGTACCATTATAATGGTCGCCTAACCGATGTCGAAGCAGCCAATCTCATTAAAGACTAGCCAACTACGCAGGGGATATTATTGAGCACAATGTATGCGCAGACACAAGTGCATTCTCTATTCTATTCACCCACTCAGAGAGAGATGAGTTGTTTAATGGTTACCTATCTAATTTATTCAATTATCATATTTTATAAACTAAACATGTGGGCCTGTCATTGCCATACAAGGCCAATAAATACATTTAAATTGTTAAAGTTTACTCACAAATAAACGTGCAAATAAATCTGCCGTGTGGTGCCGGCTTAAGAATAGCACCACCCCATCTCTTCCCGTGGGTGTCGTCAAGGCGACTAAGGGATTTCACTCCGGAGGACGGGCAGCAGCGTCCTCTGCGTACTTAAAGCCTTACTGCGATCGCCAACCCGCTCGCCAAGCGTGGCGATTATGGCAATTACCCCCAGGATCTACATACCAGTAGGTTCTACTGGGGAGACCCGTGCCCAGCAGTGGGCCATCATATGGGTTGATATGTACTCACAAATAAATGAATCTCGGAAAGTTTTGCCGAGCTAAGTGCTCAAAGATTCATGTCTGGGAGCGATGTCATGCATGAAGGTGGTCTTCTGTACTCTCCCTATTTTGTGGCAGGTAGTCATCAGTGCAATGTCAAGGAAATGTCGAGCGCTCACTGATTTTATTTACTTCAGATAACAAATGTGATCGAGACGACAGTTGACACACCGTCTTCACATTCAGACGTTACGAGTTTGTACCCCACCGATTAAACGCCCAAGGCAGAAATTAGTGCCAACGAAAGCATTTAGCTTATTTGAAGGATTTAACAAGATTACTATGAGGTAATGTGCCATTAAAACAATTTCTGCCTTTATTTGTAAAACTAGCTTCTGTCCGTGATTTCGCCCGCCTAGACGATGGTTATCGCTATAACTATCCTATGTCCTTCACCTGGGCTCAAACTAACTCCAACAATTTTCATCTAAACCGATTCGGCGGTAAGGCGTGAAAACGTAACTGAAAGACAGAGTGACTTCCACATCTGTAATATTAGTTTGTATTAAGTTATACTTGTATCATCGCAGTCTACTTGGAAGAAGCCGCAACAATATAATTACCTACTACTTCGAGGCCAGTTTAATACTCCGCAGTTGGAGTAAGTTTTATTAATTTAGGGCCCCGCAGATTTACTTGGATTAAGTCAAATTAAGCGCTATACCTACGATACGAGATTGGAATGGAAATTTTAGACTTTTAATTAGTTTCTTCTGTGCAAGTACTTCGAAGAAATACATTAGTTAGGGTCGAATGTATGGACATTCAAGAAAAAAAATAGCATAATTAATTTTCAACTATTATAAGGCCTCTTCTAACTTTTATTTATCCATTCCACGGGAACTGTATATTTTTTCGGAATGAAAATTAGCCTACGTGCTATTTCAAGTTTTATGAAGTAACAAACATCACAAAATTTATAATCCATCTAAAACTAATCACAACATCCAAAATAAAATAGGTTTATTTTTGATTAATGGTTCGTAAATATTTGTATTATTTATGTAGTTTTTCTTACAATAATCGAATCGCATGTTGCCTTTGCACTCTTTTGTAATTTTTGTAAGCTATTTAAAATTTGATTATAGCTTTTTTATGTAATGTTTGCAGCACTTTACTGGCGTAACTGTATATATAAATATATTGTATAAATTGGCATTTTAAAAGAGTGGCCATGAGTTTTTATTGCGAAGTTCTTTTCTTACGGCTTTGCTTGCGAACTTGGCATTAAATGTAGAATCATTCTATTCCAAATGTTGTCTGACCTTCATAACCATTGCATTTTGTAACCTGAGTAAATAAAGTACTTTGACTTTTTGCTTTAATATTATAAATGTGAACATAACTCTGTCTGTGTATTACGTTTCCACGGTTAAACCTCGACGTAGATGATAGTGATATTAATGCGGGCGGAGGCGCTGAAAGCTAGTATTAGTACCTATCTATTTATCTAATACCTTTAAACGAAGAATTGTTGTGTATAAATATATATATCTGAATCTCGGCAACGGCTTCAACGGTTTTCATGAAATTTAGTATGCAAGGGTTTCGGGGTCGATCTAGCAGGGTTTTTAGAAAACGTCGTTATAAAAAACGGGTTGCATTCCGATTTTTTTTATATCAATATTAAATTACTATTATTCATTTTGTGAAATAGGATATTCATCTATTGTGCTATCGTACACATGCATGACAATTTTAAAAAATGACAATGACAACGACATGACAATTAAATAAAAAATCAGAAATATCACAAATCAAAAAATAAAAATAAAAAAGTTCTAAGTTTCTAGACCGCCAGATTACCCGCCTGTCTTCCCACCAATCCACCAATCTCACGGTCACGTGATCCTGATGCGAGTTTAACATTTTATACCCATACCAAAAAATGTGCACAACGCCGCTAAAGTAGTTTTCACTTCAAAACATACAGAGCATAGCTTGGTCATCCAGGTACTAGATACTTATATAGGTACTGAACGGTATTTTTGTAACATTACCTAAGTTTATCGTAAAATGTTTATTGAAGGTCAGCTTTTTGGTGTAAAGAGGGTGAGATATCAACAGTAAGGTATTAACTCACCGGCAATGTACTCTGGCATTCTATTACACGGCAAGTTGGACACGTACGCCGATTCGGTTTCTTTGTTATACGATCATGGATTTAGGCGGAGTAACAATGGCGATTTGGGTATCGCTCATGCTACAACCTGCATGAACCGAGGCAAATTTTCAGTTTACTGCGTTCAATCATATTTAGCCGGATAATGCCTATTATGTGAAATACTGTTACCGTGTAATTAAAATCGCATTGGCTTCTTGATTAAAATTTATTGAAACAATGTCCGCTAGCTACATTTGAGTAGGTTTATATCATATTATACTTAAATAATAACCATGGATAACATGCTATGCGTCGCAGTGAGCGGGATTCTGCTAAGAACGCAAGACAGAGATTTCTTGCGTTCTTTAAAAACAAAAAAAAGAAAACAATATTTTCATTTCTTTTATTTCATATGATTTCTTGCAGAAATAATCTTGTTGGAGTGTCTGAGCTTTGTGCTATACGTAAAATAATGTTGTATAACTAGCGGCCCGCTACGGCTTCATACGGACTTTCCGCACTTATACCTATATCTCTAAACCATTCAGGAGAAATTATTTGATTCATAATGCAAACCGCATAAATATCTGTTGCGTATAAAGATCCAAGCGTACACATGGGAAGATTGCGGAAACGACTTTGCTTTATAATACGAGTATGACTAGCTGACCCGCGCAACTTCGAATGCGTCAATTTTCCCCGTTTTTGCAACATTTTGCAGCTATAGCGCTATGTTATATAGCCTATAGCCTTCCTCGATAAATGGGCTATCGAATTTTTCAATTCGAACCCGTAGTTCCTGAGATTATCGAGTTCAAACTCTTCAGCTTTATAATATTAGTATATGATTAAGTAAAGAGAATGAAGCAACGGCTAATAACAAATGGCAAAATCTACTTTATCTATGACATTGAATTTCTAGTGTAGTGAGTTTGTTGTGAGGAATATATGATAGAATTTACCCCGGAAAAACAGATCCCACGGGAAATATAAAAGTTTGTCATTTTTACTCACATCTATGATATTTCATTCTAGTGAACAAAGTCGAGAAAAGCTTGTTGGTGATATTTTTGGGAAGTTTGGCAAAACCGTATTTGCAACGTATTCATATTCATATAATATCATATTAATTCTACTAAAATAAATGCTAAAGTTTGTTAGAATACCTATATAGATATATTTTGCTGATATGAATTGGCGGTAGCCTAATGGTTAAGGCATCGGACTCGCAATCGTGAGGTCGCGGGTTCGAATCCTTCCCATTATACTACTGCCGTGAACCCACTTCTAACACAAGCTACTGAGCTTAGCTGGAGGGATTAACAGGATTGCTAGTATTGTGAGACCGCAGTCCCTCATTGCTAGTTATCTTTTCAAGAAAAAAAAATAACTTAAAATAACTACGTAACCGAATTTGATGAAATTTAACAGTCAATCAGAATATTGAATAAGTATAGATACTTAATGTTATAAAGCTAAAGAGTTTGTTTGTTTGGTTGAACGGTTCGAACTGGTTCGAAATGAAAAAATATTTTAGTGTTGGATAGCTCATTCATCGAGGAAGGCTATAGGTTACATAACATCATGCTACGACTAATAGGAGCCGGGCATCAATGAAAAATGTTGCTAACACTCGGAAAAATTACGCAGACTAAGTTGCGCGGGTCAGCTAGTTCATACTTCATACTAATATTATAAATGTGAAAGTAACTCTGTCTGTCTGTCTGGCTGTTACGCTTTCACGCTCAAACAGCTAAACCGATTTAGATGAAATTTGGTATAGAGATAGTTTGAGTCCCGGGGAAGGATATAGGATAGTTTTTATCGCGATAACCGACATCCACGCGGGCGGAGCCGCGGGCGAAAGCTAGTGGTCTATAAAAATCAAATAAACGCGGACGAAGTCGTGGTAAAAAGCTAGTAAAGAATACAGATTTCATTACCTACTGTAGTTTACGACTAGGTAAATCATTGTTTATCCTATATTAGTAACTTTGGCAAATGCGTCATTATGTCATCTAGTCCCATCTCGTCCTTTATCGACATTCTCGAAGGACATCGTGCTGTGGAGTAGGGAAGTAACTAATCGATTACTCGAGAGAAACCTTTCTCAACCACAGTACATTGCCTGATTAGTAAGCGTTTTTATAATTTAAGCCGGATCAATTTTGCTTTGAGTAATGAACCCTGTGTATAAAACTACATACAGGTTTTAAGTTTTATGGTTCAAAGTTCGATAGAAATGATTTCAAATGCCTATTGTTGTCAGCCTTCGAAACTTTACCACAAAATACTGAAAGTATAGATGGTAACTTGATTTTAGACAGGCCTGTTGGTCTAGTTATTAGGCCCTGACTGCTAAGCCAGCGGTCGTGGGTTTGATCCCCAATCACGATAAAAAAATGTTTGATGAGCACGATGGTTTATTCTGTGTCTCGGTGTAATTTATCTATAATATGTATGTGTTTAAAATATATAAGTACGTTTATTAGTTGTCTGGTTGCCACAGTTCAGGCTCTGCCTGGATGGGACAACCCCCGCAGTAGTATACCAGCCGTGTGGGGACTTTGCCAACATTCAATCAACGAATACAAAGTACACCTAGACGTAGTAGTGGTGTCCCGTGTGGGAATCAAACCCACGACCACTTGCGCAGCAGTTGTACTCGCTCGCACCGCGCCACCGAGGCAGACGAGTTGACTCAAGATATTATATTATAAAATATTACTAGCTTATGTTAGCGGCTCCGCCCAAGTCATACAAACACGTTATTGCTCAGGTCCTAAGGAAAGTAGCGTGATGATATACAACCTATAAATTTATCTGGACATTTTTCTGGATTATGCTTAAAATTTGAATAGAATCTGTTAAGTAGTTTTTGCGTCAACCCCGAATGCAAGCATGGTTTTAGATTCCGGAACCCTTAATATTCGATCTAGATTAGTTTTTTAAAAATATCTTCAATGTAAACACACAGCTACTTTACAATTTAAAACTAAAATTTCACCGACACGAGCATCAATGTCAGAACAGCTTCATGACAAAGTGCTTTGAGATTTTTGTCCGAAGTACGTATGGAGTTATCATACGTTACTTACAAAAGGCATGCGCTTGTGTGCTTTTACTTAAAGACACTTTACTTTCTAATTCAAAAACACAAATTAAAACAATTTTATTAAGTCTGGCCTGCAAAGTTGGCGTTGTAATCAACAATACACGTTTAACTACTTCTATGAAGTATAACGCTGTTGTTAAAAATAAGCTATAAATAATTTGTGAGTAAAATAATTCAAAAAGATTTGCAAATCGTATTAAAACAGAACAGGAGAAATATCGAATGAACGAGTTTTTTATCGAAAAAAAACGTATTCCCGATTAAATATCACGGGCAATAAAGCAAGAACGGATTTCAATTCAGATGGTTATTGCTATAGGCGCTTAACAGAAACAGAGGATTTAACAATAAATGTTTGGACATTTTATCAAGTTTCTTTGTCAGATGGTTCCAATATGGGATGTATAGAAAATGTTTGTTGACAGTCTATTATAAACCGTGTATTAAAGGTGTCATCAAATCAAGAAACCTGAACATATAACTACCGATAATATTATTTTTCAGCCTACAGACGCCCATTGTTGAGCAAAAGCCTCCCCCAACCGTTTCCACTCCACCGAGAACATGTACTTGCTTAATTAAATCAAAATATTTATAACTATTAGTTACCTATTTGCCTGGTTGCCATAGTGCAGGCTCTGCCTAGTTTGGAATGAGATGGCCGTGTGTGAGTTGTCCCAGGATTTAATGTACTGGACTCACAGATTTCTATAGTACTGACTGGCTACCTCGTTCAAAGTGACAGCAACTTTTGAGTGAGCGTCCACTGGACTTTGACACTTATGACAAATGGCCATTGTTGTTATCATTGTTACACAAGTATAATGTAAATAAATTTTGCACCATAGAAGTCGCAATACTTTGCCATAGATCGCTGCTGAAGTTTAAAACATTATTCGATCAAAATCCTACACAAAAACTGTCTTTAAAAATATTCATTAAGTCCCTAGTCCTGATTGATGTTGTTATTAAAAACGGTATGTTATGCAATAATATGATTTAAAGTTTAAGCATTTACTTCATTATTAGTTATATTAGTGAAGAGCATTAACTCTCTTCACTAATATAACAAAACTCTTCTAAAAATTACCCTAAAGGTAATATGTAATCTGTTTAAAAGCAAAAAAAAATAAAATTACGTAAACTTGTTTCGTTGGGATGAGAGGGTGAGCTTTTAAAATTTTCTCCAAGTCACGCTGACCTGAACGAAATAAAGGAAATCCGTGTTTTTTACGTAGAACAAAAAAAATAATATACCTACGTGTAAGATACGTGTAACTGCACCGGTAATGGTCATTTTTATTACTGACTGTGAATTTAGTCAATGTTTTTTTTGCATGCTTTACAGTTTAAATTACGCATTGTATTACGTTTTATTTTTAAAAAAATCCATGTTAAAAATAGAATATCTCCCAAACTTACCTAACTTAAAATTTGGAAGGCTATTTTTCTTGTATTTTTAATGTTTAAATACTTAAAACGTTAGAACGTTTTAGAAAGTTGATTAAAATTTCGATTAGCATCTGTTTCTCCTTTAAAAAAATCACTGTGATGAGTATAACCTTGCATGAGACAAGTATCTCCGCCACTGATTTCATCGTTAGGCAACTATCCGTCACAGTAGGCACCTATCCCTTTTTTGAGAGGTCTATTAAAACGAAATTAGTTCAAAACCAATATTAATTATGTTTCCAAAAATAGGCTGATAGTAAAGTTGAAAGTGTTTTGATGTATAAATAGTATTATATTAATATTCAGTATTATGAAAAGTGGGAAGTATGGCTTTTACTCTGAGGTATTGAAAATTTTGTTAGTTACTATAGTGTCACTTGTGCAACAGATTAAAAAAACTGGAATAATATAAACGGTATGGTCCAGTCCAGCGCTGGACTGGATTACTGGGCTGGAATAATGTGAACCTTGTGTTGTGGCTTTTTGCTTTTATTTTGCCTTTGTTGGTAACAATATTTTGTTGGTAACAATATTTTTATCGTCACATCTGAAAAATATGACTACTCAACTCACTAATGGTACAAGTACGTAATGAGAAAGAGATATTTTAAAATGTATAAACAAATAATGAAAGACAATTATGAATTTCGCGAAAATCCCGCGATCATTATTATCGTTAAAGAATATGGAAATTACAGTTCATAAAAAGTAAGTATTCGCTGCTAATCGATGTACTGATTATATCAGATCAGATTCAGTTGATTAATGACTGTAGAGGCTACAGCGAAGCGAATATTTCATTACTAAGTGAATAATAAATTCAAATTACATTTCCTACGAAGCTTTTAATTGGATCAAGCATTGTATCGGAAAACGACTGGACCTGATAAATAATGTTTTTATTAAATAATATTAAGATCGATTAAGTCATTACACAGCCGAGCTGTAATAATTGTGAGGGAATTTGAATTTCATATTTGAATCTTGCTATGGAAGGGTCGGCGTTTCATTCTTCTTTGGAAAAAAAAAATTGATAAGCTTTAGAAGTACCTACCTACTTGAAGACGCAAAGACGTTTGCGTCGAGCTGTCCACCCTATAGTGATTAACAATGCAGTAGGTCCTTGTTCATAACTAAGCCCGCCGACTATTGATATCAAGAAGCACATATAATACTTCCGCGTTAGGATTTATAACATGATATAAAGATTTATATGAATATCATCATCTTTCGATTCTACCCATATTTTTAAATGACTTAACTATAAGTAATATAGTCAATAAGTAGTATATCTACCTATAGTTTTTAATACGGATAAATACCTACTAAAACTAGTACGTAACCGAACAAACTTTCCATATGTACTCGTATTTTGTTGCGGTCAACCACAAACAAAAAAATAAGTTATTCAATAAACTTAAAAGCTGTAAAAACTAATAATATTATAAATTACAATACATATCACATCGATCATGATTGCAATTTAATGTGTTAATGTGTTTATTAATTTATAATCATTATAATAAATATGATTTGACGATATACATATTGTATTATTCCATACAAATTTTAACAGAGCCCGTCTTTTATGTAAACAATCTGATCTGGCAGCAACTACTTAACTAAAAAGAAGTTTCAGAGATAGTTCTAACTTTCATGCTTGAGATTTGGCTGAAAAACTTCTAACACACTGTAAGCTTTAAAATACTTTGGTATATTTTGACATTTAGTGTATCTTGATGTCCTATCGGAATCATATCATATAAATTACTGTTTATTTTTTTGCGTTAGGTTCGGTAATTTCGCCACAGACCTTTAGGGATTTCCATTTCGTAGGTACTCGTGTATAAAGCCAACTGTGTTTGTCATGTGGGAAAACGTGTCGCCCGAGTAATCCAATATTATTTCGTTAGATTAGCTACAACATGCCATTGGAAAAGTAACATCTAATAACGATAGGAATAAATCGAAATGTAAAAAGGTATAGATAATATTTATACTCAAATAAAATAGGTAAGGATAACCGTTTACATGAAACTAATTTGTAAAGTTCAAACCACAACTTACGTTTCGTATCCGAATCTGTTACAGATTGGTTGTAGGTACCTACTTATTTACCCGAAGTAGGAAACAGTTTATCAGGGAAGCTTAGTTGAAGGTCGTTACACTTTATAGACGGTACGGAGGGAGAGGACAGACTAGTATCTTCCCAGTCGATTTTAAAGTTGAACATTTGGTATAGTCAGATCGTTTGTTGGGTGTGCTTTAACGCTCAGTGTTTTTTGCCCAGTTCTAGAACGTGAATTTCGCGCAGTCATCTTCCTTTGCGGTCGGTGTGTTAATTAAGGAGGCCATTGTTTCATTATAGTCTTCAACATAATGCCAGTCAATGTCAATAATGTCCTACTAAATTTTAGATATTTTCTGTTTTATCATTGTTTTTTTTTGATCCCGATTGCACTAACCGAATTGGTTATGATTCTGAACTTTCCGTTTGTTTTCCATTATTTTTTTGTAATGATAAACATCGAGCCGTATTTTAAAAGCTTTTATTTAACTTCACTTGTAGGAAGGTCCTGGAGATTTGCAATAAATATTTCAACCATTCCACTGAAGCTCGTAGAAATCTTGTTTCATTGCCAGTTGCAAGAAAGCAACTATTAACGTGAGTTACAAAATACAACTATGGTAATGTGTCTAACTGGGCTGGGATTCATGACATACCTAATCATTAGAATACTTATTTTATTCATGTATAATTAGAAACAAGTTTTGATTTATGTGAATAGTATTTATAGCTATCAATCAATCCAACCACCTAAATTGGGTCACCCTGATGCATCTATTTATCTACTTTAATGACTTTTCTAATAAAACGGAAAATAATATTTAATTTTAAATATAATAAAAAAATAGTAATGCAAGTTTTAAAATATACTGAATATTTTAAAGCTTATGTCTAATATCGGTGATATAATCATTATTTAGAGAAACTTACCTCAACGATGGCGAGGAGGTGCTTTATATAGTCAGCTTCTGTAGCGATGAGCTCGCGGATGACCGCTTGCCTTGCTTCCTCGTTCGGGTGTAACTCTGTAAAACGAAATCATGTTAGCAAACTAGTTTAAAAAGTGTTTCTAGTGACTAAAATACTAAGCGATTGTTACTATAACCTATCTACCTAAATATTTTTAGTTGTTTTGGACTGTATGTAGGTATAGCAGCTATTGTGTCGGCAGCTTTACCCGCTTTGGTATTAGTTATTGCTATACAAAGTATTCTATGTGTTACGAATTTATATGAAATTTGACATATAGTTTATTTATAACCTATAAATAAACTATATATCAAATTTCATATAAATTCGACTACATTTATGTATAAGACGTTTTTGCGTGATTGAGTAATAAAACTTTAAAACTATTTTTTTTTTATTAAACTTAATTAGCGCATCATTGTACAACGTCGGTGTTATCTAGCACTCAACTTAGGGTGACTTCCATTATACAATGTGTTGCGAAACAATAAATATATTCTACAATAAATTGCTTTTATTGTTTTTAGCTTCTAATGTCATAGACCCGCCTCGAAGTTTCGTTAATTTTATAGCCGTAGTATTAATAGTTGTTGTCGTAAAATTCTAAGTGGTTAACGAGAACTGTCTGTCGGCTGAAGACGTCTCGGTATTCATTGTCGATTAGGAAATAATTGCCTGTTTTCAAAAACCTACACATATAAATACAGTTGGATTGTTTGCTTGCAATAACACCTTGTCCAAGCCCACGCTCAGATGACGTTAACGCTTAACGTGCGTTCTGCTAATGCGTGTTTACAATTACCTACTTCCATAATGGTCTAGGCGTACACGTACCTACGTAAGCAATTGTCAACATGAGGTATCAAAATGCGCGTCATTGGTTAGTTATTTACACACTACAAGTACCCAACCAAAAATCTTTAAAATTTCTTTGTTTTTTTTTGTACCGCGTGACTTTCAGATTTGTACTGGCAATTAGGTAATATGGGATGTAACGAAGGCTACCTTTAATTGTGAAACTATTCAGGGTAGGTACCTTTTACGAGGAAATAAAATAAAAGTTTTTTTAAAAACGGTTTTAAAAATTTCCGCGTAGTCTTAGTCGTGAACTATAACAGAGCACGTATAGACGACCAAAAACTTCAACAATTTCTTTTAACAAATCCTCGTATTGTGCCCATACCTACATTCATTCCCTTTTATAATTAATACTGAAAAGGATACAGTATAAATGTAATGATCCTATTTTAAGCGGCTTTATTTAATTAGCCGTCGTATATAAAAGAACTAATTAACGCCTTTAAATCCACCCTGTCTAATTAGTTCAAGACTGGGGCAAAAAAGGAGATTAAAATATACCCAAAATTGTTTACATTGATTATATTATGCGTGATCTGAACGTTACCAAATGACAGCGAATGTACAGAAAAAACGGCTCTTCTCGTGCAACGCGTCTATCTACAACATCAAAGAAAAGTGTCGTCATATTTCAACAGCGAACTGTGTATGTTATCAGTGTTGCACCTAATGGTGCCATATTCAATTGCATTATTATTACTTAGTTGCAGGGTTTTTTCTTTCTTTATTCATTGATTATTAAACGAATGAAATGATAATAAACTGTTAGGGGTACTCTGATTTTGATAAAATTATAGTCTAGTAAGCCAGCAGCAGATCGACATGACTAAGATCCTCACGGGCGAAAATTTGAAAATACTTCAGAGAGTGGTATTATGAAGCTTCGTGAACGTCAACTGCGGTTCAGCCACGAATGCATAACCGGGTGGGTTATGCATTGGTATCTGAACTGCAGCTAAACCGAAGAGTTTCATGATACAACTCTCTGAAGCATTTTATAAGTTACCCGAGAGGAAATTACTGTTAAAATTTGTACGTGCCTCGGGGACTATTAGTGATATCTCAGTATCATGACCACATAACAGCCCTGGTATTTGACCACACCTTTCTTTTATACGTTGTATACACATCGCTCATAATATCTTGGATTAATAATATCTTCAATTAATCCTTAATCACATAAGATATCATATACCTACACATTTTGGATACAATTATTTAGTAGCATATACAACAACAAACAAACAAAATGATGAACGTGTGTATTTGAATAAATCCTACTTAACAGCGCCGCTGCCACCGCCTTACCTACTATAAGCCTTAATAAATACAATATTCTAACACAAGCTATACGCGTATATTTTATACTAGCTGTCCCGCGCAACTTCGTCTGCGTAAATTTTCCCGTTTTTGCAACATTTCTCCCCGTTTTTGCTGCTCCGCGAATATTGGTTGTAGCGTGATGTCATATAGCCTATAGCCTTCCTCGATAAATGGGCTATCCCACAGTGAAATATTTTTTTAATTCGGACCAGTAGTTCCTGAGATTACCGCGTTCAAACAAACAAATAAACAAACAAACTCTTCAGCTTTATAGTATTAGTATATATATGTTTGATATACACACACAATACCGAGAGAACCGAAGGTAACCGAAGCTAGACGTATGCACACTAGGACATCGTAAACGGACTAGAAATCAGAGATTCTTGACAAGACTTCTTCAACAAGGCTATCATTTGATTTTGACATTTGGAGGGTCAAATGAAAGTAAAAATGTCAGTTTTTTTACAGGTTCACGTTTAACGTGTAAAATCACAGAACAAATATGCTTTACGAGTGCAAAAATTACTTGAAATACGTGATAACTGGATATGAATAAGACTTTGTGATTCTAAGAAGAAAACTTGAAAGAAAATACACTCGAAACCGGCAACGAGACTTTATTATTCAAAGAATAAAATTAGAAAGGAAATAAACTTGAAACTGACATCGAGGCTTTGTGATTCGAAGAAGAAAACTTAAAATTAAATAAACTCGAAACTGAAAGAAAATATATTTGCAACTGGTAATTGCACAGAATGAGCAAGCCATCCCCCGTGCCGAGTAATATCGGCGGGAAGGGAAAAAAGAGCTTATACTTGTGTAACAAGTATAACAACAACGGCCATTTGTCGTGTGTCAAAAAGGTTCACAGGACAGTCATTACAATCGGCATTTGAAATTGCTATCATTTTGTACAGGGTAGCCACTTTGATTATATAATGTCTAGATTCCTAATCCGGCATCTTAAATTGAAGCAAAGAACTGTCAAAAAGTACGGTCAAATTGACGTACTTTTTGAGAGGTAAGAAGACTCCTATCAGATGTTCTAGCCATAGTTATTCTTCTGCGCCATTTTAAACGAGTCTCAAACCTCAAAAATAGTAGCTTCATATTTTTTTATAGGATTACTGAGGGAATGCTCCATCTAGACATTATATAATCAAAGGGTAGCCAGTCTAGCCTACTAGTACTATAGAGATAAGTATTCTTGTCCGCGAACGATGTCTATATATGTATATGTACGTTGCTCGAGCAAAATGGGTATGCAAGTAACTTCTACAGTGTTGTTTGGATACACATTTGTAAATGGTATAGAATATTATGTAAGTATCTAAGTAAGAACCCGTTGAATCATTTAGACAGACAAAAAATCGCCATGTCTTCGAGTCGAACATCTGTAACATTGTAATCGATTTTAGAAAGCTTTCGTAATACTCGAGTCAACAAACAAACAGAATGAATATTATGCAAAGCGGTCGGGATGTTCGTTCTGTGCGGATCTCATTGGGAAAGTCTCATCTACATAAAGGTTCGACCTGCAGGCCGAGGCTGAGGCCACAACATGACGATAAGAACTTTCTTTCGGCTCGATTATTGTGATATTTAACGATAATGGTGCACTAAAGTAGGGTTGTTTAGTTTGTAAGTTACAGCTTACTTACTATAAAATAAATAAAGTATATCCAGAAACTATAACAGAAAGATTTGGTCAGATTCAATAGTAGATAAATATGCTATAAGCGATGCCAAATGCACCTCCCCAGTTAAAAAATCTGATAGCATAATTATGGAATCTAAGTTTTTTCTGATAAATAATTAAGTAATTCAGAATATCGCGAAATTTTCGGGTACTCAGATTTCAATAAAATTAGGTATAACTTGTGTGTATTATGGGTACATAACAACCCTTTCATTTGTCTACACCTGTCAGTTACACGATGTATACCTACTAATATTATAAAGAAGAAAGATTTATTTGTATATATTTTGGACCATCTTAGAAACTATTGACTGATTACAATGACATTTAACAAAAGCGTTCCTAACTTAAAATTTGGGTAGGATATAGTTAGACACTTTAACGCAAGGTACTTGACCTGAAGTCGTAAGTCAAATGTATTTATAGACGTATGGCGAATGGCATTGCGAGTTTCACCCTGACTGGTGAAAGAACTCATAAACAAGTCGTGTTTTATTCTAGAATTCATTTCAATCACCATATATTATGTAAAGTAACTTTTCTTCAAAAACAAGGTCGATAATTCAAAAACCATTAAGCAATTCACATAGCCGCATATAATGTGAAACCCTGCTCGTGTATTCTAATGATTCTTTACGGTATACATATAAAAATGAATATGGCGGTTGTTCCGGCTGGAGAGCGGATTTCCGCTACCTAACTTAGTATTTATAGATGCTTGTATTCGGGAGCCCAATGCGTAGGGTTCGGGCTAAAAGGGCACGCTTCGCAAAAAACTAAATTCATGTTTTTATACGTTTTATTACGAGAACATATTAAATGCTTAGGTATTCATCGAATATTAAGTGGCTAAATGCTTTTATCAAATTGAATTTGATATTATTATTTAGAATTTTTTAATATACTAGCTGATCTGCGCAACTTCGTCACTGTCATTTTTCATTATTGCTCCGCCCCTATTGGTCATAGCGTAATGTTATGCCTAAAACCTTTCTCGATAACTGGCTATCCAACACTAAAATTATTTTTTCAATCCGAACCAGTAATTCCTGAGATTATCAGGTTAACAAACTCTTCAGCTTTTTAATATTAGTATAGATTAGACTAGAAGTTTTTTATTAAATTTGACTTGTATGTCCAGGAATTTTGTAATAGTTGTTTCACCCACTTCTATTGAAGCTATCGTGAGTTTGCACGCTATAAAAGCTTTTTTTGTAAATAAAGCTTATTTTCTGGATCTACCTTCCCGAAAGTTTGTTCTAAAGCTAAGTATCACTCAATAGGGGTACAATTAATCTATACTATTATTATAAAGAGGAAATATTTTTAGTATTTTTGTATGTAACGAATAAACTTTAAAACTACTAGACTGATTGCAAAAATTCTTTCACCGTTGAGAAGCTATACTATCCCAGGGTGACATAGGTTACTTTTTATCCCTGTATTCCCACGGGAACGGCAACTACGCGGGTGAAGCGTCGGGGCGTCCGCTAGCAATATATAGTTTAGATATTCTGACCGAAATAAACGATTTCAAGGTTGGCATTGCTATTTATTTCCTAAGATTTATATTCCTCGATAGCATATCAAAAAAGTAGGTGGCCTTCTAAAGAGTGTTAAAACACATTTATCGATCGATATGCGAATACTGTTTGCATGGATATCGATCGGTAGGTAGAACCTTGGATCTGGGGCAATAGCTCATCGGTCGAAGGCGTTGAAGATTAAAAACTTTACAGTACTCGTTACATTAGCTTGATTGAAGTACGTACGTTTTTCTCAAAGAACTACAGTTGTATAGTACTTAGAAAAAGGGCTTTGTGAATATTATTTTGCACTAGCCAGCCTTACTGTTTTTTGTATTTTAACTTTTGACAAAAAACAGTAATGTAACAAGTTTATCGCGTGTTTCTGTTTGTATATATATGTCATTGTAGTTTATTTGAAAGCAGGTTTTTTATAAGAAATCTAATTCTCGGAATGGTTTTTAGCTTTGTTCGATGATAATCGGTTCGGTCGATTGAAAGACAATCAATTTATTTTTGTTTTTTAGAACAATTGTAAAACTTTTTTAATGTATTTGATGTTTTTATAGGTATGTTTTCTCATAGCAAGACAGCTCTAACCTTTTCGGTGATTTATAAAGTGATAGTTCTCGAGCTCCCCATATTCTATCGTTAGATATCTTTCTTGTATTCAGATTGAGGCGATAATATGACGTCAGGGTTCGGCCGAACCCTCGTGACCCTCAAAGTAAGAGAGCTCAAACCCTTAACAACTTTGATATTTTCTTTATGACTGACCCCGTTATTTTATAGAAATAGTGTCGAGTTATGTTTGAAGAAACGCATTTTATCATAATAAAAATACAATGTATGTTCTGCATATATGCGAAATGTGTGTCTGTCTATTACCTATTAAATAAAGTGTATAAGTATATATTCAACAGTTTTCCCGGCTGTTATTTTAATAAATGCCTAGAATAGGGGTTCAAAAATAATACTGAGTTTTAAAATGACAATTCCTTTTGGGATCATCTCATATGGGATTGTTAACGACTTTAAGATTGTTAGTAATATCTAATACCTATAAACGAGCAATTATTGTATATATATAATCTGAATCTCGGCAACGGCTCCAATGATTTTAATGAAATTTATTACGCAGGGGTTTTGGGGACGATAAATCGATCTAGCTAGGTTTCATTATTAGAAAACATCGTTTAAAAAAAATATCGAGCAAGGCTCGATATTTTTATCATCCAGGTACTTTCGTTTATGTGAGCATTAGTACCTATTTAATTTCAAAATTATTCCAGTTATTTTAGCCAGTGCTAAATAGGATTGAAAAATATATCATATGAAACTGTCATTATAGAGAAGTAGATACTACTGACGTGAATGTAAATTAGATTGACAAGTTAATCCTTTATTGCATAGAAGTCAAAGCGATAGGCAATCCAGAAGTTTCTGTCATGATCTTATTAGATTAGAAGTCTAAAGATTAGAAGTCTGTCACACTTTGTAACCAAATTAAAGTTTAACAAACTTACTAAAGTTCACTGAAGGCCGCGGTTCAATTAATTTACTTAAAATATTCGGTCTAAAACCAGTCGAGAAAAATACTCGTGGAAATAATGAGCTCAGTTCGTAATTTACCTGAGCTAAGTTAAAAGAAATGGATGGTGAAGTATTTGTTACTGTTGTGTCCCAAACGTTATGATTGATGAGAGGCTCTCGTGGGTGGGGTACAGATTGCGGCGAGCAGCTGCGACCCGCCCGGTCCTCCCACGCTTTAAACGTTCAGGTTGGAAGAGAGGCCAGTTTAGGACGTGACGCAGGTTGGAGAGCAATAGCACCGTGTGTCACGAGTTGCTGGGGTCACGTTTGTGGCACAATACGTATAGAAGACCGGCTCCCTATGACCTTCGAAAACAGGCCCACGGATACATAGACGTGCAAGTACAGAGATATAGTTCGAAAGCCAACTGAAACTTTGCACATTAAAAATCGAGATCGTCATACATGCGGGTCTATATGTGCCTGGATTTGTTGTTGATCTGTAAACCAGCCGTCTGTACCCATGTATTTCGTGTCTGTAGTTTGCACAGGAGTGGCGTGAAGCCGGCCAGCGTTGCGTGCGAGACTCCTCGCGTGTCTCTAATCAACGTGATCGATGGCAACACACAAATATTGCTCATTTCAATAAACATGAAATCAGCCATAACATCTAAAGATTTGTACTTTGGTTATTATTGCAATCTTAATTTGTTCTGTTTTCATAATGGATAAGAATTCCTATTGTTTGCAGGCAAAGTGTGAGAGACCGCCTTGCATTCGGGTATTGTTATTCAACATTTATAGGTTTTAAGCCAGATATTATTTACTGGCAGGAAGCTGATCTTGTAGAGTTAATACGATAGATAAATGACACCTAAACACATCTATAAGAATGTTTGTGTGTTATGGATTATATCTGAAACTACAGGGTCGGTATCTGGTAAATTGGTTTTTAAGACAAATCAGTACCTTTAAACATCATAATGATACGCTTCATAGGTGCCAGTTTATATGAAATAAACAGTTATGATATCATAACTGCGGATCGCTAGAACATTTACTTTTAGTATTTGTTTTGATGATTTTACACGTTAAATGGTGGAGTACACTTAAAGTCGTACTATTGTCCAATTAGTGGAATATAATTAGATAGGTATATTTAAGCAATCATCTACCCAAGCAAAAATATCTATTTAACAAATGAATAACAATTAAAATACTCTAAAACAATTTAAAGCTTCCTAACAAGTATGATTTAACATTGCAATTACAAAAACGGGATAAAATGTCGGTTGCTTTTTGTTCGTTTTAAACCGTGTTGCTCGCTTCAGTCAGAGTGTCGCGATGACAACCCTTTGCAAACACAATTTTAACAAGTATTTTTTATGAAAGTTTGCTGCTATTTCAACTTGACAATAGCCGTGAAAAAATTCTGCAGCAATCAGTACATTTATAAAAGCAAAGAATGAGGTGAATAATTGACCAGCTTTAAATCATTTCATTGTAATTACTTAGATAATTGGCCTGGTTATCAGTCACCGTGAACAATAAACCATCGTACGGTCGAAGTAAGGAGGGGCGTGGAGGTGTGGTGTTCCAAGGCGTTCACTCCGCTCCAATCAATTCACCCAAATTCTTTGCATATTGTGTTCGCCGCTTTCCAAATATTTGGACGCATTAATATGTGTACTAAAACCCGGCGAAGTGCGAGTCCGAATCGCGCACCGATTGTTCCGTACAAACTTATAGGTGTGTAAATAGTTCGTCCGTCCTGGGAATATAATAAATCTATACATTAAAACAATATTGAAAGATTTTTCAAAACTTTAGGCTCAATAGGTTCGCATACGAGAGAGGAGAAAGTGGGAGAGTGGGGAGAAGATTTCTCATTCTCTAGTTTAATACTGCTTATATTAAACTTGTAAAAAAAATGAGACCTTTAAAACATTTAGGTAAAGTATTCGTGTTTGGGTCACAGAAACACCAACTGTTGGATAAAGATAAAAATTAAATGTAGAAGTTTAAAATTTTGACCTATTCCATCATTAAAATCTTTTCCCAATTCTCATCTTAACCGGTCCAGTAGATGCATGCAAATTTAATAGGCTGCGACATTCGAAAAGTCAGAATCACGAGTGGGACTTTAAGGGTTTCGGTTTTATTGTTTTAAGGTACGGAATCCTAAGAGGACGAAGTAATTCATAACTTTGTTATTTTAGATATTTAAATATTAAATTTGTGTAGGTATGTCATAACTTTGTTCATTATAAAATGTGACGTTAAGTATATAAGCTTAATGTACTTTCATGAGAATCTGATATTAGAAATATGTGATCAGCCGTATCAAATACTTAGCAAAAAATTATTTAAAAATAAATTTGTTTTATAAAAAGCGACGTCTCATGTTACATTTAATAATGTCTTGGGTGGCAAAAACATCTTGTGTATGTGTGTGTAGTAGTAGTCAATAAAACCGTAGAGGTCGTAGCCAAGTTGCCCGTAGCAGCGTAGAGGTATCTACAGAGCTACGAGGGCATATTCACGCGATATGAACATAACACTATTATGTTGTAAAACATAAATCACTGTTATCTACTTACTGTCTTTAAAAAAAGTTGACTGACACAAATTGAAGAACTGACAAGGCTATTTACTCTGAAATCATAGCTTTCAATCCCGTGTAACTTTAGTGATTTAATTTATCGAGTCTCAATTTTAAAAGGTTGAAATCACACATATTATTCATAGCGGGATAACGTACCGCTATATAAGCGATCATATGAAAACGGCCACTCTAATAAATATAACACTCTACAGTATTACTAGCTACATATACGATGTGGTACATTTGCACGTAGTTCCCGATCGGAAAGGATTTTATTAGTTTTGTGGCCCAACGAACGCAAATTGATGGTTATATTACAATTTGAGTTTTTGCTTTATGCCTATTTCCCTTGGTCACGACATAACTAAAGAACGACTTTACCGATTTCAACCATTCTTTTTTTAAATTTTCTAATACTTTGTAGAAAGTTCTTACGTAAAAACTCTACAAAGTTCGCCAGGACAGCTAGTAGGTTACACATTTCTGTCTATAATTACTCGTTTTAAATGAAAGTGTGGAGGGCGAGGTGTTTACCCTTAACATAATTCTTCTTTTTCTTAGCTTTTCAGCGTTTATATATATAATCTGAATCTCGGCAACGACTTCAGCGATTTTCAGGAAATTTTGTATGCAGGGGGTTTCGGGGGCGATAAATCGATCTAGCAAGGTTTCTATTTAGAAATCGTCGTTAAAAAAAATAAAGGTCATCCAGGTACTATTATATTAATGAGGCCCAATCGCAACAAAATAAACGTTCTTTCTTTATTTATTTCTTTCTTTCTTTCAAATCCAAGAGAGTATGTGACTGTGCCTAGTGGGTCACAGCCCAGTTAACGTTGGGAACATGTAGCAAAATATTTTTCTGCTTCTGTTACATGTATGGAGTGCCCCCTTAAAAAATATTTATTTTTATTGTTTAGCTAGCAAACTAAGTAGCGGCTTCTACACGACACCTTTTTACCAAATTTCATCAATATTCATTGAGTAGTTTTTGACTAAAATGCCTGTGACATACGGACGGACAGATAGACAGACAAACGGACATGACGAAACTATAAGGGTTCCGTTTTTGCCATTTTGGCCACGAAACCCTAAAAAGAACCTACAGCTACTGCGTCATACAAACTTTTCTATTCGAGGCAAACCATCGATTTTCCAGTACAATAACAACATAAGAGGCAAATATTTCATTTATTCATATTGATTCGATCCTAATTTTGAAATATCTAATTTAAAATGTGAAACAGATTTATAGATATGTCTTATCTTTTTACACTTGTTCTTTTAATGTGGATTTACTACTTAAAATTGCTCCTGTATGTACACAACGATCGCGTATTTATTTTTGGCTTTAACTTACACTATTCCAACAAAAACGTCCTACTAATTTATTGAACTAAAAATGTATATACCTAACCTTTGTCACTCCTACAATTGGACGAATCCAATGACACCTTACATGATTAAATCCGTCAACCCGTCTGGGTTGTGGAACGTTCCAAAGAAATAATAATAATATATCTTGGGACAAATCACACAACGGCATCTGATCTCAAACAGAGCTTGTAGAATGGCAATCAGACCACTAGTAAACATTATTACACCCAGACACAAAATAAACAGTTAATAAGTTTTTTCTTGGGCGGGGATCAAACCCACGACCCTGGCTTAATAGTCAGGGTCATTAACCAATAGACCAAGGCCTCTCAAATGGACATACATTCGTTCGAAAATCAGAGTAGTCTGGGACCTTACTTCTAACGTAGTCGGGAAAAATGATATGAAGTGTAGACATATGTTGGTATGAAATGGGAATATAAAAGATTTAAACTATTTCTAAGGTATACCGAAGTCGTAAGTTTTACGCGTCACTATTTTTATACATATCGTATTACTATCGATAAGCGAGCAGCTGTCACTGTTATATCAGAATTATTGCCTATTCTTCGTGTGTTCTATACTATAGCTTCGTGTAACAACTGATTCAAACAAAGTTTTGCATACAATAAGAATTCCTTATATTTGAAATCAGTTGATAAGGTTTTGTTTATTTAAGTTTAGGGAAATAAGTAACTCTATAAATAAGATAGGTACACTATGATGCTTCGACGAATGTTTCGGCAACCCAGAAGAGATTTTCCTGGCACCACAGAACGAGGAAAGCCAACCCTAAATAACGGGAAATACCTAAGACGAAGAGGCCCTTCGATGCCCGTGCAATGTTAATTTAAAAAATAAACGATATAAATATGTCTACGTGTAAATATATGCATGTACGATAGATGTAAGCGTATAAAACTGCTTAGTTTTCGAACAAACTATTATAATTAAGTCTACTAACAAATTTAAATTTCACGCGTAAGAACATAAGGTTCAATACTGAATTCGTTTTATTTCTTTGGCTGTATGTATAGCTGTTATTATACATATGTGAGCGGGTCACGAATACCAATCAATCTTCTAACGTCTGCTGTGAGTTTCCCACAAGATCTATTGATGCTTTTTTCTTATATTAGTTTTCTTACCTATAAACATACTGACCTGTTTCAAGATCAATGAATTGAAAGCTAGAATTTATCAATTTATGCTTAAACTAGTTGACCCACGTAACTTCGTCCGTGTCAATTTTCCCGGTTTTGCAATATTTTAGCGTGATGTTATATAGCCTAGCCTTTACACTATTTTTTTTTCTATTTAAACCGGTAGTTCTATAATTTATGGCGTTCAACCAAACAAACAAACTGTTAAGCTATATAATACTAGCTAACCCGCGCAACTTCGTATGCGTTAATTTTCCCGGTTTTTGCAACATTTAACTTCCTCGATAAATGGGCTATCCAATAGTGAAATATATTTTTTAATTCGGGCCCGTAGTTCTTAAGATTATCGCGTTCAAACAAGCAAACTCTTCAGCTTTAAAATATTAGTAGTAGTAGGTTATATCTATCTATCTAATCTATCTAATATATATAAATCTCCTGTCACGATGTTTGTCCGCGATGGACTCCTAAACCGCTTAACAGATTTCGTTCAAATTTGCACGTACTATGCAGTTTGGTCCAACTTGAGAGATAGGATAGCTTATATTTAAATTAATAGTCGCAATTACTAAAAAAATGAGGGATCCCATGACCACTCGTGCGAAGCCGGGACGGGCCGCTAGTAATATTATATAGTATAGATTTACTTTAAGGAACCGAAGCAAGGTGTGTAGTTTAATGTGTATTTGCTTGTAATACATGGAGGTATAACATTGTCCACCATTTGAAATCGATACTATTCATTGGTCATACTAACGTTTAGACTGTTTTAAAGCGGATTTTTTCGTTGAAATACTTGTTTAATTAGGACGGCTATTAGCTTTGTTTGATGAAAATCCATTTTGAAGATTTAATAAATTTTTGTTAGGACGACTAGTCTGCTATTAAGATTCCGATTTAAAGAGAGAGTTTTAGTGTAGTTAGATATATTTTGATAATAATGATTAGATAAAATAGACGATGACTTATGGGGAGTCATCAACTATTTCATATTCGTCATTCTAAAATATTCCTTTGTTGCTGATGTTTGAAGGAGGAACATAGGCTGATTCTGTTGTGAACTCGTAAACTTTTCTAAAAGAATGATTAACCGTGCGAATCATAATATTTTGGGCGACAAAAATAATAAAGATCGAAAGATTGAGAACCGTAATATACTGCTTACATTTTAATGCACTAAATCGATTTCGTTAGGTTAGGTTAGAACTGTGACCCCCTACGTTAAAGGCGAGCGAGCGAAGCGAGCGTGCCGTGGCAGCGGCCGCCCAGTGCTTTATATTCGCTTGTTTAAATATTACCCCCTTAAATATTACACGAGATTTATTTCTCAATCTTTTCTAATATATGTGTAAAAATCATTAAAGTTTAACATCAGATACAACACACGTTTTAAAATCAATTGTGGTATTAAAAATAACTCACGTTTATTGCATCTAGATATTATTTATTATAATTATGTCGATGTTTTTTTGTATGTAAGTATCATAGGTGACATTTGAGACAAAGTACCTAATGGACATAATCGATCGCCGTCAGGGCGAGGGGTACCTACTTACATTACAATATTGTAATGGATCGGATAAACCTAAGATAAGACTATATTCCAGAACACGGATAGTAATATTAAGTTTTATTACGAATCCAACAATAAAAATGTACCTAAAACTTACCCCCGTATTTATAAACGAGTAATAGCAATTACTTAAGTAAAAGTAATTACTTAAGCAACAGTTTCTATTTTATAGTCAAGAAAATGAGTGAAGTAAGAAACGTCAAACGTTAGAATACTTAGCCAAGCAATAGTCACCGATATCGTTACTTGAGTAATAGCTTTAATTAAGAATTTTATGGAGAGGTTATTTTTCTTAACAGATATTTTAAAAATATGTAAGGTTTGGAAAATAAAAACAATTTATTTGGCGCTATGCCAGCCAGTGGGTAAATAATACAATAATAATAATAATATAACATTTATTTTAGTCATTTTTGGCCCACAGAAATCTATACCTTGCCGACTTACTTGTCAGTATAATACAATAAGTGAAGTGCTAGTAAACGTAATTACAACTTAAAACCACTATATATTAAAACTATATCAGTAGGTACGCTTCACTCCCTCATAAGTACTATGCGTCGCGACTCCAGAATCTGCACCCTCGTCTTGTAGAGGAACTTCTGGTACGTGTCGGCGCGAGATGTACACCGGCGTGTTCGGCGCCGCGGCGCACAGAGTTCCCTTAGCTTAGCTTTGCCGCAGCGGTTCTTGATGGTTGGCTGTCGGCGCTTCATTCCTTGCACCGTCACAAAACCATCTTTTGTATCTTCTTTATCTCTGTTCGTTGTACTATCCGGGTAATGCTTGACAGGGGCTTCTAGCTACACTGACAAAATCTATATCAGTCCCTTGCTTGTCCCGGTGAAATCTCATTGAGATATCACTGGGACAAGCAATGCAGTCGACACAACGGGGTGGCTGACCCCGGCCTTAGGCTTGCGGGCTTTCAACCATTATAAAATACACCCTTGCTACATATATTATAGTGCCTGTATTTAACCAACAAAACTTCCTTTAAATAAAACAGTAAAACACAGGTGATATCTTCAGTGATTAACATTTCATTTCCAATAAATTGTTTAAAATATTGTTATAACAATAACTTTTATAATTAATTATCTCTCTTAAATTCGAGAATCTATATCAATAAATATTAAATAATATTAGTGACATTTCTAGGGCGACGTCAAGCGAGTTTTATGACGCTAAATTAAAAATAAGTTCTGCAAAAATACTTTATATACGTGTGACGGACTATTTCATTTGGTAGCATTACTATTCAATTATGTTGCATTTCGTTACATTCAGAAAACTAAAATTGAAGAATATCGATAAAATCAAAATTTGGTCTGATTAATTTCTGTATTATTAATTTTTAAAGTTTTAAAATTTTTAGCTATTTTAGCTTGTCGTAATATATTTTTAATAATAATAATAATCTATTTTGCAAATTTAATAAAATCTTGTTTATGAAATGGAACGTTTTTTGCGGCTCACCGGTTGCTAAGTAATAAGTAATACTTGGTTAGTTTGCTCAAGGAAGTAAAGAATATTTCTTGTCTATAAAATAGATTTTTCTAAGTAATTACTTTAAGAACTAGCCATGTCTCAATGAAGTAATTGCTAAGTAATAAGTAATTACTCGTTTATAAATACGGGGGTTAGTACTGGAAAACTGAATGTATAGATTCCGGAAATATTACTTATGGATAATGTTCCTATAGAATAATAACAATATTTACAATATTATCAAGACTAGCGGTCACTTATTAGTTCATTAAATTGTCAAGGGTACAGGTACCTGTACTAGAAACTCTCTTAAATATATATTCATATATTTTAATATAGAAACTCAATCAGCCAATCTGTCGAAACAGTAACATAAACAGTGAATATATAATTTTAACTTATACACATATGAATTACTATAAGCATTTCTTCCCAAATTAAACTTTGTTTTCAAAGTTCATTAAAATCTAATGTGTAAAATCAATGTTCAATGCGTAATGGAATGATACTTCTTGATTTTTAACTTTAATGTGACGTCAATGACGCCATATTGTTAAAAAACCTTTCGGTGATTATTGATAATTGGCTATTTTTTTAAGAACAAGAGATCGTCAAATAGTAATGACCAAAGTAAATAATATAATAAACAATTTAAGAGACTAAGTTTGTGGTTTATTTAATAACTTATAAGGTATTAATAAAATGAAGGCTATTCAACTCTAACAGCATTCGTTATGAGAAAATGACAAATAAGTGGAACTCTTTATTATGTATTTATAAGATTTTTCTTTCTAGTTCGTTTTGGATGGTTTTCTCAACCGTTAAAAGGAATGGTAGAGTACAGACTTTTTGTGCGCTCGTGTACTTACGCGTACAATAAGTTTGCCAGGCGCTCAAACATTCTTTAGCAGACATGTCACAGATTCAAAAACATGATATACATCTTCGTTTCATCTGGCCCGTTCTTAACGATGACAGACTACCGCAGATTAAAGTATGCGCCGATTCGCTAGTGTGTAATGATAGAAACAAATATTTCATTTTTTGTGCACCTTTGTGCCTCTCGGCGCAGTGTAGTCTGTCAAAATAACGAGGATATTTTGTGCTTCAGACTTTTTTCGTCGTTTACGCTCTGCATGTAATTCTATTCGTTTTCGAAGGTTTCGTTTTTATACCCTCAAATGCAACATAAATACCTAGTCTGCTGTTTGTGTTGAGGCAAAGTTATATAAAACATTAAAGCTGTAACACTAAGATTTTTTAAACTACAATATTGATATATTATGTATAAGATAAAAGTATAAAATCAAAGTATGAAGTAGTATTCAGTTAAAGTTTAAGTAGATGTTGTAGTGTATAGTTAAGTAATTCAATATCATATGATAATAATAATATAATTTTTGACCATGGATGTATATTCTTTAATCTTGTTTACTATTTTAATTATGCCTCGACTTATTATCTTCAGAGTACATGGAGAATGCCATCAAAACGCAGTTCCAGCATTAAAAACCGAGTGGGTTTGGTATGTCCTACAGTGTACCTATATCTTATTGACTTAAAATTTTTTACATCAACTCCTATACCTATACACGTATTGATAATACGACGGTGCCGTTTTTACTTCACTTTTATTTGTTTTAAATTGGTTATTTCATTACTTTAATAAATCTGTGTTATCATATTCTAGCTGCACCATTTAATATATAGGCTCGGCGGTTGTGTTTACATGTAGAAGTGGAAATCGGTCTGTGTGTCTAGCCGAGTTGGGTGGTCCTATTATTATTATTATAAATAAAAAGGATTAAATTTGGCAAACAGAATTTAACATATTCTTTATAGCGATAACCAACACCTATGCGGGTGAAGTGCTTATGATTTAAACGAGAACTACAAAATAAATATTTCTCTATTTTTTGTAGTAAGCGACGAGAGTGACATTTTTGCTGTCGATGCAATGGTCAAACGAATATAAAAACTGACTATAGCTTCACGTTACAAAAATGATGACGCGGCAATATTAAAGTGGCGTTAAAATCTAATAATATGTCAAGTACTCACTTTTCCAATCGAAGTAATCTTCCAAGTTCTTTGGTTTTTCGGCCCATAGCAGGTATGAAAATGCTTCATCGGGAATCGAAGCGATCTGGAATCCTTTTAGAGGTGGGAGTCCATTTCTTTGGAAATCGTTGAGGCGTGCTGTCATCTCAAAGTTTGCCTAAAATAAATACTTGCAATGGTTAATTTTGGCGTCATTTCAAAATAGCTCATAGCTACACAACATAAAATTTTGAACAACATTTTATAATTAAACTCTAACACACCCAAGATCACGGCAAAGGGTCGTTTGCAAGTTTACAAAAAAAAACTTAGTTTGATTATAAAACGAATTTTACTTATTAGATTAGGATTTATTAACACATAAACTAAAAGGAAGCTCGAGAATCCTTATTTCAAAGGATTACGTTAACAGTTTTTCGGCTTCCCCGTCTTTTCTCATTTTTATTTAGAGAGAAAAAGTATTTTGTTTGGATAACGCTGCACAGAAGACAAATTTTCTATCCGAACAAAACTCCTTGGAATAGTTTTAAGAAACCATTTATTTGTTCAACTTTTAAGACATAATTTATTTTTTTACAACTTTAGATTGAAAGTATAGATTCGCGTAATGACTAAACGAACAATCTTGGTTAAGTATATAAAATTAAGCATTGCATCAGCTGCCGTGATCTATAAATAGGTACTTTGCAAAAAAATACATGCTATATTAAGCTACTGTACAAAATAATACACAACACCGTTCCACGAAAATAATTTTGTAAGATTAATAATTTTACATGCTGTTCCACATCCTATAAAAATTCAGCCTGTGTAAAGACCTAATTTTATATGCATGCAACGGTAGTAGCTATGTATGGATAAATCTGATTTACCTAACTCAGACCAGACTGTTTTATAAATGCCTTTGTGGTTAAACAGAAAAATCAGTCAGCTTCACTGTTTAATTAATAGGCATCTCATACGTCTTAGTTGTCAATACTTGGAGGATTGGGTTATTTGATTCGGAATTTATTGAATGTGACGGATTGACACAGAAAGCTTACCTTCAGATTTAAGTTCTGCATATTCATCGATTCTTAATTAAGCGTTTACTTACTCAAACATTGTTACCCATAATATGTCTATGACACATTGTTCGTGTCAGTACTAATACTCTACGTAGAATTTGTTAGAAGTCAATTCTCAAGCAAATAAAGGACTTTTTGATTAAACATTGAGGCCCATTGTGGCGAAGTGGTTATTTGACATCGGTACAGGTTACGAATTAAAATATAGCCTAGTAATGAAAGGCACCGGAGCGGTTGGAGACATTTTTCTGCTCCAAATAATAGGTTCATTTATTTTTTCTCCGGAGACTAATCTCGTCGATTTTTATATTGAGTTTATTTACTACACAAATGGGACTAAATTACTTATAAAAAAGGTATCTTGCTTCGAATGAGTACCTCTCCTCCCCCTCTTAATACTGTAGAAGGTAAATTTAAAGATATATTGATGTACACATCAATATCATATATGTAACCTAAGTTACTTGAAATGGCTGCGTTGTATCATGCTTGATTTATGTCTCGTTTTAATTTACCCACATTTCTAAGAAGCACATTTTTGTTTCGGAATTAGATGTTAACTTATTTGTTTGCTGGTTTGAAATGACTCAACATTTTTTTGATTAGAAAAGAAATTAAGAACTTAATAAAAATATTGCGGAAAATCTTGATACGATTCATTATTTTTAAGAGTGACGGAAAAGAGGCTGGTCTTTTGTAGGATAATTAAAAAATCTGCTGCGACACTTTGACTTTTAGAATTTTTTCGGTACCCCACTTTTTTGCCGTCAAGAGTAGCGCAAGGAGGATCCTTCCGAAGTTATTTAATATCGAGGGCATCGCTAAACCAGCCGCCCTCAGCCCACTTTTGTGTACGACAGAGCTTTATCTCGGCTGATTTTAGTGAGGCGGTTTCGTTTATATCACAAAGGTTTTACCTAAAGTAATAGCATCATACTTGAGATGTTATGTGGCTCCATTAGTACATTTGGGATAGATAGGAGTACTAACATAGCAACAGATTCAATTGATAAAATTAAAATACTACTTTTAAGATTGTACCGCCCAACAACGCGACTGTTCAATATTGTACACTTTCACAAATTTAATGTAACAAAGAAATATAATGCCATCATGTATTATGATCTATTATCAAATGAGCATACAATGCCCTGTAGGGAAAAAGTATGCGAAAATAGGGCGAAAGTTAAAAACTCGATAATTGGTAGGAATTATTGAACTGTCTTGATATCTGCAATCATTTTTATTAGATACAAATTGGAAGATACTAATTCACTACTCAGTAATAACAAAATGGGTTTTAAAGTAATTATAAAATATACACAATTAATGAGCCTCTAGTGTAATATTAAAATAATTTAATTAGGATTTGTACGTGTGCCATTAACGGCTAGATTAGGCAAATGGGATTTTTTTTTGGAAACGAAATGAATAAACAGATGTTTTATCAAAAACGTTATATCCAATTACGACAAAGTTTTTAGACTGTTTCAAAGCTGTTTGTGCCTCACAGACCAGAGATTAGAACAGATTGCTATAGTAGGTAACTCTATAATGTTGTAAAATTGTAATAATAGTCGGCTGTATTGTTCGTTACAGAATTAACTTTTTTTAGAGAGTATTTAACTTACATATGTTTGCAGTCATATTAATTAGGCAATTAATATAACTGCAAAAATGTGTAATTTTATCATTGAAAGCTATCTATATTTTTGATGATTTTTATTTACTTATATATCAACAAAAAAACGATAAGCGATACGGTGGAACATACGTAAATACGAACATACATTAAAACATCAATAGACTGTTAAAATCATTACCCTTCCTTTTTTGCCTCGCTGTAGTCGGTAAAAAAAAAAGAAAAATCATTAGCTAGTTTAAATGCTATTATATAATTATGTATTATAAATAAATAAGTATAAGGTTAAGCAAAAAAATAAAAGCTCCCGGTGTGCCCCCGGCTCTATTTGCGCCAGTCGCTAATAAATTGAGAGGGGAAGTAAGAACTGATTTTTTCGAGGCCGATAGATTTATAAATTAATAAAAAAGATAGATTGCGTTATTCAGAACCTCTGTAGATACTATAAAATTAATCTATTTATAGGATAAGGAGTAAAATAAGAGTAATGGCATGTGGATAATGTCTATAGTATTAAACGTTAGCAGTGAAGTTTTAACTTAACAAAGAGAGACCTTTTCATATTAAAAAATGCAGTTCTATAGAGCAATATTACACTACGTGCATTTAATGAATGATTATGTTTATTTATCTTCATATTCTTGATAATTTCTGTATACGTATTAATTTGCTATTGCTAAAGACAATGAAAATATGCGCGAACCAAATTTTCAACCTTATTTTTTTTTAAGTAGATTTAGGGAGGGATCCCACCACCCACTCTGAATCACCACGTTGGACTAGTAAGTAAATCCCCTTAATACAAAAGTCGAAATAGATTGACAGACCGCACTCAAAAATAGATACCTGCAACACATAAAATTAGTGACAGGTACTCTCACTAAGTCGAGTAGTAGGCACCTCCAGACTGTGACCGTGAAACTTCGACAAGTGTTTCGCCTCTACACGAGGCATGCCTAGTACCTGTCACTAATTTGAGTGCTGTCTGCCAATCTATTTCGATTGTTGTATTAAGGGTATTTCCTTAGTACATCAATCGTGGGAATTCACAGATCGAGGGTGGGTGGCGGGATTCATCCCTAATAATCTACTTAAGATGGATTTTCGCCATGTGACGCCTGATTCAATCAGTTATCTTAATTTTTCTTCAGAATATAATATCAAGGTTCATTAATTACTGAGCCTACTATATCAGTAAATCTTCAAGATGATAAAAAAAGGTCGTAACTGTTATAGTAAATCAAGTAGAACGAATCATTCGACTTTAATTAATTTATTGCGATTAGCGTAGCACCAGCTACGCCGTAGAAAGCCGTAGCTGACAATAATTAATATCCTAGTATTTTGTTTAGATCTTCAAGTAGATTTAGATTGCTTGGAAAGAAGAAGTTGTAAAGACACGTTAGCAATGCGTGAGTTACCATATGAATGCTTAGAACAATGTTGAAGGAGATGAAAACAAGCCAAACGTGCGTGAACGTAGTAAAAGTTCACAATGAAGACGCTATATTACAAATATGATTATTAACTAAGATTACAAATTTAATAGTTTTATAGCGGTTTTATTCTACATGGGCGTCGGGCCTCCCGGGGGGGCTGTACGATTGTGTACATTACACGGTCCCGAAACACCACAATTTACAGGCTTCTGGGGAAATGCACTGAATAACTAACTAGAGTGCAAACATTTTATAGTAGCTTTAAATATAAAAGATTGTTATTTATTCTACAATATACCTTTTCATTGTTTTCTCATTTTAATTAAGTGCAGTCCTAAACGAATATTTATTTAAGTACATTTGATTTACTCAGCGGAATGGAAAAAAGAGGCATTTTCTTCCATGAAGGGGTCATTTGTGTAAAGGTATTCATTTGACTTTGCTTATGTTGTAATCAAGTTGGCGGAACCGTCTACTGTGACCTTCAAAGGGTGGCCTTTGTGTGTGACATTTGGCTTACAAACGCAGCGAAACGGAATGGCCTTCCATCATTCCCTGAAGTAAGTAAAATGTCTCTTAATATTCAAATATTAAACACAAAGAGTATAGACCCGGGTTTTGGACTAATTGTACCTAGTTAAGGACTAGTCATTTACTTTTTTATTTTATTGAGATTACCCTGTCTATTTCTTGCATCGATTAGGTACATACCATATCTGGACAGTGGACACAATAACTGATAGAATTTTATAAATGTAATCTCTTTAACTGTAATGATAGTAATTATGAAGGAACCAAGTGGTACCAAAGAAGCACTCTAAATGAGATAGAATTATGGTTTTTTTTCTGGCTATGGAGTTATGATTGTTATTTTCAAGATAGATTATTGGGCGCTTTCAAAATTGAGTGTCTAACTGTTCAAATAAAGCTGAAAGGCAAAACTAGCAGTAGATACGGAATAATATGATAACTACACGACATTTATGAAAAACAATTTGTTGATCTTTACTATATTTTTAGTTCTATGAAGGATTGAATTCATCCAATGCTTTTATGCAATATTGGCTTGACAGATGCACTCAGCGTTCCATCATTTTAATAAATTTGAGTATGACTGGGTTTTACTGGGAAAACTGAATGGTGTTTTTTTTATTTATTTTGTCTATCTCTCTGATATCCGATATATTACGTGCCCATATTTAAATTGCTTTCAATAATCGTGTTTTTTTCATATTCAAGCATATGAATCGGTAAATATTTCGGTAGTCATCATAATTCGTAACGTAGTGTAATCACCAGTTAAATGGCATTCGATATTTCCAATATAGAAACATTCAAATTTTATGTTCTCAACGTCCTGTTCAAAGATTCGATAAATTTGACTGTTACACTCGATACTGATAACTCAGAATAAATTTTACTTTAGTGTGAAACATTGAATTATGCTCGCGACTTGGCAGCCTATATTTAAGTATTTTTTTAAATTTAAACCGGTATTTGATACAGTTATTGTATGACCACAATGAAGTTTTTGCAAATTACTAACTAGTAGACAAATATATAAAAAAACATGCCTATTTTAAGTGTTTTGGTTTAAATTTGTTTTATAAATACAAACTGGACATACAATGGTTACGTTTTGTTAAATAACAAGCGTGGCCTGTGGTATATTGCCATCGTAAACCTATTGCCATTTATTTCAATAATGATACGGAAAAAGGAATATAACGGTTGGCTTATCGTTACTGTTTTACATTTATTTCACGGGAAAGCGTACTTTTTAAAGACTGACCAACAGTATGATTCTATATTCTTGTCTTGTAATCTACAAATTAGGCATTTGTGTTTAATGAATTGTATTTCCGGGAGATAACATCTTAGTTTCAGTAAAACCAAGACTCAGTAAAAGCCTGTTTATATTTCCATTCACCTTCTCAAGGCTTTTGTCTTTCGGGCGCATTGTTAAGATTTCATCCACGTCTGCAAATACCGATTGTACATAGGTATTCTTCCTTTTTATGTAGTGGAAGTATTTCAACCCTACCTTTTCCCATCGCGGCCCCTATAACAAACATCAAACAAAGACCCCGATCGTTTGCCATTCCTTGTTATTTGCCTATTTACCAAATAACAACCACAAGTAGCACCACCTAGATACTATACACTGACTGATTCACTGCTGTCGCGACCAGTTACTAGATTAATGATTTATATTAACAGCAAAGCACTCACAACGGCAAAGTCAATTGAATTATATTTGTATCCACTAGTATTTTATTCGTAAATGGGATAGCTTTCACATTTCTAAATGTGCATATCCCGTAAAGAATCGTTTAGAAAATAATATTTACGTTCGGTGTCAACCTGTAGTGAATACACGACTTGATGTTCCTGTATATTAAGGTTGTGTTTCTAATTTAATCCGTATGATTTATTTTGCATCGATATTTCGTGTTTTAGATAGGAATACGAAGTGTAAATAAAATACGATAGCAGTTTTGGTAATTGAACATTAGAGAAGTATCCCGGAAGGTGTCGAGTAGGCCTCGATCGTTTGGGCACACCGCCAACTAACATCTTGGCAACGAAACCGGTATATAAAGATGGTTTTAAAACAAAAGCCATGCATGCATCTATCAATTCGGGTGTATTAATTTTGAAACAGTGATTTCAATTGCGTAACATTTACTGAGAATAAAACAGCTCGTAAATTCTCAGTTTGTGTGACTCATTTAAAATCATTTGTTTTTTTTAGTAAATATCAAATAATAGTAGAAATTTGATGTAATAACCATGCAATATGTCTACTTGAATATCAAAAACTAAAGCATACGTGTAAAAAAGGCCCAGTCTTACCTCTCCAGAGCCAGAAGCGCCGTCACGAGGGCCACGACCACCCACTGGCGAATGTGTACCAGACATTTTACCTTCCTATTTTATATTCACTTAACCAGAAAAGTTCACTTATCCTTAAGTTCAGACCTGTATACAAAATATTACAAACATTATTTACAGGCATTACGTACGCACGCCGAAATCTATAAAACTAAAATTGACAAAATGTAGCGAAAACCGAAAATAATTTGCAGCGCATTATCAAAATCATGTTATAAATGATGTATAGACTATGTAATACCTATTATTGACTATCGTTCATTTTGAATGATCGTAATACGACGTATAAAGCTAAACCTAATTTCTTACAGAATAATATTTATCATTACTCGGATACTATTGTATGTTTACAACACAATACCATGATTATATTTATCCAATGTGATTCCATTAGATTGAATGGAATTTATTAATTAATTTACATGCTTTTATCCACGTGCTGCATTAGGATCGTATAGGATAGACGTATCTGAATCCATCCCGACAGATCCAATTTGCTTTGTCCAGCACAGTGCATTCATAATGGGATGAGCACTGGTAACAAATAGAAATGAAAGAAATACCAAAGCTTATGTAGGCAGTTCTGCTATTAGATAGAGCGACGACATGTTGAGAGTGATAGGAAGCAGTTTCACATCACTCAGCTAAACGACTCGATATAGCTCGTAAAGGGAATTCTTTGGCGCGGCCTATGTTCACTGGACGTCTTAAGGCTGAAAACTTCTGTCGAAAGTGGCACCGTACTGATTAACTTGTCTTGGTACAAAATTGAACCGTGGATAGGGCTTCTAGTCTCGTAGCAACATTTACGAGCAAGCGAGGTTAATTGCTCATCGTATTGTCGAAACTTTTTATTACGAACCAACAACAGTTTGTTTTATTGGATCGTAAAAGGTTTGCAATTTAAAGGTATGTAATGACGATATTATTTTAAGTAGCCACAACAACGAGGACGCTACTTCTGATGTGTCCTTTTTAAACATTTAGGGGTTAGATATACGAGGAGTCACTTAGTAGGTCATTAAATATGTTACGAGTCATCGTTATAAATTGCACTTAGCTTCAATATGTCTCGAAACTATATTATGTTTTCTTTGTATATAATTTTGTTTACGTAAGCAAGTTACCTTAACGATTTTCAAAGGAAGTAAAATAACAAGGCGTACATACATATTACATAGTCATCTTACTGTAATAAAGTGCTCATATTAAATGCCGCTAACATTTCTTGTAAGTTAGATCACGTAAGGTTTCGTAAAAAACTGGCGAATGCACGAGAGCCGCGCATTATAAAAGTTTGTTGACACGTTTACAATATACTGAATAAATCACGTACAGTTCAAAGGCAAACGAGTAGTGAGTACTACGGCTTAACTCAATTATAGCATTATTTAAGAAATAGCTTATGATGATTATTTGCTTTATAAGTATATAGATAATCTTTTAAGAAATAATCTTTTCTTCTGTTCTGAGGACATAATACTTTATTTCAATTACTGCATAGACATAATCAACCATCTAAGAGTTACCCTAAAACCATTTTGTATAATAATGAAGGTAAGCTTTGAGATTTTATTAAAATTTTTACTTAAGCTAGACCTGAGCTAAGACTAAGACCGCTTTGTAGATTATAGTCTAAGAAAGGATCTTTGAAAATTTTACCCCAATAAGGGACTCGAGCAAGAGCTACTTTACTATAAGTTTTATATTTATCGACATTCCCAGATTAACCTTTTATAAAAACAAAATAGATAAACAGAGTTGATGTCATAACATACATGTTTATACTACGTTCATTCTTTAACTTGCTAACGATGAGCGCCACACTTTGACACGCAACGTCGTACATTAACGGTAACTATAGCTCGATTTAATTTCTCCAGTGTTACAGTACGACCAATTCTCATTTGTTCATGTTTCACCTTTATCAATTGGTGAGACGTAAGCGACATCAATTTCATTAACCCTTTAATACCCGAGCGGCAATGAATTCCAGGCCTTTAAGGCTTTGTTTTAGAGGCGGATTTCGTTAACGTAATGGAATGAGCCAATGTTGATCGACAGATATCAACAACATTTTATTTTGATCGATGAATGCGATACGTAAGCATGAAATGCATAAGTGGCACTAAATGTAATGTAATGGAATTAATGGAATTATATTTTGGGTATTCAATATAATGATACAAAATCTCGATCATAGGATGACATATTACATATGTATAATAACGTTTTGATTGGCACGATATCGTCCTAAGTGACGTAGCTTATATACAAATAAAAAAAAAGTTAGTTGAGACACTCCACAAAGCCAATGTATTCTAATTTGAAAATCGTAATACGAATCTAATACTGGCAATAAAAGACTTCGGGTACGAATTCCACACATTGGACAATTAAAGTGAGCCCACTCTTACCAAAACCAATTAGCTTAATGTGCAATTAAAACAGACGCCTACGTAATAATATGTAACATTGTTAGGAACGATCTACGGTACATTGAGGGAGGCATTATTTCGAGTCATCAGAGCGTAGATAAAAGTATCAAAACTATTATTCGGAAAAAATAAACGGATCGATGACATATTAAAGTTGGTAGAAGACAAGGCTCGCTAGAAACAAAGATGGGTTTAAAGAGGGGAAGTAAATTAACAGTAATAGCTTAGGAACTACGTATGATAATATTATATTGGACCCTAAACCGTGTAAGTAGGTACTGCCGTAGATGTGATTTAATTTGGTACCCCCAAGGTACCCCTGTATTGTCGTAGTGAAGTCGATGGCAAAGATTACATTTTGTAAGCTATGAAGATTTATTTACATTTTAGTAATAAATATGTAGTTACTAGTTAATACTAGGTATTGTTGTAGTAATTTATTAATTTCAAAAACTAATTCCTTACTCACTAATATTGCACATATATACTTTTCAGTAATATAGAAAACAGCTTTCGTATAATTTTTCAAAAGTGAATAGGTAAGTCGTACTTATCTGAACTCGCCAGAAATAGATTAATCTTCATTAGAACGTTGAGTACCGCTGTCATAGTTCTTTTAATATGTATTAAATTCATCGCTCTTTCTTTATTCCGGCACCTCATAACGATTTAAGAAGGCAATTTATTTGCAATATTT
Organism: Herminia tarsipennalis; assembly: GCA_945859575.2. Taxonomy (NCBI): domain Eukaryota; kingdom Metazoa; phylum Arthropoda; class Insecta; order Lepidoptera; family Erebidae; genus Herminia; species Herminia tarsipennalis. The sequence continues at coordinate 25,628,517 of OX243831.2, read as the reverse complement.
TAAGGACTCTCTAATATTTCAATGTAGCTGCGCTAGATACGATAGATTGTGTAAAGATACCTCAGTATCTAGACTCAGGGCATGAAATAAACTTCTTATACGTTAAGGTAATGTTTTATGTATGGAATGTTGTGATCAAGTGCTTCTTTTACGTGTTGTATCGAATTTTCCTGTTTATCAGCCCGTTAGTGCTCTTAACCCGCGAATGACAAATTCACCGTGATGTTGCATAATCATTATTCAATGGAAGCGACTCACATCACCATAAATTTATATTTAAAAGTAGAAATTACTCGTCTTAAATAAACGAAGCTTTGTTGAAACAGGAATTTAAAATATTTGCTGAGAATTTCATTCATGAGATTTATATTTGTCCGTTTGTTCACAGCCATTGCAAACAATATAGGCCGGCGCGGTGGCCACACCATTTGTCAACGTCACAGGAATTCATCTCACTGTAACAATTATAACGGAGTCAGCAAACCTGTATTTAGACATAACTGGGAATAATAGGCCGGTGAATGAAGATGAAAGATGATTTATATCTTTGTTAAAATATGCATCCATCCTTTAATTAGGACAAATATTTTCAAACAGGAATCTTAATCTAAGATCACGTATTTTACACAGTTGTGGAGAAAACATTTCAACAATTTTTAAATTATTGATTTTCAATAAATAATTTAAAAATTGTTAAAAAGAATAAAAGTCACACTGAGATTTGAGAGTTCCAAGAACAAAACCGACTATGTTTGGTATGAAAAGCCCTTATAGAGTATGATATCTGGGCAAGAAGTGGACACCTACTGAATTTCTTGATTTACAGGGTGTGGACACAAACTGCCCTTCTTGATATTTTATCAAATTCGTTAGGATAGCGAAAAAAATAAAAATTGCCTTTGCCGAGGCATAGTGCATGCTTTTCTTGAAAACATTTTATAGAATGATATGTTTATGCTGAATTTACTAACTCGCTTGACAGCAAAAAGTAGTCTCAAACAAAAAAACGATTTTCAACCTAAACCCTTGTAAACTTGGCATTACGGCAAAGATGAAAAATGATACTTAAACATAACAAAAAAACGCCTTCTGAAGAGAATAGTTTAGACTTTACAAATTGAATTTGTGAAGCGTAGTAGAAAGACATGGTGTGTCACTTAGCGACATCTTGTATCTCAGACGTGAGTTTATCTCAGGAAAGAGAATATTTTCAAGAAAATTGATTTATGACAAAGTACTTTAGCCTTTGAATATTTTGCTGTAACGATGCTTGGAAGATTGCGTTTACCTGAATAATCCAACAGCATCTACAGGTGATCCAAGCGCCGCGGTACCTCGCACAATGTGTGACAATATTTGCAAGAATTTCCCTATTCGTTGGTTGGTGAGATGCCTACAAAGAGTTTCATCGCGAAGATGTTATATTTGAGTAAACTGGGTTGAAGAAATTTTAAGCAAAAAATATTACCCCGACAGTGAATTTTTCTTTAATAAAAAGCATGCGTTTTATTTTATTAATTAACTCATAAAGTTTGTACATATACCTATGTGCATCTGTTTTGTACAATTAGCAACCTAGGAAAGTCAGTGCATCAAACCTTTTTTAAACCAAATTGTTCTTTAGTTGTGATTTTAAGTAACGTTTATTAAACCAAACGTCAATAAACTGGGTTAATTAATTGTGGACGTGCAAACAGTGGAATCTGTTAAGACCCGAATTTGCCTAATCTCAAATAGGATCATACAATAACACCCAGACACAGAATAAACCATCGTGCTCATCATACAAAGTTTTATCCTGGGTGAGGATCGAACCCACGACCTCTTGCGTAGCAGTCAGATACACTCCCACCGCGCCACAGAGGCAGTCAAAAAATATATAATCTAATATAAAAGGATAAAAGTATTAAACTTGTAATTATCCATGACAAGTCATAAGAGACAAGTTTAATGAAGTAAAATTAAAAATGAATATGAAGCAGTTTATGCAAAGTCGTACACGTCTGGACTTTGATTGAAGACCCTCTAACGATCAATTTAAAAGCTAAGTGCTTTGTAACTTAACGGTGTGGTCAAATTCAAGGGCTGTTACGTATCCATGGTACTGAGTGCTTGTATCTAATAATTCTAAAAAAATTACGGTACTTTTTAATTTTTCATATAATTATATTTTCAAAAAAAAGTGGTCAAACAAAAAAAAATCTATAGAATAATTTTATTCTATATTCATAGTAATTGCCAAAAGTGGTAACAATGTTTATGTCATACGTCATTCGATATTGAAATTTGACAAAGATGTAACACTATAACTTTGCCAAATAGCACGTGCAATATATAAATATTTGACAGACTCAGTGACGACCGAGCAGATCGATATATCTGGGGATTAAGTAACGATAGATGGATGGCGGTTTTCGAAATATGTCTCACTCCTTCGTGCTTTCCTGTCCTACGCCCAATCTCTCTCCAGTCCTGGCGGGTTGATGAGAGTGCATATGTCTCCTGTGTAGTTGGTTAGTCTTTGATGAGATAGGCCGCTGTAACCGACATCGCTTAGGAGACCATTAAAACTGTTAGTTATATGGTATAACAATTGATCACACGGTTCTCTTACACGTTGTATAGACAGTCTCAGTACAACTCGGCCAATGAATACTGAGGCAAAGCAAGCAAGAGGACAAACTTAAGTCAATCGAGATTTAAACAAGTTATTGTTGGTCATTGTATATACTCGTTCTATTCATTTTAATATTGATGCGCCGGACCGCACACTATCCGCCGTGAAATAGTAATAAGATAACAATGTGTACCTATGTACACAAAAATTGTCTCTATCGCTAAAGGGTAGAACGCATATTCTATTGATGCTACACTGCCTTCATTGATGCCTTGTGGGAGATATCGGGAAACTGCCCGAATTGTTCAACTACCTCGTGTTTAAATAATTGTGGTAGTGTAATCGCCAGAAAACAGGTATCTAGTTCTAGATAGGAGCAAACCGATTGATAACCACATAATGTGGGTGATAGGGCTAATAATTAATCTATTGGTAGGTAATAACTGTGCATAATATAATAGGATTATTACTAAGTACATTTTGAAATGGTTTCGTAATGAGATCCGGTAGTAATAATATTATATTGGACCCTAAACCGTGTAAGTAGGTACTGCCGTAGATGTGATTTAATTTGGTACCCCCAAGGTACCCCTGTATTGTCGTAGTGAAGTCGATGGCAAAGATTACATTTTGTAAGCTATGAAGATTTATTTACATTTTAGTAATAAATATGTAGTTACTAGTTAATACTAGGTATTGTTGTAGTAATTTATTAATTTCAAAAACTAATTCCTTACTCACTAATATTGCACATATATACTTTTCAGTAATATAGAAAACAGCTTTCGTATAATTTTTCAAAAGTGAATAGGTAAGTCGTACTTATCTGAACTCGCCAGAAATAGATTAATCTTCATTAGAACGTTGAGTACCGCTGTCATAGTTCTTTTAATATGTATTAAATTCATCGCTCTTTCTTTATTCCGGCACCTCATAACGATTTAAGAAGGCAATTTATTTGCAATATTTTAAGGACTCTCTAATATTTCAATGTAGCTGCGCTAGATACGATAGATTGTGTAAAGATACCTCAGTATCTAGACTCAGGGCATGAAATAAACTTCTTATACGTTAAGGTAATGTTTTATGTATGGAATGTTGTGATCAAGTGCTTCTTTTACGTGTTGTATCGAATTTTCCTGTTTATCAGCCCGTTAGTGCTCTTAACCCGCGAATGACAAATTCACCGTGATGTTGCATAATCATTATTCAATGGAAGCGACTCACATCACCATAAATTTATATTTAAAAGTAGAAATTACTCGTCTTAAATAAACGAAGCTTTGTTGAAACAGGAATTTAAAATATTTGCTGAGAATTTCATTCATGAGATTTATATTTGTCCGTTTGTTCACAGCCATTGCAAACAATATAGGCCGGCGCGGTGGCCACACCATTTGTCAACGTCACAGGAATTCATCTCACTGTAACAATTATAACGGAGTCAGCAAACCTGTATTTAGACATAACTGGGAATAATAGGCCGGTGAATGAAGATGAAAGATGATTTATATCTTTGTTAAAATATGCATCCATCCTTTAATTAGGACAAATATTTTCAAATAGGAATCTTAATCTAAGATCACGTATTTTACACAGTTGTGGAGAAAACATTTCAACAATTTTTAAATTATTGATTTTCAATAAATAATTTAAAAATTGTTAAAAAGAATAAAAGTCACACTGAGATTTGAGAGTTCCAAGAACAAAACCGACTATGTTTGGTATGAAAAGCCCTTATAGAGTATGATATCTGGGCAAGAAGTGGACACCTACTGAATCTTGATTGAAATTCTTGATTTACAGGGTGTGGACACAAACTGCCCTTCTTGATATTTTATCAAATTCGTTAGGATAGCGAAAAAAATAAAAATTGCCTTTGCCGAGGCATAGTGCATGCTTTTCTTGAAAACATTTTATAGAATGATATGTTTATGCTGAATTTACTAACTCGCTTGACAGCAAAAAGTAGTCTCAAACAAAAAAACGATTTTCAACCTAAACCCTTGTAAACTTGGCATTACGGCAAAGATGAAAAATGGTACTTAAACATAACAAAAAAACGCCTTCTGAAGAGAATAGTTTAGACTTTACAAATTGAATTTGTGAAGCGTAGTAGAAAGACATGGTGTGTCACTTAGCGACATCTTGTATCTCAGACGTGAGTTTATCTCAGGAAAGAGAATATTTTCAAGAAAATTGATTTATGACAAAGTACTTTAGCCTTTGAATATTTTGCTGTAACGATGCTTGGAAGATTGCGTTTACCTGAATAATCCAACAGCATCTACAGGTGATCCAAGCGCCGCGGTACCTCGCACAATGTGTGACAATATTTGCAAGAATTTCCCTATTCGTTGGTTGGTGAGATGCCTACAAAGAGTTTCATCGCGAAGATGTTATATTTGAGTAAACTGGGTTGAAGAAATTTTAAGCAAAAAATATTACCCCGACAGTGAATTTTTCTTTAATAAAAAGCATGCGTTTTATTTTATTAATTAACTCATAAAGTTTGTACATATACCTATGTGCATCTGTTTTGTACAATTAGCAACCTAGGAAAGTCAGTGCATCTAACCTTTTTTAAACCAAATTGTTCTTTAGTTGTGATTTTAAGTAACGTTTATTAAACCAAACGTCAATAAACTGGGTTAATTAATTTTATTGTGGACGTGCAAACAGTGGAATCTGTTAAGACCCGAATTTGCCTAATCTCAAATAGGATCATACAATAACACCCAGACACAGAATAAACCATCGTGCTCATCATACAAAGTTTTATCCTGGGTGAGGATCGAACCCACGACCTCTTGCGTAGCAGTCAGATACACTCCCACCGCGCCACAGAGGCAGTCAAAAAATATATAATCTAATATAAAAGGATAAAAGTATTAAACTTGTAATTATCCATGACAAGTCATAAGAGACAAGTTTAATGAAGTAAAATTAAAAATGAATATGAAGCAGTTTATGCAAAGTCGTACACGTCTGGACTTTGATTGAAGACCCTCTAACGATCAATTTAAAAGCTAAGTGCTTTGTAACTTAACGGTGTGGTCAAATTCAAGGGCTGTTACGTATCCATGGTACTGAGTGCTTGTATCTAATAATTCTAAAAAAATTACGGTACTTTTTAATTTTTCATATAATTATATTTTCAAAAAAAAGTGGTCAAACAAAAAAAAATCTATAGAATAATTTTATTCTATATTCATAGTAATTGCCAAAAGTGGTAACAATGTTTATGTCATACGTCATTCGATATTGAAATTTGACAAAGATGTAACACTATAACTTTGCCAAATAGCACGTGCAATATATAAATATTTGACAGACTCAGTGACGACCGAGCAGATCGATATATCTGGGGATTAAGTAACGATAGATGGATGGCGGTTTTCGAAATATGTCTCACTCCTTCGTGCTTTCCTGTCCTACGCCCAATCTCTCTCCAGTCCTGGCGGGTTGATGAGAGTGCATATGTCTCCTGTGTAGTTGGTTAGTCTTTGATGAGATAGGCCGCTGTAACCGACATCGCTTAGGAGACCATTAAAACTGTTAGTTATATGGTATAACAATTGATCACACGGTTCTCTTACACGTTGTATAGACAGTCTCAGTACAACTCGGCCAATGAATACTGAGGCAAAGCAAGCAAGAGGACAAACTTAAGTCAATCGAGATTTAAACAAGTTATTGTTGGTCATTGTATATACTCGTTCTATTCATTTTAATATTGATGCGCCGGACCGCACACTATCCGCCGTGAAATAGTAATAAGATAACAATGTGTACCTATGTACACAAAAATTGTCTCTATCGCTAAAGGGTAGAACGCATATTCTATTGATGCTACACTGCCTTCATTGATGCCTTGTGGGAGATATCGGGAAACTGCCCGAATTGTTCAACTACCTCGTGTTTAAATAATTGTGGTAGTGTAATCGCCAGAAAACAGGTATCTAGTTCTAGATAGGAGCAAACCGATTGATAACCACATAATGTGGGTGATAGGGCTAATAATTAATCTATTGGTAGGTAATAACTGTGCATAATATAATAGGATTATTACTAAGTACATTTTGAAATGGTTTCGTAATGAGATCCGGTAGTAATTAGTGTGTAAGCACAGTGAAATGTGGGTTTACGTCTGCCGGAGCTTTTCCGAATATAGGATAATTGCTTCATGAGGCCAACCGGCCTACTTCTGTGAACAGTGTACCTATATGTTGCTGGTAAGCCTCAACGTACTTTGCTAAAACTCAACATTTAATTTAAAACGTCAAAAGAAAGTTTTAACGAGATCTAACAATGCGTGGGCAGGTTCACTGTAGAGGTGGGCACTTGGGCAGTACGGTGTGCTAATATAGGGTCTTATTTGGAAATGCCTGTTTTTTTTTAATTCTTTTACGATTGTGTTGTAAATGAAAAAACCGCAAAACTCACATTTTGCGGGGTATCTATGTATATCTAGTTTTACCTCACGGTAAAACTTGATTATTGGGGGAACGGATTCTCATTAAACAAAACTGACTGCCTCGGTGGCGTGGTGAGAATGTGTACGACTTCTGCACAAGAGGTCGTCGATTCGATTTCCACATGGACACCACTTTATGTGATTCAGAAATTGTTGTTCCGAATCTGGGTAAAGGTATTCTGTTTCCGTGACTGTATGTTTGTAAAGTTCGCGTCATAGAGCTTGTATCCTACTGCAGGATATGTCTTTCTTTTGAAGAAAGAAGAAAATGCTTAGAACCTATCCGATTAAATTAGCGCTCTAATGAATTCAACTGTATCCATTCCATCTATACGTATGGGTGCTACTATGCCTCATACAGACGTAGAGATGTACAGACTAAGGGCAATAAAAGTGTATCTACATGCTGTACTACTGGTTTGGAGTATCAGTCTTTCGAACCGGTTGTTAGAAGAACACATGAGCAAGAAATACGAGTAAGTATCGATTTCAACTAGCCAGTGTTATACTTCCATGTATCAACTGCGTTCATTTTGCATAGCCGGATGTGCCCCTTCTGCCTGGCGTGTAGTAAAGCTGTATCACATAGTACTGTACTATGCGGTTTGCAAATCCGGATGTTGCCTATCTGTTACACGAATCAGTGGAACGCCAGAAATTTAGATTGTTCAACGTTCACTTTGTGCAATCTATTTGAGATCTAATTATTCTGTTATGTTTAATTAGTTGTAGTATGAAAGCTCCGACACCCGGGGCAAAAAGTCGATTATATTAAAAACTTATGAACGGTTTTTATCAAATAAAGCTAGGGAACTATCTTCGTTAAATTAACTATGTAATAAATAAAACTGAATTTAAACCGTCCAGCCGTTGGGTACTGCGATGGCAAATACTAATATATAGACACACGCGTTATGCTTATAGTGTCTAAGTGCAAAACCAGACGAGTGCGGGACGGACTTGCCCACCGAGGGCTCCGTACAAAGTTGTAGGTACAATCTGGTACATATTATAAATAATTCAGGAATCGAGTCTCGCAGTTTTTAAAATAACCGGCCGTATCTTTTTTTACGTTAATTTAGAAGTTTGTTTTTTCCACAGCTTCGAGGGACTGCTGTAGACCTGAGTATACTTATTGTTTAAATTTCAACTCGACACCTCCACGGTTCCCGAGATAAAGTGTTATGACAGACAGACGGACGGACGGACAGCAAAGTGATCCTGTAAGGGTTCCGTTTTTTTCCTTTTGAGGTACGGAACCCTAAAAATTGATATCTTTACGGGAATCAAGGAGCTATAAAACTGTTATGCATATTATATTAATATTTTGCTTCGTTCGGATCCCTGTTGGGCTCCTTTCCTGAAGGTTACATCCCAAAGGATATCCTGTCGAACGCAACCTGCCCGTGACGGCGGCGTGTTCTAAGCTCCTAAATGCGTTCGCCCGAAGAATATCCGTTTTAAGATTAGTTGATAAATACGCGATTATTATTTCTGTGGAAAGCAGATTTAGATGGGTTTTTATTTTACCGCTGACGAAAAAAGGGCTGAAATAGGTACGGCCTTATATATTAAAACTTACTTATGACGCTGTTAACCATGGGGGCTTAGCAATAACGTATAATGTCTTTTATATATTTGTACAATATACTTAACTAAATATATCTAAATGAAGTTTGGCAAGGAGGTAAGATAGACGGTCCTGGGAAAGGACACAGGATACTAATATGGTGATAATCGACACCATGCGTGCGGAGCCCCGGACCAAAGCTTATTATATGATCGGTTGAAGATTATTTTTTTAAGTATCTCAAGATACCCAAATATAAGTCTACAATATTAAAAGCCTGAGGCAGGGGCTAGCAACCTTCAAAAGAGTCAAAAATAACAATTTACAAAATATCAAAGTTTTTAAGGAGCCAACAATAATTAGTACTTGTATATTTTTTTTTTTGATAAAAAATTGACTGCCTCTGTGGCGCGGTGGGAGTGTATCCGACTGCTACGCAAGAGGTCGTGGGTTCGATCCCCACCCAGGATAAAACTTTGTGTGATGAACACGATGGTTTATTCTGTGTCTGGGTGTTATTTATCTATAATATGTATGTATTTAGAAATATTTTAAGTATGTTTATCAGTTATCAAATATTAAAAATATATAAGTATGTATCAGTTGTCTGGTTGCCATAGTACAAGCTCTGCTTAGTTTGGGATCAGATAGCGTTGTGTGAGTTGTCCCAAGATATATTATTATATATTATATTATTATGCTGGGCACGGGTCTCCCCAGCGGAACCTACTTATAAGATCCTGGGGGTAATTGCCATAATCACCAGGCTTGGCGAGCTTGATGGCGATCGCAGTAAGGCTTTAAAGTACGTAGAGGACGCTGCTGCCCGTCCTACAGTGTGACATCCCTTTAGTCACCTTGACGACAGCCCTGGGAAGAGATGGCGTGGTACTATTCTTAAGCTGGTACCACATGGCCTAGTATTGTACTATCCATTGATAATTCTGTATTACCCAAAATTTATTATGTATTTTTAGAAATCTCGTTTAAAACTTTTTATTATGGAACTACTTTTCCCCGTGGCTCGTTACGTTTGATTTTTATAGCTTGCGATCACATGTATATCGGTTAACGACAACACCTTTCCTGATCTACTATGTATTTTCCTGGGACTCAAACTATCTCCATAACAAATTTCATCTAAATCGGTTCAGCAGTTTAAGTGTAAAAATGTTATAGACAGACGGAGTTAATTACACTTATAATATAAGCTTTTGCTCGTGGCTCCGCACGCGTAAATGTCGGCTATCGTGTTAAAAACTATGCAATGTCCTTCCCTGAGACTCAAACTATCTCCATACCACATTTTATATAAATCAGTTTAACAGTTTAAACGTGAAAAGGTAACTGACAGACAGACAGAGCTACTTTCATATATATAATACTAGTATGGATTCTAAATGTATGAAACACATTACTGTAAAGTTTGACCAAAATCCGTTCAGTTGTTTGTTCGTAAAAGAGCAACAAATGCCAATCATTCATTTTCATTCATCATTCATTCTTACATTTTCACAATCGTTTGGATTTATAATATTAGTAGATTTTTTTTTAAACCAAGAAGGAGGGGGGGGGGAGAGAATTATGTTTTAGTAGTCTATATACCAATGTATGGTTGTACTTTTGTATATTTCATCATATCGCCTAAACCTCTAATCCGATTTTGATGAAAGACGGGTCGATCAATTCCTTACTAGGTATGGTCAAACAACGTATGATTAGCGTAGGCGATTTTTTTTTCTTTTTTTCTGTGTAAGTACGGTATTATATTTTTAATTTTAAAATGCTGTCTTCGGTATCAAATGAACAAGCTTAATTAGCTCCAAAAATATGTTTTAAAACATAGTTTTTGCTCACTGATCTGGTCGCATTAATTTGATTATTGCGAACCTATATAAATTGACGCCCCTGATGCTTTAAGCAAGATAGTTTCTTAACGAATGTTCACCGTAGCGCCTAAACTAGTGAAAAGCCGCCATCTAATAATTTTGGAACAAGAAATTATTCATGTTTGAAATTCTTATAACCAGTTGTACCTACCTACTATTCGACAATAACGTTCATGGATAGTTGCCACACCTTGCTTATTTTTGAAAATGTCTAATTGGGAAAAATAAATCAGAGTTTTAAGGGATCTCGGTAAATTTTAAAATTACAATCATTAGATTATGATTGAAATTTTGTATTTTTTGTTTCCGAAAATTCTATTGTTGCAAATAAAGAAAATTGGAGAAGAAGAAAGATTTTAGAAGTTAGATTTTTAAAAAATAATTTTCTAAAATAGAAAATGTCTAACTAACTGCCTCTGTGGCGCGGTAGGGGTGTCTCACTGCTCAAGAGGTCGTCGGTTCGATTCCCACACAGGACACCACTTTGTGTGATCCACAAATTGTTGATCCGAGTCTGGGTGTACTTTGTGTCCGTGACTTGTATGTTTGTAAAGTCCCCCGCGACACAGGGCTTATATCCAACAGCGGGAGTCGTCTATTTAAAAAAAAAAAAACACCTGTACAGTATTATAAAAATGCAAAAGTACTCACGTCTGTCGGTCTGTTAGTTTTTTCCAGCTCAACAACTTAGCCGATTTTAACGAAATTTTATAGGTGACGTATTATCGCGATAACCCGCAGTAGAGCCACGGCGAAACGTCTGGTACTATATACCTATAATTACTTAATCCTAACCGTACATACTGCCCTAGAACACGCAGTACAGAACCAATAGTGTGAACCCAATTCGCCCCTACTCTACCTACTTAATATAGCCCAAACTTTGGCATTTATTTGTTTTTATATCTCTTTATTCATATTGTCAATCCCAAAAGAGATGTCATAAGTATAACGCATATATCCGTGGGTCTCTCTGAGCTACCGAAGCCTGTAGTGTAGGTTATTGTGCAGAATTTTTTCTTACAAAGTAAGTTTAAATATAATTGTGCTCAGTTTCGTTAAATTAAAATCGGTTCAGCCATTTTGAAGATAAATTGCCGGTGCCGGTTTTTTTTCTGATGTGCACGCAATAGTTTATGTCTTTTAATTATCATAAATAGCTGTTTTAGTTCATAAAATAGTTACAAGAAAGTTTGTGGAATTACAAAGTTTCATTAAAGAAAACTGCGGGCTCTAAAACTTTGAATTTAGATCGAAGCGAGTTGATAAATTGATCGTGCTTAAGTTTTTGGAATTGATTAATGAATTTAAGACTTAATTACAACTATTAGAGCAAATTTCATGCCTTTTTTATATTTACGTAATATAATCGAGTCCTACCACTACTTAAAGTCAAGTCATCACGAAGACCCCTTCAATATTGAAAATATGGGGCTAAGTGCGGTTAAAGAATTTTTATTTGGTTATAATGAGACATCATTACCATTTTGTTTTAAAAGCGTCTATTTTTGACTCGATAATAACGTGGACAATACTCTTAGGGAAGATCGAAAATGTGGCCATACGAAACTGTAACAGTCACGTAGCGGCAAGGACAAGCAGTTGAAGTAAGGGGAAATATTTTTTAATCGTGACTCGGTGACCGCAGCATTTCTTTCTTATGCGCCGTCGGCAGATAACTTGGATGACCATAAAATTATGTTTTGCATCCGTTTAATTACGATGCGGTAAGGCTTCACGGGAGCACCCTCAGAATAAAATTTAGGGGTTCCGTGCGGTTGGTGGATTTTTATATGCTCATAATAAGAGACATAATTACTATTATATTTTAATATATATTATTTTAATAGCGCCTTTTTTCATCAGATAATATTCTGATTTCTCGAAAAAATGGTGACGTTTGGATCGAGACGCCGGCCATAAAAAGCCCGGAGTAGAAGGCGGACTACGAGAACAAAGCTCTTAGGGAAGACTAAACATGTGGTCATACGAAACGGTAACAGCCGCGTAGCGCTAAGGTTCTAATACTGGCGTTACGTGCAGAGGATTCATGTAAGGTAAAAAAAAATTAATCGCTAGTTGGTGTCAGTAGATCTTTCTTATGCGCCGTCGGCGGATATCTTGGATGACCATAAAATTATGATTTCATCCATTTAATTACCATGCGGGTAGGCTTCATTGAAGCACCCTTAGAATAAAAATTAGGGGTTCCGTGCGGTTGGTGGATTGTTATATTATAATGAGACATAATTACTATTTTATTTTAATAGCGCCTATTTGTCATCGGTTAATATTCTTATTTTTCCAAAAAATGGTGACGTAAGCGTCAGGGCGCCGGGCAGAAGAAGCCAGGAGTAGAGAGAGGACAACGCGGACAATACTCTTAGGAAAGATCGAAAATGTGGTCCTACGAAATTGTAACAGCCACGTAGTCTGGTACAGGCGTTACATGCAGAGGGTTGAACTAAGGGAAATATTTTTTAATCCTGACTCGGTGGCCGTTGTATTTCTTCCAGAGGTAATCCGTCGGCGACAAACTTGGACGACCATAAGATGATGTTTTTCATCAGTTTAATTATGATGCAGAAAGTCTTCAGAGGTACCGTGCTGTTAGTGGATTTTTATTTTAAATTAAAAGCGTCTGTTTTTCATTCGATAGTATTTTAATTTTTCCAAAAATTACTGATATAAGCGTCAGGGCGCTGGGCATATGAAGCTCGAAGTAGAAAGCGAGCTACGTGGATAAAACTCTAAGAGAAGACTGATAATATGAAACTGTAACAGTCACGTAGCAGCAAGGGCAAGCAGTACCAGTTACTGGCGTTAGATGCAGAGGGTTGAAGTAAGAGGAATATTTTTTAATTGTGACTCGGTGACCGCAGCATTTCTTACTTATGCGCCGTCGGCGGATAACTTGGATGACCATAAAATTATGTTTTTCATCCGTTTAATTACGATGCGATAAGGCTTCACGGGAGCACCCTCAGAATAAAATTTAGGGGTTCCGTGCGGTTGGTGGATTTTTATATGCTCATAATGAGATATTATTTCTATTTAATTTTAATAATGCCCATTTTTTATCCGATAATACTCTTATTTTACCAAAAAATAGTGACGCATGGGTCCGGGCGCCGGCGATAAAAAGCCTGGAGTAGAGAGCGGATTACGAAGGCAAAACTCTTAAGGAAGACCAAAAATGTGGTCATACGTGGATTTTTTCATCCGTTTGATTATGATGCGAAAAGGCTTTACGGTAGCCCCCTCAGATTAAAAAATAGGGGGCTCCGTGCTAGTTGATTTTTATTTGCTCATAATGAGGCATAATTACCATTTTGTTTTAAAAGTGTCTATTCGTCATTCGATAATATTCTTAATTTTCCAAAAAATATTAATCTAAGCGTCAGGGCGCCGGGGCAAAACGAAAAAGGCTGAAAATACGAAACTGTAACAGTCACATAGCGGCATGGGACTGGCAGGTACTGGCGTTAGATACAGCGGATTGAAGTTTGGGAAATATTTTTGAATCGCGACTCGGTGACCGTAGCATTTGTTTCGCAGACATCCGTCGGCGGAAAACTTGGATGACCATAAAATTTTATTTTTTATCCGTTTTAATATGATGCGGTAAGCCTTCTCGGAAGCCCCCTCAGAATAATTAATAGGGAGCTCCGTATAGTTGGTGGATTTTTTATTACTCTTAATTAAAATGACCATTTATTTTTAAAACGTTTGCTTTATAATACTCTTATTTTTAATTAGTCAAGACCGACAATGTGATAATACTAAACTGTAACTAACTGCAGAGGATTCAAGTAAGGTAAATCATTTTTAATCATGACTCATTGACCGTAGCATTTCTTCCGTAGGTATCCCGTCGGCGGAAAACTTTGATGATCATAAAATTATGTTTTTCATCAGTTCCATATTTTTTTTATTTATAGTTGTTTATTTTTTTCTAATTAAACTTTTAATCCTTTTTAAATACACACTCTTTATAAAGTCTAAAAATATTTCCTGCCTGTATAAAACATAGCGGACGATTTAATGTATAATAAAATTACCTACTTAATTAATGTAGGGTATAAAAACCGTCGTCAGCTCAAATATGCGGTATTTAATGGCTATTAAAGATGATATTACATTAGAAATGTTATCAATTTGTAATTCGTAGAGGCGCCGAGCGCTTTTCCCGAGATTGGCGTCGTGATATTACTTTAATTTTGACGCTTTCAGTCATTGACTTTCGTCAAAGAGATTTTATACTCCAATAAAACCTAACATTTTAATTTCATAAATTGTGGTATATTCTCAATAATCGTTTCTCATTACTCATATTTTATATGAGTGATGAGAAAGCTAAATAAAAACTTCCTAAGATTTAGATTATCAATGCGCTGCAAATTATATAAACCGAATAATACATATGTCCCGGTGGACTTCGTACCACCTCGTAATTATTTTTTCCTAATTGTTTTTTAATTTTATAATAGTTTTCCTGCTTTTCGGAACAGAGTGAATCCAAAAAATCAAAGATCATAAAAATCAACCCACTCTTTGTTGAGTAGATATTAAATGGTGTAAATAACCCGACTTTTTTTAATTTATATAGGTATATGTCGGGACTATTAGTACTCATATAAAAAAATAAAGTGCTTTTTTTTCTCATAATTCTAAATATCTTCAAATATTTAACAGCAATAAATGCAAAGCTAATTGCTTTCACATTTACTTAGTAAAAACTAATTCTGAATGAATATTAGAGTCTAATGTTCGCGTAAATTAGATCTTAAGAAATCGCGTGTTTCGGCGTGCGTAAAGCTGGCTGTGTAGTTAATGAAACACCTCGACCCAAATCAATATAAAGCATGATTTTATCGCGAACCACAAAACTTAATTTCATGACGCTCCGTCGACTTCGCCGGCCGAATGAAGTTTACGAAGAATTCAAATACCGTCCTAAAGTTACAAAATACACATTTTAATACAGTTAATTTAGTGGTAAATTTATTCAGTGAAGTAAAAAATATTCTGTTTTTTTTTAATTATGAGTAAAGTAGTCGCTTAATTTATTTATTGTAAGGAACTAAATGTACCACTATATTTTAAGAATAACTTACCTTCACGCAGAAAATTGCACTCGCGAGTTCGCGGAAAATAAAAATTCGCGGAAAATTTAAAGTAAGAAGTCTCAAAAGTTTAGAAAATAATAACTTGTTCAGCCACTCCACCTCAAAAAAGTTTGCAAACACTTAGGAAAAGAGAATATTCTGAATTTGAATTGTTTTAGGCAAGATCTAATCAACTTGGAAATATACTATAATGTAAAATATACTTTAGTATACGTATGTCGGGAGAGCTGCTCCTGAGCTGCGTGTGCTTTAAGAGAAGCCTCGACCCACAGTGAAGCTTTCCGAAGTCCAATCTCATTCGAGGGCTCCGAGCGGTTCGCACATGCGCAATAGTTTTCCTTCGCCTCTACCCTCCCACCATCCCCATCATTTGCATTTTTTTATTAACATTTTTTTTTAATTTCTATTAATTCTTACTAGTTTGGTTATTTATGCAAACAGAATATAGCTAATTTAATTCAAATACAACTTTTTGTAACAGTTTTAACGCTTAAACCATAGTTTTAAGTGGTTCATAGTTTCCCTTTGTAAAACTTTATAATACTCACTTTAAATAGATTTATTTAAATCAATACTAGTTTAAATCGAAATATAGACAGATAATTTAATTACTAATATAAAAAATATAACAATTAAGATCACAGGAGCGGTGGTATTACTTATTTAACTTTCCGGCAGTTTACCGACGGCCGACGGGCCGCGCGCGCCTATTTAGGTTTTCCGCCCGACGCGATGTGTTCTCATATGAAATCTCTACATTTCGTATCAGAAAATGATGTTTGTGTAATTTACACATGTAAAACTGACTTTGAGTGAGTAAAATCTATGTGGAACCAGTGTTACGTCAATTTAGTGTAATTTTAAAGTAACATTTGGGTATAATGAACCCAAATTTCACGAAAGTTTGTTAAAAGACAAAAAAGAGGTGTGTTATAAGTTTAACTTGTGTATTTGTGCGATATAGCTGCCAAAGTAAAGGGCAGATTTTGGTGCGGAGTTTTTATTAGATTGGCATTTTAATCGACATTGTTCTTAACTTTGTTTGATAAAAATCGGTACAGAAGATGTGAAGATAATTCACTTTTCACATGACAGGATTTTTTGGTGAGCAAGCCTTACTTTGTTACATGCATATATATAACTTTACTCGTTAGTATATTTGGAACAAATCTTGCAATTGAGTTTTGAACTATATCCTCTTATCTTACGGAAATGTTTTTGATAAGCTTCGCAGTTGGTACTCAGTTTTAATGACAATGCAGATGAGTATGACCTGATTGAAAGCTTATTTTTGAAATAAACCGTCTTATCTTTTCGCTTCATTTGTGAGCTCGTTTGTATAATGGAAAATGTTTTTTTTCCCACGGTTTTCACGGTAACCATAAACATTTTGAAGTCGTGAGTAATTAACAGTGTGTTTTTAATAGATTTGAGTAGTTAGGTTTGGATTTTTGGCGTTAGGATCATGTATTGAATGCAGATGGCTGAAGGCTGAGATTGATTATCGCGATAAAATATCAACTGCACTTATCTTCAACCAGGGTAGGTTGAGGTTCCTAATACTTTCCAAGTTTAGAGCGTTTAAAACATCTTTTCGACTTATTTATTGCCTACGGCTTTGCTCACCGAGCATTTAAGTTGTTGCAATAAACATCTACTTTATGTGCTTCTTTAAGCTTAATCGAGCAAAGAGCGAAATCGACTTAGTATATTCGAAAAATAGCGTGCTATAACAATTTAACAAAATTTTCAGCTTTCATTACTAATATTACTCAATAATATTAGTAATTGTAAAAATAATCATTTACAGCTATTCAAGATCGTTCATGTTTTAAATGAGAGGATATTGTTTCTCAGCATTTGTTAATTAAAAACTAAATACAGGTGCTGATTTGATTTTCCACATAAAAATCACTATATAGCTGTTATTTTATTGATTAATATATTCATGTTCGTGCACTCTGCGGCTAAGATAGAGCAGTTGAAATGAAAGACTGAATACCATCGGATTGTGTGCGTGCTTCACGCGATTACCACATAAACAAACTTCGATTTGACGTCAAAACAACGAAGAAAACTGTATCAGTAGTGCGAGCATCAATATAACTATATTTTCGAATAGTTACCCCCAAAATTGCATAGAAATTAGCACTCCGCAAAAAACCACGGCCTACTAAGGTTGTTTGTCGTAGTTGGGGATAAGTTTCGGTAAAGCTTCCGATTGTTTGTTATAAGCTATTGTCAGATTACTTTATTTGGCAATAGAGAAAGACGTTTGCGTTATTACTGCCATGTTAAAGGTGAGAATAGGTTAGTTTTCGACTAGTCTAAGCTACATTTCTTTAAGAAATGCCAAATGTATGACGTCCCTCTCTTTTACAGTCGAATCACTTTGATAAAAATCCTATTTAAAACAAAATTTTATCGTTACTTTATCGTTTGTAGTTTAAATGATAGCTTTATTTACTAATAAGTCGTTTTCATTTTTTGTTTACCTATCAAACTAGCCTATTATATTGGAAACTTAAGGCAATAAACATTACATTATGTACTTCAATCCAAAATACGCATACGGTGCGCTAGTTTTGATATATTTCTATGTAAACTTTTAATTACTGTTTTTATTCGTAAATATACACAATTAGGTTCCTGCTGGTGTTTTACATTCCTAAGCAGAATGCAGCAATGTTTGGATATTTCTATGTTTGAACCTGTTTAAATCAATGAGCTTTAGTTAAGTAATAAAAAAGAGTTATTTAAATGTTTCAAAAGCAAGTTTCTATCAATGAATAGTTTCAGGATTCCATTGCCAAGGGGCAAAAGGATCAAAGGAAAAGGAATAAGAATCTATCTCTTATTTTATTTTGTATTTTGCAAGTTTATACCCTAATACGTATGTATACGTATAGTCCTCACAATCTAAGTTTATAATTTGGGCAAATTCTTGCTGACAAGGAGATACATTTTTAAGAGGTTTTAAACACATTTTAAATAGCGAATGTTTTATCTTCTTCTATTGGAAAAACAAATATAAAACATTTAATTTAATTTACAAGAATGATAGCACGGCTATTTTAAAATGTTACACCCTCCATAATAAAATTATAGGTACGACTATTTCTCAATTCGCGTAAAGAGAACATGATGAACCAAAGAAAACACATTTTGGGGGCAAGAACGATATTTTGACGGAACCAACACTGCTACCTATATCTGTCTTATTTTAACATATTATTTTTACATTTTGCAATCAGTCGCAGAAAGTGATGGGGGATAATGAGTCAGATATATCTATACGTTCCATCTATTCTTATATTTTATTAATCCTAAAGGTTTTAGTTCAACTACTCATGGTCAAGGAATATTGGTCCGGGTAAATTCAAACTCTGTTGTCGAACAGTTAAGCATACGGGTATACAACTGTCTGGTGTGATACATAGTTTGAAAAGGTAACATGTGCTTGCAAAGCGTTACATAAGTTTATATGAAAACTGACGAACACTTTCGTTCCGCGACTGTTCCTAGTCAAGTTTAGGACTCTCATTAGCATTACATCAGCTCCATACGTTGGCCTCAACGTCGGTCAGTGTCGATCTAGAAAATAGCATTGGCGCCAACGTTGGGACGAGCGTTATTTTAAATCTACACGTTGGACAACGGTTTGTGGACCCGGTGCTAAAAAAAATGTCCTGGCCTTACCTAGGCCTAAAACTAGCTATTACCGGCGGTTCCACACAAAATGGTCTTGATAACACCTATCTAGTACATATTATAAAACTTAGGTACCTTAAAGTTATTATAGGAAAATAGATCTTGCATAGATGGATCGGATAGCAATAAAAATAACCTGAAACCTTCTTTAGGCTTCAAGGTACCGCTATTACCATATTTCATCTAAATGAGCGCAGTATCTTAAATATTTTATGCAAACAAACAAAAAAATTAACTATCCACTTTTACTATACTTACATATTAGTTTGTCTAGATATTAATACGCGACGCGGAAACTTTCAATCCCTTTTTCAAGAATATTGCGGGCTCGGAGGAACAGGGGATTTGGCATAGTTGAAGTTTATATAAATAAGGAGTACCGAAAACTACTGTTTTTTAGCGTTTTGAACAATAAAAATATAACAATGTCACATACTTGAGAACAGTAACTAATTACTTACATAAGTAAGATTAAGCAATTCAATAATTTCGTCGTTGCATCGACTATGATAAAAATACCCATTCAATACCTTTCATTTGTTTGTTACAGTTGTCTAAAATTACATATTCTGAGAGTTCGAATTCGAAGATATTGAATGAATGTACATTTTTAATATAGGATGGTAATCCTTTATAAAGTTGTACTCCCTCAAAAGCTATAATTTTTTGCCTTAATTCGTTCTAGTTTTTGGTAAGACTAAAAACTGGCTCGACGTGTACTACAATTAGAAATGTGTTTCCGTTTTGTAAATTCTGTATTTTAAAATAATAAACATTAGAAATACATTTAAATAAATATTACACACAGAAGAACAGTAAAATATTTACCGTTTACAGTACTGCCAATATTAAACAGAATCGTCTTCTCAGATTGACTGATTGAGTTTATTTTATTATAGACTAGCGGACCCCTCGCGGTTTCACCCGCGTAGTTCCCGTTCCCGTTGAAATACAGGGATAAAAAATAGCCTATGTCACCCGGGGTTAGTATAGCTTCAAAACAATGAAAGAATTTTTCAAATCCGAGCAGTAGTTTCGGAGCCTATTCAATACAAACAAACAAATCTTTCCTCTTTATAATATTAGTATAGAAGAAAAAATATATACCTACAAGAAGTATCTATGCAACCAACAAGGTTATAATTTATAAAAAATAATGTACTTTAGCCCACAAGGTGACCCCTAGTTTCTATTAAAGGTAGATAAATAGGTATTTGTCCCTCTCGATCCTATTTTGAATGTCGAAAACTTAAACATTCACTAATTAAATTGCTTAAATTTCAATGCGATTAAATAGTAGCAATTTTCATCTATCGTTGGTTTCTTAATAATAAATATAACTTTCAAGAGTATTATAAAGATTGAATCAAGCGTCACCACCGCCGCCGCGTTAGAAGCGTTAAATGTATTAATTTCAGAAGCTCCTGAATTTGGAAAATTTAATATTAAATTGCTGGTAAACATGTGCAGAACTTATACGAGTAAATAGAAGTAATTTTCTTCTATATTTGGCTTCTTAATAAGAAATATAACTTTCAAAGGTATTATACATATAGGTTGAATAAAGCGTCACCGCCGCCGCCGACGCCACCACGTTAAAAGCGTAAAATACATTAATTTCAGTAGCACCCGAATTTGGAAAATTCAATAACGTTCAGACCTTTTATAACGTTTGAGTTGATATGATTTGATGTTCACACTCACAGAATTAAGTAGAAAACTAATTAAAATAGAGGTCATTTTGACATGTGACTTTTAACCTTCGTCTAGAATGAGAGGTGATATGTTTTTGTATGTCCGTCTGTGTCATTGGATTATGATTTATACTCGGAATAGTTGTTAACATCATTTCTCATAATATTATGGATTATTAAACCTACATTGGAAGGTTTTGTGTACGCAGAGGGGGTAGTGGGTTGGCTTTGCCTTGGGTCATTTTTCTCAAGGTAAACCCATATAGGTAATATTGAGGGAGGCCTGAGCTCCATAGCCGACGATCCGTCATTGTGTGTCCACACATTAGTGTTATTATGATTTCATTTACTATCATTCTAAACAATTATAATACTAAAAGTAGCTTACTTCAGAGTTCTCAGGTATCTGTTTCCTTCTGCGAAGTGAGTCGTGGTATCGCGAGTCTTCGCCTGAGACAGCTCTTTGATACGATAGTCGTCTGCCCTTAGAGTCAGTCTTAGGACCGTAGTTGTTCTGTGGTATTGTGGAGAAATCCTGATAGGAGTGAGCCGATTGTATCTCGCTACTCTTCTCATCTTGGATGATACGCCTCAAGTAATTCGTCAGGCCCTCACTAGCTACCCAAGTTACCCTGTAACAAACATTGATTAATGACTTAATTATTGTGTAAAAGGATAAAATTTGAAAAATTGCTGAGGGAATGTTTCGTCTAGACAAAATATAATCAAAGTACATTAAGTGTCTTTGCTTACTACTTTCTTAGCATTTGGTTCGCATTGAATTGATGATTGGTAGGTATAATCATAACATAATTTGTTTACCATGAAGATAAGTAATCTGTTTACAAGTATTTTTTCTAATAATAATTTAGATTTATATACCTTATTAACTGAAAGGAATATTCAATTGCTGTAATCGGCCTAGTTAAGTACCGTCTGTTCAATATTGATATTATTACGGCAATTGTATCCACATTATATAAGGTAATGTTGATTATCATATTCATCGTGATGGAATTGTAATCTCAACGGTACTGAGTATGAAGCGATATAGAAGGACACTGCAGTGTATTTGCACACATTTCATGAATATTGTTTATAACTAGATGTGCTCTAGGGAAATTGTATAGTTCCTGAAATTCAAGGTAAAACAGGACCAAGCTAGTCAACTATGGCAATCTTTTTATTAAAATACTAGCTGTTGCTCGTGGATTCGCCCACGTGCGTGATTTTATCCCTTTAAGGGTTCAATTTTGAAAAACGATGAACTACTTGTTTCAATAATAATTATAGGTTTATCGTTTTTAGGGTTCCGTAGCCAAAATAGCAAAAACGGAACCCTTATAGTTTCGTCATGTCTATCTGTCTGTCCATTGTATGTCACAGGCATTTTACTCAAAGACTACTCAATGAATATTGATGAAATTTGGTGAAAAAGTGTCTTGTAGTAGCCGCTACTTAGTTTGATAGCTAAATAATAAAAATAAATATTTTTACAACGTGTGGCACATCATTCGACAGGTCTTTCAAAAACATTTTGAAGTTTCTAATATACTTGTTTTGTTGAAGTGGTAGGTAAGGCTTAATAAATACTTAAAAGGCCATTGAGTTATTGCCAAAAAACTGCGTTTACCCGGTTTTTAAAAATCGACCCATTAAAAAAAAAGCCAAATATAAATTTTCACAAATCTTATTTCTAAGCTGGCGGAGTTTCCTCCTTATGGGTCAAATAACCAAAAACCCCTTTTATAGTTATTTAATAAAGAAGTTTATGGTTGAATCGGCACTTTAATTAGTAGAACCAAAAATGATAGAGTAGAACTATTACCTCTTATGAGCATGAATCGTATAAAAGTCTGGAAAATTTGGTGTTAGATGATTGAATCTTCGACAAAACTCTCTGTCAATACATGTGTTTCATCCACTCGTTGTGAGAGTGAACGCTGAACAACACTCGACAGGGGCAGATAAGGGCGCCCGTTTTTATAATGTAAGCAATTACCTACCTACTACATTTTTCGTTATTTAAAAAAGTCTGAAGGCACCGCTTTGAGGCATTTGTCCTACCAACGGCGAGAGAGCAAGCAACTATAAACGTGCAATAAATATAGGTAGATTGTATAGATATTAATAGTTGATCACTGATTGTTCATACTGCCGGCGAGAACTCGCCCTATATGATATCTCTTTTGTTTACACGGGATCGACATCTATTGTACTTTTTTTGTTCGAGATAATAGTTGCTCGCTACTGTACTCGCTGCGATTTTTCAACACCTACGAAAATAGAGGGATGTGTAGATACCTCCAAATCGAATGAACTGACTTTCATATGATTTTTATTTATTAAAAAACTATTTTAATTGGGGCGTGGTTCTTAGTTTTGTTTGATTCGGTAATATTTTGAAATCGGTTCAACGTTTTAAACGTATTCAATTTTTATCTTATGTTTATGGGTTTTTTAATGTACACGCATTTGCTTGTAAAGAAAACTGTATACTAGTTTGTGCTAGCGGTAGGTACTGCGTGGATTGTTGTGGTGATAAATCTTTATTGACATTATTGACGTCAATTTAAAAAATACAAAAAAAGGCTATTAAATCCGAGTGGGACTCGCAACTCGCTCGATGTAATTTGAACTTTATTATTTTCAGATTTTTCTTTTTACTAGTGTTTTAAGACTATTATCTGTTGGCTTCTTGTGAATTTATGATTCACGGTCAACGAAAGTACCTTAAAGGTTTTGATTTCATTGTATCAAAATAATATACGGCATAAACGGCCGTATCTTTCCATCACGTTAGCTTAGCAGTACGATTTTTTTACAGATCTATTTTAGACCTGAGTTAATAATTTAAACCAGACACCTACTCGTATGTCTTTCTAAGAAAAACCGGGCAAGAGCAAGACGGACCATGCTCAATGTAGGGTTCCGCATTCTTGAATAATTGCATTAGCAGAAGAGCGTATGTTCATGACACTTAAGCCCTTTTGTTGAGAAACGGCGTTTTTCGGCAATAACTCAATGACGGTATATACGATCATGTCCTAGATAATTTTAGTTTTATTAAGCGCTACCTTTGTGATTTTTTTGCGTATTTTTTGATCACACAATTCAAAAGATAAAGGAAGGGAGGGGATACAATTTATGCAACTTTTGGAGCGATTATTTTCTTAAAATATTACCTGAATCAAAAAAGTTTATAAGAAACCTTAAAATGTTTTTGGAAGACCTGTCGAATGATATGCCATACATTGATTTTTGCTGAAAAAAATCAGCTTCTGTTACATGTATAATATTTATTATAGCCCCTCAAATAATATTTATTTTTATTATTTAGCTATCTGTAACGGCTACTACAAGACAATCAATATTCATTGAGTAGTATTTGAGTAAAATGCCTGTGACATACGGACGGATAAACGGAGAAACTTTAAGGGTTCCGTTTTTGCCCTTTTAGCCACGGAACCCTAAAAATGGTCTTGATAGACAGACACACGGATCACGACGTTTAAGCGTTCCTTTATGACTTTTAAATACATATAAAATATGTATTCGATAAGTGGCTCTTACATGAAAAGTACATCAACGAGCAGAAAGAAACGGAGACATTGAATATTTTAAAACATACATAAAAATAGGATTCTTATAAAGGTTATTTTTTTATAGCTTTAAGATTTAATGAGTCGTTATTATAATAATAATAATATCTTGGGACAACTCACACAACGTCATCTGATCCCAAACTAAGCACAGCTTGTACTATGACAACTGTTAAAAATACTTATATAGTTCTAAATACATATATTTATAGATATTACTCCCAGACACAGAATAAACCATCGTGCTCATCACACAAAGTTTATCCTGGGTGGGGATCGAACCCACGACCCCTTAGGTAGCAGTCAGATACACTCCCGCTGCGCCACAGAGGATAATTAGACACTGGAAACTGGATATAATACACCTTTACTTGAACATCCAATCGCTCCGAGATTACAGAGGCGTGATATCGCAGTGTTAACCAAATTGTCAACCAACATAGTTATTCTAAACATATACATGCGAATGTTAGTGCTATACTTGAGGCGAATGACGTCAGTAAGTCACTTTGAATAATAATATACATTTCTCAGTATTGGTCATCGCTCACGGTCTCACCACCTCGGCTTGCAAATAAGATTAACCTTAAATAGTTTACGTTAAAATGAATTTTAAAATGACAAGATAAACTAGATGAAGTTGCGGTGAGCCGTCTATTTAATCTTGTTATTTTAAAATGAACTTTGAAGCAAACAATTAAAAGTTGTAATTTTAATAGCAAGTTATGTGCTGTGTCGGATAGGTGCTGCTAAATTGAGTGATGAGCATATTATGAGTACTCTGATTAGATTTTTGTTATGGCGTTAAATTTCATCACATGCTATCCAGCCACGCAGGCTATATTAAAGTGTACAAATGAACCTACTCTCGTAAGACAGAAATCTGATATGAACGAAGTGAAATTAGATGCAGGACCGACAGCCTATCATCCTCTTCATGGCTCGGAGATATTTAACATTTTTCGGA
This sequence comes from Herminia tarsipennalis, assembly GCA_945859575.2. Classification (NCBI taxonomy): domain Eukaryota; kingdom Metazoa; phylum Arthropoda; class Insecta; order Lepidoptera; family Erebidae; genus Herminia; species Herminia tarsipennalis. The sequence goes on along the minus strand of OX243831.2, from coordinate 25,602,861 downwards.
ATCGGTCATCTATTCATGGACACACATTGTAACTTAGCTTAACCTTGCTTATCTCTCGGTTATGGAAATACCTGATTCAAAAATGGCAGGTATACAATCCTGCCGTGCTACAGGCGCTACGAACGCTACGAATATTTGTAAAGCGTAGTGCTTTACAAAGCGTTCGTAGCGCCCGTAGCACGAATTTTGTGGTAATTTAATTAAGTAGCAAGTGGTTGAAAATGAACAGTTTATATTTATTAAGAATAGACAGTTGTTTCATTGTACATTTATTATCCATAATATAAAAAAAACATGGGAAAACATTTAAAAGCAATAAATGACTGTGTTTTAACAGTTTTGATTTTTTACACTACACGGCTGCCCAAAAAATAAGTGTATTGCAATATATGTTCGTAAACTTTCGCTATTTGTACATATTATAGACTTTTATAAGCTACGCTATCATCATCATCATCATCATCATCATATCAACCCATATGATGGCCCACTGCTGGGCACGGGTCTCCCCAGTAGAACCTACTAGTATGTAGATCCTGGGGGTAATTGCCATAATCACCACGCTTGGCGAGCGGGTTGGTGATCGCAGTACGGCTTTAAGTACGCAGAGGACGCTGCTGCCCGTCCTCCGGTGTGAAATCCCTTAGTCGCCTTGACGACACCCACGGGAAGAGAGCTACGCTATCGCGTAAAAAAATATTTTACGGCTAAATACCCTTGTTTTATGCCCGCCGTTTCGACCATATTGCAACGGCCGTGGTCACGGGTACACTACCCGTGACCACGGCGTGAAATATTTAAATTCTATAATTCTTTATTCCGTATATATGACATAGGCTACTTTTAAAAAAGCTGCCACAATACGCAGTTAAAGTCACACTCGATTTATTTTTTCCTTTAATCGGATCTATCAAAATAAAAGCTACTTATAGCCGATTTCAAATATTTATAACACTTATCGAGATTATGTCAGTTACAGGGGCAGTCGACTTTTTCAATCAATACTATATAAAATTATAAAATACCTGTGTCTGTACATTGAATAAATTGAAAAATAATTAACCTAAATCTACTAATTAAGTTTTTTTGAATACAAAACAATGTTAAGTTTTATCGCGACTGTTTCTTTGTTTGTTCGTGGTTAACGAAAAAACTACTAAACAGATTTTATTCAAATTTTGGAAGCATATGCTCCTATGTCCAAATTCAGTTATAAAAATGATTATTTCGTCCCTTTTTTAGGGTTCCGTAGCCAAAATGGCAAAAGGGAACCCTTATAGTTTCGCCATATCCTTCCGCCCATCCGCAGCTTTGCTCAGAGATTGTGCTAGAAGGCTGTAATTTTGCATGGATAAACATATTACTTACGCCGAACAAGTGAAACAATAAAATCTTTTACTTTGTCGGCGTAAGTTTTTTTTAGGGTACCTCCTCTATATGTAAAGTGGGGATGTGATTTTTTTTACCTACTCCATCGTTAGATAAGTTTTTTAAACACGTTTAGGGGTTGGGAACAGAATTTTTAGATTTAGGGATCCGTTTGTGAAATATTAAAATTTAAAGATTTAATATTTCATTGTCGTTGACATTGTCATGTTTGTGTAAGTACGATAGCGCAATAGATGAATATTGTATTCAACCACCTATATGGCAAGACCTACTTTAATACTGTTAATATATACATATATAACTATAATGTGGGATTGTGGTCCCGCATTACTAGCAATCCTTAAAGGTTTCTAATATTTTTTTTTGATTGAGTAAATATTTTTGGAAATAATTACTCCGTAAGTTGCATAAATTGAGTCCCTTAACTATTGGACTGTGTGACCATCAAAAAAATCTGACAGGTAGTTTTCACAGTGATCTTTTGAGGTTAACTTTATGCTTCCTAAAGAGTTCTGAAGTGACCGAAACAGGTGGAAATTCGATGGAGCAAGATCAGGGCTATACGGAGGATGCATCAACACGCTCTCTCAATTTTTGTTGAGTGGCTAGGGATCAGTGCGGTCTGGCGTTGTCATGATGGAACACCACGTTCCTTCCTGTTCACCAGCTCCGGCCGGTTTTCTGAATGGCTGCTTTTAACCTCATCAGTTGCTGACAGTAGAGGATAATTTTACCCGGTGGCAAAACCTCATAGTGAACGATTCCTTTCCAATCCTACCATACACACTGCATCACTTGAGTCAGGCCGGGCTTTACCACGGACTTTGGGGCTAGTCCATGCTTCGACCACGATCTATTTGGGGGATTGTTATCGTGAGTGACCCAATTTTCATCACCCGCAATCAACCGTTTAAGAAATCGGTCGGAATTGTTACGTTTCAACAAAGAATCGCAAAAGGAAACAGGTTGCATTAAACATTATTTCTCTCAGTGAGATCATGTGGTACCTAAATATCAATATATTGTTTTTTCTTGTACCCAGACTTTTGTAAATGACGTAAAACTGTTTTGTGATCAACGTCCAGTTCTTCAGCAATATCGTAACTACTAATATGGCGATCTTGCTCCACTTTTTCAAAGATGGCACTTGATTGATTGATCCGCGCTTCGTCCTTCACATTAAAATTTCCAGACTTGAAGCGCTTGAACCACGTTTGTGCTACTTCTATTGATACCGAATTAGGTCCGTAAACTGCAGAAATTGTATTCGCGGCGTTTGTCGCATTTTTACCTTTTTAAAATGTACCGAATTTCTTCGTCACATACGATCATTTTGCTTGCTTGAAAAACAATTGAAAAATAGCGGGAACTAGTTTTTTTATTGCATCTTCAGAATGTCAACATTTAATGGTATTAAAACCAGCCAAATACATTCAGTACAACCAAAGAGGTTTGATAACTAACAATATATTCAAAATATGAAAATACTTTTGCCCCTACCTATTAAAAGTAGCATTAATGAACTATAAGTTGTCTTACCTGTTCGATCTGTTTTTTTTTCTGTTTTGCCCATGTGCGGTATCCAAGCCGGAACTCATAGATATAGCTCGTGAATTCATAAACGATTCTTTTAAATACGCTTCGTTCAAATCTGTAAAAAAAGATATATTTATATATATATTACACACTATCCAGTATCACTGCTAATGCGATTTTTAAAAAGTAAAATTTGAGAACTGAATTAATGGCGTGGCACGAGAAATGATTACCTTCCGGCGAGGTTGCCCTCAGGCTGTGGATTTACGAGAAAACATTAGCTTGACATCTACCACAGAATACCGGAGAGTTCAGAAGTTCAAATCTTCAAAGAAACGCTCTTGACGCACGCACACATAGTTATCGCTTACGGGCACGGAATCACGGAACACGTCAAACCAGTGACAGAGTGAGTCGAATGTCCATAAACCATGTCTATGGCTGGTTTTCCTCTCACGCTGATCACGTCGGCGCTAACTAACTGACGTTGTATGTAATTAAATGTAACGTTTCTGAGTGACGCTGAGTGATCAGCGCCGAGATGCGTCGGCTCCTCATACATAGTGTGCATCAGCGCCGACGATTAGCGTGAGAGGAAAACCAGCTTACATGTGCTTCAACGAGAGCGTTCATTATGAAGCTTGCGTTCTGTATTCTCAGTACTCTATGTAACTACGTTTCGACCTATACAAGGTCATTTTAAAAATACTAATTGGAACCTTTTTTGCTACGAATTTTAACAAGAGTCATTGAATAAATACCTTGCCAAAAAATTTGTTATTTACCTTACAGAAAGTAAAAATAAAAAGCACTACTTGTTTTTAAACAAAATGAAAACAAAACAAAATAATAAATATACATTTTAGTCTTTAGGTATTTATGTCTTTTTCGATATTATTTTGTTCTAATTAATTTATTTCTATCTACGATAGTATTATTTTGAGAATTTTTGAACCTAAATATACAGTAGATACCTGGATGACCGAGTATCTCTGCTCGGTATTTATTTTTCTAAAAATGATACTGAGACTAGATCATTCTACATTTCATGAAAATCGTTAGAACCGCTGTCTACACAAGAATTGCTCGTTTAGAGGTATAAGATATAGGAAAATTCGACATTCACAAAACTCAGAATTCGCAAAATCAATAATTACTACTCTAACGTATATTAAATAGAATAGTTATGTGAAATTTAACTTGAATGTGTGAAAAAAATACTGAATCAGGACTTAACCGCCGATTGGGTTGGGGCGTGACATGAACCATTATTTTATGCATAAAATGTCTTTGTCTTTGTTAAAAACCTTCGAAAATTATACTCGTTTTTAATTTGAACATTTTTATAGCATTGTAATTATCAAGACAAACTAAAAATTAATTTGACAAGCCATAAGAATGACGCCGTACCGACATTTCAAGAAATTAATTTGGCTTGACACTCCGGTCTCATACTAATTTCAATTTAACAATCCCTTAGGTTTTTTTTGTGATAATATTTGTGATATATGTCATTATAAAATCACATATTTTTTATTTATTACTCTATATTTTTATTGTTTTAACATTATTTCACTAACATTATTTCAATAAACTCAATTGTGAACATAACAGAGCCAGCTTTTTTGATTGCGAGTGTCGACTCGTCGACGTTCCTCGCGAATATAATAGAGTATTACATCACCGGGAAATTCACTCGTCGCGCAGTCCCATAACTGACTTCAAAACTTATAAGTATGATATTCTTACAGAGTGCCTACTGGAAACTTCCGTTTGAAGATCGCACTATCACGTCATGCATAAAAGTGTGCAGAAGTGATAGGTAAATGGAGAGTTGACTACTACTAGTAGGTATTCAATATTGTCAAAATAAAACATTATTCTTCGGCAGTCAGTTATAAATAGAGGTGCTCAATACTCAAACGTCATTCAGTTTTGTGTCTGCTTTAACAGTTTTTTTTTTTAATATTTATTAAAGTTAACTAGTAGTACACGTTTATTACAATCCAACAAACTGCACAGCAGTTTGTTGGCAGATAACTTACTCCCTTTTTACACTGTATTGTAGTTAAATTACTAATTGGTAGATAGGTACAATATAGCTCATACTATTCCATTACTTAATCTACTAATATTTGAATTAAATCTATTCATATAAAAATCTCTACACTTACGTTTAAATACATTTTTTGAAACAGCTTTTAGTTATTATATAGACTGGTAATATTAGATCATAGATAGATGGAACTATTTCTTTTCTGGTTCTCTGCTCATAGTGGTTGTTAGACCATATTGTTCCACGGCAATCGTAAACATCACTTTCACGTGAACTGGCAGTAACTTACATTCTGAGAATAACTTATTATAGTTTGGTCGACATGCATTCTTTGTGCTTTTATCTACTAAGGTTTCATAAATATGATTCGTAACAGCTTAATTTTATCTAAATAAGTCTTAAACGTGAGTCCATAACAGCTCAATCCCTAAAATATAATCGAGTCTGCCAGTACATAATAGACAGTATACAAAATGTCTCTGTTTGTAAAAAACTTATGGTGGCGAAATTTTACAAGTACTGACGCAAATGCTGTGACTTCTGGCCACAACTTTTGGCATAGCGACATGCGGCGCGACGGGACGGGTGACGCGGCGCCTTTTCATACGTCCCGCTTATACCTATGTAAGGTACGTGTGAAAGCTAACGTACATGGCCGACGGGTACCCGGCTCTGGCTACCCGGTAACCAGGTGGTGTGAAAACTTTAGTGACAGTTATCGTGGTTTAATATAATAATATCTTGGGACAACTCACACAACGCTATCTGATCCCAAACTAAGCAGAGCTTGTACTATGGAAACCAGACAACTGATAAACATACTTATATATTTCTAAATACATACATATTATAGATAAATTACACCCAGACACAGAATAAACCATCGTGCTCATCACACAAAGTTTTATCCTGGGTGGGGATCGAACCCACGACCTCTTGCGTAGCAGTCGGATACATTCCCACTGCGCCACAGAGGCAGTCAAGAGGTTTATTTTGACGTTTTCATTTTATCATTGGTTTTATAAGATAATGTGAATCTAAAATAAGGAGGTTATGTTATATGGGTTGTTTGTATTTTTGTTAAAGGTTGTAATGTTTATTTTATCTATTTGAAACTGACTGTGTGTAATATATGTGTAAAAAAAACTTAATTTGAAATAGGACAATTTTTTAAGGTAAGTTCTTCCAGGTTTTTTAAGGTTCCGTAGCCAAAATGGAAAAAACGGAACCCTTATAGTTTCGTCATGTCCATCTGTCTGTCTGCCTCTGTGGCGCGGTGGGAATGTCTCCGACTGCTACGCAAGAGGTCGTGGGTTCGATCCCCACCCAGGATAAAACTTTGTGTGATTAGCACGATGGTTTATTCTGTGTCTGGGTGTAATTTATCTATAATATGTATGTATTTAGAAATATATAAGTATGTTTATCGGTTGTCTGGTTGCCATAGTACAAGCTCTGCTTAGTTTGGGATCAGATGACGTTGTGTGAGTTGTCCCAAGATATTATTATTATATTATTATTATTATTATTATGTCACAGGCATTTTACTCAAAGACTACTCAATGAATATTGATGAAATTTGGTGAAAAAGTGTCTTGTAGTAGCCGCTACTTAATTTGATAGCTAAATAATAAAAATAAATATTCTAGGGGGGGCACTCCATACATGTAACAGAAGCTAAATTTTTTTTTAGCAAACCTCAACTTGTGGCACATCATTTGATAGGTCTTTTTAAAACATTATTGAGTTTTAATTTTTTTTTGATTGAGTGAATATTTTTGAAAATAATCGCTCCAAAACTTGCATAAATTGTGTCCCCCCCATAACTTTTGAACCATGGGACCAAAATTATATAAAATATCAGAAAGGTAGCGCTTAATAAATACTTTAAACTACAATTATTTTGGACATGATCGAATATACCGTCATTGAGTTATTGCTGAAAAACTGCGTTTCTCAACAAAAGGGCGTAGGTGCCATGAACATACGCTCTTCTGTTGATGCAATATTTCAAGCCCTACACTGAGCATGGTCCGACATGCTCTTGCCCGGTTTTTTTTATTAATACAAACGACTGGCCTGTTGGTCTAGCGGTTAGTACCCTGACTGCTAAGCCGGAAGTCGAGGGTTCGATCCTCACCCAGGATAAATCTTTGTGTGATGAGCACGATGGTGTATTCTGTGATGTGTTATTTAATTATAATATATGTCTATAAAGTATTAAGAAATATTTAAGTATGTTTATCAGTCACCTGGATTCCTGGATAGTACAAGCTCTGCTTAGTTTGGGATCAGATGGCGTTGTGTGGGTTGTCCCAAGGTGTTATAACAGGAAAACTACGTTCCAACCGGGTGTCTAAGACACCTCTCTTTTTTTATTGACATGGCGTTATCTAACGTTAAAGTTGTTCATCAGTAAAAATATATGTATATCCATCACTCGCGTCACCGTTCAGAGTCGTGGCATCTCACTCAATAGCCTAGTTTTCGACTAGCCTAAACAACAACTATTTAAGAAATGTCAAAACGCAGATTTTGTATGGAGATCTCATACAAATACCGGACTATGACGTCACTATTTTTTCTAGTCAAATCACTTTATTTGTCGCATGAAACCATGTAAAACTGGGTTAAATTTAGTAAAAGATGTTTTTGACGTGAAAACGTAATTGTTTCCATAGTGGGGGGGGGGGGGGCAAGTCAAAAAACCAATGATATCCAAATCTGGGTATACAGTTTGGTGTTGCAGCTTCTTATATATCATCGTCATCCTAAATTTAATTACACCGTTGGATAGCTAAAGGATCAAATAATTTATTGCGACATGTGAGGACTGTGACGCATCGCGCGAGGTAGAAGTTTTGTTACATATCGAGATACATAGTATAACTTTTGAGTCGCAAAACCAACAACATTTTTTTTTATGTTAAAATCGTCAGATCTCGTCAAAATCTATCGATTGTAACCAAAACATTACTTTTAGTAGTGACAGTACTTTTAGTAGTTGGGTAGGGGGGAGTCAAAGCAAATGTCACGACATCTCACCGTAATTTATGGACGCCCCCTAATCACACTATAAAATCTATCCTATGTCCTTCTCATACGATATCTTATCAGAGGTAGCGAAGGCTCCATACTTCGCTAAAATCATCTCACTTATCTTCATACTAAATTTCATTAAAATCGGTTCAGTGGTTCAGCTTGAAAAGGTAATAGATAGACAGACAAAGTTACTTTCACATTTATAATATTAGTATGGATTCATGATAAAAAATAAACCGCGGGTAACACCGAGGGGCACAGCTAGTATTTCATATTTATTGTTTAACTAGGAAATGGGTAGTTTTCTAGGTATTTATTTATTTATTTATTTATTTAAAACTTTATGCACAAAGTTGTACAAAGGTGGACTTAATGCTAAAAGCATTCTCTGCCAGTCTACCTTAGGGTGATGTAGAAATGGAATGTGTGAAAGGTGCAGTAACCTAATTGTAAAATAAGAACTACCTTATTATTCTTACATAATACACAAATAAAACAATATAACTATACAATACTAAACATATTTACAAAAATACATACATACATATATACCTACATACATAACTATACAATAGTATACATACTTACAGCAATACATACATACATACATAAATAAATACATAGATACAGACTAATATTTATGTTACTAATGTTGTGATGATTCAGCTGATCCATCAAGGAATAAAGTGCGTACCTTCCATTTAAAATTAAGGCGATTGGGTGCCATCCTAATTTCGTCGCGAATAGATGAGTTGGTAAATGGGCCCCAAGTCAACCCCCGCCATCCCTTAGTATAAACCGCTGTTGTAGCTTCTTGTGGCGCGTCGTGGCATGTTTCATACATTGAGATAATATCAGGGTCCTCATTACGTTCTTTTTTCCGTTTTCGCGGCCAACCTGTGCGAACTGTCAAAATCTTGACATAATCGTAAATAGAGAGCTGCGCCCATGCGTGGCGGACAACTTTTAGCGCACGGAACCGCGAAAACGGAAGAAAGTACGTGAATAAGGACCCCGTTCATATTATCCCGAAGGTTTTACACATATTAGTATCTACATTTCTTTTTGCTGCTCATTGCCTCACGCTAATCTGTGCTTCATAGCGCCACCGTCGTGGCCAACTTCTTAAAGGAAGGAGTAGTATCAACAGAAAATTTGAGCACGATTTGAAGTTAGGTATCTGTTGAGTGTAGGCATAATTAATCATCCAAATAACTAAATGACTCGATTTTTTAACATATAACAACAAGAATTGGACTTTTTTTTTACCTACGCTGATTTTAGAGGAGTGGCAGTGGCAGTATTTATGAAACCTGCTAAACCTACCTAAAGTACCTCATAAATTAGCACAAAGCACATGCCCCATATGGTATTAGACACTTATAAGTCACCTAAATAAAAAAACGGTTGTCTGTAAAGTCTGTTTACGGACGATAATTTTACGTGATAACGTCATAAGAGAACATTGATGACTTTGTTATAACCAACCATGCCCTGTGACAGCTTTTTTTTCCAAAACATTGTAACAGCTTTCTTATCTCACAATACTTCAACCTATTAGCAGGCGGAACGTGACGGATTGTGACACTTAGCCTATCAACAGGCGGAAAATGACGGACCGTGACACTTTTTCGTGAGTGCACCCGGTCATCGATTTATAAGGCACTATCATATCAAAAATGTCAACCAAGCCGTCTTTGTTTTTTATTGACAAATGTTAGAAGTGGGTAATATATTAATATTATAATATACTAGCTGACCCGCGCAACTTCGTCTGCGTAAATTTTCCCTTTTTTTTTTACAACATTTTTCATTGCTGCTCCGCTCCTATTGGTCGTAGCGTGATGTTATAACCTATAGCCTTCCTCGATAAATGGGCTATCCAGCAATAAAATATTTTTTCAATGCGGCCCAGTAGTTCCTGAGATTATCGCGTTCAAACAAACAAACAAACTCTTAGAGGGATGAAAAATAGATGTTGTCCGATTCTCAGACCTACCCAATATGCACACAAAGTTTCATCAAAATCGGTCAAGCCGTTTCGGAGGAGTATGGCAACGAAAACTGTGACACGAGAATTTTATATATTAGAAGATTACCCACGTCTATATTATAATAATACAACAAATGTTCTGTTATTTTCGAAGTTGTTTAAAGTGGTTTTAAGCTATTGTAAATCATGGCATACTCACTCACATACAACTGATATATACTTATCGGCCAACACCTTATCTACCAGTTGTGTATATAATAAACACAGTTTGTTAAGCTGTTTCCTACTCCATTACCCAAACAGTTGTTTGAGAGAACAGTTATATCACATGCAAGCTCTTAAGAGTAACTTGTAATTGTACTTAAGCTATTATTAATATAAAAACTAACATCTATTTATAGATACGTTAATAATTAATTACTTTCACTGTTGGATAGCCCATTTATCGAGGAAGGCTATATAACATCACGCTACGACCAATAGGAGCGGAGCAGCAATAAGAAATGCTGCCAAAACGGGGAAAATTTACACAGACGAAGTTTCGTGGTTCAGATAGTAATTTATAAAAGCTGTTTTTTTATATTACGTTATATTAGTAGAGTTGACCAATGCCTTTCAGTCAGACAGCTGGATTCCCTACCGTTTGGCATGTTTTATCAGCTACTGACAGCATCTGTTACCGACTGACTAATTGTGCCACGCAGATTGAGCACGTTTAATGAGTACAACTTTAAAGCATGACGAACGTGCCACATATTTTGAAAAACAGCCTTTTTAAATTGATTGCTTTTGGCGCTTTCCTCAGAGACTATAAATAGGTAGTTTGGAATTTCTTTATTCAGTTTTTGTAGAGTCGCATAAAGCGAAGCTACAACGTTGAAATTCTCTAGATTCTAGAATCTCGAGAATTTCAACGTTGTAGCGCTGTGTTGTAACACTTGGAAGGTAACGTAGACTTCACGGGCTTCACACGTTTCAGTGGAAAGGCATTTTAAAAATGAGCCTTCGAATTTTCTTAAAACTATTTTATACCATTTTCCCATTAAAAGTCGATAAAGAAAACTGCAAAATATTGTATAAAAATTGCAGGAAAGTGTAAGTTATTTAAAACAACAACTTATTCAACAATATACAGGTTTGTTTTAGTAACAATCTCCCTTGCATTTTCATAACTGCAAAATTGTTGGCAAGAAAAAGTTTTCTTTATTTAAAAACATTACCATATTTATTACCATACCTAAAAGTCTAAAACAAAGGTACAAGCGTTGGCTCAATCAAGTTAATAGGTATAGCTTGGCTCACAAAGTTAAAGCAATTTTTACGTTTCCGTACTCAAAGGTGCCTACAAACCCAAAAAAACTAACAAACCCTACCAAAATTACAATGTCTATCGGACGGACAGTTATTGGAATCCGTCGTGCTGTCAAAGGTTTGTATTTTTTAACTGCAATATAAAGCTTGTTTGAAATTTTTAGAGTGTGTATATACCCGGTCACTATACAAATAAATTAAATAAGGTAAACTTGGCAAACATGCTCCACAATTCGAAGAATTAAAGTTTACCCTAATATATATTTATTAAATATCACTAATATAAAAACAATTTAAAGCTAACAAACAATTTAATTCTAAAGTAACGCGAGTTATACAAAAAAGTTTAATTAGGGTTTTTGTAAGTAAAGGTTTTTTTAAGACGACTATCGCAGTATGGTACAAGCCCTGTATCGCGGGGGACTTTACAAACATACAAGTCACGGACACAAAGTACACCCAGACTCGAAACAACAATGTGTGGGAATCGAACCGACAACCTCTTCCGTAACAGTCGGACACACTCCCACCGCGCCACAGAGGCTGCTGAAGGTACGAACCCAGCCTTGTTAGTCCATCTCGTACTTGACAAATTTTTCAAAAGTGTGCGGACATAACACCATTTTACAATTTAAATAAAAGATGCCCAGTCGCGATAAGCTGATTTAGCTCGCAACCGCTTTGAGGTCTTTCGAGTTCATTATTTATTTAAAAGGCAATATTTGCGGCTAGAGCTGCAAATTTAATTCGTGTCATTTGGACTGCCAGTTGTATCGGCCTATTTCTGTGTTGCCAGAGCGCTTCCGTTGGACAGTTATTGAAGCTTTAGTCTCTGAATCATTTATATTTTCACCACAAGCGGGTTTATTTTCATCTGGGGATTGCAATGTAATTATTTTTACATATAAATACATAAAATGTATACTTTGCCAAACTACTTGGCAATATATGATTAGGTATAAATGAGACAAAAGATGTAGTATAGTCTGGTTATAATTATCTAAAGGTGCATCTTATATACTAACGACTTCGTGTTGATAACAGATAGTGGAAACATTTAATAGATACTGAACGTGCGATAAGGAACATAAGATTGTGATGTAGATTGTAGATACAGCACAAAGATATTGTACTGTAACAGTACACCCCCCTTTAAAAAAAAAAAAAAATATGGTAATAGTGTTTACAATATAAATTTGACCTAGACCTTACTAGTTATTTGCTGATGTATATAAATAATAATGCTATTGTACGCGGTGGAATTTGATGACGCCTGTTGTGGTGTGATTTGCTGACGTCTGTAATTTTGACTTAGCTGTTGCACGAGTGTTTATTATTTTTTTCCGTTAAACTCTTCATTCTTCTGTCCAGTGTTTTCATTATGCCGTAAATTAGGATCACGCCGATTGTTAAAATAATCTGTCCCATTGCAACATTTCTTGTCCACCGTAAGTCCTCCTGGATCAGGTTACGGAGTTGGTCCGCTTCGTTTTGATTGAGGCAATTGTCCGTATTGTATGTTATCTGGTCCTTAGAACTTTGATTTCCCATTTTAGATGTCTTGTTGTTACGAGTAGTTGTGAATTAATGGTATATGTTAAGATCTATGTTAATATATATACGAATAGCTTGCTTATATCAGCGATTTTTTATAGACGTACTACTGGCTTTACTTTACGTCCCGATCGTGTAGTGTACGTGTGTGAATGCCTGTCGCAATCCTTTGAATCTGGCACGTAGTTTGATTCGTCATTGATCATGAAAGCTGGTTTCAATCTATCAATTGATATCACTGTCTCTTTATCCCTAATTCTAATGCAAAATGTTTTATCTGTTTTACTAATTACTGGGTAGGGTCCTTCATACGGCGGTGTCAGGGCTTTCTTAATTCTATCACACCGAACAAATACGTGTGAGCATTCTTTGAGTTCGGGATGCACAAATATAGCTTGATTGTGTTTTTTTCTTTTCGGAATTGATGTCATTTGTGTGATGTCCTTTTGAATTTGTTTTACAAACTCTTCGTACGTTGATAACTGTGCTGCTGATGACTCAAAAAATCCTCCAGGGAGTCGTATTGGCGTTCCATATGTCATCTCTGCTGAACTATAACCTGTGTCTTCTCGCAAGCTACTCCGCAACCCGAGTAAAACTGTTGGAATTTCTTTTAACCAATTTTCGTTGGATTCTCTTGTCATTAACGCCGCCTTTAAAGTTCTATGAAATCTCTCTATCATTCCATTGGATTGTGGATGATAAGGTGTTGTCCTAATTTTATGTATTCCCAAAAATTGTGAGAGTGACTCAAATATTCTTGATTCAAACTGTCGGCCTTGATCCGTAGTAATGCGCAATGGACATCCAAAACGAGTAATCCATCCCTCGAAAAGTGTCTTGGCTACTGTTTCTGCAGTTATATCTTCTACCGGAAATATTTCGGGCCATGACGTACAACGATCTATGATTGTGATTAAATATCTCTTCCCTTGTGAAATCGGAAGTGGTCCGACGATGTCAATATGTAAATGTTCAAAACGTTGCGCTGTCATAAATGTACCAGGAGGTGATATCGTATGTCGTTGTATTTTTGATTTTTGGCAGGCTATACATGATCTACACCAGTTATTGATATCTTTGTTCATATACGGCCATAAATACCTTTGGGTTATCATTTTTCTCGTAGTTCTTTTTCCTGGATGGCTCATACCATGAATGGTATCGAAAATTTGTTTGCGAAAATGCTTTGGTAAGTAGGGGCGGCTTTTTCCAGTAGAGGTGTCGCAGGTGATGTTTATTGTGGAACCCGGAAGCGTAATGTTTTTGAATTTTAATCTTTTATTGTCATGTAATTTACTTAGTTCATTATCTGTTGATTGACATTTTTCCAATTCAGCGTAATCGATAGGTGATGGCACGTATATTTCCTCTATTCGAGATAAGGCATCGGCGGTAATATTGTCACGTCCGCTTATGTGTTGAATGTTGGTACTGTATTGTGAAATGAAATCTAACTGCCGGACCCGTCGCGGTGTATCGTTTGATGATGGTTTTTGGGAGAATGCGTATGTCAAAGGTCGGTGATCCGTAAATATTGTAAATTCTCTTCCCTCGATTAATCTGTGAAAATGTTTGACGGCCATGTATATTCCTAACAGCTCTCTGTCAAACGTAGAATATTTTTGTTGAGTTTCGCTCAATTTTTGTGAAAAAAATCCTAATGGTTCCCAATTGCGTCCGGATTTTTGTTGTAAAACTCCACCAACGCAAGTAGCACTAGCGTCGGTCATGAGCGCTAGTGATGCGTTGCGGGAAGGATGCGCTGTTAACACTGCGTTTTTCATGCTTTCCTTGCATTTTTCGTAAGCTTTGTCTGCTTCCGTTGTCCAAGGAACAGGTGAATTATCGTTCTTTTTTGAACCATGTAGATATTCGTTTAAAATTCTTTGATTTTCCGCTGCGCATGGAATATTACTTCTGTAGAAATTGACCATGCCCAAAAATCTTCTTAATTCTTGAATTGTTTTCGGTTTGGGAAATTCCATGATTGCTTTGTAATTTTCTTCGGTAGGGAGTATTCCTTGGCTCGTTATATGATAACCTAAGAAATCTATTTCCCTTCTGAGAAATTCGCATTTTTCGAGATTAATGGTTATTCCATTCTCGTGTAAACGTTTGAAAACCGTTTCTAAATGCTGATAATGCAAATCTTCGTTGTCCGATGCAATGAGACAGTCGTCTACAAATATAAATACGTAGTTTAAATCTCTAAATAAGGAATCCATGAATCGTTGAAATGTTTGTGCCGCATTGCGTAATCCGAAAGGCATTCTTAAGTACTCAAAAAGTCCAAAAGGTGTGATGATGGCTGTTTTTTCTATATCTTTAACAGGAATACAATGGTATGCTTTACGTATATCTATCTTGCTTAGTATCTTCTTATTTTCTAATATGTATGTAAAGTCAGTTAATCTTGGTAGTGGGTATTTGTCCGGTACTGTCGTGCTATTGAGCATTCGATAGTCTCCGCATGGTCTCCATTCGCCATTTTTCTTTTTTACCATATGTAATGGGCTTGCCCATGGGCTATCTGACGGTCGGCAAATTCCGAGTTCTATCATATTTTGAAATTCCTTTTTGGCTATGTCGTATTTTTCTGGAGGTAATGGTCTTGCCCGAGCTGCGACGGGTGGTCCTGTAGTGATAATGTGATGTTCAATCTTATGTTTGGGCGCATTGCGGAGAGAGGACCCTTTCGTGATGTCTTCGTATTTGTTTAAAAGTTGCGTAATACGTGGATTCGTTCCCACTGCGATATTACGAATTGTTTGTTGTGTCGCTTTTTCCGAAGTTACATGCGTTGTCAGCTCTGTAACTTTGTCGATAAGTTTGCGACCTGCTATGTCGACTAATAGTTTATAGTGCTCTAGAAAATCTGCTCCAATTATTGGTTGTGTAACATCGGCGATTACAAAATTCCATTTATAACATCGTTGTAGTCCTAAATTCAAGGTAAGCGTCTTCTCGCCGTAAGTCCTAATTTTAGTCCCATTTGCAGCGTATAGTGTGTATTGTTCATTTTGTAAAACTGAATGTCTCTGTTGCTTGCTAATGACTGAAATATTTGCGCCCGTGTCAATCAAAAACTTCATACCACTTTTTCGGTCGGTAATGGTGAGGCGATTGGATGGGTGGATTGCACAGAGTTTCGCCGTTGTCTGTGCTCTTATTCGTTTCCCTGGTTCCGTACGTAAGTCATTGGTTTCCAACTGCATGGTTTAATGCAGTTCTTTGCATATTTTCCGAATCTTTCGTGGTAGTAACAAAATCGATTTGCTCCTCTATAGTTTGTTCTCGGCCTCATAATCGGGAATTGTTGACGTTTCTTGAAATGATTGTGCGTGTTGGGTCGATAGCCATATTGACCTTGCTGAATTGCGTCAATATCTATCTGTAATTTTGCTAGCTGGGCTAAAATGCATGCTGTATTGTTGTCGTTTGAAGTGTCGTTGCTAACAGCTGATATTTCGGTTACTTTTGAATTCATTATTATTTTGTCTGCAATTTGGCTCAGTTTGTCAATTTCCATGTCTTCCGTAACTGCTAGAACCGTAGTAACTGATGTTGGTAAAAGCCTGAACCATAGTAGTTTAATTGTTTCGTCACTGATTTTTCCTCTCCCGAGGACTCGCATTTGACGTAATAACTGCGAAGGTTTTTGATCACCGAGTTCTGTCTCTGATATTAATTTTTGAAACTGTCGCTGTTCTGTTTCTTCGTAACAATCAATTAAACGTTCCTTGATGTTTTTGTATTTATCTGTAGTCGGTGGTGAAGTGATTAGGTCACTAACCTGTAGTATTTCTTCCTTGGATAACTTTGCTATTACTGTACAGTATTTGTATTCGTCTCCTTGCTTCTGTGGTGCTAATATGGCTTCTAGTTGCGTGAACCATAATCTTGGTTGGTCTTTCCAAAATTCCGGAATGCGGGATAAAACCGAGGTGCCAGCAGCTACTTCAAGTGTTCCTTGCTGATTTATGTTCGCCTTGCACGGTGATTGTGCCATGTTTCTTGCTGCGTATTCGTTCGTCGGGGTCACCAATTTGCCAAACTACTTGGCAATATATGATTAGGTATAAATGAGACAAAAGATGTAGTATAGTCTGGTTATAATTATCTAAAGGTGCATCTTATATACTAACGACTTCGTGTTGATAACAGATAGTGGAAACATTTAATAGATACTGAACGTGCGATAAGGAACATAAGATTGTGATGTAGATTGTAGATACAGCACAAAGATATTGTACTGTAACATATACCAAAAAAATGATGTCATAGGTTGATGTTGATACCTACACAACTAATTAGGGACTGACATTTTTTGAAGTCGGCGCACTCAAGAAGTATATACAATCAAATTTTAAAAAAGAAACTTCACAATGTCAACAAAAAATTGCTGTTTTGGTTATTTTTAAGGGTTTCGTAGACAAAATTGCAAAAACGGAACCCTTATAGTTACGTCATGTCCGCCTGTCTGTCTGTCTATCTGTCCGCCCGTATGTCACAGGCATTTTACTCAATGGTTTCTTAATGAATATTGATGAAATTTAATGGAAAGGTGTCTTGTAGCAGCCGCTACTTAGTTTGATAGCTAAATAATAATAATATTTTTTTTTAGGTGAGGCACTCCATACATGTAACAGAAGAAAATTTTTGCTTTTCAGCAAATATCAACAATGTGTGGCATATCATTCGATAGGTCTTACAAAAAAATTATTAAGGTTTCTAATAAACTTTTCTTATTTATTGAATATTTTTGGAAATATCGCTCCGAAAGTTGCATATAAATTGTGTCCCCCTTAACTTTTGAACCGTGGGACCAAAAAAATAGGAAAAAATTACAAAGGTATCTCTCAACAAATAATTTAAACTAAAATTATGTCGGACATGGTCGAATATACCGTCATTAAGTTATTGCCGAAAATCTGCATTTCTTAATAAAAGGGTGTACCATGAACATACGCTCTTCTGCTAATGCAATTATTCAAGGCTGCGGAAGCCTGCACTGAGCATGATCCGATATGCTCTTGCCCGTTTTTTTAAGAACCTAATCCGCCCATAAATTCAGCAATGCAATTTTTTTTTTAATGAAATAATGTAATATTTACTGAAACTTTTATGTACATATTTATTAAAGTCTCAGCAAAAAATAAATACAATATTCTATTCAAAATGGCCACCTTTGGCTTTTATACAGTCCTTTAATCTGTCTGGCCACGAATCTATGAATTTACGCACTGTTTTCATGGGAAATTTCGCCACTGCTTACTCCAGAGATTTTTTAAGAGACTCAATGTCGCCGTTTCGTTTAGAGCAAGCCATGTCCTCTAAAACTGACCATAATTTGTAGTCTAAAGGGCTGAAGTCTGGTCCGGAACGTTGGTTTCAAGCTAGGCTTGGGTAGTTCGTGTCTTGTGACAGACGTGAGGTGCAGAGTCCTGCTGGAAAGTCCACGGTACATTTTTAAAAACTGTATTGCTGAGAGGTTTCACAACACGACTGTCTCTTAATACACTTTGGCTGAAGTTTTCACTCCTTTTTCACAAAAAATTAGCTTTGTGATGCCTTGATAAGACACACCCTATCAAACCATCACTGACGCAGGATGATGACCACGCTGTACTTTCCGACCACTTGAGCTGCTTCTTTAGAACTGTGAGCGTACACTTTATTATTTTGCTTATTGTAGTGCTCTTCAATCGTGAAAATTTGTTCATCGTGTTAGCTTTTTTATTGTAAAATTCGCTAATATTTTGTAGAATGGAACATTGTTAACATATATGCATTTATTTGATATTACAATTATTATTATTGACCGTGTTCGCATAATCAGACAGTGTATTGACTCAACTGTCATTCACTTTGACACTTCGTACATCGCGCAAGAACGGCCGTCCATTGGTGTGTGGACTTGAGATCACGGGTCATGCGAACACGGGAATTCGTTCCTAGCTTCTTGTCCGAGTAACATCTCCAGAAATAAATGTGAACAAGTGTGGTAATAAAAGTTATTACTTAAACAAGTAGTGTGGTGTTATTTCTTGACCTTTACTAACAATCGGTAAAAAGGATATTTTTGTGCCTTTCACTCGCGTATCGCGACAGAAGGCGTTTTGATCGATCCGCTCTCTTTATCGACGATAAGCATCGAGCTTCAGGTCTTGTTTTAATATGCGACAGAGTCCTAGTGGGAATCTTCATTTCTCGCGATAAGATTTTTTGCTTCTTAATGGGATTTCGATGAATTCTGGCTTTAACAGCCAAGCCAACCAAGCTTTTGAAGTGTCTAGAATACGACCGATGGCTCCGTACCCACTTTGTGCAAGGCGATCACCGCAATCCTAGTTTCTTTAACAATCCCCAATCCATATTGTAATTTGATAATGAACACGAAAAAATATGTAAAATGGCGTAAAATCGAAAGAACTTTTCAAAATAATAAACGCATTCCAAATTCAAAGTAATTAAAAAGTTGAAAAAAAGAAAAGTTTTTATATAACAATACTAGCTGACCCGCGCAACTTCGTCTGCGTAAATTTTCCCTTTTTTCTTCCTTTTTTTTTTACAACATTTTTCATTGCTGCTCCGCTCCTATTGGTCGTAGCGTGATTTTATAACCTTCCTCGATAAATGGGCTATCCAACAATAAAATATTTTTTCAGTGTAGCCCAGTAGTTCCTGAGATTATCGCATTCAAACAAACAAACAAACTCTTAGAGATATGAAAAATAGATAGTAGCCGATTCTCCTAGCTGACCCGCGCAACTTCGTCTGCGTAAATTTTCCCCTTTTTTTTTTACAACTTTTTTCATTGCTGCTCCGCTCCTATTGGTCGTAGCGTGATGTTATAACATATAGCCTTCCTCGAGAAATGGGCCATCCAACAATAAAATATTTTTTCAATGCGGCCCAGTAGTTCCTGAGATTATCGCGTTCAAACAAACAAACAAACTCTTAGGGGGATGAAAAATAGATGTTGTCCGATTCTCAGACCTACCCAATATGCACACAAAATTTCATCAAAATCAGTCAAGCCGTTTCCTGAGGAGTATGGCAACGAAAACTGTGACACGAGAATTTTATATATTAGATTTATGCCCGTACTAGTTATAACATGTATCCTATGTCATTCGGACCGTATTAACAACAAATCTATTGATACCTAATTTATCAATATTAAATATATTTTAGGACTTAATCGCGTGAATCATTTAAAGGTAACCCAACCTTTTATTTTATGGCCGTAAAAAATGCCTAACGCACACGTCCAGCACCCGGGCAGACGTTGGTAGTGTGGGACCTGCTCCACCGCCTAAACGACTCATCCGATTTATCAAAATCGTATGAGTGGTTTAGGTGCTATATTTAGACGTATGGTTCATGCGTAAATACAAACTGGACAATTAAAAACGTTTACACTTATTTTTTGGTATCGCTGTAACAATGCAATCAGCATATATTATCTGCAACTAGGGACAACTCAAACTCGACTATCTGATCCCAAACTGAAGAGCCTGTACTACGTATTATAGATAAATTACACCCAGACACAGAATAACTCATGGCGTTCAACACAGATAGATTTATCCTGGATGGGAATCGAACCCACGACCTTTGGCTTAGCAGTCAGAATCACTAATCACTAGACAGGGGTGGCGATCCTTTTCCGGTGTACTTACGTGCCAATTTTTAAAATAATGCCATGACCATGACGGGCAAAGAAAACTGTTGATTAAAAGCTATAGCAACTGGAATCCAATGAAACTATCATATCTTTCGATGAATGTTACTCACTGTGTATGCTGTCTGAAGTTATATCTCCTAGGGGTTGGCTGGTGGTGAGCACCGGGCGGCTGCCGGAGAGGCTGTCTGCCTCACTTTGGGGGTCCGGGGTCCGTTCACTCTGGCACATCGAGAGACTGGAGTTACTCCGTGCAGGTGTCAGCGAGGACTGCAGGCTCGACATACTGCCTTGTAACTCCTCCTAGAATAAAAAATATTTTTAGCAATCAAATTCACAGGACTCGGTCAAGTATTAATTATATTCTAATTTCAAGCTTGCCGTAATGTTATTCTACCTACCTGCAGTGGCGAACCTTATTATCAGTGATTTTTTTGTCCAGGTTTACCCGCCAGGTTCGCCACTGCCTACCTGCTGGAAAATTTACGATTGAAGGTTAAAATAAATGTGTAAGTAAAGTTTCTCACACAATTTATAAGGCAGTTGACTACTATTAATGACAAAGTTAATGTTGATTATGGGCGTTTGTCCACTGTAGCCCGTCAACGGGACGTCATGACATCGCCGAAGTAGCGATACATAAAATTACTATAGCCGTTTGTTCACCGCACGTCTGTCATCGTACCGGTCGTCAAAGTAAAATAATCTTGTTCACGGTAATTTCCCGTTGACGGATTGCGGTGGACAAACGGCCTAAATCTAGCTAATATACCAGCATACCAGCTAAGTTGTATAGACGACCAATATTAAGGTAAGAAAAAAAAGAAAAAAACGAACTGAGTTATCTCATTTTCTTAGTTATTATTATAAGTATCGTTAGTTTTCCAATACTGGCGTGATAACAAAAAATAATTATTACACTATTGATGAGGCTATAGATACTATTGAAAAAATAATAGATAATTTTAATATGATCAGAGCTCATCGTCAAAAGTATTAACTGTGGTTTAACTTAGATTCTTTTTTTTCTAGATAAATAGTTTCGATTCATTACTATAAAATTTAAAAAAGAGAAAATAAATAGATTAAAAATACATAATTGATAGTTTAATGTAATATTTAAGGCAGCTAAAATAAGAGGTGATAGATCCATCGTTCATCGGTCATCCAATCGTTTTTTTTTGTTATGTAGACCCATTTTCAAGAAAACCTCAATGAAAAACAGCATCTAAAAATATTAAGTATACAGCTATAACAATTGAACTACCTACCTAGTAACAAATGGATGGAAAATACTTGCTATGCAATTCTCTCTTATACCCTTTATAAAACAAATTGAAGGGAATGGAAGGGCAGATATGAAGAGCGTGGGCTCATCTGCTGACGAATCAAATGTCCTTTGTAGAGTATCAAGATATATTTATGAAATTACGGTACAAATAAAAGATTCACGGAAATTGTATCTACCTGTCGGAGATAAACTCGCCCGCCGGTGCTAGCTCACCTCATTTCCCTATATAGGAGGCAAACGCTTCGCAAATAATTGAATATGAATATTAATTAATTATAAAAGCTGTTTAGGAATATACGAATATCCTAACATTACACTTTGGTATCTGGTCCTTGTAATATAAGAGCTTAGAGTTTGGTTCGGTAACTTTGTTGTGAGCGAATAAGAACAGTAGGTACCTATTTCGTATAATTCTCTCATTCCAAACAACATATTTATGTTGGTATTCATTATAAAGCTTTGGCCAAGTAGAAGTAACGTAATAAGAATAAATAGGTTTGTATATGAGGTTTCAAGGACCTACTTTATATACCTTAATTGTTATAATGCCGCCAAAGTAATATTGTCGTTCGGTATTAAAAGCCGCAATATAAAAATTTGCGGAAAATCTGATTTTTATTCTTGTGTAGAATGATATTTTATTTTCTGCGAATTTTCATATTCGCTTATTTGAATGCCGAACGACGATATGTAGTTTTGTTTTTTCTTTGTCATTTAACGGACACGAACACAAGCACAAGCGTGTAAATGTACTGCCTGGCTGTTTATGAACCGCTTGTTTGGACTACCGCCGGTTACTTGCCGTGCTGCCTTCCGGGCTGCTACTCGGGCTGCGTGCCGTGCCTTTAAACGCAATATTATGTCGCTCGTGTTCAAAGCCACATTTAACAGGCACGAGTGTGTGAGTAAGGTTAAATGTGCTAAACAGCTGTTTGTGAACAGGTTTTCTGTACCTACCATATTGTACCCACTAACTTGATATGGGGGTAAGGTGCTGCGACTAAATATACTATACACCATGTTGAAGGACTGATGCAAATTGTATTATCAAAAAGTTGAAACATGAGATAAAGCAAACTTTATGAATATGAATATTAATAAATTATAAAAGCTGTTTAGGAATATACGAATATCCTAACATTACACTTAACTTACCCCCATATCAAGTTTATAAACATTCAAACATTGTAAAATTGGCAATTTGAAAAGAGTGGCCGCGACTTTTTATTGCCAGGTTCTTGTCTCCGGCTTTACCTATTGTTTGCGAACTTGGCATTACATGTACATGTAGAATCTCGACGTATCACAAGAGTTGTTTTGCTTCCTAAGTGAATAAAGAATTTTGAATTGAATTGAATTGAATTTGAATTGAATTGAATACCGTCGAGCTACGTGTCGCGCGTTTGAACGTACTATCACATCCTCAATAGCTTTATTTTAAATCGAGATATTTGAACTCCGACTAATGTATTTTATTAGATACTAGCGGACGCCTCGCGGTTTCACCCGCGTTATTCCCGTTCTCGTGGGAATACAGGGATAAAAAATAGCCTATGTCACCCGGGGTTAGTGAATCTTCACAACAATGAAAAAAAAATTCAAATCCGTTCAGTAGTTCCGGAGCATATTCAATACAAACAAACAATCAAACTAACAATAAAATCTTTCCTCTTTACAGTATTATTAGTATTAGTATTAGTATAGTTATAGAAATATAGAAAACAATTAACGGTACCTACTGAAATATTTACTAAGAACACGTTAATTCGAGTATAATAATTAATATTATTATCTCGTCGGCTAGTTGGTAAGCTGTCCGACACACAAGGTACCACTACTTTATCTTAATTAAAGCAAAAGGGTAAAAGTGAAACAACTAAACTCTTTTGTTTGATCATAATACTCGTACTTCAAATGTAATTTACACTAATTTAATTAGTTTACAACTTTTAGTGAGATTACAACTAATTTTAGCACGCCGTTTCATATGTAAACTACCCACTGGCAAACAGCCTACCAATCTATCCCAGGACTCATTAGTTTAATCTATCTGACCAAGGACACAAAAGATAAGACGTGGTCAAACTAATCTAGCAATGCAATCTAACCACGGATACAGATGTATTCTTTCGATCTAGATGTTACTCTCTAATCCAAAAGCCACCTCTATTTGGGACGGTTTTGTCAATATATTTTTTTGGGTTTAAGATATTTTGATACCTAACCTAAATCTCTATTAGTTTATTTCTATATGGTTTATAAAATTACGTATATTAAAAAGTCATCTTTTAATTTTCGCACTGCCGGGAAGGGTTATATTTTTCGCGCGTATCTTTTAATAATAATAATAATAAAATTTATTTGCATAAAATGTGGTGGTTAGGATAGTTAGCATAGATGGTATAGGTACAATTATTTATGAGGAAGACACATTCCACCATATCACAATAGCATGCAAATATGTTATAGGGTTTTTGACTTTAAATCAATACATTAATTATTACTACAATAACTGAAACATTTACTTAATACACACACAAACAGGTACTCAACAATAAAAAACGGTGTGTATAAAAGTTTGTATAAAAAAAAACAGTAATATTTTAAATAATAATTTTATGTAGAATGCAATTTGTAGTGATAGGAATGAGTTGCATTTGTTTTTATAAATTCATCTACAGAATAATAACTCTGTTCGATTAACCATTTCCGCAAAATAGAACAAAATTTATGGTAGGGCAAATTTATAATATTTACAGGTAAAGAATTAAAAATAAGAGGTGCCATATACACGCAACTCACTCTGTGTATGTATGTATGTATGTAATATTCTTCATTTCGTCATATCTTTCAAACCACAAAAGAAACATTTACGTCGTTATATTTGTGTTGACCACTCAGTTGTTCTTATCTTGACGTTTGAAAAAAACAAACATGGCGGCTGAGAGATGTCAAAAACAAGAGGTGTGAAAAAAGTTTTTTCGAATACCGCAGTATGGATATCAAATTAATGAGCTCATCGTTAGCATTTCAAAAAGGTATAAAATGATTATGACTTTAATACTAAAAAAGTCTTTATAGTAACCATTATTTTTCAATTGTTAATACTTGGTACTTACAATAGCTGTGATAAAAGTTATAAAAAAAACCCGCCTGCGCGAATTGGATGCAAACAAGATCCCTTACAAATGTATACTAGCTGACCCGCGCAACTTCGTTTGCGTCAATTTTCCCCGTTTTTGCAACAATTTTCATTGCTGCTTAGCTCCTATTGGTTGCAGCGTGATGTTATATGGCCTTTAGCCTTCCTCGATAAATGAGCCACCCAACAGAAAAATATTTTTTCAATTTGGACCAGTAGTTTCTGAGATTGCCGCGTTCAAACAAACAAACAAACAAACAAACTCCTCAGCTTTTTAATATTAGTATAGATTATGCTGTTGATGGCATTATTGAATCTCGATGAACATTATATTATACCTACGTGTGTATGTATGTGTTACCATTTTTCTCGGAAACGGTTGGGCCGATTTGAAAACGGTTTTTTTTGCGTTGTATAAGTCTGTTTTTAGCCAAGTTTGAATGTTTAAGACTGCCGCCAGGTGGCGCTACAGTGCTCATGCTTCTACAAAACGGTTATCATTTTTTATCGGAAATGGCTAAGACTTTTATTTTCAAAAACCTCCGCACGTAGTTGGTGCATAAACTGTCAAGAAAGCATTTGTCAGTCCATAGTAACATATCAGTGTGGGGCTGGGCGCCTTAAACTTCAATGCTGAAATTAGAAAGAGCCCAAAGAACAGTTTTGAAGGTGAACACATTTCGTCTATTTCTCTTCCCCACAAGCACACTATATTGAACCTGTAAAGTGCGCTCTGTCAGACAACTGTTTGTTTTAAACATCACCCATTCACAACACATGATCACGCGTTATAAACGAATCACCAAACTTCAATTTCCCTGCAACACAACGTGTTTTCTGCTTCCTGGGGCCACACTTATACAAGTCAATTAATAAGCACCTTAATATATACACACTACCTACACCCACATGACATGTGATAATTTCAAAGTGGCTACTAACTAAACTAGCACTTAGCACAATTTTTGTGACCATCATAATGGAAGAAAATGTAGCCTATGTCACCCGCGCTTTAATAACGAATTGGATAAGTAGCTTAGGCGCTACAGTGGAACATACGAACATATATAGACTGTTAAAAACATTACCCTTCCTTTTTGGCTTCGCCATAGTCGGGTAATAAAGGAGCTGTTCATGACGACTTCCGACGAATTGGAGGATTGATAGGTGCTGGCTAAAGAGCTTAGTGTTTGTTTTCTGAATATTAATTATTAGATGATTACCATTCATCCACGTAATTATTGAATCTAAGATTTCATTAATCAGACTGTGCTTTCATCTGCAAAGAGCACCATCGGATATTTTGATATAGTTTCACTTCACCAATTGGTACTTTTTGAGAATTAATGCACGAATCACTATATATATTTAACTCAACTAAGTATAGTTACTTAGGTGTGCCTTTAATATTTGAAGAGTTTCCTCATTTTTTTCAGAATCCCATTATCAGATCCTGATCTGATGACAATGGGATCAACTTGAAACGTAAAAAGATTTTTTTCAAATCGGTCCTGCCGTCTTTGCGTAATCGGGTAACAAACAGACAAAAAAAAAACAACATACAGTCGAATTGAGAACCTCCTCCTTTTTTGAAGTTGGTTGAAAATCGCTACATGCTTTCTCACCGTGGGTGGGACAGGGGCCTAAGTGTGAAAATAAATAAAAATGTGTACGTGAATATCAGTCAGACCGAGACCAAAAATATTAGGCCCATTTAGATGAATTTGGTGAGTTGTAGAGATAGCTTAAATCTACTATCTATCATGATCCGATCCACGGGGACTAAGCCGTAGGCAAAAACTGGACTATACATAAAATATATCTATATCGTCTTTTGTGAGGCCTTTTAACGAGACAGGCGCCATTTACTAACCGAGACACAGTCGATTACACTACCTTTATCTTTATACAGTTTACCTCTCAGTAATACAAGAGACAAATTAAATAAGCAGAATTATTGTTACCACTTCCACAATACAGGCTTCAGCTAATATAAATCCTTCCAAGACATAGTTTAAGTTCTTACATATTAATGTAAACCATTTTTGTATCAAATATACATTTTCATTATTTATTTATTATTTATCTAATAAACTACTGTCTGAATCCTATACTTCTGTCAAAGCCTGCACAAACAACCTTTAAACATTTTTGTAGTCTATACGTATACTTATACTTACTTCTTATTACTTATTTAAATATATATTTATATATTTACATGTTCATGTATAAGTGTATAATGTCATTATACACACTAATCCCGGGTGACCAGGCTATTTTTTATCCCTGTATTCCCACGGGAACGGGAACTACGCGGGTAAAACCGCGAGGCGTCCGCTAGTAAGTAATATGCAGGTAGGTATGTATTAATCTACTGTCATGATAGGGGACCGAAAAAAGTTTCGTCGTCGTGTTTGTTCCAGTGAAAATGTTATTGTTGGATATAGACAAAAAATGCTTTATTTTCTTAATTGAAGTATTTTTTACGATAAAACAAATGACCTTACATATTTTTTATGGGTAATTCCTATTTGTTCTACGGAACATGACGTCGTAGGACAAAGCAACACATTTTTTTCCCTTTTTAGAGTTCCGTAGCCAAAATGGCAAAAACGGAACTTTTATAGTTTCGTCATGTCCGTTCATGTGGCTCTCTGTCTCAGAAATTAAAAAAAAAACAGCAAACATCTGTATGTGGTACATTGTTAGACAGGTATTTTGAAAACATTTTAACATTGTATTTGTAAAGTCTTTGGCAAGAAATGCCTATAAAAATTACTTCAACATTTTAAGGTTTCTAAGAAACTTTTTTTATTATGTGAATATTTTTTTGGAAATCAACCGCCCCGAAAGTAGCAAAAATGGTGTCTTTTTACGGTAAAGTCAAAAAACCGGCCAAGTGCGAGAGGGACTCGCGCACTCTATTTTCTTTAACACCCTAATCCATATTGTAATTTGAAAATGAACACGAAAAAATATGTTAAATGGCGCGAAATCGAAAGAACTTTTAAAAATAATAAACGTGTTCGAAATATAAAGTAAATAAAAAGTTGAAAAAAAGTTTTTTTTATGTAACAGTATTTATGGCCGGCCTAATATCTCACAATCCACTGAACAGATTAATACAATTAAGACGTCGTTAGATTCGTCTTGATCGCCCAAGTGTTCTTAGATATGTGACGTTTGAAAAAAACAAACGGCTAATGGCGGCTGTGAGATGTCAAAATCAAGAGGTGTGAAAATAAAAAGTTGTTTTGAATACTGCAATATGGGCATCAAATTAAAGAGCTCATCTTAAGCATTTCAAAAAAGTATAACATGACTGTAATGAATGCATTTATTGTATTTATGACTGTAATACTAAAAAAGTTACTTAGCAACCATTCTTTTTTAAATGTTCACTACTTGACAATAGCTGTGATAAAAGTTAGTTGTTACATCCTACAACTATTCAAAAGTATTAAATAAAAAAATAAAAAAATCCACAAGATCCACTACATAATTATATAATTTCATGCAGTCGGAGGCATTAATGAATCTCGATGAACTTGGTAAAGTACCTCAGACTGCATGAAATTATATAATCATGTAGGGGACCTTTTTTCCACCTTTTCTGTTTCTTTTTTTTTATTTAAAAAGATAAAAGTACCCTTTTTTATCTTTTATCCCTTTTTTATCTTCTTCACCCGAGTCTTTATTTGATGAAAAATAACAATACCTTTCCAGTCTTTCTAGGTCATTAGTCTGGTAACGATTTTACACTTTTGGTATTATTTTTCTAGCGAATAGTTGGCGACTGATTAGCTTGGCGTTTGAGAAATGTACTAGTATTAAAATTCTTTTTTTACAATGACATTAGAAAATCATACATTTATTTATGTAAGAGTAACTCGCTCTTAGGTAAAGATCCCTAGAACATATTTTGATATGATTGATATCAATCTGGATTTGTGTTGGTAGCTAGGAAGCTACCAACTTTGTCGTATAAATACAATTGGGTGTCTCGTCAAAAGGATTTGACGAGACACCCAATTGTACCTATCTATACGACAAAATATAGATAATACGTTAGAGAATAAAACAGGTGTTAAACATGACAAACTTAACTCTGCCGTTGAAAAACTATTGTCCTCATACATCACATAGACCGCAATTAGTTTACCTATAACATTTTTTTATTTACTTGTACTACGTGCCATATAGCACAAGTAAAAGACATAAAGTTGAGCGCCTCTTCAAAACAAAGCTACCATGACAATTTCAGCTTGATATCAACCATTTTTAAAACATATTCTTGGGATCCTTACCTATTTCACATAATTAGCGCAGCAAACACAGAAGATATAAGAGTGAGCAGCCGTGACTGTCAACATTATCAATTTCACAATTTGATAAACATGCACCACTTATCACCATAATTGAAATCATATCACATTTATTTAAAATGTTCGAGTAAATTGTAATAGGCAGTTTTCATCTATTGGATGTCAGTAGACTTACTTAATTCTAAGGCTCTAGCTATCTCAAAATGTATCAGGATCTCGGTACAACATAATTAGTCAACACGCTAGTCGAACTGATATATCATCACAAAATAGAAGAATGTTCTAAATTATCACGTAGGACTATTCTACAAGAAGAAATCGAAATTTATTTAAAGGTCAGTAAGTGCCAATACAATACAGTTATAAGTTTTGGGTACGAAAGTATAATCTAGACATATCATTAGGGACCCTACCCTCCATTTATGTTTATATGTAGGTACCGATTTATATATTATGTATGTATTAGTTATACAAGTAATAAAACATTCTTCATTATGTCTTGGTATTGTGTACAGCAGGACGTATCAAGTCTCTATCACTAACAATTTGTACCTACTACATTTGTTTCATTATTTTATAATTTGATGGAGTTTAATTTAAAAAAAAAGTTTAATATTAATGTTTTATATTCGTTTTTTTCGTTAATAAATACTTACAAAAAGTTTTTAAACATACGTCTTACACATCAGGACATTTATGACTTGAGAAGCGGCAGAAATTACTAAACGTTGCTGGTTTGGGTGCCTCCAAATGATGTTGAGGAAAAATATTATTGAATCTTTTGGAAATTGCAGAGCATTAAACTCTTTCAAATACATGAATAATATCAGCGGCTTTGAGAAAAGTCCCAAATTATTTAATGCGGCTGTAGTACATACGTCACTTTTTTGGACATCTCAAGGTGCTTTACATAAAAACAAAATGACTGCTCTTGTTATCTATTTGTTGTAAATATTCAGTTTATACAACAACTAAATCGTCGTTTGTGTCTTTTTTATGATGTATGGAGCTGATTACTACAACATAAAAGTAACTAAAACTGATACTGCATTAACTGTAATGTAATTGAAATTTAATTAATTCCAAACTTGGGAGTATAATATTGATTACTTTTCTGTGGTTTTGTGTTTTGATATAATATGCTGATTTAATAATTGTGCCAAATTGCCACAAGTATTTTATTACATGATACCTATAATAAATGTGTTTTGATTTCTACTGATTTGTATTCGGAGTAGTTTTTTTTTAAATCTGTATTAGGAGCTTAGTCTCAGATTTGACTTTGCCGCTCCGTTATATTATTTACTTAAGGTAATGTACTTATTGTATAACTTATATCAGTCTCGGACAAGGGTCTTGAGAAGGATCGAGTTACATCTACCTATAGCACATTTATGGGATTTGGACAATAGTCTACTGAGTCTGTCGTTCCGGGCACATTCCATCAAGACATGTTTATTCAAGGGATAGTCAAAGGCTCAGGTTGTATTGTTTTATATCAGGTGACCTTGTCAATTGATCTCTGATCGAAATACTTCTTTCAAATCTTCGTACAGTACTATAAGCATTCCAAAAAGTAAGGTGGAACTAATTGGGGTGTACCCTGGCAGCAAGTTTGTTTAGCAAGTGTGTCTACTACTTCGTTAAGTGGAACGGAATTCACTGCAGTTGAACGATGTTATAATTTTGCTCTAACTCTAAGATCTGATTAATGATGGTGTAGGCAATCGGTGTTTCTCGAACACGCGAGGTACACCAAGCCACATATAGAAGAGCGCTTTTGGAATCAGTTAAAATAACAAATTTGTCGTGGTTGATAAAAATAATAATAATATAATATTTTGGGACAACTCACACAACGCTATCTGATCCCATATTACAGATCTAAGACAAAGCTTCCCTTATGGTAAATAGCTCATCATACATTATTCTCGAACCAGTTTTAAAAGTATATAAGAGTCTTATTGTGGATCGAAAAAAGCTGCCCCAAAATCCCCCTTTTCCTTAGAGCCAATTGTGAAAATTTGGTAAAAGTTAGAAAATTCGTTTTCTAAATATCGTGAACAAAGGTCTTTTAAAACAGTTGGTTCATATTGTGATTTATGTTTAGACCCTGTTTAGATGAGGTGAATTTCGCGCGAAAGCATACGCGCGTAGGCGAGGTACTCGGCATACCATCATTTCGTTCACATAATTCGCGTTTCATTCGCCGGAATCTCGACTTGCCCGCTATTCCCGCATAGTACGCTGAATTGTGATACTCAGAACTCCTTGTTGAGTTCAGTATATGCACGAAGCTAAGCGCGAGTGGACGAACTCAATAATAACTATGACCTGAACTTTTATTTTAAATTCTCTTTGACTATCCTGAATCCGGCCCAAAACCAAGCGCGTGTTTCGCGTCATGTGAACGCAATAACAAATTTGTCTTGCGCGTAACTCGTCATCATCTGCACAGGCTCTTAGTTAGATTCTGAATATTAAATTTTAATTGCTTTGAGAGGCCTATGTAACACCAGGCATTGTTCGTAAACATTTATAAGTTTTCACTATAGTAAATTTGAATTTCTTTGAAATGTTCCATGATTAAAATTAATAAAGGTTTGTATTTTCTGTTCCATGAGTTAATAGATTTAGTGAAGTTTTCTAATAATTTGAGCATGGTGCCAACTTTTTTTGAATTTTGATTTTTTCCAGCTAAATAGCATCTCCTTACGGGTACTGACGGTATACCTAACTCACTACCCATTACGTGAATAGGCGTCGCGTCGTTTTAATAAAACCGCCAACTATTCTCATGCTTAATTTTGTCTCCGTATAGGAAACTGGTATAATATAAATCAAGAATCTAGCCGACTGTTCACAAGAGAGATGTAGGATTTTCGCAAATGCTTTGGATAAATGCCCCAATTATGCATAGTTAAAAAACAATATATATTTTTTTCAAAATACCACCCCATCCGTTTTTAGGGTTCCGTAGCCAAAATGGCAAAACGGAACCCTTATAATTTCGCCATGTCCGGCAGTCCGTCAGCTTAGCTCAGAGATTGTTAGTGCTAGAAGGCTGTAATTTTGTATGAACACACTTAAACTATTACCACTAATTGGACACACTTACGGCGACAAAATAAAATCTTGAAAAGCATTTTTTTTTTTGAGGGTACCTCCCCTATATGTAAAGTGGAGATGTGATTTTTTTCTTACTTACTCCATCGTGGGTATCATTAGATAGGTCTTTTAAAACCGTTTGGGGTTTGTGAACACCATTTTTAGATTTAGGGATCGGTTTGTATAACATTACGCTTCAAAGTGAAAATTTTTGTTAGAGTCAAGTGTCACCCCCCTGCCAGCTATAGGGTTGATGTTGGGTATGTGAAAAAATCACGCTTGTAGTATATATAGTGAAATTAAAAGGAAAACTATGACAACTAAGTAGGGTTTACAAGTTTACGAGTAACAGTTGATTAAATGAGAACTAACAAAATTTTCGTACAAATTGCATTGAACATTTTTATAATGTAGGTAAGTATAACGTTGTAAGTATGAAACAACAGAAAACCCATTTCTTAAGCCGTATTATTCGGATAGGTGGGAAGGGAGTTCCCTCCCCCCCTATCCGAATAATGCGGCTTAAGGGGCCACGCTCAATGCAGGGTTGCGTAGTTACGCAACCCTACATTGAGCGTGGCCCCACATGCACTTGCCCGGTTTTCGGTATGATAGAATGCAGTATTTTGTAGATATACAACATTAGGGCAATAGGTCTTAATCCTGATACGGAGGTAGGGTCCCGACCTGGATTAAGGATGGAGATTATACCAACCTCGCGCTAGTCAACTAGGGACAAAACCATTTGTAAGAAATCTTTAATTTTTAATTTTTAGAAAACTACTTTTGCATTTGAAGGGAGGTTTTTGATCAAACTATATGAAATGTAGTCACATCCAGAAGCAGTATCTTTGGCTTTTATACTTTGTATGGTTTAAGTAATGTCATTTT
The DNA here is from genome assembly GCA_945859575.2 of Herminia tarsipennalis. Classification (NCBI taxonomy): domain Eukaryota; kingdom Metazoa; phylum Arthropoda; class Insecta; order Lepidoptera; family Erebidae; genus Herminia; species Herminia tarsipennalis. Next base: position 25,569,533 of record OX243831.2, on the reverse strand, counting down.
GCTAAATGTAAGTTTTACATTTTCTGATAAAAATGTGGGGTTACAATAAGACGCATGATCGGTGGCCCAACTATGTAACAAGTGGTTTGCATTATCTGGGTCAATATTTTTTCTACGAGATTTACCCTTTATCCATTTAACTTTACACTACAGATCACTAGGTTATGATGTTTCGTCAATGAACGAACAAAATTTTTCCCACGAATCACGCCGAGCCAGCCTAATATGTCTTTGGGACTCACTAATTCAATTTTTCGAAGTGATTAGATTAGAAGGAGTAGGATTGCGTCTAAAATTAGCTAGGGCTAGTCTGCGATTCGCCACTGACTTTGAACGTTCGGGGCTTCAATATAGGTTTTGGACGAAACTTAATTTATATAATTAATTTATATAAAATTTAATTTATAATATGGTATAAATTGATTAGCTATAGGATTTTGAGAACTGAAAAAATAAAATTGTCAAATTTGGTTCTAAGATTGTGATTATAGTTCAACCACTCAGTTTTCCGAATGTTCCTTTTATTTGTAAATTTAAGTAGAATTATGTAGATATTTTTATGATTAAATGATCACTACCTAGTGTCTCATTAGTAACATCCAGTAAAATTTCAAATAAAAAGCAGCAGATATGATAAGAAGATTTTCTCATGTAGCCATTCACAATTGACAAGCGATAGGTACCTTAATTTAATATTACACAATTTTAGTTCAGTACCGAATCTAAGATTTGTGAACCCCTTGTGTCCCTTGCCCCTTGTATTTATGGGACCAATTCGTATGGTATCCATTAAAATCACTCAATATTATAGATTTTTTACTTTCTATGGAGAAGAAGTCATCCCATGTTTAAGAATCCGTCCGAACGGCCGGAGAGCAGTACCTAGCGATTACATGTTCAAATTGATTACAATTAAATAATATTACATGAACTATTTCTATAGACTAATTGTTATTTTAAGTTTTAATATGTTGTAGTTGGATAGTATTATGAAAAATAATAGCGACGCCCCCATACGAAATATCCCTGTCCTGTCGAAAGATACTAATATTGAGAGGAGCAGTCGGATCAACCCACGTCTCGCATATTGCAGCCACTGTACATTTTCCTGGATTAACAACTGTTCTAATAATTGTAGTTTCAACCTACGGATGATATTTAACTTAGAAAACTTATTTGATTTATCCATTCATTGAATTAAAGATAGATCAATGTTGAATTAGGTATTAAATTACTTAATGATGTGTTAAGCCAATACATAAATAATTGTAGCCAGTCCTTAACATTTTCCCATAGGGGCTGGAACGAGAGTTTCTCACGCTGTTTGTTAGAGTTGACGTTGTGGTGATCAGGCGATTCTTGTTGCAGGTTATCATTGGAGTCCTCGGAGTTTGTAATCAAAATATCTGCCATCACGTTGTCTGATGGAGTGTTGCATGTACTTATAGTATTCTGAGTTACCCGTTAAGTTAACTCTAGTGGTCCTCGGTAAAAAGCGCTGATGGTGTAGGTGGGGCATACGCGCTTAACGCTTTTTGATAGATACATCCAAACTCTGACATGATCTCTCAAATGCGTTTCTCCTTTTAAAAGATCTGACAGTCTTTTGAGGCACTGTCAAAGGATTGCCCAATCTTCATAACAACATTTGTAAGTTCGCCAAAAACTACTCAATTCGTTGTCATAGGCTACCAAACTTTGAATGGGTTTAATGTATTTAACTTTTGTAATGTCATTTGTGTCATGTTGTTTTGCTAGTGCACATTTTTGGAAAATATGCATTATCTGCAAACCAATCTCCGCCAATCTGATGTTGTCTCCACTTAACGATTTTCTCTTTTTTCCTCTGTTCTCCGTCTCCCATCCTTCTTCGCTATCATCTCCTTGTAAATGTTTATTTGTACGTTCTGTAGTCGTCTTCATATTTATTATATCTTAAGTGGCTTGAGTTGATTCGTCAATAATTATTTGCGCTTGCGCATCTGCTATGTTGTTTGTTTCGGTCTCGTCAACCTGATCTCGCTCACTTTCCATTAGCCTTAAGGTTAATATCACAAACTCGCGAACCAGTTTCAGTTTTACAATTTTATAAAATAACAAAACACGTTCGAACCGCACGTGGTGTTATTAAGCACTGTGTGGAGTGGTTTTACATTAGCCAGAAATTTAGTTACAAATTGCAACAAAAACACATACTCGTACATGTAAATAATTACCAACGTTTCTTCTTATTATAGAACCATTTTCATGCTGCGGGCTTTTCTATGCCTTACCCCCGTCTGTGTCATATGGTTTGGCGCTAATTGTTGCGCCGTTTTTTTATGCAGTTGACAAGTAGAGTTGATACTAGTGTCTTGTGGTGTACAGTCCCGAGCCAAACATCAATGGTCGTTATAAAATTTATTACTCACCACTTCTATTAACAAAATATGTTAAATGGCTGACTCATTCAAGTGCAATAGAAGTGAGATAACTCATTTTCTATTATTAAATATGAATGGCCTATTTATCGGCTGTACGGTGTAGAAAAACAAAGAACACGTCTCAAGCATGTAATTACTAAAATGCACACAACTATACTACTATACACTAATATATTTCACACATTCAGACCGTGTAAAAATCAATTCGAATCGTACATACAAGTGGAGCAAGTTTATTAATGTTCCGTACGAGTGGATTGTCTTTCACTGTCACTTTAATCCTTTACAATTTTTCTCGATGTCTCTTCTAGTGGATCAAGCGAGCATTGGTACAAATGTATCTACGTGGCTGCCAAGTACGTCGATCATACGAGAAACTTAGGTTCCGTCTTCGGCAAAATAATTGAAGAAATAACTCCTAGATTAATCCATAACAGTTGTTGATCCGGGATTTTGGTTTGGTGAGGGAATTGACCTCGCTGAGGATCAAGGACCAAGATTTTAGTCTAAGTGATAGGTGTCCTGTTTTTCAGCCATCTCAAGACACCTCGTGCAAGCATTTTGAACGATACCCAAGTCCTGTTTTTACTAGTTTATATATATATACAACGTATCGGTCGATGAAAAAAGAGGCGCCCAAAAAGGGAATATTGTTTAGGTACTTTAGTTGTAAGCAGAAAATAACAGAAGGAAATCTCGCATTTTTGGAACGATCGATCATTGTTGCAATTTTGGTTTGTTATAACCATTATTACCTATGCATTTTATGCGTCTTGATTCTTACGCCTCAATCGCGCTTTTAGTTTCTGAAGTTCCGATATTTGGAAAAGCGAGTCTGACAACACTAGTGCAAAGTGTTCTACTTTCGTGCAAACTATACATTTTGGAATAATAGTACGGTTAAGTTTCTAATATGAACGTGCCGTATTGGCGGGAGGTAGACCTAGAGGAGAGCGACAATAATGCAAGGTAAATGCAGTTTTTGATATTACGTCACTTTAGAAAGGGTTAAGAAATACCCTTTCGTCAGTCAGCTGGATTCCTTAGCGTTTGGCGTACAGGACTTTAATCCACTACTGACAGCATACGTTACAGAGTTATACCAATTGACTAATGTTATGTGGTTGAATTAATATACTGCTAGAAAAATGATATTTAAGTTTAAGAAAGAAATTTCACATTCAAAAGTAAAGCTGCCTCTGCACCAAATGCTAAGGAATCCAGCTGACTGACGAAATTTTTTTACTCCACCAATGTAAAGTAATATAAAAAATCAGCCTTTATAAAGTGCTTACATTTTTTGGCGCTCCCCTCTTGGACTATATAGGCACCTGTTCCACCACCGCCGATGAGCGAGAAGCGAGTAGTGATTTTATCGCTAAAGAAACTTACAATATATGTATATTGTAGATCCCGTCTGTGTATACAAAATATATGAAGTGTAGAGCGAGTACTTGCCGGCAGTGGCACGATAAAGCGATCAACTATTGATATCTGTATCTCTTTTACTCACACGAGATCTACTTACATAAGTATGTACGTTTCTTTAGCGATAAAATCGCTAATCGATACTGGCTTTTTCGCCGTTGGTAGGACAGGTGCCTAAGTGACCTTGTGATTTTGTCAACAACGAAAAAGAAGGCCAAGTTAATTTAAATTAAATATATGATTAACAATGACATTCTATTAAATATTAATCATGAGATAAAATGCCACTTAAATTGCTTTCCACTTATACACTTATATACCTACACCTGAAGTAAATTCTAGACTTCTCCGATTAAGTTGTTATTGTGTGCTTCAATAGTTGATTACAAACCCTTTCGGACCCACGCTACCACCGCCGATACCACTGGTGGTAGCGTGGGTCCGAAACGATACCACCAAACCAGAAATAGTGATGAGACCAATTTGAATTTAATGTAGGTAACTAATAAGAATTTTTTTTCCAAGTAGATACATTAACGCCTTTCAGACTCGTGGCTTAAACATGAACATGAACATCACAAAACAAACGAAGATCGAGAAACAATTGAACATGGCTATTGTATTTAGGTAGGTACGGGATGTAAAAAAACTAGTTAAAACTGCAAGCGAATTTGGTCTTTATTAACATTAATAATTTTATAAATATGATAAAATACGTTTATAATAAATTGTCAATAAGGTCGAAATTAGGATGTATGTGTTTTTCATAAACTAGGATCTATGATAATTCAAAAATAAAAAAAATAAAATAAAAATAATAAAACATGCTCGAGCAATTCTCGACCTTGATGAAATTAGTTATTCTGCATTTCTCGAATATTCCTAACCAGTCGCACCGTGGTCCCCCTAGTAGGCCAAATTAGTGGGTCCATGAGAAACTGTTCGAAATGCTTTGTGGAATTAATAATTATGCCCTAGATGCTGTAACACTCTTCTCCTACCGCGTTTATCGATGGTAACGTATATTTTCATTTAAATGAATATTTTAGAAGGTCCCACTTCTTATTAATAACAGTGTAGTGGGAACCTATTGTAATGCGTTTACTAAACGTATAAGGTTACTGTATTTATGAGAGAAATTATTGAAAAAAGTTCATCGTAATTTATCTAAAGCATGGCCTATTGGGATTATTTTGTTGACAATTTGCATTTGAATATCGGTAATATAATCATCGTTGATTATTTGATCTTTACGACGCTTTTTTGGTGTTACTTCGGAATTATGTACATCTTGCAAGACTTTTAATAAACGCATCAGTGTTACCGTATTTTTATTTAATAACTTATTAATTTTAGAATGGAAACCTTCCAAGATATTATTTGTTTTATGGCGTTCACCAAACACACTAAATACGTTTGGTGAATGTATTTTAAGCCAAAAGGTTTCCATATATTTTAACAATTTTGACAATCGGTCGTTGTTACTACATTCAGATCTGATATATTCGTAGCCTTCTAAGATGTTTGTACTTGGAAGAAGTGGCAAAGCTATTAGAACGAAGAATTGTTTCTCTGATAGCAATCAGAGAAACAATTCTTCGTTCTGGTTTGATTTTAGTATTTCCTAATAATTTTGCTTTCTTCCATATATTACGATTCCAGTGGTAATAACATCCTTTAAGCACAATGTCTGGAAATAATTTTAAAATCGCTTTCATAGGCGCAATTTCGTAATCACAATGTATCTTTTGTGGTTTCCAATCTGGAAGTTGGGACTGGATCAAATTAAACAAAACCATATAACTCTTTTCCGTGCGATCGGACATCAACGCAAATATTAGTGGTTTCACTTTGGTTGTCTCCACACTGCTGGACATATCACCATGAATATTATATAATTGAACAAATGGTGCTGGACAGGTGTAAAAAGTTCCATCCATGAAATATTCTTTTACATCAGGAATAATTTTTCGGGAGTTATAAGAACTAAAAACAAGGATTCGAGTTTGCTTGCCGGATTCTACATTGAAATAGTCTGCTAAAATAAAATTTTGAAATTGAGCCGGAACTTCTACTTCTTTTACATTTTTGAATTTGGTTTTTGAGATTTTCGCAGATTTGTTCCGAGCATCATGCAGAAAATGTTTGACACTTTCATATGGAGGAAAATCATCGATTGCTAAATTTAATCCTTGGTCATAAAATTTTCTCTTTTTAGACTCATACAGTCTCTGAATTGGTTTATCCGATGCCACAACACTTTCTCGCAAATTACACTTTTCTTTTAAAATAGCATTACTATGGGTATCAGCTACACAATTAGTATGATCTTTCTGTGTAATGATAGTTTTTATATCCTTAAAATAAACAAAAAAAAATATAATAATAATGTGTGCATCGTAATAACAAACTAACCCATCTGCCTCCTCGAGCTTGCCACGGGCAGTTACATTATAATTCAGCTATAATAAGTAGTATAAGCAAAGCAATTGAAAAAGACTAAATACCTTTGCAATGGTAATAGAGCCACAACATTTAGTATTTTTATATGTTGAACACCGCCATATCGATGAACCATTTTTATATATTTTATGGCGATGGTATCTGTATATTCCAAAAAGAAGAGCACTTCCCCCATTTATTCGAATGATATCAAAATGAGGGTCCTGTATTTCAGTCATCATATTATAGGTACGTAGTTATTTAATATAGAACCAACGAAAACTTAACAGTAAAAGTCAACATTTATTGACATAAAAGAAACTCATGACAGTCGATCTTATTTGTTTATAAATGGCCAGGGTGAAACCGATAAAATACTTCTTGTTTAAAATCATATCGATGCTAATGCATTTTATATGAAAGCAGTGAGATAACAAAGGTCACACTTAGCTAATACGGAAGATAAGTAGGTACCTATACCTACCAACTTTAGCCTACGGCTTCGCTTGCGTCAGAAATTATTCTTGGTGGTATCGTATCGTTTGGTTGTTATCGAAAGGGTATCTTGTATCGGACCCACGCTACCACATATAGTATCTTGTAAACAAATCACAACACTACTTGGTGGTATCATTTCGGACCCACGGCCACGCTACCACCAGTGGTATCGGCGGTGGTAGCGTGGGTCCGAAAGGATTACAAACTAACAAGGTATAACTTTGTTATACTTATAAAAGTAACGTACTACTTAGTTATTGTTTTTAAACTTTCGTGATTTTTATAAATATTAGATATATTTCGGGACTTAATCGAGTCAATTATTAAAAAGTACGAACCTTTTATTTACCCGACGTCAACTGATGGCAGCTTAGCGAGGCCTCCGTAAGGCGCGGGGTTTCAACTACCGAGGGTAGTTGAAAAACCCCTAGTCTTGATAATTTTGATAATTTCTACTTAGTTGTTTGTTCGTTAATTGCTTTATACTATGGTGTAGCTTAAATATCAGTAACAAATACCGTAACTGAATTTCTTATGCTTCAGGTTCAGGCTGCGAGAAAGAGCTATTGATCTTTCTGTAAAAGTAATTAAAAAAAAACCGGGCAAGTGCATGTTCAGCCACGCACAATGAAAGATTCCGTAGTCTCTGAATAATGCGGCTTAAGATGTGGGTTTACAGTCGTTTTTGTTTCATATTACTAAGTAACATTACAGATTTCAATGAAAAATACTCACTGGAATGTGTATGAAAATTGTGTTAATTCACTTGGCCTGCTGTTACTCGTTAAGTTGTAAAGCCTACTTAACTGTGATAGTTTTCCTTTTCATTTCACTTTATATACTACTTTCGTGATTTTTTCACATATGCAACATTAACCATTTAGCTTGCAGAATACACTGGCCTCTAACAAAAAATTACACTTTAAAGCTTAATATTTAACAAACAGATCCCTAAATCTAGAAATCGTCTTTCCAACCACTAAACGTAAAAGTGAAACTTTTTTATAAAAAAATATTACCGACTTCAAAAATAAATACAAGGCAACTAAAAAGCAAAAAATATTTCATGGCACCAACTTCAAAATGTTTAATTTGTTTTGGTTATTCTAGGTAGGTATATTATTTTTTGCTTTTTAGTTGCCTTGTATTTATTTTTAAAGTCGGTACCTAATATTTTTTTATCAAAAAGTTTTATATGTCTTACTTTTTAGGGGGTTGGTTTTTAATTCACTTAAGTTACAGTAGGCTTATGTCAACTGCTCAAATCCTTTTACAAAATATTGCTTGCCCCGATGCAGGGCCGTTAATTGTTGAGGAGTTCACTATCAGCTCTTTTACATCGTGTAATAGTAGTATGACGTGAATAATGTGCTACTCCATACCATATTAAAGTAACTGAATCGCAAACTGTGAAATATTAAATAGAACCGCTCGTCATTTGTGGTCTTCATCATCAGTTCCACTTCACCAATTGGTGCTTTTTAAGAGTAAATGCACGAATCACTATGAAATATACCTAAACCACTGTAGGTGTGCCTTTAATATTTAAAGAGTTCCCTCGATTTCTCCAGGATCCCATCATCAAGTCGTGATCTGATAACAATGGGACCAACTTGGAAGTATACCCTTTCAAACACAAAGAAAAAAAATCAAATCGGTCCACACGTCTTTGCGTAATCGGTGAACAAACATACAAAAAAAACACATACAGTCTAATTGAGAACCTCCTCCTTTTTGAAGTCGGTTGAAAATATGGGTAAAAGACCGATCTAATGATACCCCACACGATGGGATAGGGGAGAATAAAATCACACCCCCATTTTACATATAGGGAAGGTACCTTACATATAGGTAATAAGTAGGTATAAGTTTGAAATCAAAATAACAGAAAACCCACGGGAGGGCTACGGAACCCTACATTGTGCGTTGCCCGACATGTTCTTGCCCGGTTTTATTATTCGTTGTACTTGAAATTGTTGCATTACCTATTACATTATTTTTATTCCAGTACTTGTGTCATATATTTCTAGAATCTACATCAACAAGATAATGCATGATTGAGTATTATATAGGGGATGTATCTATGTTTATTTGCAAACATCAAATCCTGCCTAGGTACGTTATAGTTGCTTAACTGACCGTATCCGGCTGTCATTGATTGAGTTTACATAGAAGCTTCTAGGAACCGTAGTCTTAATTATTTGATACTAGCTGACACGCGCAACTTCGTTTACGTCAAATTTCCCTGTTTTTGCAATATTTTCCATTGCTGCTCCGCTTCTATTGGTCGTAGCGTGATGTTAAGCCTTTCTCGATAAATGGGTTATCTAACACAAAAATATTTTTTCAATTCGAACTTGTAGTTCTTGAGATTATCAAACAAATAAACAACTCTTCAGCTTAATAAAATTAGTATAGATTAAGTTTATAACGACTGTTAACGTAGGAATTTATTTTGCTTCTGAGGATCTCTAAAAACAGCGAAAACGTTCCATTTCATATTTGTTAAAGGACTCTTAACTGCAATTGCAACAAGAATTCAAAAAGAAATCAAGGCAACTAGTTTTCTCAACCTCCTTGAGTACTTACTACCCAGGCTTTCAGTTCAAGAGTACCTAGATATTATTATTGAAGTGAATTGAACTACCGTTTGGGATTATAGTTTATGATTTACGTCGCAAGCACAGTCTTTTAAAGTATTTACTAATCTCAGTAATAGTAATTATACCAACTTATATAATCGTTGTTTGTTTAGTTATTACATCTAATATGTCAACATGCCAATATGTAGAACTAGGTACCTATATATAATAGCACTGATGTTCATCTTAATTTGTTGTATTTTACATTGGAAAATAAAATACATAAGGAAACATAAAAAGTATCATTCATTTTGTATTGCAATGTTATGTAATAGGTAGATACGTACCAACACATTTTAAAATATGAAATACAAAGCTTACAGAACTCCCGTAAAAAAGGTAACCTACTAATTTTAGGGTCAATTTTCCAAAAACTAAATTGAAATTAGGAGGTACGCATTCATTTAAATATTCAGTTTGACAAACTCGACTTTGACTCTACTTTAAAGATACCGTATTTCTAAATTATTTTGTGACACTTGTGTTTTTTTAAACTATTTCGTAGGTACCTACCTTAACTGCATTACAAAAGAAACCATTGCAAAATTTCGCTCATTAGGTTCAATGAATAAGCCAGAACTTTGATTTTATGTTAATTTAAATGAAAATTAATGTACCTACAAATTGTTATAGGAGGAACTTTACATACCGGGATCGTACAAATGTTTATTTTCGCATTTTCCGCGTACTTAAACCTTACCTACTTATTACAGAAATCGTATTTTTTGTTATATTTGTGTTATTTATACGTATTTGTGTTCCTGGTTATATAAACAAACAATATCGGGATAACAAAAGTTATGCAGTTTTATTACGAACTAACGAATGACATTTCATAATACTGACCTGATGATTATGTAGTGGTTCTCCTGCAAATTCTCCATTATATGTGCTGTTTTCGTTGAGTGACTGAAGCGAAACAGACATTGAACCCCTCCTTTGAATAGATTGGTTCTTACTAGACTGACGTTTGAACATTTCTGTCGTATTTCTCAAGAAACTGTCCATTTTTTTCCTAAAAAATGAAGATTTTCTTTCTAATGGAGATTTCCCTATTGAATTCAGATCCAATTCCGATTGTGACAATCCCTCGCGCCTAGATAACATAGTTTGATCCAGAGATAGTTTTCTTTCACGAGTCTTAACATGCGGAGTTTCGCTCGGGGGCGGTAAATCGATCTTGGTGTCTGGTAAAAGTGACTTTGAATTGTTTTGTTCATTTTCATTGCTAATTAGTACGTCGTCAGACGTGCCTTGAGGCACGGTGCCCGATTCATGTATTGCCGTTTCAATTGACGTATTATTCGTAATGGATTCGTTAAGGACATTTTCCTCTAGCTCATTTGTGTCTTCGATCACAACTTCGTTTGCTTCTAAACAACTATTATTGATTACAACGTCCGGATTAAATGCACACGCAGTCTCTAATGTACCAGGGTGCTCAGTATTCGTTTCACCTTCAAAAACATCCTCATTATCGTTAAAGTCTTTATTTTGCATCACTTTACTGCCTTTTGGGGCCTTTACACGCATACTGCTATTCATTTTTACTGTTCTTAGGATTTCTTTGATTTTAAGATTTTCTTTTATAGCTTTGACGTCAGTTATAAATAATGGAGATTTATCTCTCTCTACATGCTTCATCGGCTTATCTTTTTTAGATCGTCGTCTGAATCTATCCATGGTGGCACAATACAATACACTGTACACTAACACTTAGGCACAACACTTAACAGTTTTTATATTTCGGTACCGACATTATTACATTTTTATTTATAAGACATTTGTTGGTTCGTAATCAGCACACAACGTTACACCTGTTCAAACTGCTTAATCATAGTGAAGTCGGCCACGATAATGTGTCGACGAAATCGAAACGACATCGAATCACAAACTACTCGTAATAAATGTACACTGGGCTTCTAGCCGCTACTCGCACTACTCACTATCGAAGAATTTAATTTAAAATTTATCGATATAATTACTCTTTTATTATTTAAGTGGATCGTTTGGTTAAGTAGTGGCTGCGTAGAATAACACCAGTGTGTAATAATCAACGTCATAAAATTATAACATGTATACGTAAACACGCTTCGTCCGGTCTCGAGTTTGATTAGGTTACATGTCTTCAATATAGTATCACTTAACGATATCTCGAGGCTTGTGATAATCTTTGATATCGCGTATCTATATAGCATTTTTGTTTTTATCTTTAGTCAATGTTGAATGTATGTCGGGTGGAGACTTCGTCCGTTATATCTTGTATCATATAGTTTACATATGGCACTAATTTTCCACTAGAATACATTATCAGTAACTCAATATCTAGTAAATATTTATTTTACAAATAGTTGAGTGTTGCGGTAATAGTGTGAGGTATTATTATTGATATGAATATGAATATAAAATGTATATCATGATCATAAAGTATATTATAATTTGATAAAATTGTTATAGATTTTTTATCGCATCTAATCGAAGTTTTCATAGCATGCGCGTGTTGACATGTTAAATATGAAAAGCCGTTGTTAAAACAACTGTTAACTTATAGTGCCCTCTTGCGCGCCGTCGGTAAGGTCTAGTATAGCCTGGATGACCGAGCATTGCTCTAAGCCGTTGCCGAGATTCAGATTATATTTATATATATATATATATATATATACATATATATATATATATATATATTTAGAAGTAAAAGTGAAAAATATTAGTGACATAGTCCGTTCACAATCATAGGGCTCCTGGCTTCAAATTAAGCAGTACCTACTGGTACAGATATTGCCAATTCTTGACCTAATTACATTACATGGTAACTTTCACCTTCATTACATAAATGTATTGCAAAAAGAGGACAACGATAATTAGAAAGAAGAGTAGAATCATGTTAAGTTAAGACTGGCCCGTTGGTCTCGTGGTAAGTGACCTTTACTGCTAAGACGGAGGTCGTTTTCGGTCAGGTTCGATCCCCACCCAGGATAAACTTTGTATGATGAGTACGATGGTTTATTTTGTGTCTGGATGTTATTTAACTATAATATTTATGTATTTCGAAATATATAAGTATGTTTATCAGTTATCTCGTTTCCATAATACAAGCTCTGCTTAGTTTGGGATCAGATAGCGTTGTATGAGTTGTCCCAATATATTATTATTATTATTTATCCGTAAAAGCGTATGTGCAAAAGAAGTCGCATTTACCCCGATGTTAATAAATCTTGTGTGATTTCCTAGCTAGTAAAAATATTCTAAATTTGCTGATAAATTCTTATCAAACAATCCCGTTTGTAGAATTTTATGTAAGTATATATAATCTCAGAAAATTAACCTGTTTAATATTAGTCTAGTCAAAAATGTAACGCAATCCTCCCAGTTGACCTTAATTGTTTAATTATTCAGATTCAGGCAATAGACTGAACTGGCTGAAATATAATTTCCCCATAATATTGGCATAATGTCTAAAGCTGGTATTATCTGCTTGACGAGCGGTAGCGCCAACATAGACATCAAGGGGCCCTTAATGATGAACGCACTATAGTAGATACAAATGAAATGCTTGTGTTCTCAGCTAAATGACGAATGGTCACTCTTCGGTCTGCCAAAACCAGATCTTGAACTTTTTTGACGTTTTCTTCAGTGAGGGAAGAGGATAGACGGCCTTCGCAGTGTTCGTCTTCCGTGGATGTTCTTCCCATCTTAAACTCCTTGCACCAGCGTGCAGTTGTAGAATATGGTCCTCCAATGTTTCCACCAAGTCAGTATGAATGTCTTTGGTGGACATTTTTTTCAAGCACAGGTATTTGATGGCGCTTCGCACTACATGTTTCTCCATTTTGATGTTATCACTCCGACTGCTAGTATTTAAATGAATGTATATTTTAAAAATGACGTCCTATTTATACGATTTTTTGTCAGGGAAGTTGTGAAGGATTAGGGAGTTGAAAAAAATTTTTTTCAGAATTTTGTTATTACTAGAAATATCCGTTTATCATTACTTTTTGATCATCCCTCGTACATCACTATGCAATGGGGCATACTAGTTGTATACAAAAAGCTACCAAACCAATAGAAACAAAGCTAGATGTGTGTTAGTGGTAACCATACCTCACCCCTATTTAATGGCTGTGTGAATCTTTAGCACATTTAGATAAGCATCGTTTTAGTTGCTTAGCCAGGCTACGCTGTTTGCTAGTATGAATACACCCCTAATGTGCTTTTGTCCCTTTCATATTGTAAAGAAAGTCTCTTTATACATATAAGAGAGCGTAATTTCGTATAAAAAATCTATTCAGTCGAAGGTTATCATGTACAAAAATATCGAGATAATTTGAATTACGTAGGTAGGTACTGGCCTTCGTCTGTATCTGTTTACCTCCAGCGAACAGGAGGGAAGGGGGCTAATTGACCAAAATACAAGTCATACCTGTTTACCTGCTGTGTTAATAGGCTACACGTGTAAGAGTAAATAGGTAGTACGACCAAATAAAACTAGAAAAGGTATCTAATTTTCAAGATCATTGGGTTAAACTGCGCTCCATCCTCTGTCCGCTCATCATCGGGTAAGCGGAATGCTTGTTCGGGTTCTAAGATAATTACAAATAGTCCACCCAACTAAATGGATCGGATACGTAGTAGCGGTACGTTTGCTATTAAAAGAAGCGATGCAGTTAATCGTCGGAGAATAATAAATTGAAAAAGCTTAAACAGTTTAAGCTATCGGGGCTAGGTATGTTACCATCGATTCCTCTGCATGCTCACGTTCAGTGAAAGCCACACGTGATTGTTAATTTCGCTTGCAATGTAATCCGGGTACGATACAAACGGTATGCGGCAGTGCCGGACGTATTTACATTACGACCTCGCATTTCACTAATTGCCAGCTGTCCATATATCGTTTGGACACGAAAACACAAATGCTTTTATCATCAAGTTAAAACTAACAGGTATAAAGGTCCTGTATACTTTATTTTTGCTGTTAGTCTTTGGATTTTAAATTTGGTACAAATAATATGAGCCATTTCGCTTATTTGATATAATTCTATGAAATGACGTTTGTGCATCGTAATTTAATGAAATTCGGTTTTTAGGTCTGAATAAAAGAAATAATAAGAAAGAAAATTGCATGACTTCATTAATTGAACTTCAAGCGTATTTTGTTATTTAATTTTATTTGTATGTACGTTTTATTTAATAAAAAATGGTTGTCTGTAAAGTCGGTTTACGGACGATAATTTTACATCATAACGTCTTATGAACATTGATGACATATCGCCATTCGCGTTGCTTAGCAACCAATCAATAACGTTAGTTCCAATTGTATCGCATGTCAGGTCGCTGTTGCTTAGCAAGTAATCAATAACGTGACTTGTTATTTACACTTTTTCGTGAGTGCAGCCCGTCATCTATTTATAAAATGTTAATCACGTCAAAAAAAATCATTTTAAAATGGCGACTTTTTAGCAAAATTGACGGCTATAGACGTACTTTCCATAAAAGTGAATGAGGGAAATTGATCACTACAAAAGAAAAAAAGCAGTATTTGTAAATGTGATACATTAACTGTCAATATTAAACATTGGTCTATTTATAACATGTTTTCGATAGTGTAAAAGTATTTCATAAGAGGGTAAATTAGGCGCTTGAAAATGCAGGTTACTGATAGGTATGTAAATGCAAAATGCCTCTAAAGTCTTATTCTTTTTAGTAATGACGACCAAATATGTTTAGGTATCTTGGCTAAAATATACATAGTCTAAAAGGATGGAATATATAGACAGATGTCGCACCTTTATGTTTTCGTCAAATAAAGGTACTGTGTAAGTACACACCAAACAGGCCAGTTGATTGCAACTGGTCTGCTGGTTGTGCGTTAGATTTCCACCCAAGACAAATCTTTGTGTGTACAGCAAGATTGTTTATTCTGAGTATATTTATTAGTTGTATGGTTGCCACAGTACGGGTTCTAGGATTTGGGATAGATGAAAAAAAATCTAAAAAAAGATAAGTAGAATAATATTCTCATAAATAAAAACAAGGTATTTCCATTACTACAAATTTAATATTAATGGGGATGATGACTGTCAAGTCAAATCAGTATCTTTTCTTGAAATGTCAAAACGACGCGCTCTATAGAAAATTGTATGAAATACTGAAGCGTGACGTCACAACTCAGGATCGTCAAATCATTACCTTCAGTATTTATTTTGATGATTTAATTATAAATTCTTACAGACGTTAAACTGTGAAATAACACATTTATTCAGATCTCGATTTGACGTAGCCTGACTACTGAAAATGTATTTATTTATTTATTTTCATTGTAGTCATCATCCCAATTATGCAAATCAATTATTACTGTAAATAAAATATGAGTATTTATTATTTCTTCGGCTGATCTGGTACGTCGAACTCGCTGACCTGCGCATCCACAAGTTGCTTGCTTCGCAGCTTAATGATGGCATGACTCGGTACGTTCGGATCTTCCATCTCAAACTCGATCAAACCTGATATAAATTAAATTGCATTATGTTAATCCACCTGGTCGTTTTTTTACGATACTACATTACGGAAATCAATTGACCGCGATTTTTCGTTTTCAACCGACTTCAAAAAGGAGGAGGTTCTCAATTCAACTGCATGTTCTTTTTTTTGTATATTTGTTCACCGATTACGCAAAGACGGCTGGACCGATTTGAATAATTATTTTTGTGTTTAAAGGGTATACTTCCAAGTTGGTCCCATTGTTAACAGATCACGATCTGATCATGGGATCCTGGAGAAATCGAGGGAACTCTTTAAATATTAAAGGCAGACCTACAGTGATTTAGGTATATTTCATAGTGATTCGTGCATTTACTCTCAAAAATCGATTGCGATTCAGTTACTTTAATATGGTATTGAGTAGCACTTTATTCTCGTCATACTACTATTACACAATGTAATAGAGCTGATAGTGAACTTCTCAACATTTATCGGCCTTGCATCGGGGCAAGCAATATTTTGTAAAAGGATTTAAGCAGTTGACATAAGCATATTGTAACTTAAGTGAATTACAAGCCAACACACTAAAAAGTAAGATATAAAAAACTTTTTTATAAAAAAATATTACAAACTTCAAAAATAAATATAAGGCACCTAAAAAGCAAAAAAATAATATACCTACCAAGAATAACCAAAACAAATGAAACATTTTGAAGTTGGTGCCATGAAATATGTATTTATGTTTTATTCGGTAAAAAAAAAAAAAAAAAATATATATATATATATATATATATATTTTAAGTTCCACTTTTAAAGAATAAAAATAACAACAACAATAATTTTCATCTGAATGTTGACAAACCCACTTTAAACATTTGGTCAGTAGGTAGTCAATTCGATATGTTTGTGAAGAAAACATAATACCTAAATATAAAGTGCTAAACTACCAAACTTCTGCATATATTAAAGGTAATCTAACCAGCGGCAGAATAAGCCCTTAGCCTTCATACTAGTCGGCAGTTTACCGTTTTAGGGTTTATATGTAAATAATAGACATTTACCCATTGAAAATTGATTCAATGGAATATTTATGTTTTTATGATAAACTCAAGTGTATTAATAGTAACATAATATCTTAAGACATCACACACACAGCCATTAAAAAACAGAACTAGTAGAACAAGTGGGAATGAAGCCTCAAACTAGATAGATCCTGTTCTATGTTAACCAGACAAGTATTAAACATACTGTTATAGAAATAATAAATTACACCCAGACACTAATTAGTAAATAATCGTGCTCATCACAATATCCTGGATGGGAATCTAATGTGTGTTACTCCGAAGTAGTCCGCCGTCCCGTAAATCCCGCGGGAGCCCGCGCTAGTAATCTTGAAATAGTGGATTGCAAAAATAGCGCGGGATCCCGCGCAATACCCGGATTGGAAGCTCTACTACCAACACATTAATTAATGGGAAAGGAATCTGTATACAAGTTGTATAGTTATATAGAAGACAGAAAGTTAGGTTATAGACATAATATAAGTCTCAGATATGATCTAACATTTAATCCAAAACTGTAACAAAATTAGAACGCGAGCGAAAACGTTATCTAAGGTCTATTGTTTTGACAAGCTTCACGAAAACCAGCAACAACATGGAGTTGATATAACAACGGCTCCGAAAGTTTTAACAACAAGATATAACTTACAAATTATACAGCCGTTGCATGTTTAGTCAAATATATAAAGATTCGCCTTTAGGATAATAAATACCTAATATATATTGTAATTAGGTTGATGAAATAAATGCTTCTGACAACGATCGGTGTACTACTACAATTGAAAATAAATGAATATTTTGAAAGTAATAAGCCTTAAATTATTGGAATGTCATCAGAATTGTTGTTCAAATTCATAAATGTCAAGTGTTATGACATAACTTTCATGCATATAACATTTAAATCAAAGGTATATATGTAGGTAACAGCCTACCGGCAATACAGAACAGAACCCGACCTTTAACTGTTTTACATTCCACTGTAACATAGTAAAATAGCGTACTCCGCATTGTAAAATCGTTTTTCATGGTTCAATGCATCTGATCGTTATTAATATTAATTTGTCACTTGGTGGATATTTTTTATTCCACTACCATCACAAAGGAATGGTCAGATTTAAAATTAAAAATGATGTTATGAAGCTCCATGGACTTATGGTATTCAGCTGTGGGGCTGAATTACTCAGAACAATCGGCGGATAATCCAAAGGTTTCAAAATAAAGTACTTACGTCGTAAATGCCTGGTATATTAGAAATTGTAATATCCATCCAGTTCCTCGACAACACTGATCTAGTATGAAGACTTAAACGGACAAAACTATTTGAGTTTGTGTATTGATTTAAGCCATTTAGGTGTAGTGACTAGAGCTGCCTACAAAGAACACATGATCAAAATGTCTTCGCCTTAATAAATACTAAGAAGAAAAAGTGTTAACGGACGCAATCTTAGACATTTGTTTTATAGCAAACTAGCTGAACTCGGCCACGTTTCGCTGTGGCTTTTAAAGCCAGGAACACTCGCTGGCCTTCCCAGAACATTCTGCTATAGCTTAATCGCAATCTGATCAATGGTTTCAGAACGCATACAGGACAGACAGACATTTTAGAATATTATCGGGACTTAATCGCGTGAAATATTTAAAGGCACGAACCTTTTATTTACCCGACGCTTCGATCGAATTGTACCGATTCATTCTGTATCATGGGCACCAACCCCTGAATATGACCGCACCTTTATGTTACACGTTGTATACTTAATAGTGACCGGCGATTATGTGAATCATAATTGGTTTATTAACTTAGGAGCTACGAGTGGCTTAAAAGTGCAAAAATTAGAAAATTAATAGATTTTTTTTAAAGTGCAGCCATTTCTATGTGGTTTGATGTACATATACATTTATTTATGTAAGCATCTATGGTATATAATTTAGCTTATAACTGTTCAAATTGCATTTGCAGATTAAAAATTACAATAGGAAGCTACGAAAATGGGTCATTTTTGTCATTTGAAGCTTGCTAAAAAAAAAAAATACTATAAATAATTTATACCGAGTTTCATCGAAATCCAAAATTCGTGCGTCCTCATCAGGTGATTTGACATGGAATGATTTGACCAAGAAGTTAACGATCTCTTCCGTGATTACCATAGCATCCACAATGGTACATCGTTCAGAATAACAACGTTATTGTAATAATAAATTATTTTAAAATAAAGGTATTGTTAAAATAGGAATTATACAAGGTTATTTTTTGTATGAAAGCTCAGACACCCCAACAAGATTTTATAAGGTACTTACTTCGATTTTGATAAATTTAGTTACAAGTAGATACGTATACATAAACATGAGTATGTAGCGACTCTTAAAGACCACTTTTCCACTTGGCCACAGTGGACTACTACTGCTATAATTTTTAAAAAATCGCAAATGTTTACTTATTTCAAGTTAACAGGCTTATAAATAAGCTATAGAAATCGTATATCGCACATCGCATCGTACATTAAAGCATTACGAGCAAATACGATCATGAATGCAGGTGAGGCAAAGTTCTAAACATTTTCCGAAATCGGTAAGTCGGAAAAAGCTTCCTAATAGACCAGAAGGAGAGGATTTTGATATTACGTCACATTATTTGACTGCCTCTGTGGTGCGGTGAGAGTTTGTCCGACTACTACGCAAGAGGTCGTGGGTTCGATCCCCACCCAGGATAAGACTTTGTGTGATGAGCACAAAGATTTTATTCTGTGTTATTTATCTATAATATGTATGTATTAACATAATATATATGTATGTTTATCAGTTGTTAGGTTTCCACAGTACGAGCTCTGCTTAGTTTGTGACCAGATAGCTTTGTGTGAGTTGTCCCAAGATTTATTATTATTAGTGGTCTTCCGTCAGTCAGCTGGATTTCTTAGCGTTTGACGTGCAGGAGTTTAATCGCGTACTGACAGCATCTGTTACAGAGTTATACTGACTGACTAATTGTTATGTGATTCTAGTAGTATTCTGCATTGGATATACTAAATTTTAGATCACGCATTCGATGAAAATATGAGCAATAGTATTTTAGACATGAGTGATTTTAAGCTCAACTTTCATTAGCAGTCTTAAAAAACTATGAACTTCGAAAAGTGTCATTCGATTCGCAATAGAACGTATAGACGATTAAAAAAAAAACAAGTTCTACTCGAAAAAAATAGTAAAATTCCCAATGATGTTTTAAGTAAAAAGGTGTAGACAGATTACAAGCGCTCAGAAAGCAGCACGTTAAATTCTATACAGTTGACTTAGTTTTTATATGTCAGGGTCGCATCGTTAGCGTCAACGAATGAAAGCGGCGGATTACATTTTTCTCTATTTCACTCGTAATAATTCAATCATGCTTTCCTACTTTTACAACTTTTTTTTTGGAATATGATGACATTGCAATAAGTATATGGGTTATCTATGGGAGTTTGCCGTTTTTAAAGATCGTATGTTGTGTGTGTAACCTATCTACACCTATTCACATAAAATATAATTAAAAAGTACGGACAATTAATTGAAGGGTTTACTTTTTTGCAAATGTTTCAATCACTACTTATGATTTTTCAAACGCAAAAAAATATTTAAAAAGACAAGGAAATTTCCTAAAAAAAATCACCCCGGGACTGTAAGACCAAAGGTATTCATAATTTTCTTAGAGGAGTAAAAATACGACCAAAAACTCAACCTGCCTCCGACTGCATGAAATTATATAATTAATGTAGGGGATCTTGTTTCCATATGTTTGCGCAGGCGGGTTTTTTAATTTTTATAATTATTAACCTTAATCATATAATATAATCAATCATTAATTAATTAACATTTTTTTACAACATTGTAAGAAGGTACGATAATTCTTAAAATTCGTTACATACGGACATAACGTTTTTCCTTTTTCTGTAATATATGGTTTCGATCATGCCTGATGGAATGATGAGGCCAACGATGGAACGCACTCAGATGATGCCTTAGTCTTAAAAGTGTACGTACGGGTTATAATTAATTGGAAACACTGGCGCCGGCCGGGAGTTCCACACTTTAGCTGTTCGCATAACTAATGTAGAAGCTTTGTGCGACAGGTGGGTATAGTATATGGTGGGAACAGTCTTTGTGGTAAAATCTGTAGAACACCGATATGGATCTTTTTTTCGGTCAACGCTTCTTCGATTATAAGCCTAATGGCTCTGCTATAGGCTAAGAAGCTGTTCTGGAAAGAAGTTTCTCTTCACCCAGTTTAGGATGCCCAGTTTTTTGTCAGCAATTTGTGCACACGTCTCAATATAAGCCCCAAAGTTAAAATAACGTTAAACATATGCCCGGGAGATCAATGTTAGGTTGTCAAGTGGGTGTCAGGTGAAATTGACTCTTCTTCGCATTAAAGAATTGCCTGCGTTTTGGTGCCATTAAATTCGACCATATTGTCGATGCTCCATTGCAAAACGAGATTTAAGGTCGAACTCGTACGCTCTACCGTGGCTACTCTACGATAAAAGATATCATCCCTTCTAACAAACATGCGTGCCAGACGCTGTCAAATGATCGACACCGCGAGAGCTTTGCCATGCCTCCCAATAGCCTCATCCCAGAACTGCGTGGCATATACTAGAAGGTCTTCCGTAGACCGACCTTGGCGGAAACCATATTGGCGGTCACTTAGCGTGGTAATTTTTTAGATATGCCAACAATGTCAGGATCAGTACTAGGTTTGTTCGTCTGCCCTTTTTAGGTACTGGTAGAACATTGGCGAACTGGCTTTATTCTCATTAAGATCACGGAAAATCGAATTAAGGGTAAATTAGGCGGAATATGGATGCTTGTCAAGACGTGAGTTTTTGGCAAACAGCATCAAATAGGTTTGCTTTGTCTGCTGCACTATGAGCCAATGTGCCATTCGGTTTTAGCATTGAAGGTACAGTTGGGCGGCAAAGTTTGACTCAATCGATTTGAAAAGGGTACAGAACAGCTTAATACGGTATGGTGGGGGGTACGAAGCCAACTTGACTCTAATATGGCCGACATGATCGAACAATGCCTTCTTGCTTGATTTGGCGGCTAAGTCAAACGCCTTCTTTTTCGCTCGAAATGGACGAGCCCTACCCTTAAGGTTGCGCGCAGTTGCCCAGGTCCGGTGAGCAGATTTCTTATTGGCTTCCACTTTTGCGCAGGCTACCCTGGTATAACAGGGTCGAGTGATGAAGTCGAGAGAGTCGTCAGAAAATGGGATAAAATATTCCATCGCCTGACGTATAATAATAATATACTTTATTGTACACCAATATAAAAACAAAGTATACATTGCATAACATAAATGTACAATGGGCGGCATTATCGCCAAGAGCGATCTCTTCCAGGCAACCTTTAGACATAAATACACGAATTAGGTAGGGGCAGTGTACAGCGTGATATTAATTTATGGCTATCAAGAACTACAACGAAGAGAAAAGATAGGTACCTAATTAATAAAAAATTAAAGTTTACTCAGAGAGATAGTGGTCCTGCAACATTTTTTTAAACGATGCCAATGATTGGGCTCGTCTTATAGTAAGAGGCAGTGCATTCCATAGTCTTGCTGCCTCAACAGTAAACGAACTATCATAGAATTTTGTAGAATGCGCTGGAATTTCTAACCTCAAATCCTCCGATGACCTTAGGAATCTGGAATGTGTGTCATGAAGGAACTTGAAACGTTTTTTAAGATATAAGGGAGTAAAAGGATTAAAGAGTATACTATACAGTAATGAGAGAATGTGAGTATTCCGACGAAGATGTATTGGGAGCCACTTGAGCACGTTGCGGAATTCGGAAACATGATCATATTTTCGCAAACCAAATATAAATCTAATACAGAAATTTTGAAGGCGCTCAAATTTAGTAAGTTGCTCCTCGGTGAGGTCGAGATAGCTGGCGTCAGCATAGTCAAGTACAGGTAGAAGAAGAGACTGCGCCAGCGCAATTTTAGTGGTAATCGGCAAAAAGTTTCGGAGTCTACGTAAGGACCCTACAGAAGCAAATAATTTGCGGCTAACTTCCTGCAGCTGGGGACCCCAAGATAACGTTCGATCAATATAAATACCCAGATTTTTTACACTGTTACTTAACGTTATATGTGTACCATTAAAGATAATTTGAGGCAATTGGTTCCAATCTATACGCGAAATCATCCTTGGGCTTCCAACAACAATTGCCTGGGTCTTAGATGGATTAACCTTAAGACCGTGGTTGTTACTCCATTGACATATTAGATCCAAATCCGAGTTAATAATCGAAAGCGCTAGTGGCAACTGTCCCAGTGGAGCTTGTGTGTAAATTTGAAGATCATCTGCATAAAGGTGGTAGGATGTATCAGTAATCCAGACTGGAATGGGTTTAAAAGACAGTTTTGTGACAGAAATACACTGAGTTGAGAGTGGACAAGTCGTTCAAGAATAGATATAGGCCGATAGTCGGAGAAGGACGAAGGATTTGATTTTTTAGGAAGAGGAATAATTTGGGCTTCTTTCCATATTCGTGGAAAGGAACCCTAGCGGTTCCTTTCCACGAATAATAAAAAAATATAAATGGAGAAATTCAGAATAAAAATTGGAAGGATCATATTACGGCTGATACAGTCAGTACCTACTGCATTCAATGTGATTGATACTATGCTCTTTCTAAATTCACAATCAGTAAATTGATTCAAGACAAAAGATAAAATAATAATCGATTTAAATTCGAGATATAGTTTGGTTACCGAGAATGAAATATATACGACACAAAAGTTGTTCAAAAATATGTGTACCTCGGGCAGTCATTGCAGTTAGGTAGAAACAACTTCGAGGACGAGGTGAACAGGAGAATTCGGTTGGGTTGGGCAGCGTTTGGTAAGCTACGTCAAGTCTTCTCATCGTCGATCCCACAATGTCTAAAGAATAAAGTCTTTAATCAGTGCGTCCTACCCGTCATGACATACGGAGCCGAAACGTGGACACTGACGGTGCGGCTAGTCCACAAGTTCAAAGTCGCTCAGCGGGCTATGGAAAGGGCTATGCTCGAAGTTTCTCTTAGGGACAAAATCAGAAATGAGGTGATCCGGCAGAGAACCAAAGTTATCGACATAGCCCACCGGATTAGCAAGCTGAAGTGGCAGTGGGCTGGCCATATTTGCCGAAGAACCGACAACCGTTGGGGTAAACGAGTTCTTGAGTGGAGACCACGGCACGGCAAACGTAGTGTAGGACGCCCTCAGGCCAGGTGGAGTGATGATTTACGCAAAACGGCTGGCAGGAGCTGGATGCGAGAAGCCGAAGATAGAACAAAGTGGCGTGCAATTGGAGAGGCCTATGTCCAGCAGTGGACTGCGATAGGCTGATGATGATGATGATGATTACGACACAAAATGTTGGTTTCACTGACGATATACCAGTCAACAGGCGTCAGATTCAGCTGGCACTACTCTATGCAGTGCTGACGACGCAGCGTAGAGCCCGTTATCATATTCCACTGTATAAACGGTTTATCTGTCTGGCTCGCGTGTTGCCAAAATTCGAGTTCTAAGCACGGAACTGCCTCTAACACTCTGCCTTCATGGGCGTGATATTGAGTGGCAACCAACACACTTTGCCACCAACATGTCCAAACGCGCCGATAACTCTAATCACACCAACATTCGCGACTACGCATGAGATATTATCACTCTCTATTCCTGCGACTCTGTTAGTGCGACGGGACGGAAATCCAGTTTCGAGGTTAGGCGCAGGACCGCCGGACTTAATGTGCTGCTGACCAAGGCTAGCAGCGGTGTGTCATTTTTCGAAAACGGTCACTCTTCTATGAACCCACAATAATAACTTGCTTAATTGACCACTAAGCTATGAACCACTTATTTTGGCACTAATTTATCGCCGTCGTTCCATTGTTAATCCACCGGGAAACAATAACTTATGAATACGAAGTTCGCCGGGTCAGCTAGTAAGCATATAAAACTCAAAGAATGTTTTTCCTACTATAAAAAGCTGCTTTCTATTTTGGCCACCCTCCTAGTTTGAATAAATGTTTATTGGAATAAAACCATTTTACAAAAGTAAGTAGGTACACATTATCAGCTACATTAGTTGCAAAACTATGTCGCAGCTATTAGCGCCCACCTCTTAGAGAAGAGGCAATGGCGTTCCAACATTGAAAATAACTACTTATATTAATTACATTTTGTACACAACAACAACAACAACAAAAAATGTTTTTCTACCCCAACGGTGTGTGGTGCATATTAGCGCGCTCCGGCGCCGGCTGTGCGCCGTTCGCGCTCAAGCTATGCACCGCACATGAACGGCGCGCGTTTTTTTCTTCTAAACACTTTACTAATAAAATAGCTAATGTTGGTGTAATGGTGGCAATCGTGTTATCGTCCGTCAAAAGGAAGTATTTGACAAACTGAGGGTTCCAAATATGCAGCGAACTGCATGCACGTATTTTATTCACATTATCACAATTTGGGTTGATAAAATCTGCGCTCTGCACCAGTGGACAGGGATTTTGCAATCCTATTGGTTAATATTTTTCCGTTCATATTTCTTCGTATGCAGTGTACAAGTTAAGTAATTCTAAATGACTTTCATTTAAGCACTTAGATTTTT
This sequence comes from Herminia tarsipennalis, assembly GCA_945859575.2. Classification (NCBI taxonomy): domain Eukaryota; kingdom Metazoa; phylum Arthropoda; class Insecta; order Lepidoptera; family Erebidae; genus Herminia; species Herminia tarsipennalis. The sequence goes on along the minus strand of OX243831.2, from coordinate 25,543,929 downwards.
AGCTGTTACTCGTGGTTTGTATCGACGTTTTTTTTACCTATTTGAGGGAATAAGCTTATTTTCAAATAAAATTTAAAAAGAGATGCAAACCTAACTGAGATGCCTATACAAGTTCTATTATCTTTAAACGTTTGAGCCTGCAGAAAGGAAAATTCATTGCCTTTGACATTAAGCTGAAAGATGTGAGAAAAACAATGTCATACCAACATATTTTTTCGCTGGCGTAACACACTTGTCCCATCAACGGCGTAAAAACGAGCAAATGAAAACTCTTAAAAAAAAATCTCGCTCAGAAGGTATAATGGATAGGTATTATATTAATAGTTGATCGCTGATTGTTCACACTGCCGACAAGAACTCGCGAACGTTTGTTGAGCGAGTAAATAGTTGATAGTTGGTCGCCAATCGCCGGCGGTCGGACAAGTGCCATAACGTCCAAAGATAATGAAACTTGTCTAGGTCCCCTGCTCTTTTTACAATCAAATACAGTAATTCTTGAACCATCATCTGTTAGGGTAGGTATGTATTTACTACATCAAATGGCGGAATAAGTTTTTGAAGTAAAAACTTCTTTAGCGACGTTGTTCACTTTTTGGGATTAGTAAAAAATTTTAAACTCGCGTCAGGACACGTGAGCTGATCGAAAATTCGTAAGACGGTGGGAGAGCGGTGGTGGAGTGAAAAGATATCAAAAAACATTTGCGATTTATTATTTCATAGTTTATTATTATTATAACAATAATATTTTTTTATTGTAGGATTTTGGTTCCACATTACTAGCAATCATGTTAACCCTCCAGCTAAGCTCTATGGCTTGTATTGGGAGTGGGTTCACGTCGGTACTATAATGGCCAGTATTGGAACCCACGACCTCACGATTGCGAGACCGATGCCTTAGCCATTAGGCTACCGCCGCTTTAATCGAAAAATATTATTCAAATTTCATCAGTATTTAATAAAATGTTCAAGTTTTCACTTCTGCCAGAGTGCAACCCGTTGTTTTTTTTAAACTGTTTTTCAAAACAGTAATAGTCTTGTTTTTCAAAACATCTAAAGCGAATAATTCTATAATTCGACTGCGACTTAACGTAAGTCACTTTTAGAAAGTAGATTGAATAAAACGTCAAAATGATAGGTTCTGTAGAAATTTGGACAAAGGAGCATGACAATTGACATCAGACGTAGGTACATTTTGTCAAATCATTAATTTTCAGGGATTGATTTGATACTATAATTTGTACAGTAAGTAGGTACGACGTAGTACAGTACTCCAAAAGTAATAATGCGCATAGAAATCTTCGGAAATCTTCGTCATTGTTCGGCAACGGTCGTATTACCCGAGCGTCGAAAGACGATATTTATATAGAGTGGTTAAGAGCAATTTCTCTATGCCTAATTTTATATATTATGTGTTTTGTGCTAAAACAGATTTGATTTACCTGTAACGAAATTTGATTCGATAATTCCATGTAAGTAAATAGCGAAAACGCTACAATCATTGTTGGAGTGATTAGTTTTCAAGTGTCTTACCGAAGTTGGTGTAATTATGGAGGAAAAGGTTTAAATAACATAAGGTTTTATTAGAAGGAGAAAAAAACGTTTTCAAATAGAGGTTTACATAAAATATAATCAAAATCTCAGTTCAAATTTGTTTACAGCACTAATCATTCCAGAAAAATAATACAATTATAAAAAAATTAATCAGAATCGAGGAAGACCTCTATTCCCGACATCGCAGATTCATCAGAAGTTTCATTATGCTCTTGTTCATTTACACTTTCCTCACTGCTATCACCTGTGTAAATAATCAGTTTATCGGAATAACTATCGATTCTTGGCTCAAATTTTCTATATTCATCTTCGCATTGAACCGCATGATCAGAAACTTTTTTCCATTCTTCTGGTCCTATTTTATTGATTTTTTCTAATATAGCATCTTTAACTGACGTCACAGTCATTGCAATATTTCTCTTGGCCACGTGTTGCTTTATTTGGGACCAAATATTTTCAATAGGGTTAAAATCGGGATGATATGGTGGCAATCGTATAATTTTATGCCCATGTTCCTCCATTATACGGTCAATGGCAAATTCTGTGTAATTTTCTTTGTATCTTTGTATAATTTTATACAAATCGGGTTTCAGTTTCTTTGGGTCATGCGGAATGTTGTGTTGTTGTAACCAAGCTGTCATTTGTGGTTTAGATGTGTTTGAGTTTGGTGGTTTCACAGACAGCTTATTATGATATGGGGCGTTGTCTATTACCAACACACTATTAGGAGGCAAGTTGGGAATCAATTGATTGCGTAGCCAAGTTTGATAACGTTCCGCGTTTATTTCTTTATGATAGTCACCTTCTGAGTCGACACATTTATGTAACATTAGAGCCCCTGGGACGAAGCCTTTTTCATTGCCTGCGTGTACAATAATTATTCGCTCTCCTTTGGAAATGGGTTGTTTGATACCTTTTTTGTTGCTATCTTGCCAAGTTTTACCCTTAGTATGTGATGTGTGCACATACGACTCGTCCATAAATACTATGTTTCTACCAGAACTCCTCAGCTGTTGTATTTCTCTGAGATATTTGATCCTTTTTAGGCGTATATCATGTTTTTCCATAAGTAATTGTCTGTTATTATCAGTTTTCAGAAACCTAAACCCCATGTCTTTCAAGATCAACCTTAAAGTCTCGGCACAGCCTTTGAAATTAATAGCTTCGATCAACTTTATTCTTAAATTATTTACAGTTGGGAGTTCTTTCAGCGTCAATTGAAAATTGTATATCATATTACGAATAACACAGTAGTCGAAATCATCAAGTACCAGCCGAAATCTACTTTTAGGTCTTCCTTTTTTCGGTGTAGAAAATTTCTTTGATTGATTATGTTTTTTTTCGTTTAAGATATTACTCAAAGTTCGTCGCGAAATTCCTGTAGCTTTTGTAACACGGTCTTGAATTTTTTTAAAATAACCATCATGGTCTCTGTTGAAAACATTGGCTTCATTTAAGAAATAAAGGTACACATTAAATACCATTTGCCGTGCTTGTGAATTAAGCGGTTTTCCACGTTTAAATTTATCCATTTTGGAAGAATTCGTCTGAAAGAAAATGGCATGGGCAGAGTTAGGTATATATTTTTTATGCATGTTTATCTATTTATTTAATTTAAATAAATCTCATTTTTTAAATGTTTTTCTAGTACTTAATATGTATTTAATGTAGGTATTTTATATTTTTAATATTAAAAAAACGTGAAATATGTTATTTATTTTCCTTTTTTCAAAATATACTATTTAAATCTGAATAAGCTAATTAATGTTGAAATTATATTTACCAAGAAGGGTGTGTAATAGCAGCTCTATATATTTCCACAAATAGAGAACACGTGCAGTCACTACCAATATATAAAGACGACTGACAGACATTTCGCTGACCGGCGACAGCTGCCGAACGCCCGATTTGTTTTCGATTGTGCACACATGATATTGACTCCTATCTCTTTTAAACAAGGTGCAAAATGCAAATGCCTTGTTTAGGGCTCTTACGATTCCATGATTCGAGTGTTTCCGGGAATACGACAATTAGCGAAGATCTGCATGTGCATTATTAATTTGGGAGTACTGTACACAGACAGTAGTAGGTAGGACGACTATTACTTTTCGGAGGCTTATAAGATACGTTACATTAGTAATTAAATAACGATAGAGCTGAATTTAGCTTTAAAACTGTAATACATGAAAACGTTTCAAAAGCAAATTGAGAACAATAGCATTAAGTGGGTGGCCGCCTAGCGTAGATGATTTTAGGCCAATGGCTCATATCGGAACATGACAGGCACGTGATGCGGCATATCCCTCAAATTAACATGACTAATGAACCATGACCAGCGGACTTTTGGTGAAAATTATGAAATGCACAATTTTAATCTATGGATACCAATAAATAAAATTGAAGTATCTGTTTGTTATGTCAAAATAACAGTTTTTTATATGGATATGTTTCGATCATTTCTTAAGTGATCGCCCTTACATCGGATGGCGCAATGAGCTAATTTTTCATCATCTTCAAGAAGTGATCCAAACGAATTGTCAATGTCCAAAATGACTAATCACTTAACAGTAAATAAATGTGTGTTTCTTGTTTATTATTTATAGCTGACCAGCGCAACTTTGTCTGCGTAATTTTTTCTCACTTTTGCTCCTATTAGTTGTAGCGTGATGTTATATAGCCTAAAGCCTTTCTCGATTAATAGGCTATCCAACAGTAAAAGATTTTTTCAATTCGGACCAGTAATTCCCGAGATTATCGCGTTCTAACAAACAAACAAACTCTTCAGCTTTATAATATTAGTGTAGATTAAACAAACACTTTAATTGGCCCACCCGTTATAATTAACAAAATAATAATATAACAAAAATAAGTACTATCATAGAAAAGAAATATCAATAACAATGTACCCTAGATTCACGAAAGATATTTAGTAAAGACACGAATGACGCGTGTCTTTACAAAATATATTTCGTGAATCTGACGATATAAATATAATAAAAATAATAATAATATACCATAACATGTTAACTGTCGGTCATTTTTCATAACACTATGAGACAATTAACGGTACCTCCTAATGGTAGACTTCGTGTGACAAGGTTCCACATTGAGCTACGATTTAAATTTGGTAGAAATAACGACGCAAAAGTCACCAGTATTTTTATAACAATGTAAACATCAGATTTTCAATAGTTTTCTACTAATTCGATAGCACAGCAAATCAAAGCTAATCCGAACAAAAGGAGTGTAAACAAAACAAAAACAATTGTTTTGTTTTTAACAACATCTAAGGGAACTGAAGTAGCCTAACATCACAAGACCAAAAAAACAATAGAAGGTGATGCAAACAAAGTAAACAGTACCAAGAAAAATACGTCTTTAAGCTCCTTTCATTGCTGTTGGTCACCTTATGGAAGGTCAGGCTATTGAAGCAATGTTTACTTGAAGCCTTTCAATCATTAGCAATTTTCATTATTTGTGAAAGGTGTTATTTTATTAAATTTTTAGGGTTCCGTAGTCCGTCTGTCCGTCTGTCCGTACGCAGCTTAACTCAGAGACTGTTAGTGCTAGAAGGCTGTATTTGCATGGATTCACATATTACTTAAGCCGACAAAATGAAAGAATAAAATCTTAAAAAACGGAAGTAAAGTCCTTTAAGTAAAGTGGGGATGATTTTTTTTTCTCACCTATCCCGTCGTGTGGGGTTTAAAGATCATTTTTAGATTTAGGAATCCGTTTGCGAAATATTAAGCTTTGAAGTGCAAATTTTTGTTAGTTTCCAAGTGTCCCCTCCCTCTGTTAGCTGAATGGTTGATGTTGGGTATATGGAAAAAATAGCGGTAGTAGTATATATTGAATATTATATATATATTTATATATATATATACTACCACGGGTTAGTAGGCTTTACAAGTTTGCGAGTAACAGCTGATCAATTGAGATAAACAAAATTTTCATACTAATACCATTGAAAATTATTATAAAGTTAACGTTGTAAGTATGAAACAAAAAAAAACCGAAAACCCAATTCTTAAGCTGCATTATTCGGATGGGGAGGGGGACTATGGAATCCTACATTGTGAGTGGTCCGAAATGCATTTGCCCGGTTTTTAAATTTGGTTTGCCCTATCCAGCTCTGCTATTCAGTAGGTATGATGTGCGAGTTTACTCTGAATAATCATTACAGTTATATCATTGTCAGACCCATATTAGTGTCTGAGTGAAGCTGAGTTGGGTCCTATTTCTTCCTGTTCAATAGTTATATTTGATTGGTCTTGGTTTTATTCAGCCGTTTATTTTCCGAGAGAAGATAGTATCTATACTAACACTAATGATTAATTTGTATTACTCTTAGTAAATGAGAAAGGAATAATGTAATAATATAATGACGGATGTATAGGTGGAAATTTGTTAATCAATCGGGTGCAAATGCGATGAATTGCAAATCGGCAAGACGGCTGAACGTCTCTGGAAGAAATTCAGCACAGCGATAGGTTATAGCCTGGAATAGTACATAGGCCGCTTTTTTAGAATAACTCGACAGTGACGGCCCTCCCGGTCCGTCTAGGCAGTCGTCGCAGAGAGTAAGTGTAAATACATCCTCTCGTTGTTTCTTAATATTGCTGGCGCATTGGATAACGTGTGGTGGTCCAGATCCTGCTGAAGGTTAAAGCTGAAAACATATTATCTGACGCGGCTGTCACCGCGTCATAAAGGTATCTAGTTAATTGATGTACACTGAGCTGTGCAAACTATCGGAGGTAAGTCGTGGACGTAACTTTGGGCTGCTATTGAGCGTTCGGATGTCCGACAGAAATCTGGCGCGCTCGCTGTTGTTTTTGTCAGCCTAAAACTACCGCGGACGGTATGCACGGGGTGCGGGACACGTCCGTGCGCCAGAAGGACACGAACTAGGAAAGTGTGAAAGTCACTAGACTATGTTCTTTCTTTATTTATGTCAGACCCAAACGATTCTTTTTATTTTCTTTCTGGGTGAGCCGATATGTTTCTTTATCCACAGTTATTTGCAGAATAGGTGTTGGAACGCGTCCGCCACGTCTCAAAAGACTGCACACTAATCAGTCGCGGCTGTCTGCCATGTCCGTCAGCCGCGTCCGATAATTTGTTTTCAGCTTAAGAATGGCGGATGCAGGCCGAAAATCCATAAGATGTCGGTAGCCTATTTTCTGGACCGTCCTGTTGGTTGGTTTACGTTGGAAGTAGGATTGTGCGGAAACCACTTACCATGGAATGCCCGCAAGGCTCAAAAACGGACCTTCTTTGTGGAACGACGTCACGATCGAAACACGCGCGCCTGCATTGGGGCCTCGGCCTCATGCGCCATGGAACTTATCACCAAGTGGGGGCATCGGAAACGGCTTGGGTTCTCCCTTGCAAAGTCATGCTCCATGAGTATGCAGAGCAGAATACCAGGCCACCCTACTAAGATTCGCCTGGGGGTTGAGGTTTCCATCAGGGGAGTTCAGTAGACCAAAGTGTTGGGACAGTCGTCGATGTGGGGACACGAGAGCTTTAGGGAACACGCGCAATAACGTCAAGCAAATTGGAGAGCGTGCCGCAGCAGTATTGGGGAAAATGTGGGAAGTCTCCGCATCCTCATCATCATGGGGTATGCGGTACAAAGCTCTCAAGCTACAGTACCAGGGCGCTTATATCGCAACTGTCACATGCGGCCGGATGTTGGTGCAGGCGAACGACCACATGGTTAGGACCACGTTGTTTCGAACACAGAGACCAAGGTCCTTATTCACGTTCTTTTTTTCGTTTTCGCGGCATGCTCGCGCGAACTGGAGCATATGCGGTGCGCTCAAAGATGTCGCGATTATAGGGAGTAGGTTAACTCGGAAGCAAACTTACTCGAGGTTCGAGCAAGAGGGACGGACACTAGCGGCACTAAAAACTACTACTAGACTAAATAGAACTCTCTCAGCGCCGCGTTGTAGAAGCGCCGCCACAGAATGGGGGAGAAGGCGAAGGGACAGGATGAAATAGAAAAAAAAAAGTATGGAGTCAAGAAAAAGCACATCTCGCGCTTCTCCAAACTTTCGGACCATATATCCAGGAGAATAGTGTTCATGAGAAGGTAGTTACCATAAAAAATGTTTGTTTTTCAAAGATAATAAATAACTTAAGTGAACATATTTCGAAATGTAGGCTCAAGGAGCTTCAAAATGGGATCCGTGAACTAATATATTAATAAAAAAATTCTTTATTCACTTAGGAAGCAAAATACTACTCTTGTGACAAGTCGATTCTAATTGTACATGTAATGCCTGTTCGTAAACAATAGGTATGTGAAGCCGGAATAAAGAACACGCAATAAAAACTCGCCACAATAGTGGTCTCTTCACCGATATCGAGCACAGAGTTCAATCTCATCAGATACTAGCCAAGTATATCTACAGAAGGTATTAAGTGCACAAGTGAGCGCAGACACAGATGCACTCTTTTTTTCTAACTCTCATACGCAGGAGCTTAGGCTACTAGTCTACCTAAGTACTCTTCTCTGCGGCACGGAGGTGTGTGATATATTTCGAAAACGGTCACCCATCTATAGACCGACACTGGTAACATTGCGTAACCTTACATATAGATCTATTGAACTGCTCGGTAACCACTAAGTTTCGCAAAAACTGATAATATGAGAGATTAAACACGCTTCGTAAGACAAAGGGAATATTATATCTATTCAATTTTCCAGAGATAATGCGCGCATGCTAAGGTAATGCCAATCAGATTAAAGGGTGCGTCAAGATATGCTGTTACCTTTTGTTTGCAGTAGGTACTTTATCATCTTTCTTTATAACACTATGATGTCCATTAAGGTTTGACAAGTTCTAAACACCATTGTTTTGAACTTGTCAGTTCCTAATGGACTATTCTTTGAAATCTATTAGAGTAAAACATTTTATCTACAAAAGGACACAACCCATTCGCAATAAGGAGTACAATCAACCGAAGCTAAAATTTTAGTTAATATCTAAACGGAAATCTAAATCGTCAAGACCTGTCAATAGATTGAGACAATTTCCGATAAATTGAGACAGGAAAGCTTTGTAGGCCCAAATTGTCACACAAACTTTCAATTTACAATAACAGAAAATCAATCGAAACCACAACTCTTGAGAGGTTCGGCGATTATCTGTATCTCCATCCCTGCCGTCAAATTGCTACTTTGTTAACGTTTGACACAACTGTCACAATAAATGATGACACAATATAATCAGAATACACTCAAGAAGCCGAAATTGTGAATAGGAATTATCTATTCTAATATTATAAAACTGAAGAGTTTGTTTGTTTGAACGCAATAACCTCAGGAACTACTGGTCCAAATTGAAAAATTATTTTACTGTCGGATAGCTCATTTATCGAGGAAAGTTATAGGCAATATAACATCACGTTACAACCAATAGGAGCGAAGCCGCAATGAAAAATGGGTGTGTGATGCATCCTCCGTATAGCCCTGATCTTGCTCCATCAGAACATTTTTACAGCAATGGGATCGTGGCACAGGTAGTGCCATGATTCCATTTCACAAGATGGCAATACGTCATCGATCAAACCGGCACATACATATTATTAATAAATAAAAAATGATAAGTATTTTTTTTCTTTATTTAAAAAAAAATGAGGTATCATTTTTATTTATTAATAATATGAATGTAAAAAAAACATAAATACTTTTGCCCCGAGCCCCGACCTAATAACAAGAACAAAAGGAAGTTGTAATTCATAATTTAAGTTAATAGGTGGAAGAAAAGCGTTAAAGTTAAAATAAAATAGATTACAAAAATACTACTTTACACGCGTAAAAGGGTAAGTAAATGAAATAACTTGGTAGAAAACCAATTTAGAAATCCAATATAAATTAAATTGGCACTATCTGCAGCGGGGAGATGCAATTGGATAAGATTCTCGGAGCTAGGAGATCATTAGAAAATGTCATTAAATTGTATCTCGTCTCTCTAATAAGGCTAATAATTTCTGTAGGATATTTTGCGACACGTTTTGTTTACTCCAGTATATTATGTATTCTCTACTATGTCTGGTTAACAAGTAGCTTTTTCTCAACTTCCTTCAGCAGTCTCCAAGACCGATATGAAAGAGGTGTCATTCGATTCAGAATAGTATATGTGTTATGTGTGTCTAGATGATTTTTGAAAATTATTAAAAGTATTTAATTAAAGATACTCATTTAATATCTATCATTGTAAAACACAGTTATAATCAAAAAACCGGTCACATTTACCGGTACAAATTTGTAGGTATAAATAGATCAGTAGGTAGAATCGAGTCTCGCAGTTTTTTATAGACTATAATATATTTTTTATGATTTAATTACAAATGTATAGTTTCACACTTTTCCCTATACTTGTGGTATAATACGGTATTACTTGCCATTTCATAGTTCTAGGTCAACGGAAAATAGCCTATAAATTTTGATTCCTTGAATGTCGAAATGTACGTTTTCTGTGGCATACGATGTATCTTTTTCAGGGTTCTATATCTTACGTTAATTTAGAAGTTTGATTTTTTCACAACTTCAAGGAACCGAAGACATGAGCATGGTTTTAATTTCAACTCGATACGTCCACGCATTACCGAGATAAAGACAGACAGAAATATTAAACCTTAGCGTGCAAATTTTTGCCCGGTTTTATTTTTCTTTTTGCAATTTTTGCAAGCGGCGTTTGATTATTTTCAAAAATAATTTACATTCTATTCCGATGTTTACTTCAACAGTGTTTATAATTTCCAAAGAGATGTCAGTTAGGTGGCGATACCCAAAACAAATTTTAAAATGATACATATCAAGCTGGAATCGTCATGATAGCTTCGTTTTTACGAGACGCCTAACTTTACGTATACGACAACTTAACTTTGCCGCTGGAAAACTATTATTCCCATACCTCAACATACAACTACGCTACGTGGCATTTAGCACTAGTAAAAGCCATGATCGTTACTACACTGCACTAACTTGATAAATGTTATGGACTATACAGTAGCTGAATTAGAACTCAGTAGCTGAATTAGAACTATTACCTCGAAGTTAAAACGCAAGTTTAGTAGACGTCGCTTATTTTGACTACAGAAAAGTGTTCGAACGGGTTTATAATGATGTCTTGTTAAAAAAGTGCTCCCAGTCAGGATTCACACCTAATCTTTGGAAAGTATTTGCCAGTTATTTTCCAAATCGTATACAGTATGTCCAACAGTCGCATTATCGCTTCGACCCGTATGACACTCGCTCAGGAGTGAGTCAAGACAGAGTTTTGGGTCCAACTTTGTTTTTACCCGACTGTAGAGGAGGGTTATGTCACGTATGATAGGCCCTTAGTACGATTTTTACAATTTCAAAAGAATTTGATTTCCAGTTAGATTTCACTTCTGTAATTATAAGCGAAACCTTGGCATATTTTCACATTTTTACTAATAAAAGACAAACTCTAATAAAATATTTAAATTAAGTATATCAGACAATTCATACAAACCATTGTATCCCAAACTGAGGAGAGTCTTTACTATAACAACTGATACTCGTAAACATACTTAGATAATTCTAAATACATAAATCAAAAAATATATATTTATTTTTAAAACAAATTACCTATTGCTCACGAGTAAAATTTTAATGAGGTATGATAGAGAGAGAGATACAAGTAAATGTTGACGACGTTATTATTGTTTCATCCGAAAACGGAGAGAGGTAAAACCAAATCGACTAATAGGATCGGATTTGAGAGATTACCCAAATTATTTGTATCGATCTGGATTTTGTGAGTAGTCATTATACTGCCTGTAACATCCCGGAGTATTTTATTAGTTATATTTAAGTACAACAATAAATGTTTATTTGATGTAGGTCATATCATTATTTATGCTATAATCATTTTTGTGGTTAATATTTTCGATTTGAGTGGTGAGATGTTATTATGATATTATTAGCTTTAAAATCTGACACACAGAGGAATCACTAAGATTTTCACGGCCGAATACTAAAACGTCACTTAGTTTTGAGACGTCATTAATTCTCATACTGCCACTGTCAGGTAAATAGTGACGACAGAAATATATTTGAGCATGACTTAACTACGACGAGCAAAGTGTCATTTGAATATTTTGAGGTCAAAGTGTTACCTCAAAAAATATAGACGAGTATAAGCGCTTTCCTTACTAATAGGTAGGGGCAAAAGTATTTTCGTATTTTGAATGTTGTTGTTGTTAGTAATTAAACCTAAAAAACCTTTGGTTGTACTGAATGTAACTGGCTGGTTTTAATACCATTAAATGTTGACATTCTAAAGATGCAATAAATAAAAAAAACTAGATCCCGCCATTTTTCAATACTTTTCAAGCAAGCAAAATGAACGTATGTGACAAAAAAATCGGTAGATATTACAGTTTTTTCACAAAAAAAATCACAAAAAAGGTAAAAATGCGACTAACGCCGCGAATAAAATTTAAATGGTTTACGGACCTAACGAGGTAATCAATACGAGTAGCATAAATGTGGTTCAAGCGCTTAAAGTCAGTGTGTGTAATTTTAGTGTGAAGGTTGAGGGTCGCTCTGGACGCCAAGATAAAATCAGTGCAATCTTTGAAAATATAGAGCAAGATCGAAATATTAGTAGTTACGATATTGCTGAACAACTGGATGTTGATCACAAAACAGTTTAACGTCATTTACAAAAGTCTGGGTACAAGAAAAATCTTGATATTTGGGTACCACATAATCTCACTGAGAGAAACATAATGCGATGTGTTTCCCTTGGCGATTATTTGTAGCAACGTAACAATTCCGAGCCATTTTTTAAAAGGTTGATTACGGGTGATGAAAAATGGGTCACTTACTATAAGAATGTTCGAAAAAGATCGTCGTCGAAGCATGGACAAGCCCCACAGACCGTGGCGAAGCCCGTCCTGACTCGGTACAAAGTGATGCTGTGTATGGTGGGAATAATTGGAGTGGGATTGGAAATAAATCGTCCACTATGAGCTTTTGCCGCCGAGTAAAATTATCGGTTCTGACCTCTACTGTCAGCAACTGAAACCGGATGGAGCTGGTGAATAGGACGAGCGTGGTGTTCCATCATGACAACGCCGGACCGCACTCATATATAGCCACTCAGCTAAAATTGAGCGAGTTTGGCTGGGATGTGTTGATGTTTCCTCCGTATAGCCCTGACCTTGCTCCATCAGATTTCCACCTTTATCGGACACTTCAGAACTCTTTAGAAAGCATAAATTAAACCTCAAAACCTGTGTGTTTACCATATTGTGAATCGTTAGCTACACATTTTTAAATCGGACTGCGCGGTGACACATGTACACGTTCCAATAATAATAATAATAATAAAAAAATTGATTTATTCACTTAGGAAGCAAAATACTACACTTGTGAAAAGTCGATTCTACATTTACTTGTAATGTCTGTTCGCAAACGATAGGTAAAGCCCGAGAAGGCAATAAAAACTCGTGGCCACTCTTTTCAAATTGCCAATGTTTACAATGTTTACCATGTTTATCTGTTTATACACTGTATATGCAGGTAAGGTACTGCCACCATTATATTATACACTATATTAGATAACTGATGCAAAAAAAGAGATAAATAATATTAGAAGAGTACACGCTATTGGATACATCAGCCTCAATGGGCACAACATAGTAGGAGCATTCACTTACGATGTAAAAACTTTTCAATTTCAGCGATCGGCAGTTTTTATTTTTTAAAGAATCGGAATGCTGACTCCAATTCATAACATATTAATAAAAGCATTTTAACTATAGTCTCTTCATCGAATTTATTTATTTTTTAATTAGAGGAGAGAATAATGAAGTAATAAATGTATTATGAACATCAAATTGTCTGCATGTTATAAGCAACGGGTCTTACTTAATCGCATAAATGTTTTATTTAAAGGGTAATAACAGGCTAACCGTGACCACGACTGTTGCAACACGGTTTAAACATCGGGCAATAAAACTAAGGTATTAAGAAATAAAATATTTTTAGTATAAATACCGTAATCTATTGATTATTACATTAATATTTTTAGTTTAAACACCGTAATCTATACCGCAATCAATAGATTACGGTATTTAAATTAAAAATATTATATAAATATATTGCGAACATCTGATTATCTGTATTATAGAATTTTATAAGCTAAATCGCGTAAATATTTTATTTAAAGGCTAAACCAGTCTACCCGTGACCATAACCGTTGAAATACGGTCCAAACATCGGGCAATAAAACAAAGGTATTCAGATTGTAAATAAAATATTTACGTGATTAAGACCTTACAAAATTCCATAATGTGTACAAATCGCGAAGGTTTACGAACATAATAATATATCAGATTGTCTGGTTGGTCTGATGATTTTCTTCAAAAAAGTATTCTTGAAATGGGTATGTTAATGTAATAATACCTACGCATATATCGAAAGCGTAAAATAACATAGCTGGGTTTCCATTGTAATGATAGTCGGGAGATAATATATAGACAAGTGATATGTCACGAACCGGTTGAATCTACTACCAAAGCGTTTAAAACACTTCGTTTCACTAAATATCGCCACGGTGTCTACATTCAAAATCATTCAATCAAATTTATTTGGTTTTCACGGTACATTGCCATCTGAACCTAAACTAGGCAGAGCCTGTACTATGGCAACCACAACTGAAAAACAATTACATAACTGCAATACATAGGTATTATAAGGAGATAATAATTTACGACAACACGCCAAATTACATTATAAGTACATCATCAAGCCCGGGTCATCACCGTTAATTAAAATTTTGACGCTGTGGTTTGACGGTGGTTACAGCGGGTCAACCTTAAAAAATAGGCAAACCTTGTCGCGGACAATTTTTTAAGGGGAATATTTTCGTCATACATTAAAGTTGTGTAACTTTAACCGTTTACGCAATGGAAAAGGCCCACGCAACGGAAGCCCTCAAAAGGAATAATTTTTCCTCGTTTTTGCAACATTTTTCATTGCTGTTCCGCTCCTACTGATCATAGCGTGATGTTACATATCCTTTAAAGCCTTCCTAGATAAATGGTCTATCCAACACAAAAATATTTTTTCAATTAGTACGAGTAGTTCCAGTGATTATCGCGTTTAACCAAAGAAACAAACTCTTCAGCTTTATAATATCAAGTATAGATTTATGTTTACGGGATTTTCCGTTACCATTAAAAAAGTATCCCTTCACTCGGAAGGGTTGTCGCCATAGCAGACGCAATCCCGAGACGGTTGGTTGGTTACCATTTCTTAATATAAAGTAACTAGAATTTTCCACGACGGCCACAAGATAGGATATATCACAAGGTTGGCTTGTTACACGTGTCATGTAGTACACTTGTTTTTCGTCGGGGCGATGTCAGATGAGATTCGCTTTGATTTTTACAGAAGCAAGTAAGAAATGTTACTTTATTCCAATTACGAAGTCAATTCTGATATGTGTCAAAAGCACTAGACTATTACTGCTACCTACGTATACCTGCGACACTGCTAAGTATTTTTTAAAGCCAAGACAGATATAGATAAAATAGGTAGGGGCAAAAGTATTTTCGTATTTTTATTGTATTGTTATTAATCAAACCTCTTTGGTTGTACTGAATGTAACTGGTTTTAATACCTTGAACTTGAAGGTAATGACTAAATAATTTTGGAAACAAAATACAGATCTGTCACTTATATGAAAGTGCCTTCCCCCCTGCCGATACGCGATCAATCGTGCAAACAAAGCATATGACCGTTTGACCGTTCGAATTGGTGCCAAATAAAACATAAAAACCACTATTTCATGGTACCAACTTCAAAATATTTATTTATTTTTTGTTGTTCTATATTATTTAGCACTTTTTAGTTGCCTTATATATAATTTCTAAGTCGGTTATATTTTGTTTACAATAATATCTTAATGTAGTGCCTATGTACGTAGGTACGTAAACGCATTGTTGCAGTATTTATAATTAACTAGCTTATGCCCGCGGCTTCGCCCACGTTGATGCTAGATTGTTCCAAAATATTTTAAAATTGCACCCCCGTTGTACCCCCTTAGGGGGTGAATTTTCAAATATCCTTTTTTAGTGGTCCCTTACAAATATAATTGAAAACTTAAAGTTACTAACCCATATAAGTAGTTTAGGCCCTGCGTTGATATGTTAGTCAGTCAGTCAGCTTGTCCTTTTAAATATATATCAATATTTTCAAGTTCTCGTTATTTTGAGTAGATCGTACGAAAACTTTATAAAAGCATTGATTTTAAAATTGAATAATTTTATAATATTTTTGATTGATTGTGAATGTTCAAATAGCTTTATACTGTCGTAAAATGTGCAGTTACATTACGACTACTCAGAATTAATGTCAAAAAGAACTCCGTTTGAAAAGAGTACCTACCCATGTGGCTAAGTCCAAATCAGGAGGCAACTTTAAAAACTTAGTAGATATATTAATACTAATATAATAAAGCTAAAGAGTTTGTTTGTTTGTTTGTTTGAATGCAATAATCTCAGGAACTACTAGTCCGAATTGAAAAAATATTTTACTGTTGAATAGCCCATTCATCGAGGAAGGCTATAAGCTATATAACATCTCGCTACGACTAATAGGAGCGGAGCAGCAATGAAAAAAAATATGCAGACAAAGTTTTGCGGGACAGCTGCTTGTTACCTATAATAAAATAAAGAGGAAAGACTTATATTTTTGTATTTTTGTGTGTGTGTATGTTTGTAATGAATAAACTCAAAAACTACTAAACAGATTTCAAAAAATCTTTTACCGTTGAAAAGCTACACTAAACCCGGGGCCATAGGCTATTTTTATCCCTATATTCCCACGGGAACGGGAACTACACGGGTAAAACCGCGAGGCGTCCGCTAGTTGTTATATATAATGCAATGACCTACTTACTTTTAGTATTCTTTAATGTGTTAGGACGGCCAATTGTTCCCATAATTATAAGACTGGGTGAATATACCTTCAAAGTTTGTAATGAAACGAGCCGTGAATCAAAATTGACGTCAATGGTTAGCTCATTAGGCCGGCGTCAATTCACCAGTCACTCTTTGTGCCCGCCCTCATACAGTTAACGTATCGACTGTATCAGGAACGGAAGTTCAATTACGGGTCAATATGAACTACCTACATATAGATAGCTAGGTATCTATGCAGCCTATGCAGGTATCCGTAACTAGTTGATTTATAGTGTTACCGTACTAATAGGATTCAATAGATATAGATACATTCTATGATTAGTACTATATACCTTCATTCAATGTTATAAACGTGAATGCTTTTGATGAATTTCACAAAAACTAATAAAATTATTTTCATTAATCACACTAATATTATAAATGCGAAAGTTTGTGAGTATGTGCGTGTGTATGTTTGTTACTTCTTCACGTCTAAACGGCTGTAGCGATTTTAATAAAATTTGGTATGGAGTTAGCTGACACCCTGAATTAACACATAGGCTAATAAACCGCAGGTAACACCGCGGGGCACAGCTAGTATTACAATAAAAACATATAGATACCGAAGGCGGGCAGCGGCGTCCTCTACATATTTCAAAGCCCTACTGCGATCGGCAAGCGTGGCGCGCGCGATTATGGAAATTACCCCCAAGATATCTTATGTCTTATCTTATAACTTATATAAACGTCGGTTAAAAAAACCGAGCAATGCTCGGTCATCCAGGTACTTATTTGTTAACTTGTAAAGAATGCTTAGCGGTGATAGTTTTCCTTTTAATTTCGTTATAAGTAGGTGTGTACTACTGCCTTGGTTTTGTTACATTCCAAAAACAACCTGACAGCGCTTAACAAAAATTCACTTCAAAGCTTAATATTTAAAATTTACAAACGGTACATAGACAAATCATATTTAGAACCCTCATATATTTTGAAAAGACTTATCCAACGATATCAAAAAAAAAATCATACGTGTAGGGGAGGTTGACTAAAAAAAATATTTTACCATTTCGTCGGCGTAACTAATATATAGGTACATCCAAACCAAATTTCAGCTTTCTAGTTCTAAAAGTCTCTGAGCTAACCTGGAGACAGACAGACGGACATAGTGAAACTATAAAGGTTCCTCATTTACTACGGAACCCTAAAGAAGGAGAGCAATGTGACAAGGACTAAATGTTGTGGTAACAATGTGGAGAAAAATAAAACTTGTTCGATTCTTTCACATATCAAATGTAGACGGGATTATCAGTTAAGATAAGTTTTCGGACCGAGGAGTGAAACAGATTACTTTTCTTCGATGTAAAGAGGAACCGCCTGTTGGAAAAATACGTCAACTGACGACACGACGACATGAAGAGTTTGATAAATTTTGTACGTAGCTGGAAGTATGTTTATGTCACAATAGGAGCGATCTGTTATTGTTACCTAAAGATTTCTATAAGGGAATATTTTTTTCAAATAGCAATGCGGGTTTTGGCCCCCCCTTAACTAGCAATCTTGTTAACTCCTCCAGTTAAGCTCAATGGCTTGTGTTAGGATTGGGTTCACGTCGCGTCGGTAGAATAATGGGTAGGATTCGAACCCGCGACCTCACGATTGCTAGTCCGATGCCTTAGGCATTAGGCTACCACCGCTTTTTATTAAGCAACTATAATGTTATAGGTACACTATAACCGTATGTGTAGTAAGTAGGTACTACTTAGTAATAACACATATGATTTTGAAGTCGTTTTGGAGCAGTTAATATTTTCTTAAACTAATACTTTTTATAGACTAGTTTATTAATATGGAGTCCAAAATTTTCGACTACAAATTCACAGAGTATAGGTAACTATTTTTTTTTAATAAATTAAAAAAAAAGAAATCTCGTTTTTTTTCAAAGACTACTCCCGCAGTATTGTACAAACTCTGTGTCGCGGGGGACTTGAGAAATATACAAGTCACGGTCACCAATAACACCCAAACTCGGAACAACAATTTGTGGATCACACAAAGTGGTGTCCCGTGTGTGGGAATCGAACCCACGACCTCTGCGAAGCAGTCGGATACACTCCCACCGCGCCACAGAGGCAGTCATAACTCAATAATAAAAATAAAAACACTAAGGCTTAAGTCTACAGTACGCTACATGTGTTATATATAGTACCTACATGTTATACGAAGCCGATACCCGATAAAGTAGAAGCCTATATTTTGTTCACTACCTATACTATAGAGGGGAACAGTTAGATGTGGAACATGAACTTTTACCTATCTGATAACTGTATGAGACTTTTTTTTATCAAATTTTATTGATTTATAAACACGACTGTGATAGCTTGCCAATAGAAAAGTGTTAATCATGGCTGTTTATTCCATGAACGGATTTTTGCAGGCAAACCAATACGATTATTTACGTAATTAAATTATATTTATTATCTTTGGTTATCAGATCGGTGTAGTTACCTATATTGACTTACCTGGTCACTTTTCCATAGGCAAGCTATCATAGGCGTATTTATAAATCAATCAAATTTGATACAAAAATTGTCTCATCTGTTTATCAGTAGGGTGAAGATCTATGTTCAGCGTCTCTTAGGCCATTTGGCAAAGTGAACAATGACCTCCACAGCTGGCAGTTGTAGTGGTGCTTGTCCGCTTTCATGTGATTAAAGTGGCCAAGACTAGTTTCTATGCGACATAGGCGTACCAATAATTATTTTTCAGGGGGAGTCAGGCCTCTCACTCTCACCATAACGGAGTCGACGATATAGTCCGAAGTTAAAATTGTCCTAGATGTGTAATCTTCGAATTTCATTTTTTTCCCATTTATTTATTTATATATGCACTTTTTTGCGAGTTCCATTTTAATCCACATTTTACTATTTTCCTTACGTGTGTACAATCACACTCATCTATCAATTGGTTATCTACCGGTTTGAAGAACTACAGAAAATACATAAACAACAACAAAAGCAACTAAATAGATGATTAAAACTCTAATGTCAAGTCAAAGCAAAATCAATATTGCATCGATTATCTACTAATATGTAAATATAATCTTATATTTTTAATTCATTGATTTGTTATATATAAAATTTGAAAGTGCGTATATTATGGGTACTTCAAGTACAGGGAACGTCGAATTAAACTTTGTAGAAGTTGGAAGGAAAGGTAAGAAAAAGTTACTTCGTGCTGGTTACCAATATTATTTCCAGTCTAGGAATAAAAGTGGCACTCAAATTTGGAGCAGTGCAAATAAAGCCCAACGATGTAATGCGTCTGTGACATTAAATACGGGAAGTGATACTATATTACGGGACAACAGTCATACGTGCAAGCCTATTTTATCTAAAAATAAAATCACACAAGCTATGGACACCTGTAGGAAACGTTGTCGCTTGAATAGAAGTCAATTCCTGAAATTTACGATAGTTGAATATAGATTCTGATTCCAGTAACAACGCGGAAGTGCCGCCATTTTCTTCAGTAAAGAATTCTCTGTACGCGACACGAAAGGATGTTTTTAAAATATCTAAATGCATATTTATAACATGTTAAGATGTAGATAGATCCCGAAAATTTTGAGGAAAGATTTTTTACTGTATGAGGACGAAGAAAGGTTGTTTTTAGCCGACGGTACCTTTAAAAGTGTGCCAAAACCATTTGAACGATTGTTCACAATTTTTGTAGATATAGTTAGTACTTCTGAGGTCACTGCTATAATTCCTATATTATTTGCCTTTTACCAAATAAGAAAGATTTTACGTACGTAAACGTGTTTCGAATTCTACAGGAACTTTAAAATGATAATATACGTTTCTTTAAAAGTGATTGGGATAGATAAATTACACAAAAAGCTTGTAAGACTTACGTCCAATTTAGCACTAATGCCTGTAAAAATTAAACGAAGCTGCAGAAGATATTGTAACACAAAAGTTTATTTTCTATTTTGAAAAACAATGGATGACTAAGATTTGCTTAGACATGTGGAGTTGTTCCAGTGAACGCCACATGGCAACTAATGCCTTAGAGTGATGGCACTTTCGATTGAATAAGAAATTAGGAAAAACCAAGCTATTTTGCTTTATTAGCTTTCTAAAAAAATAAAATAAATACAAGTTTACATAAAAGAAAAGATAAGACGATCTGTTATTGTCCTTGTTGCTTATTTCTCGGCGAATATATATATTTTATTTAACTGAAAGCTTCAATTTTATAAAATGCTATACTTTTGACCCCACATACATATTGTACATACTTAGTGCAATAAAATAATTCCGTTGTAATAAACAATCCATGCAGTGATTTAAAAACAGTGTGCGCCGGAACGCGTAAGTCACCGCTTATTGCATGGCGCTTACGACCTCTTAGTCACAAAGTTTCATATTGCTTCATACACTCAAGCCTAAAACGCATCACAAGCGCTTTATAAGGATAATATTGTTAGAAGGTGTCGCTTGATAAGTCGCTTTATTTGCTAACTGAACTTTTTGAACATTACTCGCAATATTTTGTGTTTAAAATCGGTAAACCATGGCCCAACGTTCTCAACCCGCTTCTACTCGCAATAAACGACAATAATTAACCTATCAGACCAGGTTTGCGACGATATTGTAATAGAAATTACAAGAGGATCACTTAGAGAAATAGTAAAACAAGAAATAGAATAGGCATTAAAGGGGTTAGTCACAAATCAACTCAAACAAATGAACGAATTAATAACAGGCTTTCAACAGTCTTTATCCTTCTACAACGAACAATTTGAAACCATAAAAATCGCCCTAGAAGATCGTTCGGCCAGAATTCAACAACTAGAAAAGTATACAAATACTCTACAGGACACTCTAAACGTAGTCACCAAACGTATGAACCTACTTATCCCGTTGGTGTATAGACAACAGAATGACACTAAAGATAGATAAGTGCTACTACATATTTACAATTTACCCGTAATAAATTATACAAGATAATCAGTATAGTATAGATGGAGTTTTACTAAATCGCAGAGATAAAACAAGAGATCTAGGCATCACAACGGACACTAACATAAAATTTAATACTCATGTCTTAGAAACAGTCGCGAGAGGGTTTAAATTACTGGGGTTTGTATTACGAAATTGTAAAGATTTCAAAAACCCGAGTACTAAAGTTAGATTATTTAATACATTAGTCAGACCAACATCAGAATATAATACAGTTGTTTGAAACCCGCACTATGATGTATACAACAAACGCCTTGAAAGTGTACAGAAACGGTTTATTCACCACCTTTCCTACTATGACAACTCGTCGAGGCAACTAAGCAGCTATGCACAAAAGTTAAAACATTATATATGTGTACACTTAATAGCCGTAGACAGTACCTTGATGCAGTCTTTCTTTACAAGATATATAATGGACTCACAGAGTGTAATCAGCTTCTAAGCAGCTTAAACATAAATACGCCATCTCACTTGCCCAGAAAGAATTCTTACAATTTATTTTCTATTCCTCCAGTTAAATCAAACCTCGGACATTTTGCTGTTATGCCTAGAATTTGTTAGGCAATATAATATACTCTCTAAGACCAAAGGTATAGATCTCAATGTTTTGATTTTAAAATTCTATAGATCTTTAAAATATGTTATCTATGTATAATTAGTTGATTTTGTTGTAAGTTTATCTAAATAGTTTTATGTATTTATTCATTAATTTAGACTAAGTTGATTTAATTGTTTACTTATAATATTCATTTTTTTTAATTTTATTTTATTTTTTAGTTTACGTACTGTAAACTTTGGATTATTGTTTGGACGCTGTGGTCTCTTTTAATTAAAGGAGTACACGCAACGATTTTATGTGTAAGCTGATTATATGTTAAAGTGGTGTATATTGTTTGTAAGAGATCCATAATAATAATAAATAAATAAATATTTGGAAAATTCTAGAATCAGTACATTAACCAACTTAAAAAAAAATGTAATTCGGAAAAATAGGAAACGTAGTAATTATGAAAATTTCAATTTTATATAACAATAAGGAATTCGGAATAATAACAATGTTAAAAATTATGAATTTAGATTTTAGTGATTCTACCATAACACCATAACACCGGTCACGTACGAGTCAAACTCAATCGACAGGGAAAGGTGCAAACATATTTTGACGTGAGAATGTCCTATAAATCAATGACGCACGAATAAGTGGTAGAGTCGTGGTTTTGGTAAGGTCGTCTAGCCATTGGGGTTACGGCGGGCGGTTTGAATCTCCAATACCCTTCCCTGGATGCAAATATGTGGTCTAAACAAGTACTACTTCCATTGTCGTTAAAATTATTTTGCGATAAACAAAATGCACTTTCAAATTCAGTTCCATAAACAAAATACCGATGAACAAATGGGGAATAAAAAAGCACTTAGAAGTTATTGCACTTAACAGTTTCATGATTTGCACTGTGCCGGGAACTTCAAGTAAGTACTAGTACAGCCTTTTATGCGCTTCCGAAAGTTCAAAGCGCCATCCGCTCGTAGCGCTACGCTTGCTATGAGAAGTTTGTGAATATAAACTGATTCCTACTACACTAAGTGCGATTGGTTGAACTTTTAATGAAGATTTACTACACCTCCTTCGCGTTTTAATATCATAGCATCACAGCTAAGTTTGACGGTTTGACTGGCCTATTGTTTTAGTAGTTAGTGATCCTAACTTCCAAGCCACAGGTCGTGTGGTTTCAAGCCCTACCCAGGATCGGTTAAGTAGACATAGGACCTATTCGTAAAATGACTCATGATGAAAAAAAGACCTATTCTCGGAAGGGCTTATTTTTCAAAGGCAAGCCCTTTGAAGAATAAGCCCTTCCGAGAATAGGTCCTTTTTTCTCATTATGCAAAAGGCTCATTCGAATAATACCTTGTTCTTGTAATGACCTATTCTTAAAGGACTCATTTTTTAAATACCCGCCTGCTATAACGTTAACATCAGACAATCGTTAGTAATTATAAACTGTAGGGCAATTCTTTAAACTTTATTTGCAACTTTTAATGTAAAATTACTATGAGCAGATTTTAATTTACGCATTCTATAATACCCAATAATTGATATTATTTATATGATCGATGAGCACGTTAAGCCGGTAGTCCTGCGCCCAATCTCTCTCCGGTCGTCACGGATCGGGCTATGAGAGGGGGAATACAGAGTGCACTTATGTATGCGCTTACACTTGTGCACTATAATATATCCTGTGCAGTTGGCAGGTCTCTAATGAGATTGGTCGCCGTAACCGAAATCGCTTAGGAGACCATTATTATTCATATAACACCTAATGGTCAGAAAATTAAGTTAAGTTGTCATTAAGTATGATGATGATGTACCTATGTTATGATAAAGTATCATTTAGTTAAGTTATAATTTTCTTTTTTTTTTTCTTATCAAAATTTATAGCTTCACTAGCTGACCCTCGCAACTTCATCTGCGTCAAAATAACCCGTTTTTGCAAAATAGAGGTAAATAAAAAAATAGGAGTTGATCGTAGTAGGAGGGTGAAAATTCAGGGTTGTAAGTATTTTTGTTTCCGGGATCATAAAAAAGTAAAAAAATAAAAATTTACTTAAACATTAAAAAAACATTAGGGGTGGACTACCCTTAACATTTAGAGGGATGAAAAATAGATGTTGTCCGATTCTCAGACCTATCCAATATGCACACAACATTTCATGACAATCGGTGGAATCGTTTCGGAGGAGTTAAATTACAAACACTTTTTAATCTAATTTTATATATTAGATTTAAATATGAATTATTTGTTTTACCTTTCTGTAATAACCTGAATTACTGATTTTATGAGCAAAATGCAGTTAGTTTGCAGTATGCAGTAGAACATTTAGAAAAATAGGGTATATTGAGAATAGGTCTTTTTAAGACTAAGTCTTTTTGCAAATGAGCCCAAATTAGAATAGATTATTTTACGAATAGGGCATTTTCAGAATGAGACATATCGCGAATAAGTCCATAAACGACTACAAGTCCTTTTACGATTAAGTTTAATGTCTACTAAACCGATAAAACTTTGTGTGACGAACACGATGGTTTACTCTGTGTCTAGATGTAATTTTTCTCTAATTCATACTAATATTATAAATGTGTAAGTAACTCTGTCTGTCTGTTACGCTTTCACGCTCAAACAGATAAACCGATTTAGATGAAAATGGTATAGAGATAGTTTGAGTCCCGGGGAAGGACATAGGATAGTTTTTATCGCGATAACCGACATCCTACTGCTAGTCTGACCTATATGACTACGCAAAGATTTAGTCACTATATAACGTTCTTCTTTACATAGTAAGTATAAAACAAAGTTGCTTGCCACTGATGACTGGCCCGTTTAGTAGTCAGGGTCATTAACCACTAGACCAACAGGTCTAGTGGTTAGTGACCCTGACTGCTAAGCCGAAGGTCGTGGGTTCAAACCCCACCCAGGATAAAACTTTGTGTGATTAGCACGATGGTTTATTCTGTGTCTAGATGTAATTTATCTATAAAGTGTATGTATTTAGAAATATACCTATAAGTACGTTTATCAATTGCCTGGTTGCCATAGTACACGCTCTGCTTACTTTGGTATCAGATGACGGTATTCCAAGATATTATTATTATTACTATCTATTATAAACTACGCGGATTTGGATGCAGTTTTAACTATCATTTAATAATTTCTTCCGGATAGTTTAAATGCATAAAAAATGCTTATTAAATGTATAGATGATAAAAAAAACTCAATGCAAAGCCTACAAAGGCTACGTTAAAAGTATTTTTCTTTTTTTTCTCCCGCAGTAGTTTTTACAAAGACTATTTCAACCGCTCCACCGATTCAGTCTTTACAGTATTAAAAATGAAATAGAAACTTTTTGACACAGAAATGGTTAAACGCGATTTTGCAGGTGCCTTAGGACAGGAGCTCCCAAACTTGTAACATAACGGAACACCTACCAAATACCTTTAATTTAAGGAACCCCAAGTTCATGACGGGGAGGTGGTTACTAGGTTTAACAAATGTCCAGTTAAGATACTTCTCACTTTATTGGGTAGGTAATTTAAATGAAATGAGAAACGTCATAACTAGACACATTATCCAAGTTTTGTAGTGGTTCTTTCGACGCCATCAATCTCCCTTTTTAAAATTTTCAAAAATATATATGTATTTCGGGGTAACCTGGTTATTTTTCTACGGAACCCGTGGAACCCTGCCTTACGAATACGTGACGTTTCTACCGGATTGCATCGATATTGGTCACTAGCTGCGATGTTCTAACATACCTATTTACTTTTAATACCGATGCTAATCTTTCTAGCTGTAGATTATTTTGAACCATACTTATTTGTAAAGCATGACATTGGTTGAGCGAAAAGTATGACCATATAAAAAAAACACTATATACCTACCGACGGAACCTACGAAAATTACAATAGGGAAGATGCAATATTTTAAATATTGCTATTATTTCAAAAAATTCCATGTAAAATTGACCACAAGTTTTATTTTATTTTTTAGTTTACGTACTGTAAACTTTGGATTATTGTTTGGACGCTGTGGTCTCTTTTAATTAAAGGAGTACACTTACTAAAACCCATAGACCTAGGATTTAACGTATAGACGTACATAGCGTGCTTGCAAGAGGATTTTTCTGACATATGACACTGCTACAAGTAAAGGAGAGAATAGCATAACACAATAGCATTGTGACCCATTTTGAATGACAGGTTTTCGCAAGTCGCCATGCGTGGTATTGAACTTTAACATAATTTGTTTATTTAAGTTAATCGTGATTATTTTACTGATTGCTCTGTTAGTGATTGTGATGTTACCAATCGAAATAATCCAGGGAATTATTCATTTTAAGCCAATGACAACTTACCTCAAGTTGTCATTGGCTTAGTTAGAAGATCTTATTTATGTTTATTTCGAAGAAATTTATATGGAAACCGTCATAGTAAATATGAAATTCACATAATGAAATGTATAACTTTACCAAAATAGGTATAATATAGCAATTCATTCGTTAGAAGTAGTGTTTCTAGGTTAATATTGTTTTGTTATGTTTACATTAGGACTTGACTAATCCTTATCGACAATTTTATCGATAAAATAAAATCTAAAATGACAGGACATATTATAGATCAGTATTTTTCTATTTCTTTTTTAATTGTAGGACTAGGATATCAGTACCTATTTGTCGTACCTACAAATTTCCAGTAGATCCTACTGTTAGACAAAAATGTAAGAATGCACGACCAAACTGGGCATAAAAAAAACTTCACCAATATGTATCTGGCATTTTGAAGATAAATATATACGAAAAATAAATATGAATACAATTTTGTTGAAAGGAGCGATTTCTACTTTGTAGCAGTAAGTGCCTTTCTTTTTTTTTGTGTATTTGGTAAGTATGAGAACAGGTCGTAAAGTTTTAATTTAATTACGAGGGAAAATTGACGCAGACGAAGTTGCGAGAGTCAGCTGTATCATCCGATATATGCCGGTGGGAGTGTGTCCAACTGCTACGCAAGAGGTTGTGGGTTCCACAAATTGCTGTTCCGAGTCTGGGTGTAGGTACTTTGTGTCCGTGACTTGTATGTTTGTAAAGTCCCCCGCGACACATGGCTTGTACCCTACTGCGGTAGTCGTCTTTTTATAAAAATAAGAGAAAGAAAGAAATAGGTGACGTTGGGTATATCTATTCACATTCAGTAAATCTTAGTACATATTTACCGACTTCAACTAGTAGGCAAATGTTTTTTTTAGGCTATTGTTATTAGAATTTTGAATACTATAGTTTTACCAATGGCGGTTGGTAAATGTTGATTTCGGGAATAAATCAATGATAGTCCAGGATCCCTGGCTGTTTTTTGCACTTGATTACTATCAAGCTGATTTTCCGTGAGTAGCTTGGTTTCGATGAGACGCCCAACTTTTTTCTGTACGATAATTTTCGATTGTGGTAGGTAACAAAGGTAGCAGAGATAAAATATGTTGATTTGATAATTCAAAAAAAAATATTACTTACTGAACTTTTTTATGTTAAATCTTATGATAAATATCAAAATTATAAGAAAAAAATGTTGTCCTACAAAATGTATGGTTTGGTCAAAGAGTCCCCCTCCTCCCAACATGTATCGATAACGATGTCATCAAAAATGATTACTAATCAGTTGATTACAATCAGTTGATTACAACAAAATTGTATACCACATTTGTCAACTTAATAATAACTATCGTGTGCAGATACATTGTACAGATTCTGATATACCAATAATAATGTTGGCTAATTTTAAATATTGAAAAGATCAAATCCAAATCAGCTTGATAGTAATCAAGTGCAAAAAACAGCCAGGGATCCTGGACTATGAGTACCTTCTTATTTTCTAATTACGGCAGTACTGCTAGAAATAGCAAAAAAATATACAGAGTGTCCTAATTCCGAATTTCCGAGTTCCATAATGATTGACTCTTTCGATTGCAAACAGGCGGTTTTAAAATAACAGTTTTAAATCGCAGGCGAAAACGGACCAGCAGTTGATGACGTCACAAATGTAATTAAGTCGTACATGTCACTCAGCCATTAGACTAGGAACTTGTTTCGCGGTAATCTTTACTTTTTGAAATATTTTTTGTACTTTTGATGCTACGATTTAAAATGGGCTATCCATGACCATCAGCTAGTGACATAAATACCACCAATAGCAAGAGCTAAAGCTGCGTTCTAGTCGTATAGTAATCTAGTTCAATAAGGTTTCCTAATAAATTCGTTTTAACTGGATCTCTTGGCCCAAATTTAAAAGAAAAGTCGTGTCGATCTGCGAAAGTAGATTTTCAATATTATTCTTCGAAGCCTGTCATTCGATGTTGTGAGGATCACTTTGAAGTAAGTCACTCGTATTTATTTTGTTACCTAAGTATGCTTGTTGGTACGCCTTTTTATGATAATCTAAACTTCTACGCAAAAGAAACATTAGGTTTAGGTAGCTACCTACCTACTTGTAAAACTTGTTTATGTTATTATACTACTTAATCTGAATTCTTATTTGTATTTTGCAGTTAGAGAACGACGCAGAAAATTGGATAAAGTTAAGTTAAAATGAAGTGTAAGTTAGTCCCTTAAACACTACACTTAAAAAAATTGCAGTTGCAACAAAAAATGTGACGACCATGTCGACTGTAACTTTTGGCACGTACCTAGTCTGCCTTGATGAACCCAACTTCTATTTTTATTTAATAAGCCCACTTGATTATTTTTTACAACAAAATAACGTTTACCGCCATACTAAAAAAGCCGTGACGTCACTAGGCGCTGATTGGTGTTTTATAATACGTTCTGTTTCAAGTAATTCACAATTAATCCCTAAACTTTTTAGTTGATAATTGGTCAGTTATCAACTAAAAAGTTTTAGGATTAACGAACGGTCGTTCCTGTATTTATAAAAAAAAAACTGTTCCAGACACAAAGAGTTCCGTTACACTTTATACGGAACCCTCAGCGCGCGAGTACGTCTTGCACCTGGCAAATTTTGGGGTATAAGTCTTGTTTCTACACTGGTTCATAGAAGGAATAAAAGTAATATATTTTTTTATCAAAACTTGCATACCTCCTTCGGCGACGGCTTCATCCTTGAAGTTTTCTCTCATAACTCGCGCCAATACCTGGTGGTAGAACAAGTGCGCGTGTGCTCTGATCTCCGGAGTCACCTCCATCTTTGAAACGGCTTGCATCAACATGGTCAATTTTGTTTTAGCCGTAGCTAACAGCTTATCAACTGTTTAAACATATAAGAAAAAAATATGAGTTATAATTTTATCAATGAAATAAAATACCGTAAACAAACTGCCATAAAAATGGCCAGTTTAGACGCCCCATTAGAGGTGCACTTCATAGTTATTCTAACTATGAAGTGCACCAGCTGAGCAATTTCGGGGAGAAAAGTTGGAATCTATGTCTTCTTCTAAGTCTCCAACAAATGTTACCCATAACTAGATAAAAAGTTCTTTATAAATCACTTTGTACAATGATTGTACACGAAACTGACAGTGTTTGGTACTAAAATAGTTAATTCTTTTGTAAAATACATTTCGCGTTTGATTAATTTTAATATTTATTTTTACATATTACATAATTTAAAAGTAATTTTTGTCAGTGAGTTTTACATTAGTAGATGACGACAACCCTGGCTAAGGAGTCACGGGTGACGGTTGTTATTTTGAATTGTTTTATGCATTTTAAATTCTAACTTTAATTGCATAATATTTATTCAAGAATGGTTCATATTTACATGGTGCTAGATTGCAAAAGTGAGTGGTGCCTAGAATGTGGACTCTCTTTTCACTCGTAAATATACAAAATGTTTGATTCCAAGATTTAAATTTGAATCGTTTCATATTTTCTTAAGTGTATAACGACGACTATATCTTTTATACAACCGCTATGACCGTAATAAGCAAAAATGGTGTATTTAATTGGTGTATTTATTTGTATTTAATGGTGTATATATTTGTTGTTAATCCGTTATCATGTTTTCTTTTTTTCCTCTTCTCTTCGATATGATTCGGTAGGGATTATGTCTCGCACATTCTATGCATAAACCAGTTTCAAGTTTAATTCCTTTCTAGTTTTCATCTTCCAATCACCAAGTCTCGTTCTTGATAAGTTATCACGTAATTTAAAGTATATTTTACACTGTTTTACACGCTGTAAAAATAGCGTCATGTCAGTTTGCCGCCATTTTTACAACTCAGTGTTTTCTTTATTTTTGCATGAGCGCCAGATAAATGGGTGACCATATTTTTCTGTGGAATTTACCATAACCTATGTTAGTGTTTGAGTATTAAAACAATTTAAGTTTTAGGTATATTACTGTAATGAATCTAAAACTGCTTTATCTTTTCTAAGCAAAAGAAAATGAAATCAAACATAAGTCAATAAAATCACGTTTTAATACCTACTTAACTGTAATTTATCGAAAGTACGGCAATCGACTTACATATTGTTTACACGTTGTCTGCCTCTGTGGCGCGGTGGGAGTGTATCCGACTGCTACGCAAGAGGTCGTGAATTCGATCCCCAACCATGATAAAACTTTGTGTGATGAGTACGATGGTTTATTCTGTGTCTTGGTGTTAATGGTGTATATTAAGTATGTATTTAGAAATATATAAGTATGTTTATCGGTTGTCTGGTTTCCATAGTACAAGCTCTGCTTAGTTTGGGATCAGATAGCTTTGTGTGAGTTCTCCCAAGATATTATTATTATTATTATTATATTGTAACACGATTTCCGTACTTTTGATAAATTACAGTTCAGTAGGTATTGAAATAAATTCCAGATTGGTAAATAATTCGATATTTAGCATTTTCCTACAAAGTAGTCGGCTCCGTTGCTCTAAATTTTTAGTACAAAAAACATGGTCACCCTATTTAATAAAAGAGATGGAAAGATCAACAGAATTTTCAAGGTCAAATCGTTTCACTTTTATTAATCATTCGGCATGTGGCCTCCATTATTTATTCTATCTCCATGAATTAGCCTCTTTTTATGAAACATCGATACAAGAAAGTTTATTCAAATGCGAACTTGTGACGTCATGGTAGGGATGACTGGGAATTCTATGTACATGTATATCAAATGTGTATGTGTGATACTTCACACAAAGTCACACACACACAAAAAATACCTAGTATTTCTCTTGATAACAGTCAAGAAATTAATAAACACGATAAATAATTGTAGAGTAACATATTTTATTACAACACAATATTATGACGGTACTATTGACGTACATCGTTGTCAAATATCCTATTGCATGATCCACCGCATTTACTATGGCATTATTAAGCCTGCTATAGGATACCTATAGTAGGGCCAATTTAATAAATCACATTTGACAGTTAATCAAAATTTTCCAACGTTACCTTGTAACGGCGGGCACACGATATTTTATTATTTCCTTTAAAGTTAGAAATGAACTATTAAAACCTAATTATACTAAAAACATAAACGTACAAGGTTACGATGGTGAACATGTTTTTTTTAAAGTCTTTGTCAAACAGCGGACGGCGTGCGACAGCGGCGCGGGCGGGGCGCTGACGGAATAGCGTCGTTGCGTGGATGTCGAATGTCGCGAAATTTAAAACAATTTCGCTACCTTTTTTACGCTATCTGTTTGAATAAGAATAATAAATATTGAATTTCCATAGGAAACAACCACAGATACTATATTACTATACTAGTGAAACCACAAATAATAACGAGCTGCCGCGCGTTTTGTCACGCCGCGCTCTTGTTGAACACAATATAGCCAAGCGCAGCGGCGACGCACAATAGAGCAAACATTTTTACAAAACTATATATTTTTACGATTTTTTAAAAAGAGAATTGATTTCAATTTGAATATTTGAAGGTACTCGTATATGCTATTAAAATCTGTTTGCTTTAGTCACTTTTGTGTACCAGTGACGTTGCAATCGGTAATTTAACTTTGCAGTTGCTCCCTGTTTTACGTGTACGCATTATTTGATTTCTTTTAGAGTGTTACATTACGAGAGAGATAGAGAGAGAGAGAGAGAGAGAAGATCTATTTCAAATTAATATTATAGTGTACAAATATTTGTGGAAATATTAAACAGGTTCACAAGTCATGACAACAGCTTTTATATAAATTAGTTTTTAATTAAGTATCTGTAAATAACTTTCAAACCGGCAAACGTTAAGTAACTTTGTAAGTGCCAGTCAAAAACTAAACACAAAAGTGCTCAACTTTTACCGCAAACATGTTTTTACATATAAAAACCATGTTTGCGGTCAAAGTTAAGCACTTTTGTGTTACTGTTAAATCCGACCGTTTTACTCATTAAATTCTAAATTTAGCTGCTGAAAGCAATGTGGTAAATAAAAAAATATTAGTAAATAATGTAAACTGACGGCTTCTAATATGATTTATATTCCTTTTATTTGATTTCCTAATACGAAATAATTTATTTCGTTTTTCACACTTATTGCGCGACGTGACATCTCACACATTGTGCGACGTGACGTGACCGTTGGCGAGCGTCTTGATAGTTGTTACTTATAGCTAACATCAATAATAAAACCAAAGTTGATTAATTTTATGTAAATAATATATAAAACAAACCAAACGTAAATTCATTTTACCTTAAAATTGTTTATAACGTAAGAATTTGTGGTGTGAGAAAGGTAAATAAGTGGTTAAAACAAAACAGTCTTGTGTAATAAATAAATGAATCGCGCCATCGTCGCCGCTATGTCACCACCCAGTCCGTTGTATCAAAATATAAGTTCAATCGATTGCAAAAATTAATCGAGAAGAAATTTTTTAAACAAAAACCCATAACCCCATTGTCATTGAGCTTGTAAAGGATCTCTTAATTCACGAATTTCAATATCGTAATGTATCTCATTACGTACTTGTGCGTTATTGTAATGTAAAACGTACGAGTTTCTTCTAATGAGGTAAAACGCACGGTGTATCAAACACCGTTACGTACACGTAATGAGATACATGATGATCAGGCACAGAGATGATCCGTCTAAAACCAGCAGTCCTTTTTTAAATCTTAGCAAAGAGTTTTTATGTCAGAAAAGTGGTCAACATTTTATGAATAAAATTAACTTTGGAAAATAAAATATAATAAATAAACATTTAATTCTTGAATTTAATTAATTTTGACCATAAATTATAACTATTTATCTGTACCAAAACACAAATATATTAATTTAATTTATTAGTAATACTGGTTAAATATATTCTGCGCGCTTTTTCTTTTCGCTGTATTGTTTTTTTATTTACTTCGTATGACATATGTGCGCTTTGATAAATTAAATCCTCTGCTTTCTTGTGCAATATAGCTTTGGCTGTAATTTTTAACTTACCGCACTTAATGTTCTTAATGTTACTTTAACAACTAAAAAAAATATCACATATTTAAAAAACAAATACCTACTTTAGAGGCCAAAAAAAGATATAGTTTAGAGTTCACTAGTTATATTTTTAATAGTTCCAAGTGAATAAATGCTTTTTTTAATTGAATTATGTACCTACTGTCCAGTTTCCTAAATTTACGATAGAAATTTATAATGGAACAGATATTTGACTGCTAAGCCAGAGATCGTGGTCGATTCCCTCCCAGGATAAAACTTTAATTTATGAACATAATGATATATTCTGTGTCTGGGTGTAATTTGTCTATAATATTAAAATACCTATCCAACGACACCCCATACGATGGAATATCTGAGAAAAATATAGACACCCCCACTTTACGTGTAGGGTGGGAATCGAAAAAAAAAAAGTTCAAAATTTTATTCTACCACTTTGTCGGCGTAACTAATATGTATATCCATGCAAAATTACAGCTTTCTAGTACTTAAGTTCTGTGAGCTAAAGCGGGGACAGACATACAGACAGACAGACAGACAGACGGACGGACAGAGAAAAACTATAAGGTCCTTTTCTCAGGTTCCAGTTTCAATCCGGGAAGAACCCGGCGTGAAAGCTTCGATGTCCCGACATCGAGGTTACTGGCGATGTACGGTAGCTTTCATACGTTCCGGTGTCCGTCCGGTCCGGTCGCTATTCATTCGCTGCCGGGTTGCCGGCGAACGGGTACCCGGTGCCGGAAACCGGAACGTGTTAAAAGGACCTAAGGATTCGTTTTGCCGTTTTGGCTACGAAACGCTAAAAATGATTTGTAATACCTGGCCGGAAACTTTTGGACCTTCTCTCGTAAGTAAGTTTATCAGTTATTTGATTACCATAGTACAGGCTGTGCCTAGTTTAGGATATTTACAAAGTGCAAAATTCTTTAGCGGCGTTGTGCACTTTTTTTAGTATGGGTAAAAAATGTTAAACACGTGTCAGGATCAGGTGACCTGTTCGAAATTTGTAGATGACGTGCCCCTGATCGAAAATTCGTAAGACGGAGGGAGAGCAATAAAAAACTGCTACAATATCATTAGAATACGAAGGTAAATTTCGCCACCATCTACAATCTAATTATAGCTCAGGTGGAAAATCGGGCGGTCCAGAAACCAGAAGACCCCAGTTGGAGTCCGAGTAACGATTTTATTTTTTTCTCTTTTTAGGGTTCCGTAGCCAAAATAGCAAAACGGAACCCTTATATACTCGCGTGCAAGTAAATCGACTCAAGCCTCAAGTGCGCATAAAAAGTGATATAACTTAAAAATGCCTTATTATACCTCTATATAATGTTTTACATAATTAAAGCCGAGTAATTCAGCTTCAAAATGGTGTAAGTTGCATGAAAATCGATTCAGTAGTTTAGTAAAAAAGGTTAATGCCAATGATAATGTAAAAAATGTTGAAAATTCATACAATTTCACAGTATGGGGTTATAAAAAATTTATTCGTGTCAATATTTGGTATTCCCTCCTCTAGCTCTGATCACTGCTCTCAAGCGATTCTTCATCGACCTTATCAACTTTTTAATGGATGATTGTGGTATTCGACCCCACTCTTCTACCAACGCAGTCTTGAGCTCATTGATGTTTGTCGGAGCTGGATTCCTCGCTCTAACTTTCCTTTTGAGCTCGTCCCATATGTGCTCAATGGGATTTAAATCGGGGCTGAGCGCTGGCCTATGCATAGTGTGAATTCCTACTTCGTTCAGGAAATCACGTGTGGCCCGAGCAGTGTGACATCGGGCATTGTCATGCATCAAGATGAAATTTTCCCCAATAAAGCCTTGATAAGGGACAACTTGATTCAGTAGAACATTTTCAATGTAACGATCACTGGTCAGACCTCCTCCCCGGCCTCCCCCAGGAACGAAAACAAAGTCCGTTTTGCCTTCTAAGGAAATTCCAGCCCACATCATGCAAGATCCGCCACCATATGCAACGGTTTCCACAAAGCAGCACTGTGAAAACCGTTAATCGGGAGTCAGTCCTGTTCACAGATGAGACGAGGATGTGTCTCCATGGCAGCGACAGGAGACCCGACCTCTCCTGTCGCTGCCATGGAGACACATCCTCGTCTCATCTGTGAACAGGACTGACTGCCATTGCTCTATGCTCCAATCCAAATGCTCTCGAGCAAAGTGAAGGCGTGCTTGACGATGAGCTGTGGTCAACTTCGGGCCTGTAGCGGGTCTTTTCGGAGTAAGGTTAGCTTCTTTCAACCTTCTTCTAACTGTCCACTGACTGACAGTCACCCCGCGAACTTGACGTAGCTCCTGCTGCACATCTACGCCGGTAAGGTGTCGATTTCGGAGAGAGGTCGAGACCAAAAACCGGTCGTCACGCTCCGAGGTGCACCGGCGTCGGCTGGTATTAGGCCTCCGAGTGAAGGCACCAGTCTCTTGAAACCTTCTGTATACTCTCGAGACAGCGGACTGACTCATATTCAAACGACGAGCGACTTCTCGCTGGTTCAACCCTTCTTGCAACAGGGCAACGACTTGAGCGGCTTCTTCAGGTGTTGTATCTATAATTTTCTTCAAATGACGGCTTTAATTTGCAGAGATGTGTTCAGGTCAACGTCTTATGAGCGACTGATAAGAAAAAACGATTACAGAAGGTTTTTATAGGGGGTTGTGTCGCGCAAGTTGTGTATAGAGCGCAGAGCAGTCTACGGGAGGTTGCGTTCAGTTTCATTCTAAGTACAAGTGTTTATTTAAATTACTGATATTATGCTACCACTTGAAAGCCTAATTACTAGGCTTTAATTATGTAAAACATTATATAGAGGTAAAATAAGTCATTTTTTAGTTATATCACTTTTTATGCGCACTTGAGGCTTGAGTCGATTTACTTGCACGCGAGTGTAGTTTCGCCATATACGTCCGTTCATCCGCAGCTTAGCTCAGGGACTGTTAGAGCTAGAAGCCTGCAATTTTGCATGGATAAATTTTACTTACGCCGATAAAGTGAAAGAATAAAATCTTGAGAATCATTTTTTTAAGGTTATCTCCTCTATATGTAAAGTGGGTTTGTGATTTTTTTCTCACCTACCCCATCCTATGGGGTATAATTAAATAGGTCTTTTAAAAACATTTTTTATTATAAAGAAGAAGAAAAAAAGTATGAAAGAAAAACAAAAGAAAACTCCTTTCTTAAGCGATTCGGACTGTTCGTTCCACTGTTATGTTCCACTAATGGGTCCAATAGGATTTGCAAGTTTTCATGTCTCCACTGTTAACTAATAGTGGGACTATTAGGATGAGTAAATACTTATGTCTCCACTTCTGTTATCAGATACTGGCCATTAATGCACTTGCGTTAAAAATATAAACTGAAAGCTGTCATACCTACGAGTATCATTTGCATGATGGTGTCATGTCAATATTGAAATAAATACAAATATAAAAATTATTAACGATTTACAAAATGGAAGAAGAATTACATTTCATCAAGAGGAAAGGCGGGATAGTATTGCTTTACAATGGATATCAGTTCTATAAACATAGAGTTTATAAAAGCACAAAAACACGATGGATTTGCAGGCAGAAAAGAAACACCAAATGTACTGGAGCAATAACAGTACATGTAAGTACAGAAGTACTATTTCATATTAGGGTCGGAATGTTTTTTTTTGCCAAACGTCAGTAAACCGTTATAGTCAAACTTTTAATTTCTTTTATTTTCTAACAGTACCACGAAATTATAACTCCGAGTATACAATGAGTTTTTTTCCATAGGGTGACAAAATAGAAAAGTTTACGGGACATTCGGTTGGCTGTTTATCAGATGATGCAAAAAACACAGTGGATTTAGCTATAGATGACATTAAGTTAAAAGCTGCCATTTCAACTGACCCAATACCTTCCATTTTTCGAAAAGTTATGGCTCCGTTGTATGACAAAGGACTGGACAAAGTGACTAAAATATCTTACGATAGTTCAAAAAGTTCAATATACGCAAAACGAAAAAGATCCTTTGAAGTGAAGAAATTAGTTTATAATAATATACAAGAAGTAGAAATACCGTCAAAATTTAATACAATTACAATAGCAGATTACAGCGGAAATGGAATAAGATTAATTGTTTTTGGTTCTAAAGATTTTATGGAATTACTGGAGACTATAGATGAATATTATGGGGACGGCACATTTAAAAGCGCGCCTCGCCCGTTCGCTCAATTATGGAGTTTACATGGTAACTTTGGTAGTACTTCGGAGACTACAAAGATAGCGCCAATAATATATTGCCTCATGAGCGAAAAATCTGAAATGGCTTACTCCATTCTATTTGATATTCTCACAGCAAAATGTCCAAAATGGGAGCCAAAAAGATTCCATTGTGACTTTGAGGTAGCAGTGACGAATGCTTTAAAATACTTTTTTCCGACAATAGAGGTTAAGCGTTGCTACTATCATTTTGTCAATGCACTATGGCGAAAAGCTAAATCCCTAGGAATTAAAACAAAACTCTATCGCCGCATAGTAGGTTTGTGCACAGCACTTCCGTTACTACCTGAAGAAGATATACTTGATGGATGGAACTATGTACATTCAAACTGAGTGTTGCCAATGGGAAAAGATGAAACCTTTTATGACATATTTTAGTAAATATTGGCTTAAAAATGATAATTTTATAAAAGAATGGTGTATTTATAACCAATTGCATCGCACAAATAATTTTACAGAGGGATGGCACGCTCGACTGAATCGTTCGATCAACAATAACTATGTGACGATCCCTAAGTTACTTTCAGTTTTGAAAAACGATTTATCAATAAACAAAATAGCATTAGCCAATGGTGGTAATAAGCGGCGAAATATGCAGAAAGACAAGGACATATTTATTTTAAACACACAAATTAAATTAGTCCATAAACAAATAACAATTGGTCATTTTTTGGAACAACTTCGATGATTAATTAATTACTTAATTTTTATCGATAGCTGATCACTTACTAGTAGTAGATAGTCTAGATAGTCTTTTGTTTTCTTTTTTGTATATTTCAAAAAAAAAATGTTTTTTTTTTAACTTAACATGTGTAGTTTGATTTGTGCTAAACCAACCAAAATAATTGCC
Source organism: Herminia tarsipennalis (assembly GCA_945859575.2). Classification (NCBI taxonomy): domain Eukaryota; kingdom Metazoa; phylum Arthropoda; class Insecta; order Lepidoptera; family Erebidae; genus Herminia; species Herminia tarsipennalis. The sequence continues at coordinate 25,505,337 of OX243831.2, read as the reverse complement.
TTAAGAAGGTTATGGGCTTTTTATTGCTTTATTTTCAATACCCATAGTGAGAGGGTTAAAAAAGTACAGACTGTACTTTTGATGAATTAAATTAAATCGGAGCAATCGGAAAAAAATTCCCGCTTCTAAGGATCATCACTAGTATTCAGTGGTACCGTTTAACTATAAAAGACCCACCGTAGCACCAGGTATATTTTGATAGTTATTACAAACATTGATTTTTTGCGAACCCGGAATTGAAAACCCATCTATCGTGAAATAACACTTTTTGAATGCATAGTACATTGCATGAATTTGACAGAGGCAGTTGCTATTGTGTGTTTACTTTTTTAAGTTTTATTTGAAACCATAGAGGTTTTAGTAAAATATGGCAAGTGGGGCCACTAGTCCAAAATATATTTCATAAAAATAGTGTTATTGGTTCCACTATCAAAATGGGTCCATGAGAACTTGCAAATCCTGTTGGACCCATTAGTGGAACATAACAGTGGAACGAACAGTCCGAAATTTTCTTAAGCCACATTAATCGGATGGAGAGGGGAGGTTGTGGTACTACGGAATCCCGCATTGTGCGTGGCCCGACATGCACTTGCCCGGTTTTTAATTTTAATTTTTGATTTTGATTGATTTGTGGTTTATTATTTCAATTTTTTTTTAAATTGTCAGTAAGACCGAAAAATATTAGGTATTCAAATTTCATCAGTATGTATTTTTTCTGAGAGTTTGTTGTAAACTTTTTAACTGTCAGTTCGTTGTCATTGTCATTTTTTCATTTTTAACAATAACTGCTTATAATTCACATAAGTTAGAAGTCCGTATCGATTCATTCAATTTAACCCATATTTTTTATTTCAAGCATGCCATCTCACTTTAATTAAAGCTAAGACTGATAAATTTCAAATGTGTTTTATTATAGTGGTCCTATTATAATATAAAACTTCAATACAGACGGCCATTTGTTTTTTACTACTTAGCCTTATGCCCGCGGCTTCGCCCGCCTGTATGCCCAATTGTTATCAAAATATTTTAACGGGAAAGTGTCATACTAACTTTGCATTCCCGTTTAACCCCCTGAGAGGGTAAATTTATATAAACCCTTTCTTAGTGCTCCCCTACGTTTTAGAGGAACCCCTATGCAAAATTTCAAGTTTCAAACCCTTATAGTTTAAGGCATTGCATTGATATGGCAGTGAGTCAGTCAGTTTTTTTATATATATATAATAATAATATCTTGGGACAACTCACACAACGCTATCTGATCCCAAACTAAACAGAGCTTGTACTATGGAAACCAGACAACTGATAAACATACTTATATATTTCTAAATACATACATATTATAGACAAATTACACCCAGACACAGAATAAACCATCGTGCTCATCACACAAAGTTTTATCCTGGGTGGGGATCGAACCCACGACCTCTTGCGTAGCAGTCGGATACACTCCCACTGCGCCACAGAGGCAGTCATTACATACAGAAATCATGGATTTTTGTTAACCAATTGGTTCGATACTTATAAAGAGAAAAATGTAAAATATAGTTGGTTCATGTACGTACAGTCAGCTTCCACTTCAGGCACATCTTGAAGAACGTCCTGTAGTGCATATTGAAGAGCGGGAGGTACATCTTTTTGAGGTCTCGGCACGTTTGGAACACCTTTAAAATAAATTGCCAAGGTATTGTAATAGAAGGTACCGTCAGCATTGAAAATCTTGTTGATAAGTAGGTAATAGTGGTATTTCAATTTTAAAATTGATAATCAAAGCTTCGTAAAACATGATTATATATTGATAATGAAAGCTGTTACGAGTTGGTGCAGAAATTACCCGGAACTAAATACTGACGTACAAACAAACATGCGGACTAATATATATTAAAAAAAAACCGGTTTTGTTTTAAAATAAAAATCATGACGTTCAAAAAGCTTGTTATTTTGAAATTATTGACTATTATTCATGCGTCCACTGATAATCTTAGAGCATTTTATTAGTTGCCACTTAAGCGTGAGGTTTATGTTTAAAAGCGCATTTCAAATTTAAGCGGTGATAAACCACAGTCGCTATACCCTCAATGTCAGACAAAATGCGTAAGAGGTAGATATAGTAAAAGAAATAAAAAAAAAAAATTAAAGGAATATAAGACTTGCCCTAGTTTACGTCCTATCTACAGCTATGAGCTTGCTTGTTGCCCCAATTCCGACAGTTGACATTGACTTTATAACGGTGACCAGATTTAAGTTAAGGTGCTAATAGGTAAGCAGTAGAAAAATCGTGAATGAAGTCAAATTAAAAGTACTTTAATCCTGTAGGTTACAAAATGCAATGTTTATGAACGTCAGACCAAATTTAGAATAGAATGATTCTACATTTAATGCCAAGTTCGAAAAAGTAAAGCCGTGAGAAAAGAACTTGACAATAAAAAGTTACGGCTACTTTTTTTTTAAATGCCAATTTTTTACAATATTATACAAGGTGCTTCAAACATTACACCATGAAACTGACGCAATCAGTCATTATAGTACGTAAAATAGGTATAATCAAGTTTTAAATGATATGAATTTTAATGATAGATACCTATCTGCATATAAGATGTCCCTTCGGTCTTCGGACCTTCACAACTAGATGCAATCTAAACTAGGTCAAATTTTGTCTATAACTGCCTTGATGTACGTACGATTGTAAAGCGACGCGAAAAATTGTGAGTTCGATGCAATAAATTTTAATTCCGAGTGCGGGTGCACGCTTTGTGCGTTTTGTGTCTGTAAAGTTTGGCCTAGTATATTTTTTCCCTAGAGTAGAAAATGTCTTCAAAAATAAATATAAATAATCCAATCCCAACCAGTTACCACACAATATAAAGACGCTTTCAATCGCAACTGGTTTCGAAGAAAGACGAAAAAGTTTTTGATTTGCCAACGAAATCCAATTTCGTGTAGGTACTACCTAATAGGGATATTACTATACGTCGTACCTCGTATACAATATACATGAATCACATATACTATGCACCATACCTACGAACTTTGAATGAGATAAAACTTTTCAGCATACATTTCAACATGATGAGAAGTTTGATCTCATTTAAGGTTCAATGTCAAGTCGGATTGTACTCACCCACACAGGACAGAATCTCGTTAATTTGTTGCAAAGACGTCCTCAACTCCACAAAGATTCGTCCGTTTGCATCAACTTGACTTTTCAGTTCTTTTTCCTGACGTTTTTCGGCTTCCATTTGGGCTTGAAGTTGCTTTTTATTTGTAATATACCTGCACACGTATAATTTTTTTTAATATCTCTGATTATGATGGAATCAAACCCTAGAAGAAAATAAGACAGCCAAAAAATGTTATACAAAAAGTAAACACATTTTATATTGCGTCAAACTTGTATTAATAAAGTCTGATTCAATATAAAATCTACTTTGTTTCCCTAGGTATACTTTTTATAATATGGTTAGAGTTTCAGCACTATTTATTTACTGAGATATGCACCAAACAATTGTGAATTTATTTCGGTACTGTTCAATTTTAAATAAGTTTGCAAAAAAGAGAACTACGCAAAATAAAGAAATACGCAGTTAAATTTTAAAAGTACCGAAATGAAATGAATTAAAATGAAAATATATATCGCACATGCAATTAAAATTTCAATGTTGACGTTCATTTATAAAAGAGGTGATTGATGTGCTTCTCCGAACCATGGCTTTTACGAGTGTGTTTCTGCTTCAATTTCCAATTTCAATTAGTACAATATGTCTCTTTTTAATTATCACTTTTGCCACTTGTACCGTGACTTTTATTTTCCTTTGACTAAATGATGTGCGAAAAACGTTTTCCATCTTTCATTTCGGTATCTGCACATTGTACCTAATTATATGCAATAAAAAGGAAAGTCATGACTTGTTCAACACCGGTCACATACTCGTACTGAAAGCGCCAGCGTTAGCACCAACCTGCATACTGCAGAATGTCCCACGAAGGAGACAGAGTGTAGTAAAACAAGAGGACAAAAAAATAAAAAGATGACTCGTTAATTTGGTCATGAACGATCCGCTTTGAGCTAAGCGCTAGTACTTAGGCCGTTTGTCCACCGCAGCTCGTCTGGCAGCGGCGGCTGCGGGAATTTAACAGAGAGATTTTTGGAATGTAGACAATAATTGAGAATAAAATTCAGGCAAGTCAAGCATAAAGGCATAAAAATGCTCCACTCCGCATCAGTGGAAAAAACTACCCTTAAGCAGAAGTTTCCTGAAATCCTTTCTCATTCATAGTCTACATCGCAAATATACCTCTCTCAAAAGAAACATGGTAAATCTATTGTTTACGGAAATGCGGTCTAATAAATCTTTAGGTCTCCGGGCTTAATTTAAACTTTTTACTATTAATGAATTTTAATGAATTTCAGCGTTTTTGGCAAATCGACCCCAAAGGGTGTGTAATAAATAGCTACAATTACCACAAGATTTTAGATTTAAAACAATTTGTTTATTATTGAAATACGAAAATAAACATATATCAACGTATTTTTTACATATTTTTCTAAGAAAAATGATTTTGAAAGAAGAAAGTAAGAAAGAAAATAAATTGGAGTGAAATTTTGCCAATGGAATTCATCATTGTCCATATTTTATTTCTAAAAATGTATTTTTCCTGAGGAATTAACTAAATTCAAACAATAAATAGAATAGAATATTTCTATATTTGCTTAAAACATAAGTACAAAACAGATGCAGTCGTATTAATTATAGAGCCAAATACATTTTGCTACTTGGCGAAACAATTCTAATTTGCAAAACATATAATATTATAGATGTGTACTTTATTCCTTTAGCGATACTCGATACACTATGACCGTTTGATAACATGGTGGTTGCAAGGTTCGGGATGAGACTGGCATATGCTATGCTATGTACATGTAGTAAACATGTTCTCAGCCAACAGCCAACATTTCATTTACATGTTTGCACGAGCCATTGGGGTTCATGGTGAGTTTACACTCGTGTTCAAAGCGACATTCAACGGGCACGAACACGAGCGTAAACGTGTAAATAGGCGTGAAAGTGCTGCTTGGCTGTTAGTGAACAGTTTTTTTGTACCGCCGGCCCGTGTAATGCTGCTTGCCACGCGTTTGAACGCACCAGTACTGTTGATTGGGGAGACAGTGTATCCTACATTGAAGACATTATGTAGAACAGTTTACAAAACCATACACCTACAAGAATTAAATATGACGTGAATAGAGCTTACTCGTGTGGGAGTATGAGTAAAGCATAAAATACCAAGATACAGAAGGCAAATATCATAAGCGCACGAATCACCCTATGATGATTTCTATTGTAGGGGCGCAACAGCATCTATACAAACACATACAGGAGGGTGCAACGGCATCTTTACACTATACACTATAAGTACTACATGGAAAGATATCATTTAAAAAAATTACCTTAAAACCATCATAAACGTAAGATCTATTTTTTGGCAGATGGGGTGCAAGTGCTCCCTCCTTGCACCCCGCTGCTGGATCCCATAAATCGCGGACACAAAGAATTCGCATAGACACGGAATCTCGAAACACGATGCAAACATGGAATTTCAAAAATGTTTTCGACTAGCTTACTGCAAATATCTTTATAAAGAATACTCGCATTCTTTAATAAAGAATGGAGGTTACAAATTGCCGGAATTCTATGCCAATAAATGGTTTTATTAATCCTACAATAAGATACGAGTGTCACTATTATAATAGTTTAAATTTTTCTACGTAAGCTACTGCTAGACCGGGAGGCGAACGTCAAAAAATGCAAGCATTTAATGAATGCAGATTTTTTTATATTATGTCACATGAGACCTTTCCCAGATGAGGCGAATTAAGCGCGTATGCATGCGCGCGTATACGCCATACAATCATTGCGTTTACAAGATACGCGCGAGATTTCACTCGCGCTTACCGCGTGTCAATTGCTGGCATTTCGCCTCGCCCGCTATTCGCTCGTTGCATGCGCGAGTTCAGATGCTCAGAGCTCCTTGTTGCGTTCAGTATACGCGCAAAACTAACGCGAATGGACGGACTCAATAATATATATTATTCATAAAATAAATCGACTAGTGATATTCACAACCCCTAAATATTTTTAAAAAGCCAATTCCACGACCTATCCGACACCGAACACGATGGGGTAAGTAAGGAAAAATCACATTACATGTAGGGTTGGTACCCGAAAACAAATTTGACCTGATAACGTCTTATAAAAATCTGAACAGGCTCTTACGTGATTCTGATAATATTTTTTACCTGATACACTTAATTTCAGATCACGATTTGATAGCACGCGCAGATCGAGCACTATTAGCAAAATACAACTTTGACTGACGCGCTTAGTTACAAAATTCTGCATGACTCTTAAAGAAAACATTATTTTTTTAAGTTTTAGAAAGCAGTTAAACGGTATATGCCTCTGCGCCAAATGCTAAGAAATCCAGCTGACTGACGAAAGGATATTTCTTTACTCCACTAATGTGAATTGCTTGCATTTTTTCGTGCTCCCCTCTTAGACTATGCTCTAGAGCGACCGACGAGCGTAGGTATCAAAAATAAAGTACGTAGGTAGTACACAAAGCGTACCTTCTGTTCTCTACTTATTCTGTAATAAACAGCCCTAATATTAAAATATAATTTAGAACCTTTACAACTTGTTGAACAATAACTTGTGTGGGTTAAACATGTGTCCTCATGGGCATATTTTATAGAATCCGAATATAAAACACGAATCCTGTAACGCAAATACTGAAAGGGCTTTTGTTTTCACATATCACATTATCAAGAGACAATATATTTTGACGGATTTTCTTACACCTGTTCTTAAATGTACTTAAATCATTTACGGGAATGGTAAACAAATTAAATAAAGGAATATTATATTATTTTCCATAAAGGTATTTTAAAATAATACAACTGAATTCTTTATATAAATCTGAATAGAATTCTGATAAGAACTTTAGTTAGTATCTCAACAGAGAAAATGGAATGTTTTTTTTCTATCACATAGCCAGGCTTGCGAGTGCCTAATTCGCGTGCAGGAAAGAATAGTAACATAGCTCCGATAGATGGTTCGAGTCCGGCCCGTACGTATACATCCCGGTTTGGCATAAGGAAGTCTCGGGTTTGATCCCGGGGTCTGGACTTCAAATATTTCTATCTTTAAAAAAATGCCGCCTTCCAAATGCCTACGCCGCGCCGGCGGTCTACTCTCCCTCCGTCTTACGAAAATTTTGATCAGATCACGTGTCCTGACGCGAGTTTGACATTTTTACCCATCAGCGAATTAGCGATATTTGTATATTTTTACTTTTTTTTAAGAGGATCTCTGTAACGAAACCATATAGAATGATTTAAGTTATATCAGACAACTCACACAAGATCATCTGATCTCAAACTGAAGCGAGCGTCCACTATGGTAACCAGACAAATGATACTATATATATTTTATGGTCGATTATCCTCTCATACTTATCTCCTCTGACTGCCTCTATGGCGCGGTGGGAGTGTATCCGACTGCTACGCAAGAGGTCGTGGGTTCGATCCCCACCCAGGGTAAAACTTTGTGTGATGAGCATGATGGTTTATTCTGTGTCTGGGTGTAATTTATCTATAATATGTAGATATGTATTTAGAAATATATAAGTATGTTTATCAGTTGTCTGGTTTCCATAGTACTAGTAATATGGTTATATACCTCTCTCTTTCTACCGCGCGAAAATGTATGCCTGCTCCTGCTGTTTTGTTTAAGCGGCGCAGGGTGCTTACGCGAGTGTGTGTTTGTACTACAGCGTAACTGTTAATTGTTTGTGTACGATAGCGCAATAGATGAATATTGTATTTAACCATATAAATGAAAGTACTTTTATAGAAATTATTCTCTAACCATTCCAAAATATTCAAAAATGTATAACGTTAATGTTCAAGTTTTCACTTATGCCGGCACTCCCAGAGTACCTGTAGTTTTTTTTAATGATTTGTTATTTGCTACTAAATAGAGCAATTTGGAAACTAAGTTTTTTGAATGAAAACTAAGTTTTTTTTAAATTACTAGCAATGTGCGTCGTCCTTTTTAACTTTTTCGTACCTAGATGACCGAGCTACGTTCGGAATATTTTTTTTAAACGTTTTCTATAAATGAAACCTAGCTGGATCGATTTATCGCTCCAAAATACTAAATTTCATGAAAATCGTTAAAGTGGTTGTCGAGATTCATAATATATATATATATAATATATATATATATATATATATATATATATAAACAACAATTGCTCGTTAAAAAAGTGTTTTTTTCTAAAAAGGAACGATTAGATCGTTCATGTCGGAGAAAATAGTGGAACAAACGATCCCATTATTACAATCAATGAAAATTCAAAATGGAAATAGTATGATATGGAATGGTTATTATATAGTATGATATGATGATAAGGCATCTTTAGTAACCCTGACTGCTAGGCCGGAGGTCGTGGGTTCAATCCCCACCTAGGATAAAACTTTGTGTGATGAGCACGATGATTTATTCTGTGTGTATTTAGAAATATATAAGTATGTTTATCAGTTGTCTGGTTTCCATAGTACAAACTCTACTTAGTTTGCAAAAATGTTGCAAAAACGGGGAATGTTTACGTAGACGAAATCTGTTATGCTAGTTATCAGATACCTACTTAGAAGCAAGATAGTAGAAATACCTACTTAGGTGCTAGGTACTTACGATTTAGAGTAGTAGTATAGTTGCAGCATCTACAATTCCCCAACCATATTAATTAGGTTTTGCCCAAGGGATTGGATCGCGAGCAATAACCTTCATCTAGCTTCTTGGTATTTTGTGCTGTTATTTATATTATTTATTATAGTCTAATGTAGAATTTCAGGGTATTTATATTGGGTAGTTACTTGTGTCTCCATACCATATGAGTTGCTTATATTACCAAACTTTGTTGTATATATAAGAGAAAACTGACTGGCTGATTGACTGGCTGATCGATGAACGCACAGCTGATATCGCTAGGTCTAGAATATTTCGATTAATAACATAAGTGACCACTAAGAAACTATTTTGAAATCTCATTCCTAGGATATAGTTTGATTATTTGATAGATGATAAGTACTATTTAAAATCGCAGGCTTCTGATTATGAAGCCGCGGGGAGGAGAACGTTACAAAACAAAACAAAGTCATCACGCAATCTTTAAAGTGATTTCCTAAGCATAGACTCTACGTAATACAACACCTTATACCAGACATACACAGCAGATTTTATTCAGTTCAAAAAATAGAAAATATGAATAAATAACAAATATAAAACAGTCAGTTCTCATTTACTATTTACGCTTCATGTGCTCGTAGCGTTGAGTCGTAGCAAGCTACGCGACACGTGCTACGAACCAGAAAAAAGCTCTACACGCCACTACGAGCTCAGAAGGTATCTGAAGTAAGATATTAAGGTTAAGAAATATCAGAAAATCATAAACATCAAAGCCATTTGCCGTATAAAATCAATACGATAGGCGCCATGACAAGTAATTGACATAATCGCAACGACGGGAGGGCTTTATTACTATATACAGGTGATTTTCACAGTCTGCCGCCACTTGTTTACCAGTACCAAATGTACCTACTGCTTTCATTACCAAAATTATATATTATGCAATAGGTGACTTTCTAACTTTAGGTACTTACTTATACTTTTGAACTTTATACTGGTTGCCGATAACAATTCCTTGCAAGGCGATGATTAGACTACGACACCGAACCGACTTTTTTTTAAAGTACTTTAATTTCTTCAATAATTCGTATCCGAAGATTTGTATATCAACCCGCGACAATGGTTACTGCACTTCAATGTATGACCTTGCGCTTTACCGATCGCAAAGAGTTACCGAACAATGTATTCTCACCAAACAAAGCAGTGTCCGTGTGGGATCGCAAACGGAAAATTAGAAATTAAGGTTGAGTATCATAGTCAGCTAGGGTTCGACTGACTAAATTGGCACCCTGTATACCTTTAGAAACAGTACAATTTAGTATAATATTCACTTTAAAATACCATTAACAAAAGTTTAGTAATGTAATAATGCAACTATTTTGGCTTTTACTTGTGCTAAGTACCATGTAGCTTGTAGTAAAAGCCATAATCGTTGCATCACAAAAAATATTTCTTATTACAAATTTATTTGCGGTTGGTAAATTAATCGCGTCTTATGTTGATGTATGGAGATAATAGTTTTCCAACGGCACAGTTAAGTTTGCCATAATTAGCATCAGTTTTTTCATTAACGTACCACTATATAAATTTGTCGTATACGAAACGACCATACCATGGCAATTCCAGCTTGATATGTATCAATTTAAAATTTGTTCTAGGGAACCCGTACTATATACTTATGTACTGCCGAAAGGGGCCGCGATTCAGTAGTGCCCAAGCAGATACAGATATATATTTATATTTTTTTTAAAGACCTCTCCTGCATTAGGGTACAAGCCCTGTGTCGCAGGAGACTTTACAAACATACAAGTCACGGACACAAAGTACACCCAGAATCGGAACAACAATTTGTGGATCACACAAAGTGGTGTCTCGTGTGGGAATCGAATCCACGGCCTCTTGCGTAGCAGTCGGACACACTCCCACCGCGCCACAGAGGCAAGTAGTTAACAACGTTAGCACTATCGGTCCATAGATTAATGACCAAAATTACACCCCAACGTGTCTCAAGAGTGCAACGTTCAACTCTTTGTTCCGTGCCCAATTTCTCTCCAGTCTTAAACAAATGCATATTTTTCCAGTCATATTACCATATTCATTTTCGTACTATTATATCTCCTTATGCTCAAAGAACTCGTTAAGTGAGTAAAAGAATTTTCGATAAGCCAACAACCAAGAGCTAAATGAAACTTTTTCAGAGGAAGTAGTTTGAAGTGATTATGGATTTTATTATAAATTTTAATACACATTGCATGACAATTTTGCTGAAACCAACTACTCCTAGGTATCATGCCCAATACAAGACGGTCTGGATTCCTAATATTCTCCCTACTAGTTGTATCTTTTGCTTGCTTAAACAATTCTGGGTGATGTTTAACCATTTTTACTACTTCTAAAATATAAAGAAAAGCGATAGGGAATATCTTTAGTTTTTAAATATGTGATGCAAGATATGTTGGGTTCAATATTGCAAATGGACCTTATGCATATTTTCGGGGCAATAAAAACTTTTTAACAATAACTTATCAGTATTGCACATACCCTATCCGCTGCTGAAATTTGACCGCACCTTTCTGTTACACCCTGTATATGAGAGTAAGGGTATCTATACTATTATATATCTATCACACTAATATTATAAAGGCGAAAGTTTGTGAGTATGTGAGTGTGTATGTTTGTTACTTCTTCACGTTTAATTGGCTGGAGCGATTTTAATAAAATTTGGTATGGAGTTAGCTGACATCCTGGATTAACACATAAGCTAATAAACCGCGGGTAACACCGCGGGGCACAGCTAGTACTATTAAAGTTTGTTTGTTACGATTTCACGCGAAAACTACTCAACCGATCCTCATGAAACTTTGTACACATTCTTGGAGGTATTAGAAGTAACATGGGATTATAAAAAAAAGGGGGAAAATTTACGCAGACGAAGTTGCGCGGGACAGCTAGTACTTAATATTATTGGACGGATTTGAAAAATTCTTTCATTGTTGTGAAGCTACACTAACCCCGGGTGACATAGGCTATTTTTTCCCTATATTCCCATGGGAACGGGAATTACGCGGGTGAAACCGCGAGGCGATATATGTATGTTCGCAAACTTTCGCGATTTGTACACAATATAGAATTTTATAAGCTACGGCCGTGGTCACGGGTGACTCTACACGTGACCACGGCCGTTGCAATACAGTCGAAACGTCGGGCAATAAAACAAAGGTATTTAGCCTTAAAATAAAATATTTACGCGATTAAGACCCGTAGCTTATAAAATTCTATTATTTGTACATACTTTCACATGCATTTAGTAAAAAACAGTTATTTTTCCATTACAAACAAACACTTCAATGCCTCTGTGCCGCGGTGTGTCCGACTGTTACGCAGGAGGTCGTGGGTTCGATCCCCACCCAGGATAAAACTTTTTGTGATGAGCACGATGGTTTATTCTGTGTCTGGGTGTTATTTATCTATAATATGTATGTATTTAGAAATATATAAGTATGTTTATCAGTTGTCTGGTCTCCATAGTACAAGCTCTGCTTAATTTGGGATCAGACAGCGTTGTGTGAATTGTTATTATCCCAAGATATTATTATTATTTATTAAACAAAATTGAAGTGTGTATTTTTAATGTCGAAATATTTTATGATATAAATTCAGTGGTAAAATTACTGTGCAAAATACAAAATAGACCGGAAAGTGAGCAGTAATTAATTGAAATAGTCCATTACATTCACATTGGAATACCTACATACCAACATGGCAATCCGATAAAAGGGTGTTATAATGGAACTATCGATCCATACTTAATGCGATTACCGGTTGCATTCGAATAGAATTGAAATATTTTATGTTAATGGAATCACAATGGAGGTCAACCTGCAAATAATGTTGGTAATTTGGTCCAACCTTAAGCATCTTTCATATACTTCTGTGAGAGTAAAATTAGGTTAACAGAAGTTGTAGACACGCATTAGAAAAACGCGCATTGTACAACTTCTGGTATATTATTCACATTCTAAAGCGCGTAAACTTATAAAACTTCTCGGCGTATAATGACACATTCTCAAAATGCCTCTATATTGTTTTCACTATATCGTACTCGTATAATGTCACACTCTCACTATAGCATACTCGCATAAGGTCACATTCGCCCTTAAAGACCCTAAATTTGGCCCTCCGGAACCTTAAATTTGTGTCAGCGGCCGCAGAGTGCCAGAAACATAAAATTTACATTTTGCGAAAATGACTTTGAGCAAGGTGACATTGTGCCAAAGTGAAATTTTCGGACATGATGACATTTTGAGAATGTGACATTATGCGTCGAGAGGCTTTTAAATTGTAGATGTACGTTAGCAAAAGCGCTCGTCATCTGAACATAGGGTGTTATGTGATAGTTGGACATCCATTATGTTGAGACATTAGGAAACATATTAATAATATACCTGTTAACGCACAATGATTTTTCGCGTGTGAGGATCCGACATACAATCTTTTGCATAGGAGTCATATACACTCCCACTGATTTCATCATGTACTAGCTGACCCGCGCAGCTTCGTCTCTTTAAATTTTCCTCGTTTTTGCAATATTTTTCATTACTGCTCCGCTCCTATTGGTCGTAGCGAGATGTTATATAGCCTATAGCCTTCCTCGAAAAATGAGCTATCGAACAATTTTTTTTTTTTCAATTCGACCCTACGTGGTCCGAACGTACCACCGAACGTAGTTCTTAAGATTATCGCGTTCAAACAAACTTATCAGCTTTATAATATTAGTATAGATATGGTCTGAATCTATACGGTTTAATTTCTTCCCTTTTTTCTATACGGTTGATTTTTTTAGTTCAAATTGCATTGTGTGCTTTAGCTGCTAGGTAGCCAGGTAGTTATTTAAAACTAAAAATATTAAGAACACAAACTGAACACAATGAAGAAAACCAGTCCAAAATTAGGGGGTTCCAAAGCCGTTATCGCAACAAATGCACTACATATGAAAAAATCCTATCCAGCGAAAGAGCGTATGTTCATGCCCTTTTGTTGAGAAACGCAGTTTTTGGCCATAACTCAATAAAAAAAATAGTTTAAAGTATTTGTTAGGCGCTACCTTTGTTATTTGTTTTCATATTTTTTTGGTAACATGGTTTAAAAGATAAGGTCCCCCCATATCTTTTGAACATAATTTATGCAACTTTTGGAACGATTATTAAAAAAAATGTTCACTTCATCAAAAAAGTTTATTAGAAACTGACAAACACAAGTTTAATATTGGTAAAAAAATCGGCTTCTGTAACATGTATAAAATACCTCACCTAAAAATATTAATTTTTATTATTTAATAACCGCCACAAGACGCCTTGTCATAAAATTTCACCAATATTCAATGTGTAGTCTTTGAGTAAAATGCCTGTGACATACGTACAGACAGACGGACATGACGAAACTATAAAAGTTCGTTTTTGCCATTTTGGCTACGAACCTTAAAAAGCGGCAAGATGTAATTAGTGTTAGTTGCAAAAGACAGGATGTGCAAACCACCGCATTGCCGGCTCTAATGTGTCACAAACTTCCAAGTCAATTAAATGTTCTCGTTTCAAACCAATATGACTTCCTGCTCGGGCCAAGATGTGTTCAGTTTGCGGCAGTGACGTTTACACTTATTCGCTAAGTAGACAGAAGCGAAAGGTTAAGTTTTTTCTGAGGTAAACCGATTCAAAAATATATTTCAGGACACGGTTCTTTGTACTATTCATGTTAAGTAACTAGAATTCAAAGGGAAGCTGAAAATAAATTGGCTTAAAGGACCCTCCGCCACTTGTAAGTACCTACTTATATTTGATACTAGCTGTCTCGGCGAACTTCGTCCCGCTCCGTATTTTTTTTAAACTTTTTTTTTTGTAAGAGTAGTACTGCAGAGTATTAGACAACTAAAAAACTGGTTGTCTGTAAAGTCGGTTTACGGACGACAATTTTACGTGATAACGTAAACTTTGATGACATTTTAATAAAATAAGTTTAAAAAAAAAATTTTTTTGGCATGATACCGTCATAAATCATAAATCGAAGACCGGCTGCACTCACGAACAAAGTGTGACGTCACCGCTCACGTCCCGCTCAGGTTTTGCCTCCTGATAGGCTGAAGTATTGTGGCCGTCGCCCGACGGCCGACGGAAAGCTGTCACAGGCATTTTGGAAATTAAAAAAAAAACAAAATACTCCTTAGTCCGTCGGGACTAAGACTATAGTAGCTTAATTAACATTTACTAGAACATACATCATTAGAGAAGGTATTATTAGTACCTTTAACCTACATTTAAAACTTCTCACAATTCTTGTTATATATTATTGTGTCCATGTAATATTGCGTATTTGATCGATGTAAGGTGCTTTACCGACTTCAAAGTTTGTGTTAAACTTCGCTACATGTGATTCGATAAAGGATTTAACGGTGGCGAGTTAAGAACTTAATCAATAAAGTTTTGCCAAACATACAAACTCCGACGCTCTTGTGTGTGGAGACTTGATTAGAGTAGGCCATCGTTCGAAGGGCAATTAAGCGCGAAAATCTTAGTGTTTCCTTCGAATACTGACACTATTCGTAACTGAATGAATAGTACTGTAATATAAAATAATATACAGGTACTACGGGTCTTAATCGCGTGAATATTTTAAGGTACATTTTTTGTTGTCCCACGTTTCGACTGAATTGCAACGGCCGCCGGCCGTGGTCACAGGTAGACCAGTTGTTGTTCATTCTACCCGTATCACAGCCGTTGCAATACAAATCGCGAAAAGTTATCAACACTCTGTCGGTAACTTAAAGTATGTCTTTGCTTTAAATAATTTAAAGTTATAAACTTCATATGGGTACGGAACACTAGTGGAACCATAAACATATAAGTATGTAGCTATGTAAATTTTGTAATGCAGTTTCTTAATGTCTGTAGTAAGGAAGACTATCGTATAAATGTAGTTTATATTGCTTTAATAAAATGTTAATTATCATGAGAATTGTGAATTTAAAGATTCACGTTAAAACCTTTTTCAATTGCCGTAAAAATAAAAACATGAAACTTATGATAATATTTATGTTTGCCTCAAACACGACCGAAGCATTTATTTATTTTTTACATGGTATAAAACAAAGTCGGTTTCCACATGTGTCCGTCTGTGTATCCCCTAACTGTTTTTAATCAGTTAGTTAGTCCCAATGTACAAGAAGTATGAAAAAAGATGAGAAAAGTATCTACGAAACCAAAGCGGGCACCTAGTACTAAAAATTCTAAAGAGGTAAAGTTTGTGAGGTTGTAGGTGATCCTTGGATCTACTGAACCGATTTTGAAAATTTCGCCACGTTATTTGTGAGTGTCATAGGCCAAGGGTAACGAAGAGGCCACGAGCTATATCTACACAGATTTGCCATAGTTAGTTCCATAAGAACGGTCTGAAACCCCTTCCATTTCACTGTAAGCATATGTAAAAGTGTAGCACATAAGCTAAATACTTGGAGTACCAGCTAAACTTTTAATATCACTAAAGCGGCATAAAATAATGCTGACCACATGATGTTAAAAACTCTGTTCCACTAGCATATTTTTGCACGTAAGTTTTTTAAAGAAAGGTACACACACACATTTTTATAGTTGAACCTAGTGGTTCGCAAATAAAATATCGAGGGTACCAAAGGGCAGTTTTATATAAGTTAGTTTAAACACATCGCTCGAGTACTTGAAATTTCGGATTAGTTCAGTACAAACACAAAAATCGCGAGCACAAAGTACACCCCGACTCGGAACAACAATTTTTGGCTCACGAAATGGTATCAAGTGTGGGAATCGAAGCCTGCGTACACAGTTCCACTGCAACACCCGAGTTAGTTAACAAATATTTAAGTTACTCTCTTCTCAGTGTAAGTAAAGGTATTATCGATTTGTACCAATCATATTCTTCTAGATGAGAGAATCCTGCAAAGTAGAGGCAATTTCACGACAGATGACAGAAAGCTACATAAATTCCTTAACATTTTAGGGTTATAGATATTTGTTCAGGGTTTGTGAATATTTAGTATTTTATAATCTAGGACAGCATTTTATACATAAAATGCTGTCCTAGATTATAAAATATCAGACCTCTTATAAACTAAAACGTAGAAGAAGTAAGGTCGTTGAAATTTTCATTAATGTGATGTACTTGATCAAATTTTTTCCTTGGATTTTTAGGGTTCCGTACCTTAAAAGGTAAAAGAGGAACCCTTATAAGATCACTGTCTTGTCCGTCTGTCTGTCCGCGTGTCACCACCAATTTTCTCAGGAAAGGGTGGACCTAGCAAATTGAAATTTATACCAAATTCTGGTCTATAGTAGTCCCTATTAGTGTTGACTCAGGACTTTGATGCTTATACAAAAAATCAAGGTCCTGAGTCAAAACAATACAAAGGTAGGTATGGCCAAATTTAAATTTTCGCAAAAACTTGTAAGTACCAAAATTTACCTTAATATTCATCTTTTTGTCTCAGTGCGAGTCGGACTCGGTACATTTAATAATGTTTTTTTTTTTTTTTAATTTTCCCTATAGTTGTGCACCTTGCTTTTAACCAAAATTGACAATTTTATTCTAAGTCAACCGGAAGTACCCTATAGGTTTTGAGTGGAAAACCTATATATGGTAACCCGTTGGCCTAGAATCACGAAATTTGGCAAAAAGGAAGGTCTTACAGCACAAATAAAGGAAAAATTAAAAAAAAAAAAAAACATTATTAAATGTACCGAGTCCGACTCGCACTTGTCAGGTTTTTTCTTGACTAAATTATGTCTTTGTTGTTGATACCAATTTCATTATAATATCTTTGTTTATCAATAAATTTATACTCAGCTGAATTCGTTTAAGAATAGACAAAATTATCGATTCAGTGACATTGAGGTGACGTTATGTGTTAGCATTGGCCTTTTGCTTAAAAGATTTAAATGTCAAGGAAAACTTTAGACAGGTATTAATAGTAGAAGCTTATATTTCCCTTGAAATATTCAGCGGTGTATCGGATTGGCTTGGTGGAACGATATTGGCAATAGGTATAGAATTGCAATGTTTTTTGAATAAAACCGATCGCCCCAGCCTCTGCGTTGCACGGAACGGTGATTTATCAAGCGTGATGTACAACATCACCAACGCAGCTTGTTCTGCTTGTTTATTTTATTATTCACATATTTGGTTACTCAAATTTTAGTTTATTTGACTACAAATACGCAAGCATAAAATGTAGTGTATGTATATTTTATGTTTGCAGCGCCAATTTATTCTTTATTTGCTAGGAAACTCAATTTCAAAACGAGAACTGCGTTAGCTCTTTGTTTTTACTTTTTAGTTACCTACCTCGTATTTATTTTTGATGTAGGCAAAACATTTTTAGTTGAGTATAATTTCGCTACAGAGAAATACTTTTTCACCCGAAACTCCGAAACATGAAAATATTTATAATTACCAACCTATAGCAAAAACTGAACCATTATAGTTTCGTTATTTCCGTTTGTCTGTTTGTCTGTCATTCCGTCCGTATGTTACAGGCATTTTACTCAAAACCTACACAATGAATATTAATGAAATAGTAACCAAAAATACTTAACCAAAAATTGAAAAATAAACAAATGCTGAACCTGGCCACGTTTCTCTGTGGGCTTTTTTTATAGAAGACTACCCGATTATCACATGATCAAATACATAGTTTACGATTCTTTAAAGGACATACAGACAAACATTCATTTTTAAAAATAGATTTGTCATAATAACATTTTAATAATTGCATTAGAGCTGACTCTTTTACTTATAATAGCATTAGACAGCTCATAACTTACTCAAGAGCATTCGTTTTTGTTATCTCAGTCTTATAATTTGATACCAGACTGACTTTTAATCTTATACCATACTTGAAATTGCTTTGAAGTGTAGTCTCTTAAAAGCAACTTCAAGTATGGTACACGAACTGACTTGAGCTTTATATTGCTTGTTGGGTGGTACCTGGTGTGAAGTGGATGGCCACGTATGGTAGCTCACACACGTTCTGGTGTCCGTCTGTCCCGATCGCTATACATTTGCCACCAGGTAGGCGGCGACGTGGTACCCGGCCTTGTCGCTGGATTGAAACCGGAACGTGTAAAAAGGACCTAAGACTTGCGATGCATGAATTTACGACACCGAAATACCATTTTTACTTATCCGTGGTACTAGGCGTTAAAGTATGAAATTGCTGTAAAGTACTAGATACTTTGAATTGACATTAAACCCTTATGATGTGAGATTTTCACATTAGTGAAACTTTAGGTTTTTCTTTTAAAAATGTGCAACATTTGATTTTCGAGAACAGGAAAGATGGATATTTCCAAAATTTGAGTAATTTTTGAATACGAGTTCCGACGAGACCCGGCAGAAACGCAAACGCAATATCAATGCTGCGTTTGGTGAAAAGAAAGATAATAAAAAACGGGTTGCACTCCGAAAGTGCCGGCAGAAGTGAAAACTTGAACATTAACGTTGTGCATTTTTAAAAATTTTGAAATGGTTAGGGATTTTTTTTACTTTTTTTTTTTTATTAGTATGAAAGTACTTTCTTTTATGTGGTTAAATATAATATGGACGTGTACGGAACTAAGTTATTAGAAACAGCTTGCTTGGCCTAACAAACTACGATGTTGGAGCTTGTAACTCGATCCTGTCTTGTCTTTTAACATAACAGGCTACGATATTGTATAGATTGACATTCGTAATATTAAGTATATAGTTTGTATTAATTATAAGATGTGCTTACAGGGTTACGTAATTGCTAAGCGATAAAGCCCTTTAAATAAAGAAGAAAATATGTGGATTCTTTACGATAACTGTAAGCGTAAAATGCAATGGCTGACCCCAGGTCAAACGCTGCAACAGTGCCCTAAAGCAAAGCTTACCAAAAAATAAAAAGAAGTAACTGTTTGATGTTATTTACTATAGCTTTGTCAGGTCTGGTCAAGCAATAACAGCAGATGTTTATTGTACCAAACTTGATGACGAATATGGCAGTGAAAAAGCCCCGACTTGTGAATCGATTTTCAACATTATTGCTCCATGATAACGCAATACCTTAAACTGCATAAGAAACTGTTATAACTGTACAGGAGCTACAGTTAGAATTCATACGTCATAGTCCGTTATCGCTAGACCTTTCTACAATTGACGTTCCGTCCCTCAAAAGGAAAAAATATGAACCCTTATAGGATCACTCGTGCGTCTGTCACAGCCAATTTTCTACTAAACCGATTGAGTTCTAATTTAATTCACATGTTAATATCTGTGACCCAAACACGGACGCGTAACGTAAAGAATTTTGAACATAAAAGGCATTCTTGGGGGATTAACAGGTTTTTTTTTTTAAGTTTTCTAAATTGTATTTAGTAACATATCAAATGGAAGAGATTGTTGTAAGGATGTCAAACATATTTCCTTTTATAATTCGTTCTATTATTAAATAATATCGTTATTTTTAAGTTATTTAGGAAGCTACAGAAACTAATATTTTGGAAAAATATTACTTTCAGTTTTAGTTTTTCCCGGGTAGGCCGCAGCCATGGACGAAGAGGAGCGCGAACGCCTGTTGAACGCGCAGTTGAAAGCGGACGAGCATCGAAGATTTGAGGAAGACCTCCTCGCTAACACCCCCCGCGGCGGCACTGTTAGGATGCCTCTGAACTCTTTTGGTACCCCGCATACGCCATACGCGACCCCGGTGCCCAAACAGGAAACGCGGCCAAGAGGCTTTTAACGGCGCCGGAAGCTCCTCATCCAACCCGTCGATGCGTGATCCCGGCTCGGCCGACTCTGCCCTATGCACCTACCACTATTGCGATGCCTACCTCCCCACGCACTCTTGGGGCTGGGATGGGCCTCCTCACCACCGCTGAGTAGGTCGAGACCGCCACCGCCGCAAAAGGAGGAGTTATGGACGCAGTGAGGCACTGCGGCTGACCGCAGCTGAACAACGTGCTGCGGTAGCAGAGAAGCGGGCCAAGTTAGCGACGACAAAACCACCTCTCAAAGTTGCGGCAGTCCAACAGACGCCCGTGCAGAGCGAAAACAATTATGCCGCGGCTATCAAGTTGGGTAGGAATACCCCTCCCATGCCGATGCCAATTCGCCGGGGTCCCGCAGTGGCAGTCTTTCCCGCCGAAGAGCAAAAAGAAAAATTGAAAACCGCAGAAGACACCAAGAAGGTTCTGCAGCATGCCATGAACCCCGCAGGTCAGGGCACAAGTCTAAAGGGCATTAGACGCACCGCCAATGCCGGCGCTATAGTACAGACGGACTCAGACATGACGTTCGCGTTGCAGCGGGAAGAAGCTGTGGGTGTGCGAAAGCACACTTTTACGTATCATAAAAGGACATAGTGACTTCATGAAGTACTTATACCATTTATATATTTATTTTAAAAAAAAGAATGCAGACGAGACCACGGTCCAAAGACAGTAGATATACTTATCGGCAAATAGCAGACAGGACATAATGCCAACGTGCCATAATGCGAACGGGACATAATACGAACGGGACATATCGCTGATGGGACATAGCGCGAATGGTACATCACACGAACGGGACATAATAAAAAAAGGACATATAGCAAAGGTTTAAACGCGAAAGGGCCCAAACCGTCCCAATCCTGAAAGTGGGCCAGTTGAACCTACAGGGTTCGGCAGAATTACCAGCCATCGCGAGGGAAGTGGGGTTGTACAGGAGCAGTGCTCCACGCCTCAACTATCTACCGTCGCCGCCAGAGGAGGAGGAGGACATATGATCACCTCAGGGGGCAGTCTGAAGAGCGGAATACTGGTGCTAAATAAGAACTTTCGGCAACGGCACTAGAACACCTCAGTACAAGCCACTGCAACGTGGGCCACGTCAGCCCGGGACGCGAGAGAGGATTAAATGAGGTTTACCTCATCAGCGCCTATTTCCAATACTCGGACGATATTAACATCCACATTCACCACCTCAACATGGTACTGGACTTACAGCGGGGAAATCGAGTGCTGGTAGGCGCTGACACCAACTCACCAATATGGTATTGCGAGCCCCAAACCACACCGGCAGAGGACCGGACGTCATGTACCGGCGCCAGCAAATGGAGGACTTCATCGTTGGTCTAGAGATCATCAACCAACCCGTGGAGCCGCACACCTTCTCCACGGTCAATGGTGAATCTAACATCGATCTCACGCTGGCAACTAGGGGAACTGATATCTGAAACTGATCACGGTCGGCAGCATATCGTGTGGCTAGTGGCAGGGTCAAAACGCCGCTAAATGTGATCTACGGCACAAAGTTCGTTGAAGGGTATGCCTGGGACGCGCATGCCGCGATGGACACTCTGGTCCAGGCCTTACAACGTGACACTTGACACCACCAATCATAGGCAAGTTCGTACACTGGCGGCCTGCGCGTCCTCGGGTCGGGAGGCACATCCTCTGTTGCGAAGTGATATCTGCGAGATAGTCAGGCATTTGAGTTCAGGATTTGGATTACCGACCGCATGGTCAAACATGTGTGGCAAGCAGCTACTTAGTTCGTACATACGCGGGTTTTCTGTCTTTGCGTTGAGGAGGGCATTTTTTCTGGTGCGTGGAAAGGGATCGGCAAGCCGTTGTCCAATCTTAAAGCGTATCACCCCATCACCCTTCTCTCGGTAGTGGGTATAATCTTGGAGCTGGTCATGCTAAAATTTCCTCCTAACATCTCACGCAACATCTTATCGTGTCAGCACGGGTTCTCTCGGGGTTGCTCAACACTGACGGCTCTCCAGTCCGTCCAGGAAGTCGTCGCAGAGAGCAAGTTTAAATATATCCAAGAGGTGTTTCTTGACATTGTCGACGCCTTCGATAACGCGTGGTGGCCCATGATCCTGCTGAAGGCAAAGAATGGCGTATGCCCGCCAAACATCTATAAGATTCGGCCGGAGGTTGGTGGAGGCGAACGACCACGCACATGGATAGGAGCGCGTTGCTTCGTACACAGAGACTAACTCTTATATTATTAACCAAAGCCTACATATACATCTGTACGGCAGCCCTATCCGTTCTTGCAGGAGTACTGCCAGCTGACCTCGAGATAGCCCGGACGGGACAGATTGACGACATTAGACACCTAGGCAGAGATGCGTTCAGGATAGCGAGACGCCAAATTACGGAAGAAACTGTTGCCTCGTGGCAGCAGAGATGGGTAACTCTTCCGTTTTTTCCCGGACGTGGCGGATCGGCTCAATTCTCAAGCTTATACTTTTCAAACTGCCCTGAACTCTTAAATATTTCAAAAGTCTCTAACCCTTTTGTTACGTTAAACTCGTACAATCCAGCAATAGAAATTAATATTCGTTTTACAAAATATCCGAAATATCTAAGACCAGAACGTAAGCAATTTTTTTCAAAATGCGACTTTGATGCTGTTAACGCAGAGTTGGCTTGTATCAATTGGGATAAAATATAGCAACACACATCTTTCACGGATATTGACTCAAGAGTTGAGTTATTAAGAAACATTAAAAACCATAATAACTATCCACACTCCTCTGTCACGCTCGCGCAACCAAAGATATCCTTTGTGGTACAGTAAAGCTTTGATTATATGTTTGAAGGAGAAAGCTAAATACCATAAGCATTACAAAAAATGTAATAACTTAATGGATAAATATGATTATGAATTACTTAGAGATAGATGCGAGTCTATGATCAAAGAATGCCTACGAAAATTTTAAAATAACGCTGCGGATATCCTTTGTATAAATCCCAAATATTTCTGGGCATATGTTAATGGAATGAAATCAAATAGTAGCTCAGCCCAAA
The DNA here is from genome assembly GCA_945859575.2 of Herminia tarsipennalis. NCBI lineage: Eukaryota > Metazoa > Arthropoda > Insecta > Lepidoptera > Erebidae > Herminia > Herminia tarsipennalis. The sequence goes on along the minus strand of OX243831.2, from coordinate 25,481,738 downwards.
TCGTATGATTCTAGGGAACAAACAGGCAAATAGAGGTCAGGAGATCTGTGATCTTTTCTCAGAACATTTCAATTTCATATCTGTTAAGCCGGTAGTATCTCTTAAAACTTATACCTTCATATAATACTCAATCTCTCTGTAACATTTTCTAGTCCGACTCTGAGATATTAAAGGCTCTCACAAATTTAGACATTAATAAGGGTGGTGGTCCGGAAGGGTTTCCAACAATCTTCCGCTTTCTGTTATATATAATGTCGCTATGAGTTTAGGTATTTTTCCATGGAAATGGAAAATAGCGCCATATCAGAGGTGTTTAACAATCGCCCTATTTCTATTTTGTTGTCTTTTGGGAAAGTCTTTGAATCGCTCGTGGTGAAAAGGATCCGGTGGCACATTAAACCGCAGCTTCACGCCGCACAACATGGCTTTCTGGATAAGAAGTCTACAATATCAAATCTTTTATGCTTTTCTAGTGCCATAGCGAATGCATTAGATGTTGGACAGAAGATTCACGCGATATATCCCGATTCCAGCAAGGCTTTTGATCTGAATAATCACGATTTTACTGTCTAAGTTAATGTTAATGGAAATACATGGGTCGTTGCTACGGTAGTGCGGTCTTACCTAAAAAAAGTAGTGCAAGGTTTTGTGTCACAAAACAATGTTATACCGTCTGGAGTACCGCAGGGCTCACATATGAGACCTGTGTTGTTTTTAATATTTATTCACGACTTAGCTAATATTACAGAATGTAAATTTAACATGTATACAGATGACCTAAAACTATATGATGTAGTTGCTGGTGCAGATGATGATTTAAAACTACATGCCAGATTAATTTAGTATCTAAGTGGTACAAAGACAACCAAATGATAATGAATGCTACCAAATGTAAGCATATAAAATTTAGTAATAAAATATATCACGCTATTGATGGTATCCAACTTGAGGAAGTAACGCCCATTCGCCACACGAATGTTATAATGGATAGTAAATTCAACTTTAAACAGCATAAAGACAGTATAACTCTTAAAGCATCACGTCTTTCAAGATTTATATCAAGACAAATTAAGACATTTAAGGACCCAAAGGTCACCATACCGATCTACAATAGTATTTGTAACAAGTATTTTAGAGTATGGAAGTTGAGAAATTTATACAAAAACATTAGAGCGAGTTCGAAAACGTTTTTTGTACCAACTGTCATTTGTCAATAACCAATGTAAAAATCTGAAAACATACGAATGCAGGTTTATATTATTTCAAAATGTCTAGTTTATCCCCCAGAAGAAAATCCTCAGATGTAATATATTTATATAAAATCATACATAGTCACATTGTACGTCGGGTCGTCCCCCGCCAGAATAGTCGATTATGCAATAGACGCACCTTTGCAACACCTTCTTGTAGCTCTCAATAAAACCTAACACCCCCCACTCCGCCTACCATGTAGCTCGGCCGAGCGTTCGCATAACGTATATGTATATGGTACGACCAAAGATAACAGATCTAGCTAGATGCCACATGTTCCTGTGACAGTATGAAAACAGAGCGTGCCACTTTATCCTCACCGCGCATGACGTCACGCGAGCGTTTTAGTGATGAACCTACCATAAACAGAATCGTTTCAATCGTAAGACATCATTCATCCAACAAAGTACCTATCGATTTTAAATCGACCAATTCGATTCGATACTGCTGTTTTGAATTACACACATCAAAAGTGTCTAGGGATCAACATATATTTTTGCAATAACTTTTCTCCTGACTGATTTTTTTTTTTTTATTTCTTTAAGGATTCATCAAATAAAGTGTTTTCGTTTGTCACAGTAACGATAAACCAAGTCACCTTTGCATTAATAAAGAAATTTGCCATTTTCCTAATAAAGGGATTTTTGACATTTGAACCACTATAATAGTCTCGGCGAACCTTGATCCCTATGACACTGACAGTTATTCCCACGACACAACCTTGTAGTAGCGTCACCGTTATATTATAATCGAATTGGCGGTGTCTAAAAATGATATTTATTAATTTTAGGCAGATATATGCAATTACAATAATATCCCGTTAGAATTATAATAATTATTAAGAAATTATCTCAATCAGACTTTACGTTGACGTCCTGCAAAAGTTACTCCGTTTGGAAGATATCGACTAGTGCGGAAAAGTATCGATAAACAAATATCGAAAATGGAAACGAGTGTACAAAATACATCAATAGAGTACCTACGCTCTTAGTGTCAGATTTATAATCATTTAAGTTGTTTGCGATAATAAAATAAAGGAGATTTAACAAATTTATTGTATATACCTACTCAAATAAAACAAAAGCGGTTTATTTATGATTTTTTAATATACATTAATCTGAATCTGACAATGATGTCACCGATTGCGTCTCAGACTCGGAATCCGAACTGCAGCTGCTTTCTCCTATGTTTATTCAAAACGGCTGGTCTACTATATTGTCGTATCGCACGTCTCGATTCCAATCATCTAAGCATAGTCGTCTGTCCATGTTTTGGAGACTGAGTGATTGGCGTTGAGCCACGTTTCGTCCAGATAAACCACCTTGTCCCAGTTCTCGATGTTTTTTATTTGTCGTAGAAAATCACACCTCATCAATCCAATGTCCTTCCGCTCCATTATCACTTTTCTTTTGTCACACTTCCCATAACGAAATCCACATTTTATTATAACCTGTCTGAGAGAAGTGAATCCACCTTTAAATAAATCAACCGATTTCAGCGACGCTAATAATTTTGTGCAAGTCGGCAGTTCACCTCGAAAATAATAGCCGTAAATATGGTTTCGTATCGCTGCCATGTCGAAATCATCGGGGTTAGTTACGGGTCGTGCCCTATTATGTTTTTTCTTCTTTGGAGTTGATAGTTTGTTCTCCTCCATCGACGATTCGCCGAACTTCTCCTTTGTAATTCGGGAAACGGTAGCTTTGCCAATTCCCAAAGCATCAGCAACACGGTCGCGTACGTTGTCAAGTGGCAACAAAGGTCCGCCATTTTGTAGTTCGCGAGCAAAATAGTCACGCAAGCGTACAACAAACTCCCGCGTTTCACTGTTGAGTACAGTTTTTCTCAGTCTTTTCGGCATTTTGAAACACCAACAAAAACAAAACAGCAACAATAACAAAAACAGAAAACAACAATAGTAACAAACAAAGGATTCCGATGACACAACAAAACACGTGGCGCATACAAGACTCGTACTGGCGTAGCGAACTGACAGTACTAGCGTAGTGACAGATCAGATAGTGTTGCTATAACTAAAATTTTAATTCACATTAAAATTATACAGTCCGACCATGTTACCTCTGCATCGGAATATTGGCAACCCCATATACAAATACACGGATACTTGTAAATATAACAAGCATTATAATTATAGTAATGTAGATTATATTTTAAAAACATGTTTATCGATGTGGCTGAATGCAAGTCACGCCTTTGCCTATAAAAAGTTGCGATATATCGACACGACCCGTCACTAGTATGAACTGTCATAGGGATCAAGGTTCGCCGAGCTGATTATAACATTAAAGTTCGAAAAAAAGACTGAAATAACAGTTTTCTTTAAAATTTTATTGGGTAACTTAAACAATTAATAATCCGTGTTTCTACCGCGAACACTAACAACACAAGAACATCGGTTTGGCATACTCAAAATGAGTTCATCCAAATCACGCTGTGGAATGGCCGCCCATGTTCGTTGCAACAACAAAAAAAGGTCTTCTTGCGACTGGATACCCTCCATATTCGGCAGAGCTCTTCTCTGTAGCATATCCCATGCATGCTCAATCGGGTTCAAGTCTGGCGACTGAGCAGGCCAGGGCAGGACATTGATGTTAGCTGCGGCGAGAGTCTGTCTTACAACTCTTGCGGTGTGCGGTCGTGCATTATCATGCATTAACTGAAATAAGGGACCGATTTGCACTTGTAGAGGAACGATGACGTCTGATACAATCGTCTCAGCATAAATTTGAGCGTTGAGGTTGCCTCTGATCCAAATCAACTCAGTTCTTCCGCCGATCCAAATACCCGCCCATACCATGATGGTTCCACCACTATAAGGATGGACTTCCTGGCAGGATTTTAATCGCTGTTGGCGTCCAGGGGTTCTCCAGTGTCGTATACGTCTTGTATCCGGTCTCATACCAAAACGAGACTCATCAGAAAAGCACACGAAACGCCATTGTTCTTCTGCCCAATTTCTGTGTTCAAGAGCCCATTGATATCGAATCCTACGATTGTGCATTGCTATAGGTGGTACCCGTAGCGGTCTTCGGGAATGAAGGTTCACTTCATGCAAGCGGTTTCTGACTGTTTGGTCGCTAATTAAGTTCCCTGAAGAGTGATGAAGCCTCACGGCTAACATCATGGCGGTTATTGTTGGACCTCTTCGAGTTAAGATTTGAATGTATCGGTCTTGTCTCCGTGTGGTGCAGCGATACCGTCCTCCATGGCGCTCAGCCACGGTACCAGTGCTTCGGTAACGTGTCCAAAGTCGACTGATAACACTCTGACTTGTATTCAGAGCTAAAGCCACAGTACGTTGCCGGGAACCAGCTTCTATCATTCCCACGGCTCTGAGCATTTCTTCCCTGCTTAAATGACGTCGCCGCTCCATAATAACGTTGGTTTTAATCAGTAGTAGGGAAACAGTAGCACTAATAATGTCTTCAATGCGTTGTATGTTTTTATAGGGAAAATATTGACAGCTGATTTTCATCTTTTACTCGAATTTGATTCACAGTTCCTGATTCAAATTATGAAATGCACCAAAAAGGATCCATATAAATTTATAAAATCATAAATTTATTACAAAGCCACATCTCAATCTCAAGAAATCCGCATAAAAATGCTTGATCCCTAGACACTTTTGATGTGTGTATTTCATTCGAAGTTTTTTATTAAAAAGAAAATGATAAAGGTTAATTATTTTTGACTCACGCAATTTTTACGCTTTATTTCAATAAAATCATGAATTAATTAACAAAATTCTTTCGTTATAGTATTAATTTTTTTTTTAAATTTTGTTTGAAGCTATATTAAAAAAAATCTGCAGTTTTTAATTCCAACAAGTTAGCACAAGTTTATTATCTAACTAACTGGCGCCCGCGGCTCCACCGAACTTACACTAAATTTACAATTTGAATGAAATCCTCCATGGAAACCGGGATAAAAGCAACCTTTGTGTTCTTTGCCAGGTTCAAGCTATCTCCATTAGATTTTTGCCAAATAGGTACAGCTGTTTTCCCGTGAAAGAGTAATAAACATCCACTCATCCATCCATCAAGCCTCACTAACTTTGCATTTTTAAGATTACTAGAATCATTCTTATAAGTAAAAATAAAAACACGGGTAAAATTAAATGACATAAGCATTTTATTTATTTTTAATAATTTATTATACTTACCTATCTAATCAATTGTAGGGAAGATTAGGTGGGATCAATATAATTTTTACACTAAGCCAAAACTATTACCTGTTTTTAACGCTTTTGATTTTGTGAATATCACGGAATGCCTTCTTAGAGTAAACTAAATAATAAATTGTGTTTAAATGCTGTATTTGCACTCATGTATAGAACTTTGTAAGTACTTTAACACTTAAAACTACTTAATCACAAAAATGCTTTTAATTTTTATCATTATAGGATTAATTAAATCAGTAATAGATCTTACACATATTAAAGTAAAGGATTGAACTGTTTAACATTATATAGATTGCACAAGATTACCACAAATCGGGAATAATGCACAATCAATTTTCTAGAAAATAAAAAACGTACGAACATAGGTGGTAATTACGTACTAAACGTTATATTGAGATCAAAGTTATCAGTATCACATAATCGGCCTTCGTTATAAAATTTACAATCTTTCTTTTTGAATGGCCAACCTTGTGTCAAAAATATTCAGATCACCCTTTATGACATGACCTAACGACTGTTAGCGAGATGATAACAGCCAGAACCGGGTTTTTACGTGACCTCTGAAGCACGGATACGTTCAAATATAATATCACTATGCTATACGACTTCAAAATGTACTTAAAAAAAGTTGGAAACGAAATAATCGCGCGAAGAGCGTAAGCCCACAAAATTGAAGGATCAAAATTAAAGACCCTCAATACGCTCCAAACCCTTTCTGTACCATTTAATAAAATAGTAAAAAAAAATGTTGGTTTAGATTTAACTGAATTAAATACCTCATAGTTACTAAATTATTGACCTTGAAACAGGACGAGTTTATTATATATTTGTCTTTTCGTAGTTTTGGTTTTCAAATTTCTCGTTAAATAATGTAAACGTATATCTATGTATACATCAGCTATTGCCTTTATGAGATTAATTAAATGGTTTTCAGTAGGTGCTTGATCAAACTGATACCTATGTAGTTATTACAAAAATGCATTATCGTACCTCCGGCTATCTGTTTTCTGTTTCATATACAGAGCGCGATCAATTCACGATTGAAGAAATCGATATAAAGTGCCTAAACTTAACATCACTACTTGTAGAAAAACGACAAAATCCCCTGTACTACGACATTTATTTGTTGTTGTGTTGTTTATTCGTTTGAATTTTATAGGAGCAACAAAATTACTCAGCGATGAAAATATACATCTCCCTTGATACGGTCTACATTCTTCGACGAGTTTTTACAACTTATAATTGCACAATTAGGCATTTCTTGTTGCAGTACAAGCGATGTCATGCGGCCGCGATCGAACTTTGAATAATATCATGCGCGAACCAAATGGCGCCGTTGCGCTGATTGGAGACACGCTTTGACTTACTACTGACCGATTCTAGCTATATGTGTGTTCTGAGGGTACGACTGTACGAAACTCGCACGGATCGAACGAGTTGATAAAAAAATTGCATAAGTTGATAAAAAATGCTATGCAATAGCTTTACCGCGGTAGTCTCCGAGTGCCACACTTTTTTTTTGTTGTATATACGAATACATAAAACCTTATGGGATAAGTCTGTACCGAAATGCATGGTGTGCTCACTATTTTTAGGACACTCAGATTTGTATAGTTTAAGTGTAGTTAAGAACCATTAATAAAAAAAAAAAGTCTCCTTGGGTCGAACCGAATTTCACGTTTCCCAGATACTTAGTGGACATGGATATTTTAAGGCTAGGTTACATAGAATGAATCTGTGCGAGAATCCCCTGTGTTACTTGTCTTGAACCACATTATTTCTTAGAAGCGGCGGTAGCCTAATGGCTAAGGCATCGGTCTCGCAATCGTGAGGTCGCGGGTTCGAATCCTACCCATTATACTACCGACGTGAACCCACTCCTAACACAAGCCTTTGAGCTTAGCTGGTTAGATTGCTAGTAATGTGGGACTCAATTCCACATTGCTAGTTATCTACTATAAAAAGTAGCCGCTACTTAGTTTTTAAGCTAAATAATAATAATAAATATTTTCACTCCATACCTGCATATAACAGAAGCTGATTTCTTTGTGTGGCACAACATTCGACAGGTCTTTTAAAATTATTCTAAGGTTTCTAATAAACTTATTTAATTAACGAATTGCGTAAGTGCCATGAACATACGCTCTTCTGCTAGTGCAATTATTCGAATCTGATTTTTTATATACGGCTACGGCTCCGAAACCCTACACTAAACATGGTCCGTCACGCTCTTGTCCGGTTTTTTAAAATTTACGAGAGTTTATGAAAATTATAGTGTGAAGATAACATGGTAAATCGACTGGCGTGTTTGTCTAGTGGTTAGTGACCCTGGTTCGAATCCTATCCAGGATAAATATTTGTGTAATGGTCATGATTATTTATTCTGTATGTGAGTCCAATTCATGTATAATCCCACACCAACACTATCCCACAACGTACGCACTATTGTGGTCTAAGCTGTTCACATCTATTTGTTAGAGGGTGGTGGTCTAGTTCTCCTGCCAGGCTAACCCTGGAGGGAGACATTTAGTAGCTTGTTTTTTATTTTGTTGTGGTTGTCCGATTCGTAGTGTTCCGTTAATTGACCTGCCAGAAAATGAGACTGATCTTTCCTGAAGGTACTGAAAGGCATCCATTTTTTCACTTTTGCGTAGTTTTTCTTTTCGTTGTCTCCATTTTTAGGGCTTGGTATTTCTTACCTCTTCCTTTATAGGGTTCCGGTGCCTAAGTGGCAAAAACGGAACTATTATAGTTTCGTCATGTCTGTCTGTCTGTCCGTCTATATGTCACAGGCATTTTACTCAAAACCTACACAATGAATATTAATGAAATTTTGTGGAAAGATGTATTGTAGTAGCCGCTACTTACTTCGTTTGATAGATAAATAATAAAAATAAATATTTTTAGGGGGGCATTCTATACATGCAACAGAAACAGATTTTTTATTCTGTAAACATCAACGTATGGCACATCATTCGACAGGTCTTTTAAGGTTTCTAATAAACTTTTTTGATTGAGTGAATATTTTTGGAAATATACGCTGCGAAAGTTGCATAAATTGTGTCTCCCTTAACTTTTAAACCGTGTGACCAAAAAATATGAAGAAAATCGCAAAGGTAGCGCTTAATATATACTTTAAACTTTAATTCGGACATGATTGGATAGGTATACTTTCATTGACCTATTGTTGATAAACTGCGTTTCTCAGCAAAAGAGCGTAAGTGTCATGAACATACGCTCTTCTGCTGATGCAATTATTCAAGGCGGCTGCAAAACCCTACACTGAGCATAGTGTGTATGATGTGTGATGTAGATGTTGGGTTTCATTTTTTTCTTGTTTTTCACAATCTGTATCTTTCTACCAAGAGTACCCAATAAATCCAGTTTTGTAATCTTCTTTCCCATTTTGGCTCTTTGTAGTCTATCAATTTCTTCTAGTTTGAATTCAACACCTATTTTCTATACTGATGACGTCGCCAGCGTGACCAGACATTCGTATTTTTTTCCTTCTGTTTTGGAATGCCTTAAAATAGACTGTGGTTCTTTCTTGCATTCAACTCAAGGTTTTCGATCTTCTTGTTTAATTTTTCTTCTTCATTTTTCAGTTTCTTCTTCTCATCTATGATGGGTTTTATTTTTTCTTTCACTTTCTGTAGTATTGCTGCAGTGATATTACGGGTAATTGTTATTGTTTCATTTGTTCCGTTATTTTTAGTAAAAGCAGAGGCATCTCTAGTGACAGTTCTGTAGACATCTTGCAGTAACTAAACGTAGGGTTGTGGTTTATAGTTTCTGAACGCAACTTTATTTTATTTTATATATGTAGCTATATTTGTAAAAAAATATATAACCCTCTAACAGCAACGTCCAACAGATACACCAACAATGAAAAACAAAAATGTTCAAAGCGAGACGACGGCACTCAAAGGTTTTGACGTCAAACGTCCACAAGATAAAAGAACTATCGCCCTATTGTTTACTTACCTGCCTTTAAAGACTGATATTAGATATTTATATTGAAAACAATGGGCCAGACTGGTCTTGTGTTAGTCATAGCTGCCAATACAACGTCCATTAATGAGCATTAGCCTTTAGTCTCCTTAACACAATGGACCTACGACACCCTGTCAGAACATAAGATAGACATACTAATTTTATCACCTATTATCTGCTATTAGATTATCTCTTAATTATTAGCATTATCATAATTAATGCCTACTTTATTGTCGCAAGGTAGATATAGAAGTAAATTGCGATGACGCTACCATGGAACATTCGTAAGACGATACAAACATACAGATTCAGTATGCCACCGGATATGACAATGGGCTAGTTTTCAACTAGTCAAAACAACAACTCTTTAACAAATGTCAAATCTCAGATTTTAAATGGAGATCTCATACAAATAGTGGTAATCTCTATATTTTTCTCGACAAATCACTCCTTTTTAAGATATGATCAATGACAAAAAAAACCCATTTAACCCAAAATTGGGACTTTACTGTTGGCAGTTTAAATGTCAGGTTTATTAATAACTAGCTGTGCCCCGCGGTGTTACCCGCAGTTTATAAGCCTATGTGTGTTAATTCAGGATGTCAGCTAACTCCATACCAAATTTTATTAAAATCGCTTCAGCCGTTTAGACGTGAAGAAGTAACAAACATACACACTTACAAACTATCGCCTTTATAATATTAGTGTGTGATTAGTCATTTGGATTTTTTTGTTTACCGAGGAAACACGCCTATTGTCGACATCATTTCTGTGCCTTTAGTAATATGGGGTATTACTCAATTTACTTGCTGTGCAAAAATGCGGTGTGTGCTTAAAAAAACATTATATAATTTGATGCAATTTTGCGTAAATCAGGTGTGTTATTTTGCACTGCCTCTTAAATTAGCCCTTTTCATTAGAAGCACGGATTTTTAGTTCACATATGTTGATAACAATGTACTTGAATGCTTTTAAAATGAACAAATGCATGCGACGAGAACTGGAACAGGCTTAGATTGAAGGCTCAGGCGCTGCGTAGGTGTAAGACGCCTGCTATCTAAGTTTTTCAGTCTTATATCATTTCAATGGCGGTGTCGACCTGTCGCTGAATATAGGTAGATTTTTTATTATTAAAAAGACCTGTGTCGCGGGAGACTTCACAAACATACAAGTACACCCAAACACGGAACAACGACTTGTGGATCACACAAAGTGGTGTCCCGTGAGGGAATCGATTCCACGACCTCTTGCGTAGCAGTCGGATACAATCCCACCGCGCCACAGAGGCAGTCACTGCCAAAAACAAACCCTTCATTTAATTTGGGTTCGCCGTTATCGAATGAATAGAGTTTAAACGTCATTTCTTTAACAATCACATTATTATTTTTTTTTCTTTGTCAAACCGAATAGCCAAAAATTATCTTAAGAAGTATAGTGTCGAGCGAAGGTTCCAAACATTTAAATAACCCAAATCAAATAAAAACAAGGAAAAATATAGTTTAATCTTTCTAGATTTTAATCGATGTAATTAAATGAAACAAATCGTGTTTAGGACACTTAGTTTAAAAATTAGAGATCTAATTTTTAAGTTAAACACCGTATATAATTAGTTAGGTATTTATTAACAGGTTTTGCCTGTTTTTATTGCCAACTGAAACACAAAGGATTTTAGAATTAGATAAAATAAGCGTATAAAATATCCGTACAAAACTGAAAAGTTTATTCTAGACCTACCTGCTAATTTACTACGATTATTCCTTATTGCACGAATGGTAATATTATATATTCACTGTAGTTAAGTAGAGTAGTAACTACAAAGTACGCAACAGACTACATGGCTAGCACATGTTCGATTTCCCATAGTTGCATTCAAATAATTAATAACAACCACTGCAACTACATTACCTTGAGGAGGCCTGTCATGTTCCTACAAAGGGAATCAGTAAATTCAAATCAGTTTTTTTTTTTTTTTAATAAAGATAACTAGCAATGTGGGATTGTGTTCCCACATTACTAGCAATCCTGTCAACCCCTCCATCTAAGCTCAATGGCTTGGGTTAGGAGTAGGTTCACGTCGGTAGTATAATGGCCAGGATTCGAACTCACGACTCCATGATTGCGAGACCGATGACTTAGCCATTAGGCTACCGCCGCTTATGATGCCGATGATAGTTACAAACGATGATATTCAACTGCCTAGTGTAATACCCATTAAGTACGAAAAGCCCTCGTAAAAGATGAAGAAGCAAATCGATAATCTGTATTCGTATATATATGCACTAACCGTAACTGACTAATGTATCAACGCACAGCACATACCACAACACAAATCGGATGGAAATTTGGTACACGGATAGTTATTATGATGTAGGCATCCGCTACGAAAGGATTTTCTAATTCTTAAGGATTGAAACCGCCGGATGTTGGAAATCAACCCCTCCCCTGCCTACCGTTATGGGTACACCGATACTAGGGAGGGAGCTAATTCAAGCCCTCAATAATCCTCGGTACGCCTATGAGTAAATTACTAAATTAGAAAACAAACAAGAACGAATCAAAGCTGATGGGCATTACTTAAAAAAGAACCCAACTCGGGTTCATATTATAATATTAATTCCTTTGTTCTGTAAAACTATTCTCTTGCTATTTTGCTTAACATTTAATTTCCTGTTTAAGTACCCACTTGTATTATGATATCGTTTAGTTTTGAAGTGGATCGGTTGCCCTGGCTACTATATGTAGGTACTATATTTTATATAGTTTATGGCCGAACTCGATCGATATAATCGTTACAGAAGTTGCTAATGTAAAATTAAATCGCTACTCGATGTCACAATTTAGTTTTCAAACATGAGGCCGTGGGACAAAGTTTTTAATAGTTAAATATGGCTATAGATTAAATACGAATGTTGACTGTCAAATCATGTCAGTCTCTTTTTATGAAACGTCAAAACGACAAGCTCTTTATAAACGTTTATGGAATAACAAACTATGATCGTTAAATCATTACTTTTAGTATTTGTCTTCATGCTTTTGAATTCAAAAACATGCTATATTGTGAAAAACACTTGTTTTCAAAGCATTTTAAGACTTACTGTTGCCTAATTTGTATAGAATAATATTTTTTTCTTGTAGTCCACTACCCTATTGTACCTTTGTTGCGATTCGGCAAAACAAGCATTAGGATTGTTTGTTCGATGTATATATAAACCACCAGTAGTTTAAAATGATATCCCACATCATGGGGTTGGTTAGAAAAAATAATCATATCCCCACTTTACATATAGGAGAGGTCCCCTCAAAAAAAAATGTTTTTTCGAGATTTTATTCTTTCACTTTGTCGGCGTAAGTAATGTGCGTATCGATGCACAATTACAGCCTTACTAAGCTGCGGACGGGCGGACGGACATGGCGATACTATAAAGTTGTAAAGACATTTTGGCTACGGAACCCTAAAAAGGACACATTCATGGTAGGACTCACACACTGCCTCCCATCAGTTCCAGCCTCAGGATTCACCATTGGCATCTTTCTTAGATTAGAATAATTATCATTTCATTCGAATCATCACACTAATATTATAAAGGCGAAATTTTGTGAGTGTGTGAGCGTGTATGTTTGTTACTTCTTCACGTCTAAATGGCTGGAGCGATTTTAATAAAATTTTGTATGGAGTTAGCTGACAGTATGGATTAACACATAGGCTAATAAGCCGAGGGTAACACCGCGGGGCACAGCAAGTATATAATAAACCTTTGAAGAGTTTGACAGTCTATAAATTGTTTATATAGCAACACACTAAATAACATAAATAGTTGAGCCAGTTATTGGAAACTTATCTTTTGTTATTGTCTCCAACATTAATTAAATACAACCTACACAAATGATATTGGTTTGCGTTACCAATTAGAAAATACCTAATAATAACATTATAACTCAGATGTTTTATAAACATGGCGGAGGTTTACGTGGAAAAATATGAGGTAAGTTGTTTTGTATTTTTGTTGACTACTTTTATAGAAAAGTAAACACCATACAGATATTATTTGCGTCATTAGTTAGCCAAGTGAGTATTATGTTCTATTTAGCATGGGGTTTTGTTCGTATTATTCTCTACTTATGATAGGTGCATAAATAATATATCATGTTATTTTTTCTGTTGGATATAAAAATAGGGTCGAATGATAAGTAAGCAGTAGGTCTAATTTTGGTAGGTAACAATGTATTAAGTATGAAAAGGTAGCGAGGATAGGAGGACACGACGAGCTCGGCTCATCTTGGGGTCCGGTAGCACTTACCTAAGCCCAGGGCTTGCAATTAAAACTATAGTGTAATAATATCCCCGTTTACGTTTAATTCGCACTAGCTGTCCCGCGCAACTTCGTCTGCGTCAAATTTTTTTTGCAACATTTCTCTTTGCTGATACGCTCCTATTGCTCATAGCGTGATGATTTATAGCCTTCCTCTATAAATGGGCTATCCAACAGAAAAATAATTTCTCAATTCAGATCAGTAATTCCTAAAATTACCGTGTTCAAACAAACAAACTCCTCAGCTTTATAATATTAATATAGATAAGATAAACTACTAGGCCAAGTGGGGAGCGCCAAAAAATGCAAGTTCAGCTTTAAAAAGGCAATTTTTTTAACGTCACATTAGTGGAGTAAAGAAATAATCCTTTGGTCTATCAGCTGGGTGGATATTTTTCTAATGAACTAAATATATAGAGAATCTGCTTTCTAAAATTAAAAAAATAGTTTTTAAGTAAGTAGTATAATATACTATTCAAAATTAATGTTAAAGTTGTATTAATTAATAGTGCTCGATCTGAGCGAGCTTTCGAATGCGTGATCTGAAATTTAGTCAGTCTCTGTAACAGATACTTTGAGTTGTCCTGTACGCCAAACGCTTACCTGTCCCCTATCCTTACCCTACAAATGTAACGTTATATCAAAAAAGCAGGCTTTTTAAAATGCTTGCATGTTTTGGCTCTCTCCTCCCGATCTATACTTAGCAGCGGCATCGGACTCGCAATCGTAAGGTCGCGGGTTCAAATTCTACCCATAATACTACCGATGTGAACTCACTCCTAACACAAGTTATTGATCTTAGCTGGAGGGGTTAACAGGATTGCTAGTAATGTTAGACCCACAAACCCACATTGCTAGTAATCTTTCTACGTCTGTTTAGTTTTCACGACTTTATAAGTTTATTCCGTTCTAAGTTTAGGCCGGACTTTGCCACGGTCTGTAGGGCTTGTCCATGCTTCGGCCACGACATTTTTCAGACATTCTTATCATAAGTGACTCATTTTTCATAAACCGTTTAAGAAAGGGGTTGGAATTGTTACGTTTCAATAAAGAATCGCAAATGGAAACACGTTGCATTAAGTTTCTCTCTGTGAGATCATGTGATACCCATATAACAGTTTTTTCTTCTACCCAGACTTTTGTAAATGACGTAAAACTGTTTTCATGAAAACCAGTTCTTTAGCAATATCGTAACTACTAATATGTTGATCTTGCTCCACTTTTTCAAAGATTGCACTGATTTTATCCGACCAGAGCGAGCCTCATCCATAAACCACATTTGTGCTACTCGTATTGATACCGCATTAGGTCTGTTAACCGCACAAATTTTATTCGTGGCTTTCGTCGCATTATTACCTTTTCGCAATAAAACTTTTAAATGTACCGACAAAAAAAACAATTGAAAAATGGCGGAAACTAGTTTTTTTATCTTCAGAATGTCAACATTTAATGGTATTAAAACCAGCCAGTACAACCAAAGAGGTTTGATTATCAACAATACTTTCAAAATATGAAAATACCTTTGCTACCTGCTAACCTATTATTATTAGATATTATCCAACAATTAGGTACCTATTGGAATGTCAAATCAATTACAATATTTTTTACAATAACTAGGTATTAACACGACTATAAATGATTAGTAGTATTTATAATCATCAAAATAAATACTAAAAGTAAATGATTTGACATCAAAACATAATGACGTCATAATGTTAAATTGCATACAAATCTCTACCCACAGAGCGTGTTAGACATTTCTTAAAAAGATAGGTACTAATTTGACTTGAAGTTCAAATATTACATTTGAATTCTTTTAAATCTTTAAACGAGCGATTTTAGTGTATTATAATCTGAGTGCAGTGAATGCAGTGATAGCTAGGTTACATTATACGAAAACGTTGTTTATAAAAAAAGTCGTCCAGGTACCTATTTAATAACCGACATATCGATGTTTCGTCAATATCGTGTACATAGTAAAATATTTTATTAGGAGCTTTTACATCAAGTTATGTTTGCCATTCAAAAAGTATCACTACCACGGAGAAACTACTAATTAGGAGAAACTATTAATTAAAAAGGCTATCTAATTGGTACTTATATGTTTTACGTCATGTTTTACTTTTACGTCACGAAATTTAGATACACATTAAAAGGCTGTTAGTGATTTGAATACGTACAACAATTCGAATAGCAGTTGAAACTTTACAAATGTTACATTCACGATCATTAGGTAGGTAAGTACACAAATATGGGTCATAGTGAATCTATTAATTCCATGTGGAATTGGAACCATTAACTTTAGATCCTTTTCATTGTTAACATCGACATAATTGATGTCGTCTTGATACTTGGACATCAGTCCACGTATTAAGACAAGCATTCTAGACATTTTGTTTTATCAAAACTGAGTTTTATTTAATAATAGATACCCGTAATAAAAGTAAGGGGGCTCCCTCACCGTGAGCTTTCGCCTAAAATGTAAGAAGGAGAACCGAGCATTACAATGTGCAACCTGCTATAATACAATTATATTGTATAGGTAGGTACTAGCTGTGCCCGCGACT
The DNA here is from genome assembly GCA_945859575.2 of Herminia tarsipennalis. Taxonomy (NCBI): domain Eukaryota; kingdom Metazoa; phylum Arthropoda; class Insecta; order Lepidoptera; family Erebidae; genus Herminia; species Herminia tarsipennalis. The sequence goes on along the minus strand of OX243831.2, from coordinate 25,465,416 downwards.
TCGTTCGCGTGGAAGTTGGGTTTATATTAAGGTAGTTTATTTTACAATTTAACTTCTGTGTAAAACATATTGGAAACATGCGCCACAATGCTCTGTGGCAGGTGGCAGGGCCCGACCTATGGCAGGGCAAGCCAAGCAAATGCCTAGTGCAGCATAATGAAGGGCGACAAAGTTTATGGCGCCAGACGGTTAGAAGACAAATTATAAAAATAACCATGCTTAGCACCTCGACAAAAAAGTATTTTACCAAAATGATTTGCATCACATAAAATATTATTGATATTGAAAAATTCCCCCTCTCCCCCGTCACGCGAGTACTTGGGCGGTTTCGGGTTAAATGAAGCCCGAAACCGCCCAAGTACCTACTCGCGCGAAATTTTGTGTTAAGGAGCTTCGATTCTGACTCCGAAAGGAGTCAATTCCGATTGATTTTAAACCTCCGACTCCAACTTCGGCTCCGACACTTTTAAATCGGACGTTTTAATCGGAGGTACCTAGCCGCTCCTTCAAGATAATTTATACATAGGTAATAAAGGTTTGATGGAAAAAAACTGTCACTGATTCCCTATGATCGCGGGTTCGAGTCCTGCCCGAGCGATCTTTTCCGAGTCTAAAGTACACCCACTTTGTATCCGTGTTTGTAAAGTCCCCCGCGAAATAGGGCCAGTGTGAGTTGTTTTTAAAAAATATCCTGTTTTTAAAACATTGCATTCCCGCGGTACTGTGATGCGTGTTCAAACAAACAGACAACATTCAAACGTTTCTGAAAGATATAGGTACTCAGATATCTTTTTTTGTGTTAAACTTATTTAAATATTTTTTTCGCTCACTTTAGAAGATTTAAATATTATTTTATAATGCCTACATTGGTGAATTAAAAAATACGAGTAGGTGTGTCAACCTGTCGCAAATTAAGATCATCATATATTCATATCCCTCTACACTAGTATAGTATTATATTATCTGTGCCTCTACGTAAGAGTTTCAGTTTTTTTTTTAAAACAATTTTCCTGATTCTTTTTAATTTGTATTTAAACGCCATCTTTTTTTTAAAACTGGATAAGTTTATTTTAATACTTTATGATTTTATATTAAATTATACTATCATGCATATTAAACGTAGGTAAGCAAGGTATTTAACCTTAAATTATTCACGCGATTAAGACCCGTAATATATATATTTTCTTAATGTGAAAAAGTTTATCAACATTTGTAGGTAAGCAATTTTGGCACTCAGAAGAAATCGAATCACAGATTGCGCCACGTGTTTTCTTTTGATATAACACGGACTTAATCTTTCATTTTTTTTAAGCAACTAATATACATAAATTCTAGAAAATATCAAGTAGTTTATTTGTAATGTAATATTGTTTTTCATTTCTACATTCATAACATAATCACGATTCATGCAAAACAATGATAAAGATGCTTATTGAAAGTGATTGATTCATATGAAAATTTCTTAAACAAAGTAAACATGTTAACGTCGAAAATAAAAGCTTGTTTAATAAGTATACATTTAGAAAAAACTTTAAAAAGAATAAAAAGAAACACAAAAAGAGATTCATACTTGAGACTCGATCCTCCGACCTCGCTCGTTAAAGAGCACTACCTGTGCCTTTGAACACTTTGCCCGATACAAAAGTGGTTGAAATAGCTGATCTTAAGAAAATAAAAATTTTGTGTTTAGCTCCTTATAGTTTTAGCGTGAAGTTATTGTTTCCATGGGTTACAATTGTAAATAATGTCTCATTGTGGAAAAAATTGTGAAAAACCATAATGGTTCGACAAAACATACGTTGCTGCTCGCTCCCCATAGATGATAGCGTAATGATTCATTGTGTAAATAATGACCTATAGTATTTACAATAAAACTGCAAATTTTCATGAAGATCCGTCAAGTAGTTATTGTTTTATAACGATAAATAGCTACAGACATTATCCGTTATTGCTTAGCTCCTATGGAAAATAGCGAGATAAATTATAGCCTATATGTTAATCCAGACTTATTAGAATACACATACAAAATTTCAACCGAATCTTTCTGGTAGTTTTTCGTGATGCGTGTTCAAACAAACAGACAGACAGACATTTCTAAAAATGTAGGAATGTGTTTAAATACTCTTTTCGAACATTTCCCAATTTTTTTTTTCACTATGTTCGGCCATGTACAGACACGTGAAATTTACAATTTTATTATATGTATAGAATAATTTTGATAAAACTAAGATTTGATTTACCTCAATGGAAAAATTAAACAATTGCTTCGACAATCGAATCATAAATGTTACATTACAGGTGCATGCTCGTCAGTTTGGGTTGTAATGTAATGCTCGAAATCAAACTAATATTATAAAGGCGAAAGTTTGTGAGTATGTGAGTGTGTATGTTTGTTACTTCTTCACGTCTAAACAGCTGGAGCAATTTTAATAAAATTTGGTATGGAGTTAGCTGACACCCTGGATTAACATATAGGCTAGGCATAAACCGCGGGTAACACCGCGGGGCACAGCTAGTTGAACCATAAATGTTACATTACAGGTGCATGCTCACGGTGAGACAAGGCCTTTTGACAAGAGACATGCGATGGGTTCATTTTACATTTCTTTGACATAAATGTCCATATTATCACGAGTAAACAAGAGTATAGGCCTCGGAAAGTTTAGCATACCCATACAACAAACGAGTCTCTGTGTAAAATTAATAACGTGAATTTGATACTGATACGGGAAACCCATTCTTATTATTATAAACACATGGTTCATATTAAAAAGAAAACAGGTGCAACGCTATGTAGATCCTATCTTCAATGTCATCGCCCACCTCTTTCAAGTAAACAAAAAAGATTTTCTTTTATGAAACAAAATATGTTTAGCAGCTTTAAAATTGTTTTCATTGTGAGGCATACCACATACTTCTCAATTTCGTTCTAAACGGAATAAAATTCTGTAAGTATTTTACCTCAAACAATAAAGTATACCTATAAAGAACACGAAACTTAATTTTTCTTGTGGGCTGATTCTATTGAAAAATATTCCTAAGTTTCTTATTGTTTATCTATTTTTGTGAACTATAGAACAGTGATAACTTTCAAAAACTGTTCTGAATGATTTACCCATGTGTTAATAGGTAAGTGTCAAGTATAATGTGGTAATCAAAAATTAAAAACTATTATGGCTAAGTACAAGTTTACTAGTAACAGCAGATCAAGTGAAAAGTAACAAAATGTTCGTACAAATTCCATCTAAAATTTTATATATATATATATATTTAAATAGCTTCAATACATAATTCCAAAGATATATCGTTCGTATCCTTCCCGGCCGACGTTAGACGTCAATTTGACAGATGTTCCTGTGACAGATTTGTCTATTCAGCCATTTTTGCTGGGACATATTAGGGGTTATAGTAGGTATAACGTTGTAAGTATGCAACAAAAACAACAGAAAAACCACTTATGTATGAAACACAACTGACATTTTTTTTATAAACCGCCAAATTTCTCCAGCCAGAAACTTTTAGACTGCACTGGTATCTCTTTACACGGGATCTACATCTAGGAATTGTACATTTCTCGAGCAAGAAAATAGTAAAAAGCTGCTCGCTTTATCGCCGTTAGTGGAACAAGTGCCTGAAGCGTAACATTTTTTTACGTAATTCGTACAATTAAACCCATTCGTAGTCACCTCTCTGTCACGTGTAGTTTGTAAAGATATTCGATGAAAATTAATTACTCGGTACCATGAATTTTATTAATATATTTGGAATATAGCATAGTTGTGACAATAAACTGCAACAGATAATGAGACTTTTTTCTTGGATTGCGTATTATCTACTTTATAATGCATACCCAATATTTGTAAAGGTAAACATCGTAGGTACTTAAGATAATTCGCGATGTAAGGCTACTCTAGACGCTCACTGTCTCACCCGTAGCGCATAGTATAAGTCAAGTAAGCCTCTAAGTCCACTTTTCGTCAGTCAACTTTACGTTTTGAGACGGGCGTCTGCTCGGTATGCAAATGACACAATTTCCGCTATATCTATCAGAGTCCAACTGAACGAAATGATATTACTATGCACGGTAGGTTCGTAAACCATTATTCGAACGGAGATTGGTCAGACATGTTTGGATATATTTACACATGCTTCGGAACCTATGCCTTACGTATACTGTGCTCCACTTACTTGGTATAAAGAATCAGTACCTGGATGGTATTTTTTTAACGACGTTTTCTAAAAATGAGACCTACCTAGACCTATCGATTATCTCCCCCAAAACATCCTGAATACAATTTTTTTTGAAAATCGCTGGAGCCGTTGCTTGAGAAATATATGTATATTTTAAACTATCTATATATATAAAACAAAGTCGTGTTAGTTACACCATTTATAACTCAAGAACGGCTGGACCAATTTTTATGATTTTTGTGTTTTTGAATTGTCTTCGTCCGGAATAGGATAATAAAAAATGATAACTAAAAGGACTGAAAGAAGAAAAATATAATCATTCCAATTTTAAAAGATTGATTATGGTCAACATTTATTGTAGATAGTTAAATGATTTTTAATTGTTATTTATTAACCGTTACTCAAATAACCTGATATTAAATTAAATATTTACAGATCATGTACGATTAATTTTATTGACATGATTCAATTAATAGCCAATTAACAAAGTTGTTGACTACATAATTGGTTTCCTTGTGTGAGGCTAATAAACAAGTCCAAAATTATTACATTCCGAAAAGATATGTTTAGAGAGATAAGAAACGATTTTATTACATTCTAAATATGTTTATTATGAAACAATTTGACAAGTTACGTCCCCAGATGCTACATAAAGTAATCGGGACTTCATGATTGCGCTTCATATAAACCAACCGTGGCGTCTATATGCCTGAAATCAGCTTTAAACGCAAATGACGTAAAATTATCATAAGTGAAAACTTCTTTAGCGGCGTTGTGCACTTTTTGGGATGCGTAAAAAAATTTAAACTCCCGTCAGGAGAGCAATGAAAAACTGTGAATTTCACCTCCATCTACAATCGCGTAGATGGGCGGTCCACAAGACCCCAGTTCGAGTCCGAGTAACTATTTTTCTTGTCCCTTTTTTTAATTTTGGTTTTTTAATATAATATATAAATATAATTTTTAGTCTAAAGGCTTGAGGTCTGGGCTAGATAAGGGCAGTTTTTAGTTTTTATAAAGTCCGGAACGTTGGTTTCAAGCCAGGCTTGGGTAGTTCGTGCCTTGTGACCAGTTGCAGAATCCTGCTGGAAAGTCCACGATACACTTTTAAAAAGTGTATTGCTGCGAGATTTTACAACCTGATCCAAGACTCTTGATTCACTTTGGCTGAAGTTTTCACTCCTTTTTCACAAAAATGTAGCTTTGTGACGCCTGTTGTGCGATAACACACACCCTACTAAACCATCACTGACGCAGAATTATGACCACGCTGTACCTTTCCGACCACTTGAGCAGCTTCTTTAGAACTGTAGTGCTCTTCAATCATCGGTAAAGAGGATATTTCTGTGCCCTTCATCTGCGCATCGCGACAAAAAGCGTTTTGATCGATCCACTCTCTTTAATTGTAAAAATTGATTTAGGGCATGTCCTGTACATTGACGATAAGCACCGAGCTTTAGGTCTTGTTTTAAAATAATAATGGGATTTCAACGAATTCTGGCTTTAACGGCATTAACAGCCTTTGTAGTTCTAACAGCACACGGCCTCTCCGATCTTTTATGGTCTTCGACAGAGGAAGTGATGTTGTAACTGTTGATAGTACGATTACGAACATACCAAGCTTTTGAAGTGTCTGAAGTATGACCGAAGGCTTCATACCGACTTTTAAGACCCCAATCCATATTGTAATTTGATAATAGACACGGAAAAATATGTGAAATGCCGCGAAATCGAAAGACCTTTTTACAAACTCAATGCAGGTTTTAATGCAGGTACCCAGAAAGAAGGGACTTTTGAAAATTCATTACCTAAGGGGGTAAAACAGTGGTTGTAGGTTTTTGTTAAACTCCATCAGTTTTAAAGTTAGATCGATGAATATTTGGCTTTTTGGTTTAAAATAATGAAAACGGGTTTTACCTTTTTTTGTAAAATCAACCGCGGAGGAGGTAAATAGGGGTTGCAAGTTTATATAAAACTCCAGCAGTTTGAAAGTTATATCTATGAAATTTCATATTTGGCTTTTTGGTTTAAAGTAATTAAAAAGTTGAAATATAAATAAATATATTATTCTCTAACCATTCCAAAATATTCAAAAATGCACAACGTTAATGTTCAAGTTTTCACTTCTGCCGGCACTCCCAGAGTGCAACCCGTTTTTTTATGTTTTATTACTTTTTAAACTTTATGCTTCTAAAAAAAACCAGCCTTTATATGTTTTTGGAAAACTTGCCACAATAGTGAAGATCAAATATTTTTCTATGGATAATTGAGTGGCTTTCAGGTTGACAGCTTGTCGTTAGTAAATTGCACCTGTGCGAAACCGGTCAGAGCGCTAGTTACCCGCCATATTATCCTACTTATCTATGATACTTCTTAAGTATTATACCAAGAGCTCATCCAATGTTTATCTGTAGATACTATATCTATATATATAAATTTCAAAGTCCAGACTGACAACATGACTGATGGATCAACAAAAAGCCTTAACCGCTGATCGTAGAAACTTGAAATTTCGAAGACGTATACCTTATTTAATGCAGGTACCCAGAAAGAAGGGACTTTTGAAAATTCATTACCTAAGGGGATAAAACAGTGGTTGTAGGTTTTTGTTAAACTCCATCAGTTTTAAAGTTAGATCGATGAATATTTGGCTTTTTGGTTTAAAATAATGAAAACGGGTTTTACCTTTTTTTGTAAAATCAACCGCGGAGGAGGTAAATAGGGGTTGCAAGTTTATATAAAACTCCAGCAGTTTGAAAGTTATATCTATGAAATTTCATATTTGGCTTTTTGGTTTAAAGTAATGAAACACGTGTTTCAGCGTTTTTGGAAAATCAACCCCTAAAGGTTCATTTCCGTGCATCGCGATCGACCGCGAGCCGCTCGCGGCTTACGACAAGCGGCTGAGGTAAGTGAAAGACGCGCGCGGCCGACGACTGTCGTAGGCCTGCGCGCGCACTGTGAATATTGTCGCATCGGCCGCGAGCGTCAGCCGCTTGTCGCAAGCCGCGAGCGGTTCGCGATCGGCCGCGATGCTCGGAAATGAACCTTAAGGGAGTAAAAAAAAATTTTTTGTTCTGGTTTGAAGTTTATTTAAAACTCCGTCAGTTTTAAAGTTAGAATTGCGAATTTTCATTTCATTTCATTTATTTCAGAGACAATTATTACATTGTGTTGAAATGTTTTGCATAATATATATATATATATAAAAATAACAATTTATAACCTTAACAAACAAAGTAAATCAGTTTAAATAACTATAACACAATTTAAAAAGTAGATGTATACATAAATTCCGAGCAATGAGATTATATCATAATTAAGTCATAGTTTTAAATCATAATTCATCCACCGTATATAGACACCTTTGCAGCAAATATGACCTTAATTTGTTTTTAAAAAGATTTACACTGTTGATGACTTTAAATTCATTGGCAATTTAATAAACATACAATAGATTGATAAAGAGCACTTTGACTCACTATACAAAAGTGTGGAGTAAAGTTGTGCTGCAAGTCTTTACGTCTTTTGGAGTGTCTTTTTTCTTTTTTTGCTAGGCTCTCTTCTATATGTAGCTTTTTGATTAAATCTGTTAGTAGCAGTTTTCGTATTTGTTTTTGTATTTTGGCTTTGCGGTTGTTAATAAAGACACGTGTTTCAGCATTTGGATTGAAAGTGATCCCGCGCAGTGTGTGCCGAGGGTAACAGCTATTACATTCTATTTATGTGAAAGTAGTAATAAGGGAGTATGTCAGTTACGTTTTCACGCTTAAACCGCTCAATCGATTGAAATGAAATTTGATACAAAGATAGTTGAGTTCCGGAGAAGGACATATACCAAATAGCTTTTATTTTTAATTTTATTTATTGGTAACCAACAACACGCGGCTGGAGCCGTGGGCGAAAGCTAGTATATAGCTAGTAAAGAGAAAAGACTTGTATTCTTGTGTTTTTGTATTTTTGTTTGAAATAAATAAACTCAAAAACAAGTGAACTATTTCAAAAAACCTTTCTTATAAGGCTACATTATCGGGGATTAACATATGTTATTGTCCATAAATTGTTGTCCCTACGCATATAATAGATATAAAAATAATAATACAAAGAAATATATTTATTTCAGTGGAACATGAATGTTTTTAAAATGAAAACTTGAAAACATTTATTTTTAACAGAAATCAGCATAAGTGTTAAAAAAATAAGCATTTCTTACAACAACTGAAAAAGGTACTAAGTCCTGTACGTACTTACTGTAAGACTAACTATTGTACACTTAGTTACAAATAAACTATTTGAAGTAGAATTTATAGTACTCATTATTATCCACAAAAAAATCCGCGAGGCAATATGTCTAACTACATATTTATAGTTAAGTCACAATAACCAGTTTTTGTTCAAATATATAAATCGAAAAACATTTTTCGATTGGCAAGCTATCATAAGTCGTGTTAATAAATCAATAAAATATGTCTCATTATTTTAAAATTCTATTTTCTTCTTTTTATTATTCTTCTATTACAAAATGAATTGATGTAATAGAAGTTTCATTGTCCTGCAAGTTCCTGAATATTTGAAGTGACAAAATTAGACAACAGAACCATTAAAATACCTATATACCTATATACCTATTGTTAACCTAATTTTGGTCTAACGACTCACAGAACCTAGTCCCGACTATTACCTAAGGAACGTTTATGTACAGGTGTTTTGTAAATCTGAATCTACTTAACAACTTTTGTAGCTGACTGTACGTACATGCTGTCTCAACTTGCACAGTCTTGTCATTCGACCGAGATCGCTACGTGCGTGTGTATAAGCCTGTTTTCGCTCGTTACAGGGAGCAGACCAATGACGTTTTACATATAGACTCGTTTTACTACACTCTCTTTTGGCAAGAAAAATGCAAGGTAATTGCCTCAAACACACTTAGTTCGAGTGAGACCTTTAGATAGTATTTTACGTCAGAGCGAAAGAGAAAACATTACTATAGATAATCTTTTACGCCTACTTTACGTGACGTAATGTTAGCCTATGACGCCCCTATATGTAAAACGTCAATGAAGCCGACCTGTACCTAATTTCTAGGGACACCGTCACGTTGTGTACCGTGGTACGCTTGTATCAGGTCGGTATAATGCATTGACTAAGTATTATATATAGACGCCTAGCTTTCGTGTCGCTGAAAAGGATGCAAAATAAAGTACATACATTTTACAGTGCTGCCAAGTTGGGAAAATTTTACCCATAAATTTGAAAAAGTCGTTAAATTAGTAAAAAATATCTCTATCTAAAAATATCTAATAATATAATCAAACAAAGCGGTAGGGTATCAAATTATTTGAAACACGTAAAATGTTACAAACAATTTAATTGTCTACATGTCACTTTAAAGTTTATTGACATGTACAGCAGCAGAGTGCAGCCCTATGCGATATATATTTCTATGAGAAAATAATTATTTATTTCCTCTTTTCTTTAAAACTATTACTTCTTAACTAATTTCCAATCAAAAATCATCTATTCCAATAATGAATCAAACATATTCTAATGGTTTTTTTAAGATTGGTCATGTTCTCATCAATAGTTTCGAAGTTGAACAAACATACGTACCTAAATATAAACATTTAATTTTGTAAATTTGTTTGAAAGGTCATGAAACGTTAATACAATGCAATTCAAATGATATTAGTATAATTGAACCTATTATAGGTAGGTATATAAGGTTTTAGGACAAAAATAAACGCAAAAATGACATTGATATATTTACTAATCAACTTAAACTAAATATATACTATAATATAATAAACTATATACTAACTATATACTATAATAAACTTTTCTTTATTATAACATTTTCATCAAAATGTTGGTGGCAAATCCTTGAACTTGTTTTTAGTGTCCAATTAATCCTACCCGTTGCAATAATCCACATCTTTCTAATTTCAGGTTTATTTGGAAATCTGCAAATTAAATCATAGTGGTTTGTTATCTTTGAGTCAACTTTCTTAGACTAATTAGATAATTACCTCCTAACTGTGTAAGATCGAAAGCATACATAAACCCTTGGCAGTGTACCGGAAGCCGGTATGCTACACAGACGGGGTATTTTGTGGTACATTCTTTTATTTTATTCGAATTACTCGGATTTTAATTGGAATTTATGTCATTTCTAATTTGGTACTGAGATAAAGGACAATATTTGCACCATATATTTTATTTACACATTAATATATTTAAAATAAAATCAATTAAAACATTACATGATGTAGTACAATTTTTTTACACAATACCTGTATTTTTAAAAGCAATACGCGCGGGTGGCCGCCATGTCATAATGAGGTCTCGTTTGAAGAAGCTAAATTTAATTATCGTTACAGATAGGGATCCCCAAATTATGGGAAAATTTCCCATCAAAATTTAACAACACTGAATATTGAGGTTATAAAATATATAAACATTCGAAAATTGCTATTAATTACATAAAAGTAATTAGTTAATACATCACTGCACTGAGATTGATAAAAAAAAACTAACAGTTATTTCCCGTACCGCTCAGAATATGACAAAAATAATACTTACGAGTGAAAACACAATCCCTCAATCTTCATCATACTATTCTTTTTACAGGTAATTACACTGCATCTCACTATTTTGCACAGTCGCACAAATATATTATTATCAAATTGAGCACAAAATTGACTTGTTTGGTATTTGTACGTTGGTGTAATAATAAAATTTATTATTAACATGACACTTGCAACCTCCATAAGCATCGGTTTGTTGTGCACATTAATGTGTCTAGCCGGCACGAAGTAAGGGACAGAAAAGAAATATTTCTTTCTCGCTTTTACACTTGTAACGGTGCTATATTTTTCTCTATCTTGTGTGAATGAAAGGGATATATCCAGCCGTCTATATTTTTCTCTGTCTACGGTATAATGACAACGTTGAGATTGTCAAATATTTACACGTCACAATCTATTTATATAAAAAAAACTAGCTGTCTCGGCTAACTTTGCACCGCCGCTTTTATTTGTAAAACATGTTCAATTGCGAATCTAAACCATTCTCAAATCCACTGCAACGCACACAAAAAAAAATCGGCATTTAGGAGGAGTTAGAGTAGCATACACACGTACAGAAGAAATATATACATATAACTAGTTGTCCCGGCGAACTTCGTAACTTTTATTTAATTGTTTAGCTTAGATTTAAAACCTTAATCTAAATTTCGCATGCATGCTGGCGAAATATGGTTGCACTTGTTTCTGATTTGTTACACCGCATAATTTTATGTAGGTACTACCCATTTTTTTTTTTTTTTTTTTTTTATAAATATCTTGGGACAACTCACACAACGCTATCTGATCCCAAACTAAGCAGAGCTTGTACTTACTATGGAAACCAGACAACTGATAAACATACTTATATATTTCTAAATACATACATATTATAGATAAATAACACCCAGACACAGAATAAACCATCGTGCTCATCACACAAAGTTTTATCCTGGGTGGGGATCGAACCCACGACCTCTTGCGTAGCAGTCGGATACACTCCCACCGCGCCACAGAGGCAGTCAAGTCAATATTTGCAAAATAAATGTCTTTGTCTTTGAATCAAATCATCTTTATATGGTTAATAAATACATAACATCCTAGCATCTTCGCTCTATCGTTCTCTAGTTAACTCGTGACCAAGAGAAATAGGGATTCATTTTTTATATTTAAAAATATTGTTGTTCAATATCTAGTGCCGCTAAAAGTCAAAAACGGCTGCACAGATTCAAATAATAATTTCTTTTTTGTTTTTTCAATACCGAGATCGTTAAAAAAGTTAACTAGTAAAACTCAAAGGGACACCCGAAAAATCGAAACACAATATTGGCAATTTTATGGAAATTGTCACTTCGGATTACATTTTTTGGTAGTACGAATTCACCGGCGAAGCTAGAATCACAATATTTTTTACAAACAAATTTTTACCAGTGATCGAAAGTTTACGGTTCAGTGTTTTATAAAGCCATCGGATTTCGGCCATCGCATTTTATAGTAAAATTGCATTGATCTTATAATTTTGATGCAAGATTTTTTTATCTCCATTTAGTTTTTAAATTTGTCCAAATTTTACGACATTAGCCCGTAGTTTTCGCTACAACTTAAGTCGTGACGAGGACCTTATGGTCCTCTGCCTTCCGCATCCAATTAATTTCAGCGACCTCCTTTAGGTCGTCAATCCATCTGGCTGCGAGCCGTCCTTACCTTACGAAAACCAAGTCGCGATCTCCACTTTAGGACTCGTTTGCTCTACCGGCCCTCGATCCTTAGTTTGATAGATAAAAATAATTGTTATATTTTCCAATAAAAAAATTGCATAGATATAATGAAAAAAAAACAAATAAGTGCAAAACGGACTAACCCGCCAAGGGTTCCGTACAAATTAGTAGATAACTTGTTTTTTTATTTGCGAATGAACGCCCTTTTTTACGTTAACTTACAAGTACTTAAGCATATGATTTAAATTCCAACTCGATACCTCCACGCTGAGATAAAGGGTCTTAACAGACAGACGGACGGACGAACAACAAAGTGTTCTTATAAGAGTTCGGTTTTTTTCCTATTCCGTAAAACACTATCTACAGACACTTATGACAGTTATCTTTTTGTTACACATAAATGTTCATAGCTTGTAAAGATCATCATCAGCCTGAAAACGTCTACTGCATAACATAGATCTCTCCCAAGGACTTACACCGACCGATTTTTAACGGTTGGCATGCAACGGCACCCCACTATCTTAATCTGCGGGCCGTCCTGAACTGCGTTTTCCGGTTTGTGGATATTATCGGTTCAGCGAGCGATGTGACCTGCCCATTGCCACTTCAACTTACTAATCCTCTGAGCTATGTCGGTAACTTTAGTTCTACTGCGAATATTCTCATTACGGATACAGTCTTAATTGCGTGATTTTTTTAAAGTATAATACCTTTTTTCTTTTACCCGTGACCCATTGCAATACAGTCGAAATATTGGGAAATACTAGTTGTGAAATAAAATAAATTAAAAAAAATGTATTTCGCCCCTCTAATCTCCAAAAATACAGGGGTCATAAAGTCAAAGTCAAAGTACTTTACTCACTTAGGTTACAAAATGCAAAGCTTATTAACGTCAGACAAAATTTGGATTAAATATTTCTACATTTAATGCCAAGTTCGCAAGAGCAAAGCTTTGAGAAAATAACTTGGCAAATAAAAACTCATGGCCACTTTTTTAAATGTCCACTTCTATAATTATTTGTATTATATACAGTTAAGCCAGTAAGGTGCTGCAACCATTACCTACACCATGAAACTCTCGCAAGCAATAACCATAGTACATAAAGTAGGTATAATAAATAAGTTTTAAATGAATTAACCTCCTATGGTGTGGATGGAAGCTCAACTTACAAAAAATACAGAAGAAGTAGGCAAAGGCCACACGCGATTCGATTTTTATAAGAAAAACTACTTATTATACAAATATTTATGAACCACTAATTTAAAAAATGGCGCTATTCCATTAGACAAGTCTTGCATAAAAGTATGACGTCAACAATAAAACATTATTGATTTCACTCTTTTGTACAAGTTGTACTCGTACTTCACTCACAAGTTGTAACTTGTTGTATGCAATTTGCAACATAACAGGAAAGTAATTATGCTATTTTTTTTGCGATCAATATTAATATCTTTAGCGGCAAAACTACGAGCAAAAATATCAAGATATCACAAGCCTCTATAGAAGAAGCCCCTATAGAAGTATTACCCTGTAAACTTCCTATTTACCAAAGTACGTACAAACCGTAGAGCTTCTATTTGAAGTCACCTTGGATTATTTTAAGCTAACGTCGCACCCGACCACCGCTTTTTCCTTTATGACAGACGTCATTTTTACTTTTTACTTTATTTCAGCAAAACCACGATATCTCGTTAAAATGAAAAACAGAAACACCTCAAAGACATTTTTATTCCGTTTTAATAAAATCTGTTTTGCATTATGTCACTATGCACTGCGTGGTTATTACAATGAGTTTTATTTCCTTTTTACTGACAAAGTTCTCGTATGAACACGTAACACATGTAAATATAGAGATGAAATCACACTACCTGCGATTGGTCTGGTGCAATTAATTCACCAAATAATTCACCTGGCAGAATAAAGTGCACCATTTGGTAGATTTAATTCCCCCCGGTGGATTAAACGCACTTTTGAGTAAACTTTTGTAGCCATTCTATTAGGCTAGGGGATCACACAAGGGTGTGAGAGATATGACTACTTAAGTAGGCTAAATATATAAATTGTGTCCTAAATAATGTAAGCAGTGTTTAATGATAGACATGAAAAAATGCAAGCAGGGCAGATTTTTTGGTATTACGTCACATTAGTGGAGTAAAGAAATATCCCTCTATAATTTCAATGCCTGAGGTGTCTATCGATTTTTTACTATGATGCAGGGTGACATAGGCTACATTTTCTTTTATTATGGTGATCACAAAGCATATTTGAAAACAATAAGTAAAAATATCTTATTTACATGTTACATGTAAATAGAATATTTTTACTTATTGTTTTCAAATTATGCTGTGTTTGGTATCAAATGAAAGGGCTGAAATTAGCCCATTAATTTGATACCAAACATAGCTATCATTGCTAGTTTTGTTTGCATTAACTCTATAACTGCATAGTATCTCCATATTCATTAATACAATACAATAAAATAGCAAAGAATTCAAAATAATTTTGACATTTTTGATTGACAATAAAAATTGTGATCTTTCTTTTTGGGCCATTTCAAGCGGTCTAAAAATATTGACGTAGTCAGGTACAAAGTTTTTAGTGAAACTTCTGCTTATTACTATTTTACCTATGTTTGTAGAGTATCTGCGTCAAAAGAATAAGCAAACCTCAACTAGAAATCTATATAAAATCAAAAAGAAATCGTTTTTAAAGAATTCGTTGTGAAATGATTACTTCATTTCACACACCGTACACCGCTTTAAAAACGATTTACCTATTGTAAAACTAACACCAGCTATTTTGGCCACATTCTCAACAATTACCCGGGTATATTGTTGACGTCGATTCAAAATAAAAATATTACAAGGGCCTTTCTGGAATAAATTCCTTGTTAAGTACAAGGATAACAAATTTATTCCCGAAAGGCTCTGAATTATTTTTAAATCATAATAATGTATGAAAATAAACGCGCCGGTTATTTTCCTCTTCGTTTTCCATCCTATTAATAGTATTGTTTATGTGGTTTATTATATTAGCCAGCTTTGTATTAGACCGCAAATATTATATTCTATATATAGCGGACATTAAAATCAATAAAGGACGGTCCAATTTAAGGGTAATATAATTAGTATAATTTAGGTAATTGAATATAAAAATGATCAAACAACTGGATTTTGAAATATCTCCAGCTTGCAAAAGACGTATGATTATTTCGCTGCAATTCCTAATATTATTAATAGTAGGTACCTGGATGACCTAGTAACCTGAATACACGATTTACCAAAAAAAAAATAACGAGACAACTCGGTTTTTTTTTTTGGTAAATCGAGTATTTTGTAAATTATATTTAGATACGATTAAAGTACAGACGAAATATAAACAATATTTTTCGATCTTACTTAAGCGATTAAAAAACATTAGATACCTGGTTATTTTAATAAAAATCACGAGTGCAATTAGTTTAACTTTTTACGAAAGAAGAAACTTGAAAAAACGAACCGGGCGTCTTCTGGTTTCGAGACCGCCCGATTTCCCACCTAAGCTATTAATGGTATTGTAGCTATTTTTTATTGCCGAAAAACACGCATAAAACGACGTTTTTAAACCTAGCCAGATGGATTCATCGCCTCCCAAACCCTCTACATACTAAAATTGGAGCCGTTTGCGAGATTCAGATTATGTAACTAGTCCGGCTATAAATACTGTTACATAAAAACTTTTCTTTTTTTTCTACTTTTTAATTACTTTGAATTTGAAAGGCGTTCATTATTTTTAAAAGTTCTTTCGATTTCGCGCCCATTCACATATTTTTTCGTGTTCATTATCAAATTATAATATATACATAGCAGTTGCGAAATTTACCATGGAAACAGTGCGTACCATTGATCGATAAATTCGTGGCCAGACAGATTAAAGGCTTGTTTAAAAGCCAAAGGTGGCCATTTTGAATAGAATATTGTTTTGTATTTTTTGCCGAAACTTTGATAAATATTTATATACTTAAGTTTTAATAATATTACAATACTTCATTTTAATAAAAAAAAATTAACAGAACAGAGCAGATTTAAAACTTTTAACAGAGCTTATGGCCGGACTAGGTATAATATTATATATATAGAAGAATTGCTCGTTTAAAGGTTTTAGATTAGATATTTAGAACTATATATACCTACAGTTGAAATTGAAAAAATCTAGAACATTGCGTAATTCTATTATGGACCACAGCCACAAAGTATTGCAAATAAAATACCAATTTGTACGCCATCGTCGATGCCGGAGTGCTCTCATATTGAGTTATTGGTTTAAAATCAAACCAAGCGTATACAAAGGCAGCCAACTCCTTTAATATTATTGAAATCAGGCTATAATATATCTACAAATGCAGTTGAAATCCATATTCTCAAATATCTATGCATTGCCTGTGTAGGCACGTATATACTTACTTACACGATAGGTACGCTGTTTTATCACGACCGTTTAATTACTTACTTTTCGTTTAAACGGAACAGTTAATCCGTACCTACTAAATTGTAACGTGTAATGAAAATGCTTGGGAAGTACACCAGTGTAGTTTACCGTAGAGCCAACAATATCACAGCAACATTGCAGCTCGGTGGAGGCATGGCAAAGGTACGAGGGACATAAATCCTGCACCGGTGTAGCGAAATTGTTACCGCTTGAGGCTATTGTCTCACCGACGGCGAACACGGCGTAATAATTTGCGATTGGATATTCATCTCGCTGAAAGACGTAGACCGGTATTCCGTTGCGATTCCAAGTATCTAATTAAAGTGTACTTATATGAAAATTGCTGGAGTATTAAAGACGTAGGAATTTCGGTGCGATTCCAAGAATTTAAATAAGGAGTTGGATACGAAAATTAAATATTAGTATTCTATTTTTAGATTCAACTCTATTATACTGGTTACTGTTAATTATATTCTTGTTTTTTATTTTCCGCAGATCAATGATGGTTAGAGAATTAAAGAGGAAATCTACTCAAAGGAATCGACGGCGTTAAAAAGGTATGCTGGTTTTTCATTAATTATATTCAAAAACTGTCGCCCGCAACTTCGACCGCATAGACGACTTTACCCCGTTCACTTTAATTAAAAACGCAGAAATAGGTACATGTTTCTTTATTTGCAACCACAAAGCCAAATACAAACACTTATCCTTTTCCACAGGTTTAGCTTAAAAATGTTTCTCAATTTTAAACCAAAATGTCCAATTAAGTCATTTCACAGATCTAACTTTAAAACAGGCGGACTTTCTATCTATACAATTAAAAAGTTGAAGAGTTTGTCTGTTTGTTTGAACGCGATAATCTCAGGAACTACTGGCTCGAAAAGAAAAAACTCTTTTACTGTTGGATAGCCCATTTATCGAGGAAGGCTATAGGCTAGCTAACATCACGCTACGACCAGTAGGAGCAGAGTAGTAATGAAAAATATTGCAAAACCGGGAAAATTTACACAGACGAAGTTGCGCGGGTCAGCTACTATTAGAATATTATCGGGACTTAATCGCGTGAAATATTTAAAGGTACCTTTTATTTACCCGACGTACTTTCATACAAATATACAACCACTATTTTAATTTATCCCCTTAGGGGATAAATTTACAAAAATCCTTTATTATCGACCTACATTGTACAAGGAATACGTCCTCGAAATTTCACGTCACGTCTCTACGATCAGCCGCTTAGGCTGTGCGTTAATCCACCAGTCAGTCAGTCAGGATAAAGAATTTTAGATTATATACAAGACACCCACATTGCTAGTTATTTTTAAAAAAATATACTACTACCTAGTACATACTTATTTTGAAATAATAACTTTTCTGTGTGTACCTTCAAAATAAACTTTGTCAAAATATATAGTTACATTATTATATACCTACATCGTTGTACAGTTACATCGAAACGGTTCACTCTTCTATTTACCTATCCTTTATCAATGCAAATAAAAAAGATACCAAACGGGGCATACTTAGTGCGAAGTGAAAACCTACTTAAAGCCCAAATATAGCCTTACTACCTTAGGCCGCGGCTCCGCCCGCGTTGATGTGGGGTATCGCGATAAAAACTATCTTATATTTTTGCATATAAATGTTACAGCTCACACATCCCCAAAGTCTATCGGCAACAAACGGATCTCCATCCATAGTAACCTAAATTTTAAACAAATAACAAAGTGGCAGCGCTCGTCAAATAGTGATTTTTATAGGCAAATTTTTGAGACCTTGGGTTATATATTATTTTAATTTTCGTTGGGATCTCTAATTTAAAAAATACATCCTATGTTACTTGCTGATATTGTAGTTTCCATTGTTAAAAAAAAATTAATATCGCTTTGGCGGTTAAATGTGAAATTTACCAAAATGACAACATTAATAAACTATAAAATTTGGTACCAAATTTAAAACTTCTTGAAAAGGATTATTTTTGCCTGCATGGGTCCCCAGTTCTAGAAGATGGATGTTCTAGAACTGGACTCTTAGAACCAGGACTTTCATAGAAGAGAAAATAAAAAAACTTATGAACTTTCAGACAGATTACTTCAAATTAATATACACTCGGCCTTTACCATAATTAAATATTGCCTTTTCGTCCCAAAATTAAGATGTCTGACTGTGGAAGTCCTTACAAAATCCTTCCAGTAATTTCGGAAATTCAGTTATATAAATTTATACCGTGATGTTGTTGTAAGTACCCGCCATGTACACCACTGTGTAAAAAACTGTTATTTTGTCATTACAAACAGACCCTTCAATTTTATTTATTTATATTTAAGTATTGTATGTATTGTGGTACATTCAGTCAGTCAAGTATCGGAAGTGGATGATTCGTTTATGGTTCGAAATACAATTTTTGTTAGATTGACGCAACTGTGTTCCCTTTTTGGCGCGAAGTTTGAGTTGTTCGTAGTTGATCTGATATATAAACCAATAAATAAAATTGAGGTGTCCGTTTGTAATGCCAATTTTTGTTTTGCTACTACTAATTTTAAGTACCATATGAACTGTATATAGTACATATTGAGATGTAATGGAATTAGAAAATTTACCTCGCTCTGGTAGGCAATCAACGTTTTCAACTGAAGTTAGCATCGCATTAGTGAAAGTAATAGTGACAGTTCAGAAAGACAGCCGCTGAATTTTTTGTGTCTAACAAGTCAATCCGTAGCGTTTTAAATAATCAATAGGATACGAAACATGTTCCCGGTCGGCTAGCCCCAAAAGACATCTAATTTTTTCAATAATTCAATCGCATAAGAGTCGCTAAGGACATGCTACAACGAGTCAATTCCGACCCAACATCCATTAAGCACTCAATGTTCTTTCTGGAAGGTCAAACGGTAATTAAAGAATATTAATTAAGTGTAATGCGGCGTTTATGAGACCACAAAGAAAATTCTTGGATTTTGGACGACGATAATGCGCCTTCGCCCAAATACCATCGAGCAACCACCTTATTCACTTGAAGGCTTCAGCAGACTTCTTTTTTTTTCCTAAACTAAAATTACTACTTTGAGGCATCCGTTTTCATTCGGTAAAAGACATAAGGAGAATTTGCGGCGAGAACTGAACTCAATGCCGAATAACCGTTTTAATATATTTTTTTAATTATTCATTGGCGTAAGTTTATCGTTTTTGAAGGAGTATACTTTGAAGGCTATAAAATAAATTTGGATGAATAACTTACCCGGACTACCGTTTTCCGGTATTTTCTTGACAGAGTTGTATAAGTGTGTAAAGAAGATAATTTAGCCGTTATTTTGGGTTCCATTGTAAAAAAGGAACCCTTAAAGATTCGCTATGTCCGTCCCTCTGTTTGTCTCCAAGTTAGCTCAGAGACCCTGAGTACTAGAGAGCTGTAAATGGCATGGATGTATATAATAGTTACCCCTCCCTCCCCTACACGTAAAGTAGGGATGTCATTTTTTTTTCACCTACCCCATCGTGTGGGGTGTCGTTGGGGTTGGATAGGTCTTTTAGAAATATTTAGAGATTGTAAAGACGCCCCCGCCCTACCAGCTAAATGGTTGGTTTTTAAAAGAAAAAAGTCAGGGTGGTAGAATTTAAAATAACAAAATTAAAAGAAAAGCTATCACAGCTATGTATGTTTTACAAGTTTACGAGTACCTAATAGCCGACCAAGTGAGAAGTAACAATAATTTTCGTACAAATTTCATAGAAAATTATTTATATTATAACGTGGTTATTTTGTTTAAGTTCTTTTCTACTCCATTTATTAGAGTACCTCCAAACTCTAGCAAAGCAGGTACAAATGAATGAATGTGAATGTAGAACTTTATTCACTTAGGATGCACAATTGGTAAAGCCGGAGAAAAGAACATGCCAATAAAAAAATTTACTTGTTAATGAAATTTTTGGCCAATCCGCTGACAATATGGCTCAAGGTCTATGAAGCATTTACTAGATAAGGCTGCTCCAGTAAATAAACTATTGGCAAACATTCTAAGGCCCACTTGGTACAACTTTAAATCTAGAAGCTTTCAATTCGATTTATTACACCTAGTATGTACAGAAATACTAAAATAAGTTGCAGCAGGTAAGCACCTAGTTTTATGTACACAACTAGCTGTACACGCGACTTCGTCCGCGTGAAGTAGCAGAGCTGCTTATTCTACCTAAGTTACTCCTTACATCATCAGCTGTCTGACAGTGAAAGTTCCGTAAAAATCTATCTAGCCGTTTCGGAGATTAACCGGAGCAAACAGACAGACAAAAAAATTAAAAACTGTGTTTTGGTTATCAGTACCATATATCCTTTCATACGTATTTAATAAAAAACTGTTATTATGACATTACAAATAGAAACTTAAATTTTCATCAGCCCTAATGCCACGTTTACACGCTTGAGGAGGCTTGGCAAATGTCCACAAGTTTTTATAAACGCTAGGATGCTATTAACATACTTGCGAGTACGTTAGTGTGTTCCGGACAGGCAAGCATGACAGACGTGGACGTTGAATTGTATTGGCTTGATGCGCTTCTTACACTACACTCAATCAGGGACCCTAAACCTATTTTACATACTCTTTGCCTAAACCTTTAAAAAGAGATGTGTAATAAGAGTTAGGTCCCTAATTCTCTAATAAATTTTCGAGGCCACCTTTGATTTCCTTTAATTTGAGCCGTTTCACATATTTTAAGTTTTACTCATGTTGAATTTGCGATAAACACAAACCACGCAAACATGTAAATACGTCGCAAGCGCTTATTTACTTTAGTTAGTTAGTTTTACCTGGACGAACCAGAAAACCACACTTAGCCTCCTGATTGGGCCAATGTGCATGTTGTACTTATCCTTTCTGTCACTCCAGCCAATCGATGCAAACCCAAAACGCCAGCAGCTTGCGCAAGTGGCTGCAGGCTTCCTGAAGAGATGTTGGTGATGCCAGGGGTCGTGCCCGTTGTTCTGTTGCACTGCCACACTCCGTGAGCACGCGTATTGGTGTTTCTTCTGCCTTCATACATCCTCTGCATAGGGGGCTATCCGTCACCCTTATCCTGAAAAGATGCTTGTTTAGGAGACAGTGGCCTGAGAGAATGCTTATTGTTTTGCGCAAATTGTTCCTGCTCAGCCTGATGAGATTGCGAGTGAGTCTTTTGGACATCATTGGAATCGCCTCTTTCGTGTGTTTGCAGTCATCGGTGATGTCCTATTCTGCTTGTTTTTCCTTGCAGCCATGATTTTATTTGAGAGGTAGTCAGGGCGAGTGATGGTTCTGGTCCGTATGTAGTTAATTTGGATTCCTGCTTTGCCAGTTCACTTGCTGCGTGGTTGCCTGTCGAATTGCTGTGCCCTTTGATCCATTGCAGGGTCACTGTGTTAGGTCCAGTGATGTCTTGAAAAGTCATGTAACAATCCATGACAAGGGCTGAATTGATTGTACGGTTTTGTAGAGCCATGAGTACGGAAGCGCTATTTAAGACAATTTTTATGTTGAGATCCTTGATATGTCTTCCTGCAACTACTTGGGTTTTTGGTTTGAAGTTTGTTTTTCGTGGTGATCTGCTGTTATCTGGGCTACCAGATAACTGAACCGTGCGTTTTTGTTGCTGCGTTGCGTGACTGCTGCGTATATTCATAGTGTGATTCGGGGATTTAGGCCCCATCTTTTACCTACTAGTCTTTTACATGGCCAGAAGGTTATGCAGGCATTTTTCATTTTTATTTCTAAGTGACTTGCTCAGTTAAGCTTATTGTCCAGAATTTCGCCCAGATGTTTGACTTGTGTAGACTAGGGTGAGTTCACTTTTGAAGAGTTTTGGTAGTTGGAGCTCTGGTATTTTTTTTTTTGTTTGTGAAAAGGACGAGTTCCGTCTTTTTTGGGTTTACTGAGAGCTTGTGTTCAGCGCACTATTCTTCTACTAGTTCTAGGGCGGAACGAAGTAACATGCATAAGACGTTTTCTGCTGTACCATTATATATATATATATATATAATGTATGTATAGCCTCTTTCGTTTCGTCTCCTTAGCAGACTGTCCATGACTATGTTCCACAATAACGGTGGAAGGACTCCCCCTTATGAGTACTGTGTTTCTACATTTTAAAGAAAGAAAAGAAAGAAGAAGATCTTGTGTCGCAAGCACTTGTCGTAAGCTTCCTTTGATCTTTGATCAAAAACCGACTAAACCATGCTAAACAGCCCGTTCACACGCTTGTGTTTGTGGACACTTGTCGAGACTTGACAAACATGTAAACGTAGCATAATAAATTAAAGGCCCGCCTACGCAAACCACGCCTTTGCCTTTGAACCATATATTGGGAGGTACATCAGGCTAGTAATGTAAACTCATTTGGCGTTTAACAACACAAATCACTATCGAAAACAGCCAGAGGAATGAAGATACCAAGTACAATTGAAACACATATTATATTAGGTACCTAATACTAGTTGTCCCGAACTTTGTACCGCCTCTATTTTGTGAATCGGGTGCAATTGTGAATCTAAACCAATCTCGAATACACAGGAACACAAAAAAAAACATCTAAATCAGTCCAGCCGTTTAGAAGGAGTTCAGTCACACACACACAGAAGAATTTTATATAAATAGTACTAATAATGAACGATTGTATATCTACAGTAATTCAATAAAAAAAAAATAATTAAATATCAAGACTTATTTATCCTAGTAAGCCTTGTACTAATAATGAACGATTGTATATCTACCCTAATTCAATAAAAAAATATAATTAAGTATCAAGACTTATTTATCCTAGTAAGCCTTGCGTTACAATCTCTAAATTATAAGTAGGTAGGTATCTCATTGGTCATCAAATTACAGTAGGTACTCCATACCTACTAAAGTAATCTCGTTGAAAGGAAATCAATAGGTATGTACGTATCTAACATTCGCAATTTTACCAGTCCATTACGAAATCTTTTTTTATTATGTGCTTCATTGTATGACAGCTCTACAATTCGTGTTTTGTTAGATATGAGTATTACACGGCTACGGTTCGAATAGGTAAAACCTTTCATATACCTAAATATTAAACACCTATTTTTCTGCTAATCTCATTAGAGACTATCCAACTACGCAAGAGATTTAATAGTGCACAAGTGTACGCGCAGACACAAGCGCACTCTCTATTCCCTAACTCTCATAGTCTAATGGGACGAAAATTCGACACGACTGGAGGGAGATTAGGAGCAGGACCAACGGCTTAACGTGCTCTCCGAGGCTCGGAGGTGTATTACAATGTTCGAAAACGGTCACACATCTATGGCTCGACGGTGATAACGTTGCTTAACCTATATAGTTATATCTATCTGATCCGTCACCACTAAGTCAAGGTCCCCCCTGTATTAGATACATTTGGAGCAGTGGTGTAAAAAATCTAAAGAAACACTAGATATATGAAGCGGAATTTTAAATAAATATACTTATCTACTTAAATAAGATCAAAGCAGACTAATTAACTCGGTAAAGGATCGGCACCGTATAGCCTCGCCGTCACCTGCTCGTGAGCTTGTCACGAGGCAGATTACTTTACTGATCCGATTAGGGACTAGCCAACTTCGCAGGAGATATTATAGTATATAGGAGTTAATTAACCATCGGAAATTCTAACATTTTTTAATTAATGAATATGGAATAACTAATCGACGGTAGCCTAATGGCTAAGGCGACGGACTCGCAATCGCAAGGTAGCGGGTTCGTATCCTACCCATTATACTACCGACGTGAATCCACGCTTTTTTTTTTTGGAAATATTCCTGACGAACACCCCTACCAGCTGGAAGGAAAGGGTCCCGTGCAGCCGCCCTGCCCACTCCTCCAGGACCGGCCGGAGCGCCTCCACAGTTCGAACACCTGCTCGTGGAACCTCTAGCCGGCTCTGTCACCGGGCCATGATTGCCCGGTGGGCCTCACCGCGCCAAGCGCGTAGCTCGTTCGGCGAGCACTTCCGCCTCCAAATCTCACGAGGGTGTACCGGCCAATGCGCACGCCGCCTCTGCAGACACCGTGTGGTATCGGGGTATGGCCCTGACCGCCATGGTCCGCTGGGGTCTTCCTAAACGGACCCTATTCTGGGCGGTCAGGGACGCCAACCACACGAGTGCGCCGTACAAAGCCATTGACCGCACCACCCCCATCTCCCACTGGGCTCGCCCAAATTTGGCAACAGCCTCCCCAGTGCGGTCGCAGTGGCCTCGAGTTTAGGCGCCAAAAGACGGAAGTGCCACCGATGACAATATGAAGTATCTGGGCCCGGACCTGTTCGAGGACCGAGCCGACAACAATCCAGGCGCCAGCAGGTGGACCTAGATGGGACCCATGTAATAACAGGGCCTCCGTCTTGCAAGGCCCGTGATGACGGTGTCATCCGCATAGCAGATGACCCCTATCCCGGGGGGGAACCACACCGCAGGGCCCAGTCGTAGCCAATGGAGGGGCCCCAAGACGAGAGAGAGACGAAAGACGTCCCTGCGAATTACCTCACCCTATCGGTCCTCGTACAAGATCCTCCTACCTTCGAGGTAGTCTGCCACTAGCTGCCTCAGGTACGCGGGCACTCGGTGATACCGGAGCGCCTCTCTGATGCAGCTGAATTGCAGAGACCCGAAGGCGTTGGCGATATCAAGCAATATCGCCAACATTATTCCTCCACCGGTGACAACCTCCTCCGATGCGGCCCTCAGGCGCAGAGTCACCCCAATGGTCGAGCGCCCAGCATGAAAGCCATACTGGACGTAAACCCACTCCTAACACAAGGCATTGAGCTTAGCTGGAGGGGTTAACAAGATTGCTAGTAATGTGGGATTTGGTCCCAAAGTTAATAATGTCCAAATCCCACATTGCTAGTTATCTTCTAAGCCCGGGCAAATAATGTAATTTTAACAACATAAATAAGGCCTAGCGGCATTGAACTGCGGTAAAACGCGACTTTCACGAAGCCGTGCACTGTGGCGAAAAAAACGCAGGTTTTGTCATTCGAACTCCAGGGATCAGAATTTTTTTGGATATTACAAAATGAGCAAATCTTTTGATAATTTGTTAACAAATGTTGGTGTTTAAATTTACCACAACAATACAAATTGGAGAAAAAAATATTCTATAGTCTCTATGCGTTTTTTTCACCGCAGATGTGCGGTAGATTCATCGCAAATTCGTAACGAGAGGCAGACGATGATTTTACCACATGCGTTTATGTCAACCCAATGTGCGCACTTCTATGACACTCTATACTTCGCAATGCGCGCTGGGCCTAAGTAAAGATTTGACCAAAAATAGATATTCATACTGAAACATTAGTCATTCATTAGATCGACATTATAGTTTTGGATAAATACAACAGTCACTACGACAACAAGTTGTAGATACGTTGTTGTTCTTTTTGACCAAACGCCCAACTTTTAAACGACAAATTTATACAGTGGTACGTTAGTGGGAGAACAGGGGGCTTAGACAAGGTACATTTGTTCCGTGGCGAATTCGCTAACGCCTACAGGTAGGGACACGGTAAAAAGTATCGTTTTCGTTAAAGTATCGAATCAAAAGTATCGATACTACAAGGTATCGAGTACTTTTCTTCGGGCCTAATGTTATAACCAAAAAGGTTATCCTGAAGATTGTATCAAAACTGTAAATTTTTTAACTAATGGAATAAATTTGAACTTATTTGATTTTTTCGAGACCGTTTTTCCTTTTCGTGACCATAGCTACTATGATTTGACAATATGCTTGTAAAATATCTTACTAAGTGAGGCGACATGATAAACCCTAGGCACAATAGGGTATTTGATTAAAGTCAAATCAGCCTCTTTTTAAGAAACGTCAAAAACGATTCACTCCGTACAAATTTGTATGAAATGCTAGCATATGACGTCACGTTTTTTATGGTCAAATCATTTACTTTTAGTGCTTTCCTTTATGATTAAAAAATAATAAACAGGTTAAATTATAGATGAACATATTTTTTCAAAACACTTATTGAAATATTTTTACATGATTAGTATAAAATATCCTTTTTTAACGTCGGTTAAAATAAATAAAAATTTACAAAATTAAAAATACATATTTATATTTAAACTATTTTATTTATTTATCACTTTAGGCACTCATAATTATAGTTCCTATCCCTACTAATTATTACTTAAGATCGATAAACAGTACATAATAATTGTGAGTACATTTAGTACTCCATACCATGCACAAAGTATCGATACTTTTTTCGCGTCCCTACCCACAAGCGGTTGATTCCAAACGATTGTTTGCAAAAAAATTAAAAAATGTCTATGGTCTCCACCGCAAACGTCAAATTCTTAAAGAAACCGCCATTTTATTTCGTTTTCTACATGGTCTCACCGTTCGCTAGATTAGCGATCGATCGAATGGAAAAAATAAGCCAAGATACTGTCAATAGTGCAGCTTATAGCTACGCATCCATCGACTTGGATTGACCACGTGACATATTTAAATTCCATACATTATGTATCTACTTTTCCATTAACGACATCGCTATTCGAATGTGACTTTGTCTAGACCCACAGATGTTAAACATATCGAATGGGTGAATGTAGACAGTTGATTACGAACCCAAATATACAAAATGCATAGTTTAACGAAAGCATCCGCCACTACGATCCTGTACCAATTAAGAGGGTATCAAAAGTTATTACTAACCAGCGGATTTTTTAGTATTTTTTAGTTTTAATGCTTGCATAATTAAATGGTACCCATGTCCTACAATTTGAATGGTCGGTTTTTCCAGTCCTACGCCTGGAAGTTGTAGTATGTACAATGTTTCAAAATCACTAATATTGGGCTGAATTCTCGTCAACAGCTTTGTTTTGATGAGACGCCCAAAACGAAGTCTACGACACATTTATGCAGTGGTCGTTTAATGTAGAAAACATATGATAAACATGTCGAATGGGTGAAGGTACAACGTTAATTACTAGCAACTATTTCTTTACTTCGATCATTAGGTAATTTCAAATTTTACTTAAAGAAACTGTCGTACCAACAAAAGTAATGGTTTAACGAAAGTGTCTCGCTAATATCTTGTACCACCATAGCGCTAAGACTGCTCATCGATAAAGGCCGATCTTATGCGACGTTGGCTACATCTCTGTGCCCTTAACACAAGTTGAATCTTACTTAGGGTACCAGATTTCAACGAATGGTTGTACTCATAATATAACTCTATACAAATGTAACAACTAGATTGTAAACTATGCCAATAAACATTATTATTATTATTATCTATTCACATGCAGTAAATCTTAGTACATATTTACCGACATTCATTGTTAGGTAAATGTATGTTTTGAATATAGTATAATTTGTTTAGAATTTAGAATAGGTATTATGGTTTTAACAATGGCGGTGAAGAGTACCTACTTATTTTTTAGTTACGGCAGTATCAAGGAAAAATACCAAAAAATATACAGGTTGTTCCAAAACTGTGCAAGGACTATTAAAACGCCTTACGATCAATAGGTCTAAGTAGCAAAACGTCTAACTACTCTAAACGTCTAATTAGCAATACGTCCAACTCGCAAATCGCCTTTGTAGCAAAACGTCTAACTATTGAAATGTCTATGTAGCAAAACGTCTAATTAGCAAATCGTCTAAAAAAATACGAGTACAGTTGCAAACATATTTTATTTAAAAAAAATGCATAAGTATTTTTTTTTTAAACTGTTTATGAATTCAGGATCCGCTTAATATGTCCAACATTTTTCAAAAATTCCATCGGATTAATTTTTTTTCCTGTTAACTTTTTTAGCTCTCTTTTGTATTTTTCATTGAATAACATATCAATTTTTTTCCGTTTGTTGCCTTCAAACATAACATTTTTAAATTTGCGGTCTTGCCAACGGGCTTCTTTCCTCAGAGCTTGAATGAAAAGCAGTAGGGTTGGTTTTGGTTTTATAAACGTATTTAACCGCCTATGCCAACCTTCTAGTGCATTGTTTGTTCGAAAGTTATCAATTTATGAACAGCTAATTATATCTGCAAGAGATAGCAACCACTGTTTTTCAAAATAAGCTATAAAAGTCATCATGTCTTTGCTTTCTATGGCACTTTCAATAATGGCAGTCCAACATTCAGTAATATATTCTGAAGGTAGCAAAGGAATGTTGGAACACACTCTGATGGCTTCTCTACTCTCTCGGTTTTCTGTTAGACTCAATGCTGATGGTCTTTTCCAAACAGCTTTGTTGAAGTGATAGTAACAGCCGGCTATTTTTGAGTGTGGAAACTCATTTTTTATGGCATTAATGAGAGCTAATTCGTAGTCACACTTAATAGTTGTCATTTCTATTTGACAATGCTCTTTAATAAGCTGAAATAAGCGTTCATAAGTTGCCTGCTTTTTATCCGGAAGTAACGCATAAACTATACCCATTACACTAGTTGTATCATCACAACTATTTAAATCAATGTGTATAGATAATAATTCGTAAAATGGCTTAGGTACAGCCTTAAAAGTTGCATCAATAAAATATAACTTATTTTTCATTGTACTCATGCATTTTCTACTCACAGGTGTTGTAAATATTAATATTTTATTGTTCTCATACCCATCTTCACATACAAGGAATTCATCAGCCAAAATTTTAGGAATACTAATTTCGTTCAAGTTTTGGAACACAGTTTTAGGAACATTCAAAAAACTGCGCCGAGCTCTAAATAAAGTGTCTTTTTTTGAATTAAAATTTGGAACCTGATCAATTTTATCACTTTTTACAAATTCCTTTTCAAAAATTTTCTGAACTGGTTTCGCTTTTTCACATACAATTTTTTTGCATTTATCCATCACTTGGTCAATTTCATTTTTTTCCAAATTAGCTTTGCAACTGTGTTCTTTCAACTGACGTAGTACTCTATCTTCATCTTTATTGATTGTGATAGAAGCACTACATTCATCGCGCTTAGCACACCTCCAAAGCGTTGACCCGCCTTTATTAGTCACATTCAAATTGAAACGATAACCATTCAACAGTAGCACTCGTTTTTTTTTTTGACTTGGTATAAAAACAAACTCTCGATTCGGGTTCATTTTAAGCTAGGTGATTCTAGTTCCTCAATCAGGAAATAAATAATTAAGTTTGTATGTATGTAATGTGGCGATTAATCATCAAAGAAAATTTTATCCTCATGACAACTACAATGTCATAATTAAAATAGGTAGGTACTCGTAAATGGCCAGTACTATTAAGAAGAATTTAAAATAAACCTATGAAACCTACTTGCCTATTTAAATCTGAAGAAAATATATTGGCGTAAAAACAGATCTTAATATTTTTATACTCAAGTGTACAGGCGTTATGAGAATTAGACGATTTGCTAATTAGACGTTTTGCTACATAGACATTTCAATAGTTAGACGTTTTGCTACAAAGGCGATTTGCGAGTTGGACGTATTGCTAATTAGACGTTTAGAGTAGTTAGACGTTTTGCTACTTAGACCTATTGATTGTAAGGCATTAAAACTACTATAACTATGGAAGGAAAGAACCTTAAATATTTCGGTTTTAAAAATAATTCGTGTTGTATTCCAAGATTTTAAATAATCGCTTGTTTCAACTGGGAATCGAACCCACAAAATGTGAAAAAGCTCCAACCTGTATTTTTACGACTCCAATAAAAACTGTCTAACATAAGGTTATTTTTTCTTAATAGCAATAGCAATATGAAATTTAACATTTCACAAAGTACAATCTGTGTACCTAATCACAATGCTGCGCCCAACCAGAGTCGTAACCTGCCTTAGACGGGACAGGTATCAAAATTTGTAGGAGGGCCAATGCCGATGGCACGAGGGAGGTGTAGCCATTGCTATTATCATATATTACGGCTGATACTATATCGATAGATTCGATCACTTCACTCTTCACTAAGATTATGAAAGCGAATGTTTGTAAGTGTGTGAGTGTGTATGTTTGTTACTTCTTAACATCTAAACGGCTAGAGCGATTTTAATAAAATTTGGTATGGGGTTAGCTGAAACCGCGGGTAACACCGCATGGCACAGCTAGTTGTATATATGCCGTGCTTAACTATTGTATATATTTGTAGCATGTTTGTGCTTTCTCTAACAACTGGCGTTATAATTTCAAGTAACAAATTGAATTTAGACGTACTAATAGAAACATTTATCATACTAATATTAGCAAATCAACAAACAGCAATATTATAAAATTACGAATTTGTTTACCACACACTGAGTATTTGTATTTGTTCTCAATATCTCTTTAAGTTTTTATAATATAATATAAATGGCATATTTTAATAAAATAATACGTTTTGCTTAATTTCAAATTCGCTCTCTTTTTGAGCGTTTAAAAATGATTTTTACTATTTTTGTTAAATTTATAGTTTTGATATCTGGCCAAGTTATAGGACTATGCTTACATTTTCTATAAAGAATATACTTAGAGCAATAATAACAATATTTTTCTTGTAGGACTAGCTATTTATACCCACTTTTTTGTAGGAGCAGATTGATATTTATTCACGGTTTATTTTTGTCCTACAGTCAGTAATAAAAAATATATATCGTAGAACTAACAACTCCCAGGTGCAGGACTGGAAAAGCAAACCATTCAAATTGTAGGACAGAGCAACCATTTAATTATGCAAGCATTTATCTAAAGAATACTAAAAACTCCGCTGGTTAGTGATAACGTCCGCTTTCGGTACACCATTCATTTTGAAGGATGATAGTTTTTTCGTATATATTTCTTCATTACCATGATTGAAGTAAAACAAATGTGGTTCGTGAGTGCTTTCTACATGTACTCATGCGGCAGGTCTAACAACTTATCTCCCACTAACGCACCACCTGTTTAAATTTTTCGTATAAATAAAGTTGGGCGTCTCGCTAAAACGAATCTATTATAATACCAGCTTTTTACAATTCCAGCTTAGTATCTATGACTTGAAAATTTGTTCTAGGGATCCAGTACCACGAATTTGACCACCTACCTTACCTACCTACGTTTTAGAAAAGTTTATATCTTAACTTTCGTGGAAATTGCACTGTACACAGTTACGTGGTACCTACAATGTTGTCGTGGCAATAATAATGTTAGTGGTAGGCAGGGCCGAATTTAGGGTGGCTACTGCCCTGGGGCTTCCACAATAGAAAGGCCCTACGCTTATATATAAAAAATCTTTATTAAATTATATTTGTTCACTTCAATTCGTAAAACATCGATATATCAAAAACAGAGCCGGCACCTAAAGTAAAGGCTAAATTAATTTGCCTCGCGGTAATTGAAAAATCATTGACATGAATTCATCGATAACTCATACACCGTCAATTCCCAACAGTTTTATTCACGTTATTTTGTTATTCAACTGGCAATTATCTACTAAAGAATATTATTAAATGCTGCACTATATTTCAATAAATACATTTAAACAGAAGGAATACCATTTAAAACTGCGTAAAACCATTAAAAACTTATAGAATATACCTATGAGACAATTAGTTGACAGTTCCTTTCAGACACACAGACAGGAATAATAGCACGTCTATTTTTAAAATGTCACATTACATAATCTGACATGATAACATTTCTATCTCATTGTGCGATTATTTCCCTTTATTCGAGTAAAGAGAACCAAAGTGAGCCAAGGGTGGGAAGAACGTTTTTCTGACAGAAACAACATTGTATATTCAGGGACATTAATTGGGATATAATGAGATAGATTTATAAAAAAATTAGATTCATCCATCTATGACGCTTTAGTAATTGATTTGAAAATTAATTTGAAACCATTGTCTATCATCTTGAAATAAAAACTTTTTCGAGTGTGATTGATGTAGAGTTTATATTTCAAGGTTCCACCTATTGCTTTAGTTATTAATCTTAGTGATTTGAGTAAGTCCTTATTAATAAACTAAAAACATTGACATGTTGTTAAACTATAATAACAAGTTTGCTGGAACCGATAGCTTGAGCTGAATCAAGGATAAGTAACGCCATTAATGTTTCTTGATTCAGTTCAAGCAAAATTTGACTTTAACGTAACGAACATTTTCATTCCGCTACTGCACTGACAAATAAAACAATAAAGTCTTTTTTACATGTTTCTGTTTCAATCCGGTGCCGGGTAGTCGGCGACCGGGTAGGTACCCGGCGCGATATGTATGGCGATGTACGGTAGCTTTCAAACGTTCCGGCGTCCGTCCATTCCGGTCACTATACATTGGCCGTACCCGGTGCTGGATTGAAACGGGAACGTGTGAAAAGGACTTAATACTAAACAAAAACGTTTGTGTGTAGAAATTCCCGTAGCTTTTCGGTATTTTTTTAGATTATAACAGTTTTTAACATGGATAACAACTGTATAAGTAGTATTTACAATTAATGAATTTGTTATTTTTAATTTGGAAAATAACTAGGGGCCTCCCGCCCCTTTGGTGCCCCTGCCTCCACGCCTCTAAATCCGGCCCTGGTAGTAGGTCGAATTTAATGAGGTTTGAAGCAAAGTGGCGTGCACCGACAGAGTTTCAGTCGCTCTGCCGCTCCCTTGCGCCCGGATACCATTCTTATCTAAACAACCGCCCTAGAATGTTGAATAAACCTTAGCTTGACAGTAGATACTAAAGACATAAGTTTTGTGAACATGTGTTGCGGTACTAAAAGTTTCTTCCATACGCCGCAATGTGGGGCAAAGACCCAATGTTTGCTAAGGATCTTGACTGTTCGTCCGTGACCTTCGGTACAGTTTGCACAGTAGTTTTGTATACTCAGATATGAATGCGCGATGGTTAATATTGTAACGTTTAGCTTTATTTTTTATTTTTTTTTATAGTAGGTAGGTACCTACCTACTATAATAAAATAAAAACATAGGTAAAGTAACTAAGTAGATTAACTTTAATTATATAAGTTTTTAAAATAATATAAACCTTCCTCTTCAATCACTCTATCTATTAAAAAAACCGCATCAAAATCCGTTGCGTAGTTTTAAAGATTTAAGCATACATAGGGATATAGGGACAGAGAAAGCGACTTTGTTTTATACTATGTAGTGATACGTAATACATAATTTAAGCGGCGGCAGCCTAATGGCTAAGGCATCGGTCAATCGTAAGGTCGTGGGTTCGAATCCTGCCCATTATACTACCGACGTGAACCTTCTCCTAACACAAGCCATTGAGCTTAGCTAGAGGGGTTAACAGGATTGCTAGTAATGTGGGACCAAAATCCCACATTGCTAGTTTACTTAAAAAAAAAATACTGGCTTTTACTTCATATATTACTTAGTTGCTATTATTGAGCTATTAGAAGTGTACCAAGTAGTTGTTAGGTATTTTAAATCAGAACTGTGTTATTTTTCGTGTTCATATAATCATGTTGTCTTGTATTAAATAATTGACTGGCCTGTTGGTCTAGTGGTTAGTGACCCTGACTAAGCCGGGTTCGATTACCACCCAGGATAAAGCTTTTCGTGATGAGCACGATGATTTATTCTGGATCTGGGTGTAATTTACCTATAATATGTATGTATTTAGAAATATTTATATATGTTTATCGGGTGTCTGGTTGCCATATTACAAGCTCTGCTTAGTTTGGGATCAGATGACGTTATGTGAGTTGTGCCAAGATAATATAAGATAATATAAGATAATATAAGAAAAAATAATTAATGGACATCCACACCCTTCCACTGATACTACCCCACCCCGTAACCGGCAGTAATAACGAACTCAATTATTCTCCTTTGACTTTTTAACAAGATAAAACATATTCCTTTAACACAGTACCTACAATGAAAAAAAATACATAACATTTATAACAAAATGCACTTGTTTTTATAATACTTGGTTTTAACCCCCATCATACCCTTTTTAGAATTTATGTTTTCTATTACACCGTCATATTTATGAAGTGATAACTCTGATGTACAAAATTTCAAAATTCATAATTAAAATTCAAAATTCTTTATTCTCTTAGGATGCAAAACAATACTTGTGATACGTTGGGATTCTATATGTACATGTAATGCCAAGTTCGCAAACAATATGTAAAGCCGGAGAAAAGAACTGGCAATAAAAATTCGCGGCCATTTTTTTTCAATCTTCGCATTTTTACAATGTTTGAATGTTTATTATATTAGGGTTAAGGTGCTGCCATTTATACTATACACCACGTAAGGACTGATGCTAATTAGGATAATAAAAAGTTGAAACACAAGATAAAATAAAATCAGCCTATCAGGTATAACATTGTAGGAGCATCCACTTACAAAAACTATATGTGCATAATTATTGGCCTATCTACTGGTAACGAATTATTAACCATAAGTAAACTTTAAACTCGACAACCGGAATTCAGGACTGATTTTCACCTATATCACCGGGTTCGTAATGAAATAATCTTCATTTTAACTTAACTTTAATTCATTAACCAGACCATTGCAAGTTATTAGTACCGATTTACCTGTTTATACCTGCCTACCCAAGAGTTGTAACGGGAAAAAAAAATCAACCTAGCGTTTGCCGTTTAAAAGAAGCTAGAATACCTATTCTTTAGGTTTCCTTCATGCTTTCGATTGGTATGGAATTTGTACACTCACCAAACCAGTGAAATGACTAAAAAAAAAATTGTTAATTATTTTTTTAAACATTTTACTGGTTTGGTTTGGTGTTCGACTGGCCTGTTGGCCTAGTGGTTAGTAACCCTGACTGCTAAGCCTTAGGTCGTGGGTTTGATCCCCACCCAGGATAAAAGTTTCTGTGATGAGCACGATGATTTATTCTGTGTCTGGGTGTTATTAATCTATAATATGTATGTATTTAGAAATATATAAGTATGTTTATCAGTTGTCTAATTACCATAGTACAAGCTCTGCTTAGTTTGGGATCAGATGAGGTTGTGTGAGTAGTCCCAGATATTATTAGATATTATTATAATCATATTCTTTACTACAATTTTTTAGTCATCCCATTTGCAATATATTTATTAATATATTTAATTTGATATAAAATACATTTGATCCGTTAAACAGTTCGATGATAGTCGTTTGTAAACTGGGATCTTAGCATATTAGTGAATATGTGTATGCGCAGACACAATCGCACTCTCTATTCCCTCAGTCTTAGTCCGATGGGACGGAAATCACGACCGGAGAGAGATTAGGCGCGGGAACGACGGCTAAACGTGCGCACCGAGGCACGAAGGGGTATGACAATGTTCGAAAACGGTCACCCATCTATAAACCGTGATAACGCTGCTTAACCTCGCAGATCTCTCGATTTGCTGCGCAAAAGTTAAGAGGCAATTCGCATTTACATGTCAGTAATCTGTATTTTTAAGCGCTTAATTATCCATGTTATAAAAAACCTTTACACTATCAAATACATGTTAAAAATAGACCAATCTTTAATATTGACAGTCAATGTACCACATTTACAAATATTGCTTTGTTTCTTTTGTAATGATCAATTTCCTACATTCCGTTTTAAGAAAAGTACGTGAGTAGCTATTATCAAAGCTATTCTTTCATTAAACATCTTTAAACATACTCTAAAAAAAATACGTGACTAACTATTTTCAAAGCTATTCTTTCATTAAACCTCTTTAAACATACTCTAAAAAAATCCCAAAACATCAGATATATAAATTTGTTGACACATAATGTACCACATTATGCGAAAATCATTACATTAAAACAGCAGTCCATTTTGCGAAAAAAGTCACCATATTATATAAAACGTATTTACAAATAAAATGAAATTTAAAAATACGCTTGACCTTCAAATATTCAAATTATGCTATTTTATTTATTATTATCTTATTTATTTAGACCTTATTCAGGCTTAAGAACATAATTATTATCAATCCGAAATTCAATAAATTACGATACACAAACGTCATTCCATACAATTATGTCAAATCTACGAAATGACTCCTAACAAGAAAGCTATTAGCGCCTAAAAGATGTCCATTACAACTATTATAGACCTAGATACTGTATTGGAATTACTTGGCCAAGTGGAGATACTTCAGTGATATAATGTTATTAGAAATACTTGTTTATGGCGGCAAGCATGATGTCCAAGCTTTATAACTCTTAATTACAACTTTAGGAGCTATTAATGTGCTAACTCTCGCTCTTTAAGTACTATGTGACGAATAACACGGTTATTTGGAACCCAAACCATTTAAATTGACGCTATTAAATAAAAATCTATATATACCGACTGGCTGAGTGACTGTCATATCAAAAGCAGGGCCTAAACTATAAGGGTTACAAGTACAAAGTTCCTTTTATAACGTAGGGAAGCACTAAGAAAAGATTTCGTAAAACTAACCCCCTAGTGAGATAAAACGGTGGTGCAAAGTTAAAATAATTTGGTAACAATCTCGTATAATATAATAATAATAATAATAATAAGCCCCCTAAATCCCTACCTTACGTCCGAGCCGAACACCAGGCCACGTGGGGGGCGGACACGTGTACAAATGAAACTTACACGGCAAACAAGGCAAAGGTACCCTTTTAAATGGAGAATGAATAATAGAGTTTACAATTTGAGGCCGCTTCCCGGAGGTCGTCGGGGCGCATCTGGAGCCGACGCTGGATGCCACAGCATGCGAACCGTTGGCGACGGGGGACTGAACAGGCGGGTTCCCCTCGAACAATATGCCACAGCCGAAGTCATCATCAAACCCATTGAATCACCAACACATTCATCATCATCAAATCTTTTCACATCTCCCATCTCATCCCCCAACCCGCTTCGACGCTATTCATTATCATCATCGTCGTCATCATTATCATTGCCATCATCTTCAAAGACAGTAGATGTTGTCCAAGAGGCGAACGCCACTATTAATGGACCCATTACTGCCAAATCACGCGCTAGAAGAAAATGGACCGTTGATATGAACAAGTTCATTTGGCGCTCATATCTCATCGCCAGTAAACTAGAGACCCAAACACGAGGTTACTTAGATACATTACACAACGCCTTTACTACTAAATTCCCCGAAATGAACGCATCCAAGCAAAGTGTAGGAGATCAACGCAGGACCATAGTCAAGAATAGATTACTACCCTTAAGCACTCTTAATGATATAAGAAATGAAGTAGCCACTTACTTAGAACAACATGAACAACCATTGCCTATACTCATTCAAACATCATCGAGAATGAGATGGTCCAATGAAATAAACGAGACTATTCTCCGTATTTATTTTGAAATAACTGAACTGGAAACCAATCTGACAGCCAATAGACAAAAACTACACGAAAAATTTATACAAACCTACCCACACTTATCACATATATCTGAGCAAAGAGTATCCGATCAAAGAAGATCAATAGTAAACAATAAAATGGTCACAGAAGCTAGGATAAACCAAATTAGGCAAGAAGTAGAAACACAACTTAGAATAACACAAACTATAAATAGAAGTGAGACACACAATAACCTTGAACATATTACTACAACCCCCACAAACTCTGAACAAGGACTAGATTTAATATTGCCCAGTGAAACTACACACATAAAGTCTCATGAATCGCAACATAACTCTAATGTGCCCCAGAGTATCATAGACTGTATAGAAATTGATCGACAATTTTATTCAGCATTAGACACATTCAAAACCTCTGAACCGACTTCAAGGCCATATTTACCTAGACAAAGACCATCAAGAAAACTAGCTCTAATAGTTCAATATGTGAACAAAAATATTTTACCCAACTTATTAAATACAGATCAAGATTTTGCAACCTTTCAGACAATTGTTTACTCAGCAGCATATACAGTAGTTATATGTAATGGAACTAAAATAAACTCTATTAGAACAACCCCAAAGGATTTTAAGCCATCGTGGCAAAGACGACTTGAAACAAAAATAGAAAAATATAGATCTGAAATAGCCCGGTTAACACAATACATACATGGTAATCGAAGCAATAAAATTGTAGCTGCCGTAGAAACAATCAAAGTCAAGTACCAAATACATGCACAATATGATAATATCAATACAGAATTAGAACACTTTCTGGACACGTTAAAACAGAAATTAAATGCAGCAGCTAGTAGATTAAAGAGATACCTTATATGTACAAACCGAAAGAGACAGAATAAACAGTTCAATAACACAGAAAAGGCTTTTTACAGAAGCCTTACATCAACTCATCAAAATCTAAATATACAGAAGCAAAGGTTACCAACATCTGATAGTCTGCATCAATTTTGGTCTGGTATCTGGGAGAACCCTGTTCAACACAACGCAAGTTCAGAATGGACACACATCATTAACAGCAGTACAAGCCACATCCCTAACATGGAATTCGAACACATACAAATAGAGACATTTATAAACGTTATCAAACATACTCACAATTGGAAATCACCCGGGACCGATAACATACACAATTACTGGTATAAACAATTCACTTCTATTCATTCCTATTTACTTAAACATCTTAATACATTCGTTAAATTACCACATACGATACCTGACTATATAACACATGGACAAACCTATTTGCTACCAAAAGACACCAATACAGAAGATCCATCTAAGTATCGACCCATAACTTGCCTTCAGAATATATACAAAATCCTCACCGCTTGCATAAGTGAAACAATCTACGCTTATTTAATAGAACACAACATTCTTGCAGAGCAACAAAAAGGCTGCAGGAAGAACAGCCAAGGTTGCAAAGAACAACTCATAATAGATGCAGTAACTATTAACGAAGCATTCAGTAAGAAAAAAGACATTCACACTATGTTTATAGATTACCGGAAGGCTTTCGATTCTGTCCCTCATAGTTGGCTTCTCCATGCACTCCAAATATATAAAATTAACCCAATAATAATAACATTTTTAGAATCTTGTATGCAAAACTGGAAAACTGTACTAAAACTAAAACTAAATTCATCAACAATAACTACTGAGCCGATCCGTATATTGCGAGGCATATTCCAAGGAGATGCACTCAGCCCACTGTGGTTTTGCTTAGCGCTCAATCCACTTTCTTACCTTCTCAACAATAGCAATACTGGATACAATTTAACCACTACTGACAATCGATTCACACTTACACATCTATTATACATGGATGATATAAAACTGTATGCTAGTAATAAAGAAGACCTCTTTCAACTCGCAGATATTACACAACAGTTTTCTAAAGATATTTGTATGGAATTGGGCGTAGATAAGTGTAAAACTTTATCGGTTACTAAAGGCAGAATAGAATACAATAGATACGCGTTAGATACTGGGGAGAATATTGAACCAATGGACGACTATAGTACATACAAATATCTAGGCTTTAAGCAATCAAGGAAAATCCTCTTAAAGGACACCAAAACAGAACTAAGACAAAAGTTTAAACACCGATTAAATCTTATATTAAAATCTCATTTAAATTCTAAGAACACAATCAAAGCTATCAACACTTTTGCTATTCCCATACTTACGTACTCTTTTGGAATTATTAACTGGACACAAACAGATCTTAAAAATTTACAACGAACAATTAACACCCACATGACAAAACATAGAAAACACCATCCGAAATCATCAGTAGAGCGACTCACACTGCCACGTCATGAAGGTGGCAGAGGTTTAATAGATGTTCAAAACCTGCACAATAGACAAATAACTACACTTAGAAATTACTTTTACACTAAATCACAGCACTCCTCGCTCCACAAACAGATCATAGACATAGATAATAAACTCACTCCTCTTAATTTAAAAGACACCAACACAAAACACAACCAAACTCTTAATACCATAGAACAAAAAATGAGCAGATGGATTGGAAAATCCCTTCACGGAAGACACCGAACCGACCTTTGCCAAAATCACGTCGACAAAGAAATGTCGAACGAATGGCTTAAAAAAGGGGAACTGTTTCCGGAAACAGAAGGGTTTATACTTGCTATTCAAGATCAGATAATTATAACTAGAAATTACAAAAAATTCATTATAAAAGACCAAAACCAAACAACAGATTTATGTAGACACTGCAACTCAGCATCAGAAACCATCCAACACATAACAGGCGCCTGTAAATCTCTTGTGCAGTCAGACTACAAACATCGTCATGACCAAGTTGCATCAATAGTCCACCAACACTTAGCACACTTCTATAACTTTATACATAAAAAGAATTCATATTACAAGTACAAACCGGACACAATTTTAGAAAACAGGTACTGCAAAATTTACTGGGATCGCACAATCATTACAGACAAAACAATTCATTATAATAGACCAGATATAACAGTACATGACAAAAGCAAAAACACAGTATATATTATAGACATAGCCATCCCGAATAGCCACAATCTCCAAACAACGATCTCAAACAAACTCTCAAAATACCAAGACCTAGCCATAGAATTGAAAACTCAATGGAAAGCAAGTATTATTCATATAGTGCCAATAGTTCTGTCCTCCACAGGTATAGTACCCAAAAGTCTCACACAAAGTTTGGATATCCTACACATGCCCACACATTCGTTACACCTATTACAAAAAGCCGTCATTCTGAACACCTGCCGCATCACCCGCAAGTTTCTTACATCCTCATCACTAACATCAACCTGTTCTATTTAACGTGTCACGCTTGGCCTAGGCCCGCATGACATGTAAACTACCTCTCCAAAAGAGAGAGAGATAAAAAAAAGAAACATAATAATAATATCTAGGGACAACTCACACAACGCTATCTGATCCCAAACTAAGCAGAGCTTGTACTATGGAAACCAGACAACTGATAAACATACTTATATATTTCTAAATACATACATATTATAGATAAATAACACCCAGACACAGAATAAACCATCGTGCTCATCACACAAAGTTTTATCCTGAGTAGGGATCCAACCCACGACCTCTTGCGTAGCAGTCAAATCGTATCCACGAGGGTGAAGCCGCGGGCATAAGCTAGTATTCTTTAAAATTTTAAATATTATTTACTTATTCATATTTTCCAAAAAAATATCTATAGGCAGCACTACTAGACATATAATTAAAATGAATAAATTACAGGAGCAGTATTATTTTCTTCGTAAGTAATATTTGATACATATTTTCATAAGACATGTTACTAGAAGCGCATTAGAGCTCATTAGAGTGGATTTTATAACTTATTTATTACTTTAGGTTGCGGTTGTTTCTAGCTCATAATACACTTTAAAGTGGTAAATACCGCTACAGTAGCACTCTCGTAACTCTAAAATGAATACCACTTATGTACCTAGTTGTACTTGTATAAGAATTCGTACGGAGACTCGACCAGTCTAAACATTAAAATGGTTTTGTGAAACTGTATGTTTTTTAGGGTTCCGTAGCCAAAATAGCAAAAACGGAACCCTTACAGTTTCCTAATGTCTGTCTGTCTGTCCGTCCGTATGTCACAGGCATTTTACTCAAAGACTACTCGATGAATCTTGATGAAATTTGGTGATTAGGTGTCTTGTACTAGTTTGTTAGCTATATAATAATAATAAATATTTTTAGGGGGGGGCACTCCATACATGTAACTGAAGTTGAAAAAGCACACGTCAACGCACATCAGCATCGTCAGGTTTTAAAAACATTTTGAGGTTTCAAATGAATTTATTCGATTAAGTGAATATTTCTGGAAATAATCGTTCCGAAAGTTGCATAAATCGTGTCCCCGTGTGTTGCATAGATGTTAACTTTTGAACCCTGAAA
Source organism: Herminia tarsipennalis (assembly GCA_945859575.2). Taxonomy (NCBI): domain Eukaryota; kingdom Metazoa; phylum Arthropoda; class Insecta; order Lepidoptera; family Erebidae; genus Herminia; species Herminia tarsipennalis. The sequence continues at coordinate 25,422,733 of OX243831.2, read as the reverse complement.
CCAAAATAAATGAAAAAAAAAAACAGAAAGATAGCGCTTAATAAATACTTTAAACTAAAATTACTTTGAATAAGATCGGATATACCGTCATTGAGTTATTGGCGAAAAACTGCGTTTCTTAACAAAAGGTCGTAAGTGCCATGAACATACGCTCTTCTGCCGATACGTTTGTTCGAGGCTGCATTGAGCATGGTCCGACAAGCTCTTGCCCGCTTTTTCTGTAACTTGTGTTTAATAATAATAATAAATAAATCGTAATTAATATCGCTACTGAATAACTCCTGAATCTCTTTGAATCTTTAGCGCTTAAATCGTGGGCGCAATCAGGGCTACAAGCAGGGGCGCGGATCCAGAACTTTGTTCAGGTGGGAACAACAAGTGACCCAATTGGTCAAGTGTGAGACGTACGCATGACGGGAGGGGGGGAGCATTTTATTTACTATCGGTACACCGGCCACCACCGTAGACGTAGGCGGCAATTGCCTATTATAACACAACGGTACACTGTAAAAATTCTCAAAATTAACCAAAAAAAGGTCTTCCAGTCGAGTCTACAATCTCTCCCGCCTCCTCTCCGCCCGCTCTCCTAGCAAATTAGAATAGAATAGAATATAATTTATTATGTCAAATATGGTAGGTACATAGATGATAAGACAATATATTTGTTCCACACATTTGGCTGTTATACAGGGTGCAACAGGTGACTTTAAATATAAATTATCGTATTAAGTGTATTAAATTACAATATATCAAATTTTATTAAAATATTTCGTAAATTTATTTAATTTCTTATGAAACGCATGTTACATACCTATACCTGTACCTATACTCCGAGTACGTTCGAAATTTAATTTAAGAATTCTTCAATAGAATAAAAGCATTCCTGTAACAACCATCCGCGTGAGGTACTACAAAATTGATTACGTCTCCGTAATCAATTTTGTAGTACCTTACGCGGAGGAGGGTTAAAGATTATGGTATTGAGTTGTAAACTAAAAGAGCCGCAGCTTTTTCTGAAGACTTCTGATTTAGGCGCTGATATTACAAAATCTAACTGATTGACTTTTCTTTTGTTTGTATTGTTGGTGCGTTCAATTTACTATTATTTTCCAAACTTAGCGATTTCTAATATATACAGAGTGACTCTTAATATACTAATAACCTCCTGCTCTTGGCTTATTTACATTACACAAAATAACTTCTACTAGTTTTTAAAAAAATACTCCTACTTTTGTCACACAACCATTAACCACACATCTGAGAGACCCTGGAGTAAAATCGACGTTTATTTGTCAGGTTGAGAGCCTAAACCTCACCATAATCAATAATTTCACTCCAGTAAATAACCTGTAGGTTATTAGGGTTAATTTAATAAATATTTTCCTACACGGATATTACAAAGTTACTTAGTGTTATTTAAAGAAGCCAAGTATTAATATATTAAAACAACCCGTATAGACTTGAAACTGTTAAAGGGTTGTGCTACTTAAATACTGGCAAGAATCACAGGAATCTAGATTGAATATGGCATGGATACATTTTATTTTGAGCAATTAATAATCTCGATATTTCTGTAGAATTGTCTCAGACTATACCGTATCGGATTACGGATCACACATATGCATAGTACACAGTTAAGGGAGTTTACCTAGATGTAATATCTTTTACATTTTATAAGGCGAATGCTATCTTTGTGCAGACTTTGTTGATATCTTCCTTCCATGTAAAATGCTTCATAGAATGTTAGGTTACGCCTTTATGAAATCTTAGGTTCTTGTGAGTCTACCCGTGACCACGGGAAAACGAAACGAAACGTCGGGCAATAAACAAAGGTATTTAGCCTTAAAATAAAATATTTACGCGGTTAAGACTCGTAGCTTATAAAATTCTATAATGTTCTTAAAACTGTCTTAAACAGCTCATTAAGCACTTATCCTTAATAACAAAAATTAGTTGGGCTCTTACCTACCTAATTATATAACGTGTGAAAACAACGAAAAGTGTATGGTACGAGTCTGAGTCCTTATAGCAAATTCGGACTGTTTTTTTTCGGGTCTCGTAATATAGCCTAGACTAAATATATACTTTGTACTGAGCCTACATACCTTTGAGTTAGGTCATCAGTGAATCTCTCTTATTGATATAATCAAGGCATGAACAAATATTGCACAAATGTAACCTGATTTGCGTAGGTAAAGTTTTCAGAGCTGCGAACCATAGAGACTGGTGGCTGTAGTGTGTTGGCAAATTGAATAACTTTAGCAGGTAGTATGACTATTCAATAAAATTTCATACATACCTGAAATTAAATGAGAGTTTGCGAGGACGGACGTGCCCTCTGCGCGTCCATCCCCGCAAACTCCGGAACGCAAATGAATAAGGATCAAACTATAGTTTGATCAACGTAACTCGACCGGATTAAAGTTAGGTTCATATCACTTTCGCGCATGTCATAGACGCAGCACCAAACTGACGGTTTCCATGCTGTCATTCGCAAGAAAATTGCCTCATTAGTGCACAGAACGCGGGTCAGTGACAACAGCATTCTACAAACTATAGCGGAGAGTATCAACTCTTCTTTTATAACGTCGCTTATTACTAACATTATTTGAATTATTTACTAACATTAGATATAAGCATTTTACTAACAATATGGATCTATGTTATCTGCTAATAAACAAATTGAATTGAAATTGAAATAGAGATGCGACCCTAAATCACTTACAAAAAAGGATTAATTGTGAAAAATACTAACAAAATTTTAATTCAACAATATATGAGAGTAACTGTTCTAAATTTCAGAGTAAAGTGAAGAGTAATTCTAAATTATTGTTCAATAAACTACCTATCGAGATAAGAGATTGCGATAGTATGGGTTCATTCAAAAATAAGCTTAAAGAACATGTCCATAAGTCATAAGACGGGAAGCGGTAATTCGAAAATATCTCATTGTAAATGAGCTGTAAGTTCTTATGAGAAATAAATGTCTTTAAACCTAAATTACACAGTTACTGTTCTAAACTTAAACTTTTATGAACTCGTATAAATGGTATATTTATACGAGTTCATAAAAGTTTAAATTTAGAACAGTTACAGTTAATACTAAAGAAAGTTTGAAATACAATTTCTTTACGAAAATAATCACAAAAACATGAGTTTGTAATACTGATTACGTAATCGCATCTCTAATTGGGATGTTGACTGTCAAGTCAAATCAGTCTCTTTTTATGAAATGTCAAAACGACAAGCTCTATAGAAATGTGTATGGAATAGGAACCTATGACGTCATAAGTTCCTATCGTCAAATCATTACTTTTAGTATTCATTTTCATACTTTTAAATTCAAAAACATGTTAAAATGTAAAAGAACAGTTATTTTCAGAGCATTTTAAGATCTACTATTACCTGATTGGTATAAAATAATTTACTTTAATTGTAGTCAACTACCCAATTCTTTTGATTTAGTTACCGCCTCCGCCCCCCGCTTCCTGTCACCATTTACTTCGCAACCACTTGTCGCCAACTTCAATCCGGCTTAGTTACGTTGATCCAACTGTAGTTAGGTACCTACATCGTGATTTGTTACATTCGACGATTTTATATTATCTCTTTTTAAATGAACCAACCCCTAGAGCATAAGAGCATAAAGCGACAACCGGTAAGCGGTTAACCTTCAATCCGATTATCTGATAATACCGATCCTTGCTTTTCCTTGTAATGTTGTAATACACAAGATAATGTTACTTAAAACAGGAGAAATAAAAACTGGGCAAGAGCATGTCGGACCATGCTCAGCGTAGGGTTCCCCGCAGCCTTGAACAATTGCATCAACATAAGAGCGGATGTTCATGGTACTTACACCCTTTTGTTGCGAATCGCAGTTTTTCGGCAATAACTCAATGACGGTATATCCGATCTTATCCAAAATAATTTTAGTTTAAAGTATTTATTAAGCGCTATCTTTGTGATTTTTCCGATATTTTTTGCTCACACGGTTCAAAAGTTAAAGGGGGGGAGGAATACGATTTATGCAACTTTTGGAGCGATTATTTCGAAAAATATTCTCTGTTTATCAAAAATCTTAAAATGTTTTTAAAGGATAGAAAAAAAAAATCACCTTCTACATGTATGGAGTGCCCCGCTCAAAATATTTATTATTATAATTTAGCTATCAAACCAAATAGCGGCTACTACAAGACACCTTTTCACTAAAGCGTCGTCAAGACGGTTGGAAACAAGGCTTCCCGCCAAGGTAACCTTGGTTTGTACGCTTGTTTCCAACCGTCTGGAACATGCTTTAATTTCATTGAGTAGTCTTTGAGTAAAATGCCTGTGACATACTTTGAGACAGACTGACATGACGAAACTATAAGTCGTCATGTCCATCTGTCTGAAAGTATGTCACACTATAAGGGTTCCGTTTTTGCTATTTTGGCTACGAAACCCTAATAAAGGAGATTATATTCAAAACAGATTTACGATGTTCTAGCTATGGACCATTCCGACTAAACGAGTTTTCCGTTCCGCTATGATCTGTTTCGCTGTGATGGAACAGACAGACTGAAGGGCATAGATTCATACATATACATACTTACGATAACTTTATTAGATCACTCACCTCTATAGTAGTTTGACTGCCTTTGTGACCCGGAGGGCTCGTGTCCAACTGCTACGCAAGAAGTCGTGGGTTCGATTCCCACACGGGACACCACTTTGTGTGATCCACAAATTGTTGTTCCGGGTCTGGGTGTACTTTGTGCTCGTGACTTGTATGTTTGTAAAGTCGCCCGTGACATAGGGCTTGGACCCTACTGCAGGAGTCGTCAAAAAAAATAGTACTAACTACTATTTACAAATAGGTATAGTAGGTACTTGTACGCTGGACATGCAATTGCCAAGAACAACAAGACTTCCATTTGGACGGTCATTTGAGAAAATAAAATGGCAGTCCATACTTTTTTAAATTAATTTTAAATACCTTTGTTTTATTGCCCGACGTTTCGACCGCGGTCACGGGTAGACGACCGTTGAAATACGGTCGAAACGTCGGGCAATAAAACAAAGGATTTTAAAATAAAATATTTACTCGATTAAGAGCCGTAGTTTCTAAAATCGCGAAAGTTACGGACATATAGTATACCAACAACGGCCATGTGTCATAAGTATCAAAAATGTTAACAAAACTTCGGCTTTAAAATTGCTGTTACTTTTTGGGGTAGGCAGTCTATTAGAGAGGTCAGTATATATATACACCTCTCTCTCTCCATTTACGTGGTGTGCTATAGTATGACCATTAGTGCTGTGCACTCCCTGAGGTATGCGCGCGGTGAGACGGGGGGGTTAGAATCGGCTGCTGCGCTGTCAGTGCGCCGTCAACGCTTGTGACGGCAGGTAGTGTTATTTGTATCGGACTGTCTATGTCAGACGCACACGAGATAAATATTCAAAGATGGGTCGTGCGTTATCTCGTGATATGAAGACTGTCATTTTTAAGGTGGCTGAATATTTTAAGAAAAGAAAAGCAGACAAAGAAAGCTTTGAATTTAAAAATGACGTGAATATTGCTAAAATCGTTGCGGAGGCTACGGGATACAGCAAAAGAACCGTACATAATGTGATTTCTGCGGGCTATTTATCAATTGAAAATTCAAGCCAATTAAAATTTCAATCGCCAAAAAAACCAAAAGTTCTAAAGAAAAAACACGTTGTGGATGATTTTGACCTTGGAGTTATCAGAAGAAAAATTCATCAGTTTTACGAAGTTGAAAAAAAAATACCAAGTGTCCGTAAGTTACTATCAAGTTTGAGACAGGATGGCATATTGAATTGTGGACGGGAATATTTAAGACAGCTTTTACACAAAATGGGCTACCGTTACAAAAAATGCAAATCAAAGAGACATCTCCTTATAGAGCAGCCTAATATTACAGTGTGGCGGAAAAAATATCTTACACAAATCAGAAATTACAGAACGGAAAACCGAAACATATATTTTCTTGATGAAACATACATCAACGCCAGTCACCATGCCAGCAAATGTTGGCAATCATCGTCAGAACCCGGTATTCATGCTGATATTGGGAAAGGACGGCGACTAGTAATACTCCACGCTGGGTGTCGAAATGGCTTAGTGGATGATACATTGACTATATTCAAATCCGATGCTAGAACCGGTGACTATCATGGAGATATGAGCGGACCTACTTTTTATAAGTGGGTAGATGAAAAGTTAAAAGATAAGTTGCTGCCGAATTCTGTGGTTGTAATGGACAACGCGTCTTACCACAGCGTTCAGATTGAGAAGAAACCAACTATATCAAGCCTCAAAAGTGAAATGCAGAACTGGTTGCTACGCCATAATGTAGAATTTTCAGGAACCATGTCAAAGGCTCAACTGCTACTTCTTATCAAAAATACACAAAAAGAACCCGTGTATAGAATTGACGAACTCCTGAAAGCCAGTGGACACACTGTTCTGCGTTTACCTCCGTACCATCCAGATTTAAATCCAATCGAGTTGGTCTGGGCTGATATTAAAAACAACATAGCCCAAAACTATATTAATTCTTCTCAAGACGAAAAGATAATCTTATTGGATAAATTGTTTTCGGAATTCACGGCGGAAAAATGGCAGAAATGCGACGATCATGTCCAGAAAAATGAAAATGATTACTGGAGTCGCGATAGTAGGTTCGATAATGTTATCGATTCATTCATAATAAATTTGCAAGACTCTGATTCAAGTTCCGGTGGCGAAGAGGAAGATGAAGATGATGACGAAATGGAAGATGAAGTTGAAACAGAATCTATGTCAGAATAACTTTCGTTAGAATATATAATTGTTTGTAAATATAAAAAATGTTTAATAAAACAAGTCCTGTTGTGAATTATAACTTTCAATTCTTATTTATCACCTGCATATTTTTAATAAAATATGAGTATATTTGGGTTACATTTTAATCAACAAAGTAAGTATATATTACAGATAGATAGCCTCTGACCAACGCAACGTCCCGCCACAAGTCTTGCCTTAGAAATGCAAACTGATATCGTAAGATCTGTCCGACATGTATCGACCTCATGTGAACTCATGCACTTTTTTCTTCGCCCCCCACCTCGCCGTGCATACCTCAGGGAGTGCACAGCACTAATGGCCACACTATAATAAAATTAAAAGACTCACGCAGCGGTGGCTTCCTGACCAACATTCTTGAGACTATCCAGCATCAGGATGGCATGTTTTCTATCATCAAGCAGAGCATCTCGTCTCATGCAGTTGATGTTTAGCGCCACTGTCAGCCGGTCGGTCTGGTAACGTTGTTCTTTTAACCTGTGGAAGAAGTAACTACTGTATTCATTCAGTTCAAGCGAAGTGCATTTGAAGAAGATTCTAACTGCTTGCAAAAGAAGTGATTTGACTAGTAAAAAATAGTGACATCATTGTCCGACGATTTGATCCGGGGTATACCCATAAGTAACATTATGTATTCAAATTACGAGGTCCCTTTTGACTGAGTGTCTAATGGTAAATTATTAGTTACTTATGGATATACCCCGGATCAAATCGTCGGACAATGACGTCACTATTTTTTACTAGTCAAATCACTTCTTTTTATGATATAGTTAATGATAAAAAAATCTATTTCGAAGCGGCGGTAGCGTAATGGCTAAGGCATCGGTCTCGCAATCTTGAGGTCGCGGGTTCGAATCCTACCCATTATACTACCGACGTAAACCCACTCCTAACACAAGCCACAGGAGCTTTGCTGGAGGGGTCAACAAGATTGCTAGTAATGTGGGACTTAATCCTACATTGCTAGATAACTTTATATTTTAAAAAGTAATTATGTAAAATTTAACACAAAATTTGTTAAGGAATTAATCGTTGGCAGTTTAAATGCTAGTTTTTTTACCAATTAGATTTGTATTTTTTTGTTCACTTAGGAAACAAGCCTATAAACTAGCATTTAAACTGCCAACGATTAATTCCTTAACAAACATTAGTGAAATGTGTACCTACTGTACACCTATCTTTTTTCGGAGTGGGTGTGTCAATTTCCAATTCCCCCCCCCCCCCCACTCCTGGGTACGTCCTTGGTGTTAGTGCTATAACCACACCTTATTAAATAAACCTGTGCAGAATCCCATTCTACCTGACGTCTCAAATTATATAGCTGCTTACTAACATTGACGTATAGACCTGGACCGTGCCATCCCTTTCAATTATAAAGTAAATATTGACTGCAAAGCGTGAAAGAGAGAAAAAACTCGTGCGACTCTGTCTCTTTAACAGGTATTGTCCACAAAGTAGCGTTGTCTCTTTCTAGAGAGTGGTCAATTTTGTGAGGTTACGCAGTCCACGTGTATACGTCAATGCTTACTAGTATATCCATAGATTAGAGAAGTACGGGAAAGTGAGAACGGAGATTCATTTGGCCCCTCCAGCTAAGCTCAAAGGCTTTGTGTTAGGAGTGGGTTCTTGTCGGTAGTATATGGGTAGGATTCGAACCCGCAACATTAGTAGTCTGCCTCTGTGGTGCGGTGGCTCAAGAGGTCGTGGGTTCGATCCCTACCCAGGATAAAACTTTGTATGATGAGCACGATGGTTTATTCTGTGTCTAGGTGTTATAAAATGTGTCTATAATATTTATGTATTTTCAAATATATATGTATGTTTGTCAGTTGCCCGGTTTCCATAGTACAAGCTACTAGTACAGAATTATGTTATCTGTGGTAGTAGGTTGAATTTAAAAAGCATTGATTGTAAATTATGAAATTAATTAAAGTAAGTACTAAGTAAATATATTGCTGTTTGACATTTTTTTTTATTTATACAGAATGTAACAGGAAGGTGTGGTCAAATTTCAGCAGCGGATATTGTATGTTATCAGTACCTACTGCACCTACCAGGGTGCCATAGCAGGTTGCATTATTATTATATACCTAGTCTAGCCATAAATATTGTTACGAAGAAAAAACATTTTTTTTTATTGCAAATAATATTTATTACTTTTACAGTGTGTTAGTTTAATACATAAATAAAAAACAATTCAAAATATAAAAAGCTTATTCGAAGTGGTCTCCATTGGCTGCAACACAGTCCTTTAAACGTTGAGGCCAGTTATCAATAGAAGCACGCACTCTTTCCATGGGAAAATTCTTCACTGCCAATCGTATGGATTGTTTTAGGGACTCCAAATTATCATGGCGTTTAGAGCAAGCCATACTCTCTAAAACTGACCATAAATCATAATCCAGCGGATTAAGATCGGGACTAGACGACGGCCAGTCTTCAGCTCTGATGAAGTCCGAAACGTTCACTTCCAACCAATACTGCGTGGACCGAGCTTTATGACCCGGCGCTGAGTCTTGTTGGAAGGACCATACTTGGTTATTGAACATGGTGTTGTTAAGGGGTTTAACTACCTTCTCAAGAATGGTATCTTGATACACTTGTGCCGATGTTTTGATACCTTTTTCACAAAAATATGGCTCAGTCACTCCTTCATAGCTAACACCCCACCAAACCATCACTGAAGTCGGATAATGCCCACGTTGCACTCTGTCGACTAATTGGGAAGCTTCCTTAGAGCTTTGAGCATAAATACGGTCATTTTGTTTGTTAAAATGTTGCTCAACTGTAAAGATTTTCTCATCCGTAAACAAAATTTTTCTGTGACCTCCCTTTGCGTACCGCTTCAGTAGTTGCTTCGATTTTACCACCCTATTCTTTTTTAAATTATCAGTTAAAAAATGACCAGTGCGTCTCTTATAGGCTGCAAGTCCTAAGTCATCTTTTAAAATGCGTGACATGGTTCTGGGTGCTATCTTCATCTCCCGAGATAAAATCTTTTGCTTTCGGACAGGATTTCTTCGAATTCTTTCCCTTACTGCTTTGACCACCATTTTCGTACGAACACTACGTGGACGGCCAGATCTTTTTCTGTCACAAACAGAGAAGGTCTCATTGTACCTATTAATAGCCCGGTACACAAACATTTGACTAATACCAAGCGTATGGAGAGTTTTAAAAATTACATTCGGCTCCATACCAACTTTGTGTAATGCAATCACAGCGATTCGGTTTTCTTTATCACCCCACTCCATTTTAATATAGCAAAATATTGTACAATGTATTGGCGCCAAAATTAGAAAATACAATGAACAATCGTATAAAAATGACAGATTCCAAATTCAAATGTAATATCTTTCTTATTTTTAATTGTAACAGTATTTATGGCCAGACTAGGTAGTTATAGCATATTCTTTTTGTCAAAATTCAGTAGTGAAAGGCGTATGGCATAAGAATTATACCTCCACTGGTACAAAATTCGATTGAATTCCTATAGCATAGAACTTTTACCGCCTTATTCCAAAAGCTGGACTAAACCTGGTTTGACGAAAATCCTAGTTTAAACCATGGATCTACGAAAATCTTTATTACAAAACGAGGTTCATCGCTTAATCGATGATCTTCTTTGGTCTATAGATTAGTCTTTCGATCACCCTAGTTTAACTATGGTAATAACCTTAAAATGTCAAAAATTTTGACATTTTAAGGTTATTTTATTTACAATTTTGCGTATTTTAGTTTCAATTATTAATGACGAATAATGCGTGTTTAGTGACTTTAAATTATTAACTAACTAAATATGGTGTGGCAACAAAATAAACGCAAAAATCGAGTGAAATGCGATGTGTGACCAAAGATTTAATAATACATGCTTATTATTGTTTTTCAAAACATTTATCACAGCTTGGAATTGAGAGAGAAGATTTAATATACAGAACTCAGAGATGTCCTAAAATTAAAGTGGTCTGTGCAATGTTTGGGTCAACCAGACTCGACGTGAAGTGTACCTAGGCAGTGTGGAAAGTTGAAGATCAACACAGATTATTTTTGTTCGACAATAGTATCATTAACTAGTGCTCTATGTAAAACAATCTGAGGCATTCCACTTATAATATGTCACATTATTTATATTGAAGTTGGAAAATCACATTTGGAATGTCTGATAGGTGGTCTGGAGTAGTGCGGCAAAAACCAATGTTGAATTTACTCAAAATGCACAAAACAAAGTAATAGAAACATCATTATGACAAAATTTCTTACCTAAAACTTACTACTGAACTATACATATTATAGTGGAACTAAATAAACATTGATCAATTTAAAATTTAGTTGGTAAAGTGTTACCATGGGTATACCTATCACTAGAAACAGATGTAAACTTAGGTTATAGGTAGGTACCAAGAACTTTAATATTATGTTTATAAGAGCTCAGCTAGTTAATACATTGCTACAATGTTCCTTTAAACATAGTTTAAACACTAAACAGAGAGTACAGATTAGTTACAGGTTATTGAAATTGTGATGTAATAACTATTATGCACTACTTAACAGTTTAGATAATTATATTTAAGATTCTCTGATAGATGAACTATGTTCTTAGGGAGAATAAATGGTATCTAATAAATAATGATTCTATGTATAATGTACCTAAAACTTACTAGTGAACTATAAGGTGGATCTAAATATAGAATTATCAATTTTATTATATAAATATATTATTGATCACTGTTTATATATTATACAAAAAATGCATACAATTTAAAATTTATTGTAAAATACTAATATTATAAAGCTGAAAAGTTTGTTTGAACGCGGTAATTCTTTTGAACTTTTTACTGTTAGATAGCCCATTTGTCGAGGAAGGTTATAGGCTATATAATATCACACTGCAACCAATAGGAATGGAGCAGCATTGAGAAATGTTGCAAAAACAGGGAAGATTTATGCAGACTAAGTTGTGCGGGAAAGCTAGTCATCTAAATAGAAATAAGGGATATCAACTCAATATTCCTTTTCAAACATAGTTTGAACAGGGAATACAGAATGGTTACAGGTTATTGAAATTGTTAACATCCATTTTGTTGTCAAATGGAATAACTATTAAGTGCTACCTAACAGTTTAGATAATTATATTTATGATTCTCATGAAAATGAACTCTGTTCTTAGGGAGAATAAATGGTATCTAATAAATAATGATTCTATGTAGATAATTGAGAATTTCATTTCATAGCAAGCTCACTGATATTAAATAATAAATATACCTATTCATAAAATTTGTTTCAATTGTTTGTTGTGCTTCAGCTGAAGCTTCAGTACCTATGTTGAATCTAGGCATACTTTCCCCCAATACATTCAGAACAACGAGTGCAACAAAGAAAACAGTAAGTATATCAAAAATGGATTATCTTATTGAGTAAGTATCCTTCCATGCTAAGACCTGTTCCAATGAAACTAGCTTTGTAATAAAAACTCGCATCCAAGTTCCTCTACGTGTTTGGGCGCTATAGTTACTCAGATTATACTTCTAACATCCCTAATAATGTCTGAGTTAGTTAAATTTAGGTTATCATCATTTGTTTACATTTTTAGTACTAATGACAACTACTTGTGTAACGTTCCGATCCTGACAGAATTTATTTGATTTTTCGTAAATTGCAGGCCGAGGGCTTTTATGTCAGGTTAATATTTTGAAAATTACGTAGTGCTGGTGAATAATTTAGCTACATAGAACGTCTAAATATTTTATTCTCAATAAAAACTATACTTTCAAATTATATTGGTATAAAACGGAACGTTATTTTTGAATGATAAGAACAATGAATGAACTAAATTGATTATAATCTGTGGCTGATTGCTAGATCCTTTGGTATCAGCTGGTCCACGGATTATCTAAGCTTTGTAATAAGACCAATAGTACTGTACTATATCCTGGACTTGAAAGTCTTGGTTTAAACTTTGATTTGGTCTTTTCTTTGTAATAAGGCGGTTAAAGTTTACTGAACTTTTTTAAATTAGTAACATTTTCATTTATAATTAAACAAATGTAAAAATAATGAATATTTTTTTAGGGTACTCCTATTTAGATAAAATTAGGTAAGTGCACTCAGTATCATGGGCACATACCAACCCTTGAATATGACCATACCTTTCTGTTACACCCTGTATAAGTATTCTGGATGTTTTTAGGGTTCCGTGCCTCAGAAGGATAACTCTTTTCTATGACCCAAACACGGACGCATAACGTAAATAGAAGACATTCGCCCCTGCTTAAAAATCCTGGGAGATTTTTAGACAAAGGTGTCTGCGCTATCGGACGGTGCGAACTTTGACGTTATTACACGATTGCTAGACAGGTTTGGTTTTAGGGGGGGAGGGAGCAAGGCATCGGCCTTCGAGGGAATGACTGGACGCATCAAAAGCACTGCAAGACAATATTCGCACGTCACCCGTCCCTGCAATGACGTTTTGCGACCTTCACTAGCGCAATTCCCTCTTCTAGTTCACACTGTGTCTGTCGCGTTTCTGAGTTCACGTAGTTGGTCCTCTGTGCGTGCGGGTAATTTTAAGATCACGCTGTTGCAGTCTGCTCGCACAGTGGCTTCTATGTTTGGGCTGAAACTCGTTGTCCGCGCAGTGACTTAACTTCTTAGTCAGAGTTGTAGCTTTTAAATTCACGATGTGTTCCTTCCCTCACGCGTGTACAGCGCTACGGCCGCAGCCCATGCTTCTTAATTGACTGTTCTCTGTTTTTTTTTAAACTACTAGCAATGTGCGTCGCACATTATCATGGTTCAAAACCACGGTCGCCTTATTGCAACTTAATTGATAAAATGCCCTGTGTAGTAGACATAGACATAGACAGATAGATTCCCGTGATGATCGAACTACTTACAGGTAAATTAGCTTGAAGAAATTTTTGCGTTTGTAGTAGTGTATGGTCAGCAAATAAAAAAAACAACATTTTATTTTTAGTTTTTATTGTTTTAAAGGTAATATACGTTTGTGGCTGGAGCACACCAAATGCGTGCACGTCTACGCATACGCACTACGTACTAATACGGTCGTGAAAATGTGTATCCACCGCATTGTAATCTATGGAACTGTATGAGGCAGACAAGCCAGTTCCAAACATTACAAGCATTGAATGCCGGTTTTCACTTCAGTGAAGACGTGTATGAATTAGGTGTTCTCCGGCCATAAATGTTTTATTCTAATAATTCATCAACCCCAGGCATATCACAATCATCCCCATCCTCGCTTTCATCAGATGAATTATTTAAATTAATTATGATTCGTTCTGATATTGTGTCTAAAGCTGCGTCTCTACCCTGATATTTGCTTTCCTCCTCAATAGCATGCAAACAAACTTTTCTCCATTCCTCTACAGTTATGGCGTTCATTTTTTCTTCAGCTAATGACATTATAACCTTCATATTCATTGCGACATTCTTTTTTGCGACATATGTTTTCACTATCCCCCATATATTTTCTATAGGATTAAACTCCGGATGGTATGGTGGTAAACGCAGCACAGTATGACCGTGCTGTCGTAATATTTCGTCTATCTTGTACTCTATAAATCTCGCCTTGTTTTGCAGAATCAGTTCATATAATTGAGGCTTAAGCAACGTGGATGAATGCTCAATGTTTCGAAATGTCAGCCAGTCTATCATTTGCTGTTTTCTAGAATTACTATTCGGTGCAGGATTTTGTATTGAGTTATGATATGGTGCGTTGTCAACAACAACAACACTATTTGGTTGTAAGTTGGGTATTAATTGAGTTTGAATCCACCTTGAATAGTTGTCATAGTTCATATTGTTGTGGTAATCTCCACTTTTTTGGTCGGCTTTAAACATAAGCAATGCATTTGGTATAAAGCCATCGATACCACCGGCATGAACAATGATTAAGCGGTTGCCTTTCGATATATGTTGCTTCAAACCTGAAGTGCTTCCATCTGACCAAGATTTCGAGAGGGTATGTGATGTATGTATATATGTTTCGTCGGTGTAAACAATTGGTCGGCGTTGTTCACGATATTCAGCAATTTTCATCAAATAATTAATTCGCAAGTATCTAATTTCGTGTTTTTCCATAAGAAGTTTCCGGTTATCTTCTGTTTGCTTCCAATTAAAACCTAATGACATGACGTGTTTTCGTAACGTGCTGACACAACCTTTATAATCGATATCTTCTTTCAATTTTGAGTGCAAAGTTTTTAAAGTGGGAACTTCTTTATTTGTGATGTGGAAGTCATGAATTGTTCTTCTGATAACTTGCTGATCAAAGTTATAGATTACTATTGTAGGTTTACGATTCGGTTTCTTTTTAGGAGATTTAAATGTTACTTCCTGATCTGAAGGACGACATTTGCTTTCTGATACTACCTTTCTGACGGATGCTATTGAAATTCCTGTTGATTTAGCAACTAATTGAGTGGGGGTCATAATACTGCTCGGGTTGTTATTACACTCATTTTCGAAATATTTGTACAAACAGTACAAAACTTCCTTAGTTTGAGAAGTCAAAGGCTTGCCTCGACCATGTTTTAACACTGGAGCCATTTTGAATTATCAATATAAAGTTACAACACTTACACACTTGAAATTAAACACTTCAACAAATATTTTAACAATAATAACAAACAATAACAACAATCAACAAATACAAAATTTCACAATGAAACTACTACGTATCTAATAATTATAATTTTTTAATGAAATGCGTGCTTTATGTTCTAACGGTATCAAGCGACTGACGTCAGACTGCACGTGGCACCTGCGGACAGAGTAAACTGGTTAATTCTGGTTTTGTGCGTGTTTCCACGTTCCACTATCAAGTGACGATTTATTTATTTGTTTTGTTTCGTAATTATTATGGTCAAAACTTTTTACCTATAGCTAAACTACTATCATCTAAAGAACGACACGATATTTTATTGTTTCACGGTAGTCGCCTTGTCGTTTGCTCAAGGACGTGAAATTGAATGACATATTTTTTTTAATAAAGTCAAAACCTTTTTCTTTAAAATAAAAACTTGTTTTTATTGAAAACAAAAATCAGAGTGTTGCTAGGGATAAGTATTAAATTAAATAGTAATGTTAGGATATTGAAACATTTTTGTAAGGGCCAGAACGATATAGTGGAAACGCGCTCTAATATCTAAGTAACATACACACCACTACATATGCAAAAATTTCTCGAGACTAATTTCACTGTACATGCTTATAAGTTAACACGAAACCTTCACTTTGCCAGTCCCACTCGCACTTGTTTTTCTAACAGTCTTAATCTCAATTTTTAGGAAAAAGTAGTTTTCGTGGTTTCTAACGGCCGTATCTTTTTTACCGTAACTTCTTCTAAGTTACGGTAAAAAAGATACGGCCGTTTATTTTAAAAACTATGAGATTCAATTCCTGAACTATCTATAATATGTATCTACAAATTTGTACAGAACCCTTGGTGGGTGAGTCCGACTCACAGTTGTCCGGGTTTTTCATAATAATGTCGTTTTTATTTATCCTTAAGGACAGACTCCAAACGCTTATAATTTCAAGATTTAATATTTTTATACTTTAGATGACTAGACCCTAAGCTTACAACATAAACTTTAATTTGATAATAATATTGAATATTTCAGTCAAATTCCATTTTTTATTTGCGGCCCCTCAGACTAGGGTATGTACGTAGGCGTAGTATCTACTTAAATTACAAATAAATAAAAATCGGGCAAGAGCATGTCGGACCATGCTCAGTGAAGGGTTCCGGAGCGGTTGCCGTATGATATATAAATTCCGAATTGAATAATTGCACCTGCAGAAGAGCGTGCGTCCATGGCACTTACACCCTTTTGTTGTGAGACGCAGTTTTTCAGCAATAACTCAATGACGGTATATCCGATCCCTTTCGGCGTTTTAGGACCACAATGAGAAATGACCAGTTCTTGAAATGACCAGTTCTTGAAATGCCTACTTCTTGAAATGACCACTTCTAAAAATACCCACTTCTTAAAATTACCATTTCTTAAAATGACCACTCTTTTAAATGACCACTTCTTGAAATGACCACTTCTAGATTTTTTCTGTTATTGCTGGGAATATAACAATAGACATGAAACCACCTTTTCTTTAGATTTTGACTTGATAACTGGCCATTTGTGGGGCTAGCATACCTACTAGAGTTTATTAATGACATTACTGCCGTTTATGTCTTCAATAATGTGTGTGAAAATCTAGTAAACAGGCTTACGATGTTTGCATTTAAGACATGATAAATCCCCATTTATGTTTGTTTTTATAAGAAAATTAAAAGCATCAATACGGCTTGTAAGTGCAAGTGCAAGTCGGACTCGCCCACCGAGGGTTCCGTACACAAATTTGTAGGTACATATTATAAATAGTTCAGAAATCGAGTCTCGCGTTTTTAAAAGACTATTATTTATGATTTAATTACAAATGTGCACGAGAGAGACAGATAAGATAGACGGGATACGCGGATAACAAAGTGATCCTATAAGGGTTCCGTTTTTTTCCCTTTTGAGGTACGAAACTCTAAAAATGGAATAAAATAACACTTCTAATGTTCATTTGAATGTTATATAATATGTATATTTTATTTATTTTATACGAAAAATCAAAACTTATTAAAATAAAGGTTGACAACTTATTACGACAAAATATCTTAACTTATAACAGTTAAACGAAAATGACGACGCTTAATGACTTAATTTATAAAATATTAACTTTTTAAGAAATTGCATTGAAGAAATTTCTCCTGTGTCAACATCATGCACAAGTTTCGTAACTTTCCTGTCCCAGGAAATCTTTTTTTTTTCTTTGGTAGATCAAAATAACTTTTTATTATTTTATGATCATGGTGAGACGCTTCCCTTTTCAATTTTAATACGAATTTTAAAAAAAGGAGTTTTTATTATTAGAATACAAGTGGATGTGCTTATATGAATTGTGATTGTGATAAACTGATCATTGTAATAATATAATTGTCTGGTAATGGTCCTAAATTAATGAAAGCGTCTAAATATACTAGAAAATGCTTATTTATATATAAATGGTCATTTCAAGAAGTGGTTATTTCCAGAAGTGGTCATTTCCAGAAGTGGTCATTTCAAGAAGTGGTAATTTCAAGGAAGTGGTCATTTTTAATTGTGGTCATTTCTCATTGTGGTCCTAAAACGCCGAAAGGATCCGATCATGTCGAAAATAATTTTAGTTAAAAGTATTTATTAAGCGCTTTCTTTGTATTTTTCTTTTTGTATTTTTTGGTCACATGGTTCATAAGATAAGGGTGGGATAGGGACACCATTTAGGCAACCTTCGGAGGGATTATTTCCAAAAATATTCACTAAGTCATAAAAGTTTATTAATAACCTTATAATATTTTTAATAGACCTGTCGAATGATGTTTGCTGAAAAATAAAATTTCAGCTTATGTAACATGTATGGATTGCCCCCCTAAAAATGTTTAGTTTTATTATTTAGCTACGAAACTAGGGGCTACTACCTTTTCACCACATTTCATCAATATATTCATTGTGTAGTTTTTGATTAAAATGCCTACGACCGGACGGACTGAAAGACATAACGAAACTTTGTGGTTTCCGTTTTTGCTATTTTGGCTACGGAACCCCTAAAACACTAGCTAAAGGTTAAGTGAAACGTGCAGAGTTACATTACATTTCAGAGGGCTCAGTTGAAACCAGCGTCAAGTATCTGTCTGGCATATAATGAACTGGGTCCTAATTTCGGCATACAAAATAACGTGACACCTCAAGTATTGCTTTGATAATATAAATTTATATTATTATCGCTTGTAGTGATTATCGACGAAATTAAACGAAAAAAATATTTCTTTTACATTCTCAGAAATGTCAAAAAATACTTCGTAATTGGAAGAGAAGATAGGAACCGGTATGTCGGGAATCGATCGCCCTATAAATACGTTTTATTTATAACTGCCTCAATACGGTACAAATACCTGATTCGTGGTAACCATATCCAAATCAGAGCAAGCACAACACGACTAAAACTCTCAGTTTCATATTCCCTTTTGACATAAGATGACAACTTCTCTTCGACAATGAGTAAACAAGTCTTCCGAAAATCGAGATTACGCTACGACCAATAGGAGCGGAGCAGCAATGAGAAATATTGCAAAAACGGTAAAATTTACGCAGACGAAGTTGCCCGGGACAGCTAGTTTTGTATAACTACGACAGTTTCTATGACAACTAGTTGTAGCTGGGTAAGTGCATGTCGGGCCACGCACAATGTAGGGTTCCATAGTCCCCCCCCCCTTTCTCATCCGAATAATGCGGCTTAAGAAGTGGGTTTTCGGTTAGTTCACAATAATAATGAAAAATTGTACCTTTGTTAAGGTACCTACTGGTACGGAAACCAAACGAACGCTGTAAGATGCAATTTCTGAGCAGTTTAAATTAGACTGTGGTATACGTCAAAGCGGATTAACCTCTCCGGACTTATTGAACGTTAATATGAACGGAGTTATCGACGAGCTGGCGAGGGCACGTGTTGAATGCAATGTGGCAGGAACATGTTGTAAAAATTTAAACCAAACTGATGACATGGTCTTCCTCGGTCTCATGATCAGTGGATTACGTAAACTTGTAGCCATATGTGAGCAGTATGCTATCTCACACAGTATGGTGTACAACGTAGCAAAGACGGAGATGATGGTCTTTCGATCGGGAAGGGGTCCGCAGTGCGTTCCCAATGTGTACTTGTGCGGTTCGACAGTGCGGGTTGTTCAAGAGTTCAAGTACTTAGGTCATGTTATCACTGACCGACTTATGGATGACGCAGATATTATGAGGGAAAGAAGAGCACTCTCGATTCGGTGCAATGTGATTGCGAGGAGATTTGCGCGCTGCAATGTCGAGTTGAAAAGAACCTTATTCAATGCATTTTGATTATGCCTTCAGTGTCAGCTTTGGACATCATGTAAACAATGTACCATGAGCGCTCTAAAGGTACAGTACAATGACGCATATCGCATTCTCATGAAACATTCTAGATATTGCAGCGCGTCTAATATGTTCGCAACGGCAAGAGTACCCAACTTCTTTGCAGTTCTCAGATCTCACATTGCTTCATTTTGGGCTAAACTGCGTAATCCGAACAACAGTCTGTTGAGTACGGTCAGTGAGAACCTGCTTAGTCCAATATTAAAACATTGGCTCTACGTCCATCTGAGCCCAAATCGGAAGTAATTTTATTTAATTTCAATCGTAATTTGAATGTGTGCTGTTTTTTTTGTTTATTTTATGTTTATTTATTTTTTTGTATTGTTTTTATCATTTTATCTTTACAGTTATGATTTGTAATTAAGCAATTAATTTATTTACCGCCATTTAATTTATAATTAAATTTATATCTTTTAAAATTTATCATTTTAATTTAATATAGGTATTTTTATAAATAATTGTAAGGTAGATTTCACCAGAAATAAATAAATATTATTATTATTATTAAGTCTGTCTTTATTACCTAAAACCGTGACTATGGAGTCCCGGACTTATGGAGAGCGTGCGTGAGGCCGAAACCAAGATAGTAGAGGGGCTTTCGACATTTTAATCTAAAGCGATGTGACCCAAACCGATAATTATGATATGAAAATTTTGTATTCTGTTGTTACTCGTAAACTTGTAAAGCCTACTTAGCTGTGATAGTTTTCCTTTTAATTTCACTATATATACTACCACTGTGATTTTTTTTACATACCTAACATCAACCATTTAGCTGGCAGGCTGGCATTTAGAGTCAAGTGACCCCCCCCCCCATGACTAACAAAAAATTGCACTTTAAAGCTTAATATTTCACAAACGGATCTCTAAATCAAAAATAGTCTTCACAACCACTAAACGTTTTCATTTAAAGATTCCCGATACGATGGTAGTTGAGAAAAAATAATGACATCCTCACTTTACATACCTATAGGGGAGACTACTTGAAAGACTTGTTGAATTAAAGTTTTGTTAGCATTTTTAATCGATTAAACATAATTAATCGTTTTCGTAAGTTATTTTAGGGCCACGTCTCTATGACATGCGCGAAAGTGATAAGAACCTAACTTTAATCCGGTCAAGTTACATTAATCCAACTGTAGTAGTAAGTAATAGTAAAAACACCTACCGGTTTTCGAATTTGGTCATGTTCTATACTCAGTTTCAATTTCAAATACAAAGTCCTTTTTGATAGTTTTTTTTTGACAGATTAGATTACTAGCAAAATATTAGGCACCTGTCCAACCAACCACTATGAGCAAGAAGCGAGTAGCGATTTATCGCTCAAGAAACGTACAGCAGATGTATTTTGTAGATACCGTCTGTGTAAACAAAAAATATGCAGTATAGAGCGAGTACTCGCCGGCAGTGTGACCGGTGAGCGATCAACTATTAATATCTGTATCTCTTTTGTATACACTTCTTCTTTTGTATTTTTATGTCTTAAGATAGGCGTCAATTAAACAAAACACTTTTTTAGGGTTCCGTAGCCAAAATGGCAAAATGGAACCCTTATAGTTTCGCCATGTCCGTCCATTCGTCCACACCTTAGCTCAGAGACTGTTAGTGCTAGATGGCTGTAATTATAATTCTGCATGGATGCATATATTTGGTACTTACGCTGACAAAGTGAAAGAAAAAAACCATGAAAATATTTTTTTTAGGGTACCTCCCCTATAGGTATGTAAAGTGAGGATGTAATTATACCAAAACGTTTAAGGGTTGTGAAGACAAAAATCACAAAAAACATGAGTTAGTAATACTAATTATGACAATGTAATGCGTAATCGTATATCTAATTCTGTTGGTTTAGTTACCGCCCCCGCCCCCCGCTACCTGTCACCATTTACTACTAAAAATGCATTTGCGCAACCACTTCTCGCCAACTTCAATCCGGTCAAGTTACGTTGATCCTACTGTATTTGTATATAACTATTTTATCTTTACATTTTAAAACTAACAAAATAGCATAATCTATTTAAGGTAGTAATTTTAGTTGCAAGCTAAGTGTTGTATCAGAGTAGTGCTATTATGATATCAGTCTTCCGTGAAGCTTTACTTCTTAAGTTGGCCCAACCAATTTAGGAACCAACTTACTGTGGCTTCTCTGTTGCACCTAAATAATATTATATATGATATCTCACCTTAGAAGGATTTGGTCAAACGAAGAAACAAGAGTGGATTTCTGCAAGCGTTTGCAAATTGACATGACCTCTTCGAGTTCCCAGTGCACAGATCGTTTGCTTCCAGCATCTTCATTTTCATACAAGTCGTCGAGGTTTGTGGCTTCCTAATAACAATTTTCTTGTTAATATACATCCATGGCTAATATCTCTAGCTTTAGAACTACTTTTCCTACTTTGACTGAATTATGGGTATTCAACTATTCCGTTTAGGCGCAGAATGTCCACTTCACTGAATGTCCAGTTCGTTAAAATCTGGTACGGAGAATGTCCAATATTCATTATAACGATAAAATGTCTAAAATTGGGAAATTAATAAAAAACATAATAATATAATTACGCAAGAAATTATCATTTAAAAATAACATATTTTTAAGCCTTTTTAAAGCTCTTATTTTGAAAGTTAACATAATAACGAATATTGGACACTATTGCAACTATATCTATGGACATTCTGTGAAATGGCCTTTCTGCGAACTAGTCATTTTATGAATTAGACACGAACATCACTCAATATTCGACCCTGAGGCTGCCACCTGCCCATTGAAGCGGAGCGAAGTTGCGGAGAAGCGGAGAAAATCTCCGCTCCATTCTAGTGGACATTCCTACTGGTTAATATCAACTGCTTCGGTGGCGCGGTGGGAGTGCATCCGACTGCTACGCAAGAGATGGGTTTGAGACACAACAAATACACAAATTTGTGTGATACACAAATTGTTCTTCCAAGTCTATGTGTAATTTGTGTTCGTGACTTGTATGTTTGTAAAGTCCCCTGCGACACAGGACTTGTACCCTACTGCTACTAAAGTATTAATATTTCTCACTTTATCCGCCGCCTCGCTCCTCTTCAATGGACAGGCAGCCTTATATTCAAATATCGATTCGAAGAACTATCACGATATTGCAAATGCAATACATATTTCGACACAGGAATAAACGCATTTATGTTAGTTAAGTATTTAGGTACTTGACGTATCGACCGGGTTACACCGACACCGTGGTCAGAAGCTAACACTCAGTCTGCCACCACGTTAATGGCCATTGTCAGTCGGTGATATAAAGGCGTCTATCTCAATGACATTTTATATATAGAAGCGTTTTACCCGTTCTGTTTTGGCAAGAAAAATGCAACGTAACTAACTGCTTCAAATGCACTTAGTTCGAGAGAGACGCTTAGATAGTCATTTACGTGTGAGTGAAACAGAGAACTATATCGCAATCAGTGCCGTCACCGCGCGCCTATTTTACGTGACGTAATGTTAGCCTATGACGCGCCTATATATAATTGGTCTATCTATTCTAATATTATAAAAAGGTAGAGTTTGCGAATTTGTGAGGGGGTAATCTCTGGATCCACTGAACTGAAATTCTTTTACCAATAGAAAGCCACGTTATTTGTGTCATAGGCTATATAACATAACGCTACGACCAATAGGAGCGGAGCATCAATGAAAAGTGTTGCAAATACGGGGGAAGATGACGCAAACAAAGTTGCGCGGGTCAGATATATATACAATAAACCGACAGTTGGCCACGATCTGAACGTCAGCTTGTGACCGCAGCCGACGGCCGGTGAAATAAACGCGTCCATGCCTGTGTCGAATTATCTCATCCAACGTGTATGTTTAAAACAAAACCGTAGTGTGTCAATTTGTGACTTAATTTTAGTTCGAACGTTGCCTTGACAATCTCAAAATATTATACGAGATTGTGTAAAAAAGGTTAAACCAACATTGCTGAAACCCGTGTCATTTGAAAGCCCGCCGATTTTTAAAGATTGATTCTAATATGTTTTGGTATATACCTATGTTTAGGGTTGAATACCTTTATAAGTAGGTACCTTAGTATAAATCTGTAAATTTGTTTGTATGTATATATATGTACATTTACATATTAACACAACTTTTGGTTTGTAGGATTACTACAACAACGGCAGTAGGTATCATCATTAGAAATAATAATACAAAATAATTTCAAAAAATCAATTGTTACACCGTAGTGACAGAAACTCCATTAGTCAATACATTTAAGCAGCCTAATTGCGAGTCCGATGCCTAAACCTAATGACTAAGGCATCGAACTCGTAATCATGAGGTCGCGGCTTCGAATCCTACCGATTATTCTACCGATGTGAACCCATTTTTAACACAAGCCATTGACCTTAACTGGAGGGGTTAACAGGATTGCTAGTATTCTCACATTGCTAATTATCTTAAAAAAAAAAACTATAATTATGTTAACATTAACGTTTACATAGTTTAATAGTTAGGTAGGGAGTACTAACCTCTTTCCTTATAAGATTCGGAAATGAATCTGTCAGATAAGCTACTTCCCGACGAGCCAACTTTAAAGTTCTCTCTCTTTCCTTCATATTCGCCTTGATCTCCTTCTCTAATTTACTAAACTCAAACTTTCGATCGTCCAAGTATTCCATTGCTAACTGGCCCATCTCTGTGGCACCCATGAGGCACCTGCCTTGTGCCCGACAATCCAATTTCAAAGCTTCGAGAACAACAGTGAAATACGACGAATCCTAAAAAAAGCTTTATGTTTAGCCTGAAAAACCTCAAAGCACAATTGAAGAACAAAGCAATACTTAAACAATAGTATTTTAACTGTAAAGTAGAGATTGTTTTGTGTTTAAAGTAGAGATTGTTTGAGTTTGTTTTTCATTTTATTTTCATAATAGAATAGGAGAAATAACATTCGCTCGTTAAAATACTGTTATTTACGTGTTTTGAATAAGGGGCTAGAATAATAATTAGGATTTTGAGAAAAACAGTCATACTAACTACCAACCTTAGGTTAGTTAGTACGACTCTTTTTCTTACTAAAATTATAATCCTCAAATTAAAATTAATTCCCAAGTAATTTTAAAATAGCTGGTTAAAGAAACTAATTAAAGGTATTCTTACCCACCTAAATTTTTCAAAATATCTTAATCTTCAAAGTGACATGTATTCCTTTAGTAATTTTAAAATAGCTTGCTTAAGAAACTAATTAACTGTTTTGTAATGTTCATAAAGAGGTTTATGCTAAGTCGTATTAGGCATAGTTCATTAGCAATTCGTGCCCAATTACGTTAATATAAGCTACAGGCGCAGGTGTTGTCGATTTTCCGCAACCCTTTTTCTGCCGAATATTTGTTGTAATAAAAGACTTTGGGTGGATTGTATTTCGTATGTTTTATTTCAACTGTATGCTGTATCATATAAACATACTGCATATTTTATATATAATATTATTACACGGTCCACCGTCTTAAATTTGTTGACGTATTCACCACATCAACCTTTAATATTCCCACAACGGGCACTGCAAGTCTTCTTTTTGAAAGAGCGTAGGCAACTACGCCTACGATTAATTTTAATAGAACCAGGCTGACTGCGAAATGGTTGCTGAAGGTACCAAATTTTTCCCCATCCTACGCACGTTGTTTACACGATTTTAAACAATGGCGATGAAACAAACGACATAAAGCAAAAAAATATAAATTCGAATTAAGTTTAAATGAGTTTATTTTACAAGAATAAGCATGTATAACAAGTTAACAACACAATGGAATACCTTGGTAGCTACTTATGATTTAATAAAGTTATTCCTCCATTATGAGAATTTCTAAAGGTCAAGAAAGATCTTAAAGTTGAATGGTGTCGACAGGTGTTGCGTTGGCATCAATCACTTACTGTTATAAAAGTTTATGTTTCGCAGAAACGCTCAACTTTCGACACGAAGTTCACTTTGATGCGTGAAATTGATTGAATAAGATGTTTCAATCATTGAGATATCGCGATTAAGAGACCTAAACTACCTACCTACAACAATCACTCAGACTGACGCTAAAAAAAGGGTTAGGTATAAATCCACTGGGGGGTTAAAATCTTTCTTTTAGTTGTTTGTGTTGAGTTTCGTTAGGCTGTGTACAGTCTTAAACAGTGCTTGTATTATGTTTTAGCTGACGCTGCAGCGTTCACCAAATGTGTGTCGATCAATTTACTATAAAACAATTTATATCACTATAATGCGGCCTGTGCGGTCACAACAACCGAGAAAGAACAGTCAATTACAATAGTAATTGTAACCAACTATAACTTACGTACAAATAAACTAGTTATGTGATTGATTCTGACTCGTTATCTTTTACTTCTGCACCAACATCTAAGTCAAGTGTACAACCGTACAGGCTGACTAAGCTATATTACCGAATCAGTATTCGGGATCATAATGCCAGGTAGGTGAGTCTATTTATATAGCTTAGGCATTACAATATTTTTTTTCATTACCCATGTAAGGCGCACTTCCGCGGTAACCCGGGATATTTCAAACATCTCAAGATCGCGTAATCCTGGGATTAATAAAAATATCCGAGATTGTATTATTGTGAAAATCGAATCTCTCTTCTTAAATCATCAATCAATTGAAATTATTTGCTCATACGTTACCTACGTACTTACTTTTTTTTAGTAGGTAGGTACTTACTTTTTTTAGTATATCGAGAATTTTCTTGTACATGACTTTAATGGCAAGCGCAGCATTTTTCTTGATATTAGCTCGCTGTACATAGTTAGCTACTGCTTGTTCCTTCTTCTCTGTTGGGAGTTTACCGCCCACTTCATACAGTAAACGGTCACGAAGCTCTGCTGCCTCCAACTGCCAACCATCACTTCAACATCAGTATTAATAGGTACATACTCTTCCATGAATCTGTATACTTCCGACAGTGTAACATAATCAGGCTTTTTGTTTCAAAATTAACGACACCTTGAATCATAGTATCCTTCTTCTGTCTATATAAATAAACATTAATGCCGAATGTATGTAAGCGCATAGCTTAAAAACAGCTACTAATTAATGTTGATAAACTTTCGCGATTTGTACACATTATTAAAATATATATATTACGGGTCTTAATCGCGTGAATAATTTAAGGTAAAATACCTTGTTTATTGCCCAACGTTTCGACCGTATTGCAACGGCCGTGGTCACGGGAAGACTGTCTGTGACTGTGAAGAGTCTTCCCGTGACCACGGCCGTTGCAATACGGTCGAAACGTCGGGCAATAAACAAGGTATTTTACCTTAAATTATTCACGCGATTAAGACCCGTAATATATATATTTTAATAATCAGCTACTAATTGTTTTTTATTGTGGTTGTAATTGTCTAGACAATTTTTGTACGAATCATGCGGAAAAGTGTTTTTTTTTTCCTAGAAGCCCAATCTACGTATTTTTCCTACACTTCGACTAAAAATACGCTATTTCTTTAGCATGTACAATCGGATTGCCTAGACCGCCCGAACCTATCCTACTGAGATCTATCAGGAGACTGCCGAAACGGTTCGGTAAGTGCCGTCATTTCGGTTTATTAGTTTAACTTTTGCAAATGTTTAAGACAGCATAAAAATATTTATTTTTATATTGTAGCTATAGAAAATATAGAGAAATAAACAAAAAAATAAACAAAGTGGATTTTTTAAATTTTATTCAAATATTAGAAAACTTAAGAGAATTCCATTTTCATTTTTAATTTCATTGTTTCCATAGCTATGACTCTAAAACTATAAATAACATGCAAATATTATTTATTTGTACCTTTTTTATTTCATTAGACTACGTGTTTTTGCTTAAATAAATAATGCAAAAACAAGTACATGTTCTATATAAAATTATTTATATATTAGCAATTTTATTATTTACACGTCATTTTTACGTATGATATTTTGTGGCCATAAAACAAAATATGATTGGGCTTCAAGGGTACATGGTGGTGCTGTAAAGGGAAAATTCAGCGACACCAAATAATCTCTTTAATTTTTTTCATTTGTATACAAGTACACACGTCCCAAACCAGGGCGGGCAGCTAAGTAATATTTAATCACATCTTCACAAAATTAGGCGTTGAAATGAAAGAGTAGGTACGAATATTCATGTTCAGCAGAGAATCAATGTCGTTCTACATTAGACATCTGTCGCAAGGGACTTCGTATTTATAATGGAGTATAGTTATTAAGATGCAGGTGTTGTTAACTTACAAAAGAATACCATTGCCCATAGCAATAAGCTGTGCCTTAGAAATAAATAACAGAGAGATTAATTAATGCAAGTTTTCTGTTTTCATCTCGCCGCGTTCCACCCACTGGGTGCGCTTGCTGTAACAGGCCTCCCCAATTATTTATTTACTCGGCAGTACCCGAAATAAACACTTGCGTGATGCATTATACGTCCAGTACACACATATTCAATGAGTTAGCCAACGTCTGCGCGGACTTTTAAGCATTCAATCGTAGGGATTAAGGAGATAAAACGTAACTTATTTAAATAGAGTCAGTGCACCTGTGTCAAGCGAAATTTCTCCATTTTCTTTTTCTTTGTATATC
Organism: Herminia tarsipennalis; assembly: GCA_945859575.2. Taxonomy (NCBI): domain Eukaryota; kingdom Metazoa; phylum Arthropoda; class Insecta; order Lepidoptera; family Erebidae; genus Herminia; species Herminia tarsipennalis. Next base: position 25,394,276 of record OX243831.2, on the reverse strand, counting down.
TGATTCTGTCGAGCTGTTTTCTTTTGTTAAAGTTCTCTTGGTGGATACTTTCCAGTACTTTCTGTGAAATAGATTTTTAATTTTAATAATAAATAGACTAAAATACATTCGATTCAGGTTATCTAATCCTTGAACTCTTCCTAAGTTGCTCAATAATAATAATATAAAATTCAATTGAGCTCATAAGAGTTCAAATGAAAAAAAAATTCTATACTAATATTATACAGCTGAAGAGTTTGTTTGTTTGTTTGTTTGAACGCGGTAATCTCTCTACTAATCCGAATTGAAAAATTCTTTCACTGTTGGATAGCCCATTTATCACGGAAGGCTAAGGCTATATAACATCACGCTACGACCAAAAGGAGCCGTGCAGCAATGAGAAATGTTGCAAAAACGGGGAAAATTTACGCAGACGAAGTTGCGCGGGAAATCTAGTGTAATATAAGAGTGCAGACATCATAATATTTTAGACATAGACATTAGACATTCAATTCTAGACATATAGAGTTAATATTATTAACTCTATATGTCTAGAATTTAATGGTCAAGCAAAGTAGGTACATTACACCTACGATTGTCTGTTGTCTAATTCGAGTTTAATTCCTACATTGGACACCACTTTGTGTGATCTACAAATTGTTGTTTCGAGTCTGGGTTTACTTTGTCTGAGATTTGTTTGTTTTCTGAGATTTGTTTGTATGTAAAGGCCCCAGCGACACAGGGCTGTATACTGATTTACATATTAACCCATATGAAGCCCCACTGCTGGGCACAGGTATCCCCAGTAGAACCTAATTATTATAAATTACTTATTAGACCCGTGCTTGTATACTAGTGCCTTAAAAAAATCTATAAATAGGTATTAAACAAGATGATTTGTAATGTATACTAATATTATAAAGCTGAAGAGTTCGTTCATTTGTTTGAACGCAGTAATCTCAGGAACTACTGGTCCAAATCGAAAAATTCTTAATTTCCTGTTGGGTAACCCATTTATGGAGAAAGGCTATATAGGCTATATAATGAAAAATGTTGCAAAAACGGGGAAAATTGACGCCCGTTCGTGGCTTCATTACATAACATTAAAGAACTTTGTAATATCAGTTTTGGAAAATATTTAATATATTAACCCTTAATCATCCACCACTTGTTTTTGGAGTTAAGACCTACACCACCTATACAGACGATTTTACTAGAGTAAAATTATTGTTTGCTGTGAGGTTTAGACCCTAAACCTGACAAAGAAACATCGATTTTACTCCAGGGTATCTCAGATCTGTGGTAAATGGTTGTGTGACAAAAATAGCTGGTAGGTATTGAAGGGTCAATTTGAAATTCTTTTTTCAAATATTATATTACCAAGTTATTATTTTGGTGTAATGTAAAGAAGCTAAGATCTTGAGGCTAGCTATTCTATCATCTATGATATAGAACCAGTATTTTTTTTAAGCTATTGCATAGCTTTTATCGCGGGCTCGGGCTTTGAGCGCGGCGATCGAATCAAGAAATTATGTAACGAAAATAAAACCTAACATCCCCCACTCCGCCTACCATGTAGCTCGGCCGAGCGTTCGCTTTACGTACCTATATTATGTATATAGTACGACTGTACGAGCTACTCCGAAATGTAATGGATTTTTGTTTTTTTTTATTTGCACAAATTGATAAAAAATGCTATGCAATAGCTTTACCGCGGCAGTCCCCGAGTGCCACACATTTTTTTACTACTAACATCAGCTTGACTGTTCATGTAGGTAAGCTGCAATCGCCTGTGTTCTTGAAAGGCATTTCTCAAGAATTGTTTATCTCCATACACAGCAACGCCGAGCTCTTCGCGCTTAGATGTGATGTCCTTCCGAAGCTGTCGAATGTCACGGGAGTACCGCTTCTTTTGTTTAGCCAAATCACCTTCATGAATCTTGCGATCTCGTTCTAAATATAGGTCAGTGAATTTCAATCATTGTCACAAATATTTAATCGGGAATTCGTACCGACAACGAAGGAACTAGTGGGCATCGACAGTAGTATATAGGTTAGGTATAGACTATTTTGATGGTTATGTGATAAAGTTAGACTTGTGTCTGCTGCGCACTTTATTATATCCTGCGTAGTTGGCTAGTCTCTGATAAGATTAGCCGCCGTAACCGACACGCTTTTCGATTCCCACACGGGACACGACTTTGTGTGATCCACAAATTGTTGTTCCGGGTCTGGGTGTACTTTGTGGTCGTGACTTGTATGTTTGTAAAGTCCCCCGCGACACAGGGCTTTTACCCTAATGCGGGAGTCTTCTTTAAAAAAAATAAAAAAATAAACCAATATGTCTCCCGAAATTCCAAGATACAAAGTTTTGCACCGGCTACAGACGTTGGCCCATACGTCGTCGGTTTGGGACCGACGCCACTCGTCCGGAATTGCGTAATTTCAGGAGCATCGGTAGCGTAATGGCTAAGGCATCAGTCTCGCAATCGTAAAGTCGCCAGTTCGAATCCTACCCATTATACTACCGACGTGAACCTACTCCTAACACAAGCCATTGAGCTTAGCTGGAGGGGTTAACAAGATTGCTATTAATGTGGGACCAAAATCCCACGTTACTAGTTATCTTTAAAAAAAAGAAAGCTATAACAACGCCCGTCCCAACGTTGGCACCAATGCTATTTAAGATCCACAGGGCATTAGGGCCAAAGCATGATGCCGGTGTTATGGCAGAGGATTGTGTAAGTAACAATGATCAACTTTTCAGCTTACCGTATAATTTTATAAGACCTCGATACTGATTGATCTTATCTTTGATGACCCAGTTCTCATCCTGCATTCCATGAATGCGAACCTTTGCTGCCGACAACATGGTGTCGGCTTCCTATTTCACTAACAGGGGAAGAAAAAATAATTTATAAAATTTTATAGTTATTCCAATTTCTTCAAGTAAACTATTCAGTAGCAAATTATAAGTAAATCAAGAAAAATGATTATCACAACACAGACTTTTTTGTGATGACAGGTGACGTAGTTACTAATTTCATATTTAGATACGGAGGTCGCATTTTCTATACGACCTCTCGAAAAAATAAAATGTGTAATGGCCCCCACTGACGATGCATCCATCAATCCAAATGGCGTGGACGTCTGTCAAAAACTTCGCGTACCCATTTGAATGGACGTCGTTCGATTTTGGAATTCTAAACTGACGTTCGTCCAGTCCAAATGAACTGGATATATCACGCCACGCCATTTAAACGGCATACGTATTGTCAGTGAGTGGGCAAATTAAGAAGCTTATAGTTATTGTGTTTATGGTTTATCCTTTCGTCTCGCTTAGAAAGAGACGCACCTTCTCTTTCTAAGCATAGTGCCAAACCATGGTTACGATAGTCACATAAGAGAAATACGGTCTCGCAAAATATCAAGTTTGTTCTCTTTACTCCTTCTGAAACAAATTTGTAGTGTTAAGTTTTTGTATACGTCCAAATGGAAGACATCCAAATGGAATAGTCAATGGTGTCATAATTCACACTCACCAAACACACTGGTTCATTCAGTAAAATTTATTTTTGTAAAGAAAAACTTGATGATTTTAAAAGAGTGGCACATGAGTTTCTTGGCAGCTTCTTCTCATGAGTTTTACACTTGGAACTGCCACCTAACCTCATTTTGGTTATTTTTCAAACAAACATAATTTTGTAAAATTTTTAGCATGTATTAATTTGACGTTTTCAAATAATTAATAACCTGATTTTACGAAATAAAGATATTTGAGTTTGAGTTTGAGTTTGAATGTGGCGTACATCCATTCGGAGTGCGTCAATGTGGAAGTTGTCCAAATGGACGTATCGTCAGTGGCCACCTTAAGAAAATCATGTCTGTCTGCTAAGTGCAAGTTGAATTCGAACAAGAAGGGTTCTATCTCACCGTACTAGCTGCCGAAAGATATGTTTTATTATGTTTCTAGTATGGGAACTTTTATTTTTTTTAAATTGTTTTATTTTTTGTTATGAATTGTTACAGTTGTATATACTATAAGAAAATTTTCAGCATCAGCATAAATCCAGCGACACGTTTTTTGTATTAATTACTTACCTTTTAATTGTTGACTTTATTTTCTTTTTAGTATTTATTCTTAAAGGGGTCACCGTTATATCTACAAGTTCTATGAAAATAAATTTCAATCGCCTACCTATTACGGTTAGGCCTGCGACAGACGTACCGATGAACAACCAAACAACAAATTCATAGTAATAAGGTTCATTTTTAATTATTTGGATACGGAACCCTAAAATGCTGTCTATCTGTCAATCTCTCCGACTTCTAACTGACTATCATTCAATTTACTGTTGAAATGTTGAAATAAACATTTAGCCATAGAGGTAGAATAGCTACTATCTATCTATTATTTACTCTATCTCCACGCATTCAACTGGGTCTAATCATTGCTGTCTATCTGTCGATCTCGCCTAGTCCTAACTACCTATCGTTCCATTATCATTGTTGAAATAAACATTCGGTTGGTTTTATATCATTATCTATATAACGATTAATAAAAAATACGATTATTGTCTTCACTAGATACGATACGAAAGACATAATTTGGATACTCTCATAATCATAAGGTATCATATTATTTATTTACTATTTAAATTAATTTTAAACATTACTGTGAGGTTGACATTTTATTATCTTTGTAATGTGTTATTGAGCTGGGTCTTCACAATACAGACTCGCCTAGTAGTAATTAGTAGTAGTAATTTCAGGTAGGTCCATAGCTTTAGGATATTCTAAGTAGGCCAGTTTTTTGTTATACTATATCCGTTATTTCTCTCACTCTCCCGGATATTATGAAGTTTTATATTCTCAGATATTCTCTTTACTCCACTACAGGTACGCTGGCCAGCTGGACAGGCTATTGCTGACAACAAAATACTTCCATTAGATTTTGACATTACGAACCAAACATTGTCAAGAAACAAAAATTAGTGATGTTGACAACAAATTGCTTTTGATATCGATAAGAAGTTAAAAACACTATATCGACTAGCATTACAAAAATTATTTAGTGCCACTTCTACCAGGTTTTTAATAGGTAGTAAGATAGATTCTTATTCTTTCACAATTAATTCTGAGAATCGAATTAAAACTGTTGTTGATTGTTAATGATTGGTCATATGATTCAAATACTTACCTATAGGAGACAAGGTAGGTGAATTGAACTAAGACCTCCGACGTAAGAGTACCTGCAATCTATCTGAAATTATTTCTTCAGTAGCTGCTCATCTTATCTAATCCTATAATCCTATCTAATACAAAATACATCCGTCAATCTGACGCACACAATTCTAACTACCCTATCCGCGGCTATAAATGTTTTACCATCGACATCATAATCGAATTTTGGTATTTTAATTAAACTATGCACACGTTTTATACACGAACCTCTTTAGTACCATACTTATATAGTTTTCCGCTACTTATTCGCTTGAAATAAAAAACAAAAGTATTGCACAACAACATTTATTGTTATATATTTACAATAATTACACTGGCTGATAAAGATAAAGATATATTTATTGCTTAACTGTGTACATAAGGTGTCATTATAATTATTAGTAACAACAGTTCACCCATATCGGGTATGCAATAGACACGGTTAGTTGACAATGTTTATACAAAAAATAATAAAACATAAAATTATTAGTGAAAAGAAAGAACAGAAAACAAATGGGTTTAACTGAAATTAGGTATACATTTTACACAGTTTCAAACTACTCATTCAAGTTATAAAATACATTATTTAGTAGCCATTTTTTTCAGTGAGCTATATACAGATTACCATTTAGATGCAGTAACGAATGGCAGTTATGTAGGTACTTTTATAGTATGTTGCATTTGAAAGTAAATTTAAATTATATTTATACTTTTGACTAAAGTTTCCTCTTGTATTAGATTTCAAATCAAAATGTTGCATATCATTTCGGACAAACAAACACAATTCTAATATGAAAATACCGATGGGAGTAAGTATACTTCCTCCTTTTATATTTCTTAATGATTCACTGATATGCATACTAAATACTGTTCGCGAGCATGTCTTCTGAAGAATATAAGTGGATTTAGCATCAGTCGAGTTTACCCAGTAGATGACACCGTAAGTTAGTAATGGATATATAAGCGTTCCTAGCAACAGTGACGTTTGTTGTTTCTGTTAAGATGGAAAAAGCATAACAAGTGCTTGAATTTTTTTTCCCTTTTAAATGTTGATCTTTTATTATTATATATTGTAACTCCTAGAAAATTTTTAGCCGTCACTTTTTCAATCAAATTTTCAGAAAAGGATACCGTTAGCTGTATAGGTTTACTTTGTTAATTACGAAATTTCACTAGTTTTGTTTTTGTCAAGTTTACTTTTAGATTTATAATAATACTAGAAATAGATTTATTTCTGTAACATATACATAAGTACAGTGGTTGCATTGCATATAATTGATTACCAAGAAAAACTTACGTTCTTAAAAGCAAGGTCACTGAACCGAACACTAGGGTTATGTGTCGTGAGATTCAGTTTGTTTTTTATTTGTTTTAATTCAGTTTTTTTTTATATATTTTGATTTAGTTTATTTTTATATATTTTGAAATAAATATAGTAAAAAAGTGGTCTTAGGAACTTCGTTTACTTGAATTAAAAACAGCAATGGCCCTAGAACTAAAAACTACCTTGGGGGACAAAATTTTTTACCTAGTCAAAGTCGGATTTAACTGTTTCAATCATTTTCTTTGATTCATTGAACACCTCAATCATAGTTGCCTGCATTCTATTGGGTAAGTAATCTTCTAATAATTTTATTGCTATATCTCTTATTTCTATTTTTTCTAATTGATTTATAAGAATATTATATTTTACACAGTCAAATGCTCTGGACAAGTCTATAAATAAAGCAGCACATTGTTTTTTACGGTTCATGTTATCCCATATTGAATAAAATAGTTAATATATCGCCGGAGAGGTTGTTTTTTCTGTTTGAAACCCCGCTAAACAAAAAACTTGAAAGATGTCAAAGGACACCCGGATGGAACGAAGTTCTTATCCTTTTTTTTTCTTTTTGTTTTCTTTTTTTATAATCGTCGCGACACCACACTGTTCAATGCGAAATAGAAAGACGAAACGAAAATATAAGAGAGAGAGAGAGAGACAGACAGAAAAACATACACGCACAGCTTACAATAACTTAATAAAGCAAAAAGTGTCGTTACAACTTTTCGTATGATTTTTTTCGGTCTTGCCCCCTTTCACAAGGCGCGATAAGGAACTTCGTTCCAAAAATAAAAACGCTACCAATATCGCAATAAATCAATTTGATTTATATTTAAGTATATTACATAACTTTTTCAAAGATTTTTGAAAAATTTGGCAGTAGTGCGATCGGTCTATAATTATTTAGATCATGACGAGATCCTTTTTTATAAAGTGGTTTTACAAGTGCTTTTTTTAGATTATTTGGATATTCAAATTCAATGCATACTTTGGTAATTATAATGGGTATATTGTCATGACCATAACTTGTTTGATTCTTTATCTTGCTTACTATATTTTTTATCTCATACACATCTACAGGGTTTCAAAAATGCTATTAGGGTTATTTGCAGGTAATGTATTTAAACGCACTAGTGGTTGCTTGATTAAGATTTCGAGTGATATAAACATTGTTAATAATATTAACAATTTATTTTGGCGATTTTACTACATTATCGTTGTGCACTATGTAATCTATTGTCAACTGTATATTATTTATTGATTGGGTCTGTATATAAATGTCCAGGTTGCAATAGTTTTATTTTCACTTTTCGAGATAAATTTAACATTAGAATTCTGTTTAGATTTTATGATTACGCGTTTCAAAGTTTTGGAGTAAAGAACCTTGAATTAGAGTTTGTAAATACATACTTCTTTTGTTTTTACTAGAAATAATAATACCTTTTGTTTTCCATGAATGTATCTTATTTTAACTTACTCTGAGGGGTACGCATAACTTATAGATTAAATCAAAGTATTCCATAAATTCATTATAAGCTGCATTTACGTCTGTTTGAAGGCTAAATATTAGAGAAATTAATTTGTGAAATGTATTTTATAAAAATATCTATGTAGTCGTTGACATTTATTTGCATTTTGTACCAGTATATCTCTCGTCGTACACTGTTAATTTTCAAGAAAGTCCGCTATGGGTTTCTAATAAAGCAGTCTTCGTGAAATATTTGAAGCAAAGATCATCGGAGATTTACAGAACGTGAAATTGATTTACTCTCGAATAAGTAACTACTTATTCTGGGAATAAACATTATTCGCGTTTGCTCGAACCGGCCCTAAGAATATTATTATGGAGTCTCAAAGTGTCAACTCTTCGCACGCAAGGAATTATTTTTACACAAAATATTAAAATGTAACAAAATACAAAATAGTAACATATCAAATAAAAGGGCTTGTTATAGGATATCAAATATATTTTTATAGTATTAAAATAATTAGCCATGAAAGTAGACCACTCCCCCTAGTCTTATATTTTGAAAAAAATTTAAAAGATAGTTCTTAACCTATAGATTGTGGGAGTAATAATAAAAAGTCTGAATTTTGAACCTGTAGGGGGCAAATGAAGAAATTGAAAAAACCTTGAAAACATGAAAACAAGTGAAAGGGTTTTGTGTAAGGTCTCAAATATATATGTCCTAAAGTTATTTAAAAAAGTTCATGAAATGAAATTACTGAGCCTACCATTTTAAAAGAAAGTAGTGTGAAGATAATGTGGTAAATCGATAAGCCTGTTGGGTGTTAGTCTAGCTAAAGTCGTACCCCCTTAATCATAACAAATAATAATTATTATTGTTTATTTATCATAATAAACATTGTAGTACAATTTGATTACAAAAATAATTACAGTTTGTTCACTGCATCGTAAACAAATAAATTAGCAGACGATTTATGAGCATTTTATTTCATTCCATTTTCAAAATTGAATGGAAGCTCGATAGTTTTATGGCTCATGGCTTAACGTCTGTGAATTTATTTTTTATTTTTACCTTTAATAAAATTGTAAATTTCATGTGTTTGTTTATGGCCGAACTGAACGGGAAGAATAGTTGGTTTCTTCGTCTTCTTCGAAGTGTTCAACAAATGTTATCCATCACAAGATAAAAATTTCCTTAAAAATTACTTTGTATATTAAAATAATGAATTATGTTGTAAAATATATTTGCCATTTGACTACAGTTTAATATTCAATTACCAATACATAATTTAATTAAACAAATTTTTATCAAGGAGTTTTATATAGGTAGATGATGACAACCCTGGCTAATGTGTCAGAGAGACATTTGTGGCAGGAGATTTTTTTTATTTTTTTTTTTATTTTAAAATCTTAGATTATGTGTACACTATTTATTCAAGAATGGAGCATGTTTGCATAGTGCAAGATTATAAAAGTGTATGGTGCCCAGAATGTGGACCCTCTTTTCACTCATAAGTGTATAAATGTATGTCTGATTCCAAGATTTAAATTTGAACCATTTTATCCTCTCAACTGTGTAAGATCGAAAACCTGCATATGTGTTATTATGTGTACAACGACGACTTTAACTTTGATACGACCGCTAATGACCGTAATAAACCTAAATTGTGTATTAAAATTTGTTGCTATTCAGTTTAATATCATATTTTCTTTAATTCTTGCTATAAGCGCCAGATGAGATGGGTGACCATATTTTTCTACGGAAGTTACAGTGCTATCGTGTTTGAATATAGAAACAATTTATGTTTTAGGTAATGAATATTACCCCGCTTTATCTTCTCTAACCAAAAGAAAATAAAATCATACAAAAGTAAAAAAAATACGTTTTAATACCTACTGAACTGTAATTTATCGAAACTCGATTACCGTACTTTTAAAAAATTTACAGTTCAGTAGATATTGAAATAAATAGATAAATTCCACATTAGTAAGTAACTCGATTTTTAGCATTTTTTTATAAAGTAGTCGGCTCCGTTGCTCTACATTTATTTAGGAATGACCAGAAGTACAAAAAACATGGCCACCCTATTTAAGAAAGAGATGGAGAGGACAACAGTATTTTCAAGGTCATATCGTTTCACTATTATTATTCGGCCAGCATGTGGCCTCCATTATTTACTCTATCTCCATGATACACATTGCTGCAATTTAAAAAATGTCTGTTTGTCTGTCTGTCGCAAAAACTACCAAACAGATTCGGTTGAAATTTTGCACGTGCAATCTCGTAGATGCGGATTAGCATTTAGACTATAAATTAACACGCTAGCAGTAAGAGGTAATATTTTTGGTCAGTAGCTATTTTTTGTTATAAGACAGTATCTACTTGACGGATCTTTATGAAAATTTGCAGTCTATAGGGATCAAGCAGCAACGTATTTTTAATTGAACCATAATGGTTTATCACAAAGTTTTCTACAATTAGACATTATCTACAATTGTAACCCATGAAATATACAGGGTGGAATTTTGTAATGCCACCTGGAGGGGAAGTACTCTTAATACTTTAGATAGAAAATTTTACTCAAAGGAAACATTTCTTTATTTTTGAAAAGAAAAAAAACGGCATTAAAGATTTTTAAAAATTCGCTTGCCGCACACGGTAATCGAACCGACTAAAATCTGTAAAAGTACCGTGTACTTTTATTGCATTGATTGTTAGGGTCAATAAGGATGAAATCTCTTTAACAAACTTCATAAATTGAATTACATGAAAACAATTAAATTTTAAATTAATTTAATTATGTACAAAAATTTAAACTAACTTATTAATTGCTCGAAATGGGCTCCATTTTCTTGGATACACAAATTTATTCTTCTAACGAATTCATTTATAGTTACCTTCAATAACGTATTGTGGTGAATGTTATAAATCGTATTCTGAACTTCAACTCTCAACTCGTTTACATTCTCATAAGATTTAGTGTAAATTTGATTTTTTACATATCCCCACAAAAAAAAATCTAAAGGGGTGAGATCTGGTGATCTCGCAGGCCATCTGATTGTGCCGTTTGTACCAATCCAGGTATTAAAATGGTTATTAATGTAGGCAGTAGTGATTCTGCTGTTATGGGCTGGAGCACCATCTTGCTGCAGAATTATTTGGTTTCGCTCTTCCTCGGGGAAACCATTTAACTCGTTTCTTAATAAATCGAGTATTTCTAAATACTTAACAGTGTTTAAGTGACCTTCGTATACATGGACTAACACAACCATATTTCTCATAATTCCGCACCAAACGTTGAAAGAAAATCTTACTTGACTGTTAGTTTCATGAACACGAAGAGGATTCACTCTAGACCAATAGTGATTATTGCGGCGATTGTACATGCCGTTATTGCTGAAGTTGGTTTCGTCAGACCATACAATGTTACTCAAAAAATTAGGGTTACGGTCAATTTCTCTCAGCATGTTTTGACAAAATTGTAGTCGTCTCTCACAATCCCCAGGATGCAATTTTTGTACCAACCGACCATCACGATAACATCTAAACTTATACTTTTTCAGCACTTTAAGTATGCGAGTGTGGGTTGTTCCAATTACTTCGGCAGCATCTCTGCTTGAAGCCTTCGGAAATGCTTCGAAGTATGTTAAAATATTTAATTCAAAATCAAAGTTGTTTTGTTGAAGAGGGTGCCGTCGCTTTTTGAAACTTCCAGTGTTCTTTAAATTTTCTATCATTCTTTTCAGTACAAATCGAGTTGGTGTCTGACGGTCTCGATATCTCTCTCCATACCACCGCAGAGCACGATTCACATCTTTATTATTTAAAAAATAAGCTTCCATTAAATCAAATTGCTCTTGATAAGCCATTTTTACCGTGAAACAATTATGAAATGATTTGTAAAAACAATCAAATGTGAATAACAGATGAAAATCTATTTTCAAATGTAACATTCCATATTTAAACTACGTCATACACGCAGTTATGTCGCATCTAAGAAAGGAGTCTGCATTACAAACACGTGCAAATTGCAATCGTCTTATCTAAATAGTAATTCGTCATTTCGATGGATAAATGACGTCAATGATCATAATTAATGAATAACATAAGTACACAGATAGATCTTTGAGTAAAAGTGCTTTAACTTGACCCATTGAATTAATAATTTAAGATTTCATTGTTTTCCATTCATTTAACTTCTGAAAATGGAGCTCATTTCGAGCAATTAATTAGTTAGTTTAAATTTTTGTACATAATTAAATTAATTTAAAATTTAATTGTTTTCATGTAATTCAATTTATGAAGTTTGTTAAAGAGATTTCATCCTTATTGACCCTAACAATCAATGCAATAAAAGTACACGGTGCAACTTTTACAGATTTTAGTCGGTTCGATTACCGTGTGCGGCAAGCGAATTTTTAAAAATCTTTAATGCCGTTTTTTTCTTTTCAAAAATAAAGGAATGTTTCCTTTGAGTAAAATTTTCTATCTAAAGTATTAAGAGTACTTCCCCTCCAGGTGGCATTACAAAATTCCACCTTGTATAACTTCACGCTAAAACTATAAAGATCTAAACACAACACTTTCAAGTTTTATAAGAACAGTTATTTTGACTTGCAAAGTAGCTAACAAAATAATCTCGAAGCTAGGCTAGCGGTCTTTGACGACGAGGTCCCAGGCTCGAGTCTGATGTCTGAATTTGTTCTATTTTTTTTTTTTAATTGTCTTTCTCCTTTTTTAATATTTTCCTCAATTATATAGTTATTTATTACATAATTTCTTTGGTTATCAGTTTTTGCACCTAGGTAAGATATCTATAGGTAATGCATGCACTGCTGAGAGTAATGAATTACTCGTAGTAGAAATGAAAAGCAATATTACATTACAATTAAAAAGTATTCGACATTTTCTAGAATGTATGTGATCGTTGCTAAAAAAAGACTTACACACACAGATTACATACATATACAGTATAAAAAACAGGTAGCGCCATATATGAAATCAAATTGTTCACCATGATCAAATACATGACACGCTCTGAAGTGTTACAGCAGTTTTATAAGCATTTTTAGTTGTACATCTTTTCAGGCAGAGGAAAAACCTAAAAAAACATATTATGAAAATTGAGTTGTAACACTACATGTTACTAACAATACGTTTAAAATACGAAAATACTTTTGCCTAGACCTTCCTAATAGGTAGGGGCAAAAGTATTTTCGTTCTTCGAACAAACTATAGTAGTAATTTTTTGCTACGAAAAAATCCCGCGAATATGATAAGAAAAAACTACATAAACTATTACACTGAACTTCCCGAATAGTGAATAGACATAGGCGGATCAAGGGGGGGGGGGGCACTTGCCCTCGTGCCCCCCCCCCCCCACTCTCCGGACGAGTGTATCGAATTTCTTATTTTGTATTGAATTTCTCTGCCCTTTTATCTTGTGCGTGCAACTTATACTTGGCCAGACTGGCCTAAACGAAATGCACCCCTCCCCCCGTCGTAAATATGTTAGATCCGGCACTGTCATTTGCCTTTCGTGCTCCCTCACTGAATGAAATCCTGGATCCGCCCCTGTGAATAGACGTTCACTTAGCTAGCCGCATAGTACCTCTAGTCCGTCTACAGTATTATACATACTTATTGACTGTGACATTATAATCGGAGATTCGCTGATCATGAGAAGTAATTACTTATGCGATGTTAGCTATTCCGAGCATCCATTAGCCCCGTTTCGCTGAAACTAAAGTGCTCTCGGAATAAATGGCGTAAATTAGTATTGGATAAATGTTTAAAATACTGGTCTCACTAAGAAGTGCTTTTACAATAATTAAATAAATAAAAGCCACTCTCTACCCGAGCATTCGAGTTCAAAGTCGAGGAGTTGTCGCTTTGTTTTCACCCGTGCGCAGTGCCTCCACTCTCAGCCATTTCCTTTAAAGTATATTAAGGTTAAAGTGAGTACACAATACATTTGCAACGTGCTTGCACAAAGCTTTCTGTACATTTGTACAGAAAGCTTTGTGCTGGACTATTTAGTTAGTCCAGTTCTTACTTTAGTCTGGTTTTTACTCAATCCGACGTGGTATGTGGTTTTAACTAGCTGACCCGTGCCTATTTCGTTGCTTTCTATCCGTCTAACGTGGCATTCTATTGGTCAAAGAATTTTCAAAATCGGTTCATTAGATCTAGGGATTACCCCCTACAACCTCACGAACCGTTACCGAGATTCAAATTAGGTGTATATATATGAAGGAGGTTCTCAATTCTACTGCATAGTTTTTAGGGTTCCGTAGCCAAAATGGCAAAAACGGAATCCGTATAGATTCGTCATGTCCGTCTGTCTGTCTGTCCATCCGTATGTGTTACGTACGGACGGACAGACAGACAGACATTTTACTCAAAGAATCAATATTGATGAAATTTGGTGAAAAGGAGTCTTGTAGTAGCCGCTAATTAGTTAGATAGCTAAATAATAATAATAAATATCTTTAGGGGGGCCACTCCTTACATGTAACAGAAGCTGTTTTTTTTTAAGCAAACATCAACTTGTGGTGGTACACCATTCGAAAGGTCTTTTAAAAACATGTTAAAGTTTTATAATAAAATGTTTTGATTGAGTGAATATTGTTGGAAATATACGCTCCGAAACTTGCATAAATTGTGTACTATTGTAAACTTTGAACCGTGTGACAACAAAAAATTAAAAATCACAAAAGGTAGCGTTGGACATGGTCGGATTTACCGTCATTAAGATAATCCCGAAAAACTCAGTTTCTGAACTAAAGTAAGTGCCCTGAACATGCTCATCTTCTAATGCAATTACTCAAGGCTGCTGAACCCTACACTGAGCATGAAAAAAAAAATGAAATGAAAATGAAATAAAATTTATTCACCGAAAGAATTTACAATCTGCACTCGTTACTTCTGCCAAACTGTATAACAGTTTGTTGGCAGATGAAGCTCCCTGATTACAAACATTTTGCAAAATTCTACATTTCATTTATCTATATATAATATATTATTATATTATATTAATATATCATATTATTATATTCTATTATTATATTATATTATCACATTATTAAATTAAACAATCCATACTAATAGCTATTTAAAACACTAAGTAGGTATATGTGTGGAGGTAAATGTTTCCAATAAAAATTTATTTGTCTTATTTTTAAACAATCTTTTAGTAATGGTACTATCTAACAAAGAGGACGGTAGGTTATTAAATACTTTTGGCACCAAATAGTGCCTATTCCTTTCACCATAATAATTATTGCAGGGGGGTAATTCTAACATGTTCGTACATTACCTCCTCGGGCGCTTTTTATGTATTTTGAACTCATCGCTAGCGAACTGCTCAATTGCTATCAATAACAACATCTTCTTATGGACTGGTAGCATTTTACATTAAAAAGTTGTTTATAGTTATTATTACATTGACTTTTTGTGTTTTTGTCTACTAGTAACTTCAGAAACCTTATTTGTAGTGCTTTAATTTTATCTAAATAAGGTTTGAATGTACGACCATACCTAGTCAGTCCGTAAGAAATTATTGAATCTACAAGCGCATAATATACTGTATACATCGTAGCCCTATTCAAGGTAAAACTGAGGTGATGGAATTTTACAAGCACAGCTTTTAATTTATCACACACTGTCATTATGTGCGTTTTCCATGAAAATTTGGAGTCTATACACAGGCCTAGGTACCTATAGTACTCCACCACCTCAATGCTTGAGCAGTCACATGTTGCATAGGAATTGTGCATACACTACTACATTTTTGAGATAGGGAGAACATATATGTATACATTTTGTTTTACATAAGTTAATAATAATTCCATTGTCGTGTGCCCATTTTATTATGTTAGTAAAATCTTCCTGTATTTTACTTTCCATTAAATCGAGATTTCTATCTGCATAAACTAAACACGTATCATCCGCATACATATAAATGCGACAGTTCCTAACCACGCTGCACATGCTATTCACATGCATTATGTAGCCGACGGGGCCGAACACGGATCCGGTCGGAACGCCACAACTCACGCGTGAGCGCTCGCCGCTGACTCCATCAATGACGGTCTGTAGTGTTCTGTCTGTGAGATAGGCCTGGAGCCACCTGTTAAGCGGCCCCGCGATTCCACACTATTCCATGGCTTGAAGTAACTGGCAAGTTTTCAACCACCACCTGCTTCCGCTGATCTAGACCCTCATTGATGTCATCAGTGAAACGCCCTAAGACCGTAGCCGTACTTCGGCCCCTTCGGAAGCTATGCCGGATATCAGTCAAAATACTATTTTTTTCCAGAAAAGCACTTATTTGATTTACAATATATTTTTCTATTATTTTATTAATTACTGACAAGATTGCTATTGGCCTATAATTAGAATATTCGCAATGTAACCCCTGCTTAAAAATCGGCGTTATTAGTGCTGTTTTGAGTTTTTCTGGGTATACCCCCATTTCAACACACAAATTAATGAAATAAGCTATTACGGGACTAATCATATTTTTAATGAATTTGATATCCTTTATTCTAATTGTACTGTGCTTTGTCACAGCTTAAGTCGCATATAATTTTTTCTATGTCTGATGGACAGGCTTTTTGAAATCTTAAAGATACGTTGCTGCTTACCACGTAGTCAGCCCTGTTAAGGAACTTATGATCGCATACATGTTTAATATTTAGTATTTCTTGGGTAAAACATTTGGAAAAATTGTTACATATGTTTATTGTACTCTCTGTTCTACCTAAATATTTTATAATAGTTTTATCTACACTTTTCGATTCCTTTCCAATCCATTCATTAATCTTAGTCCATATTTTTCTCACGTTTTTGTTACATTTTGCTATCTCCTCCCTGCGATAACTATTTTTAGCTTTATTTATACATTTATTAACTTTATTTCTATAACTGTTATACTGTAATCGTAAGTTCATATCATGTGGTTTATTTTTTTGTAATCTAAATAACCTATCTCTATTTGCAATCATATTTTTTAACCTGTCTGTTACCCAATGTTTACATTTACGTTTTTTACTCACATGCAATTGTAATTTAGCCTCGTTGTAGGTATTGACGAACACTGAACTCATCTGATCATACAAATATAGGGGGCACTTACAGTCCATTAATTTGTTCCCAGGATATTTCTGAAAGATGCACGACCGCGTTATCAAACCGTCGTATAGCTCCTCTCGCGTTACGTCATTGATTGCACAATCGAAACCTAACTCGTACATATTATTCATGTATTGACTACACACACTGGGAACGCTATGACCGGTTTCACACAATATGTCAATGTCGTGTCGCCCATAAATATCACTTCACAGCTTCTTGGAATACTAGACAGTAAGCGATAAGCTTATCTGTTTTCGGTGGCCTATACGTTATCACTACGTGTATAACTTTCTTTCCTTCCTGAAACAGCCTGCCGTGTACTATTTGTGAGTGTCTGGCGGTCACTTGTTTAGCGCTAAAGTTGTGTTTATTTTTCACATACAAAAGCACACCGCCACCTTTCCTATCTTCTCTCGTATCTGCATATGTGTTGTATCCCGGTAACTTGTGTAATGGCAATTCATACTTTTTCACACTTATCTCTGTTAATGCTATGATATCCAGGTTACTCACGCTACTGCACGTTAGTGCTTCCAATTCATTAAAGTGTTTCCTCAACGAGCACATGTTCAAACTACATTGAAACTCAAATCAGATTTTCTTAGTTCTTCTTGCCATGTATTTATATGTACACACCTCGTATATTCAATACTAGATTGTATATATATTGAATATACGATATAGTCCGACATGCTCTTGCCCGGTTTTTTTAATGTTTGTTACCCGATTATTGGAAGACGGTTGAACCGATTTAAAAAATTGTTAATGTTTTGTTTGAAAGGTTATATAAAGATCCCACTGTCTTCAAATTATGGATCTGATGTTCGAATCTTGGAGAAATCAATGGAACTCTTCAAATATAAAGGTGCACCTGTAATAATTTGGATATATTATGTTATAATTCGTTCAAATACTCTCAAAAAGCACCATTTAGTGAAGTCGAACTGATAATGAAGACCACACATGACCAGCGGAACTATTCAATAATAGATATTTTGGATTGCGATCAGAATACCGTGTACGATATTTAATACTTCGCCTTCATCATTTCATGTAATGATTATCAGCTCCATTACCTGATGTGATGAAGGCATCAAGTGAACTCCTCTCAAATTAACGGCCAAGCATCGGGCAAAGCAATATTTTGTAAAGGAAATTAACAGTTTGGATTAGGGTATTGTAACTTAGATTTGTTTTTATAAAGATAACTGGCAATGTAGGTTTGTTTTTCCACATTACTAACAATCCTTATTAACCCCGCCAGCTAAGTTAATCCTACATTTCTTGGCACCGACTTCAAATTATTTATCTATTTTTGTTGTTGTACCTATATAACTTTATGCTTTTTGGTTACATTGTGTTTATTTTTGACGTCGCGCGGTTTAATATGTTTTTTTGTAAAAAAAAAATTTTAAGGTTGGGTTTTTCAATCGCAGTTTAAAAAAAACTCTATAGTAATTCCGTCATCACTAGGCACTTTCTCGTTGGAAGCTGCCTGTGCTAGCTCGGCCCTGGGCGACATCCGGGATGATCTCGGTATATTGGCGCGTGAGTGGTGCTCTGTAATAATCAACGCTACGTCCCGTGAGTTTTGCCATCCTTAATGTGTACAGGTGTATCTATAGCTCTATATTTTCTCAAGTATATCGAACCGTTTTGAAATTCGCAATGTTTAGTTTCATAAGATAGGGTATGTCTACCTTATGCGCAAAAACATTTATGAATTGTTAATTTCGTGAGTTACATTTTCTGAATAATAATCTCAAACTATTGTGTTAAGACCAATTTATCTCGGCAATCTAGATTTAAAAGCCAGAATGTGTATAAAAATAAATAATTTCTATTATTTGCAACATTTTTAATAAAAAAAAACGAATAAAACGGTTTAACCCGGAAAACCGGTTATTTAAAACTACCCGGTTATTGCATGCCCTAGTAGCGTATTGACCACACACAGACACCGCTCGTCGCACTATCATCAGCGATCTTGATAGTGGAAAACAGTAGTTAGGATTCCGTACCTCAAAAGGTAAAAAAAGGAACCCTTATAAAATGACTCTCTTGTCCGTCTGTTCATTTGTCTGTCCGTGTGTCACCACCGATTTTCTCAGGAACGGGTGGACCTAGCAAGCTTAAATTTATACCAGATACTGAGTTCTATAGTCCCTATTAGGTTTATAATCAATAAATCAGGGTCCTCAAGTTAAAAAGATAGGCAAATTTTAATTTTCAGTAAAACTTGTAAGTACCAAAATTTACCTTAGTTTTAAACTTTTTTTTTCGGAATTTTTCCTTTACTTGTGCTTGCTTTTAACTAAAATTGGCCATTTTATGTCAACCGGAAGTAGGTACCCTATAGGTTTTAGGTCAAAAACCTATATGGTAGTTTCCGTTGACCTAAATCATGATATTTGGCAAAAAGCAAGGTCTCTTACAGTTTAAATAAAGGAAATATTCAAAAAATATAAAAGTTGCAAATTAAACGGTGTATATTTATAATATGTGCCTACAAATTAGTACGGAACCCTCGGTGGGCGAGTCCGACTCGCACTTGTCCGGTTTTTATTGCAGAAATAAATATAATCTAATCAAACATATTTATTCGTTCAGGAAAAAAAGTGTGTGTGGTATTGAAACCAATATTAACATCGCGTCTTACATAAGTGGAGGTAGAGATTTGGATGTGACTTACGGCCGATCTCAATAATCTACCTATCGATGAATTTGACTACTAGAGGTAGAATTTTGACATATTTTGTATGGAGTTTATGTCAAATAAATATATACCTTTAGAAGCCAAATCCATCGATAGTTAGATTATTGAGACCGGCCGTTAATCAAAGAATGTAGGTCATAGCTTACTTGTACGGGCTTTGTACAGTAGAGTGCAAAGTGCAATTGTTGACATTGGCAACTGACACCCTCGGCAAGGCTGTGCGATCTGGGTCAATTTGGCATCTGAATAATGAACCTTCAACTCATTAAAATTTATGCACTGAATATTTTTTACACTGTCTTCTGTACTGATGGAAATTTAATACTGAATAGCGATTAAGGACGTGTGTTGTCACTTTTTGGGCACTTTGGGGAAGGGTGCTGGAAGATATATGTATAATAAGGAAAAATATTTGAAATAGGAAAGTATAATGATGGAGTAAAGTATACCTGATAATGTTACTACCGCTAAGCGTACTATCTAATCCTTGACATCATGCGTCGATATTTATTTGTTCTTACTTTGTGTAATCAACTAACTTTTGTTCGCGACTTAAATCTAAAAAGAATAAGTAAGACCAACTTCAACTAACAGCTACCAACAGCTTTGTTCATGTGCCGACCCGCTTATGTGAGTAGCCTCCCTGACAAGATAATTCGACTTGTAGACAGTCTATTAACATTAAACATGTATCTTTAGTTATACCTGAATCTATATAAGAAAAGTTTTGCGTGATGTACATACATCCATATATACGGGCAGACAAAATTATATCAAGTTTCTATAAGCTTCTATCGCTGTCTTGTACACGTATTTGTATCTTCAGCTACTTAGAACTTTATCTATACAAATATTAAAAATGCGAAAGTTTCAATTGATAAATGGACGGATGTTTGATATGTACCACAGAGAAAGTAATCACTACTTTATTAAAATATATATATTACGGGTCTTAGTCGCGTGAATAATATAAGGTAAAATAACTTGTTTATTGCCCGACGTTTCTACCGGATTGCAACGACATAATGTGTACAAATGGCATAAGTTCATAATGTGTAGAAATCGCGAAAGTTTATCAACATTTATTGTAATCACTACTGTTAGGTACTTTATAATAATAATAATATCTTGCGACAACTCACACAACGCTATCTGATACCAAACTAAGCAGAGCTTGTACTATGGAAACCAGACAACTGATAAACATACTTATATATTTCTAAATACATACATAGATAAATAGCACCCAGCAAGAGAATAAACCATGGTGCTCATCACACAAAGTTTTATCCTGGGTGGAGCTCGAACCCCCAACCTCTTGCGTAGCAGTCGGATACACTCCCACCGCGCCACAGAGGCTACATAACTAGGTAATTATTATACCGGAATTACCGCGCATTATTTACCTTAAAATTGCTCGACGTTTTTGGAAATTCATCCCTTAAGGGGGTAAAATAGTGGTTGCAAGTTAATATGAATATCTAGATCTGCGAAATTTCGTATTCGGCATTATGATTTCAAAAATTGAAACACGTTTTTCAGCAAGTTTTTTGAAAATGAACCCCTATGAGGATAAAGGTAAAAGTTGTAAGTTTATATGAAAATCTAAATATCTCTCGTGTTGGCAGATTCCTTTGTCCTCTGCTCACTGCAGACATATTAGGTACAGCGTTAAAGTAAAAATCCTTCAACGGGTAGAAGGTTGTTAGGAATATATATATATATATATAAAAAACTTTTTTTAAAACTATACATACATTTTAGCATAACTCCTCAAAAACAAAATAATCGGTTTGTCTGTGGAAATACATTGCACTCAGGTTACCTACTTACAAAATTTCTTAGGCATAACATAGTAACCACGTGGTTTTATAATTAAGTACGTTACATACAGGTTGGCTGCTCATTTAACAAATATGTACATTAGTCGTATACGTTATATGTGTCCAGCAAATACGTCTTTTAACATTTAGAAAATTTAATTTTGTTTTTCTCTAATCTTAACTCTTGTGGCATTTCGTTATATAACAAAGGAAGTCTACGTCTAAAGGTTCTTCCTCCAAAGTAATTATTTATGGATGTCACACCTCTGGTACATATCTTGTGCTGAAAAGTAGGTAATTGTTCCATGTTGCTATGATTACGGGTTACTAATAAATGTTTATGTTGTATTCGTACATAAAGTAATTTACATATTTTAAATAATTCTTTATAATTGTGTTTACATTTGTTTAGTGTTTTGTTGACTACTAGTAATTTTAAAAATTGGATTTGAAGTGATTCTATTTTGCATAAGTGTGTATTGAATGTAAGTCCGTAGCATTCCAAACTGTAGCCTATAATAGTTTCAATCAAAGCTTAGTACAAGTGTTTAAGTACATTTTTTTTAAACTTTATATTGTAGTTGAGTGAACTTAGATAAAATTATTCTTAATTTACCCGAAATGAAGTCTACATGTTCCGTCCAGCCGAACTATTCGTCAACCCTTATGCCCAGATATGTAACAAGAGGTGATTTTTTAACAGGAGTGCAGTTACAACTTATACAGTGGTTATGTAAGCATTCCAATGTATGCGTGACAATGATACAGGGTGTATCCGGTATATCTTGGGACAACTCACACAAAGCTATCTGATCTAAAACTAAGCAGAGCTTGTACTATAGAAACCAGACAACCGATAAACATACTTATATATTTCTTAATACATAAATATTATAGATAAATAACACCCAGACACAGAATAAACCATCGTGTTCATCACCCAAAGATTTATCCTAGGTGGGGATCGAACCCACGATCTCTTGCGTAGCAGTCGGATACACTCCCACCGCGCCACATACAACTAAGTATTTTACCATTTAATGGTAATATTTAAGGTTTTAATTACTGGCAACTAAATTTTAGTTACTCTAGTTTGCCGGAAATGCATTTTTTTGGTGCACACAACATTGCAATTGCATGTTAATATATCCTTCCGTTCAGGTTTTATCATCACACTGTTATCTCAGTGACTAAATCGCTTTTACAAAATTACAATTACAAGAATCAAATGTCTTCACCGACATTGCTATCACCTAAAAATACGAATAAGACGAGTTTCGATAGTTTCAAAAGTTTTTAATAGTCATGATTATAGAAGACCTAGATTCTTTTAATCTATCTCATGATCGGTGGACGTGCGTTCCTACGTTCTAGCTATAAGTATTTAACAAACCCTAAAAACGCAAAAAAATGTTTGTGGTGAAGATCCTTCTTTGATTTGTATCGTTAATTAATTTCAAAGTCCTTAGTATAATATAAACATTTTACAAAACACAACATACTCAAAATTATTCTTTAAGTATTTTTGTTAACATGATATAATATTTAATTTATCAGGTCGAACACCTACAAAAGTTCAAAAGCCAATTGTGTGCAAAAATATAACATCATAAACTTAAACAACAAAATATCATAAATTAAGTTTTTTGTGGGTAGTTTGTAAATACACACTTGTTGCTTGACATCTTAAATATTAATTTTTTATTTGTATCAATTTAAAGAGGTGTACGTTCTGTGAAGATTTCAAATACCTACCTACTTGTTGAAAAGCAGTTCAAAAGATATAACCTCTTGACTAGACGGATGGACAAACAGCGAAGATACAGAGATAAGTGACCCTAAAAACTGATAATTATCAATAATAAATTGAGTAGTCATATTAATATACTACAACAACACTATAGATATACCTAACTGACTGTTGCCTACGACATCGGCCGCAGTATTACGGGAAGCGTGCAATTTTCCGGGAATATATTCACGCTAAGGTGCATTCTGCGTCTTGTATTGTAACAAGACTATCGTCTATATTTAGTACCTACCAATTAGCAGCGCTTTTCCTTCGCAGAATAATTACTGGCAACTGAAGATTTAATACTTCATTTGAGACGATATGGAAATAACGACGTTAGATATAATGAGCGGTGCTCCTTGATTTTATAATAGATATTTTTAGTTTGCTCTTCTTTGAGTGAGAATATAACATTTAAGGTAAAATATGTTTGTATTGTACAATTGAAGGTATTGGCGTCAGATCGTACAAATATTATATTTATTTGAAATGTGGCGCATTATAATTGGTACCTGAGATCATTTGCGTCATTAAAAATAAGCTTCAACCCGTAATGAGCACTGAGCTTTTTGTGGAGAAAGATATTTTAAGAAATAAATTGCTGTCTGGGTTTCATTATATCACTAAGTAAATATTTTTTGACTTGATAACCTCTTATAAATCGATGACCGAGGCTGCACTCACGAAAAAGTATGACGTCACCGCTCCGTTCCGGTGACGGTTATACCTACTACCGACGTGAACCTAACACAAGCCATTGAGGTGGAGCCAGCTGAAGGCAGGCGCGGATCCAGGGGGGACAGGGGCATCCCCCCCTCCCCAGACTCATGAATTTTTAAGTATTCCCCATACATTTGGTCCGCGTTGACGGGCAAAAGTACTCAAACTTGGCCGGTGTTAGGTCAAAGTGGGGCACTTTAACCCAACACCAGAACATGATCCTGGATCCACGTCTGGCTGGAGTTGCTAACAGGATTGCTAGTAATATGGGACCACAATCCCACGTTGCTAGTTATCTATTAATTTATTTCGACGTAGAAGGTATGTGTATCGTAGCGACTTTATTTTTTACTAGCTGACCCGCGCAACTTTGTTGCGTAGATTTTCCCCGTTTTGGCAACATTTTTCATTGCTGCTTCGCTCCTATTGGTCGTAGCGTGATGAAGTGGCGGAGGGTACTAAGAACACCATTACTTCCGGTTTTCCCTTGGATTGTAGTTACTTAGTATTATGGGTACAAAGAACATATTTTTAAACATTTAAGTATATTTTTGTATCGAGTTACCTCTGAGAATTTTTAATCCTTCGCCTCTGGTGATGTTATATAGCCTATAGCCTTCCTCGATAAATCGGCTATTCAACGGAAAAATACTTTTTCAATTCGGACCCGTAGTTCCTGAGACTACCGCGTTCAAACAAACAAACAAACTCTTCAGCTTTATAATATTAGTATAGATGACAAACAACGAGTCTCGATGGGAGTGGTGAAAATAACAGCAAACTGACCTGTCATCATTTTCACAGGTCCAAGTTCATATTCTGGAAATAAATTGATACTTATGTGTAAAATACGTAAGACTGAGTCTTTGTCCCACTGAGTTTTCAACCAGTGTGAAGTGAAATAAACCAGATTGACCTCAAAAGTAAGAAGAAGAAGCTGTGCCAAAAATAAAGATCCGCTCAGCTATTTTGGCATGATTAAGTTCCTAACAAACATCCATCCATTTATCAATTCAAACTTTCGCATTTAAACATAATTATTTGTATAAATAAAATTCTAAGTTTCTATGTGACTGAAGATACAAAATACGGGTACAAGACAGCGATAGAACCTTTTGGAGAATTGATCTAATTTTGTCTGCCCGTAGATATGGCTGTATGTAAGTTCATCACGCAAAACTCTACAGCACAAAATAGGATGCTGTTTTTAGGATCCTGTAGACAAATGGCAAAACAGAACCCTTATATGTAGAATGGACGGAGGGACGAACATGGCGAGTCCGTCCGTCCGCACCGTTGCTCAGAGACTGTTAGTGCTAGAAGGCTGTAATTTTGCATTAATTACTTACAATATTACTTACACCGACAAAAATCTTGAAAAAAAAAATGTATGGCACTCGGGGACTGCCGCGGTAAAGCTATTGCATAGCATTTTTTATCAACTTATGCAATTTTTTTTTTTTTTTCATTACATTTTGGAGCAGCTCGTCTCGATCCGTGCGAGCTTCATACAGTCGTACCATAATATACGTGAAGCGAACGCTCGGACGAGCTACATGTTAGGCGGAGTTGGGATGGTAGGTTTTATTTTCGTTACGGAATTTCTTGATTCGGTCACCGCGCTCAAAGCCCGCGATAAAAGCTATGCAATAGCTTAAAAAAATATGTCTCATCTACCCCATCGTGAGGGGTATCATTAGACAGGTCTTTTAAAAACGTTTAGGGGTCAGGAAGACGGTTATTAGATTTAGGGTTCCGTTTATAAAATAATAAGCTTAAAGGTGCTATTTTTTGTTAGAATTTATGTCGTCGTCCCCCACCCAGCCAGCTTAATGGTTGATTTTGAGTATGTAAAAAAAAAACACGGTAGTACCGTCACAGTCCGTTTACAAGTTTACGAGTAACAGGTGACCAAATGAGAAGTAACATAATTTTCGTACATATTTCATTGAAAAATATTATTATGTAGATATAAGGTAATACGTATGAAACAAAAACAACAGAAAACCGACTTCTTAAGCCACATTATTCGGATGGGGGGACTACGGAACCCTACATTGTGCGTGGCCCGACATGCACTTGCCCGGTTTTTTTTACAGTTGCATAGATTCGGGTATAACTAAAGATACATGTTTAATGTTGATAGACTGTCTACAAGTCGAGTTAACTTGTCAGAGGGGCTACTCACATAAGCAGGTCGGCACATGAACAGAGCTGTTGGTAGCTGTTAGTTGAAGTTGATCAAACTTACTATTTTTTCTAGATTTAGGCGAACGAAGTCGTGAACAAAAGTTAGTTGATTACACATAGCAAGAACAAATAAATAATGACGCATGATGTAAAGGATTAGATAGTACGCTTAGCAGGAATTACATTATCAGGTATACTTTACCCCATCATTGTACTTACCTATTTCAAGGTAATCGTTCTTGATATTTTTTCCTTATTATACCTATATCTACCAGCACCCTTCCCCAAGTGCCCAAAAAGCGAAAATAATCCTAACTACCCCACAACGTCCTTTAACAAAGTTTATTTATTATTTGGTTGTGGTCACACAGGTTCGCCGCTGACGCCGTACGCCGCCGACGCTGACGCCGTACGCCGCTGACGCCGTTCATCCCCGACGCTGACGCCGTACGTCGCCGACGCTGACGCCATACGCTGCCGACGCTGATGCCGTGCACCGCCGCCAATCGTGATTCAATATGAAATTTCCATCGGCACACAAGACTAACGGCCGGTCTGTATAATCTATCTATCGATGGATTTGGCTACTAGAGGTCAATGACGTTTCACATATAGACGCATTTTACCGCGCTCTGTTTTGAAAAGAAAATGCGAGTAAAATTCAAATAGTAGTTCGAGTGAGACGCTTAGATAGTCTTTTATGTGAGAGTGAAAGAGAAAACATTATCGCAATCGCCCCGGTGGCCGCGCGTCTATTTTACGTGACGTTATTTTAGCCTGTGACACGTCTATAAATGTAACATGTCATTGACTAGAGGTGGAATATTTTGACAAATTTTACATGGAACTTATGTCAAAACAACAAAGCCAAATCCAACGATAGATACCGGCCGTTAGTAGTGCAAAAAGTATTCAGTGAATAAATTTTATCAGTGGTTCAATAATTGCATTTTTGAAAGATAGAAAAATTTGAAATCCAGACTCAGGAATCGAACCCGAGACTTCCGTAGTCAAACCGGGGCCAGAAGCAAACCACCTATCTGGACTGTTACTAGATCTCAAATTTTTCTATCCCTTGATGCTCGCGAGTTAGGCCCTCGCAGCGCCATCTAGTCGGTAGTTAAAGAACTATCACGGCTTTTGTTATTGCTTCGTTACAGAGAGCATTTTAACAAATTATGATGTCGCAGGCCGAATATTGAAGTAATTTTTATAGGCATTTCTTGCCAATTACTTTACAAATACAATAATTGCATTTTTGAAAGATAGAAACATTTTGAATCCAGACTCAGGAATCGAACCTGAGACTTCCGTAACCAAACCGAGGCCAGACGCGAACCACCTATCTGGACTATGTTACTAGATCTCAATTTTTTCTATCCCTTGATGCTCGCGAGTTAGGCCCTCGCAGCGCCATGTAGTCAGTAGTTAAAGAACTATAACGGCTTTTATTATTGCTTCGCTACAGAGAGCATTTTAACAAATTATGATGTCGCAGGCCGAATATTGAAGTAATTAGAATATTAATATAAAAATACTCCCTTTCAAACAAAACAAAAACCATTTTTGAAATCGGTTCAATCTTCGTCAAATAATCGGCTAACAAACATTAAAAAAACCATACCGTTTTGAAGTCGATTGAAAAGCTAGCGAGACTTTTATTTTCGTCATCAACCAAGGCATCACGGCAAGGCGGTGTTTCTATCCTTAAAAAAAGGTGATAAAACACATAATAAAGAATACTATCTCACTTCTCATCAGGTGCTCCTGTTGTTCTCGAGAGTGATCCCCAATCGCCTTACTAATAAAACTTGACGAGTTCCAGCTCTCGGCTACGCAATATGAAGGGTTTCAAAAAGCATT
The DNA here is from genome assembly GCA_945859575.2 of Herminia tarsipennalis. Classification (NCBI taxonomy): domain Eukaryota; kingdom Metazoa; phylum Arthropoda; class Insecta; order Lepidoptera; family Erebidae; genus Herminia; species Herminia tarsipennalis. The sequence goes on along the minus strand of OX243831.2, from coordinate 25,366,039 downwards.
TAGCACCATAAACCACATGTTCAACAGACTGTTCAGAAAATCGAAGAGTACAATCAGCCACTGTGTATCATTTTTGTGGACTATTAGCATAACTATGCAACGATGCCGTATTGACGTATGACATTAAGGCATCCTTGCAGATTTTCACTAGTAGTTAGGTATTAAGGTGCCTGTATAACACCGCTACCATGATCGTCCAGATTCAGAACCACAAGACTAATCCAAGGAGGGCTACCGTTTTTCTGCTCACCAGTTGACCCCACTGTTGAGTCAGGTCTGGCTGTCAAAATTGAAGTTATATTTAAATCATATTATAATATCTGTGAACCTTGTTTATTAGAGCATACCCCAGGTCCCGAATTATTCGGAAATAAAACCGGGCAAGTGCATGTCGGACCATGATCAGTGTAGGGTTCCGCAGCCTTGAACAATTGCATCAGCAGAAGAGCGTATGTTAATGGCAGTTACGCCCTTTTGTTGAGAAACGCGGTTTTTTGGCAATAACTCAATGACGGCATAGCCGATCTTATCCGAAATAATTTTAGTTTATAGTATTTATTAAGTGCTATCTTTGTGATTATTTCCATATTTTTTGATTACCTACACGATTCAAAAGTTAAGGGGGGGGGGCACGATTTATGCAACTTACGGAGTGATTATTTCCAAAAATATTTACTCAATCAAAAAAGTTTATTAAAAACCTCACAATGTTTTTAAAAGACCTGTCGAATGATGTGCCACACGTTGATATTTGCTGAAAAAATATTTTTTCAGTTTCTGTTACATGTTTGGAGTTACCCCCACCTCCTCTAAAATAATAATATTTATTATTATTATTTAGCTATCAAATAGCGGCTACTACAAAACACCTTTTCACCTAATTTCATCAAGATTCATTGAGTAGTCTTCGAGTAAAATGCCTGTGACATACGGACTACGGAATGGCCATTATGGCTACGGAACCCTAAAAAAGAGGACTACTTTCCGAAAGATAAAACTGTCTTTATGGTGTTTCTCTCTAGATCCGCGTTTAAAGCGCTGTTATTCATTGACTCGTGACTCATCTTTATCATAATTATCTCAGGTATTGCAAAATATTCACAACAATAGTCTAATTACAAATATACCCGCGTGACCGATTCACAAACAATGAAATTTTACATTTTGAAGACATGACTCTACACTAGTAGTACCTCTAGGAGTTTATGCACGCACGATAGTCTTTATTGAGCTGCGCTAACACAGGGTTTCATATCTTCTAAACTCTCCACAGACTTCACTCTTCAGACGTCTTCAATACTCTGGATTGGACTGGATAGAGCATAAAAATAAGTGACTATTTAAGTTCATATCGCACCTCCGGTTTGTCAACGACATATTCGCAATAGCGGATTCACTTTGCAGCTTAGCAGAACGTCAGCCTCAAGACGTGTTAGTTATGACTAACACGTCTTGAGGGTGAAATATCATCAGACCCTGGAAACCTTTCAAGATGAAAGAGCCCAAACATGCTAGTTCCTATGGCAGACGGCTTCCTCCCAACTTCACAATAAAAATGCGGTCGGTACCGTCAACACTATGGAATGGAATATTGTGTTTCGCGTTCACTTCACGCGTTACAAATGAACGCGAATATTTTATTATCATCATGTGAAACTTATTCATTTACGTGTCTATAGTGTCAAATTATTTCGACTAAACACTGTTTCCCATAATACAGGCCGCAGGCTAGTTTGAGATCCAGTACCCAGTACCTTTTAGAACTTAAAGACATACTTAGTTTAAGTGCACCAATTTTGTGGCAAATAAACATTTATTATTATTTGATTGTATTTTTTGCTAAAAAGTTTTTGTGTGAGTTAGGTGTAATCGTATTAAACCGAAATACCCTTGAAAGCCGATTTTCCAATAATAAAAACCGGGCTTTAAATTCGCTGGTTAACCGGTTTTTTTTTAGTTATACGGTTTGCATGCCCTATACGCTACCAAGCAAAGAAATAGTCTAAAATCTAATCTAATCAATTATATTTATTTCTCAAATAAAAATGCAATAAATTAAAACAAACTACTGTTTTCCACTATCAGGGTCGCCAATGACAGTGCAAAGAGCTCTGTGTGTGCGGTCAATACACTGTGTGCCATATGGACAATTAGAGCACGTTTCGCCTGCTTCATAAATAGGGAAGCCATCGATATTACCAGCCGGCCCATAGTTACAAAATGTGTATGCTAAAATCTTTGTATCTTTTCGTTTCTTACCCTTTGCGGCCTGTCCCAAAATACCACGATGCAATGGCGACTCGTTTGACATAGAATCATCTATGGTGGCAAAATCTTCTATTAAGGTTGTTTGTGTTGGAACCATGTACCTTGTACGTCGTACTATATTTTCAGATAAAGGTTGTTCTTCTTCTAATAAAGTTGTTTTTGTTGGAACCATGTACCTTGTACGTCGTACTATATTTTCAGATGAAGATTGTTCTGTCGAATGTTCAATGGGCTCCAAATAAGATCGCCTTCGTTTACGAAAAAGCACGCATGAGGGATTTTTAGCAGTACATAAAGCTTGAGAGCAACCGATACGCCACGTGGAGGCCCAAGCCGCCGCTGAGTACCAGTGAGCATTGCATCCGCCAGGAGCGCTACAATTGCTAAGTCTAAACGACCAGACATTCTCTGGAAGAAGCACTCTGGATCCAGAGAACCATGCACCAACTGCGTCTGCTAACAACTGTGCCTCTGTCACCCTACTAACGACTGGACGAACATCCATGTTTTGAATTACGTTAAATCTTATTGTATTTCTACATTCATCGTGTCGTTTCTGACACTGTCGTGCCCACACCTCGGCACTCTTCTCCAGTTCATAATCCCAATACAACTTCCGCATATTTGTGGCCGGAGGTTGCCCAGGCTCTAGGCCCAAGGCGATGTTATCTCTATGCCTGTTATGCAACAGCAGTATTTGGTATCTCATCCATTGGGTCATTCCTGATGCAAATAGCTTTGGACTTTGTTTCTTGTGAGCTGCACACATGGTATGCTGATTTTCTATTGAACAATCTGGATGAGAGCAATAATCAAATATGTCTTTCTCTTCGGTCATGTTGATTGCACAAAAAACATTATTGAAAATAAAACTGCTAAAAATTAGGTAAATATGCATGCTGCCGTAAGCAAAATTTTTATATACAAAACCTTGTATGATTCAGGCCGCAACAAAATTGACTGTCTCTGTAATTATGACACTAAAGAGAATTTATCACGATGTTTAAGACATCACAGACCTCTTTGGTTATTATTCTATGTCAGTCACAGGCAAATTTTATAATCCGACCTCTATTGAGAATTTAAATTATTATACTAACTAGATCACTACCTTCTTCATTACATCTAAAACAAAATGGTTCTATTGGAAACACTGACCTCTTTGTAGTACTTATAAAGGCATTTAAGGTCTGTGCTTGGGAATGATTTATGTGAAATAATGGTACTCTAACATGGAACTAAAGTAAATAATGGAGGCCACATGCTATAAAAGTGACACAATATGACCTTAAAAATACTGTTGTCCTCTCCATCTCTTTCTAAATAGGGGTTCTCTTTCTTAAATTCAAATAACATTCCTAAATAAATAAATTTAGAGCAACGGAGCCGACTACTTTATAGAAAAATGCTAAATATCGACTTACTAATATAAAATTTATCTATTTATTTCAATATCTACTGAACTGTAAATTTTTAAAAAGTACGGAAACCGAGTTTCGATAAATTACAGTTCAGTAGGTATTAAAACGTAGTTTTGTTAACTTATGTTTGATTTTATTTTCAGTAGGTAAGTAAAGAAAAAACTGTTTAGGATTCATTACAGCTATATACCTAAAACTTAAATTGTTTCAATATTCAAACACGAACATAGTTAATTGTAAATTCCGCAGAAAAATATGTTCACCCTACTCATCTGGAGCTTATAGCAAGAATTAAAGAAAACATGATATTAAACTGAATAGCTACAAATAATAATACACAATTTAGGTTTATTACGGTCATTAGCGGTCGTATCAAAGTTATAGTAGTTCAAATTTGAATCTTGGAATTAAACATCTAATATATAAAATTCTCGTGTCACAGTTTTCGTTGCCATACTCCTCCGAAACGGCTTGACCGATTTTGATGAATTTTTTTGTGCTTATCCGGTATCTATGAGAATCGGCCAACATCTATTTTTCGTACCCCGAAGAGTTTGTTTGTTTGTTTGAATGCGATAATCTCAGGAACTACTGGGCTGCACTGAAAAAAATATTTTATTATTGGATAGCCCATTTATCGAGGAAGGCTATAGGTTATAACATCACGCTACGACCAATAGGAGCGGAGCAGCAATGAAAAATGTTATAAAAAAAAGGAAGAAAAAAGGGAAAATTACAATCTATTCATGCCCCTAAGTGATAAGGGTTATCCACCCCTAACATTTATAACTATACTATAATATTAGAAGAGAGAGAAGAGTTTGTTTGTTTGTTTGAACGCGATAATCTCAGAAACTACGGGTCCTTGTATTTTTAAAAAAAATATTTTACTTTTAGATAGCCCATTTATCGAGGAATGCTATAGGCTATAAAACATCGCGCTACAACTAATGGTAGCGGAGCAGCAAGTAAAAATGTTTGCAAAAATGTGGAAAATTTACGCAGACGAAGTTGCGCGGGTCAGCTAGTAAATTTATAAGTGAGTCCACATTCTGGGCACCGCTCACTTTTGCAATCTTAAACCATGCAAACATGCACCATTCTTGATTAATATTGTACAATTATTAAAATGACAATAAAAAACATTTCCTGCCATAAATGTCTCTGTAACATATTAGCCAGAGTTGTCATCGTCTACCTCTAAAAAACTCATTGACAAAAAAGTGCCTTGTGAAGAGCTGAACATCAAACCCGTTATAGGTAAAAAATAAACATTCTGATTTTTTATAATGCAGATTAAAAGGGTCAATCATAAGGAACAAATCTCTATAATAGACAATATAATCTAAAATCTAAAGAAAATAGTCAAAATAAATACAAGTTTGCGTAGTTTTTCAATAGTAGATACCTATGTATAATTTTACTATCTACAATTTCATATCATTAACATCATTTGCCACAAAACAAAGGTTAAATCTTTTCATACAACAATAAAATTGTAGGTATATCACTTTGCTGAAGGTGATAGGTATGATGAATAATTATTTAAAAGCACATTTTGATCTATAGGTATGGCCATTTTTTTTTTTTATATACTACTCCCGCAATAAATCCTGTGTCGCGAGGGACTTTACAAACATACAAACCACGGACACAAAGTACACCCAGACTCGGAACAACAATTTGTGGATCACGCAAAGTGGTGTCCCGTGTGGGAATCGAACCCACGACCTCTTGCGTAGCAGTCGGACACACTCCCACCGCGCCACAGAGGCAGTCTACATATTTCCGATAGTTAGTGCTTCTGCTTCGTCTTGCGCTTGCCTTACAGCCTTCCTCAAATTTTAGAAGCAATATTTATTAGAGAGAGACCGATAAAATAGCCCATGTTATACTTTTACAGACATAGAAACAATATTTCTCCTGGTGTATGTATATGTGTTTATTTAAGTTAATCGTGATATCTTATTTTACAAAAACATCACATCTCAAACTATGGTTACGTGCTCTGTTAGTGATTGTGGTGTTACCAATCGAAATAATCCAGGGAATCATTCATTTTTAGCCAATGACAACTTACCTGAAGTTGTCATTGGCTTAGAAGATCTTATTTATGTTTATTTCGAAGAAATTTATATGGATACCGTCATAGTAAATACGAAATTCATATATTGAAATCTTAAACTTTACCTTATTAGGTATATTAAAGGAATTAATTCGCTAGAAGTAGTGTTTATAGGAAAAAAATACCTTCTTCTTAATTGTATATTCTCTTTGGTTGTAACTCTATTTGGTCTGTGGTTCTTCTACTGACTTTCGACTTTCCTGAGCATATTTTTTTATCAATTTTATCCATTTTTTATGGTTTTGATACATTTTTGTAAAAGTGACTAGGTACACGTTGATTTGATGTTTAGTTACCATAAGGTAGCCTCATTTAACGCAATGGCAGCATCTAAAATAGTGCAAATGTTTCTCAGAGGTTTCATAATGCTATTTATGGCGTTAGGCTTTTTCCTGAACTCGGAAAGCGAAGATATGACTGCGACTTGTAATTTTATAGCATCAGGAGTTTTTGGCGGCTGCTTAATTGTGACTACAGCACTTATGATAGAGGCAGCTCTGGAGCTTAGCCACAGTGATGATATTGTTGACTGCTCATTTCAATTAATAGGCGTAATTTTGAATATATGCGTTGCTATTTGCATTTTTACTGACTATGCTAGAAATCATAAACATATGAGTAATCCCGAAATGAACATGAATAAAGGAATAGTAGCTGTTTTGGCTTCAGCGATGTATTTGATGGATTTTACTTTAATATGTTGTGAACGTGAATGAATCATGGTCTCAAGCAGCCTAAGGGTATAGTGACGCTAATTATCAAAAAAATGTCTTCCTCCTTCGAGGTCAAGTAGGTACAGGAGTCGATAATGCAGCCGTAGTTTCATTACTTCATTACTCGTACGTTAGAATAAAAATAAAATCGCAAAAATAATGAGATTTAAGAACGAGCTTTCCTCTTAAATTTGTTTTATGGATGATAAAAAATTGTAAGTTCTTGTTTTATTGTTATTTTATATTTTTATCTCAATTTTAAGTAAAGATATTCTACGTAGCTAATGTTTAGTGAATTTTCATTCAAGTGTTACGCCACGGATGATTCATCTCAACCCTTTGTTTGACCTATCCACCAAATTCCACTAAGTATACAAGCGCTCTGTTGATCTAAATGTGAGGCTACCCTCACATCTTGACCGGAAAGAGATGCAGTATAGAGCGAGTACTCGCCGGCAGAAAGAACGGTCGGCGATCAACTATTAATATCTGTATCTCTATCATTTGTTATGCTATGTACGTTTCTTGAGTGATAAAATCGCTACTCGCTTTCTTGCCGTTGGTGGGACAGGTGCCTAAAGCTAAACAAAGTTGCTGGCTTCGACCTAATTACACTTCAAAGCTATTGAAGAAGCTCCCCAGAAAGTGTATCGTTTTTCTCACTTATGTATTTAATGGTTTTCTCCGCATTTCACATTTTTCTATACATTGGAAAGTATCACAAATCTAGGTGCATTTTAAGTTTTTATAATAGCCTGTCTGAACCGGGCATCCAACCCACCTGTATTTTTATCAAAAGCACCAACCAAAAGGGTCAGTAATGGGGATTTTTATATTAATAAAATACAATTTGCATATTTAATCACTGCGCTAAGGCCCAACTACCTATTGAATTTCTGCTCCTATTGATGATGATTTTAAGTAACAAACTTAATTGAAACGTATTATTTCTAATATCCATCACGTAAATATTGGTAAATCGACAAATAGTGATATAGGCTGATCCTGAGGGGGTGCACGAGGACCCCCCCCCCCACCCCACTCCCCCACCAGACGGTTGTTTTATGTACAGGTTTTTTTAAATGGTATTGAATTTCTTTTGTGCCCTCCAGAAGTATTTTCATGGGGCAATACTAAAAAAAACGAGATGCTACCCCACCTAAGCATGTTAGATCCGGCACTGCCATTTGCCTCTAGTGCCCGCCCCCCTGCTAAAATGAAATCCTGATAATAAATGTGCTCATTAGCGTACTACAGAATAAGACTGGCTTTGAACATTAGTTCAGTTAAACGATCTTTGACAGATTGGGACCTAAGCATTAAGTTGTATGTCGTTGGATAGGTTTTTTAAATTCGAATAACAATTATTAAGACAGCTTCGTTGTTACTACTGCTGTCCGTTCAGAGTTGAAGACTTGTCAGTTCAGATTTAAAAATATAATATACTTGCGTGGAAAATCTTAACACTATTAATAATTTTACACATATCGACATGTTCTACGGGTCAAATATAATTGTATTAGCCTTAGGTACATATCTGTCAAAACTAGCGAGAATAGTGAGCATCTTAAAAATGGTTTATAAGGTACTAGCTGTCTAGCGCAACTTTGTTTGGCGCGTTTTCCCCGCTTATGAACATTTTTCATTGCTGCTCCGCTCCTATTGGTCGTAGCGTGATGTTATATAGCCTATAGCCTTCCTCGATAAATGGGCTATCCAACAATGAAAGAATTTTTCAATTCGAATCAGTAGTTCCTGAGATTACCGCGTTTAAACAAACAAACAAACTCTTCAGCTTTATAATATTAGTATAGATAAACCATTTTGAAGGTGTAAATGTTGATAAACTTTCGCGATTTGTACACATTATTAAAATATATATATATTATGGGTCTTAATCGCGTGAATAATTTAAGGTAAAATACCTTGTTTATTGCCCGACGTTCTACTTGAGTCTACCCGTGACCACGGCCGTTGCAATACGGTCGAAAAATATATATATATATTTTAATAACATTTTGAAGGTGCTCACTACAGTAACTTATAGAGAAAATCGGTTAGATGTTCTGGCTAATTACGGTATGCAGGAAAATGTGTGGCTTTTGCGTGGACGTAATCGATCACGTCATGCCAGACTTATTATTGTTATATTTTAATAAATAATAACCAAAATTAAGCTAACTACATAGTACAACACAATTGTACATGCTTATCAGGGCGGCGAACGATGGGAACATGTGCACACATTATATTCATAATCTAGATCTAGTATTTAGGGTACCTATGCGATTCACGAAGGATTTAAGTACTGCTCCAGCAACATTCTTGAATGATGTCATTATAGATAACGTGTAGAAACAATAACCAACCGAATAATTATTAATGGTGTTATGATTTTCCCCCCAAAAATATTTTAATCTTAAAAAGCGGCGGTAGCCTAATGGCTAAAGCATCGGACTCGCAATCGTGAGGTCGTGGGTTCGAATCCTGGCCATTATACTACCGACGTGAACCCACTCCTAACACAAGCCATAGAGCTTAGCTGGAGGGGTTAACAGGATTGCTAGTAATGTGGGACCACAATGCTAGATATCTTTTCAAAAAAAAAAAAATCTGAACTTACATGTCTAATAACTCTGAACGGTGACTACTGTCCGTTCATAGTTTTTAGCCTTGCTACTGCAACAAAGCTCTCTTGTTAATTGTTGTTCGAATTTAAAAAACCTATCCAACGACATACATTTTGACTGCCTCTGTGGCGCGGTGGGAGTGTATCCGACTGCTACGCAAGAGGTCGTGGGTTCGATCCCCACCCAGGATAAAACTTTGTGTGATGAGCACGATGGTTTATTCTGTGTCTGGGTGTTATTTATCTATAATATGTATGTATTTAGAAATATATAAGTATGTTTATCAGTTGTCTGATTTCCATAGTACAAGCTCTGCTTAGTTTGGAATCAGATAGCGTTGTGTGAGTTGTCCCAAGATATTATTATTATTATTATTATTTTATTGCTATTGGAGGGTGGTCCCAGGTACCATACATTTTTGCCCATTGTTGTAAATTGTAGTTTGGAGTCATTGTTCTAATATCTTTTCTTCTAAAAAACAGTTATCTGTAAAGTCGTTTTACGAACGATAATTTTTCGTGATAACGTCATGAGAAAACATTGATGACATATCGCCATTCGCATTGTTTATCAACCAGACGTCCACTGAAGCTGTCACAGGTGTGGTTGTTTATTACAATGTCATCAATGTTTTGGTGATTGCAGCGATATGCGATACAATTTTAATACGTTGTCATCAATGTTCTGTTAAGACCAGATAAGACCTCGTAGAGTATATTTGCTCTGTGGTTAAGATGTTATCACGTAAAGTTATCGTGCGTATACCGACTTTACAGACAACAATTTTATTTTACTTAAACATAATTGTAACTATTCGGACCAGTAGTTCCTAAGAGCTTTATAATATTAGTATAGACTAGCTGTCCCCGCGACTTCGATTGCGTGGAAGACAGGTTTATATTAAGGTAGATTATGTTACAATATAACTTTTGTGTAAAACATATTTAGAAGCGGCGGTAGCCTAATGGCTAAGGCATCGGTCTCGCAATCGTGAGGTCGCGGGTTCGAATCCTACCCATTAAACTACCGACGTGAACCCACTTCTAACACAAGCCTTCGAGCTTAGCTGGAGGGGTTAACAAGATTGCTAGTAATGTGGGAAAGGGTGGTAAATAATACAAAGAAATAAATGGCAATTATCTTATATTCTCAAACTTATTCGGTCTGGCTGTATCAAGGATTTAGGAAGAGGTAGGTATACTAATGTTGGTTCCAAGACGACCTATTGGCTAGGAAAAGAAGGCAACAAGAAACTAGCCCGTTTCCTAATAAATATTTGCCATACGACCCCCCCCCCCCCCCCCCCAACCTGAAATTAGCTACAACCATCCCTAAAATGTAAACTGTAGAAACATTACAGGCTATTTTTTTTGTAATATTTCAACTCAATTATAAGTAAGGTACCTACTGTAAGTATTTACTACTTATAGAAAGCACGGTAGATTTTAGTGCACCCAACTAGAATCTACTGTGCTTTCTTTATGTAGTATATCTATACTTATTATTTCTAGGTATTTGTTTATTATACAATAAATGCGTAAGAGAAAAGTTAGTGTTGAAAATCTTTAGAATTTTTGAAGAAATTGTGCAAGCGTTCTTTTACAGTGAGACTATAGAGACAGATGCGAAAACCCCGACGATGGCGAATATTGCAACAATGTCCCCCCTTGCTACGACGTCTACTTCGATGAGATCTTCTGTGCTTGCTATTACTCCGACTGTGTTATGTGCTACAGAAATGCCTTTATCAGCGCCGATTTCAGTTGACACTGATGCTCAACCTGTGCTCTGTTGCCCAAAACTGAGCCTAAGAAAATCATAAACGATTTTATGCAAAAAAATACATATTAAAAGAGACCTGGACTCCTTCCGGAAAATTATATATTTCCTGTTTCTTCAATTCGCTACCTGAGTTTTCAACACAATTGTTTGGAAAAAAATCCATGGTTGACATACTAATCAATTAAACCGGGAGCTAAACTTTTCTTTTAGTCTTCGCTACTTAAATGTCAATCAGTTTAACAAATATGTATAAGACAAATACGGAAACTTCTTCCAACTGAACACTAAAAAACAATGCTGGCAATGTGTGAAACTCGGTTAGTGCGCAAACACGATACAGTGACTCATTTTAAAGAAAAGCGTCTTCCAGACAGTGTAGACGGCTGTTGTAAACCAAATTACTTGGTACTTGGTTTGCAACAGACATCTACACTGTTGGAAACCACTTTGGTTTGTACGTCTGTTTCCAACCGTCTGGAAGACGTTTTAGGGTGCTGTTGTGTCTGCATTGGAGGAGTTGCAGCAAAGTCGCAACAATGACAGCACAAAAAGTCTGTCAAATTTTGTGTAATGAAGTGCGGACAACTAAACTTATTTATACTAGAAAAAAATAATGAGCTATACTATAACTCTGTGTAAAAAACTTCAGGGATTTGATTGCGATTTAATAAAGGCTTTTCATTATATTGATGTTGTAGTAGCGACTCTTCAACGCTTAAGGAATGACGCTGACGGATAATTCGAAACAATTTTCAAAGCAGCTACTGTTATCTTGTTACAAAATGGAGGCATAATACAAATGCCTCGGATGGCAAGAAAGCAAACAAATCGGTTGAATGAATTAATAGCTGTATTCCATTTGAGGATCATGTAATAAGCCATCTGACTACTCGGTTTACCAATCATCGAGAAAATATTACTGCTTTGTGTAGGACATTACCCCAAAATTGTACAAGTTGTACTACACTGAATTCAACAAATGCATGGCAACGTCTAGAGCAGTTCTATCAGAAACATCACTTGTTAAAACTGATTTTGAAAACAGAAAACAAGTGTGCCACTCTAACAATATCCCCAAAAGTACTATGGAAGCACTGGACCAATGTGATGCGGGATTTTATCCTAACGTCTTCTGAAGATATCCCAATTGTCCACAATAACATTTCTGTCGACCCGAAAGAAGTTGTTACTGAGTTGACTAAAAAGAATAGGTGAAATCTGCTATAAAAATTAAAAATCTTTAAGCAACAAAAAACCGAAATCTATTACCTATATTAATGCTAAGTTGAAAAGTAAGTGAAAACCATTAGTACTTGCCAAGTTTTTGTAGTTTAAATTAGCAGTCTGAAATGCACAAGAAGTTTGTGGCTAAAAAAAAAAGAAGCACATTAAAAGTCTGTGTCTTCTTTATCTTCTTTTTACGAGTACCAACACATTTTCATTGAATTTAGACCCCTCCCCCGAAATAAAATCCTGGGTACGCCCATGTAAACCATAGAAATACTTTGTGACATAACATACAAAACTCATCAAAGCACATTGCAATACACATGAAGAGTAATACTATAATGCTATGCACAGCACTACAATAGTACCACAAGGCACTATAAGAAACTCAGTTATATACTCAGGATGTAACGTTCAACCATATCAAAAGCGGCAGAGGCTGTAATTATCAAAGCGCACGTATGTCATGCGACGTTTTATAACATATTTGCGAGGAAGTAAACAAAAAAACAATATAACCAAAAGAAAAAGCGCGCGGAATAATTTTTACTTGTTCACAAATTAGCGATGCGCGCGCATAAGCGCTTTTTTAACTTTATTAGTAATCTGGCTGTTTTCGTGTCTTTGCCTTAGCAAACAAAAAAACAGCCAGTGTTACTAATAAAGTTTAATAATATTTTTATGTAAATAATATTTTTGTGTTTTGCTACGTTGTAATTTATGGTCAAAATTAAATGTTTATTATATTATATATTTTATATCCCAAAGTTACTTTTATTCATAAAATGTTGACCACTTTTTTGACATAAAAACTCTTTGTTAAGATTTAAAAAAGGACCGGTCGTTTTAGATGGAGCATCTTGCCGTGCGTTTTACATTACATTATCGCACCAGTACGTAATGAGATACATTACGATATTGAAATTGGTGAAATAAGAGACTCTTTACTAGCAAATGTGTTTTAAACAATATTACAATAGTACCATAATAGATACCACAAGTACTATAATATCTTGGGACAACTCACACAACGCTATCTGATCCCAAACTAAGCAGAGTTTGTACTATGGTAACCAGCCAACTGATAAACATACTTTTAAATTTCTGAATAAGTACATAGATATTATAGATAAATAACACCCAGACACTGAAGAAACCATCGTGCTCAGTACACAAAGTTTTATCCGGGGTGGGGATCGAACTATAGCGTAGATACATATGAAACTTTTTATTAAGTAGGTATATCTCAATAACAACAAAAATGCAATGTTAACAACATCACTGTAAAACAGTTGTTAAGATTATAGAACCACACGGGTTAATATTCATCGAATCACATTGCAATATCTTGCCATCAATCAATCTACACTATACACAAACATTCACATACAACTTCGTTTCTTATTTATGCAATTTTATAAAATCGTACCTACCTGGCCGGTCAAAAGATGATGTCAGAATATCTTTCGATCAAAGTCTAACGGTCCTTAGGATAAATTCCCCAAATAAGCCCCAAATATTATAAATAAGTGGGTAGGTACTTACTATGAGAATAATCTTACATATACATATACTTAAACCCATAAAATTATTTAACACGTTGAATCGTGTTAATTAAATAATTATTTATTATTGGTACCTATGGTTCTAAGTAGCAACAATACACATCACCGCTGTAATTAATTTCATTTCGCTGTGTTATGCAACAAACCACAACAACGTTATTTGACATTTCAAACTGTATAATACAAACTGTGAACAGTGGATGCTAATTTATTGTTTTAATCCGTTTAACATACCTACTAGGTGGTATATGGTGGTTCTATAATGTGTTATAATCATCTCAAGTCATTAACATGTGAATTTCAACATAACCTGTAAGTACCTAGTTACTTTTACTTCGTCTTAACTTAATTCGTGATACAATTAATGTTCATATTACCTAGAACACATTTGACGTAGAGACATGGCTACTTGCACAGCCATGTCAGTTAATTATAATATTTATAAACAAACTGTACCAAATTATCTACTTCTATAATATCAATTTATTCTGTCGTAAAACATTATGTGTTACAAACGTTGTTCGCGTTACTTAGGACGCAATTAGATATGTCTACTTAGGTAGCCATTTATCTCAAAACCTGTTAAATAATTCATTATTTATTATTGGTATGGATCTAGCAACAATACACACCACCGCTGTAATTAAGTTCTATAAGAAGTAACAAAACCACATCAACGTTATTTGACATTTAAAACTGTTTATACAAACTGTGAACAGTGGATGTTATTTTATTGTTTTAATTCGTATAACATACTCTATGGTGGTTCTATAATATGATAAAATCATCTCAAGTCATTCATTTACATGTGAATTACAACATAACCTGTAAGTACTTTTACTTTGTCATGTATTATCCTATGACGTGATAACTACAATTATTGTTCACATTATCTAGAACAAATTTGACATATGGACATAGCTAGGTACTTGCATAGCCATGTCTGTTACGGTAATCATATTTGTTCTAAAATAATGCATTATTTGCGAAGGTAAAACACCTTCGCAAATAATGCATTATTTTAGAACAAATATGATAAACATAAAAATAAGGTAAAAAATAATTTCCCGTAGTCCACCTAGGTGAACTAGGCGGGTGGACCGGCAAGAAAGGATGGTATTAACCGATATACAAATAAATACGTTAATCATCACAAATATTTAATTTTGGACGAAACTGCTCTTACTTCATTTGATTGCAATGAATATCTTAGCAGATATCATAGTTTTAAAATATAACGCAACAAGATCAGACGCAGATCCAGAATTTGGTTCAAGGGGGACAACTATTGGCTCAACTGGCCAAGTGTGAGTTGTTCGCATGACTGTAATTTACCGATGTTGAATCTAATGCCCCCCGCATTAGATTCAACATCGGTAAATTAACCACCACCGTCGAGAGCGGAGGGGGTTACGAAATATACAAAAAAAAAAATGACAATATTTTCAGTTATAGAATCTGCCGAGAGGCGAGTCAAGTACCGATATTCGCTGCAGCTGTGACTTTCCGCGGCTAAACGGAATAGTTAGTAGGTTACAAGTATTACTGCGTACCTACCCACTCGGTTTACTCTCCCGCAGGCGATAGTGAATACCGCTTAGGTTTGAATAGGTCTTTACGGAATGATGCGCGAGGTTATGTGGGCACGGTACGAAGCCCGGCCGGTAGATCTGCCAGGCAAACCGCGCGGCTTAATACCCGTGGAACAGTTGTGTTCAGCAAAATGTTTCTCTTATGTTTTTTTGCGATATAGTTTAATACTTTTTATATAAATAAGTTTCTTTATATAATTAAACAAAATGGATTAATATGTTACTTTAAAATACAAAATACCTACGCCACACAATTACCTACACAATGTTATTTTAAGCTTACATTTTGTTTTAAAAGCATTTTACTTTTGAAGCCACCCAGCGTTCCTCTATTATTCCTGTTTCACTCTTACTCATAGCGTGGAATACGTACCTACCCTAAAGTAGCTTAAGTAATATTTTTAACAATAATAATTTTAAAAATATTACCTTTTACAAAACTTATACATATAATCGAAATACAAGGAATCCAGATAGAATTGTATTATCTAAAGTACCTAGGACTACAATGTATTTAAAGAATTGCACTGCAATGTGTGGGCGCATCTTTAATGCTTTGCCTGAGGAAATAAAACTGTTGCCCTTTCATTTATTTTATAAGAAATTGAAATCCTGGTTACTAGAAAAGTCATTTTACTCATTGTCTGACCTGGTTAAATAAGTCATGTCTAATTCATTTATCTTTTGTTTTTGACATTTATGTAAGATTTGCACGTCGTAAGCGACAAAATGTATATGGAACGAATGTAATCTTAATGCTTCACCTATTATGTACCTACATTTTAAGCAAATAAAAATATTTCATTTCATTTCATTTCATTTCAAACCTACAAACAATGTTTCACCTGGTTTCGTCCTAGTGTTTTTTTTAATTAGCACTGTAGGTAGGTAGGTACCGCGGGCGGAAGCTAGTTATTCATAATTACCTCAGACTATGGGACTTTTTTATTAAATCCGGGCAAGTGCATGTCGGGCCACGCACAATGTAGGGTTCCGTAGTCCCTGTGGCTTATGAAGTGGGTTTTCTGTTTTTTTTGCTTTATACTTACAACGTTATATCTACATAATAATATTTTTCAATGGAATTTGTACGAACATTTTATTACTTCTCATTTGATCAGCTGTTACTCGTAAACTTGTAAAGCCTAGGTACCTAACTGTGATAGTTTTCCTTTTAATTTCACTATTTAAACTTACTACTTACTACCGTGATTTTTTCCAACATTAACCATTTGGCTGGCAGAGGGGGGGGGGGCACTTAACTCTAACAAAAATTTGCTATTCAAAGCTTAATATTTTACAAACGGATCCCTAAATCTAATAAAAAAATAAATTACAAAAATAAAAAACCCGCCTGCACAAAAAAGATGGAAACAAGATCCCTACATAATTTTATAATTTCATGCAATCGGAGGTACTTTACTAAGTTCATGGAGATTCAATAATGCCTCCGACTGCATGAAATTGTTGTTACCATCTTTTTTGTGCAGGCGGGTTTTTTATTTTTATATTTTTTTTTTATTTAATACTTTTAGTGGTTGTAGGATGTAACCGATGTAACAACTAACTTTTATCACAGATATTGTCAAATATTGAAAATAGAAAAAATAATAGTTGCTAACTAACTTTTTTAGTATCACAGTCATAATCATGTTACCTAAGTATACCTTTTTGAAATGCATGATGAGCCCTTTAATTTGATATCCATTGCAGTATTCAAAACGACTTTTTTTTCACACCTCTTTAATTTGACATGACATCATAGCCGCCATGTTTGTTTTTTTCAAACATCACATATCTAAGAACACTTGGGCGATCAAGACGAATCTAACGACGCGACGTCTTATTTCTATAAATCCGTCCAGTGGATTGTGAGATATCAGGTAATAATGAATATTACATACATACATTCATACATACAAGATACGCGCGAAAAACATAACCCTTCCATATGGTACTGGATCCCAGTCATGCCAGACCTATTTTATTTTCTGACAGATAAAATGTGGGGCTTCAGGTAGTGTTTATGTACAATCAATGCTAGCATATCAGATTAGTTGTGTAAACGGCTAATTTTTAGCGTTTAAGGGTATATCCCACTGTTTACATTTTCATTGATGGAAATACTAGGATCGTTTGTCCCACTATTTCCATTGCGTTTTCGCAAGATATTCATACTTGTTAAGTACCTCTTTAGATAACCAAGTAGTATGAACAGGTCTTTGTTTACGGGTGAATATAAAGCGGGATAAATTTAAATAACTCGCCTACCATATGTATTATGAAAACGCTCTTAATATTTTAACTGGTCGTCATGGAAATAATGGGTTATAATTAAGAAAAAACTTGTTCCACGATTTCCATTTTGTATTGCCATGGAAACGGGTGTTTACTATGACCGTTGTGTTCTGTACTCTAACGGCCGGTCTCAATAATCTACCTATCGATGTATTTGGCTACTAGAGGTAGAATTTTGACATATCTTGTATGGAGCTTATGTCAAAAATATACCTCTAGTACCAAAATCCATCCATTTCGGACCCACGCTACCACCGCTCGATAGTTAGATTATTGAGACCGGCCGTTAGTATTTTGTGTCAAAATTTGTCACTCAAGTCTCAGAATAAGCTAACGGCTGAATGTTTTTGATGTCTGGAGGATATTTCGCCCGTTCAGTTTGTCTGGCTGAGCAAATATATGTTCCATACTATTCACTATGTAACATTTAAAAAATCATGCGTCAGAATATAAGCTAAGTAGCTATATAATAAATACCCTAGCGCTTATACAAATAACTGATTGTTTTTCGTGTCCGGAGGAAGGTAACGTCCGTATAATTTGTCTGGTTGAGCAAATATATGTTCCATGTAATCTTCTAAGTAAAATATATCAAATTCAAGCCTTACAAAATAAGCTAAGTAGCTATTATAATACCCTCGCATTCATACTAACGGCTGAATATGTTTAGTGTCTGGGGGATATTCCACTCTTTCAATTTGTCTGGCTGAGCAAATATGTGTTACATATTATCCCATAAGTAAAATATTTATGAATCAAGCATCTTAATATAATACAAGTTTCATAACACCTACACGATCATATTACGGCTTAATTTTTTTGGTATCTAGGAGAAATCTGCCTGGCTGAGCAAATAAGTATTACAAATACTTTTAAGTTCTGTATAGTCCCTGTAACATTTATAAGAATCAAGCGTCAGAATATAAGCTAAGTATTATAATAACTTCACGAGCATATAACGGCTGAATATTTTTAATGTCTGGGAAAAGGTTTGGCTTACCAAATTTGTCTGAATGAGCAAATATATGTTCCATACAATATCCTAAGTAACAAATATATAAATCAAGTGTCAAAATATAGGCTAAGTAGCTTTTATAATACGCTCGCGCTGCTAAATGTTTTTGATGTCTGGAGAATGTTTAGCTCATAAAACCTGTTTGGCTGAGCATATATATGTTCCTAGGGCTAGACTAGGGCTGAATGTGATGGGCCCATAAAAATAACATAAGTTGGCACCTTTTTTTCGTCACTTTAAAGTGTCTGGCGGAAGTTATGGCCGGCAGGAAGTGTCTGGCAATGCTAAATAATATATTTTTATATTATTTTACACCATATATATGAAAATCAACTGTCAGAAAATAACATAACTTAGCCCGACTTTTTCGTACCTTTCTCACCTGGTACCCGAAAATTGGCCGTCTACACAACTTAGCTGATATGCTAGCATTGATTATACATATAAACACTACCCGAAGCCCCGCATTTTAGTTGTCAGAAAATAAAATAGGTCTGGCATGAATGAGATCCAGTACTATTACAGTTGCGTGAAAAATAGCTTCCCAACACCTAAACGTTTTTAAAAGACCTATCAAATGATACCCTACAGAATGGGATAGGTAAGTAAAAAAATCACACCACCACTTTACATGGGAGGTACCTACTACCTACCTATTATTATTATTATTATTTATTAACAGGCTGGCAGTTGAAACAACTGATATGGACCTGTATCCTGCTATACTCTCGCTAGGTTGTCTTTTTGTTGTTGAAGGTGTTTATCCAATTTGTTTTTAAATGTATTCAAGCTCTGAGCTGAGACTACGTCTTCTGGGAGTCTGTTCCATGCGCTTACTAACCGGTTACTCAAAAAATATTTGTGTGGATTATTTCTTGACAAGTTGGTAGATAGTTTTAAGTGATGACCTCTTAAATGTACATTTTCGTTACGCCTGAATATTTTATCAAAGTCTTGCAGATCGTAATGTCCGTTTAGGATCTTATATGTCTCAATTAGGTCTCCACGTTCTCTGCGATCTTCTAGGGTTGTGAGTTTGAGAGTAGTCAGTCGCTCCTGATACGATTTATGTTTTAGCTCTCGCGGGATTTTAGTAAAACTGCACTGTACATTTTCCAGGAGTTCAATATCCTTCACAAAATAGGGGCTCCAGACTTGAAATGCATACTCCAAGATTGGTCTAATAAAAGTTTTGTAGATCCGAAGTATCATTTCTGGTGTCAAAACTCCAAAGGCTTTTCTGACAAGAAAAATAAGGCTTTTGGCTTTCTTCGTGATCAGAGTGATATGGTGTTCCCACTTTAGGTCCTCTGCAATCTTAACTCCCAAGTCTGTTTGTACCTTAACGTCTAGCAGTTGGACATCGCACATTGTGTAGGTTAGACGGGGGTTCCGACTCCCTATATGTAAGACCGTACATTTTAAAGTGTTGAGATCGATTAACCATTCCTTAGACCAGTTTGCTATTTTATTAAGATCATCTTGTAGACGGTCATAGTCAACCAGTGGATTTGCGAATATTTTGGTGTCATCTGCAAAGATGCTGACATTGTTTTGCAGGCAATGGTGAAGATCAAATGTGTACAGTATATATAACACTGGACCCAGGACCGAGCCCTGCGGTACACCGCTATGTATTTCGCGATACTCTGATAAAATTTCGCCAATTCTAACTTGTAAGGTTCTACCTCGAAGGAATGCTTCAATCCAAGTCAGCAGTTTGCCACGTATGCCCACAAATTCCAATTTTTGTAACCCTAATTTTTTTACCTACCCTAATTTTTTATTTCAAAATTGTATTCTTTCCCTTTGTCGGCGTAAGTAATATGTGTATCCATGCAAAATTACAGCCTCCTAGCACTAAAAGTCTCTGAGCAAAGGTCCGTCCAAACCTTAGATCATTTAACCACGGGATATGGCATCTACCTACCGAGCGCGAAGCAATTTGTCTGCCGTTATCGGAGGGAGGCGAGGTAGACACATACAGCACACAACAACATAATTACGCACATTAATGACATTAAACTTTGTGTACTGTCAAATGCACACTAAACCAAAATCGTCTCACAAACATAAATCACTCACATTACTATAAAAGTTTCTGTTAATACACGGTTGACTTTACGTAAACTAATGTATAACACTAGAGACGGGACACAATACTACTGTGATAAAGAATGAATGAATGGAATGAGTTTTAAAGTAAAAATATTACTTCATATTTTATATTGGAGATTATATAAATACCAGCTTGTTTCGTTTCTTCATAAGTTATTTTATATTATAATTTTACATTATAATAAAGTCCATTGTTTGCATGATGGGAACACTGTCGTGTTGACATGTTCAGCACATTTTTCGAGACTTGAAATAATAATCAGTAATGATATTAGTATTATTTGTATAGTATATTATTAGATAATTAACTGTATTTTTACCTAAACTTGATATTGATTTGACTGGCTTATTGGTTAGTGACCCTGACTTCTAAGCCAGAGGTGGTTGGTTCTATCCCATCCAGGATAAAACTTACCTAATTAATCTATACCTATCAACTGTCTGTATGCCATTGTACAGGCTTTGCCTAGTTTGGGATCAGATGGCGTTGTGTGAGTTGCAAATATATTAATATCGAAAACAATGGACGAGCTGATCTCATTTTTATTTGGAACTCATCGCACAACGGACTTACTGCTATTTAATTGGTGGAAAGAGGGGAATATTAAAACGTCTTTTTTATTTTTTATAAGTTTTATTAATCATAATCATCAATAATTCATTGATTTTTAAAATGTATAAGGTTGTTAAACATATGCCGTATACACTTTTTAGGGTCAGCGTTTTTCATCAAAAAAGATATCCTAGTATCCGTATATTTTTGCATCACCAATATTCCCAGCTCCACATTATGATTGACGACATCATGATCAAAGACTATATATTCTATCACCTTTTCACCAAATGGTGAAAGATATGACTGACTTTCTATGTCATTTATGATTTCAGTTTCATCGAATGAATCGTATATATAGTTCGGTCTATTGAAAGTTAACACTGGATCAACATTTTTCGACGTTGTGTTAATTTTCTCATTTGCTAATGAGCAATTTTAAATTAACATTAAATTCATTATTTTAATTAGAAGAACATTCAAATACTTGAATAAAGCGTATTATTAAAAGAAAATGTATAACGTACTATAATTTCAAACTAACTTTCCTATATTTTATGTAACTTACAAGTCGAGATTGTGATGTTGAAGGTGAGGGATAACTGTTCATAAATTGTTTTATTTGGGTGTCTTGTGCTTGTGTCTTGGAAATAGCTGGCTGAGAATTACATTCGTACACCGAAAATTCCATAATTTCATCTACAGGCTTACAGTCTAGTACATTCTGAAAACAAAAACGAGTTAATATACCTATATAAGACTTAAAGGAGGTGGAGACCTAAACTACTTGTAGCAAAACTAACATAAGATGTTGTAACCACTTACCGAACAATTACAAATATGTAGCGTTGGCACAGCAGTCTCATTCAACTTCCTTCGATTGTTAGGAAGTATACGATAGCTACCTGGTTCAAAATGTTCAGAGCAAATCACACTCGTTCGAGTTGGTGTCCAAGTGCTATGTCTTTGGCAAAATTCTATCCACTTCTTTCTACATATTATATATATAAATACTATTTTAGGAAAGCTGCCTATTTTTTTTTATTATTTATACATAATACATGAACGGTGGCTGTCGAGCATGCGCCCCACCTGATGTTAAGTGATACTCGCCGCTCTCTCTTAGCATTGTCTAAACCAAGCTGCTGCCTAACGAAAGTAAAAGGAAAAATAGGGTAAAAATAAGGGGGGCGTCGAGTGGGGGAATAGTGCCCCTGATGCTCCACACTCACTGAAGGAAACGCAACAGTACGAATACTGTTACTTGACGTCGACATTCTGTGGAGCTACATAACATTTATTTAATTTTGAAAATAACATTTTTTTTAGCATTTTTACGTTGAATAATAATGTCATTAATACTTATAACGTTTTAGTCCTTACTAGATTAAAATTAGTAACAATAAATTATTTCTATATTTACTAATTTCATATAAATACGTAAGTAAAGTAAGTCATTCAATCATTCGTTCGCACCTTGTACACATCTCTAGTCGAGTCACGGTAATCTGCCTCGGTACCACGAAACTCTTATATCGTCAAACTGTCGCTAACATGGTTATGAAAATTAATGTTTTAAAGCAATAAATAGCGAAAAAATACTTACATGTGAAAAGGAATACCATCTTTAATATAATTTGAGGTGTTTGAGCGCCTTTTACATGTTAAAACTGCACAACAAACCATTTTATCATATTTACGGGAGCTCGTTTTAGCGATAGGCGCACGGATGGACTGAGCGAACGATCACGCGAACTGGTTTTTATAAACTGACAAGACAAAATGTGTCATGTACCTTGGCGAGAGGGGAATACGCGGCAAGGCATCTCCCTATTTAAATTCTCTAAGGTCCAAACGGACGGAC
Organism: Herminia tarsipennalis; assembly: GCA_945859575.2. Taxonomy (NCBI): domain Eukaryota; kingdom Metazoa; phylum Arthropoda; class Insecta; order Lepidoptera; family Erebidae; genus Herminia; species Herminia tarsipennalis. The sequence continues at coordinate 25,342,868 of OX243831.2, read as the reverse complement.
ATGGCGAAACTATAAGGGTTCCGTTTTGCCCTTTTGGCTACGGAACCCTAAAAAGGGCATTTTTTTTACATAAGTTTTTGAAAGGAAGAGCATTTTGACTAGCCTACGTTTTGTCTTCTTTTTTATTTTGAAAATGGAATAAAAAACAAATCATTCGCTAGTTAAAATGCTGTTCCTAAAAACGTGGTAAATTTGACCCAATGTGGTAGCCCGTTACTTTTTATGCACTAGTCTGTCCCTCCCTTAATTGGTATATTTTTGGGTATATTATTACGTCCATGAGATACTTGGTCTTATTTCTAGGCTCCTATCCTACAAATAGTAGTAGTACAACAAGTAGTAGTAGTACAAGTAGCCCCTATTTTTTCTGTGTCCTATCCTAGCCTTCCTGTAACGTAGTAACGTCAACTTTTGTCAACTAGGATTGGAAAGGCGCGCGCAAAATCGATTCTTGACTTCGAAAGTCGATTAATCGCCTCTGAAAGTCGACATATTGTCTTGAAACGAGTTTTCAAAAATTTATTAGTATTTTATAGCAATGATCAAGTATTTGACGGTCACAGATTCTATGATCTCGTCATGGTAACTATGTTTCTGCCTCTTAACCAAATGAGGTCTGATCGAGCTCCCATACGAATGCCCGCCCACACCATGATGGTGCCGCCTTGATACGAATGGACCTCTAGCGGATGCTGCAGACAGCTTTCTCTGCCTGGGAGTCTCCAAACACATGTTTTTCTCGCATCCGGGTGGAATCCAAAGCGAGATTCGGCAGTGAATAGTAGGTAAGGTACCATCGATTATTGTTTGTTGGTCCATAAAAAATGTCGACGAGCCCAAACAACCCTCTTTCCACGATTGCCACGCTGTAGAGCTGGAACTCGAAGCGGTTTGCGGGCATAAAATTAGAAACCTAGAAATTAGAACAAAGGAGTTTTAATTCCACAATCAAACTTTGACAACAATTCAAAAAATATATATATTGAGGTCATGATTAGCTCTAGATTTAAATATCCCTAGACTTTGTTGATGTGTGTATATTACACACAGCCAATTTGACAAAGGTAAAATAACCATTACAACTTTTTTACAAAAATACAAACAACCTATATAACACAACCTCCATATGTATTCCAGTTTCACTTAATCATAAATAATAGATTTTTGGTCGATATCAAAATATTACATTTGTTTTTGTCTAGCCTCTCAGCTCGCAAATAAACGATATCGTGCTGTGAAATTAGTTCGTAAAATGTAGATAGTAATAAATACATATCTATTTAATTAATATTACAAATTTCATCTAAAGTATTCAATCATGCACCAAGATTTTTTTTAAAGATCATTCTTTGCCGATTACAACACGTATTCCCCGCTTTTCCTCTGTTGTTTATTTAGTTCTATAGCATTCAGGCTTCCACGAGTTTTACTGCTTGTTGATGGACACTTTAAAAATGTAACCTAAGGTAGTTATTTAGATCCAAAGACAAAGACTAGCATGAAGTTTCATAATATCTAGTATGATATTGGCCTGAGTTATTCGTTACTGGCCTTTTGGTGTAGTGGTTAGTCAGGTTAGTGAATATCACTAACCTGACTAACCACTGCAAAGCCAGAGGGGGTGGATTCACATGGAGAAAAATCTTATGAGCACGATTGTTTCTTTTGTGTTTGGGTGTAATTCATCTATAATATGTATGTATTTAGTAACATATAGGTATATGTACAAGGGCGTACCCATCTTTTGGGCTAGGTGGCAAAATCAGTTCAATTATTTCAACTCGACCGTAAGACCAGGGGTAGAAGAATGAAAGAAAAGCCGCTGTGGAAGCAGAAGGCGGCATCGCAACCTTAAAAGTCACTGTGTATGCAGAGGAGCGAATCACGGAATTTGAAGTTACGCTGGCCAGCATAGCGCGAACTTAGAAATCACTGCGCATACTGATGAGTGAGCAAGGAGTTGCAGCAGAATTTTAATAGGCAGACATGAGTTAATAGTACCTACAGCGTAAACTGCGAAGTCAATGTGGGAGCAGACGAGTGAGAGAAAAGATAAATCCCTACTAATATTATAAATGTGAAAGTAGCTCTGTCCGTTTGTCTGTTACCTTTTCACGCTTAAACCGCTGAACTGATTTATATGAAATGTATGGAGATAGTTTAAGCCCCGGGGAACAAACATAAAACAGTATTCGTCGCGATTACCGACATCCAGCGTAGAACCACACACGACAAATAGTTAGATATATATATATTTTTAATTAACTGATTACATTTCTATATATATATAAATTATTATATTTTTTAAATTTTGATTCCTATGAGTCGATTACATTTTTAGTAAATAATCGATTCTTTAGTAAAGTCGATGTCGTCTTTACATCCCTATTTGTCAACTACAACTCAATTGTCATTTGTCAGGCAGGCACAGGAGTTGCGGATTCTACCTGACGTTGTAAATAAATCAAGAACTAAATGAAATCAAAATAATCAACATGAGTCTACATAAAGCAAGGTAATTTATAATTCCTATAAAGTGTGATATAAATATTGCAATAGTTGGACGTCGTTAGCTTGATTTTTGTGTTACTTCTTGCTGACACATAAAAAAGGCGTACCTACTTTGTGTGAATAACTACTATGTAGATGTAGAAACATTATTTAATGTTATTCAATTCTCCGTCTGACCTATGAAGAAAAATGTTAAAAAAATAGTTTAATTTACTTATCCTGTCCGGTAAGCCCAAATACCTAATAAAATAAAGCATTCAGGTTTAAAACATCCCATTCCCAAATTGTCCCTTGGTTTCAAATTCGGCCCCTTTTATCGAAGCGTCCCATTCTCGAAATGTCCCTTTGAAGTCAACAACAATGATGCTAATAAATTGGTGATATTCAATTGATTTTCAATAATTTAACAAAGGCAATCGCAGTTAAGCTTTAAAGTATGCAGAGGATGCTGCTGCCCATCCTCCAGTGTGACATCCCTTGGTCGTCTTGAGGACACACTCAAGTAGAGATGGAGTGGTAGTATTCTTAAGCCACACGGCACAAAAATTACTTACCAGTGGGTAACTCTAGCCACTGGTTGGTGACAATTTACCTACCATAAAATAACTCCAAATAACATATGATGTTTTGCTTTTTTGAGCATAGCTTCTCAAAGAGGGTATATTCAAAATGCGCACGGCACTTACACTACATGTGGGTGCAACGCATAGCTTTGGAAAACCCTGAGCTATAGCATTGTCAAATTTTATCATTGCATTTTGTAGTTGTCATCGAAAAGAGAAACTTTGAAATAGGGGTGTTATGACAAAGGCATGTTTAGGGAAATATATTCTGGTAAAAGGTATCAAAAACTAATGAGACTTTTTAAGTAAGGGATGTTCTAATCCTGACACAAATATAGAGTATATTAAATGTTGTGTTATTTTCATTGGTAGAACACAGAGAGGGCTTGACCATTTTTTGGATGCCGAATAGATTATTTGACTGGGCTGTGTAGTGTATGGCTTACAATGAGCGTGTTCACATGCATCGGAAACCAGACCGCCAATAAATGTTTGTAAGACAACAATATTCCATTTGTCATTGGGTAAAGAACCAGATGTCTAAAAGAGCTCCGACTGCATATTATTAATTGGTTGATATGCTTGTAACTAGGCTGCAATGTACCTATGTGTTTGGATACGCAGACCCTGACAAACTGACCTCTATATAGCAGTATTCTGCAAACTTTTTGTGTTCAAGATACACATCAAAGAAACAAGTCAATAAAAATTTTGAAGTACACCATAAAAACAAATTTATCACCAAAAAGTTCAGCAGTTGCGCATTAATATTATTAACAATTTTAACAAAATGACAAAATCTTGAAGGATAGACAACAATTTACCAAGCAAATACTTTGTCATCAGTGCCTTCCTGTGTAAAAAGCAGGCAAGGAGGGCTCTCCGCATGATGAAGCGCTTCACTCCTAAAACTCTTAACTATGCATATTTTTTTTCCGATAATACTTGCCATGTGTCAACGGCACACCGACTAATGGTGGTGTGCCGCGGTACATACTTTGCAGACTGTCCCTATACTGTACTGGTTCACTGGACAGGTTACTTCAGACAACAAGTAAACTTCCTTTTGATTTTGGTATTTGGTACGCCTAAATGTATGGAATTAACTTGTCTGTACAATAGTCATTTGTCAAGTTTTAGCCTAGTCTGCCAGGTAGCCTGTCCAGGGTAGCCAGGTAGCCTGTCCAGGTTACGAGTACTATAGAGGACATTTTTTTTTTTTTTGTTTTGGCGATTCTGTTATTTCCGCCACAGACTTTTTGAGTGTGTCTCTTGCTTCTTTGTACTAGATCTGAGCTGTGGGAGTACAAGAGAAACTATGTGGGTATCAAAACTATATAGAATAAAACTTAAGAATGACTTTTATGATATGGTGAATTTTGAATTTAGGGACATTAAGCATAAAAAGCAGCGGGGTTAGTTTATGTACAAAACAGTTAATTTTACAGTGTTATGTTATTCATTGTGCCTTGACACCTACTTATAGTGATTGTTGGTTTAACAATTCATATTTCTCGCAGGATAAAAGCTTTCGAAGAACTACTTGAACAAGATGTTATTAACATAGAGAAGTTAAGAAAACTTGCATTTAATGGTAAGCTAAATATTTTATATTTCTATTATTAGGTTTTGTTTGTGCTGATTCTTCTGAACTTAGACATCATTATCTTTTTGCAAACATTCTTTCTTAATGAAAATATAATAAAATTCTTTCTTAAAAATAAACTCCAATTGTTAATGAACATTACACCAAAATGGATAATAGCACAAATACAGTCACATAATTTTATTTTATACTAGCTGTCCTGTGCAACTTCGTATGCTTAAAATTTTCATTTTCATTGCTGCTCCGCTCCTATTGGTCGTAGCGTGATGTTATATAACCTATAAGCCTTCCTTGATAAATGGGCTGTCTGAGATTACCACGTTCAAACAAACAAACAAACAAGGTCTTCAGCTTTATAATATTAGTATAGATTATACTGATGATTTAGAGTACAAATTTAATTATGTTATTGGTTGGTCCACCAGAATGAATATAGTTATTAACTAATTTAAAAAGGAGTTACAGATTTTGTTTTATGTGAATAACAAAGTGAGTAGGTACAATTGTTTACACTGGATGCCAATTTAGTTAGTTGAACCCCCAATGGAGGGGATCATACCACAATATTAATTGTCATCCAGTATAAAATTATTTTATGAAGTATTTGGTATATTAATATGTGACTGTTGGTTGTTCCAAATTATTGACTGCTTTCCATTTTCTTAAATTTTATATTGCTTGTTTACAGGAATTCCTGATGACAAAGGTTTAAGATCTCTTGTGTGGAAAATACTGCTGCTGTACTTGCCACATCCAAAAAAAACATGGGATCCTACCCTAGTTGAGAAGAGGCAACATTATAAACATTACATAGGTATGTAAAAATAAACAATTATGCCTTTATACCTATAAATGCATTTAGCATCCCCTAAATAGTAATGAACAATTAATCCCAAGCATCTTCTTTCATCACACTGTCAGGTTTTCATTTTATTCTTGATAAAATAATAACAGCATTTTATCCAATGATGTTTTGAGTAAATAAGTGTAGGTAGGTTACATAAACAACATGCGATCACACTAATGTACACATAGACAACCAATATATTGCAATGTCACACTATTATAAAAAAGTCGTAAAAATAGGACGTTATATAAATGTATATATATCACAAGCAAAAAAAATGTAATCCACTCCTTTCATCTGTTAACACCGGTGATGCAACACTGACATATTTAAAGAAGTCAATTTGTATATAAGGAGCCGCTTTTTGAACGCTTGTAACCTATCTACACCTTTTAACTTAAAACATCATTGATGTTATCATATTTTGTCTTTGTTTTCAAGTTAATAAAGAAGTCAAAACATTTGCATTTATTATGAATAAGTATAACATAACAAGAAACTTATTAACTTCAACTGAATAGATTTCGATCAAAAAAAGCTAAATTATCTCAATTTTCGACTGCCTCGGTGGCGCGGTGGGAGTGTGTCCGACTGCAACGGCTCCTGCGTTTCCTCATGGTTTCGATTCCCACATGGGACAGGACTTTGTGTGATCCACAAATTGTTGTTCCGAGTCTGGGTGTTCTTTGTGTATGTGACTTGTATGTTTGTAAAGTCCCCCGTGACAGGGCTTCTGCCCTACTGCGGGCGTCGTATATTTAAGAAAAAAAATTAAAGTACCTTCCTAATAAAAATAATGCATTCAAACCCATCTATTTGTTGTGTCCTATAATATCACAAACAGACATAGATACACATGTTAAACTTCTGACACCATTAATTGCGTCAAAGGTTTATCATTTCATGGATTAATAACACTCATGCCTCGGAGATTAATCAGTTCATGGATATCTTTATTTGATTAAACCAAATCAAAGATTATTCGAAACCAGCACTTTAAAAAAATATGTGGATAGTATCAAATAGGTGGCAGCTCCATTAGTAAAGCTCATGAGAAGAAGCTGCCAAGATATACTCTTTTCAATGCTCGGTGAAGACAGGTTATACAGTTTTACAGATAATAATTAAATTTTTAGATGAAATAATAGTATCACCTGGTGGGCCCAGTGATCATCCGTTAAACATCAGCCCTGATAGCTCCTGGAGTACATATTTCAAAGACAATGAAGTTCTTCTTCAAATTGACAAAGATGTGAGGAGGTTATGCCCTGATATATCCTTTTTCCAATCTGCCACCGAGTTTCCGTGTGCTGAGGTAAGGACCTCTTTGCAATAACCTTTTTTTTATAACATAGGTGGATCCAGGTAGACGATTTATAAGCCAGCTAGACCTTTAAATAAACCCATAATAATCTATTTGATTTAAAAATAACAGATAAGTTATAGTTAAGTATTGTTTAAGTTACCCAAAACCAGCGCCTTGAAGGGCACATAATTACTTTAAATGAAGTCTTCTACACCGAGTAGTGGAGTGCCGTAAGCATAAACAGATTTATTCCTCGAAATCCAGGCCGAGTCAATGAAGCTTATTAAAAACTTTTGAAATGTGTGTGTGTATCCGAAAAGATGGGATTTTTTGGAAATCAATCCTCTAGAGGGTAAAATAGTGAATCTTCTTACAAATTCATTTATTAAGACATTTGCAACAAACCAAACCCATTTTTTTATTTTTCAGTTAATTGTCTGTTACTTTTGAAATTTTTGCGAGTTGAGTTTGATTATTTTCAAAAATCATCTACATTCTATTCCAAATCAAATGACACCTTGTGCATTCCAAATCAAATGACACCTTGTGCATAGTTTTTGGAGACTGCTGAAGAGATTTGAGCAAAAAAAACCCGTTATACATACCCGTAAAACACTTGTTAACCGGACTATATTAATTCTTTAATTTTATTAATATATCATTTAATTTTGTAATGTTTTAGATTGTAAATAGTAATGGAATAAAAAGACTACATAAGAGAGTTGAACAATCAGTTTTGAAGTATTCTACTCTGGAACGAAGAGGCCTTGGAGTTGCTAAGGTAATTATCAAATTGACATACTCGTGACACGTTAGTATTTACTGACCTTATTGACATTTCATTAACGTCTGTAATCATACCAGCACTAATGTCACCTCTAATAATAATACTATTATTGGTAAAAATAAACTATACATTCTATCATTCCTGGCTATTATATATATTTCAGAGTGTATAAGTAACACTGTGTTTTGGTTGAAGGGCACTGTAACAAATTACTGGCAAATGAGACTTACGAACTAATGTCTCAAATGAGAAGCGCAGTGTGGGGACATTCAGATCATTGCCAAACAAGGATTTATCTGCTTCTCTTCATTACGTGCTATAAAAAAATACACTGGATACCCCAGGACTACAATTTAAGTCAGGGTTTCCTCACCTCTTTCTGGCAGGACCCTTAAACTTTACCATGATCCATGAACTTCAAGCGTTGTTGTACATGGATTTTTTCTCGGTGATGTTGCTGCATTTTGAGACGAATATTTGTTTTGTTATTAGGCAGCTGGAACTTTTAATCTTGCCTTCATTTATTAATTTGATACCCAGATATGGAAAAGCACTTTTCACAAAAAAAAAAAACATCGTAAAAATTTATGTCAAAATCGGTCAGAAATATATGAAAAAAAAATACTACACTCAAACCACTTTTATCTTTGGTTTCTTGCGGAAAAAACAGACGTGACATATGCCAAAACACCCCCCCCCCCCCCCCCAAGATACCTCACGTAATTAATGGACTCCCCCTAACAGGAAACCTTAAGTGATTTTTGAATATACGTAACTGCACTATTTCGTTTTGATTATCATAAGGTAAAGGCACCCAATTCCGCGGTATTCCACTATAACTTAAAAAAACATTAAAAATTAAGTATTTATTGTATCTGTAGAGTTTGCTACTTTTATCAGAAATGTTATTTATCTTATTTTTTAAATCTTAAACAATGTACAAAATACAAACAAAAAGAGGTGAGGAGAATAATAATAATACTAGAAAATATGCATTTTGTGAGCAAATCGTAGTTCTCACGTGCATAAGGTCCGAAATCTCCGAGCGCGTTCGAGTCAGCTGCTAACGTCAAACAGTAAAGCACTCTACTATGCTTATAAACATAAACAGATAAATTATTAAATGAATAATGTAGCTAGAAGACAAAAAGAACTTGTTGTTACTTAAATACTATTCTAAACACATCGGAATTTGGTGCCATTTTTAGAGCCCCTCGGAATCGGGTGCCTTTACCTCACTTTAGCTTTGTGTCTTTTAGTCTTAGGTATAATTTGCTTTTTTTAATGTTAGTTGAGCAACGAGATCCGTCGGTCAGACAGTGTGAACAGCGGTGATTACGCCCCACTGAACGAAGGTTGTGAGGCACACTGGGAAGTCGTCGAGCGTATGCTGTTCCTCTACGCCAAGCTTAACCCTGGACAGGGTTATGTACAAGGCATGAACGAAATCATCGGCCCCATATATCACACATTCGCAATAGATCCAGATAAAGAATACCGAAGTTAGTACCTACCTGATCATTATCCTCCTATCCGGTGCTAAAATATGTTTGTTGTATAATATGTGTTTGATTTATAATTATTGAATAGATCTTGTTAAACTGAAACTTATGGAAGAAACTTCCAACAAATCAATCTCAGCTTCGAAATTGACAAATTTTAGCACAAACAACATATATGTTACAGTAAATATGACCGATTCAATTTTATGATTACTCGATTGATTTGACTGATTACTCCCAGACTGCTGGACCGATTTGAAAACTTACTTTTGTGTTTGAAAGAGTAGACTTCCAAATTGGTCCCATTGTCATCAAAGTTTGGATCTGATGATGAGATCTTGGTAAAATCGAGGGAACACTTCAAATATTAAAGGCACACCTATAGTAATTTAGGTTGATGATAAAGACTACAGATGAACAGCGAAACTATTCAATAATAAATATTGCGGGTTGCGATCTGAGTACTGTGTTCGATACGTGATACTTCGCCTCCATCAATTATATATTAGTTATATTTCGGGACTTAATCGCGTGAATTATTTAAAGGTACGAACCTTTTATTCGAATCGAATTGCACCGATCGTGGTCACGGGTCGACAGTCGACCCGTGACCACGATCGGTGCAATTCGATCGAAACGTCGGGTAAATACAAGGTTTCGTACCTTTAAATAATTCACGCGATTAAGTCCCGAAATATAACTAATATGTATAAAAATCGCGAAAGTTTAAAAACAATAATCAATTATATAGTCTAGTATCAGATGAACTCCTCAAAAATCAACGGCCTTGGATCGCAAAACGCAATATTTTGTAAAAATAAATGAGCAGTTTGAATTATGCTATTATAACTTATATCAACTACAAACCAATACACTACAATGCGTTTTTATTATGTTTCCTAGTGGCTATATACAGGGTGTAACAGAAAGCTTTGATCAAATTTTAGCAGCGGATAGGGTATGTTATATTGCTGGTTTCATTATTATCACATATTTATAGCATATTCTTTTTGTCAAAATTCAGTAGTGATAATCGTATGGCATAAGAATTATGGTATTAAATTATTATTATGGCATACTTTTTAAGTCATACTTTTTTTAATTAATAACTTTCATATACTTTTATGGTATCCGATTTTCATAAAATTAGGTATGTGCACTCAGTATCATGGGCACATACCAACCCTTAAATATGACCACACCTTACTGTTACACCTTGTATAATCACTTAAAAATAATCAAATTTACTGTAACATATACATAAAATAAATATGTAAATGGTCATAGTTATTGTGATACACAATAAATTTGCTCTGGGAGACAAAGACATAAGTTTTAGTATAGAACGATTTGTTGTTGCTTTCTTGTTTAGGAAGCTTGGACAAAGAAAACTATTGCAAGTAGCAAAATTATTAACATTTTTTTTTAAATTCGATTGCTTTGTAAAAAGAAATACACATGACAATATTTTTTGGGTTGACTACAGTCGTTACTTATTTTAAGTAAACATTGATCAAAATAATACTGTAGTAATAATAATATCTTGAGGCAACTCACTCAACGCTATCTGATCCCAAACTAAGCAGAGCTTGTACTATGGAAACCAGACAACTGAAAAACATACTTATATATTTCTAAATACATACATATTATAGATAAATAACACCCAGACACAGAATAAACCATCGTGCTCATCACACAAAGTTTTATAATGGGTGGGGATCGAACCCACGACCTCTTGCGTAGCAGTCGGATACACTCCTACCGCGCCACAGGCAGTATAATAATAATACAAACTTTAATACACAGAACATGCGGAGGCGGATTGTTTCTTCTGTTTCACAAACCTTATGGCTGAGATACGGGACTTCTTCATACGTACCCTTGACGAGTCAGACAGTGGCATTAACTATGTAATGGGTAAACTCGGCGAAATCGTCAAGAAAAATGACCCCGCTGTATTTAGATTGCTAGAAAAGCAAGAGTTACGACCACAATATTATAGTTTTAGGTGAGGCATCATAATATTCTTAGTGATTTATTATACATGTATATTTGTACGTATTCTAAAATTAAACATATTCATTCAGGTGGTTAACCCTACTGCTCTCTCAAGAATTCTCGTTACCAGATGTTGAAAGGATTTGGGATTCAATGTTTGCTGACTCAAAAAGATTCGACTTCTTATTGTACATCTGCTGTGCCATGATACTGTAAGTAACCATCTCATTAAACCTTATTGATTTACCACCAACATAAAAAATCTAGACTACCAAACTCCTAAATTGAGACATTTTGTTCCAGTTTCTAAATCATTTATTGTTTGGACTATGGTGATTAATATTGATGGCCAGTATGTCATATTTAACACTATTCTTACTATTTTTAATTATTTCCCTAAATATGGCCATAATTATAAATTTTATGATACACAAGCTGACCCACAACTTCGTATGTGTAGGTACAGTGTATGAGATCTGATCACCTACTTTACTGTGTATCCATTACATGGCATATAAGTTGATATTAGAGCCGTTCACAAACTAGATATTTATCTATACTAATATTATAAAGCTGAAGAGTTTGTTTCAACGCGGTAATCTCAGGAACTACTGATCTGAGTTAAAAAATTCTTTCATTGTTGGATAACCCGTTTATCGAGGAAGGCTATATAACATCACGCTACGACCAATATGAGCTGAGCAGCCATGAGAAATGTTGCAAAAACGGGGAAAATTTACGCAGGCAAAATGGCGCGGAACAGCTAATTTAAACATATATATGTCACTTTATTAATGTATCGCAAGTCTATAATATTCTTGCCTCCATGATGAATTATTACAGTCCAGTTAGTCCAAATTAGATTACTAGCCATGTAATTTATTAACAGGTTAGTTAGAAACGAGCTGCTGAGCGGAGACTTCGCTTCGAACGTCAAGCTGTTACAGAATTTCCCGCCGATGGACGTATCGTTGATATTAAATAAAGCTCTCGAAATATCTCTTAGTAGATAAATGTCATCAGGGATATTTTTGTACTAATTTTTACTAACGGCTGAATCTTTTAAATTTAAATATACTTCTACTATGCATTTGTATACATTTGGTGTTGTTTAATACAAAAAGACATAATGATGTAACTTTTGGATTATCTATATTCCATTTTAGATAGGTATATTATATTCCTAGAAATTAATTTAATTCTAAGTAGTTATAGTGTGGCCTAATGTATATTGCGCCAATAATTTACTCCCAAATTACTGGAAATCAATTACTAGTTTAAGAGTTATACGTAAGTTTTAGGTTATATATACGAAAATACATTATGCCATAAAAGTAGTTACCTAGTCCCAATCCTAATACAAACACTTTTATTTGCTAACTTTCGACGGAGAGTAATAAGAAATTTTATGCAGATACTAACTGTCGCCCGCGTAGTTGACTTTGCCCCCTGAAGGGTTGATTTATCACTTTCGATCAAATCGCTGAAACTCGTGTTTCCTTACAGCCACAAAGCTCCATTCAAAATTTCACACATCTAAACCTCAAAACTGACGGAGTTCTATACAAATTTGCAATCCCTATTACAGCCCCTTAAGAGTTAATTGTCCAAAAACGCTGAAACATGTGTTTCTTTATTTTAAACCAAAAATCCCACGGTGAAATTTCACAGGGATTTTGTATGAAAAAAATGGAAGTTTGTATGAAACTCCGTCAGTTTGAGTTTCATACAAACTTGCAACCCCGAAATTTAGGGGACGAATTATTAAAAATCCTTTCTTATTGAATGCCTACAACATAAAAGGCATCAACTGCCTAAATTTCAGGTTTATAACCCTAGCGGTTTAGGATCTGCATTGATGAATCAGTCAGAACAAGTGCTTATACAGGGTGTAACAGAAAGGTGTGGTCAAATTTCAGTATTGCACCTACCATGGTGCCATAGCCGGTTGCATTATTATCGCATAGTTTTAGCATATTCTTTTTGTCAAAATTCAGTTGTGAAAGGCGTATGGCATAAGAATTATACCTGCCCTGGTACAAAATTCGATTGGATTATTATGGCATAGGACTTTTTAAGTCATTCTTTTTTTTAATCTTTTGCACTCATAAATAAACTTTATTAAATTAGGTATGTGGACTCAGTAACATGGGCACATACCAACCCATGAATATGACCACACCTTTCTGTTACACCTTGTATATGCATAGATTAAAAGTCCTCATCCCTCTACAATAATGTCTTCGGGTTGAGAATATACAATTAACTAAATGTTCCTGATACCTATTTCTAATTCATAAATTATTTTATTATTTTAGGAATTGGACATTCTGAACTTGAAGGTAATAGTGGTCTTTTTTCAATTCCAACCCATTACTATTTTATCTTTGTTACAATATAGTTTATAATACGTTTAACTTTTTGTATTTGGAGCAAAGCGCGGACTTTGGATTATTCGGCCAGAATATAGTGCACTGATATCAAATCAAGCTATATAAAAGTTCAGTGCTGTATATAACTGTCGTTTGCGCTGGCTCGTAACATTTTCAAAACAGGACTTAGTTTTTATTTTGCTCAAAGCATGGATATTATATCATTACTTAACTCCCAAGACAATACGTTACATTTAGAAGTTCATTGTAGATTAGTATCGTACTCTAGTTTTTTGTGAAGATAACCAATATTATGTAGGTATAGTAACAATTTATTAATATTAGTTGGTTCTTACATTAAATGTTTGGACTTTCTGGGTGTCAATTATACTCGGAAATGTATTTCATTCTAGGGTTTATGGACAAGAGTTGAAAAACTGTGGGTATGTTTAGAAGAACTGGCCAGTCGGCGAGTTGCTTCTAAAACCTTATTTTTAAGACAAAAACATATCTATTTATTACATATTACGTTATATATTTTTTACATTAAATTTGATTTATTATTATGATTTATTTGCCTTATAGGCCAATAAATCACTAATTTAGACTTAAGATTGAGACTTGAACACTGAATTGAATTGATTCAGTGTATTTAATTTCGGAATTCTGTCCTTTATAATGGAGGTCTTACTGATTATGATAAAATTGAGTACATATCCATATATTTATTTCACTTACAGTACCTACAGTTACCTTCGTAATATAAAGTTCTGTTATTTAAAAATACAAAAGATATGGATGATAAATAGAAAGTAATATAATCGGATTAGAAATAAGATGGTTTTAAGCTCTCTGCATTCTACGTAGCCAATGTGTATATTGTAATCGGACTTCTGCATGTATGGACGTTTCTACATTTCAATGTTATACCAACTCCAATCCCAACATCATATATCATAAATCAATGACGTAATACTTTTAAATGTTGTAATATGATTGGATGGTTATTGTTAAAATTGCTGTTGTGATTAGCTGGACAAACCTACCTGCCCGTCAGTGTCTGGTTTAATTGATGTATTTATTAATAATATGTGTCTATTATTGAATAAAAAGAAGGGTTAATTTAATTTTTCTTTTTTATTGCTTTTAATTCACCCCCGTGTAGGTATCATCCCCTAAATTAAAAACACACCGGTTCGCCTTTAAAGATTTAATATAAATAATTACAATGTAATCAATTTGTACATATTCATTGATAATAATAATAGAAAGTAAAGATTTTATACAAATATAATGTCATTTTAGGTTTGTATTACAAATAGCGGCTAGGTAATACATAGTAAATTATGTAAAATAAGAAGATAATCCACATTTATATAGAATCGTGTAATAATTAGGTATATACCGCATAATAAGATATTCCATTATCAATGAATTCTATTCATCACCACTTGGAACACTACAGTTATAAATATGGAACCTTAATGCCAGTATTTTACGCAGAAATAAAAAACTTTATTAAGGAACATACTTTCGCCAATTGGAATCCTAAAGGTGATATTAGGTACGAAAATGTAATTAAATAACTACATACATATAATTACATCATTACTCGAAAGTGTACGAGAGAAGTGACATAGAGGTGATTCATTGCTTAGTTTAATTCTATGTCCCCTGACACCAAGTCAGTTGCACATTGTTCACATACTATTTATGTTGTGAAAACAGATCAGCAGCACCCATTAGTGAGAATTACATCTTCTATAAGCGGTACAGAATATTGTACTGGCAGTGTGTGTGAGCCTAAAATTCAAAATGTTTTGTGACATTGGTCAATACGTAAAATGGCAACAGCCAGATGATTCCAAAACAATATCTGTGACTGACCACTCGTTACGATAGCAAAATAACCCCAATATACTCTCTCGCACACTTTACGACGGGAATATACTATCAACATAATTTTGTGCCCGAATAAACGCACTTAAAAGTATATAATAAAAATTAACAAGATGTTAACAAGCACTTACAGAAATATATGAGATTTAAAAATTTGGGGCTGAATAGGAAAGCCTCCTAATGTAATACAACAAAATGTTAAATTGAAAAGACAATGCACCTCATCCATGCAAGTTTGGACCAAATTTTGAAACGTTCTGTCCAAAGATGAACCCAATGGGAACTGTTAGACATTATCGTCACTAATAACTATTATTACGGCGACATAAAATCGGCTCCGGATAAAAAAATGGTTCTTAAAAAATAAATAATGCGATTTATATAAAAATGGTGAGTTGTCTAGAGGTAAAATACATGGTAACCGATGGATCGTATTGTCAACAATAACTTATATTAAGAGGACAAAGAAATCTGTACCAGGATAAATATACATGACACATCAAAAATCTAGTTTCAAGAATACAGTGACTTTTTATTAAAAAATGTTATGGGTTCAGAAATTAAACAAAAGCACTTGTTGTGAACAGTAACATTTATTAAGTAAACAAAAAAAATTATCTTGAGGGAAAATATATTATTCACAAAAGATTTTAAAACCACACCGGTTGATTGTCCTAAAATACAAATAATTAGATTTTTTATATAGACTGTTCTATGGTTCTCTTCACTGGACAACCAACCGGTTTGATTTTGAAATCTGTAATTTAATCTTTTTCTTTTTTAACAGATTTTTGTTGTAGATGTAACTGTTGCCAATATGTTCTATTAGCTGCCTTTTGTTTTTATCTCTGAACAACTTATTATTTTCAAAATCGTATACTTTATCTTTTAAGAACCGTATTTTCTTTTCCTAGAGCTGTTTTATTGACACAATAGTAAAACTAGCTATTGACGATGAGGTTTATCAATTATGATGGGTGTCATATCTGGACAACAGACCGTTTTTGTTTTGAGATCTTTTAAATGGGTCATATCATTATTTTTCGCGGAGCAGATTTTTTGGCGTCATAGTAAAAGTTACTATTGACAATGAGGTCTATCAATTACTATGGGTCTTATCCTTGGACAACCAATCCTTTTGTTTTGAAGTTTTTGAATAATCAAACTTTTTTCCCCGAAACAGATTTGTGTCGCCTTAGTATAAATTAATGTAGAAAATGAAAACGCCATGTCTTTTATCTCTGGACAACTAACAGTTTTTTAGTTAAAATCATCAAAGACTTCTTCTTCTGTATCTTTGTTTGCAGGAGCCGACTTGTTTGCCATAGTAAGTTACTATTGACGATAAGATCTCATTTCCTGTCGGTTTAATCTTCAGAGACCAAGTTTCCACATTGGTCCAATAAGTTGCATTGTCCCTTCATACACGATATCTAGAAAAGCCACCTGTAGCTTGGCCATAGAAAAAATAATAGACATCTAATAAGACTAGTGCATATACTGTTCGTTAATTCTTCTATGGGAACACTTAGCTATAGATTTTCTTTACGAACACGATAATAACGTCACAAAGCTGTTTGTTGCGATAGGAAGTTAAAGGTGATTTATGACAAGCTATAGGTGGAAATGGAATACGAAATTACTTCGACAATCTCGATTCTTCTCAAGACTATTTTTAATGCTCAAATTATATAAATGCTGTAACGTTAGACGGTGCACAGATTCTTCAATGACATGACGATAAAATACTTTTAAAGTGGTATTCGGCTAGTTCAACCTCTGATCAAATATACTTTTTGAATCTTACATTTGACGAGGTGAATATCACTCTATTAGATTGTCCTATTGCGTCAACGTTTTCTCCTCCAAGGCTTATATTTCATGGCGCTGGTATCCCTAAGCTTTTTCTACAATATACGAAAACCTAAACAAAGACAAAAATAATTTATCTGTTTAATAACGAAGTTCGTAACGCAGATATCCTATTTCCTCACTAATTACGTCTAGCTACCTTAAAAACTCTATTCCTCTTGAACCTATCGATTTTATACACATTACTAACTATAACCTTTCCTGAACACTGTCCTGCCGATCTTTGCGTAAGTATAGTAATCTATAATACAAGTCGTTTCAATTTCGTTATTTTTTGGTTTATAAGGAAAATAGCCCATCATATTAATATAATTTTTATTAAATCTATTTCTCAGCAGAAACTAGCTTATATAATCAAATTCGTCATGTATACAAATGACTCCGTCTCACTTCCCACAAACTAAAACTAAAAACAATTAAAAGCCTTCATTTAGCTTACAACTGTGTGTAGTGTTAGCTCGTTACATTTTCACTAACCAGTTATCCAATATGCTGCCAAATACAATTAGCAAATAAATACAGTCTTGTTGATTCTGTAGAAGAAACATGTAATTTAAGTAGGCGCGTTAAAGTTATCTCATGACTCGCTTAGTAACCACAATATCGTCATCGTTTAAAAAGATTGTGTCAACACTACTGGACGCAAGCGTGGAATTATGTAGGAGGCTACTTTAATAATAATATAACAGTTATAACATTTACCTACGCTTTATCTATAGGCATAATTATGGATGTCTACACACGAATGCTATTGACAAGGAACCACCAGTCATTCACTCCTAAGATGCCAAATGGATTGCCACACATGGATAATCATAAAAAGATGTCACTGATGAAGATGTTCATTAATATTCGTGGGTAGTACAGAAACTTGGCAAAAATATCTGTCCAATTATCTATTAAAAACAATGATATCGTCGATACTTGATTATTCATTTTGTATGTTTATAATACTTTTTTTATAAATAAAGATATAAAAATATACATTTAAATTATGTATTTTAATATTATTCAACACAGATTCAACTCTTAAAGTAACAGTTTTTAAATAAATTATTACTTTTCAAAGGTATGATATTTCTCTATATTATGTCAATCGATTAAAATGAGCAAAAGTGGAAATAACATCTCAGCTGCTATAATCTTTATTTTGTGAGATTCACTACAAATAATCCAAATAATATTCTATGCGTCTCTTGCACTGAGTGCTATCATCATTTTTGAAATAAGAAACAGTAGTAGTAAATAGCCTGAAACTATTCAACATCTCAACTAAAATTTTCTTCAGACTAGCTAAACAAAATAAATACTTTCATGTTTGTACCCTAATACAATTTGATAAAAACTTAGCATAAAATTATCAAAAACATTTATGATAACAGATACAATAGCCGCTAGCTACACAGTACATAGCTAACAATCAAACGCTGTGAAACTAACACGACAGTATGTAAAGGTTACACAAAAATAGCTGCCATACTCGAGATGATTTTGTAAATAGTAGGTACGATGAACCTAGATTTGTAAATAGTACCTATCATTGTAAAAATATTTCAATGAACATAGCATGTTTTGAAATGAAATACTTAGCACCGAGTAAACACCAAAGTTGGGCAGTACGCCGTCGTAAAGCATAGCGTGTTACCGGTGTGAAGACAGCACACGTCAATCCCAATAGATACTGCACAAAAGATAATCGATGCACACTACATTATTAATTTTCTCGTAAAGTAGTGGCTCTTTTGTATTAACGAAATCTAACCATGCCATTAATTTTAATATGGAGTAAAGTTGCAACTAAGGTACAACTTTTCTATGTGAAGTCATAAAAAATAATGAAAAGTATTATCTATTGGGTTTCAACTTGTGGAAGGAAGATTGTGAAGCGAGATGGATAATTTACTGGATAACGCAGCACTTGCACTTGGGCTTCTTGCGTATGGTGACGTGCTCGGGTTGTTGCGGCTCTTGGGGAGGCGCGCGTTGCACTTCCACGTGGCCGGCTCGCACTTCCGCCACGGAACCGTTCTTCGTGCCGTTCATCGCTTTTGGAGTGCTCTGCTGCACCGGGCTTGCTACTTTTGTTTGAGGAGACGATGGAGCATTAGCCTGCAAGAATTTACAATACACATTAAGAATGATTACCTACTAGTGATCTTTACAACCAAATTTGAATTAGACTTGTGAAGTCAAGTTTACAAGTAAGCTTATAAGTAAGTACAAAATGGTCTTACGTTAACATTATTCACATGCACTTTCTCCTCTTTCTCGTCGCAAATGGGCAGCTGCGGCACAGCGGCCGGTGGTGGAGTTGGAGTGATCGGCTTGCCGCCTTTGATCAGAGACACAATTTCATCGGCCTCGCGACTCAGGTCTCCGTCCGGACGGAACGGGTTGTCCCAACCACTCTCCGTGCTGTAAACAACAATCAGATTCTATACAATCCATATCCAACAATGGGCGCATGATTACCTTCGAACAATACTACATTGCATCGACTTTATTCAAATTCGGATCAACTAGATAAATTGCACATGAATACTTAAAGCTATTCTGTATTCTCGGTCAACCGTGCAGAGGAAAAAATGTATAATGCTGATTAAAAAGTAATTTAGTTACGCAAGAGTACCTACTGTCATTATTATGATAAATTTTCCAGATGCGCAATATAATCATTTGCTTGTAAGTAGTATACTTTTCGAGTTCCTACGGATCTATTAAACGAATTCAATCGAGACGATAAAGAATAACAATTTGAAAATACATTAGAATGGTATTTGTATACGCCACAATGATGCTCGCACTAACATGTGTGTGGCCGGTGACATCATCGATTTGTGTATCACGTCTATTATGAACACAATAGTGCACACACAACAACAATATAGTGAGAATAAATTACTTCTTGGGTGGACCTCGGCAATCTATTTATCAAGTAGTTGTTATTTACTGTCGCACTATCATCTGTTTGATGATAGCCGAGAGAGATTTTAGAGATATTCTTAAAATAGACATAGATAGTATATTTGCGATTCGAGCGCGTGTTGAACTTGGGAATACTGCGATTTAGAAATTATTTTATTGATCCTTTACTAGATTCAGGTAGATATATACCTATTATCGGTGCATTTTCTTCAGATTATATTTTATCAATCTGGAACTCTTATCTGCAACCTGCACGAGTATTTATTTCCCTATAAGTGACTAGATACGAACACAATGTCATTCTAAATCACGTGTAATCAATTCACTTTCTAGTGGCGTTTTGTAGAATAGAATTACAAAATGCCATTTCGCCTTATTTGGACAAAGATTTATATGTAGCTTTACTCGATCAAAATATAGTGTTTATTTACCTGATCTGTCTGTTGTACATTGCGTGATCCACCATGTCGGCGTTAGCGGCGGCCGAGAGCAGAGCCGCGTAAAGAACGTGGGAATCTGACTGCTGCGCCGGCGGCGGGGGGGACAGGCACTGCGGCCGCACCCCTTGGTAGAAAGACACGCGTACTTTAGACCGCTCCGAACTGAAACATTACAATGCACATTATACACATGTTGTTACATTCTATCTCATTACCATCGCAATAATACATTCAACAGATAATAATATCTTTACAATTCAATAGAAGAATCTAAACCGATGTGCGATCGATATGAGTAGCTACACCTCGCTGCATATGAGGAAAACTAGAGAATGAATAGTAATACACAACACACGCGTAATAAGATTCCATAAAATGTTACCTACTCATGCAAATGCTAACTAAAGAAATAAAATACCCTATGTACCTGCGTGGGAACGCAAGCGTATGAAAAGAAAATGTAGCGAAACATATCATATGACCACCATGATTTATGTCAGGACAGCATTTAGGTGTAACATTTTACCTAATTGACATTATATAACAGACTAGCTGTCCCGTAACACTTCGTCTGCGTAGTTTATCCCCGATTTTGCAACATTTTTCATTGCTGCTCCGTTATTGGTTGTAGCGTGATGCTATATAGCCTTTTTCGATAAATGGGCTATCCAACAATAAAATATTTTTTCAATTCAGACCAGTAGTTCTTTAGATTATCGCGATAAACAAACTCTTTAGCTTTTTATTATTAGTATAAATAAAAAGTAGGTACAATATATTTCGGACTTATCAGATCGCAAAGCGTGTGAGCAAGTGATCAATGACCCGATTAATTTATGTAGGCAATAAATTAATACATAGGCTCCAACTAATTTCATCATCATGATCAGTGTTTAGAGTTCCTTTAGGTATTCTCTGAATTATTGTTCCTCGTGATCAAATTATTCCCTTAAAGCCTGCTTAAAGTTCAACTATACATAACATAATAATGGTAAGTATCTAAAATTGTGGTATATTCAATTGTAAAAATGTAATTAATCCCTAAGACTTGTATACGTACGTACACCGGTTATATTTAATGCGTGCATAGGTATTTAATTAAAGAACTAATAAATCACAATCACAAGCTTCATTCATAGGGTTTTACTCAATACGAACAAAACGATTCACAAGGACCACTTTTACGGAATCTGTAAACAAAATCAAAACAAACAATCTGACAAAGAAAAACCTCAACCTGAATGCAAAGCTACCGAATAATTCAACCATCGAAAATGATGCTGCTACGCAACGAAGACGCTAACCAGCTTTATCAAAAATAAACATTTTATGACTCATTCTTGCATAACCGTTACGCTTAATAACTGTATAGTGTACACTATATTTTTCAATAGGTATATATAAATCAGTTTGGTACAATGCAAGACGTTATTAATTGATCAGGCAAGTCCATTTTTGTTCATATATTATATATTTTATATGCAGCATTATTAATTAAAAGGAGAGCAATTACTGTTGGATTTCCATATAAATAAAACCGGCCAAGTGGTTGTCGGCCAACGCACAATATAGGGTTCCGTAGTTGCCGTTACAATAATGCGGAATGAGAAGTGTTTTTGTATTCTCACTTGGTCGGCTATTACTCGTAAGTTTTCCTTTTGACTTTGTTACATATATTATGTATACTAGCTGACCCGCGCAACTTCGTCTGCGTAAATTTTTCCCGTTTTTGCAACAATTTTTTATTGCTGCTCCGCTCCTATTGGTCGTAGCGTGATGTGATATTAAGCCTTTATCGATAAATAGGCTATCCAACAGTAAAATTATTTTTCAATTCGGATCAGTTATATATAATAAGTATATAATAATTAGCCTATGTATTTATTAAGCGCAACCTGTATTAATTTTTTCATATTTTTTGGTCACACGGTTCAATTTATGCAACGTACGTAGCGATTATTTAAAAAAATATTGACCTAATCAAAAAGTTTATAAGAAACTTTGAAGTATTATTAAAAGACGAATGATGGGCCACACGTTTTTTTGCTGAAAAAAAAATCTGCTTCGTTTTTTTTTTCAACAGCTTTGCAGCACAACATGTATGAAATGCCCCTCTAAAAATATTTTCTTATTATTATTTACCTATCATCACACTACAAGACACCTTTTCACCAAATTTCATCAATACAGTAATACCCTGTTTTACGCGACACCGTTATGCGCGGTTTCACTATAACGCGAATTTTTAATATATTGTATATTATAAGTTTGGACATATTGCAGAGTATAGATAATAATGATGACAGTGTCTTGACCGTGTGTCAAACAATTAAAAACAGTATTGGGTGTTATGAACGTATTTTACAAGAACATAAAAAACGCTACCCAAGAGACAATAGATGTATTTTTCCGTAAAAAATAATTAATAGTATGTATTGCATAAAGTGTTCTTAGAATTAAAGTGATTGATTAAAATGATTCGTATTTTTTTGTACTTAATTTTGACTATGTTTAATCATAAACCTCGATATACGCGAAATTCAGTTCACGCGATTTTTTCCGGAACGTATCCCTCGTGTAAAGCGGGGTATTACTGCATTTATTGTGTAGTCTTTGAGTGAAATGCCATACGGACGAACGGACAGACGGACATGAGTGACGTGACTTTTTTTGTCATTTTGTTTGATTACAGAACCCTAAAAAATTAATTAAGCTAATGCTAATGCTTACCGTATTTTTTTTTAATAAATAAAAAGGTAAAATAAATTACATACCAGTTTCTGCGCGTGACTAATATGTATATCCATGCCAAATAATAGCTTTCTATGAGTTTTTATATGAGTATCTTACTGAGCTGCGGACAGACGGGTGGACGTACAGACATGGCGAAACCTATAAGTGTTCCTTGGAACCCTATAAATTAATCGCTGAAATGTATGTACGCCCATAACTTCGGAACGACTACATAAAATTGTATATTTCTTTTTTAGATATACGGGGTGTCTCAAAACTATGCCATACGAAGGGAAAGTATCTTAAATATTGTAGACAAAACATTTTGATTTTCAAAATAAATCGAACTGCGTTCAAAGATTTTTAAATAATTACCTGTATTGCATTTTTAATTGTACGGAATAATTACAACCGTGCGAAGCTGGAACGGCCAGCTATTAGTAGGTACGTAGTTGATAAAACCGAATCAGTAAGTGCAACGTTTAACTACTTCGCAAGGAGAAGGTTGAGTTATTACTAGAGATGGGTTGACTATGACTTGGCCGATTAATCGACCGACTAATCAACAAAGCCGACTATCATTATTTACGATTTATTTTTAAAAGTTCTCCGTTAATTTCAATAGTTAACTACAAGTAAAAACTATTTTACAAAAAAGTGAAAACCGACTTCCAAAATAATTATAAGGTACGAGTAACTAAAAAGCAAAAAATAATATAGGTACAACAACAAAAAATAATTAAACATTTTGAAGTTGGTGCCAGGAAATGTAGTTTTATGTTTTAGGCATCGTCTTCAAAATGTTTAATTATTTTTTGTGTCTGTTAATTATGTCCCCGACCCCTTATTCGTCACGCAGAATCTTTACTTACAAAAGTCAAATCATGCTCATAATCAATGTGACAATTAAAACAAAGTGACATCAAAATTCTCCCAAGCATATTAAAGTAACAAGGAGCAAGCAACTAGATCCATTTTTCTTTATCATTTAAATATTCATCTACTATATAATAAACTTCTACGTATAAGATGATTTTTGACTACATTTTTGAACATAATCATTGATAGACTCATAATATTAGCTGGTATCTTGTTAAATACTCTCACAGAAAGATTTATAAATGAATTATGAGTTTTATGTAGCCTATAATATGGACCTATTAATTTATGCTTATTTCTCGTGTTCACCGGGTTAACGCCACTATTTTTGTGATATAAATGTATATTTCGATTAAACAAAATGTTTGGAAATATATACTGAGAAGCAACTGTCATAATACCTATCTCTTTAAACTTTTCTCTAAGGGAAACTCGTGCACCTTGTTTGTAAATCGCACGCACTGCACGTATTAAATACTAAAATTATTTCCGACATGATCGGATAAAACCGTCACTAAGTTATTGCCGAAAAACTGCGTTTCTCAACAAACATATACATACGCTCATAGGCATAAACATACGCTCTTCTGGATTTTTCATAAGTAGTGGATTTATCTACACTAAAATTATAAATCTGAAGATTTTATTTGTTTGAACGCGACAATTTCAGTAATTACTGGTCCGAATTGAAAAATTATTTTACTGTTGGATAGCCCATTTATCGAGGCTATAATAGGTTATATTTCACATCATGTTATGACCAATAGAAGCGGAGCAGCAATGAAAAAATTGCAAAAACGGGGGAAATTTACATTTAGTAAATTTATATTTAGTAATAATCCTATACTGAGCATGGTCCGACATACTCTTGCCCGGATTTTTTAGGGGAGTGTGGAACTACATTTGCAAGCAGAATAAAGTTGGGCTACTGTAACGTAAAACGCGACAACATTTTCTCATCTATGAGTTTTTGATATTAAATGAGTTCATCATTTTAAAAGTATATTATTTTTTTGCTCGCTAAACATAGTTCCATAAGGGGTCTCAATAACAGTCCAAAAATCCAGCGTTTTGTGTTTTTAGGGCTTTTATATGTAAAGTTTGACTGGGCCAGTCCCCAAATTAAAACTAAGAATTTACAATAATTTAATCTATACTAATATTATAAAGCTGAACAGCATATTTGTTTGAACGCGGTAATCTCAGGAACTACTGGTCCGAATTGAAAAAATCTTTCACTGTTGGATAGTCCATTTATTGAGGAAGGCTTTAGGCTATATAACATCACGCTACGACCAATAGGAGCGGAGCACCAATGAGAAATGTTGCAAAAACGGGGAAAATTTACGCAGACGAAGTTGCGCGGGACAGTTAGTACGTTATATTAATGTTCCCTAATTAGAGCTAAATACTGGCTTAGTAAAAACTGATAATTAAGGATATTATTTATAAATATGAATAAATTAACTATTTAGCCGACTAATCGGCGACTAGTTGCCGACTACAAATACATATTGCCGTCTAGTCGGCACATCTCTAGTTATTATAGCGGCCCAGGTCCCAAGCGTTTTAAATAATGAAATAGCTGTAATTAACTTAATTGCTCTCCTTAATTATTCCAAATCACGATCGATCGTCTTCGATCTATGTCAGCGAAGTAAGTCTTCAGATAGTAATAACTTTAGCTGATTGGGTATTTTGTGGCCGGGTTCCGAACTGCTGGATGATTAGGTACTTTATCTACAGTCAATCGATATTTTAAAATGAGCAATTACTGTTCGAAAGGAAGGCTTAATCGATAATGCGTGAGTGATGGAACCTAGCTGTACGACAGATAGATAGAAATCAAGTAGGTAATCGGGAATTTCGATTAGATGTAGTAAAACTATCGGTCGACGTCCATCGATTGATTAATTAATAAGTTTAATAAAAGTGTGGCGTTTGTAATAATATCTTACTTTTACTTGTTATTTTATAATGAAAGTCAATGGCTTTATACTAGTACGAAATCTTTATTTCTTTAAACAACTGTGGCACATTGGCCTTGTTGCAAAAATACGTCTATATATGCTACCTACCTAGAAAGGTAAAATGGCCAAGCAATTTTATTTTACAATCTAGGTTAGACAATTGCGGATTTAGGATTTGAATTGCGAGGGGTTTGGCACCGCTATGCAATCCAGGATTTCGTTTTGAGAAGGAGAGGGGGACTTGACCCTGTAAGGGCAGTTTTTATCAAGGCAAATACTAAACAGCACATATACATAGGAGGACCTAGAACTGGATCTGCTACTGCTGTCAAAATATTTCATAAGCGAGGTTCGTGAACGGGTGACGACTTTAATTGACCCCTACCCTAGTACCGCGACGTTGAAACGTTTACATTGCTTGAAATTAACTTTATAATATATACATATCTATGAAAACGTGATCCTTTCCAAAATTGGAAAAACTGTTAGTTAATGCAATGTTTATAATAAAATAAGCAAGAGTTCGCTTTGCAACATATTATGAATACGCTCGCATTGCGGGGACGCTAGCGCCGTGTATTAGCTCTGAAGGTGACTCAAATGATGGTACCTCTTTTATTAGTTGATGACTATATTCACCGCCCACGCGGTATTTAGCTCCAATCTAGAGCATATACTTAACATTTTGAGTTGTCTAATAAGAGTATTTGCTCAGTTTTATTAATAAGACCGCGCATAATTGGATGTGACATTCTATTAAACATATACTTTAAAATAATTTTGAATGGTCAGACTTAAAAATTACAAGGTTAGTTACGTCATAATCAAAACCACAGTCACACCCAAATAAACATCTCAGACCAAATATGTATGACATCACTCACTTTCAATTTCATTTTATGTTTGTGGTATATTTTTAAGTGAGGTTAAATACTCGTTTTTTTTATAACACTGCCACAGCACAAAAAATGACATTTAAATTAGGTAGGTAAATGATATACCTACAACTGTAACCAGTGGAACACCTACATACATTCTGTAGAAGTATAAGAAGGACACAAAAATGTGTCATCACACAAATTCCTTAACAACACATGATTCAACAGATGGTAAAAATAGAGAAATATCATCGCACAGCTTTAATTGACATGCTCCGAAGACCTTGTACAATGTAAACTCAACTCACACATATCATAATAAACACAGCTTGCTAAATAGTCAACATATGAATCATTACAACTAGAACAAGCACAAAACTATGATCAATTCACAGATTGCAGCCAAATGATAAATATGAATATTTTTTCCATGAATCGCACCTTCCACTTTTTCATTTTTAAATGAAAATCATGCAGAATATGATGTAGGTAAACAATAAGTTTGTCTAGTTATCAGGACCGTTACATAATAAACTGATACTGCATATGAGTGCTTGGACAAATCAATGCAAACTTTATACAGTAAAATTAATGGAAACACTACTAATCAAATTAATTAAGATCAGTTGAATTATCATTATAATATTGAAGACAGTCAATATTTTTTATTTTTTTTATTTGGTATAAGTCGTCCAGACTTACGTTTATCAGTTGTCTGGTTTCCATTCAAATGGAAAGTCTTTAATACTTACACCTAGCTAAACAGACCTAGGTTAAAAAAAAACCAATCAAATTCATTTTAAACAATGTATGCTATTAGTATCTGGATGTCTAAATAATACTGAATACCCAATGATTAAGTACTGACCCAATAAGCAATAACAGGTTTTAATTTACCTCGGCAAAGATCTATACTATCATTTAATTGGACATCACTGCATGGTACCTACAATGTAGGTCACATCCACTGCAACCTTACAATCAACATGTCATTCTGGAATATCTAGGCGGGGCTAAGCCAGGTTAATACCTAGGCCCCTTTTTCATCTTAGCTTTTTTGTCAAATGTGTAAATGATTTAATGATTTATCATTGAGATTTTAAAGTTAGTCAATCATGTAGGTTTCCATTGTATGGTGATAGGTAGTGATTATAAGTTGCTTACATAGGAACCTATTTAAGTTCATGAAATGTGGTGGTAAAGAAGGGCAAATATTTATTTGGTGCCAGAAAATTAATGAGAATTCATTGAGTGAGAGAAGTCTGCCCTCTGATAGTGTGACACAGGGCGTTCGGAGGCACAGGGCGGACCCTCATGAATGGAGGCAATCACTGATAGTAACTTTATAAATAGAGCTTTTAAAATGATTGCCAATGCATGTTTACTACATGTAGGTACGTGCTGAGTAATGACCTTGTGCTCCCGACTGCTGGATGGAACCGAAAGTCGTTTTATGTTTATAAATCAGTACTCGTGACGTCATTGTGACCGAATTATCCGCACAAAACTCGCAGATATGAAAAGAAAAATCAAAACAGCTATGACTGTCGCGACCAATTATTGATCGGCGTACCTATTAAATATAAAATACCACAGGAATGTTGATTATACTCTAAATGAAACACTAATTATTCTGGAAGTCATCGGCGAGTGAACACCCAGTTTGGTGCACAACAAGTATGACGTGATTATTGTAAATAACATACCTTGAAAGTATCCACTCACAATGTTCACCACTGTTCACGGCTAATTAATAATTAATCACTAACTTTATCTATTAAATTTACATAAAACAACATAATAAAAACATCGGCGCAGTTAGCACTGTTGGGTTTGGTCCATTCGACGCTATACAAAAATGTTTCCCACTCTACATCGATCTCGCTCGGAAGTCGCGCGCTGCTCCGTGGCGAATGGAATGGAACGGAACGGAACGAAGTGAGCGAAGCACAGCGCTCAGCGGCGCTCGCCCAGTGACGTAATGTTCGCGATAACAGTTCATCGAGACTAATGCTAGCATCAACTTTTTTGTTGCGCAATATTTATGAATAAAAATACCCGAAGATTTTATTAATTTTATCAAGATGTACTACAGTACAAAATAGTATTTTAGTTTTGAATGCGGCAATAACCCAATTATTTTGTTATAATATTTGCTCCCTAGATGGCGCTACTCTTACCCTGAAACTGCTGAAACGTCCGACCGGAAAATAGTTATTTGTTACGATTCGATAGGAGAATTATGCCGTAAAATTTTCTATCAGGATCGTTATGTTTGATATAATATGATAGAACGTATATTTTTACCCATATGCTGGTTATGCTACTAACGCTTCTATGGATTTGAAGAGTAGGTAGGTATTAGGTCTACCACTCGTAGCTCAGTTTTAAATGAAAAGGGCCTGTCCGGTTTTAGGGCTTTATAAAACACTATGCGTAGGTATCTAAGTCTTGTACCTAATCGTACTATAAGTATCTTTACCTACGTAGGTATATCTAAAGTACGATTATTGTTGGTAGGTACAGAACTACTAGGTACTTACTTAAGGTGTCAACTGCCTACACCTAGATTGGTAGGCATGGAGAGATAAGAAAAAATCACATTTCTTATCGGCGTGCGTTAAATAAAGGTATAAGTACCTTCACAAGTTAATAAAAAAACAAATACATACATAATAGATATTTTAAAATTTTATTGTGTGTGTTTTTATTCCATATTTGAGAAGGTTTATTACCTTCTCAAATATAGAATAAAAAAAAGATCAGTTATTCAACTGCTTATCTATACCAATATTGTAAAGCGGAAGAGTTTGTTTGTTTGTTTAAACGCGCTAATCTCAGAACCTACTGGTCCGATTTGAAAAAATATTTTATTGTTGGATATTCCATTTATAGAGGAAGGCTTTAGGCTATATAACATCACGCTGCGACCAATAGGAGCGGAGCAACAATGAAAAATGTTGCAAAAACGGGGAAAATTTACGCATACGAAGTTGCGCGGGACAGCTAGTTGAATTTATAAAATCTGTAGATTCTCTGTAAAGCTGGATAAAGCCTGTTAGAATCACGTCCCGTTTTACCTAGGTCCTAAGTAGGTACAACAGGGCTTCAAACCGGGACATGTTTTTAGGAGCGTAGGCTCATCATATCAAACTTGTAATTAATCTATAGATACTATAATCTCACGAACTACCTACTGGTTCGAATTAAATAAAACTTTTAGTGTTGGATAGCGCATTTATCGAGGAAGGCTATAGGCTATATAACATCACGCTATGACTAATAGAAGGGGAGCACCAATGAAAAATGTTGCCAAATCAGGGAAAATTGACGCAGACGAAAATGCGCGGGTAAGCTAGTCTATACTAATATTATAAAGAGGAAAGATTTGATTGTTTGTTTGATTGTTTGTTTGTATTGAATAGGCTCCGAAACTACTGGACGGATTTGAAAAATTCTCTCATCGTTATGAAGCTACACTAACCCCGGGTGACATAGGCTATTTTTTATCCCTGTATTCCCACGGAAACGTGAACTACGCGGGTGAAACCGCGAGGCGTAATGTATATAAACGTAAATAATTCACATGTCTGGTCTCTGGTCTCATTAGTAGATACTAAAGTTAGCAGTAGTTCCTAAATCTTAAATTTTACTCTTTAATTTATTTCAATAACATTTATTGACTGCCTCTGTGGCGGGTGGGAGTGTATTCGACTGCTACGCAAGAGGTCGTGGGTTCGATCCCCACCCAGGATAAAACTTAGTATGATGAGCACGGTGGTTTATTCTGTGTCTGGGTGTTATTTATCTACAATAAGTATGTATTTAGAAATACATATGTGTGTTTATCAGTTGTCTGGTTTCCTTAATACAAGCTCTGCTTAATTTGGGATCAGATAGCGTGAATTGTCCCAAGATATTATTATATATTATAAAACTTCGTCTGTTGCAACCAGTAATAGTGTTCGAGGGATTTACCTTGAACACTATTACTGGGTGCAACAGTAATAGTGTTCAAGGTAAATACCTTGAACACTATTACATCGTTGTTTAAAGGTAACTGCACTATTGCAGTTACCTACCGACTTTGTTATCTACATACCTACATTGAGATTAGATTGGAAAGAATAGGTTCTTTCCGTGTTCCAATGTGTGACATTGACAATTAAAAAGAAAATAAGTGAGGAACAAAAAATGACCCCTGACCGCGTGATCCGACTGCTTTGTCAGGCTGATCGGAAGAACACGGAGACTTGGAGTATGATATATTACCTATAAAAATAAAAACATCTACCGGTAGGTTCTTATAATAATCGAATCGCATGTTGCCTTTTCCCTCTTCTGTATTTTTTGTAAGTTGATGCTTCCATCCACACCATAGGAGGCTAATTAATTTAAACCTTGATTATAGCTACTTTACGTACTATGTATATTGTTATTGCTTGCGTAAGTTTCATGGTGTAATGGTTGCAGCACCTTACTGGCACAACTGTATATAAGTATACAATTATATTATAAAATTGGCATTTAAAAAAGTGGCCATGAGTTTTTATTGCCAAGTTCTTTCTCACGGCTTTACTCTTGCGAGCTTGGCATTAAATGTAGAATCACTCTATTCCAAAATTTGTACGACGTTCACAAGCGTTGCATTTTGTAACCTAAGTGAATAAAGTACTTTGACTTTTGACTTTACTGATGCTAAGCATGTGAATTATCTACCTACACCTAATTTCACATTACTGTTGATAAAAGATATTTCGACTGCCCTAACCAATATCATATTATAGTGCAGGAGTTTTACAAAGCCCTAGTTACAATACTGTCCAACCTACAACAGTCCCTCCCCTCCCTACTAAACCTTTTTATGTACCTAGTTATTTATAGGTATAAATAAATACACAACTACAGATAGCTAGGTACTTAACACAGAATAGAATTAATGATTATATATTTTACTAGCGGCCCGCTCCGCCTTCGCGCGGGTATAAAATATATGGATGTTATTATACATATAAACCTCACTATATCATATATTAAAAAAACCGCATCAAAATCCGTTGCGTAGTTTTAAAGATTTAAGCATACATAGGGATATAGGGACAGAGAAAGTGACTTTGTTTTATACTATGTACATAAACTAGGTACATAAATATATTGACACAAATAATTAGATATATATACCTACCCACATAATTACAATTTGTTCAAATAAGTAGAAGTAGCAACAAGCAAAGACGTAAATATCAATAACAGTCATTGAAGCTGTCTAAGCTAACTAAAAAATAGATCCCCTACATTGATAAAATTGTTCCCAAAAGATCGCTCACACATAGATGCTAGTTACCTACGTTAAGAAAATATAGAGGGGAGATATTCTCGATGCTCTTTATTGATTGCGGCAGCCGAAGGGGAGTCTCATCTACGCTATTCTCTGCACGTCACGTTAATATTGTAGCACATAGGCACAATCGAGTTATTGTCAGGTGTCGAGCCGACAGTTACTCTTTACTTCGTTGCTACTTATGATGTTATCAGAAAATTATACTGCCTTTTCAGATAAGTGCACTGTAATTTCTGCAATGTAGAGATACTGCGCATTGCTACTATAGAATTTTAGAAACTTATTCTATGTCATAATGACTGGTATGAGCGACTTAATAACTACGGAACCCTAATAAAAGGGATGCGAAAATCGTGATTCCAGTTTTGCTACCGTGGCTAAATATACTAGATTTTGTTTTATAAAAGTGGCGGTAGCCTAATGGCTTAAGCCATCGGTCTCGCAATCGTGAGGTCGTGGGTTCGAATCCTACCCATTAAACTACCGACGTGAACCTACATTAAACTACCGGTTGCTAATAATGTGGCACCCAATCCCTCATTGCTAGTTATCTTTAAAAAAAACAAAAATATATATAAGTAGTTTCAAACCGGGGAGGAAGTACGTTCGAATTACCAACACGTAGATGTATAAATATAATGAATTCGTCCTTTCTAGGTACCACTGTTTCAAAATGCAACGTTTCGCGTGGTTATTCATTGTTTCGACACCTCAAAACTCTACATTCATAATAGCCGTTTAATTCATACTTAGAAAGAAGATTTGTCTAATATAGTATACATCAAGGTAAAATGTTTGCAATATTTGCGTATCTAGGGTTATTTTCCAGGGGTCGCTTGGCCCCTGACATGCCATACCTCGCGCAGCGGGAGGGGGGGGGGGGGGGAATCATTGTATTATTGTGTTGCCCCAATGTAAGTAGGGTAGGTAATTTGTAATTTATAACCGCCTTTAAAAAAGTTGGTGGTGTATGTTCGCGATTTTCTCTGGTGTTATGTTGTGTAATTTACAAAAAAATAATTGACCAAAAGGATTTTTAGAAACCTTAAAATATTTTGAAGGCCCTATCGAATGATGTGCCACACGTAGATGGACGCTGATTTTTTTTTCTGCTTCTGTTACAAGTATCGAGTGCCCCCCTAAAAATATTTATTTTTGTAAATTAGTTATCAAACTAAGTAGCGGCTCATCCAAATACATTGTGCAGTTTTTGAGTAAACTGCCTGTGACATACGGACGGACATGACGAAACTATAAGGGTTCCGTTTTTGCCATTTTGGCTACAGAACCCTAAAAATGCGAATAAAATATCAAAGCTAAGTATTATTATTCAATAATACTGAGCATTGACGGTAGGAATTAAAATTGTAACACAATAAATACCAACTAAGTATTCTTAGAAGTTCTTGGTGGTGTCATATTGTTAACTCATTAATTGTAAATAAAGATCAACAATCTTAACCTCTATATGTATAAATGCTGAGTAAAACGGTAGGTATAGCAAATAGGTAATTTTACTTAACATGGCCTATTTGTTGATAGGAGTCATATTTTAGGAAAGGAAAAGGTCTTCTCTCACAAAAGCCATGTATGCCATATTTCGCAAATTTACATCAGATTTATATTGCAAACTATATTATAAGACATTTTATAAGTATTTTAAGAAAGAACCCTCTCAACTTTATAATATTGGAGACTACCCTAATAGGAAAGGGTAATATGATTAAAATTACGCAAATAACTTCCGTCCGACTCGGTGGTGGTTAACTCAGGATTTCAATGGAAGCTTATACAGACTGTTTGTACTAAAGTAGGTATAAGTCATAGAGATAGAATAACTATGGAGTGCACCAGCTGAGAAATTTCGGGAAGAAAAGGTCCAATCTGCGTCTTCTTCGAAGTGTCCAACGAATGTTAAAAAGTTCCTTAAAAATCACTTTGTACATTGATACTTTGTTACTAATATTTAGTATTAAAATAATTAATTATGTTGTACAATATATTTGGCATTTGGCTTTAGTTTAATATTCATTTACCTATTGCTTAATTTTATTTAAAAAAAAATTGTCAAGGAGATAAAGGATGATAACTCTAATAAATGTGTCACAGAGACATATATGTACAAATCTAACTATAATTGCACAATATTTATTCAAGAATGGTGCATGTTTGCATAGTGCAAGATTGCAAAAGTGAGTGGTGCCCAGAATGTGGACTCACTTTTCACTCGTAAGTATTTAAATTTATGTTTGATTCCAAGATTTAAATTTGAACCATTTTATGTATTATTATGTGTATATCGACGACTTTAACTTTGATATGGCCATGTTTTCTTTAATTCTTGCTATAAGCACCAGATGAATAGGGTGACCATATTTTTCTGCGGAATTTACAATAAACTATGTTCTTGTTTGAATATTGCAACAATTTAAGTTTTAGATACATATTTAACTGTAATGAATCTTAACCCGTTTTATCTTATAAAACCAAAAAAAAAGTAAATATAAGTTGACAAAATTACGTTTTAATACCTACTGTCTACTGAACTGTAATTTATCAAAACTCGATTTCCGTACCATTTAAAAATTTACAGTTCAGTAGATATTGAAATAAATAGAAAAATTCAATTCCATATAATATATTGAAATAAGTAATTTGATATTTAGCATTAAATTTATTTATTTAAGAATGTCCAGAAGCACAAAAAACATGGACACTCTATTTAAGAAAGAGATCCCTTAATTAGAAAGAGATGGAGAGGACAACAGTATTTTCAAGGTCATATCGTTTTACTTTTATTATTCGGCCAGCATGTGGCCTCCATTATTTACTCTCATCTCCTTGGTATAAGTAAATGTTTGCATCTTTTTTGCGCAGGCACGGTTTTTTTATTATTAAAGACTTGCACCGCGCCATAACCTCACAAAATTGACCACTCTCTAGAAACAGTGCACAATACCTGTCAAAAAAACAGGATAACACGAGTTTTCTCTCTTTCACGCTTTTCAATATGTATTTACTTTGAAAGGGATGTTGTGGTCTAGGTTTATACGTTAATGAATGTAACCAACGCGATGTAAGTAACTTTTATCCTTTTAACACAGCTATTGCTAAACATTGAAAAATCATGGTTCCTAATTTACTTTTTTAATGTTACAGTCATAATCATGTTATACTTGAAATGCTTATCATGAGCTCTTTAATTTGATACCCATATTGCGATATTTGAAACAACTGTTTTTTCACACCTCTTGTTCAAATCCCCCTTGTGTTTTGAAAGATATACCTAAGGTAATTAAGAATGTTACATACATACATGCATACATACAAGATACGCGCGAAAAACTTAACCCTTACTTGCAGTTGGGTAAAAAAACTCTCAAATTTAAAATGATTGAAATTTTTTGAACACCAAAGTGATGATGGCCAGATTTAGGTAAGTATAAATAATATATTTATTTATGAGCCCTAATCGAACTAATAATATAGATACTTTTTTGAAGTCTGTTAAAAAGGAGCTATATGTAAAATGTAGCGCATTACATACAAGTTTTCAAGCTGCAATAACACAAATGTTTTTATTTTATATTTACCCTAAAAATAAAATATTTATGCGATTAAGAAACTTATAAAATTGTATAAGCTGTAAAAGTTTAATAAAAAACATTGAGCTATAATGTAATACGTGTACATATTATCACGATGATAAAAAAAACTGAATTTTTGGGTTACCGTGTCCACAACTCCCTATTTGGGGGCTCTATCTGATCCGCGCTTGACTCTAGGTTAGAGCGAGTGAGGCGGTCGCTCAGTCTAGGCGCTTGGTAAAACAATCTAGCAGAAAATAAAATAAAATTATGATGGGTCCTTTCGAGGCGTTATGTAGGTACAAACGTCGCGCTGAAAAACAATCTCGTTCTACCTTGATCCAAGGGGCCGATGCTTTTAACAAACATGGCAGGCTCTTCTTTCAGTTCTATCTTTGCTAATTTACTAGGGTTGACTCGGTGTTAGCTCATAAATGTGCTCCTCGGTCCATGAAATAGTTAACCTACCTAACCTACTACCAAAATCTTATATCGGGTGTTTTTTATAATGAACGCATAATGAGTTTGAGATGGGTAGGTAATCTATACTAATAATATAAAGCTGAAGAGTTTGTTTGAACGCAATAATCTCAGGAACTACTAGAACTATTAGTTCGAATTGAAACATTCTTGTACTGTTGGATAGCCCATTTAACGAGGAAAACTATAGGCTATATAACCCCATGCTACGACCTATAGGAGCGGAGAAACAATGAAAAATGATGCAAAACGGGGAAAATTGACGTTCTAAAAAAATGGTTATTCGAACGAATGACCATTTTTTTAGGGAATTTGAGAATTTTGGCACAGATGATTTGAGAGTGTTAGCAATTGCCCCCATCTAAAATTCTTATTATTTATTTCTTCTTTCTTTCTCACTTCGGTGGTGGTGGATGGTGTACCGGTGTTGAAATAAATACACTCCCCCGTCATGCGATCGACACAAACTTGACCCCCCCCCCCCCTCCCAGAACTAAGTTCTGGATCCGCGCCTGTGTGAAATGTCATTACATTCGTCTCAATTGTGCGAGTGACTGGGTTTTTTTTTTTTTTGATGTAGATTGTAATTGAGTCCTACTCAATACTAAAATAGGTAGGTAATGTACCTAACCTACTTATCAGGTAAGGCTTACGAAATTAAATTGTATTTTTGTACATATATTAGGTAATGTTGAAATATGCCTAGCGTATTTTTTTAGTTTTTTCCAGTTTTTTTTGGTATTTATTCTACTTATTGTAACGCGGGCTCCATACGTTGGCCCCAATTTCGGTCCCAACGCCACCGACCAACGTGTGGATCTAGAATAACGCTCGTCCCAACGTTGGCGCCAATGCTATTTTCTAGATCGACACATTGGACGAATGGCATTGGGACCAATTGGGGCCAAAGTGTGGAACCTTCGTTTACCTATTAAAAAAACAAAAGAATCTTTCAAATGAAAAAGCAACAGAACGCTGATTATATTTCGTTAAAGCAATTCGCTTAAAAAAGTAAACTTTCGCCCGAATACGAAACGAAAATGAATAATTAACATACTCAAACGAATAAAACGTACTCGTCTTCAACGGGCGTGTAGGGGAACGCTGTCTCCTGCACTTTTGGCGGCGGGCTGCTTTCTGGCTCCTCCTGCAGGGGGCTCTCGTAGATTAGGGTCTCGACCATCGACCCTTTGGAGCTGCCAAACGACACCCTAAAAACAACAAAGATTATATTAATAATGTTATAGTGAACGTACCTTACGCTAGAAAGGGCAGCTAACGAAGGTAGCAGAGCAAATATAAGTGCACCACATGTTTAAAAGTATTTTGATTCGTAACTAGAGAAACTGTTACATTTAAAAGTTTGCTATCACGTATTTTGCCAAAACAGGGTATTTTTTCAAAATACGGTTACAATTTTTGTGACATTTTAGACTAAATTATTGTCTACCAATGCCATAGTATGCGGTACCTGACCAAGCATGTACCTACAATTTATTAAATCACCAGCATACCTCAGTATAAAACAGTTTTAGTTTACAAAGTAAGTAATCTAACAGAGTTAACTTTAAGTATCTAACAATTCGCATGTCGAAGTTTATTTATGATCTCGATACAAATAGATCGCGCAATCGTAATAAAAATGTAGAAAAACCACAATGTATATTCCATGTCTCCATATCCCACTAATATTATAAAAGCGAAAGTTTGTGAGTATGTGGGTGTGTATGTTTGTTACTTCTTCACGTCTAAACGGCTGAAGCGATTTTAATAAAATTTGGTATGGAGTTGGCTGACACCCTGGCACACATAGGCTAATAAACGGGTAACGCTGCGGGGAACAGCTAGTTATAAATAAATTTGTTCTTTAATAATTAAAATAATAACTTCTTCATTGCATCAAATATGGTAGGTACAGAGGTCTTATAAAAAAACCGGGCAAGATCATGTCGGACCATGCTCAGTGTAGGGTTCCGCAGCCTTAAATGAGGAGCGTATTTTCATGGCCATTACGTCCATTTGTTAAGAAACGCAGTTTTTCAGCTATAACTCAATGACTGTATATCCGATCTTATCCGATACAGTTTTAGTTCAAAGTATTTATTAAGCGCTATCTTTGTGATTTTTGCCATATTTCTTGGTCACACGGTTCAAAATGGGGAGGGGGGACACGAGTTCGGAGCGATTATTTCCAAAAATATTCACTCAATCAAAAAAGTTTACTAGAAACTTTAAAATGTTTTTAATAGACCTGTCGAATAATGTGCCACCCGTTGATGATTGCTAAAAAAAATGTTTTTTAGCTTCTGTTACATGTATAGAAATACCCCCTAAAAATATTTATTATTATCTAGCTATTATTTAGCTATCAAATTAAGTAGGTAGCGGCTACTACAAGACACCTTTTCGCCAAATTGTATTAAGATTCATCAAGTAGTCTTTGAGTAAAATGCCTGTGACATACGGACAGACATGACGAAACTATAAGGGTTCCGTTTTTGCCATTTTGGCTACGGAACCCTAAAAAGAAGTTTCACATATTTGGCAGTATAAGCATGCAATAGAACAAAATCTACATTCCAACATTATACATGTACCTATACACTCGTATGTAATCTATAAACTTTATTATAATCATCTATGCCTATAAAACTTACAAGGATATCTTTTCAAAAATTCGTCTCAAATAACAATAGAATAAAAGCATACTTTTAACAACCATTTCTGTAATTGTAGACTTTTAAATGGTTGTTGGGTAATAACTTTAGGCAAATAATTATAAATTAGGGGAGCCATATAAACGCAGTTCCGTCGAAAGACTTCTAACCTATGAATAGGCTTTTAGTAATCTAAATGTGTAACTATTCTCATATTTTGATTATTCTTTTGCTCAAATAGTGTAGGTTTAGATCTTAAAAACCTAGCAACTTC
The DNA here is from genome assembly GCA_945859575.2 of Herminia tarsipennalis. Taxonomy (NCBI): domain Eukaryota; kingdom Metazoa; phylum Arthropoda; class Insecta; order Lepidoptera; family Erebidae; genus Herminia; species Herminia tarsipennalis. The sequence continues at coordinate 25,303,438 of OX243831.2, read as the reverse complement.
GTAAAAAAAAAAATAGGGGGGACCGAGGTCTTTATGCCGAGACATTTACTTCGTTTCTTTGTCTTTGGTAAAACATTTAGGTAAAGCGGCTTTGGAACTCGGGTACTTATTAAGTACTTACTCTTCTACCAAGTGTGGATCCTAGCAGTCATAAAAAGCGCGATAGATCTTAAGAAGAGAAGCATGAATAATTGTTTGGTTTAATAATTAAATTATCCTATAATTAATACCTATCATTGAAATCCAAGATCTCTAATTCAGGTCTGTACGGTACGTACTTAGAATTTAATTTTGCAAATACTGTTAAACATTTTTATGTTTTCACATCCCAATCCTGCCATTAGGTAATTATTTACCGTTGTCCTAATATTTAAAAAATGAATCTAGTAGCACTAATTTTGATCACGATGGCCTATGAGTTGAGACAAGGTAATCTACACTAATACTATAAAACTGAAGAGTTTGTTTATTTGAACGCGATAATCTCAGGATCTACTGGTCCGAATTGAAAAAATATTTTACTATCACACTACGACTAATAGGAACGGAGCAGCAATGAAATTAAAAAAAAAAAACGGGGAAAATTTACGCAGACGAACTTGCGCGGGGTGTCAGCTATTGTATCCATAAAAAAGAAATATGAACGTTGACCTTTACATCTCGACTAGGTGACCTATGTGACATTCCTTAATGTCTTGCTAGTGGGCATAGGCAGTGCCGCTTCAATTTAGGCCGACCGTAAACTTGCTTGGTATCTTAGTATACCTACTTATAAAAAATCCAAGCGTAAATAATCGCCAGTGGGTATAACGTCCCATTTGTTATGCTGTCGTCAGCTCGGCTCCTTTAACAGGTTAGGTACTAATGGCTCGATTTCCGATTCATTGCCAGCAGTTTTTTGATGAAAATTGTAGGCTAACATTACGGTGTCCATTTATCAAATTGTGTCAGTGATTAAGTTAATGCAATGTTTTTTTTTATACTGCGAAATAAGGAGACGAGCTGGTCGTACGCCTGATGGTAAGCGTCACCCCAGCCAATAACAGTATCAGTGCTACACAATGAGGTTTACGTAATTGGTACTATCCTTTTTTGGCAAAAATCAGAATGTGGCCGTACCGCGCTCCTCATTTTTGCCCAGTAATTCCACTTGCTACAGTGCCCTTCAACCGAAACACAGTGCTGTGTTAACATCACTACCTATTTCACGGAAGAATAACTGATACTATTGTGGTACCCACCCACCAAGACGGCCTAAGCGTATGGCTTAGACCTACTACTGGTAAATTGGATTTAAACATAAATTATTTTAAGCCTTCATAGAACTTATAATATGTAACAAATTGTTGAACATACTCGTAGGTACATATTGGAATACTTAGATTTTAATAAAAATTGTGCTCTTTACCACTGAGATGAAGACAAGTTTTCTGAATAAAAATAAGTTGCCAGCCAACTTATTTTGTGGTGGGAAAAACAACTACATATATAGCAAATATGTATTAAGATTATTATTATTATTATTTCAGTCTGTCCCACTGCAAAGCAAAGGCGTCTACCTTAATAATCTATACTAATATTATAAAGCGGAAGAGTTTGTTTGTTTGTTTGTTTAAACGTGCTAATCTCAGGAACTACTGGTCCGATTTGAAAAAATCTTTTTTTGTTGGATAGCCATTTATCGAGGAAGGCTATAGGCTATATAACATCACGCTGCGACTTATAGAAACGGAGCAGCGATGAGAAATGTTGCAAAAACGTGGAAAATTTATGCATACGAAGTTGCGCGGGACAGCTAGTGCTTAATATACTTTTATCCTTGACCTTGCTATAAAAATAATATTGTAGCCATGCTTGCATTTGTTGCTAAAATTTTGTGTGTTGTTGTCCACATTTTGTGGTGGAAATGCAAGCAACAATTAACTGTGTCGGGTTTTTTACATACCTACATTAAATGTACGGGCACAAAGTACATCCAGACTCGGAACAAGAATTTGTGGATCACACAAAAGGGGGTGTCCCGTTTGGAAATCGAACCGACGACTTCTTGCGCAGCAGTCGTAAACACTCCAACCGCGTTACCGAGGCAGCCAACTACGATTATAGAACCCGGCTCTCAACACCCTCAATCTTACTTGCACAAACTCATGTTTGTACAAGTACCTAAGCATGTGCGTTACGCCGACAAAACTGTATACCGCACAAATGGCTTGCACAAGCAAAATTGATTTGCACAAATAAGCATGTACGTGAAGACGTTACATTGTTTGCACTAACCGATTTGTGCAAATAACATTGTGCGTGGAGCGTTTAAGGGCCCGGCTACACGCAGCAACTTGCATACGTAAACAGTTTATGCAAACATTTTGCGCAAAGTAGTAGTATATAGATAGTGTCTACAAGGTAACGACTTGCATGCGCAAACTTTGTGCAAAATTTGGCACAAACTGAACCTTTGACTAGGCACCCTACGGGCTAACAGTTTTATACACTTTACCGAAAATAATCTTGATTTGTTCATGACCTTCAATATCGGTACCGGCAGACATCAAGATAAATTCGTCATTATTAGATAGTATGTTGTTATAAATTATCTCATCGCGAACATTGTCAAGGCTTCGACAATTTGACTAAACTAACTGACATTTCCTTGACAGTGACATAAATTGTGTTTATTTTGGCAACGGCCTCCGTAATGTCAAATTTTCTTTGACGGTTTCCCAAAGGCAAAATGAGAATGCACAAAGTAAATGAAATTAAGGAGGATATTCTTGTGCAACACGCGAAAAATCAATGTAGATATAAAGAGTTTTTTTTTTTTGGGGTATTACTTGTATCATATGTGCAGTAATAAACTGGTAATCTACTCGTGGTGACTGATACGCAATATATGAAATGAGTTTGGCGCAATAAAATCTTTTTTATGTAACATGACATGACATACATACCTCTTATGAAAACAAAAAACTTCGTAACAATAATATCCTGCTTTATGGTTTAGTAAAAGTGCGCTTGTCTGTGGTTCGCTTGTTGCGTGCAGAATTAGTTCGCCATTAATTCTATTATTTATAATATTTATACAATCAAAATCTACTAAAACATGGGCAAAGGTAAGAGATTTAAAGTTCAAGAAACTTGTGAATCATAATTGACTATTTTGTTGACCTTGAGAACCTGCTATCACTGAGTACAGTTTTATGAATCTGTATGGATTATTTTGTAATTCGTAGTGTCAATAATCCCCTTAAAAGTCCATTTAAAATAAAAAAATAAGTAACAACACTCACACAATGCTAACTGATCCCAAACTAAGCAGAGCTTGTACTATGGAAACCAGACAACTGATAAACATACTTATATATTTCTAAATACATACATAATATAGATAAATAACACCCAGACACAGAATAAACCATCGTGCTCATCACACAAAGTTTTATCCTGGTTGAGGATCGAACCCACGACCTCTTGCGTAGCAGTCGGATACACTCCCACTGCGCTACAGAGGCAGTCAAATAATAACAATAAAATATTAAACGATGGAGCGGCCAGACACTTGATAGGTACAATTACTCCAACACTATTTCTCGTAGAAAGTATTGTATAATCTTATTCCTATGAAATTTTATAGTATCAAATTATCATTAGATAGGTAGTGTTGCTTGCTTAAAAACTTTCTAATGGTGTTTTGTCTGCATACAAGGAGGCGGAACAATAGTCACGTATTTTTTACGTCTAATACAGTTCCGCATCCGTAGCCAAGAGCCCAAGAAGCTACTTAACATGCTCAGTGAAGTGTGCCCCACTTAACTATAGCCGACTCTAGCCTATAGCCTTTGGCATTCCTTTACTGGGCTGGCACGTATGCATTTATGTTAGAAATTACAAATTTATCAAGCTTAAGTTGTTATATTACACCTACTTACTGTAAAGATATTAATCACAAAAGTAGACATCTACAGGTTAATATCCAATTATCTTAACCTTTGTTTTTTATCAAACTGATCTCAAGCCAGTTATATAATTGATTTATTTGTGACCTCTTATTCAATATTGTTGGTTCAGTTTCAATGCAGTTAGTGCAAGATAATCCTATTTCATTTAATATATATTACAGACAAGGTAATCAGCTTATCTGCTCGATTCAATTGGTATCGGGAACTATCGCTAAAGTGCCCTGTAGGTATTATGCAAGTATCGCATGTACCTATACCCATAATGATTATTTTATGCAGTGCAGTACCTTCATACAGTGACTCGACCTCCTTTGTCCTTCTGATCTTGTCATATTCAAGTTTTCAGATAATAATTCGTAGGTTATCGTGGAACAAAGAGGCTGTACACGTAGCATGTTGGCAACCGTCCAACTTCGCCACGCCACAAATTCTGTTTCACATCTTTTACATTACTTGTGCGATGTTGTTCTCATAATTTTACCAAAAACAAGAGTTTCAACGGGCTTATCAGTCTTTCCCTTCTTATGTCTTGCAATTCGCTTTACCTATGGTGGCCTCTCTCGTTCTTATGTTTCAAGAGAGTCGGTCTGATTGGAGTTTAAGGCTTTTCGGTTTTTAAATGATTTTAAATACGTGTTCCGACAGAAAAGACCACCGAAAAAAAAGCTGTTGTGAAGTATGATCCGAACACGGAAGCATTTCAGATGCGAGCGCAGTGGAAGAAGGTGGAAATATGCAAAAAAATGTGGTTTGACCGATGGAGTTGGATATTGGAAGAGGGAGAGTACGCACTTTTTCATTATTGAGATAGCCAAGTTCTGGTATGTTATAGATCGGTTTTGACGTGACACTGATCTTTATACAAATTTCATTAAAATGAATAAGGTTCATCTCATCATTTTTTTTTCATTAGATACCTACCTAGAGAGGTTGACTCTATTTCTATTACCCATCACTAAGCATTGTACAATGTTAGGATTACTAAGATTCATAGAGGGTTTTATTTATTACTAGCTGTCCCGCGCAACTTCGTATGCGTAAATTTTCCCCGTTTTTGCAACATTTCTCGTCGCTGCTCCGCTCCTATTAGTCGTAGCGCAATGTTATATATATAGCCTTCCTCGATAAATGGGATATCCAACAAAAAAAATTTCAAATCGGACCAGTAGTTCCTGAGATTAGCGCGTTTAAACAAACAAACAAACTCTTCCGCTTTATAATATTAGTATAGATTGCTACGTATTTGACATCCTATGATTGTCCATTACAAAGGTACCTCTCCCTACCTATTATAAACACTTTTTTTTAATATTCTCGTACTCAGTTAAGCGCAAGCTACACCGCCAGTTGACGAGCCTGCCAGCGAGCCGGGCAAGCAGCTTTTCACCTCTTTTTATATTGCGGTTCACACCGCAAACTACAAAGATAAGTTACGTTAATGTTTCAAAAGATGAGAACGAAATATCCCCATTCAGAACGAAAATTATCGTCAGTTTTTCAGCTGTTTACTTACTTACGAGTATCAAATCTATACTTATACATATTATAAACCTGAAGAGTTTGTTTGTTTGAACGCGATAATCTCAGAAACTACTGGTCCGAATTTAAAATTTATTTTACTATTGGATAGCCTATTTATTGAAGAAGGCCGACCATTAGGAGCGGAGTAGCAATGAAAACTGTAAAAACGGGGATAATTTACGCAGACGAAGTTGCGCAGGTCAGCTAGAATTTTATATCTAAAGTCGGCTTTCGATACTTGTATTGTTGATACACTCAAGTGTTGATAGCAGTTTTGAGTCTTCATAATAACAACTTAATAATCATTTGTAACAGCTAAGATCTATTTTTATTTCAAGGACCAAACTGTATTGTTGGGGCCGTTTATTTCTTGTATTCTTCTTCTCAGCACAAATTTCTATTTAACAATTGCGCTATTGATAACTTGATAAGTCAGTTAGCATCCATAATCGAAACTAATCTATTAAACAAATAGCGGTAGGTACAGATGATATCGAAGAGGTATAAATATTATCGTTACCTAGTGCGATAGTAGATGTCAGTACCACATCAAAGCAAAGGAATTCGCCACGCAGATCAAATTTATCGTGAACACCGAAGTTTCATGCGAAACCAATGTTGAACACGACCGTTCCTAGTTCACGACACTGCTCGGACAGTAAAAATCGACAAAAAAAGAATAGAGATCATTTACAAAATATTGACCTTTCAGAAATATTGAAAAATAGACAAGAAACCTTTAAATTAATTCTTGTAAGATTCAACACGGTTATAAATCTTTTGAACAAACTTCGATACTTAAAAAATCATGATAAGTATGTAATGACGTTGGCACGCGCAGAATCCAACGTTTATAGTCCGGCCTAACTATACTAATATTATAAAGCTGAAAAGTTTGTTTGTTTAAACGCGGTAATCTCTAATAACTACTGATCCGAATTGAAAGTTTTATTTTACTGTTGGATAGCCTATTTATCGAGAAAGGCTCGACTAATAGGAGCGAAGCAGCAATGAGAAATTTTGCAACAACGGGTAAAATTATGCAGACGAAGTTGCACGGGACAGCTAGTATAACATACCTAAATCAATACTTAAGTAATATATGGTTAATATTTAGGCCATAGACAATCATTCTCAACTACCCCTCTGAATAATAAAAGTTATCGAACGCTTATTATCTGACCTTGGAAAGGAAAATAAAGAGAATTATGTTTGTCACATTCAGAGCGGCGCTGAAGGAGTCCAACGCCATTCGACAGGAAGCTGCAGAAGCTATGAGCAAGACCATTACGAAAGAGGATGTCCACAAGTCTCTAAAACCAGTGCCTCTCACTTCTACCGGAGCAATAGGCTGGCTTGCCAACAAGTTTGACCTTTTTTAATCATTCAACTTTCATCTCTTTAGTATTAAAGACGACATGCTCTAAGACGTAGGGTAGGTAGGTACGTAGGTACTTACTATACATACACGATAATCTCCCCATATTGGCTTTTGGGAGACGCCGCCGGCTGGCGTGTGAAGATAGGCATAATATATATCAGGCTGCTTTACATATTATAAGTTGTACCTAAGAGATAGATTTGTAAGATTTCAAAATTCGTACTTTTTAAGTTAGATTTCGGTCAGTAACAAGCTTTTAGTGTGCCTGATGGTGCATATTATGCGTAATTAAACTGACTCGGATTGGTAGTGTGTACTGACTGCTGCGCAATAGGCCGTGAGTTCGATTCCCACAGGGGATACTACTTTATGTAATCTACAATTTCTTGTTCCGAGTACCGACGTACTCTGTGTCTGTTAATCCCCCGTGACACAGGGCGGGGATTGTCCTTTTAAAAGAAAATAAAACAAGTTACAACAGCCTATGTACTTAAAAACGTTGTCTAGTTTAGGAGTCTCCATCAAGTAGTTGTTTAACTATTCACACGTAGCGGTACCTATATCTTTTGGTAGAAACTTAGTTCACCCAGATATGCAATACCTACTACCTATCAGGGCTCGCATACGGTATTCCGTAATGTAGATTTGAGCTGCTCAATATATTCCAGACTCCAGACGTTCTCTGCCTCTCTTATAAATACCTTATTTTTAAAACCGTTGGTCTTCACATTAAATACTGTGTTTAAAAGGTTTCTCTTGCATTCTAAAGAGCACACTTGCAATCTCCATTAAAAACTCCTATGGAAATAGCCGTCCTGCGCTGCTAAATAGACGTAGTTCGAATAAAAGGATATGTGGAACACGTTATGAAAAGACCTACATATTGACACTTGCTGTACCTACTTCTACATCCTTTCATGAGCAAAAGGTAGTAGGCCTGTGAATGTTGAGGCCGGTACTGTTTTGCAGGCCTGATTGCCAACTTGAGATCTACACGTCATGGATAGCAAAACCACCGATTCGATTGCCTGATGTTTGGGAGCTGCCTGACTACAAGAGTAAATCTGGATAAATTCAAATTAAGCTTTGGTTCAAGAACAATCTATTGAAGGATTTTAATGATGTATCTTTTATGGAATAAATTGTTAACCGAGTATAAATGCCTTTCGTGTCACAAATGAATTTATCAAGCATTTAATAGCCATTAACACTTGTAATTGACGCTGCAGATTAGGTTGTTACCTAATTGGTTAAGCAATTATTACAATACCACTGGTTTGTTTGAAATGTCGACTTTACTGTACATTCCCCAGAGACTGGCGTTACTGTTGTTTCAAGCTTTAATTGCAGTAGTTCTAAGGTAAATAGCCACATAAATATTATGTAGTTTATTTAGTATCTACTTAAATGTATAAATAAGCAGGCTTAGAATAATAACGCCTAAGCAGGTATGTTATATAATTCCAACTTTTCAGACAGATAGACGGACTCGAATCGGGACGACATGTTTCTTGTTTAAATAAGGAACCCTTAAAAGTAGGTAGGTATACCGAAATGCCTAACTTAGTAAAGCACGTTCTAGACGGTTGTAAATTAGCGTCTCCACCAAGGTGACCTTGGTGCGAACTTGGTGTGCATCAGATTTTGTTTTCGTCTACACGTAATTTGGTTTACAACGTCTGTCTATATGGTTGAAAACAATCAAGGTTACCTTGGTGGGGACGCCATTTGCCACCGCCTGCAACATGATTTAAACTGCGAAGGCGACAGTGATTCTGAACCAACTCGTCTTACGTTTTCAAAAACAAATTATTTGTTCTTTTTTTTATGTAACTTTGAAATAGTAACAAAATTATGCCGATTTGTTTTACGAAATATATGTTGGATTTTTTTGTATTTTATGTTAATATTCTTGAGAACATCGCAGCTGGGTACGGAATAGACACCTCCATTTTAAAGTTAAACAATTTGATATTGTTTCTGGTACTGTGCAAGGTTGCCAGTAACTAGTCATCAGGGAATAATTTGCTGAATTGACCGCCGAGGGATTGACAAATATTGAGGACAAATTGTATTGTTCGATTTGTGTTTCTATTTGCTTCTAATGCGTAGGTGAAAGTCAGGGGTTAGCAGCGACACTAAATAGACTTAGTAACTGGCATAGATTATTAGGTTGGTATTAAATGTATATTTGTTATTGCTTCCTGCTTACCATCAGACGGGATCTTTGGTGTAATAACAAAAAACCGGGCAAGAGCATGTCGGACCATGCTCAGTGTAGGGTTCCGGAGCCATAGCCGTATGAAATAATCCGATGTGAATAATTGCACCATCAGAAGACCGTATGTTTATAGCACTTACGCCCTTTTATTGAGAAATACAGTTTTTCGGCAATAACTCAATATGACGGTTTATCCGATAATTTCCGAAACAATTTTGGTTTAAAGTATTTAAATTTTATCATATTTTTTGGTGACACGGTTCAAAAGATAAGGGGGGGGGGCACAATGTGTACAACTTTCGGAGCTATTAATTCTAAAAATATTCACTTCACAGAATAAGTAATAGTAGGAGTGGCAACTACAAGACACCTTTTCACCAAATTTAATCAATATTCATTGTGTAGTCTTTGAGACTTCAGTAAAATACCTGTGACATGCGGACCGACAGACGGACGGACATGACGAAAGTATGAGGGTTTCGTTTTTGCCTTTTTGGCTACGGAACCCTAAAAAGATGAGATGCTGATTTCAAATGCTGTCTCGTGTTGAGTTGTGACTTAGGTACATTTAAATATATTATAGGTCATAATTTCACAAAAAAGCAGCAAACATCAAATGAAGTACTTGGCAATAAGACGGACAAAAGGTACCACACGTACATACCTAACACTATATTAGGTAAGCCGATTATAAATTTTGACAGAATCAAAAGATAAAATCCGATTGCACTTTTTTAAATTTGTAGTTGGTCTTACGATAAAACATATTTTATTATACCTATCTTATCTACCATCGATGTTTAATGAAGTAGATAAATATACACAAAAGAGTTTATAAATAGTAAATATTTATAAATTTTATAGGCATGTCTTGCCAATTACTTAAGTCTCGGGTTTGATTCCTGGGTCCGGACATAAAATTTTTCTATCTTTCGAAAATGCAATTATTGTATTAATAAAAAAAGTTAATTTTAATTATTAAATACCGCGCTCTGATTTTAAGTAACTATGTCAGATTACCGTTAGGATCTTTATTTTAATAAAACCAAGGTAATCTTTAACATTATTATGAGTTCAAACCGTATCAAGTGCCTTTTTCGGAAGATCTGAATGAATTACTTAGGTAGGTACCTACTTAAACATTGTACCTTATTATTGCTTTTTGTAAGTGCTTTCAAAGTTAACTGAGGTCAAGGTTATACGAGTAGGTATTGGCTGGGTGCGAAGTACTAGGTGGGGGTAATATTGTCTATCGATGCGCTCATAGTGGCCAAAAGTAGTAATAATGTAGGCTCTTTTATATCTGTCAGTATCAAACCAGTATGTTAAGACTTCTACCTAATTTTAGTAATCGCATTATTCCGCCTTCAAAAATGGGTCACAGCAGTTGTTGTGTTGTAAATTGCAAGAATACTGACAAAAATAGTAAATTCAAGTTTTACCGATTCCCAACAGCTACTTAGAAACTGGAATAATGCAAGAAATGAGTAGTTGCCGTCAAAAGAAAAAAGTAACATCTTTAAATCCTTAATTCATATTATTTTTATTTATTACATTTTACCTAAATGAATTTGTTTTAGTGCTAGGGGATCGCCATGGTACCTAAAATCAAGTGATTTAATATACTGCTGTGATCATTTTATCGGTGGCAAGAAATCGGACGAGTCGGCCAGCCCCAGTTATTTACCAACGATATTAATTTCCTTCAATCTATCGTTCGAAAATATAAAAAAAATCTGTCGCTATATCGCGGTACAGACGTTTTATGAAACGGAGAAGGAAGAAAGAAAAACTATCTAACACCATGCCAACCAACAAACCATTTACTCACTCATCGGAAGCATGTAATCAAGTAAACACATTTAAAAAGTGTTCAGGAATGTCAAATTGATATATTTTCGAAATTCAACAATAATAACCAAGTATGTGATGCTGAAATACAAACAGAAATAGACAACTGAACCGTTATTATTAAATATTACAAATAATTCAAGGACAAAGTATGTAATTCTGTTTTTTCTGCGGGGATGAACCTTTCAAGAATAAGGGAACATAATCTCAGAATATCAGATTAAGAATGATTGCACTTGCAATGTTGCAGCTAAAATGGCTACCTAATTAGCAAATGCTTAAAGTAATTGAAAAATCGCGATGCAAAATGTTGAGAGCAGATTTTCATTAATCTATCCCTAATTGCTTGAATATTTTCATATTTAATGTGTTTAAATAATTGTTTTTAATAAAGCGGGCGTGGCTTGCACAAGCCAGAGATCCTGTTTTCGGCCGTATTTTTACTTCTCTGAAAAATTTAATAATATTGGTACTACAGTTCCAAGAGATAAAATATTTATAAGAAATTTCTCCTCTTCTTTTTAAATCTTCTTTCAAAATTGGAAAATCTCAAGTAGCTAAATACATTTTCCAAAAACCAAACCTCTTTTTTAATTTTCAATTAGTTGTCTGTAGCTTTTGCGATTCTTTTAAAAATCCAATGACACCTCGTACATAGTTTTCGGAGGCTACTGAAGAAATTTGAGCTAAAAGCACCTGTTAACTAGACTATCTGTCCCTTTTTTGTTCTTAATCCAGAGGAAGTCCGAGATGTAAAGATATCCCATGTACAGCAGATACTAAGAATTTTCCCTTAAAGACGGTTTGTGGTGATACTCACAAACCCGGTCTTCATAATAATACTCATTTCGATCTGAAAACGATATTTCATTTATCATAAAACTCATTTAACTTAAATTTGACCAAAAATAATTTCACAACCTTTTGTCCACCCATATCACGGTATCACAGTAATTTTGTAATATAAATTATTGGATAGTTACTAGTTTTTGTAATGAAATGTCAAAGCGTCAGAGCCAATAAAATTGCGGACGCTACGTGGCGCTAAAGTTGTGCACAGAGCCAATACCTATATAGTTAGGAGTGCCATATGTAGGTAAGATAAACTTTCTTACAAATTAGATACGTACCTCTTCAGAGTGGTGAGCTTGGTTCCATTGCCGAGTAGTTTATGCTTAGGTTTGTCTAGGGCGCCAGTGGGCGTCGATGAAGATAGTGTGAGGTCACTTGCGAAAGAACTCGTCGATGAGTCTTTTGAGATATTGGTTCGGGTTCGCCGCACCCCGGACTCGGGGCTGCCAGGACTACCCACCAACTCGAGAGCCAGCCTGCCCTTTCCGGGCACCGGAGGTGGCTTCTCCTCCACGGGCACCATGTATGACAGCATCGCTGTCTAGTCTTAACTCTTCAGCCACATGGAACCCCCTCGACTCAAACGACGTCTCTCGTATGCATATGTGATTGTCTAGTCCGATTGTTTTCACTCACACCACGTTGTTTGTGTCCACACTCCGCAGAGATCTGAAACATTATTGTTTTAAGAATTCTTGTGGGACATCGTTATGTTAATTGTTATTGTGTAAATAATGATTTCACACAAGCTGTGTCCCGTTCTTATTATAAACAACATTGTTTTATAGTGATATACCAACCTAGGCTAAGGTACTACGAAGTAGCATAGTATAGTAATTTGTAATTGTAATGAATCTTAACAGATTATGTACAGTTGCATAATCTGTTTAGAACAGAACAGATATACTTAATAACAAAAGTTTAGAATAATATTTTTTGTTGGGATCCCTTCTTTTCTCATAATGTTCTTTGTCTTAATATACTTCGGCATAACGATTTTGGCACAATTTGTTTTGGCATAATAATACTTCGGCCTAATTTTTTATGGCATACCTTTTATGTTGGCACAATCATGTTAAAGACTAATTTGTGTTGGTATAAATTAGATTCGCATAACGTTAGTAGGCCTAATAACTATTAGCATGACGTTAGTAGGCCTAATGACTATTAGCATAATAATATTTAAGCATATAATTAATATAGGTAAATAACAAAAACAATTTTTATGCAAATTATTTATTATACATAACATTATGTAACTTAAACGATTTTTCAATCGCGAGATAATTTTTATCTGAAGAATATATTAGTTAACTTCTACCTATTATGAGAATAAATATGGCGGTTATTTCTCAGATAGAAGTTAATTTATTGAAACAGTGGTCCTTAATTATGTATAATTATTTATTTTAGGTGTATATTTTTAGCAATTGCTTGTAAAAATACTAGTTTAGAAGTATACTCATCTTTTTTACTAATAATTTTTTCAATTCTATTGGTTTTGTCCGTGTATTTTTTCTTTTTTTTTGGTATAAGTAATGTTCCGACATCCAGTTTATCTATTTCAATGGTTTGATGTTTTATTTCTTGAACGATCTTTTTTGCCAAAAAATAAAATCCAGGATGGTGTTTTCCCACAAAATGTGCAAATCTATTGTGCCATGCCTCTGCATGATTTTGTGTCCTAGGTATATTTGCCTTTTCTAGTAGATACGTACTCCAGACTTTGGGTGGAAATGGTGGTGGTGAACTTATAGTGCCCCGTACATAATTCTGATCAAACCAATTTGCTATAGTTTCTGTAACTGTAATTTTGATCTCGTAAATATAGTATACTAGCGGACGCCTCGCGGTTACACCCGCGTAGTTCCCGTTCCCGTTCTTTAAAAATGCGTAGGTTAGGTTAGGTTAGAACTGTGACCTCTTATGCACGAGCCGAGCGAGCGAAGCGAGCGTGCCGCGGCAGCGGCCGGCGAGTGCCAGAGACAAATTTCATTAGAGCAATATTGTATAAACGTGTTAGCAGTATTGTATAGTGTCTAATATTCTAGGTGTTAATAATTATTTCAATGTTATACCTATAAAAATATGTTTTAATGTAATTATGCGTAAATAAATTTATGTTTTAGGATATAATGCTTAAAAAAGTTATGCTATAGAACTTTATGCTTAATATATTTATGCATTAGAAGGTTATGCCTAATCATTGTTATGGTTTGAAAAAATATGCCTAAAACATTATGCGTAAGCTGTTATGCGTAATTATATTATGCGAATATATAATTATGCCTAACAAAAATATGCTAAGTTATATTAGGTCTTAAAATTTTAGGCAAATGGATAGGGAACCTTTTTTGTTTCCTATAGATTAATTATAATATTAATAAAATAAAAAAAAAACTAATATTATAAAGCTAAAGAGTTTGTTTGTTTATGTTTGTTTCAACGCGATATTCTCAGGGACTACTGGTTCAAATTGAAAAATTATTTTAGTGTTGGATAGCCCATTTATGGAAGAAGTCTATAGGCTATATAACATCACGCTATCACTAATAGGAGCGGAGCATCAATGAAAAATGTTGCATAAACGAGGAAAATTGATACAGACGAAGTCACGCGCGTCAGCTAGCGATTATTAAGAATATAGGAAGTAAGTATAAACAGAATATAGTAATCTGTGGATAACCAAAATATCATTAACTCGGCGTTTGCCATTCAATTTTGTTTAAGGATGTTGACACTTTCTCGAGTCTTTCGAGATTAGGTATAGGTACTTCTGTACGACTAGGTATATACCGCTTTTATGTAACCGAAATTTCGTGTAAAAATCTTAGTCTATCAAAAGTAGGTGGGTACCTACAGCTGATCTGAATATGATATAGAGTAAAAATACACATAATCTACCTAGATTCATTAAGCTACTTACACTTAACTATAGATACCTAGTGTTCATTAGGTAAGTACTACACTAGAGGGTAACTCCGTCATATTAACAGGAAATCTATTCTTGACGTAGGTACTATCATCAATTGATTGCAATGCTCGTAAAAACGGTCGACCTTGGCGACTCTTTGAATTATTATCTTTCCAATACCAAGCTGATAAATAACACATTTTTACAATTGAAGCTAAAGTACCTATCACCTAATAATAATATCTTGGGATAACTCACACAACGCTAGCTGATCCCAAACTAAGCAGAGTTTGTACTATGGAAATCAGACAACTGATAAACATACTTATATACTTCTGAACACATACATATTTTAGATAAATAACACCTACCTACTTATATTATAAAGCTGAAGAGTTTGGTTGTTTGAACGCGATAATCTCAGGAAGTACTGGGTCGAATTGTTATATTATATTGTTGGATAGCCCATTTATCGAGGAAGCCTATAAGATATACAACATTACGCTACGACGAATGGGAGCGGAGCAGCAATGAAAAATATTAAAAAAATTGACGCATACGAAGCTGCGCGAATCAGCTAGTCTTTTGATGCGATTTTTTTAAGATAGAGTGATTGAAGATGAAGGTTTATATGTATAATAACAATCATTAAATAGTGGAGAAATAAGGAGCGGAGCAGCAATAAGAAATGTTGCAAAAACGGGGAAAACGCAGACGAAGTTGCGCGGGTCAGCTAGTCATTAATAAAAATATATAACAGGTGGTAGGTACAAAATAATTCGTGCATACTGCATATCAATTCGATTTATGAAAACTAGGGATCAAGCCAGCCGGCAACCACCTGAACAGAAGCAGATATTATGTACCTACTTAGGTAGGTTGCCTATCTTCCATAAAATAGAACTTTGTAAACTTTCTTAGGTAGTTTTAAATGTTCTTAGAGGCTCCAAAAAGTTAGAACTCATTGACCATTATTCTAAATGAATGGATTAAATTGATGTTGCTATATATAGCTCTAAATTATAGCTCTAAATTTTTACTCGACTGCGCGACGCAAGGGAGGGTAATGTGTTTATCAGCCTATGTATGTATGTATGTGTGTTCCTTTGTGGCACTATATACACCAAACGCATGGGCTGATTTTGATGATTCATACATACATCAATCGATTCGTATAAATCTTGCTAGTGTCACTAAAGACATGACAGCAAATAAAATTCAAAATGGCGACAGCCAGAAGCCGTATTGTATAGAGAAAAAAATAAAGTAAACAAACTATGTCATTTGGGGTATCATTGTATAGGGATTTCAAAATCATGAAAGGTTTCTTTATTCATTTGTCTCTTGCAATTACCGTTTACGATATACCTATAACGGTTTCAAACAACTACATACTAAAAAGTATTAAATAAAAAATCCCTTTCTTTAAAAGTTCGTTTATATCATTGATTTAGTGGGCTTCATAGTCGTACCCGAGACACGATTTTCCAAAATCGTTTTGTCCAGTAACCTTCTACCAAAATCATACTCGTAGTAGTTACTACCCAAACACGCTACAGGGGGGTAGAATCTGTATAATAATAACTTATTTATTATATACATGGCTCCACGTACAGCAACATGCAACTGGGAGTGGTCAGCTGTAGTGTAAATCGATGTGAACTTCACATATAAATTAGGTGTTCGCGCCTTGACCTTCACTAAATTACACCCTTCACCTCAAATTGTTGGCCGACCGCGATGCGATTTTTCACGTGCCCATGCATTGATGCTCGCTCGATATTGCGACACTAGCCACTGAGTACACATTTATAGCTCTGAAACCATCTGTATAACTTTCTGAAGATTTAATATATTATTAGGACAGTGACCTGGACGTTATTGTAACATCAATCAGTTCCAAAAAATCGTGCAATCACTGTAGCAGTCGAGAGGTACCTACCTACGTAAGCAATAGCTACCTATCACATCGAATCTAAAACGGTCAGAAGCCGTCAATGGCGCCGCAGCTTTCACAGATCCCAACCTTGATCTTGAATGAACGAAATATTCGGTTTCGTGACTCGCAGATGCCTACGTACCTATCTATTTTTAAAACTGCAGATAAATAAATGGAAGCTAAATAATCTACCTAAACAAATTTGTTAATTTTATTGCGTATTGGAATAAGGATTGTGGATTGCTTAGATTCATAGTTTGTGTTTAAAATAATATTGAAATTCCGTGTGATGCCGCATGAATTCGTTTTGCGATAGATTACTTAAATAGCTTCATTGGCTATGCAAGGTAACGATTTCTTGAGGACACCGCGTCACCTTTGGTCTTTTGTCGTGCACAAATAGATAGGTATTATACCTACCTACTAATAGATTAATGTTTTAAGCCCATACTACGTATAAAAAAATGATGATGCAACAAACATAGTTGAAATATTAAAGAATGACAACTAGACTTTAGTCTTTAAATTTTTTCATTGCTTTGTTGTTCGTAAAGGAACGCTCAATGTTTCAATTTAGTCATTACGACATGCAGCGGACATGCACTACTGAGCTCACATCACTATTGTTCCACATTTTGCCTTTGCCAAGGTCAAACAATAATTACGCACGCATGATTTTATATAATTATCTAAATATACAACGTACATCATCTCGTTGGTATTTGCTCTATGATTTAGTATTCATCATTTCGCTCAGCAATGTTTTTCATGGTCTCATTTTTGTAAAAATTAGATTTACTAGCAAGCGTACGAGGACAATATAGCGTGGCAGCGGGCGGGGTCCATGACACGTATAAAGATTTTTGGACTCTACCAATTTTACTCAGCGTGCCCAAACAATACAAGCGAAGAATTTGAATGAGATTTTACTGGTTTTAAGGTTATTGACACTATTGTGAAGACTGTTCCTTTTTAGAAGATCTGTTTACTGCTTCCATTTTTCGGTTTTATTTTATTTTTGAAAATTGGCAGGTAGGTAGGTATATGTATAAAATAAGTGAGTAGGTACCTATTTATTGCGGCGACTAAAAATTATATTCGTCTAATTATAGTCGGATTTCAATTTATATATATCTTATTTATAGGTCTTTCAGTCCGTTTTTAGGGTTTCGTACCTCAAAAGGAAAAAAACAGAACCCTTAAAGGATCACTCGCTTTGCTGTCTGTCCCTCTAACACACAATTTGCTCCGAATCTACTGAACCGATTAAGCTCAAATTTGATAAACATTTGAATTTCTGTAACCCAAACACGGGCGCGTAACGTAATTATAAGAGATTTAAATTTAAGAGCCACTCTTATGGACTGGTCCAAACTAGAAAATTAAAAAAAAAATCGTGTTACATATCAAATGAAAGGGCTTTTTTGTTGTTTTAAATTATCAGACGTTTTAAGGGCATTTTAACTAGCGAATAATTTGTCCTTGTTTTTCATTCCATTTTTAAAACTGAATAGAAGGAGACAAAACATTCGCTTCTGTACTTTAAATGCTCTTAAAACGTCTGCTAATTTATTTACTACAGTCAATAAAGGGGACTGACTGCTAAGCTAGACGTCGTGGGTCCGATTCTAATCCAGCATAAATATTTGTGTGATGATCACAATTGTTTATTCTGTGTCTGGGTAATCAAGGATCTTGAAAATCTGGCCACACGTTGTCGATTTATAAATGGTATAGGTAACTAACGCGACTGTTTTATATTTATAGATACTAATGTATTTATTTAGAAATAAATAAGTCTGTTTACAAGCATCAGTTGTATGGCTGCTATAGTAGTGGCTCTCTCCAGTTAGGGATCAGATGGTCTTGTGAGAGTTGTCTAATATTATCGTTCAATTTTGATTCGTTACAGATATTCCATTAAAAACAAAAATGTGAAAATATGTCAAGTTGGTTAAAGATTGCGCTAATAAGAAAAGTTAGATTTTACTGAAAACAATTGTTTTCGAAGTTCGAAAAAATGTTCATAGCTCCTACCATGCGTGACGTGTTTAATTTTTTTTTAAAAATTTGTTATAGCAATGTGGGTCGTACATTACCATAGCCTAATGCTTTGGGTAACCACGACTGGTGAATCACCATTTTCCAACATAGTTAACACAGTGCGATTCCCGCGATAATCGAACTGTTTACATAGGTGCCTATAAGTTTTATACGGAACCCTCAGCGCATTGAGGGTTCCGTATAAAACCTGATTGATGTACCCTTCTATTTAGTGTATAAGTCTCCTGTTCACTAAGTGAACGTCACGGTTCTTGACTTTAATGACATTGGGCAATGGATTTGTACCCCATGGAAGGACATGGATCGCGATTACCATGTAGGTGGAGCCTAACGTGAAAGCTACTATTTAATTTAACCGGGATTTTTAGGGTCCCGAAGCCAAAATGGGTAAAACGGAACCCCTGTCAGTGCTAGGAGGCTGTAATTTTGCATGGATACACACACACATAATTTACGCCGACAAAGTGAAAGAATAAAATCTTGAAAAAAAATTTTTTTATGGTATCTCATCGTGTGGGGTATCATTAGATAGATCTTTTAAAATCGTTTATAGATTTGGGGATCCGTTTCTAAAATATTAAGCTTTAAAGTGCAAATTTTTGTTAGAGTCAAGTGTGTTTGTGACTCTAACAAAAATTTGCACTTTAAAGCCTGCCAGGTAAATGGTTGATGTTGGGTATATGAAAAATTCACGGTATGTATAGTGAAATTAAAAGGAAAACTACCACAGCTAAGTAGGCTTTACAAGTTTACAAGTAACAGCTGACCAAATGAGAAGTATCAAAATATTCATACAAATTACAAATAGATATAACGTTGTAAGTATGAAACAAAAACAACATAACCCCTCACTTCTTAAGTCACATTATTCGGATAGTGGTGACTACGGAACCTTACGTTGTGCGCGACCCGACATGCACTTGAACGGTTTTTTGTTATTAATCTACTAGCCGACCCGCGTTTTTGCAGCATTTTTCATTGATGCTCCTATAGCCTTCCTCGTTAAACGCTATCTAATAGTAAAATATTTTTTCAATTCGGACCAGGAGTTCCTGAGATTATCGCATTCAAATAAAAACAGACAAACTCTTCAGTTTTATAATATTAGTAAGGATCACCCTAAGGTTGACTGGTAGAGAATGCTCTTACCATTAAGTCCGCCTTTGTACAATAACTGTGATACAAATCTTACTCTTTAATCAAGGCAATTAGGACTTCAAGTCAGTTTTGAGGTTGATTTAGTAAGATACCTTAGTCTTATCCATATAGCACGACAGTGACACATAGGTAGGATGATACAAAGGGTATATTAATCAAGGTCATCAATAACAAACGTGCCACAAAACACTAAGCCTAATGAACACTTAGTGGTAACTTCCCCTCTGGTAAAGTTCCACAGCAATGTCTGGCACAACTCGTAAGCTATATACTTGAGTATCTTTTTAAACCCTATTTTAGCAACGTCCAATATACCGGACACTACTTTTATTTAACAGTAAATTTAACGTAAAATGGGCCACGTCCTGTGTACTAGACAGGTTCTATATTAAAATCTATACTTTTTAGCACGCTTTTATTAGCTTGGGTATGTATCTGTGTTTCTTTGTAACGGAATCTTTGAACGTGTTTTTCAATCACTTCAGAACAACGGATTTTATTATTTTATTGAAACTTCGCACACTTAACAGTTATCATGGACCGATGACTTTTAAATGTGGGATATGTTCTTCCCCAAATTCAACAAAGTAGGTCAGCAAATTTCTGATAAAAAAAAACGGGCAAGCGCATGTTGGACCATGCTCAGTATGGGGTTCCGCAGCTTTGTATATTTGCATCAGCAGAAGATCGTATGCTCATGGCACTTACGCCCTTTTGTTGAGAAACGCTGTTTCTCGGCAATAACTCAATGACGGCATATCCGATCATGGCCGAAATATTTTTAGTTTAAAGTATTTATTAAGCGCTACCTTATTGATTTTTCTCATATTTTTTGGTCTCTCGTTTCAAAAGTTAAGGGCTAACACAATTTATGCAACTTTCGGAGCAAAAATATTATAAAAAGTTTGTTAGAAATCTTAAAAGTTTTTAAAATTTTATAAAATGTTACCTCTGCCAAATTATGAATTACGAAAATAAATGTAAAAACGATACGCTCTAAGGTCGCATGCGCGGGTGAGCATTTGTGAGCACACCATTATGACATCGCACGGGCTTGCCGTGGACACGGAATAATAAACGTGAATAAGGACCCAGTATTCATTATTTATTTGTATAGAATACACTGTTATGGCGTCATATCTAAGGGGTCGTTAAATCATTAAATTTTAATATAACATAACATATTTATTTTGATGACGACACATTCTTATATCCTTTAAATTATGGATGAACGTACATATTCTGAGCACGATAATATCATACATTTCTTTTGTTTATACGTACGTAGATAGGTACGCCTGATTAGTGTAAAACATTGTATTATGGTGTAAAACAACGACCATATGGTCGTTGGTGTAAAATGATATAATTTTTTTGTACTTCTACCAAATTGACACCTCAACTGATAAAATTGTCTATTTTTCCATCATGGTTAAGTTCTAGCTAGATAATATCTAAGTAAATGCATAATGCAGCTTACCTAATATTATTCTCTTCTAAAAGCTCATCCTTTTAAATGAACTTTGCAATCATTCCGCTCACTCCGCTGTCTGAAAAAAAAAATTAAATGTAAATTGGGTTGTTTTTAAAAACATGTTACTGTCGTATCTACCGGAGCCGATGGGTCAAATTTTCCAGAGGTATATATATATATCTGGAAAATAGATAGATAGATATATATATATATATATAGGTAGGTATACTCGATACAAAAATGTATCTTGCTAGCTCCACGGTCCTTTGTATAACATAAGTGTCTAAAATTCAAAAGGAAATCGAAAGATACCGAAAGAATTGTGTTGTAAGTATCAACCCTTCGCAACCCATGACCACGGCCGTTGTGATACGGTCGAAACGTCGGGCAATAAATAATAATAAAACAATGGTATTTAGTCTTAAAATATTTTTTTTACGCGATTAAAACCCGTAGCTTATAAAATTCTATAATGTGTACAAATCGCGAAAGTTTACGAACTTATAGTACTTAGGTATTTATATTTTTCATCGCTAATATTAAATTTTAATAACAGTTACTTCAAAGTTCAACTCATACAATATAATTTTATTGAATTAAAACTTTTTGTATTAGTGAAATATCATGTCGCATGGGACCTAAGTAAGTACTTTCCAAGCCATACTACATATTTTAAAGTAACATAGAGTTTTAAAATGCGGGCTAGGTATGTCCTTCCCCAAATTGAAAACCGAATTCAACAAAGTATGTTAGTAAATTTCTAATAAAAAGAAACAAATTCGTCTACTCGTTTAGGCTCTACGATGTCACAGATAATCACTCTTTATGGGTAGATTACGCGAAACAGGGTTCGGCTCTCTCAAAAATTTATATAGAAAACCTGAATATTAGGACACGAAAAAAATTGTATCACTAGTCAAAGAGTTTTTCTAGTAGATTAAATAAAGAAATTTCAGGATATGTCTTAATATGATCCCGCAAGTAAATCTTGAAGTTGCGTAAAAATGCAAAAACGAGCATTTTGTATTGTCATAGTCATGGCGTTCGTAATCTAACATAAGTACGAACGAATATTCTACTTTATTTTGACCTGCGCTCCTGCGCACTGTGAAGTAATGGTCGTGTGCGGAAGAGCGAGGCCGGCGATCGTGTCGCTGTGTACGTAGCGCTAAATAAGTAATTCTCTCAGTATAATGCCCCCTTAAACCTATGGGTAACACCCCTCTAATTGCTTCAGTTTCCTTTCAACCCACGCCTCACGGAGGCGTCACTAAACTATCATTCTAGATGGCGCGTAATTGTTTACCAATAAAACAAGCCTCTGGGTGCGACATTTATTATGAGATGATGAGACCTTTGGCTTACGTCAGTAGTTCCACTAAATACCGAGAGTAGAGAAGGTAACCACAGGGCTCGTCTTTTTTTAGCCACTTTTTCACCCCTCCCGCTAGTGATGGTGGAAAGGTTTTAAACCAGGGATGTTACCGGATATTAACCGACTCCGAAACGTCGGAGCTTCTGATTAATTTTGCACCTCCAACTCCGAATTCGGCTCCGACACTTTTAATTCGGAGTTACATAGCGTGCGTTGTCCGCTCCTTTAAGCTGACTGATACATAACTAGCTGAAGCTCAACTTCGTCTGCGTCAACTTTCCCCGTTTTTGCAACATTTTTCATTGTTGCTCTGCTCCTATTGGTTGTAGCCAAATTTCAAGATATCTCACCTGAGGGAGGGAAGAGTTCCAAAATTGACCAAAATCACTTCACGTAATTTATGGAAGCTCACTTATCACAATTTAAACTATCCTAAGTCCTTTCCCGGGTCTTAAACTATGTGCCTCCTTACCAAATTTCATCTAAATCGGTTGAGTGGTTTAAGCGTGAAAAGGTAACAGACAGACAGACAGAGTACTTTTACATTTAAAGATAATTCTTGTATGGCCACGAATGTGTCTCACGTAGTGTCGATCGCGTTAACATAAAATAAACTCGAACCACAAATTACATATAGCGGAAGGCGTTTTATTTTGTGCTCGAACTATGCACACATGCAACTATTCGATTCGAGATATCGTGTTCGTGACTCGTGAGGGATTTCTTCGTGTGTGTGATAATCGAACGCGCGTTATGTAAACAAAACCTTCTGTACTCTCTTTGCCTTACATTAGTAGTTCCATCCATACCAAACATAAAAATATACAGGTTGATTTGTAACATATTAACAACCACCGGCTCGTGGCTTCTATACATTACTTCTATACTAATTATCCCTGCACTACCTTTACTTTTGTCACCCAACCGTCTACCACATATATGTGAGACTCTAGAGTAAAATCTATTTTTTTTTTCAGGTTTATGGCGGTAGGTAAGTAGAGGTTTACCTCACAATAAACAACGATTTACTCCAGTAAAATAGTTTGTAGGGAGATAAGGTCACAACTCCAAAAACAAGTGATAGAAGGTTAATATCTATACTAATATCGGTTTCAGTTTGTTTTTTTTTTGAACGCGATAATCCCAGGAACTAAGTACAGGTCCGAATTGAAAAAATATTTAACTGTTGGAAAGCCTATTTATCGAGGAAGGCTATAGACTATATAACATCACGCTACGACCAATAGGAGCAATGAAAAATGTTGCAAAAACGAGGAAAATTTACGCAGACAAAATTGCGCGGGTCAAGTAGTATTAAATATTTTCTAAAACTGATATTACAAAGTTGTTTAGTGTTATGTAAAGAAGCCACGACCGGAATATTACGGGAGTATTTTAAAACTCACCCTGTATAGACTGCTAAAAACATTATTGAATGTATTGCGTTGTTGTGGTGGACAGTGAACATGTGCGACCGACTGTTTCCCTTTGTGTGCTTGTCAACGAGTTTGATGGTTTTGTTCAGCGAACTATTCATTCGTTCACGCACTAATGTACAACGAAAATAACCGGCATCTAGGTACTTTGTGTCCCAGTAGGAAATTAAAGTACCAAAGGTTTACCTTTCATAAACTTGTTCATTTCTCCGCTCAATTTGACATTAAAACAATTATATCATTAAGGTTTCTTTTATTAATTTATTGCGAGAGAATTGGGAGGCAATTTGCTCGCGGCAATGTAGCTCGTTCCGTTTGATTTGTGCTTCATGATTATTTAGGATATAAAAAGTTTACAGCCTAAAAATGTTTTGTTGCCAGATTTAAGAGATGGTAACCCTAGGTGTTAGTAAATTTGTGAAAAAAAAACCTTTAAGAATGTGTTTTCAGGGAACAATAAGTTTCCGTTTTTCAGTATTTATTTTCAGTTGTTTCAGTTTTTTAGGTTTCCGTAGCCAAAATTGCAAAACGCAACCCTTATAGTTTTGCTATGTCCATCCGTCCGTTCGCAGCTTAGCTCAAAGACTGTTAATGCTAGAAGGAGGGCACAGATACATCGTAGACTGGAGAGAGATTAGACGCAGATACATCGTTTACTAGAGAGAGATTAGACGCAGATACATCGTAGACTAGAGAGAGATAAGACGCAGATACATCGTAGACTAGAGAGTGATTAGACGCAGATACATCATAGACTAGAGAGAGATAAGACGCAGATACATCATAGACTAGAGAGAGATAAGACGCAGATACATCGTAGACTGGAGAGAGATAAGACGCAGATACATCGTAGACTGGAGAGAGATTAGACGCAGATACATCGTAGACTAGAGAGAGATAAGACGCAGATACATCGTAGACTGGAGAGAGATTAGACGCAGATACATCGTAGACTAGAGAGAGATTAGACGCAGATACATCGTAGACCAGAGAGAGATTAGACGCAGATACATCGTAGACTAGAGAGAGATTAGACGCAGATACATCGTAGACTAGAGAGAGATAAGACGCAGATACATCATAGACTAGAGAGAGATAAGACGCAGATACATCGTAGACTAGAGAGAGATAAGACGCAGATACATCGTAGACTGGAGAGAGATAAGACGCAGATACATCGTAGACTAGAGAGAGATAAGACGCAGATACATCGTAGACTAGAGAGAGATAAGACGCAGATACATCATAGACTAGAGAGAGATAAGACGCAGATACATCGTAGACTAGAGAGAGATAAGACGCAGATACATCGTAGACTGGAGAGAGATTAGACGCAGATACATCGTAGACTAGAGAGAGATAAGACGCAGATACATCGTAGACTGGAGAGAGATTAGACGCAGATACATCGTAGACTAGAGAGAGATTAGACACAGATACATCGTAGACTAGAGAGAGATTAGACGCAGATACATCATAGACTAGAGAGAGATTAGACGCAGATACATCATAGACTAGAAAGAGATTAGGGCCAGGCATTCTCGGTGGTACGGAAGAAAACGATCACCCATCAGTAGATCGCCAATGGTAAAGTTACTTAACCTAGCGGATCTGCTCGATTCCAAATGAGTCACGGATGTTATCGGGGTCCAAATACTAGAATTGAGAATTGAATTGTTTCGGTACAAATCATTTAGCTAGCGTAACAGTCGTAAATTCTAGTCGATTTGATGCGTTGGCAAGATAAAACAATTTTACGGATACATAAAAGAGCACTTGCCGCAAACAAGCGTAGGTACAGCAAACTAGGTAACTTTTTTAAATATAAATTAAATTGAAGTGTGTGTGAAGAAATTTGATATTATTCTATGGAACAACGTTTGTGCATCGTAATTTATTGAAATTAGGATTGATAATAATTATGTTTTTAGGTCTGATTAAATGAGATAATCCATACTAATATTATAAATGTGAAAGTAACTCTGTCTGTCTGTCTGTTACGCTTTCACGCTCAGCTAAACTCATTTAGATGAAATTTGGTATGGAGATAGTTTGAGGCCCGGGGAAGGACATAGGATAGTTTTTATCGCGATAACCGGAGGAGCCGCGGGGGAAAGCTAGTAATAATAAAATAGCATATTTTAATAGTTGAAATTCAAAGCGTATTTTGTAATTTCATTTTATTTGTAATACCTTTTAGTTATTACAAAAATCATTATAAAATGGCAACTTTTTTCTGCAAAAATTGACTGCAGTTTTTATTTTTTTACAATTTATGTAATAGTTTTTTAAAAATGTGGTACACTATGTGTCAACAAATTTATATATCTGATGTTTTGGTAATTTTTTATAGTCTGTTTAAAGCGGTTTAATGAAAGAATTAGCTAACTGAAAACTCACGTACTTTCCTTAAAACGGGGTGTGGGAAATTGATCATTACAAAAGAAACAAAGCAATATTTATAAATATGGTAGGTACATTAACTGTCAATATTAAAGATTGGTCTATTGTTAACCTGTATTCGCTAAGTAGTGTAAAAGTATTTCATAACAGGGTAAGTTTAAGCGCTTGAAAATGTAGATAACTGTCATGTAAATGCGAAATGCCTCATTATGCATATGAAAGTATAAACAACGTTATTCTTGGTATAGTGCAGATCTGAAAGTGGTTTCAACACAATCCAATAGGATAGTTTCTGGACAATGTTATATTTTACAATTAATTAATTATTCAATCATTCTAACGGTCCAAATCTTGTTCATAATGTGATGAGAAATGTTATCGTTTACTTATTGTTAAAAATAACCATGGATTACGTACTTAGCGACGCAATGAGCATGACACTGCGACAAACATAAGACGACTTTAATGGCTTATAACTCTACAAGTTTTCAATTATTATTTTTTTATGTGATTTTTTGAGGTAAAAATCTGGTTGGGATGTCTGAGCTTTGCAATATACGAAAAATAAACTTGTATATGGTACTTATAACAAAAATATTATTTTATTTTTT
This sequence comes from Herminia tarsipennalis, assembly GCA_945859575.2. Taxonomy (NCBI): domain Eukaryota; kingdom Metazoa; phylum Arthropoda; class Insecta; order Lepidoptera; family Erebidae; genus Herminia; species Herminia tarsipennalis. The sequence goes on along the minus strand of OX243831.2, from coordinate 25,276,282 downwards.
TGTCTATATGTCTGTTTGTTCTGGCTGGACGGATTTTGACGAGCCTCTGATTGATTTTTTTTTCTCACCCCATCGTGTGGGGTATCGTTAGATAGATCTTTTAAAAACGTTTAGAGGTTGTACAGACAATTTCTTGATTTAGGGATCCGTTTATGAAATATTACGCTTTAAAGTGCAATTTTTTGTTAAGAGTCAAGTGTCACCCCGCTCCTGCCAGATAAATGTTAGGTATGTGAAAAATATTACAATAATAGTTTATACAGTGAAATTACATAGAAAATTATGACAGGTAAGTAGGAGACGAAACAAGGTTGCTATTAAAGAAAATGTTTGAAATATCGTACAAAAAAGTGAAATATAGGTATTTCAAAGATCTTAAGTACCTATATTTTTTTTGTACGATTTTTCAAACATTTTCTTTAATAGCAACCTTGTTTCGTACTAGAAATTGTAGTTGACATTCTGATACAATAATCTCGGGGTATTTTCGTTCGATATCCTTAAATAGTAGGAAGTGGAATCTTTAAAAATATTGTAACAATTGACTGTCTCGTTCTGTAAAGGGAAGACTTGGTCTCATTTTTAGGGTTCCGCAGCCAAAATGGCAGGAATGGAACCCTTATAGTTTCGTCATGTCGGTCTGTATGTCTGTCTGTCCGTCCGTATGAATTAATATTTATGAAATTAGTTGAAAAGGTGTCTTGTAGTAGCCGCTACTTAGTTTGATAGCTAAATAGCACTCCACACATGTAACATAAGCTGAATAAATTTGATTTAAGTATACATCAACATGTGGCATATTATTCAACAGGTCTTTTAAAAACATTTTAAGGTTTGTTATATTCATTTTTTGATTAAGGGAATAGTTTTGAAAATAATCGCTCCGGAAATTGCATAAATTGCCCCCTTCTCTCTTATCTTTTAAACTGTGTGACCAAAAAATATGAAAAAAAAAAAAAAAACCACTTAACAAATACTTTAAATTAAAATTATTTCAAAAATGATCAGATATAGGTACCTTCATTGAGATATGAAAAAACTATGTTTCTCAACAAAGGACGTAAGTACCATGAGCATATGTTCTTCTGCTGGTGTAATTATTCAGATTTGATTTTTTATACGGCTACGGCTCCGGAACCCTACACTGTGCATGATCCGACATGCTCTTGCCCGGTTTTTTTTATATACACCTGTACCTGTGCGAAGTCGGAGCGGGTTTACTAGTCTGTTAATATACCTACCTATCAACGCTTGACTTGACAATGTTGGCGCCACTGTATATATTATGGAGAAATTAAAATTTTCCATTCTACTGTCTGTATCTGAATAATTAAACTATTAAAATCAACTGGGGGAATCGAGTATAGGTTTCCCCCAGTTGATTTAAATAGTTTGCAGTAAGCAATCCGGTTTGTAGTAATTGAGTACGTACTCACTTACTACAAACCGCATTGCTTACTGCGTAGTTATCAGTAAATTAAACCATCTATAATAGCTAGGAAAACCAACAAGATTTAACAACATCGGAGAAAATCTGACTAAGTGCCTACTTTTTTATATAATATATCTTTGGACAACTCACACAACGCTATCTGATCCCAAACTAAGCAGAGCTTGTACTATGGAAACCAGACAACTGACAAACATACTTATATATTTCTAAATACATACATATTATAGATAAATAACACCCAGACACAGAATAAACCATTGTGCTCATCACACAAAGTTTTATCCTGGGTGGGGATCGAACCCACGACCTCTTGCGTAGCAGTCGGACTCACTCCCACCGCGCCACAGAGGCAGTCGAAATATAATAAGCTTTAGGGTGAATGTCAAATGACATTGATAACAACATACCTAGTACTAAAACTTTTTAGGCAAGGGGACATTTGATTGTGAATGGACTATAAATAAAAATAGTTTACTGTCTCACTAAAACTCAGCGGCTCAACAGATTTGAATAATTCTTTGTTGTTTGGTTGCTCTAAAAACAATCAAAATTGGTAATTTTGCGATTTCCAATGTAGTTTTTTTGGGTCATCTAGTTTTAAATAGAGGCCACACTGCTACGGAGCTGCTCTTAACTATAACTATAACAAAGTGATATGGTGAATCTACTTACATACATGTTCTCATTTCGCAGAACAGATATAAAAACAATTTCTCAATCTGGTAGGTATAACGGGGATTATAAGACATTATGGAAACGTTTCGTACAATTCGTGGCGTTTCACAGTTTTTGATGATATCAAGCAATGACTGTGGGCACACGCGATACCGAGAGTGCAGACGGTAACCTTCATACGTACGCTTGGGTAACGCATACTTAAGCATTTAGAAATTATAGACCACTCTAGACAGGGCGTAGATTGCTTTAGACGGGCTCTTTTTCAAAACTTGTGGGGAAGGACGTTCATCGGACTAATAGCTAACGTTCGTTTGGGGCCTCTGTAGACTGAGGGCCCTATATAATTGATACTAGACTAGACTCTATGCTCTAGTCCTCCTTGTTCGGAAGGCGTTCGGAAATTCCGTATCCATGAGCGATCGCGACGTCTATGTGTGCGTCGCTCAAGCGTGCATTGCATGAGGTTAACTTCTGTATTCGTGGTATTTTGTGCTGGGAATGTGAGTGAAATAATATTCCTGGGAAAGGTCAGTCGCCTCGAGTGAACCCGGCAGTCGGCACGATGTCGAACTGTCGTCGGTGCTGTTTCGGCAACTCTCTCCTCCACATAATCGCTATCGCTATGATCTAATTAGACACATTTGCCGTAATAGGTACTTCTTACACGGAGACACGTGTGTTGTACTCAAGGATATTAAGTGCTTGTGCTTTCATTGTGAGTTTGGATTATAAATTATGTGTATATGAGTGTGTTTGTTTGTCATGTCTATAAATATATAGGCAGTGGCGGATCCAGAATTTTATTTTGGGGGGCGTAACCCCACCCCAGGTTTTTAAATTGGTAGGTGGAAAAGATGGGATGGACGGGGGCGTTCAATCCTCTCCGAAGAATTATTCTGGATACGCCCATGGTATAAATGTAGGTACCTACCTAATAATAGACTGGAATATCACATAGGTTTATTATCCAGGTACAATATAACATTTCTACGCAAACAAAGTCGCGGAAAACAGCTTGATCGCGTTAAAACATAAACAAGTAGTAGTACCTCCTTACGGACCGAAGCGTCAATATTCATGAAAGAATTGAACAATAACAACACTTGTAGACACAGACTGAATCTATTTAATTCAATGACACACTCGTGACTGACACAACCCGTGTGACCTTAAAAAATGATTTGTTAATAATTTAAATACATTACACAACCTGAACAACCAAACGGGATTATCATCTTCGATGGGCTGGTGTTGTAACCGAACATTTGGACTGGATCAGAAATGTACATGTTCGAGGCAACTTTATGGTAAAAGCTGCAGACAAGCTTCAGAAAAAGGTTTCAGTGGTACGGACACGTGAAGCGCCGTGAAGAAAACCTCCCAGTTAAAATCATCCTTAAGTTTGGCGTAGGACAACATCCTGAAGACGCTCAAAAGCTACGTAGCAGAGAAAGAGAAAAACAAATTAGCAAATTCAATTCCGACTGATATTAATGTGAACTATAATAATAATATCTTAGGACAACTCACACAACGCTATCTGATCCCAAACTAAGCAAAGCTTGTACTATGGAAACCAGACAACTGATAAACATACTTATATATTTCTAAATACATACATATTATAGATAAATAACACCCAGACACAGAATAAACCATCGTGCTCATCACACCAAGTTTTATCCTGGGTGGGGATCGAACCCACGACCTCTTGCGTAGCAGTCGGATACACTCCCACCGCGCCACAGAGGCAACTATGGTCTAACTTAGACCACTTATGTAGTACAAGATGTTGCAACAGTTAGATTGTTACGATTTTGTCGCCAGAAGTCAATCAGTGTTTTCATAAAACACCGAGAGTAAGGCAAGCTTTCTACAAACGCGCTCGTTCAAGTAACGCACATATAGAGATCGCTCACGCACACTGAATCTCGGACCACTAAAGGTGTTACTGTGTGATATACACATAATTCTTTGATTATAAAATGTCTAGATGGAGCATTCCCTCAGTAAGCCTATAAAAAAAATGAAGCTTCTATTTTTGACGTTTGACGCTTGTTTAAAATGGCGCGCAAGAATAACTATGGCTAGAACATCTGATAGAACAACTCTTACCTGTCATAAAGTACGTCCATTTGACCGTACTTTTTGACAGTTAGTTGCTTTAATTTTAGATGCCGGTTTAGGGATCTAGACATTATGTAATCAAAGACACAATTATAAAAAAAAATCAGCTTGCTTATAGAAGATTTAAACAAGATAGGTAACCTTAAATCTTATAGTCGGAGGCATTCATGAATCCCAGTGAACTTACTAAAATGCCTCCGACTGCATGATTTAAGGTTATCTTGTTTAAATATTTTTAAGTAGCCGGGTTTTTTGATTTTTATATTATTTTTTTCATTTAATACTTTTTCGTGCTTAGTTGTAAGATGCAACTTAACGTAATAACTGTACTTAACTACTGAAAATTTTAATGAAAATACATAGTTGGCAACAAACTTTAAATCGCTAACTTTATATCGTAAACGGTTTTTTTAAATGAAAAATGATTTAAGAAACCTCAACATGATTTTAAAATACCTACACGATGATACCCCATAAGACATCATTTACTGACTTTTTTTTCTGTAACACAATATAGCGTCTAGCTGTCGCTATTTAAATTTTACAATCGCAAAATTAACACCAATCGATTGAAGCATCAATCATCAAAATCAGACCACGCGTTTAGTCCATATAGTGCCACAATGGAACACACATACATACACGTTAAACATATATCACTCCCCCTCAGTCGGGTACAAAGTAGACCTACCTTCTGCAGGACCTACTTTTGGTGTGTTGTCTTGTCTCTGGTTTACTTTTAATCACAATCAATATTTTTACGAGTAGTACCTAGGTCTAAGCCATAAACTGTCTTGCCGTCTTGGAGAGAGCCACTACAGTGTCAGCTATTCCTCCGTGAAAGAGTAATGTTACACATCACTGTGATTCGATTGAAGGGCAAATGAGATTAACTGCAGCACTGTAGCAAGTGTAATTACTGGGCAAATGAGATTTTCCAACTAATGTCCCACATGAGAAGCGCGATGCGGTGGCATTCAGATCTTTGCCAAACAAGGATCTGGGTGGAATTGACACTGTTATTTGCTAGCGTGACTTTTACCATTAGACGCACGACCTGATCGTCTCTTCATTTCGTTGTCAATAAAAATACAACCGAGCTATATTGTAATTAACATATTAATTAAATTATACTGGAGCAAACTCATCGAGGTTTGTTTGCAAAATGTTCATCACCATAATGACACAGTCGCGTTATTTTGAGTACTTCCGTAAACAAAACTGATACTACCCAATGCTGACATACCGGTGGAAGTTGAATAATGAAAATCAAACAACTTCAAATTACGTTAATAACTTACTACTTTACACAACTCGCTGTGCCTGCGACTTCATCTGCTGTTCACTCCTTTAACAACGTTATTTTTTTGTATAGCGCAACGCACAAACAAAAAATCATATAAAACACATAACAATGAGAAGCAAATGAGATTCAACTTTATTTGCAAAAAGTTGAAATTGCTTAGGTTAAGTAATTACGCTTTGATTATTGTGTTAAAATAAATACCTAGGTACTTTTTAGGGTTCCGTAGCCAAGATGGCAAAACGGAACCCTTTATAGTTTCGCCACGTACGTCCGTCCGTCCGTCCGCACCTTAGCTCAGAGACTGTTAGTGCTAGGAGGCTGTAATTTTGTATGGATACACATATACTTACGCCGACAAAGTGAAAGAATGAAATCTAAAAAAAAGGTACCTCCCCTTATGTAAAGTGGGGGTGTGATTTAGTTTTCTCACCCACCCCATCGTGAGGGTGTCATTAGATAGGCCTTTTAAAAACGTTTAGGGGTTGGAAAGACGATTTTCAGATTTAGGGATCCGTTTGTAAAATATTAAGCTATAAAGTGCTATTTTTTGTTAAAGTTAAGTGTCCCCCCCCCCCCCCTGCCAGCTAAATGGTTGATGTTGGGTATGTGAAAAAAATCACGGTAGTACTATATATTATGAAATTAAAAGGAAAACTATCACAACTTTACAAGTTCACAAGTAACAGCTGATCAAATGAGAAGTAACAAAATCTTCGTACAAATTCGATTGAAAAATATTATTAAGTAGATATAACGTTAACACTATGTAGGGTTCCGCTCCGCTAAATGGTTGATGTCGAGTATGTAAAAAAAAAACACGGTAGTAGTATCTATATAGTCAAATTAAAACAAAAATGATCACAGCTAAGTAGGCTTTACAAGTTCACGAGTAACAGCTGATCAAATGAGAAGTAACTAAATTTTCATACAAAATCAAATTCTATTGAAAAATATTTAATAAGTAGATATAACGTTGTTAGTATGAAACAAAACCAGCAGAAAACCCACTTCTTAAGCGACATTATTCGGATGGGACTACAGTTTTTTATTTTCTTTTCTTCCTGTTTTTGCATTCTAAAGAATTTATTGACTCTCTCACAAAGGCAGCTTTAGTGACAAGTAAAAAGTTCAGGTCACTGCATAGGGAAATATTAATAACACATAGGGAGAAAACAAGTTTGTGAAATAGACCAAGACGGACCGAGGTTCTTGGTTCTAGTGCTAAGGTACTTGTAAGTGCAGTTAAGTGTAATAAACTTGTATAAGTAGGTACCTACCTATCTGTGTGCGGTTATTTTAATAATGTGTTTGGATTTTTGTATTTCATTTATACTTCTTTGTATAGGCAAATACTTACTATAAAGAGTGAGCGCTGATTTTGTGCTGAAATATCCAATTAACAATTGGAAAGGTGACCAGGGATGTTACGGAGCTTCGACTCCGACTCCGAAAGGTCGGAATTTCCGATTGATTTTACATCACCGACTCCCACACTTTTAAATCGTAGGTTTTAATCGGAGATACCTAACTAGCGTGCGGCGGCCGCTCCTTCAAGCTAATTTATACATATTAAAGGTAAAATTCTCACAGATTCGAGCGAATTTTTCCTTCACACATTTATTGTTATGACTGAATCATGTTCTTTGTACTATTTTATCCTATTTTCTTAAGCAGGAGGAGGGGGGAGAAGACAAACATGTTAAAATAACAACATGTTTGTCTTCTCCCTCCACCTCCGACTCCGACTCCGACTCCGACAAACCAAATTATGAAACTCCGACTCCGACTTCCGTTCCGATAAAACCACCTGCATAACATGCCTACATTATTTCAGCCTTTATTATAGGGTTTCGATCCACGGAAGTGAAGCTACGGCAAAAGCTAGTTAACAAATAAACCTCCTGTTACCTACGATGCTAAATTTAGTATATAATACCTAATTGTAAAGAAAGGCTATGAAAACATTCTAATAACCGTATTGTACACTTACCTACCTACAGAAGAATTTCTCAATTTTGTTAGGGTTTCATCGCCAGAAATAGACTATTCATTATGTAAATCGTTGCCACGAGGCGAGGGTGGGTGTCCTAAGAAAGTTGTCTCCACTGATTTTTTACCATTGGTGTAGGTAGTTACTTACAGGCGCGGATACAATATCTCATATAAACTTGCTGACAATTAAAGACAAAAAAAACTGAATATAAAATTAAACTTAGATAAAAATCACTGAGTTGGTGTACCCATCTGACGCATAAAAATGTAATGACTTCGATAAAACTAATGATAACCAAAAAAGTAAGCTGATAGCTAAATAACATGAATAAATGATTATAAATCCGTTGCCAAAGAATTGAAAAATGATCAAAACTGAAGAAGCAGTATATTATTAAATTGCTAATTCTCGTAAATCGTGGATTAGTACTTACTTCTCTAATAAATCAGCTTGAGGCACCTATCCCACTAGCGATGTTATCGCTCGTGCCTACGCGAATCATTGATTTTAATGAACATGGGAAAAACATAGGTACTTAGACATATTTGTGACAAGGCTCCCTAAATATAGAAATAAACATTAGTTACTCGTACCATTGACTAAAACTCGATACAACAAGATATTGATTAAATGTTGTAGATATAATATGAATGAACTAATACCTACGTACAAAAATCTCGCGCACTCCGCACGTGATCTAACATTTAGTGGGATTCCAAACTCTACTCCCGAGAATATTTGCAATGATCTGTATATATTGAAAGGCAGTCGCTAAATTGGGATATTACGTTAGTCTGTGAGCCACGTAGGAAGTTTATTTTATGTTTTGTTTACACACATTTGGCAACCTTCACCTTTCTTATATAGAAAAGATAACTTGCGCCGTTTGTCAAATTTGAGGGAAATAGCGTTCTTGGTAAATTTAATTGTTTTCAATATGAATAAAGCAATCATAATAAATGATAACTTATGTATCTAATCTAATGTACCTACTTACTTTTATGATTTACCAAACATGACAGGCTTCTTTTTACCCGACTGTAAGGAAGGGTTTTGTTTTTCGCGCGTATCTTGTATGTATGTAATATTCTTTATTACCTGATATCTCACAATACACTGAACGGATTTATACAATGACGTCGTAAGACTCGTATTGAGCACCCAAGAGTTCTTAGTTAGGTGACGTTTGAAAAAAAAACCATGGCGCCTGTGAGATGTCAAAATAAAGATGTGTGAAAAAAAATATGTTTTGAATACTAAATATAGGGAATCAAATTCAATTAAAGGGTTCATCATTTCAACAGGTATAAACAAAATTGTAAGGTAGAGGTATACTAAAAAAGTTAATGAGCAACCATACTTTTTTCAATTTTCAGTGCCTACTTGACTACTACTCAAAAGATAGACTTAATCGCGTGAATTATTTAAAGGTACGAACCTTTTATTTACCCGACGTTGCGGTCGAATTGCACGATCGGTGCAATTATATCTAATATGTATAAAAATCGCGAAAGTTTAAAAACAATAAAAAAACCCGCCTGTACAAAAAAGATGGAATCAAGATCCCCTACAGTCGGAGGCACTTTATTAAGTTCATTGAGATTCATTAATGCCTCCGAATACATGAAATTATATCTTGTTTCCATCTTTTTTGTGCAGACTGGTTTTTTTTAAATAAAATTGAATACTATTAGAATCAGTGTGGGTCGCACGCACGTTTCTAACAATCTTGGTAACTCTAACTCCAGCTAAGCTTAACAGCTTGTGTTGAGAGTGGGTTCCCGGTTTCTAAAAGGCTTATTCAATATTAATAATAACTTTATTTTAGAAATGAGTTTCCAGTTTACAATATTAGAGTTTAGTTTTACATTAGTTATTTGTTTGTATTTGTTATTATCCGTATTGTTATTAGCCGTACCGTTTTCCTAGATAGACTGTTAAACAGCCTGTGTATTGGGGGTTACAGTACCGTTAAGTTTTTGGTAAACAAAATAACCATAATAGATACCATAAACATTAATAACAGCTATTTGTTGATTTTTGCTTTGATAACTCTTTCAGAAGTCGGACGTAACTCTATCTAGGTAGGTATTTACCTTTTACAACTACAAGCCTGAGCCGCACAGGCAGAAACATATTTTGCCTTCTGCCTTGATCGTAATGAAGAAGTCTGTGATGTACTTTTTTTTGGTTTAAAACTGGTCTAAGCCGAAATTAAGACATGGGAAACATTCACGGCAAGGAAAGCACATATCACATTCCCATTTTGTAGAATACAAGTACTTACTAGTTCTTCTAACACCTACTCTATTTATATCTTTATTTTCCTTAAACTACCTTCGGTTTGAAATGAAGCTACAACCTCAATACAACTCTCGACTATACAATTATTACAGTAGAAAAGTTACCTTAGTAAAGATCGATAAAAAGTTAAACTTAGTTAGGTACAGTAGAATACTCTAGTAGGTACCTAAAGGTTTAGTAGTTTATTATTCCCAGTAATTCCGTGGAAGAAGTTCCGTGGCGGAACTACTGGGATTTTTTTTTCTTTGTTGTTCCGCGGAACAATAACCGATTAAATATTAATATTTTTTATTCCCAATAGTTCCGCTGTACCTTTCTTTCTCTTTTCTTTTAATTAATATAGAACTTCATATTTTTTGAGGCTATAATGTGGCTATTGCTAGTAATGTGGGATTGTGCTCCCACATTACTAGCAATCCTGTCAACAATGGCTTGAGAGGAGTGGGTTCACGTCGGTAGTACAATGGGTAGGATTTTAGTTATGACATGGATCATAAGTAATAAGACATGGATCTAAATATATTTAATATGAATAAAGCTAAAGAATGAATTTTTCAATATTAGAATTAAATTAGATATATGAAATATAAATCTAATAAGACAATATTTAAAGATATGAACCTATTATTTACCTAACGTGTCCATTGTATTGTACCAAGCGACCAAGCGAGTTAGTTTAAAAACCCCGTGCCTCACTCACAGGCGCGGGGTTCTTAACTTCTCTCGCTTAGTCTTCGTAATAGTGAATAATCCTGGAGTAAATAGTGGCGATATGTGGCAAGGTGTTTCTTCAGTAACAATATCTTTTGGTGTTAGCTTCGAAATCTTGGAATGCGGACTGTATATAGTCTTAATTGAGTAATTCTTTATTGCCGTTAAAATTTAGTCCTTAACTTATTTGATGTATTGCATATAAGCTGGCACTCTGTCGTCTTTTACTTCTAATTTCCGTTGCTTCTTAGTAGCTCCTAAACATGTAAAAGTAGTTCATCTATTTGTTAAAGAAGCTACAACGGACTGTAAGTGACGCTTAGTTAAAGATGTTAATACCTATCCGTTTGTGTGTAGGTTGTCGGTATACTGTGTCTAAAGGTTCATTTCCGTGCATCGCGATCGATCGCGAGCCGCTCGCGGCTTACGACAAGCGGCTGAGGTAAGTGACAGACGCGCGCGGCCAACGACTGTCGTAGGCCTGCGCGCGCACTGTGAATATTGTCGCATCGGCCGCGAGCGTCAGCCGCTTGTCGTAAGCCGCGAGCGGCTCGCGATCGGCCGCGATGCTCGGAAATGAATCTTTAGGGTACTATTTTGACTCGCCGATACCTTCACATTGTACTCAATGTTCAAATGTGAAAGGTGCAAAGGTTACCTACTAATTTGGCCTGAAATGAGTTGTATTTGTATAGTTTCTATGAAGTTCCCACTTTCCAAATTGGCCTTATTTCTTTGTTTTTATAATGTTGAAAACAATGACATTTAAAATAAGTGAATGCTTTTTAAAGTGGCCAGTAGGTATTATCAAATTTGCAAAAGAGTATGAAGGTGCATACGTCAATATTTTATAAATGGAAGTAATGGGAATCAGATTTCCCATAAGTTCCGTTGACGGGAAAAATCCCTAGCTTCTACTATTCTATTTAGTAGTTATATCTAGACGGTAACTACATAATTAATTATAATATATTATAACTTTATTAGGCCCGCTCCGGCTGCGCACGGACGTTTTCTCCACTATATATAGCCTATGTTACTTCCCGATAATACAGCTTTCTATAAGTGAAACAATTTTTAAAATCGGTCCAGCAGTTTTTGAGTTTATTCGTTACATACAAAAATACAAATCTTTCCAAAGTATAGATATAGATTACGCTACGCAGGTTTTTTTTAATTCGACTAGCTAGTAGATGAAGAGTAGTAGTAGTACGAGTAGATCATAAGTCTGATGGTAAACGACACGTTATCATAAAACAGTGAAAACATTTAAAAAGAATTGTTTTACAAAGATCCGAGTCCTTTCACTTTGCTCTTCATTCTGAGAAATTAGTTAGTCCAGTAATAACTAATTGTACTTGCTACAGTACCCTTCTCGTGACACTGTGGTGGTATGCACCAAGACGCCGTGTGGCTTAGAAATACCATCGGTACCACTTCAGACCCACCGTACTACTGCCCATACCCCTAGTGATACGGTGGGTATTACAGTTATGAATTTAATTACACAAATAAGTTATTCTTCTTTGGAAATGTTGTGCGAAACGTTCGTCGTGGACGTAATGCGACGCCATTACCAATAAGTAAGTTATCGTCAAATCAATGTGTTTGTTATTTTACAATATCCGTGATTACTTAAACCAATATTCGTATAAGTAGTTTAGTAGGTACATATAAAGCACATGTAATCATTTTACATATTAAAGTAATTAATTTATGCAATCGTTTCACTGTTTAGTAACTTAAGCAAAAGGTGGTTTCTGTGTTCAAATTGCAGGCTAAGAATTGCGTAATTTGAAATCAAGTCTAATAAACTCGATGAAGTAAGTAGGTCTGTATGTATTTTTTTCGCAAGAAATTGTGTCCATTGTCACTTACAACCTAAAGTCGTATAAAACAGTAAAAATGGGAATCGGAGGCGATTTTGGGTTACAACAACCAAAACGGTTTAATCTTCCCTTTTACATTAGCAATAACACCCTATCTCCTTCGTCCTTCTGAAAAATAACACTGGGTACGCCAATGCAATGGTCTATGGGTGGGTAGACCTAAGTATGTACTAGACCTTTTTGGTAACCTAGGATTACTTGGTTGACTTGAATCGGCGATGAAATTAGGCTTCAGCATCCGACCGCGTAATGTAACAGATTATTGCTATCACAATTCCATCTGCCGAGGTGTCGTCATCATTATAGCATAGGTACATGAACAGCAATGAATCCTACTAGCATTATAAACATTTAAAGTTTGTAACGTAATGCAAAAAATACTAGACGGATTTTGTTGAAACTTTACAATATCTAAACTTGTAGGTTTATAGATCATAATAGCACAGAGGCTATAAAAATCAAACTTAACACTGTAAAGACTCGGGAAAAGCTAATCCATAACAAATGGAATGAAAATTAAACCCAAAAAGTTAATGCTCTTGTGAGGCTGACCAAGTAAAGGGCAAAGGTCAGCGTTGTAAATGCGCATAGAATTAACCAAATTAAAATTCAAAGAAGGCAGGTGGTAGGTACTAACTTTGTACCTAAATGAAGTCTTGCTCCTTACTTCAAATTGGTCGGTCGTGCTCGTCCTGCATAGTTAGTCTTTACTTTTTTACGCACATAGATATATCATAATAGGTCAACTTCACGCTACGACTAATAGGAGCGTAGCAGTAATGAGAAACGTTGCAAAAACGGGGAAAATTTAGGCAGATGAAGTTGCGCGGGACACCTAGTGTAATATATAAGGTACCCATGTACCCTGTGTCAAATATTGTGGAAAGAAAAAAAAAATGTGTGGCACTCGGGGACTGCCGCGGTAAAGCTATTGCATAGCGTTTTTATCAAATGAAGCAATTAAAAAAAAAAAAAAAAACTTTTCATTTATAAAAAACGTTTTCAATTTTTTTTTCTTTAATTTTATTTTTAAATTACAAAAAAAAATATTATTTAATTATAACTCAACAATGTTTTTTAAATTCTTTTTTTCTTTTTTTTCTTTAATTTTTTTTTCTTTTTTAAATTTAAAAAAAAGTCATTAAAAGTTCTGCTATTCATCGATAGATGGCAAAACTAAAAAGTATCACCGCTGTGCCCGTCGGAGTGGGGAGCGTGAGGTTTTTTCGTTACGGAATTTCTGTATTCGGTCCCCGCGCTCAAAGCCCGCGATAGAAGCTATGCAATAGCTTAATAAATTGTTATTATTATTATTATTATAATACCCACTCGACTTGTCAAGTACTTACAGCCATTTTCCATCACTATTCTTTGACACATACTCGACTCTGGTTTATGGTAGGTTCTGACGTAGGTACCATGAGTTTGACGATGTTATTGTTACCTCGCATAACGCCAAATAAAAGTTTCGACTGGGAGTAAGTGAAGGAGATTTTTTGCTACTTACTTATAAGTTAGTGTTCAGCTTTGACAGCCATTAAGCAAATTTGGCAGAACGATAAGTATTGTCCATAGCTTTCTTTTTCAGATGAATAGGGATGTCTGATTCTAATATCTCCCGCAAGGGCCAGGAAACAGGAATATAATCAGAAAAAAATAAGCAACGATTCGACCGCCTTTGTAAATACAACACTAATATAAAAACCCACAATTGTTTCAATAAGGATTTTATTTTATGATTAGTAACAAAATAAGAGGAATCAATTTATACACACATTACACTCCTTATTTGGAGCAGTCGTGTAACAATACCATGTTACATCGGAAACAATAGCATAACATTCAGTTTAATCAATAGGTTTGTTTACGTAACGTTAAGGGCCGGATTGCTAAAAAAGAGTTGAATGAGACTAAAAATAAGTAATTATTACATACAAATGAAAGCGAAACACGCGACAGCCAACGTGATTCTCAATTTTCGCAAACCGAACGTGTTGTTACCGAAGTCTTGCAAAAGTTAAAAGTTAGACGGAAAAAATAAACGGGGTTCTTGACGTACTGTGCTAATTACTACGTGACGAAATTAGTGATGGATGGATTTGGATGGAAAAAACACAATTGTATATAGATTTTGATATTGTATATAGATTACATACAACATACTTTATGTTTTCATAGAAATAATATGCTACTAACTAGGTAAACATCCAGCTGGTTTAAAATTTACAAATATTCTCAGCACTACTTAACTGCCTCTGTGGCGTGGTGGAAGTGTGTCCGATTGCTACTCTAGAGGTCGTGGGTTCGATTCCCACACGGGACACCACTTTGTGTGATCCACAAATTGTTGTTCCGATTCTGGGTGTATTTTGTGTCCGTGACTTGTAAGTTTGTAAGGTACCCCATTGCGGGAGTCGTCTTAAAAAAAAAACTACTATTTTGCCTGCGCCCGCATATTTATCTTCAGAATTGACCCGAAAACCCCTTATATACCGGAGAATACTTTTGAAAGAAAGAAGGGGGCTTCCTCCAGTGGTTTTACCTATTCGCCACATTGGCATTCACAATAACAATTATTAAGAAAGAATCCCATCGGTCACCCTTTATCTGTGAGTGTCACAGCAATTCAAAAATGTAAGGGAATGACCTCAATACAACAATCAAAATAGATTGACAGACCAAACATCCATAAAAAGGGACCTGCAGCAACGGAAATTGGTGGCAGGTACTCTCCCCAACTCGATTGGCAGACACATCTTCCGCTTTTACGTCCGTTGTGAAACTTACACGAGGCATCCTCACTACCACAATTCGGAAGGATTGAGCATTTCAATAATGTTTATATTACCATCATATTTTTTACAAGTCATATTTATTAACTAGCTGACCCGTCTGTCCCGCGCAACTTCGTATGCGTAATTTTTCCCCGTTTTTAAAACATTTCTCGTCGCTTCTCCGCTCCTATTAGTCGTAGCGCAATGTTATATAGCCTATAGCCTTCCTCGATAAATGGGCTATCCAACAAAAAAAGAATTTTTCAAATCGGACCAGTAGATCCTGAGATTAGCGCGTTTAAACAAACAAACAAACAAACAAACAAACAAACTCTTACGCTTTATAATATTAGTATAGATTATCGAAATAAAAGTAAAAGGCAGGGAGCGGCAATTGCTTCTATAGCCCTCTCGATATCCTCGCCTGCATTGAAGATAACTATTTATCATGAAGTAAATAGCTATTAGGTATAGAGATAACACAATCACAAGGTAATGAATTACTCTGTATTTCAGAAATAAAATTCAAGTGTATGAGAATTTTCTCAGAGGGGTTATCTAAACCCACGAAACAAAATCTTGGGTTATTTATCCGCTGAATCCGACTTTTTTTATTGGTATACTCTAATATAAAACAGATGACGACCTAAGACTATCTGAGGCATTGCACCAGACCAACCAACAAAAAAAATTTAAACTGCTTTGCAATATGATGAAAATTATTGGATTGTAGCTGTATTAAATCGGTTCACGAAACCGATTTTTTACATCAAGGGTAAAATGAGGATACTTTATTATGGGGGACATTAAGAGGGAGACAATAAGAGATCTAAGGATAGATCATTAAATGAAAGTCAATCACAATTTTATTAGGTAATCATTGTGACAAAATATATGTACATCAAGGTAACCGTGCATAGTTTTGTGGGTGGACAGTGGCACATCACCGCACCCAAGTGACGTGGGCCGGGACACTATTGTCCAACAACAACTTATGTTTGATCAAATGACATCACCAACGGGACGAGCATCGATGCATTCAAATCAAATCAAACAAAACAATTTATCGAACGATAGCCAAGCTTCGAAACTGTAACGAATAGTTACAGTAAAAACATAAAAAAAAGCTTCAATCTATTTTTTACAGGAGTAACAGTTAATTCGCTTTTGGTTTATTGTGCAGCGGTGGCGGTAGTGCTACGCCAATATAACTCTTCACAATGATTCATGACCACTTACGACCACGACACGAACGTTTTATATAAACCACACGTTAGAAACGTGTGGTTTGAACAAAACGTTTGTGTTTTTACAAGCTTTTATTTAACTTGCCCTGTGTGTATATTAGTTATTTTGTATGTAAAGTGTGGGTCAAATCTTGGAAGCTGAATTAGTACCACTTCCTGATGTTCTATTCGTCTCAAATTTGGTACACTAAAGTAGGGACAAGATAATAGGTCACTTTTGACATTTCATCAAAATTCAACAACGTAACCTTGTAACGGCGGGCATAAAAT
Source organism: Herminia tarsipennalis (assembly GCA_945859575.2). Classification (NCBI taxonomy): domain Eukaryota; kingdom Metazoa; phylum Arthropoda; class Insecta; order Lepidoptera; family Erebidae; genus Herminia; species Herminia tarsipennalis. The sequence goes on along the minus strand of OX243831.2, from coordinate 25,259,530 downwards.
AAGAACTGCACAATTGCTTAACTTTTTTCAATTACGTTTACATATTTATTGTAATAATGACCGATACGAGTAATTTTACGATTTGCTTTCACTAATAAACCATTCTAAACATAATAAACAATTTCTGATCTAAAGAACTGAACGTCGTTACAATGTTGCGTCAGTCAACCCTTTTTCTTTTTAAACACTAGGGATGTTACTCTAAAAATCGAAAGCTGATAGGATTGTAAGTTGAATCGAATGCAATGATTACTTGTGAAGAAAAATCACCATAAATTTATAACCACGTTGTGATTATAATAAAACCTAATTATACATATTTATTATTCTTTTAACTAACTATGAAAATACAAAAAAATAACTAAATAGAAAGGTCATTGATGTTGGGTGCAATTTAGGTGGATGTTGCTGGCAACACCAGTGCCTGTCGATGACGCATGTCATGTCGCCATAACATGATGATGACGCAGTCTTTTGTTGTTGTGCGAAGTGACTGTGCGTTTTTGGTGTGCTCTCTGTTATTTTCTTCTGATCCGGCTTTTTCATTGAACTGATCTTACTGACTACGTTTACCTGGCTATAAATTGGACTCCGATTGCTTAACGATTATTAAACAAGAAAAACATTACAGTCTTACTATGTCGAAACGAGGGAAAACTCTAAACAGTCAATCTCGCGAACTAGTGCTGAAATTGTACAATTATTTTGGACGTGAATCAGTTAACGATGGGCGTCTTTTACCATTGAAACCACCGAGAGAACGCGTTGCCGAAGCATTGGGAATAGGGAAGAAGACAGTAACTCAAATTCTGAAAGAGAAATACGGACCATCAGGCTCAGAAGATAATACTTTACGTACACCGAAAAAACGAAAGAGGGACAAGAAAATTGTTGACGTTGATAATTTTGATGCTGCTGCAATTCGCAACCACATTTATGGATATTACTCGAGAAAAGAATATCCTACACGGGAAAAGCTATTGAGTTCGTTAAAAGGCGCAGGCTTATTTTTTGGAGGCAAATCGTCTCTATCAAAGGTTTTGAAATCGATTGGCTTTAGATTTAAAAAATCCGACAAGCGGAAAATCCTGCTAGAACGCTACGATATTATTTTGAAGAGAATAACATTCTTACGTCAGGTAAATAAAATTACGGATTGGGACAATGTCGTGTTTATTGACGAAATATGGTTGAATGCGAACCATACGGTTGCGCGGACATGGACCGATGATACAGCGGCCTCCACCTCAAAAGTTCCATCGGGAAAAGGAGCCCGACTTATTATATGTCACGCGGGATCAGCTTCTCAAGATTTTATTCCAGACTGCCTCCTCGCATTCGCCTCTAAAACTACAACAGATTACCATGAGGAAATGAACTTTGATGTTTTTAAAGAGTGGTTTGAGAAGCTGCTAGTCAGCTTAGAAAACCCATCGAAAATTATAATGGACAATGCTCCGTATCATTCTGTACAAGTTGATAAACCACCAACTCAAGCAAATAAAAAGCAAGAAATTGTCTCGTGGCTGGTAAGAAATGGTGTGGAGGCAAGTCCAACTTTATTAAAAGTTGAGTTGTTAAATCTGGTAAAAGCAACTAAGCCGTCCAAGCTCCGCTATGTAATCGATGAACTAGCCCTAGAGCATGGACACGAAGTTATTCGATTGCCTCCCTACCATTGCCAGTATAACGCCATCGAGCTTATTTGGGCACAAATAAAGGGTCATGCAGCGCGGAACAATACTGAACCACCCTTCAGTACTGCTAAAATGATGACTCTGCTACAAACTGCATGTGCAGAAGTCACTACAGAAGACTGGCGAAAAGTCGTGGAGAAGACAAAGAAAATAATTTTACAAGATTTTGAACGAGATGTGAGAATAGACAATATTATTGAAAATGAATTAATAATATCTCTGAGTGCTGACAGCAGTGATGAAGATAGCAGTTCCGATAGTTCAAGTGAATAAAAGCAATTTTTTTGATAAATTACGTAGGTACTTGTCTTATTTTGCTCCTTTAATTTATGAAAGAAAAAATAATAATGGGACAGGGATTCGCATGATCATTTTTAAAATTCACATATGTTTCAAGTCTGTATCGATTCATTCGATTCATTCATTTAATCGATGTTTTTAAGCAGGTCACCTCACTATGAATATAAAACTGACATCTGTCAAAAGTGACCTATTATCTTGTCCCTACTTTAGTGTATGTTTGATGACAATGCAATATTATGGTACCATGGACCTGATCTGGTGATGGAGTCGGCAGGTGGCCATAGGAACTGTTAACTAAAAAAAAACTAGCAAGTTTGGGCTCAATTGATTCGTATTGACAAATACTCCGATCCAGGAAGGTGGAACGGTGGTACTCAACAGTCATGTAATGTACCTGCGATTCCCCCTCGTGTTTGAGCTCGTTAGATTCGTCTAGACAAATGCTCTTACACTTGTACAGTGTTCAGGGTCTGATGATGGGGCCTTAAGGTGGTCGTTGGTACTCAGTAGTCATATCAGTCAGTATAATTCAATGTGGTTGATTAATTTTAACCAGTGGAGTAAAAACTAAAAGGTAAAAAAATGAATAAATAGTTAAAAAAAACATTTTTAAATATTTTTTTTAAATACTCTAAAAGGGAGTTTTGTTAAAATTAAAACAAACCCATCAATTTGTTACATTTAGGTACACACTAGCTGACCCGCGCAACTTCGTATGTGTCAATTTCACCCGTTGTTGCAACATTATTTATTGCTTCTCCGCTCCTATTGGTCGTAGCGTGATGTTATATAGCCTATAGCCTTCCTCGATAAATGGGCTACCCAACAGAAAAATATTTTTTCAATTCGGACCAGTAGTTCCTGAGCTTCCATCAAACAAACTCTTCAGCTTTAGAATATTAGTACCAAAGTACCCTCTGCAGCAGAAGGACAGATACGCAAAATGTTGATAAACTTTCGCGATTTGTACACATTATTAAAATATATATATTACGGGTCTTAATCACGGCCGTGGTCACGGGAAGACTCTTCCCGTGACCACGGCCGTTGCAATACGGTCGAAACGTCGGGCAATAAACAAGGTATTTTACCTTAAATTATTCACGCGATTAAGACCCGTAATATATATATTTTAATAAAGATACGCAAAATCCCGGAATAGCAAAATCCCAGATTAGCAGGAGGACATATTATTTATTAGATTATAGATACTAGTATAGTATTTTATTATCTATGGGTATAGATAAGAATAATATCGCACCATATCTTCCCGTGGGTGTCGTCAAGGCGACTAAGAGATGTCACACCGGAGAACGGACAGCAGCGTCCTTTGCGTAAAAGTCTTACTGCGATCGCCAATCCGTTCGCCAAGCGTAACAAAATCCCCAGGATCTTTAAAGGTAATAAGTATGTTCTACTGGGGAGACTCGTGCCCAACAGTGGGACATCGAATGGGTGGATATGATGACATAAATGTCGCGAGATTTGCCTAATGCTGTGCTGCACATTGCAAAAATAGCAGTGTAGTACCATATTATTGTAGTAGGTACTGTAGATCATTGGCCTTGAGTAGAGTCAAATCGTTAGAAGGTTTTGGTATCGACCTCGCGACAAACTTTTATGTCATACTAGATGTGTCCCGCAGTGTTACCCGCGGTTTATTAGCCTATGTGTTAATCCAGGGTGTCACCTAACTCCATACCAAATTTTATTAAAATCGCTTGAGCCGTTTAGCCGTGAAGAAGTAACAAACATACACACTCACATACTCACAAACTTTCGCCTTTATAATATTAGTGTGATAAATGGTATAATGTAGCAAATTTATGCGATTGTTTTAATTTAAAAAATATTTTCTTTATTTTAAATCATTTTTTATTTATTTTTATTTTATTTAAATTTTCCCAGCTTTTGCAACATTTTTCATTGTTGCTTCGCTCCTATTGGTCGCAGCGTGATGTTATATAGCCTAAAGCCTTCCTCTATAAATGGACTATCCAACAAAAAAATAATTTTTCAAATCGGACCCGTAGTTCCTGAGATTAGCGCGTTTAAACAAACAAACAAACTCTTCCGCTTTATAATATTAGTACAGATAACTAGCAGTACGATATTTATTCCCACATTACTAGCAATCTTGTTAACCACTCTCTAAGCTCAATGGGTTGTGTTAGAGGGGGGGTTCACGTCAGTATAATAATGGGTAGAATTCGAACCCGCGACCTCACGATTGCGAGACTGATGCCTTAGCCATTAGGTTACCGCCGCTTTAGTTGCGATGAAGTTGTAGATGATTTCTAGGACGGTATCTGACTATTGGCCCAAGTTAAACCATGAACTGTTTTAATGAAAATTACTGTAGCGATAGTTTAAACCATGGTAAATGACCTTAATTGCTGACAATGTACCTTCTAAACAAACATTGAAATAAGTGATTGGCAATTGGAAACATGTTTTTATTGCCTAGTCCTTTTAATTCTAGCTACGTACATTACGAACTTGACATTAAATATAAATACTTTTAGAAATATACGAAACTAGCTGTCCCGTGCAACTTCGTCTGCGGAATTTTTTCCCGTTTTTGCAACATTTCACATTGCTGCTCCGCTCCTATTAGTCGTAGCGTGATATTATATATCCTTCCTCGATAAATGAGCTATCTAACAGTGAAAGAATTTTTCAATTCGGACCAGCAGTTCCTGAGATTACCCCGTTCAAACAATCAAACTCTTCAGCTTTATAATATTAGTATAGATAATAGGCATAAAAGAAAAATGTCATATTCCTAGAATAGCATAGAAACTTTAGTTATTTTAGAATTAGTTCAGAAATACAGCAAGGTTAGGACTAGAGAAAGATTGTTGACCTTGTTGATCCCCTTTCATCGTTTCCGCAATGAGTCGTAGCTAAACAAATACAGGATGTCCTACGTTTAGACCACCTTAGTCGAGAACACAAGAAATTCACGTTTCCTGCCATCATACGCCTAGAATTTGAATGACCTCGCCTAATCACCTATCAAAACTAGGTCGTACTCATTTATTATGTAACAAGAACAATGATGTACAAAGGTACTGAGAATCGTTTTTGCATAGATTTCTTACCGATTCTATCGGGTCTACAGTCTACTAATTCATGGATGTCCATATCTAAGAATGACCTGAAAAGCCGGTCCACATGATTTTGGATGACTAAATAGTTGAGGATATTAATAAAGCATTTTATTGCAAAAACTTTTAAAAACAATATTCAGTGAGCACCACAATATCAATTCAGTTTTGACCATGTAAGCCATAAAAATAATAATCTAAGCAACTATCGCTGTAGTTTTCAGGTCAACGTCTATCAAAAATCTACCCAAGTAGGTTAACGCGGCTAGGAACGGCGATTACCATAGCTGATGTAAATAAACTTTGATATGCCTGAAACGATTTCATTTACATGTAAGATCCGCGGCGCACTCTTGCATCTGGATCAGAGCAGGAGATTGGATAATAAAGTAGAACGATTTGAAAATTTGTTGCATAAGTAACTCATTGGATATAATCTAGAATCTAGATAACTTACGCAATAATGTATACGTAGATACCTCAACACTGTGCAATCGACCAATTATATAGGTACCTATATACCAACTAGATAGCGTGCTCATTAGAGCAATGCGGCTGCAGTTACCAGCATCCTCCACCTCTAGCGCTACTCTGTCGGTACTGAACATTTGATTACGCGAATTCAAAATAAATACCCAAAAACCAAAACTGTTTCTGTTTACATCTATTGAGAACACTTTATGTATTATTTATAGTACGCCACACATGCCTACGTAAACGCGTTGTCGTCAGCAAGTATACACGAAATGAAATCGGGATAAACAAGTGCAAGTTTAGGTACATACGTGCACTGAATCCGATCGGTGCGTCGCCAACGCCGGTGCGACCGGTGCATTCAGGATCAGCCGTCCAGATCGCTCGCTGTCAGGCGGACGTATCAAAAACAAGAGGGACCGAATGGATGCGGCCGGCTGTTTATAAACATTGAAATAGTCAGACGAGATTTAATTAATACCGGGACGGGCACACTCAGAGCGGCCGGGGCCACGCCGGCCCCAACCTCACCTGTCTCACGGAATCTGCGGCGTAGATAATACAGTGCACTGGACCGAAGACGCGAGGCGTCGAGTGCAACACGGCGGGAGCGTTACTATACGGACGTACTGAACGAGCGGCTGGCGACGGCCGTGTGCGCGCCGCCCTAGCGGTTACGTCACGCGGTTTTGACAGCTGGCGCACGAGGACCGAACTCTGAGCGGCCGGCGGCCGGAGCTCGCGCCGCGGCGCCACCGGCGCCCGCCGATCAATATAGCAAGCGCGCGTCGTGCTGGGCTGCGCGGTGCGCCACTGCGCAACCACACGCGCCACCGCACGCTGCGCGTCCAACCCACTGTCCGACTACAGACGACACATACACTGCCGTGCCGGCCGCTAGATGCTATGCAAATATCTAATGATGATATTACATTATTTTGAATGTTACCTACTTACAGGCAATTTTCTTAGGTACGGCCTAAGAGACGCTGACCATTGACCTTCACCCATCTGATAACCAGATGAGTCATTTTTTATCAAATTTTATTGATTTATAAACACGACTTTGAAGCTTAACAGTTTTGATAAAACAGAACAAATTTAGTTCCAACTGATAGTTTTTAACATGGAGGAACAAATTTTTAAATCGAACTACTAGAGTAGGTAACTACACCAATCTGATAACCAATTAAAAATTATATCGAAAAAAAAATAATTTAATTACGAAAATAATCGTACAAGTTTGCCTGCAAAAATCCGTTCACGGAATATTATTGCTATGCTTTGAAGTTTAAATCGAAAAAAAATGCAAACTATGAATACTTTTCGGTTGGCAAACTATAGAGTCGTGTTTATGAATCAATAAAATTGATAAAGAATATGTCTCATCTGGTTATCAGATGAGTGAAGGTCCATGTTAGACGTCTCCCCTACTAGTACGAAAATCTTTTGTTTATTTAGTGCACGACTGTCCATTTTATGCCATTTAAAGCTAAGCTAATCAGTAGAGTCCAAGAATCTGCTCAATCTATTATCTGTTGAATAACGAGTCTGTCCTAATCCCGGATCTGGCCAACACTGAACGAGGTGTTTTATTCTTAAATGATCTTAATTTTAGTAAAAATAAGTAGGTAGGTATTGTTAAATAATTATTTATTAAAATAGGAAAGTGAAAATATTCTCTACAGTACTTTACAACAGACTGAAGAACAAGCATAATATGAGACGCCTGATGGCGATTGGCGAAGTGACCATCAGACGGGTGGTATCGTTGCAGGTGTTGTTTACAGGAGCATAAATGATCGATGTAACAGCTGATATAATTTAGGTCCAGTGTTATCCTGTCCGTAAACTTCTTTCTCTATTTTTAGGGTTCCATAGCCAAAATGACAGAACGGAACCCAAAAATTGAAATAAATATATTTTTTACGGTACCTCCCATAAATGTAAAGTAGGGTTGTGATTTTTTTTCTCACGTATCCCATCGTGTGGGGTATTATTAGATAGGTCTCATAAAACACTTAGGGGTTGTAAAGACCATGTTCGGATTTAGGGATCCATTTGTGAAATATTAAGCTTTAAAGTGCAAATTTTTGTTTAGAGTCAAGTGTCTCCCCTCCCTCTGCCAGCTAAATGGTTGATGTTGGGTATGTGAAAAAATTTACAGTAGTAGTATATGTAGAGAAATTTAAAAAAAACACTATCACAGCTGAGTAGTCTTTACAACTTAACGAGCAACAGCAGACCGGGTGAGAAGTAACAATATTTTCGTACAGATTCCATTGAAAAATACGTTGTTAGCAGTATGAAGGAAAAAACAACAGATAACCCACTTCTAAAGCCGCATTATTCGTATGGGGAACCACGGAACCCTACATTGCGCGTGGCCCGACATGCACTTGCCCAGTTTTAGATATTTTTATCTCCGTATGATAGGTAGGTACCTACTACATATCTATATTATATCTCATCTTACCTACAATGCCGCAATAGGCGAGGCAGTCACTTGTCAAGTGCGAAAAAGTGTAGGCGTTGAGGTAATTTCATAGAAATTGGTTAGTTACTTAGATGTTTCCTAATGGTTATAAATTAATTGGTTTTCTTCGTAAAATATGATAGCTAAGCAAAGTGTTAATATACTTAAGTGACTTAGCACCAGAAGTACCTAATTACCTAATTTTCTTTATGTTTACCTACACAGTTTGCTATCTGTACAGCGTAGGCAGTATGGGTCAGCAAACAATGACTTAAGGTAGAGCTAGGTAACCTTCGTATTCGTTTATGTTTAACAGCTCTACACAATAAGAATTTGACCAAAGTATCTAAAACTGATACCTGCAGGTACATCAGTAATGTTTATTTTTGTGTAGAAAATAAAAGAAAAGCTGAGCTTCCATTTGTCAGAGAATGTTGGAGGGACCATCGTTTACTGTTGATATTTTTCAATAATGCAAGGGCAATAATGCAACCATTCGAGCAGACGTGTAGGTAATAAGTATCCAAAAATTTTCAATAAAATACCAACAACAACACAATTTATTTATCCAAATTTATTTTTCTTTGCCTTTTATGTGGATCCAAGCTATAAGATCAATAATAATTATAATTATTATTATTTATTCACTTAAGAAACCAAATCTTTACTTGTGAAAAGTCGATTCTACATTTACTTGTAATGCCTGTTCGCAAACAATAGGTAAAGCCCGAGAACAGAACTCACTCTTTTCAAATTGCCAATGTTTACATTGTTTCTTTGTTCATAAACTGTATATGCAGGTAAGGTGCTGCCACCATTATATTATACACCATATTAGAGGACTATCTATTATCAAGGCGAAGAAATGAATTTATCATCGCATCATCCAGTCTTCCAGATGTTTTTTTAGCCATAAGTAGTTATTTTCCCAAAATAAAATTGGAGCCTTCAGCTCTTGTGGCGATTTGTTTAGTTGAAAGCGTCAATTTGTTTTCAAGGCATGGTGCCTCTTTGAACTAAGCACACAATTCTTCCTGGATAATTTTGAGCTCTTTCAGAATGGATGCGTTTTGTAATTTGTAAAGTCCATCATGATGTTCCGAACAACATAAAAAATATTTCCTTTTGAGCCGACTGTGACGATTTTCGAGCACCAGGTTGATAACCACCACATAAATCTTTAACAATTGCAGTTAGTGTGGATTGAACAGGGTTGATCACAATACGAAGAAAGGGTTGCCTTGCCGTTATGTCTTTTTGTTTAGAACACTTTTACTACTGACTATATGTTTTTCACGGCTGCCCAAAAATATAAGAAAACCGCTACCGTAATTTCAAATACAACCTCTGGATGGTGTTCTCTAACATGGACTTACACTTCGAACTGACTACATTTTTTTTTCAAAATTTCTCCCATGATTTTGATGAAATTAAATAAAAATTATTAGGATGTGGGTACAAACAATAAACATATACAGAGATACCCAATACTTTTAGTATATATATAGTATATTTTAATGTACATCTTATTTTATTACAGGAAATATAATTAGAAATAATGTTATATACAGAAGAGTTAGAGGAATAAAGAAGACATTTTACAGAAGTTGAAAAAGGGATACATATTAGATAAAAGGGATGCATGCATATTAGGTCATTTATGAAAGAAGATCGGTCATATTTCGGGCAGGAGAAGAATATGTGGTTCAAATCTCTTGACTTGATTTTTAACTGGTATTAGATTGTTCTTGTAATATATATAGTTAGTATAGATATCGGAGGGTTTAATCGTTGACGTTAGAAAAGGAGCACAGAGCTTTTAGGTGCTGAAATGCAAATAATTTTTATCCGTCCATATTTGTAAATGATGCAGATAGTATGATATTTCATTAAAAACTAGATCACCGGCGTACTGTAGGATATTTATTGAATTCTGAAGGGAAGATGCTAAGTCGTAAGTATATATGTTAAATAAAATGGGGCTGAGCACTGATCCTTTTGGAAGACCCTTCCACATAATCCTGCTCTAATCGATTGGTCTAATTTTGATCAAATTTAATATAAGAAAAGAAAGAATTTCTGGTATTGCAAGACTATTTAATTTAGTTTTGAGAATTTTGAGATTAACATTATCGTAAGCTGATTCCGAAGGAACACAGATGGGTTTTAGTCAAATCCAAAAAGACTTAGTAGTCTTTTTGGATCTGGAATCAGCTTACGATAATGTCTAGTGAACGGATTTATTGAACGTAAACGCTCAACGTGATGTACGTTGTTAGAAACGCCCCCACATTATCCATTGTTGTTCTACCTTTCCTAAATCCAAACTGGGTTTCTGGTAGTATTCCGCAATTTTCAATTATCCATTCTAGACGATTTTTAACTAAATTCTCAGCAACTTTTACAATTACGGGATTACTATTGGTCGTATCGCCTATAGTAAGATGATTGTGTTGGTGGCTTAATTGGTTTTAGAATTGGAATTATAATTTGTGATTTCCAAGAAGATGAAGTAATGCCTATTGTCATTACTTTATTAAATAAATCTAAATAATATATAAGTATTGATTAGCTAACGATGAATATGAGATCGCCGTGAGGCGTAGAGTCTTCAACTGAGGAATAAACGCCATGTAGTTCCTGCATTGTGAAGGGCGAGTTAAGACTATTTTGGTTTTGGGAAATTGAAGAAAGAATATTAATATGAATTAGATCCTGTTCTGGAACGACAGGTGGAGCTAAACGATTAGGGAATGACTTACTTAAATTTGGAGGTAAATGTGAGAATTACTAATGCCATTTCTTAATCCTCTTATATTTTGCCACACAATAGAAGGTTTTACCTGGGGCGAAATAGAAAAGCAAAATTGTTTTCATCCTTCACATTTATTTCCTTTCATAATTTTCCTATAGTCTCAGAAACGACTATACAATTTTCCGTTTTTATATTGTTTCTCAGCTTCTTTTCTTTGTTGAACTACTTCGGTGTATTATTTATCCTACCAAGGTGAAACCTAGTATCAGAGTTTTTAAAGGGGAATTTTTCATTTGCTGCTTTAAGTTCATTTGACTGCCTCTGTGGCGCGGTGGGAGTGTATCCGACTGCTACGCAAGAAGTCGTGGGATCGATCCCCACCCAGGATAAAACTTTGTGTGATGAGCACGATGGTTTATTCTGTGTCTGGGTGTTATTTATCTATAATATGTATGTATTTAGAAATATATAAGTATGTTTATCAGTTGTCTGGTTTCCATAGTACAAGCTCTGCTTAGTTTGGGGTCAGATAGCGTTGTGTGAGTTGTCCTAAGATATTATTAGATATTATTATTATTATTTGTAAACTTATTACTATAGTCAGCGATTCCGAGCAATGTACTTGATAAGTTAGAGATTTTAAATTCTGTAATGTAAACATATAACGTTTTATCATTCAATTAAACTATAAGCGAAATTTTTGAACCACATAATTTATAAGTATCATTATTAGGAAATTATAAAATAATTGGAAAGTGATCACTTCCATATGAGGAGGATAGAGTATGCCATGTTACAGATCCAGATAATTTTGGGGTACACAATTATAAGTCTATAGCACTAATATTCTTATTTGGACCTGTGCGTCTAGTAGGAGAGCCAGAATTGAATATACAAATGTTATTTGAATCAACTATATCTAACAGCATTTCACTACAATATGTAGAAGCTTGATGAAAGTTGAAATCACCTAAGATTATGTAAGGGCTCGGAAGGAGAAATAAGTGTATTAAGATGAGAAATAAGAACTGAAGAAGATGAAGAAGGAATATATATGTCGTAGTCGGATCGTAGAATCAAACATTTCGTGATATTGTTTACAATATCACGAAATGTTGTCAGTAGAGTAAGTTTTTGTTGAGATTTACCGCATAGCAGTTTTTTCAAAATGTCTAAATTGAGTGATTCACACTTTGGGCAATAACTAAAAACCCTTGAGTGATAATTTTTTTGTGTGCAATAAGATTTTGTCACGAAACAAAAAAAAAACTCTCAATCCAAATGCACATAAATAGAACATGTTTTAAATATTAGATGATGGTTATGATGATGCTGGTGGTGTTGGTGTCGATGATGGTGGTGAACATACTTAACTTTTTACAAATTTAACATTTTACAAATTCAACATTGTGGTCCAAATAGGAAATTCAACATTTTACAAAGTCAACATTGTGTTCCAAATAGGAAATTCAACATTTTACAAATTCAACATTTTGCGAACTTAACATTTTGATAATTCAACATTTTGTTAATTCAACATTTTGTTCATTCAACATTTTGGTTAATTCAACATCTTGTTAATTCAACATTTTGTCAATTTAACATTTTGTTAATTCAACATTTTGCGAATTCAACATTGTAGTCCAGAAGGGAGATTTTGTACGTAAATCTTTTTTTTTTATAAAAGACAACTCCCGCAGTAGGGTACCCTGTAGCCCTGTGTCGCGGGGGACTATACAAACATACATGTCGGACCATGTACGGTGTAGGGTTCCGCAGCCTTAAATAATTACATCAGCGACGGCAAATCTGATCATGTCTGAAATAATTTTAATTTAAAGTATTTGTTAAGCTCTACCTTTGTAATTGTTTTCATATTTTTTGGTCTCATGGTTCAAAAGTTAAGGAGGGGTGGGGTGTTTATACAACTTTCGGAGCGATTATTTCCAAAAATATTTACTCAATCAAAAAGTTTATTAGAAACCTTAAAATGGTTTTAAAAATCCTGTCGAATGATGTGCCACACGTTGATGTTAGCCGAAAACAAAAATTCAGCTTCTGTTACATGTTTAAAGTGCCCTCTCTAAAAATATTTATAACTATCAAACTAAGTACCGGCCACCATTTATGGTAGTAAGGTGGTGGGTATGGTAATATGGTGAAAAGGTGTCTTACCTACGGACGGACAGACAGACAGACAGACATACGGACATGACGAAACTATAAAGGTTCCGTAACCTAAAAATGGGCCTAGCAGATTGGACTTCAAATGGTGGATAAAAATATTTTCCCTTCAGGTTTATTATTTTGTTTAATTTCCATTGATTGATTTTACAACAGACCTACTTTATCATCGAACCAAACAAAAAAATCAATATCCGCAGTGTGTAATCTTCAGTAACGTCTGTTAATTTGTTGTCATACATGGAGCCTTGTTATTATTATTTTTACATTCAGACACAATTGTATAATTGTTTATTGAATAAATGAAATTGAAATTGAAATGCCTGAGTTCGATGGAACGACGGTGTGATCCAAGTCATTATTTTTCAATCGCACCATAAGTCTGCTCACAGCGCAGGGGGGGGGGGGCACTGTCGTATACGTGACAGATCAGTAATTGAAGAGTCAGCATCTGTTTATTGTTTCCGAAAATATTTAGTCACTACTTAATTACCTTCAAGTTCAATAGATGGCGTTAACATTTTGAACTAAATTTTAGGTTTTATTTTGTTTTATTAAATAATAAAACGGTGCTTTCATATTTGTTTTATCAAATAAGTGTCATTAAAATGCTTTATCTTTAAATAATGTTGTTTGTCACTACTAAATGACACTGGCCTCTATAGTAAGAGTCCAGTTTGTTCATGGTACTTGAAAAAGTTATCTTTTGACAACTGTCAAACAAGCCATCACAGAAATTGGAAGTTTTATTCATTGGTTGTATTAATTAAATTCATTTCATTGGCGATAATTTCAAAAGCGCTGAGCTATCAATTATTTGAATAATATATGTGTTATCTTGGGTTTGCGTGTTTGTTGTTCCATTTCATAATTGTGGCTGAGATAATTTCGTACAAGTGCGTTGAATAGGCCCCGTGTTAAATTAAATCTATAGATTTAATTTCATCTGGCAACGGACACTTTATTGTTTAAATTATGGTATTGGATAATGTCGCGGTAGGAAAAATATCTAGACTTTGTGTTTTTGTTAGAAAACCTAGTTGTAAGTAGGTAGGTAAATAATAAATATTATATTAATAAACTCATCTTTTCTTATTTTTTCCTACCACAAATAACTGAATCATTTAACAGCAACAACGTTGTTTATTAATCAACGATTCCATGACTTGTTAGCATTTTTCATGAGAGTCATTTTATAGTTATAATAAAAAACTTAAAAAGCCTCTCTTAAAAAATGAGAACATTTAAAAAAATCGTTAAAATTAATAAAATGAGTTGTTGCATATAAAACCTACAGTTAGACCTAGCATAGGTACCATATACCGCATGAATTATATTTCTGGAAACAAAATTCAGATGGCGCATTGTCGTCTGTCAAAATCAAAACGGTTTGCTTTTTTACACTGCAAGAGAGCCCTCTTTTTACGTAGTATTAGTTTACTCTTTGTCACAGCGGCTTGACAAGCAGAGCTTGCAGTAGTCAAATCATAGTCGTATTGACAAAAAAAAACCCAAAAATGACAAACCTTTCAAGATGATTTCTTTAGCGGTTTTAAAATCATTTTATTCATGGATACCCGACAGTGCAATTTGTTAGGAAATTAAATGAATAGGTATAACTACTAATAACTTCGTAGATATGCACTTTGCAGGATTATACAAATAGTAAAAATTTATACAAAATATAGATAGCTTTTGTGTTAAATTTCGACATAAGTATTTCGACATAAGTGTTAGATTAGAAGTAAATCTAATTACCGAAGTATCTCAATTGAGGAGCCAGTTAAAATGTGCAATATCTCCCAATTCACGCATTTTTAATTTCTGACTTTTGTCCTACAAATATAATATACTTACTACTAAATAATGGAAATTGCGCATTCATTGAACTACTGCTTCTTCTAAAATTACGAGTCATTTAAGTATGGTCTGAATAGCCACATATAATGTATGGTAACATTTTTTATTTTATAGTTCCTAGTTCTGACGTGGCTCGCAAAATCAAGGAAAAAAAAAGGATCCTACAAAAATTTTAAACTTACTACCAATCTATACTATATAATATTATAAAGCGGAAGAGTTTGTTTGTTTGTTTAAACGCGCTAATCTCAGGAACTACTGGTCCGATTTGAAACCTTCTTTTTTTGTTAGATAGCCCATTTATCGAGGCTATCACACTAATATTATAAAAGCGAAAGTTTGTGAGTATGTGAGTGTGTATGTTTGTTACTTCTTCACGTCTAAACGGCGAGAGCGATTTTAATTAAATTTGGTATAGAGTTAGCAGACACCCTGGATTAACACATAGGCTAATAAACCGCGGGTAACATCGCGGGGCACAGCTAGTAGGCTATATAACATAGCGTTACGACTAATATGAGCGGAGCAGCGACGAGAAATGTTGCAAAAACGGGGAAAATTTACGCATACGAAGTTGCGCGGGACAGCTAGTCTATACTAATATTATAAAGCGGAAGAGTTTGTTTATTTGTTTAAACGTGGTAATCTCAGGAATTAAAGATCCGAATTGAAAAATTATTTCACTGTTAGATAGCCCATTTTTCTAGGAAGGCTATAGGCTATATAACATTACGCTGCGACCAATGGGAGCGGAGCAGCAATGAGAAATGTTGCAAAAACGGGGAAAAAATCCGCATACGAAGTTGCGCGGGACAGCTAGTTAAGTATAAAATTTTCATTAAAATACGAAGTGTCGCTCCTCAATCCAAACGGACACTGATTATCGTGATACAAATTCATAAAGTCTTTATACTATCATTCCAAGTGATGCCAATGGGCTTTGTCCGTGGTATGTTGTCTGACTGGTCGGTAGAAGACGTACATAAAAATATGTCACTATCTTAACTTTCACGATTTGTACACATTATCTATACTAACATTATAAAGCAGAAGAGTTTGTTTGTTTGTAACCGTCATTCGAGCTATCGCCGAAAAACTACTTTTCTCAACAAAAGGGCGTAAGTGCCATGAACATACGCTCTTCTGCTAGAACTCGGTGTAGGGTTCCGCAGCCTTAAATAATTACATTAAATTATTTAAGGCTGCGGAACCCTACACCGAGTTCCGCAGTTCCCTGTGTCCCCCGCGACACAGGGCTACAAGGTACCCTACTGCAGGAGTTGACTTTTATAAAAAAAAAGATTTACGTACAAAATCTACCTTCTGGACTACAATGTTAAATTCGCAAAATGTTGAATTAACAAAATGTTAAATTAACAAAATGTTGAATTAACAAGATGTTGAATTAACCAAAATGTTGAATGAACAAAATGTTGAATTAACAAAATGTTGAATTCGCAAAATGTTGTATCCCAAAATGTTGTATTCCAAAATGTTGAATTTGTAATTGTTGAATTTTCTATTTGGAACACAATGTTGGAATTTGTAAAATGTTAAGTATGGTATCGAAAATATTTGAACACATCACAACTATTTACTTGATATCCGGAACTAAAAAAAAAAACATTATCTAAAACAACGAAAAGTCTTTGCCTGTTATGCTTAACTAAAAAAACTCCATTTGTAATCATTAACAAAACAAACCACTTAAAATCTTTAACTAAAATAACGAAAGCAATAATTAAGCGATTATCGAATAGGTAATAAATCTTTTACTCTTCTATTTTTCTTAAATGGGAAAAAAAATCTTGACTATCATAAAGTAGGTAGCTTCTTAACATTTGGAAAACCAAAAATATATTCGGTGTTTTTGGTAGTCTAGAATCTAGTATAGTATTATATTATCTGTGCTAGAATTATTAGTGACACCCTTCTCAGGAATTAGTTGTTCTGTGAGTATCGTTTGCACAACTAATCAAGTTGTGATTCATAGGTACTGAACCACAGCGCAAAATACTGAAGAAAACTCCAAGTTTTCTCAATCACTGGGGGGCAGCATCCACAATACATCGCCCGGCTTCTGTCATGTGTCAGTGAAAGTTTAAACAAAAAAAAAAAAAAAAAAGAGCATAATCGTACTATATTGCCATCATGATTTCCATCACATTTTGTAAGCAAGACTGCTGCTGTATAACTTTTTGACCAAATTACAAATGCTAAATCCTTGTCACGTTGTGATAGCTTTTAAAATAAAATAATAATTATCTTAGTATCAAAGATAGACTAAAACCTTAAACATATACTATTATCTATGGTCGGAAGTCTATGTCTTACGCCATTTTGATCCTTGACTTTTGGCCTCTCATTGGGATTACATCCCTGTCCAAGTTAAATACTACTACAAAATGTAGTACCTAATTACCAGAAGAAACCATTATTTATGGTGAGTTCTATCATATTTAGTATTTCCATTGCTAGAATCATTAAGTGTTGTAACGCAAAAGCATTTTTATGGTAATACGTCACCATGTGCACGTGCACGTTAATTTATCTTAGCCTTCAACCTCCTCAATAAGCTACTTCAACTAGGTACCAAGCTTCAACGCCTTATCTTCTCCACAACTTGCAGACAGGCAGTGAACAACAAATACGGCTGCTTGTTTCTCTATGCAGGGTCCCTGCGTCCAGCCCGACATCCGCTGCTGACCAGAAAATAGCCCGTCGCAGACGCGCTTGCAGACAAAGCCAAGCTAAGTGCCTCCACTACACCTCGGGCCCGGCTACCTCAGAACTGCACAATCACCAACGACTCTCGAGATCAATTTAGAACCTCAATATTTTTAGCATCATCATGAAAAGTGCAATATGAAAGTAGAAATCGACAACATGAGAATTAGTTTTTTTTATTTTAAGGTTCCCTATACTTTAGTTGGATTAGGACGGTTTGGGCCCTTTCACGATAGGGCCCGCTATAGTATGACCATTAGTGCTGTGCACTCCCTGAGGTATGCGCGCGGTGAGACGGGGGGGTTAGAATCGGCTGCTGCGCTGTCAGTGCGCCGTCAACGCTTGTGACGGCAGGTAGTGTTATTTGTATCGGACTGTCTATGTCAGACGCACACGAGATAAATATTCAAAGATGGGTCGTGCGTTATCTCGTGATATGAAGACTGTCATTTTTAAGGTGGCTGAATATTTTAAGAAAAGAAAAGCAGACAAAGAAAGCTTTGAATTTAAAAATGACGTGAATATTGCTAAAATCGTTGCGGAGGCTACGGGATACAGCAAAAGAACCGTACATAATGTGATTTCCGCGGGCTATTTATCAATTGAAAATTCAAGCCAATTAAAATTTCAATCGCCAAAAAAACCAAAAGTTCTAAAGAAAAAACACGTTGTGGATGATTTTGACCTTGGAGTTATCAGAAGAAAAATTCATCAGTTTTACGAAGTTGAAAAAAAAATACCAAGTGTCCGTAAGTTACTATCAAGTTTGAGACAGGATGGCATATTGAATTGTGGACGGGAATATTTAAGACAGCTTTTACACAAAATGGGCTACCGTTACAAAAAATGCAAATCAAAGAGACATCTCCTTATAGAGCAGCCTAATATTACAGTGTGGCGGAAAAAATATCTTACACAAATCAGAAATTACAGAACGGAAAACCGAAACATATATTTTCTTGATGAAACATACATCAACGCCAGTCACCATGCCAGCAAATGTTGGCAATCATCGTCAGAACCCGGTATTCATGCTGATATTGGGAAAGGACGGCGACTAGTAATACTCCACGCTGGGTGTCGAAATGGCTTAGTGGATGATACATTGACTATATTCAAATCCGATGCTAGAACCGGTGACTATCATGGAGATATGAGCGGACCTACTTTTTATAAGTGGGTAGATGAAAAGTTAAAAGATAAGTTGCTGCCGAATTCTGTGGTTGTAATGGACAACGCGTCTTACCACAGCGTTCAGATTGAGAAGAAACCAACTATATCAAGCCTCAAAAGTGAAATGCAGAACTGGTTGCTACGCCATAATGTAGAATTTTCAGGAACCATGTCAAAGGCTCAACTGCTACTTCTTATCAAAAATACACAAAAAGAACCCGTGTATAGAATTGACGAACTCCTGAAAGCCAGTGGACACACTGTTCTGCGTTTACCTCCGTACCATCCAGATTTAAATCCAATCGAGTTGGTCTGGGCTGATATTAAAAACAACATAGCCCAAAACTATATTAATTCTTCTCTAGACGAAAAGATAATCTTATTGGATAAATTGTTTTCGGAATTCACGGCGGAAAAATGGCAGAAATGCGACGATCATGTCCAGAAAAATGAAAATGATTACTGGAGTCGCGATAGTAGGTTCGATAATGTTATCGATTCATTCATAATAAATTTGCAAGACTCTGATTCAAGTTCCGGTGGCGAAGAGGAAGATGAAGATGATGACGAAATGGAAGATGAAGTTGAAACAGAATCTATGTCAGAATAACTTTCGTTAGAATATATAATTGTTTGTAAATATAAAAAATGTTTAATAAAACAAGTCCTGTTGTGAATTATAACTTTCAATTCTTATTTATCACCTGCATATTTTTAATAAAATATGAGTATATTTGGGTTACATTTTAATCAACAAAGTAAGTATATATTACAGATAGATAGCCTCCGACCAACGCAACGTCCCGCCACAAGTCTTGCCTTAGAAATGCAAACTGATATCGTAAGATCTGTCCGACATGTATCGACCTCATGTGAACTCATGCACTTTTTTCTTCGCCCCCCACCTCGCCGTGCATACCTCAGGGAGTGCACAGCACTAATGGCCACACTATAGTAAAAGCCTTAACGACTAGCGATATGTCCCGTTCACGATATGGCCCTTTCGCTTTACGTCCCGTTCGCGATATGGCCCTTTCGCAGTACGTCCTGTTCGCGATATGTCCCTATCGCGACATGTCTTTTGTGTAATTTGTCTCGTTTGCGATATATTTATTTACTGTCTTTTGCTTGCAGATTTGATCTCTTTTTTTAGTCGGTACATATCTGACGAAAAATGCGTCCTGTACCAAAATTTTATTAGTATCACCGTCATTACAAACCAAAAAATTCTTGCCTAATCCTTCTGGAATCAGAAATCTGCTTAAAAATTAAAGATTTGCTATTTTGGATTTTTTTTCTTGCCCGGTTTAAGCGAGAAATCGGGAATAAGATGTTTCTGGTTTTTATATTTTATTGTCAAATCTTTCATATGATCATCATTTTATTTATTGGCCCAGTCTTCACAAACTTTTTTTTTCAATTTATCCAATGTTAAAAATACAACTGTTTCCATTGTATCAGATTCGCAAGTATGGTGAGATTGGCGTATTATATTTTCTCTATTTACATCAAGAGTAATAGAAGCACTACATTTTCTCTATTTTTTCTCTATTAACGCATTTCCACTGTGTGATGTAGCAGATGCCACCCGAAATTATGTTATAGACTTCTTTTTTTGGATTAAATAGCTTAAAGAAAATAATTAATTTATTGCAAGTCTGTCTCTATGATAATGTCATCAATCATCATTATGACCAAAATACTTCAGAACAGTAAACGGCCCCTAATAAATCTATGGAAAATCTATGACGCGCCTCTACCGTCTCTCATTTAAAAATGGAAGGGTTCCATCTCGTGGAAGGTTGCCAATGTCCACCCTATTCCCAAAAAGGGTGACCGGTCGGACCCGTCAAGTTACATCCCAATAGCGGTAACATCCTTATTATCAAAGGTGATGGAGAGAGTTCTTAACACACCAGACTCTTGAGGTATCTTGAGGAGCACCAGCTGATAAGGACCGCCAATACGGCTTCAGTCACGGTCGCTCATCTGGTGATCTTGTGTACCTCACGCACCGCTGGGCTGAAGCCTTGGAAGGCAAGGGCGAGATTTTAGCTGTCAGCCTCGACATCGCCAAGGCGTTTGACAGGGTCTGGCTCAAAGCCCTTCCATCAAAGCTTCCTTCCTATGGAATCCCCGAGAGGCTCTGCAGATGGGTCGCTAGCTTTCTGGACAATCGGAGCATTATGGTCGTCGTTGACGGTGCTTCTTGTTCCGGTTTGAAAACCATTAATGCTGGCGTTCCACAAGGCTCGGTGCTCTCCCCAACACTGTTTATTGTGCATATCAAGGATATGCTGTCCATATAAAACATATATTGCTATGCAGATGACAACACGGGTGATGCGCTATATACCAGCCAACAGAACATCCCTCGGAGCGTTGTTCAGGAGAGACGGTTGCAACTTGTGACAGAAGTCGGGGACTCTCTGTGGCGAGTCTCCAAATGGGGTGGCCCGCACAAAGATATAAGTATGCACATTCACTGCCAAGAAAGACCCATTTGTCCTAGTGCCACAGCTCCAAGAAGTCGCACTCTCGAGTCTCCGAGAGTATTGGGATCCTCGACGCCGAAATCTTCAGCAAAGTCCAGTTTGGGAGTCATTTGGAAAAGTAAAGCCAAATTGGCGAGCAAAAAGGTCGGTGTCCGTAACAGAGCGAAGCGATTTCTCGCCGGCACAGAGCACTTTATAAAGCGCAGGTCCGACCGCACGTGGAGTACAGCTCATCTCTGGGCGGGTGCTCCCAAATACTTGCTCGATCCATTTGACTCCCTCCAAAGGCGAGCTGTTCGGATCGTTGATGACCCCAATCTCACGGACAGACTTTGGTGCACTTTGTGTACTCAACAGTCTGTTCAACGGGCAGTGCTCTGAGGAGCTGTTTGACATGGTGACACCGTCACCTTTCTACCACCGCACCACTCGACATCGTAGTAGGGTTCATCCATTCCACCTGGAAACAATGAGGTCCTGTACGGATCGATTCCGGCGTTCTTTTCTTCCACGTAGGTACGTGTAGACTCTGGAATGAACTACCTGCTACGGCGTTTCCAGAGCACTACGACATGGCTTTCTTTAAACGAGGTTTAAAGAGTTTTCACTTCATGGTAGGCAGCAGCTTGGGTGTGTCCCTGACATTCCTGTAGTCCATGAGCGGTGGTTACAGCTCACCATCAGGTGGGCCGCTGGCTCGTCTGCCAGCCATAAGCGATAAATAAAAAATAAAAATGAAAAACCTACAAAACTATACAAAAGGTTTTAGAAAGAAAAAGCGAAAATCAATTTCAATCAAATTAAATTAATTTTCAAAAAATTGGGTAAGTAACTACACACTACATCGGAATAAAAAGAAACATTTGAAGGATACATTGCTTTTATTACTCATAATGTATTACTTGAGAACTTTTATACACTAAGAAACAATTGGGACAAGTCGTAACTTCTAAAACAAGGCGAGGGAAGGTGGTCGGGCATAAGTATGTATTACTGTAATTCATTAGATACTATTTGAAATGAAAAATGAGTGATACCTACTGATTGCACGGCAGCACGGTATGCATATTATGAAAGCCCGAAGAGTTATTGACCCAGACTGTTTCTAATGCGCTTATTACACTACACTAAATTAGGGACCCTAAACCCTTAAAAAGAGAGGTGTAATAAGAGTTAGGACCCTAATTCTCTTACTAATTTTCAAGGCCACCTCGATTTAAGGCCCGATTTAGGGCAGTGTAATAGCAGTTTAAAACCCTGGACGCTTTATACCAGTGCGCAACCACCTTGAATCCATGTATAACGTTTGATTGAAGGCCACCAAGCTAAAGGTTACAAAACGTATTAACTATTAGACTAGGAATATCTTCAAAAAGTATTATATTATCATTCAAAAAATGATAAATAACAGCTACTGAAGTGGCGGATACATTTCAATAATTCACTGGACAAAAGCTGTCACATCGAGTAACAGTGCGTCGAAATATTTTTTTCTTTGTACAATCACGTTTTATTCAGTTTGATATTTAATCATAAATTAGATTGCTTTTGTTTGTCAACGCGTAGTTACTAAACATGATATGTACATAATAATGACTTACAAAAAAACATTGTCTCTTTATAAAATGATGTATATGAACATATAAACAGTTGAAGATTAACACTGCTCTTGTAACATGGTGACTATTGCAAGGTTTAAAAACTTATGCCTGCTTTTGAATATAATCAAGTAACGTTCTTTCAAATTAAATAAATTACAACCGAACTCCTAGCCATTTTCATCTATTTGGGCCTTCCATTGTTCACGTCTTAAGTGTTGAACATTATTTGCGAATGAAAATGGGAGTAGGTAGGTATCTGCTAGAGATATGGCAGTGGTTTCTTCAAGATACGGCACTGATGGCACTCACGGTGAAATTAAAGGAAACACGAAAACTGCAGCTCGAAAACTGCAGCTAACACGTGAACAAGGATAGACCCAGCTGAGCGTTATTCGTAGTGGAGTGTAAGGTGTAGCCGCTTAAAATACAAGTAGGTAATGTACTCTTTTTGTATCCTATGACATAATTATGGCAATTGCTGATGAATTAACACTTACATCATGAAACTGTAATCTTATCACTATGATGAACCGCAGGCGATAGTCGAAGTTCGACAAATAAAAAAATGTAGCTTGGCAGCAAGGTGTAGTCGATAGAAATTAAAAATATCAAAAAACATTAACAAGCTTTACACACTGTCATCGGTTAAAAAATAATTACACCAACTTTACGTGCGACTTGTCCACGTGTTTCATACAAAACTAGGGTGAAAAGAGAAAACAGAAAATATTAGCAGAAGTATTTTGTCACATGACTCTACACATCTGACAGCAAACTATGGACTCAACTGATCAACGGATTACTGATAGAATAAGATGCCACAACTCAAACATCATTTTAGCAAAATTAGAGTGTGAATGCCTGCTTATGTTTAAATTCGAATATTTTAACTTTGCTAAAATGATTTAGCTCAAAGCACTTCTGGAATCTTGGACTATGATAATCAATTTAATTATTGTTGATATAATGCAACTATGTTCAGTATACTTTTAGTTGATTCTTGTCGTCGAAGCCTGCCGAATGTCCTGCGTTACGGACAATAAAGGAATTGCCATCGAAGTGCATTCGCCTCTCGCCACGTCTGCCACCATAAAATACATAATAAGTAACTAATAAGTATATGAATATAAGAACTAAGAATTTGGTAGAAAAATGAAGATATAAATAGTACACAAACGTTCTTGATCTATCAAGAAAATAAGCCTCTGGAACCATCGGTCTTCTTTCGGTCCATGTTTACTTTGTCTCCTTTGTGGCCGTGGAGACCTAATGTAACCTATCATCTATACTCGCACAACAGATGCGCCACTTTAATAGGGTATTTGACTAAAGTCAAATCAGCCTCTTTTTAAGAAATGTCAAAAACGAGCCGCTTGAACAAATTTGTATGGAATGCTAGCATATGACGTCACGCTTTCTATGGCCAAATTATTTACTTTCAGTGTTTTCCTTTATGATTATAAATTAAGTAACACATTAAATTAATAAATGAATATATTTTTCAAAACACTTCATGAAATATTTTTGCCTGGTTATTTTAAAATATTGTATTGTACCCGATTAAGAATTTCTAAACATCCAGAGACTTACCGTACAAACAAATGCTGAGTTTGGCCGAGCGATGCAGTGCAATGTAGAAAAGGGCTGGTGATGGACGCTGAGCCGTTGCTGGGACTCGTACGTAGCTGATACTTGTGACTGCATCGGTGGATTCTGTAAAATGAATTCAAAATATACAACACCACAACTAAAAACTATTTTTTATTAAGCCCTGAACAGTTCCACATCTTATCCCGGTCCTGGCTTATCTTCAAACCCCTGTTACTTACAAACCCTAATCTTCTCTATTGGACTCGTCAAAAGAAATCATGAGCCCAACTCTAGCAGTTTACTAGTAGCCATGAAGAGTTCGGATTAGGACGGTTTGGGCCCTTTCTCGATTGGGCCCGCTAGTAAAAGCTTCAACGATTAGCGATATGTCCCGTTCGCGATATGGCCCTTTCGCAGTACGTCCCGTTCGCGATATGGCCCTTTCGCAGTACGTCCCGTTCGCGATATGGCCCTTTCGCAGTACGTCCCGTTCGCGATACGTCCCTTTCGCGACATGTCCCTTGTGTTGGGGTATCTCCCCCACAAGTAAAGTGGGGATGTTTTTTTTTCCTAAAGTACCCCATAGTGTCTGGGCACACATACTATGGAGTACGTTAGTAAAAATTCTGATTGTTCTAGAAAAATAGTGGGCTAGTACTTGTTTGTTGCATCAGGGTTGAGCTTGAATAGTCATTTACTTGAGCGAGAAGGAAAGCGGGAGTGCGGCCATACTCGACTAGTTTTGTCTAGTGACTATGACGGTTTTAAGTGACAGAAAAGAATAAAAGCTTAAGAAAGTGCGATTCGGTGCGGCCAGATGTAGTTCAACCCCATGTCCTTTTGTGGTACTAATACAATAAGAGACGGATTGGTTTGATGATTGGTTGAGAAGTTAATAAATACGTTTGTGTCTCAACAATATGAAGGATTTAGTTAAAGTACCTACACAAAAAAAACACCTAATTTATATAACTTTATTGGAATATTAGGTAAATAGGTACATTGGTAGCTAATAAATGAATAAATACTTTATTTTAAGTAAACGTAAAAAGCTATTTGTAGTTAAACTAAAACAAATTATATGGTAGCTGGATTAAAACAAAATACAGTATTATATATAATAGCCAGATAATAGGCGTACAAACGTTAATCTCGTAATGAATTTATGTACATTAATTTTTATATCATTAAGTAGTTTTAAAGATTTTTTGTATTTATTGTTAAATGTTCTGTTTATACTTTTTTTATTTTGTTTTAAATGCCCAAACAAGAACCTTTTAATACTTGTATCTTGACGACGTGCTTCATTTTTTAATTTATGTATAAACGAAAACAATGTTGGCCGTTTTTCGATTCTCGTATTTAAACGGTGATTCCAACCTTCCACAACATTAGTAGTCCTGTGTACAAGGTTGGCACAGCTGAAAACAGCTGGAGATAATTTTTGGGTACCACTGTCTTTGATAGTATTCAATAAATTGATTAATGGCACTAGTTTGCGGTACTTCCTTAAGGATATCAGCCCATCCTTCCGGTATATACTCTGGTGGCAACAGAGGCAACATGCCACACCTAACTATTTTCCGCCCTTCTGCTCGGCTGCTTGTTTTTAGTTCCTTAGCTTTTTTCCATAATGCCTTATGATAATGGTAAAAGCATCCACTTAAATTGCCTTCAGGATAAACTGTTATATAAGCATTCATGGCAGCTTGTTCATAGTCGCATTTGAAATTTTTAATTGATATATTTAATCTATTTTTTATAATTTCGAAGAGCCTTACGTATGTTTCTTGTCGCTTGTCTGGTAGAAGAGCGTATAATACTGGAACAGTATTCGTGCACATGATACTATTAGAATATAAATTCAAATGTAAGGAGTACACTTGATAGAACGGCTTTGGAGTAGTTTTAAAAGTACCGTCTCCATAATATAGACCATTTTTATATGCATTCATAATATTTTTAGCAGTAGTAGTGACAAAGACCAAAATTTTATCAGTATCACCGTCATTACAAATCAAAAAATTCTTGCCTAATCCTTCTGGAATGCTTACATCAGAAATCTGCTTAAAAATTAAAGATTTGCTATTTAGGAATTTTTTTCTTGCCCGGTATAAGCTTTCTTTTTTTGATGAGAAATCGGGAATAAGATGTTTCTGGTTTTTATATTTTACTGTCAAATCTTTCATATGATATATATTTTATTTAATGGCCCAAAGTCTTCAAACTTTTTTTTTCAATTGATTCAATGTTGAAAATACATCTGTTTCCATTGTATCGGATTCGCAAGTATGGTGAGATTGACGTATTATATTTTCTCTATTTACATCAAGAGTAATAGAAGCACTACACTTATCTCTATTAACACATTTCCACTGCGTTGTTCCACTTTTATTCACTCGATTTTTAGTGTAGCGGAAGCCACCCGAAATTATGTTATCGACTCCTTTTTTGGATTTGACAAACTCCATTTTATTAAGAAAATGAAATGGAAATAATTATTTGCAAAGAAATAATGTCAAATAATGTGTTATGTCATAATCTATCTCTATGATAATGTCATCAATCATCATTAAGACTAAAATACTTCAGAACAGTAAACGGCCCGTAATAAATCTATGGAGAATCTATACCTACCTACCTACTTGAGAGGTTTAAAAAGTTCCAGAATAACATTGTGAGTACAGACTACCCCAATACGATATTTTTTTTCAAAGATTAGATTTTACGAATATAACAATATTTGACTTATTAAAAAAAATGCGGACGAGGCAAGGATAAAAAGATATCAAAAAACTGGGAATGGGACATAACGCGAAAGGGCCATAACGCGAAAGGGCCATAACGCGAAAGGGCCATAACGCGAACGGGACATAATGCGAAAGAAACGTAACGCGAACGGGACATATAGCGAATGTTTTTTTCGGCGGACCTAAACGCGAAAGGGCCCAAACCGTCCTAATCCAAGAGTTCCACTATCGACCTACAGCTTTACAGAGTGTCCCACGGCGATGCGACAGCCACACTGAGGGATACTACCTTCAATATTGTAGATTTGGTTGTGGGTTCGGTTCCCACACGGAGTGGGATCCACAAATTGTTGTTCTCCGTGTCTGGGTGTACTGTGTCCGTGACTTGTATGTTTGTAAAGTCCCCCGCGATACTTGGCTTGTACCCTACTGCTGGAGTATTTAAATTAAACACTTTCCCACAATAACAACTTTCCCAAACATCGGTAAAATGACAGCAACTATGTACAATTTTTGTACACTTGTGCAAGTACTATTTTTTTTAAATGTTCTTTTTTAGATTTTGATATTCGTACTTGCAGTCAATACAGAGGATTGTTGCATTATTTTTAAATTAAGTATTATTTTTTGTGTCTATTTAGCCAAAATTAATAATAATTCAGGATCCCTAAAAGAAATTTTAAAATGATAGATACCAAGCTGGGATTTAACGAGACGTCCAACTTTATGCAAGTGTCAAAATTTACTGACGGTTTTTTTTTTCTCGTTTGTCACTACTGATTATTACACACCATGTATACCGTAATTGCTAGTGCAGTGCCAACATAATTAAGTCGGTTTACCGACAAGTAATGCAACTGACCTATAACATATGGCATGTCTTCAGCTGTGAATAATCCGTGATTCATATGGTAACATACCCATTGAACATTGATAAACGATTGTGCATTAGTTTCACATTGGCTTGTATCATGGATGTATTATTAACAGAAAACTTGGACAAGTGTTACTTAAAAAAAAAAAAAAAAATATTATAAGGGAATTAACGCGCATTGTTTACCGTAAAAATTGCTTGAATTTTTAAGGTTAACAATGCGCGTTAATTCCCGTATAATAAATAGTTATAATCATGCAACGTGAAAGTTTAAATGTTAGTAAAAAAAAACAATACTATAAACAGAAAGTTTACAAAAATCGAATCAGATATGGTTTTGTCGTAACCGTCGTAAAAGTATAAAGTGCTCCGGTTCAGTCACAGTAAACGTAAGTGCTAGTGCTATATTATTGCCTCAATATCCGTAATTTAATCGTTCTTTAAACTTCATATCAACCCATATGATGGCCCACTGCTGGGCACGGGTCTCCCCAGTAGATCCTGGGGGTAATTGCCATAATCGCCACGCTTGGCGAGCGGGTTGGCGATCGCAGTAAGGCTTTAAGTACACAGAGGACGCTGCTGCCCGTCATCCGGAGTGAAATCCCTTAGTCGCCTTGACGACATCCACGGGAAGAGATGGGGTGGTACTATTCTTAAGCCGGCACCACACGGCTCTTTAAACTTCACAGGGACAAAATGTTGTAAAAACAGTTGAGCACAAGAATACATGAAGTTGCTTGTACTTCTGCGGGGCCAATGACTAAATTCTTCGAGAAACATTAGACCCTTAAAAAAAAGGGTTAAAAGTACCACAATTTGATAGCGTAGAGTACAGCCTCTATAATGCACGCAAATGAAAAACGTGAATAAGACCGTTTTCAAACACATTGAAGACCTACAAGTACCTATTACATTTGAAAAATTTCTGATTGCTGATTATCAATATGAGAATACCAGACTATTAATATTTTGTTCTGAAGACGCAAAGGTATTATTAAAAAGTGTAAAAGAATATTTTATTGATGCAACTTTTAAGAGTTGTCCACAACCATTTCCACAATTGCTTATTATCCTCGGTGACAAACTAAGGATATACTTACGTATATCCTTAGTACGTACATAGTGTGCGAGCAAGAGTATACTTCTTTATGAAAGTGCTACAAGTAAGAGAGAGAAAAAACAAACAAATACACATTGTAATCCGTTTTGAATGACAGGGCATCAAAATAATCCAGGGAATCATTGATTTCACAGTTGTCATTGGCTTAATAGATCTTATTTATGTTTATTTCGAAGAAATTTATATGAAAACCATCACAGTAAATACATATAATGAAATCATAAACTTTATTATGGATAATATAGTAATTCATTCGTTAGAAGTAGTGTTTTTAGGAAAATATTATTTTGTTATGTTTACAATAGGGCTTGACCCATAATCTTTAATTTTATCGATAAAATAAATTCTAGCTTAAGACAGGACATATTAAGATCATTATGGTTTTTTATATAATTATTTTTTATTTGTAGGACTAAGATATCAGTACCTATTTGCATCAGTTACTATTTTTTTCTGCTGTACCTACCGATTTCCAGTAGATCCAAATAGATACGAATAATAGCCCGACCAAACTGGGCACCAAAAAACTTCCTCAATATGTATCTGGCATTTTGAAGATGAATATATGTATACGCAAAAGAAATATGAATACAATTTTGTTGAAAGGAGCGATTTCTACTTTGTACCAGTAAATACATTTTTTTAAATGCTCTTTTCCACGTACCAAGCTGGAATTGCCATGGTAACTGTTTTAATGAGATGCCTAAAATTAATTCTACGACAAATTTATAAAGTGGTCGTTTAGTGGAGAAAACATATATTATGTCGAATGAGTGAAGGTACTAAGTTGATTACTAACATCTATTTCTTTACTTCAATCTTTAGGTAATTTTAAAATGCACTTAAAAAAATTATCATCCTACAAAAATAATGATTTAACGAAAGTGTCCTCCTAATCTTTTAAATAAAAATCTCGTGTCACGATTTTTGCGATCGAACTCCTCCCAAATTCGTGTGGCGTAGTTTTGGGACCTGTATTTTGTAATTATCCAAAGACTGAAGTAAGAAAATAGTTGTTATTCAACTTCTATATTTACCCATTCGACATGTTTAACATCTATTTTCTCCACTAAGGTACCACTGTATAAATTTAATCGTATACCTACATCAAGTTTGACGTCTCGTCAAAACGAAGCTACATTTTGAAATTTGCTCTAAGGATGCTGTACTATAATAATTTAATAAATTTTTAGTTAAAATACAATTGAAACGAGAGGTTTGCAACGTCGCCGTAGAGCGTAAATCAAGACATTACTCCGCCGCTGTCGTCATCTTTAGGCCAAAAAGAAGAGGTTCAAGTTACAGATTAAAGCAGAAGATAAAAGTAAAAGCAAATACGCAGTTTGGCAGCCAAAAGTAACAGACGGGCTCACAAGTAACCAAAAACATTTGTGAAGCTTCGCCAGCCGCTATCGCAATGTAATTACGATGGTATCCTAACTGCCAAAACACAGGTTTCACCTAACTTTACACACACTAGCTCACGCATACACTGATAAATCAAAAATCGTCGTACTTATATGATACTCTTTGTTCGTCTACTAGTATATCGTAAGTCTATGCCCGGTGATTTGGGAAGCACATCTCAAAAAACTGCAGTTGTACCACTAATTCATGTGCTCTTAAGTGACAATAAAGAGTTAACTTAATACGCTGCATTGTTCGACATCTTGAAAACTAAATTTCCCGATTGGTGTCCCACTGTATTTCACGCAGATTTCGAGATTGCTGTAGCAAATGCCTCAAGAATATTGTTTTCACTTATATCGAAGTGTTACTATCACTATTGTCAGAACTTATGGCGGAAAGCAAAAAACAATTGGTTTGAAAAGTAAAATACATAAAATAATTGTGGGATTATGTTCGGTACTGCCGCTAACTCCGTTAGAACTTGTTAAAAACGGATGGGAGTACATAAAAACTGAATTGAGCGGGGAAAAGATGAAACAGTTCATAGCATACATGGGTCGTCAATGGCTAAATGATGAACAATATATTGCTGACTGGAATGTAGTTGGTCAAAGACACAGAACCATCAACGTTTGTGAAAGTTGGCACTCCCAGTTAAACAAAAAGATAAATAACCTACGTAACCAGACTAAAGTTATTAACAGTATTATTAAATGAAAAGGATATCAATATACAAAAAAACGAAGGGTCGACCAAACTGATAAAGATAATTTTATAATTACGTGCCAATTAAAACTATTAAATGGCGAAATAACATTGGGACATTTCCTTAAATGTTGCGTTAAATAAAATAGTAAAAATTTGAAAACAAG
Source organism: Herminia tarsipennalis (assembly GCA_945859575.2). Lineage (NCBI taxonomy): Eukaryota > Metazoa > Arthropoda > Insecta > Lepidoptera > Erebidae > Herminia > Herminia tarsipennalis. Next base: position 25,228,056 of record OX243831.2, on the reverse strand, counting down.
CTTTTATTACCGGACACAACTAAAAAGTTCAGAATAATTTTATATATGTATGAGTATGTAACTTAGTTGCACTTGCTTGTGCTACCTTGCCCGTACTTGTTCATAAAAGCGTGTTACACCTTATTTAGTATTTATGCCAAAACATTGGCTAATACGTAATTTGAAGTTTTAAAACAAAGTAGTATAACTCTGACAGCACTAGCTCAGAAATAAATACATTAATGGTGTGTAAAAATCAGTAGTGTGACAAACTGGTGTGATAATGTGGTGTGACTACGAGTCTGTGGGGCAAAATTTATACAGTGGTACGTTAGTGGAGAAAACAGATGTTAAACATGTCCTGACTGCCAAAACAGGTCTCACGTAATGGAGTCGGAGGACCTACAGTTACCACTAAAACATAAAACATTAATTAAATATTATTACATACATTTTATGTTTTTTTTATTTATGTTATTTCAATGTTGTGTACTAGCCAATCGTATGTGATATTTGTGAATTATTTTACTATTATTCAACAACTTAATGGTGATTAGCAACATGCTGAATTCCAATATTTGTTAACAACCTAATGTACTATATTCGAGGAAGTTAAGATTTGAATTGAATTGAGTTGAATATGCATGCATATTGTATAAACTTAGGATATACTAGGCATATTTTTGTAATAGTTCTTATCGATATTTCTCGACTTTAAGACTCTCGTCACTGGCTCACGCATACACTAATGAATCAAAAATCGTCACACGTAAATTAGCTCTTTGTTCGTCTACTAGTATAACGTAAGTCTATGGTTTTACCTTTATAATTTTTTGCTTTTTAGTTTGATTTTTTGGAAGTCGTTTTATTTGACTGCTTCTGGCGCGGTAGGAGTGTGTCTGACTGCTACGCAAGAGGTCGTGGGTTCGATTCCCACGCGGGGCACTGTTGTGTTGGTACTCTGTGTACTTTGTGTCCATGACTTGTATGTTTGTGCCGACCGGAACACAGGGCTTGTACCCTACTACGGTAGTATACATTAAAAAGAAAAAGCAAATGTTTTATTTTAGAATTTTTAAATTTTATAATTGTTTTTCAACCTATTTTTTAATTGTATTATCTGGTTTTTCATTCTCCCCCGCACTTCCTGTGCCAGCAACGAATTTGTGCGAACGACTCGCATTAGTCTTTTGGGCACCGGGCCCGTCCAAGGCAAACTACGCCTCTACTACGCAGCTAAAGCTATAAATTAGGAATAAAATATCTGTTACCTGACTAAGCCGTCTGCAGTCTGACTGACGCGCACGTTGTTGACGATCCAGTTGTCAATGCCGTCGTCAGTGAGCCAATACTGCGCAGCTTGTAGCAGGGCAAGTGCTTCGTTTACATACGATGGACCGTGCCGGGACTCACTGATTCGCATATCAAAAACTACTTTTAAAAACCACATTAGCAAGGCCGCCTTAACCCATTCCGAGGCCCTAGGGCACATGAGAATATGAGACGCTGTTTGAAAGTTTAAAACTGACGTGTAATCCGCCGAAACATGGCCGAACCTTCAAAAATTAGCCTTATTTGCATGGTTCGCTACCTATTCTGAATTAAGGTTGGCAGTACATTTCGGGACCCCGTGAGTATAGGGCTCCCCGGCCTGGGCCCCATCGGCCCTTATGGTAAAGGCAGTACTGATTCTAGTAAATCTACATAATACATAGTACCTAAATTTCGTAGAAACATCTCATCCGCGAAAATCAAACATTTCAATCGCAAAACCTAAGACCTTTCGCATGAAATTCGAGAGACACCATTCCATACAATAAGAAGTTTTGCGCTTCAAGCCATTAAATCAGTGCATTTTACTTAGCGCCTAGCCTTGCGTAACATATTCAAGTTGCAGTAAACAGTAAGTTTTAAAAGGCCAGGCGCAAGCAGGCTCAAAATATCTACAATGCTTCTGTCTTATCAATGTTTTCGCTTAAAAAACACCATTAAAACCACAATATTAAAGTAAATACTTGTAAAACACATTGAGGCTGAAGTCCTGGCTCATATCGAGGAAGGTGTCAGTAGTGGTGCGAGTGCCAGCCGCGTCTACCAGGTACACTAGCGCGCACTGCTCAGCCGTGAACGAGACTCCTTTATACCACATTTTTGCATACCTGTAGTTTTAATTACACAAACCATAAAATAATATTCACAAGCCCAATAAATCTTTAAATAAGTAGGCGGCAGGTACTGTACATAGTAGGTACATAGGATATTCTGTGACATCGTAGCGTCTAAATGGGTGGAGATTGCGATGCTTGTAATCTCAAGTGTTGGTTAGGTACTTTTTAAAGTGCATGCATTTTAGTTTTAGTTAGTTTTATTACATTATTTATTAGAGAAAGAATGAAAAGATTATTGAAAAATAGTATGTGATGATATCATTTCACATAGTGAACAGGATTTGTACTGTTGAATTTTTAGAATGATTAATTAATTAATTAATGATTGATTAATTAATTAATTGAAAAATATAACATGATCCAAAAACTACCACATTGGATTGTGTTACTGATTCTGAGCAAACTACTTTCAGGTTTGCGCTATACCAAGAATAACTTTGTTTAATGAAGGCATCAGATAGATTTTTGGAAATTCTTCACTTAAGGGGTTAAAATTGTGGTTATAAGTTTGTATGAAGCTCCGTCAGTTTTAAAGTAAGATTTGTGAAATTACATATTTGGCTTTTTGGTTTAAAATATTTAAACTTTTAGCGTTTTTAGAAAATCTAGAATCTAAAAAAAGAAACGCTCAAGGGGGTTGAAAGTTTTTATATCTAACTCCGTCAGAAAGTTTTGAAATTTCGTATTTGGCTTTTTAGTTTAAAATAAAGAAAGATCCACTATCACACATCTAAATCCCCCACTAGCGATCTTTACAAACCCATCCCTATAGCATTTGCATTGATTTTAACATATTTTCTTTTTTCTAGATAGATACCTACGTAATTATGTATAACTAACTTGTTATTGCCCTGCTGGTGACGAGCTTGAATCTCGACGCGTGATCCATAATGGTAAACGCGTCCGTTAGGATGAATAAGCGCCGCCGCTGCGCCAGATCTCGACAGAGCCAAGATTATGTTGTTCTTAGCATTGGTCACTCGCACCGCTCCGTCGATTGTCATGTCCACTCTGGTGAAATAACCCCATCATTTCTTTCAGAACAGTATGTTAATAAAAACCTTAAGGTGGATAGTAAGTACTGCGACGAATGCAAAGGCATACGGCCCGTCTGATGACGATAGACGGTTTCGACATTAGTGGTGTCACGAATGCGTTGTCGACCCTTCAAGATTAGAAGACCGGGAGGAAAGCGCCATTTAATAGACATTGGACTTATTCGCGAAAGGACCTGTAGTCTTTTAGAGACTTATTCGCGATTTGCCTCATTCTGAAAATGCCCTATTCGTGAAATAACCTATTCTACTTTGGGTTATTTTATTTAAGATAAATAATTTTCCGACTGCACTAATGTGAGGTAATATCAAAAAATCAGCACTTATAATATGTTTGCATTTTTTGGCGCTCTCTTCCCGGTCTATAAGTTTTAGTCATGAATCAATACATGATATCGTTTACCGCGTCTTTGTAATTACTAAAGATTGTCTGGAGTTAACGTTATAACAGGCAGGTATTTAAAAAATGAGTCCTTTGAAGAATAAGCCATTACGAGAATAGGTCCTTTTTTTATCATGAGCCATTTTACAAATAGGTCATATGTCTACTAAACCAGCATTTTATAAAGGCTGTTTTTTTATATTACGTCACATTAGTGGAGTAAAGAAATAGCCTTCCGAAAGTCAGCTGGATTCCCTTTGATACCTAAGTACTTGCATTTTTTGGCGCTTCCCTCGTGGACTTTTATATTTACTCCTCTCTTGAATAACCCCATTACTGTAGTCTTAGTAGTAGCTTGGATATGGTGGGAATTTATTCAGATAACGGCATCCTTACGGAGAACAAAGAACTGGTTGTACAGTGGATATGGTTGTAAAGAATATATAGAGTTTGGAGGAGTCTATGACTCAAGGGGAACAGATCAAGAGATCTGCGAGGTAAAGTAAGGTTACCACTGTCGATCTATAGATGGGAAACAGTTTTCAAAAAATGTCAAACTCTCCGGCAGTTTCGAATATCCGCCCCTTCAGATTATCCCTTGCATTTTTTGTTGGTAGTCTGATGAGATTGGGCGCCGTAATCAAAAACGGTGAGAAAACCATTATTACAGTGTAAAGTTGTAGAGCTACGGAGTTGTGATTTTGTCCATTACCACTCCGGCTAAAGGTTTTCCTATTAGGTATATAATTGAACTATAAGTAGGTAACTTACTTGACACGGTCCCTCAGACGAAGACAAATAGTACCATGGGGAGTCACAGAGGCGTTAAAACCGGCGCCCCCTACCGCATCAGTCATCTACGAATTGATGAAATAATGTCAAACTGGCTTTAATACTTTCACATGTAGGTACTACCTGAAAGATGATGAAGTACATTTAAAAGGCTTACCTCAAGTTCCCTCCAGGTATCCGCATGGTAGATGTCATCTCCCGGATAGAAGGGCGCCTTGCGTTGCAAAGGCGCTCGCCATGGCGGTTGCCAGCTTGTCGCACCCACCAACTCAGCCTGCCCTAAGCCACCTTCGAGGAACTTGCTATAGTCTTGAAACGCGGACAAGTTCGACTCTTCCTAAAATCAATTCCATTATCACATTCAATTTGTACCTAGTTTTTAAGCTTAACACCAGATGTTCACGATACCTTTACCAAGCATTCCAAGTTTAAAAAAAGAACTATAATATAGGTCGTATGTACACTTATTAGAATTTCACTTTTCTCTATCGCTACTTCTAACTACTCGCACATAGCTCTTGATGTTCGCCAGCTACGGAGTTTTTGGCGTGAGTTTAAAAATATGGTAAATCAGAAAAAGGTAATACCTACCTATTACCAGCAATACTACAAAATGAATAGTAAAGAGAAAAACACATTGCCAAAACCTGATTATAAGAGTGCGCTGTATAGACACTTCTTGGCCGGACTGGCACAGTCACGTCCTTTCTAAAATCTGCGTTTGCCATTTTAACACTTCTTCAACTTAAAACTGTTAAGGTTTAAACACTATTTTAAAAAATACATGAACAACAGTGACTATCGACACTGGAAAATGCTACATAATATAAATCATACTTCAGAGCCGGTTAGTAATGGAAGAAGTCATTTGTCATTTATTTTTTGAAATATCGAATTCTGATAATTCTCTCTATGGCATCGACTAATTGTTTTATGTGGCTGGCTGTTTAGAACTAAAACTTTTTAGTACGTAAGTACATACGTATAATGCGTATATATCTTAACGTATAATAATAATAATAATATATTGGGACAACTCACACAACGCTATCTGATCCCAAACTAAGCAGAGCTTGTACTATGGAAACCAGACAACTGATAAACATACTTAAATATTTCTAAATACATACATATTATAGATAACACCCAGACACAGAATAAACCATCGTGCTCATCACACAAAGTTTTATCCCAGGTGGGGATCGAACCCACGACCTCTTGCGTAGCAGTCGGATTCACTCCCACTGCGCCACAGAGGCAGCCAAAACGTATGTCGATTATGTGTTCCGTAGCGGCTCTTATTATAATAAAACCGAGCAAGAGCTCCGACATGCTCTTGCTCCATGCTCAGTGTAGGGTTCCGCAGCTGGTACTGCAAAGAAATTCTCAACATATAAAAAAATACGATCTGTAAAAGTACATCAGCAAAAGAGCGTATTTTCATCGCACTTACGTCCTTTTGTTGATAAGCGCAGTTTTTCGGCAATAACTCAAAGACGATATATCCGATCATGTTGAAAATCGTTGTAGTTGAAAGTAAGGTATTTATGGGTTACCTTTGTCATTTTTTTTTTATATTTTTTGGCGATACGGTTTAAGTATAAGCTAAGTATAATAGCGGAGGGTGCCGAAACGAAGCTAGAGGGGCGCCTTGGCCTGAAGGGACAATTTGAATCTGTTGATTTCAGCAGTGATGAAGTCACCAGATTCAAATTGAATTTTAACAATATATTGAACACCTAATATTTTCGGTCAAAATGTACTGTATACCAGAAAGGGCGGTTTGTTACTTATTAGCCTTCGTCATGACAGTCAACGACGACGACATTTCTTTCGATGTTCTTTCGAGGTGGGGCAATATCTACTAATGATTATTTTAGGTGGGGCAAAATCTTGATGATGCTGCCCCTTCAAGGGCTATACTCAAGGGAGGCTCTGGAAAAGTCAGACAGACAGAAGGATTGACATGACGAAACTATAAGAGTCCCGTTTTTGCCATTTTAGTAACGGAACCCTAAAAAGTGCCCATAATCGTACCCAAGCCTCAAAGGAGAACGTAATGAACAAAATTTAGTTTTACCTACCCACCTACTTAGGTAGAGCCTAAGTAAGTAAAACAAAATTTCGTCAAAATTGGACTAGTAAATTATATAGCAGCTAAAATTAATTATTGTAAGAAGTTGACTATGACCAAATGATGAAAGAAAATTTTAGTACAAAATAAATTCATAAAAAGTTTTTGAAGCTAAATTAAATACCTAAGTAAATTGTAGGTTGGATTTCCGTAAGGAGCAGAGTTTAGTGAAATCTAAGTACATATTATGTATTACGAAACCACCGATTTTAATGAAATTTGGTATGGAGATAGTCTGTTTTTTGAGAAAGGACATATGATAGTTTTGATCGCGATACCCGACACCCGGCGGGGCCGCGCGTCAACGTTGGTTTTTAAAGGTCTTTCAAGTCAACGGTCAGCATATGCTGAAGGTATCAAACTTTATGTAAAGTTTTTTTGTAATTTTAATTTCTAATTAAAATTTTAATATCTAAGCTAAACCTAGGTACTTAGCCTCAGCTTATTCTGGGTGTAGGTGCTTAAAGTTGTTAATTAGTTATTATACTTACCTAAAAATAATAAGTTTTAAGTTCCTGGTAAACGCAAAGATTATTCCTACTGCGACTTCAGGAGTGGTCGGAATCCAAAAAAATAAATAGGTTTAAAAACACCCTTACTAGTAGTCAATTTAATTAATCATCAAATAAAAATATTTTCTACACCCCTAATTAGGCACTTACCTTTGATTGTCTAGATGGAGCATTCCCTCATTATGCCTATAAAAAAAATGAAGCATTCCGTCTTTGACGTTTGGCACTCATGGAGATGGATATTCTATCTTTAAGTTGAATGTAATGTTTTTTTTAAGACTGGTGTTGCCTAGTACTATTTTTTCCCCGTTTATGTGGGAAAAATTATACGAATTCAGGTAAAAGTACTGTTTATAATAAAGTAGGAATTATATCAATTATTTTTTTTATTCATATTATGAAGTTCTAAAACCTTTTTAATTATTAACATAAAAGCTCGTCTTAACGGATTGCTTTTAAAAGCGTTGTCGAAAAGTGGATGTGACAATCTCGAGGAAGACCTGATTATCTATAGATACATTTCCAAAAAAAAAAATACCATAATTAATACAGATATATTATCTATGCTTAAGATTTGTAGTAAGTAATTAAATGAAACACAGGACTAAATAAAATATAATATAAATGTATTTGATTGCAATACACTTAATACAATAGATTACATATAATATATTAGATAATATTTAAACTTACTTAATTCAATAATGTGGCAGAGTACCAAATTAAAATGATATTCTATTCTATTCTATTCTGGAAATAAAAAAACGTGTGGCACTCGGGGACATTTTTTATCAACTTAAGCAATTATAATTATTTATTTATTTATGCAGTATTTTTTTTTAAACTATTGCATAGCTTTTATCACGGGCTTTAAGTATTGAAAAGAAAGAAAAAAAAAATGTGTGGAACTCGGGGACTGTCGCACATAATCAACGTGATATAGGAATTTAATAAATGTATGTTATTCGCTAGGCATGCCCAACATCATTTCAATAAAAAATCTTGAATTGATGAAAATAATAATATATTTAAGTCCAATACAGGTTTCTGTCCAATTATACCTCCATAAGAAAAAATATGAAGGATATGACGCATTTTTTTATTCATTTTGAATGTAAGGCAATACTTTAATCCCGCCTTCGCCATTTTTAACAAGAATTGTGCGTGAAGCAATTTTTTAAGCTTTCTGTGACATGGAATCCAGTGATTCGTAAAACACAACCTCGTATTAGTTCGCAGTCGGTTAACATGGACACAATCAGTGTAGTGTCCATGTTAACCGACGTAGTGTGCAGTGACCTTGGTCACTGCACACTACATTGCTATAATATACTACATTGTTATAATATACTACATTGATTATGTATAAATAATTGATCATTTTGAGTTTTGAAACAAAAAAGTGTGGGTAGATTCATCGGCCTTACGGAGTCTTAACATCGCTGCGACAGTTCGCTTGTGACCACGGCCAGTGCACCCGGTCGAAAAGTCAAGCAATTTTAAGGTATTTACCTTAAAACGAGAATTAACGCACTTTATTTAAAGTGCGTTAATTCTCGTTTATTAAATTAAATCTTGTAACACGAAAGTTTAAGTATAACCTATATATTTCATATTGATTAAGTAATAAAAAAATACATACACCCATTTTTATGTTATGTTCCAAACTCCTCTACAAAGCTGGATACTCAGAAATATCAAGAATAGAACTTTATTTGACCAAAACCCTTAAAAGCGACCGTCGAATTCGGCAGTTATTGCAATTTCAAAGACGTAAACTTACTATTGATTAGTTGTTGTGCTAATAAAGTAGGTAGGTACTATAGATGTCAGTGGTTGAGTGAATGAACTCCTCAAAATTTAACTGCTCCGCATGTGGAAAAGTAATCACACTAATATTATAAAGGCGAAAGTTTGTGAGTATGTGAGTGTGTATGTTTGTTACTTCTTCACGTCTAAACGGCTGGAGGGATTTTAATAAAAATTTGTATGGAGTTAGCTGACACCCTGGATTAAAACATAGGCTAATAAACCGCGGGTAACACCGCGGGCTACAGCTAGTATTTCGTAAATGGAGATTAGAAGTTGACACTAAGCTATTGTAACTTATATAAATAACAAACCCACCCACTACACTATTGTAAAAGGGTTATTATTTCTCAAAGTTTGAGAAATAATAACTCTTTTACAATAAAATATTTCCTACCGATAACGCTGCAACACCAACGTGAAATGCCGTTAAATTCTCGCCTTGAACGTACTTGTACTATTTATTCTAAGGTATAACGTAGATCTAGCCACGACATATAGCGATAATTTGACAACGGCAATAACATTGCCGTTTGACGTTGGGCCATAACTCAAGTGGCGGTACATCAAAGAGATTAACGCGAGAATTGATGAGTTGAGGCGGCCACACACACCACGTATGTCAGTGAGCACCGTGACCAACCGTGGTCTGTGAGCGCGACGGGATCGCTCGTGTACCTATACAATTCGTTGGCTATAGAGTGGAGTGACAATACTTACAGGAATTGCGTTTCTCGAGCTGCGATACTGGATAAAGGAACACCCATCAAATACCTTTTATTTTATGGAACCCCAAGTTCATGCCCGGACTGGGGAGTGGGTTTACCAAATAACTAGTCATCATACTTCTCATTTCTTTTGGTAGGTAATCCTAGTAAAATGAGAACTGCCATAACTAGGTTATTCATGATCTTCATTCCGTATCCACGGCAAGCCCATGCGTAAAAACAAGTCATTATTTTAAATCAAACATTAAAAAAATACTGTTAGATTATCAAACTGATACCTAATATGTATAATAATTTACCTACTCTCCTAACTCATAAACTTATATGTAACAACTGTATAGGTGTATATTGCAAAAACATGCAATAGAATAAGATAGATATAAAAATAATAATAATAATTAAAATATATTTCAGTGATACATAAATGTTTTTAAAATTAAAACCTTAAAACGTTTATTTTCGCTAAAATTAGCACCTGAAAAAGGTACTATGTCTTCTATGTTCTTACTTTAAGACCAACTATTGTACCTACACGTAGTTGCAAATAAACTATTTGAATTTGCATTTTAAAATGCATCAAGGCGATTCCGCTTAAAAAAGTCCGCCGCGCATACTCATTGTTGCATTTCTAAGCGCAACTCTCCATTTACCATTATGACAAGATTTTAACAGTTCATGCGGAACTGTCAAAATCTTGTCATAATGGGCTTGCCGTGGACAAGGAAAAAGATAGCGAATAAGGACCCTGTGCACATTATCCAACGTGTTTTGTAGCTGTTCTTTCAATGCAGGCAATCATTTAAATTTAAAATATATAGGTATATTTCTTACGATTTACGATAACACTCGAATGAGTTGATGAATGAATATGTTGCATCGTTACTGCGTATAATTGTTATTTTTTAATCGTAAAGTTGTAGAGGAAAGTTCGTTTGAGCTTCACCCAACAAGGAAAATAGGAGCAGGTTTGCGCAATCAGAATGGTACTCGAGAGGATCGAGCTACTTCATACATGTACATAACAGAAGCTGAAAAAAACGTGTGGCAGCAACAGCTGGCCATGCCCTCCCCTGGAACCCGAGTGCTAAGTTCATACCAAATATTATCGCTAATTATATAATCTATACGTACGTTCGCTACAACTAAGTTAAGGCACAGATTAGGTAATTGTTAAGGTCAGATAAAATGTTGTTAATAACTTTAGATGGGTGGGTATAAAATTTAGAAAAGGAAAGGCCCTGTCTACATTTTTTCTAACTGGCCCAAAAAATTGGTCTGGTGCACCTAATTCACATGGGAGAAATAAGTGCACTGTTTGGTAGACTTAATTCACTCAGGTGAGTGAAGTGCACATAATGCTCCTCTTAAAACTGTGCGAGAGGGAGCGTAATACTATGACTTATTCTGTGGTGGCAAATAGGTATGTTTTTTAGGAAATGGTATCTGAGCTAGCAGAGGGTGCGAACTTTGACGACATTGCGCGATTAGGTACTAGGCAGGTTCGGTTCTGTGGGAAGGTGGGGGGGGGGGATATTAATAGGCCCGATAGACGACTTTACCGCCTGGTCGGCCCTAATGGGTTCCGTAACCAAAATCCCAAAAAACGGAACCCTTATAGTTTCGTCATGTCCGTCCGTCTGTCCGTCCGTCTGTCTGTCTGTGTCTTTGCCCGTATATCACAGGCAATTTACTCAAAATATCTGATAGTAGGTATATGGATGAAACTTAGAGTATCAGCGTGTCTTGTAGAAGCCGCTTCTCAGTTCAACAGTTAGATAACAAAATTAAATATAATTATAACAGTCGGTGATTTTTTTAAGCAAACGTCCCTATTACTGAGACTCCACTGTCATTACATTGACATTATGGTGTTCAAACAAACAAACCCTTCAGCTTTATAATATTAGTATATGTAGATGTGTAATTAGTATGAATAAATGGGAAAATTATACTCCTTAATATAATTAAGCGGTAATAAAAACAATATTCTATTCAAAATGGCCACATTTGGCCTTTAATCTGTCTGGCCACGAATTTATGGATTTACGCACTGTTTCCATGGGAAATTTCGCCACTGCTTGCTCCAGAGATTATCTAAGAGACTCAATGTCACCGTATCGCTTCGTGCAAGCCATGTCCTCTAAAACTGGATCATAATTTGTAGTCTAAAGGGTTGAGGTCTGGGCTAGATGAGGGCCAGTCTTATAAAGTCCGGAACGTTGGTTTCAAGCCAGGCTTGGGTAGTTCGTGCCTCGTGACCAGGTGCAGAGTCCTGATGGAAAGTCCACGGTACAATTTTGAAAAGTGTATTGCTGAGAGGTTTCACAACACGATCCAAGACTGTCTCTTGATACACTTTGGCTGAAGTTTTAACTCCTTTTTCACTAAAATTTAGCTTTGTGACGACTTGATATGACACGCTCCACCAAACCATCACTGACGCAGGATGATGACCACGCTGTACCTTTCCGACGACTTGAGCAGCTTCTTTAGAACCGTGAGCGTACACTTTATCATTTTGCTTATTGTAGTGCTTTTCAATCGTGATTTTTTTTTATAAGGGAAAAAGGATATTTCCGTGACCTTTACCGGTGTATCGCGACAGAAGGCGTTTTGATCGATCCACTCACTTTAGTTGTAAAGATTGATTTAGGGCATGTCCTGTATATAGACGATAAGCACCGAGCTTAAGGTCTCGTTTTATAATACGCGGCAGAGTCCTAGCGGGAATCTTCATTTCTCGTAATAAGATTTTTTGCTTCCTAATGGGATTTCGACGAATTCTGACTTTAACAGCATTAACAGCCTTTGTACACAGGAAGTGTTGTTGTATCTGTTGATAGCACGATATACGAACATAAGGCTGATACCAAGCTTTTGAAGTGTCTGGGATATGACCGACGGCTCCTTACCCACTTTGTGCAAGGCGATCACCGCAATTCTATTTTCTTTATCCAATCCATATTGTAATTTGATGTTGAACACGAAAAAATATGTAAAATGGCGCGAAATCAAAAGAAGTTTTAGAAATAATAAACGCGTTCCGGCCGTTATAGTCGGACTAGTTATAAGTAAATAACAGATTTATCATACACTTACATGAAAAAAAATATTTAAAATAGATACATGTTAATCATGTCTAGAGAAAATGTTCTTTTGTCCTTTTTTTGAAGACGTTAAGAGATAGACTGATTACACGTGTAAGGAGTGAGGAAAAGAATTCCATAGCCGTACCGGTTTCATGGTGAGAGAGCTGTCGTAACAGCTGGAGCTGCGAGCGGAAGTGCACAGTAATACAGAGAAAGAACACACCTGGGAACGAGGAATTTGAAGCGACCTCGTAAATGGGAAGAATTAGGATTGTGAAGAACAGTAAAAGGAAGAATAGGAATGTAGGAGTTACGACGCTGCCGAGTTGGTAGCCACATCAGATTTTTCCGAAATTCGGAGACATGGACGTATTTATGTAATCCGAAAATGAAGCCGATACACTAATTTTGCAGACGTTCGAGCTTGTCAACGAGTTCCTCCTTGGCATCAAGAAAACAAACATCGGCATAGTCTGTTTGTGGGAGTAGAAGCGATTGAGCAAGAGTAACTTTAGTTTGAAACGGTAAGCACTTCTGAAAACGTTTGAGATATTAAAATGAGACAAACATTTTCCTACTTATAACCGCAATGTGGACATCAAATGAAAAAATTGAGTCTATATAGGCTTTAAGATTTTAACACTCTTAGTGAAAGGGATATTGACTCTTTCAGAGGGCTCTTTCAGAATTTCTACCATCAATAACTACGGCTTGAGACTTAGCTGTGACTAAAAGTCCAAAATTTTTAGCCCACAAACTTATTTCTTTGAGGTTATTATTAATGTTTGTTACAGCACCAGCTATATCATAAGCTTTAAAGTGTCGATACAGTTGCAGGTCGCCTGCAGGCGTCACCACCACAATCACCATCTCTATGCATAGAGATGGTGATTTGAAGATATGACCTTTGTAATAGAACTTATAAAAATTGAGAGGAGTAGAGGAGAGAGAACGCCACCTTGGGGTACGCCAGCGGTCAAATATCGCTATTCAGAAAAGAGATCTTCACAGCGAACATTTTGCAAGCGACCCTGAAGATACAAATTAAACAACGAAATTTAAAAAAAAAAGTTGCTGTACAAACTATTTGTTTCAAACAGTTCAAATTATTTTTAATAACTATTTAAAAACGCATAGGATTTATTTGTTATGTTATACGTTACATCTAGAAATGCTATCTTATCGATCTAAAGGACCTTAGTCCGTCAAATGGCTGCTAACAGGAGGTGGTCGCGCAACAGGCGAAGCGACCCTATATTAGGTACGGCTTGCGATTTGATTAGGTAGGTGCCTACTTTATATGTTTGTCACAATTCACCTGATACAATGGAGCTGATAGTTAAGTATCAGTTGAACTCTCTGAACTCTATAGTAGGTACATACCTACTAGTACGAAAAATGAAATGAAAGTCTTGTTGCTGTCGGCAGTAGCTTGTCCAGTGTACTATTATCACAGTCTAATAAAACTTCTAGATAGGTACCTTAACTTCCGCCGCTTTTTATCGGCAATTATTGCTACTTCAAAGACGTAAACTTACTGTTGGTTTTATGCTGTGCTATCATAGTAGGTATTATAGATGTTAGTGGTTGAGTGGTCGCATCAGGAAAAACAAAACGCAATTTTGCCTAAAGAACCGAACTTGCCCCGCATAGGGAAAAGCAATACGAAATATTGCTTTTCCGATGCGAGGCAGTTAATTTTTGAGGAGTTCAACCACTCAACCTCTGACATCTATACCTAGTACATTCGTAATTAGAGATGAGAAGTTGACATTAAGCTATTGTAACATAATTAAATAACAAATCAATCCACTAAGCATTTAAAAATAATAACATTGTCGTTTGACGTTAGGCGATAACTCAAGTGGACATCGAAGAGATTATCGCGAGAATTGATGTGATATAGCGGCCACACACATTACGTATGTCAGTGTGCACCAGTGTGCACCGCAAAGAATAAAGCACCGTGAGTGAGCGCGACAGGATCGCACGCACAGAGTACATTTTTATATATAAAGGAAATCGCACGTGTTTGTCTTCGTTAGCTATCGAGTGGAGTATCAAGACAGGAATTTCGTTTCTCGAGATTCTGCAAATAGAGATATAGTTTTGGGATTATTACCATAAAGCAACTATTGAAGACATTACAAAGAAGTAGAAAATGGGTTATTTATTAGAGAACCAAAACAAATTCAACGAACATTAGTATTTGTAACTTTCGCATCTCTATTTTTTTTACTATAAAATATAGCTTAAGTTACACCCCGATAATGTAACTTTATAATGGTAAAAGATTTTTAAAATCCAGTAGTTTCGGAGCCTATTCAATGCAAACAAACAATCAAATCTTTCCTCTTTTTAATATTATTATAGTATAGATATATATTTGTCATCAGTTCATCACCTTTTAAAATCCTTTATAATAGGTATACCCCAGTCGATAGGCATGAAGATTTTATAAACATAAGTAGGTACCTACCTACTTAAAGTATTTTTTTTTATTACTCTCCCAAATAAGACGAACAACGACACCTGGCTAAATCCCACATCAAAGCATTTAGGTTCTAGGACGTGCCAAAGAAATAACATACAAACATACATACGCACGTAATACTCAAAACATGTAACCCTCCTTGCGCAGTCGGGTAAAATATTCGCCAAGAGAAGTTTCTGCAAGGTTCGGTAGACCTACCTAGTTATCAAATATCAATCTTTATTTGTGGAATAAGCGTTCATCAATTGCATTATCTATTTTAATAAATAAAGATATTATGTAAGTAAGCATTTCATCTCAGCCAACATACACCTAACGCGCATACGCGTTCCACACAGGAGCAAACGCGTTCCACGTTGTATCACGTGTCTTGTTGTGCCGCTTAGGAGTTCTTCTAGTTACTAACAACGATTAGTCGATTTTACAAAGTATTAATGTTACTGATATTCTGGTTTAGCTAAGTTTATTCCATGAATGTTAGTATTTTGATGGTTTAAAATTAAAATATAACTATTTGCATTGCTCACTATTTGTAATGTTCCGTACACAAAATGGCAAAACGGAACCCATTGTTTTGTCATGTCCATCCGACTGTCTGTCCGCCCGTCCGTCCGTACAACACCGGCATTTTACTCAAAAACTACACAATGTTTATGAATTAAAATTTGGAGCGTAGGTATGTGTCTTGTATATGCCGCTATTTAGTTTTTTTTTTTATTATGTAAATGGATTATGTGGATGAATTTGCATGAATACACATATTACTTACGCCGACAAAGTGAAAGGATAAAATCTTCATCATCTCTCTATATGTAAAGTGGGTCGGTCTCTAGATGTAAGGTGTTTTTTTTTGTAACCTACCCCATTGTGTGGGCTATCAGTAGATAGGTCTTTTAAAAACGTTTAGGGCTTGTGATAACCATTTTTAGAGTTAAGGATCCGTCTGTGAAGTACTAAGCTTTAAAGCACATTAGAGTGAAGAGTGAAGTGCGCTCCCCCCCCCTCCCGCCAGCGAAAAGGTTCATGTTGGGTACACGGTAATTACATAGTATAAATAGTGACATTAAAAGGAAAACTATCACAGCTAAGTAGGCTTTACAAGTTTACGAGTAACAACTGATCAAATGAGAGCTAACAAAAATTTTGTACAAATTTCAATGTAAATTATTATTATGTAGGTATAGAACGTTGTAAGCCGCATTATATGGATTAGGGGGGGGGGGGACTACGAAACCCTACACTGTGCGTGGCCGGGGACATACACTTCCCCGCTTTTTATTCTCTAAATTAGCATTGTTACATGCAACCAGAAGATAATCATCATTGACATATGGACCTGGACTACGCCATAACAAAATAGACCACTCTCTAAAAAGAGAACGCTACTTTGTAGACAATACCTGTCAAAGATATAGGGCCGCACGAGTTTTTCTCTCTTTCACGCTTTGCAGGCATTGACGTATTGACCTGGACCGCGCCATCCCTTTCAATTAAAAAGTCAATAATGACTGCACAGCGTGAAAAAGAGAAAAAACTCGTGCAGCCCTGTCTCTTTGCCAGGTATTGTCCATAAAGCAGTGTTGTCTCTTTCTAGAGAGTGGTCAATTTTGTGAGGCTATAGCGCAGTCTAGGTCTATACGTCAATGTTTGCAGCAAATAATTACTTTTTTATTGATCGGAATGGCGCGGTCCAGGTCTATACGTCAATGTTAATCTTACAATTTCAGTTGTAAACTACTAAGTTTTAGTCGATTCCCAAATTAAGACACTATTTTTATTTTTTAGTGCTTGATGCTACTGAGAATATCAGTGAAATAAATTGTGGAGAAAGTAATATCATTATCTATAATTTATTTTACACATCTCAAATGTGGGAACACTAGCGGCCCGCCACGTTTCGCCAGTCTTGTTAGTTGTTCACTCATCAGTAATTTTTAGCTTGATATCGCTTCACCAGAGTAACGGAAAGGAAAAATATTAAAAATGAGTGCTCCAGCACCGACGCCTGCTTACAAAATCGGTATAGTGAAGCAGGTAATACATTAATTATGTTTTTTTTGTTATTTCTCATAAACACCAAGGTAGGGTGCCTCGTGCTGATCTCGTTTAATTTGCCCCGTTGGCACCACACTGTCCTCACGTTAAGTTTTACCGGTAATCCATTAGTACCCGGTTTTTCTCTTTTCAATGGTATAATAATGTTTTGGTGAATCCAAAACCATAACATTCCAATTTTGTGCCAGCTGGTAAGTCGGGTTAGAAGAATCGAAGATGGACAACTGTATTTAGAATACTATTGTAAGCGTTTTTATTTGTTTATTTTGCATTTATTATGTGCAGGTGCTGTCGGGAGACACGATTGTCATAAGAAGGCAGCCCCAAGGCGGTCCTCCTCCCGAGAAAGTGATCGCATTATCGGGGATCACGGCGCCAAAACTAGCGCGTCAGAGAACTGCCAACAAGTGCGTATCACATCCAACCTTATTTTACTTTTTGCCTCCAACTGTATACCAAATATAGCTGCTGCACTAAATATCACACTAATTTTATTTCATTCAAACTTCAATATGTTGGCGTTATTATCGACAATTGCTTGCTTATAAAACATAATGTAAAATTCAATTTTTGTGTGCTTGGGAGGAAAATTCGTTTTTCTAATCAACAGACAAATTAAACATTAATTGATTTAAAAACAAGAGAAACCCGAAAGAGTCTATTATTGTCATACTTTCGTTTTTTAATTGTATGACTTTAATGACAAAAAAATGTACATACTAATATAACCAATAAGGGATCAATGAAATCCTTATTGCCAGTGAAGTGAAAGTAGATTGAAAGCACTCATTTTCATGTGTTATGCAGTGAGCTATAGCTATTGCGAATTTATGTAACCTTGTTATATTTTTTGTCAGTCACATTATTTTTATTCAAGCCATCACACATAATATTAAAAAAAAATGCCAAAATAAATTGATTTGATCCAAACATACAATTGATAAAACCATTTATTGCATTCATCCAACATTAAAATTTCATCAAACATCTTTGGTTTAAAAATATATTGGGAACATCAACTTCCTTCCATATGTTAATATTTATTAACATAAACACGCCCCTTACCATGAAGCCTTTGTTAGAATTCAACAACTGTAAATAAGATCTTTTGATAACAATGTCACTATGATATAATAAATATAAACTGGGAGATACCTGAATATTACCAAAGTACTTGTGACAGATTTCATTTTACTTATATGTGTCATGTGTGTGTGCATCTTTCAACTTTTGAAATGTTAAAATGTTCTGTTTCATGCAAGACTGAGAATATATTCTTACTCAGTGTGAGTAAATCTTTCATTTAATGAAATATTAAAATGTATGATCATTCAATCAATGCAGAAACAATGATTGTTGGACCATACAATTGATGTTGCATGTTGTTTAATATCTAATGGCTGATGTTGTCTGTACTGTGTACAGAATTGGCATTAATTATGATAATGTGTACAAATCCATCTTATCACTGTCATACATTAGCAGAATTCATTTTTATTTGAAACTTAATCATGGTAATTTTAATATCACACTAGTTGAGCACCCATCATTGGCAACATGGACTGATGCTTATACCTTCATTGTTACAATACAAATTATATCATACCTTGTGAATATTACCATGATTGAGTACCAATTCACTTCTAGTTTATAAATACATTAAAGTCTAATGAATATGACAAAATTTTAAACAGCCATTAGATTCACTATTGTTTTAAATGTAAAATACCCTTACTCATGTGGACATTGGTATCCACATACCTATCTGATAAATCTGATATACTCTATGATATAATTAAACTGTGAACTAAATTCTGTCCAAGTCCATCTTGTAGTTACAGTGTCCGTTTCATATAGTATAGCCATTTCTTCTGTGCTCATACCCAATCTCATATTTACATACTGAGTAATATATTTGGTTAATCATTTACCTATGAATAAAATTAACAAGTAATTAGATATTACAATTTTAAAAGATAATATTAATCTGCTTGATAATTTTAGATCACTGCAAAACATTTTCTCTTTATCATTAAAGATAGTAAAAAATTATAAATATTATTAATTTGCCGTTGCCAATAACCCATAGGCCAGATAAGTTGCAGTGTTTATATAACCCTGATACAATGCAAAGCGAAATGTTCAAATAATGATATGCCTTGCACTCCTGACACTCAACCATTATAAAGCAAATTTGTAAATGATGCTTTAATCATATATTATACTTACAAATAAATGTGTTTTATACAGTGATATTGAAACAAAAGATGAGCCATATGCATGGGAGGCTCGTGAGTTCCTCAGGAAGATGGTAGGGCGGGAAGTTATTTTCACTGCTGACAAACCTGCTAACTCTGCGACCAGAGAGTATGGCAGTGTATGGGCTGGTAAAGATCCAACTAAAGATGAGAATTTAACTGAGGCACTGCTTGCTGAAGGCCTTGCCAAGGTCAGGGATGGTGGACGGAACATACCAATTCTCAAAAGATTTGTTGAGATTGAAGATGTAGCTAAATCTCAAGGGAAAGGAATTTGGGGAACAGATCTTCAGGTAAAACATTTTATTTGATTTACATAGGATGACTGACCATCCACCATAGGCTGTTGTTATAGCCATGCCACCTTATATTGTGAATATCATATCAAAACTATAAAATATTCAGCCTTGTGACTATTACTTACATGTTTATTTTTAAGTTCCCCAATCAATAGACAGTATTGATTGTTTTAAATTTAGAAACGGTGACACAGTTCTTGTAGTTAGTAACAGAATACTGCTGTTCTATAAGTGTAGAACATTAAATATTCAAGTTATACTGTTTTATTTCTATGTTCTGCATTTAACTAACTTCGCTGCATAACCTGTTTTTATGTACTTCAATAATGATATATATGTTAAACAGGAACATGTTCGAGACATCAAATGGAGTGTTGAGAACCCTAAGCAATTTGTCAACAAGTTCAATGGCCAGCCAATAAAAGCAATCATTGAGTATGTGCGCGATGGGTCCACAGTTAGACTGTGCCTGTTGCCAGACTTCACTCAGATCACTCTGATGCTTTCTGGAATTAGGGTGAGTATTATAACATTGGCTGTATACATAGTTCATTCCTTTTTATTTTTTATTAAAAATATGCTTCTTTTAAATATATATGTATTGTTTTTACAATACTAATTATGTTAAGCATATATTATTAAGATACTTAGGAAGATTATTATTTAATTCTTTATTTCTCATGCCATAACCTCTATTTTCCCTTCGATGTATGATCCCTTCGGGGAAAAGTCTTTCCATTTTTTTTTTCATTCTGCAATGTTTATTATTCATGCAATCTGTATGGTGTTGTCTATACCATCTTCTTCCATTGCTTTCCACATTCCTTTTTACCCTGTGATCCTGGCCATTTTGTTGTCAGTAGAATTTGCTTTGTGTATTTATATTAGACTAGCTGCAACTTCATCTGCATAAATTTTCCCTGCTGCAACATTTTTCATTCCTGCTCTACTCCTATTAGCCGTAGCGTGATGTTATATGGCCTATATGCCTTCCTCGATAAATGGGCTATACAACAGTAAAATAAATTTTCAATTCTTACCAGTAATTTCTTAATCATCTTATGTATAAGATAAGCTGATTGTTTAGCAAATGTTTAGCTGCAGCATCTGCTAGTTTTGTTTTCTTTCAGATGTCTGTATGTCTTGCTTTTTGTATTCCTCAATTTCTAGAGCTTTCTTTCTATAGCATGCTGACATGGCGGATTTTCTTTTTAATCCTTTCGGTATATACCCATTTGTTTTTTCTGTATGTTAGGAAAATATGACAATAAGGATTAGATTAGGTCTAAGTATGAAGATATTTATAAATAATTTATTTGCACCACAGTGCCCAGCAGTGAGACAAGATGGCGATAGCGAACCTTTCGCAGAGGAGGCACGTTTCTTCCTCGAATCTAAACTGCTACAAAAGGATGTACAGGTTATCCTAGAGTCGGTGAATAACAACAACTTTGTCGGCACTATTTTGCACCCACAAGGAAACATAGCTGAGGCTCTCTTGCGACAAGGCTTTGCAAGATGTGTCGACTGGTCACTTGCTGTCATGAAGTCGGGTAAGTCCTTTACTCGTTTGTTTCAAATTAAATAGTCAATTTGGTTTATAGGAGACACAATATAAACGCAAATGGTACTACCATATTTTCTTTTCTGTAACTGCTCCAGGATCTACACATATTCTTAAAAGCTGCTGCAGCGAGAATGTCAAGGTTAGGGGTAGTAACTAGAATTTCTAGGTTATGGAGTGAATATAGATTGGGGACAGAAAAGATGAAAAGAAAATGTCTTTTTTGGTATGGACACGTAATGTATGAAAGTTGTTGTATGTTGCAAAAAAAGTGATGAATATGAATTAGTGGTTGTAGAGGGACAGAAGAAGAGAGAGAGTTTAAAAGATAATACGCATATTGCACAACTAGAACCAAATGAATTTCATTTCATATATAAAATGGAAGTGAGTAATTTGTTAAAAAGCCTGGGATTAGGATAGGCAGATGATGATGAATTAACCATTTAATAAATTAGATATGACTGTCAATAACATTACATAGTACCAAATAAAGATATTTGGCAAGTAATAGTGTGAGGCCATGCCAAATATCATTGTGCCAGTAGTGAACTTAGATATATTACTTTACTATGAGGATTAACGGGAACATGCATTATTCCCCATTAGATTGCTTGACATTTACAATCAGGTTCCACTGGCCTTGGTTACAAGTGGACTGAACGAAGTGTCCACTTATGATACTGATGTATTGCCCAAAATCTTACACCCTTATTCATGACTAGCTATAACATGGATGGCTGGTAATCGCGATAAAAACTGTCCTATGTCCTTTCCCTGGGGTTCCTCCTCAAGCTCCACCAGGGTGGTGCACGAGGAATTATATGTCCTCGGCTCCAGCTACTGTACAAGTACTGTTAAGTAAGAAAAACATTCTATCTATTTTTTGCGTAGAAGATGAATGTCGCAAAAATAAATGGATCAGATACCAAAACTTCAGATGGCAGCTGTCAACACAATCTGAAAATAAAAAATATTCAATAATTATCGCCTCTAAGTGAATTCAGAGGTCTAAACGGTCAAAAATGCATGTTGTTTATAAAATTGTGGTAGAATTGTAGAATAGACCCACAATTGTGGTAGAAGTGTGCAACAATATCATCAGTTGGAGCATGAGGACGTTAATAGCCTTTCCCTTGATTCGAAACTCGGCCATACCAAAATTAGTCTCAATTGGTTTAGTGGTTTAAGTGTAAAAACGTATAATATTAATTTAGTCTGTTATTCATTTTATTTTCAAAATAGAATAGAAGACAACATTCTCTAGTCAAAATGCTGTTGTCTCTAGTCCCATGTCAAAATACATTGAATCATTTTTGTAAAACATTCTATCCCGTGGGAACCTTGCATGTGCCATCCAGACTATAATACATCTTTGTGTCAATTTTCATACAGATTCGTTCAGCTGTGTAGGCGTGTTAAAAACAAACGTCTATTCATCCATTTCACATTTATAATATTAGTACAGCTTACTACCTTCCTGGTTACCTTACCAGTACATTATGTTTAAGATTTTAAATCATTTTACATAATAAAGGGCAGAGTAAATGTGTCATGATTCATGGCTGATTGACTGTGAGAAGGTGCAGATGGATAAATAAGGTTTTTAGACACAACCAAAATGCATTTGGGTTGGTCCCGCACTAGAACTACATTTTATGCACATCTAACTACATAGTTTCAACGGGATAATTTCAGGAATTACTGGTTCGCATTATATTTTCGTAAACTTTCGCGATTTGTACGCATTATAGAATTTTATAAGCTACTGGTCTTAATCGCGTAAATATTTTACTACTGGTTTGAATTGAAAAAATATTTTTGTGTTGGATAGCCCATTTATCGAGGAAGGGTATGGGCTATATAATATCACGCTACGACCAATTGGAGCGGAGCAGCAAAGAAAAAAGGTGCATAAACGGGAAAAATTGACGCATACGAAGTAATAGTTATAATTCAGACTATATGTCAGTGATTTCTAGATATTTGAAGTCCACTACTGCTCTAGAGCATGTTTTTAAATAGTGTAATAATACAACATATTTGTGCAAAAAAACGTAAAAAAAAAACTAATAAACAATATAAAGCGCCTTTCTATAGTATCAGATATGTAGTCGAGATGTCTCCAGTTCGAATTACACTACCTGTGAACCCACTACAAACAGAAGCAATTTCAAAATATATATAAACATACTTTTAAGAATAGAAGTAGCTGTAGTTAATTCCAAATATGTATTTGATGATAGTCTTCTTTCTATTAAATTTTTATTGATACTATAAATCGACTTAATCAAAGAACAGCTTTATATTTGCAACATCTTTACTTTACGGATGAGTGCACCAGAGTGGCCTAGCAGTAGCCTTCCTCGATAAATGGGCTATCCAACACTAAAATAATTTTTCCATTTGAACCAGTAGTTTCTGATATTATCGCGTTCAAACTAACAAACTCTTCAGCTTTATAATATTAGTATAGATAATCAATAATACGTTAGGTTAATGTTCTTTACTCAGTGTTGTAAAAACATAAATATGATTTCATTTTTATCACCTTATTTTAAAAATATAAATATGAATAAATTAAACGACTAGTCAGACAAGGTCAATATGAGGGAAGTTCGTCTTAAAGCGATCTTACAGTTTATTACTTTTGTTATGCAAATGTTGACATGGGTTTTGCAGACACTCATAAATTTACATATAATTTAGGTGCCGCTCAGTTAAGAGCTGCAGAAAGGGCTGCAAAAGATGCAAAGCTACGTATTTGGACCAACTACACGAGCAATGCTCCAATAATTGCTGCTAAAGACAAGGAATTCACTGCGACAGTCATGGAGGTCGTCAACGGTGACGCACTTGTTGTGAAGATGCCCAACAACGCTCATAAGAAAATATTCTTAGCCAGTATTAGGCCACCGCGTGAAAAGTAAGTCATAAGTAATTCTTTCTGTCAGGTGTCCTTGTTCAAACTGGCAAGAAAATTAAGACAAGATAAATTTTCAAAATAATAAAATATATATGGATGATACAAGATCAGCGGCTACACCCGTGTAAATGGTGTACAGTGGCTACACTTGTTTTTAGGTTACTTTAGGAAACAAAATAAGTATCCATAACATAGTAATATAATATATCAATAATATAAAAAAAAAAACAGATGAGGGATCATGACCATTCATACATGATCACTTGAGTTCAAATTATTGCTTTTAAACTCGCTATTTTTACACATATGACATACATTGTTTTAATTATTTAGACTTGTAGGTAAGCATGCGGATGTCTTTATAACGTATTATGTTTCTGCAGGAACAGTCCAGATGAAGAAGGCAAGAACTCGCCAAGGCCTAAGGGCTTCAAACCCTTGTACGACATTCCGTGGATGTACGAGGCGCGTGAATCACTCAGGAAAAAACTGGTTGGCAAGAAAGTTAACGTGACTGTGGATTACATCCAACCTGCTAAAGACAACTTCCCTGAAAAGAGTTGCTGCACAGTTATAGCTGGAGGAGCGTAAGTAGTGCATTTTAACCGGCTTGTAAATTGATTGACGTTACTTAAAAATATATATTTTAAACATTGTTTTTTTATTATTTAGAAATGTAGCTGAATCACTAGTTGCCAAGGGCTACGCAACTGTCGTCAGATACAGAAATGACAACGACCAGAGAAGTTCGCACTATGACAAACTTTTGGAAGCTGAACTGAAGGCACAGAAAGCTGGAATCGGTGTCCACGCCAAAAAAGACATACCCACTCATCGCATCCAAGACACCAGCGGCGACTCTGCTAAGGCAAAGAAGTTCTTCCCATTCCTGAAGAGAGCTCAAAAGACTGAAGCGACAGTTGAGTTTGTCGCCAGTGGGTCG
Source organism: Herminia tarsipennalis (assembly GCA_945859575.2). NCBI lineage: Eukaryota > Metazoa > Arthropoda > Insecta > Lepidoptera > Erebidae > Herminia > Herminia tarsipennalis. Next base: position 25,202,869 of record OX243831.2, on the reverse strand, counting down.
CGAATGAGGATATATATTCCCAAGGAATCTGTGTTGGTGACGTTCTTGCTCGCCGGCATTAACTGTCCAAGGGGAGCGCGCCCGGCTATCGGCGGCGGTGGCATGCAAGAAGCAGAACCTTTCGGCGAAGAAGCTCTGTACTTCACCAAGGAGAAATGTCTGCAAAGAGACGTCGTCGTGACTATTGAGGAAATGGACAAAGCTGGCAACTTTATCGGCTGGTTGTGGATTGAAAATGAAAACTTGTCTGTTGCTCTTGTGGAACATGGACTCGCTTCGATGCATCACACCGCTGAAACCTCTGAGTTCGCGCGAGTTATTAAAAACGCAGAAGAAAATGCGATCAAGAATCGTATTGGCATATGGAGAGATTATGTTGAAGTAGAAAAAGAAACTGAGAAGGAACGAAATGCACCCATCCAAGATCGTACTGTGAAATACGAAAAGGTAGTCGTCACTGAAATCACGCCGGAGGGTAACTTCTATGTCCAGAACGTTGATTTGGGAAGCAAATTAGAGAGCTTGATGGAAAAAATTCATCAGGAGTTCAAAAACAATGCACCTCTGCCTGGTTCTTATATCCCCAGGCGAGGAAATATTTGCGCAGCAAGATTTACAATGGATGACCAATGGTATAGAGCCAAGGTCGAGAAGATTACTGAAGATAAAATGGCCCATGTCTTCTATATTGATTATGGAAACCGTGAGGTATGTTTACTTGTGTCTTGTCTTGTAACTTTATTTATATTAATTAATAAAGATAACTAGCAATGTGGCATTGTAGGTCCTACATTACTAACAATCCTGTTAACCCCTCCAGCTAAACTCAATAGCTTGTGTTAGAGTGATTCGAATCCGCGACCTCATGATTGCGAGTTCGATGTCTTAGCCATTAGGCTACTGCCGCTTTTGTCATGGCTGTATTTTGAATTATAATTTATTTAATGTATTTTTTAGGCGTTGAGCATCATGCGATTGGCTGCCCTGCCTGCTGGTTCCGAGATTGAGCCGCCCTACTCCACCGAGTATACGCTTTGCTGCGTGAAGTTTCCCGTGGACCCCGACGACAGATCCGAGGCGGTAGCTGCATTCTCCGCAGACGCGCTCAACAGGAAGCTGCTCCTTAATGTTGAGTCTCGTGGATCACCATCTGCTGTCACGCTGGTAGATCCTAACACCAATGCTGATGTTGCCAAGGTATGATAATAAACTTACCTAAGGCTTTCAATTGAAAGCTAGAATATAAACATACCAAACATAAATGAATAATGAAATCTTTAAAATAATATATCGCCCCCGTGGATTATGTTCCGATTATAAAAAGTCTAAAGGAAATTTATCCAATATCTTCGGACATTGCCTCTTACATCCAAGCTCACAAACTTAACCTTTTTTAATCTATACTAATATTATAGCTGAAGAGTTTGTTTGTTTGAACGCGGTAATCTCAGGAACTACTGATCCGAATTGAACAATTTTTTCACTGTTGGATAGCCTATTTATCGAGGAACGCTATAGCTGTATAACATCACGCTACGACCTATTGGTCGGAGGAGCGGAGCAGCAATGAGAAATGTTGCAAAAACTAGGAAATATTACGCATACGAAGTTGCGCGGGACAACTAGTATTAGTATATACCTGCTGTGCCCGCGATTTCGTCCGCGTGAAGTTGCAGTGGTGCTATCTTTCTATAGACGTTAGCGTAATGATAAAATAGTAATAGAGATGATAAAGTAGTCTAAGTTACTCCTCACATCCTCAGATATCTGACAGTGAAATCCCGTCAAAATCGGTTAACCGTTTCGGAGATTAGCCGGAACCAACATACAGACAGACAGTTTTTTTATAAGTACAATATATACTTTCATAATAGTAAAAAAGTATTAAATACCCGGGCCAAGCCGGGACGGGTAGCCGTCCCCGCTTGGCCCGGGTGCCATTTTCCGTGCGATATTTAAATTGATTTTTTATAGAAATCTTGTAACAGGCTGGACTAAACTGGAGAGAAGGTACCCCAAATACTTGAGTTAGCCAATTTTGCTGAAAGCAAATATTGTTTTATTTTTTTAAATAAAAATAATTGCATTTAAAGATTTTCTGAAAGTCACTTGACAGAGCAGGGAATTGAACCAACTAAATGTAGAAAGTTAGCGTAGTTTTTCAACAGTAGGTACCGTATTATACATATAGTACAGTGTTGTAGACAGAAAAATTAACAGTAAATATAATTTTTCTATCTACAATTTAAATAAATTAATTTAATGTCATCTAACTTTTATGCGAACCACAATACAAATAATTAAATCTTTTCATAAATATATTGCATATTACTTTGCTATTGCATATTAAAAAGCGCATATTGATCTATTTGACTATTTTCAACAGTTAGTGTTGCTGCTTCGTCTTCGTCTTCGATTTTATTACCCATACTAGCTGTGCCCCGCAATGTTACCTGCGGTTTATTAGCCTATGTGTTAATCCAGGGTGTCAGCTAACTCCATACCAAATTTTATTAAAATCGCCCCAGCCGTTTAGACGTGAAGAAGCAAACACAAAACACAACAAACATACACACTCACATACTCACAAACTTTTGCCTTTATAATATTACTGTGACTGTGATATATTAGTGTGATTTTCAAGATATATTTTTATCAACATTGTTTGTCTGTTTGTTTTTACAATCAAAATAATTTTACCACCTCCGCATGTGTTCCAATATGACTTATGTCAAGAAAAAAAATTAGGTTGTTTTTTTTCCTTAATGAAATTTTAAAAGTTACGTAAATCGAATAGTGCTTAATTGATTTACGTAACTTTTTTAAAATTATAATACCTAACAAGACATGACAACTGGATCGGACAGGGATTAAATATACTTAAATTAAATTTTCACTAACACGTGTATTGTTGTATATGTAGAACCTGATCAGGGAGGGTCTGGTGTTGATGGAGGGGGTGCGCGACCACCGGCTGGCGGCGCTGGTGGGCGAGTACCGACAGGCGCAGGAGCACGCCAAGAGCTCGCGCCTGAACCTGTGGCGGCATGGTGATATCACCGACGACGACGCGGTGGAGTTCGGTGCGCGCCGCTAGCGGGACGCCACGGCCTCGCCCTCGCATACGCTGCATTGTGCCACCTGCACACACCTACACATACAAAACACTATCTACAAAGTCATCTACGAGTTTCTGTGAACGCATATATACGTAAAACAAATTTCCGTTAATGATCCATCAACTTTTAGAAATTGTGAGCGTAACTATGGGCTATATATTACAAATAATGACGATAATCTGTTAATTAGATGTGATGGCGGGCGGTCGTTTCGGGCCGAGAGCGCCGAGTGTTGATCGCGTATGCTTCTCGACGCTGCGCTAGACATTATATTCATGATATTGTGTGCCGTATAAATTCGTATCTCTGCAAATATAATATTATAATAATTGTCAGTTTTAACAATATATAATAAATTACACATAATGTAATAATTTTTATATTTTACGTTATGACAAAATAACTATAACAATTATAACATTACTTAAATAATTATGAATGTTCAGTAGTCTTGTCGTACATGCAATGAATTGAGTTATTCTGAATCTTTCATGTTTTTAACATTGTGTCTGATTAGCCTTAGTTTTATGTAATAGTTGCCTAGTTGTTATCTATTTAGTAAAGAACTATATTTCCTACTGTTACTTTTTATCTCATTCTCTGAGATATATCTTCGTTTCTAAAAAGCTTAGACAAGTAAGTTCTATGTAATTCAACAACAAACAAACTAATCCTTACAATATAGAATTACGTATCTAGATTCAGAAATGCGCTATGGTTTGCTTGGCGACTCGACTTATGATGACTGAACTTTAATGACTATAGATGACATATGATAGATGCAAATCGTTGAATTATTTACATTTTTTACATTTTGTATATCTGAAATTAATTATCATTTTATTTCGTTGTTATTATCATTTTTATTAATTGTCATTATTTCTTTCATTAGTTAGTAGTTTTCTGATGATTTTACCATTGTTATATTATTCCATGTCCTCTGTTTTTATTTGTTTCAATTTTACAATTGAGTAGTGTCGGTCTGCGCATTTACGTCGTATGACTATGTTTTAATGATAATGATATTCATCAAAAGATAGCAAGTGAGGTGTTAAAATGCATGTTCGAAAATGAACTTTTTATATCTTTATTTAATAGACAATTGTACGAGTGTTCTTTCGATTTTGATAAACTTTAAGCTTCGTATTTCGTGCTTATAAATTTATAGGATATAATTTTTACATACATTAATTAGGGTACCATACGGTGCGTGGATTGTTAAATGAACTTCGTATATTAAAATAAATATTTTAGGATATTATTGTTGTTTTTGTATTCCTTGCGAGGATTGTTTTCCGTCGTTTTTTAAGTGGGCGGGAATGATCAAATATATTTTGCAATTAGGTTTATCGCAACCTAACTTTTATCTCATTATTTAGTTATCATGAAAGCAAATTTCATGATTTTTCACTATTGCTTAGTTTCTAATTGGTCATTTACGCCTGCTTACATTATATAAGATACTTCTACACGTTCTGACTCTGGTCTCCAGTCAGTACAGTACATAGACAACGGTTACGGTCCTAGTACTAAGTGGAGCCAATTAAATTTATTATTATAGTAATAGGTAAATATGTGTTGTATATGTACTCATAACTATAAAAAAAAACAACACGGCTAGTCTACATCTCTAAAACGGTTTGTTGCAGTCCACAATTTGACGATAGTTTATAAATTCGCGAGAAATATAACAAACTGACGATGTTCTTAATCATACGGTGACATATAGACTAACTGTATGGAAATTCTCTATTAGATGTAATTAATAAATAAAGGTGTTTCATGTAATCATTATGTTAAAGCTATTGACAAACCATGCTTCTATTAGAATTAGGTTAATTAGGTAAGTATGTTGGTTATTTGACATAATATTCTCTATTGCCATCACTTTGTTCGATGATAATGATAAATAATATTTTCCGATTAAGACCGCTGATAATAGTTATTATCGGCGGTTACTAAGCACTACAAGTAATAATAACGGTAAAAAAATATGATTCTATATTAAATTAATACACTTACGATTAGTAAATGAAATAATGTCTTAGAATAAATTAATGTTGTAAATAATAAAGGATTATAACTGATTACTCTGGGAGTGCTGTCTTATTAATACTGGTTACACGATGTAGATATAGTTGCTTGCGGATTTTTTTTTCAATTAGTTTACACCGGTTATACTTTTTTCATTTTCTGCTTTAACTTAATTTGCTTTTTAAGATTAATTGTACTCTTGGATGTGATGTAAATGTGAATAATATTGTATCTGTAACTGCATGCATATTATGTGTTGCACAAAGGAGTTAACTCGCTTATTAGTATTTATTAGGTACACATGGCATTATGTACCCCCCCTATGATACTATTGAAGTGGAGCGCGGCTGCGAAGCGAAAAAACAGAAAGGATTATATCGAAACCCGCAATGAAAATCATGGTAACTCACTTTTGGCAACTAACAAAAATCCTTGTAGATGAAAAAGAAAAAGCCCCTGAAAACTTTCAATTTATAATTAATTAAGCTACTTATATCTATTATATTGTATTTTATTTTATGTAAAATTTCCTTAAAAACTCATTAACAACCTCGTGTATTTATGTGGTTTAAGAAATGTTATTTTAATCGTAACTTTAGTTACGAACACCCTTGTCCCGTATTGTGTTCCCTGAATTGTATTCGTAACTAAAGATGCGATTGAAGTACACTCGGGGGACCTACAATTGTTTACACTCAAAAACGAAAAGACTTAAAGACGCGTGAGTTAGTTAAAAAAGATAATTTAATTCTACATTTAGCTAAGACTAACTCAATTTGACCAAAAAATGAGTTACCGTATTTTCCCTTGCAGCAGGTGTCGATATTTGGCCAATAGGATTGCATAAAATTCGCTCCACTCCAGTTGACAATACTATTGGTTAATATTTCTGTTTCTCCGCTCCGCAGCCTCGCTCCGCATCATCGACAGACAACCTTAGGATTGGGTATTTGACTACCTACTATCATAATTAATTATTTTATACTAAACTAGCGGACGCCTCGCGGTTTCACCCGCGTAGTTCCCGTTCCCGTGGGGATACAGGGATTAAAAATAGCCTATGTCACCCGGGGTTAGTGTAGCTTTACAACGATTAAAGATTTTTTCAAATCCGTCGAATAGTTTCGGAGCCTATTCAATAAAAACAAACAATCAAATCTTTCCTCTTTATAATATTAGTATAGATATGTAATAATATGTCATAACGTATTCTGAAAAAATATGTTCGTTCATAATTTAACGTGTTTATTATTTTTTTATTCAAACAATGTAAATGATTTGATCATTGAAATTATGACGTAAACTTTTATGGAGCAAATTGTATTTGACATTTACTAAAAATACCTTTAAGTCAAATACCCTACTGATTACATGTCATACCTACATAACGCGCATTACCATGTGAACGCCTTGAACTAATGTAGAAGTTGTTATTGTCCGTTCACAATAATATATGTGCTCTGGCCTAAAATTCGTCGTGTCGAGTCTCAGTAGAGAGGCGAGATGAGGACGGGATCGTTTTTAAAGGTGTACCTACATTTTACGAATTTATGATGGTTTATCTCTATGGGGATTGGGATCCCTTTATGAGTTAAACCACTAATAGGCGCTGCTACTAATATATCTAGATAATTTTAGAGTCGAATGTTAGGTTTTAATATAAATTTTGACAAAAAAATGACTGCCTCTGTGGCGCGGTGGGAGTGTGTCCGACTGCACGCAAGAGGTCGTGGGATCGATTCCCACACGTAACACCACCGATCCACAAATTGTTGTTCCTATACTTTGTTGTCCGTGACTTGTATATTTGTAAAGTTCTCCACGATACAGGGTTTGTACCCTACTGCGTGTGTAGTCTTTTTTAAAAGAAAAAAAATGTGTGGCACTCGGGGACTGCCGCGGTAAAGCTATTGCATAGAATTTTTTATCGACATATCTATACTAATATTATAAAGCGGAAGAGTTTGTTTGTTTGTTTGTTTGTTTAAACGCGCTAATCTCAGGATCTAATGGTCCGATTTGAAAAATTCTTTTTTTTGTTGGATAGCCCATTTATCGAGGAAGGCTATAGGCTATATAACATCGCGCTACGACTAATAGTAGCGGAGAAGCGACGAGAAATGTTTCAAAAACGGGGAAAAATTACGCATACGAAGTTGCGCGGGACAGCTAGTACATTTATACGTTAAGCGAACGCTCGGCCGAGCTACATGGTAGGCGGAGTGGGGGGTGTTAGGTTTTATTTTCGTTACGGAATTTCTTGATTCGGTCGCCGCGCTCAAAGCTATGCAATAGCTTAAAAACACATTGTTTGCAAGTACATGGGTACCTACTTAAATGCTACTGACATTATCTAATGTCTATAACATTTAACTAGTTAACCTGTGAGAGAATATATTTTGAGTGCCCCGCTGTAACTTACTGTCCTCCGAAGACTCTAAAACTAATTCCCAAAAAAAAACCGATGTATTAAAAAAAGGTTTTATTAAAATATCCCAATAAAATTGTAGTATTATACGCATATTTAATGAAAGAAATTTAACATGTCATGCAGGCATCTCTACAGCTGGCATACGTTTGATATCTATCCTCTTTACGCGCAGCTGCGCCAACATTGAGAAGTCAAAATACACATTTTGATAAACGCGCCTAGCACTTGTCATCATCTACCACAAATGCACCTTCTAACATTAGGATGACGGGAATCAGAGGATACTTCACGACTCTCTCACCCTATTTACTAAAGAAAGCTCACCGAGGTAGGAGTCATATCAAGTTTCGGCTACTGCATCTGTCGACGACGGTAGCTCACGCTTTGCTTTTCTTTTCCCTTTATCTAGAAGTTCGAAAAACATTCCACTCGTCGCAAAAAAAACTTACAAATACAATAATTGCATTTTTGAAATTATTATAATTCTGAAGCAAGTAATTGGCAAGAAATGCCTATAAAAATTACTTCAATATTCGGCCTGCGACATCATAATTTGTTAAATTGCTCTCTGTAACAAAGCATTAACAAAAGCCGTGATAGTACTTAAACTACCGGCTAGATGGCGCATGCGAGGGCCCAACTCGCGAGCATCAAAGGATAGAAAAATTTGAGATCAAGTAACATTATCCAGATAGGTGGTTCGATTGTGACTCGATTATGGCATACGTGTGCGCGGGGTTTAATGAGCTAAGTCTAGTCAATGTGCGTACGTATTACATGTTCCCCAACTGTCTACCACTAATCTTACTTATATTATAAACTTGCTTACCCGCGCAACTTCGTCTGCGTGAATTTTCCCCGTTTTTGCAATATTTTTCACCGAATGCTCCGCTTCTTTTGGTTACCGCGTTATGTTATAGCCTTTAGCCTTCCTCGATAAATGGGCTATCCAACAATAAAATATTTTTTTCAATTCGATCCAGTTCTTCTTGAGATTTAGCGTTCAAACAAACAAACTTTTCAGCTTTTTAATATTAATAGACATGAAAGTAAAGTATGATAGATGTTTGTTGTACAGAACGGCTGGACGTATCCGGATTAAATTTGACAAAGAGATTTGAGATTAGTATTGAATGGCACATAAACTACTTCTTATCCCAAAAATATGTAGGTAAGGTTTTCGAAGTCTATACCACGAGTCCACGACATCCATGAGTTATTTAAAAAAATATCTATTTCTGATCGAGTGAAGTCGTGGGCGACACCTAGTATCTCTATAGCCAATCCATTACTGTCTTTTGTCTCACTGACAACAGCTGTTTAATTCAACTTTATATAATAACATGAAGAACAATAGGGTATAATTTTTTAACAAACGCCAAAAAGGACCTGTTCCCTTACAAGTTTTTATGGCTAAATCACTTACTTTTATTAGTTGTTTTTATGCCTAATTAGATAAACACGTTAAATTACAGATGAACATGTTTTTTTTTAGATCACTTTGACATATTATTGCATGGATAATATAAAATATTTTATTTTGATAGTAGTCAAATATCCAATTCAGTACGACGACAGAAAAGCACTAAAGGTTCAGGTAGGCACAAGGTGTATTTTGGTGCGAACAATGGCTCTGTACGGCGCACCCGTGTGGGCGGCGTCCCTGACCGCCCAGAATAGGGTCCGCTTAGAGAGACCCCAGCGGACCATGGCGGTCAGGGCCATACGCGGATACCGCACGGTGTCTGCAGAGGCGGCGTGCGCATTGGCCGGCACACCCCCGTGGGATTTGGAGGCGGAAGTGCTCGCCGAAGTGTATCGGCGGGCGGTGGCTGTTCGGGCAGGGGGTGCCCCTGCCCGAGGAGCTTCGCACTTGGCGCGGTGAGTCCCACCGGGCAATCAAGGCCCGGTGGCAGGACCGACTGGAGACTCCACGGGCAGGTGTTCGAATCGTGGAGGCGCTCCAGCCGGTCCTGGAGTGGCGGGCCGCCGACGGTATAACAAATTCCGGCGGCCCGTTCGCGAAGGTGGTTTTTTTTAGGCACAAGGTGTATTTAAAATAAAAATGGCTTAAAAAGACAATATTTTAATAAAAATTAGGAGTGGATATATTTTCTGTAGAATAGGTATTTTGTGCGAAATAAAATTGTGTGATCATTCAATAAATCAAATTGCAATATACAAACGGTTGTATAAATAAAATTACTTATTTGAAAAAAATGTTAACTAGTTTTAAATTTTTTGGCACTATTAACAGCATAATCTTAAAATAATAACATAAGGTTCACCATGTTAAGTCTTTTCCAACACTTTATAGTTTCTTCGACTCAGGAATTCTGGACAGAAGTCATTGTGGGCCAGCCCGGCACATTTTCTCACAACAACCGAATGGCAGTGGCCCAAATTCTGGATTACACAAAGATTAAGTTATTCTAAAGAGCTAATTATATATTAAACAGCTAAATATATTAGCAATAAATCACATGAGGTATCAATAATAATAACATAATAAATATATTGTAGGTACAGACTTTGTGGTTTTAATTGCTTGTGATTTATTATTTAAAATATGAGGCAAAAGCTATTTCTATTCCCCTATTATCAATCTGTAGATAAGTATCTTTAATAAATGCCTTTAATATGTCATCTGAATTCACGAAAAAGTATTTAATAACATTTTATTATCTATTCGAAGACAAAGATTTTCTTTTGTGAGGCATACATAACCTACACATTTAAACAGTCACATGAATCGTATAGAAGCAAATACAGCAATATCCACTTTTTTCTCAAATGACACTGATGATAGCGCCACCATCTGTGTAAAATTTCAAACGTTTTTTTAAAGTAATAGTGCTCCTAAAACAGCAATATCCCGTATAAAAAGTAGTTGAACTTTGAATGTTCGGTGCAAAAAGAGCAATATCCAAGCCTGTCAAAACCAATCGCAGCAAAGTCCCAACTAGCCAATCACGGAGCGTTATTCAGTATGGCGAAAACGGTTGAACGGCGTAAAGACGTGCTCTAATTTCGATAATTATTCCTATATTTTAACGAGTTTTGAAGTGATCTAGTTATTACATCGTAAAGATGGATTGTTCTCCGGTCCCTGTAAATAATAACTCTGCAAGAAAACGTCAACGAAACCCCGAAAATTGGAAACGCAATCTCACCAAAGTTCAGAGGTTAGTACTCTAATTTTATACAGTATTCCTTAAGCCTTGATACTTTTTTGGTAACCGATTATTTTTATTTCAATTTTATTTTTGAATCTTCATAATTATCTTAAACTATTTGTGTATGTTGTTTTTTATGCCTAAATTGCTGAACTGAACCAATTGTAATGATTTTGCGTCGAGTTATTAACCTGCGGAGGGCACTAGGGACAAAATACTAGAGAAAAAAATTACATGATGGTTATTGATTATAAATGGTTCTTTCTATCCATACTACCTAATATTATAAAAATGAAAATCTGTTCGTATGTTTGTCTATTTCATGGTCAAACCGCGCGGTTGTTCGTGACGAAATTGAGAGAGAGTGGAGATGGTTTAAAGCTTGGGAAAGAATATAGGCTACTTTTCAATCCGTGCATTTATCCGTGTCCGTGATGACCGTCAATAAATATAAAAAAAACGTTTATCTGTCTGTCAATAGTGTATTTTAATAGTTTTTTTTTGTTGTTTTAGGTATTCACCAAAAACGTTGCCGATGAGACCTTTATGCAAGCATAAACAATCATTTCAGTGCTTGTCTATCACAATGAATGATATTAAATCATTTCATGATAGATTTTATCAATCTAAAAATAAAAGCAAACAAGATGCATTCATACTAAAACATTGCACAATTAAACAGACTCAACGTCGTCGTCCAACAACTGGTAACCATAAGCCAAAGAGTTCACAAATTTCTTATTTTATGTATAGCCCTAATACTAAGAAACGTCTAAAAGTTTGCCAGAAATTTTTTTTGATTGTTCTCCAAATTACCAAATATAGGGTTCAATCAGTGATGACTGAATATTTTAAAACGGGTGCATTGCTCAAAGAGAAAAGAGGTGGCGATCACGTTTCTCATAAGAACACACACAAAAAAAAGGCGGTAATGGATTTTATAAATAAATTAAATTGTGAAGAACCACATTATTGCCGCGGAAAAACAAAAAGATATTACCTACCTGCAGAACTTAGCATCAATAAACTATGGTTGATGTACAATAATTCACAGATTGACAATTTGAAGGTAAAAACGTCTTACTTCCGTAATTTATTTAACCAGAATTACAATTTGGGATTTGGTTCACCTCGAACCGATGTATGCTCGACTTGCTTGCGGTTTGGTGAAAACATAAAAACAGAAACGGACAATAATGTCCGCAATGAATTATTATTAAACCAGAGAATACACAAATTGAAAGCAAAGGCTTTTTTTGGTTATGTTAAAGAAGAAAAATCTGATTTAATTACATTATCTTTTGACTGCCAAAAAAAATTGTGTTTACCGAAGACCCCCGATCAATCAGCATATTACTCTCGTCAAGTCAATTTGTTTAATTTCACCATAGTTCAGGGATCATCGAAAAGTAAATTAGAACCATCAAACGTGTTTGCCTATTGCTGGACAGAAAACTCATTTCCTAAAGCTTCAAACGAAATTGCTTCAGCTGTTTATCATAGACTCCAGAATACAGAACTGGATGGGATAAAGACTGTACGTTTGATAGCAGATGGCTGTGCCGGCCAGAACAAAAATACCACAGTTCTGGCAATGTGTACCAAGTGGCTAGCTGAGGCTCCTCGCCATGTAAAGACTATGGAGCTGGTTTTTCCCATAGTTGGACACTCTTTCATACCCCCAGATAGAGTTTTTGCGCGAATAGAAAAAGAAATACGTAAACGGGAGATAATAGCAAATCCCGGTGAATATTATGATATTATAAAAGAGTTTGGAAAAATAATAATTTTAGGAGAAGACTGCAAGGTATTTAATTGGAAGGATGACGCAGCAAGAGTCATGAAGCCTGTCGGAAGATGGCACTTCCAATTTAAAAATGCCAAACGATATGTTCTAAAACGTTCTAAAAAAGAAGGAAACGTTCTTATTAAAGGAAACATACATTATAAACACGATGACGGTGTTTTTAAGAACGTCAACCTTCCAGGGAAACTGTCTATTAATTTACATCCCATTGAAATTTTCCCTACCAATAAAATTAATGACTCCAAAGCATCAGATGTTCGTAAACTTTTAACCAATCATTATGGTGAAAACTGGCAAACTATTGAGCGCCTAAACTTTTTCGTTCCTTTGATTTCTGGTCCAAGTGATGAAATGCAGATGATGAATACTCATAATACTGAAACTATAGAAGAAGTTATTTGTGAACCTCAAGAAGAAATTGCGAGCATGATAATTTAATTTTCTATTAGCCACATAACTATAATTATTATCTTTATTTTGTAAATGTAGGTACATACTATTGTTGTATGTAGGTACTTAAAAAAACATTGATTGCGTCTGTTTTATTGAAAAGTTCATAAATAAAGAATTTTTTTTTGTCAATTTATTGGTGTGCGTTTTTTTAAACCCAGCCAATAAAATTTCATAATTCTAGACATACCTCATTAAAGTATCACAATTCACACGTCCTAGTATACACAGTATTAAATATGGCGTCCATCGGTGCAATGCCAGCAAAATCCAAAAGTAGGAGATTCAAATACAGCAATATCCTACTGTCAAGAACAATAATAGCAATATCCAGCATGTTTTTCAATATTTTAACGTCATCGTTTAGTTATTTTATTACATAATCGCTTGCACATGTGTATTTTAACATCCCCGTTGCAATAGAATAAAATTTAGTTCAAAAAACATAGGTATGATATCAAAATTAGTTTTATTTATATTTCCCAAAATCACCTAACATGGATATTGCTATATTTGCTTCTATAGGATTCACATAATGATGAATGTATTAAAATTAATCTTAAACTACTAGAACAATTTCTTAAGAAAACTTAGGGTTTAAATTAAATTTGTCCAGGAGGGGTTTTGGAAATTTGTCCTTACGACCGAATTACAAAATGTAGATAGGTACATAAATAAACTGCCCAACCGCTAGTAGTCTTTTTAATTATTTGTCTGTCTTCCAATTTAAGTAAATATTAACCTGCTGCATCCGCGTAACAGTTAGTTTTCTAAAAATCGAGATGCAAAAACATACTTATCAGTGGTTACAACAAACCATACTGAAAATGAAAATTAATAAATCGAGCCATCCCTATTTATAATCCCGCAGGACACACAGCAACATTGCAGTAGGTATATAAGATTTTTTTATAAATTTCGGCTGGTGTCGAAAAGCAATGCCTTTATGTGTATCGGTCTTAGCGTGTTATATTATCTTAAGCATAGCTTCGATATCTTTAGATATCAACAAAATTATTGATTTGATTATAAAAATATGTTAATTCTATAACGAATTGATTTAGCTACTGCCCCTATTTAAGGCATTTCTTAATTAAACCGTTACTTTCTATATCTATAATATTGCTAACAGATGGACATGCGGGAAAATTCAGAGATTATCTGTCAAAACTGAAGGGATTACGCCTAATAATAGTCGTATTGATTTGATGAGTAGCGTTACAGATATACCCGAAATATTTTTCTAAGCTTCATTCTACAAATTGTTTTCAGCCTTAAACTAAATCCTAGTTCGATTTGTCGGCCTCAGCTTCCCCGCACGTATTATAGAAGATCCGATTTGGTCTGACCCGACAGTTTCTAATCGGCCATTGGCATTAGCCATTCCATTGATAAGTAAAGTCAAATTGGATCGTAAACGTTGTAGGCTCTTGATTGGGTAGGACCAAATCGGAAAAAAATGTTAGCACTTTTAATACTGACGACATAACAAAATCAGTCGAACGCAAGGCGAAGTTAAGGCTAATGCCCAATAAATACTATGGATTTGTGCACCATTAGGCGCCATAATGCCACCCAATCACAGCTCACTGAGTACGCTGCACATGCTTCAATCAATATAATTTTTTCAAATCAATTATATTTTTATTTATTTATATCAATTACAATTGCTTAGTAGGTATATAAATTGACATTCATTACACGACGAATTTTTTCGCCGTCATCAAATTAATATGACCACTTTATTAATGTTAAGCTAAATATTCAAAGGAGATATCATTTTTCTAAAACTTGTGACTGCGTGTACAGCGAGCATAGTGAATTGGCTGGACATGATTGTTTTTTGAACCTGATCAAAGTGGCCAGTCTCCAAATAAGATGAACTTTTTTCAGTGCCAATGGCGTTATCAGTATTAACAATTTAAGAATGTATTTTTTATGACAAAATTATACATTACATGATGACACCACCGAGAAGGTCACAAATGAGACGAAACATGAGCATTATGAATACTTCCAATTTGCACAGGCTCTTGCATTACATTATTAATCCATCATAATTTTGGCTACTAGGTATTTAAAATAAATTCAAACCAATTAATCGTTTACAATTATTTGGTTTAAGTTTAATTTGATACCTTTTCAGCTCAATTTACAAGAACATTATCTATGTAGTTGTTACAATATATTTAAGTAATTCAGTTATTTCATTCATTAAGAGTTCATAGTACCCATATCAAATGTATATATAGGTAAATCACACACTCGCACATCATCGCCATTTTGTACCAAGAACATTGACATTGGAAATATTATATTATATTTACTGGAATAAAACCTATTAAAATATTCATTTCTATATAAATTTGTAAAATAATCACTATTTTGAAATTAATTTATTATTACGGGTTTTTTTATACTATACTGTATGTATGGTGGGTTTCTGGTTGTCGTCAAAAAAGGGTCCAATTTCATCAGGTAGAGGTGGCACGTTAACTAAAAATTGTTGGATTGACGTATAATAGTCTCTACAAGTCCATGTATCGTCGTGTCCACCGCCCGGCATCACCACTAGCTTCTTACAAATGGCCCCACACCTCATATAAAGATCTTTTGCCATCGACGGTGGCACCAAAGAATCATTCGAGCCGCAAATAACCAAAGTGGAAGTCATTATGTGTCCCATCTTTTTCAAAGACATGTACTGAAAAAATAAGAAGTTACACCTATAAAATTATGAATACAAAAAATATCAACAGTAATCATTTGATAAACATACCTTGTTTTTATGACAAAACTGTGGAAGCCACTTGAGACATCTCCATTTAAGAATAACCTGAGCCATATCAGGTATACTAGTGAAAGTATTTTCCACCACTAAAGCCCATATTTTGTTTCTATACTCCAGCCTTGATGCTAAATCTATTGCTATGGCCCCACCTAAAAAAGTACAGCATTTCTAAAGTAATAGCTATGGGTTATGTTAGTGCGCTTTTATTTTGTGTATCTGATAACTTAAAGGCTTGTCAAATGCAAAATCTACTAAATGTATTGCTATGTGTAAATATAGTCTTTCAAAACTAAATCAACAAGTACTAACCTAATGATCTACCAAACACAATTAATTTACTGACGTCTATGTCAGTTCTCTGCATAATATAGTCAAGTGCAGATTGTGCATCAACATATAAACCTCTTTCCGAGGGAGTCCCTTCTGACAAACCATAGCCTCTATACTCAACCATTAGTAAGTTTATGTTTAATTTATGATAGAAACCAGATATGTTGGATAACCTGAAATGAAAAAAAATAGTTTTGCTAGGCATTTCTTGGCTTCTTAAAAAAATAACGCTATAGTTTCAAAAGGATCAGGATATTATGAATATTTACATAAATGCAAGGCAATAAAAGCTGTAGACTGCTCCAAAACAACGTCACACGGAGAGAAAGTCCTTAAATGTTGGCTTATATGTTATAGATAGAAGATTGAAAGTAAGTAAAAACGTAAAATTTAAAAGTAGAATTCATTTTGTTAATACAATAATTGCATTTTTAAAAGATAGAAAAGTTTTTAGTTCAGAGCCAGGAATCGAACCCGAGACTTCTGTATGCCAAAATGCCCGCATTTTGGCATACAGAAGTCTCGGGTTCGCCGAGTTCGCCGGGTTCGCCGCTTCGGCGGAATCAAACCACCTCTCTGGACTATGTTACTAGACCTCACATTTTTCTATCCTTTCATGCTGGCGAGTTGGGCCCTCGCATGCGCCATCTAGCCTGTAGTTAAAGAACTATCACGGCTTTTGTTATTGCTTTGTTACAGAGAGCATTTTAACAAATTATGACGTCGCAAGTCGAATATTATATTCATTTTTATAGGCATTTCTTTCCAATTACTTTATTAATACTATAATTGCATTTTTGAGATTTGGCAGATTTTTTTTGCGGACTTTAAATTTTTCTCTTTCTTTTTTTTCTATCTAAAAATTACCATAATAAATTCATTTTGATTTAAAATTTATAAATTGAACTTCATTTAAAGGTTTTAAAATAATTGCATGTTAACCAGGAATCAAACTCGCCTAATGTGAAAAAGCACCACCTTGTGTTTTTAAGACTTTAATTTTAATTTACTTTCCCTCCATGTGTCATAGTTTTGGGACAGCCTGTATTTTCTTTCTGATATTTTATAAACAGTGTGCCCATAACGCCTCGGTTGTCTAAATACATGTCTCGCAAAGTTTAACAAATAAAACAAATTAGGAAAAATTGCAGAAATACAATTGTTTTCGAATTTAAGTGATTACAGTTTATCAGCTTGGCTAGTACTTATTCACCGAGGTGTCAGGGATAAAATCAAAAGGTTAAGGCTAGGCTCACACTGTATAATAAATCTTAAAGGAAATATTTTCGCAATTCTGTAACACATTAAATAATACATGCATTTGTGATTAAAAATTCGCTATTTCCTGAAGATTTTCTTTATATATCGAAGTGGACTGTATCTTAGAGGACCAATCTGTATTTAACTATAGATTTCAGATAATCAATTCAATAATATTCAACGATCCCTACAGCTTTCAGCTTCAAAAAGAAAAAACTTGCACTTGACGTTCACACATAGACTAAAGATAGTTCAGAGATCCTGGATGCTTATATAGGATTCGCATTGCTATCAAATAACTATAGCTAGAGTCATATTATTACAGGGAAAACTAAAACAAAAATATATTTCTGCAAATACATTTTTCCCTAATACATTTGGAGATATAAACAACAAATATTACTAACCTACCTAACATATAGTTTAATAACACACATTAAATACTGATACAATGTATATGAAAGAGGAATAACGCTCAGCCTTTTTAATTAATAAAATTGAACACTTCATAAATTGTTGTATAAAATCCTCTTTCAACATTAATATAAAAGTAAAAGTTTTTTGTTAGGTTCTGGCACACAGTGACTTGCATGTGCAAAAAGATTGTGAAATATTTGGGGCAAAAACTGTGTTGAGTCCACATCATGTGCTACATGTTACACATTTGCACAAATCAGATGGTGCAAATGTTTGTGCATTTATATTGTACCATCTTTACATACATGCTTAATTTGTGCAAATTAATTTTCTACAGACTAATGTTTTGTGCAAGCCATTTGCGCTGTATACCATTTTACCATCTTAATGCACATGTTTGCAAGAATTTGTGCACTTACAGAAACTACTGGACCAAAGTAAAAATGAACATATGAGTTCCTTTTTATTACAAAATAAAGAAATAAAAAATAAAAGCTATTGAAAAATTCATTTCTCAAATTTTGCCAATTATTTGTAGTTGTATTAATTCGCAACTAGGCTAAAACATTAAAAAATAGTTATGTACATTTATTCAGGTCCCTTATGCGATAGATATTATCTATGTTATACAAAGGTGATAAACAAAAGTAATTTAAAATTAAACAGTACCTCTGTCCCATGTTTCCAGCATTGCCATGAAAAAATATCATAGTGGGCTTATGATTACTGTTGGTAGCTTGCTTTATAAGAAACATATGGATTTTAAAACCATCTTTATTATTAATCTTGATACTTTCATAGGGCAATTTGTAATTACTGGGTTGTAGGACAAACACCCTTGAGTCTGGGGGATCATTTGGATAGTATAGTAGCAGATCCTGTGCGCTGTACAGTATACCTGTCAACAAAATATCAAGACAGTTGGTTATTACATTCCCTTCACCATAAAATAGTTCTTCCCACTGCTACAGTCTAACAAATAATTTAATACGACTGCCTCTGTTGCACAGTGGGAATGTATCCGATTGCTACGCATGAGGTTGATCCCCACCCAGGATAAAACTTTTGTGTGATGAGCATGATGGTTTATTCTGTGTGTGGGTGTTATTTATCTATAATATGTATGTATTTAGACATTTATAAGTATGTTTATCAGTTGTCTGGTTTCCATAATACAAGCTTTGCTTAGTTTGGGATCAGATAGTATTGTGTGAGTTGTCCCAAGATATATATATATATATATTATTATTTATTATTATCTACATTTTACATACACGAAAACACAGAAAAAACAATTTGTGACAGGTTCTTTCAAGAAAGATAATACTAACCCAGAAGTTGATGTAATTTAGGATAAACATTACAACAATAAATAATCTAATATTTAGAATGAAGATAAATATTTTATTAAATATCATATATCATTTGGAGAAGAGAAATGGAAAACTCGATAACATCAATAGGTATGTGGTTATCGAAATAAAATTACTCACCAGATATTCCTAAAGTAAATACTATTACTGCCGTAATAAATCCATAGAACCAAAATACGAGTACGCTAGAAAACAATGTTATCGTAGACACAACCCACAACCTATATAAAATAACCCTAATAATATGATACATTTTTCATCTAAAACAGGTAAATGTCTTGTAAATATTCTGTCATAGTCATGGTTTTTGGGACTATCGGCAAATTCGTGGATCGTAAGTAACTCGAGCAGCACACAGATATAATTTAAATCATTTTAAATACTTTCTATTAATTTGTATAAAATTAAGACAACTAACAAATCACATCAACCAACGAAACGATCAAAAAATTGTCGCAAAACAAGTCGGAGTCACTCAAAATTGGCCATAGTGATAAAAACTCTATGATTTGCCAGGCTGGCAAATCATAGAGTTTTTATCACTATGGCCAATTTTGAGTGACTGCCAGTAGTGATGTGAACCGATTACAAATTTGAGAACCGGTTTTTACCGATTACTTTAAGTTAAAAACCGGTTTTTTTAGGTGTTTTTAGGTTTTTACTTACTTTTTTAAAAGAAAGAACAATTCGTCGAACGAATTAAGCTATTGCTTAGCTTTTATCGCGGGCTTTGACCGCGCCGACTGAATCAAGAAATTCCGTAACGAAAACAAAACCTAACACTCCCACTCCGCCGTAATGAAAAGATAAAAAATACTGCATAAATGAAAATTAAATAAATATAATTGCTTAGGTTGATAAAAATGCTATGCAATAGCTTTACCGCGGCACGGCAGTCAAACATTTTTTATTTTTATATATTTTAGTTTTATTAAAATCAAAACATCTTAAATCTTAAAATAACTAATTGCATAAGTCGTAATTTTGATATAGGAAACAGATGAGATCGACAGCATCTGCTTGCAACCTATTTCTTTTGGATGACAGCGTGTACCCCGATTTGGAAAACATGCTTTCCGAAGGCACAGACGTTGCTGGCACTGATAAATATTTGAGAGCTAAAATGTTTAATGGCGCTAAATGTTTGTTGTGGCTCCAAAAATTGTTAGCATTTTCAGCTGCTTTTGCAGTTTCAGCTTTATCATGCTGGGCCTGTCTCCAAATATGCATCCATGCGCAGTATGTTAACTGCGAACGCAGTTCGATTTTTACTTGGTTTCTTGTGCTTCAAAAAGTTCAAAAGTCCAGGTTTTTCCTGTTCTGTAATCGTCTCGACTGATGTTTGAATTGAACTGCTTGTTCTGAAGTCGTTGCCGTAATATTGGTATCAACAGATTAGTTTATTAAATGAGATAATTCTTTTCTTACTAATTCTTTTGCTGATAAAATATTTTCCGAGCGCCTAAAACCAGTTCTTAATATCGGACGGATGTAAGTATGTGGACGTGACAGTACAAACTCTAAGTCGGCAACTAGTCTGTAATTTCCTACAAACTCTAAGCAGGAAGTTATATCAATATTTAATCAATTGTCCAGGCGCCGGTTTCTCCTACGCAATAAGCTTTCTTTAGGCAGAGTAGCTTCAATTAAAATAATCTTGCAGCCATAATAAATGTTTTTAACTTTATTCTTATTAAAAATGTACCACTATGAAAATCAAACGGAAATGCTTTTGGTTTCGTCAATTTGAGGTTATTATTCCGAACAATCACCTGTCAAATTCTAAATTTCCTACGGTATATATATAGGACGAGTAGGTTTAGAGAATTAGAAAGAATATGTCAAACAATTTTCGGTTCAATGAAATTCGTAAAAGGATAGCCATGAATATTCTATAGAAACTTTGTTTTTCGTTGAATTAGAGTAGGTCTCTTGATGTTTGTCAACGATGTTGCTAGACGCCTCCTTGATCGGTGATTACACGATCAAACACAATATAAATAAACTTGGCCTGACTGTGGTGTTCGGATACACGATTAATAAAACAAGTAAGTCTAAAAGTAATCGGTTTAAGTAAATAAAAACCGGTGATTATCGGTTTTTACAAAAACCGTTTTTTTTAAGGTTTTTAGAAAACCGGTTTACATCACTAATTGCCAGCCAACCAGCCAAAGAGCATGTAAAATTGTGTAAAATCATCAGCAGCATTTATCGAAGATTATATTGTGTGCGTTATCCCAGCAAAATGTCAGCCTTTCAGGATATGAATGATAGGTACAGATTTTCAGTGCAAAATGCTGTTTAAAAGTGCGCAACTTTTTAAATTTGTGCATCCAGTCGTTTTTGAAATATAAAATCTGTTGATTAGTTTTGTTGGCAGATCTACTAGTATTTTTTTCCCATTAATTCTTTGATTTTTAGTACTATGCTTTACACTGACTTATCTCAACTATTACCACCCGTTCTGTTTAATTCTGTTGGCAGAACTTCTGATCTTATGTCCATGATTTATTAAACTTAAACATAATAATTACTTCGGAAGTGGTAACTGTTCCACTGCATTTGGTTTTCTTAAACATTGCACATCTCCATATCGTTGGAAAATGTTTAAATTATATACTTACCTGGTAATATTTGAAGCCATTTTTGAGCAATAGGTACGCAACCGCGACCGCGTCTTATTAAGTTAAAGTCACTAATTAAAACAACAACAACTCTTCTCAATATATTATTACCCTCTGCAAGGCACTCTGAAACACATGAAACAAGAATTTTGTATTTGTAAACGTGACATTGTCATCGGGAATCTTAAATGAAGATTAAATATCTCAAGTATTACTAATTGCGTGGAGAAGTAAATAGTTTAAATCACAAGGTTCGTGACAGAACTACTCAACAGAACAGGTGGGAATAGAGGGTAATTTGTGCTCTTTATAGGACTTGTTTCTTTTCTATATAGTTACACCGTTTACTAGTTATGAAACACATTTTTAAAAAGGAAATTAGCTTCTAGTTTCCAAACTAGAAGCTAATTTCCTAAACTACTTAACTACTGGTAATCCCAATAATGGTTTTTGTTTATACATCTCTTTTATTCTCGTATCTCCACAAAATTATGTATTACGCAATATCATAAGCCTACTTTATCCAATTTATGATTTTAATCGAAAATTCTGTTTCAACCTACTAAGTTATTTAAAACTTAAAATTAAGTCCTTAATAACAATATATCGGTTATATGAATAGTATTACTTTTCAGTGAATTTTATCTATTTTATGTATGTAATATTTCAGCTGAAAGTATGCTTCCGTTTACATAATAACATTAAAGAACCCACCATAACGCCTATACCAAGAATAACCGGCTAAATTTAAATGCTGTGAAAAAGCAGCCGCCCGCCGGTACACGTGCCTCAATTCTTAAATTAGTATGATTATTATTTACGTTTTGGTACAAATGTGTAGACTGTGATTATTTTTAATAATATTAATTAATAATTTGGGAGAAATCACGTAAAAGAAGGCACCTGACTGATCAGGAGATTTTGTTCCCAAAAAATAGAATGTTCGTTCATTGTTTCGGCATTATTAATTTTAAGTTGTTTTGTTTCTAATTTTCCTAAACCACCTCACTAGTTGAAGGAACGAAGGCGGGCCGAGTGTTGCAGATTAATTAGGGAGTTGACCGATACAGGCTCATTGATTGTTGATTGATGAATTGACGAACAACAATGGCTAACTTTAAATGTTAGTCAAATGTTGTTTAATAGTTTTCGCACTTTAATAATGTTAAAACCAAAGTATTCTTTTCCCGTTTACTTTTGGGGTGTTATAAAGGTAATTTATAGATGCAGAATGTTAAGAGCCATGTATGGAAATAATTATAATATAAATAAAAAAAATGCATTATTTGTTTGTTCAGGTCTAATCTCACTTTCTGATGTTCTATTAGGACTCAAATTTGGTATTCTCGCGTTTCTTCGGTGATAATGCAATAATATGGTAGGTATATACTTTTTATGGAGCTGGTCTGATGATGGAGTCGGAAGATTACCATAAATGAGCTCCGAAACAAAACAAGATTAACCCATTGCATTTGGATTACTTCTTACGATAAGTTTTTTTTATTAGTTTCTTTTAACAAACTGCAGCTTTTCATCTCCATTATCAATTATTTTATATTTTAATTTACTGCTTATATTAAGCGTAAAACTAAAATATATAAAACAAATTTATATAGTTTGTTGTTATGTAGTTTGTTGTACCGCGCGGTCGCTTTTTTGCAGCATTTTAATTTAGCCGGTTAATCTCTGTATTGAGGTTGGTGAATTTTTTAATTAAGGTAAACGTACTAGTATTGTATTATGTTATCTGTGATAAACGGAAGCATATTTTCAGCTGAAACTTTGCAAACAAATAGATAAAATTCACTGAAAAGTAATAGGTACTATTCATTTAATTGTTGTTATGGAGTTAATTTTAAGTTTTAAATAACTTGAAACAGAATATTCGTTATCTATACTTCTATACTAATAACAAAAAGAGGAAAGATTTGATTGTTTGTTTGTATTGAATAGGCTCCGAAACTACTAGACGGATTTGAAAAATTCTTTCATCGTTGTGAAGCTTAAATTTGAACATTACGTTTATTTATATAATCTGATTTTTTTGATAAAATTTAATTCCAATAATTAAAAAAAATACATTTATTATAAATCAGTAATCTTCTGCCTTTGCGCTGCGCACATCGGTTTACTCAGTCCAGTGAGACCGCACTGAGTCCCCATCGCGGAGTAACTTTTAAGATTGCGCTACGATCCCTAGCTTCTAAGGACACGCTGCGCTCGCCAGCTCGACTAATAAATATTTACTTTTAAAATACTCTTCCCATCCGGACCGGACTCAGCTCATCTGGAGCAGGACACAAGGACACAATAGGGGCAATTGCCCCCACCAGACCATTTTTTGGGAATTTTGACACTGGATCGGAGTGTTATTGCCCCGCCTCGTCGGTGGTGGTGGATGGTGTACTTGACCAGTTGAATCAAATGTTGCCCAGAACAAAGTCCTGGTCCGCGCTTGATCCGGAGGTGTCTCTCCTCCCCCGCCTGTCATTGGTGTAATATAAGTAAATAAAACAAGTAGTCCAGACGCAAGCGTCTGGACTACTTGTTTTATATACTTTTATTAACTACTTGTTACTTCTATTAATTAATTTACTACTTGTCTGATTTTTAGATTGCACGCCAAGGTGTGCAATCTAAAAATCGGGGCCCAGATCTCCCTCTTGGCGTCAAAAGCTGAGTACACCCATGAGCTTAGGCTCTTTAGGTTGTGTGGGAAGTTTAAAATCAAATAAAAACTCTTTGAATATTAAATATAATATTTATTTACATTAAGATAAAAACTTGTAAGTGATCTATTTTAAAATGTGATACTTAGAGGAAAACTAAAGAGGATATCCTTTGTTTTGTTAAATTTAATATCTATATTGTAAATTCATATTCCAAATATTGATCCTCCCAGTTTCTTTGTAATATAAAGGCACAAAAAGGTGTACTGTTCATTGATCTAGATTTATTTTTATTAAAATTTACACTGAACCCTCTTTATCTACAAAAACATATCTTATTATAAAAACTAATTTATTATAAATGGACAGAATGTATGTTTCGAGTATTTAATTACCAAAGAAATATTTTACTTATTCCATGACAACTGTACTTTAAAAGCTTACTTAAATAAATAATCAAGTTATACATCAATCAGAATAGTCACACACTAAATAAACCTACCTTTATAACAAAATGCATTTAAAAGCAATGGTGATGTCATAGGGATACCTAGGGGAGGAGGGAAGGGATTAGGAGGGTTTAATCCCCTAATTAATTGTAAGGTTCAACACACACAACATACATAAAATACTAGTCGCGTGTCTTGCAAAAGGTAGGTCTAAAGTTTAAAATTCTAACACACAAAATGTGGTCGTTGAACCGCTGCCATCCCGGTGAGAATAGAGGCTTAGAGTCAAGCTTCCCTCCTCGTTTATACCACTCCAATCCCCCCCCCCCCAAATAACCCTGGGTAAACATATGGGTGATGTATTACAAAATAAATAATGATATGTTTTGTCTATTTTTACATAATTTTACTAATTTGCATTATAGTTGCAGAGCTTTTTAAGCTCAATGCCAGTTTTCGTTGGCATTATGAATAAGTATTTATACAGTGTGATATTTTAGAATAGTAGAAGTACTTTTGATAGACGACTGCATTTTTTCAGTCACTAAGTAAATTGTTGAACTACTATGTGCTTAATGCGAGTTTGTTTTAAGTTAACGCGATTGAATTGTTTAACGCGTTTGGCTCTCCGATTGATTAATAGATTGGAGAGGGCCAATCGCAGCGACAAACGTCCTAAACGTGGCGATCGCGTTAACGTAAAACTAACTCGCTCTAAGCAAATATTTTATAGGACTGACGCAGTTTTAAGTTCTTGCCCGCAGAGCTGCGTGATTCAGCTTGTAAGTAACCATTGGCAGTAAACTGATTTTGGGTTCTAAACTATTGACCCCTTCATTCATAATGTGCTAATAACAATTTAATAGCATCTTTGTATCTGTCTTCATCTATTCCTTTTTGAAATTATAATTAAAAAAACCCTTACCTATGGTGAAATATTATGAATATAGGGGTTATGTTCAATACGGTTCTCTTGGAGATTCACTACAATAATTATGTGTGTTCCTACATAACTAAATAAAATCTTTTTATATTACAATGTCTAAATTGAATCTGTTTACCTGTCAAGACTAACACCAAATTGGGTGTAAGTTTTGACAGGTATACTCAAACAGTGGCTTCATTTTTTTATATAATAAATAGATAATCAAATAATAAAATAAAATGTATTCGGGTGCAATGTCGTCTCCAGAAGTACTCTTGTGATTATAACAAGTATCAAGAAAAACTTTCACCAAAAAATATACTAAGTTTATACAAAATATTAGTTAGAAGCAACTACATAATATAATTATCACTCATTAAAACATTATTTGCATATTTGTAACATCAAACGCCGAATACTCAAACAAGATTTCTGCCGCCACTATTCATCTATAATAGCGGTATGACATTCAACGGCGTCAAAAAATTATATAGCGTTTGAGTATCGGCCGTAACCATCCTGTAAAACAACTATAACATTCAATGTAATTATATTTTTTAAATATAATAAACATTTATAAAAAGAAATCAATTACCTAATGTATGTAAGCGTATCACTTCGGAACGGCTGCAATTATAAAGACAAGGTTTGAAAGAAACTGTTTTATAGATCGTACAGAAAAATTTAAATAATTTGAGACAGAAATAATGGAGTAAGTAGATATCAACAAATAACGATAGAATTGACAGATTGACGTTCAGTTTCTTATATTTCTTTTGGTTGTTTTAAATATTGCACATTAAAAATTATAGTAGAAATTATTTTATTGTGAAAATATTTAATTATCATTTAATTTCATTTTATAGTCGTAGTTACTGTAAAGAGAAGATAGAGAAGAAGAGGCCTCTTTTCTTCATTACGCACGAATGTAGCTAATTTGGGTCGGGCAGCTAATATAATATAATTTGTTTTGGTTGAAACTAAGTAATATTTTTCTATTAAGTCTGCTTCTGCCACTGCTTATGTATGAATTACGTTATACATTACAATACTACATTTTGATTTGAGTGTTCGCTTATTCTAAAAGTAATAATTATAAACTACACATTACAACAACAACAAAAGTATAATAATATTAGTCTAAAACTTTAAAACAGATTAGCAAATAGATATATAAAGCCATCTAATTACTATTGATCCCGTTTTTGAGTCTCTTGAATTCATTGAATAGGTCCTGCATGTCTTTCAGTGATCTCTCGATTTGACCAACGAAGTTGATTGAACTCTGAAATTATAAACAATAACTTTGTTATAATAATACTAATAAAGTCTTTTTTCACTTAGGAAGCAAAGTACTAGATTTGTGAAAAGTTGATTTTTATGTATACCGTAGAGTCGTATGACTTTGACCCAATATTCAGCAATATTTTCATTTACAGCTCACAGTTTAAAGGGGTTTGTCTATATTTTCATTTTGTTGAATTAGATGCATTGTTGGGGATATAAGGAAACTATACACATAAATATTTGGTAGCCATTTAAAAGATTTAGTATATTTCTTTTTTGTCGAACTTTGGGTCAAAGTTCTCCTAGGTCTTGCGTGACTTTGGCCTGCTCATTTTCTTGTTCTGAAATCGCAAGGTTGTTGATGTTGGGGCATACTAAAATCCAAAAAATATATCTACTGATGAAAAAATACAAAACCACATCAAACAGAGTAACTTTTTTTTATTATTAGTTAAATATTTTTATACTTATGTTAACAAATGCGTTTTATTTTACTACGCTCATAACAGTCTTTCAATAAAAAAATCTAGATGAGAATGCAAAGAAAAAAACTGCTTCATAAAGCACTTACAAGATAATGTTAACGTTTATTGATACAATATTATTAAATTGAGATCAAGAACATACAAGAATATAATACTAATCAAATACCATAAAGCTATAGCAAATCTGCTTCAGGAACTAAAAAACAGCCTTTTTTTTCGAACTTTGGTACTTCGATTTTTTTTACCACGTCCTCCCAACGGTACAACTGCTCGTCTTTAATTGCTGGCCATCTCCAAAATTTGGCTCCTCTTTTCATTGCACTCACCATAAGCCCCTCTTCACATGTTGAAATCACCTTGCCCGGATATATGTGGGCTCCCCATCTGACGAGCACGTGGTCGTGTAGTTTAATATCTAATTTTAAATTTAACCGATTTTTGTTAGAAATTGAAACCAGCGGAAGGTCTTCGTCTGATTCTTCGCTAACATCCACAGCATTGCTCTCTTCACCATGTTGATCAGGTAGAGCTTTAATTTCTGATTCATCTTGGAACTCGACATCGTCGTCAGGTAATTCTTGAGTAGACGAGACTTCGCTCATTAAAGAGCTACAACTTGTAGTAGAATCACAGCTCTGATGTCGTCGTTTCTTAGGCTTGGCGATTGGTTTTAGCGTCAAGCCTGATGAAGTTGCTTCTGCAATGTCTGCTGCACTAATTGACTGGCCAGCAGGGACGTTTAATTTCTTTTTTTTAGCAATTTTTTGGACCGGGCTGCCTTCATTTCGTGCTTGCTCTAACTTTTGTATGAAGGTCCCTGTGATTAAATCTAAATTAACAATACGGTCCTGTTTAGGCAGCCTACTCAGAGGTTCGTCTTTATTTGTGGGCATGATACCCGTCTTTCTAAACCCAGCAATAATATTTTCGCTAGCACCAGTCAAACTATTTAATGCGTTTTTTAGTAAAGAAGGAAATTGGTCCTTTGGAGTTGTCGGAAGTCGTCTCCCTATCTGACTGTGCTTCCAATTTAACAAAACTTGTCGCCACTTCAATTTTAGAGGTCGAAAATAAGCCACATCTAAAGGTTGCAGGATGTGAGTCGAATTGGCAGGCAAGCATATGAAACTTATATTATTTTCTTGACATTTCTCCAAAACTTTTTGGTTTATATGTGAGGCAAGATTATCACCTATAACGACCTTTTTCCCGGCTTTTTTTTTCAAAATTGGCAACAGGTGTCGAATAAACCAGTCTTCAAATGTAACACTGTCCATCCATCCACTTTTCGTTCTGTTATAGCTAGCTCCATCAGGTCCGTTTTCAGTCCACGTACTCCACAAGTGATCTGCCTTATAAATGATGTAAGGTGGAACAATTTCTCCGGCGGCGTTTCCGCAGAACATTACTGAATAGCTAAGTTTTGATGAATTGACGATTGTTTCTGGATATTTGGACCCACGTCTACAGATTACCTTTTTCTTGCCGGGATCGTCTGTGAGGTTAGTCTCATCGTAATTATACACGTTATCTGGAGAAATGCCCTGTAACTCTGTGGCCAGATTGTCAATGAATTCAGTTATAACGTTTGTAGAAACTTGAGCTCGAACTTTTTTAATATTATTTGCCATGCGCCGAGAAAGTTCCCTATGTCTATGTAAGAAGCACCTCAACCACTCCGGGCCAGGGACATTATTTTTGAATTTCTTAACGTCACGTCCTTGTGCAGTTAGATAATCTCTTATAATTATTTTTAAGTCAATGTCCGTAAGAGGGAAACCAAACTCAGACAAAGCCATAATGTGACCAACGAATGATTTTTCTTCCTCTACCGTAAATACAGTTGGACCACCAGGTTTACCAGGATGCTTATTTTTTAGTTTATTTTTTATTGTGCTTCGTGGAATATTATATTGTATTTCAGCTTCACGCTGTGTTAATTGTTTTGACCTAATCATGTTTAAACATTCTTGCAATTTTTCTTCTGAGTAATCAACGTAGCGGCGACTTCCTAGCAGCCTTTTATATCTTGAAGGCATAGTAGATTAATAGTTTGTGTGTGGCCCTTCTGTAACGATCGAAAGAAAAAAAATCATAAAATACAGTACAATATACACCCATGGGTTACTTTGGCCCATGGGCCAAAGTGAAACAAAAATTTATTAAAATTCTGACCAAATCACTTTTTCGCAATATCACAAAAATAGTTCAATATCTTGATAAAAAAATACGATACCGAGGGTCACTGACGTTAGTACCACACTTATATCAAATATTTAGAAGGAAACTCACCTGAATTATAAGTTACAGACGAAAGTTTGCACCACAAATTTTTACTCCATAAACAAACTTTTCGAAAACAGCTAAATCAACCAATCAGAGAAAAGACCACAAGCACGAAACACTGTTTTATCGACTACATGTGATGCCATCTATTGATTTTTATTCGCACTTTTTTGAAACAGACTTTAAGAAAGATGTGGCGCGTATTTCAAATTTTTACCAATTTAGGGCCAAAGTCATCCCCTAGGGCTAAAGTCATACGACTTTACGGTATATAAATATATAAATACAGAATATTTCAAAACAGGTACCTTAAATTAAGTTCAAAATAATGTAATCATTTTTATTATTAATTATGCAATGGCAATGGATACATATAACTGCAATTATCATGTATACATAATAATAGAGGTTAAAGTTTTGTAAACTTTAGATACCTTTTTTTTTAAATATTTTGTATTTACATTTATCTGAAAAAATTACAACGTTTTCATTTCAGTGCAGGCGACTGTACATGTAATGTTTGTTCGCAAACAATAGGTAAAGCCAGAGAAATGAACGATGCAATAAAAACTCTCGGCCACTCTTTTCAAACGGCCAATGTTTACAATGGTCTCTTTGTTTATAAACTGTATATTATACCTACACCATATAAAAGGTCTGATAAAGATATTAAAAGAATACATGAGATTGAATATATCAACCTCAATGAGTACAACGTAGTGGGAGCTTACAATGTAAAATAAAAATTTGCCAAATGACTGCTAATTATAATAAGAATAAATGTTTTGCAAAAGAAAGAAAAGAAAAGTAATTGCAATTCTTGTGTAAAATATACCAAACATGTCAGAAACTGCTCTAAGGAGATTTAAGATTATCAATACAAAAAACAAATAAAAAAAAAATATTTTTTTTTTTTTTTTGAAAAAACTTTGAGCCATAGATGATGGGACATAGGCTATGCAATTATTTATCTAATATATAAAATTCT
The DNA here is from genome assembly GCA_945859575.2 of Herminia tarsipennalis. NCBI lineage: Eukaryota > Metazoa > Arthropoda > Insecta > Lepidoptera > Erebidae > Herminia > Herminia tarsipennalis. The sequence continues at coordinate 25,171,968 of OX243831.2, read as the reverse complement.
CCTGTCACGGGGTGCGTAATCGAACTCCTCCGAAACGGCTCGACCGATTTTGATGAAATTTTGTGTGCATATTGGGTAGGTCTGAGAATCGGACAACATCTATTTTTCATCCCCCTAAGAGTTTGTTTGTTTGTTTGAACGCGATAATCTCAGGAACTACTGGGCCGCATTGAAAGAATATTTTATTGTTGGATAGCCCATTTATCGAGGAAGGCTATAGGTTATAACATCACGCTACGACCAATAGGAGCGGAGCAGCAATGAAAAATGTTGTAAAAAAAAAAGGGAAAATTTACGCAGACGAAGTTGCGCGGGTCAGCTAGTTTAATTATATAATTATTAAGTACTTGTTTGTGTACTTAACATAAAATAACGATATTTTTTTTCTTACCGTAATGGGGCAGCTCTTTTTGCTGGAAACATGGAAGAACATGCGGTCCTCTCCAACAATAATGTAGGAGACTCCGTAGCCGTCGTCGGCGACCGGACCGAAACCGCCGCCCGCGCTCACACAGTTCGGGTACTTCTTTAGGTCCATCAAATTAGTTTGAGCTGATGACAATATCACATCAATAAATAAATATCACCATAAAACATTTAATGACGATGGATTTGCTGCCATTTATTAAGAAGTTTCGTTGTCAAAATCTTTACAAAAAATTATATGGGACCATTTCGAAGCAACCCTTTTGAACAAAAAAATATATAAAAAAATCCGTCTATATATGACGGAGTTATGCCCGAACATACAAAAAAAAAATACAAACATCCGATTTGAGAACCTCCTCCTTTTTGAAGTCGGTTAAATACTAATCTGAGCTGGTTTTGGATCAGATGGCCATGTAACTAATATTTTTTTACAGTTATTTTACATTTAACGTTTTGATGAGATTACAAACTTACCAAGAGGCGTTTGGCTGGTGGATAATCGCCAGGGTTCATTGAATACTTCCTGTAGGAATGGCGACTCCAGCTCGAGGTACTTTGAAACTACGTATAAGCAGAACAAGTGCCGATCGATGCCGCGACCGGCCATTGCATCCTGATACCCAAGTTGGTGGCGTTTAGCAGCCTTCACGAACAAATCCATACGCTCTTGGACCTGTATAAACATCAATTCTTGCATCAGAACACATTCACACGATGCTATTTTCTTGTACATATGAGATAAATAAATTGTATGTAATAATAAGGTAGCTAAGGTACGGCTAAGGCATCGGTCTCGCAATCGTGAGGTCGCGGGTTCGAGTACTACCCATTATACTACCGACGTGAACCCAATCCTAACACAAGCCTTTGAGCTTAGCTGGAGAGGTTAACAATATTGCAAGTAATGTGGGACTCAATCCCACATTTCTTAACTTCTAAACATCTTAAAAAAAAAAAAAAAATAGACTCATTTACAAGACGCTGAAGTGTTGCTTAAAACATACCTAGGTATGTACAAGTATTTTTTTGCTCCAAATTAGGCAAGAAATTTGCATCTTGTAAAACCGGTTTAAGAGTAATTCACACTATGCAAGTTTCTTGGCAGTTCATTCGAGCCTTAGTTACATACATACATATTATATTCTTTAGTCCGTCATGTAAATGAGTCTTTGTTTATTCTTGAGTAACTAACCCGGCGAATTTTATACTGCCTAAAATGCTATGTAATGTGAAGTGAGGGGTGCTTTTTGACGGGACTTTCACTGTCAGACAGCTGATGATGTAAGGAATAACTTAGGCTTATCATTACGCTAAAGTGTATAGGAAGTGAGCAGCATTGCAACATAACGCAGACGAAGTCGCGGGCACACCTAGTTAGTGATAAATGTATTACTGTTACATACCGTTGCGTTAGGATTATCCATAGATTTGACCCAAGCAGAACTTTCAATGGTACAGGAACGGACAGTTTCTGTGCGTCCCTCGCGGAACAGGCGGGTCATGGAAGCTTCATATGTGAGGCAGAAGCGGCCCGCGTCGCGGTAGTAAGATAGCTGTAGCGCCATCTGTATGAAAGCGTCCGGAGATACTCGGCATGCCTTCATGAATCCTAAAGGAAATTACAATTTGTATTATTTTTTTCTACAATTAGTATGAGTTTGTACTATTCACATGTCAACAATTTAAGATATCCGATTATGAATATAGGTATAATTACTATAAGAACATAATTAGTAAATTAAATCATGCAGCCTTTTTTGCCAAATTTTTGAATGTGGCCTTCCCTCATAAGAAAAAGTAACTCGAGTGTAACTATAATCACATCTGACGGCAATTTTGTTGCAATTTTTTAAAACAGGTAGTTGCCTATTTTGCTCGCACTTAACTATTCTAACAAAACCCTAATCATCTAAATCGTTTCAGGCATTTAGAAGTTATGGTGGAATAAATAAACTCACAGACGTGCGTAGTGCGTAAATACATGAACCCTGAAACTCCTTTTTATTGGATTAATGTCAAGATGAAATTTAAAAAAGTTTCTTAATACGAAACTACGCTTTGTTTGTTATTCCAGCTTCACGCAAAGTGGTTTAATGAATTTGGAGGAAATTTAGCATTTAAGTTAGTTTATATTGAAGTAACACATGGGATACTTATAATCGCGATGACCAATACTCAAGCGAGAGCAATCGTGGAGAAAAAACCTCGTAGTTTATACACAATCGGTTATCTTATTTTGCTGTTAATCAATGTGTAACAGAAATGTGTGAACAAATTGAAGGGTCAGTTATCGGTACATACACATGCAACTGAGTGTTTGTAACTAATTTTATTAAAATCTAAGCATCCAAAACTTTAGCTTTATTTATGAATTAAAAAGTTATCAATTTTAAGAATTATTAATATACGTTATCTATGCCATAACGAAGCAATCGGAGTCTGCACCATGGGAGATGCAATACAGTTTTAAATTATCTTTAATGCAATACTGAACAATGTGCGCTATTTTTAAGCTGTAAAATTGCAATTGCATCATAGCAGGTGTACACTTATGCCATAGAGACTAACCACTACTGGAATGTATGTTTGTATGTATGCTATGTCCTGTATCGCAAAACAATGTCGCGTTCAGGCTTGGTTTTCTTTTATTTGGTGTGTAATTGTAATTACATACAGAAGCATAGTTTTAATACACAGATTTTTAGAAACTGGGAATATTTTTTTTTATGTATTTATTTCCTTAATGTCTATTTTTAATCTGTAACGAGTATTAGTGAGAGAATTATAGAATTTTATAAGCTACGGGACTTAATCGCGTAAATATTTTTAAATCCATGCCAAAGACTTTACAAATATATTGCGATAGAAGAATTTGATATCTAGTAACATAGTCCAGATAGCTGGTTCGCTTCTGGCCCCGGTTTGGCTACGGAAGTCTCGGGTTCGATTCCTGAGTCTGGATTCAAATTTTTCTATCTTTCAAAAATGCAATTATTGTATTTGTAAAGTCTTGGGCAAGAAATGCCTATAAAAAAATTACTTCAATGATCCGATATACCGTCATTGAGTTATTGCCGAAAAACTGTGTGACTCAACAAAAGGGCTCAAGTGCCATGAACATACGCTCTCCTGCTGATGCAATTATTCAAGGCTGCGGAACCCTACACTGAGCATAGTCCGACATGCTCTTGCCCGGTTTTATTTAGTTATTTACTTTTAACAATTTCTAAAAATCAAATAATTACATAGAAATCATTTGTTTTAACTCTGTTTACAAACTGTCTAAATAACATTCCGTAACAGTAAAAAAAATGCGACCCGAAACCTGCCAATCTTCTTTGACCACACTTTTCTGTGACACATAGTACACATTTATCAAAGTTAATTAATTTAAAACCAACCTTTTCCATATTTAGTATAGTGTAATATTTTGAGGTCAACGTCATTGAGTAATTTTTGTGCGACAGTGTATGAGGTAATTATAGCTTTTGCGAGTTCTTCGTTGTCAAGGTCCCACTGCAGGCGGATCGGTGCCGGTGGAGGTGCTTCCACTGTACCTATCGTATTACCATCCGAAGCATATCTGTAAAAACATGTAATTTTCTATACTCTAACCTTTATTTCTTTGCTAAAATTAGTAAATGTGGGACACAATACCACGCTAAAAGCATTTTCTGCCAGTCTGTTACCTTCGGAGTGATGTAAAATACGAATATGTAGGTGCAGATTGTGGAAAGCAAGATAAATAATAATAATAAAAAATATATAAATAGCACAGAAATAAAAAAGGGTATTACATAATTATTATTTAATACCTTTTTTATTTCTCTACTATTTATAATTGTTTTATTATTATTATTTATCTAGCTTTTTAATTGGCCTTTAGGTAATATCCTTCTTAAAACACAACCTATGTATTAGCTGTAAGTCTTCATAAATTATAAAATAAAATAGATACATATTTAAAAATATGCTTCAATACATTACTTACTTACACATAGAAATAATGTAATAAGTTGTTAACATTGTGAAGATTCAGCTGAATTGTTGGGTGCAACCCTCATTTCGGGGGGGAAGCGGCAGCTCATTCCAGAGTACAACAGATTGGACAAAGAAAGAAGATCCCAAGAATCTAGTAGAATGAACCGGGCATAAAAGTAACAGATTGTTAAAAGAACGGAGATCTCTACTATCGTTAGAGCACAAAAATTGCAAGCTAGAAGACAGGTAAGTTAATCTATACTAATATTATAAAGTTGAAGAGTTTGTTTGTTTGAACGCAATAATCTCAGGAACTACTGGTCCGAATTGAAAAAGCCTTTTACTGTTGGATAGCCCAGTTATCAAAGGAGGCTTTAGGCTATATAACATTACGCTACGAAAACGGGGAAAATTTACGTAGACGAAGTTGCGCGGGTCGGCTATAATAAAATAAAGGGCAGTGAGAACGCGCAAACTACGAAGATTTGCGATTGGCACAATTATAAAATTATATATAGGGTCTTGAACTCGTCGGGCATTAGATTACGTTATATAAAATACGCAATGAATAAGTATAATATTACGTTAAAATATTCATGATAATTTTATAATGCTGATTGAGAATAAGTTTGATACAGTTAGTATTGAATAGATCATGTTAAACTGAAACTTATTATATAAACTTCCAACCAGTCCATAATTCCCATCTAAATTCGTGCACTCAAACTTTAAAGTCGTCATTAATTTTAACATAAAATAATAGTCGTAGTATGAGTTCAGATCAATGATTAAATGAATGTACTACTGTCAATGTGCTGCAACCGCTACAAGTTAACAAACTTTTTTATTTATTCCTTCTTACAGAATTGCAGTTTTCAATACTATTTATTTTTCTCCCAACACTTGCTACTCTTCTATTTTTCAGCTCCAGTCTAATCCTCGTTTTCCCCACTGCCTTAACGAGATCATCTTCCATCTTCTGTAAGGTTTTCCTTTCTTTTCCTTCCCCTCTTTGGGATACCACACTGATACTAATTTGGTCCACTTATCACGCCCTCTAGCTACAAGACCAGCTCATCTTCATGTTTGTGTTCTTACTTTTAACATAACATCTTGTGTCTGTTTAGCTTTCCTAATGATGTTATGGTTGATTTTATCCATTTTCCTTCTCCCAACGTACTTAGTTCCATGCTTCACTGACAAGTTAGGTTTGTTGAGATTTTGTGACATCCATATGTTAGAATGGGAGTATGCATCTGTTTAATAGCTTTCCTTTAAGTGAAGTTTTTATTGTTTTGTCTTTCATTACTTTTATATGCGCTCAATAGCTCTTCTATGATGTCTTATGTGTGGCCAAATAATTAAGACACGCATGTGTGGTTAAGTATTCATATACTCAACCACATAAATAGACATGTGGTTAACTATGCTGCTATTTCCTATCTATTTGTCTAACCTTAGTTTTTGATTTATTCATATTTAACGCCACTTTTTTGCCGTGTAAATCACTATCTGTCAGCATCATGTCTATGGTCAGCATTTGTAAGAAAACGTATTTGAACCCACGAGAAGTTTAGATAAGCAGCTTAAGCAAAAGAAATATATAAATATTTAACATCATCACATTAATTTCTAACATCATTTATGTCCAATAAACAGTAAGCAAACTTACCCAATTGCTAATTCTCGCCAAACAATGTATTCCCACAAATGTCCCATTACCGGTGCGTCTGCCCTGTAAATATAAAATAAATAAATATCTTTGGATAACTCCCACACCACCACCACCTGATCCCAAACTAGGCAGAGGAGCCTGTACTATGGTAACAAGATAACTGATAGATTTATTCTGTCGGGGTGTAACTTATCCTTATCACCCAGACCGAATATACAAGCAGAGAATGAACCAGGGAAACCAGACAACTGAAAAACATACTTATATATTTCTAAATACGTACATATTATAGACAAATAACACCCAGACACAATAAACAATCATGCTCATTACACAAAATTTTATCCTGGGTGGGGATCGAACCCACGACCTCCGGCTTAGCAGTCAGGATCACTAACCACTACACCAACAGGCCAGTCAAATTTGTATCTAATCAGTTTTTAAGTAACAAATAAACTAAAAAAACTACTGGACTTCATCATTGGGAAGCTACACTAGTAGCTTCACAACGATGAAAGAATTTTTGAAATCAGTCCTATAGTTTTAGGGATATAAAGTAGCCTATGTCACCCAGGGATACTATCCCGGGGTGACATAGGCTACTTTATAACCCTGTATTCCTACGGGAACGGGAACTACGCGGGTGAAACCGCGAAGCGTCCGCTAGTTTATTATATTTAGTTATCAAACTGTGTTTATAAAGAGGTAAAGCTTTAACCATTGAATGTTACTTACCATGTATGCTCTGCATTGAAACCGGTCTGTGGAATAAAAACATAATAAGAAACAAACAAATATTGATTTGATTAAATTTAGGTCTAACTCAAAGAAACACTTCCTGACTTGTTAGGAATTTTCCGACAGTCGAATGTATGAAATACTAAATATAATAATACTACAGTTGGATCAACGTAACTCGGCCTAATTGAACTTGGCGACAAATGCTTGCGCAGATGCATTTTTTGGAAGTAAATGGTGACAGGAAGCGGGGGGCGGGGGCGGTAACTAAACCAAGAGAATTAGAGATGCGATTACGCATTACATTGTCATAATTAGTATTACTAGCCCATGTTTTTTGTGATTATTTTCGTAAAGAAATGTTTTTTAAACTTTCTTTTGTATTTACTGTTACTGTTCAAAATTTAAACTTTTATGAACTCGTATTAATAGTATTTTTTATTGTTAGTATTTTTTATTGTTAGTATTTTTAATCGATTAAGCATAATTAATCGTTTTCGTAAGTAATTTTAGGGTCGCATCTCTATGATATGCGCGAAAGTGATATGAACCTAACTTCAATCCGCCCGAGTTACGTTGATCCAAATGTACCAAAGATTTACCCTTAAAAAAAATGCCTGTATTAATGGTGTAGCAGATCAGATAATAATTCAGCCAATTTCAGACTTTCACGCTAAGAATCTGTCCTACTTTTAAATAAAAAAAAAGTGCGAGCTATCTCTGATGACCTCAGAAATGACCGTGGGAGATTTACTTTATTGTTATCTACAATCTTCATACTAATGAAGTGACCCTATTTTTGCCTAAGGCTATCATCATCATTAAAATATATATTTAAAGTAAAAAATAAAAAGGATGAATATTTTTGTTCTAGATAGATTCTCTCTTCTCTGGTACGTTAACATATTATAAAAGAATTTATGTAATTCCAGAACTATTTATTTAATAATTGCGTATATTATTAAATAAATAGTTCTGGAATTACATAAATTCTGACCAATAATCTTTTTATTTTTACAATCAATACAAGTATAAGTCATTTATAGTTCACATAATTGAAGATAGATGGCGTATTGAGTTCAGTGTTGCAATTAATTAATTTCAATAATCATCATAAGTGTCTTAAACTGGGATATTTTTTGTTTTTTTTTTTAAATAAAGACGACTCCCGCAGTAGAGTATAAGCCATGTGTCGCGGGGGACTTTACAAACATATAAGTCATGGACACAAAGTACACCCAGACTCGGAACAACAATATATGGATTACACAAAGTGGTGTTCCGTGTGGAAATCGAACCCAAGACCTCTTGCATAGCAGTCGTACACACTTCCACCGCGCCACAGAGGCAGTCAAATATTAGATATTTTTTACTTTTGTTCTCTGATAGTATTTACTAGCGTAGCTACCCTTTCCGACAAAGATGTATTCCTGATCTTTTAAAAGACACATTGCATTTTGTTGCAGTTTTTCCTATCATTAAGTTTTTTTCAGATGATTTACATGTATAATGCATACATATTATGTGTATAGATAGAGGCTGTAGCGAGCCACTAATATTTACATAAGTCAATTTAATGCAAAGAAAACGTAGGTTTTTAACTTACGACGCCATTTGTACTGAAGCACAGGTTGAATGACTTGTCGAACCAGCGGTCGTGGCCTTTACCGTGAAGAAGCACGCGTCCAAACTCATCAAGTTTAGATGGATCATTCTCATCGAACCCGTACTCGAAGTCATCTGCAATATTAAAGTTAGGTATATGTAAGTTTACAATCTGTAAAGCTGATTATATGTCTAGATTTCTAATCTCAAATTGAAGCCGTTCTCTCTAGAATCTGTTAAAATAGCAGCAGATTTGGTTTAAGTTTTAACAGGTTCTCTCATCCATTATGCAAATGTTAAACGTGTGAGTTTTCAATCAAACAGAACAGTTATTTCATTTTTCGGGAGGCTTTACTAAGGACCGCCCCATTTCGACAAAATACATTCTAAGCGGTAAAAGTACAAATTATAAAATATGACAATAAAATAAGACCAAAGCATTGTTAATTTTTTAATAGTTTCTGCATAATAAAGTAAAATTATAAAAAAAAAACTTAGGTTAGAACTATAGAATTGACAGTTGTTAGTTCAGTAATCAGTAGTATTATAACTATAATTACTGGATTTTGTAGAAAACAGGCTCAATAGGGAATTGAATTTAGTTTTTTTTTTTGTGAAAATTCGTGCACCTCACGTCACATGTAGTTTGGTTTTACACATGGTTTTTAAATAATAATATGTATATATTGAAAGCGTATGGGGGAGACCTTTGCCCAGCAGTGGGACAAATCAGGTTATATACAGTTTGATTTTTTAGGTAAACAGATCCACGCAACTTTGTCTACGTCAATTTTTCCCGTTTTTGCATTTCATAAAAAAATATAAAAATTGCGATTTTACGACCTATATATCTACCAAATATACAAAAAAATAATCATTAAATTCGGTCAAGCCGTTTCGGAGGAATTCGACCACAAACACGAGATTTTTATATATTAGAATATTCGTAGATACTGAAGGCAATTAAAGAAGCCACAAGCAAGTTTTTTTTCATTCACAATTTCTTTAGTTTACGGAGACAGTTATGATGATGAACTTCGTCAATAAATTGAATTTATGTTTCTCTCAATATTATCATCTAATTCATAAAATTTTAATTTTGTTGAATTAGACTACAAGCCGATTTTTGTTTCTTTTTTGAGCATTATATCAATCGGGTAGTCTACGAACGAGGGCCAATATATTATTATGTAGGTATTTGAGCATCCTGAATGTTATCAATAGATACGTTGAATTACTCGGTCGATAACACGAAATGTTTCAAGACAAAACATTTGTTGATAACGTTTATCGTAATATGACGTCAATGGTACTTTGTATGTAGACAGATTAAGATGTCTCGGCATGCTAGTACCTAACTGATAATAAATTAGGTATTCACACCTACTAGTCTGGCCAGTTATATTATCAATTTATCATATAAATAAAATTGATGTGTCTGTTTGAATACTAGGCCGGGGGCTTGGCCATTCTGACTATTCTGACGATTGTTTGATTCAAGGAAGCATTCACACTTTATGAGCCTCTTTATTCGCACCCCCTCCTCTTCTCCCTGTATTCGACACTGCTGCTATCTATCACTCAATTTATATTTATTAAATTCTATACAGGATGTTACAAAAAATAACATAAAAGAGAATTTTTTTTTTATTTAACCAAAAAAATGCCAACTCTAATAACCTCAATCACTTCAATTAAACTAAATATTCTTAAATTATTGAACAAAAGTAATAACAACGGTATTAGTAACGAAGATAACAGCAATGGATTAGTTAAATATTTTCGTTTTCAGTGGAATTTTGTAACATAACACTACATAGTATAAAACAAAGTCGCTTTCTCTGTCCCTATATCCCTATGTATGCTTAAATCTTTAAAACTACGCAACGGATTTTGTTGCGGTTTTTTTAATAGATAGAGTGATTGAAGAGGAAGGTTTATATGTATAATAACATCCATTAAATAGTGGAGAAATAACGAGCGGAGCAGCAAACAGAAATGTTGCAAAAATGGGGAAAATTTACGAAGACGAGGTTGCGCGGGTCAGCTAGTAATAATTATAGTAATGTGGGAAGGAGCTGTTTTGAAGCTTACACACTTTATTTATATTTCGTTTTTGTTTTCATGTATAAAAAAAAATACCAATGGCGCTAAATATTTTTTAACTGGGTTTAGCTTTGATCGCGATAAAATGTAGTCTATAACCTTCCTCAGGCTGCAATGCTACTTCTATATAAAATCTCACCTAAATCGGCGCAGTATCTTGAGAGAAATAGAAATGCGAGCAATAACAAACTATTCAGCTTTTTTATATTAGTAAAGAGACCATAATTATTACCCAAACTCTCTTGTAGTCAGTATTGTTTTATAACGAGTTTTTAAACAATAATATTTTAATTGTAAATGATAATCTCATTAAAGAACAATGCCTCTGAGTAAACTTTGCTCACTACTATATATAACGATAATGCGTACGTTTGTGATAAAGCAGAAATTAAAAAAAGGCCAATGAAATCTACAATCTCAATCGAAGGTCGTACTCTTATCTATAATATGCCGGAATTGATTTAAAGATTCTATACCTACTGTATTTATTTTTAATACTTACAATCGAAAAATGCGGTAGTGTGTCCTTTCGCTTACTAAATACTTCGCCAAATGGATCGAATCATGATAAAAGTAGCCTTTAACCTTCCTCAATTTAAATTGACACAGTACCTTTGGAGATCACCTACCCCTTACATCAAAACTCACAAACATTACCTCTTTATAATAATTATATACAAGTATAAATATAGAAGTATACTTTAATAAATATATATCCGATATCGATATCGCACGGGTGACATATCGTAGTTTTTTATACCTTGAATTATTTGAGTAGTTAGATAGATCTAAATTTTTTGACAATAAAATATAGCCCGATTATGTATCTTTCTAACGGAAAAAGATTTTTTGTAATTGAACCTGTAGAGTGTTTAAGTTTACATACATACAAAATTATCATAACCTTAACCTCTCAAATTAACTTAGTCAAGTTATGAATATATATATATATATATATATATATATATATATATATATATATATATATATATATATATATATATATATATATATATATATATATATATATATTACGGGTTTTAATCGCGTGAACAATTAAGGTAAAATAACACACTCATATTATTATGAAATAGTACCTGGATGACCGAGCTCTGCTCGTTTTTTTTAAACGACTTTTTCTTAAAATAAAGCCTAGCTAGATCGATTTATCGCCCCCGAAATCCCCTGCATACTAAATTTCATGAAAATTGCTGGAGACAAGAATTGCTCATTGAGATATACGATTCACCCTAGCAGTTTAAGTTACAATCAAATTACTTATTTGTCTATGGACTAAATAGAAAAACCTAAAAAAAATACATAAATGCAAATCTTTCCATTTTATAATATTAGCGTAGATGTATAACTAGCGGACACCCGCGACTTCGTACGCGTGGATCTCGTTCCCGCGGGATAATGTATCTTTATTTTCAACTAACTTCCTCTTGAATCACTCTATTTATTACTGAAAATTTCATTAAAATCCGTTGCGAAAGATCTAAGCGTAAAGACAGTGGAAGCGACATTATTTTATACTATGTAAAGATGACTGCGAATTTTAATGAGGAGTATATTGCTATGATGATCCGGAAATATGTCACTTGTTAACCGATAGGTGACCGCGACCGCTAGAAGAATAAAGTTAAATATAAGTTTCTTGCTTGTTGTATATCTACAACTAGCTGTCCTGCGGAACTTCGTCTGAGTAAATTTTCTCCCTTTTTACAACATTTCTCATTGCTGCTCCTCTCCTACTGATCGTAGCGTGATGTTATATAACCTACAGCCTTCCTCGATAAATGGGCTACCCAACCGAAAAAAGATTTTTTCAATTCGGATCAGTAGTTCCTGAGATTACCGCGTTGACTGAAGTCAAATCAGTTTTTTTTTTTTTTAAGTCAAAAACGACTCGCTCCTTACGTCTGTAAAGCCAGAATGGTCAAATTGGCAGAATCACTCAAATTTTTGCTAAAAATTGGGTGCTTTTTTAGCGCTAATTTAGTGCTGCAAAATCAAATATTACGATCAAATAGCACGATTAGAAATTATAAAACTGCTAGCTTATACGTAAGCTAGCATTGTACTGCCGGATATAACGCTAGTACTGCTAACCAGAACTAAGTGTTAGCATTGATAATTTAGTGCTCATTGAGTGCTGACAATATAGATGAAAGAATTGCAAAAAAAAAATTTTTTTTTTATTCTGAGAATTATTTCAGAAAACTGCTTGCTTATAATTAAGCTAGCATTGTACTGTCGGATATAACGTTAATACTGCTAACCAGAACTAAGTGTTAGCATTAATTATTTAGTGCTCAATGAGTGCTGACAATACAGATGAAAGAATTGCAAAAAAATTTTTTTTTTTATTTTGAGAATTATTTCAGAAAACTGCTTGCTTAAAATTAAGCTAGCATTGTACTGCTGGTTATTACGCTTATATTGCTAACCAGAACTAAGTGTTAGCATTAGTAATTTAGTGCTAAATAAGTGCTGACAATATAGATGAAAGAATTGCAAAAAAATTTTATTTTTTTATTTTGAGAACTAGTTCAGAAAACTGCTTGCTTATAATTAAGCTAGCATTGTACTGCTGGTTATTTCGATTATACTGCTCACCAGAACTAAGTGTTAGCATTGATAATTTAGTGCTCAATGAGTGCTGACAATACAGATGAAAGAATTGCAAAAAAAAAATTTATTTTTTATTTTGAGAACTATTTCAGAAAACTGCTTGCTTATAATTAAGCTAGCATTGTACGGCTGGTTATTTCGATTATACTGCTCACCAGAACTAAGTGTTAGCATTGATAATTTAGTGCTCAATGAGTGCTGACAATACAGATGAAAGAATTGCAAAAAAAAATTTTTTTTTTTATTACTCACTTATTTAGCACTAAATTACTAATGCTAACACTTAGTTCTGGTTAGCAGTACTAGCGTTAATAACGCTATATAACTTATATCCGACAGTACAATGCTAGCTTAATTATAAGCAAGCAGTTTTCTGAAATAATTCTCAGAATAAAAAAAAAAATTTTTTTTTTGCTATTCTTTCATCTATATTGTCAGCACTCATTGAGCACTAAATTATCAATGCTAACACTTAGTTCTGGTTAGCAGTACTAGCGTTATATCCGGCAGTACAATGCTAGCTTACGTATAAGCTAGCAGTTTTATAATTTCTAATCGTGCTATTTGAGCGTAATATTTGATTTTGCAGCACTAAATTAGCTCTTAAAAAGCACCCAATTTTTAGCAAAAATTTGAGTGATTCTGCCAATTTGACCATTCTGGCTTTACAGACGTTCGCTCCTTACAAGTTTGTATGAAATACTAGCGTATGCCGTCATATTTTCAATGATTAAATCAATGCTTTTAGTATTTCTTTCAATGAATAAAAAATAATAAACATGTTAAATTATGTGCGAACACATATTTTCAGAATATTTTATGACATAGTATTGCGTGTTTAGTATAAAATAATTTATTATGATAGTATAACGTCTCTCAAACGGCGCAAATATAGTAATTTGTCGGAAATAACATATTCGAGCCGTTTGGGGTTGAGACACTAGGGCCATGGGGTCCAAGTGCTCGCCTTTTATTCAAAGACATCTTGAATGGCTTATAAATAAGCAAGTTTTCAATATTTTCAGTTTTCTCTCTCATCTGTTTTAATATGATTTCTTGATAGAGTGTCTGAGCTTTTCACTATACCAAAAATAATCTACCCCAATTCACGCAGTCCGGGTGTTAAAGTGGCAAAAACTTACAATAATGCTGGCAAAGAGTTAGTAGGCTCAAATCTAAAATATAAACTCCCAATAATAGGTTACTCACTTACTTCCTTAAGCATATTTTAGAAACCCGTGTATATAGCAGTTGATCAGTGAATCCATAAAGATGACGATGGTATTGCAACTTACCGAGACAAACATTGAAGGCGGCTCTCTCAATACAATGCAGTGAAGTTCGGTTGTGTCCGCGGTTAAACATGGTCTGTCTAATGTGAGCCCAATGAGATCGGTCGCCAGCAGTCAACGCTCCCACTCGTGACTCGAACAATGATGCCTCCGATTTGTCGTCCAGGATTTGTTGAAGTTGTCTGTGACAATGTAACAAAGTCTTTATAATACGGTTAACTATTTTGTGTAAATGAAAGCCCGATTCGGCTACGCACTGATTTTACTCCATATGCGTATTTAAGAGAGAAGTCTTCGGGAAGAAATTATCTGGCACTTAAATATTGAAAATCGCTTCAAAATCTATTGCGTAGTTTAGAAGGCCAAGCGTGCTTAAGCATGTATTCGACTTCTAAAAATGTGTTTGACATTGTATCTATACTTATATTATAAAGCTGAAGTGTTTGCTTGTTTGTTTGAACGCGGTAATCTTAGGAACTACTTATCCGAATTGAAAAATTCTTTCACTGTTGGATAGCTCATTTATCGAGGAAGGTTATAGGCTATATAAAATCACGCTATTACCAATAGAAGCGGAGCAGCAATGAGAAATATTGCAAAAACAGGGAAAATTTACGCAGACGACGTTACGCGGGACAGCTAGTAATTTATAAACATCGTTACTTTATAATCTATCGCGCGATTATAACCTTTTGGAAATTTCGAGTCAGAAAGATTTAAAACTAACGTTTTTAACGTAATAATTGCATTTAGTGTGCACAATATTTTCTTGTTTTTCATGAAGTATACTTACTTATAAGTATACTTCACGAAAAACAAATATATATATACTTGTTTTTCATGAAGATATAAAATATAAATGAATTTATTACGTAAGCGTGGCAAGACAATAGAAGAACAATTGTGCATAATATTGAAGGTACGCATAATATTATAGACTAGCTGACCCGCGCAACTTCTTCTGCGTAAATTTTCCCGTTTTTGCAACATTTTTCATTATTGCTCCGCTCCTATTGGTCGTAGCGTGATGGTATATAGCCTTCGATAAATAATTTTTCAATTCGAGCCAATATTTCCTGAGATTATCGCGTTCAAACAAACTCTTCAGCTTTATATTAGTTTAGACTAGCAAGCAATAGATTTGGAGCCGAGAAAAACTGAGTTATGACACAAAGTTACTAAAATAAGTCAGTTTGCTGATCTCTGAACAATAGAGGGCATGAGGAAACAAAGAAAATAATAGCTATTGTATTTCTTTGTAGTCATATTGTAATTTGGAATGTTCGGAATAATATTATAACCATAAATATATTTCAGAACCTCGTTTGCAAATGAAGAGAATACTGAGCTAAGTCTAATGATATGATGCACGTGTAAACTGAGCTAATAGAATTTAACACGAAGCTAGTGAGTACAAGATAACCTAGAGACGGGAGAGCGACACGGGCAAAGGTCGTTTGAAGACATTGAGCGGATATTGTATGACATTGGCCACGGTGCGTCTATCATAGTTAACGGTCATGGACACAAATAGGAAGTAGGTACCTACAATAGGGAGTACCAATCCTACCTGATTAGCTGGTTGATTACTCACAGGACTTTGTTGATTTTTAGTAGGATAGTAAACTAATCCGAGGCCAAATTAGACATGCAATGTCTTGTCTTTTAATAAAGAAACTTGGTATTGCCCGTACCTTCGCGTAAATATTTTGGAAAAAAACGGAAGTCGTAAATTTTATCGTTATAAAAAATCGTCTTTGTGCTGTTCCACTATAATCAATTTTTTTGTATTATTTACTTTTTCTATAGATTAATTATTATTATTTTCTATCATCATTAATGTTAATTAATATTTAATTATTACGTTATAGCTATTTTTAATATGAGTATAATACATCTAACCAATTAAACAAGATATTTACAGAATTCAAATAAAATAAAAAAGGAGGGCAGGACCGTTTAGGCGTCAAAGAATTCCTCCCCATCGATGACAACAGGTAACGTTCCAAGAAGGCTGGCAGCATTGCCACGTTGGATGG
This sequence comes from Herminia tarsipennalis, assembly GCA_945859575.2. Taxonomy (NCBI): domain Eukaryota; kingdom Metazoa; phylum Arthropoda; class Insecta; order Lepidoptera; family Erebidae; genus Herminia; species Herminia tarsipennalis. Next base: position 25,155,469 of record OX243831.2, on the reverse strand, counting down.
CAATGCTAATTCTTTATGCAAAGAAAAGGCCAGCCTTCTGGTCACGGGAGGCACTGATAAGACGTCGGGAAATGTCCTATGTGTGCATATTTAATACATTAAATTAAAAACTAAAAATTATTGAAATAAAATGAACTTTAAGGATAATAGAAAATAATACTTAATAATTACAAAATTGAATCCTTCAAAGAAAAAGTATGACCAAAAGAATACTAACACTTGAATTTCAGCCGGCTTCAGAAGTCGTCCTCTTGAATACACCACAACTTTGAAATACCGTCCCTTATGATGTACTGTCACATGCGTAGAGTCCTGGTAGTGGACGATCTTGTCTCTCTCAACGCCGGGCACACGAACTGTGTTGAATAACCGCTCGTATTGCCATGAGCATAATGGCACCATATTTTGTAACATGAGCTAAGGAAAAAAATACAAATATTAAAGAAACATGGAATCTGCCATTGACTGTCGCGCGGTGGCAGTGTGCACGACTGTAACTTCTGTATCCTTCCTACAAACTGTTGTTTTGAATTTTTTTTTTATATGATGGCACCTACCGAAGCCCTGTGTCGCGGGGGACTTTACAAACATACAAGTCACAGATACAAAGTACACCAAGACTCGGAATTTGTGGATCACACAAAGTGGTGTCCTGTGTAGGAATCGAACACACTCCCACTGCGCCACAGAGGCCATAAAATTTGTGTGTAAATACTTGGTGCCCGTGAATTGTGTTTGTAAAAGTAACCGCGACACGACTTGTACTCTATTGCGGGAGTTGTCTTTATTAAAAAAAAAAACATGCCATAAAGTAAACAACAACACAAAATACTAAGGGTAAAGAAGGTGACCTCCATACGTACTTCGCTCGAGCAACACAAGAAGAAAGAAGTTCTGAGAGTCTATGTGTGCATTGCATGAGCAATCATTGTATAAAGGTTGCCGTATACGAATACGATCCCGTTAACCTTTTCGAGTACTTAGCACAACAGGAATAGATTTATACCACCGATACCCCGCGAGGGTAAATACCCACAGTTTGGAAATCCACGGTCTATACTTTGGTATTTTGTGGTAAATTTGCATTTACTATTTTTTTTTATAATTTCTACCTGAAGGTATATCGCCCCAAGAGGGACTTTATATTAACATTTATTGTTATACTTAGTTGATTTTGATGGAACCTGTAGTAGCATTAAAATAAAAAAATATTAGTTTTAAAACTCGAAGTAGCGTGTGAACCATAGAACAAACAAACATGAAAAAAAACAAAGCATAGTTTCGGATTTAGGAACCCATAAATTTGTTGGTCTGTGTATAATTTAAGTATAATATGCATGTATTTAGAATATACAAGTATTTTTATCAGTTGTCTAGTTGCTATTATAGTTTGGGATCAGATGACCTTAAGCGATGCTTTTTTTTTTAAATATGACACAGTTATATTATAATAACAGAAGATCAAGATTATAGCAGTGTAAAGAATAATGAGCTTCTCATGAATTGGTCGTGATAATGCTAATATACTGAACTAGCGGCCCGCCCGGCTTTACATAGTATGCATGTATTAGAACATATAAACCATCCAAAAGAAAATATCTGGATAATAGTTAAAACCGCAGCGTAAGCCGCTTTGAAGTGAAAACTTCTTTAAAAAATATCTTCGATAAATTTCAATGTTATTATATTTTTTTTACAATGTTATTATAGCTCAGGTGGGAAATCGGGCGGTCCAGAAACCAGTTCGAGTCCGAACAACGATTATATTTTTCTCTTTTTTATTTTAATTTTTGATTTTCGTTTTGTGATTTATTATTTCATATTTTTTTTATTGTTATGTCAGTAAGATCGAAAAATATTATTAAAATTTCATCAGTATGTAATAAAATGTTCTAGTTTTCACTTCTGCCGCCACTCCCGGAGTGCAACTTGTTGTTTTTTCTTATACTACGAGCAGGTCGCGCGTCACGTCGCACTAACAGTATCTGTGACCGACAAATCCTTGTTTGACAAAGATCTGAATGACACCGCACCGCGCTCCTCGTTTGAGATATTATTTCGTAACTTATAGTTAAGTAAGTTTAAGGCAATGTGATACGTTAACATTACTATTTCACGGAAGATTAACTGACACTATTGTGGTACCGACCAAGACCTATGCTTAATAGTCTAATACGTAGTGATAGAGATGTTACTTACTGGTTCAAGCTCCTGTCTGTCAATGAGTCTCCTGAACTGAAGACAGAGATGAATAATGACAGCTGCGCGTGCAGCCTGATTGGTTGTGGGTTTCATCAAAATAGCTGCAGTGCCGTAGAAGTTAGAGTTCACCATGAGAGGCGACCGGCCTCGTAAATATACGTATTCCTCCCACCAATCTGACACATAGTTGCTTGACCACCTAAGGGCAACACAAGCTAATAAGAATCCATCCCTCTTATTCATAATACGGTACAGCGGTCTCGGTTAAACTATAGATAAAATGCTGTTACCAAACAGCATTTTAGTTATAATATGACAGAGACCGCTGTAAAGACAGTAGTGTAGTAGTAAAGTACCGCGGTTTCGGTCAAACTACAGCGAATATTTTGTCTTTGTTTTTATTCAATTTTCGAAATAGTTTATGTGTATAATAGTTTTAAATGTGTAATGAACATTCCCTAGTTAATGTACTGTTCTAACGTATTATAAATAAGGAAGTATATTTTTAGAGTTGTATAAATGGCGGCAAACTGAGCTGTCGTCTTTTTCACGTGGGAAAATTTATGAAATAGTGCAAAAATCTATAAGGGCTAATCCTTGTACAGTCATTCATAATAAATTAGCAGAGGTTTGAAACACACTTTAACTAGCGAATGTTTTTCATTCCATTTTCTTTCAAAACATTCCCTAGTTAAAATGTGTTTGAAACCTCCGTTAATGACACTTGCCCCCTTATCACACCTAAGTGTAAAATAAATGTTTGACACTGACTGTTATTTGCTAGAATATCGGCCAGATTGCTATTATGTAAAAAATAAGGAAAATAACGTTTTATAATTTAAAATACAAGAAGCACAGAAGGTAACCTTCGTCAGTAACTGGCTCGAGTAAAACCTTCGTTTAGAAAGCATTCCGAGATTTCGGGTCCATGATCGACAACTTGTGTGCTTCACAAGAGGACATTGTAATCGTGACATAAGAACATTTACAACAATAATAATACATAAATTAATTGATTTATTTAGGGTTAAAAAATAAATAATTACCATGACTTCAGTACGAGATATCTTTGTAGTTTAACAGCGATGGTCTCTTCAAACTCTTTAGCTAGACTCTCAACTCTTTTGTAATTCTCGTCGTCCAATAATGGCCGGACGCTGACAAGGTACTGGAAACAATTCACATAATAATCATCTCAGACTAAAATCCCGACGATTTGAAAATGCGTGAGGGTCACATATCAATAACTTGGTCTGACTAACAACACTATCACTAACTTTAAAATATTAACTAGGCCAGTGGTTCTCAAACTTTTTAAATGACGGAACCCTTTTGGGAAGCAAAATACTTGATGGAACCCTACAATAAAACAATTATTTTTATAAGTGTATTCTTTATTAATCAGCATAATAAAAGTACAATGTATCAGTTACTAATTATTATTTACTTCACCACTTGGTAAGGACAATAATAGAAAACATTAAAAAAGAAAAAATCTAACTAGTGGGAGGTATGAAACTGTTTTTTATTTTTCATCAATTGCTTGATATCAGGTTTGATGGAAGAAAGTTGGAGTCTCATATCAGCTTCGGCGTCCAGTCTATTGCGATATTTTGTTTTCGTGGCTGCGTAGGTAGAGAATCCTGTTTCGCACAAATATGTAGTTGGGAACGGGAGAAGAATATCCAGAGCCATTTGGCCAAGCATTGCATATTCATCTTGGATTCTGCACCAAAAATCATTAAGAGGCGTCGTTTTGAACAATGACTCCATACTTGTGTCTGATGACATTTCTAAAAGAGATTCATATATCTCATTTGACATGTTTTCAGGCTTTTCCAAGTTGGGTAAAAAAGGATTATGAATCCAGGAGTTCACTTTAATTTTTGTATTGTGTTCTTCGGGAAAATACTTTTCAAAAGATGCGCGCATCGAACTGAGATATTGGACCAATTCTTCAAACACATTATCTTCAAACATTTCTGAGTCGTTTTCGCTAACAAACTCACTGAGTAACGTAAAACTTTCTATTTCTTTCTTACCAATGCAAATGATCCAAAAATCTAATTTTCTTTTAAAAGCAGTTATTTTATTATAGGCCTGAAACACTGTTGTCTGTTTACCTTGCAACGATAAATTTAATTCGTTAAGTTTTTGAAAGATATCCGCCATAAAAAACAATCGGAACAACCAAGTTTTATCATACAAACGGTCCTTCAAATTAAAAGAAGTATCTGCTGAAAGAAACATTTGTAACTCGGCTCTAAGTTCAAATAGCCTTGTTAAAGTGTTTCCCCGAGACAGCCATCGCACTTCTGTATGGAGCAGCAGTGTTTTATGTTTGCTGCCATAATCTTCACACAATAATGAGAACAATCGGGATTGTAGTGGTCGTGATTTGATAAAATTAATTATTTTTACCGCTTCATCCATAACTAATTTTAGATTAGACGGCATTTGCTTCATCGCAAGTGCTTGTCTATGCAGAATACAATGACTGGAACTACAATTAGGCGCTTTATTTTTCATTCGTGACACTGCTCCTGCTGTTTTACCTGTCATCGCCTTGGCCCCATCTATACAAATGTCAATGCAATTGTTCCAACTGAGATTATGTTCTTCAAAAAATATATTTATTTTATTAAAAATTTCTTCCCCGGTAGTGTTTGTAAGCAGCGATGAACACATAAGCATGTCTTCTTCAAAAGAACTTTTATATGGATATCTCACAATAACCAGCAGGATAGCCAAACTAGCGACATCAGTCGACTCGTCCATTTGCAAAGCGAATCGTGTATTTTGTAGACGTGTAACTAGTTCTTGTTTGACGTAGCTTGCCAGATCATGGATTCGTCGTGAAACAGTATCGTTTGATAGCGGAATAGTAGTATGCTTTGCAGATTTTTCATCAAGCATACATTTTGTTATGTCTAATACACATGGTTTTATTAATTTCTCAGCGATAGTGTGCGCTTCACCTGCTTGTGCAATGCGATAGCTAACTAAATATGATGCCTCCGTGGCCTTTTCGTTGGTAGTTTGTGTTACATGCATCATATTTTTTTGACTTTCTAATAACTGATCTTTTTTGCGAACAAAAAATTCTTTACTCTTGTCTTTAGTCTCGGGGTGTACGGTTTCTAAATGTCGACGCAATTTGGCAGGTGCCATGGAACTATTAGGAAGCAGTTTACTACAGAGCATGCAGAGAGGTGAGCCGTTGGAATCAACAAATCCGAAACTGATATAAGATTCATCATACTTCCTTTTTTTCGTCTTTGAAACCGTCGAGCTTGACGTCGTGGCACTCGTGGCATCATCTTCTGGATCGGTGATTGCTAAATTCTCCGCGCGCATTGCTTTTGAACATTCAGCGTCATTAGAAGATGTTGTTGGAACACGTTTAACACCTTTAAGCCAACGTTCCATTCTTCTTTATTTATAATGTTACAAGTCAGGATAGTGGGGTTTAAATAATGCACAATCGTTACTGCGTATAAGAGACTAAATTTAGAACCTACAGGGAAGAAATGTATAAAACTGAGACAACAGAATACAGCAGGCAGTAAAACAATGAACACTAGTTTCTCGCTAGCGAGCTTGTAAGTAGGTAGTAACTTATCGCTCCGAACGCTAATCATCAACTGACGACGCCAACGCGCGATCGCCGCTTTTATACTTAGTCCTAGACTCGATCTCAAATATTCTCGAAAATACTCGAGTCGGCACCTTTGATAAACAAAAAGCAAAAATAAAAACAGAAATTTAAAAATAGCGTTGTAAACAATATCGACTTTATCCTTTGAAGTTAGAGACGAAAGTCGCTTGTTGACAACTATAGCGTCTAATTCAGAGGCGGCTTTTATCAAAGAGACTGAGCGCTTACAAGTATACTACCCGCTCGTTTTAAGTTTGCCGCTGGCGATAGGTATGAGTGTATGACGTTCGAAATTTTTTATTTAATTGTAACAATAAAAATTGTGTACGGTAGATATTTGGGTAAAACTATGACACATTATAAGTTTTGTTGTCACGTGGGGGAGGGTACGCGCATTCCACAGACCGGCAAACTTAGAGCGAACGCGTTGTACAAGTATAAAATTGTTGAGACCAAACTTATAAGATATTGTACCAGCTAATGTAACACAAGCTTATACAAATACAAATAAATAAATAAGTAACATTCATAGCGTTTTGTCTCCGCGCGGCCGCGGAGTCCGCACAGCCGCGGAGCGACCAGAGAGAGGTGTTTTGATTTTTTTATTTCTAAATTCTTGCGGAACCCCGACAGAGGTATCACGGAACCCTAGGGTTCCGCGGAACACACTTAGAGTATAGCTGAACTAGGCTATCTAAATATAAATTGGATGAAGAGGTATGGAGAGAAATATAACAAGTATTTTTTAATAAAAATTGTGACGAAAAAGCGACAGGTAACTAGAAATCACGTTTAATAATAATAGTTTGCAATACCAGTTGTTACACGCGCAACTTCGTCTGAGTAAATTTAGCCCGTTTTTGCAACTTTTTCATTGCTGGTTCGTTTCTATTGGTCATAACGTGATGTTATATAGCCTTTCTCGATAAATGAGCTATCCAACAGTAAAATATTTTTTCAATTCGGACTAATTCAATTCTTTAGCTTTGTATACTCTAAAAAGTTGTCGCAGACGTATTTGTAGCTTCCTGACAAATAATATTAAATAGGCCTATAAAAGTGACAATGAAAAAGTGACTTATAACGACTTGTTATGATTATAATTGCGTAGTGTTATTATTCATTTACAAATCAATTATAAACAATGATGTTTTAATTAAAAAGCTGTAGATAGGTTACAAGCGCTCAAAAAGCGGTACCGTAAAATCTATACAATTGACTTAGATTTTAAATGTCAGTGTCGCATTGCCGGCGTCAACAGATGAAAGCAGCGAATTTCATTTTTCTCTTTTTTACTCCTGATAATTAAATCATACTTTCCTACTTTTACGACTTTTTTTTTATAATAGTGTGACATTGCAAAATATAGGTTATTTATGTGTGCATTAGTTTGCCGTTTATAAAGATCGAATGTTGTTTATGTAACCTATCTACACCTTTTTACTTAAAACATAATTGATTATAATAATTATATTTACTTACTCGTTTCATTGTGTCTTTGACAGAAGGTAGGGGTAGGCGTGGCAGCGATCCTTGGAAACTGTACAACTTAGGCTTATTCCAGCCCGAGAGCACTCTTACTACATGAATCCAGACCACGGACATTAACGATATCTTCGACCCTGGCGCACGAGATTCATACAGCCAACCCTATAAAATATATTAATCGATATAAAGATGTCGATTATGATTGTTTGACATTAATCGATTACATTTCGTCACGCATTCGATGGTATATTACTCTTTTAAAGCTAAAAACATGGAGAACATGGTGACAGATTTTAGTAGTTTTCCTGCTTTGTAGTTGCACTAGGTCTCTAGGTAGTATATTTTAACAAAAATGCATATTTTACTTGTGGCTGGGATCATAGGTATACGAGGATGAGGAACCAATATTCCAATATGTTTAACAGCCACGTAAGATTCAGATATTTATTGATTGTAAGACTTTTAAGGTACACTAGATAGCTACTTGGAAAAAAATTAGTCTCGTATCGAGAACTTTAAAATGCGAGCGTTATAGCTTGTAATAATTTTATAGGAGAACATAATGCTACTGTGTATGAGAGAGGGTTAAGCAATTAAACAATTCAAAAGTAAATTAAACTTACCTTGTACATTAATAGGAACTTAAGTAGATAGCGCATGAAGAATATGACACCAAGCCACATAGCGAGAGCTGCCAAAAAACAGGCGACGATTTGCCACATCATTGAGTTACTGAACAAAAAAATATAACTTTAAAATGAGTTTTAATTTTACTTAATAACCCTAAAATATGAGAATCCATAATATTAAACCATATAATTATGTCTGTATGTACCTATCTTTTACAGAGTAACGCTACCATGGGTTTATAGTAAAGTACTAATATTATAAAAAGATAGGGCTGATTTTGGACCTTAGAAAACACTATATCTTTAAAACAAAAAAATCATATTTTTTAATGATGCGGCACCAAAGTAGGTCCAATGTACACATAATATGATAAACCAATTTCACTGTCAAGTCATATCGGGTTCACGCTCCGTCAAATTTATGAGGTTCATTATTTGTTTTACATTAAATTATTGCCTCTGTTATTGTCTGTTATGTTATCACGCTTAAACTGCTGAACAGATTTAGATGACATTTGATATAGAGATAGACATATATTCAAGCGGCGGTAGCCTACTGGCTAAGGCATTGGACACGCAACCGTGAGGTCGCAGGTTCGAATCCTTCCCATTATACTACCGACGTGAACCTACTCCTAACAGAAGCCTTTGAGCTTAGCTGGAGGGGTTAACAAGATTGCTAGTAATGTGGGACCCAATCCCACATAGATATTATCGCGATTATCGACATCTACGAGTGCTGGACCGCAGGCAAAACTTAGTTTACAATATTTTCAGAATATTAGAAGATCTAATAATAAGAGTCTATTATAATTACTTTACACTCTCAAGCATATGTACAGTGTACGTACATACATTTCTATACATAATAAATTAACTGTCATATTTATAAATTGTTTAACGGGACAAACTCCAAGACAACAACAATAATCAATATACGTTTGTATAATATCAGTTTACTGTCACTAATAATAGTTCACCCGTCGTGACAACTGATTCACCCGTCAAAGGGTCTTGAACTTATCAAAAGATGTCAATGTATTTGATTATATTAGTTAGATATTAGTACGGGTTCCCTAGAACAAATTTTAAAATGATACATATCAAGCTGGAATTGACATGGTAGCTTCGTTTCGTCGAGACGCCCAACTTTATGTATACGACAACTTTATATAGTGGTACGTTAGTGAAAAAAACAGGTGTTAAATATTACAAACTTAACTTTGCCGTTGGAAAACTGTTATCCCCATACATCAACATAGGCCGCGATTAATTTACCAACCACTTTATGACATATTTTTACATGGTTATTATAAAATATTTTATTTTGATAGCAGTCAAATGCCCAATTTAGAAGCCCATGCGCTGATATTACTCCTATTTATGACATATTTTTACATGGTTATTATAAAATATTTTATTTTGATAGTAGAAATTTAGAAGTCCATGCGCTGATATTACTCCTATTTAATCATTAGGTACTTATATTGCATTTGCAATATAAGTTGCAGCTCTACTAGTGACATTGAAATTTCCAATATCACCTACGTACAAGAACAGTTAATTCAAACAAAACTAATGTACCTATATAAACCTAATTTGTGTCAAACATTAGTATACATATTGATGTCGTAAAACTACCACCCCAAAAAAATTGGGATAAGGACGATTTCAGACGGGCTTTTTTTTCTGCGCGTATACCTACGGTTGTTTCGGCATACCACCCCAAATAAATTGGGATGGGGCGGTTTCAGACTAGCATTTTTTTCGCGCACATTTCGCGCTACATAAAACCGGATTCGCGTACACGGGCATATTCTTATATGAGCTTATACGTGCGGTAACGTTAGTACTAGTTGCGCGTGTAGCTATACGCGCCAGCATGCGCTTCCAAAAACGAGCTGATATGCGTATAAAACGCCAGTCAGTAACCAACCTAAGGGCAGGAAGATGATGTCTGCCTAGTATCTACGTCGAGAACAGCACTGGATCACTTTATATGGTGGGTCCACGTAAAGTGATCTAGTGCATATAGTATGCCTGACTATCTAGTCAGGCATACTCAGAGAGGAGATGTGTCTATCATGGCCACCTCAGCATTTCTTTAGTTATTCTTTTGATCACGGAATCAAGAAGACTCTTACATTCTAAGATAGCTATCAACCAGTAGTAGTCTTTAAGTAATTATGAAGATAGAACAAATTTTAATGGACCCAACAATATGAGTACCTACCTACTTGAAGATAAAATATTTATCTAACATTGATACCTATCTACCACTCTAGTTTGAACGGATGTTCGTAGAATGAGATAGAAGGATTTCCCAACGTAAAAAAATAAAAATCTATATTTTAGCTTTAAGTAATGAATAGTGTTTAATATACAGCGTAAATTTTAATATACTAATAACGTCTCTCTCGTTGCTTCTTTACATAACACTAAATAATTTTGTAATATCAGTTTAGGAAAATATCTATACTAATATTATAAAACAGAAGAGTTTGTTTGTTTGTTTAAACACGCTAATCTCAGGAACTACTGGTCCGATTTGAAAAATTCTTTTTTTGTTGGATAGCCCATTTATCGAGGAAGGCTATAGGCTATATAACATCGCGCTACGACTAATAGGAGTGGAGCAGCGACGAGAAATGTTGCAAAAACGGGGAAAATTTACGCATACGAAGTTGAGCGGGACAGCTAGTTTAACATATTATCCCTTAATCAACTACCATTTGTTTTTAGAGTTATGACCTTAACCACGTCCAGACTATTTTACTAGAGTAAAATAGTTGTTTATTGTGAGGTTTAGGCCTTCTGACAAAGAAACATCGATTTTACTCCGGGGTCTCTTGTGGTGAATGGTTGTGTTACAAAAGTATGTGGTAGGTGGTAAAGAGTTAATTTGTAATTATTTTTTTCGAATATTACGTTACGAAGTTATTTGGTGTAACGTAACGAAGCGAGGAGCGGCGAGAGGTTATTAGTATATTAGAAATCACCCTGTGTAACTAACGGCCCGCTTCGGCTTCGTACGGCCTTTCGTCCATTATCTAGGACATAGTAATATGTATTATACATAATAAACATCCCGAAGAAATGATCTAACTATTGGTGAAAACCCTATCAAAACCCGTTGCGAGGTTTAGGAAGAGTTAACGTATATACAGACAAATGGGAAAGACACTTATACTATAATAATAATAATATATCTTGGGACAACTTACACAACGCTATCTGATCCCAAATTAAGCAGAGCTTGTACTATGGCAACCAGACAACTGATAAACATACTTATATATTTCTAAATACATACATATTATAGATAAATAATTTGTCATAGATTGTCTCTTTCGCAAAGTGTCTCTTCCCAAAGTGTCGCATTCACAAAATGTCTCTCTGTGACTTAGAATGAAATATAACATTTTAAATAAAAATCGTTGAATTTGAAAAAATAAAGAATACTTAGAACTTTTATTATATTATAAACAAAAAACCCGAAAAAAATGTTTTTCTTCGATTTTCCTTGTATATTTGATGATTTTTTTAAGCTACAGAGAGACATTTTGCGAAAGAGACATTCTGCAAAAGAGACCTTTCGCGAACGAAACATTTTGCGACCAAAAGACATTCTGCGAAACAGACATTATGCGACTAAGCCCACAAAACTAGTGACCAAATCTACTACAACCTATTGAAGAAATTACCCGACATCGACATATGAGTAACACTGTAAAGTAATTAACACCAGCATCTCATTAGCAATTCTATTAATACAACAAAGTACAGTTGACATAACCACAAATATAAAATAATAAAACAGCCACAAAGAAGAAAATTTAAAAAGTATATAACATAATTAAGTGCACCATCGACTAATTAAACTCAAAGCTTGAAGACCTTCAGTTGAAAAATTTCTTTGCAATAACTACAAAACTCGAAAACTAATTTTTTAATATTTTTATAAGGAATAAATTAAGATGAAGGTTTAAACTGATATTACTTGACGATAGAAATACATTTAGAAACGAATACTGAAAATATTAGTGTTTCCGCCGAAAACAGGCAAAAATGACATAACCAGTTGAATCTAACAATAGATGGTAACCAAGCGAATTTATAAAATAGGTAAGTATATTGTGATAAACACATCTGACGTACTTGCTGTTTTAAACTGATTTCTTATATTGAAAAGCTTTACTTAACTTTGAAAAACACATTCCTATCAGTGACGATGGCTTATTGGTGGACGGATAATATCTCTTAAATCGATTGTCCGCAAATACTTGTCGTTTCCATCAGGTTCAGTAGCAAGCTTTAACTTTTAATATCTAACTGAATATTATTTCTTTGTATTAGGTACTAGCTGACCCACGCAACTTCGTCTGCGTAAATTTTTTTAAGTTTTTGCTCCTATTGGTCGTAGCATGATGTTATATAGCCTTCCTCGATAAATGGGCTATCCAACAGTAAAATAATTTTTCAATTCGAACCAGTAGTTCCTGAGATTATCGCGTTCAAGCAAACAAACAAACTCTTCAGCTTTATAATATTAGTATATCTTATATATAAAATTCTCGTGTCACAATGTTAATTACCATACTCCTCCGAAACGGCTTAACCGATTTTTATGAAATTTTATATGCATATTCAGTAGGTCTGAGCATCGGCTACTATCTATTTTTAATACCCCTAAGTGATAAGGGTTGCACACCCCTAACATTTATATCTATACTATAATATTTTAAAGCTGAAGAGTTTGTTCGTTTGTTTGAACGCCATAATCTCAGGAACTACGGGTCTTAATTGAAAAATTATTTTACTGTTAGATAGCCCATTTATCGAGGAGGGTATAACATCACGCTATGGCTAATAGGAGCGGCGCAGCAAGGAAAAATGTTGCAAAAAAGGGGAAAATTTACACAGACGAAGTTCGCGCAACTTCGTCTGTGTAAATTTTCCCCTTTTCAGGCCTTTTCCCCTTTTTGAAGAGTTTGTTATATTTTATTTTCCCAATTTCGACAAATAAAATGTTCGAATTCAGTTCCGATTAAACCACTTCCGTAACATCTCTACTCTATACTATAGGTACATACGACCGTACATAACTCCGTAATGACTGATAAATCGCCCAAGCGGATTTCAATTGACGCGTGCCTTTATAAATACCAGATACGGATCAGTCATTCGATCAGTGTGGTAATTAATTTTTATGCTAATCAGTTGTAAGGATTGGCAAGTGTCTTCGTAACAAACATTTATTTGGATTTTTGTCTTTCTGCTTGTTTCTTTAAATTTCCACAATGACTTAACGTTGCTGACTATTTAAGATGTAAAATTTTTAGAGAATTTTGCAAATTTTAATAAATTTTGTTTTTAGGGTTCCGTAGCCAAAATGGCAAAAACGAAACCCTTATAGTTTCGTCATGTCCGTCTGCCTGTCTGTCCGTCCGTCCGTATGTCACAGGCATTTTACTCAAAGCTACACAATGAATATTGATTAAATTTGGTGAAAAGGTGTCTTGTAGGAGCCGCTGCTTAGTTTGATACATACATACGACAGGTCTTTTAAAAAGAAACTGTATTGATACTTGTAAGTGAATACTTTAGAAAATAATAGCTCCGAAAGTTGCATAAATTGTGCCACCCCCCCCCCTTCATCTTTTGAACCGTGTGGCCAAAAATATGAAAACAGGTAGCACTTAACAAATAATTTACACTAAAATTATTTCGCACATAATCGGATATACCGTCGTTGAGTTATTGCCGAAAAACTGTGTTTTTCAACAAAAGGTCGTAAGTGCTATGAACATACGCTGTTCTGCTGGAGCAAAATTTGAATCGTACTTTTTCATGCGGCTACGGCTCCGGAATCTTATACTGAACATGGTCCGACATGCTCTTGCCCAGTTTTTAAAGATTACATCAAATCATAATTATATAACATAAAACAAAACACAATCCAATCTTTACATTCATAATTAATTAGTTTCTTCCTTTATACCGTCACAAATATCTATTCTATACCGACTAATATTATTAAGCTGAAGAGTATGTTTGTTTGTTTGAACGCGATGATCTCAGGCACTGCGGATCCGAATTGAAAAAATATTTTACTGTTGGATAGCACATTTATCGCGGAAGGCTATAGACTATATAACATCACGCTATGAACAATAGGAGCGGAGCAGTAATGAAAAATGAAAGCAGACGAAGTTTCGCGGATGTGCTAGTTTCTAGATAAAACAAAACAAACGTTAGGGTAGCTGCACATTATTTCGTAGTCTTATATAACAAAAATATTAAATTTGAACTTGATATGACATTTCAGCAAGACAAGTTACAGCAAAAGCAATAATTAATAGCATCAGTTACGTGCTCAAATGGGTCGAGGTCACAATTGCACAATAATTAAGGCGAAATCGCGGCAGTTACACACACGTTCAAATCCCATTCATCAAAGTACTATATTACATTACATACTAGCTGACTCGCGCAACTCCGCATGCGTCAATTTTCCCCGTTTTTGCAACATTTTTCATTGCTGCTCCGATCCTATTGGTCGTAGCGGGATGTGATATAGCCTATAGCCTTCCTCGATAAATGGGCTACCTACAGAATAGAATAAATATTTTTAATTCGGACCAGTAGTCCCTGAAATTACCACGTCAAACAAACAAACAAACTCTTCAGCTTTATAATATTAGGGAGCTACAATTGTATTACATGTATTGCATTACATGTAGTGATACATGTAATACAATTGTAACTATCCTACGACTGTCTGGACAAAATACTTAAGAGAGATATTTTATGACAGCCGTAGAAGCCAAAACAATTATTTTTAGAATATTTGTCTGCCTGTCAGTTTGTTTCTACACGTATCACGCAAAAACTACTGCGCCAAATTCTAATTTTCACTGGAATAATCTCGGTAGACTGTAGCTTTGCGAAACCGCGATTAAAAAGAATAATTTATAGAGTTAGCTTTCATTTTTTAAACAGTCGACTGTGACAATCTTCTACATTAGAAGCGAAGGTTGGGCCTTTTCACCAACAATCTATCGCTTTAAACGTTGCTACTAGTTATTACATTAAAAAAAAAATAACACATTCAAAATATTAACCATTATGCTAAAAGAAAAAATTACTATCATTTTTGGGGCGACTTAAACGCGGCCATTTTGGTGAGCTTATTCTGTGACGTCAGATACACGACGAGGTTGTTTTGAACAACTAAAAAATTTATATTTTGTACCAATTCCAAAATGTTTTTTTTATTGTTCTAAACCTACTCAATATTTTATGCTTTTTTGTTATCTTGCATTTATTTTTGAAGTAAGCAATATTTTTTATATAAAAATATTATTATTTTTCAATCTGAAGTGGCGATTGTTATTTGTCTTAGTTAAAATAGCCCAATCCCAACTGTTCATTTGTGATAACTTGCGGATCGATTATTACCAAAATTATTCACTGACGGCCGTTTTCAATATTCTTTATATCGATCGATTTGGCTACTAGAGGTTTGCTATATTTGACATTAGCTTTACACAAAATATGTCAAAATTCCATCTATAGATAGATTATTGAAAACGGTTAATCAAAAAGTTTCTTAAAAGACCTGTTTCTGTTACATGTACGGAATGACCCTCTTTAAAATATTTATTTTTATTATTTAACTATTTAACTAAGTAGCGGTTTATATAGTCCTATATATAACCTAACCTATACTTTAATTTTCGTTTACATTGTGTACTTTTTGTGCTAAATGTCTGTAACATACAGTTTATTATTCGGGAGTAAACTCAGTTTTTTGATAAAAATTCTGATTGATTAAGTCGCACTCTGAGTGCAATTGCACCGTGAATAAACAGTTATCAGTCGCATCTAGTCAAATAATCCAGGCCTAATAAATGATTGGAGTCGTAAGTCTAGAGAGAAGCTAATTTAAGAATTACATTACTTATACAGATCCGGTTGTGATATGTCACTGATTACTAATTGCTGATAAAGCATTGATTTATTACACACTTTAAGGCACAGGTGGTTTAGGTTGAACATTGTTTACTACGTAATTAATGCCGGATCAAACGATACTATGATATATGTATATACGTTAAACTTTCACTTCACAAATGGTGCCGCAGTTGTTGTGGGTTTTCTTTTAGCAAGGAACACCGCTTAGTGTGATCCACGTTCTTTTTTTCCGTTTTCGCGGCAAGGCCGTGCGAACTGTCGAAATGCATAAACGCGCATGCGCGGCGGACGTCTTTGTGCGTACCGCGGATGCGCCAGGACGCACGGGATTGCCGCGAAAATGGAAAAAAAAGAACGTTAATAGGGCCCCAGGTCGCGAGCCTGTAGGTTAACATAACGTCAGTCCATAGCAGCATCAGCGCCACTCTAATCTTTGTTTCGCAAAGATCCGAACGTCTCTGCACCGCGCTTCTCGTTCTGAGGCATTTACCTGATAGTTACATTTGCCGCAATGCCCTTCAACCGAAGCATCGTAATATGTTATTTCATGGAAGAATAATCAGTTATTAGATCGAAGCCAAATACCGCCTTAGCGGGTAAACGCAAGGTCAGCCTTGCGTTGAACCCGCTATTTTATCCTAGAGATTATGAGTAATTGTGTGTGTAACGTCTTGCGCGATATAAGGATATGTTTCCATTAAGCCACGTGTACCTTTTAGAAAAATAACCTACTGTTTATTAACGTGAAGTGAACGTATTGATCAATGTAAGTATGTCACAGGCAAAACTCTTTACCGGTCACAAATATCTACTTTTAACTAAAAAAATGTGTGGCACTCGGGGACTGCCGCGGTAAAGCTATTGCATAGCATTTTTTATCAACTTATGCAATTATAATTATTTATTTCTTTTTTATGATGAACGCTCGGCCGAGTTACATGGTAGGCGGAGTGGGGGGTGTTAGGTTTTATTTTCGTTACGGAATTTCTTGATTCGGTCGCCGCGCTCAAAGCCCACGATAAAAGCTATGCAATAGCTTAAAAAAAAGACTGCGCAGGTTGGTCAATAGTAGTTTTGCCTGAAAATTATTGGTTAATAGAGCTTTTGACTGTAAATTTCCGGCCAAAAGTGGTTTTTACTTCTAGTCAAAACTACTTTTAACACGAATGTAAGACCATTCGACCACTTAGTGGTTTTATTATCCTGCACCTGTCACAGCCATATCGTATAACACAGTATTCGTGGATCATGTTGACGATACGTTCTACAAAGCGGCGTCCAACGTTTAGCCAAAGACAAAGCTGAGGTCCACAGAATCTGTATCACCTGACGAGTGCTAAAAATAGTACATAAAAATAAAATATATGTAAGTGCCTATTGCACTAAATAGATTTGGTTAGATCAGAACTGTGACAGGCGGCGCACGAGGCGAGCGAGTGAAGCCGAGGTGCCGCGGTAGCGGCCGTCGAGTGCCCAAACTTAAGCTTTCCTTGTTATTTTTAGGACTTTTTTTAGATATATTATTCAAAACTACTTTTGTCTAACTTCGTTGGCTGAAACAACAGTCAAAAGTACTATTGTCGAAAGGGTCAAAAGGACTTTTGACGAATTTTGCCAGTTAAAAGTACTTTTGACCGGTTTGAAGTTTTAACTGTAACATATACAATGATATCTTATGGAAATGCGACTATCCTGTTGGCTTATTGACACAGTGCCATTTTCTTGTACATTCAAGAGGGATAACCGAATGCAATAAATTGGAGGTTCGTTCACATGATGCCAATGTGTGTTTTATCAACTTATCTTTGAATTCTAGTCGAACTTAATATTATAGGTACCAAGAACCGTGAATGTGAACCTAGCAAGATATAGATAAGATTTTATACTTATCGAGTAACCTCAGCATAATATTAACGTATTACCTATTGCTTGTGTGAAGTCACGGTTGGCACTATTTGGCCCTAATCATAGTGCGTGCGGATGTGCGCGCTCTACGTTTCATCGGCGCAAATAGGTCAATCCTCGTCAGTTGGTACTTGTGAGGTAAGCTGACCTCAGAATAATAACTAAAGCAGAGGTAACTGAGCGGTAGTTGGTTAGCATTCAGCGGGAAGCAGAGACTAGCACTTAGTATAGTACTCGTTATTAGGTATAAGGTACTGTTCTTATTAATATGTCCTACAAATAAGCAGTTACTACAGTACGATCAACGTAACTTGACCGGATTGAAGTTAGGTTGTTATCACTTTTGCGCATGTCATAGAGATGCGCCCCCAAATTACTAACGAAAACGATTAACTATGTTTAATCGATAAAAAATACTAACAACTTTTTAATTCAAAAACATAAAAACACTATTTAAATGAGTTTATAAAAGTTTAAATTTAGAACAGTTACAGTAAATACTAAAGAAACTTTGAAAAACAATTTCTTTACGAAAATAATCACAAAAAAACATGAGATAGTATGTAATACTAATTATGACAATGTGATGCGTAATCGCATTTCTAATTCTCTTAGTTTAGTTACCGCCCCCGCCCCCCGCTTTCTGTCACCATTTACTTCCAAAAAATGCATCTGCGCAACCACTTGTCGCCTACTTCAGTCCGGCCTAGTTACGTTGATCGTACTGTAGGTATGTGCTCGTTGCTACTGATTGCACAAACGCTAATATCAATATAACACCGATAAAAACATAATAAGATATTGTTTCACTTCAGTATTCTGCAGAACTCTGCAGAATACTGTGCAACTGCACAGTTGGTCTACATAATGCGATTTGACATAAATAAGTCGAATTTGTATTTTAGATTTTAGACCCCTAGTAACATGGCCATCTATCGTGTTTTCAAGGAAGTTAGTTCGGCTTTGTGAGTTTTGTTGCAGAGACCATTTAAAACGAAAAAAAAAATATATATTAAACTTACCCAGGTAGAATAACTAAAGTTTTTTGTACTAATCCAAATGGAACACTGTAGTCCGCGAAATGTGCTGCTGCCAGTAGTGCCCACAACACATATAGAGATTGCAGGTGCCCAGGGTATACTCCATTGTGCACACTGTTCTGTAAAATTAAATAAGGTTAAGGCTACAAACAAGGGGCATAACTTATTAACATCAACTTCATATTCCTCCTTTATTATGTCTGTTTAAAGTGTCACCCTAGTTAGAGTTTTTAATAAACCATCCTCAATAAGGTTGAGTAACTGCCTTAAATAGCTTAGTTTATAATTAAAAATTATGTTTACTTATAAACAAATTATACTTAGTACTTACATTAAGTGTAATAAAAAATACTAACTCTGAATCGTGCCAGACGCTTTTTCCATGAGCGTATTCCAGACTCCCATACAAGATAGAGCACCTCACGGTCAAAGTTCACATCCCACCCATCGTGAGTGATCGCGAATGAGAACGCGACAGCAGAATGTGCTTCCGCCATTTTGCGTCACCCACCTACAACCAACATCAATCTTATATTAATTCCACCTCCTTACAACAAACAATATTTATAACATTTTCCATTAACAGGTACACCAGATGCTTATTAATTAATTAAAAATAATTTACCAATAAACAATCGCAATTGTCCTGCACAAATATAAATACTTAATTAACATAATAAATTCAATGCATAGCATAATTATACAATATTTATAACTGTAATTATAATTTTAATAAATTCAATTATTTTATTTTTGCACATTTCAAGGCAGTAAAATTAATAAGCACCTAATTAGTAAACACTGTCATGAATAATAAAATAGCAAGTGAAGATGAAATTTAACACTTTCACAGCGGAGCGTTTAGAGCGCCGCTTGATACGGTACGCGGGCGTATTTCTGCATAATTGTGAACATCATAGAAAAATAACGGATAGGGGTATATGGATAATTCTTTTTGTGTTTAAAAGATATACTTTTATATTTTATGGATAATAAATAAAAAAAAATTATAGTATATAAAATAATTTAATACGAGTAAAGTAAACATGGTCATTTTTTATAAAAAAAAAAAAGTCATACAGACTTCTTAGGTCTCTTTAACAATGGTAATTCTTTAATGTGTGGTACTTTTTAAAGCACTTGTCGTAGCATAGTGGCACGTTACAGTCAGGGCAGTAAAAAGCCGTCTCCTTCCGCCCTCGTTTTCCCGTCTAGTCCCGTCGAGCGCACTACGCGGCCGCGCTGACTTTGACGCCCGCGCCGAGCCCCCTGTACACGACTACGCCCTTGCTCGTTATTTGTGACTGGCTCAGGAACGTGGTCCTGCACCTCAACCTCACCATCATCCATCCTTTCTTGATTAGATATAAAGATTCGCAGGTCCGACACGCAATCTACCAAAGAAACAACTTATGAAAGAATATTCAATACGAAAATAGTTTAGGTACCTACCTACATAGAAATATAAATATATAATAAACATTTACCTTCAATTTCATCACCCTGAGCCTCCTCAATGTCAGAATCATCATCATTTTGCAATATATCAACAATTTCGTGCGTAGAAACATTACGTAGCGAGGAAGCCATTTCGCGCCAAAAACAGTCACACTCGCTCCGTACTCTCGCCGGCGGTCGACTGAGTGGGCGCGGGCGATCGCGAACTGTAGCTATCGCGTTCTTACTACATACAAACATTGTATATGTGTGTGTAGCTTATGAACTAAGCTACAAACGTGTACAAGGCGGATCACGACAAGACGTCGTGATTTTCTAATAAACATTTGAAAGGCGGTCACGAGTGCTACTCGTGATTCGCGCGTTAGAGAAAAATATGAATGCCGAGCTGAGGTCGTGATCCGCTGTGAAAGTGTTAACTTTCTAATAGTCCAGTTGTCATGTAATAGCGACTATATTTTGTTTTAACTTTACACTTAACACTCACTATACACAGTTCCTTTAGAACTGTATATGGGGAGTCTCAAACATTATGTGTAACTTTAACCCACGGCTCCTCCCATGTGGATGTACAAATTTGAAATGTAGCCTAGGTTTTACTCAGAAATAAAAGTTTAATCAAAATTCTTCCAGTAATTTTTGTGTTGAGGGGTGCCACACCTTTGTATAATTATATCCATCCCCACAAGCTTTATAATACAAGTATAACAAATAATATAGTATCTATTAATAGGTATATTACATTTAAAAATGTCATGTGACATCTGTAGCAACCAGAGTTAGGTGCCATTTTGTTATTGAATTAAATTTAAACTCAGAAACAAGTTTTATACTCATTGTTTATTCATACTTAGAAGAATATTACTGTGTATAATAATATGCAATAATTAATAATCCATACAAATATTATAAAGAGGAAAGATTTGTATTTTTGTATGTAACAAATAAACTTAAAAACTACAGGACCGATTTAAAAAAATCTTTCACTTGTTCGGAAAAAAACACTATCCTGGGTGATATAGTTAGACTACTTTTTATCCCTGTATTCCCATGGGAGTAGGAACTACGCAAGTAAAACCAAAAGGGATCCACTAGTATTATATAAGGACTACACACTGTGGTTAAATTATTTAAAAGACACTACAGATAAATAAACTTCAATAGAACTAAGGGGAAATACCATCTTGTGAGTCAAGTTACCCGAGAAATATAATGTGAACAAAGTAATTAGATCCATAAGCATAATGTTGTGCTAGTTTGTATATATGCATGACATATATACAAACTAGCACAACATTAGTAGAACAGTATATTAATAAAAAAAGGTTAATATAAGTATGTAAAACAGCTGATTTCTGCTTTTTATTTCACAGTGATTTCCTAAGGACCTGATTGCTTTAAGTTCAGTATTTTAAGGTAATTAGTTAGTTATATCATGTTCATTTATAATAAACAGTTTATTGACTTACTAGATTTAATTACTGGTAATATTCATAAAATTTTGGTAAATAATTCTGGAAAATTATTTATCAATATTTATTGCAGGTAGTCATCAAAAATTAAAATGTAGGTAAAATTACAGGACAGTTCTGCTTTAGAAAATAGGACACACTCAAAGTATTATAAAAGTATCAGCAGTATTAAAAAGTACTTTATTAAATAAATAATAAGTTGTTACACAAGGGAAATATTATTATACGCATTCGCAACGCATGGGATATAAATACGCGGTCACTACCTCACTACACCATCATACACGCACACACGCTAAGCAGGTGTCAAAGTCTAATTTAGGGAACGCGACGCGGCAGGTTTACGAAAATTCGCAACACTTGAAAGTATCGCAATGGATAATGCACATCGTTTATCCTTCTAGGTTTTATGAAGCAATAGCAGTTAATTGCCATAAAATCTATATTTAAATGGATAGAAGTCACATGCTATCCACGTATAACAACCGAGCATGTGAAAATAATCGTACATGCGTAAATTCGTCAATAATTTTCAAAATTGAATACAAACTATTTTATTTTAGTTATATTACGAAATATATAATAAATATCCTTACCTTCTAATTTATGAGCAATAGAAAAGCACCAATTTAATGAGTAGAACGCAAGCAGGTACTGGTATAGATCAGTAACACCTTGTTGGACACTTATTTACACACTACCTAACTTCCAACATTTTGTTTTCATCAACTTGTAAAACTGAATTGGGTCTTTATCAATTTTATGTAGGTACTGTAATCTGTAGTAAGGGCAAGTCAAAATATTTTTTTAAAATTTATTTACATACATCCTATTTAAAAAAGCAGGTACAAATTACGAGCTCGAGAAGTCAAGACAGCAAGACCGTCGATTGTAGCGATAAATTACTGTCTCCCTCTTCCCTCTAGCTACTACGACACGTACTGGCGTAGAGAGAGAGGAGAAAACATCCTATCCTACTTTATAAACTCGTATTAATGGTTGTACCACAGAGCACGAATACCGCTGCTGACAAAATATCGGTTCTAATTTACAATATTTTACAACATTTAAAATCAATAAAATTGTAATTTTGTTACACTCACGTGTGCGTGTGAATATTGAATGAATGAAAGTGAATGCCAATTAACATAAACATTTTTTAAAGTTATTTTAATTCAAATACAAGTTTTTTCGGATATCGATGCCTATTTATAGTAATCTGTGATTCCTACCAAATACGCACTTTCATTTTAATTCGATTAGCACAGCACTACTCTACTGTCACCATTGACATAGAGAACAGGACGACTACCTCTAGAAAGAGACAACGCTACTTTGTGTACCTCAGAATAGAACTTTTTGTGTACTGAGGTACTAGTAATACTAGTATAGTATAGTAGTGTGACTGAGTTAAAGAACTCGTTAAAAATAGTGTTTATGTGTGGGGATTGATGACACAAGTAATAAGTATATCAATCGCTCCACCAGGCTGCGTTCGGGACGCTGACATCATTGACTTCTCATATTTGACCCAATTGATCAAGACAAAATTACTCTAATTATCAGGTAATTACTTTTTTCTGGAAATAGCAAATGTGGAAGCGAGAAAGACATAGGTGGGCACGCTAGGTACATAAATAATAGTATTTGAACTGAGTTGTGGACAATACCTGTCAAATGCCGCACGAGTTTTTTCTCTCTTTCACGCTTTGCAGTCAATTTTAACTTTTTAATTATAAGGGATGGCGCAGTCCTGGTCTTTATGTCCATGACTGTCACAGAGTACTTTTTTTCTCTTTTTTTCTTCCTGCCGATATAACAACCTGGATCGCGCCATATTCTCAGAAAATTGACCACTCTCTAGAAAGGGACAACGCTACTTTGTGGACAATACCTGTATAAGGCCACACGAGATTTTTTCGTGACGTGGTCCAGGTTTAAGCGTCAATGGGTCTGACTAGGGATGTCGCTTCTTTCCAGTAAAGGATCGATTTGAGTCGAACATTGATAAATCGATTCACAAAAAAATCACTAAATGATTGTTATCTGAGAAATCGATTTTTTTTATTCACTTTTTGGGTGAATAGGAAGAAAACCCCGAAGAGTCATTAATATAGTTTTACTTTTATTTGGTTACAATTTACAAAATAAAACCATATTAATGACTCTTCGGTGTTTTCTTTTAGTATTTTGTTATAGATTTACAATTTTTTCGTTCAATTTTTAAATTTTCCATACTAAATTCCTAAAGTGAAGTTTTATCACCTTCCTATTCTTAGGTCAAATATCGAATCACTAAATCGCTTCCGTCTTTCGTATCGATTTAAAAAAATCCTTCTTTTGGTATGTACCTACCATCCATGTACCTGGAATGATCGATATTAAAATTATCATCGATGTCAACATCGATATTTTCAGTAACAAATAAAACTGTAAGAAAAAGGCTAGGCCTAAGCACATCAAAATTTTAAACTTATTGATCGGTCTCGTTTAAATGATACTTTCCATTTCAATTGATATTAACTACTATATATCTTCAGATATAGTCGTCATTGTGTTATTTTTATTTAGATTATTAACATGGCAACAATTTCTTTATGTTGTTTGTTAAATGTTCACTCTTCTTCAACATAATTATTCTATAAAACTGTTCAATTTGTTTTATGGACATTGAAATTTTTATTCATAAAACATCGATGTGTCGATGATATCGAAGTCAAAACATCGATTTAAAAACACCGGTGTTTTGCAGCTAAATATCGGTGTTTATTCACCATCGATGAATATTGATCATCTCTAGTACCTACCTATAGTTAAAACATTGATTTTTGATTTGCTACAACTGCTTTAGCCATTAATTTTTTTGTCACAAACACAGTCGCATCGCAATATTATTTTTCGTTATACAGCCAAGCTGTAATTAATTACTACTTCACTGAAGTTAACGCACAGAACATAAATACCGGCGAGTTATCGCGTTACAGATTGCAGACCATACCTACATTAAAGCCTAAAGCTAAAATGATATCTCTACAGTATTTTAAGTTCAAAGAAAAAGTATCTGTGTTTTTAATTATTATTTTGCTGTTTGCGAGTGTATATTTTTATTTACATCATTTGCAACAAACTTATAATAGTGCTCGGTGGTCTGGCGAACGTTGTGTATCTGAATTGACCTCGATTAAATATCAATTAACTGGTACTCATTTATGCTAAACTTGTTCTGTGGTGATAAAACCGATATCAACAGCTAATTAACAGATCGAATTTCATTTATTTCAGTGGTAACAGAGTACAAGGATCATATTGATAAGCTTTTATCAGACACACAAAAAGCTCACGAGAATGAAAAAGACAGATTCAATGATATTATGGACAGTTGCATGGCAATGAAGCAACAAACAGCTATATGCCAGGTAAATATTTTTTCTAAGCAGGTATTAAACTATCAATACCAGGGATGATACCTAGGTCTGACTGAGCTATTGCAAATGCTGATTTGGTAAAAACCTGACTTTGACTGACTTGTTGGTATAGTGTATAATGACTCTGGCTGCTAAGGCTCCTCTCCCACCATCAACAAGAAAGCGAGTAACAATTTTATCACTCAAGAAATATACATACTTATGTATCCAGTGTAAACAAAAGACATACAGATATTAATAGTTGATCGCTGATCTTTCACACTGCATCTCTTTTGTTTACACGGACGAGATCTACAAAATACATCTATTGTATGTTTCTTGAGTAATAAATTGCTACTCATGTCTCACTCATCATTGTTAGTGGGACTGGTGCCTAAGCCAGAGGTTGTTTATTATGTGTCTTTCTGTAATTTATTTATATTGTTGAATTAAAATGTTGTTAGTATTTTTAATCGATTAATCATTTTCGTAAGTAATTTTAGGGTCACATCTCTATGACATGCGCGAAAGTGATAAAAACCTAACTTCAATCCGGTCAAGTTACGTTGATCGTACTGTTCATACATTTCAGTGATAATTTTTTACCTATACTAATATTATAAAGCTGATGAGTTTGTTTGCTTGAAAGTGATAATCTCAAAAACTACTGTTTAAATTGAAAAATTCCTGTAGTGTAGGATAGCCCTTCAGAAGGCTACAGGCTATATAACATCATGCTATGACCAATAGGAGTGGAGCATCAATGATTGAAGCAAAATCTTGGAAAAACTGATGCAAATAAAATTGTGCGGGTCAGCTAGTTTACATATATGTATATATGCACATGTTTATCAGTTCTCTGGCTGCCATAAAGAGACCCTAGAGCCTATACTCTTTGTAAGTGTTATGGATGTTGGTTCCAAGTCTTTGTGGCTTAAGAAAGTAGTAGTCATCCACCAAAAAATGCTTCTATTTTTTTATCTATTAATGGTAATGCTAAGGTTCCACATCTGTAGCTCTGAGCATTGTCTAACACCCATATTCTAAGACGTTTCTTTCACAATTCCTCGACTCGTACCCAACTCAAGGTGAAGAAACAAATTCACTAACTCAAGCTAAGTTGGAACCTACCTTGAGTTTGACAATTGTGTCCTCACTTCAAATCATAAAAAGGATTAGTCTCATAGTGAGTAAAGTTCTTGCTTGTGTTGAGTCAAGTCGAAGAAATTTTTGAAATATGAGTTTTAGCAATGATGTTTTAAGTAAAAAGGAGTAAATAGGATAAAGCGGGTCTTAAAATCTAGACAATTGACCAAGTTATTATATGTCAGTGTCGCATCGTCGGCGTCAACAGATGAAAGCAGCAGATTACATTTTTCTCTTTTTGGTTCATGATAAGAAAATAGGTTTAATAAACAAGATTTGAATTTAAAAATGGCAAACTACAACAGCACACAGACAACCTATATGCAATGTCACACTAGTACAAAAGTTGTAAAAGTAAAAAAACATAATTTTAACTATCACAAACCAAACAAGACAAATGTAATCTGCTGTTTTCATATGTTAACACCGGTGATGCAACACTGAAATATAAAAGCTTGGTCAATTGTCTAGATTTTAAGGGACCACTTGCCGTGCGCTTGTAACCAATCAACACCTTTTTACTAAAAACATCATTTGGTAGTGTGGTTTTATAAAGAAGGTAACTGAGTAAAAAAAAATATCTTATACTAATTAGGCTATTGTAGGTCTTAAATGTTATAATCTATACTAATATTATAAAGCGGAAGAGTTTGTTTGTTTGTTTGTTTGTTTAAACGCGCTAATCTCAGGAACTGCTGGTCCGATTTGAAAAAATATTTTTTTGTTGGATAGCCCATTTATCGAGGAAGGCTATAGGCTATATAACATCGCGCTACGACTAATAGGAGCGGAGTAGCGACGTGAAATGTTGCAAAAACGGGGAAAATTTACGCATACGAAGTTGCGCGGGACAGCTAGAGACTAATATTTGTTTGCATTGTTTGCCGCCTTGGTGGGTACCACAACTGTGTCAGTTATTCTTCTGTAAAATAGTGATGTTAAAACATAACTGTGTTTGGCACTTTAGCGAATGTAATGATTGGGCAAAAAAGACTTACAGTCTAATGTGGGTGAATCCTCAAAACAAAAGTTATGAATTTAAATACAAGAGCTATATAATATTATAGCTAATGTCAGTTTACTAAGGTTACAGAGAAAGAATGCTGTAGATTAGAATGCTATTATTATCTATACTAATATTATAAAGCGGAAGAGTTTGTTTGTTTGTTTAAACGCGCTAATCTCAGAAACTACTGGTCCGATTTGAAAAAATCTTTTTTTGTTGATTAGCCCATTTATCGAGGAAGGCTATAGGCTATATAACATCGCGCTACGACTAATAGGAGCGGAGCAGCGACGAGAAATGTTGCAAAAACGGGGAAAATTTACGCATACGAAGTTGCGCAGGACAGCTAGTAATATAAATAAAGACATTATTTTTCATAGATTAATTCATAATACCTGCATGGAGTGCTAGTGAGTATAATAAATATTTAACATAATTTGGCATAAAAAAGTGCCAAATTGTGTTAAATACATGTTATTGATTACTATATGAAAGTATAGTAAGATTCATGTTAGAGCAAGATCATTGAGAGGATTTTTACCTTCTGGAAAATGGTCTTAAGTCAGTCTTGGAATTAGTATAGTATTATTAAAGAAATTTTATGTGTGTGGTGAGATTTTAATTTCTAATGAAATTTACAATAGGTATAAAAAATAAATTAACATTTAGTAATATGTAGGCATGCATGAGTCATAAAAAGAGTATTTTTACTTTTTTCAGAGTCAATTTGAAGATCTGCAGAATGATTGCAAGAAGGTGTGACATTGCAATATATAGGTTATCTATGTGTGCTGTTGTAGTTAGCCATTTTTAATAATCGGTTCTTGTTTATGTAACTTATTTTCTTATCACAAACCAAAAAGAGAAATATGTTATCTGCTGCTTTCATCTGTTGACGCCGGCGATACGACACTGACATATAAAAACTTGGTTAATTGTCTAGGTTTTATGGGACCCCTTGCTGAGCGCTTGTTACCTATCTACACCTTTTTACTTAAAATATCATTGGGTAGTTAGTTTTATAAAGTAGTAAAGTAGGTAACTAGACATTGGCTACAGACTTGAGTAACAATAAATTATTTTATACTAATTGGGCAATTGTAGATCTTAAATGTTTTAATGACTCATATTTGTTTGCAATTTTGGTTGTCTTGATGGCTATCAAAACAGTGTCAATAATTCTTGTGTGAAATAGTGATGTTAAAACATCATTGTGTTTCAGTTGAAGGGCACTTTAGCAAGTGTAATGATGGGGCAAAAGAGACTTACGATCTAATGTGGGTGAATCCTCAAAAGAGAATTTTGAATTTAAATACGAGAGCTATATAATATTAAAGCTTATGTCAGTTCACTAAGGTTACAGAGAAAGACTGCTGCAGATTAGAATGCTATTTTAATATAAATATAGACATTATTTTTCATAGATCAAATGATAATACCTGCATGCTAGATTTTTTAATGTCCAATTATGTTAAATTTTTACCTTCAAATGGTCTTAAGTCAGTCTTGGAATTAGTGTAGTACTATTACAAAAATGTTGTGTTTGGTGAGATTTTAATTTCTAATGAAATTTACATTAAGTATAAAGAAATAATTAAAGTTATAAAAAGAGTATGTTTACTTTTTTCAGAGTCAATTTGAAGATCTGCAGAATGAATGCAAGAAGGTTAGGGAAGATTATAATAAGGTTCTTAAAGAATTGGAAAAGTTAAAATCTACAGGGTAAAAAAAGTAGATTGGATTGGAAATAAGATGACTGGTAAAACTGTATTATTCCTCCTAGAGTAAATAGTCTTCCTTTGTAATACATAAAATGTTTACTTTATTTAAAAATATTATGCCATTGTCATAAAAAAAATATTTTTTTGGTTAAAGTTAGTTATGAAATGCTTTGATTTATTCTTCTGCAGGAATATGTATAAATATTTTTGATTATTGTAATTTTTGTATATTGATAGTCAAAAAATAAAAAAATGGGAAAAAAATAAACTCCATGCCAATATTTTTTTACCATTTATAATAATAATATGTATTTAAAAGTACGTACTATCTTTTTTAGGCACCATTGTAATCTCAGAATTCTCTAAACAGAAGAATAACTCAAATTGATATATTATAACCTTTAGTTGTAAAAGATTGGAATACTTATAAAGTGAACTGTGGATTATGTTAAGTGGTATTTGTATATTACTAGTCTTATCATAATATTGCATTGATATTTTGCCTATTTATAATAAAGGGCATTTTATAATTATATATGTTATTTATAGGATTTTTAATAGTATTCTACATTTAGTAACTTACTTTTTATTTTTGACTTTTTACATATTAAGGCGTAAAGCGGCATAAATAGTGCGTAGTTAATATAGAAGCCCCAAGTTAACTATAGGTACATGGGATCCATTGCTAAGGGTTAATTTCCCCCACCCTAATAAAAACTGAGCCCTTCCAGGAGGACTGTAGGAGCGGTTTTCTGGGCCAAAATATACCCTCAGCCGGATCAAATCTCCAAGCCAAAATCATGAGTTCCTGAGCGGTGAAGATGCAACAAATAAAATCCGCGATTTGCCACCGTATACGTACATTGAACAGCAGTTTAAAGTAGAATTAGTACATATTAACTTACATTGAACAAAAATAATATAAACTAGTTAAGACAAACAGTCGATTTTAAAATGTATACTTAATTTTTTTTATACATTTGTATTGAGATTATGTGGGTGGCTCTCGAAAACCAAGCTGGTTTCGAAAAAAATGTTTATTAGTCATTTAAGTTTATTGTGATTTTTATTATAATATAAGATTATTAATGATATATTTTTATTATATTTGACATTTTATTATTGTTAGTTATCACTACATACGACTGATTTAATTTTGTTTTTATTATAGTACAATGTCCATAATTTTAAAATATTTATTTATATTTTTACATAAGTGTGTTGATAATGAATGTTTATAATTTATTTATTTTTTAAACTATTATCACAGTAGCGATAGATATAGTCGGCTACAACACTTTTGTATACTGAACCAGATAAGGTCATAATCAAATGAATATTATACCTATACAAGGTGTAAATTAATTCCTGTCCGACCCGAAGGGGCTGTGTAGGTATTCTGTTAACAATGCTAAAAAAATAGAAAAAAAACTATTATATATCCGTTTAAATGATTTTTTATTGAATATTAAAATTTACGATTAAGTACCCAATTTCGTCAAAATTTGTAAAATTTCAAGGATTTTTATCAACATTGTTTGCATAAAGCCTCTTTACAATCAAAACAATATTTTCTGTCTTCACGTGTTTTCCCAAAAGATCTCTATCAAGAAAAAAAATATAGTATTTTTTTAAATTACGGCATTCAATTTAAAAAAATGGATGGGAATCGATTGGGAACTATGATACCAAACAACATATTATCAGGTCGGACAGGTATTAAATATACATGCTGTATAATTATATCAGGAACTGCCCAGAGCTAAAGTAAAAAACCAGTTTCGTTTTGCCTTTATGGTATTGATAAAACATTTATTATAATTAACCAATTAA
The DNA here is from genome assembly GCA_945859575.2 of Herminia tarsipennalis. NCBI lineage: Eukaryota > Metazoa > Arthropoda > Insecta > Lepidoptera > Erebidae > Herminia > Herminia tarsipennalis. The sequence continues at coordinate 25,124,530 of OX243831.2, read as the reverse complement.
TAGATATCCTGGTGACAATCACCAAAAATACGTACAATTGCGTATTAAAAAAAAATATTGCCACTGGATTATTGAAAGGGCTTGTCATTTAGCTTATAAGTATTAGAATATAATAATGTATGGTTTTTGAGCCGGCATACACACAACTTATTATGACATGCCTGTGCCAAATATTTTTGTGATTATTTGTATATTATGGATGTACCTTACCTACCCATATAATATAATCAATTTGTGGAATAATTTGCTTTTTTTTCTTATTCCAAGTATGTACCTACTCTGTAATCTCTCTGCTAAATTGTAGACACCTAGTTGAGATGTACAAATCGCGAAAGTTTATCAATATTTACGACTGAAAGACCTTTGGAGAATAATACCACTACCGGTGTGTTTTGACAGGCAATTGGCCAATCCCCCTCCACAGTAGAGGCTGGTGCACGATGTTGAATCAAATGGACCCTCATGCGAGCGACTCACACTTGGCCGGTTGAGTCACATGTTGCCCCCCCCCTAATTTGCAACATTTTTCCCAAAGACGTATTGTTACTTTTTTGCACTTTTTCACATACTTTCATATCAACCCATATGATGGTCCACTGCTGGGCAAGGGTCTCCCCAGTAGATCCTAGGGGTTATTGCCATAATCGCCACGCTTGGCGAGCGGGTTGGCGATCGCAGTAAGGCTTTAAGTACGCAGAGGACGCTGCTGCCCGTCCTCCGGAGTGAAATCCCTTAGTCGCCTTGACGACACCCACGGGAAGAGATTTCACATACTTACCTATTATGTAAAGTAGGTAAGTATATAAAATAAAGTATAGAAAGTTAATATTAATTACTTATTTGTTACGAAATAAGTACAAAAATAAACAAATTAAATTAAAAATTTGTATACATAGTGAAGAAAAATACAATTTACAAAACGTTTAACAATTTACAAAATCATGATTTGTGCTAGTTATCTTCGTTATCGTCATCCGAGGCGATAATACAATAATCTGAATCCGAATCTGAAGTTTCAATAGGTATAGAAGATGAGTTGAGAGAAGGATCAATAGATTCAGTTTCATTAACATAGACTAGTAACGCCTCTATTTCTTTTGATTCCTTCCTTTTATTAATGTTGCAAAAACGGGGAAAATTTACGCATACGAAGTTGCGCGGGTCAGCTAGTGAACTATAATATAAAGTTGGAAAAGTTTGTTTTCCATTGCTCCTATTGGTCATAGCGTGATGTTATATAGCCTATAGCCTTCCTCGATAAATGGGATATCCAACAATAAAATATTTTTTCTATTCGAACCTACTGATTTGAACCAGTAGTTCCTAAGATTATCGCGTTCAAACAAACAAACAAACTCTTCAGCTTAATATTATTAGTATAAATTATCTATTGCTCGCCAATTGGCACGTCACTTGTTTTCATAGTCAATTTAAAAAAATTGAATTCGAAGTAATTCATTATAATTTTATCATAGATCCTTGACAAATTCTTAGCAGAGACGAAGGGTTTAAATATTCCTGAGGTAACCGATACGAAAATGTATCTTGTTAGAGACGAAAATGTATCTTGTTCTTGGTTTTTGTACGTACAATATTACTTAAATACATTTTAAAGAAAAACCAAAAAAAAAAGATATTATCCATAGTGTATGAGTTTTATCGTGTTTTCATACCTAGCCACATGTCGCGACTTCGCTCTTTTTTTTGCGATCGAAATAGAGTATCTTAGATATCATAAAGTGTTGCTACCTATTCTGTCAAAAACTATAATTCTTATCATTATGGAACGCACCAAACTTTCTGAGAAACATTTTTTAACAGGGGTCGAACCCCAGGTTCGGACTATGCCTTGTAACGCTGCATGCGCCATCACAGAGTACTTTTGTTTATGGTGCCACCTTAAATTTAACAGATATAACGGGTAGGTGCCACCAGGCGGCACTGCCATCGGTATTACCCGGTATGATCGTACCAGCCTACCACGAAGATACCTACCTATCGCCACTCGTTCATAACAGATGTCGCAGCTTGAACGAGTCTCGGCATTCGTACTGTGTTGAATTAAAATTTGTGTACATAGATGGCGTTTTCATAAAACTTTTGGAAAGCGTAGATTGTTTTACAAAACATACTATCATTAATTATTGGTGCTTTAGTATTATTCTAGAAATTCTATTGTTTAGAATTTCTACAAAATTACTAAAGCACAAAATAAAAATTGAATGGTATTGTAAAAGATTAAAGTTCGAAATATAGATGGCGCCTTAGTACTAAATATACATCAGTATTTAGTAGGTATTTTAGTATTTATTGCAGGACTACAGCGAAATCAAAATTTAAAAAATATAATTAATCGCCTGTCTGAAATGGGAATCGAAACCGCATAATGTGCAAAAGCACAAGCAAAGTATTTTTTATGACAGCAGTTCAAAGCGCCAGTCAGTGGATTTTTTTTTTAAAATAATATAGGTAATATAGTCAGTACTTTAAATAAAGGGAATGCTATGAAATTTTTGTAGGTATACGTGTTTAATCACGGCGCTAGGCTCAATGATTGCATTTTTTACATTGTTGCTTCTATTTACGATGATTTCAAGTAACAAACTGAACTGAAACGTATTATTACATACATTCATCACGCAAATATTAGAAAATCGATAAATAGTGATATTATAAATGTGCTAATTTGTGTATTACTGAATAGGTCAAGCTTTGAGCATTTGTTAAATTAAAGGACATTGCGTAGAACTGTCCCCACCCACCAAATAGATTTGAAACATGAGTCATTTAAAGCGTCTAGTGGAGAGGATATTTTTTATTATGGCTACATACCTCAAATGTACTGTGGTTATATAAAATAGGTTGACTCGCGCAACTTCGTTTGCGTTCCCGCAACATTTTTCTTTGATGCTCCGCTCCTATTGGTCGTAGCGTGATTTAGCCTATGGCCATCACAAATAGCGTGGTTTTTTATTGGTAAAAGTATTTTCAAATTGAGTTCTGTAGATCCAGAGATTACCCCCTACAACCTCACAAACTCACAAACTTCTCTTTATATAAGGTTTTGCACCCTGTCCAAATAAGTTTAACTTTTTTTGTTATTATTACAAGCTTTTATTTAACTTGATAGAAAGTCTTGAAAATAAACACATTTCGACGAAATTGGATATCTAAATCGTGGATTTTAATCTATACTAATATATAAATGTGAATGTAAGTTTGTTTGTTACGCTTTCACGCGAAAACAACTCAACCTATCATCATGAAACTTTGTACACATATTCTTGGAGGTATTAGAAGTAACATAGGATTTTAAAAAAAATGGGAAAATTTATGCAGACGAAGTTGCGCGGGACAGCTAGTATTCAATAAAAAAACATTTTGACGGATACAATTTTTTTTCAATATTTGTTAGCATTGTTAACAGAATACCTATCCTTTCCGGTCGGGCATGGATTAATTTACACCTTATTAATGATTTAAATATAACTTAAACTTTGACAGTCAGACCTGACTTAACAGTGGCGTCAACTGGCGTGTTCAAAAACGGTGTTAACTCATTGGATTTCACTTGTGGTCCTGAATCTGGACGATCATGATAGCGGTGATATACAGTACCTCAGAACCTAACTACTAGTGAAAATCTGCATCTTGTCAGACGTCAATACGGCATCGTAGTGGGGTAGACCGGGTACAATAGTAACGCGGGTCAATAGTTACGTTGCCAATATTTCGATAACTAAGCCACGTATCAATGTGTGAATGCAAGCGGCAACGGCTTATGCGTGTGCGGCTTAACTCACCAATCAGCCGCGAGCCCAGTGTGAGCCGGACGTGTGCTATGCTTCATTGAAAATTCGAAGACGTCGCCGTAAGTTTTATTAAGCTAATTAATTGCTTTATTACTTCCTAAAAGAAGCACGTTTCAAATAGTTCTAAGTACTACGTGTTTAATTATAGATTAGGGTATCTATTAAGATATATTTTGACCATTTCTTTCGTTTCCGTGCCGGAGTTTTTTTACTATTTCTCCAAAATGGCTACTCGGGCACAATTGTAACAGTTTTGCCGGGGTCGGTTGTAACGTTACAATTAACCCCGTGGTACTATTGCCCCCATTTGTTTTAATACCTATTCATATAAGAATTATTTGTAAGAATGCGTACAGATACAAAACATGTTATAAAACATATTTTGTTAAGAAAATGTTATATTTAATTTATCTTTGTTTTATAACATCTATTTTTGCATAAAAAATATGTCATGTCATTAATATGATAAAATCATTATACTAGTTCGTAAAAAAATCAGACTCCTTTTTTAAGGTATAACATTTTTTTTAACAAGTTCAGGACACATTGTATAAGAATAACAATTTCCTTATTATTTTACAGATGCCAAGACACCGAAACAAAACAACAGACCGAGGATAATTTTTCACATTTTTATGATATTGTTATAATTAATAAACATAACCCTACCTTTTGTCTGCCACAGTCGGGTAACATCTTGGGTCAATTGTACCACGGGGCAATTGTAACATGCTTGATTTGTATGTAGAATATTTGTGGTTGATTACGACTTTAAATCATATGTTTTTGTGTTAATTGCCATGCTACTAAGATAAGCATAACAGAATTATTTCATTAGTTTAAGAATTTTGTATTTTTGTTATATTATACATAGAAGACGGACTATTTAGTTTAATGAGTTTATTTTATGTGTAATTTTACAATATTCTAGTGCCTTATATAAAAATGCGCCAAAGAAGAATTAAAGTTTTCATTGTTTAATAAAAAAGACTGATTTGTTTATTATTCAGCGTTTTATTTTGAATTAAACATCTGTTACAAATGACCCTGTGTTGGGGTCAATAGTAACGCTGTTTAGTGATCACTTTAAGATTGAAATTAACCATGTTTTAGTCCATTTAAGTACAGGGTAGCTTTAAAGGTAGCTTTAAAATCCTGTAGGTAGGGAAATTAAGTCTCTAAATTTACATCCTGCATTCCTTAAATCTTAATAGGGTCCTCACAATCGAAGTCTATGTAAAAAATGTTACTATTGTACCCGGTCTATAGTTTTTCTTGTACCTAGTCTACAAAAATGATACACATAGGCTGTTTGTACATTTTCAGAAAATCTATAGAAGAGTATGAATGTGGTTTACGGTGCTGAAGCTTATTCGGAGCGCTGGAACTCCTCGAGTTTTATTAGTAAGGTGGTTGGTGATCACTTTCGAGAACAATAGAAGCGACTGATGAGAAGCGAGATAGCTCTGTAGTTCGGCTGGACCAATTTGAACTTTTTTTTTTTAAGTAAGATAACTAGCAATGTGGGATTGTGGTCCCACATTACTAGCAATCCTGTTAACCCCTCCAGCTAAGCTCTATGGCTTATGTTAGGAGTGGGTTCACGTCGGTAGTATAATGGCCAGGATTCGAACCCACGACCTCACGATTGCGAGACCGATGCCTTAGCCATTAGGTTACCGCCGCATTCTTGTTTTGTTTGAAAGGAAGACCACAGATGACCGGCGGAACTACTCAATAATAAATATTTCGGGTTGCGATCTGAGTACCGCGTACAATACCTGAATTCGCCTCCATCACATCAAGTGATGGAGCTGATAGTCATGTATCTGGTAATCCCCTTAAAAATTAACCACCCAGCATCGGACAAAGCAATAAGTATTTTGTAAAGGAAATTAGCAGATTTTTTGTAACTTATATTATTTTTTTTTTTATAAAGTTATCTGATCGATTGTGGTTTCACATAACTATGAATCCTGTTAACCCCTGTAGCTATGCTCAATGGCTTGTGTTAGAAATGGGTTCACGCCGGTAATATTATGGGCAGGATTCGAAACCGCGACCTCACGATTACGAGCCCGACGCCTAGCCATAAGCTGCCGCTTAATTCCAAACCAACACAAGAAAAAGTTAGAAATGAAAATCTTTTTACAAAAAAAAAAATTAAAACCGAGTTCAAAAATAATACAAAGTAACCAAAAAGCATAAAATAGTACAGGTACAAAAAAAATTAACATTTTGAAGTTGGTGCCTAAGACATAAAAACTATTTTTTTTATATATTAAAAAGTTATTCAAGACTGAGCCCCCCAGTCTTAAAAACTCTGTAGTAATTCCGTCATCACTAAGCGCTTTGTTGTTCTAAGCTCCTTGAGAGCTGACTCGGCCCTGGTCGACATCCGGGATGATCCTCGGTATATTGGCGCGTGAGTGGTGCTCTGTGAGTATCAACGTGCGTCCCGTGAGTTTAGACATTTATGATGTGTACAGTACAGGAGTTCCTAAAGCTCTAAATATTCTCGAGTAGATATATCGAACCGTATTGAAATTCACAGTGTTTAGTTTCATTAGATAGAGTCTGTAGTTTTAGCGCATCAGGTACCTACACCTGATGCGCTAAAACTTTTATAAGTAAATTGTTAATTTGGTGTGTTAGATTTTCTGAATAATAATCTCAGACTATTGTGTTCAGATAATTTTATCTCGGCAATCTAGATTTAAAAGCCAGAATATGAAAGAAAATAAATAATTTCTATTGTTTTTAACATTTTTATGAAATAAACCTGTTAAGTCCAATAATCCAAGTTTCTTAAAACTATCAGGTTAATGCGCATGCATTAACCTGATAGTATCGTACTAAGTACGAGGGCATCCTCGTACTTAGTACGTAGGCACCTATGTGCAGCGCTGCATTAGGAAAATCTCGGGACAATCTCTTATGTCATATTAATGGTCTAATGGAACAAACTGGTAGATTTGTTTTAATTTAAAAATTATTTTCTTAAATTTAGAACATATAATAAACAGCTGTTTTTAAAAATGATTATTTACCTATTTATTTTTTTATAGTTGGGTGTTAGTTATGTAATCCACCCGTATAATATCTTATATTTATTAGTACTTAAACGTACAACTTATATCTACATGATTTAGAGCAGAAGCTTTTGTCTGTTCAGAGGATTTATAACAAGTAATTCATTATTATAAATCTTTAGAACAGAAGAGACATTTTTAAAAGAAAAACTTCTGCTCTAGATTAGGTATAAGTAGTACCTACCATGGGCGTACCTACCTTTTGACCCAGGGACCCCTCTTATTTTCAGTTTGCGCGCCAAGATATATAGAATTGTTTTTATTTTTCATAAATTACACTAGTCACCATCTGACAAGGGGATTGCGGGGGAGGGGTCGAGGAGACCCCTTCCGGATAAGCTTAGTCTGGTCTGAAAAGAGTGACATTTACCCTCGCCAGATCACAGCATATCAAGTCATTGCGCGAATCGAGCTGGCCAGCGGAGCGCGACTTAAAAGCCATTGAACTAGAGACCGCAGTCCAGTAAAAATTCAAAATTTGATCAGAGGGCTTATCGCAAATTTAAAAGTAACTGCACAAGTTAGTGGCCCAGGTCAATCTTACCACTCCCACTCTATAAGCTACTCTATAAGCAAAGAGATCTAATGCGAATTTAGAAGCACTGCGCTGCGCTAGCTAGCTCGCGGAGCCACCAGCCATGAACTAAACAACATCGAACGAGCGGTGGACCACAGTGTGATCTTAATAGTCACTTTGCAAGCAGTGACGCGTAGTATGAACATGGAATTCATTCAATGAGTTGACGAGCACAGCGTGTACTTATAAGCAATCGAACGAGCTGGATGCCGCAGCGAGATCTTAAGGCACTCGTATTAAGAATCGATAACGTAAGTTGGTGGCCGAAGCAATGTTTTGAAAGTCACTGCGCGCGCTGGCGAGTGCAGCGCAAACTTTTGAACTATTGAGCTACCTGGAGCTGCAGAGCGGCTTTAAGAGTCACTGTATAAGGAGAGCGATCTCAAGCCACTGCGAGCGGATAGAAGCGTAGCGTGTATTTAGAATCCACTTCGCTGGTTGATGGCCGAAGCAACGTTTTGAAATTCACTGTGCAAACAGAGAGAGATTGCGTGAACTTAAAAGCTTTCGAACCATTGAGCAAGCTGGGGCCACAAACTGGCTCTAAGTGTCACTGCATGAGGAGAGGGGCACAGGGTAATAACTCTGTCCCTAAAAACGAACAAAGAAGTCTTTGAGCGAGCTGGAACAGCACACGGCTGTCTTAAAAGATACTGCGAAATGAAAAGGTCACAGTATTTACGGGCAAAGTGTGAGCTTAGAAGCCACTGCGCCCCTCCCTTAAAGTAACTGCTTAGACAGAAAGACACGCCGCAAAAGTAAAATCCCCTGAGCGATCAGGATAAGCTGTCTTATACATGTGTTTTGCTGATTTCTACGTTCGCCTAGGTGAAATGGCCAAAAGGAGTGAAAAACATTACTGGACATGGGCACACCACGACACCCGCTCTGGGCTCTACGAAGGGGAAACCGGCTTCAGGTCAGATAGATGACCTCCTCACAATCAGAAAGAGGGAAGAGAGACGCTCTAGAGATGTGGTGGAACCAATGATTTCCGCACCAACGTGTCCATACTTCAGGAGCTTAGAATAATGCAGCGTTTATCGGCCGTGGTACAATCGCGTTTATTAAAATTCTTTAGACATGTCGGCGGGATGATTACTCCATAAAGCGGCAAGTCATTCAGGGAAAAGTGGAGGGAACCAATCAAGTGGCAGGGCACTTATGGGCTGGACTGACCAAGTCAAATTTGCAATAGGAAGCCACGTATCTGACTGCACCAGACAGTCAGATACGTGATTCAAGATAGCGAGAGACTGTGCGGAGAGTTGTGTCCGCTTCTATCACAGTTGCGGACGTCTCTATGTGACCACGACCGCTCTGCTTAGAGTGAAACGACGGAAAAGAAGAAGGTCAGGAGCATGGGCCTAGAGGTAGTGAACACAGTGTAAACTTAGAAGCAGACGACCGAGCAGGGGCCGCGCGGCGAGAGGAGACAACTCTGTCTAAGAAATGAAGTCACTGCGTGGAAAACGAGTTCCTGTCTAAACAGAGCCACTGCGCGAGCAGATGGCAGCAGCGCGGTCTTGAAATTCCCTGCACGAAAAGAGGACCGCAACGTTAACTGAGAAATCAATGCGTGCGCTGAGAGGTACAGTGTGAACTTAGAAATCATGAGGAAACATAGATGAATATACACAAACGGGCGACACAGAGGATTTTGCGCGAGTGGAGCTCGCCAAAATACATTTAAGGAGCGGGTGGCGCGCAACAGACAAACTAACTAACTTTTAGAGACCTACTGCGATAGAGTTACCTACGCGAGGACACTTAAACATTTCATATGTTTAAAAAAATCGTCTTGCGTTTGCGCGTTGAAAGCCTCCAGTCAGTGTCTCGACGGTCGGCGCCCTACATTGTCCTCTCTAGAACCAAACCTGCTTAGCAATTGGCAAAGTTTGCATTACCTATTATACCTTATTCTATAAGTCCCATTCGCGCTGTGGATTTTTAAAAGGGGGCAATTTTTTTTGCCACCTATAAAAATATTGGCTACGGCTTAGGCATTCAGGTTCCAAGGGGGGGGGGGGGGGGCAGCTGCCCAATGGGCATAAGTAGTTCATATACCTAATCATAAGATTTTCCCTTGTACTTATTAAGTAGGTACCTACCTATCTAGGTACCCACTTAGTATATAGTCTGACTGTTCGGCGATGACTCATTCGACGCAGAATAACTTCTAAGAAAGACGTTTTCTTTTATTTTCTGCAAACAAAAATTACATTTTTTATGAACAAAAAACTGAAAAAAGTCCGCCGTCAGAAATTTGTTTATTCCTTGAAAACGGTAAGTGGTAGCGCAAATCAGCAAAAAGATCCGATAAGGGTAGATTACGCGCACCAGGGTTCGTCTCTGTCAAAAATACATATTTTTACTACTATACTTTAATTTAAAATAAAAACTTTTTAACAAAAAATATTACCGACTTCAAAAATAAATACAAGGGAACTAAAAAGCAAAAAATAATATACCTAGAATAACAAAAACAAATTAAACATTTTGAAGTTGGTGCCATGAAATAGTAGTCTTTATGTTTTATTCGGCATCAACTTCAAAATGTTTAATTTGTTTTTGTTATTCTAGGTATATTATATTATTGAATAGGTCTGCTGGTCTGCTGGTCCCTTATTTGAATAGGTCTGCTCGTAATTTTTGGTCTTCATCATCAGTTCCACTTCACCAATTGGTGATTTTTAAGAGTAAATGCACGAATCACTATGAAATATACCTAAATCACTGTAGGTGTGCTTTTAATATTTTAAGAGTTCCCTCGATTTCTCCAGGATCCCATCATCAGATCGTGATCTGATGGCAATGGGACCAACTTGGAAGTATACCCTTTCAAACACAAAAACAATTTTTCAAATCGGTCCAGCCGTCTTTGCGTAATCGGTGAACAAACATACAAAAATTGAGAACCTCCTCCTTTTTGAAGTCGGTTGAAAAGTATTTTTAAGTATGTATTTTTCGCGGATTACGCGAAGACGGCTTGATCGATTAGAAAATTTATTTTTAGTGTGAAAGAGTTCTTCTTCTAAGTTGGTCCCATTGTTATCTGATCACGATCTGATGGCCCACCATCAGATCATGATCAGATGACAATGGGAAATCAAGGCAATATTAAAAAAATAATTAATGCACAGATATACTATTGATAGTTTTAGGTGTTTTATAATGAATCGTGCATTTGCTCCCAAAAAGCATCTTCTTTATTGGTGAAGTAGAACTGATGATGAAGACCAAAGATGACCAGGATAGGATAGGAACTATTCAATATATCATGGTTTTGCGATTCGCTTACTTTAGTATGGTATTGCACTTGCACTTTATGCTCGTCATACTACTAATATAGAGCTGATGATGATGTGCCATGTGAACTCCTCAACAATTAATGACCTTGCATCGGAAAAAACAATATTTAGTAAAAGTATTTTAGACATTAAGCTATTGTAACTTAGAATTACAAATGAACCCACTAAAATGTGAGATATGAAAACTTTTTTACTCACTTCGACTAGAGCCAGTTCAAAATGCCTAAAATACATAAACCAGCGACTTTTAAAGATTTAGTTACTGCAGAAATTGAAGAACTACTGAAGAAGTACCTACTTCGCCTCAGAAGTCACGCCATATAAGCTAGTTCTTTGTATCTACATCTATTTATGTTCATTTATCATAGGTACAACATATAGGATATTTCATAGATAGCGTATGTTTCAATAACATTAGCTACGCGGACGATATGGTGCTGTTGAGTGCCTCAGTGTGTGGCCTGAGAAAGCTAATCGGCATTTGTCAGGGTTATGCCGCTGATTACGGCCTGCTCTATAATGTTGAAAAGAGCCTGTGCATGATTTTTTTTTCAGGGCGGGCCTAGAAAAAATGCTATGCCGAAATGGCACCCATAACATTATACGGCTCTATACGATACGGATACTTTTAAGTATTTAGGCCATTTAGTGAAGCCTGGGGGGTTAGACAAGGTACATTCGTTCCGTGGCGAATTCGATAACGCCGTACTAATCGTTCGCAAAAAAACCAAAAAATGTCCATGGTCTCCACTGCAAACGTCAAATTCTATACTATACCTATTCTTTTCCATTATCTTATTCCTTCTGCTATAATGCGAAAAAGAGGTTATATCTAATAAAGCTCGCTGTTTTGTAGATTACACGTTTCAGTTGCACACAATGTGTACTCTACAACAGTGAGTCGTATACTGACTACTCACAGATATTTTAATCTATAATAATCTGTGAGTCTTGAAACTTGAATAAAAATATTATTATTATGTATGTCGTTTCCATATCACGGGACTATGGAGTCCCGATCATTTGGGAGGCGTGTGTGGAGCCGAAGCCAAAACGTAGAGGTCCGTTAGACACTTTAATCTAAAGGCTATGTGACACAAACCGGCGATTATCGCTGTATACACTATAGAAATGTACCCAACGACAATCCCCGGTTAGTGTAAAAACTATTGTCAAAAAGTGGTAACTAAGAAACTGTGTTATGGAGGTGATGTGTTAATGGAATGTTTAGTTAGTACTATTGAAGGACTATGACAAATGCAAACCAACAAATGGGCAGGCGGTGATTCGCCACTCATTAGATGGGCCCCCCTTCTGGCTGCCACAGGCATACAAACCAAACAGCCGACAGGGAGCAACATGGGTGTCGAGCGGTGCGGCGCCGGTTTTGCCATCACAAAGAAGGCCCGTGAGCGGGTTTCCCCGTAGTTATGCCCTTGAAAATGACACTTCCACCCCCGAGCATACAAGCTCTGGCGACCTCCCTCTGGCCGGCCGGATAAGGCAAGACAGAGTTGAGAGTCCTGCGGGCGCTCTTGGTATTCCACTCCGCGAAATCCAGTGAAGGCAAGCGGGAGACGAGTCCCTGACCGACTCTCTGAGGCATTGGGACCGCAGTGTCGCCACGCACATTCAGCTCGCCATAAAGCTGCCCTGCGGTTTGTGTACTCATATTTCACCCTCATGAGACATTTTTTTATTAGGGTTCCGTAGCCAAAATGGCAAAATACGGAACCCATTTAGTTTCGTCATGTCCGTTTGTCTGTCTGTCTGTCTGTCCGTCCGTCAGAGGCATTTTACTCAGAGACTTCTCAACGAATATAATGAATATAATGAAAATAATGAATATAATGAAATTTAGTGAAAAGATGTCTTATAGTGGCCGCTATTTACTTTGATTAGGGGGCACTCCATTCATGTAACAGGAGCTGTTTTTTTTATTTTTGGCTAACTTCAACGTGTGGCGCATAATTCGACAGGTCTTTTAAAAGTATTTTAAGGTTTCTAAAAAACTTTTTTGATTGAGTAAATATTTTTGAAAATAACCGCTCCGAAAGTTGCACAAGTTGCCCCCCCCACCCCCCACGTTTGAACCATGTGACCAAAAAATATGAAAAAAGGCACAAAGGTAGCGCTTAACAAATACTTTACACTAAAATTATTTCGGACATGATCGGATATACCGTCATTGAGTTATTGCCGCAAAACTGCTTTTCTCAACAAAAGGGGTAATTTTTTTAAATTATTAGAAGCTATGTATTTAAAAGAAGAGTTTTTACCAATGAGGAAAAAACCACTGGTCAAGCATTTATTTCCATTACCATCTCCTTAAAATTAAATTAATTATACATACATTAATAATCATGTCTTCAATGATAAACTCGGATGTAGATTTAGTGATTTTATCGATAAATCTTGATAATTTACACATTCCACCTACCTCGTCGGCTAGTGTTTAGGACGTCACGACGAGATCGTTTAGAATATATAAATATAAGCCCCTACTAGAGGTAGCACTTAAAACAAACGAATAAAATATATTTATATTGACTAAAAAGGTTGATTACAAATAAATAATTTATTTTGTTATGCTAGTAACGTTATTTTTATTTAAATTGTTACAACCATCCCATTACACTGTTACAACAAACCGATTTGATAATTTTCCTCAAAATCTTTGATGTGCTGTGCTTTGACGTTCTAAAAACAGACTGATTACGAAATCAGTATTTTTTTAGAACGTCCAGTATCAATGAGGTTTCATGCGAGATGATCGAACCCTCGACCCACTTACCACATCCCTGAAACAACAGCAGCACGGCTGGTAGGGGTTTTTTGCAGCATCTATTTCCTTAGTGACATATCAAACTAATATTCCTCATTAACCAAATGTATTCGAATTCACAGCTTAATAATTATTAAAAGACTCTGACGGTTTTCAGAGCCGATGGCCTGAAAAGTCGGATTGTAAAATATACTGCTGCATTTATACTGATTTTAATAGGTAGCAGAAAGACCAAACTATCATGTATACCTTCTAATTAGAATTTTTATATTTAAAATGTTCTTTGAGATAATACGTGAGAATTAAAAATTGTTACGTTCAACCCCGGTCTCCCCTACTTATTTTTGTTCATGGCACCGCTCTGATAACCCATAAAAATTGGTTTCGAAAGAAATATAATTTACTTACGAAAATAATGATACCTACCTAAGCTTGCCTGCAAAAATATTGTTGCCATTGCCTTAATCAAAGTTTTAAAATAAAAAAAAAACCATGAAAACTTTTCGATAGGCAAGTTATCATTAGCCGTGTTTGTAAATCAATAAAATTTATTAAAATATGTCCCATCTGGTTATCAGATGGGTGAAGGTTAATAATAGGGGACTACAAACAAAAATGTAACAGTAAAATGAAACTCAGTCATCAAATCTTAAACTGAAATATTAAAAGATAAACTAATATTCTTATTTTAGCGACATTATGTGCCTATTCGCTGTAGGGTTTATTGAGTAATGCTTATTTTTAGGGCTCCGCACCTCTAAAGGAAAAATCAGAACCCATATAGGATCACTTTGTTGTCCGCCCGTCCGTCTGCCCGTCAAGTCCCTTTATCTCGAGAACGCGTGGAGGTATAGAGTTGAAATTAAAATCATATACGCAGGTCTCCAATACCTTGAAGGAAAACAAACTTCTAAGTAAACGTGAAAAAAGGATATGGCCGTTTATTATCTATATATAGGAATCAAAATTTATAGGGAATTTTCAGTAGACCTAGAACTATGAAATTCGGCAAGTAATACCGTGTTATACTACAAGTGGAGAAGTCTGAAAACTATACATTTAAATCATAAAAAATATAGAACGATACTATAGAACTCAACTATTTATAAGTAATATGAACATATTACACGTTTCAAATGAGTTGATAACTGTCATGATGACATTTAGATTAGCATTACGACTGCAACTTCATTGTATAACGTAAGGTCAGCAATAAAGTGATTCGTAAAAAGGTGTCATTAGTATTACACAGAAGTACCTACCTACTCTAATGAACTATACATAAGCACTGTTTTTTACTATTTATTATTATATATATGTTTTAGTTAAAAAAATATCACGAAAGACCACAAAAGTGTAGAATATTCTTATATTTTGCCTATTTACTTATTTCTGTTTGGTGTTTATTAAATATTAAAGAATACTAATAATATTATAATAAAGAAAAATGTTAGGTACATAGTTCCGTTCCATTATCATACACATACATACTTTACCCGACTTGGGAGTTTTTGTTGCTAGCGGTACAATTTTGACAAGTACAGAGTGAAGTTGTCGCGAACGCGATTATCTTCTCATTTGAAACGCATAGTACCTACCTACAAATTTGCACGGTACCCTCGGTGGGCAAGTCCGACTCGCACTTGTCCGGTTTTTTGTTATTTAGGTAAGTACTTATGTACTTTCTGGTTCTTTGTCCATTAGAGGTGCAGACGTGCAGTAACCTCATTTAAATAAACGCGATCGCCTAAAAAGAGGTAGTTACCTACTTACTTAGGTAAAACCAACTTGTCTAACTCCTATTAGTTTCTTATTAGATACCCGTCTATCTACTATCTTAATACCTTTCGCGATGTGTACACATTATGAAAATATATATATTTCGACCGTATTATAACGGCCGTGGTTAAGGGTAGACTGTCTACCGGTGACCATGGTCGTTGCAATAAGGTTGAATTATTCACGCGATTAATACCCGTAGTATATATTATTATATTTTTATAGTTTATCACATTTCTATGTATTTCAAATGTAAAATCGTAATCACAATATAAATATTTGCCTACTAAATAAACAATGTTTTATAACTATTTCTTTTCAAAACGGTCATTAAGTTTTTCAGTCAAAAGAGGCGGCCGTTAAAAAAAAAAGCGGAACCTGGCGATTAGTTGGGTAGGACATCATTTTAAGCTCTACATGTTGAATGATCTTCACTGGTAGGATTTGCGGTTTCCTTATTTTACGTATAACTCTTAAAATAACTGAACAAGGCACAAAATTGAATAAAGAAATGGTTCGACACTCGTAAATATAGCATCACGGAAGCTTTGAAGAAAAAAATGCCGTTGAAGGGACTAATTAATGATCCGTGACATATGAAACGCTACCGTCCGCCTCTCAAACACATTTCTTCATAAATTATATCGTAGATGAAACAATCTTTGTTAGCTATAGAAGTGTCCTTATGTCGTTACACTAAGGTTCTTAATTTGTATAATGAGTAACAGTGTATGCTAGTGATTTACGTTAGCAGCACCTAACGATAAGATTTTTTTTAATATCCACAGCAGACAGCCTGTCGCCTTTGCCGGATGTCTGGACGTGATGACCTCCTTAATGTCTCAAGAGATAGAATCTTTTTGCTCTTACGTAAAAAATGCAGCTATTGACTTTTACCATACTTCTCATACGGCCGGTCCCAATAATCTACTTATCGATGAAAATAAAATACAAAATTCTACCTCTAGTAGCCAAATGGCTACTAGAGGTAGAATTTTGACATATTTTGTATGGAGCTTATGTCAAATATATAGCTCTACCAGCCAAATCCATCGATGGTTAGATTATTGAGACCGGCCGATAGTCACATTGCATCCTACGGAGAATGGCAACCACGAGTGGATTGTGACTTTAAAAAAATGATAATTGATAACATTCGGAATATTATGAAGAAAATGAAGACTTTCCTACCTTTTTTTTAAATTAAAATCCTAGCAAAATATGGGTAGGTATGATTTACTAGGTACTTACTTTCAGGTTATGTATTTGTATCTTTTTATCGGCCGGTCTCAATAATCTAACTATCGACGGATTTGGCTACTAGAGCTATATATTTGACATAAGCTACATACAAAATATGTCAAAATTCTACCTCTAGTAGCCGAATCCATCGATAGTTAGATTATTGAGACCGGCCGTAAATCATCCTCAATACCCACCGACTGTAACTTAATTTTATTTTATAGGTTCTATAAAATGCTTGCGGTTTTCACAAGTTATCAAAATGCCGCTAAGGGATGGGACGTGAAACACAATTAATCCATTTGGAATTTATCCGGTGCAGTTACCCTGAGGGTTCAATTAAAATGTAAATGGATGTCGGAGTGAGGGCCGGGGCGAGCTAACAACGCGCTCTGTTATCGTAACACGCCAGCACGCCGCGTTACCGTGTCGTATCGACAGCTCGGCACCCTGACAATAGGTACCTACCTCCTACAATACTTGGCTAATTGAAACTTATCAATTTATAATAATCCATTTAAAATTAAAGTAGGGGATTTTCCTTGGTTCTGCCCGCATGTTTGTTGGTCGTCGCGATAAAACTCTCTATGCCTATGTTCATCGCTATGCTTTGGCCGGAGGTGATATAAAGGTAGCTTAGCACCTACCACAATCATTATAAAAAAAAAACTTGTTATTTTAACGGTTCCGTACCTCAAAAGGAATAGATGGAACCTTTATAGGATCACTTTGTTGTTCATCCGTCTGTCTGCCTGTCAAGACCCTTTATCTCGGGAACGCGAGAAAGTATCGAATTGAAATTAAAACCATTTACTCAGGTTTACAGTCCCTTGAAGCTGTGAAAAAAATCTGCTTGTTTTACGAACTGCGAGGCTCGATTTCTGGACTATTTATAATATGTAGGTATGTACGAGTACCTACACAATTGTACGGAACCCTCGGCGAGTCCGACTTGTAATACTAAGGGTATATGAACGGTAGATAATTTGATTCTAAGTATGTTAACTTGAAGAGTGCACTCTTCAATGGCGTAGAAAGGAAACGTTAAATACCTATGTAATAAAATATGAAACAAAATCATAAAAATTCCCATCGATCTTTGTGTCACTGAAAATGTTGTTGTCAAAGTATTAGATTTGTGAGATTTTGTGTAAATTTACAAAAAGAAGATCCAGTTTTTCCATAATACTTATAAGTAACTAGCTGACCCGCGTAACATCGTCTGGGTCAATTTTCCCCGATTTGGAACATTTTTCATTGCTGATCCGCTCCTATTGGTTATAGCGTTATGTTATATATAACATAACTATAGCCAAATAATTTGGCTTCCAACTATAGAATATTTTTTCAATTCGACCCAGTAGTTCCTGAGATTATTGCATATCTAATATATAAAATTCTCGTGTCACAGTTTTCGTTGCCATACTCCTCCGAAACGGCTTGACCGATTTTGATGAAATTTTTTGTGCTTATCCGGTATCTATGAGAATCGGCCAACATCTATTTTTCATACCCCTAAGAGTTTGTTTGTTTGTTTGAATGCGATAATCTCAGGAACTACTGGGCTGCACTGAAAAAAATATTTTATTGTTGGATAGCCCATTTATCGAGGAAGGCTATAGGTTATAACATCACGCTACGACCAATAGGAGCGGAGCAGCAATGAAAAATGTTATAAAAAAAAGGAAGAAAAAAGGGAAAATTACAATCTATTATTCATGCCCCTAAGTGATAAGGGTTATCCACCCCTAACATTTATAACTATACTATAATATTAGAAGAGAGAGAAGAGTTTGTTTGTTTGTTTGAACGCGATAATCTCAGAAACTACGGGTCCAAATTCAAAAAAATATTTTACTTTTAGATAGCCCATTTATCGAGGAATGCTATAGGCTATAAAACATTTATAACTATACTATAATATTAGAAGAGAGAGAAGAGTTTGTGTGTTTGTTTGAACGCGATAATCTCAGAAACTACGGGTCCAAATTGACAAAAATATTTTACTTTTAGATAGCCCATTTATCGAGGAATGCTATAGGCTATAAAACATCGCGCTACAACTAATGGGAGCGGACCAGCAAGTAAAAATGTTTGCAAAAATGGGGAAAATTTACGCAGACGAAGTTGCGCGGGTCAGCTAGTATTATATATATATATGCAATAATCTCTATATATATATATTGTTATTCAAACAAACAAACTCTTCAGCTTTATAATATTAGTACACATTTAGTTTAGTAAGGTTGTAATATCGAAATAAAAATTGATTGTGCAATATGTCTGAATAAATATTTACAGGTATTAAAATAAAATTGTGTCAAAATTAAAAAAAAATATACCTACCAAAAAATCCGCCTGCAGAAATACAGAAACAAGATACTCTTCATATTTAATATCATGCCGTCGGAGGCACGATATTAAGTTTATGCCCTTTTACGTAGGTAAAAGGTATACCTACCTAAGTTAGTTATTCTGTGGTATATGATAGATGAAGTGTCTTTTTGCAGGCGCGTTTTTTTTATTGTTTTTAAACTTTCGCGATTTTTATACATGTTACATATATTTCGGGACTCAAACCCGATCGACCCGTGACCACGATCTGTGCAATTCGATCGAAACATCGGGTAAATAAAAGGTTCGTACCTTTAAATAATTCGCGGTTTATTTTTAGTTTTAAATTAATTTTATTATTATGTACTTTTTACTCGTTGATGCAAAGTGATTTAATAAGAACTATTTGTTTTATTATAAAGGTTTTTTTTCAATTATTTGTTTTTATTTTTATTTTTGAACTCGCCTTTTAAGCCCTTTGATTTGATAACATTGAATACTTTTTTCTCAGCCATTAAAGCGCATAAAATCCGCAATTTTGTTTTTTTAACCGATTCGTTGCGACGCCCATTTTCGAACACTTTTATGCGTGGCGATGAACAAATATTTCGTGACACGACAGTCGTGTCAAGCGCCATATCAGTTGATGACACGACGATTGTGCCATCCGCCATGTACAGAACAAAATGCTCTTTTTACTTGTTTAGTCTTGAATTCTATTCAGTCGACTTGAAACATCGGATGTAAACAGCCAGTTACTTTATGTTAAGTGGTTTTGAGCTGATTATGTACGTGTTTCACTGAAAATGGATGGTAAGTGACTTTTTTATTCAGATGTTGTAAACCTTTTGTATTGTTTTATGATTTACATACATATCATAGGGATTGTAGGTAATATTCTAATTTCGGTTTTTATTATTTGATAATATCATTTCTTGTGTTTAATCGATTTGAATAGTAGGCAAAAGCCGTAATGATAGTAGAATTTGGCTACATTTTGCTACAAAAAAATCTACATTAGTTTTGTTGTCTTTACAGGCGAAAAAATTATAGATGAGTCATCTGAGAGCTCAGATCTAATATCTGAGCTCTCTGACAGCACCACGCATTTAGATTTTCATAAACATTATGATGTAGATCCTGAAGGTACTACGCCAGAGTTGGATTCACCAGTTTTGTTTACAGATAACGAAGTAAGTTTTAGTAGACAACTACAAAACTAGACTAAGTAGGGAGTCCCGTAAAAATTACAAACTAGAATAAGACATATGTCCAGCAGTGGACTTTGTTCGATTGATATGATGGTTTATTTATAATTATTTTATAGATTTATATAGGTATAGGAACTTATGAGTATTTTTATTTTAGGAAGATCGTCAAAAAGGTAAACAGTCGTTGTAGATCACGCCCTGTGCGATTGCTTCGGAAAGTAGAAGTGTTTTAAAACAGTAAACAAGTTTCGACACAATGCGCCGGAGCTTTATTTTGCCTTCATACGAAGAAAGGGCACAACTGCATTGAACAATAGGGCAAAAACACACCTTCTATTTTAAATTCTTAAGGGATCGCAACAAGATTTAGCAAATATGAAATTTATTTATTATTTATATGTAGTACTTAAGTATGAATTTTATCTATTAGGTGTCAAATACCTACTTATATTTTTAGTTAGTCCAATAAGCTAAATCGTACGCAATTAAAAACAGATGCGGCTAATAATAATTCGAGGTAAATAATGCATTTCATTAATACCTACCTAATCGCAATAATCGTAATGCAACTTATCGAGGTTGTCAACTCCTGGAATTATCTGATTCGCATTATTTTCAGAAACGAAGACTATAGGAATGATCAGCAATCAAAACTATTAATGTTTAGTTCAAGAAGCACCTCATGAAATCTCTATTCAAAGAATTACAAGAAATTTAAAAATGACACGACACTCGTGTCATACGCCATGTGTGAAAAAATTGGGTCGAAACCCGCAACGAATCGGTTCAAGAACTCATCGAAATGTATCTAATAATGACGTATTATTTAATAAAATCGGCTGAGCAGTTGAAGAGTTATGAGCGGGCATAGGAACATCGGAAGGATACATACAAACATACATACATTCGCGTCACATACATAACCCTCCTCTGCAGTCGGGTAATAGAAACGAATGTTCACGTTCACAACAGCTTTGAGCTTTACCTACGAGAGTGGTAAACATTATAGTAACACGTGGTTTTTGAGAATCCTTATGAGATTGTAAATATTTGTGTTCGTTAAGAAACCAACAAAGGGAAAATCTAATATACTCTATCCAGCAGTGATGCCTAGGATATGGACCACCGGTGTGGGTGACCTAGAAGTCTCGTCAGATGACGTCAGACCGAAGAGAGAAATTGAAATAACAAACGTCGCTGTTTTCAGTTGAACTACTGTGTTTGTTGTAAGTATCTACCCACATTTAAATTTTCATTAAATTTTAATAATTACTTGTTTCAAAGTTATTTGTTAAGTATTTATTTTGTTTTTTAATTATACTAGTACTAGCTGTCCCGCGCAACTTCGTATAGGTCAATTATCCCCGTTTTTGCAACATTTTTCATTGCTGCTCCGCTCTTATTGGTCGTAGCGTGACGTTATATAGCCCATAGCCTTCCTCGATAAATGGGCTACCCAATAGAAAAATATTTTTTCATTTCGGTCCAGTAGTTCCTGAGATTACCGCGTTCAAACAAACAAACAAACTCTTCAGCTTTATAATATTAGTATAGATTAATAACTAATTTACCTAACACTATGGTTCGCTCAATAACATATTTTTTTAATATAACTTGATGATTTTAAAAGAGTGGCCCATGAGTTTCTTGGCAGCTTCTTCTCATTGCATGAGTTTTATGCTTGGAACTGCAGCCTAACTTTATGATGTGTTTTTTTAAACTAATCATAATTTTATTGTGTACTAGCTGTCCCGGCGAAGTTCGTACCGCAACCTTATTTTTTAACGTAAGAAACTTCTACAGAGTATTAGAAAATTAAAAAAAAAAAGAATGAATGAAATCGGTAAAGTCGTTCTTCAGCTAGGCCGTGACCAAGGGAATATAACTAGTCCGGCCATAAATACTGTTACATAAAAACCTTTGATTATATAATGTCTAATGAAGCATTCCCTATAAAAAAATGAATCTACTATTTTTGACGTTTGACACTCGTTGAAAATGGCATTAAAGAAAATAGGTTTGCGGTGATCGCCTTGCACAAAGTGGGTATGGAGCCGTCGGTCATATTCCAGACACTTCAAAAGCTTGGTATCAGCCGTATATCCTACTATCAACAGATACAACAACACTTCCTCTGTCGAAGGCCATAAAAGATCGGGGCATCCGCGTGCTGTTAGAACTACAAAGGCTGTTAATGCTGTTAAAGCCAGAGTTAGTTGAAATCCCATTAGGAAGCAAAAAATCTTATCGCGAGAAATGAAATTTCCCGCCAGGACTCTGTCGCGTATTATAAAACAAGACCTGAAGCTCGGTGCTTATCGCCGATATACATGGACATGCCCTAAATCAATCTTTACAATTAAAGAGAGTGAATCGATCAAAACGCCTTCTGTCGCGATACGCAGGTGAAGGGCACAGATATATCCTCTTTACCGATGAAAAAAAATTCACGATTGAAGAGTTCAACAATAAGCAAAAAAAAAAAACAAGTCGGTGTCTTATCAAGTCGTCACAAAGCTTCATTTTTGTGAAATAGGAGTGAAAACTTCAGCCAAAGTGTATCAAGAAACAGTCTTGGATCGTGTTGTGAAATCTCTCAGCAATACACTTTTTAAAAATATACCGTGATCTTTCCAGCAAGAACCTGGCCTGGCTCTGCACCTGGTCACAGGGCACGAACTACCCAAGCCTGGCTTGAAACCAACGTTCCGGACTTTATAAGAGCTGAAGACTGGCCCTAGACTGGCATCTAGCTCAGTCCCCTAAAAAAATATTTTGAAAAAAAAATACGACTAATTTTTGATGATAGTACATATTCAAAGTTCCAGCTTTATTTTTTAAAAACTATAATATATTCATACTATTTTATGTATTTCAACAGTAGCTACTAAAGTAGGTAGGTAACAAAAACTTACGAACATACTTTTATTTTTAAATTAGAATTGAATAATTTTTTATCCCACATATTTTTTGTATAAAATTATGTAGAAAGCCGGAAGTTAAGCCCAAATCAATAACGTTTTGCTAGAGCGGGATGAGAGATGTTGTCGGGCTGAAAGGGGCGGTAGCTCCGCCTCTTCCCCTGGCCCCGCACGCCACACGTTTGAAACAACCCCTAGCCTCCAACCACAATGGTTTTCAACAATCCAATTTAGAGGACATTAAGTGTAGATCGATATACAACGGTACAACGTCAGTGGTGTGGAGCTAATTTCTGTTACCATAGCCTGGGGTGGTGGGCACATGGCTGCCCCTTATGTACTCACTAGATTTCATAATAACTCGAAAAACAGGAAATAAAACAGGCATTTTCACTTTGTTCAATTATCCAAAATGTCATTTAGTAGAAATAAGTATTACCTTAATGCAAAAAGGTATACTTACTGGAAGTGATCCCTTTAGGCTTTCTTTGTTTATTTTTTAGGTTATGCTTAGACGACACTTTAGTGTTATTCCAGCATTCACGAATATGAACACTTAGGACTGCTTAGGACTTGCACTTGCGACTCCATTCCAATTGTTTTTTTTTTTTTTTAATATCTTGAGACAACTCACACAACGCTATCTGATCCCAAACTAAGCAGAGCTTGTACTATGGAAACCAGACAACTGATAAACATACTTATATATTTATAAATATAAACATATTATAGATAAATAGCACCCAGACACAGAATAAACCATCGTGCAAATCACACAAAGTTTTATCCTGGGTGGGGATCGAACCCACGACCTCTTGCGTAGCAGTCGGATACAGTCCCACCGCGCCGAGGCAGTCGAAATTTCACTTCTTACCATGTAATCATCTAGATCAGTGGTTGCCAACCTTTTTGATATCGTTTCCCCTCTTTGAGTATTTTAAAAGCGATATTACAAGAGGGGGCTGATTAGGGAAGGAGGGAGTTCACCCTGGACGAACAAACATACAGATTTTTATCTGGAGAAACGCGGCAAAGTGCTTCTGTTCAACAGTGCAATAGTTCTTAATTTTTTAATTCTCTAATTTATTACTTAGATAAGATAGTGGAATCTTTTAGTAAACATGTATATAACCTATTTAGGTTAGATGTTTACTAATATACCTAGGTGAGGTATAATTCATCATTAGAATAGGTAGGTTATCCTATCTGTGTAATTTAATGTTTCCCGTAGATACGCGAGTAGGTACGCAACGTATGTTTCATCTCTGCAATATGCAGTCTAGTCCCACGGCTTCGAGATTCACGCAGACAAAGTCGTGGGCAAAAGTATGGATATAAATTTATATATTTTTAATAATAATTATTTGTTTTGTGTCTGCGTAAAGTCTTGCGGGGGCTATAGAACCCTACAGTGTGCATGTTGGGCCATGCACAATGTAGGGTTCTATAGCCCCCTCCCTCCATTCGAATAACGTGGCTTAAGAAATGGGTTTTGTGTTGTTTTTGTTTCATACTTACAACGTTATACTAGAATTTGCACGAAAATTTTGTTACTTATCAGTTGATCAGGTGTTATACTCGTATACCTACTAGTAAAGCCTACTTAGCTGTGATAGTTGTTCTTTTAATTTTACTATATTTAATACTACCGTGTTTTTTTCACATACCCAACCGTTTCGCTGGCAGGGGGAGCACTTGACTCTAACAAAAATTTGCACTTTAAAGCTTAATATTTCACAAACGGATCCCTAAATCTAAAAATACAACCCTAAACGTTTTTAAACGACCTATCTAATGATACCCCATACGATGGGGTAGAAAAAAAATCACATTCCCACCACATAGGAGGTACCCTCACAAGAAATATTTTTCAAGATTTTATTCTGTCACTTTGTCGGCGTAAGTATCCATGCAAAATTAAAGATCTCGAACTCCAGCGGAAAAGAGTACCTATATAGTTGTTTTTGGCGATTTCAATTTTAATCTACTAAGCTCGGATCAATGGACTGAAATGTACAAAGAGGTTCTACAAGAAAACGACTACAAAATTCTGAACAATATCGAGCAAAACTACTGCACCAGAGAAACGTCCACAACAAGCATAATAATTTATTAGGTGTTCACCTTAAAGGAAACTCTGATCATAGAGAGTTAGAAGATACATTGATAACTAGTATCACGAAAAGGAAAACAACAAAAACCAAGACATTTAACCCACCGAGACAAGAATGGATAAATAAAGAGAATATAGGTATATGACATTAACAATCAAAATATTTTATGGATGTTGAATAAACGTAATCCTCAAGATGAGAACTGCAAAGATAATTTTAAAAGGAAAAGGAATGCAGTTTCGGTTTTTGGATTTTTTTTCCATTCGATTGATCGCTAATCTAGAAAACGATATATAATGATGAAATTTGAAGTTTGCGGTGGAGACCATAGACATTATTTTATTTTTTTGCGAACGATCGTTTGGAATCAACCTCTTGAGGGACGCGAAAAATTTAAGAAATAGAACGATAAATTACTAAAGGAATAGAAATGATAATTATGAGTGCCTAAAGTACTAATTAAATAAAATAGCTTTAATATAAATATATGTTTTTAATTGTGTAATGTTTAATTTGTTATAACTGGCTTCAAAGAAGGAGGTTATTCTGTAACAGTGTTTTATTTATTTACCATTTGTTTTAAAGTTGCCATTTCCGACATTGCCGTCATGTGTAAGGAACAAGACTGGAGACCGAACTCAAAAATACGTAATTGTGCCTAGGGTTTATCACTATTGACTGCCTCTGTGGCGTGATGGGAGTGTATCCGATTGCTACGCAAGAGGTCGTGGGTTCGATCCCCACCCAGGATAAAACTTTGTGTGATGAGCACGATGGTTTAATTTGTGTCTGGGTGTTATTTATCTATAATATGTATGTATTTAGAAATATATAAGTAAGTTTACCAGTTGTCTGGTTTCCATAGTACAAGCTCTGCTTAGTTTGGGATCAGATAGCGTTGTGTGAGTAGTCCCAAGATATTATTATTATTATTATTATTATTATCATGTCGCCTCACGTAGTAAGAGACTTTACAAGCGTGTCAAATTATGATAACAATAGTCACGAAAGAGAAAAACGGTCTCGTAAAAATGTCATACGTCAAGTAAGTTCAAATTAATTCTCTTTAGGTAAAAAATTTCCTAGTTTTGACTCCAATCTTTAGTATAGGTTAAACTGAAGATTGGAGTCAAAACTATGATTTTTTTATAGGTTATAACATTAGGCCCGAAAAAAAGTACTATATATGTATACCTTGTAGTATCGAGGATTCGTAGTTGAAGTGGCAGTGGGCTGGCCATATTAGCCGAAGAACCGACAACCGTTGGGGTAAACGAGTTCTTGAGTGGAGACCGCGGCTCGGCAAACGTAGTGTAGGACGCCCTCAAGCCAGGTGGAGTGATGATATACGCAAAACGGCTGGCAGGAGCTGGATGCGAGAAGCCGAAGATAGAAC
This sequence comes from Herminia tarsipennalis, assembly GCA_945859575.2. Classification (NCBI taxonomy): domain Eukaryota; kingdom Metazoa; phylum Arthropoda; class Insecta; order Lepidoptera; family Erebidae; genus Herminia; species Herminia tarsipennalis. The sequence continues at coordinate 25,097,956 of OX243831.2, read as the reverse complement.
AAAGTGGCGTGCAATTGGAGAGGCCTATGTCCAGCAGTGGACTGCGATAGGCTGATGATTGATTGATTGATTGATTGTAGTATCGATAATTTTGATTCTATACTTTTACGAAAACGATACTTTTTTTTCGATACTACTTATGAGTATCGATACTTTCTATTTCATACTGTGTCCCTACTGGTTGGCTTCAGCGAATTTGCCACGGAACAAATGTACCTTGTCTAAGCCCCCCGTTTTTGTCTCTCATTGCTCTGTTGAACAGGGTCCGTGTGTGGCGCCTGTGACGCTCCAGCAGACTTTTGTTCCACCATGGAACGTCCCTTTTGGTCACGGTGGTCTTCAGTGGACAGTTTTGGTGTAATGCTATTTGTATGCCTTCCTCCAACCGCCCCACTGTCAGCTCTATCTGATCCAGGGTTTTGATGTTTCCATAAATTGTTTTGATAGCTTCCTTAAGGGACTCCCTATACCCATTCCAATCGGTAGCTTTCCGATCCCTATAGGTAAGTGTCTCAACTTCGTGGGCAATATTCAAGTTCATCTTTATGTGTCTGTGGTCAGACATGGACGCCTCACTAGAAACGTACCATCTCTTACACAGTGTTGGACATCCGTGTAAAACGCAAGCTGTTGACAAATGTTGGGGAGTTGCCCCCGATTAAGATCAGAAAGGTTATTTATTATATCACCGACTTGTCCGAGGCTCTCTGAATATCGACTTCATGGCGAAACGTGCCCGTCTGATGAGGTCCAGGCTTCGACCTACTTTGCTCCAAACCATGATAGGATCCGAAGCGTTTCAGTCAAACCTGGATAACCGATTTGCTGCCATGGAAACCACAACAGACGTAAACCAGAAGCTCGTAAATGTGGTTCGGATACTCAGGGAAGAAGGTAAGAGATTTTGTGAAATGCAGCGTAAGGGCAAGAAGTCACAGCTTTCGGAAAAGACTTTAGGGCTAATGAAAAAACGACGAAAAAACCCACCCGTCACTTCGTCGGAAAAGCGCGCTCTAAACCAAGAGATCAACAAGCTTATATGACACGACCTTCGGCGCTCCAACACTCTTTTGATTAAAAGAGCGATCGAGCAGAACCGGGGTCAAAAGTGTTCGTACAATCTCTTGGAAGAAGCCACCTGACGAAGTTGACCACAGCAAGTGGAGAAGTCGTTTCTTCGAAGCCGGCAGTCCTCTCCGAAGTGGAAGGCTTCTATGGCCGGTTATACGCTTCGCATGCATCTCGACCTGATCCTGAAAATGAGGGTCCTAGAGCCACTCTAACACGCCACTACACCGAAGACCTGCCAGAAGTCAACATTGACGAAATCGTGCTGGCTCTTAGACAGCTAAAAAATGGAAAAGCCCCTGGAGAGGATGGCGTTACAACAGAGCTGTTAAAGTAAACCCGTACTGAGGGAGCTCCAAAAGCCCTTTAATGCTGTCCTGTTTGAAGGGAGAACTCCGGAGGCGTGGAGTAAAAGTGTAGTTGTCCTGTTCTTCAAAAAAGGAGATAGGACCCGGCTGAAGAACTACCGACCTATTTCTCTTCTAAGCCACGTCTATAAGCTGTTCTCAAGAGTCATCACGAACCGTCTTGCGCGAAGACTTGACAAATTCCAACCACCGGAACAGGCTGGATTTCGGAGCGGATATGGCACTATAGACCACATCCACACAGTGCGGCAGATTATACAAAAGACCCAGGAGTAAAATCAGCCCCTGTGTCTAGCATTCGTGGACTATGAGAAGGCCTTTGACTCGATTGAAATCTGGTCCGTTCTGGAGTCTCTGCAGCGATGCCAAGTAGATTGGCGATATATCCAAGTGATTAGAGGTCTCTACGAAGCCTCCACCATGTCCGTCCAAGTACAGAATCAGGAAACAAAACTTATACCATTGCATCAAGGAGTGAGGCAAGGGGACGTTATTTCCCCGAAACTGTTCACAAATGCAATAGAGGATATGTTCAAGACGCTGCACTGGAAAGGGCAGGGCATCAACGTCAATGGTGAATACATCTCTCACTTGCGATATGCAGATGACATTGTCATCATGGCGGAAACGCAGCAGGACCTGCAACGGATGCTGAATGACCTGGCTGACTCCTCTGTACGCATCGGCCTACGGATGAACTGGGATAAAATCAAGGTCATGTTCAATGAACCTGTACTACCGGAACTGACAGTGGTGCACGGTGCCGTTCTCGAAGTTGTTCAAAAATATGTGTACCTCGGGCAGTCATTGCAGTTAGGTAGAAACAACTTCGAGGACGAGGTGAACAGGAGAATTCGGTTGGGTTAGGCAGCGTTTGGAAAGCTACGTCAAGTCTTCTCATCGTCGGTCCCACAATGTCTAAAGACTAAAGTCTTTAATCAGTGCGTCCTACCCGTCATGACATACGGAGCCGATACGTGGACACTGACGGTACGGCTGGTCCACAAGTTCAAAGTCGCTTAGCGGGCTATGGAAAGGGCTATGCTCGGAGTTTCTCTTAGGGACAAAATCAGAAATGAGGTGATCCGACAGAGAACCAAAGTTATCGACATAGCCCACCGGATTAGCTGAAGTGGCAGTGGAAGTGATTTCCGCTGGCCATATTAGTCGAAGAACCGACAACCGTTGGGGTAAACGAGTTCTTGAGTGGAGACCGCGGCTCGGCAAACGTAGTGTAGGACGCCCTCAGGTCAGGTGGAGTGATGATTTATGCAAAATGTCTGGCAGGAGCTGGATGCGAGAAGCCGAAGATAGAACAACGTGGCGTGCAATTGGAGAGGCCTATGTCCAGCAGTGGACTGCGATAGGCTGATGATATTAGAGATTAGAAAATCGAAAAGTATCACACCTCTGGTGTTTGTGTCGGTGCTTCCCCAACTTGTATGGTGGGCGTTGCAGTCGCAGCCCATTAATAGTTGTTTTCCTTGCTCCTGACTATGAGTTACGATATTTGTTAGAGATTCGGCAGGATTGGTTCCTTACCTACGCAAGTATGCTGAGCAGGCTAGTATCTTCGTGCCTCCTCTTGATAATCGGTCGTCCGCACACAGCAGTGGAATCGGTAAGAATTTCACATTCTTCTTAAAAAGTATACATCCTCTGGGTCTTCTCCCATCGGTCTTGTACATTACCAGCGGAAGTGAGACCCATTACCGAGTTACAATGGATCCACGGTTCTTGGATCGGAGCCACGTCATTTTTTTTTTCTATGAAGCGTTTGTTGAGAACCGTGGTTGCAGCCTTCGCCTTTTTTTTGGCATCCCTAGATGGATTGTTAGCCCGGCTAGGTGGTGGCCTCTCAATGACGCTTCCACTCGGTCCTGCAAGATTAATCGCCCGGGCAGTCGGCTTCATGTTAGTCTGCCGTAGGTATGTACTGGTTGTTTGGGTGATAGTGGCAATGGTGCCGCCAACCTCCCTATCCGTGTCTAACTTACCTGCACCTGTTCGTTGCATCTTTCTTTGATATACCGCTAGCCATTCTTCGTCCTCTTTCTTCAGAGAACGATTCTGGCAACCATAAGTCAGGCAGGGTATTATTGACATCTCAAATACTCTTCTTTTGACGGCATCGATATGTTTTTTCATCTGAGGTTCCAGTACTTTTGCCATGATAAAGCAATTCTTCTACGAATATCTTTTTCCATGCAGCTTTTGAAGGATACTGATTGCCCAAGGTAAATGTACTCTTTCACATACTCTATTTTGATACCTTCTAATATATGTCGTTGTTCTGATCGTCGTTGTGATGATTTCCGAAGCATGTCTTCACGTTCCGTTTTCAAATCCAAGTGCCTGTTTTTCAGTGTCTGAGAGCAAACGCGGGATCCAACGATAACAAAGCTTCCTCATTCAAGGATACTGATGATAATAATGTCAACACTACACACTAAATCTTCCCAATATACAAGTAAGTAATTTTAGGGTCTCCTCGCACCGCCTTTCAGTAGTCCACAGATTTTGTGCAGTTACTGCCGTTTGTGGACGACCACTTCTATGGTCATCTTAGAGGTTAGTTTTACCTCTTTTAAATTCACTGAACCATCTAAAAACTGTTGCTCGAGATGGGGCAGACTCCCCTAACGCTGATTGTAATAGTTTAAGGCTAAGTTTTTCAGTTAAACAAATTATAAATTCATAAAATATCATAACACACAAATGTTCGGGGTTAAACTCCACCGTTGCAAAGAAAAACGAAGGAACAGTTGTAGTAAAATGACTGGTACATCATTATTTTTTGTTTTCAAACCAGCAACATGGCTACATGCGATCTATTTACAAGCATCTCCAAAAATGATCTACGTAGTTTTTAGAGGCTGCTGAAGAAAGTAGAGTTAAAAATTACTTGTTAACTAGATTAATAGATTAAATTCTCTAACGGATCTCTACGTGTTGTTCGACCTCACGCACACCTCTCAAAAGTCCGGGAAATAAGTTTTCCCAGGTTAAGGCAAGAGATACCTTTAACATAATAAAAATACTGACCGAAATGGTTTGAAGCTTCAATAAATAATAATAATAAACCAAACAATAGATTTATCCAGGCACTGCATCTCGGCATCAAAAACCATCCAATATAACAGACGCCTGTAAATATCTTGTGCAATCAGACTACAAACATCATCATGCCCAAGTTTCATTAATAGTCCACCAAAATATAATTCATATTACAAGTACAAGCCCGACTCAGTTTTTGAAAACAGATACTGCAAAATTTACTGCGATCGCACAATCATTACAGACAAAACAATTCATTTTAATAGTACAGGACAAAAGCACAGTATATATATTATAGACATAGCCATTCCGAAAAGCCACAATCTCTAAACAACGATCTCAGGTAAACTCTTAAAATACCAAGATCTAGCCATAGAATAGAAAACTCCATGGAAAGCAAGTATTATGTCTTCGACAGGTATAGTACCCAAAAGTCTCACATAAAGCTTAGATATCTTACACATGTACACACATTCGTTCCACCTAAGTATTACAAAAAGCCGTCATTCTGAACACCTGCAGCATCACCCGCAAGTTTCTTACATTTTCATCATTAACATCAACCTATTCCATTTAACATGTCACGCTTGGCTTTTTTTTGGGACGTAGTTTATATGTCATACGGGCCTAGCCCGCATGACATAAAAACTACGTCTCAAAAAAAAAGAGATAAAAAATAAACAAAAAAAAGTAATATATAAATTATTTATTGCATACAAGTTTTTTTTTAAACTAAGTGGTTATTGAAATATATTACTTTAATAAACACACACAAATAAAACACATTTATATTGCCCCGAATTAATTAATTGTTTATACAGCTTTTATTCCATTCGGGTCTGCATCATTAAAACATAATATCAAATTATCTATTCCGTCCCTTGTACACAGAGTAACATATACGATTATTAAGAGCACACACAATAGAATTCTATTTTGCCACAGTAATAATGACATTAAAAGCTCTTCAAGCTCAGGAAGGAAATACATAAGTATAAGATGCACATACATCACTGACAAAATTAAATAAGAAGCATAGTATGCGATTCTTGCCGAGTTCCGCAAAAACAACAAAACGTACGTCGTCAACAAACGTCTCATGAAACCCATTTTTATTTAAATAATACTAAATCACGAACGAGCGAAATTTATAGGTAATAACTAAAAATGGCAATTAAAAATAATTACATTGCAAGATTATAAACACCTACATATCTACTTATCGAAATATATGCAAAACATGTACTTAGTTAGGTACATACGAGCGGTACGAGTAACATGATTGTAATTAGTCATAACTAGTGGACATTGACTGAAAACACCAACTTACTTACATCAATAAATACCTACGTATGGTGAAGCGGTTCCTTTATTGAACTCGTTCAAAAATCCTTTTCATAAGCTGATTTATGATATCCGTATGTGATACATTAAATCGCATGAAAATTTAAAACAAAAAATGTGTTGTTTACGAAGAGACCATTCGGGCCGAGATCCCAGCACTTGAAGGTTGAAGGAAACAAAAGCACTCAAACGACTTTATGCCATTTTCGCCTGCGTGCAGCAGACTAAGTATAAACGGAACGCGAGGATACATCAGTTTACTTTTGGTTAAGAATTTGTTATTGTAAGCCATATGGGCACAGGGCGGTCGCGGCGCGGGGTTTTTTTCTGTTACGACGAATTTGAGGCCATCGTTAAACAATGGGACACATGCTTGCCTACATGACAGTACATCTGGGATAAAGGTACACTTGTTGCCGACCATTGTCAGCAACGTTACATATTTTGAAACTTCTTGTTTCTATTACTGTTAACTGCACTGAAACTAAATTGAGGGGTTCAATAATTTTTCACTGAACTAAAAAAAACCCTAAAGATAAAAATGTATAGGAATTTTGGAAGCCTCGGCCCTTGTCCATTCAATTTAAGTATACTCGTAGGTACTCTGATGCACATGTCGTTTCTTCATAGATGTGCATCATCTTCTTAATCTCCTTGTCTGGTAAACTCGTTTCGAACTACGCTATTGCAAACTTCTGTTAATTTTGAATTTTTTAGTTTTCGTAAAATGGAGTGAGTATGGTATGAAAAGGTTGTTTAGATTAAACTGAGTTTTTATCTTAGAGTTCCTAGCAGCCCGCAGCCCTACGAATACAGTGTTGCGACAGTTTTTTATATTGAATATTTCTTTAATAGTTAACACATCGAGACATTAACTTAAATTGCTATATCAAAGCACAAATCTGAAAGTGTGATAGTTTCTCAGTGGTAATGGCAAATGTGCATACGTTGTGGGATAGAGTGTGGGCTCGCTTCGCTCGCCCTGATAATATCTTGAGATTACTCACACAACGCCATCTGATATCAAACTAAGCAGAGCTTATACAAGGGCAACCAGACAACTGATAAACATACAATATATTTCTAAATACATATATTATAGATAAACGACACCTAGACACAGAATAAACAATCGTGCTGATCATTTGTGTGATAATCTGTTTTATCCTGGGTGGGGATCGAACCCACGACCTCCGGCTTAGCAGTCAGGGCCACTAACCGCTAGGCCAACAGGACAGTCAGCATCTGTTTACAGATGAAGAGTCAACAGATTACGTGTACCTAAAGTGTGAATTCCTTGAATAAATCTTGGTTCTTGGAGACATCAGTGTTTAAATTTTTCTATCTATACCAAAATAGATCCCCGTTATAGAGCAGTAAAATATAAACATGAATTACATTCCATCTACAAAGAAACAATTTAATTCATCTACATAAAAAAACAATTGTTGCAATCTGCTTTCAGTTCTACCTAAATATCGATATCGTAACTTATCGAGTCCCTAATCTTCTTTCTCGGCTGAAGGAAAGTATAATCCTTACAGAGCGGTGTAATACTTCCAACTTTAGACGTCTAATGAATACTGAGTTATGAATATTGAGGGGCAAGTTCCGAAGCCCGAGGTCATCTCGGCTTTGAACGTGCAACTCCACCACAATCTGCTTATTCGCCAATCGATACTTAATTATTTCGAACACTGTTCTTACTTCGAATCTGAATCTCATTGCGGTTTAAAATGGTGATATAAATATAAATCCAGCCAGCATGTTAGAACTTTTGCGAGATGATGATGATGTTGCCTAATTAATGTTTAGATATCTAACTATGTAAACAGTATTAATTACCTATATCAAAACTGGACAATAGTTTAACAATGACATAAAGCTTAAGAACCGCTTCCTTATAATAGCATTCAGGTGGATACAACGGAAGGACGGAAACTGACGAGTTATCCAAACAGACTAATTAAAGAATGAGGACTATAATTTTTCTCTCAGAACACGATGTCCCCTTCATCATCACACATCTTGTGCTGAGAGGGAAAATATATTCAGGACTAAGTACTTACCTCCATATAAAAAAAAACCTGTAAGTAACTGAAATATTTCACAGTTCATCCACCTTACACATCACCTAACTCTACATCATTGACTATAGTAACATTACTGTAAATACTTATTATTTACTTATTTACAGTCGATAGAAAGATAGCTTATTTTTCTCTGTTGGTATTTAAAGCTACCTTCAGGAAAAGTGTTAGTGTAACTTACGTTTTTTCTTGTAATCGCACAAAAACCCTTTATTTACGTCCACCCGATTATGAACGAAAGCTTTCTCCTTAGCCTATTTAACCCCCGTCGCAAACAGAGGGGGGGGTGTTATCATTTTGACATGAGTATCTATGTGTTTGTCTGTGACATCTTAGTCTCCAAACGGGTGGACGTATTTTGATGTGGTTTCTTTTGTTACAAAGCTGGTTTTATTATGGTGTTTTTTGAGCTTAGTTAGCTATAAATCCGTTTAGATGATTTCATGATAGTCAACTTATTAACTGACTTCTAGGAAGTTTTAGGGTTCCATATTTTATTATTCTTTGCTTAAAACTTTGTAGTTTACCTTATTTCCCTCCCTTTAGATTAAATCTGTCCTAATTTATAATAACTCAAGCCTACCCTCAAATTGCACTCTTTAGGATTGTTGAAACGTGGATGCCTCTACTGGAAATGTTGAAAAGTTAAAGTAACAATGAATTCCATTAAACATATTCAGACACTACAAAAATGTAAGGGCAGCGTGGGATGTATTCCAGTGACAAAGCTACATTCCTTGCAACTAAAATACGACTTTAAATCCATGTGTTACCGTTGAAGTTTCTATAACAGAATGTGTTTGGATCCTAAACCACTCCACTATGAATGTCACGGATCAAATCGACAATAAATGTTGAGTATTTACTTTACATTTACTCTATAATTGTACGTCCATAATGTCAGACGGAGTGTTCGCTCGTATTCTGTCGATGACAATGCGAGTTCGTCAGTAGGCAGAGGCAGTGTTATTTTATAAAACTAACTGCCGTTCAGTGGTGTCATGTGCTGGCGTATCGTCTTTATTTAAAGGATTTTCGAAGTCCAATAGTGCGTAGTCATTAATGTTGAAGGTTGCCTTAGTATTTGTTACTTGATATCTTCCAATGATTGTTCAGTACCTACATTAGTATTATGAAATATCATCGACTGAACCTGACTGATACCTATTTCTTTAAACAGTTTATTTATAACTTTTAATATTATTTTACATGCAGCGCAATAAATTAAATAATAATTAATAATAATTTATTTTTCTCTCACAATGTCTTTATGATAAAATTATACAGTATCACATTCTTTAAAATAATTGTAATGATTTACAAATCATAAAAAATCCGTGCAATGATTTACAAATCAGGGTTTGATATTAAAAACGGCATTTTAAATACTTTTAAGTATGTATAACCATAGACTTATTACAAATTAATTATAATATAAATTCTACATAGTACCTAATAACATTAAAAACAAAATAAACATAACTGCTGATAAACTATAAACATAGCTGATAAACGTAGCTGTATTAATTTTTTGAATGTCCTCTTAGTAAGGTATACAGGGTGATTTGTAATATACTAATAACCTCCAGCTCGTGGCTTCATTACATTACTCTTAACAACTTCGCAATCTCAGTTGTGGTAAATATTTAATAAATTAACACTTAACCACCTACACCTACAGTTTATTTTACTGCAGTGAAATCGTTGTTTAGGCCCCAAACTTGACAAAGAAACATCGATTTTACTCCGGGGTCTCTCAGATGTGTAGCGTGTGGTAAATAGTTGTTGACAAAAGCAGATGGTAGATGATGAACGGTTAATTAGTATTTTTTTATAAATATATATTTAGAAGTTATTTAGTGTAATGTAAACAAGCCAAAAAAAAAATCACTCTGTATAAGTAGATTTATTGAAGTTCACTACAAAGGCATAATTTGCAGGTTATGTGTATATAAAGGCGCGGCGAGGTTTCCATATACCTTCACATATTATGTAGATTATATTGAGAGCAGCAAGCTTCGAGGTGGGGAAGGAAGGGGGTTTGGGTCGCTCAATAACTGAGGCCTGAGAACGCATGCGTGGATCCCCAGGGCGCGTATCGGCGTACCGAGCCGTGAAGCGGCGACCTGAAACAAACCGGTCAACTAGCTAGTATGTATTTCACGCAATATGCTTTTGAAATATAAATTAATAGTTACATTACAAATGCTATCAAAAGCCTACTTTTCTTAAAGCAAATTATTAAGGGCAGAGCATAAGTTTTAAAATAATCATATAATATGATTTATATTTTTCAGCAACCTCCAAATCCCGCAGTTCTTTAAAGAGGTTGGTTGGGTGTATTGGGAGTAACAACAGTTTACTAGTAACAGTGATATTGTTCTATATTCAAAACCAATCGTAAAAATGATTACTCTGACGAAGTAAATAGGTCCCTCGCTTATTTGATGTAAACTAGCCAAGAACTAATGTTCTTGACTAGTTTACATCAAATAACTTGTTCTTAAATTCTAAAAGAAATAATACTAAAGTTCAGTGTGCTAAATGTAAGAAATATCAGTACGTATACGTATCTAGTCCTAAATAATGAACTTATTAATTTTGTTGATTCATCGCTTATTTTTTGGAATAACTTTAGATTGTAAGTTACAGTGGGGCACCTATGTCTTACAGGGAAACTGTTCTGCAGCGTATGTTGTCAGCAAAGACAGGCAGGTTCCGAATGTGGAAACAACAAAGCTATTTAATTAGGTTATTTCTTCACTCATACTGCTTTAGGGTAAGGCAGCTGATATTCAAACAATTTTTATTCTTCAAAAACGTGCAGCGCGTGCGGTTTACAAACTAGGTGCACGAGCTTCTCTAAGAGCTTAAAAAGCGGCGGTAGCCTAATGGCTAAGGCATCGTGACTCACAATCGTGAGGTCACGGTATCGAATCCTACCCATTATACTACGGGCGTGAACCCACTCCTACACAAGCCATTGAGCTTAGCTGGAGGGGTTAACAGGATTGCTAATAATGTGGGACCCAATCCCACATTACTAGCAGTATTAGCAGTTATCTTTATTTTTTTTAATAGAAAGTTTAAAAAAATTAAATTGAAAATTAAAAAGAGATAGGCATTATGACAGTTGCATCTCAACATATATTTGCAAACATTATGTTTGTGAAACAAAATATGCATTTATTTCACAAAAATAGTTACGTTCACCTGGTGAACACGAGAAATAAGCACAAATTCTACTAATTTGTGCTTATTTCTCGTGTTCATCGGATGAACGTTACTATTTTTGTCAATATCACAGACTACATATAACCCATAATTAATTTAAGGGTCTTTCTGTGAGAGCATTTAACAAGATACGATAGCTACTATTATGAGTCTATCAGTTAATGTTATGTTATACGTAAAGGTTATTAGACAATTGATAAATATTTTTTTTTTTTTTTTTTAAATCTTTTATTATTTAAAGAGGCTTTTTAATAATGTCAGCCTCATCATAACCTAATCTTAATTAACAAACTAATATCTAAAATTTACTTAAATTTTCATCATAACCTAATCTTAATTAACAAACTAATATCTATAACTATTCTTAAATACCTACTAATAGGTTATGGATAAGTGAATATATTATGGGGCAGAGGCACTCACTGCTGCAGCTACCATTTTGTATAACAATTTGGCTTCTAACGAGCCAGGTGTTGCTAATATATTTATAAAAGCTCCTATGTCGTAAATGTTTATTCTACAATGAGCTAGCAGTGAATCTCTCTCTCCCTGGTTCTTTTCACATTCCATTAGCAAGTGTTGGACATCATCAATCTTACCACATACCTCACAATTTGGTGACTCTACTTTTTTCATGACATGTCCAAACTTTCTAGATGGAAAGTGACCAGATCGCAACCTATGGGCCATAACTATATCAGATCTACATTGATAAATATTGAAATGATAACGAAAAATGGATCTAATTGCTTGCTCCTTGTTACTTTGTTATGCTTTTGTGAATTTCACTTTGTTTTAATTGTCACGGTAATGAGCAAGATTTGATTTTTGTAAGTAAAGATTTTGCGTGACGAATAAAGGCTATTCTTTTCTTTTTTTTGATATCAGAATTAATATTTTAAATTTAATAATTTGTTACCAGTACTTTTATCGATATTTAAGAAACGTATGGTTTTTACCCTTGTTGTAAATAGCTGTCCTATTATGTTGTAGCCACTAAGGCTGGTTTTATTTAATCTCTTGCTTCAACTTTTTAATAATACAATTGGCATCAGTCCTTTAACATGGTGTATAGTATATTAGTCGCAGCATCTTATCCCCACATCAAATACCTAGCTGGCCCGCGCAACTTCGTCTGCGTAAATTTTCCCCATTTTTGCAACATTTCTCATTGCTGCTCCGCTCCTATGGGTCGTAGCGTGATGTTATTTAGCCTATAGCCTTCCTCGATAAATGGGCTATCCAACAGAACTGAGATTACCGCGTTCAAACAAACAAACTCTTCAGCTTTATAATATTAGTTTTTTTTTGTTTAAATTGTCAATTTTATTTAATTTTATATTATAATTTTATATTGAATGTTTATATGCTATGTTTAAATTTTTGAAGTTTTAACATAGAAACACTGATTTTGGCTAGGTACCATGCTCAAAAATTTTCAAAATTGCATCAATTCAAATCTATTTATCAAAGATAATGATTACGCCAAAATTGGGTTTAGCATCGGTCCATTCATTTTGTCAAGATTGCTCAAATGCGCATCAACGTACCGGGGGGTCTGACCACGGAGTGAGATGTACTAACACCCCATTTTTATACAGAATCAATTCATACAAAGGGATGACATCCCTTACGATACCATGATAACACAATTTGTGTCTTATGCCACTGCAATATGAATTGTATTGATCAAACCAGATTTAACGTGAAATAGTTTAGAATAGAGGTACTTCAACACATTTTTTCTGTTTTTATAAGGAATAACAATAGAGGCTTTTATTGGCTTCTTTGTAGATCAGTAACTGTCACAAAGCGTTTAGTCATCGCTCTATCGGCTGTGTAAACATTCAAAATTAAAAACTCGAGGAGAGAGTCTGTTCTTAGTGTCCATCGGAAAATGACGTGCTCTATAAAAATTGATTCAACTGACTTTAGAAAAAATAACTTTAAATTTTGAATAGTGAATTTTAAATCTGGCTGTGATTCCTATATCATATATAAGAATACTTACATTTCTTTTTGCCCCAAATGAGGTGTGGCAATTTCAATCTTTTTCTTTTTTTTGTTTGCGTCTCCTACTAACAAACTATCTAGCTGCTATCTAGGTACTCCAATAAGTTACAGCTTCTTAGGTCAAGTCGGAAGGTTCAAGGTTGGAAGCGGCGGCAGCCTAATGGCTAAGGCATCGGTATCGCAATCGTGAGGTCACGTTCGAATCCTACCCATTACACTACCAACGTGAACCCACTCCTAACACAAGCCTTTGAGCTTAGCTGGAGTTTCAGGATTGCTAGTTATCTATTAAACCAAAAAAAAAAATAGTTTTCGAGATTTCGGGTTTAATCTGCGAATGAATAAACTTTGGCTTTTAAATATAAGTACCTACTCACATAAGTATCTAACCTAGATTTCATAAGCGTATAAAAAAAAAAATATTTTAGTTTTGAATAGCCTATTTATCGAGAAAGGCAATAGGCTATGTAATATTACGCTATAACCAATAGGAGCGGATCAGTAATGAAAAATGTTGCAAAAACGGAGAAAACTGACGCAGACGAAGTTGCCCGGGACAGCTGGTATACCTAATATAAGTTTAACCTTAAAAAAAACGCTGTTTTTTCGTATGATCGGAAAGTAAAACAAAATTTCGAAAGAAATCCTTTTAAGGTGCCACCTTAAAAATCTAGTTAGATTGACCTGTTGGTATAGTGGCTAGTGCCCCTGACTGTTAAGCCGGAGGTCGTGGGTTCGATCCCCACCCAGAATTAAACTTTGTGTGACGAGCACGATGGTTTATTCTGTGTCTGGGTGTTATTTATCTATAATATGTATGTATTTAGAAATATATAAGTATGTTTATCAGTTGTCTGGTTTCAGCAGAGCTTGTACTATGTACAAGCTCTGCTTATTTTGGGATCAGATAGCATTGTGTGAGTTGCCCCAAGATATTATTATTATAATGTAATTAGCCTTATGAACGAATAAATGATGTTGTATATATAGCCTATAGCCTTCCTCGATAAATGGGCTATCCAACAGTGAAAGAATTTTTCAATTTGTATCAGTAGTTCCTGAGATTGGCGCGTTATATTAGTATAGATGTTGTAAAATTAGGTCAGCCTTATTAGGTGCCTATACCATAGTAGCCTAAGTAACTAATATTAAATAGGTTTAAATTAAAAAAAATGTAAATAGGTAACAAAAATCTTTTAAGTAAATGGGTTGAGCAGTTTATGCTTGAAAACGTAATAGATAGGCAGAGTTACTTTATTAAATTAGTTTGGATTAAAAGTAAAACTTAAATTAGTATATACTTATTAAGTTTTGTTTCTTATTATAATGCCAATCAATTTAAATTTGTTCAGAATGGTAATTGAAAATCGATGCCACCCAATAGCGACTACAATGAGACTTCACTGTAGTAATCTGTTTAGACATCTATCAAAAAGGACTTAGTATTTGAAACGTATTAACTAATAAACTAAACTAATTTTGGTTTAATTTTTTTATTGTGGTATGTTCGCTTCAATACTGGGCTGATTTATCAAAAAGAGCATTAGGGTTTTTTTTAAGGTAACTAGCAATGTGGGATTGAGTCCCACAATACTAACAATCTTGTTAACCCCTCCAGCTAAGCTCAAAGGCTTGTGTTAGGAGTAGGTCCACGTCGGTAGTGTATTGGGTAGGATTTGAACCCGCGACCTCACGATTGCGAGACCGATGCCTTAGCCATTAGGCTACCGCCGCTTGTAAGTAACAGCTGAATGATCTAAAAAACCAAATTGGTGATCGGATTACCTACATTTTTTTAGGTTGTACCTACAAAGTTCACCCAGTCACCTAGTCGGTAATATACCTACAAAACTACTAGGTACGGGTAGAGTTGAAGTCTCTTGTCTCATTATCATAATTATAAAGAAAAAAAATGTTAAGCCAATTATCCACACAATACAATAAAAAAGTCACACGAAACAGGATGAGCAAATTTTATGTCCCGTCAACTAGCACTAAAAACTAAAGTCATTTGAACAAATAAAGCTTAATCCGCATTGTGAGATGCGTCGCAATAACATAGAGACGAAAATTCGTAATCTTAACAATGGGAATTAGAAGTGTGGACCATTGTGGCAAATTGGGCAGCCCCTCGGCCGTAAAATCGTCATGGACCCATTGACAACGGGCGTATATAAAAACATGTCAACATGTCAAAACTGACCAGATTTGGTAGGCGACAAGTGACGGCCATTGTCGCAGCTCCATTGAAATTTGTGTGGGCCTATACGACACCTACGTGGCGTCGTGAACGAGCCGGGAATTCGGGATGACAGTGTTTACACACTGAATTGTTCTCGCAGATAATCGTCCTATCTAAAAATTAAGCACGCCTTCCATTCATGAAATCTGTCCAAGGACATGAAAGGATTTCTAATAGATACGTAATTGTATGACCACTTATATCTTATTGAGTGACATTCTTGTTAAGTCACGTTTTTAATTACGATCACAATGGCTTTTAATTATTGTTTATAAATGTGAGGCACAAAATACCAAGAGTAGGTTAAGAAAGAAGGTATCCTTCATAAAATGCGTGCGTTTCAAATGCCTTCCGAACAAAATGGTCCAAAGTTGTCTAATTTTCTTGTCTGTAAACGATGACTATGAGTGAGTTACAACGAAGTTTTAAAGGTTTTGTTTACCTGCTATAAGTATTTTATGAATTAGTTCGATAGTAATTTTATCAATCTGTGTTTAATTAAAATCCAAAAATCTTCTTAAGAACCCAAAAGCTTAAAACATAACATCTTATTTTACGTAGTTACCAATTTATTGCTTTCAAATTGTACCTTTAAATTGATAGATTTAGATTCTTATAGCTTTAGTCATAAAAATAAGCATGCAGAGTAATCTGACAATGTCCCTATCTTGGGTAGGGCGTTAAGTCTATGAAGCGAGTAGCGACTTGAGTGAGTGATGGTTTTGTACGGCGCGGCGTCGCACGTGTCTTTGTTATTACAATGGTGTTACGGCTAATTACTGGTTTATACTGAGCGCTATTATGCGTTTACAGTCTGTTATCCTAAGCCACTGCTACTAGCGAATATTTTTGTATTATACACAAAATAATTGTACTGTTGAATTTAACAAGAGCTGATTAATAATAACTGTCAAAATTGAAATGACGATATTTTTATACGATTTTTTTTTCATATAACATTACAAGTAAATAGGCATGTACTACGTAGGCAAGTAAGTAACTACACAAAGGTTTCGCAGTTCGTTATATCCTCGTGGCGCTAAGAGATTTTTTGGCTTTTCCGATTGTTTGTTTGTATTGAATAGACTCCGAAACTACTGGACGGATTTGAAAAATTCTTACATCGTTGTGAAGCTACACTAACCCCGGGTGACATAGGCTATTTTTTATCACTGTATTCCCACGGGAACGGGAACTACGCGGGTGAAACCGCGAGGCGTCCGCTAGTCACACATAAATAGATATAAGATTACCTACATGGAAATGTATCATGTATATATCATAAGGGTCATTTTTAAGAGTTTAAAAAAATGATTTAATTTCTTTACTCCACTAATAATATCAAAAAATCAGCCACTATAAAATGTTTGCATTTTTTGGCGCTCTCCTCCCGGTCTATTATCTCTATTCGACCACCTTCTCTGTAGCTATCGGACCGGCTCGCCAGACCATTGCATTGCTACCACTCCACGCGGTTGTGGTTGCTAATTTTTTTGAACCCTTAGCTACTGCTCGTTTCCCTATCTAAACAAACGGTAAGTATTAAGTTTTCTCTCAGTTCAGCATTCACTAATTTAACTGACTTGACTCAAGACTGACTATATGTACCTAGAAGTACATTAATACCTACCTGCCTTATCTAGGTGGGTAAACAGTTAACTAGCGAATATTTTGTCTTTATTGTTGGATCCTATCTTAGAAATTGAAATAGAGATTATGGCTAAGGCTTGGATCTCGCAATCGTGAGGTCGCGGGTGTACCCACTCCTAACACAAGCCAGCTTAGCTGGAGGGGTTAACAGGATTTTTCCGAATTGCTAATTATCTTTTTATTAAAAAAAACCGGGCAAGTGCATGTCGGGCCACGCACAATGTAGAGTTCCGTAGTCATTCCCCATGCGAATAATGTGGCTTAAGAAGTGGGTTATCTGCTGTTTTTGCTTCATACTACTAACAACGTAATATAAATGTATTTTTCAATGGAATCTGTACGAAAATATTGCTACTTCTCATTTGGTCTGTTTGTTACTTGTTAAGTTGTAAAGCCTACTCGGATGTGATAGTTTTTTTTTTAATCACACCATATATACTACTACTGATGCTCCTACCCTAAATGTACCCACTAAGGCCGATTTTGCTTGATCTCATGTTTCAACTTTTTGATAATACAATTTGCATCAGTCCTTTAACATGGTGTATAGTATATTAGTCGCAGCACCTTACCCCCATATCAAGTTTATAAACATTCAAACATTGTAAAATTGGCAATTTGAAAAGAGTGGCCGCGAGTTTTTGTACATGTACAATCCCGACGTATCACAAGAGTTGTTTTGCATCCTAAGTGAATAAAGAATTTTGAATTTTGACTGTGATCTTTTTATCATACCCAACATCAACCATTTAGCTGGCAGAGGGAGGGGGTACACTGTACTGTAACAAAAATTTGCACTTTAAAGCTTAATATCCAAATGGATCCCTAAATCTAAAAATCATCTTTCTAACATTTTTAAAATACCTATTTGTTGATACCCCTTACGATGGGGTAGGTGAGGAAAAAAAACTACACCACAACTTTACTTTTATGGGAGGTACCCTATAAAACTTTCTTTTCCAAAAATTTATTTTTTCACTTTGTCGGCGTAAGTACTAGTATCTGTGGCGTAGTTCTAACAGTTTCTGAGCAAAGCTGCGGACTGACGGACATGGCGAAACTATAAGAGTTCCTTTTAGCCATTTTGGCTACGGATCCCTAAAAAAGACCAATGGTAGTAGTAGTTACTCGTTGGAGTACCTAAGTATTAGAGGATTTTGATTTCCCTAATTCACATATTTTTTGCATTCACTCGAAAATCATAAAATAGTAAAGACTAACATTTTAATTCGATAAGTAATTGGAAGCTAAAAATAAAATAGGAAAGGGCAAGGTTTTCATTAAATAAACGGCTGTATCGAGCAACAGATATTGAAATCGATATCTTCAGTCGCCAGGAGTTATTAGATAAATAAAGCGTTATTTATCTAAAAGATAGATAAATAAACGCGATTCAAGTCCCGAGAGTGGCTGACACCGCTCTGTTTATTTTGTATTTTTACCAAAGCTTCAACTAAATCGACTTCAAATATTTATTACGAATATTATTTAAATTCTTTAATAGTCACGAGGTTGGTACCAAACTTATTTTATTACAAACAGTTTAGGTACCTACTAAGCGAAGCAAAAAAAAACCTATTCTTTTGTTGGTAGTAGGTAGTTTTATTCGAAATCCTTAAACACAATAAAAAAACCAATCCATTTTTAACAAATGTAGCTTTTGGTTCTTTCATAACATATCGGTATTGAAAGACCCACTAAAAGTTATGAAACAGCCTGAGTGAAGTGTAATTATGAAAAATATGCAATATAATAACAACTGTAGATACTAATAAAAAGAAAACAAAAAGACCATTCTAAAAAATCCTTTCAGTGATTCAATGATTGTGAACGTACAATTTATACTTATATTATAAAGCTGAATAGTTTTTTTGTTTGTTTGAACGCGGTAATCTTAGGAACTACAGATTCGAATTGAAAAGTGTTGGATAGCCCGTTTATCGAGGAAGGCTATATATAGCCCATATATATAATATCACAATACGACCAATAGGAGCGGAGCAGCAATGAGAAATGTTCCAAAAACGGGGAAATTTACGCTGTCGAAGTTGCGCGTGTCACCTAGTAAAAAATGCGAAAACAAAGGATAGCTTTCAAATCCGACATGGAAGCAGGCGGAGCCGCGGGCAAAAACTAGTGAATTGTTAATGCGCAAGTATAGTTATATGTAGTTCAGCCGTTCAGCTAAATGGATCTGAATGAAATTAGGCACAGAGAGAGATTAAGTATACTTAGTCTGGAATCTGGAATAGCGCAAATGCTACCTTTTATCCCAGAAAAATAACGACCCCCTGAGATAGTAAAAGTGTTTATATAGCGGACGCCTCGCGGTTTCACCCGCGTAGTTCCCGTTCCCGTGGGAATAGAGGGATAAAAAATAGCCTATGTCACCCGAGGTTAGTATAGCTTCACAACGATGAAAGAATTTTTCAAATCCGTCCAGTAGTTTCGTAGCCTATTCAATACAAACAAACAATCAAATCTTTCCTCTTTATAATATTAGTATAGATAAAAAATATATCACGAGTGGGATGTCTAAAAACTATGTCAAAGTATGATTAAATAAAAATAATTAATTAAGTAACGAATATGTAAGTAAAGGATATAATTTTTATGTCAAATCCCGTCACAGTTATGTTTATTTAGGTTAAAAACGAAGTGGATAGTGAGGTGAATGGCGTAAAAATAAGTTAAAAAACTAAAACCCGTCATGGCGACAAAGATCATGATTTTAAACAAAAAATTGTGATCGCGTCAGGAATTTATGAAATTTATATTACATCAAAACGTAATTCTCTTTTTCGCATTTAGTCCACATTGTGTAAAATAACTCTGTCCGATTCACAATAAGCTTATAAGTAGGTCTTTTAAAGTGGTAACATAAATGTTACCACACATAATTGTTAGTGAGGTGCTAAAACATTAAATTATATTATCCATGAAATGAAATCAGTTTTATTGTACAGTACATAAAAACCCCCGTTCGCAATTAACAATATAATGTACTGAAAAGAACCGGGCAAGAGTATGTTGGACAATGCTCGGTGTAGGGTTCTGGAGTCGTTGCCGTATGACACGCCGTTTTTCTGCTAATAACTCAATGAGGTGACGTTATGTCCGATATTGTCAAAATAATTTAGCCAAATAGAAATGTTATCCGCCGCAAGAGTGGTGGACTATTACAAGTACAAGTGCTGAAGTCCAACTACAGCCTTTAATGGATATTACTATTAAAAGATTATTTTTTAAGCGTTACCTTTGTGTTTTTTTCATATTTTTTGGTCACACGGTCCAAAAGATAAGAGGGGGGGGGGGATTTATGCAACTTTCGGAGCGATTATTTCCAAATATATTTACATTATCGAAAAAGTTTATAAGAAACATTAAAATGTTTATAAGACCTGTCGAATGATGTAGGTACCACATTTTGTGGTTTGCAAAAAAAAAACCAGTTTCTGTTACATGTATAGAGTGAAAAAAATATTTAGTAAAATAAATAATTTAAAAATATTTATTTTTATCATTTAGCCATCAAACTAAGCAGCGGCTACTACAAGACATCTTTTTACCAAATTGAAGTCTTTGAGTAAAATGCCTGTGACATACGGACGGACAGACAGACATGACGGAACCCTAAAAAGTATAAAATTATAAGTAGGTAGGTATATCATCTGTGATAAAAAAATCCTAAATGTAGCATTTTTTTACTAAGTAAAACAATCTTATACCATGTGAGTTTCTTCAAGAAATCAAATTTTATGATTTTCTTTATTAGGCAAGTACCTAAGTAAGTAAATCAGCTCATGGTTGGTAGTTTTTGTATCAAATACAACATGTGATACAAAAACAACCAGAAAAATATAACATAATTTTTTTAATGAACATTCTATAGGAAAATGTGTTGGCGGAAGGCGAATGTACGAACTCAAGGCACTTAAAATTTTATCTGACCTTCTATTTGTTTTATAGGTTATAATTTTCAGTCCACAACAAAGATATTTGGGGTTAAAATTAATAAGCATGTTAATAGCTGGGTAAAGAGTTACGAGTGCGGGCTACCCGCGGTGTGAGGCGGCCGATTGCAGTAGTATGCCCACATAAATTGATGCAGCCTGAGACTCGTCCAGGTTTGTCAGAAAGGAATAGAACATTTTTTTATTTTTTTTTATTTATTTATTTATTGTTACAGAAAGCTTACAGACTAATTGTTACATATACATTTTTCATACAACATACCAGTATCCTTATTTAAAAAGTGAAACAATCCAACATTTTAAAATTTTGGGAAATACCATTTAAAGTTTGGCCTGTGATACGTGACTTCAATTTAGCTTCAAATATGGGAAGCTCTAGGTTAAATTCCAAAGTAGAAATTGATAGTGTTATTAATAAACCATGATATGATTGTAGAGACAGTAATTTTGTACAACGGGAAAGTGGATAAATAAGTACTTTAAAAATATGTCGTATTTATTTTAGTTTTTATCAAATACATAATCAAATTTCTTTGACATTGGCGTAGTCATTTTAGAGTACCTGGATGACCGAGCTTTGCTCCGTATTTTTATTCAACGACGTTTTCTAAAAATGAAACCTAGCTAGATCGATTTATCGACCCCGAAACCTCCTGCATACAAAATTTCATAAAACAGTTGGATTATCTTGCAAATAAATGTAATATTTCGATTTATTGCCATGTTAACATAAAAAACCTTACAATTTTTGAGAAACTTATATAATCGAAAATTACAATTTATTACGTGTGTTTTAAGTAAAAAAGTAAAGTATGTCTATTATTTCTCTACAGCCTGGGTTCCAAACTTGTGAGTTCCCCCCCCCCCCCCCGGGGGTTAAATAGCATTTCTTTGGAGGTGAGATAATACAGCCCTCCAGCCTGTATGATTGTGAGTGTATAGCCACTCTCCCGTGAGGGTTAAGCAGCAATTCTTTGAGGGTAATGAAAGTGGTACAACCCCACGGTGGCATGGTTCGAGCGACTCACACTCAGCTGAAGTTGGGGGCAAAAATAGGTTTTAAAGTAGCCAATAGGGTAACAAAATCCAAAAGGTTTGTTTAAGAATGAAATTTGTTTTAAGAATGAAAAGGTGGTTTATTTCTGATTCATTAACTGTATCAGTGACATAGGAGAAAAACAACGGTAAGTGTAAAGAGGAGTGCCATTCAGCGGAATTCGTTAACCGTGGCATAGCGTGGAGATACAACCTCGTCTCAAAATGCCGGCATTTAGAGATTCATCTACGTCTAATGTCACCCATCATCATAAGGCCGATGCATCTTAAATAGATGATTCAAGCAGCATAAGTATGGCAGGCTTTATTGTGACTGTAAAGTCCGGGAGCGACAGCAACGTCTGCATGAAAGGCACCTGAACTGGGGGTTTGGTGGTGGAGTTGGTAAAGTGCCCCTTGTACTCCTATGTCTCTTTTCGGCTAAAGTCTGGAACCAGTACCTATCATGGGTTTTGCATCCTTCAGCCAGAGACTTTCTCCATTTGTTACGGTCGTCAGCTAGATCCTCCCATTTCGCGGGGTCAATTTAAAAAAACACCATGTCGCGTTTTGTGCAGTCCTTCTTACGCAACATGTCTACCCACCCTTCTCTTGGCGAAAGCAACTTCGCTCAATAGGGCACGTCTTGGTAAACGAGTGGCATCCATTTGATATACGTGCCCCAGCCAACGCAATCTTCGCTGTTTAAGCATTGCGATAATGCTGGGAAGCTATGCAATTTGCAATACTATCTCGTTTTTTACCCTATCACGCCACGTGATGTTTAATATGCTGCGGAGACAGCGCAAGTGGAAGTTATTTAGTCTTCTTTCTGGTTTTGAGTACGAAGTCCAGGTTTCAGCCCCGTACAAGAGTGTGCTAAGGACACAAGTTTGGTACACAATCATGTTTGTTCTGGTAGTAAGCCGATTGTCAGACCATACTCTCGCACCCGGCCTCCCAAACGTTGTGGCATTTATCTAGCCGACTTCCAATTTCCGGGTCCAGTGACAAATTGCTGGCCACATGGGAACCCAAATAGCAAAATTGGTCCATCATCTCAAGAGGCATACCACCTAGCAGGATTGTTGGTTTATGGTTGTAGCCCTGTGCCAGAACAACTGTCTTCTTGGCGTTTATAGACGTAGAGAAGAGGGAGCAAGCATACTCAAATTTGCCCAATAGAACTTGCAACTCATATGGAGTCTTAGCAATAAACGCGGCATCGTCGGCAAAAAGTAGTGAATCAACGTATAGACCTTCACGTTTATTACGGGATCTTAGTAAGGAGGTATTAAAGACTTTCCCTGCTCTCGTGTGTAAATGAACTCCCTGAACTAAGTCACTAAGTGATCAGAAGGGAATTGCCACGGTAGTTGTTGCAGTCACCACGGTCACCCTTGCCTTTATATAAGGTGATAATAGTTGCATCCTGGGGAAAACGTCCCCACTCCCAGCACTTTTCTAGAAAGCTATGCAAGATCGGATGCAGACACTCGATTTTGAGAAGTTCTGGAGGAATGCCATTGTTTCTGGGACTTTTACCGTTTCTTATTACGATGAGAGCTTTGTGCAGCTTGGGGTGAGCAGCTCGTCTAGCTCTTGCCACGTTTCCAGTTCCTGGATGGCCTCTGCAGCTTTTGGGTCGATATTGACTGGACGCGCATAGAGTTCTGCGTAATGCTCCACCCAACGGTCCAGTTGGCGGTTGCCATCAGTAATAACTGAACCGTCAGTTTATTTTAGCAGACCTGATTTCTAATTTCGTGATTTACCTTTCCAAAAAAATGAAAAATTTTGCTCGAGCATCGAGTTTTCATCTGAAAGCCTGGTCTCTTGTAATGCAGCAATACTAACATTAAGCCTAGCTAGTTCCAGGTCGATTGTAGATGTTTAACGAAGTCTCGAATATAATTTTGTGAGCTTCCGCTAATGTCTGGGAAACCGGTCCGCATTGTCCGGACATTCTATGTCCCAAGACGCAGGGCTGTGTAAGCGTTTTCATACAGCATACAAGCTCAACGTCAACATACAGGGGAAACCTGTTTGTTGACGCTGAGCCTACACCCCAAAGAAACAGTCAATGCCGAGGCGGACCAGTACCTTATTGGCCGGGGTCTGCCTAGCTGAAGCGGGCGGTAACCGGTCAGTAGGTCTACGATGGACCCTCTCACTGCCAAGAGTGACCTCTGGCGTCCGCACTTATGCCCATACGTGCGGACTTATAACCGATGACTGCCACTCTCCGTGTTGTTTTCCACGCAGCTAGCTGTCGTGCGTGTAGTGCCCTCTCCACAGACGCTGCATCGCCTGAGACGCAGTTAAATGACGCGGGGTTGCCCAGGACTCACGACACCCTCTCGATCTCCCTGGCTGATTCCGCAGGAGAGGCAAGCCAATACGTGTGGAGCCAAGTCGGATGTCATCTATAAATATTTAACAAACTTGTACCCTAAAAGTGTTCATATTTTATCTAAAGATTTAGCTTTTCATAAAAAAAAAAATGTTACATAAAAACCTTCCACATTGCTACGAGTAAACGTTAGGATTTACTTTACCCTTACACAAACATTGTTTTTAAACTTTCGTAAATTTCACAGGTAAGCCCATGTCGACATAGCATTTAGGGTTATTGATCCTAAATGGCACTACCTACGCCGATCACTACTGATCAAAGCAGAAGAAGAAGAGGAGGGAAGACATACGTAAAGAATGGAGTAAAGTTTTGTTACATCCCTAAGTCTTTGTCGTTTAGGAAACCAAATCAACATTAAATTATCTATTGTTGAAGAAATGCTGTAATTAAAAATATATATAGGTATTTTGTATGTCTATTTGGTAATTAAGAAACCTGAGCATATTTATGGGAATTAGCAGTACGGTACGTAGAGATTGTGCAATGTCGGGTACATTGCATATTACCATCTCTCTTCACATTTAAAATGTGTCATTGATAAGTGAGAATGACGAAGGATGTATAAATAATATTTCTGGACATTTTGTTTCACTAGTCTATAATTATCCTAAGTAACCACATCAATCTCTTCGTTTTGGTTCTCTATTCTACCCTGAAATGTGTTAGCAGATGTTAAAATAATTTTGAACTGATATTAAGTTTATACACTCATCGATCTCTAGATCTTGAGCAGTGGTAAAAGTTGAGTATTGTAAATATAAGTGTCCTTTTATACGGTATTTTCACTGAATACCGTTTTAAAGGAACACTAAAGTACTATAATAAAAGTTTATGTGTATAGGAATCATCCTATTCATCAATGAAAAAGTAACATTTTGACGTTACTTTATCTGTCTGCATTTAAAATATAGTAAACACAAGCGTCAAGGATTTCAGAGAGAAAGAGATATTGGAAGAGATATTGGCAATTACTAATTACCTATTAGCAATCGTTTTGTGAAATATAAATTCACAAGCTTGTGTTGGCTTACTAGGTACTAGATTAAAAACCTGGGGAGCTAAATTTCATTGAAAGAAAACTCGAGTAAATTACGAAATCTCACAGATTTATGTCTTCTTATTTGTGAGTTGAAAACTCATACTTCGTACATATTTTCAACGACCCTGTTATGCTGTAAACGACTAAAAGACTGACTGCAAAAGTAGAATCTAGCTATTAAACAACTTGATGTTGGGATCAATTCAGTAAGTTGACGTACCTACCATATATATTTTGTTTTAATTAAAACCCGAGATTGTGTTGATTTGATATCCAGACTCAGGAATCGAACCCGAGACATCCGTAGCCATACCGGGGCCAGAAGCTTATGCTCGCGAGTTAGGCCCTCGCAGCGCTTGAAAGATTTGAGATCTAGTAACATAGTCCAGATAGGTGGTATGCTTCTGGCCCCGGTTTGGCTACGGAAGTCTCGGGTTCGATTCCTGAGTCTGAATATAAAATTTTTCTATCTTTCAAAAATGCAATTATTGTATTTGTAAAGTAATTGCCAAGAAATGCCTATAAAAATTACTTCAATATTCGGCCTGCGTCATCATAATTTGTTAAAATGCTCTCTGTAACGAAGCAATAACAAAAGCCGTGATAGTTCTTTAACTACCGACTAGATGGCGCTGCGAGGGCCTAACTCGCGAGCATAAAGGGATAGAAAGATTTGAGATCTGGTAACATAGTCCAGATAGGTGGTTCGCTTCTGGCCCCGGTTTGGCTACGGAAGTCTCGGGTTTGATTCCTGAGTCTGGATATCAACATTTTCTATCTTTCAAAAATCCAATTATTGTATTTGTAAAGTAATTAAAAATTACTTCAATTTTTCAAAGGAATATGTACGAAAATTTTGTTATTTCTCATTTGATCATATGTTACTCGTAAACTTGTGACGCCTACTTAGCTGTGTTATATTTCCTTTTAATTTCACTATTGATATACCACTACCGGGAATTTTTTCACATACCCAACATCAACCATTTAGCTGGCGGGGAGGGGGGGGGGGGGACACTTGTACAAACGGATCACTAAACGTTTTTAAAAGATGTATCTACTCGATGGGGTAGGTGAGAAAAAAAACCACACTCCGAATTTACATATAGGGGAGGTATCCTAAAAAAAATGTTTTTCAAGATTTTATTCTTTCACTTTGTCAGCGTAAGTACTAAATGTATTCATGCAAAATTACACTACTATTACCTCTACTACTATTACCTCCTAGCACTAACAGTCTCTGAGCAAAGGTGCGGACGGACGGACGGATGGACAGACGGACATGGCGAAACAATAAGGGCTCCGTTTTGCCATTTTTGCTACGGAACCCTAAAAAGGGAAAAAAATAATCGATACTCGGACACGAACTTGGGTCTTCAGGTTTCTGGACCGCCCGATTGAACCATTACTTATTCTGTGCCTGAACTATAATAACATTGTAGATAGTGGCGAGATTTACCTTCGTATTGTAATGAAATTGTCTTACGAATGTTCGATCAGTGTCCTGACGCGAGTTTAACATTTTTTACCTATCCCAAAAAGTGTACAACGCCGCTAAATAAGTCTTCACTTCAAAAACGAGCGAAGCTCGGTCATCCAGGTACTAAAGAATATTAAGTACAACAATATCCCAGTTATTGTAAATCCATGGTGACCCTTGATTACGCCCATGTGCTCACCACATTGCACGCCCGCCCTGCGTTAACGGTCGACGTATTGAAAGGTAAAACCAAATACTGTCCGTCATTTGTTTATTGAGATCGACCGCACGAGAAAGGATTGGGGATACTCAACTGAGAATTTTATTAAATGCATGTCTTTATGTCGGTTCTGAAATATTTCTGCTTTAACATCGTAAACTCATTTAAAGTATGTGCGTACCCAGAATCATGATTTTTTAGGAAGGGCGGGGGGGGGGGGGGTGCTTTCGACTTATCATAATTGACTAAACACCGGCCAAATGTAAGCAAGTATACCTACACAGTATTATAGTATTATTTTAGTTTTTTGTACTAATACCGTCTGAACTTCAAAAGTTGTCATTACCTATGTAGTTATATGAAAAGAAGCTAAATAACTGTTATTAGACGGCAGCTGTTTCTCGAAGTTCCAACCTTGAGTAGGATGTTGGTTTTCGCGATAAAACAGTGCCTAAAGCCTTCCCAAGCTTGTTCCTCGCTTGCTTCCTCTATAACTAATAGCTTAGTAGTTTTAGGGTCTACCCATATTAAAGAAAAATGAGTTAATAAATTTAATATACCTAAGAAACAAGTACATTTTTTTTTGTCGAACAAACGACTCGTTCGTTGAAAAAAAGGAAAGGAATTATTCAAATTTTACCAAAAGAGAAACTACAAAGAAGTTTGTATTAATCATGCTACGACCAATACGAGCGGAGCAGTAATAAAAAAACCTTTTACTGTTGGATTGCCCATCTATCGAGGAAGGCTATATAGGCTACATAACACCACGCTACGACCAATAGGAGCGGAGCGGGGAATATTTATGCAGACGAAATCTATTAAACCAGTTATCAGATACCTACTTAGAAGCAAGATAGTAGAAGTGCCTACTTAGGTGCTAGGTACCTATGATTTAGAGTAGTAGTACAGTTGCAGCATCTACAATTCCCCAACCATATTAATTAGGTTTTGCCCAAGGGATTGGATCGCGAGCAATAACCTTCATCTAGCTTATTGGTATTTTGTGCTGCTAACTACCCTACCTCCATATCAAATACTTAGAAGCTAAATCAGCCCAGATTTGGTAGCCCGAGAGCTGGTGCAGATTTTTTGGGTAAGTATATGAGGCAAGCTAAAAACTTATGGATGTATTGGACAAGTTTTCAGGGCGCCTCAAATACCTACAATGTGCACCAGCTCTTGATCAATGGTGGCACATACATATACTTGTATATGTATGTGCCACATACATATACTTGTATATGTATGTAAATAATAAGTATATGTCATAAATAAGTATATGTATGTGCCTGTAAGTATAAAACAACAGTCTTTGCGTAGTACTAAAAACAAATGAGCTTAAAAAGTAGTCTATAAGTTTTGCATAGGTTCTACATTTACTACTACATTTCAAGCATACATATTTGCTACTTCCTACATTTCAAGAGAAGAGATAAATTTTGCACGAGGTGCCTAGAATGAACGTTGTGAAAAGGCTGTCATTACTCTTATAGATATCCGTGTTTAAGGTGTGAAATAGGTATAAACCGATAAGACCGCATCCAAAGATAATAGATCTACCGCATCATTGTGTCTCATCACCTTAGGAAATTAGGGGTTAAATACGGTTAGAAAGTTTGTATGTCTTGTATATCAGTCAGATTTTGAGTTAGATCTGTGAACTGTTGTATTTGGCTATTTGGTTTTAAATAAAGAAATACGTGTTTCAGCGTTTTTTTGTAAAAACAAATCTTACCTTAAGGGGATAAATTTGGAGTAGCAATTACCTACGTATGAAACTCCATCAGTTTTGAAGTTAGACCTGTGAAATATTGTATTTAGCTTTTTGGTTTTAAATAAAGTAGCACGTGTTTTAAAGTTTTTTTGGATGATACAAAACTTATAGGTACGGAGCGTAAAGTGGTCTTAAGTCTTAAAGATGATCTTGCTCTGTCAAGTTTTATATAAAGCCAACTCTAAGTCTGTCTAAGTACCTACGCTCTATCCATCTCAACCTTAGTATCTGATATTTATGCTTCTTCTCCGTGTTTACTTTAGATTTAAACAATAAGAAATACAAAAACAATTTATGTGTAAGCTAAATATAATACAAATACTTGAACGGAAAATTGTGCCCCTCTGTGATCCTTTGCAATAAAGACGAACATGGCGAAGCAAATTGCTTCAAGTTAAGCTGTTTCTTCCCAACAGTGTCAATATTAGGGGCGATGTGTTTATACAAGGGATATTTGTGTGTGTATTTAATGTTAAAATAAGTCTACCAACCGAAATTAGGCGTGGAGGCTAAATCCAAATTGCAGCTGTTTGCTTTTTGAGTCGTTTGCGGTTGTTACTCACTGCCGGTAACTCGGCAATTAACTAGTTCACTCAAACAAATGTTGTCATTTTATTACACCTGAAAAGAATTTGTCTTAGTCATAAATTCAAAATTCAATAATTAAGTACATATTAGTTTAGTGTACTATTAGTTCTGCTAAAATTTTTCATACAACATATTAAGTAGGTCAACCTACATCCTATTTTTTATTTTATTTTAGGTACTTAATGAGCAAAATATTTTGCGACTAAATGTTGAAGGTCAGGAAAACAAAGACTATGAATGAGCTGAACCAAAAAATACGCATTGTTGTTCTGCAAACCGCACATGCGCTGGGTGTTTTTTTCCTATTCTGTCTAGCTCAAATGTATGGAAACAAGTGAGACTTGCAGCCACGGCTTCTACGTCCATTTCGGAATTGACACGATGCAGCCGAACTACAACTGTAAACATGTCCTAAATTTCAGCTTTGAGGACTTTGCTGTTTTGACCACACGTCAATAATTGAATCAATCAGGACAAGTAAGTTTTAAAAGTACCTACCCAGGTATATATTTTACTGGATAACATGTTTTGTTAGGTAGATGATGGGAAATCATCCTTATCTTATATCTAGCCGTTTCTCTCAGGAAGTCAAATCTTTTATTTGTATTTTTTTTTCAACTATGTAAATATCTGACAATAACTCGTGGATGGCTCTACTTTTTAAACACCAACAAAAAAGTAGGCAGTTATTAGTTGAAGTGCACCTCTGTGATTATGTTTATTTATGTATAAAGTGTATATTTTTGGTTATTCCGTTTTGAAGAGAATCTACTTTTGAAATAGCTTGTTCCTTGAATGAAAAAGCTCGCTTTATCCTATCTCCCTATTATATTAATGTAGTACAGCGATAGGCGGATCCAGGGGAGGGCACGGGGGGGACATGCCCCACCAGACGGTTGTTTTGTTTTCCGAATTTCTTTGACCCTCTCACACTTCACCGATGTCGGATGAAATGAACGCCCCCCCCCCCCCAGAATTAAATCAATTGAAGTTAGTTTGTTTTTTCACGCAAACAGTCCTGCATTGATTTTGATTAAAATTTACAGTATGTACCTTATATAGTTTATAAGTACTTAGAACAGAAACATTAGTATAAAACAAAGTCTTTTTAGACCATCTAAACTATTCAACGAATTTTGATGCAGTTTTTCAAGCTGAACTTCGCGAAGCCGAAACAAAAACCTAGTATATAATCGAGCGTACTCAGTAGAACGATTTGGGGTTCGAACTAGCGTAAATACTCTTACTCATACAGTCCGACTTTTACATATGAATAAAGACTGACTTCTCCGCGCAAAATAATCCTTATTATATAAATGACACCTATGTTGAGCGTAGCTTTACTTGCCGTTTTGGAACGTCAACTCCTAATATGAATAATACCGTGTATTCCACCCGTGGCAGTAAATAAAAGTAAAACGTTCGTGGCACAGCAAATTGTGCGTGGTGACGTCATTCGTGCGTGAGCCATGAAGCTTGAATGCTTTGACACCTTTTTCTCCGATGATTGCTCAATTAATCGCGTCTCCTTTGATGTTGTAATAACGCCGTACATTTACGGCCGGCTGTTGAAGGATGAGGTAAAATTGATTTTCACTTTTCAGGAGAATACCTACGCTACTTTTGATGATTTCCTAAATTAGTGGGATCGTTAAATTTTTAACAAAATTTGTTTACTTTCTGTTTAAAAAAACTAAGTCAGTAGAGGTACCTACGAGTATACTTACCTATTTAAAAAAAAGTTTAAAGAATGAATATTTATTTATAGAAGTTTAAGTGTTAATATCAATAAAAGTGATACCGGTCTACCTATTTATTTATGATCAGACCATTAAAACAAATCATGGTGCTAGAGACAAAAAATAAAGTATTTTCCAACAATTACTTAAAATTCTACAAGACCTTTTTGGTATCGCCGTAGTCGGGAAAACAAATAGTATTTGACTTAAGGTGATTTTGTAATCCCTATCCCTACTTTTATATAAATGTGAATGTAAGTTTGTTTGTTACGCTTTCACGCGAAAACTACTCAACCGATCATCATGAAACTTTGTACACATATTCTTGGAGGTATTAGAAGTAACATAGGCGTATATAAAAAAAAGGGGAAAATTTACGCAAACGAAGTTGCGCGGGACAGCTAGTAACTTATAAATTTGAAGTTTTACCACATATTTTTTAAATCATAATGTACTCGGGAGGAGTTAGATAGGTAGGTACTTTTATGAGGCGCTTGAGCCGCTTAGTCGTCTATCGATCCTTGCTACTGGTCGTGAGCTTCTTGCTTTTGTTCGTTGGGTCAAGCGGGTTATTGTCTGTACCTATGAGTGAATGAAACTTTTCGATTTCAGTACAGATCTATTTACCCAGCTCATATCGGACCCAGGTATCTCAAGCCTTTGCCTAAACACCTAAATAAGCAAATACAAAGAAGCAGATTAGGTCAATTAACGGCTCACCAATATATCCCAGGATATCCGGTCAGGTGTCGATTCGCGATAAAAGACTTTGAAGTTCTTCGAGATTATTGTGTCAGATGTCATCGCTAGGAATGAGCGTGTGACCGGTGATTCGCGAGGACCGTTTGATCAGTCCGAATGGATGACAGATTGATGAGGGCATGGCGCGGCCCCGTCCAGAAATCGATCCTCTGTTTCCGCTCAATATTATTTATGTGCTAAGCTTGGCAGTCAAAGACTTAAAGCACCCGTATCCACTAAAAATAATACGAATGACTAATAATTTTTTCGCAGTTAAATACTGCTATTCTCGTTACCTTTAGCAACTTTATGTCCACAGTGGAAAAGTAGAA
This sequence comes from Herminia tarsipennalis, assembly GCA_945859575.2. Lineage (NCBI taxonomy): Eukaryota > Metazoa > Arthropoda > Insecta > Lepidoptera > Erebidae > Herminia > Herminia tarsipennalis. Next base: position 25,065,549 of record OX243831.2, on the reverse strand, counting down.
TTGCTAGCAAGCGCAAAAATAATGGTAATATTTAGGTTATTTATTAATATTGTTTTTGTCGATTTTAATTTTTTTTCCCTAATCGTCACATTTTTCATCATGTTGTAAGGCGTTTTTGGAACGTAGTTCCATAGGTTCCATGTTTTTGTTTGCGGGCTGAGAGGCTAGAAGGAAAAAACTGACGTCGATCTAAAATTTATTATTTATGATTATGTGAAGCTAGATTTAAGAAGGTTACAATATAGGTTGTTTGTATTTTTGTAAAAGGTTGTACCTAATGTTTATTTTATCTATGTCAAACTGGCTGTGTGTAATATATGTGTAAAAACCTTAAAAGGAACACTTTTAAAATGTTATGTTTTATTTAATCATAAGTTAATGCAACTCACAAAAAAGATATACCTAGTAAAAGTAAGTACGTTCCAACCGGGTGTCCGGTCCTTTTCACACGTGCCGTGCCCGGCGCGTATATAGTGTATGGCGATGTACGGTAGCTTACACACGATACGGCGTCCGTCCGATCCGGTCACTATACATTTGCCGCCAGGTACAAGGATTGAAACCGGAACGTGTGAAAAGGGTGTGTGTGTAGGATATGATTAGACGTCAGTGACAGTTTAACAATTTTATTTTCTGTTTTAACTAGACTTGTTAAAATTGGTAGGTATTAAAAAAATATTGTATTTTTTAACAACAAAAAAAAGGAGTGGGTACACGTTGGTAGTATAATGGGTAGGATTCGAACCAGCGACCTCACGATTGCGAGACCGATGCCTTAGCCATTAGGCTACCGCCGCTTCAAATTCTTCGTTTCGGTCTCAATAATATAACTATCGATAGTTTTGTCTACTAGACATAAACTCCATACAAAATATGTCAAAACTCTACCTCTAGTAGCCAAATCCATCGATAGGTAGGTTATAAACACCGGCCGTTAGTAATTTACCTTTCAACTGACGGTATTCTTAAATCAAAGGTATTCGTAAAACTTAAAAGTCTTTTACTCCCTAAAAATTAAATCTAAGTAGCTCTGTGATTTTAAGCAACTTTAACAAGTGAATAAAAACGTCTATATCAAAACTCACTAGATAAAAACTGCTCACCCTATCTCATTTATTGATAGCAGATTGAATTGAACTTCATTACAAAAAGCCGCGAGTAAAATATGCTGATCCGCTGACAGTTTCAAATTGAAACCGCATCGAAAATAGAGTTGAAAGGGGTGGTCGATGTGTAGCGGTGTGATAACGCTGCGGCGCCACCGGTGCGTGAACGCTGATCCCTGGTTGCATGCGATGTACGACCCGTGAATAACGAACAATGTGAACAAAAATGAACAAACGCGCCTTAATCCCCTCATTGTTCGAGCTCCAAGCCCGCGTCCTCTAGTCCATCACGTCGTTGGTACACCACCTACGCAGCTCACACTTGCTCATATTCACGTTTTTTTTTATTTTTTTTTTGTTTTATTACTACCTGTTTTCTATAAAAAAAGGTTTAGGTACTTTTAACTAATTTTTTTGCGAATTAATTTCAACTAAAGGTAAACAGACTATTACTTGTATGTACCTATTCTGGTCTTGTGTAATCTTGTTAAACTGAATCCAGTTTTATCAAGAAAGATTTATCCATAACAACATTTTTAAGGAAATGTGTAAATGGCTTTTGAATAAAAAGTAAAAACTAATACACAATTACGGAGCTTTGGTCCACCAAAATACTGTATTGAAATTATATTGTTCTTTCTTTCTGGTAATCATCAACTTTCAAAAACAAGTAGAGAACCTAATGTAGATACTTTTTAATTAATTTTAATCTTATTTACTCTACCATAAAATATGTCATTCAATATCATATTTTATAATTTAAATTGTTATTTTTTATGTAAGAATAAATATTTACTTTTATTAACTTTTGTCACGTCACATTATGACGAAGTGTACATAAAAGGTTCTGGCAATTCATTTTAATTATCTTGTATGTTACCATACTTTATGGACAAATTAAGATTCTATTCTATTCTATTTTATTCAGTAGTTATGCTTTGAAAAATATTAAAGTAGGTATAAATTTCAAGACAAAAGTGTTAAAACATTTGAATGTGGCCTAACATTTTCAATTACTGACAGTTTTTAAACGTTAAAAAACTCGTGAAAAATTGTTGGAATACGGCCGTTCGTTCAAAAAAAAACGTACTTAGATCTGCATAACTTTTAGGTGGTGAAAAAAATTGTCGTTGTAATTATGGGCTGCATGCGCCTTGGCAAATCAGTAAAATTATAAAGTTGAAGAATGTTAGGATGACTCTATCTTATGGTTCCTGTTAAGTTTATAATGTTTTTTATAAACTTAGCTTGTACGTGTAAGGTACATAGCTCTATACGAGTCAGTAATATACGAATCGTTGTGTTTAAGGTCGCAGAATCAAATCGACTTCACCAATCAACAGTAAAACGAAACATAAAAATGAAATTAAGTTTAACAAAAGATAATTTGTGTTTACTATGCGAATGACATTACTGGACATCGTCATTACGAATGACATAATAAAATTCTAGTGCGAAAAAATCATTCCTATTGTGTAGAGCGAGTTTGTTTGAAAGCTAATATCGCTAATACGATGGTAATGGGGGTCTTGGGAACTTTTGAATGTACACAAAAAATGCGGTCCGGACGCCCAGGGTGAATGATGTCAAAATGACGTGGCAGATTTTGACAGACCCGACGTCGCTCGCTAAGTTAATTCATACCCCACAGATTTTGTCACCGAATTGTTTAAATGCATTACTTTTTTTTAATATCTTTTTTTGAATTTTAAATTTAATTCAGTCAGCAGCGATTCGCGTTCATTTTGATTTCGGACACACATAATATTAATATTAAGCAAATTTATCAAAGAAGGCTATATAACATCATACAACGACCAATAGGAGTGGAGCAGCAATGAAAAATGTTGCAAAAACGGGGAAAATTTACGCAGACGAAGTTGCGCGAGTCAGCTAGTTATTCATAAATTGAGACAAAATTAGCCTATTTAACAGTAAATTTTCACAGTAAATGTAATGTGATATCATATCTGAAAAAGGTCGACATCAAACATATTAATTGAGTAAGTAAATAGTCCATAGAGTAGAGCTTGCTAAACATGCCTACTGCTCCGGCGCAAGTCAAAACTGACTGACACCTACCTAATCACCTGTTCTATCTTTTTACTAATAAAAACTGCTATCAGAATGAACAAACTGTGCCTGCATCTTATGTAGATATTTATTTGATAGTTACCTACCTACTAGAGTTTGCCGCTTAAAAAGAGTACCTAGATATTAACGAGTACCTAGATATTAAGATAATTGGAGGTTTCCAATGGCAAAAGGCTTCAACGCCAATGTAGGTATAACATTACATACGTGCTAATAACATTACATACGTGCTAATAACATTACATACTTACCTAAAACTTACATGCCGTAAGTATTTTTACAGATAATTTGTCTCCTTCATCAAAGTTGTCATGTTTTGATCCCAAATCCAACTACCTAAAAAAAGTAGAGCAAAAAGCTTGCGATATATGAAAAGATTTAAAAAGTACTGAGACCACCTACAAAAGAGTAAAATAGTAGCTATATTGTTAACAAAATTGAATTAAATCGGATGCGAAAAATGTTACGTTTAGAAATCGTAAATAAAACGTTTAGTTATAAAAAGTGCTTACAAAAATATTGTGCTGACGTGATCGCTAAACGAACATGTGTCTGTGATGTCAGAAGGTCGAAAGTTGTCGTTATTTTAGTTAGAAAATAGTGAAGTTTATTTGGTGATCGGTATATTGTTAGTTTTTGCGGCTTATAGGTATCTGTGTATTGTGGGCCCCCGGGCACAGTGGCGCGCGAGGTGGATTATTCGCCACATTACCCCGAGGGTGCCGATTCTATTCTCGATGCGGGCATCATCCAGATATGAACACTGTTGCGCATTTTGTTATTAACTTTATTTTCATGCACAATTTAGACAAGAATCTTTATTGTGTTTATTGGTTTGTAACAATATTCTTTGTACATTTAAGATCTTGCTTTAACAGCTATAGATAAGTATCTACCTTATCTACAATTTTTAGACTACTGCGGGTCACAAGCGTAAATGGAACCTTTTGGTTAATTGAAAATGTTGACTGTAATTTTATATATATTTTTTTTTTATATTTTTTGCAGCAGATAGGTGCAATTTTACCTGATAAAGTGTTGAGTCCTTGTGTCTAATAGATTGCAGCTGTGTTACAGATAATTAGGGAATAACCCAATATTTTTTTTTAAAGATAACTAGCAATGTGGGATTTTGGTCCCACATTACTAGCAATCCTGTTAACCCCTCCAGCTAAGCTCAATGGCTTGTGTTAGGAGTGGGTTCACTTCGGTAGTGAAACGGTTGGATTCGAACCCGCGACCTCACGATTGCGAGACCGATGCCTTAGCCATTAAGTTACCGCCGCTTTTTCAACTCTGTAATGTGTTGTCAATGTTCAATTCTGTATGAATTTTTACATCCGGCATCCAGCTTGAGAGAACAAACAAAACCAAAACCTAAAAATTGAAAATGGGAGGAAAGGTAACCTCACTCCAGCGAACGACATAATTTGGTGTTCCAGATTTACGACTTCCAGATTGCGTAAAAACACATCTATAACAAACTAAACAAACACAGGCGCGCGCGCAGCCGTCTATAAAGCGCAAGTTATCCACATTTAATTACATTCTGGTATTTTTGTAAGTACGCCGGGACCGCCGGCGGCGACGAACACCGCGGTGGTCAACATCTACTAACTATCTCTTCTGCCTACGAATTTACGAATATTTTTTTAAATTGTATTGTTAATTGACTCACAGTTGATTTACCATGTCCAGTGGAATGGCTGTCGCAGATTACAAATGGCCAATTTCTGTGCTACGCATGCTGTATGTGTTTACTTCTGGACCACATGTTAAGTCATGCCTCGGCCTCTGTAAGCAATATGTACCTACTAGACTGGCATGAATAGTGGGTAGACTAGTGTACGTCACTATTTGTGAGGCTCTAAAGTTAAAAATATTCCTCCGACAAAATAAAGTGAATCAAGATTGGAGCATACTGTGGCAATTTAGTTTACCGTCTAGTGACATCACTTGCTACTAGTTACATAGATTTTGATTCACTTCCTTACATAAGTACATCGTCTTTTCTGAAACAAAAAATACGAAATTCCAAAAGCAAACTGGAATATTTAGACGACAGTTGATAATCATAAGTGGTCATCTTTACTATGTAATGGATTAAATTCAACATGTTTACCTCCTAAGTTTATGTGTAGGTAATTACCTAATCAATTGCGAATTTTATCACTTTAAGACCTCTACCATATGTTTGAAAATTATTTTTGTTTGTCTTTATTTAGTTTTTATTACTTATGTATTACTGACGTAATTGTTTGTTTGCTACGTAGGTACGAAATCTCAGAGAAATAAGTAGTTATTAAGTATTTTCGTAAATGCATTTAGCTTTTTCATTTACAAATACGGGGATTAGGTATAGCTTAATTTATTACAAGCGATGTGTCATCGAGAATTTATAGTTGGTGTTTCGCGGTCAAACTTACGAGGTGTTATTTTAAAAGAAATCAAAACATTGTCGGTTTTATAATCCCTTGTAAAACAGCATCAAAATACAACCGACGATTCCCAATCCCAACTAATCTTTATGTCATAATAACAAGTAAACTATTTTGTAAAACAACGTTTCGTTATTTTGTTCTTTGAACCATAAATTACTTGTTTCTTTCGATTTTTAACTACGTAAGTACTAATAATATTTAGAAGTATAATAAATGTTTTCAAAATGTAACTTATGAAAAAATGTTCTCCAAAGGGGCAAAAAAAATTTTTTACCACTTTCCATCTAAATTATAGTTTTCTAGTACCTATCTACTAAAGGCATTTGAGCTTATTTTAGTCAGACAAACGGACAGACATAGTAAAACTATAAGAGCTTTTGGAAATAAGGTTTTGAAGAAACTTCAATTGAGTAGATATATAATAAAAATCACAATGTTTTCCAAAGTCTTTTTGATGTGATAAAGTTATTATAAGCAATTTCTTGTATTGACAGTAAGTAGGTAGGTAATTTGCGGTTGAAAAATCAATTTGAACATTAAGTTCAATCAACATTAAATTACCTTGGTATAAACAAGTTTTGATGAAATTGAAACAATAAAGAAAGGAGTTGTTATAAAGTTACCTAAAGAATAATTGCTTGTTTATATTGATTTTAGTGAAAACCACAGGCTCACGTTCCAACTCTTCATAACATAAACATCAAAGTTATACAAAAGTAACCAAACCGTTGTGAAACAACTGAAGGCATCATTAATAATCACTTTATAGATCTGAGTTTCCACGATACTGAGCGGAATATATAATTATGATTACTGAAACTGGCACGAGGGGAAGTTTACCTATAGCTAAGTATATAGGGGAGAATGGGCAAACATTTAGATATAAACCATTTCCAACGACGCCCAAAGCGGTATTGGCCCAAACGAGGGTTGGCGGGAATAGGCAAATATTTGCCTTGAGGGCCGGGAAGCAGCCGACTAATTGTTCTTTAAATACCTCGGCCTACCCTTCTGCAAACAGTTTTCAAATCGATTTATTGGTGCCGACTCCCTGCTTTTTATTTTTTTTCTAAGAGTACATATCTGCATATTGATTCTTGCTGCAACGGATAGGTTAGGAACCAGGTAAATATTATTGGAACTTTATAAATATTTATTCATTCAGATTACTACTACGACTCCACGTCACGAGGACGCGGTGCCTATTTGCCTATTTTGTACGTGTATTTTCAAAACAATATTATCTAGTCTTCTGGTCTACAACAACAATTTTCTTGAAGTTTAGTTATCTTTGACTTAGAACGGTTTTTTTATTCAGCTAAGAATCATAATCGATTAAACTACAGCTTTATGGTAAGTCTAGCTGAACCGCGCAACTTTGTCTGCGTCATTTTACCATGTTTTTGCAATTAACAATGGTTATCAGCTCCTATTGATAGTAGCGTGATGTTACATAGCCTTCAAATGGGCCATCTAACACTGAAAGATTTTTCCAATTCGACTTACTAATTGAAACAAATTAACTCTTCAGCAAGACGAATTAAAAGCGGCATCTATACAATATATATTAATATATAGACGCTATAAACGCAGTCAATTCATCAAACTGCTAATTCACTTTTACCATTTTCGTTCATATTTAAAATGAATTAGATATGATTGGAGTAGGTAAGTATAGGTAAGTAATTACATTTCGCGGTGTGTGATAATAGTTACAAAACATACAAAATAAAGACGTACGAAATATGAAATACCTACTTAAATGTTTTATATGACAGTTACAATTAACATTAAATATGTTTTTATGGACTACCTACACATGAGTGTGTGCTCTATCAATTAGTTTCTTCCTCTTTCGTTTCAACATAATGTACAGACCTATTATTATACACGAACAAAAACGTATTTCCTACTATTTTAAATTTAAGATGAAAAATGGAATGTGACGCCAGCATTAGTATGCGAACTGATCGACGTGTTCCACTATCAAGATTCTATTTCTATCTCACACATCTATTTGTCACGTATGTCTAATTTGTGTTACATGTTGATGCAAAGATTTATTGTTGGGAACTTCATTATCATGTTTAACAAAATATGGAAAGCACAAAAACAATAGAACACAGGTTGCTCTTTGTGTTTTATGTATCTACTATTGTCAGATGTCGATTAAAACAGCGCTGAAAAATATGAATGGTGACAAAAATGAACATAATAATAAAGGTCTTTTTTTAAAGTAATATGTTTTATTTTTATTATTAGCTATTCGGTTAGTTTTAATTCGGAATAGTTTGTAGTTCCTGAGAGAATATTTTCGTTAGGTAGGTACCTTTATCTATGTTAACTATTATCTATTTATTTATTTAAAGATTTTATTGATGTTATAATATTACATAGAAAAAATGACAAGTAGATCTTATTCTAAATGCCCTTTACATGTGGAAAACATCGTATTCTGCCGGCTATATATAATACATTTAGACAATCTTTAAATAAATGTAACACGAGTGAAAATTCTTATAAATGGCTAACAGCTAAGTACATACCTGTGAAACAGTTAATGAGGGCATTGCAGGCACAACATTACATAAACACTTACATTTACATCTACTTAACGCTAAACAATAATACATATTTACACTAGTAAATTTTACACATGCACATCACTTTTATATTTAAAAAAGTACATTGCAAGTGAACATTCGTCGCGAACTGAGCGGATTATTAATCTACCTACATTAGTCGAACTTATTCAAATCAGTCCGGCCATCTATTCTATCCATTTATTAATTTATTGAATAAAACAGGTAATAAAAATAAATACATTAAAGAAAGTCAAGTAAACGTATCTATAAAGTATTACTAATAAACAAATTATAAAATAACGAATGCCTGAGAAAATCCGATTGAGAACCAACTCGATATCGTTTGGTAAATCGATCTGTCGTTTGCATAAATAAGGTACTCATGTTCATGTTATTTTAGTTAAATGACAAATCCATGAATGCTATTGGTCAATTCCATTATTTTGAGACACAAGTTAGACCTTCTGTTACCACTTTGAAGTATAATTTTGTCTGTGTCAGTGTCAAGTATGTTGCTTTCACGACGCGGCCGTACATTTTGGTATAACATCAGATGTTTATTGCATCTCAACTATGGCTTACAAAAGAACTTGCGAACTGCGAACTGATCAAAGAGACTGAATTCATAACATAAATCGCTTGTAACGTATAACACATCTATAGGCACCTCTTGTTTAAAAAGTTATTCGACAGTCTTGTAACCGATATGTTGCGTACGTTACCTTTAGATGGATTTCTTTTCAATTAAAATCTAATAAGATATAATAGTCTACAAGTATATATCTAGCAAATAATTTAGAAACTAAAACTAGTATTTTAGTTCTGCTAAGAGATTTAGTATTCACAAAAGAGAACTAAAGTAGTGAAAACTAAAACAGTGTGTCTAAAATGACATGGAGTGGTGTTATACGGCAATGAAAGAAGTTAAAATAACTTGCAGCATTGCACTCGGGTCCATATGGGCCGTGTCTCGGACTACCCTTTCTGGGGCCACTATTTTTGTAATGACAGTTCGCAGGCGGTCTGTCGGAGCGAGGCGAGGCGCGCCGCGCTCCCGACCGCTTCAGGGAAACACCTAATTGTGTTGTAGCCGCCACACTTGATGAATGAACAGATATTTACATTTTGTTTTATTTAAAACAAATCTCTAGCACACTCTAACGTTCCTCGTCTTATTATTAAATAGCGACCGCTTCATAATTAATGTTTAGTTTTTGTGTTGTTGTCTTGTACCTACTTACCTGTGCAGAGCAAGATTGTTGAACCTCTCTAAAAATGTACCTAATAGAACTTCCCTGCGAATTGATTACAGTTCTCATTTTCTTGATCGGTAACAATTCAAATTCCTAGATAGTTATTTTACGTATTTTGTTGATGTGTTAGTAATACGTTCCTACTTATTAATTACTTTCGTCTCTTTTATTTTTTAATTTTTATTTCTTATTAGGGAGTTTTATTTGAAAATATTGATTGCCAAAACTTTCGTGTCGTCGTAAGTTAGTCATCCTCCATTGACATTGTTTTAGTTAGTAAAACGACTTCACGTTTTAAAAATGACCTTTAAAGATAAATAACATTATAAATCCTTGCCTTTGTGATATTGGCGACATATTTACGACGTCACGGCATGTTGTACTTATTGCGTGTCTGTCCGTATACATCACCGATCTCACGGTTATGTAAACGTTACTAAGTCAAGGATTAATAGTAAGTTTATTTTAAAACGTCTTTATTTATTTACTCAACAAGTGCTTAGTAATGTAAACGTAAACTAAAACGTGTAGGGCGCGATACTCGAGTCCGGGCCGAGAGATGAACCCGACCCGCTGGCATGCCGACGCGCCGACGGCTGCGCCCCGTCATTTCCGACATGTGTTATACTTTTTAACGTTCTAAATATCATTTGTACAAAAATCCCTGCAGTCAATCACATTTGTGAGTAATTCTCACAGACACGGAAAGCAATAAAACAATTTTATTTATCAACTGAAACGCTTTATTTTATTTAATACCTATACTTTAAAGTTAACTGTGTCCACAATTTAGTTTAATTCATTTAATTTTCCAGTCGATCCGGGCCCAGTTTCGTGCCAAATTAGATTCGATAAACTAAATATTTATCTAACTTTCGATATAAACGTAGTAGGAGGTGAGATAGCCGTCAAATCAAATTGCTTTTCGACTAGTCTGCGGGTGGCAGTGGCGTACGTTTCTCGGATTTCCAATGCTGAGATTTTAATGCGATTACAAATAGGAAATTTCTATTAAGCTTCTGTTAAATGTATTTCAGATAGAACTTTGTTAAGGTTTTATAGGATCTTTAGTGAAGTGCGGGCAGCTTTTGTTATAAACTTAAACAATATCTACTACGACCACGAAATATGTTAGCCATAGAGGTCGCATGCTGTTGTTAAATAAGAGAGACTGATGTTATAAAGAGAAAGAGTCACATACCTACCTACTAAATATTACATAGGATAGGTACAAGATTATTTTACAATTGTCAACATTGTATTAATGGCGTATAATGAGGTAGAGCAGTGAACGTGTCGTCAAAAGCTTTCAGTCAATTCGCTGTCTGACAGTTTTGACAGAGGGGAGTACTTGGCGACTTGAGGGAATGAGTCATGGTAAGGGACATTTTGATAATACCGTGTTGTCGGGGGGTTGGGTCTTCTACTGTTATAATTTTCTAGGGTTCCCTGGGGCGTCAATTTCGTTCCTCGCCCACTTTACCTAAGCTGTTAACACTCTGTAAATTCAATATAATAGAAATAAATTGAGTCAATATTCTTTAATTCGTTTTAGTAAACCACTTTGCTTTAAACAGAATAAAGCTTGGTCTATTTAAAGAAAATAATAAATTTAGAATTTTATACCTCACGGACTACAACATTTCATATACCTATAACTTATTGTTTAATTGAGACTTGCCTGAAACGTCGAAGCTCGTAATATCAACCCTTGGTCGTAACTCAGCCGGCGGATTATTTTCTTATATGTTCGAGTATGATACATGAGTGCGCTCAGATGCTTACCGTTCCGGTGCATCGAGACTATTAGAGGCATTGGATAAACAAAGGATTAAATTATCGCGTTAAGACAGAGATAATCCACACAGATGAGTTGGTTGTTGACCTCCGATCCCCGGGAAAGTAATCTGACTCACTTCGAATTATTTTAAAGTTAGGAACTCTGAAAATGTGTTTGCGTTTGTGTTATTGTTGGTAGATACCAACCTACTATAATATATTATATATATTTCAGGACTTAATTGCGTGAATTATTTAAAGCACAGATAGTGGTCACGGGTCGACCCGTGATCACGATCGGTGAAATTCGATCGAATAATTGGTTCGTACCTTTAAATAATTCACGCGATTAAGTACCGAAATATCCCTTGTTGCCCGTGGTCCTACTGCGTAGTTCTACTGGTCGAACCATGGGCAATTTTTTTTACCCGTGGTTCTATCAATCGAACCAAAGGTAAATCAAATTACCTGTAGTCCTATCGATAGGACTATGGGCAACTTTTTTTGCCCGTGGTTCTACTAACTAAAAGGAGTATTGATTCTCTTTATTTTTAAACTTCACACAGGAAAATTTTCTAAATATTAATCATATTGACATTGTCATTTTCCGTTTTGATTTATAATAGTCTACTTTAAACCACTAGCATTAAATAATATCTTATTATTAAGTATACAGTTTCTCTTGGATTTTCACAATGGAAGTCGATTCAAATAGTATTTCTTTCATTAATAGAAAAGGGGGTACAGTACTTTTATTTGACGATTGCCAATATTATAAAATGCGGCAATATAAAAATGAATCATCAGTGTGGCGTTGTGCTAATTATAAGAAAGTGAAATGCGTGGGTACAATAACGATTAATAAGGTATTTTTCTTGTAATGAAACCGTGTCTCTTTGTATTATTTAAACAAATAAGTAACTCTGCCTAATGGGAGACAGGCGTGACGATTTGTATGTGTGTATAAAATAAATTAACATTTTTTTTTCAGGATAATGTTGTTCTTAAACAAAAAACCCACCAGTGTCTACCTAACACAGCAAAAAATATTGTAGATAAAACTATATCAAATTTAAAAGAGACAGTAAAAAAATCGGATCGCCCAATGCCTCAGTTATATAATGAAGCAATTGCAAATCTTGAAGATTCAGGCATAAATTTTATACAAACTATACCTTCTCTATCTAATATACAACATTGTCTCTATAGTATAAGAAATAAGTCTATAAATTGCTCGAAAACAGTATTTAATAGCCTTGATGAGGTACAAGTCCCTAAAAAATTTTTATCCTTCATTTTAGCAGAGTACTTTTATGAGGGTACGCTTATACTTGTTTTCTGCTCAGAAAAAGCCAGAAAATTGATTCCAAGCATTAAAGATTTTTTTACAGATGCTACATTTAAATCTTGTCCAAAGCCCTTTGCTGAATTATACAGCATACTTGGAGATGTAGATAGTACATCGATGCATACAAAAGTTGTACCGCTAATCTTCGCATTGCTGCCTGATAAAAAAGAGAAAACTTACATAACTTTATATGATCTTATTAGATCGCAATTACCAAATTTTCAACCTCAAAAAATACATTGCGATTATGAGCTGGCGGCAATTAATGCCATTTCAGCAGTTTTTCCAGAATCTAAAATTATTGGGTGCTATTACCATTGGACTCGGGCGATTTGGCGGAAAGCTAAAGCATTACAAGTTACAAAAAATAAACCACAAAAGCGATTAGTTTCGTTAACTGCAGCATTACCGTTGTTGCCGTCTGAATTAATTTCTGAAGGATGGACATTCATAAAACACGAAAGTGAAACTTTTGAAATAGAAAATTTTGTGGATTACATAGATAGATATTGGTTTAAAAATAATATAGTAAAATTTATAAGTGTCTTTGGAGAGCGCCACCGGACAAACAACGTCATTGAAGGATGGCATGCAAATATAAATAAATCAATAAACAAAAATACAGTAACATTGCAACGTCTTCTGACAATTTTACAAAAATTCGACTTGGAAGCAATTACAAATTTAAAATACGGAATTAACAGAAGAAACAGATCCACGGCAGCGATTGAAAATGATAATTTTATTTTGCAAATTCAAATGGAGTTACTTAATGCCGACATAAATGTTGGACATGCATTGGACAAATTGCGTTGATACCTATTATGTACTACGTACTCCTTTTGATATCCCATAGCTTTAAGGTTAAATTCAGTGTTATATTATATTTGTTTGTGTTTCCGTTAATTCATTTGTCTTTCCCATTCATATTCATTTGTTTTAGTGACATTTTTGTTTATCATTATGATATTTAATTTAAACTTTCAGATTCACAAAAATATGTGAGTCGTATTAAAACCCAATTGATGTTATTCGATGTTTATTTTTCAATTATGTAATTAAGGGAACGATAAATACATTTTTTTATTGATTTACTTATTAATAAAAATGTTGTGATTGGACTTTTCAACTAAGCACATTTTGAAATTTTGATAAAATTGTCACATTTGTTCAACTAGTTGAACATATTGGAACTAAGGACACCGTGGATATCTTGTTGATTGCACATTACTCCTCAAAAGAAGACTTTGGTACTATCGTACCACAGGAAAATTATCTTCCGTAGACCTACTCATTTAATAGGACCAGTGCCAATTAAATTGAATATTATAAGAACGGTGGTTCGATTGATAGAACCACGGGTAAAAAAAATTGCCCATGGTTCGACCAGTAGAACTACGCAGTAGGACCACGGGCAACAAGGGCGAAATATATCTAATATGTATAAAAATCGCGAAAGTTTAAAAACTACTATAATATGTCGGTTTAAGATGGAAAGAATTGGTTTGTTATAGTCAAAGTGTGACTTTGGTTCTAATAATAGATAAGGTGTTATGTGCATAGTGATTTTTTTTTCTTTAGTGAGTGAGTAATAAAATAATACCTATCTAAATGATTGTTTCGTTGTTTCGATTAACGATGTAATAAATCTAGTAACTATAAATATTTCAATTTCTATGAAAAGCGCGATTGGCAGAATATAATAAATGTTTTGAGAAAATGTGTAGGTAGGATAGCAATTACCTCAATAGTAGCAGGTAGTGCTTTAAACAATTATAATAAATTATTTATAATAAACTAGCTTTTATTGGGTATCATGAGAAGAGCGCTATTTCGAAAAAAATTGGCCTTCGTTTTTAGGCTTAATGAAGCCTAAAAACTCCTGGACAATAAAATACCCAATTACTACGCTCTAAAACCAAACATACAAAGTTTCTTATGGATTTCTAACATTAGTTTATGTATTTTCACGTTGAAAAATCCGAATATAGTACATATTAGCGGCCTTACGCAGCGCTGGTATTGTGTTATTATAAGACCATGGTTACGTAAACCTACCTGTGTGTACGAGACTTAACATTTTAAACAAATAGAATTTGTGCCAATATCAACACGGCTGTAGTAGAAAAACAATAAATACCGGTTCATTGACCGATATAGTGAATGTTCTGCCAAAATAAGCACCCCTTACCTTCCACAATGTTTACTGACATGTGAATGGGAATACCGAAAAGAAATTTTAAACAAATTTTAAATCGTAATTGTACCGTATTACTATTACTTATTCCGTGGTAATGAATCAGGTAAATTAAAAACTTAAGTAGCCTACTTACGTCCAGGTACGAGGCACAAGTGATGCGGCGACTTAGTACCTAATCTATTAGTTTTACAACTCATTAATTTAGAAGCAGATAAATCCTTAAAAAAATAAACTGTTTGTTTTTAATATGTTATAAAACTCAACGAAGTGTAGGTATTTGCTTAATTTATAAAACTAAAGTGACTTCTACGCGGGTGGTTCACGTCACATTGAAGAATCTGCCACTACATAACACAACCTCTTGACTCAGCGAACGATATAAGCGACCATTGTAAGATGGTCCGTCATCTCAAGTATCGTCCTCAATCAACGAACAAATAAGCAGGATCGACGTGTCAGCGCGGCTGGTGGTAGAGCTTCATTGATGTGAGCAACCTTAGCTTCTTGTATCGACACTTGGCGTTTTTTTGGTCAGCATTGGAATGCAACGTGTCACTTCTATTCAGTATTAAAGGTTCGAAATGTTTTTATTGCATTTAAATATTAAAATTTTGTTAAGTACCTAGTGAGTAGGTAGATTCTTTACTTACCTACCTATTTGCAAATACGATAAAGGCATCGTATTTGCAAATAGGTACACAATAATAACATAATCCATGGGGAATATGTTATTATTTTTCAGACATGAACATTATTAACAGAAATTACTTTATTGTTTGGGATGCTTAGGTTATTGTAAAGTTCTGTAAAGTTTTTTATTTTACCAACATTGGTATGGATGATACGGCGCCTGAGTTGGAGCGTCGCCGTCGGCAGCTATGACACCAAAAAGCAGGAGACCGCAGTGGAGTGATGGTAAACCAGCCAGCTATATCACGCCTCGCTGATATTCAATTTCGGGAGCACAATATATTGTAGTTAACAGGAGGTATTTTTTTGAACTTTGGTTACATTGGCACTTTTAGGTAGGTGGTAGGTATACCCTACCACCTACCTAAAAGTGCCAATGTTGCGTTTGATGAAAGTATGCCAATTTTCTTATTTTTTTATTTTGGATTCTAATTTTTTTAGCTATACTGATCTAAGAACAGTTTATTCGGTGTAGCAATCGGAGTTTGTGCTACCTAGTACATTTCCTAAAATGAATTTCCCCTCATAGGAAGTGGAACTTCCTATGAGGGGAAATTCTAAAATGGCCATCCATAGTCGTATTGTAGTAAAATTGATTAATTACCTACCGGCCAAGAGTAAGTATGCTGGATGTACCTACCTTTTTGTAATATGGGGGTAAACATAACATAAACATGTGAACGGTTTCGAGAACTAATTGCATAGGCACCCTAAAATAAAATTTCAACTTTAACCAATGCGTTCAAAGTTACCCATAGATTTAAAAAAATGGATATAATGAGCTTCATCAATTGACATTGGGTTTTTGCTTTGCAACAAACACTATGTGTATGATTTAATCAATAATTGTAAAAACATAACAATGATGACGTAATTGACACATACTGCACTATTGTTGTGTTGCAAACTTAGTAAGCATGAGTATTCACGTAATATTATGTGATTATATAATCTTACTGCAATGAAACTATGTAGGTAAATAAACCTAAAATCTGCTCTTTACTGCATTTATGAAAAAAATGTTTTTGCCTTTTTGATAGAGATACAAATTACATCACAAATATCTAAAACTATCATAAACGCTGTAAGAGGTTCTTAGGTACAGCGTTCATAAATTATGTGGCAGAATGAATGCGATTATTTTTTGTATAGCTATAATCGCTGCATCTTGGCAAGGCACATGACTTTGCAAGTATAAAGTCTTAAGTAGGTAGTTACACACAATATCGTTAATACCTACAGAAGAACGGAATACCTTCCAAAAAAGTGGTCCAATGTGGTCTGTAATTCCGTGTCCGAGGTATGAAGGTTGACCACCATGGACCCCGGTCCTATCGGATAATAAGCCTACATGTTATGCATTTATTTTGGTTTATTGGTTTAAAAAATAGTTGTTGTTAAGTTGGTTTCGGGACGATAATTTACGTGAAAAGAAAACATTAATGACATTGTAATAAACAACCGTGCCTGTTTCATTTAGTTTTTTTTTAATTTATTTCCAATCCAATTGCATGTCGCTGCAAGCTGCACATTGTGATGATAATAATAAAAAAACTATGTTAGTATATTAAGTTAGTATAATATAACTATTAAATATAAGCAATAACAATACAATAAAAAAAAAATAAAAAAAAAATTGCAACATTCACATTTTGGTATGTTGCCTAAGAACCGTCATAGTTTTGTTTATTATTATGAGTTTGAAGGGTAAAATATAGACGTTATTTTTATCACTTCCTGGTGAAGAACTGTGCTGACTATCTACAATAGTCAATAAGTAGGTAGGTACTTAAATTGATGACACTGGAAACCTTAGTTACTAAACGTCAAACTCAAATTTAAAAAAAAAAACTTACTATCCTTTTGGCTTCGCCGTAGTCGGGTGAATAATGAGAACTAACTATTACCATGTACAGAAGGAACATAGGTACATCGCACAAGGACAATAAAGGTAAAAACACACTGCTCAACTCGGAATGGGATCGGCACCTTATAGCCGTTAGTTCATGAGCCAGAGGCGAAGCGTATATATTTGACATAAGCCCCATACAAAATATGTCGAAATTCAACCTCTAGTAGCCAAATCCATCGACAGATAGATTATTGAAGCCGGCCGTTAGTCACGAATCCGATAAATAGTTGTTGCAGTAGGAAGTTCCATACAAAGAAACGTATAACCGCTCGAGTTGGTATATTTATGGTGCCGATCTCTTTCCGAGTTGATCAGTGTGCTTTAACCTTAAATCTCGAACAGTCTCATACCATTTTGTTCTCTCGGTATTTCGTGCCTTGTCCAATGAATATCCGCCTACAATTTTTCCTTCACCATAATTTTAAAAAATCAAATGAGTCACAAGACCACGTAATCCCAACTACTTACTTGCCCGCCTAATTTTATTGACATGTATTTTCAATGGCTTCGTTTCGACTTGTAAAAAATGTGTATAAGGTAACGTTTGATTGAGTGATGATTCGATAAAAATCAGTTTCGGTTCGTACGAGTGGCCACTTGGACGTTTCGTTTCATTCACACTACAAACAAGCTAAAATCGTTACTCACTAACGAACGTTCCATCTCAGACGTACGTACTTCTGATTTATTCCGAGAACTGGCCAAGTAGGTACCTACCTATCTTTACATCTGAACAAGTGATCACTTTATAGTTGATAAGATAAAAAAGTAAAACCTGTACGTTGTTGGTTGTATAAATCGAGTTTGTCACCAGTAATGTTTGTTAAAAAGTACCTATAAATATAGGTAGATACTTACTGCACATTTAATAAGTGCATACTTAGCCACATACTTAGTAAATGATTGACTTATTAATGGCTTTATTATGTCTTCTATCTATATTTTTTATTAAATGTGCTTTTGTGGTCCTTTTTGATTTATAGGTAACTGTTTTTCTACGTAGGTAGGTATAGGTTATTACCATAACTTTGGGACATTGGTGCCTATAGGGCTATAGGGATAAATAGTATCTACTTAAATACTTACTGAAATTAATCTTTTTTTTTTAAGTAAGATATGTAGTCACATTACTAGCAATCTTATTAACCCTCCAGCTAAGCTAAATAGCTGGTGTTAAGAGTGGGTTCCCGTTCACGTCGGTAGTATAAGGTAGGATTCGAATCCGCGACATCTCGATTGCAAGTTCGATGCCTTCACCATTAGGCTACCGTCCCGCTCCAAAACAAAACATAAATATTTGGACAAGTCGTTGGTCGTTGTCATAATGTTGAAATATATATTTTTTTGGGTACCTTAGTGACGGTAGATGTTGTTTCTCAGGCTTATGGTGTATGAAATAAAAAACCAAAACTGTCGATATGCTAAATACAAATAAACATTTATTATTAAATACATTTATGTACACACGATTACGATAATTATCACAAAGTTATTAGCTAATAGGTAGGTCATCTAATTTTTCACTATGAAAGTACGTATATAAATAATTGTGTAATGTATGTAGATTAAGTTACATACTCGCATATGTGTTGAACATTTCATAATAAAATGCATTATTTTTCTATAGGTACTTTTATAATTTGCAGTTGGTATAATTTCTCGAATAACGTCGAGTTATTTATTTACATTGCACATATGACACTGATTGGCGACAGTTACGGACTTGTAGTACTTGGTGAGTTGACACATCCGAAACGGATTTCATGTTAGCTATTTTGTACAGATGTTTAGAGAGTATGGGAATTTTTAGAGCTCTTCAGATAATAGTACCCACTTACTGAAAGAGGAAAGAAGTATCATGCAACTATTGAGGGGTCTACCACATAGAGCGGGATCTCCTACTATACTACTTCACCCTTAACTATAGTCGTATTAAGAAACTAGCTGTCCCGCGCAACTTCGTCTGCGTCTATATCCCCCGTTTTTGCAACATTTTTTATTACTGCTCCGCTCCCATTCGACGTAGCGTGATGTTATATACCCTATAGCCTTTCTAGATGAAAGGGCTATCCAATAGTAAAATATTTTTTCAATTCAAACCAGTAGTTCCTGAGATTATCGCGTTCAAATCAACAAACTCTACAGTTCTATAATATTACTAGCTGTCCCGCGCAACTTCGTCTGCGTAAATTTTCCCCGTTTTTGCAACATTTCTCATTGCTGATCCGCTCCTATTGGTCGTAGCGTGATGTTATATAGCCTATAGTCTTTCTCGATAAATGGGCTATGCAACAGTGAAAGAGTTATTCAATTCGGATCAGTAGTTCCTGGGATTACCGCGTTCTATATAACATCACGCTACGACCAATAGGAGCGGAGCAGCAATGAAAAATGTTGCAAAAAAGGAAAAAGCATACGAAGTTGCGCGGGTAAGCTAGTATTATTATAAGAAGGCCTAATTATACATAAAGCGCAAGACACACGGGGAGTTACTATTAATTTAGCTGATATGCTTTTTATATATTAACAAACAAAAGTATAAAAGCTAACGCACTTAATTTCGATTCGCTGTGTGGTCTATGCTTTAAAGGAGAAAGGAACAAAAGTTCTAGCGTCCGTACCACCGCAGTGCTGTAACACCTGTGCGGTCTGCCCACCCTAATAAACCGCTACCAGTAGTTGTGTCTGTGTAGGAATGTTGTTTATTTGTCTTAAACTCTCACTTATTCTTAACTCCATTTTAAACAAACATTCAATTATATTTTTCCATTTTTGTGTTTATATGATTCAGTGATAAACAACAGTTTTGAATTCGTTAATTTTACTAAATAAGTGACTATGAGGATGTGTATCGTTCCAAGGTATTAATACATATTATATTATTTTACGTACCTATTAGTCCGTAACTGTCTTAAGCTAGATTCAGATATCAAGAATATTTTGCTAACGAGCGTTTAAGCTGTAAATGCGCGCTACCAAAACTTTGTTTCTTCTTTTGTTGTTTGTCATCGCTTTTATCATCTGAACCTAGCCTTATAAGTAGGTTATACAAATTATAAAAAACCTGCCGCTTGGTGAATTTTTTTGCTAATTTATTGGTAAAATGTACACCGAAATATTATTACTTATATTAAACCTACTTATATACAATATTTTTGACCACTTTCACATAACAGTATGTATGTATATTTTTTCTAACAAATGAAATACATACTTTGATATCTACTCAAAGACACGTCTATCCATTTTTACAAGGTATTTTCTGCTCTGACAAGGGTAAGTTCATATTGTAGTTAGAAAGGTAGGTACCTTCTGTTTGTTTTGGGTTTAGAATAAGTATAAACAAACCATATAAAAAGGTCTTTTTAATAGCCATTTCTCTTTGTAAAATAAAAGAAAGGATTATAATTAGCACTATGTATCTATTTCGGCTATCTTCTTGCAAATGAAAGTAGATTGGTACTTGTTACATTCTGAAATTATGCCTACATAAAAAAACCTAGAGGATAATTAATTAATTACAATTTGTGATGGTAACGTAAAGTATTGCAATCGGTTAACTATAAAAAGCCGTTATACCGACACTTCAAAATAATTTTTGAACTAATACACTAATTGTGTAGGTTTAAAATGCATCTATTCCATCGAACGACCAGGTAATGACTGCGTAATATCTTTTACTCGGTTTTGACCACCTACAGTATCGCCACCTATCATGTTTCAACAACCAATTGTTGAGCTGTCCTCAACCAATGACAACTATTGGTTGGTATTCTTTCTAAACCCAAAACGCAGAGAATAAGAGCAATTAACAAAAGGTTACAGCTATTCGTTAGTCTGCGATCGACAGGCTGTAAGGTACATAGTACACAAATAATTAGGTACCCTGCACTGCCGTTTCATATAGGTAGACAACTTCGTGGAGAAGTTACAAAGGAAGAATTTTATATTTCGTTTTGTCCTCTTTAAAGAAGGACAATTCCTATTTTTTGTTAATTGTAACCTATGTCCAGATGACGACCGCTACACACGTGTTTTGCCAATGCGCGTTTACAATCTCATAGTTGTAACGCGCGTGACCATATGATCGCCTTGAACAATATGGAAGAAGTTGTAAACGGGCAAACAAAACGCGCGTCAAGGTGAGTATACACTTGCGCGTTTACTAGTAACAGAACGTCAAGCATTCGCTATTGTTAAATTTACTCGAACCACACTTCGAGCACGATGTTCGATATTTTGTTACAACATGATTTTAAAAACCAACGAACATTTTGAGAGTGTACGAAAGACATAAAGAAATGTTATAGGTAAATGTTCACTCGCCTTACAGCATTTACCTGTAATTACGTGTAACAGCGTCGAGCTTTCACCAGAACGTTACATTACATGTAAATACTTTAAGAAACTGAGCATTTTCCTGTATTGTACCAATCGTAAGAATGCTACATTACATAGTAATGCTCTAGCAAATGCTCAAGTGTATACTCACCCTTACGTTTAAATGATAAGCGCTTTTACCCGCTTTGGGTAGCTGAATATCCTATACCTATATGGCTACAGACAGCTAGAGCGGCTTTTATTACCTACCTATAAAATTGCGTCTGCGACAGCACTAAGGTTTTGAGCAATTATGTATTACACAATACAATGTACAATTGCTTAAACTTTAATTGTGCATGTTTAGACTTATTTTGCTTTAACTGTAAAGAATTATTATATATTTTGGTAGGTATTATTAAT
This sequence comes from Herminia tarsipennalis, assembly GCA_945859575.2. Lineage (NCBI taxonomy): Eukaryota > Metazoa > Arthropoda > Insecta > Lepidoptera > Erebidae > Herminia > Herminia tarsipennalis. The sequence goes on along the minus strand of OX243831.2, from coordinate 25,043,398 downwards.
GCAGAATGAAACTCTACTAGTTTGAACAGACACGAATCATAGTATTTAAGTAATATTCATCATAATAAAGCTAAGCTTAATAGTACTTATTTGATTAACATACAGAAGTGGTACATGTAATACATACTTATACCATTTTGTTCCATTGTATTTTTTTACAATATTTATATTTAGATGTTACGCTAGAAGCTAGAAGCTTACTACTTGAATGCCAACGATTATTTGCTACCTAATAACGTGTGATGTCTAAAAGATATGTCTAAAAAAATTACCTCGTGGTGCCGTTATGTTTAATTGTCTTTGCGGTGTTGTGCTAAATGAATATTTTTAAATTAAATTTGAGTCGGAATATAGTTGGACAACGTATGAGATCCTTGCTTCGAATGTATCTAACACCTAACACTATGTTTAAAGAAAACAGTTGGTTTGAAATTATATATATGATGTGTGAACTATGAAAGCAATATTTTCATTTTGTTTTCGCACTCGGGGGCCTTTTCTGTTTAAAATAAGTTTCAGAGCTTTTTGTGCGTATTTTGAAACAGGAAATAATACATTATGTCCTGCTAATATCTGATATTATTATAATATGTTTGGCGAGAAGTAGCAGACTAGAATAGTGGCATATTCACTTAGGTACATAGGTACTAATAGTTCACTAATCTTTCTATTCTCAAACAAGAGCATTTACAATTTATAAAACTACCTATTATATAACTATTTATGTACATTTAACTACAGATCATCGTTTACAGAAAAAAATTGTAAGTACAAGATTTATAAACATTATACCCAATGCTGGATTTGACGACATAGGACAAGTTATTTCAAAGTCCTTTTCTTCTGTTTAACTGGCAATACTGAAAGTGGATATATCGGAGCCTACCTATCAATAAATTGAATACTATAATTTCGGAATTCTCGGATTTCGTCTTATCTAATTATATTAAGTTCACAGCTGAACGAATTTAATATAGTATATACTAAAATAAGTCTTCTGGCACTATCAATAGTCGATATCTGACGAGACTCTGACTTTAGTGAACAGTTCGCTCAACACAATAGCTTGTGCACTACTCGTTAAAGAGTTCGTACTTATAATTCACGGCCATTCTTGAGTAACATTAAATATTCTCGTGTCCCCTGCACATGGCCTCCCGCTGTCTTCTTGTTCCGCCATACCTGTGACAAAGAAGATGACGATTAGATTATTATAACTAGACTTATTAAGCACACTTTGTAATGCCGTGGGTTAGAATGGCTGACCAGTGATCTTAAATTGCAGAGAGTGAATTACCATCTTTATTTTAAAGAGCGAAGTACTCGCTAGCTAATAACATCTGAAACCTTTCCAGAAATCAATCCAGAAATGTAAATTGTATTCACAAGGATCGTGGCTAATTTGTGCATATTTTGCAGCTATTAAACACTTCGTATAAGTAGCGCCTATTTAATAATAAGAGCGACCACCTTTCAATTTTGCAAGAGTTAAAGGTTAATCTTTAACTCTTCTATGGTATTCTTGTGTCATTTTGCAAAATTTATTTCCACTGCAAGTGAGATATTCGCAAATTACGATCTACATGTGATGGTAATTATATAAAGTCCACATCATTGTTAGTATGATAGATAGGTAAAATAAAATATTATTTTTTGTGCGACGCTGAGAGCAGCGGTGTACCAAGATAACTGTTCCGTTCGGGAATCCGGAAGTGTTTGAAAGATAATCTTTCGTAGATAATGCGCTTAACTCATTATAAGATTAGATGCTTATCTTAAAACCGCATGTCCATTTTTTTCTGTGTTCCAGCTTCAAAACGAATAGAGCAATATTTTTTCCTTAAATAAGTTTTTGAATTCTGAAGACAACATTAATTTGTAATGTGTGATGTGTGCACATTGGAACGATAAACATTTACAACTTTTAGATTTCTTCAGATTTTTCTAGACTTCTTTCAGTTAAATCTACCCTTATGAAGATTTACAGTCTCATTAGTTTTTTTTTTATGTGATTTAATTTTAGGCAAGAGAGTCAAAGTTACGGCAATTGTGCCGTAACTTTGACTCTCTTGCCTCATGCCTCAAAGAAACTCATTGGAGTTTCTTTGTAGATTTTTAGATTCACCGAGAGCCCAACTGAAATTTAACTCACGTTCAACAATACCACAGAGAAACAGTGTTGTTTTAGTTACCTGCGAGTAAGGTAGGTCGTCAGAAAATAAATTCATTTTTCATCGTACCTACCTATATCGCAATGTTGAAGTAATATCGAGCTCCTGATTAATAATTACAACTACATATTCCTTGTTTGGGGTAAGCGGCTCTCAACTTTCTTTTAAGAATATTATAGCACTACCTAGTACAAATTCTGATTATAACCAGAGTCCATCATAATTGTGATCGTAAAAAGCCAATCTAAAATATTTCCAACAAGAAAAAATCGTAGTCTTAGATATACCTATACAATTTCTCTGCATACGATCGCCTCGATGATCATATATTTTTGACTTGTATAACAACAATAAAATACGATTGCTTACAAAATAAACTACGGTTCGTTCAGTAAGTATTGACCGACACCTAATAAATAATGGTTTATCTACATATATATGTTTTATGGAATACAGTGGGGCGTTAAAATATTTATAGTTTTCAATCGTAATGTTTTACGACATTGTAGTTTTATGACTTACTCAGTTCCTCCTACCTCCCAATACTCCGCCCAAAATTGATTCCTACCAGTTTGTTACCAGTCGTTTTGGGATCAGATGCTGTTGTAGCAAGATTTGCTAGAATATTATTTTTTTAAACTTCATCGTTAACCATTTAATAATATTTTTGTTCCCTATTTCGACATATGGATTAGTGTGTAGGGAAAAAATATTCATATGTAAGTATATGCAATAAAATATGGAAAGAAGGTGTTTTAGTTTGGTTATAGAATATAGCATTTTATTTACCGCGTAGATGCAGCCTCTTTTTATGTATGCTAATATAAAGATATGTATGTCCCTTTCTTTGTTACGCTTATCAGTCCAAACGGCTTGACGGAGAGATATAAGCTATAGCTAAATATTTCAGATAAAACATTTTACTGAAAGGAGACTTCATTTTGATTTTATAAAAACTTTTTTACTAAAAATCATCATCTAAACGACTTCATTCAGGGCTGATTTGCTGGCATTTATTAAAGAGTTTCGTTGTCTATCTTCAAATCTTTATGAAATTCATATGGGAATTCGGAAATAAACCTCTTTCGAAAAAAAAGAATTTGAAAATCCGTCTATACCTAAAAAACGGTTACGCCCGAACATACATAAAAAACTGAATTGAGAACCACCTCCTCCTTTTTGTAGTCGGTTAAAAAATAATCCGAACTGCATTTAAAGATTTTCTGCCTTAATTGGTAATCGAACTCGCAAAATGTAAAAAGCTCCGTCCTGAATTTTTTACTACACCGAAATATAGAAATATATTTTTTCTTTTTCTAAATTAGATCATATATTAAAGGAAGACCATGAAATTTAACATATATTATATATAACATATATTATAACACATTCTGTAGGTAGGTATAGCTAATCACGATGCTCGGTCCAACTACTTATGTATTTTCAATCGTGTGTCTACTTTTTCTAACAAATAACAAGTTACATACTGAATTTAAATGTATCAACATAGTCACAACATAGCTTAATATGAGATGAAGCCTCATTGTCGCAGATACGACGTGCACAAAAACAAAACCCATAATGTACCTACATATATATATGAACCATGTCTGTATCTGTTACAATAAATGTTTTTATTCTTTTTTTTCCATCTTATTAATTAAAAATGCATGTTTAATTAATATGATAGAAAAAAAAGAATAATAACATTACATTACATGCTAATATTAGTAAATCAAAAAACAGTAATGTTATAAGAGTCCGAATTTGCATAGCTACTACACAGAGGGTCACACTTTTTGTATAAATTACAGTTTAGAGTAATAACATTAACTTAAATGTTAAATTTTATACTGTTCCTTCCAATTAAGAGACTATAATACCTACTTAAAAAAAATCCTCTCTTTAAATTAAATTCTAACAATGATAAAATAATCATTGGATTTTTACATTTTGCGATTCCCGGGCTCACTCAAGAGATTATTTAAATATCTTAGAATGCAGATCAAATTATTCTTAAAATCAAAATGAAGTCTTCTTTCAGTAAAATGTTCTATCTAAAATATTCAAGGTACTTTCCCTCCTATAATTAATTTTTCAGTTCGGATCAGTAGTTTCTGAGTTTACTGCGTTTAAATAAACAAACAAACAAATAAACTGTTCAGCTTTATAATCTAATATATAAAATTCTCGTGTCACAGTTTTCGTTGCCATACTCCTCCGAAACGGCTTGACCGATTTTGATGAAATTTTTTGTGCTTATCCGGTATCTATGAGAATCGGCCAACATCTATTTTTCATACCCCTAAGAGTTTGTTTGTTTGTTTGAACGCGATAATCTCAGGAACCACTGGGCCGCATTGAAAATATATTTTATTGTTGGATAGTCCATTTATAGAGGAAGGCTATAGGTTAAAACATCACGCTACGACTAATAGGAGCGGAGCAGCAATGAAAAATGTTGTAAAAAAAAGGAAGAAAAAAGAAAAAAGGGAAAATTTACGCAGACGAAGTTGCGCGGGTCAGCTAACATCTATATCAGCCAACATCTATTTTTCATACCCCTAAGAGTTTGTTTGTTTGTTTGAACGCGATAATCTCAGGAACTACCTACTGGGCCGCATTGAAAAAATATGTTATTGTTGGATAGCCCATTTATCGAGGAAGGCTATAGGTTATAACATCACGCTACGACTAATAGGAGCGGAGCAGCAATGAAAAATGTTGTAAAAAAAAAAGGGAAAATTTATGCAGACGAAGTTGCGCGGGTCAGCTAGTATTAGTATAGATAAAAACTTGATGTTTATGTGCACTTTAAAACTTTGACACATTTAGGTTCCTTTAAAAAAAAATAACGATAGATTTAAACAAATAAAATTAAAGTGTCTATTGGTAATTTCAAATAACAGGTTTCCAGTAGGTAAATGTACGTTATTGAATATTTTACACGCAATAAAGTCTACTAGTCTGTTTGTTCCAGCTAATCTCCGTCTGGACACATTTTGACAGGTCTTTCACTGTCAAATAACTTATGTTACTCGTAACTTAGGCTATCTTAAATATTGAAGTTAATGTAGTATGTTACATATTCTTTTGGGTCCACGTATGAATTAAAAAACAAAGAAAAAAAAAAGGAATACACAAAGATGGATGGTTTTCGACAGTAAAATTGTCAATATTGATAGGTTTTTCATTTATAAATTTAAATAAAAAATATTTGGCACGCTAATGACGTCATGCACGATATGAAAAGAATAGCGACGTTGGTTATTACCTATTTAGGTACTCGTATAATACGAGTGTTGAACGGTCTCCTTAGTATAGTTATTAAAGTGCTGGGCAAAAGAGAAATAAAATTATTTGAGAAAAATAAGATGTATTGTGTTAAAAATTAAATTTAATTAGCTTCACCGATTTTTTAATTTAACGTGTCTGTTTAAAGTCTAAAAAAAGAAAAAAGTATCAATAATAAACATTAAATTATTGGTAACAAAAAATAAAAAACAAACCTTATTTGGTGATGTGATATTAATGAGCAACAAGAGTTGTGAAAATGGCGGCAGTCATTATTTTGACTTTATTATACATATAAGAGCAAGGGAGACAGCCTGTTGTCTCTTGACTAAAATGAGACCACTAGCTGGCGGTCTATCCTAGCCTTATCTTATTATTGGCCTAGTTATTAGTGACCCCGACTCCTAAACCAGAAGTCGTGGGTTTGATCCCTACTTATGAGCACAATGGTTTATTCTGTCTGGGTGTAATGTATCTTTAATATATATCTATTTAGAATTATATAAGTATGTTTATCAGTTGTCTGGTTGCCATAGTAGGTACATGCTCTGGCTCTACCAGTTTGGGATCAGATCGCGTTGTGTAAGTTGTCTCAAAATATTATTTCTTCAAAATAGCTTGTTATTATTGACAGATTGTTTGGTTACTGTTATATTTTAACCTATGTCTATCATATTAGCCATTAAAAAAATAATAAAAAACCTATGCTTATTGCGCATGTGCCAAGATATGCATGCGTACTGAGGTTTTACCTCTCTTTTTATTCGTCAGACATTTCCACTTACACATTTTTTTTATGATATGTTTCCCTTACTCTAAGTATATATAAAGACTCTGTGGTGAAAATACATGAAATAAATGCAAAACCTATAAGCCGTTACGAGTTTTTGTATTGTTAAATTTTAGAGTAAATACCTCGCACTGGCAAGAAACTGATTTGAATTGGCAGTCAACATCCCTATTGGAAAATTTACTATTGTTTGGCTTTTCCAATTGATTGCGAACTTGGCATTACATGTACATGTAGAATCCCCACGTATCACAAGAGTTGTTTTGCATCCTAAGTGAATAAAGAATTTTGAATTTTACGCAGGCGAAGTTGCGCGGGTCATCTAGTACCTACTCTATTAGTACGCCCGACTGGTTACCCCATACAAAATGACAGCAATTTCAAATGCCGAATGAATCACCGCCCTGTGTACTTTTTTTGACACTTATGACAAATGGGCGTTGTTGTTATTCTATGTCATTGACGTAGAGACCAGGACTGCGCCATAACCTCACAAAATTGCCCAGTCTCTAGAAAGAGAAAACGCTACTTTGTGGACAAATACCTGATAAGGCCGCACAACTTTTTCTCTCATTCACGCTTTGCAGTCAATATTTATTTTTTAATTGAAAGGGAGGGTGAAGGTCCAGGGGGTCAATTCACGTATTTAAAGCAGTGCAGTTGCAGTTAAGATTCGATTAAAATGCACATTTTTGTATTCTTGTAACTTTGGGATCGATCTCAAAAACGCTTGCGCACCGTACTAGAATGTCGTTATTGCGCTCTTGACGCAAGCGTATTTGGATATGGCGTATACGAAAATGGCCATTTTAATCGAAACTTAACTGGCACTGCAACTGTATAGCTTTAAATACGTGAATTAGCCTCCAGGTCAATGTCCTGTTACCTAAGCATAGATTCCAGTTAAAAAATTTGTCAAGTGACCGTCTAAATATCAAAATCATATGAAGTTTTGTTGTTGTCGGCGGTGGCTAATGTACAAGTACCTACTATAGTCAGTGATTTAATTATAATCATAATATTAATACACAACGCCATCTGATCCCAAACTAAGCAGTGCTTGTACTATGGAAACCAGAGAACTGATAAACATATTTATATATTTCTAAATACAAACATATTATAGACTAGCTGTCCCGCGCAACTTCGTCTGCGTAAATTTTCCCCTTTTTTTCTTTATAATCCTATGTTACCTACTTCTAATACCTCCAAGAATATGACATGTGTACAAAGTTTTATGATGATCGGTTAAGTAGTTTTCGCGTGAAAGCGTAACAAATAAACTTACATTCACATTTATATATTAATAGGGATAAATAACACCCAGGTACAGAATAAACCATCGTGCTCATCACACAAAGTTTTATTCTGGGTGGGGATTGAACCCACGACCTCCGGCTTAGCATACAGGGTCACTAACCAGTAGATCAACAGGCCAGTCGAAATTAATATGCTCATTTCTCACTGCGTTGAGCGGTTAATGGCAAATTTTACACTAAATATTTAAAACTAGCTGACCTGCGCAAATTCGTCTGCGTAATTTTTTTCCGTTTTTGCAACTATTTTCATTACTGCTCCGCTCCTATTGGTCGTAGCATGATGTTATATAGCCTATAGCCTTCCTAGATATATAGGATATCCAACAGTAAAATATTTTTTTTAATTCGGACCAGTAGTTCCTGAGATAATCGCGTTCAAACAAACAAACTCTTCAGCTTTATAAGCTTAGTAAGTGTAGATTAAGTGTACCGAGTATCAGTTAAAACTTAAAGTTATTAATAACAATGAAATATTTTTATGCAAGTTATTTAACGACGTCGTAGCTCCCAGACTAGTGCTACGATAATTTCGTAGCACTTTTAGGGATCACACGATTGTTAGAAAATATATTAAGGAGTTTGTTTATTTTACAAACGAATGTTTTAATGACTCTAAGTGCGGCAGTTAGACTGATTATGTTTATAATTACGTTTACCTTGTAATAGGAAGGTGTGGTCAATTTTCAGTAGTGGACAGTATGGGGCATAGGTAGATAGTAGGTAGTATTGCCATATGTGTACTAGCTTATGTCCGCGGCTTCACCCGCATGGATGCCAGATTGTTACCAAAATATTTTAACGGCCAAGTTTCATACTAACTTTGCACCTCCGTTTAGGAGGTACCCCATAGGGGGTGAATTTTCAAAAATTTTCTTAGTGCTTTCCTACGTTATAAAAAGAACCCGCGCAAAATTTCAAGTTTCTAACCCTTATACCTAGTTATGGCCCTGCGTTGATATGTCAGTCAGGCTTCTCCTTTTATACCTATATAGAGACTTCTAAGTAGTTACACTGATGGTATATACACATAGGCCACAAAAAGAAGTGTATTTTTCAGGGTTCACGTACGTAGATATGTTTGTAAGTTTCTATAATGTTAAAACACTCCGGGAAAGATGTTTTTTTTTTATAAATGACGAGTAAGTCAATTGGATGCCATCTAACGTGATTCAAGTCACACTTGATTTTTATTGATCGAGTCAATATGTACAATACCTAAGGCATGTGGCCTTACGTATTTTGATACTCATATATTATTATATACTAACGACCGTTTCGATCCGTTACCAACCGATTTGGATACTACATGTAAGTATTTCATATTTGACATAAGCTTGTAGTGATAATTCTTACCTCGTATATGTATATATGTCCTTGTAGTGTTATTTCGTTCGCATTTCTGTATATATTAGTTATATATTTCGCCATTAATTTATTATATCTCTTCTTATGTAAACAATTATTTTTCATACATCAAATCTGTCATGTCGACAGATATTTTCTATGGTTGCTATGACAACAAGATAAGCATAGAGTTCTTTATAAAGTATGGTCTACATTGTGAAACTGGCTGTGCGTAAATCCTAAATTAAAAATAAGTTAAGCTTTAAAATTTTAAATTGCTTCTAGAGAGTTTTCTTTATGAATGCAAAACCGAAGAAGAGTCAGTGAATAACCAGCTCTCTAAAAGAGAAGCAGTGAATAACCAGCTCTCTAAAAGAGAAGCGGGGAAGAACCAGCTCTCTAAAAGAGAAGGAGTGAAGAACGAGCTCTCTAAAAGAGAAGGAGTGGGAAATTAAGAGAAAGAGACCATTCCTACCGGCGCCGCCTTTCTACCTACCGGCGCCGCCTTTCTACCTACCGGCGTCGCCTCTCTACCTACCGGGCCGCCTCTCTACCTACCGGGCCGCCTCTCTTATATACCGGGCCGCACCTCTACGACGCGTCGCACCTCTACCTGCCGACGTCGCGCCACTACTACCTACCAGCGCCGTGCCTCTGCCTACCGGCGCCGTGCCTCTACCTACCGGCGCCGCGCCTCTACCTACCGGCGGCGCGCCTCTACCTACGAGTGCCGCATCTTGACCTACCAGCGCCACATCTCCGCCTGGACGCCGTACCTCTACCTACCAGCACTGCATCTCCGCCAGCATCGGTTCTAAATTTACCTTTAATTTTAAGTAGTTTTTAAGCTCTTGTAAATATATGTAGTCCTATCTAAAACCTACCCTTTCATTACACTACAGTTTGGCGCCCATCAAGCATACCACCCACGACTTTCTCAAAATTCTAAAATAAATACTTGCACAAGTAACCACCGCTTTTAGCGTAATTTGGCTGCAAATTTGGAAGACCATCCTTCACCTCACCGCTTCTCATTGTAGTTTCTCATCGTAGTCTCATGCTCTATCTATATATTTTTCTTTCCTTGGCTTTTAGTTTTAGTTTGTAGTTTTCTAGCTTTTAGTTTCTTTTACTAGGTCTGAACATTTTTCTCTTTTTGTCCTACTGTCGTGTCGGCCTACTATATTTTTCTTCCCTCTCGTTTTCTTTAGTTGACTATTGTTAATAATTGCTATTAAGGTTGGCGCAATTTGTTTAATTAATCATTCCTTATTATTTGGTTCCCCTCGGTTACCTTAACTTTAACTTACTTATTGATTTAAACGCAAATCAATATTACAAGATTTAATATGGAACGCGTAATTGATTTTAATCTATTAACAAACCAGAATTAGACTACGAAGTTGTGATCAGAAATGAAGATCCGGCTAATACGGTCCAAGGTCTTCGCAAGCAAATTCAGCGTCTAGCATTGCTCCTACCTTCTGAGGATATTATCGATTCCTCCCTTCCGATCGCTGAAGATGCAGACCAAATCAAATGCACCTTAGATTATGTGGAAACCAAAATAAGTTCTGGCAATACTAAACTTGGGAAAAAAATAAATTCTTTTTTAAATCACTTATTTTTCAGGCTGCAGCGTATTGACACGGACGTGTCCAATATTGATTCGTCTGTCTTAGAAAAATTAGGACAGTTAAAAGAAAATTTCTCATTGCTCGAAAAAAGGTTTGAGGCTTTCAAATCTACTGAACCGATAACAGGTGACAATGAATGGGCAGAATGTCTAGATAACCCTTCCCCACCTACTGTAGTCAATACTTCGGGAACAATTTGCCCTAAATCGTTAGGAGAGCTTCGAAAATTTGCATTTAGTGGTAAATCGTGTCCAAAAGCATTTCTATTAAAATTACATGAATTTACAACCTCACGCGGAATTCCAAGACAAAATTTAGTAAACCATGCTTCGGAATTCCTTACCGATAACGCTCTGCATTGGTTCCGTTTCAAAAAAAACAGAAACCCTTCTTTAACATGGGAGGAAACATGCACCTGCCTAATAAAGGATTTCTCAGACTATGATAGTGATTTTAAACTACTAACATTTATTAGGAACCGTACTCAAGGGGAGAAGGAAAGCATTATCGTTTATGTATCGTTAATGTTTGAAATGTTTACACGTTTAACCAACAAAATAACTGAGGACGAACAGTTAGAAATTCTTCTTCGAAATATTCGTCCATGTTACTCTGTTTTTGTAGCGTTAAAGAAAGTGGACTCTATCGATTCTTTAGTTATGACTTGTCAAAAATACGAGGAATTTATAGATAAAGATCGCAACTTTAAAGAACCTCAAAACGATGATAACCCTCTTACTGCAGAGTTTAATTATAAGCCACCGGCTAGTGCAAGAGCACCCACTAACAAGTCTTATCCGTCTCATTCCCAATGTAAAAATGCTAACTCTTTTAATTCTTCTTACAGGGGTAACTCTCAAGCAGGTTTCACACAAAGGAACCTTCCTCCGAGGGTGTTTTCAAACAAATATCCATCTTTTGATGCGTCGCCCTCTAAGACTGTTAACGTCACTTCTCACGTCAGTCCCTCTCAGTTTAGAACGAATTTATTTTGCCCTCGATGCCGCACTAATGGTCATACCTTGAGAGGTTGTTCCCAGCCTAGATTTCTTATTTGTTTCCGCTGCGGACTTAAAGATGTAAAATCCACACACTGCCCAAATTGCAATACTCCCTCGCAAACTACTTCGTCTCATCCTACTTCAAAAAACTAATAAATGACTTGAACAATAATACTAAATTTCACTACAATGATTGGCAAAATTGGCTAGAAACAATTAAAAATTTCTTTACCTGTTATAGAACTTCTTCGGTTCTTTTTGACAAGGAAAAAGATTCTTTACGTCCCTATCTAAGAGTACAGATTAATGGTAAAACATTTTCTGGCCTGTTAGATAGCGGAAGCTCGGTTACTATTCTAGGCAATAACTCACATCTTGAGATTTTAAAACTCGGTTTCCCATTGTTCAAGTCTAATCCTATTACTGTCTCTACTGCTAATAAACATAAAGTTAAATCTGTCGGATATTTCGACCTTCCTTTGACTCTGAATAATCAAACTCATATTATCAGAGCCCACGTTTTTAAAGAAATGTTCCCATCTCTTATTCTCGGTATAGACTTTTGGAAAAAGTTTGGTCTAGTATCGAAGATTTTTTCTGATACCTCAAAACTTAACTTTTGCTCGTCTATTGATAGTGATACCGATAAGGTTTCAGCTTACAAAAATCTCTCGGATTCTCAGAAAACAATTGCTGATAGTGTAATCCAACGATTTAAAGAGATTTCGTTCGAGTTCAGGGGTGAACTTGGTCGCACTGATTTAATTTGTCACAAAATAGACACGGGGGATACTCTCCCTATTAGACAAAAGTGCTATAGACTTTCGCCTGAGAAACAAAAGGCACTTATCAATGAGGTTGATAACATGATTAAATGGAAAGTTATTGAAAAATGTGAAAGTCCTTGGCTCTCACCCGTACTTATAACGCCTAAGAAAAATGGTGAATGGCGTTTTTGCATTGATAGCAGGAAACTGAACTCAGTTACTCGCCGTGACGCATACAGCCTTCCTCTGGTTAATGAGATCCTTGATAACCTTAGAAATGCGAAATATCTCTCCAGTATTGATATTGCAAAGGCATTCTGGGAATTACCTCTGAATCCCGCCGATAAAGACAAGACCGCGTTCTATGTTCCAGGTAGAGGCATGTACAGATTCGTAGTAATGCCATTTGGTCTCACTAACGCGCCTGCTACACAACAACGTCTTATGGATAGGCTGTTTACTCCTGACTTTGAAAATAAAGTGTTCTGCTATTTGGACGATATAATCTGTATTTCAGAAACGTTTGAGGAACATATTTCACTATTACTCAAAATTTTTGAGAAAATATCTTTCGCGAAACTAACAATTAATTTTGAAAAAAGTCAGTTTTTCAGAAACGAGTTAAAATATCTTGGCTACATCGTTGACGCTCATGGTCTACGTACTGATCCGGCTAAAATCGATGCTATTTTACAATACCCCACTCCAACTTCCCGTAAGGAGGTAAGGAAGTTTCTCGGTACTTGCACTTGGTTTAGAAGATTTATCCCTAACTTTAGTTCTATTGTAGCCCCTATCAGTCAATTGACCTCTTCTAGTAAAAATGCTCCAAAATTTGCTTGGAATTCAGAAGCAGAGGCCGCATTTCTGAAACTAAAGGAATCGTTAGTGTCTACCCCTGTTCTTGCTTGCCCTAATTTTGACCTTCCTTTTGCAGTTCATTGTGATGCGTCTAATTTTGGTATAGGAGCTATGCTTACTCAAATTCAGAATGATAACGAAGTCGTCATAGCTTATATGAGTAAATCCCTTAATAAACATGAAAGAAATTACTCTACAACTGAACGCGAAACATTTAATTTTGTTCTCAAACATAAAAAAGGTAAAGAAAATCTTGTTCCAGATTTACTCTCACGGGATAGGTCGTTCGACGTCGACCCAGCCATAGATACTATCAAGGCATGCCCAGTGTTGGCGAGTAATGACTCTTTCCAACAAGCACAGGAGTCGTATGAAAAATTGATTCTTGGAGTGCGGAATAAACCTGATCTTTATCCTAACTATACTCTTAAGGATGATAAAGCTTACCGTTGTATTCATTCTCCTTACGCTATAAACGATGATTTTATATGGAAAGAAATTCCTCCTCCCTCTGCAAGGGAGTCCTTGATTAAGGAGGCACACGGTTCCCTAAACGAACCGCATCTTGGCATTTTCAAGACATATAAAAAATTATGCTTACTTTACTATTGGACTGGCATGTTTAAAGATATAGCTAAATTTATTACTAACTGTGAAAAATGTTTATCTTACAAGCATTCTAACCATTCTCCCTACGGTCCTATGGGCAAATCTAAGGTCTGTTCAAGACCTTTTCAGGCCATATCCTTGGATTTAATGGGTCCCTTTCCAATGACAAGACGTCGTAATCAATATATTTTAGTTATAAATTGTACATTTACTAAATATACCTTCATTTTTCCTTTGAAGCGTGCCACGGCAGTTGACATCATTGATAAACTCGAGAACCAGGTGTTCCTTATTCATGGAGTCCCACAGACTATACTTACGGATAATGGGGTTCAATTTCAATCTCATGAGTTTCGTAATTTACTTAACAAATATAAAATTCCCTACCAGTCTTACACGCCCTATTATTGTCCTCAGGTTAACCCCACCGAAAGATATAATCAAACTATCATTACGGCTTTGGCTTCTTTAGTGGGAGACGATCATAGATCTTGGGACTTACATCTTTCGAAAACTCAATTTGCTATGAATAATGCAGTGAATGTAGTTACTGGTTTTTCACCAGCATTCTTAGTGTTTGGTCATGAGTTAATAACTTGTGGTTCCCTGTATGCACAAAATGTCAGTACTGATGAACTGATATTTTTACCTCGTGATATTTATGCAAATAATTTAGGCCTTTTGTCTACAGTTCACGACAAGGTCCAGACTGCTCTTTACGTTTCTCACCAAAAAAATGCCTTACGTTATAATTTGCGGCATCCTTTTAGAGAATACAATGTGGGTGAGACAGTTTGGCGTAAGAACTATGTGCAAAGTAACGCCGGTACATATTTTAGTGCAAAATTGGCTCCGAAATTTGTTAAGGCAAAAATTATCCAAAAGCTCTCGCCGCTTGTTTTTATTTTGAAAGATCATACCACCGGGTATACGGGTAAATGGCATGTGAAAGATTTTAAGTTGTAATAAATAACAATTTTTTCTTTTACCGAGTAAATTATTATGCTAATTTTTCTCTTCCCTTTTCTTTTTACTTCCTTTTCTTACTTTATTAATTTTTTATTTTTATCTTCTTTTATTTCCCTTCCTCATTTTCTCTCTACTTGTCTTTGTCTTCACGAGCAGGTTATGACTCGTAAAACAAGCCCTCATTCTCTCTATTTTTACTTCTTTGACTTGTACACTTGGCGGACTTTTAGGGCTCTAAACCCACTGTCTCTAGCCTTGTTGTGGGGTCTCTTTGCTCTAAAGCAACTTGTCTTTTCTTCACGAGCGGGTTATGACTCGTTAAAGAAGCCTACATTATCTCTATTACTATTCCTTTGACTTGTACACTTGGCGGACTTTAATGTCTCTAGCCTTGTTGTCGGGTCTCCTTGCTCATAAGCAACTTGACTTGTGCCTAACTTGGAACGGCGCAATACTTCTTCTTCTTCTTCTGCTACTACTGAGCTTCTTGTGCTCAAAAGGTACTAAATGTACTTCGTAATTTTGGAGACTCTTGAGCTCCGTTTCATCTTTTGCATTTCTATTGCATCTTTGTGACATTTCCCTGGAGTACGCGTCATTGAATGTGAACGCTACCCCGCTTTCGTTTGGTGATGGATGCTAGGTTATTTATGTTTGTATGAGTATGTTTGCTGTGGGATTTTTGTCTCTCCAACTTCAAAGACAAGGAAATTTTCGTAAGTCGAAAATTTTCCGGGTTTTTGGGGTAATGTAGTGATAATTCTTACCTCGTATATGTATATATGTCCTTGTAGTGTTATTTCGTTCGCATTTCTGTATATATTAGTTATATATTTCGCCATTAATTTATTATATCTCTTCTTATGTAAACAATTATTTTTCATACATCAAATCTGTCATGTCGACAGATATTTTCTATGGTTGCTATGACAACAAGATAAGCATAGAGTTCTTTATAAAGTATGGTCTACATTGTGAAACTGGCTGTGCGTAAATCCTAAATTAAAAATAAGTTAAGCTTTAAAATTTTAAATTGCTTCTAGAGAGTTTTCTTTATGAATGCAAAACCGAAGAAGAGTCAGTGAATAACCAGCTCTCTAAAAGAGAAGCAGTGAATAACCAGCTCTCTAAAAGAGAAGCAGTGAATAACCAGCTCTCTAAAAGAGAAGCGGGGAAGAACCAGCTCTCTAAAAGAGAAGGAGTGAAGAACGAGCTCTCTAAAAGAGAAGGAGTGGGAAATTAAGAGAAAGAGACCATTCCTACCGGCGCCGCCTTTCTACCTACCGGCGCCGCCTTTCTACCTACCGGCGTCGCCTCTCTACCTACCGGGCCGCCTCTCTACCTACCGGGCCGCCTCTCTTATATACCGGGCCGCACCTCTACGACGCGTCGCACCTCTACCTGCCGACGTCGCGCCACTACTACCTACCAGCGCCGTGCCTCTGCCTACCGGCGCCGTGCCTCTACCTACCGGCGCCGCGCCTCTACCTACCGGCGGCGCGCCTCTACCTACGAGTGCCGCATCTTGACCTACCAGCGCCACATCTCCGCCTGGACGCCGTACCTCTACCTACCAGCACTGCATCTCCGCCAGCATCGGTTCTAAATTTACCTTTAATTTTAAGTAGTTTTTAAGCTCTTGTAAATATATGTAGTCCTATCTAAAACCTACCCTTTCATTACACTACAAGCTCCATAACAAATACTAGCTGACCCGCGCAACTTCGTCTGCGTAAATTTACCCCGATTTTGCAACATTTTTCATTACTGCTCCGCTCCTATTGGTATCGTGATGTAATTTTTCAATTCGGATCAGCGGTTTCTGAGATTATCGCGTTCAAACAAACAAACTCTACAGCTTTATAATATTAGTATAAATGTGGAAATTCTATCTGTAGTAGCCAAATCCATCGATAGATAGAATAGGTAGGTACTGAAAACGGCCATAAGATGATTTAAAATATAGGTATTATTAGTATAGGTATTAGGTACACTCTGATTTTTTTCACACGTTCCGGTTTCAATCCGGGGTTCCGGGTGGGGTACCCGGTCGCCGGTTACCCATCGGCGAATGTACCTATAGCGACCGGAACGGATGGACACCGGAACGTGTGAAAGCTACCCTGCTACCGTACATCGCCATACACTTTGCGCCGGGTACCCGGTCGCCAGCTACCCGGCGGCGGCGGAAATAAAATACAATAGGAGTGATTACAATACCTTGAAATATTTGAATAGTAATAATAATAATAAAAAACTCTCCGTATGTACTTATATTATTTATGTCTTGTGCCTTGAAGTTGACCCTTTCTTAGTCAGTTACCTACTTGTATACCTAGGTACCTACATGTTGAAAATGTTATTTATGTAATTGTATCAAAATTCATTTATGTAATCATTACTAGACATGTTTTTAATTTAAAATCCATTAAGTCGGTGATCCCGAATGATTACCAGGTTAAGCAAATTCGTTACTATCAGATATTTAGATGGAATACCGTACGGTGTCGTCACGATAACATGGATATTAGCCGAAGTGAATGAACATATACGCCTACAAAATACGGAGAATTATTACTATAAAATATCTTAATAACTTCAACCTATTGTTGTGGAAGTTTGGTCTCAAAGCTGTAGGTAGGTACTTAACCAGAATTTATATTGATTGTATTGATTGATTAGGCCTAAACACAGTCATAGGATTTACACATCCAATATTGTTATTTGTTGGTTGTGTTACGTTCTACCCCAATATTCTGTAGTTCCCATGCACAATTTTGTTTTTTTTTCTTGCGGTCTCGACACTTGGTCACCAGATGGTCAGTTGTTTAACTGATAAAGCATTGAAGGAACGGACACTGGTTTAACATTTCCAAGATTTATGTTAACAAAACAAATAAGTATTAGTCTCGAACGTGTTTTGTAATGAACACAACATACAACGTTTATTTAACAGTTGAATTTTTGCACACACATTCCATTTGAATTTTTAAAGTAGGATTTCCGGTGACGCCGCTCATAACATCCATAAACAAATCTTAAACGTATCTAACCTAGATAACGCCACAAACTCTTTGGGTGATATGTATGTCCATAACGAATCAAAACAAGCATGTAGCTTCCGTGAAGCATCACACATGAGGTGTTTAGGGTCGGCAGCGGCGCGGTGCGGGCGGCGACGCTCTCGGCCAGCGGCGGCGCACGAACACCCTGCCGCCGTCACCACTTATTGTAACATCTAGTATTCTAACACATGTTAAATTTCGACATACCTATAGGTGTGAACGGAGCGGGAGGCGGCAGGGTCGGACGCCGATCTGTAAACAGTGGTTATCGACGCGCCGCCACTTGCCTCCACGGCATCTCCGGCTACTGGGCTATATTTATCCGCTCTGGAACTGACGCGTGCGGCTAAATCCGTTCGGCGCCGAGCGATGCCGGCCTCCTGCAACCACAACCACGTCACGAAGTGTCTCGATGCACACCGGCGGCGCTCCCCCGACGACCGTACCGGAGCGTACAACTGACTCGCACAGCGGAATTCGCGAACGCTAACTACAAAAGGGAAACAGAGTCGCAGGGCGCAAGCAAACATATTTTATATTATGAATCTCACCTGAAGGCAGTGTTTCAGTAGGACTTATGAGCTGGAGCCGGTGCGGCAGCTACGCACGCTTGGTGATGATAGTAGGAGGGAGCAGGTGTACGATAGTGATGGTGCGGCGGGGGCGACGCGCGGTATGCGTCCGGCACTGGTGATCCTCCTCGGAAACCAGCCAGCTGACAACTCGGTGGTTCGAACAAGTCGCGGAAAGCCGGCGGTAGCTGCTCAGCCGGCGGTTCCGGCGCAGCGTACCACCCTGATGTTGCCGCGCGGAACTCCTCAGCAGCCAGTGAGTACGGTTGGGGCGAACAATACACAGCAGAAGCTGGTAGCCGAGGTTCACTAAAGTCATCGAGAGTGTCGACCGGTTTATCATATCTCGCACAATCTGCGCCCGGTTCCCTTTTCGGTCGACACTCAAATATGCGCGGTTTCACGTCAGGTTTTACGTCCCGTTGTTGTCCCAGCGCGTCGGCAGCACTCAGCGCCTCCTGTGCCGCGAGTGCCTCCTGCGCCTGCTGGAGTTGCTGCTGCCGCTTCAACGCCTCCTCTTTTTCTCTTAACGCATCTTTCTTTTTGAAACGACGCCGCCGTCGCAAGTATGAACCGTTATCAAACATATTATAAGAATCGGGGTCAAGCGTCCAGTAACTGCCTTTGCCAGGTTTTTTATCGTCTCTCGCCACTTTCACGAAGCACTCGTTAAGGCTTAAATTATGCCTGATAGAATTTTGCCACCCCTGTTTGTTTTCCCTGTAGTAAGGAAAGCGCTCCATTATGAATTGGTAAATACCATTTAATGTAATGCGTCGTTCCGGTGCATTTTGTATAGCCATAGCTATTAGTGCTATGTATGAGTATGGAGGTTTAACCATGTCTTTAGGCGCACCAACATGCTGTTGATGGGGGTGGAGGTACGGGGCTCCATAGCCGTAGCGGTACTGTTCGTAGGCATAGGGTGTGACACTGGCAGAGTAGCCGCCGGCGGCTCCACCGCGGTACGCATAAGGACTCTGTTCACCGAACAACGCGTGCATCTTGATCGTCTACGTTCACTGTCGCAACATGCTCGACCCGAAATTGCGGAACCTCCGACGCGTTGCTCTCACGGCAACAAAACGACGACTGACCGATTTTGTTTAGATTCACAACAAGGCCGGTTTACATAGCGGAGGCTAAGCGAGAGACGAATGAGCGGTAGAGTGGGCGCCGCCGGCATCCGTAGTGCGGCGCAACGGAGCTCCGCCCTCGGTACACCGTCCTGCTCGCACTTCAAGCGGGTGCTATGTGCATCTTTGTTCCGAACCACGAGTGGGGCGCCGTACGCCCAGGCCGCAGCTTGGGCGGCACCGATTCATTATAACCGTACTGCCCCTTTGCAGACACTCCTCACCCTAGTTCTATACCCTGACCCATTGTTCACACATCTGTCGACTTTCCTGGCACATATCCGCCTTGTTTGACTGGTCATTCCGAACCATTTAGTAAAATATTTAAAAAAATAATCCAACTCGGGTTATCGACTTCTGGCTTTGTAGGCATTTAAGTTAAATTTGGCTGGGAGAGTTAATGTCATGTAAACTTTAAAAGAATGTACCTATAAAAAATAAATTAAAAATTAAAATGGGTGTTTTAATTTTAATCAAAATGTCCTACATAATATACCTCTTTTCATGCAGACGGAGGCATTAATGGACCTCGATGAACTTAATAGGTATTTATAGTGATTGGTTATAATTATCTATTAGATAAATACCTTGTTTGTTTCCATTTTCTTTGTGCAGGCGAGCGAGTATTTTGATTTTTTAATTTATTTTTGTTAAAAATATTTTAATGATTTATAACAGCCATTGCCAAGTACCTTTATTGAATATAGAAAAAAAAATGGTTGCTAACTACCTTTTTTAGTATTACCGCAATTAATCATGATATACCTACCTACCTTTAACGACGATGCTTTGATTTAATATCTACCTATCTATATAGCAATATTCAAAACTACGTTTTTTTACATGTTTTTATTTTGACACCTCACAGCCGCTATATTTTTTTTTCAAACGTCATTTAACTAAGAATACTTGAGCAATCAAGACAAATCTAACGACGTAGGTAGGTACCTACCTATTAATTGTACAAATCCGTCTAGTGGTTTGAAAGATATGAGGTAATAAAGAATATTACACAAGACTCTAGGCGGTGGATTAAGCTTTCTGACAATGAAAACCGAAATTGTAAAATTAGTCGTCATTCAGATACCTACTTGAGCTTGTAGGGTGTAGGTAGGTAGTTCTAAATGTAGTAACTTATTAGTCAATAAGATCGTAATCCTACAATGGTTATGTCGAATCGCTTTAACTAGGGGGGCTAAGCAATAAGGCGGGGCAAAGCCATTAGGACTTATGCCATTTTCGTTATAAAACAAACATGGGACTTTCACGAAAACTTGCAGTTTTGTCTTGTAACTTGTATATTCAATAGGTC
Organism: Herminia tarsipennalis; assembly: GCA_945859575.2. Lineage (NCBI taxonomy): Eukaryota > Metazoa > Arthropoda > Insecta > Lepidoptera > Erebidae > Herminia > Herminia tarsipennalis. Next base: position 25,022,551 of record OX243831.2, on the reverse strand, counting down.
ATTACATACCCTATGTTACATTCCACCGATTCTAGGGGTTAGGTAAGCTTAAAAAGAAGCAGAAAAATACTCCCCCCCCCCCGTGTCATAAGCATCCAGCACTGCCATTTACCTCTCGTACCGCCCCCCCCCCAGAATCAAATCAAATCCTGGATCCGCCCATGCTAGGTCCGGTGCTGGAGCTAAAGAGAACTTTTAAAGTTATATAAAAGACCAGCTATTTTATCAGTGGCTGACGTGGTCTGCCAAAGTCGAATGTCGTAGGTGTTATCCAAGTCGTTGATCTAGGGTACCGGAATTATCACCTTATTCTGTTTCTTTTTGTACTTATGACAGTTTTTTCGTAGGTATGTTTCATTTTTATTTTTATTTTTATGCATAGGTATTTCATAAAACCACCATAGTTACTAAATAAATTTGTTAATAAGTGTGGCTAGTCCGGGAGAGTACTGGGTGGGGAGATAATAGCCACTGCTCATAGAATCTTAGTGTCACAGTATTGTCGCGTTGCTGTACTTCTTAGGTGTCACACGCTATCCCTGTCCCTCTCCTGCGACGCCATTGCATTCGGCAGTTAGGCGAAGTGATAACGTGTTTTGCGTCCTTTTTAGTTTGTTTTTAATTTTAGGCAATTCATTGCTGTTGTTTTGTAGCCATAGATTCAAACAAGTTAACCTATAAAAACGGCAAGTGTATTTATCCTAGTAAGACCTACAGTAGATTTTATGGACGTAGCGTTAATTTTTATAAAAATTAAACAACAAACAGATTCGCGTAGGGTTGGGAGACATTAGCCACTGGTGGGTACTGGGTACACACTATAGCGTTTTTTCATAATTATTAGGTAGATACATTTGCATCTTCCCTATTTGCACTTAGAGTAACTTCTTTATATTTTCAGATAAATTAACAACTAAAATGCAATTGAAGTACCTACAAAAATAATGATTCAACAAAAAATAGGAGTAATTTAAGTTTTCCTATCGTATGTTTTGATTTTGATTTAGTATTTCATCTACGTATTTTCAAACCCAAAGGGACTGACTAAAAGGGTATTTCTTTTCTCCACTAATGTGACGTAATATAAAAAAACAGCCTTTATAAAGTGCTTGCATATTTTGGTCTATTAAGTCACCCAGGCCGGAGAAATTAGCCAAACTCATTTTTGGGAGATCGTAATATATCGTAATTCAGATTAAGATACAATTAAATGAAATTAGCTATTTGCTAGTATAAAAAGGAATATGATTATTCTGGCTTAGGGCGGGTATACTCTCCCGGACTTCCCCTAACGTTTACTTATTAACTAATTTATTTAGGTTAGATTTTAAACTAATAATAGTTTAGCTTATTCGTCAATTTATAATGATGTTTATCACACCAGACTCGAGTCAACAGTTTGGGTACTTAATTAAGATCTTTTTTCCGTGTCCACGGCAAGCCCGTGCGAACTGTCAAAATCTTGTCTTGAAATGGTAAATGGCGAGTTCCACTTAGAAATGCATCAACACGCATGCGCAACGTACTTACGTATATTTGAGCGCACCGCGAATACCCATTGATGCACTTATGAGCACACCTCTCCAGTATTATTATGACAGGATTTTGATGGGCTTGCCATGGACACGGAATAAAGAACATGAATAAGGACCCAGGATAAAATTCAGAATAGCATAGACAGAATATCTAAGTTACTACTTATTATCCTAGAAAATTGTGGGTTCCCGTGGGATAGGATTATTTACTGATGTGTGTGATGTGATCTAGTTATAAGCTGTCTTGGTTTATAATTCTTCATAAAACAAACAAATTTCCAAAATAATTTTAGTTGAAAGTATTTTTGAAGCGTACCTTTGTAGTTTTTTTTTGGCCATAGGTACCGTTTAGAAGATAAAGGGGACACAACTTTTGCAGCTTTGGGAGCCAATATTTGAAAAACATTACTTAATCAAAAAAGTTTCTAAAAACCTTAAAATGATTTTAATAGACCTTTCGAATGATGTACCACACGTAGATTTTTGCTGAATTTTCGTTTCAGCTTTTGTTTTATGTAGGTGTACATAAGGAGAAAACTAGAACCCCTACAAAAATATTTTTTATTTGTTATTAACTATCGAACTAAGTAGCGGCTTAGGTATACAAGACACCTAGGTATACTCTAAATTTCATCCATTTACATTGTGTAGTTTTTGAGTAAAATGCCTGTGACATACGTGCAGATAGACAGAGGTTTTTGCCATTTTGGCTACCCTAGCAACCACAGTAAACGAAATATATGATCACTAAAATAACTACTCCATCAAAAAGGAGAGGTTATAAAAAGATGGATCATCATAGCCTCCGGCAACGTCTAGAATCATTATCTACAAGCTTTTCTGAGCTAAAAAAAAATACAGAATGCGGTCCTCACATTTTGCAAACTTCCAACTACCTGGCGCTCGCTCTATATAAGGTGTAAATTACTCAATAAAATTGCGTTTTCTTTCAAAAAGTATTTTATCTTTAAAAAGTATTTAGAACATACGTATTTTGTATCTAGTATTTCAGATACAATTCCAAAGGTATCTTATATCTGTTATCTCAAATACTTATTTTGATAGTATCTTGCATTTGTATTTCAGATACTCTGTAGGGATCCTGTACATCTCTGCATACGACTAACCGTTAAACCTATAAATTTTAATGAAATTTTCATACGAAAATGTTGTTACTTCTAATTTGATCAGATGTAACTCGTAAACTTAGCTGTGATAGTTTTCCTTTTGATGTCATTATATAAACTACTACCGTGATTTTTTTTACATACCTACCATCAACCTGCTGCTGCTGCTGGCAGGAGAGGAAACACTTGACTCTAACAAAAAATTTCATATAAAAGCTTATATTTCACAAGAGGATCCCTAAATGGAAAAATGGTCTTCTCAACCCTTTTTTAAAAGATCTATCTAATAATACCCCGCACGAAGGGGTAGGTGAAAAAAAATATCACATCCCCATACCTATAGGGGATGTAACCAACTTAAATTGGTTTTCCCTTTGTTGGAGTAAGTAATATGTGTATCCATGATAAATTACAGCCTTCTAGCACTAACAGTCTCTGATCTAAGCTGCGGACGGACGGACGGACATGGCGAAACTGTAAGGGTTCAGTTCTGCCATTTAGGCTACGAAACCCTAAAAATGTAATTGTTTGTTTATGATGTCTAAACTATTATTTTTTTATTCTCCAAGTTATTTGCAAAGCCCTTGTGATAAAAAAAAACAGTTTTTAATATTATTATCTGTTTGTTCTGGGTAATCCACCGAGAGTGACCGAGATGTAGCTAGCTGACATATTTATTTATTAACAATATCATATAAGGGTGAATCTTGAGAGACAAAATTTTTGACGTCCGGTGGTAAAACGTACCCGCAATATCGAAATAAAGATCTAAAGTATTTTTTTTACGTCTTAATACAATGGTATCTAACTGATGCACAATAGTTTTTCTATTTAATTTGCGTGTAATTATTGTAAAAAAAACATAAAGTCACGAAAATTGATAACCTTGGCGCGTCCTTTACATATTTTTTCATGAAAACAGTCCGAAATCACCAATTTTTAAATGTAAAATAAATCATTTATCAAGTATTTCAGCAACTAGACTAGTAGATGTTTAAAATAAAAATATACATTTTGTATTTTATCCCACAGTTTTACATTGAAATAGATTTAAAGTTTTGTCCCGAACTAAACAGTGATTCCATTGGCGTGCCATATAACTATAATATAGGCATAGATCGCTAAGGGAGCGGTCGAGAAACGTAGATATCCGTTCTCATGCGAGCTTCTGTCGCGCTTCAAAGGCCGTGGTGGAAGGTCGCGTCTCATTTTGCCCATGGACGAAATTACGAAGGTAAATATTTGATTACCCTGGTTTTGTTTCACTTGGTCTTTGATTCCCCTGACAGCATAAAAAAATAGCATAAGATTTTTTAGGATTTTACTATTATTACAAACAGAAAGGCATTAAGGATATCTCTTTACAAATCTTATTATTATTGAACAGAACTTTTGAATTTTTACATAATCGGTAAAAAACGTACTTTTATTGATTACCTTGGTGTTGATTCACTTGGCGTTTATGCCATGGTAATCAAAATTTTCTATATTTTGTTTGTAATAAAGTAAAATTACATTATTTCCTAATAAAACAATATTTCTGTATATACTGAGTGACAGGCCTGTTGGTCGATTGACAAGTGACTCTGCCTGCTAAGCCGTTTTGTTCTTCAAAAAAGAGATAAGACCCGGCTGAAGAACTACCGACCTATTTCTCTTTTAAGCCACATCTATAAACTGTTCTCAAGAGTCATCACGAACCGCCTTGCGCGAAGACTTCGAACCACCGGAACAGGCTGGATTTCGGAGCGGATATGGCACCATAGACCGCATCCACACAGTGCGGCAGATTATACAAAAGACCCAGGTGTATAATCAGCCCCTGTGTCTAGCATTTGTGGACTAGAAGGCCTTTGACTCGATTGAAATCTGGGTCTGTTCTGGAGTCTTTGCAGCGATGCCAAGTAGATTAGCGATATATCCAAGTGATGAGATAGTCTCTACAAAGCCGCCACCATATCCGTCCAAGAACAGAATCAGCAAACAAAACCTATACTATTGCATCGAGGAGTAAGGCAAGGGGACGTTATTTCCCCGAAATTATTCATAAATGCAATGGAGGATATGTTCAAGACGCTGCACTGGAAAGGGCGGGGCATCAACATCAATGGTGAATACATCTCTCACTTGCCATTTGCAGATGACATTGTCATCAAGGCGGAAACGCTGCAGGATCTGCAACGGTTGCTGAATAACCTGGCTGACTCCTCTGTACGCATCGGCCTACGGATGAACTTGGATAAAACCAAGGTCATGTTCAATGAACATGTACTACCGGAACCGACAGCGGTGCACGGCGCCGTTCTCGAAGTTGTTCAAAAATATGTGTATCTCGGGCATTCATTGCAGTTTGAAGTTGTTTCTACCTAAGAAACAACTTCGAGGACGAGGTGAACAGGAGAATTCGGTTGGGTTGGGCAGTTTTGGAAAAAAAAATGTGATTCTGATTATTAAATTTTTAGATCAGATATTGTGTCATCAAAGGAAACGTTCCTAATTTTAGTTGAAGTTTTAAATAATGTTTAAGAATAAAAGTTTTGTTTTCAATTATTATTACTTAATATGTATATTTTATGACTAAAGTGATTAATAATTAGGTTTATAAACTGTAATTAAAAAACTGATTATTAAAATAATAGTTTGTTTTATTACCGTGTTGTTTAATTTTGATTCCCTTGCCATCGTTTTTTGATTACCCTGGCCTAAAAAAAATGATTTTAAATATCTTTGTAATGCGTTGCTCAAAAATGGAGTACGAGTGGTTTGCCAACTAGCTGTACACATAATTACAAAAGTGAAACAAGTAAATGCTAATAACAAAAACATTTATTTATTATTTATTGTAAAGCCGAATGTATACTGGCTATCAGTAACCTGATCAAAATGTTTTATGGCTTATTTTATATTTGATAAGCGTAGGACACACTTTTTAAGATCTATTTTCTTTTCTAAAAAGTCTGTTAATATATATTTTATGCGTTTGTCTTTAAGGGCCGACTTCTTTGCACGGTTATTATTTTCTTGATAAGCACCGGCTCTATTTAATTGAAATATGCTATCAATTGCTTCGTCGCGGAGTACATTAATTAGCTCAATAAGCGTTGTTTTTTTTCTGTGACATTTATTATTAACTTTGAAATGCCAACCTTCTAAACTATTGATGGTTCGATGGCGCTCTTCATAGCAGCTTATAATACCTATATAATTTTCACGCATCCATTGTTTATTGAAATATTCGTTAAAGTTTTTAGTATCACTTGGTGCATCTTCGTAAATGAGAGGCCACGCTACAGATATATATTGCGCTGGTAAATGTGCTAGTGCAGCGCATCTTGCAATATGATTAGCAACTTCGGGAATCTCATGTATTTTTAAAACTCGAGCCTTTTTCCAAAGGGCTTGGCGAAAATGAAAAAAACAGCCTGTAACTAAAACATTTGGGAATACTTCACGGATGCCGTTGATTGCACCAACTTCGAAATCAGTTTTAAATGTCACAGGATTAAACATAGGCACCTTCTCTTTGATAAGTGTAAACAGTCTAACATATGTTCTTTGCGATTTGTTAGACAGGAGAGCAAAAAAAACTGGTAGAATATACGTCGACGCCTCTGTACTATTAAAATCCGCATGTATCGTATATAGCTGTACGAATGGATTTGGTACAGATTTAAATGTACCGTCACTAAAAAATACAGTCATATTTTCAAGTTCAGCTTCCATTTCCCTCAGCATGAAAACTAAAATCCTGTCTTCCTCTCCGCTATCGTCAATTAACAAAAAATCTTTCGTAAGAATTTCGGGAAGCTTAATATCTTTTAATACATCAAATTTTGTTTTAGTAACATCGAAGGCTTTATTTCTAGCCCGGCGAAGTGAATCCTTTTTTTCATAAAAAGTTGGCAAACATTCCACGTAATTATCCCCTTTCTTTTTTAAATGCAATGTCTCTTCATCAAAAATTGCCTTAAGACCAATTAACTCATTGGATACTCTTTGTCTAACTGTATCCATGATCTTCTCTACTTCGTTTTTCTTAAAATCTGGTATACAAGTATGGCCCAATTCACGACGTATATTTTTTTTGTCACTGCTTAAAGTTAGGCTCCCGGAACATGTGCGATTTGTACATCGCCATATTGTAGATTCATTCAAATTTCGTTTAGAAAAAAGATAACGATAACCAGCTCGTAACAGAACATCTCCGCCTCTTTTACTTTTAAAAAATGTCAAATCTGGGGCAGAGTCAGTAGACCCAGCAGCAGAATACATTATATTCTAATTATTATATTATAATTTAATAGGAAAATCTAGGAAAATATACAAGGACAATAATGAATGACAATAACAAGAATATGTTTTTATTTTTCTTTTTTCCTGTCAGTACTATAAATAGAGATTGATACCAAGGAGTATTTTATATCTTGTTTATACTAATCATAGTCTGCCATGGAAAACTAAAACTGCTCATTGGCATACGACTCGTACTCCTCTGAACTGTACCTACACAATGACAGTATCTAAATAGCGCAGTAGGCGAATGGCTCTAGTTGGTCAAAGGCGCAAGTTGGCGAATAGCGCCAGTTCGCAAAACGAGCTACTTGGCAAACCACTCGTACTCCCCAAAAATGACCCCTATTTGATATATGTGTTTATAGTTCGGCTTAGAATCATGAAAAACTATAATTTGTAAAAAAAATATATAAATAAAAATGCGCCACGGGAATCAACTAAATAATCCCAATCTCTAGATTTACCCATAACATTTCATCTGGTAAATCCAATTGAGAAGAAATGACTAAAAATATAAAAATATCTTTCATGTTCGTGTGACCAGCTGACGTATTATGCACCACTTGCAAATAAACTTATTGCAACTATAGTCGGCTGACTTTATTTCACTTCAAAATATTGGGTAAACTATAATTTGATAGATTTTCAAGCGTTTTACGTGCGTTAGAGGTTACCACTGCTGAACCCACCCACCGAATTGCAGCTGACGTTAGCTCCGTGAACGTCCGGGCATTTCATAAGTTATAGTACGAGTCAATATGACTGACGAAATTTGGACGTAACTCGGGGCGCGGAACACCTACTTAAAAATAACTTTAACTCTTCTGTGGTTCGGGGTATACCTACGTACAGTACCTACGTACAAAATAGAATGGTCGAATTTAATTGAAGTATTACTTATGAGTCATGGTCACGTTCTTCAAAATTCGTAGTGACACGTTGGGAAAAGCTTGCGTAGCGTAATAATAAAACCGGGCAAGTGCATGTCGGGCCACGCTCAATGTAGGGTTCTGTAGTCAACTCTTCCCCCACCCATCCGAATAGTACGGATAGTGAAGGCGGCTTATGAAGTGGGTTTTCTGTTGGTTTTGTTTCATACCTACAACGTTACACCTACTTAATAATAATTTTTAATGGACGACATTTTGTTACTTCTCATTTGATCAGCTGTTATTCATAAACTTGTAAAGCCTTCTTAGCTGTGCTAGTTTTCATTTTAATTTCACTATATACACTACTACCGTGATTTTTTTCACATACTCAACATCCACCATTTAGCTGCCAGGGGCACTTAACTCTAACAAAAAATTTGCATTTTAAATCTTAATATTTCACAAACGGATCCCTAAATCTAAAAGTAGTCTTCCCAACACCTAAACGTTTTTAAAAGACCTATCTAATGATACCCCGCACGATGGGGTAGGTAAAAAAATTACATCTAAAATTGCTAATTCAATTATTGTCTCATTAGATCAAGCAGGCAGTCTGAAAATAATACCGAGAGTACAGAAGACGGCCGCTCCTTTATTTATATACCTATAATAAAAGGATGAAGGAAAAAATTGATACACAAAAAACGGATTCTCTATGATGGCGGGTCCGATTTTTTCCTTCACACATTTAATATGAATAACTGAATAATGTTTCTTTTTTTATTTTGAGTCTTATCTCAACATATTTGTTTTCGCCCACCACCTCCGACTCCGATTCCTACTCCAACATACATATCAACCCATATGATGGCCCACTGCTGGGCACGGGTCTCCCCAGTAGAACCTACTGGTATGTAGATCCTGAGGGTAATTGCCATAATCGCCACGCTTGGCGAGCGGGTTGGCGATCGCAGTAAGGCTTTAAGTACGCAGAGGACGCTGCTGCCCGTCCTCCGGGGTGAAATCCCTGAGTCGCCTTGACGACACCCACGGGAAGAGATGGGGTGGTGCTATTCTTAAGCCGGCACCACACGGCTGACTCCAACATACCAAATTCAAAAAACTCCAACTTCGGTTCCGATAAATCACCTCCGTAACATCCCTAATGCAAACTCTAGCTTGTGTCGCGGGCATTAGGTAGGCGTGTAAATTAAAAGGCAAAGATAGATAGTAGGCTATGAAAAAATGAAGAAAGAAATAACAACCTAACGTAAGCAAAAAAAAAGAAAACAAATATTATGGGTAATAAAAACTGCGACAAGTGTGTAACAAAAAGAAATGATATCCCATCAAAAACATTTTCGCCAAGACGAGTAGGTTCATTAGCTACCACTCAAAGTTATCAGATCGTATGGCAAGCAAAACTCTTAACTCTACACGCCCTAACTTAATACTCTTTAATTCTCATCATGACGTATTAGCGTTCTGCCTGAATCCTAGTCTTAAGTTCTCTACAAACTTTACACCGTAGTCAAAATCTGTGGCTTGGCTGTTCTGTTTCTCAAGGCCCTATTTGCATAAAATTATTAGTCGAGTATTACGTTAGGGCGTGTAGAGTTAGGAGTTTGGCTTTCCATAAGATCTGAACTTTTTTAGAGTGATAGTAAATTAACGTATTCGTCTTGGCGTCAATTTAAATGAAAATGTTTTTGGTGGGATTCTCTTGCGCATATATATTGCGCATTGAGAAATAATTCCTAATTTAAGATCACTATTGTTAATTGTGAACAAAAATAAATAATTTAATTGATACCTTAAGTGCCTTTTCTAAATAAGAACTACCTTCAGCTATGTCAACCATTTCAAAACCATGGGTTTCTTAGCGGAGTTGCGTTTCACTGGTGCTGGAAATATGGGTGACAATACTCTCATTATTTAAACATTCAACTATGCAAGGTGTGGTGACCTCGTCACCCTTCTATTAGTCAAAGTGGCACCCATCCATGGGGATTCTACAACATGCAAATAAGAAACACAGGTAGATTGTAAGTTATCCATTCTACTGTTTGATATGTTGATGGATGATTGAGAGTGAAGTGCTGAAGCTATATTTACTTGTAAATCTAAATGGAACGAGTTTCTAAGTATAAACCAAAACCAATATAATTTTCTCCGTAGACGCGACGTCCGGCTCGCTACCTACAAACTCAGGTATCGATCGAAGAACTAAAATGATGTCAGTTCAACTGATAATGAACTACAAAAAAGGCCTTTTCTACACAAAATATAAATTGTACGTACATACCTTCGTAGACATGTAACAGCAAATATTATAGATTGGTATTTAAAAGTTATAGTATCTATAGACTATAGCCCTAAACATAGACAAAGACTGCCTCTGTGGCGCGGTGGGAGTGTATCCGACTGCTACGCATGAGGTCGTGGGTTCGATCTCCACCCAGAATAAAAAATTGTGTTATGAGCACGATGGTTTATTCTGTGTCTGGGTGTTATTTATCTATAATACGTATGTATTTAGAAATATATATGTAAGTTTATCGGTTGTCTGGTATCCATAGTCCAAGCTCTGCTTAGTTTGGGATCAAATAGCGTTGTGTGAGTTGTCTCCTAGATAATATTATTATTATTAACTATACTACTTAAAATAACATTTAGAAAAAAAGGTACCTTAGTCATGAATTATTTACCAATTGTAGGAGGTAAGTACCTACTGGCTGTTGTGCATCGTGTACCTACTATCAGACTATACGAATCTTGACCCGTCTGACCAATACGGTTATGTAATGCGACCACATTTGTAAATTAGATCTATAGTTGTCGACAAAATCATGATATACATACCCGGGTACATATGGGTCAACAGAGAACCGGCTTTAGATTTAGAACTACCTGCAAATCCGCCGATAAGCTCAGTTATCTTAACATAACTTTCCTTATCTATCGAGATCGAGTCTACCTTTCACAGTGACGGCAAGCAAAGAAAATATTTTTCACATTAAGTAAAATTAATAAGTAAAGTAGATAATGTAGAGCCGAGTTGTGCATTTATGTGTGTGCGGTGCGCTAAGTTTTTTAAAGATAGTTGCATAAATCTTTTGAACCGTGAGACCAAAACATTAAGAAAAAAATCAAAAAGGTAGCGCCTATACTTTAAATTAAAATTATTTTATCGGATATACCGGTCATTGAGTTATTGCCGAAAAACTGCGTTTTCAACTAAAGAGCATAAGTGCCACAATGCACGCTGTTCTGCAGATGCAATTACTCAAATCGGCATTTTTATACGGCAACGGCTCCGTACCCTACACTGAGCATGATTCGACATGCTGTTGCCCGGTTTTGTTGTATTCGTCTTACTTCTCGAAGGTTAAAATTTAAGATCTGTAAATTGAAAAAAACTAATTTGAATTTAGCTAAAGAAAAAGTTTTGTATTTTTAATAAATTGTATGGGAATAAATGTTGAACTTTGTTCTTTTTATAAATTATGAAAATAAATACTTTTTTTTAATTAAATTTAATTAAATTTCTTTGTGACTTTGTGAAGTGCGCGCAAACTTTTTATTTAAGTACCTACTGTAACTTTGTGAAGTCACTGCGCGTGCTAGTGAGCGCCGTGCAAACTTTCGAACTGTTGCTGGGTCTGCAAAGTGATTTTAAGTATCACTGCGTTAGGAGAGGGGCACAGTGACTACGCTGTGCCTCTGTCCCAATAAACGAACAAAGAAACCATTGGGCGAGTTGGAAATGCTGGGCTGTCTTAAAAGTCAGTGCGCGACCAATACAACACAGTTTCCGGTAGCACAGTGTAAGCTTAGAAGCCACTGCGCGAGTAGGGGGCCCAACGCAACCTCGATAGCCATTGCGCAGACAGAGAGGCGAAGCGCAAAAGTAAATGCCCCTGAGCGATCCCGAGCAGGGGCGAGCCCTAGAGCTAATCAATTATTTTCCGGCCGCGCGGCCGAAGTCAGTCTTACATTCACTGCGTGAGGAGAGCGAAACAGCATGAATTGAAAAGCCAGAACTCTGACTAAATTAAGCCACTGCGTGGACATTGAGTTACAGACCAAACAGAAGCCAGTACGCGAGCATAGGGCTGCAGCGCGACCTTAAAATGCCCTTCACGAACAGTGCACCGTAACGTCAACTTAGATGGCACTGTGCGAGCTGAGAGACACAGCGTGAACTTAAAAGTCATTGAGGAAACTTCGACGAATGTAGGTACACGAACGGGCGACACAAAGGTAATTGCAACACGCCATTGCAGTAGTGAGTGGGTAACTGTAGCCACTGCGCGAATGGACAGCTCAAAAGGTACCTACAGAAACAGACAGAAAAACTAACTTTAAGATCCCAGACTGCGTACTACGCTACGGGACGTTCAAACATTTTATATGTTTAAAAAATCGTCTTGCAGCGCGTGTGACGCCTTCAGTCATTGCCTCGAGGGTCGGTGGTCATAGCTCGCTGTCGCTCAATGTCGTAAAAGTTCATCTTTTTTAAAATTCGTATCTTCCACTCACGCAGCAGATTTTTAAGAGGGGGGCAATTTTTGGGCCAAATAAATCAATAAAATCAAATCTCAATAAATATAATATCAAAGTCATTGTAGTTTATTGATTTTACAACTTTCTATGGGGATCAACTATTTTCTTGTTGTCTAAGTTGTTAACAAAATATGCCTGATAACTTTTAATGAAATGATGTTTATATTCCTTTGTTGCAGATATGATCGGAGTAATATAAAGACGATACTTGCATGAAGAACTAAAAAAGAAATTGAAGACTTGTAACAATAACGCCTCTTAAATGAACTAAGTAAGCAAGTAACACTTATCTATTCGGTAAAATCTTGTTTATGCAACAATACCTACCTATTTGTCGCGTAATATTTCGAAAAAAATCGCGTTCATGAGATTATTCAAACAAAATAATTCTTACCCATATTTTATTTTTATATTTTTATTCTGCGTTTATGTGCAATCAGTTCTGGACTATAATCAGATGCGATGGGAGGAATGGCAATTATGTTGTGTCAGGGTCACTACCTTGACAAACCCATCAATAATAAAGCACATAGGTTCTTTTTAGTCTGGTAACAGGATACTTTAAAATCACCAATAGTGAACTTGTCAAAGGGTTGGGATGATTTTCTAAGCATCATAAATATTTTTATTTGAAGACTTCAGTTTCTTCAACAACGGTTTTCATGTTCAAGTAGGTAATCGTGGATTTCTGAGTTACGAGAGAACCAGGGAGCCAAGCTTATTATTCTCATAATATTGTTTTGTGCTCTTTGGAGACAGAGAATGTTCGATTTTCTGGCAGATGACCATAATTGAATACCATAGGTCGAGATGGGTTTGATAACTGAGTTGTAAACGTAGATTGTCTACCCAGTAGTTTTTCTTATAAAAATCGAATCGCATGTTGCCTTTACCCTCTTCGGTATTTTTGTAAGTTGATGCTCCCATCCACACCGTAGGTTTAAAACTTGTACCAGTTTACGTACTATGGTCATTGCTTGCGTGAGTTTCAAGGTGTAATGGTTGCAGCACCTTACTTGCTTAACTATATATTTTTAAATATATTGTAAAAAATGGCATTTAAAAAAAATGCCCATGAGTTTTTATTGCCAAGTTCTTTTCTCACGGCTTTCTTTAGTCTTGCGAACTTGGCATTAAATGTAGAATAATTCTATTCCAAATTTTGTCTGAGGTTCCTGGGCGTTGGTATACCTTACCGTAGGCGTTGCATTTGTAACTATGAATAAAGTATTTTTTAGTTTTGACTTAAACAAAAATAAACAACAAGAGGTTTTTAAACCGATAATTCATTGAGTCTCTTAAGTGATTTTTAAGTTCTTGCCATGTCATACGCTCGTCTAAGTAGAAACCCAGATACTTTACACATTTGGATTGAGGTAGAGAATCTCGACCCAGGAGAACTACTGGACACAATTGTTTTCTAAGTGTAGGTAAATGTGATGTGGAAAGAGCTCGGTGAACATGGCATATTTGTGACGCGGTGTAATAGCTTAAAGGTAGGAGGATGAAAATTGGCAATGTTTGATATGACTTTTGATAGCAGTTGCTGACCCAGCATGGGCTCTACCATTAGGGTGCGAGGTAAGGTATATGCAGGTACCAGAGATGACTATACGACTTCTTGCAGTAGTACGTGATTTAATGTGATTCTGATATAGACATAATCTAGTTTATTAGAGTAGAGAAACGTTTCCAATTCGTGAGTATTGGATGCATTTCTGTTTATGTTCCAGGTCACGAAGAATATTTTCTAGGGTTGATAAATAAGCCTGGATGGAATATCCTCAATCCAGGGTGAAGGCACAATACAATGATGTCAGCCTGGTCCATCAAGGTTGGCGTTAGTAAGGTGACGGGTTGTAAAGGTAATTTCATACCTTCAACAAATCAGTCTTTTCAGACTGTTGTCATGGTAGGTTAATTATCCGTCGCCTATGACTCAGCGTTGGGTATAGTAGTTAGGTACTCCAACCCCCAATTCTTACACATATGTATAAAAAAGCAAATAATAAAAATAGAGGGGAGGGGTGGAAAATTACCGGGCAACCTCGGGCGGCGAATACCCACGCTACGCCACTGTCTATACGCTTCTAAAACTTTTAGAGAACACGCTTTCCGCTCACTTAACTGCAAACTCGAAAGAAGTTAGGGCACCCACCTGTCACTAACTTTATTCATGTGAAGATAAAGAATTCTAAGAACTGAAGTTTCGGAAGCCCTGTTCTTGCCGCTATTTCTAGTTTTAAGTCTTCGATCACTCAGAGCTTCCTCTGCCACTAATTTGCTGCAGTCCACGGTGTGTGCTTTGACAGGTCGGCGGGAACGAGGTTGGTCATCCATAAACTTTCGCCCTAAATGAAACTGCTTGATCTATTCTTTGATGGTAGAAAATAACGGAGAGGTATTCCAGTACACAGCATTTATCCTTGTTTTTATATCGGTCGGGCTGACTCCTTCCTTTGTCAGGAACTTGATCACGGAAAAATATCTATACGTGAACATTTTGAAAACTTAGACTTCAGACTTCATATTGTTTTATACGCCATCTTCAAGTCAAAACTACAACATCTGTGACTACAGCTCAGTTAAAAACTTACTAATCTATGACTAGCTACAACATTTTAAATAGGTATTTGTATTTAACCGCCAAAGATCTTCAGACAGAAACTTTTGGACCGCATTTGCACACGAAAATGGTACATAAAAAATTCTACTAAATGTAGGTATTTTAGAGTGACAAAGGGACATTATGATTTATTGCAAAAAATAAAATAAATCTATTTATAATACCTACCTATAAACGAGCCATTCTTGTATAAATACGTATGAATCTTATATATAAACGTATAATCTGAATCTCGGAAACGGCTCCAACGATTTTTATGAAATTCAGTAGGCTTCGGGGACGATAAATCGATCTAGCTATGTACGTTTCTCTTTCAGAAAACGTTGTTTTAACTGTGTTTTCAGGCAATGAAAAACTGCTGCAATAGCATTAGAATACCAAGGTCACCATCGTCACCATCTACAAAATTTCCCCCGTTCGAGTCTAAATGATTACTTTTCCCTCTTTTTTCAAGTTGAAAAATACTATTCATATTTTATCAGGATGTAATTCGTATCTAAATATAATTTTCAAAAAACAAGATTTACCAAAAAAATAAACCAAGCGAGGCTCGGTCAAGTCATCCAGATATTTATTTAACATTTTATTGCTCATGCACTTACATTCTTTGGTACTTACTTGGCTTTTATCGTAACAGGCAATTTTTTACTAAGCCTCTTGACATTTATGTAAGTATGGCAACTCAAACCGATATTTACCGTTTGTTTACATTTTTTGAGACGCCGTTGTCAACGAACAGTAAAATATCAAACATTGTGATTGCCGTAACCTGAATGAAATCGAACAATGTTCAGGAGTTATTGTCTCTATAACATATCAGCCTACGCGTAAAACAAAATTGTATCACGATGAGAACAGTACCAAAGTGGGTAAACAAAATACACGAAGCCGACAAAGTTGAATTTTCCAGGTGAGAAAGTAACGAAATTTTATAAAAAGTACTTAATTGATAGTGTCACCAGGTAGAATTATTGATCAAAAGAGATTTCGTGATAGTGCGATGTGGCACCGGTATTCTGGAAAGGTGTTTCAAGTCAGTATACAAGTTTTCAGAGCAGTCAGTATGTTTGCAGTTTGTTTTAATTATAATAACCAACGGAAAGCCAGCTAAAACTTACTTATTGTGCAGTGTATACAGGGAATAGTGCACAACTAATATTTACAACCATACTGTTAACAATTTTTTGCTGTTTTCTTACCAAAAAGTACCAATACCAAAATACTGTTTCTATGAGTGCTGGTATCTAAAACCATAAAACATTGGTTGAATATAAAATGTGCTTCTCATTTACTTTTATTTTACCTCTTTTTGTTAGGAGACTTATGACCGTTTTACTTATGACTCACTCAAAAAAGTTTTCAAAAATAAACTATGTATATTTTTCTAAAATACTGTTCATTTTAGTTCTCTTTATCTTAGTGCACTTTATTTCTCAAGCAAAAAGAAGGGAACCCTGTACCACAATTTAGATTGAATATAAATACTAATGTGGATATGTTTTGATTGTAGTGTACATACAATATGCTTCAGTCCAGATGGTACCCAGTTAGTTGTTGGAGCAGGAGAGAAGGTGATGGTGTATGACCCCAGAGATGGAGCCCTTGTAAAGTTATTGCAGGCACACAAAGGAGCCGTGCATGCTGTTGCATATTGCAGTGATGGAAAGAAGTTTGCAAGTGGCAGTGCGGACAAAAATGTTATCATTTGGACTTCAAAAATGGAAGGAGTGTTAAAATACTCGTAGGTTTTCTTACAAACTTTATTAGCTTGCACTTTTTATATTGTTAATGTGTATTGCGAATATCTATTCATCTCAAATATGTGTGGTACTTGGCAATATGGTGTGTTGTCTATTTTTTTTTATCTTGTGACCATGGCATTGCTTGCGGGAATGCAATATCTTATGAATTTGTTATTCTGCAGTTTAAGATATGTTACTGTAAAGTTTCATGAAAATCCATTCTGTAGGTTTAGCTTATAAGAGCCACATCGCAAATGTTTCCGTATGTGATATTAGTTGGATTTGGGCTTATTGAAAAGTAATATTGAAGTTTTATTAGATAACTAACTGACCCATGCATCTACATCTGGTATTTTACCCGTTTTTGTTATATTTTTCATTGATGCTGTGCTCCTATTGGTCATAGCGTGATGTTATATAAATGAGCTTCCTCGATAAATGAGCTATCCAACACTAAAATAAATTTTCAATTCGAAAAGTTTTTCCTGAGATTATCAGTCCAAACAAACAAACTCTTCAGCTTTATAATATTACTATAGATTGAATGTAAACATGAGACTAAATTCATTTGTACTGGATTCAAACAATCAATTATGAAATTATTGATTTCCAAGCTGTTCATTTCAGTTTCCCAAACTTTTATTTAAACTTGTAGTGGTTATAAAACAATAAAATCAAATTGGTTAAACAATTTTTGAGTTTAAGCGATATTTTAAAATTAAAGGTACACACAACTCTTTTTATATTATTTTCCATGTTTGTTATTGTTTTACTCAACAGCCACAGTGAACCAATCCAGTGCCTTGCATATAATCCAGTGACACTACACTTGGCCTCTTGTGCTTTATCTGACTTTGCCTTCTGGTCTGTGGATGTAAAAGCGGTACAGAAATACCGTGTATCTGGACGTATTACCAGCTGTGCGTGGGCTCCAAGTGGGCATCACTTGGCCATAGGTTTAGCTAGTGGAGCCGTTTCAATACGGGATAAGGTATGTTGGATCTCTCTTTCTTCTTATTGTTGAGTGAATAATTACAGTCTAGCCGGATTGCTAGTGAATTTCTTATAATGTTAAGTATTTATTAGTGGCAGAGCAGCATGACAGCTTTTAATAATGACAGCTAAGTTTGCCGAAATTTTCACAAATCTTAGACAAAGTGGCCCTTCAATATTATTAAGTGATTTAACATGTGGTAATGGATACTACAACTAGTGTACATTACATGAGATACTGTATCTGTGTGTTAGTTGGGCAGGGTAGTCAACCAAACAATTTATGATTGGGCCATTCTGCATCACTAATAAACAGCTCATCAATTGTTTAATTGACTGCGTCAGTTGATGTAAACAAGGGAACAGATACTGCTCATGTGCAAGACATTGTTGGCTCAATTTTTACATGTGGTTAGGTTTATGAAGGTTTATGCAGTCCATATGTCAGTCCCGAGTGTGGGTGTACTATGTATTTGTTAATTCATTTGTAAAGTCCTCCACGACACAAGACTTGTACACTATTGTGGCAGTTAAATTTTTAAGGTAAAAAAATATAATCCATCTTCATAACAAAGTTGAGGAGGAGTGACCAAACAATGCAATTTAGTCACTGAACCAATTTTTATATCTGAAATTATGATATAATTCATCAGTATTTATTAAAAGTTTTACATTTCAGTCTGGTGAAGAAACTCAGAGGATAGTTCGTGAGGCGGCAGTATGGGCTATTACATTTTCCAAATCAACTTTAGTGGTTACTGACTGGAGTGACATGCTTTCCTTTTATAGTGTCCAAGGACAACAATTACTGAAAGATAGAAACATAGGTAATTTACATTTATTGTGATTTAATTAGATATGGTTACAATTTAAAAGATATTATTGTGATTTAATATGATAAATATGTATTGAATAATGTTTCTCCGTCAATTGCTTCACTTTCAAAAACGTACTTTTCCAGAATGGTTTATTATTATTTATTATTTCTCACTATTGCACATGGACTATAAGTAGTTGCTCCATTTACTGTAAATCTATAAGAAAACCTTGACTGACTAACCAGGACTCAAGTCCGATGATAGCTTGCTAGACTTATTTCTGGGAAACAATTACATACGTAAAATTGAGAGAAAGTGTTGCGGGTCGGACGCGGCATGGTTATGCTTATTTGACTGACTTTTACTCGTGAATTGTCTGCAGGTATATCAGCTTTGTCAGTATCAATGCTTGGCGCGCTAGTGATGGTCGGTGGCGTGGGCGGCTGGGCAATTCTAACATCGGAGGGCGTGCCCATACTTAGCACGCCACAGGAATGGGTCTGGGGTATCACACCTTCACCTTCGTTCAATACTTTAGTAAGTTTATCATTTACATGGTATTCAGGTTTTGCTTTTTAAACATTGTTAGTTGATAATCTTTGTCGCTATATTATCTTGTGCAGTGTGAACAGCGATTTAAATTCGGAAGATGGCGCGTCAACAGTTTTGTTATGCATGTTACGGACTACGTTTTTTCTGTTTTAGTCAGATTTAGGCACCACTTACATATTTCTTTACTGTTATTCAGGCAGTGGCTTGTCAAGATGGTACGCTGTGGTGTTACCAGATAGTCTTCAGCACAGTGCACGGTTTGTACCGAGAGAGGTACGCTTACAGGGAGAATATGACTGACGTCATAATACAGCATCTTACTACAGGAAGTAAAGTTCGAATCAAGTGCCATGACAGAGTACAGAAGATTGCCATATATAAGCATCGACTTGCTGTAAGTATAGAGTTTGTTATTGCAGAATTAAGCGGTAATGATGAGTGATCGTAGGGTGTGAAGTACAAATGTAGTTTACTTTTTGTAATTTTTGAAGCATTTTTATGTTAATTTTATACAGATAAATTTAAATGTATAGAGAAAAAATTCGTCTCAGGCGGGACTTGTGACCTTAGGGGATGCCGGCCCTAAGCAGTTATCAACTCCGGCACCGAGACATGTTAGCAAAAGTCAATTTAGCCATAAAATCGTATCATGTGGAGGCTAAATTCGACTTTCTGTCGCGGGTTCAAGTTCCGCCTGAGACGACACAGCAATACGCAGAGTGTGAACCTATCTGTCGCAGTTTCCTAAGATAAGCTAGTTTAAAGGTAATTGTAAATGTTATGGATTTGCGTGAAATATTTTTTTTCTTTTTTTTTTTAGACGAAATTTCCCTCAATACATTTCAATACAAATGTAGTGCTATAAGTTTAGAGTATGTAACTGTGTTTATGTGTATTGTGTCACTGTGTGTCTTGCTCTTCTTACTTGGATGGATAGATACGTTTTATTTTATTAGAGAGGTAGTGCAGCCATTTTGAAGAACAATCAACTTTTTGTCTCACATGTCGGTCATCATTATTCATTATTAATGTTGCAAATACAGTGAAAATTTATGCAGACGAGACGTAGTCGCGCGGGTCAGCTAGTCTATGCTAATATTATTTTGTTTGTTTGAACGCAATAATCTCAGGAACAACTTAATGGAAAGCCCATTTATCGACAAAGGCTACTTAAAATTACGCTACGACCAATAAGAGCGGAGCAGCGATGAAAAATGTTACAAAAACGAGGAAAATTTAGGCAGACGAAGTTCGCCGGGCAGATAGTGTAGCTATATAGGCAGTATATTTTTTCAAAAATATTTGAATAAAATATTAAAAAATAGTTTTTGATGGGAATTTGGATAAATCAGTGATAATCATTTTAATAAAACGGTGATTACTCTTGTTTATTACAGGTTCAATTGCCAGAACGTGTGGTAGTGTATGAACAGGGTGACGTGGAAGGAATGCTTTATAGAGTCAAGGAGAAACTACCTCAGAAGATCGAGTGTTCACTCCTAGTGGCCACCAGTGATGCTTTACTTTTATGTCAGGTGATTATAATTATAATTGTAGAGTATAAGAGATATATGATATTCTAAAAATCGGCCAAGTGTGAGTAGGACTCGCGCCCGCATCTACATTACACACTATATTATTATATCGAGCAAAAAACGGCAATAAAATCACGTTTGTTGTATGGGAGCCCCAATTAAATATTTATTTTGTTCTGTTTTTAATATTTGTTGTTATAGCGGCAACAGAAATACATTATCTGTGAAAAATCCAACTGTCTAACTATCACGCTTCATGAGATACAGCCTGATGACAGACGGATAGCGGAGTCTAGTAATTGGGCCCCTTTTTACCCTTTGGATACGGAACCCTAAAAACTAACATTTTTTTTATGACCGTAAAAATGCCTGAACGCACACCTCCTGTACCCGGGGCAGACGCTGGAGGTAATGTGGGACCTGCCCCCACTAAAAAATCGGCCGTGTACCTACTCGCCGCCTTCACACGGATAGGCCGCCGAAATTTGCTATAACTTCGGCGACCCACCCAGCGCCCTTCCCATCATGTGGTTGGTAGTGGCAGAGAAAAACCTGCTAACGTTTTGGCCGCGGCTACCGGGCAACGCGCCAACGCCGCACCACCCTCACGGTTCCGGGAGAGCACTGAGTCTTCAGCTCAATTGCCTCCCGGACAGCCTCGGACGTGACTGAGCGGTCCAGGCTGGATACGCGCAACTCCGCGCACTTTGTCGGCCTGGCGACCCGTACGCCCTCCTCGCCCCCCGCAAGACGCCTTAGTGTCTCCGCCACTAAGTCAGCCTTCCTCGGGCCCTCCGCCCAGGAAACTCGAGGAGCCGGGCCGCCAACCCCTCCCGACGGGCAGAGCCCACCCAACAACTGCTGCACCCGCTCCTCTGCAGCTATATCAGCTATATCCCTCTCCGTGCGGCCTCTATTATAGGCCTCCCGCCTGGAAAACCCGCCAGCTGTTGAAGCGCCCGGCGAGACATTGGCAGCCGTCTTTGCAGGGGGTGTCTACGGCCGAGCAAACCTAGCCACAGATCCCCCTCTTTGGGAAGAGTGAACCTCTCTGGGGACTCCGAGGTCAACCTCAGGAAGGTTCTCACCGCCTCCAGGAGAAGCACCGCGCTTCTGCTGTCGAGCGCGGCACTCATAAGCCGTCAGCGCGTCTGGACCGATGCCTGATCCACCCACCAACTGGTCCATATCGCTCATCGCTGAGCTGAGCGAGGATTCCGAGCCGAACCGGCTCGAGCGCAACAAACTCTCCAGCGACGCAGAGGTCACCGAAGTCCTGGAACCGCCCAGCCGACTGGAATCGGCCGCTTCTAGGGGCAAACTGCCCGCGGTTCTTCGCCGTACGTCCTCCACCTCTCTCTCCTTCTCCAGTAGTGTTACGCTGCTCTTATTAAAAATATTTCTCAATTTATTATCACTAGTATGGGGGAAATAACGGTCCACCCGGGCAGTAACCCCTGTACCCGGGTAAGCGTAAATTTGTATCCCAACTGGGGTCCGCAGGTGCCCCAACTGGGGGTAGCGCTTGGAACCGAACATCCCATCGGCCATGCATCCTCTGGTCACGCTCCGCAACACAGGATTCGGCGATTTTTTATAGAGTAGATCAACCAATTAAGAGTTCCTGAATTTCGTGTTTGTTTGTTTTTGGTTGACACAAAACCGCATAAATAGGTTTTGACTACTTTTTTGCAGTCTTAAAATTAATCATAACAACCCATATGATATTCCACTGCTGGGCTCGTGCCCGTTCTACTGCGGAGACTCGTGTCTCCCCAGTAGAACCTACTTTTTATAGATCTTGGGGGTAATTGCCATAATCGCCACGCTAGACGAACGGGTTGGCGATCGCAGTAAGGTTTCAAAGTACGCAGAGGACGCTGCTGCCCGTCCTTCGGTGTTACATCCCATAGTCGCCTTGATGACACCCACAGGAAGAGATGGGGTGGTACTATTCTGACGCCGCTGCCGGCACCACACGGCGATTTAAAAGGAATATTCGAACATACTGCTACAAGCTTCATCGAAATCCATTTGGTATAACTTTAGATACAGCTTGACATCCGTTTTATTAGTCGTGCCATACGTTAGCGAGCTCAAGTTAAATGGTGACAATAGCAGGAATACACGCGGGCAGAACCGCGGGGGTAAGCCCGTAATATTGGTGACCTTGTTTATAACTACGGTCTAATCCTTCTTCATCTTCTTAATAGTGTTCGTCATCTAGTGAGGCTGCTTGCCCATTGAAGCGGAGCGAGGCTACGGAGCAGAGAAACCGAGAAATATTAACCAATAAGATTGTCCACATGTCCCACCGCCAGCGATAAGCGAGAAGCGAATAGCGATTGTATCGCTCAAGATACGTACAATATATGTATATTGTAGATCCCGTCCGTGTAAACAAAAGAGATACAGTATAGAGCGAGTACTCGCCCGCAGCTGTGGGAACGGTCAACGATCAACTATTAATATGTGTATCTCTTTTATTTACACGGGATAAAAAAATATCGCTACTCGCTTTCTCGTCATTGGTGGGACAGGGACCTTAGAACCCGGAGATTTTATGCAATCCTATTGATTGATATTTCTCCGTTTCTCCGCTGCGCTGCCTTGCTCCGCTTGAAGGGTCAGGCAGCTTGAAGGTCTTGTCTATACTTAAACCAGTAACAAATTTGCTTAGCAACCATTGAAAAAGTATTAAAAATATTGAATGGTTGCTAAGCAAATTTGTTATGAAATATTTTATATAGTGTGAATAGTCACTTTCCGTTTATCATAACTATGTTACTACTATTGAAAAAGCTGATTACTTTATCTCGTTTTAGTGATTGATGCGATGATATTAAAATTATTAATTGTATTATTTTGTCGTTTGATTTCAGGACACAAAGTTGGCTATAATAGGTAGGCGTATACCTAAGTCATGGACGTTGCCGGCTCCTATAAGATATGTCAAAGTAACCACAATATACTTTGAAGAAGTTCTGTTACTAGGATTGCTGAATGGACAGGTAAGAAAAGTTATGCGAGTGACTCACACTTAACCGGTTGAGTCAAACGTTGCCTTCCATAACAAAGTTATGGGTCTGCGCCTGCACCCGACAAGTGGAACGGGCCCATACACTTATGAGTCGTACCTAAGTGTCAAAAAAGCTGTCCTGTGAGCTTTTTGACATTTACATACGACTCATTCAAATTTGGTGCAAGGAATGTCACTTTGTACGGGGTAGCCAGTCCAGTAGTGTACTCCAACTATAGCGGTCAATGTTTTGCGTGGTGAAATAATCAAATAGTGTATTTTGTTCGTTTGTTTATAACTTTATTTGTATATAGATATGGCAAGTGGAGCCATGCAATGGTGCTTCAAAGATGGTGTTACAAACTCCAGCAAGCGTTCGCTGCCTCGATGTGAGTGCGTCTCGCGCTCGCCTCGCCGTTGTCGACGAGTCGTCTGTATGCCGCGTGTACAACCTATCCACGGGAGAATTAGTGTTCACGGTATTTAATCGCACCCTCAATACATAGCTATAACAAATACCTACTAAAGCCGAAATTGATGGGAAATTTTTAATATCAAGGTTGCTTAGCAACCATTTTCAAAAGTATAATTGAATGGTTGCTAAGCAACTTTCTTATTAAATATTTTTTGCAATGTCATATGGATTGCCCCAGTTTTATCATATCTTATCTGTCAATCATAAAGGTCAAAATTGTATTGACATCTCTAATATTTTATTGTATATTAGCTGTGCCCCCCGGTGTTACCCGCGGTTTATTAGCCTATGTGTTAATCTATAGTGTCAAATAACTCCATACCAAATTTTATTAAAATCGCTCCAGCTGTTTAGTCGTGAAGAAGTAACAAACATACACACTCACACACTCACAAACTTTCGCCTTTATAATATTAGTGTGATAAAAATAAGTATATTTCAAAGAAAAACGACAACGGACAGAGTTACTTTCACTTTAATAATATTAGTATGGATAACCCTATATTGCCTATATTCAGACGACGCTCATTTTGAGGACGCCTGTTTACAATTTCAAACTTATAACGATCGTTAGTATGTGAGCGCATTAGCTAAACGTCGTTTAAAGAAGGGGCAGGCTTTACACTTATTTTTCATCCGACACCAGCAACAGTTACTGTAACATAAGCGCTTATAGGCTTACTCGTTTAGACAAGTCTTCTTCGGGGCGACAGAAAACTGGAGGCAATAAATACTATACAGATGTGACCCAAAAAGCGGCCACATCTACTGCATTGTCGAAGGCAACCATAAAGTATAATTTTCGTTGATAAATTAAAAAATGTTTATTTAGTACATGGAAATAGAGATAGAAAGTGACAGTGTAGAAAGAGAAAGTGTTTTACAGCTTACGCGAATACTTTGAGAGTAAAACAACAAACAAACAACATTCATAACTTGCAACACCTGAAATTAGTAACTGTTTATACGAACCTGTAGGTCTACACACGTTCTTTAAAACAAAATTTATGAATTTTCGCTTATTTAAGTTTCTTAAATTTATGGGGACTATTCTAATTATTTTTTGAATAAGCACAAGAAGTCTTAACCCATAGACAATTTTCAGGAACGAGTGAGCTTAACAGATGTTTCTGGCTCTGTATGTTACCATCGCATTTTTAATGGAGACTTCGTTTTTAAGAGTATTAAAGTAGGCATCCTGTATTCCTAACATATTTAGACAAGTCCCACCGCAGGCGAGTAGCGAGCAACTATCAACTATTTCTAGCTCAAGAAACGTGTAGTAGATGTAAACAAAAGAGATTCAGTATAGGGCGAGTCCTCGCCGGCAGCTCGATCAACTATTAACACATATACAGGGTGTAACAGGAAGGTCATATTCAATGGATTGGTAATTAACCATGATACTGAGTGCACATACCTAATTTTATCAAAATCGGAGTACCCTAAAAAAATATTTATTATTTTTTCATTTGTTTATTTATGAATGAAAAATAATTTATGCCATAATAATCCAATCGATTTTTGTACCAGGGGAGGTATAATTATTATGCCATACGCCTTTCACTACTGAATGTTGACAAAAAGAATATGCTATAACTATATATTACTAGCTGACCCGCGCAACTTCGTCTGCGTAAATTTTCCTTTTTTTCTTTTTTATTCCTTTTTTTTACAACATTTTTCATTGCTGCTCCGCTCCTATTGGTCGTAGCGTGATGTTATAACCTATAGCCTTCCTCGATAAATGGGCTATCCAACAATAAAATATTTTTTCAATGCGGCCCAGTAGTTCCTGAGATTATCGCGTTCAAACAAACAAACAAACTCTTAGGGGGATGAAAAATAGATGTTGTCCGATTCTCAGACCTACCCAGTATGCACACAAAATTTCATCAAAATCGGTTAAGCCGTTTCGGAGGAGTATGGCAACGAAAACTGTGACACGAGAATTTTATATATTACATAATAATAATGCAACCAGCTATGGCACCATGGTAGGTACAAACATACCGTATCCGCCGCTGAAATTCGACCACAACTTTCTGTTACGCCCTGTATATTGTACGATTCTTGAACGAAAAAATATTTGATAGTTGCTCGCTTTTTTGCCGTCATTGGTGGGACAAGTGCCCTATGTATAACAAAGTTATTATTAAATAAATATATGTCTATGTCTAATATTATAGGAGGAGAACGTATCGTCGGTATCTTGGAACTCCTGGTGCGATGAGATGTTAAGTCTTTCGGGTGGCGGTCTTCTCTCCATAAAGGCTAGTCACTTTCCGTCTGCCGCGCAGCCGCTCATCGGTTCAGTTGTGGGATTTCAGGTATAACGATCAACAATTTATCAACCTAACTTGGTTTACCCCTGACTTAGATTACTGAATCTGTGACGATAGTATTAAAGATTAAATGGTTGCAAAGTTACTTTATTATTCAACATTTAATTTTACTTTAATATATCTCCATACCAAATTTCATCTAATTCGGCTCACTATCTTACAGATTATTGCGTTCAAACAAATAGTCCACTTTATAAAGGCTGATATTTCTCTACTAACATTTAAACTTTCGCGTTGCATGATTATAACTATTTATTATACGGGAATTAACGCGCATTGTTTACCTTAAAATTGCTTGACGTTTCGACCAGGTTGCACCGGCCGTGGTCACAAGCGGACTTCCGTTAATTCCCGTATAATAAATAGTTATGATATTTCTCTCTCACATTAGTGAAGTAAAGAAACACCCTTTCGTCAGTCAGCTGAATTCCTTAGCGTTTGGCGTAGAGGCAGGTTTATTTTTTCGAATGAATTAATTATATCGTGAAACTACTTTCTAAATCTTAAAACTTAGTTTTCTAGCAGTATATTAATTCAAAATAAGTTTTACGTTTGTAAGTCGTGAAAATATTGTAACCAGGCGCATCAGTCATGCGTTAAAGTTGTGTTTATATTTCTTATTTTTAATTACATAACAATTAGTCAGTCAGTATAACTCTGTAATAGATGCTGTCAGTAACCGATTAAAGTCTTTTACGCGAAACGCTAAAAAAAACACCATTAATCTAATATATTATATATATTTTTTAAAAACATAACTAGCAATGTGCCCCTCCAGCTAAGCTCAAAGGCCCTTGAGCAAGCTGGAGCAAGCCTTTGAGCTTAGCTTTAGCTTAGAGTTAGGAGTGGGTTCACGCCGGTAGTATAATGGGTAGGATTCGAACCCGCGACCTCACGATTGCCAGACCGATGCCTTAGCCATTAGGCTACCGCCGCTTCTAAAACTTGTATGTTCTCTATTCAAAGGGAAGCCGAAAATAATTGTCTTCAATGAACCATTCGCCATTAACAAAAATCTATGTATAGTGCGATAACTTATACATAGTGTTATAATTATTGATCTTGATTTTACAGGGTGGTCGCGTGTTCTGTTTGCAAGCCAATGCGATGCAAACAATTAATGTGCCTCTATCACATGCTGTCCATCAATATATTCAACAGAAATCATTCAAGTAAGTGTAGATCTATATAGGGAAGCATTTTGGTTACGGCTCCCAAGTTTTATAGAGCCGGGATCTAGGTCGTCGGACGAAATTGAATAACAATGCAATGTAATGGAAGTTGAAGCGTTTGGTGCCTTTTCCACAACACCATGTTTATGTATTGTTTTATGTTTAGGGTTCTTCGAAGAACCGAGGTGTAATATTTCTAGAAAACGGTGAACCATTTATACAGGTTGTAACAGAAAGGTGTGATCATATTTAAGGGTTAGTATGTGCCCATGATACTGAGTGCACATACCTAAGTTTATCAAAATCGGAGTATCCTACAAAAATATTTCTATTTTTTTCATTCGTTTATTTATGATTAAAAAAGTTATTAATTAAAAAAAGTATGACTTAAAAAGTTCTATGCCTTAATAATCCAATTAAATTTTGTACCAGGCGAGGTATAATTCTTATGCCTTATGCCTTTCACTACTGAATTTTGACAAAACGAATATGCTATAACTATGTAATAATAATGCAACTAGCTATAGCACCATGGTAAATGCAATACTGATATCATACCCTAACTGCTGCTAAAATTTCACCACACCTTTCTGTTAGTCCCTGTATAGATTGGTTAATGGAAAGAATGTTTAACTTCGCTAATTTCTCGAATTATTTGGATACTATTGAGTCAATAATTTAGCAAATTATTCAGTACAAGAGGCCTACTCCGACTTTCACGGACTTTTCCCCACTATCTACACATAAGATATGTTTATACATATAAACTATACGGAAGTAATTATCTGATGGATATTTAAAATCAACATTAACTACGTATCAAAACACGTGGCGTAGTTTAGAAGAACTAAGCGTTTTATACTATGTAAAGATTTATATGAATATTTCAGTGAAGCATATGCAGTAGCATGCCTGGGCGTGACGGCTTTAGACTGGGAACGTCTTGGCGTGGCGGCTCTTGAAGAACTCTCTTTCGAAGTGGCCAAGAAAGCTTTTCAGCGCAGTGAGAATGTCATGTTTTTGACGCTCATTGATCATTTACAGGTAATATTTTTGGGAAATAAAATAAGCTACATAACTATTAAGTCAAATCAGTATTTTTATGAGTTATGATAAGAAACTTCAATACGATAAGCTCCTTATACATTTGTATGAAATTTACCATGGGCTTACCCAGGATCATTTGGGGGAGAGTTTGTTTAGTTGATAGTACCACCAACCAATCCCCCCCCCCGCGCCCAATTTAGTGGGGAGGGGGTTTAATCCCCAAATGGCCCATAAAAATTACCGTTTTTGTTGATTTCAAATTTCTGCCGAAGAACATTATTATTCACAACTATATAAGACGTACTTATTACCTGACTACTGTATAATAATTGATTTTTAGTATATTCAACTGCCCAATGTAGCAATGTCTACTTTGTGTGTAAAATTTATGTAAACCTTTACTTTTAAACAGCACTATTCACTCTGTAAATAAAATATATGTAAACCATTGTTTTTTAATTGTTCCCAGGAACGTTTTGAAGCAGGTGAAAAGCGAGCGGTGGTTCTAGGCGAAGTATTAGCGTACCGGGGTCGGTACGCGGACGCGGCGCGATCGTTCCGTAGTGTGGGGCGAGACGAACGGGCGCTCAACCTGTACGTCGATCTGCGTATGTTTAACAAAGCTCAAGTAAGACCCTATTTTAAATGTTATATGAGTTTGTTTGAGTTAGTAACAATTTGAGAAAATAACAAGGTTTACTAGGTAGTCGCATGTTTTGTTTGTTTTTCTTACACTATGATACGGTTTCACTGAAAACCCCTTGAAGCATTTATATAGCTAGCTGACCCGTGCAACTTTGTCTGCGTCAATTTTTTCTGTTTTTAGGGTTCCTAGGGGAGGAACCAGGATATATAAAGTGGGAGTGTGATTGTTTTTCTTTGCCACCCCATTGTGTGGAGTATCATTAGATAGGTCTTTTAAAAACGTTTAGGGGTTACAAGGAAGATTTTTAGTTTTAGGGATCCGTTTGTAAAATATTAAGCTTAAAGTGCAAATTGGGGGGGGGGGGGGGGGCTACGGAACCCCACATTGTGCGTGGCCTGACATGCACTTGCCCGGTTTTGCGACATTATCATTGCTGCTCCGCTCCTATTTGTCGTAACGTGATGTTATATAGCCTCCCTCGATAAATGGGCTATTCAACAGTATAATATTTTGTCAATTCGAACCAGTAGTTCCCGAGATTATCGCGTTCAAACAAATTCTTCAGCTTTATAATATTCCCATCGACTGCTGGTAATAGGCTATGTGACGTAAGTCTCTTCTGTTTTAGATATAATACATATAAATTCCTGCATATAAAGTCCTGACCGCTAGTCTTTACAGCGAGACATAAATAGTGTATCAGAGTGGTGTAAAAATAATGACATGTGCTTAACCATTAATAAGTGCTGCACTATATGATTTGTTAATAAACGCAATAAAACTGTATGTGAAACAAGTAATACAACGTTCACAACTTGTTAAAGACTTAAGAGTTCTATTTGACGAAAAGCTGTAATTTCGTGCTCACTACAGTCACATAGTACCTAAAGCCAACCAACTCCAAGGCTTTGTTTTGAGACTAAGATAGATTTTAGCATGCCCGTATTTGTTGCCCTGGTGACGATTATATTGGAGTGTACTAGTCCTATATAGTCGCCGAACTACAGGGCTTACATCAATGAAATCGAAGGTATTCAAAAAAGAATGCTTAGGATACTTAGCTATTGTCAACTTCCCAGTCGCTCTCATTTAAATTATCCAACACTTGAATCAATGGCGAACCTGGCGGGAAAGCCCGGACAAAAAACACATTCAAATATATTGCGATTTAGTTTTTTTCTATAAAGTTATACAATCTATCATCAGTTACCCGCCTTACTCTCTCAAATTAGTTTCATTAAATGCAGCGCCCGCAGATCTGCCTAGACTAACCTATTGGCCCTACAAATTTACAAAAACAACATTTCCTACTTCAATCCTAATGGATTGAAGTAGGAAATGTTGTGTTCTCGTTAATACGAGAATGGCTTGTCAATATAACGACATATCAAAAACCGAGCTTTAGAGCCCAGTGGCCTAAATAATAAAAAATAGGTAAACTAAAGCTACAAACCTGCATCTAAAATCAGAGTCGGGACTCGGGACTCCCTTACAAAAATCCGATGTATGGAGTTTGAGCGAATTAGCATGAACAACCTTAGAACGCTGATATTCAAAGACGTCAGCAATTGTGCCAATATAACAATTCTAACGTTAGGTTAGGTTATGTATCGATGAATTATTTTTTCGATAGAATGAAAAATGGTGAACATAGAGAACATATGAGAAGCATATAAATATTTAAATAATAGTTATGTACACGAAATACAACCTCGTATTATGTTTTTATTTATTTAATAGTCGACAGGAACAGGCAGAAGAATAAAATAATTCCAGTGGTAATTTCTAATCACGTTAAAAGGCAATCTGTTTGTTAGGCTATTTTTTTTAAAGAACTACGTTTTTGAAAAAAATAGTCTATGTTACTCGGATTCATTTAACTATTATATAAATCAAGAAACTAGCAGACGTACGTACACATGACTCACTCATTTGGGTACAGAAGAGCTGCTATGCTGCTATGAAACTGCTATGCTAATTATGCAGCTTATTTATCTAATTAACTATTTAACGTAAGTAGTTTAATGGTGACATATGTTAGTGACTGTTTATCATACCACCTTTCTCTAAACAATATTTAATTATTAATATAATGCTGTTGTATACGTGGCCCCTAGACAAATTACATTCTATTCGATTAGAGTTTACGCTAATCGAATAGAATGACGTGGTTGCGGGCGCACAACTGCTAAACTCATATTAACTATTTCCGTATTTACAGTGTTGCGCGCGCAACAACGTCATTCTATTCGATTAGCGTAAACTCTAATCGAATAGAATGTCATTTGTCGAAAAAGTTGTTCTTTAAGTAGATGCTCAAAGAACAACTGGCACGTACTAATAAGTTATTTCGGGAGTTCTTTCATTTTCGTCCAACGTTTAGGCGTAAACGGTTCTGAAAAAAATAAATAAACAAAACTGTAAAAATCGTAAGACAAATAAGAAATTATATTATATTACTAGCTGACCCGCGCAACTTCGTCTGCGTAAATTTTCCCCATTTTTGCAAACATTTTTACTTGCTGCTCCGCTCCCATTAGTTGTAGCGCGATGTTTTATAGCCTATAGCATTCCTCGATAAATGGGCTATCTAAAAGTAAAATATTTTTTTCAATTTGGACCCGTAGTTTCTGAGATTATCGCGTTCAAACAAACAAACAAACTCTTCTCACTCTTCTCTCTAATATTATAGTACTAGCTGTCCCGCGCAACTTCGTATGCGTAAATTTTGCCCGTTTTTGCAACATTTCACGTCGCTACTCCGCTCCTATTAGTCGTAGCCTATAGCCTTCCTCGATAAATGGGCTATCCAACAAAAAAAGAATTTTTCAAATCGGACCAGTAGTTCCTGAGATTAGCGCGTTTAAACAAACAAACAAACAAAGCAAACAAACAAACAAACTCTTCCGCTTTATAATATTAGTATAGATAGTTATAAATGTTAGGGGTGGATAACCCTTATCACTTAGGGGCATGAATAATAGATTGTAATTTTCCCTTTTTTCTTCCTTTTTTTTATAACATTTTTCATTGCTGCTCCGCTCCTATTAGTCGTAGCGTGATGTTATAACCTATAGCCTTCCTCGATAAATGGGCTATCCAACAATAAAATATTTTTTCAATGCGGCCCAGTAGTTCCTGAGATTATCGCGTTCAAACAAACAAACAAACTCTTAGGGGGATGAAAAATACATGTTGTCCGATTCTCAGACCTACCCAATATGCACACAAAATTTCATCA
Source organism: Herminia tarsipennalis (assembly GCA_945859575.2). NCBI lineage: Eukaryota > Metazoa > Arthropoda > Insecta > Lepidoptera > Erebidae > Herminia > Herminia tarsipennalis. The sequence continues at coordinate 24,989,947 of OX243831.2, read as the reverse complement.
AAATCGGTCAAGCCGTTTCGGAGGAGTATGGCAACGAAAACTGTGACACGAGAATTTTATATATTAGATTTATACTATGACTAGTGACCTTGTTAACGTTGTACCACATAAATTTGAATGTAAGCACAAATGTACCCATTAGGAGGTTTTAAATTGCTCGGCTCATTTTATAAAGCTACTTATTTTTTTTGGTCAAGTTATCGTTACAAGCCAAATTTATCGATAAGATTATTCCCAGCACTAGCATGACTTTATAAAGTAATAAAAAAGGAATAAAATTAACTTTTTCTAAACCTTTAATATTGTAAGGAGAAAAAGTATATCACTTTTACATAAAACGCAGTAATACATTGTATAGAAACTTGCTAGAAACAAAACCCTATTAGGTTCAATGAGGTTGTTAGGTTATTCTGTCTTTGTTCTTATTTGCCTCAGAATTCACGCGACGTTGTTTGTGATTTTTCATGAATTTGTTAACTACGCAACCTTTTTCACATTGATAAAGATTGGATGAGTCCAAATTTGCGTTTATAGATCGGAAATATACACTTGGAATGGAATGAAATATATACAATGGAATTTGAAAGAAAACAATCCGCTAAAACAGTGGTAGACAGTTATCAGGTTATGTTGGCAAAATTGTTGTTTGCTGATGTCTAAATGTCAGCGTTCTAAGATTGGTGGAGGTAATTTGCTCATTTTCCATATATTCAGTTTTTTGTTTGAAGTTGCGCCAGACTGTTAAAATCTAGCGTTAGTTAAATATATTTTTATTTATAATACTACGAGCCTTTTCTTAAGTTAAGTTTTAATGTATGCACAAATATTATGTTACCTTGTGATTCAGATCAGATTTATAAAAACTTTGTACTTTAGTAATGTTCCGTTGTTTAGAGTTTTTATTTCTTGATGAAACATCAAGAAATCAAAACTCTAAACAACGGAAATAATATTGGGTATCAAATGAAAGGGCTTAATTGCATCACATTCCGAATATTATTATATTACTAGCTGTTGCTTAACCCCAAAATTATTGATGTTAGGAGTACGTGGGCGAAGGTGAAGGTTTGGCAGCATTAGCTCGGCGACGCGCCGAGTGGGCGAGACATGTGAACGAGCCCCGTGCAGCAGCTGAGATGTACCTCGCAGCCGGCGATGTGAAGCGAGCTGCGCAACTCATGGCCGAGACGGGCAGGCGAGACATGTATGTTGTTTGATTATGGGTATGTTCCGAAATACACTGCGAGCACTAGACAGTGCCTTTACTGGGGAGAAATTAGTTCCATTATGATGACTGACAGTATACTAGGGAAATATGTGACGTCATAAATCGTCGCCATTTTTGTACTGTGAGCACTTTCGAGGAAAGGTGTTTTCAGTGCTTCTGGCCCCACCGGATAGAAGTGGCAAATTACATATTGCGCCGACTCCTAAATATTTAGGACTAGCTGTGCCCGGCGGTGTTACCCGTGGTTTATTAGCCTATGTGTTAATCCAGGGTGTCAGCTAACTCCATACCAAATTTTATTAAAATCCCTCAAGCCGTTTAGACGCGTTGAAGTAACAAACATACACACTCACAAACTTTCGCCTTTATAATATTAGTGTGATAAAGAGCACGCATAAGATGATGATGATGACTTTTCTATCGTGAAGAAAAGTCATCATCATCATCTTCTGCGTGCTCTATATCACACAGAAGATGATGATGACTTTTCTTCACGATTTCACGGCAGACACTCCATATAAAATATTCTGTTTCAGGTTAATAGAACTGGCGAGGAAATTGGACAAGGGATCGAGTGAATCCCTTCGGCATGTGGCCGAGGCGCTCGTGAAGGCGGGCGAGCCGGCTACCGCTGCGGACGTGTATCAACGACTCGGTGATTATACGTAAGTAATATTTGTAATTTCTGAAAAAAAGAAAATGCAACATGTAATGAAATGTTTAGATTTCAGCAATGGACTGTGTATGTTATGCTTTAAGTATTGTAGCCCGTTAGATAGACAAGAAGCATTCCGTTTTTAACTGAAAAATAAAAACTTTTTGTTTGCTTGGGAGGTTAAAATGTTGTAAGATTGACGTGTGTAGCGGCCAACTTGAATGGGTAGCTGGTTTGAATAAATCGGGATGGTTCTTAGCCTTGTTTGATGATAGTCAACCACTTTATTAGGTTTATTGGAACTCAATAATGACTCCATCAATTTATTGGTCATTTGTTCAGTTATTTTTTGCGCAGGCGAGTTTTTGATTTTTTAAATTATATTTTTCACGGATTGTTTAACTGATGACCCGTGAATTTGGTTTTACCTTTTCGTTGCTAGTTGTATGACACAATTCTTGAGTTTGACTGCAAGTATATTATTTATTTGCAGGAAGGTCGCTCAGCTGGCCGTAGCAGCCGGCGAATGGTCTCGAGCCTTTGCACTTGTTCGAGAACATTCTGAGTGTAAACGAGATGTTTACTTGCCGTACGCTCACCGAATGGCACAGGAGAACAAATTCGTTGATGCGCAGAAAGGTACAGTTCTAACTAATAATTGGTTAAAGTTCTATAGATACTTTTATACCTAAATACTCAACACAAAAAAACAAAGCAAACTACTTATGTTGGAAGATTAGAAAAGAAATCCAACTGGCGGATACAAAATGTCCGGGCCTTACTCCTCCCGAATGAATAGAGGAAAAAAAAACTTTATTTAACAAGTAATACAAACATTGTATATATAGTATAACAGTGTATATTCTTCTTAACCCTTTAACTATGCTAAACTAACTTGTTTCTCTAACTTGTTGCTGGCAAATAATGGAATGCCTGTTTAGGCGTACCTTAAGAGTTTTTTTTTAGAAAGATACTAACTACAAAACTATATTTTATATTGCGCCTTCGTACACAAACATGACAACACGACAATTTAAAAAAATGACAATGACAACGACATGACAATTAAATCAGAAACATGAAATATTAAATCACAATTTAAAAAACAAAAATAAAACAACGACATCACAATTAAATTAAAAATATGAAAATATTAAATCACAAGTTAAAAAACAAAAATCAAAACATTAAAATAAAAAAAATGAAGAAATAATCATTTGGACTCCAACCGGGGTCTTCTGGTTTCTAGACCGCCCGATTTTCCCACCTGTCTTCCCACCAATCCACCAATCTCACGGTCACGTGATCCTGACGCGAGTTTAACATTTTATACCCATACCAAAAAAGTGCACAAAAGAAGTTTTTACTTAAAAAAATAATAGAATATGCATGTATTTTTTGAAGTGAAAGCTTCTAATATTATTGCGTATTGCCATGTCGGCCTGTGAAATATGGACATTAGCCGCAGAAAGATGATTTAAGCACAGTCTAATGACTCTTAAGTAAGCTTTTTATGCTGTAATTAAGTATATGTTTTATTTTTTAGCGTATCACATGGCCGGCGAGACGGCAACAGCAATGCGAGTGTTTTCAATATTAGTTGGTAACGCTGTTGCTGAGGAACGCTTCAGCGATGCGGGGTACTTGCATCATTTGCTTGCCACCCAGTGTCTCGATACTGCTGCATCAACAAATTCTGACAAGTAAGCTTAAATAAAACATATAAGTATGTAAACTTATAGCCAAAATAATGGTAAGATATCGCGAAGTTGGGTTTTCTTGTAAATTAACAGGCTTCATTGCAACTAGTGAATTCGATCCCGGGATTTCGGGATTGACGAAAAGTGATCCCGAAGTAATCCCGAAGTTTTACAAGTTACAAAAATCAGTTTTTAGTCAGACTTTTCCTAGATCAATCACAGTTTTTTGTTAACATCGTTGTCTTTCTTATGTTTTACGAGTATATAAAAACTTTCATGTGTCATCGATATTAAGCAGCTTTATTGTACTGAAATTCTTGTTATGGCGGTCTGCTTCTATCGACTATTAATTTAAATAACTACTTAGAGAAAACCTTCAAAAAGAAACGAAAAATACATACAAAAATATTTTTTTGTTTATAATTTCTCGTCTACGTGAATAAACAAACAATTGACTTGGAAACCGAAAAAATGTAATTACTGTTAATATTTTTTATAGGATTAAATAATTTACCCCCACTTATGGATGCTGAAGAGCTAGAATACACACATCCTTTGTCAGAAGAATTCACTCAAAAATTTAATCCAAGTGAATTGAACTTATCAGATGAAAAACCGTATTAAGCCGCTGCACGGTGTTTTATAAAGCCCATTTTTCGGCCATTTATTGTAAAATCAGATAGATCTCATCGTTTACATGCAAGTTTGTTTTTCAATAATCTAGCATTTGTGATATTCGTTCTTTTTATATTATCTATTTATTATCTCGAAACTCTGAAATAAATTAATGTCTTCCAAACTGGGCATAAAACGCAAAAAGTTAGAAACATCGATAGTGTCCTTAATAATGCATATTTTAAAGCATTAACGAACCTTGTAGTAACTTTGTTATATTAAGATATAAACGAGATTTTATATGTATAATGTCGCATCACCGGCGGCAACAGATGAAAGCGGAATACATTTTTATATTTTTTGCTAGTGATAAATAAATCATACTTTCCTACTCTTACGACTTTTTATAAATGCAATATATAGGTCATTTATGTGTGCATTGTTTATGTAACCTATCTATACCTTTTTACTTAAAACATCATTGTCTAAATCAATAAAATGCAGATTGAAAATGTGGCAACCCTAACAACGGTTAATTTATAATATTTTCTAGATTCCATGGAATATGTGAAAGTAGAGTATGTGAAAATCATTATGTTAGTATATATTATATTTCCCAATACGTTGTAATCTTCGAGAAAAAAAAAACTGAATATCAAGAATCTCATTTAAATCTTGATCTAACAAAGTTACGAGGTTCGTTAATGCCTTAATATATACAGCATTAGGGACACTATCGATGTTTCAAAAATCATTTATGCTTAGTTTACCTACCTTAAATTATTTTCTAAATTTCAAGATAAAAATTGACGACTTTCAACATTTGTTTTTTCGAAAACTACAAACGAAATATTTGTATAAAACTATATATGTGTTGCTAAAACAAACTTGCCTGTGAATGATGTGACCCGATTTTACAATAACAATCGGATGTCCGAAAAAATAGCTTTATAAAACACTGTCACTGCACGACACGTCGCTGCATTGAATACTAAACATATAGATGGTTAATATGAGTCTTACCGCACGCATTCTACTGATCAAAATGTAAAGTTATTAATCCTAAAGTCTAGGATGATGGCGGGTAGATGCTTGTTGATTTTTCACGCAAAAACTATTGAACGGACTACGATAAAACTTTACAGTAATGTAGTTTACATATCAAAATAGCACATATGCTACAAAAAGCTAGTAATTTAATAATATTACTTTATAAGATTGTGTATATTACAGGGAGCGTGATGTAGCACTTCGAGAGTACATGCATAACGAACGCTTAGCACGTATATATCACGCGTACGATGCCGTACACAGATGTGTACACGAGCCGTTCTCTCTCAGTCAATCGGATGCTCTGCTCAACGCTGCCAGATACGTACTCGCCTTGATTGACTCTGAACCACCCCATGGCGTGTCTATGTTGTATCCTTTGTTAAACTAGCTGGGTTGTTAATTTTTATTTTATTTCATTATAAAGTATATACAATAACCTTATTGTATTTTTATAGGCATTTGTCGCCAATAATACAATAATTGCATGTTTTCTAAGTTCTCAAACTATCGGCTAGATGGCGCAAGCGAGGGCACGACTCGCGTGCAGGAAGGATAGAAAAAATGAGGTTTAGTAACATAGTCCCGGTTAGATGGTTCGATTCCGGCTCAGAAATGCAATTGTTGCACCTGTTGTCTCGAAAACTGTGCAATGTCCGGTTTCGTGTTTTTAAGGTTAAATAATATAAACAATGCAAGTAATTATAAGATTTATGGGAGAAGGTGTGTAATAAAAATCGAACTTTTATAAAAAAAAATATTTTTTTGCAAAAAATTATCAAAATCGTTAGAGCCACTTTCAGGTCGGGTGAGGTTGGTAGATATATATAATATATCTATCGCTCGTTCTTATATTTGCTGAATGAGCTAGTGTCTTTTTTTACTCAATATATTTTAAACTTTCGAATCCTTATCATAATATCAGCTGTTTATATCTTTGTCTAGCGAAGCAAGCAAAGACATTAAACGCAATTTCTTTGGCTCGACAAATGTTAGACAAAATATTAGGATTGCAGATTCCACAGAAATTTCAGGTGAGTTTTTGCATTGTGATTTTATGTGAACATTGATATTTGTCCCATTTTTACCCGACTGTACTATCCTAAGTTCATCGAGATTCATTAATGCCTCCGACTGCATGAAATTATATAATTATGTAGCTTGAGCAGGCGAGGTTTTTTTAAAAAACGTTTTTATTAGCTTCATACGCAGCATTTTTGTATGTTAGTATGTATGTAACGGAATCTTTGAACTTGTGTTAAACTTTTTAGAAGTAGACCCTCTTTAGAACTGTTCGGGTTTATTGTACTGTGTTGGCTCGCTTAGACCTTTTTGTTCGTCTATTTGTTGGTGGAAATACAAGTTTGTAGTTTACTCTTGCGTGTTTAAAGTAACTCCGTTCCGCTCTTGGTGCCTTAGCCCCAAACTTCCATTCATTTCCCCAGAACTTCCATTTGCTACCACCGTCGAAGCGGGGGCAATCTATCAAAACGCTGGTCTAGTGTCAATATTCTTAAATTCCCCATAAAAAATGTAGTCGGCTATTGTCCCTGTTGCCCCCTACCTTGAATCTCCTCCTGTCCCTTCCTATATCCGCCACTGTATTACTAAAACTTTAAATTGCTTTCACCAGGAGAGCGTAGAGCTATTGATGTTGAAAATTCGTGCGAGTGCAAGCGAGTCCCACGACGATGAAGTGGCGCCGTTGTGTTGGCGGTGTCGACGTCACGCGCCCCCACTCTGTGCCACACGGTGTCCGCATTGCAGACATGTGCTTGCTCACTCACTCGCCACTCATGGTAAATATGATATTTTAACTTATATTTTTTAAATTCATAATATATGATAGCTTACGTCGATATTTAATTTTAACGTTAAAAAAATATGCAGCGGCCCAACACTCACTCGATCTACTATTTTTAAGCAAAAAACAAATTGCAAACTGAAAAGAACACTTAAACGCCAAGCTTGCTAACAATCAAATTACATTGGCGTAGACTTTTACGTAGTTGAATATTTTTTTTTTTTTTTTTTATTAAAAAAGACTACTTTCGCAGTAGGGTACAAGCCCTGTGTCGCGGGGGACATAACAAACATACAAGTCACGGACACAAAGTACACCCAGACTCGGAACAACAATTCGTGGATCACACACAAGTGATATCCTGTGTGGGAATCGGACATACTCCCACCACGCCATAGAGGCAATCAAATAGTTACCTATAAAGTAAAGTAATACCCACTATAATTGTTATACATCTTAAAATTTTATGTTTGTAGAAGTGCTCCCCTTGGTACAATTCGAGCCTGCGGAAGGTATAACGTACGAAGAAGCGTTAGATCTTGTCGAACGTACGCCACTACCCGACACTTCGAGCAAGGAAGACTCAGGCGGCGCTGAAGTACTGCGAATAGACCACGACCCCGACGGAAACGACCCCTTTCTAGACAAAGTTGATGAGGTGAGTAATAAATAGCGTCCATAAGCCATGGTATTGATTGTATACCATGCCTTGGTATACCCGTTCGTGACACCTCTTTGTTGGAATCAAATAAATTCACTTCGAAAGAATCATAATATGACATGTCACAATTGATTAAATTGTGACCTGCGTTCATCCCGCGATTCGCAGTTTTGACTGGCTATTGGTTTAGAGGTTAGTGACCCTGGCTGCTAAGCCGGTGGTCGTGGGTTCGATCCCCACCCAGGATAAAACTTTGTGTGATGAGCACGATGGTTTATTCTGTGTCTGGGTGTAATTTATCTATACTTATATTATAAAGCTGGAGAGTTTATTTGTTTGTTTGTTTGAACACGGTTATTTCAGGAACTACTGATCCGAATTGAAAAAATCTTTTACTGTTGGATATCCCATTTATCGAGGAAGGCTATAGGCTATATAACATCACGCTACGGCCAATAAGAGTTTAGCAGCAATGAAAAATGTTACAAAAACGGAGAAAATTTACGCAGACGAAGTTGCGCAGGTCAGCTAGTCTATTATATGTATGTATTTAGAACATATCAGTTGTCTGGTTACCATAATACAAGCCCTACTTAGTTTGGGAACAGATGACGTTGTGTGAGTTGTCCCAAGATATTATTATTATAGTTTGACAGTCTTGTATATATTCTATACAATGCCGAAACCAAAAATTTCCGCTCGTCAGCGGGGTCAACTCCTCAAAAAACTATACTTTCATTCGTCACTGGTATGATACGGAAAATGGTTTCCAAGGTTTAGACTACTAGGCGACCACTAGTTTTAATTTAAATGATTGACTGTTCTTTATACAGGAGGATGAAGTAGGTGTGGTCGTATGTAGTCGCAGCGCGTTGCTACAGCTGAGTCCCGCGAGTGTAGTGGTGGTGACCCGACCTCCGCTGCGACCACTTATGTACCGCAACATGCTCCCAGAACTACCTGCCACTGCCTGCCAACACTGCCACAATGTAAGTTGATCAGGTAGACCGTAAGCAAATAAAAATAAAGCATTTTTTTTAATAAACAGGTTGAACCAAACTAATTTTAGGGTTAAAGTTAGCAAATTTTACTCAAAAGAAACATTCATCAAAAAAAAACTGCATTCTGCATTCAATTTTTTTTTATTCACTTACCAGAACCGGGAATCGAACCCACTAAATGTAGAAAACTAACATTCTGTGTTTTATAAAGCAAATTAAAAGGAATAATCATAAGAAACGAATCTCTCTTATAAACATTGCATCTAAAATCTAAAAATGATAATGTTAACTGATAGTAAATACAAGTATGCGTAGTTTTTCAATAGTATCTTAGTATAATTTTGCTATCTACAATTATAATTAATTAAAAATCATAAATTTAAATAAAGACAATACAAAGGATGAATCTTTTCATAAATCAATTGCATATCAATTTGTTGAAGGTAATAGGTATACTTACTGGCCTGTTGGTCTAGTGGTTACTGACCCTGACTACTAAGCCGGAGGTCGTGGGTTCGATCCCCATCCAGGATAAAACTTTGTGTGATGAGCATGATGGTTTATTCTATAATATGCCTGTATTTAGAAATATATAAGTATGTTTATCAGTCCACAGTATAAGCTCTGCTTAGTTTGGGATCAGATGGCGTTGTATGAGTTATCCCAATATATTATTATTGTTATGATGATAAATTATTTAAAGGCACATTTTGATCTATTTGACCATTTCCAATAGTTAGTGCTTCTGCTTCGTCTAGCCTTTGCAGTAAATTATAAATTTTATTGGCCCTCAATTTTTAGATGAAATATTTATTAGAAATATTTATTCGCTATGATTGACTCTTTCAATCTATATCATAAAAACACAGGATGTTTATTTTCTGCAAATGACCGGGTCGATTCCCGTCTCTGGCAATCGACTTTTAGAAAATCTTTGAATGCATTTCTAAAAGTAAAACCATATTTCCTTTAAGTAAGATTTGCTAGCAAATATTTAGGGTACTGGCTTATTCCACCCTGTATATTTGGACGTAACCGCAGGAAATAATTGAAGCTAACCTTGGCGGCTGTGACCACGATCACATCGAAATGAAAATTTAAAGTGCCTTTAAAAACTCTACCCGATTAAATCCCAATATATATAACTGACATAGTAAACTTAGGGCTATCAATTTAGACGTTTGTGGTCGCCGGTACTACACACGCACGACAACAGGACGGCAACGTCGGACTCGCGCTCTGTGTGAAAAAAAAAACCAAATGTCAGTGCGCAGTACGACTAACTCACCGCTTCAGCACCTCAGCTGGCCGACAACAAACGTCTAAATTGAAAGAGCCCTTTATGTGAATCTTTACTATGTCATTTATATCCATGCTTTTCTGGATGCATAGTTTTTTTGGTCCTTTCCATGAAACTCATTGGCAGGTAGAGCTGCCTTCAGCTTTGTGACTTACAAAGCATTTAGAGATCCGAAAAACTTGTTTTGCGTGTGTTCTGTAAATTGAAACAATATCGTTTTAAATGTTCGCAGTTTCCAACTAGAAATAGGTACCAATATTAAATACATAGGTATATATACTTACACACATTTTCTTTCTAACAGCTGTTTTATCTAGAAGACTTCGAGATTCAGTTAGTTACCAAAGGCCACTGTCCGTTTTGCCGACATCCTGTAGAAGAAATTAAAGCCGAAGAAGAAGATACTGAAGAATCTATATTTAATGACACCTCGTCCACGCCGGCTAGTCCTAGCACTGACAGGAGCTCTTGGCGATAGAACACCAGGTAATATTTACAATAGGATAGATAACTGTCAAGTCAAATCAGTACTTTTCTAGAAGCGTCTAAACGATACACCCTATACTATAAATAACTGAAGCCGAACGTGGTGATGTGAAACGTTTACTAAAAGACCTAACTGTAGGGTTTTCACGTCACTGCAATTTTCGTAAATCTATACTAATATTGTAAAGCTGAAGAGTTTGTTCGAACGCGATAATCTCAGGAACATTTGGTTCGAATTAAAAAAATCTTTGAGTGTTGGATAGCCCATTTATCGAGATAACATCACGCTTTGACTAATAGGAGCGGAGCATCAATTAAAAATATTGCATAAACGGGGAAAATTGACGCAGACGAAGTTGCGCGGGTCAGCTAGTTGAATATAAAATAACATCAAAACAACATTCTATGTTATGATTTCACACTGACCTCTTTTATATTAGTACGTTGGTCTGGCTACCCCGTACAAAGGCTAACAATGGGCTAGTTTCCAACCAGTCAAAACAGCAACTCTTTAAGAAATGTCAAATCGCAGATCTCATACAAATGTCGGATAATGACGTCACTATTTTTCATTATAGACCTGGACTATTTTTTATTTATAGATCTTGACTGCGCCATAACCTCACAAAATTGACTATTCTCTAAAAACAGACAACACTACTTTTTGGACAATACTTGTCAACGGACAGGGCCGCACGAGATTTTTCTCTCTTTCACTATTTTTAGTGACATGATTAATGATAAAAAAAAATACACAAAATGTAATCGGGACATAAACGTTAGTAATTTAAATAAATGCTAGTAGCTATAAAGTTTATTTACTAACTAGCTGTACCCTGCTTGCGTTGCTTCGCCATATCTATATATATAAATTCGTTGGAATTATAGTGGCGCCATCTGTCGAATATTGGTCGTACCAACTCAGAAATCTTCGTAGGCTCTAGACAACCCTTTGCTGAAATGAAGATCATCACATGATCAAATGCATAGTTTACGATTCTATAAGGGACATCAGTACATTAGTAATTTTGATTTTTTTTATTTTACGAGGAAACTGGCCTTTTTATGCCGAATCGTATTACCGTCCTGTGGTTTTGACACTTATGACACATATCCGTTATTTTTATCCTTGTTACACGAGTATATTTGTTAAATGACCATTAAAATGCCAAAATTAAATGGAAGGTCGTTTTCGGCTTTAGCCTATCAAGTTACTAGTACTATACAGATTAGTGAACTACGGAACATAAATAGGTTATGAATATAAGTTAGTCTAGTGGTTAGTGACCCTGACTGCTAAGCCGGAGGTCGTGGCTTCGATCCCCACCCAGGATAAAACTTTGTGTGATGAGCATGATTGTTTATTCTGTGTCTGGGTGTAATTTATCTATAATATGTATGTACACACATCAAAAGTGTCTAGGGATCAAGCATTTTTATGCGGATTTCTTGAGATTGAGATGTGGCTTTGTAATAAATTTATGATTTTATAAATTTATATGGATCCTTTTTGGTGCATTTCATAATTTGAATCAGGAACTGTGAATCAAATTCGAGTAAAAGATGAAAATCAGCTGTCAATATTTTCCCCATAAAAACATACAACGCATTGAAGACATTATTAGTGCTACTGTTTCCCTACTACTGATTAAAACCAACGTTATTATGGAGCGGCGACGTCATTTAAGCAGGGAAGAAATGCTCAGAGCCGTGGGAATGATAGAAGCTGGTTCCCGGCAACGTACTGTGGCTTTAGCTCTGAATACAAGTCAGAGTGTTATCAGTCGACTTTGGACACGTTACCGAAGCACTGGTACCGTGGCTGAGCGCCATGGAGGACGGTATCGCTGCACCACACGGAGACAAGACCGATACATTCAAATCTTAACTCGAAGAGGTCCAACAATAACCGCCATGATGTTAGCCGTGAGGCTTCATCACTCTTCAGGGAACTTAATTAGCGACCAAACAGTCAGAAACCGCTTGCATGAAGTGAACCTTCATTCCCGAAGACCGCTACGGGTACCACCTATAGCAATGCACAATCGTAGGATTCGATATCAATGGGCTCTTGAACACAGAAATTGGGCAGAAGAACAATGGCGTTTCGTGTGCTTTTCTGATGAGTCTCGTTTTGGTATGAGACCGGATACAAGACGTATACGACACTGGAGAACCCCTGGACGCCAACAGCGATTAAAATCCTGCCAGGAAGTCCATCCTTATAGTGGTGGAACCATCATGGTATGGGCGGGTATTTGGATCGGCGGAAGAACTGAGTTGATTTGGATCAGAGGCAACCTCAACGCTCAAATTTATGCTGAGACGATTGTATCAGACGTCATCGTTCCTCTACAAGTGCAAATCGGTCCCTTATTTCAGTTAATGCATGATAATGCACGACCGCACACCGCAAGAGTTGTAAGACAGACTCTCGCCGCAGCTAACATCATTGTCCTGCCCTGGCCTGCTCAGTCGCCAGACTTGAACCCGATTGAGCATGCATGGGATATGCTACAGAGAAGAGCTCTGCCGAATATGGAGGGTATCCAGTCGCAAGAAGACCTTTTTTTGTTGTTGCAACGAACATGGGCGGCCATTCCACAGCGTGATTTGGATGAACTCATTTTGAGTATGCCAAACCGATGTTCTTGTGTTGTTAGTGTTCGCGGTAGAAACACGGATTATTAATTGTTTAAGTTACCCAATAAAATTTTAAAGAAAAGTGTTATTTCAGTCTTTTTTTCGAACTTTAATGTTAGTGGTTCAAATGTCAAAAATCCCTTTATTAGGAAAATGGCAAATTTCTTTATTAATGCAAAGGTGACTTGGTTTATCGTTACTGTGACAAACGAAAACACTTTATTTGATGAATCCTTAAAGAAATAAAAAAAAAAAATCAATCAGGAGAAAAGTTATTGCAAAAATATATGTTGATCCCTAGACACTTTTGATGTGTGTATTTATAAATATATAAGTATGTTTATCAGTTGTCTAGTTGCCATAGTACAAGCTCTGCTTAGTTTGGGATCAGATGACGTCGTGTGAGTGATCCTAAGATATTATTATTATTATATGCCCAGAATCACTGACTTCTAGTTAGACTTCTAATATAGACGTCAGTGGCCCAGAATAGATAATTTAGATATTTTTAACGTTGATTAAACAAAAGACAACCCTAACTTGCTAGTGTGCGTCAATTTTCCCTGTTTTTGCACATTTTTCATTGCTCCTATTGGTCGTAGCGTGATGTTATAGCATTCGTCGATAAATGAGCTATCCAACAGTAAACTATTTTTTCAATTCGCACCAGTAGTTCCTGAGATTATCGCTTAAAACAAACAAACAAACAAACTCTTCAGCTTTATAATATTAGTCTAGATGAAATATTTTTTCAATGCGAGCCAGTACAAACAAACAAACTCTTCAGCTTTATAATATTAGTATAGATTTCACACCTTACGCTGTTTTAGTATAATTTTTATAGGTAATACAAACTACTGACGTCATTATTTGATATGGTCAAATCATTTAGTTTTAATATTTGTTTTGATGTTGATTTTATGACCATGATACATTGTGAACCAACAACCATTTTAACAAGTGTGTTTTTACAGTTATTGTAACATAAAATGTTCGTAAGGCTCCTGTCCCACCAACGGCGAGAAAGCGAGTAACGATTTTATCGCTCAAGAAACGTACATACGTATGTAGATACCGTGTAAGCCCGTTCACACAGCTGCCGGTGAGTACTCGCTCTATACTGCATCTCTTTTGTTTACACGGACGGAATCTACGATATACATCTATTATACTTTTCTTAAGCCATAACATCGCTCACTCACTTCTCGCTCATTGCTGTTGGTGGGACAAGTGCCTTAGAATGTTTAAACCTTTAAAAATAAGGAAACAATTGTAAACGCGCACTCTACGTTCGCCACCTAAAAACAGGCTTACACAAAAAGTTATTACGGGATTTAATGAAAAATAAAACTTTGTCTGTGTATATTACTGACCTCTATAGTAACTTGCATTTATGAAATACTAGCTGTCCCGCGCAACTATGTCAGCGTAAATTTTCCATTTTTTTTTTTTTTTTATATAATCCTATGTTACTTCTAATACCTCCAAGAATATGTGTACAAAGTTCTATGATGATCGGTTGAGTAGTTTTCGCGTGAAAGCGTAACAAACAAATTTACATTCACATTTATATATTAGTAGGGATTTCGTAACCCCAATTATAGATACTTCTGTGGGCCATTGCGAGTACTAGCTCATAAGGAAACCGGTCTAGTAGTACTGAATACAGTAATATTCAATGGAGTAAGAACCATCACGTACTAAAATAAAAATAAATAAAATACTTGTTAACCTTGTGCCATAAGGAGGTACTCTACTTAAATGTAAATGACTTTCATTGGTTATTAATAACGCATGATCAAATACTTTCTAGGATATAATAAGTAGTTCCTCCATACAAACTTGACTAGTTTTGTAATGTGAACTCTCGCCTCGACCTTTAAGATAATTGTCGATGGATCCGAACTTTTTGTATCTACTTATACAAAAATAGCAATATAGTAGCATCCGTAAACTAAGGAAGTTGAAAACTAGGTACAATAAATGGAGCAGGCGTACTAGTCAGTAGAGTATGGCACTAATACCGTAATTGACTGTCAAGTAATTAGACTTGACAGTCAACTGATTACTCTATTTGTGAAATGTTAAAACGACATACCTCTGTAGCAGTTTGTTTGGAACAGTCTAGATTGATTTCCTCGCTGTGGTGGGATGAAAAGTTACGTGTTGCACTCGAGTGCAAAGATTTTTCACTTCGTGCTCTTTTGATTCCCTCGCTAACGGTCAGGATTCTAATTTTTAATTCCTTCGCTTGCTCGGTCATTAAAATTGAGCACGCGGTAAAAAAGCAACTTTGCACTCTTGTATAACAAATAACTATCATTTATTTAGATTTTACAATCTAAATAGCAACACAATGACATAATACCGGCTAAGTATGTACCAAATGTCACCAATTTGGTCAGTCCGCGTGTTCTCCATAGAACACTAGTAAATTCATGAGTTTGGAGGGGGGGGGGCGGCAATAGGCTTGTTTTCTATGTAAACAAAAAAATCCAAAATACAACTATCATTTAAATTACCAACGATTTATTCCTTGTTAAATTTTGTGTTAAATAGATTTTTTTTATGATTAATCATATCATCAAAAGAAGTGAATTGACTAGAAAAAAAATAGTGACTTCATACTCCGGTATTTGTATGAGATCTCCATACAAAATCTGCGTTTTGACATTTCTTAAATAGTCGTTGTTTTAACTAGTTGGTAACTAACCTATTGCCCCTGTTGCTCCCATTGGATCCACGCCGGAGCCGTGTACGCACAAAAACATGGTGAACACGAACATCGAACACTGTTCGTCATAATGTTCGTGGCGTTTCATTTTGTTTGTGTTGTGCGGACGGCATTCGAAGAAATATGATGCAACATTGTTTTTATTTATTGGCTACTTCACTGTCGTCCACTTCCAACAGTGAATCCAGGTTACTGAGGGTTTGAGCGCGAACACAAGTAGAACTGTATTCGCTAGGTGTTCGTGTTCGCTTTGCTAATTTACGTCTACACGTACGAAACAAATCTTCTATGATCGATGTTCGTGTTAACCATGTTTTGTTCGTTCGCGCGTACACGGCTTTACATCTATATTTTCGAAGTATTTAAGGTCTACTATCGCCACTTAGACCTATTTTTTTTTTCTGTAGTGAACTTATAATTGTAGGTCGAAGCAACAAAGCAGTGTGACAGAGCAGAATGGAAGGAAAACAAGAGAAAAACGAACATCAATATATCTATACTAATACTAGCTGACCCGCGCAACTTCGTCTGCGTAAATTTTCCCCATTTTTGCAAACATTTTTACTTGCTGCTCAGCTCCTATATGTCGTAGCGTGATGTTATATAGCCTATAGCCTTCCTCGATAAATGGGCTATCCAACAATAAAATAAATGTTTCAGTGCAGCCCAGTAGTTCCTGAGATTATCGCATTCAAACAAACAAGCAAACTCTTAGGTATGAAAAATAGATGTTGGCCGATTCTCATAGATACCGGATAAGCACAAAAAATTTCATCAAAATCGGTCAAGCCGTTTCGAAGGAGTATGGCAACGAAAACTGTGACACGAGAATTTTATATATTAGATTATAAAGCGGAAGAGTTTGTTTGTTTGTTTAAACGCGCTAATCTGAGGAACTACTGGTTCGATTTAAAAAAAAAAAGTTCTTTTTTTGTTGGATAGCCCATTTATCGAGGAAGGCTATAGGCTATATAACATCACGCTAGGACTAATAGGAGCGGAGTAGCGACGAGAAATGTTGCAAAAACGGGAAAAATTTACGCATACGAAGTTGCGCAGGACAGCTTGTTTAGTATAAATATTGCTCATCAATAAAGTGTACCCATCAAAAAGGGTATTTGGGTTATTCTTATTCTTACCGTAAAAATTGTTTCAGGCAGTTAAAACGCCTTTTTAGTAATTTAATGCTAAAACTAGTTATGCGAAATTAAAAACATCACTCATTTGTCCATAAACAATGAAATTTATTCGCTGTATAATTATGGTGAAATATTAATACAATTAAATATAAAGCAAAGTCACGCGCCGTGGCATGTGAGATGCATGTCATTTTGTCGTAAATTATTTACGGTTCCAAAAGTATTTCGATTTTGGGCATTATTACATGTTTTTTCAATTTTCAGAATGTCAATGAAGATTTTCTTAATAATTTTGAAAGTACTGTGCGAAACTTTATTGATAAATGCATGCTATGAAAGTTGTGATCGTATTTTTTGTCACGACCGTGGCTCGTAATTGAATATGGTACAAATCAGTATATTTTATGATTTGACTATGACAACACTAGCTGTTATTTTATAACTAACAACACTATCTAATGTCAAACAGTTCTAGCAAGACGGTTGCCTGATGTTTTTGTGAAGTCGTTTCTTAGTGTGTTTATTGGATTTGGTCGAGCATAACGCGTCAAAACCGTGCCTACAATATTCGAGGTAATTGTTTATATTTACTTTTACATTTTGCACGTATTAATTTGTCAGGAATAGTCGTTCATCCTGTGATTCAACTAACAATATAGACTAAACCGTTTTGAAGTTATGTGAGCCACGGTTCAAAATTGTCACGACCATAGTAGTCACAACCATGGAATCTATGCTGCCACGGTCGTGACCGTTAGCCACGGTCGTGAGTATTTTATTCTAAATTAATAACTATTTCCAAAAATAAATATGTATTCCATTGTTATATGGTACAACCCGACCGAAATAACCATAACCATGGCTGCTTGTAACGACCATACATTAGTATTGTCACAACCATGGCGCAGTCGTCACAACCATGGAAGTGAGATAACAAAAACATTTTTTTTTGGTGTTTAAGTAACAATTTAAGCTCGGTGAATCTAATAAATAAAGTGTTCGACATGTTTTCTAACGAAAAGGAATAAAAATTAAATCATAATTACAATTCACTATATTTTTTATTTCACGTCTCTCAAAATAAGAATAACCCATTTGGAGGTTCATCACCCCTCATCTCTCCCACCCTGCATCAAAGACACTGTAGGTACGACCGACCTTAGAATTTATTCAATCAAATACTAAAAAAATGTATGTTTTCGGTAACGGCATTCTTGCCCAATTTTAATAATGTTAACCTTATAGGTTTCCACAGAGATAAAAGGGTCCGGAGTAAGTACGAGGTATTTTCAGACAAAGAGTGTACAAGATCGACTTGCCGTTCTGTTTTATTTTAGGAGTTCTCCCTTTACACCTCAACTCACCCCCATCCCATCCCCCGAAAAATAATCATAGGGACGCCTATGCTTACTACACTTGAGAAAATCTCAATAACATTTACAATTAACACAACAGCAGATAAATTTATTCAACGAAACGATAAAATGTTGTATAGCTCGACAGTTTATTATCATTCTAGAGACAACAGGTGGCAATAATGTAGAATGTTCACACGTTCTCCATACATTAACGATAACGCTGACTGTGGACCACACGTATACAAAAATCTGTTGTATAAAGTATAGGTAGTAAGTAGGTACATGTGTTACAGCTAATATAATTAATTTGCAATTACGCATTATACAATGTGATAATCAAATAATGTGATATCTTTTGTGAAAGTAAAGTTATTAAACCTATTCAGGGCTTAGATCCAGGAATTCCCGGTACTAGCGAAGTGCCGCCGGTCGTAGTACTATATCCTAGATTTCCAGTACTACTGGTATTTACTTTGCTGCGAATTATTTGGACTATGAGAATGCTTGCGTTGCCTACCCCAGCAGAATATGGACAACATTATGTTGGGGTAGACAACGCACGCAATGAGCATCCCTTCAGGATTTTAATGATATAAATATTTAGACACATATGCCGTGCAATATATGCAATTTTTAAATTTGTTTTCGAAAATAGTTGTTAAATGATTCATAATACATAACATATTCTTACGGTACAAAGTGATTAATCCTCAATATGTATACTAATATTACAAAGCTGAGGAGTGTTTTTTGTTAGTAGCTACAGGTTCTAATTGAAAAAATCTTTTAATGTTGGATAGCCCATTTATTGAGGAACACTATAGTCTATATAACATCACGCTACATCCAATAGGAGCAGAGCAGTAATGAAAAATGTTGTAAAAGTGGGGTAAATTGTCATCAAACTCAAATATAAAAGGACAGGCAATATTAAAATACATAAATAAGCATTCAATATAATTAGTAAAATGAAAACAAAACATTATTTCTTTGACCAACTCAAACTGGATAAAGTGATGAATATGTAACTTTGTCATTACTATTTATATAAATAATTTATTTGAAACCATTTGATAACATTTTTTATACCTGCTAAACTGCAGCAGCTGCATAGCATTTTGTCGGCAGGTTATATATTATTAGCTTCCGCCCGTGGCTTCGCCCGTGTTAAGTATGGACTGCCATTTCACCCCTTTAAAGATTTACTTTAGGCTTTGTAGTGGATGGTGTTTTATCCACGAACCATTTGAGAACAATTAAACAAAATTTAATAAAATGTGGTACCGACAAGGCTAATTTAATATCACGCGGAAGAAACCAGGGGAAACATCGTTTGTATGTCTGTAATGGGTAATACTTTTTTTTTTATTGACGTTAAGTATAACATAGGTTATTTTAGGGTACACCACGCTATGATCGGTGAGAGTGAAACAGGAATAATAGAGTAACGCTTGGTGGCTAAGATACGATACTGTCGCCTAAAAATAAAATATAGGCATATTAATATTATTTAGGTATTTGTGTGGCGGCATATTCAGGCATATTCCTCCCCCGCCGTCCACTCGGCGGTGGTGGTTGATATACCGGTGTTGAATTTAATGCCCCCACCCTCCAGTCATGCGAACAACTCACACTTGGCCAGTTGAGCCAATAGTTGTCCCCTCTGAACAAAGTTTTGGATCCGATCCTGATTTAACGCACGTAACATTTTAAAACTATGAAATCTATATCTATACAGCTTTTTATATTCTACAGAGCTAGTTTTGTTCAAAATATATGTCATTTATTTGGATAAGGGTTAATACCATGTTAATTAGAACACTTTCACAAATAAATGCATTATTTTAGAACAAATTCGATTACCTAAAAAAAGTAATAGTGTAAGTGTAATTTTAACTGTTTACGCAGCGCACGCAACGGAAACTCTTAAAAGTAATATTTTTCCCCGTTTTTGCAACATTTTTATCATTGCGTGATGTTATATAGCCCATAGCCTTCCTTGATAAATGTTCTATTCATCACAAAATATGTTTTCAATTTGAACCAGTAGTTCTTGAGATAATATCGTTCAAACAAACAAACTTTCAGCTTTTAATATGAGTAGGTATGGATTTGTGGCACAAACACGTGTAAATTTTGGCCCATTGTTTTTTTTCTCTATAAAATAACATCATTTATGAGTTTAAGACCTTCTGTCGCATACCGTCTAACACGCAAATCGTCCAACGAAAAAAAGACGCATTCTGTCCATCACTCATATCGTCTAACACGCATACCGTCCAACACTCAGATCGTCTAACACGCATACCGTCCAACACTCAGATCGTCTAACACGCATACCGTCCAACACTCAGATCGTCTAACACGCATACCGTCAAACACTCAGATCGTCTAACACGCATACCCTCTGTCATTTAAAAGAAGGAAATTCAAAGAAATTAATTAAAAGTAAACTAGATTTATTTTAACAGCTTAATAAGACTAACATTTTAATCGTAAATACACTATTTTCTTCAAAAACTGTAATATAGTAATATTATTGCTTAATAGTTCTTGATGAGCTTTTCTATACTCCGTGTCAAATCGAATGTCGCATTGTCGCCTATTTTTTCTAGGCCTGTTTAAAAGTAAGCGATTCATTCTGTTTACATGAAATTGTGCTTCTTTTCTCAACGAATGAACAAATAAGTAAAATGTACTGTTCTTGAAAATTTTAGTATTTAGCCGGTGGTGCCACCCTTCCAATGTATTTGTGGTGCGATGTTGTTCATTATCACAGCTAAGAATAGCGGAAGGAGTCCTTTTTGTCCACTGTTCTTCGAAATATTTCGCAAAGTCGTTCATTTCATCGCTGTCAGGAGATATCCTCCATATTGCTTGCCACCCTTCAACAATTTGAGCAGACGGTAGTAAAGGCAAATAACCTCCTACGTCCTCCACAGTTATTTGTTTTGACATTGACATTTTATTTTGATTGTTTTATAAATAAGAAGAAATAAAAATATATCTAACGAAGGAGGTTTTATACAAACAGGACATATGTACAGTGTGATTCTATTAGTAACATAGTACATAATTTAGAATTATTTATCCCTTTACCTTCCTCACATAAAGACGGAAATGTACCCACAGTAAAAGGACTCGCGCACAACGGGTTCCGTACCATTTAATATGTTGTACATTTTTAGACGGATTGCGTTTTGGACGGATCGCGTTTTGGACGGATCGCGTTTTGGACGGATCGCGTTTTGGACGGATCGCGTTTTGGACGGATTGAGTTAATTGGACGATTTGCGTGTTAGACGGTATGCGACAGAAGGGTTTAAGACACTCCATTTAATTCTAATTTTATTAAGCTTATCGCAAAATGGTTATTTCAAAAAAAAAAATACTCTTTCTCATTATGCATCTTTAGCAGAACGTCCATTTCGCATTACAGAAATTGTAAGTAACAAGAGTAGGTTAATATATCATAAAAAATATAAACTGTTTCTAGTTTAGCTGCTGTAAAACCAGCTAGATCCAGAGCGATTTTTTCTGTTGGGTATTGTTACACCAACACAATCAGGTTATTCATCTTTGTTTCAATATTTTTTTATGAATAACTCGAAAACGACTGAAAGCTCATATTAAAACACTTAGCAGTGCTAAGTTAGCACATTAGCACCGTAGACCGTACTAGGCTCTACATTTAACTTATCTGTACCATTCAAGTCCTAAAAGAATACAAATTTTGAAAGACATATCGCCTGATCGTATCCTTTTGAGAAATTGGGTATTTGACTACTGGGATAATAAATTATTTTGTACTAACCATATAATAATACATCATAATGTGTTTTATAAAAAGATGTTCATACGCAGTTAAACATATTTATGATTTTTTAATCTTAAAAAGAAATAATAAAAGTATATAATTTGACCATAAAAATACGACGTTATGTGCTTGCATTTCATACAAATTTGTAAGGGGGTGAGGGTGTCGTTTTTGAACTTAGAAATCTCCGTATCATACTTGCCAAAAAGCTTTAGGCACCTGTCCCACCAATGGCGAGAAAGCGAGTACCGAGTAGCGATTTCATCGCTTAATAAATGTATATACTTATGTAGATCCCGTGTAAACAAAAGATATATTAATAGTTGATCGCTGACCGTTTACACTGCCGGCGAGTATTCGCTCTATACGACAGGATTTACAATATACCTATTGTACGTTTCTTGAGCGAAAATCACTACTCGCTTCTCGCTCATCGCTGGCGGTGGGACAGGTGCCTTAAAGAGGGGTACCTCTTTAAGGCACCTGTCCCACCGCCAGCCGGTACGGAATCTGCTGGAGTATCGGCACTGAGATTATCTCTTTGGACTAGAAAATCTGGACAGGTTTTGCAAGCCAATTATAATGTTATCTCATATAATAGTCGAACGATGATGATTAACTATGAAGATTGGTATTGATGATGAAGCTGATGACTGATATTGATGCTGATAAATAGGTCAATACTTTATCAGCGAAATCTTAAGAATCGCATTTAATCTGGCTCTGAGGGAAGTGCAAATTCTTCGTCCTTACGTAGCCAAGCAACAGCTCTGCTGCACTCCCTTTGCGCCTCCGCATCTCCGGTTCTAAAAAACAAATTCGGTACAAACAAGTACCACGTGAAGTCGAGGTGGGCTAACTTGGTTATGCCATAATTTTGGAAGCTTGGTACTTAGTAGGTACTAGATAACTACTACTTGTTTAGAACGAAATATATTAATTTTATTACTTTATCCAAGATAAATGATTCATTATTGAATTTAAAGAAAAAAAATATCTGTCATTGACACCTGTTTATTTACATTTACAGATATTTATTTGTTTTTGTGACACTCATTTATTTTTGCGCCATGCATCATCCACGCAGGTGGTGCACGATAGATAGAATGACCTGTTTTATTTGACAGTAGGTACTCAACAGTGGTTGTTGTACGAGGATATACAATTTCTCGTACTCCATCCAGGTGGAGCACGAGGAAGGACCAATATTAAGTGCCACTTGCGTGACATAACTTAAATACATTTAAGACGTACTAAATGCGTTAAAAATGATTAAACACGATTAGTGTCTTGCACAATTATAAATTTGTCGCTAAACATATTTAAGAAATGGTCAAAGTTAAATACCGAAAATCTGCTGTTTAGCGGCGCTAAACGCGTTTAAGACCAGTAGAACTGTCAGTTTTGAATTTGTCAGCACCTAATTAGTTTTCAGTCGTTCTTTTTACACTCGTTATTAATTGTATTGGGTTTTATATAATGACTGGTCTTCTTCATTGAAACTGAGTGCTCTGGATCTCAATCTAGATATGGAAAATAAAATCAGTCAAGATGAGTGATCAAATCACTCATCATGACTGATTTTATATATTTGCCATGTTTTTTTTTTGGATATTTGATAGTTATGAGAATATATTTTAATTTTATCGTGATTTTAGTAGTTTTGTATGAATTGCAAAAACTGGCAAATATCAGATATACTTTATCTGCGTCAAATTTGCGAGGGTCAGCTAGTAGGTATTTAATACAAATATAAACGCAAGAAATATCGGAGCTCATACAAATTAACTCGTCAGTGGGGTTATGGAGCTTTCATTCGTGTTATTTTTTTGACAAACAGTAACAACATGTTGCGTTTTACGTGATTACTTTGGCTATATGTTGCTATTATAAATAGATAATACCTATCTAGATTAATCACTTTGACTGTACCAGATGTATTGACGTTCTAATGTATATATAACCATTAATATATAACACGTTTTTGAGCCACCTTTACGTAACTATAAATATTATTTAATTATCAATAATTGTACTCTTATACAAATACATGTTAAGTACTGATGTGTTTTATGTATGTCCTTAAATTTGGCATTATAGGTTATGTGTAGATTTTGTAAAATGTTGCCATGAATATAATATGTTCTGTTGAGTTGTAGAAAGCACTGAGTGCACTTCAGTATTCATTACTTATTCATAGCGCAAGATTTTTGCCGTTAAAATCATAAAAATGTACGAATGTCTAAAGTGCTTCTTAGGTATTCCTTATGTTGCCCTTATAATCATTAAGTAATTTCTTAGTAAGGTTTTATATTACAGTAGGTACACACGTGTAAATTGGAACGCGTTCTATCATTTCATTGAAATAAATTGCGCACTTCTCACAGTTACCTACTAGGATATGAAAATTCTGTATTAGATTTAAATATAAATTTTGTAAAAATGTGTCTATTCTTTCCATAAGGCACAAAAATATACCACAAAAATGAAATCCCAAAGTACAATTAATTATATTATTGTATAGTTATTAAGAATTTATCTACAATATGTACTAATAAACTAGCGAATGTGTTGTAAACAAAACATTCGCTTATTAAAATTTATGAATTAACACGTAGGTAAGGTTCGTAGCAGACGTATCAACTCCGAAAAGGGTCGTCGCCGTATCGTCTTGCCGTCAACTGTTCGTGAGCTTGCCCTGAGGCGAAGCGATTACGTTACGAATCTGATTAGTGAGCGTTGCACTAGGGAGTTTCATGCGAAGAATACTGAACGGTTCGAATTAATAGGTATGGTGCCGATCTCTTTGCGATTTGATATGTGTGCTATGCCTTAAGGGTACTCAAATTGTCACTACTCACAATGATGATTACTTGTGTACTTATTGATAATCTTGATAAAATAAATGACACTGTTACACCTATGTACTATTCATAGTAGGGGAGGTCAGAAAGAGATTTTTGGA
The DNA here is from genome assembly GCA_945859575.2 of Herminia tarsipennalis. NCBI lineage: Eukaryota > Metazoa > Arthropoda > Insecta > Lepidoptera > Erebidae > Herminia > Herminia tarsipennalis. Next base: position 24,964,791 of record OX243831.2, on the reverse strand, counting down.
TTTGCTCGAGCGCGGCAGATTAACAAGAGGCGGGGGGGGGGGGGGATACCTCTTAGCCTGTTGCTTACCTCTAGTTAATATTAGCTCTTTATATAGAGACGCGCGCCGATCAAAATATTCAGTAAAAAAATTGATCAGTAGAGATACTCGAGCGCATTAGATTAACATACAGATGGTTCAGTTTGATATCCTAAACACTCTGATCTAATATTCTAACCAGTATGTGGAAAGATTTTCTTAATCTGACGATGTTTTGTTTTTGAATTTTCATAAAACCGCCACGAGCTTGCGGCTTGTCCGAATCGTAAGTCTTTTAAATGGAAGATTCTTTTGGGTTCACTTAACATTCCCGTTCCATGCAAAATAATATATTTATTAAGACCTGTAATTGAAAGGATATAGGTACATCCTAATCCTTTTTTATTCGCACCAAAATAATCTTCAAAATCAAATTAGTCCCCACAACGCTCTAGTAAATCCAAATTTCGTACGTTGGGCTCCCCAGCTATGACGTATACCATGTAGTCAAAAAACAGGATAGTGAAAAGGATTTTTGTTACGCCGCAGATTCTGTCAAATATCTACGTGACTGCGGTTTTGCTAAGGTATTTACAGGTCGACATGGCAATTATGGAATAAATTTTTTACTAAGTACATACCTACCTACACAAATGAAGGCAAAAAACTCTTTATTGCAGTTTATTTGCTTGTTACCTAATTAAAATTGATAGGCGTGGCATTAGCTCTGTTTCTGATTGTTATTTGTTCCAACTCGTTCCGACTTTCCGCGTCTGTGACGATACGACGCGCGCTCTAACAGCACATGCACACACACACATATATATATATATATATATATATATATATGTGTGCGTGCATCAAGAGGGTTTTGTATACCAATAAAAAGCTTATCAAGCTTCATACATGAAGCTTGTTATCTGTATAATCTGTGGTAGGATGCGTCCTACCATTGACGAAGGTATAGACCGGGACCGTGCCATCCCTTTCAATTAAAAAGTAAATATTGACTGCAAAGCGTGAAAGAGAGAAAAAACGCCGCCGAGAAAGGAGAACGCCGCACGAGTTTTTTCTCTCTTTCAAGCTTTGCAGTCAATATTTACTTTTTAGTTGAAAGGGATGGCGCGGTCCCGGTCTATACGTCACTGTACAACTGCACAGCAACTGTACTGAAACTGTACTGCTTTAAATAGGTACGTGAATTAGCTTCCTGGTCTCTATGTCAATGACGCATACCGTCTCTTTGTAGCATATTTTTATCCTGATGGCCACGTCGACCTGTCACTGACTATAATTACTTTTATTAGAATTGACTTTGTTTGTTTGGAAATGTTAAACCCTAATATAACGTCATTTTTCTCTGTATATTATTGTAATGTATAACTTTGTAGGTATTATTAAATAGGTATGCCATTAATTAACATATTTTGTGATAAAAATTCCGTCCCAGCGATTGTAAAATAAATGTGTATAAAAACAAATGTTGTATTTCTTACTGATCCTGATGTTTTAATAAAATTATAAAATGGTTTGCAAAGTAATTGGCGACATGAAATCTGTGCTTGGCATCTGTTTCACATTTTTATCGTCATTGTTGCATGTTATAGCTCGCCATATGCCAAATACATGTTTTAGCAGCGCTTTGTATTAATAGTTATAAAGAGTTCTATAAAACGCTATATTTTTTTCCTAGGAAGGTCGGGCTGCGGTTTTGAACGCGACATGCGTTGTATAACAATGCTGTCGCATGACTTTTTGAATCGGTGAGCAGTTGGCTCAGTATTATTTTATTGTATTTATTATGAGGTACTGTACCCGATGAAGGCTCAGGTCCTATCATGGCTCACTTAAATATAAATAACTAGCTGTCCCGGCGAACTTCGTACCGCCTCTTTTTTGTGTATTGGGTTCAATTGTGAATCTAAACCATTCTAGAATCTACTGGAACACATACAAAAAATGACATTCCAGCCGTTTATGAGGAGTTCAGTGACATACAAACGCACAGAAAAATTATATATAAAAACTAGCTGTCCCGGCGAACTTCGTGTCGACTCTTTTTTTTTGTAAATCGGGTTCAATTGTGAATCTAAACCATCCTCGAATCCCCTTGAACTCACACAAAAAATTTCATCAAAATCGGTCCAGCCGTCTAGGAGGAGTTTAGTGAATTTTGGGGTTAAGCTTTGAAAAGTGTTTATAAAACAACTAGCGGACGCCTCGCGGTTTCACCCGCGTAGTTCCCGTTGCCGTGGGAATACAGGGATAAAAAATAGCCTATGTCACCCGGGGTTAGTGTAGCTTCACAACGTTGAAAGAATTTTTCAAATCCGTCTAGTACTTTCGGAGCTTATTCAATACAAACAAACAATCAAATCTTTCCTTTTTATAATATTAGTTTAAAAGACAAACACACACGCACACAAACATACAAGAAAAAAAAAACATCTTTAGATACACTAGTAACAAATTTATTTGAAGAGCGTGACCTCCTGCTACAGGCTTTTATAAAGCTTGGCTTAAAGATTTAAAACAAACACATGGTAAAAACAGACGGACAAATGGGCAGGCGGTGACTCGCCACAGGCATACAGCCAAACGGCGACAGGGAGCAACATGGGTGTGAGCAGCTTGGGGTGTCGAGCGGTGCGGCGCCGGTTTCACCATCACGAAGAAGGCCCGTAAGCGGGTTTCCCCGTAGTTATGCCCTTGAAAATGACACTTCCACCCCCGAGCATACAAGCTCTGGCGACCTCCCTCTGGCTGGCCGATTAAGACAAGACAGAGTTGAGAGTCCTGCGGGCGCTCTTGGTGTTCCACTCCCGCCGGCCAGTGAAGGCAAGCGGGAGAGGAGGCCCTGACCGACTCTCTGAGGCATCGGGACCGCAGTTTCGCCACGCACATTCAGCTCGCCACAAAGCTGCCCTGCGGTTTGTGTAGGTACTCTTATTTCCCCCTCATGAGACATATTTTATTGGTGTCATAAGGATTTCAAGAGCTGCTACTATGCTCTCAGAGTGTTGTTTTAATCTCATATAGGGAGACAACGATTAGCCCCGAGGGGTTTATTATTATTATTACTATTATTATTCTCTTTATTAAAACACAATACATATAAATTACATTTTTAAATATAGGTAACAAAAATTAAATATATTTAAAAATATAAAAAATAGTGTCCCACCGGCATCGGGTACAGGGACCAAGCTACCGGTGGTTACGGCCCCAGAGAAAGGAACCTCCTCACAATGCGAGCCGTGTCCAGAAGTACTGCCTTCTGCATCAAGCGCTTGATCCAACCGTCTAACGCGAGCCTCTCAAGGTGTTGGTCGAGGCTCTTGGCAATGAAACCATTAACGGAGTCGACTATCGGTACAATGATCGCCGAATCAACATCCCACATGTGTGCGTGTGACAATCTCGTGCGCCAGATCCAGATATTTTATTTGTTAATCCTTTTCGGCTTTCACAAGATTTTCGTCATGGGGGATAGTGATATCGACGATCATCGCACGACGCTCAGATCGGTCTATCAGCACAATATCAAGCTTGTTAGCGACAACAGTCCTGTCTGTGATGATAGAGCGATCCCAGTACAACGTGATACGACTATTCTCGAGAACTGGCTCAGCAACGTACCTGTAGTATTGTACCTCAACGTCCACAAGGTGGTATTTCAGAGCAAGTTGCTGGTGGATTATCCTGGCTTACTAATTGTGTCTGTGCAAGTACTCGCCGTTAGCAAGACGTGAACAGCCGGAAACGATATGTCTGAGGGACTCACCGGGTCGGTGACAGGCACGACAGATGACAACAGTGCCATCCCTCAGGATATATTTCCCGTAGTTATTCGTCATGATAACTTCGTCAGCAATTACACAGACAAAACCCTCGGTTTCTCCAAAGAGGTCACCGAACCTTAGCCAGGCCACGGACCCTAGCGTGAAGCCCGATAGAACCTACCGTGAAGCTCCTTGCTCTGCCATACCTCCCTGCGCTCGCTGATACCAAGCACTACAGGCCTGCGCCAGTTCTCTTTAGCCAAGGAGAGTGGGGTTAGCTCGGTGTCCACCGCAACGACATCCCGATGCACACCCGCGTCCACATGGAGAAAATATTCTCTTAGATTGTATACCTCGCGGTTATGAAGGGACTTAAGGTTTAGCAAACCCCGGCCCCCACACTTCCGCGGGATATACAATCTCAATACAGATGAACGCGGGTGATGCATTCGGTATGACGTCATCAGTGTACGGACTTTTCGATCCAGAGTGTCTAATTCGGTCTGAGTCCACTTGAGTATGCCGAAGGAGTACATAAGAAGTGGCATGACCCAGCTGTTGCAGGCCCGGATCTTGTTGCCACCTGACAAAAGGCTATGGAAACCAAGGAAGCGTTCCCGCAGCAGCTGTTTCATGTCAACCTCATTTATGCACAGCGCCTGCGACATACCCAAGTACTTATAGGTCTCAGTTGCGAGTAGCGATCTTAGGTGAATGGAATCCGAGAGTCGAGTCCCTTCGGATTCCACTATCCGCCCTCGCTTTATATGAACGACTGCACATTTGTCCACACCAAACTCCATTCTAATAGAATTACTAAAGGTTTCAGTTACCTTCAGTAACGCTATTAGTTGTGAGCTGGTGGGAGCAAAGAGCTTCAAGTCATCCATATAAAGCAAGTGAGATATAACCTGACCACCACGTCGCAACCTGCAACCTAGCCCTGAACCCTCTAGTAAGGTACTAAGTGGGTTCAGTGCTAGGCAGAACCAAAGGGGACTCAGAGTATCACCCTGGAATATACCCCGCTCAATCCTTATAGGTAAGCCGCCACTTTCTTGGGTCCCTCGGCACCCTGGAAAGGTAAGAAGCGTGTTCCATTGCCCCATACACGACTTCAAGAAGGTACGTAGAGTTGTATTAACTTTATACAACTCCAGCACCCTCAGAAGCCATGTATGTGGCACGGAGTCATACGCCTTATTATTATTATTATTATTATTAAACTTCAAAAAAAAATGCTGTTTTGACACTGTTTTGAAAAAACAGTGTCAAAACAGAGCCCGTTTCTTAACTGACTCAAAAAAATAGTTGTCTGTAAAGTCGGCTTACGTACGATAATTTTACGTGATAACGTCTTTGTAATAAACAACAGTGATGACATATCGCCATTCACGTTGCTTAGCAACCAATTAACGGAACGTGAGCGGTGATGTCACACTTTTTTGTGCCATTAATTAATAAGACGTTATCACGACAAAAAAACCTTAAATCAAAATATAGTAATAACGGGTTACATTTACCCAAGTTGGTATACGGAAGCCTCGGGTTCGATTCCTGGGTCTAAACTTAAATTTTTCTATCTTTCAAAAATGCAATTATTGTAGGTATTAATAAAGTTATTGGCAGGAAATGCCTATAAAATTACTATAATACCTATATATAAAGACAGCTTTATACTTTAACTGAATCGAGTTGCAATTTTACACACCTTTGCTATCTATATGCCGACGCAAGCGTGCGTCGGCCAAACTTCACAGTCAGGAGTCGTTTTTACTTACATTAGGGACGTACACAGAAACTTTCAGAATTTATCATTATATAACGTCACATCGTCGCTGGCTCTTGGGCTATATATAATTTGTTCCGAACTTCCGTATAGGGAACGTACGATGTACCTGTACCTATATTTGTACAGTCACTCGCAACGGAGAGCTTATGTGTCGTCTTTCTTAAATATGAAATACCTACTAACTAAAAGTAAGTACTTAGGGCATACTAAAAGTTTCTACTGTAACTAAATCGAGGTGCAGTTTTATACATCTTTGCTACCTACGAATATGTTAAAGCAACCGTCGTCGGCCAAACTTCATAAACAGGGATCGTTTTTACCGAGACATACACATAGAAACTTCCAGGATTTATCATAAAATGACGAAGATCAGATCGTCGCTGGCTCTTGGGCTATATATAATTTATTCTGAATAGGGAACCTACCTACGTTTGTACCTACAGCAACAGAGAGCTTGTAACTTGTATATCCCTACAGCGATGTTTTACCTCATACACGGATGAGAGGTTAAATATGAAATACTAGCTGAAAGTAGTACTTGGGCATTTAACTAAAAGTTTTTGGATTCTGTTGATTGATGATTTATTGTTTTTCAAAGAATATTCCCTCGCAATTGGACCAGTACAAAGCAGTTGAACCAGCCTTCCTTAGGGACTTCTTCAATGGTTTCATGGAACGCATTTACCACCGATTCAGGGCTCGTAAAACGTGTGCCTCTAAGTTTGTCTTTAATTTTTGAAAACAAAAAGAAATCGCAGGGTTCGACTTTTCTTAACTTTCAAAGAAAAGACCCACTCTGCCGACTGGTGAATATTTCGTCACCTGTCACGATGTTATATACAGCCAATGACTGCCCTCCTTTAATTTTTTTTATCACATTTTGGCACTACTGTAAACGCAGTTTTAGACTTGTAGGGAACGTAGAGGTTGTAGAGGTGTAGCTTAATATCTATAGGAAATAGATTTGCTACGAGTATGTTGTAGCAATTGTATGTATGTAAAGCTTGTGTAGATACTTAACTACAATATAGGTACTAGATCATGTCAGGAATATCGACTACTTGTGTTTCATTTGACTGTCTCAGAATGTAACTTAAAAAAGTCATGGCATGTCTCAACTGAGGGTTAGTGGATCATCATATCATAATTAGAACAGACTTTGTTCTGTTCAAGAGATGTCAGGGTGTATTTATTGTATGTGAGTATGTAATGTGTGTGTCTGTATATTGTGTAAGGTTCCTATCAATCTATATCTATACTAATATTATAAAGAGGAAAGATTTGATTGTTTGTTTGAATAGGCTCCGAAACTACAGAACGGATTTAAAAATTCTTTCAACGTCGTGAAGCTACACTAACCCCGGGTGACATAGGCTATTTTTTATCCAAGTATTCCCACGGGAACTACGCGGGTGGAACCGCGAGGCATCCGCTAGTATAGAATAAAGTAATAAATGGCAATCAACATTATATTGTCAAATATGACCTATATTTGCTCGGGTTATATCAAGGAATTGGAGTAGGAAGATATGCAAGTGTCCTATTGCCTAGAAAAAGAATTGAAAATAAAACTAGGCCGTCTCCTTATAAAACATTTGCCATATACATTTGCAATATCAAAATACATAAGGAATCTGTAACCAATTGAACTTAGATATCATTTTGCAATGTTCAACTATATTACTACAGGTCAGCTGATACATAACTTACAGGACAGTATTGACAGACACATTGAAATTATATTGTACACCAGTCAATCAGCTGATATAATTACACAAACAATATACACAGATTACACAGTACAGTAAACAGAATATATACAATATAAAAGAATTAATATCAATCAAGTAACTTTGAATATGGATTGTACGTCTGTCGCCTGATGACACCCAGAGAAAGATGCTAGGTCAGAATGCACTGCTTTTATAGGCAATATTTAGGTAAAATTTTTAACATGTGGGTAGAATACCATAGTTACAACTATTTTCATATTATGGATACTAAGCAGTGTTTCTAACATTCAGATCGTTATACAACAATAGATATAAATAGATAGACTCTAGATTAGTAGGTATTTCACGTGTTTCTTCGCTAGTAGTAACATGTTAATATGATTTCTATACGTCAAGACTTGTAATTGGCTGGCAGTTTATATTATTCACCGATTTACTATGATTTGTTTAGCTGTAAGTCTTCCATAGTAAATAAATTACATAATCCAAATAATAAAACTATCAATTGTATTATCAATATTGTTGCATCAAATAGGTACCTACTTATGTGGTAAGGATCCCATATTAGAATTTGTCTAATGCATTTGTGTTATGAGAGTTACCTATTAATGATTATTAGTTGTAAATAAGTATATTTAGTATATTTATTGCAACCTCTGCATGCATTAAGCATCCTAAACAATTGGCATAGTATTCATTACAATGCGAACATCATACTTAAATACGGGTACCTACGTTTATAATATAAATAATTGATTTATTAGGTAAATATCTGATTTGTTCTGTGCCATACCTAAGTATTGCATACACCAAACATCGTTTGGCAGACACGGGTGATCTTATAATCATCGCTATGATAACCGTTCAAAAGATTGTGATAGTTACACCGTTATCAAATTTCCTACTTCTCATCTATACTAATATTATAAAGCATAACAGTTTGTTTGTTTGTTTGACCGCAATAATCTCAAGAACTACTGGTCCGATTTGAAAAGTTATTTTATTGATGCGTAGCCCATGTGTCAAGGAAGGCTATCCATACTATACTTACTAATATTATAAATGTAAAAGTAACTCTGTCTGTCTGTCTGTTACGCTTTCACGCACAAACAGCTAAACCGATTTAGATGAAATTTGGTATGGAGATAGTTTGAGTCTCGGGGAAGGGCATATAGTTTTTATCGCGATAACCGACAACACGCGGGCGGAGCCGCCGGCGTAAACTAGTAGGCTATATAAAATCGCGCTATGACCAATAGGAGCGGAGCAGCAATGAAAAATGTTGCAAAAACAGGGAAAATTGACGCGTATGAAGTTGCCGTAGCAATAATATCAATGTTCCAATACCTAATAATATCCAACATATGGATTGATTATATTTATGGCTATTTACATAGCCATATAGCCCCAAATCTAACACAGTCGAATCTGGTCCTCCGTTAAGTCATACGGTATCCATCGAGTGCAAAGCTTCCAAACCTTCAGATGCATATGTAAAATGTTTTACACTTCGCTCATTCCAATGCCTAACAAAGCACGAATTTGGTGGCAATTATTTTTTTGTCAGTTTCAATAAGTTTTCTTTCGGTGTCAATATTAGAGTCTTACCGCAGTCGCCGGCTGACCTTCATGTACCAAGTCATTGATGATCACGTCCACGTCTAAATTCTCCATTATTAACCACGAATGTGTGTTAAAAAAATCATCACCAAATGCCAATTAAAGTCTCTGGCAACTCTCTAGTTGACTTAAGCCACAACGAAATCCATAAAAAACATTGAACGAAAAAGTTCACAACTTAATTTTAGCGGCGGTAGCTTAATGGCTAAGGCATCGGTCTCGCAATCGTGAGGTCGCGCGTTCGAATCCTACCCATTATACTACCCACGTGAACCCACTCCTAACACAAGCCTTTGAGTTTAGCTGACTCAATCCCACATTGCTAGTTATTTTTTTAAATAGAAGAAAAAAAAACATTTTGATAGTGACACACAATTTTCCAAAGGGGACGCCACAAAGAAAAATAAATGACAGTCTCGCGAATTAAAAAGTAACAAGAGGTCCATTTTCAAAATCTTTAAGTAGATAGGCGCCACGTATCCTTCCTCAAGCTTCAAACTCTACAAGCTGTAGGTACTACGATACCTACTAAATGTCTAAAATCAGCCCAGCACTCGGAGATACTAGTTTAGGACCAGGGATGTCGTCGAAGCGCCCTGTGGTCCCAATCGTTCGCTTCTTGAAGTGAGGTGATGAGAATTAAAGTGAAACGCAGTCTGACGTTTGAACAGGTTTTAATTTTGTTTAGCAACTTGACACAATAACAGTACAGAGTGGAGTTCGAGACTATCTCCTACGATTAATTCGTCCAAGTTGTGAATCGTAAGCAAGAAACGATGCACTAACTCGTTGTTTTACACTTGTTTTTTGGTGCGAGTGGCTAGTAGTGATGGGGTCGCGCGCGCTCCCTTGGGATTCCAAACTCCACTAGTGATGCGCGTCGACCACAGACAATAAATACAACCAGAACTTAAAGCTATGAATAATAATTTAGGATCACAGATTAGGTGAGTGTGAGTTACTAGAACACCACACTAGTATAGATACCGATTTAAATAAGCTCTACTACATCTTAGGCACCTGTCTCACCAACGACAATGAGCGAGAAGCGAGTAGCGATTTATAGCTCGAACATACAACAGATGTATTTAGTAGATCCCGTACGTGTTCACGGTACGTGTTTTGAGTGATAAAATCGCTACTCGCTACTCTTTTTCTCGCCATTGGGCCGTAGAGTTCCATTGTACAGTCAGCGTCATATACAAAATAACAGTTAACATTACCAATTACTTAGACACATCCTAATTGCTCACTAATTTACAATCACCAAAAGTATCCTAATAATTCAGACCGTTCATCTTGCACAAATTTAACGGAACATCAGCTTCAAATATACGAGCTCATCCTAATCCCTCTCAGGTTTCGCAGCTTCTACAGTATTCATAAATCTAAAACTAGGTAAGGTACATATGTAAGGTAGTAGGAAAATAAACTTTATGTCAAACAACATAGAGTTACATTTGGAATGTCATCAGAATAAATCGCCACAATGCACTGCGGTTCAAAAGTTGATTCTATCCCGAATTCATAATCAAAATCGAGTGACTAGAAATACGGATAAGTACCTATGTGACCTATTTATTTTAACCCATTAGGGACGGAGTTTTATTTTTCGAGATATAAATGTATTTTGTTTATTAAAGGGGTCATAAGGCATCTACAGAAACAAAAAAAAGTTGATTTTTTTTTCAACAATTTTATTTTTGGAGTTTGAGGGTGTGACCATACGGTCACGCTAGGTCAAAGTATAGTACAAAAATTCCTACAACGATGCATTTTCATTGTGTTATAGGTACTTGGTATTATGTAAATTAAAAATACTTAAATAATATAATATTTTTATTTATAACATATATGTTCTTCCAAACACATTTCCACACACAAGTAGAACGGGTTTGCATATACTGAGTCTGATAGCTTTATATATCTATAGCATTTCTTTTAGAGACGTTTTCCAGACTTGGAGGATTTTCATATTGTCGTAGATATTATTGGGCAATTTTGCAGCGAAAATTTAGTTGCGGTATGTTGTGCCCAGATTTCTCCATTAGGATCCAAAAAATATTTATGATGACATCAATCAACCAAGAAAATATGGGTGACCACCATTTTTTTCCTCTGATCCCAATACGGTTATTATTTATATGGGCATCCATATCCATAGATCAGTGCCACCTATGTAACGATTATAGACGCCAATCAAGTGAGGTCTTAGGACTTTGATTTTTCTCCTTTGAACTTTTGAATATCGGTTAACAAATCCAGGAGGGTCTACTTGATGGTCTGTGGAAGTCACTGTGACCACCGAGTTATCCATCCACCAAACCACCACCAGATCTCCTTGCGACGCGTACTCGTACGATCCTCTGGGACGTTTTTTCATTGTCTCAGCGTATCTATTTATATAAATCTGTCTCGCCTCATAGTATTGTATACTAAATAATTTCTCATATCATCCCAAAATTCTACTGGTGGTGAATTTTGAGTAGCAATAGAAGTAAGAGCGAACACCGCAGGTCGTCGACCGTTAAAATTTTCCATCGTACCACCATCATCGTCATCTGCTGAACCCTCAACACTGCGCTATGTCAGGAGGTTCAATGTAGATGTCTCGTACATTCAAGTCGTCATAATTCTATAGAGCTTCCAAAATCTGAGCCACATCCATGCTAAAATAAGATAAGACAACTTTATAGAAAAAATGTACTCATAATGGACTAGCGTTACCGTATGGTCACTCACAATATAACTGCTTATATTTTCAAAATGAATTGAAATTTAAAAAAAAATATTAGCAGAACATAAAATTATAACTATTAATTTATTTATTTCGTCATAAAATACTTGTGAATAATAATGATTATGAACTAAAATTGTACTTACATTTGTGAACCTGCTGTTTTGCCGAAGTGAAATATATCACCATAAGTTTTCTACGAATAACCACCATAAAATAAAAAAATAAAAAACTATGTTTAACACCTACACGATGGTAAATATGTTCGGATATGAATTCAAGTAAAAAAATATAAAAAAGTTATATTTTTAAAAATATATACGAATTAATTTTAATAATGTTCTAGCGTTACCATATGGTCACGCTAGTACATAATGGGTTAATATAATTAAGTATACTATAACGTCTCGTTGAACATATCTGTAAAAAGCAAACCTTTCGCTCTTAATGTTTTACGCTAATAGAAAACTGTATCTTTGAAGTTATTGTGTTGTTTAAGTGTTTCTCATTATATATATTAACAGCAAAGAACTGTTAATATTTGCATAAGAAGCACCCATTTTTTCGATTGAAGATTTTTTTATATGTGGTTACTTATACGTTAAAGGTTATAAAAATATAGAAATTTGCAGAAAGTAGAAAGAAAGAAAGAAAATTCGAAAATAAAATTACAATAGGAATTTATTCGTGATAATTTTGATTTTTGAACCGCAATGTAATGCCAAGTAAAGTCATTATTCTAGTTTTTCTTACGAAAGAGTATTAGACCTATAAGAAGATTTTACTTTACCATTAAATTTTAGACAGTAAAAATACAAAAGTAGATAACATTTTGCTAGTCTTTTTTTATTATTTTATTAAGACTAGATTTATTTCTTGTAGAATAAATGTTGTTTTTTTTTAATAAAATCTCTATAATACAGTTATAAAGTAAAAGTAACTAAAGTGAGAGAAATCCAAACTCCAATATTTTTATTTCGTTAAACGAAATCAATGATTGTTTGAAAGTACCTACAGGGGTTACAGGTTAAGTCGACCTAGATACTTCACCGGTTTGTAGTAGTCATTGTTGCTGACTGATTTGACTATGAAATACCATACAAATGATACATAATATAAGTAAAGAGAAGCTAACTTATTAATATTTTTTACAGGAACTCTATCTTTGTTCATTTCATCATTAATGCTTATTTTTAAATAGCGCTTAAATAAAATCAGGTGCCCCAAAACTATGCCACACGGACGGAAAGTACCATAAGTATTATAGATAGAACATTTTACTGAAAGAAGACTTCATTTTGATTTATAAATAATTAGAACGGCAATCAAAGATTTTTCCGGGAATCGAGCCCGCCTAATGTGAAAAAGCACCATTCTGCATTTGTATGACACCAATCTAAAGGGTCAGGCATAGGGATTATTTCTTTCATAAATAACGTAGTATCTTAAATAAAGGGAGTGCATTTAATGAAATGCCGTTTGTATATTTAAACGCGACGCTAGACTCTAACTATTGCATTTTTACAGTGTTTCTGCTTTTACACTTCAACAAACAGAGTCAATCACTTTCTGAACAGATAGAAGAAAAAAATATACTATAAAAGAATGTAAGTAAACCTCATTTGTCAATAAGTACCTACAGAAAAAGAATGGTATTTTATAAATGAGGTTTTCTTACATATTTCAGTTAATTTATCGCTCACGAATAAGACAAGTATAAAATATGAAATTTGTTATTGAAACAAAAGACGTGCCAGTGACGTCATGCATGAAATAAAAAGGACAACGACATATACTTATCTTCTTCGTTTTGTGTATGACGTATTTTGATATACGATAATAGTAGGTATTTAAAAAATATTTTTTTAATTTTTTATTTCCTACTATGTTATACATTTTTGAATACTGTGAATATGTTGCGAAATCTTCAGCACTGTGTTTGTTACAGTAATATGCGGTATTAGGATGAGCTCGTATATTTGAGAAGCTGTTGCTCCGTTACTTTGTGCAAGATGAACGGTCTGAATTATTAGGCTACTCAGGTTGATTGTATATTAGTGATCCAATTCGATGTGTCTAAGTATTTGGTAATGTGAACTGTTATTTTATATATGACGCTGACTGTACCTACAACAAACCCTTACAAAGCACCAGCTGTGCTGTCTGACAAGCTTGTATGAAATCAAGTTTGTTTTCCCTCTCGTTTCAACACGTGTCAGGCACATTAGGTCTCTCATCCGATCCGTGTCATTTTAATTCACACGACTAAAGTAGATGCACCTGTCCACTATACATTTTTGTTTTAACACATTTTTTGTATAAAAACTTATATTAAAATTACGTTAATTTACTAAAAAGCTTTTGCTCGTCGCTCTGCCTCTAGTAGAATATTATTGGATCTGATATGCTGATATTTAAAATATATTACGGTTAAACCCATTCAAATTTTTTAAAGTTAAATAAAATACGTAAGCAGCCATATTGGTAAGATGAATTTAAAACAGAAAACGACTGTCATACTTTTGTTATGATACTTAGTCGTTTTCTGTTTTAATTTCATCATTACTAAAAAATCAATGGTTCAATACCTACTTACATAGAGTTTACAAACTATTTTGTCTCAAAAACCAAGCTACTAAAAAGTGGGAAATAAAAATGATAATAATAATTTAATTATATTTTGGAACAACTCACACAACGTTATCTGATCCCAAACTAAGCAGAGCTTGTACTATGGCAACCAGACAACTAATAAACATACTTATATATTTATAAATACATAAATAACACCCAGACACAGAATAAACCATTGTGCTCATCACACAAAGTTTTATCCTGGGTGGGGATCGAACCCACGACCTCTTGTGTAGCAGTCGGATATACTCCCACCGCGCCACAGAGTCATGGCATGGCAGTCAAGACCAAATAAAATTACGAATTTCTCAAAGTGTCAAATGTGAACGGGATCATTTGTATTTGCATGAGCATTCTTAACTAAAATAACTCCGACTTACCTGTTAATAGAAATATGTTAATATTGCTAGCCAGGTGGATAGATCGATACTATTATCTCGTAAATAGACATAGATTATTTACTAGACGCTAGCTCATAGCTGTCTGCTAGCAATTCTATATTTATCTCATTTATAAGTTTGAGGAACTACACTGACGGACTTATAAACTGCATCAAAGTAATAGACGACTTTGAAATAAATATTTTAACCAAGTATGCAAACTTTCTATACAGATTTAAATTGAAACCTCTAGATTGGTTCGTGAACTTTAAAACAGCGTAGGATCATATCTTTAAGTTTAAGTTTATGTACTGGAAAGGACCTTAAGACCTTTTTTGAAGAAAAAACAGAAGTTTATGGAAAAATTGTTTAATTAAAAAATTGGTTTTAACAATAGACACAAACTTTATGCAAGGGTTTATTTGTGTTTTAATAAGGTGTATGTACCCCCACGTGCCCTTATTACGGATTCTAATCGGTTCCGCATAGATTTTATAAGGGTTTTTAAAAGATCTTGCGGAATATTGTCCCATTCTTCTGAAAGTGCTGTTCTTAGTGCTGCCACTGTCGTAGGCGAAGGGTTTCTCGCATATACAGCTCTTTTTAAATTGTCCCAAACATGCTCGATGGGATTAAGATCCGGGCTGCGTGCTGGCCAATTCATTGTACGTATCCCAACCTCTTCGCAATAATGTTGAACTTGTGCAGCTGCATGCGGCCGGGCATTATCCTGCATTAAAGTAAAATTTTCGCCTATGAATCCCATGTAAGGCACCACGTGATCTTCTAATATCTCTGTTATGTAGCGATGTGCTGTCAAACCCCCTCTATTACCGTTTTGACGGACCATGTCTATGAACACAAGTTCTGTTCGCCCGTTCATCGATATGCCACCCCAGACCATACATGAACCGCCTCCAAAAGGAACACGCTCCTCAATGCAACTTTGAGCATATCGCTCCCCACGTCGACGATAGACTCTTCTGCGACCATCTGCACCATATAAACATGTCCTACACTCGTCCGTGAACAATACAGAGGCCCACTGCTCTTCTGTCCAATTCAGGTGATGACGCGCAAATCTTAAGCGAGCTTGTCTGTGAGCTGCAGACAACTTTGGACCATTTGCTGGTCTAAAAGGGGTGATAGCCGCTTCCTTTAACCTTCTTCTTATTGTTCGTGCACACACGTTTTTTCCACGCACTTCATTAAGCTCGGTTTTGATGTTAACTGACGTGAGGAAACGATTTCGCAGGGAAGTTGTAACAATAAATCGGTCATCACGACCTGTGGTTGCTCGAGTTCTGCCTGTACCACGTCTCCTCCTGTAAGAACCTGTCTCTACAAACCTTCTGTATATTCTACAAACCGTAGACTGGTTTAAATTTAAATTTCTACCAATCGTTCGTTGATCCAAGCCCTCCCGCACCAATGCTACAATTTGTGCCGCTTGTTCGGACGAAGTATCCATATTATGGTTCAAAAACTCTCGATGTGTTAAAAAACTAACCCAACAATTATGCTGGTAACAATAATTCAATTGACCAAACAAAAAAAATCAATGAGAATTAATTTAAAACTTTGCTATAAATAACACGCAAATCTGATACTACGAGTAAATTTTCTTTTCCCGGCTATATTCATTTGTTTTACCGCAGTTCTATTTTTAAATTTAATTTTTTTTTAAGATTAAGAGCCAGTCTTTCCATATTTATATAATTTAATCTAAAAAGTTTGCATACTTATTATAAAAAATCCTTTTAGAGTAAACCTGAACTTTGATGCAGTTTATGAGTCCGTCAGTGTATTATTTAGGTGGTTTTGCTTAATTTAAATTAAGACACGCAGAAATTCTGGATAGTTATGAAAAAACTGCTCGCCCTATAAGAGTTTGTCTTATTATTACAAGTCTGTCCGGCCTTCTGTTACATTGCTGTCCCAATCTTTTGAAACATAATAGGTACCCAGTGTTGTAATACCAGCCAAATGCATGTCGGGCCATGCACAATATAAGATTCCGTATTTACCCAACTGAATAAAGCGGACTAACAAGTGGCTCATTAGTTGCTTTGCTTTAACTACTATGTTACACACTTGTAAATCCTATTTAACTGTGATAGTTTCGTTTTAACTAGAGACTATCACAGTTAAATAAGCTTTACAAGTACGTAGAGGTACATAATAGCTATTACCTCTATGTACTTGCAAAGCCTATTTATCTATTACTACGACTTTTTAAACAAGATTTGGTCTGAGAGAAAAGGGGATACCTTAAAGCTTAATATTTGACAAACGGATTCCTCCTGTATACTGTGAGTGCAGCTACTTATTTACTTATAAAAAGTACCTAGGTAATCTATACTAATATTATAAAGCGGAAGAGTTTGTTTGTTTGTTTGTTTAAATGCGCTAATCTCAGGAACTACAGGTCCGATTTGAAAAAATATTTTTTTGTTGGATAGCCCATTTATCGAGGAAGGCTATATGCTATATAACATTGCGCTACGACTAATAGGAGCGGAGCAGCGACGAGAAATGTTGCAAAAACGGGGAAAATTTACGCATACGAAGTTGCGCGGGACGGCTAGTTAATAAATAAAAAACTTAGGCTCAGTGCGCGTGCGCGTTCCTGAATCGAGAGACTCGCCGTTGTAGGTACCTACCTGACCGGATTTTTTAGTCTTTGTAATTTAGGCCTCAAACTATCCGCATCATACATCAAATTTTATAATCTTTAAAGTTTTTATGAGCTTATAAATTATAGGCTTGCTATAAAAATGTGTAGGTAAATGTGGTAGGTAATATTTAAGTATTTAAAATTAAATGTTATCAGCTATATTTTGTTTTATTTTATTTTAGTAGGTACTTACATACGTAAGTTAAAATTCTTTAATTCCAAAATGTTTATACTAATTTTTATACTAAAGGGATAATTTAAAACAACAAATGTCAAAACGCTAAGTAATGAGGGCTATGGTTTAAAACAAAAGTTAAAAATATTGATGGTCTGCGCAGAAGTATCGATGCGCGGCAGGTGATGCGTCGGAGTGTTCGTTTTTGGCGAATCAGAGGCGCGCAGGTGCATCGGCCCAGGCGCAGGTGGTGCCGCGATCTCAGCCGATATCGACATACAGGCCGCTCTCCTTGATTGATTGGATTTTTATACAAATTAAAGTGCGGGTAGGTATTATAATTTCATATGTAAGTAGGTATGTGGGTAATCTATTTATGATTGGAGGCTAGATGGGTAGCTTCTTAACAACTTGTTTTAGTTTGTTTTTGCTAATTTATAATCTATACTAATATTATAAAGCTGTTTGTTTGTTTGTTTGTTTGAACGTGGTAATCTCAGAGACTACTGGTCCGAATTAAAAAACTCTTTCACTGTTGGATAACCCATTTATCTGGGAAGGCTATAGGCTATATAACATCACGCTACGACCAACAGGAGCGGAGCAGCAATGAGAAAAGTTGCAAAAACGGGGAAAATTTACGCAGACAAAGTTACGCGGGAGAGCTATTGATAAATATATTGCATGTATCACAGAATAAATTTAATGGGTAGTAGCTATTTCGTTACTGTTAGAATCATATTTAAATGAAATTAGCTACCACTTATGCGGATAGGTAATGTGAACAAGGTAGGGTATGGTAGATAGGTACCTATATAGTAGTAGTATCTGTAATATTTACCATCTTACTGGGTATTGGGTATTTTAATACCAACAATTAGTACCTAGATATGTGATTGTATACATAAGAGTACCTATGTAGACACCTACATAAAAGTAGGCACTGTATTAGGTCAATCTTAAGTAACTAGCTACCTATACAAAGTATTTTATTTAAGAAAAAAACGAAAGAAAGTTTTAAATAATACATAATACATTAAGAAAAAAAACAAGCTATTAAACTTATTTTTATTGCGAATGAATGAAAATAAATTAATATTTAGGACTTTAAATTGTTTAAAATAAAACCAGTGAAGTCTATTTTTTGAATATCTATCTTTTGAATTAGGAATTAAAAGAAAATTATATTGCATTGTAGTTAAAACATTATTATTTTTTAACAATAATAATAATTTATTCAAACAAAGATCCATCCAATCATTAATTCGCAAAAAATGTTTGGTACATTTATAATGGACAATATAAGATACACCTACCTATTTTTATATCATGCATTATAAATATGCTTGCTTTTAGCGGCCTGGAGTTGACATTTTTATGAGGTGTGCAGAATTAGTAATGAAATGAAATATTAGAAAGAAAGGCACTCTTATTTACAGAATAGAATTTATAGTTCATAGGTAGGTAATTCACTACCGGTAAAGTCCTGCTAATCTGCATAAATAGGTACTCTATAGCATAAATACTTCACAGCATAGGTATGTATGTATTAAATACCTACTAGCTGACCCGCGCAACTTCGATTGCGTCATTTTCCCCATTCTTGCAACATTTTTCATTGATGCTCTGCTCCTTATGGTCCGTAGCGTAACATTATATAACCTATGGCACTCGCAAATGACGTGATTTTCTACTAGTATAAGATTTTTCAAAATCGGTTCAGTAAATCCAGAGATTACACCTACAACCTCACAAACTTGTAAACTTTTCACAATTATCTTTGTAATATTGGTATAGTACCTATAGTTATAGGTAAATATTTACTAGGTATGGCGAATTAGAAAATAGTATAGTAACAAAATTATAGGTCTAATGGCCGAAACTAAACTAAAAAGAAAGAAATAAAAACAAAAAAAAACTTTATTAAAACAATTACAACTGTTGTTTTTATAAAATTAAAAAATCTGTTTTTTTCCAACCCTGACTGGAATGGAGGAAACGATGTTGTATCAGCCTGTAGGTGGGTCAGGCCCGTGCGCTACTAAGTAAACGTGCGCGAGATAGGACAGATGTGCGCCTCGGCATATGCGCTGTGCGCCCGCGCCCTTGTGAGACATCATACCGGTCGACAGACCACGTCCACTCCCTTCCCCTGCACAACTACGGAATATTAATCACGGATAATTCTAGAATTTTATTATCAATGTGCTATTTTATTCCTAGACTTACCTACTAATACCTATGTAAGTACAGGGAGGTAGGTACTGTAGTGCTGAATTATGTTTTAAGTAAAAAGGTGTAGATAGGTTGCAAAAACAACTTTAAAATTAGCAAACTAATGCACACATAGATAACCAATGCAATGTCACACTATTATAAAAAGTCGTAAAAGTAGGAAGGCATGATTCAATTATCACGAGCGAAAAAGAGAAAAATGTAATCCGCTGCTTTTAGCCTTTGACGCCGGCGATGCGACACTCGCCTTTAATACTTGGTCAATTGTCTAAATTGATAGGTGCCGCCTGCTGAGTGCTTGCAACCTACACCTTCTTACTTATAACATCATTGGTAGTGCTCATGCCGCTTTAAGGCTGAGCGACGGAGCTCTTTTCACGTGTAGGTATGTAGGTGTTCTAAATTGTTTTTCGAACTTTGGTTTGATTTGAAATTAGTCTAATAGATCAGAAAATGATAAATTACAGGATATGAGTACTGGTTCCCAAGGGAGACCGTCACCTGTTTTTCCTTTAGGTAAGTAAGTCTTTGGTTCAGAGCTCCATCCGAGAGTGATTAAGTGGTGATAAGCGAATGTGGAGGATGTGACGAGTGATCAAACATCTTACATAAAACCTTAATGATTGTTGTGAACTGTTTGCTTTGACTATAATAAAAATTGAAAAGATACGAGTATTTTTGATAAAAGAAAAAGTAAGGAAAACGAACCGTCAGGGCCGATGGTTTGAAAAGTCGAATTTAACGAATTATTGTAAAATTATTTATTTAAAAGAAACGTCAAAGCAAACAGTTTACAAATATCTACCTAACAACTATGATTGAAGTTTCATGTGATATATTCGATCATTCGACACATCCACCACAATACCTACCTACCTAGATAAGCTTATGTGAAATAAACATCCCGACACAGGGATAAATCTCCAGGATTGTTTTCACTTTTACCTCCAGTTTATCTAGCTGCTAGTAGGTCCAGAGACGAGTCAATGGCTTTGTGACATCTATGCTAATTAGGCAGTGGCTATTAAGATACGTACTTTATTCATATTAAAAAATAAAATTCATCAGAATACTTACGTGGACATTCCAGTGTGTGGAATCAGTGCGAAAGTGCCTTAAATGTATTTTGTTACTTATCTAGGTAGGTATATGTGGGTAGGTTATATAAATATCTACATCAAGTGATAGCATCAGCTCTTCAGGTGATGACCTCTGAAGAAAGGTGTTTTTAATTATAAATGTATCTACCTATACTGATCCATCACGTTGACAAATACCTACTTAAAACATGATGGACAACGTGTAACGCAAAGGTAGAAATGGTTCAATACTCATTTGTTTATTTGGTTGATTTTAGCATCAGACAGTAGATTAAATAGGATTAAGTATTACAGTTCCCGAGGTGCCATGTCTGATATCATTTTTATACCACAAATAAAGCGTTTTAAACACCCAATTCCCCTGAGCGCGCCTATGGCTGGTACATAAATAAGTACTACCTGCCTTTATCACCCGTTATTATCGCCACAAAAGACACCTGGCAGAACCAGAGACGTTTCCGCTTTTTGACGGCCAAGTTCAATAAATACTATCTTATCATTGTCATCCTACGTATACTTATTTTTTTTTTATTTAAAATAAATATTCATTAGGTTTCGTTCTATTTATCGTTTACTTTCTGACTTGAAGAAAGAAGTGTCGTCGTTGTCGACGTCTACAATAATAACAAATTTATAAAACCAAAGTCGGTTACCGCGGCTAATCTTTTCAGGGACTAGCCATTTACGCAGAAGATATTTGTGAGATGTGACACAATAGACACAAGTGTGGGTGCAGAAACAAGTTCACTCTCTATTTCCTAACACTCATAACCCGATGGGACGGCAATCCGCAGAGAGATTGGGCGCAGGACCGATGACTCATCTATGGACCGCTTAACCTTGCAGATATCTCAATCTGCTCGGTCGCCACTGAACCAAATTTGGGAGGTAAATGGTTGTAAATACCATTTTTAGATTTATTCCATTTGTGAAATAATAAGCTTTAAAGTGCTAATTTTTGTTTGAGTCAAGAGTCACCTAATCATGGTAGTAGTATACATATAGTGAAATTAAAAGGAATACTATCACAGCTAAGTAGGCTTCACAATTTAACGAGTACCTAACAGCACATCAAGTGAGAAGCAACAAAAGTTTCAAACAGATTCCATTTAAAATAAGTACTAACGTTTTTTAGTATAGTATGAAACAAAAACAACAGAAAACCCACTTCTTAAGCCGCATTATTCGGATGCGCAATTGCACAATTTAGGGTTCCGTAGTCCCCACGGAACCCTACATTGTGCGTGGCCCGACATACACTTGCCCGGTTTTTTAGATAGTTTGATGGCAGATGTTAATGTCAAACTTACCAATAATTATAAACTCCCTATCAAAACTGAAGACTGAATGTTAAAATAAAATTACAAACAAAACAAGGAAGCCAAAAAACGTAGGCCCAGGTAGACGCGCTCGGCCGTACCCACCTACTTAATTTTAGAGACCCGCAGTCCCCAAGAGAATCCTCTCACAACGTACCTACCTAATAAATCAGGAGTTTCTTGATAGTTGTGATTAGAGAATCATTTATTATATTTTACTTGGCCGAACTAAGGATAAGGTAAACTACATAAAATGAAGCAGAACTTTTTTTTTTATACTGAACAAACTAGACTCAAATAGATTCGAATGACGATGAACATTCAGTTGTGTAGTTGCATAGGTATTGTATAGGTATACATATTACGCTTATGGTAGTAGTATATTAGAATAGTATTTAGTAGGTAGGTACCTACATGTTATAAGTAGATTGTTTAAAATAAAATACTTACGCTTAGCTTATTGAAACAATAATACCGAGGTATTATAAAATTATATGTAGGGTCTTAATCGCGTGAATAATTTAAGGTCAAATACCTTGTTTATTACTTAAATTATTTACGCGATTAAGACCCGTAGTAAGTATACATTAATTTATAATGTGTACAAATCGCGAAAGTTCATTAACATTTAAAACCGAGGTACCTTTTTAAAACTGAGCGATATCTACTTGTGCTTGGATCATTAATTGCATAAATTAACGCAATTAATAGGTATTGTAATAAATACCCTTTTTTATAAACAAGAACTGGCCGAAGTTAGTTTGCGCTTGTTCCCTGGAATAGAGTTTAACTCATTATCTGTATTCTTTAAGAATTAGCTGTTTATGATATGTTATACTTTCCAGCAACAATGTTGCGTAATTACATCTTACAATAGATTATCTGACAAAATAAATACGGAACCCGAGGTGCGACAGTTGTTTATAATTGACACACATTAATTTTGGAACGTGTCTTGCAGCTGTCCTTAATAACAATGTTGGCTCCAAAAGTATCGAAGCGTGCGCTCGTGGCGTGCATCCACTGCCTACCTACCTTATAAAAGGCAAAAATACAGAGCCTCTGCTTTGTACATCTGTCTACAGCCCAAAAAAATTAAAACGCTGATTTAACACCCTTTACAAATCGTGGTCGAGACTCGAGACAGTTTTAAAATCACTCAGTACTTAGGTTTTATTACATATTTTATATATTTTTTTTCTTATAAATAAATAACTAGCAATGTGGGATTTCGGTCCCACATTAGGTACTAGCCTGTTAACCCCTCCAGTTAAGCTCAATGGCTTGTGTTAGGAGTGGGTTCACGTCGATAGTATAATGGGTAGAATTCGAACCCACGACCTCACGATTGCGAGACCGATATCTTAGCCTACCGCGTACATTAGGCAACCGCCGCTTGACCGACAGGACCACTGCATTTCTTTTATACAACTTACTCCTAGCGGGGTAATGGCCCCTTCTGAAACCAAAACTGGTTCAAAATTCAAAATTCTTTATTCATGCTAAACAACTCTGGTGATACGTCGGGAGTGTCAATCCTTCCAAACAAAAAAATATGATCCGCTTTTATTTACATCACTAATTCATAAATAATGAAAGGCTTTATTTTTTACTCTAAAACCTAATACCTACATGTTCGGAGATAAATTTGCAAAACCTTTAAGCACATTAAGCATATTCTCGATGCTCTCGTGTACGTTCTGTTAATGTTTTTTGTTCCAGCCTTTTTTTTTCAAAACAATGACAAAAGGGACCTTTGGTTAAAAGGAGGGCCTGATTAAAACGGTAAGTAATGTGGAGCGAGACGTTCCCCGCGTCCCAGACTCGCGCACAATGACTCGCAGCCACATTCGCCATACTACGTGCTATTGGTACATTCGAAAATTATAAAAGAAGACGTACGAATGTACTAGAACGGACATTTCGATTTCTTTGATATGACTTTTCACTGTGTGACTGAGATTATGGGTTGACTACAAACCTCCTAAAGTTTTAGATATATATCTGATATGTACATACCTAGTTTAATATATGTTTATGTTAAAATCATAATATGTACTTTTTTACAGATTTAGACTTATTTGCCACAGACGTTAACAAATTTCGCAATAGTTTATGTCAATTTGTTAATTGAGCTGTTGCTCAAACGTAAGAAGGTCGTGGAGGTCGTGGCTCTCTAAAATATCTCACAATGTGAACACCAATTGCGGGATCTAATATATATCTCGGGACATAATATATTACATCCTATAATGAAAATTCAGCTTAAAACTGTTATTATAAATGTAAGAAATCGATTGTCAACCGTTTCTTATGTCTTGATTCTAGAATATCTGTGATTTGTTCGAGAATATTAAGACGTAAAGACACTTGTCCGTACGATCTAGCTAGACAAAACTACCTACTTACATTTTAAAATCTCGGCGAGGTTTACATTTCATAACTCTTGAATCCATGTTTATTGTCATGTGAATAACAAGATGAGGGTGGAGAAATGCATGCTCTGCTGCGTTGGTAAGTATTTGTCTGACTAGATACCTTCCTAGGTACCCTTATCATGTATGTAAGTAGATACTTCAATGATACATCATTTCACGTTATGAGTTTTAGAAAATGCAACATGAAAATAGGGTGGGTAGTTTTTGTTACTTTCGTACTTACTTACTAATAGGTACCTTTTTAGTAGATAGGTACTTACTTAATACTTTTAAATGAGCAATTCTTGTAAACAGAGAGATTTTTAATATACTAATAACCTCCTTGGCTCCTTTACACCAAATAACTTCGGAATAATTTTGAAAAAAAAATACAAATTAACCCTTGACTACCTACCACCTACTTTTGTGACACAACTACCTATTTACCACACATCTGAGAGACCTCGGAGTAAAATCGATCGTGGTTGAGGTGATAACCCCAAAAAGAAGTGGTAGGTGATTAAGGGTTAATTTATTAAATATTTTCCAAAACTGATATTACAAAGTTGTATAATGTTATGTAAAGAAGCTATGAGGTTATTATATATTAAAAATCACACTGTTTAAGATCTGAATCTCGATAACGGCACCAACGATTTTCATGAAATTTAGTAAGCAGGGGCTTTCGGGGGCGATAAATCGAACTAGCACGAACTACATTTTTAGAAGAAGTCGTTAAAAATATCGATCATCCTGGTACTTTAATATAAATTTGCGAGGTTAAGTAACGTTACCTTTTACTTACCAGGTCCGTAGCCGTATATGAATGACCGTTTTCTGAAGTCATGGAAATACAGGATACAAAAAAACAATATTAAATTGTTGTAACACTCGCACATTTATCAATGAGCGATCATCGTGGACTCGGTAGGACCGGATCAAATCGGATGGTCTATTGGCATTACAATTTGAGAACTCTCTGAGACATTTATCTAGTTTTACAAGTAGATACCTTTATCTAACTGCTGTAGTAGAGTAAAGCTTGCGGTGACTTCAGTTTACCCGATGACGACCGTGCCCAGCGATCCAACAAAACTAACTTTATACTTCAGAGAGATCTAAAGATATGACTGGAAGTTTGTTTACCCGGTCAAGAACAAGGTATAACTTGTCTATACGATGTTTTTTAGGTATGGTCAATTGGTCATAATATATTTGGTGTAGTTATTGCATTTTAGTAACTGTCCCACGCAACTTCGTATAAGTAAATTTCTCCGTTTTTGCAACATTTTTCATTGCTGCTCTGCTCCTATTAGTCATAGTGTGATGTTATATAGCCTACGGCCTTCCTCGATAAATGGGCTATCCATCAGTAAAATATTTTTTTTAATTCGAACCAGTAGTGCTTGACAGTATCGCGTTCAAACAAACAAACTCTTCAGCTTTTTAATATTAGTATAGATTATTTAATAATAATAATAAAAAAATGATTTATTCACTTAGGAAGCAAAATACTACACTTGTGAAAAGTCGATTCTACATTTACTTGTAACGCCTGTTCACAAACAATAGGTAAAGCCCAAATTGAAATTGCCAATGTTTACAATGTTTCTCTGTTTATAAACTGTATATGCAGGTAAGGGGCTGCCACCATTATATTATACACCATAGGAAGACAACACAAGAGGTCAATAATATTAGAAGAGTACACGAGATTAAATACATCAGCCATAATGGGCACAACATAGTATCCACTTACGATGTAAAAACTTTATGTGCTTAAATATTGGCCAACTTACTGCTACTTTTTTTCAAAAGAAAGAAAAGAATGGCCGTAATTTATCACGCATAATCTTTACTTACAAAAGCAAATCGTTTTCTTAACTAGTACCTAAGTAACATTATCAAATTGTGACAACAATATTCACCTAGTAAAATGCAATAAACTATACAACACAATACATTAATAGGGAGCAACGAACTACATCCATTTATCTTTATCAGTTAAATAATCATCGATTGAATAGTAAGTTCTTTGTATAAGATGTCTCTTGACTACATTCTTAAATTTATTTACTGGTAGACTCGATATGTTGACTGGGATTTTACTGAAAAATTTAATTATGAAGTAGGTACCTACTTAAAGTATGTATTTGGGTATTTATGGGCGGATTCAGGATTTTATTCTGGGGGTAATTAAATATTATTTAGACATTGGAACTCTACTCTCCCTGTGCCCCATCCCCAAATCCATCTTTGCGGCTACTTATTCTTCAGGTGGCCTTACAGTTGCATAAATGATTAAGCTACCTTGGTTTAAACTATTATGTTAATTTGAATGACCTTAACCTGACTTTTACTTACTACTAGGTACTACTTTATGTTCAAGAACATTAGTAATAAGCAATGAGTCTTTGATCTACATCTATTAGGTATGGATCAAAGATTCATTGCTTGTTACTAATGTTACTTAATGCACAGAATATCGTCAAATGACTTAACAAGCAAGACTCTCTAATAGAAGCCACTTTGCGGCCCTTTACTTAATTCCCACCCCATCATTCGACCTACTACTTTATAAACGCAAATTGAAGACTTCTCGGTTATCAGCCATTTAGGTACTGAATTATTAATCATTACTAGCAATTTAAAATATCATGCAATGTATAATCTGCACGCGATTGAAAGTCTTAGTTTATATTTTATTCAGTTTTCAGCATTGATTTTTCAGATATTTTACTTCACTGCTGTACTACATTTTTAGAATTATAGTATGATAGGCATTATTCTTAAAAACCCAATGTGCCTTAGGTCAGTTTGGGGGCAGGGAGTGCTTGAGCCCCTAGCTCCCCCTCCTTGGTTCCGCCTCTGACTTATACATGGTACATGCTAGCAGCACCAGCTTAATTTTAAGTATTGGTTAGTAAAAAGTTGCGATGACTAAAGATAAATAGCCCGTTAATAAAGTATCTATAAAAAATTGTTGTAGGTGGGTAGTTGTCTTTATTTCATGCATGAGTTGTATCACATGCTGCAAGTTAACAAGATCTATATACTTGCCCAGTCCGGCCATAAGTTCCGGGATGATAATCAACAAATGAAAATAATGCATTTTTAAAAAAATCTTATATGTACTTACATATTACTGCTCCAAATTTAGACTTTTATGATCTCGTTTAAGTAATATTTCCTATACTTATTGTTGAATTGATATTTTGTTAGTGTTTTTAATCGATTAATTAATCGTTTTCGTAAGTCATTTTGGGGTCGCATCTCTATGACATGCGTGAAAGTGTAAATGAACCTAACATGACTTGATAAGATGTAAAAATGGCGGCAAACTCACATGTCGCAACTTTTAAAGCTCCGCGTTTAACGTGTAAAACAGTGTAAAATATACTTGAAATATGTGTTAACTGGACAAGAACTAGTCTTTGTGATTCAAAGAAGAAAACCAGAAATAATTGAAACTGGCGTCTGCACCGTATATGCGAGCCATAATCCCTACAGAATAATATCGCAAGGAAGAGGAGAAACGTGACTTAAAGGTCCAAGCGACCAGGGCCCATAGACAAATGGCATTCTATTCGATTAGAGTTTACGCTAATAGAATCGAATAATAAATACGAAAATTAATCATAATTATGCGATTAGCAGTTGTGTCATTAAAATAAAAAAATATGTACCTAACTTCACTCCGGCCGAGTTACATTGAGACAACTGTCATAAATCATAAAAAGCGGCGGTAGCTTAATGGTTAGGGCATCGGTCTCGCAATCGTGGGGTAGCAGGTTCGAATCCTACCCATTATATTACCGACGTGAACCCACTCCTAACACAAGCCTTTGAGGTTAGCTGGAGGGGCTAACAAGATTGCTAGTAATGTGGGCCTTAATCCCACATTGCTAGTTATCTTTAAAAAAAAAAGATAAATACCTAACCTAACCACTAACTCTTCGCCCAGTAAAGTACAAGGTCACACGTTGAAGTGCGGTAATCATTGTAGCCGGTAAAATCTTCGGATTCAAATTTTGAATAATATGTATAGAGAAAAAATTAAGCCACTTTAAAAAAAAACAATTTAGTATCATGGTCTGATCAACTTGCAAGGCTGAATAAATCGCACTCTGTATAAATTTGTATCTAAGTAGGTACCTATACTACCTATTTAAAGAAAGAGTCTGCCTGGTCTTATATTGTCTAAATTACGTGTAATTATCTGGTTCTACTTAGTATATATTTTAATGTATATCGAGAAATAAATGTTTTAAAATATTAATTACATAGTTAAATACCTATATGAAAAAGTTATGAAATTTATATTTAATACATGAAACAGGTTTTCTTTAAACAATAGATGTTTTGTCGTCAGTACAACCACATATCACAGCTTTTACCTGGAATCAACAATGGTTATTTACTTATAAATTAAATTTAGCCAGAAAAGAGGATTAGTAATTGGGCGAAAGTATGTTCACACAGTAGTACCAACCAAACGTAAACCCACAATTCGCAATAGGTACTTAAAGGTAATGTAATAAAATTTCATCATACGAAAGAGGATTTATTATTTCATTGTTACAATAGGTCCATCTCGCAAATATTATTCACATTGATGTAACTGGAATTCCAATATCATTTTGCGCCACAATTTCGGCTATTGTACGTGGTATTATGGTAGGTGTATGCTGTATGATAAACAAAATTAATCCAGCTGACTGACGGAAGGTTATGTCTTTACTGCACTAATGTGACGTAATATCAAACAATCAATCTTTATAAAAGCTCTCCTCACGGTCGAAAACATTAACAAACAATTGTTATAAAACTTGACTTATGTAAGTAGGTAAGTACCTACCTACTTATATGTATAGGTAATAGTAGTTACCTGGATGATTTTTTTTAAAGAAACCTAGGTAGATCGATTTATCGCCCCCGAAACCCCCTGCATACTAAATTTCATGAAAATCGCTGGAGCCGTTGACGAGATTATATATATATATATATATATATATATATATATATATATATACAAGAATTGCTCGTTTATAGGTGTATGTAAGATATCATAGCTAGTGATATTTGCCTGTTTACTATTATTAATAAGCAGGGTGTTTAATAAATAACTCAGTTTAATCTGAATAATACAAATCGGCAAGTTATAAAAACCGTAGATAGATGCATTTCGAAAACATTCTTTAATGAATTTCTTACTTTTTTAATTCTCTCAGCCTAATTACAGAGATTCGAACGATTCGGTACCTTAATGGAATGTGAAACAATATATCTTCGTGTATTTATGATACAAGGTGGACGAGCGCAGATGGCGTGGGAAACCAACTGTTATAAAGTAATTTTCATTGGCTTCATATCAAATTGCTGAATGTCCATTCAACATAAACGATCTGATGACAAATAAGCGGATGATTCTGATGATGATGTATTGTGGGCATAATTATTTAATTTTCTCTTTATGTACCGGAACAAGATAACTAAATGCACGGTGGATGCATTTACTAAGTGGTCGAGTGGACAGTTTGTATTGCACCGTAATTATGTATCTAAGTATATCAGGATAACTGATTGATAAGTAGTTTGCAATAAATTAATAAGTAAACCTTTACGATTGCTGATCACATAATAAAGCCCACCTATATCGATGAGGATAAAGTTGCTTAAGTCGTACCCCTAAACGAAAAATGATGTAATATTTAAGCTAATTGAAATTAAACTAAATCTTTTGCGTTAATTTATCCTTTATTTAATAAACTAGTACCTGGATGACCTATATTTTTTTAATCGATTTATCGCCCCCGAAATCCTCTGCATAGTAAATTTCATGAAAAGTGCTGGGGCCGTTGAATAAGATTTAGATAGTTATATAAATAGAAATATATAGGTATACTAGCTGACCCGCACAACTTCGTCTGAGTAAATTTTCTCTTTTTTCTTTTTTCTTCCTTTTTTTTTACAACATTTTTCATTGCTGCTCCGCTCCTATTGGTCGTAGCGTGATGTTATAACCTATAGCCTTCCTCGATAAATGGGCTATCCAACAATAAAATATTTTTTCAATGCGGCTCAGTAGTTCCTGAGATTATCGCGTTCAAACAAACAAACAAACTCTTAGGGGTATGAAAAATAGATAGTAGCCGATTCTCAGACTGAATATGCATATAAAATTTCATCAAAATCGGTCAAGCCGTTTCGGAGGAGTATGGCAACGAAAACTGTGACACAAGAATTTTATATATTAGATATATAAATATATCTAATAATATAAAATATATATATATATATATATATATATATATATATACCGCCTCATTATTGATCGAAACTTCGTTTTCATTGAATTAGAATAGGCCTCGCAGTGCCTTAGTCGTACCGAAGGTACTTTTCTGAAAAACGTATGAATACAATATTTTTGTTTTGGTTAATAAACCTAATAATCTTATCTTATACCTTTAAACGAGCAATTCTTGTGTATATATATATATATATATATATATATATATATATATATATATACACAAGATTCAATGAAAACGAAGTTTCGATCAATAATGAGGCGGTAATATCATTATAGTGGATTGAATTGATGTTGCTGGCTCTGTGCCAGCAACATCAATTCAATCCACTCGTTCGGTTCAGGGTTCAGACTTCTTGTCCAAAAATTAATGAGAATAGTCCCCGCAAACTTTAGAAATGGAAGAATACGAAAATGAATGAATTTCTCTTTAATGAAAGATTAGGTCTACGGGGGCCTAGACAAAGTCACATTCGAATAGCGATTATTAGACTGCCTCGGTGGCGCGGTGGGAGTGTATACGACTGCTACGCAAGAGGTCGTGGGTTCGATTCCCACACGGGACACCACTTTATGTGATCTACAAATTGTTGTTTCGAGTCTGGCTGTGATTTGTGTCCGTGACTTGTATGTTTGTAAAGTCCCCCGCGACACAGGGCGGAAAGAAAGAACACTATATAAACTGAAAATCAATTTAGCAATACACAATTATCCTCAAACAGTTACGGTAATTGAAAATAAAATGAAATGATATAAGAGTACTCCAGTATCTAGATAATTGTACTACAAATATTTTAAAAAATATATTCAGTTTTTCCAACGGGAAAATTAGCCTCTCAACAAAGAGGCCGATTTTCGCGTTGTTTAATTTACTGTTAACATTCTGTTACTAAAAAGAATGTTAACAGTTAATTAAATCGTTTAATGTTATGCTAGTGTTTTGGGTACCGTTTGAATATAAAAATGGTCCTTACTACCTTACTTACTAAGTACCTTATTTTATCTAAAGACTAGCTGTCCCGCGCAACTTCGTTTGCGTAATTTTTCCCCGTTTTTGTAACATTTCTTATTGTTGCTCCGCTCCTGTTGGTCGTAGCGTTGTATGGTGTTATATGGCCTATAGCATTCCTCGATAAATCTGCTATCCAACAGTGAAAGATTTTTTCAATCCGGAAGAGTAGTTCCTAAGATTACCGCGTTCAAACAAACAAACAAATTCTTTAGCTTTATAATATTAGTATAGATCGGACCAATACTTCCTGAGATTACCGCGCTTAAACAAACAAACAAACGCTTTAGCTTTATAATATTAGTATAGATCGGACCAGTAGTTCCTGAGATTACCGAGCTTAAACAAACAAACAAACAAACTCTTTAGCTTTATAATATTAGTATAGATTAGCTGACCCGTACCTACTTCGCTGGGCCTATGACACTCACAAATAACGTAAATTTCTATTGGTAAAAGAATTTTCAAATTCGGTTCAGTAGATCCAGAGATTACCTCCCTACAACCTCACAAACTCACAAACTTCACCCCTTTATAGTATTAGTTTTAGATTGCACAGAATAACGAGAGTACAGAACCTAATACGTACTTCACTTTGGCGACGCACACATAGATCGTTCACGGACATGAATCGAAGACCACTGCTGTGCACTTTGTTCATAATGTGTGCCCCTAATCCGTGTATGATTTTTTTAAGCTATTGGATAGCTTTTATCGCGGGCTTAGAGCGCGGCGACCGAATCAAGAAATTCCGTAACGAAAATAAAACCTAACACCCCCCACTCCGCCTATTATGTAGCTCGGCCGAGCGTTCGCTTGACGTTTAAGTATATGGTACGTCTGTACGAAGCTCGCACGGATCGAGACGAGCTGCTCCGAAATGTAATGAAAAGAAAAAAAAACAATAATAAATACTGCATAAATAATTATAATTGCATAAGTTGAAAAAATATGCTATGCAATAGCTTTACCGCGGCAGTCCCCGAGTGCCACACATTTTTTTTTTAAATATAACCAGCAATGTTGGATTGGATCCCACATAACTAGCAATCTTGATAACCCCTCCACGTCGGTAGTTTAATGGGTAGGATTCGAATCCGCGACCTCACTATGGCGAGACCGAAGCCTTAGCCATTAGGCTACCGCCGCTTTACGATGTCTACGTGTGCGTGCGTCAAGAGCATTTTCTATATAGGTTATCTTCTGTACTCTCGGTATTCTGTGGTATCTATCATCAACATGCTCATTTTGAAGCTTTGCCCAGTTCAAGTTTATTAGAACTAGAACTTTGCTTGGTGCAGAACACAATTTATTAAGAAGCTTCGTCTAGCGCGGGGGTTATGAACTTTTAATTTGTTTATGTAGCATCGATTGCAAATTGGTTTTATTGAGAAGTTATTGTTAGTAATAACCTACTGTGGGCTATGGGCGTACCCAAAAGTTGTTTGAGATTTGAAACTCCAGAAATTGCACTATGTACATTCGACCGATGTTTAGTCACTTGTGTGTGTGCACCTGACCCCTCTTGAAATTACGAAAACTCCCTTCGAAATATTTCGGCAAGTTATCATAATAATATTAGAAATCCAAAAGTTTATGAGTATAAATGTATTGTTTGTTGCTCTTTTACACACACACACACACACACACACACACACGCACACACACACACAAAACAAACGAACTGATTTAGATGAAACTTTTCAGAAAAGTGGCCAAGAGTGTTTATTGTCAAGTTATTTTCGGCTTTAGTCTTGCGAACTTGGCATTAAATGTAAAATCATTCTATTCCAAATTTTGTCTGACGTTCATAAGTGTTGCGTTTGTAACCTAAATGAATAAAGTATTTAGATTTTTTTTTATTTTAGAATAGCACATCTATACTAATATTATAAAGCGGAAGAGTTTGTTTGTTTGATTGTTTGTTTGTTTGTTTGTTTGTTTGTTTAAACGCGCTAATCTCAGGATCTACTAGTCCGATTTGAAAAATTCTTTTTTTGTTGGATAGCCCATTTATCGAGGAAGGCTATAGGCCTTATAACATCGCGCTACGACTAATAGGAGCGGAGAAGCGACGAGAAATGTTTCAAAAACGGGGAGAAATTACGCATACGAAGTTGCGCGGGACAGCTAGTAGGTTATAAAAATGTAACATCACGCGGGCGAAAAGCTAGTTAATAAAAAGTTATAGCTTGCTGCTTTGATTGCAATATTTAAAAAAACAGAGCAAATAAATTTAGTATCGCAATCCAGTGACATCAAATGAAACATAGATCGCAATCATAGTTGGACGTAGTTTAGCAGAAAGGACTCAGGCGCGGATTCAAGGGTGGGGGGAGGGGGCTGGGGCAACGGGGGCGTGACGTGAAAGAAAATGGCGAAAAACTTAGTGCTCACGATGTTTTAAATGGTTCTTAATTCAATTTACTTTATCCTCTACAGAATAAAAACGGCTTTAGCACTCAGATCAGATATCGAAGAGCAAAACAAACTCTTTCTTTTTTAAATGGCATAATTCTCATACCACAAAATGTAAACTTGCCTTTTCTTTTTCGCGGATATTTTTGCTAGTTGAAAGATCTTAGGTACCTAAAAGACCATCTTGTCATCAATAACTCATTTTTGACCAAATTGTGGATTGAGTCCTTTAAGTAAACTACGTCCAATTGTAGTACTAAGTTTGGTTTACTTTTAGCACTGCAATATGCAAATTGATGGAGGTTTAATTGTTTTTATTAATAAACATGCGCGCTTCAATCTTTATTTTTCCCTAAAACCGAATGGTTTCGACTGGCCAAGTCACCGGTTTTTCGAGGAAGCGTAAAAACTAGTATTTAAGTGCCATTCTGAACGTACTTACATAAAACATTGGCCTCTCTGTAGCTTTACTCAAGTTATTTTGGTCTTTATTTTGTTATAGAGCTACGTTGGAAGGCAATCAGGACTCCAATATATATTTCTTATTCGAATTAAGCTTGTTACTGGCTAGTTATAGGAGAGTGTTTCTTGGCAGATCTCCGGCATCTGTAAACTTTAATTGTGACATAAATTCCTTTGATGCTATATGCATGGGTACACAGTTATCTACTTATTTTAAACTAATATTACAAAAGCTGAAGAGTTTGTTTGAACGCGATAATCTTAGGAACTACTGATTCGAATTGAATAATTATACTGCTGGTCATTTATCAAGGAAAGCTATATCAATACGCTATGACCAATAGGAACAGAGCAGCAATGAAAAATGTTGCAAAAACGGGGAAAATTGAGGCATACGAAGTTGCGCGGGTCAGCTAGTATGTAATATTACTAGTTTAATTGCTTTATGGTTCGAGATTCAGTGGTGACCGACTAGCGGTCAACAACTTACAGTTAAGAAAACATTTTCAAGATATGTTATCTAAAATGAATATAAGAATAAGCTCGAATACCTACCTACTTGAAGTAAAAATGTTGACCTTGATTTACTTTGTTTATGTGATGTCTCTGGCTTGGACCTGATTTAGTCATTAATCTCAGATTATTGACTGGACCTGGACGGATGTATTTTGTTCAGACGTTGTAAACAGAGATAGAGACCTTTACTACATTGTACCCACTAAGGCTGATTTTAGTTTATCTTATGTTTCAACTTTTTGATAATACAATTTGCATCAGTCCTTTAACATGGTGTATAGTATATTAGTCGCAGCACCTTACCCCAATATCAAGTTTATAAACATTCAAACATTGTAAAATTGGCAATTTGAAAAGAGTGGCCGCGAGTTTTTATGGCCAGGTTCTTTTCTCCGGTTTTATTGTTTGCGAACTTGGCATTATATGATGTAGAATCCCGACGTATCGCAAAAGTTGTTTTGCATCATATGTGTATAAAGAATTATGAACTTTGTTTTTTTTCTACTATTTAATTTTAACTACCTTTACTACTTTACTGTAAAACGGGATGAATAAGGATTGCGGGGCGTATAGGGACAAAATCGGGAATGAAATTCGTACGCGATTTAAAAAATAGAAAAATCTTACAAATTGGTAGAAATCCTTTTCTAATGCAACAAATGGTCAAAACATGCATAGGAAAAACAGTCCAATATTATTCTCCCTCTAAACCGCTTGAATGATTTTGATGATTTTTTTACATAGGTACTTACAGGATCATCTTGATAGTTCTTACCTATAGTTGGACCCAGTAGGTGGCGTTGTTGGACGAGACCGAGAAAGTTTTTAGCCTATTTTTATAATCTAGCGCGCTAGATTATAAAAATGTAGAATTTGTTGATTATCGACAGTAAATAAATTCTCTTGCCGAACGTGAAAATATATTTTTAGAGAAAAATTAAATGGGTTATTGAGGGTGAGTATATCCGTTTAGTAATATTGAACATTTTCAGTGTGATATTCCGTTTCGTACTTATTCACTCCGTTTTACGGTAGGTATCTTATATTTTTTAAAGACGGTAACTCCTAAAGCCTGAATTAGGCCTTTATTATTATTATTTTTTAATTTAAACTAACTGCCTCCTGTAACTTTGTGGAGTTCTCCTGTAAATGGTGGAGTATGAATTCTTAAAAAAAACTAAATTTATTCAGAATAATAAGAAGACTATGTTAACTTTATAAAATAAATGTAGGTAACGTAATCACGGAACAGAAAAAAATAGTGAAAACTTCAAACATAACTTGATCAGTCGATGTGACAAAAAGACAAATAAAAAGTTAGAGCACAGTATTCCGGGGCACAAAATAAATTCCCGCTGCGAAGTTATGATACAGATCGTCTGTGTCAAAGGATTTAGGTTTTATGCACTACCGATCAAATGAAAATATTGCTTTTTATCTCCTACCTATATTTTTACCGATGGCAATACCATACGTTCGTATGAGATTTGAATGCGATTTTTTACTGGGAAGCAAGTGTATTATACCTATCGTTTGTCTTTGATGTGCATACTTTTGTTTTAAATGGCAACGATTTGATATAATGTTTTAAAAAACCTTCAAGTAGGTTTATGCTGCAAAGGGTATCTAGGTACAATATCAGAACGTCGAAATTAGGTACCTACTGAAGTTCAAAATATCTGGTTCATGGTTATATGGTCGAAAGTTTAAATTACCGAATGATTAGGTATAATATCTAGCAGTATGACCGAGAATTCGAAAATCAGAATACCTAACACAAACATTAAGAGCATGATTTGATTTTTGTAAGTAAAGATTCTGCGTGACGAATAAATGCCATTCTTTTCTTCCTTTTTATATCAGAATTAATATTATATATTTAATCATTCGTTACAAGTACTTTGGCCAATATTTAGTCACATATAGTGTTTACCTTCGTTGTATGTAGATGTTCCTACTATATTGTACCCACTAAGGCTGATTTTAGTTTATCTCATGTATCAACATTTTGATAATACATTTTGAATCAGTCCTTTAACATGGTGTATAGTATATTAGTCGCAGCACATCAAGTTTATAAACATCCAAACATTGTAAAATTGGCTATTTGAAAAGAGTGGCCGCGAGTTTTCATTGCCACTTTCTTTTCTCCGGCTTTACCTATTGTTAGCGAACTTGGCATTACATGTAATGTAGAATCACGATGTATCACAAGAGTTGTTTTGCATCCTAAGTAAATAAATATTTTTTTTTAATTGAAAGTTCAAAATATCGATGTACAAAACACCGAAAGTACTAAATATTGAACCACGAAAATAATTTTGGGTAATTGAATTGGTGGCAGTTCAATTGTTCGCCTGTAAATTATACTAGGTAAGGTAATACATATTAGGAATGTTTTGATGGTAGTTTTATCGAAACTGAAGTCGGAGTCGGAGTTTTAATTTGGTTTAACGGAATCAGAGTCGAAGTCGGAGGTGGTAAGAAAACAAATATGTTAAGGAAGGATTTTTTTTTAAATAAGGAAAAATAGTACAAAAAACATCATTATTCAGTCGAGATTCAGTAATATTATGAAGGAAAACCTCGCACGAGCGAAGCCGCGACTTTAAGGGATCCGAGTGTTTTTTTCCTTTAAACATATAATAGTATAAACTAGCTTATAGCTTTGACCCATTTATTAAAAAAGTCGGAGTCAGAGGTGAAAAAGCAATCGGAAGTTCCGACCTTTGGTAGTCGAAGTCGACGCTCCGTAATATTCCTGATACATATTATAAATGTGAAAGTTACTCTGTCTGTTACTTAGGTTTTCACGTTTAAAACGCAGAACCGATTTTATGTTTGGTATTAATATCTTATGAGTCACGGTAGGTCGTAGGGACATAGGATAGGTTAGCACGCCGCGAAGCCTTGGGCAAAACCTAGTTTAACATATTTCCCTTAACGCAAACTTATTATGGAATAAAATGTAATTAACAAATAAAAATATTTAGTGAACTTTTCGTATCGATTTGACTAGATTATTTTTAGGTTCCAGGCGCGGCTCCTGGGCTGGGGGTCGCAGTAGGTACCTCTATTGCCCAGGACTCGAGCCTGGATCCTTATTCACGTTCTTTTTTTTCGTTTTGTCATAATGGTAAATAGAGAGCCGCACTTAGAAACGCACATGCGCCAATAAACGCGGGCTTGCCGCTAAAACGATAAAACAAAATGTGAATAAGGACCCTGCTCGGAAAAATGACCAAAATCAATGTAATTATTGTAGATTTCTTAATACATTCGGAACTTTGGTTTCCGATTATTTTTTATTACTTATTACCATATATATGTGTAATAATAGTGAGCTACCTAACCGCTTTGATGCTGTGTAAAATGCCGCCCGGCGACAAGTCATAAAAAATATGCAAGGGTTGTCACAAAAATATCTACCGAGGCAGTCATAAAATGCATTCAATTAATTTCAATAGAATGTTACCTATACAGTTTAATCAGTTTTGAACATCATTTTCACATATATATGTAAAAATATGAAATTTGTTTTTGCAGGGAAGTACGTTCAAAATGACATATACACAGGCATCTTTTTTAAAATTCTACCGCTCTTAGCGGTCTATAGCAACTGCATCACGTGACTTTATCGTCTCTATGCTCGGACCAACCTGTCAAAATGCGATGCCTCGCGCCCTCGCGCCTGTCTTTCGTTCGAGTGTAATGGCCTCCGACAGATATTAGCAAGTATCTAGTTTTTATTTCATTACAAGAACTTTTTCGTATTATATTATATTAAAGTGAAACTTTTATTACATCGTCTCAAACTTTTTCGTCTGTGTGTTGCATGTCGCGTGACGGTCGGCCGCGTAGTTTGTATTAGTTGGAGACTTAGTCTACTTTTATCAATTCCCATTATCTTTTCAATTTTCCAAGTATAAAATTAAGATTGATAAAGCGATTTTTATACCCTTAATGGAATATTATTCCAAAAAAAATTAAAAAAATGTGAAAAAAAGTTTCACTTTTACCGTGGTTTCATAAAACCACACAATGCTCTTTTTTCACTCTTTTACTTAATTTTTTTTTACATTTATAACATAAGATTTTAGTTCATAATTTAATTTTACAAGTTTTGAAAGCAATCAACCAATTTCGAGTACCGGGCACAACTAACGCAGCATACTCCAATGCAAACGAGCAATTGGGCTACAACCGCAGACGTCGCTCTACCTCGTAGTCGTACCACATTGTTTCTTTAACGAGCGTTCGAGTTACCTCGCAATTACCTACTATTTTTTGCACATTATGTTTATAGTCTCCGAAAGCAAAGGTCTACCCTGTCTTATCCTTTCGCTAAACCCTAGGGATTGAGTTTCTAATAAAGCAATCAAATTTTCTTTACTTGGTAAGTATCGTCACAATCTGATCCCTCAGAGACTGGTTATTGTGAACTTCCCCTCTCATTAAAGTTATTAATCAATATTATCAGTTAATAACGAAATTACAACGAAATTGTTGTTAGTAATTTAAAGAAAACGGGACGGTGATCTGACATTCAGAGAAGATGAGTAATGTCAGGTTTCAGAAAGTTTGATGGATTGTATTAAACTAACTAGCTTTATAATATAATTTTATACAATTTTAAGCAGTTTATAAAATGTAATAACCTACTACCTGACTTCATAATGTCAGTTGTTGGCAACTTTAACCCAGTGTTGTTAAAATTATTATTTAATGGCTTCTTATTAATCTTCTTATTTTTAAAAATGAAAGTACTTATTGCCCAGCCCAAACAATTAAATCTAGAAAGCTGACATTTAGTTATTTTTACTTTAGATATTAAAAAATACAAGCTCTAAGGGCGTTTGTCCACAGCATCCCGTCAACGGTACGTCAACGAGACGAAGTAGTGATTCATAAGCAGGGATGTTACGGAGTTTTGATTCCGACTCTGAAAGGTTGGAATTTCCGATTGATTTTACACCTCCGACTCCGAGCTCGGCTGCGACACTTTTAAATCGGATGTTTTAATCGAAGGTACCTAGTGTGCGGTACAGCTCCTTTAACCTAATTTATAATACTGTGTATCAAATAGCACAGTCTAAACTTTAAAAAAAAAATCTAATTTATATACTTACTAACTGACCCGCGCAATTTCGTCTGCGTAAATTTTCCCCGTTTTTGCAACATTTCTCATTGCTGCTCCACTCTTTTTGGCCGTAGCTTGATGTTATATAACCTTCCTCGATAAATGGGATATCCAAGAGTGAAATAATTTATCAATTCGAGTCAGTAGTTCCTGAGATTACCGCGTTCAAACAAACAAACTCTTCAGCTTTATAATATTAGTATGGATAATAAAAGTATGAAGGAAAAATTGTCACGGATTCTGCATGATCGCGTCGTTCGAGTCCCGCCCGAGCGTATTTTTCCTTTACACATTCAATTGAATTAACTGAATAAAATTTCTTTTTTATCTTTTTCCGACTCCGACGAACCAAATTTAAAAACTCCGACTCCGACTTCAGTTACGATAAAACAACCTCCGTAATATTCCTAAAACATAGAATTACAATAGCCACGTGTCCACCGCACGTCCGTAATCGACCCTGTGATCGACCCGGTCGCCAAAGTAAAATATCTCATTCACGGTGACGTCCCGCGGCGGCGGTAGCGTAATGGCTACGGCATCGGTCTTGCAATGGTGAGGTCGCGGGTTCGAATCCTACCCATTATACTACCGACGTGAACCCACTCCTAACACAAGTCTTTGAACTTAACTGGAGGGGTTAACAAGATTGCTAGTAATCCCACATTGCTAGTTATCTTTAAAAAAAAAAACTTACTCTGTGGTTGACGGGTTGCGGTGGACAAAGACAAGCGCCCTTATAGGAGGTGGACAAACGCGAGTGACGACGCGGCCATTAACCAACCACTCTGAAATGCACTCTACTTTCAGAAATCGTTAAACATATTTAAAATAAATGTATGTAAATTTAAGGTATATTAAAATCTATTTTTATACCTACCTACAATTTATACTAAAAAACATAATAAAATTATAACAATCGGTGTAATAGACTTTTGTAGACGTACCAGTTAAATCATATCATTACTTTTTTTTTTTTAATTGGGCAAGTGCATCTCGGGCCATGCACAATGTAGAGTTCCGTAGTCTCCCCCCC
Organism: Herminia tarsipennalis; assembly: GCA_945859575.2. Taxonomy (NCBI): domain Eukaryota; kingdom Metazoa; phylum Arthropoda; class Insecta; order Lepidoptera; family Erebidae; genus Herminia; species Herminia tarsipennalis. Next base: position 24,923,281 of record OX243831.2, on the reverse strand, counting down.
CCCCATCCGAATAATACTGCTTAAGAAGTGGGTTTTCTGATGTTTTTGTTTCATACTTACAACGTTATTTATACCTACTCAATAATAATTTTCAATGGAACTTTTACAAATATTTAGTTACTTCTCATTTGATCAGCTGTTACTCGTAAACTTGTTAAGCCTCCTTAGATAGTTCCACTATATATACTACCACCGAGATTTTTTTCACATATCAAACATCAATGGCGAGGGGGAGGACCTTCGACTCTAACACAAATTTGACTTTAAAGCCTAATATTTCACAAACGGATCCTTAAATCTAAAAAAATAAAAATGGTATTTACAATATCTATAAGTTTTTAATGATTGTGTAAAAATCACATCCTCATTTTACCTACATATAGGGAGGCACCCTCAAAAAAAAGATTTTCAAGATATTGTTTTTTCAGCTTTCATATTGTTGGTGTAGTAATATGTGTACCCATGCAAAATTACAGTTTTTAGTTATAGTTTAACAATCTGCATTTCCCGGAACAATGCAATTAAGTCATTTATAAGTTTTTATTTTTACTGAATAAATATTCTAATACATATTTATTAGTAATACTTATCTACATAAAAATCAAAAAGTAACGGCGGTAGGCTAATGGATAAGGCATCCGTCTAGCAATCGTGAATCGCGGGTTCGAATGCTAACCATTATACTGCCGACGTGAACTCACTCCTAATACAAGTCTTTGAGCTTAGTTGGAGGAATTACCAAGATTGCTTGTAATATGGGACCCAATCCCACATTGCTAGTTACCTTGTTGATTTATTTTTAATAAGTATATTAATTTCAGTCGTAATATCTTCAATAGTTTAATATTCTAAAATCTGTGGCTTGGCCGTTTCGTAAGAGTGATGTGGACACTCGTATGATCTTATAAACAGAAAATATTGATGTAGTGTTAATTTTGTGCCAATAGATTTATGCTTTGGGAAACGGAACAGCCAAGCCACAGATTTTGACTACGTTGTAGGGTTTGTTAAGAACTTAAGACTAGGATGAACGCAGAACGCTATACGTCATGATGAGAAATAAAGAGTATTAGGTTAGGATGTGTAGAGTTAGGTGTTTGGCTTTCCATAAGACCTGATAACTTTTTTAGATTTGTAGTAATTTGAACCTACTCGTCTAGGCGTCAATTTACATGAAAATGATTTTGATGGGATGGAATATAAACTATTATGAACTGAGGTTGTCAGCAAAGCTTACTAACTACCAACTTATGTAGAGCTACAGTTAGTAAATTTCACATTATTTTAACATTACTAGCATGTATCTGGTGCAGCTTAATAATGTTATAAATACGAAAGTTTGGATGGATGGACGTTTGTTACCTTATCAAAAACCAGCTATGAAAGAAATCAAGCACAATAGCACATCACTGACTAATAGAAATTTCACTGACTTACTTACATTAAGCTAAGTGTGATTAGTTGCTTTTAAACTTTCGCGATTTTTATACATATTAGATATATTTCGGGACTTATAGTCGACCCGTGACCATGATCGGTGCAATTCGATCGATACGTCGGGTAAATAAAAGGTTAGTAGATATCTTTAAATAATTCACGCGATTAAGTTCCGAAATATATCTAATAAATTATGACCTGACTATTAAAAAATAACTTTTTGTAGAGAATGACAGAAGAATAACCTTTCCAGGAAAATATGCAATCAAATAACGGAAAGCCCATCTAAATTCGACTTGGTAGTACCTATGTAAATTATTAAATTTTTGAATATTACTATATAATACATATGAGTCAAACAGAGAAACATCTTTTTTAAAGTCGATTAAAAACCTTTTTGTGTACCTACTACTACCACATTATGCGTTTCCAAATAAATTGAAAAAAAGGGATGCAGATGCGTACGAGTAATAATAGACCGGCAATGAGAGAGTGGATTGGAAATCTTCATTTTACATATTGAATGTGTACCAACCTTACCAATACTTCGATTGTTGTTCATTGAACGAGATACTTTACATGCAGTGTCGACAGAAGGCTTCGGGCGTGTGGACAACTGTTGAACGCATCTGCGCCCTTACGCGCCCTGGAGCCGTATATACGGAGGATCTGAAGCAGCGCGCGACCATTCTTGTCTGGAGCGCCGAGCGGTGTACACGCCGCCCCATTCGCGAAAACCGTTCACAACTTACGGTCCGTATCGCGGAAAAAATGAATAGTGCGATGTATTGTGTACTTTTGACTTTCGTTTCTATTTATGCCGTGAATGGCGCCGATCTCAACATCGAAGAAAAGTTCCAGAGCATGGAAAAGGAAATGGAGATTTTCAAATTTACCTACCAGAACGACATGATGTACGTGAAGAATGAAATTGAGGAATTAAAGTAAGTGGAAAAAAATATTATTTGATTTTATAAAAGCTTCGATTGTCGCGAATTAGGTAATAAGATTTATTATAGTACCGCAATTACAACTTGCAAAGATCTCCTCGGTCCTTGGATTTGTGTAGTGTAGGTAGGTACTTAAACTTAAAGTGCTTTGAAAACAGTCGTTGCCTGCCAAGTTTACAAAGTGTTTCCTGTATCTATATACTTAAATAAAATACTAGGTATTACTAAATTTGTTATTAAGTTTGCTTTATATAAGTATTAAAAAAAGCTTTGCGTTTTATATCCACTACGCGAAGGTCTTGGTAAGATTGCGTTAGCGAATTTGTTAGCCATAATTGCGGAGACATTTATAGCGTTCTGGTTTGGTTCAAATAGTTCCAACAATAATATTTGAATAAATATTTATTTTTAGTGCTTTAGTATTAATTCAGTAGTAGTCGGTGCCCGAGAGCAACCAATAGAATATGCATTTATAGTAGGTACTAGCTACTTCGGTAACTTCGTTCTCGAGCAAATTACATTTTTCCAGGATTAAAAATAGTCTATGTGCTATGCCAGACTATAATCTATCTATTGACTTGACTGCCTCTGTGGTGTGGTGGGAGTATATCCAACTGCTACGCACGAGGTCGTGGGTTCGATCCCCACCCAGGATAAAACTTTGTGTGATGAGCACGATGGTTTATTCTGTGTCTGGGTGTTATTTATCTATAATATGTATGTATTTAGAAATATATAGGTAAGTATGTTTATCAGTTGTCTGGTTTCCATAGTACAAGCTCTGCTTAGTTTGGGATCAGATAGCGTCGTGTGAGTTGTCCCAAGATATTATTATTATCTATGTGCCACGTTTCATCCAGATCCGTTCAGCTTCCTGCGCGATTGGTAGATAATAGGTAGTAAGATAAGTGAGATGGTTCATGTTTTTCGCAGTTCGCAGTTGATTTCGGCATCCCACAATGTTCCATCTTTACTATTTTGGTTATCGCTGGTGATTGGGTCCTCTTGTTATAATTATTCATTAGGTTGTATGATATTTGTTGTACACATTGTAACTATTTATTAAAATATTGTTATGTTATGGACTACTTACATACGGCGGTAGCCTAATGACTAAGGCATCGGCCTCGCAATCGTGAGGTCGCGGGTTCGAATCCTACCCATTATACTACCGACGTGAACCCACTCCTAACACAAGCCTTTGAGCTTAGCTGGAGGGGTTAACAAGATTGCTAGTAATGTGGGACTTAATCCCACATTGCTAGTTATCTTTAAAAAAAAATCATAACGGATATAAAATCTTGAATTAACTCAACGTATAATTAGAAATTGTTGAGTCAAATATTGCGTGATTGTAAATGTATGAACTTTACTCAGGATCTGCTGTTGGTAGGTAGGAGGTACTGTATGATAATTTTAAATTCATTTCGGGCACTTAAGCGTACACACGGCTTGACCTATTTAATTATGTATATTTAAGACATAATTAAGCGGTGGTAGCCTAATGGTTAAGGCATCGGATTCGCAATCGGGAGGTCGCACGTTCAAATTCTACCCATTATACGACCGACGTGGATCAACTCCTGACTTGACAGGGGTTAACAATGTTGCTAGTAGTGTGCGGCTTACATTGCTAGTTACCTTCTTTTTAAAAAAAAAATACGACCTATATATTCCTATTAAGTAGCACCTAAAGAAAAGTAAAGCCTCTCAAAGCAAATGCCAATGATAATAATTAGGTATCTATTCAAAAGTAGTATCAAAAGCACGATTTTTTTTTTCAAAGTCACAGTACTTTATTAATTTAGGTTACAAATGCAATGCTTAGGTATGTCAGACAAGATTCTACATTTAAAGCCAAGTTCGCAAGAGTAAAGCCGTGAAAAAAGAGCTTGGCAATAAAAACTCATGCCCACAATATATTTGTATATATACAGTTATGCCAATAAGGTGCTGCGACCATTACACCATAAAACTGACGCAAGCAATAGTACCTATCTACCTTACCTTGAAAAGAAAGGGATGACATGGTCCAGGCCTATAGGTCAATAAATCGTTAAGTGCGAGTTGGACACAAAAGTATCCGACCTCTAAATAGAGCCAAAAAAATAAGTACGTTTTAAATATGATTCTTGTAAAAAAGAGCGAAATCTTAGTAACAGGCTTCATTGGCACATCGGGTTCAGAACCCTAAAAAAGAACTACAGTATGGAATTTATTTTGCAATTTTAAAGCTAATGCGGATAAAATAAAAAGTAAAATGTGTATTTGGTTGTTATTTTTAATATTATTTGTATTTTAATGTCCTAACAGGGTCCTTATTCGCGTTCTTTTTTCCGTCTCCTTAGCAAGCCCGTGCGAACTGTCAAAATCTTGTCAAAAGCTGCGCTTAGAAATGCATCAACGCAGCATGTCGGGCGGATATCTTTGAGCGCACCGCGTATGTGCCACTTCGCACGGACTTGCCACGGACACTGAATAAAGATCATATCAAAAGCATATACTGCTGAAACACATTTCAATAACTAACCATGTAGATACCTAGTTATATACAAATATTGTGGAAGTAATTAAATATTATTATATTATTTTTTATCCAACAAAGTTCTGGAACCAAGTGATGCTCAAAGACTACCTAGTATCAAATGCATGATGAATAGGCAAGGTGTGCTCAAAGCATCGTGTGTATAATAAATGTATGGAATCGGTTGTGCAGGTGGGCCATATGATACAATATAAATAGCGAATATTGCTACATAACATCGAACTACATATTTGTAAAAGAAATGTAGGCAAAGTGGCACTATAAATGGTACTATAAATATAATATTCCATCCATTTCGTTTGATAATTCCAGCTTGGAAAATGCTTTAATAGCGCCTCGTCATAGAAATGTCAACCTAATGAAAGTGGGATTTCAATTATATTAGCAGGTTTAGACACCGAACCAGCGAAATAATAACTCTCTATTATAAATAACCGATATTGCTGTTTCATCGGTCGTTGACGTCAAATATTGAAATTCGTAATTAAAACCGCAAATCTATTCTAATTATGTTTACAAATAAGCCTTTACAGTGTCATATAGATTATAAAGCTCCATGATTTAACACCACTCTGTTTGAATTAATTACTTCGCGACAGTTCACGGTAAATGTACTTACAAAAAATAACACATATTTCCAAATTGGTGAAGTTTTTGAAGCGAAATAGGTTAAGAGCAATTCCACGTCAGCGCGGGAATCCGTGGTTGCTACTTATCTACAGGAAAAAAAAATGTTCAAATATATAAAGAAACTTTTCATAACTAGAAAACATTATATTATTTAACAACATTATAATATAATGCGTACCTACATTCTTTATTGGCATTCATATCCTTTCTGTATAATTAACTAAACATCAACTGGATTGGATTTGAAGAGATAGGTATATATAATATCTATCAAATTGATCAAAGTTGATTGAGAACTTTTACGGGTACTTATGTTCTCAATACTTTAATCAACTTCTGAAATCAAAGAACTACGGAAAGAGTCGAGTAGGAATAGGTGGAAAATAATTTCACCTAAACATGCATTGCACATAGGTATACTTAGTAACTTAGTTCCACCAGTGGAGATAGGTAAAGGTTATTCCTTCTAGTGAGGATATCTTTGTAAAATCTATTTAAAATCACCGCTTAAGATTAAGAAAGAAAGGTTAAAAATATTTGAGACAACTTTAGGATAAAAAGTAGAGATTTTATAAGTTACACCGCGGCGTGGCTTTCGAATATTCTGTCTCGTAGGAGTCGAAGTAATGTGTTTAATAGGTGTCGGGCGAAGCCTCCTTGATTCCGGGAGCGGTAATGGCACATGCCTGCAGCTTTGAAGTCTCCCAAGACGTGTCATAATATAAAACTTGTAAACTTACAAGTGCTTTGAGACCGCCGGGAAACAAGAGCCTCTCGACGCGAACCAGGCCATCTGATCGACACGATTATACCTCACAGTGGTACCTCGGGGGGATGTATAAAAGACGTCGTTGTTTTTTTTTCCACGGGACGTCGGCTGCTGAGAAATGAAGACGGGAGGATTCGCAATAAAAAGTTCACACGCCAATGAATTTCATTTATTACCTCGTGCCTAAAATATAAGTTTTTTACTTTAGAAATTAGAAATGTTTGGATTTCATTTTCATCATACAATTTATAATTAAAATTTATTATCTACAGTAGGCAAGAGCTTTTGAAAATGTTATATGTATACTAGCTATATATATATATATACCAAATTTCATTTCAATCGGTTCAACGGTTTACCTAAGCGTAAAAACATAATAGACAAACGGAATTATTTTTACTTTTTTATTATATTTGTTTGGATTATCTTTTCCCCGCGGATTTGTCCCCGTTACGTTTGAGTTTGAAATATGAAGCATTTGCGTTTTTTCCGATTGCAGTTAATCCTCGGACTTCAATTAAAAAACTGGGCAAGAGCAACAGCGTATGTCCATGGCACTTACGCCCTTTTATTGAGAAACACAGTTTTTCGGCAATAACACAATGACTGACCGTCATCCGATCATCATATCATACAAACTCATTACCCACTTAGGGGTTGATTTTCTAAAATCGCTCAAAGACGTGTGCTTTATTTTAGCGGAAATACGAAAATAGATGATCTACTTTAGGGACCTGGACGTTAAGGTATTTAATTTTTTCACACTTACCTATTACGTTCCTAACTAAACGACACTATTCGCTTGCCAATTAAGGTACAGTACCTGGATGACCGAGGTTTGCTCGGTATTTCTTTTCTTAAACGACGTTTTCTAAAAGCGTTACTGAACTCCTCCTAGACGGCTAGACCGATTTTTTGTGTGAGTTCAAGAGGATTCGAGGATGGTTTAGATTCACAATTGAACCCGATTTACAAAAAAAAAAAGAGTCGAGACGAAGTTCGCCGGAACAGCTAGCATATATATATATATATATATAATTGCCCGTTTAAAGGTATTACTTAGGTACATTAGTAGGTGGGTAATATAAAAAAATATTTTTATGTAGCTCTACAAGTAGAAAGTGATTGGTAAGTACTGAAACGGCATACGTCTACATTTAATTGGTTATAAATTAAGCTCTATCTATGAACACCTGCGTCTGTCGAGAAGTAGTGGTTCTCGACCCATCTTTTCTTGTAATTTTGACTTTATATCGTTGGCGTAAGATTCAAATTAAGTTGTATAAAGGGGACGTCGTGTGCCAGATGAGTATGCATCTGAGAAGCAAACGTACCTGTTTGCATACTTGAAATACAATGTAGCCAGCTGTGACGACGCTTTAGTTCGCCATTTTTATTTTTAAGTTTTGGTTTATTTTTACGTTGAGAGTACCAATGACCTTTACTGTCGTTACATATAAAGTTCCATTTTAGAGTCTATAATAAGTTTTTTGTAATAAAATAGTACGCAACTTGTCGCACATGGCAATTTTGGAATTCATTTTTAGTACACTCATTTTATGGACAGCAGCAAAAGGCACTCGTGCAGTCTGCAACTCAATAGATACATACCCTATTATATATTAAAACTAGATCGATTGCCGATTTTTGCCTTCTCTGCGAGTAGAATTGCCAAAAACCTGTTGTTCCAATAACATCTGTCCCGTCGTATATCTTCAGTTTCTTGGGTCAGGTACTTTCCGAGATGACTTTTTCATTAATCGGGTGAATAAAGCTTGACATTCGCTTAAATTGTATAATTTCCGCATCCTATGAAAACTACCTATAGTTTAGCAGGGAAAAGCAAAATTATAACAAGGTGCAAATTGTGCAAAAAGCTTACAGGAAGTTTTTTTATTAAACACTTATGAAAATTTATACTTACTACATTGTACATACACTTTTTGGCCTCTTGACTATAAGGTCTCAAAATATCTACAATGGCCATGTAAATTCGACTAATTTTCAGCCGGAAAGAAATTTAACATTTTATGTTGTTTATATTTCTACCGATGGTTGGTGATACCTTCTAATATCCGCCCTATAATTAAGGGGCAAGCATATGACTAGATACAACGGTCATTGCTAGAATCTGAGAATCTGTAACAATAATACATACATATCTGTATAGATACGGCGGAGACGGACATGCCCATTGACAATAACAAGCTTGTACACGACAATCTTAAGTCTTCATCTTATAGTATTTTATATTTGGCAACTCCGGCCCTGGGGTAGTAAGAAAAAAACGGTCGCTCTAGGCGAGGGGTGCCAATAGTTTTAAAAAAACTTTGTGACTCGACGTATGAGTTGGTTGGCGGTTCAATAAATGTAGACGTTTACAATAAAAGCAGATTTTATGAAAATTTACTATATTGCCATAAGCGAAAACGTTGGCCAAAAGGGCAAATAAAAACAGTATCGTTTGCTCTACTTTTATCAAGCGATGGAGCCATTGGTCAAAGGGCGCCCCCTACAGCTAAAGCGCTTTCCGGCGAAGGAACATAAAAATACGATCAAGGACAGTATTTTAATTAGCGAATGTTTTGTTTTAGTTTTTCATTATATTTTTAAAACAGAATAGAAGAAGACAAAACATCTTTGCAATAGGGTCAAATCAATCCTATAAATAGTTTTTAATCCTTATTTTTCAGAAACGTAATTGGTAAATTAAGACTCATTTAAGCTTTCACAGTTGCACACCAACTAAACGTTTTTTAACTTAGGTTTGTAAATTAGTTTCTTACTTGCAAGATGTCTTTGAAATTACAGAGAAACTTATAACTTCGAACAATTCGTTTGAGTAGTTTAAATATTTACTCTTTGATATATAACACCAACTTCTTCTATCACTACGAAGCATTAAAAGGTAGAGAAAATAATTGATACTTATCAACGAGGCTAGGCTATTTACTTCCAAGGTCTTACTCTCAATAGAACTTACCGTTCCTGTTTGAATATTAAATCTCAAGCGTTGCGATCTTAAGAAGCAAGTAAGCTGTAGTACCCGTATCGGAGTCATGATAAGAATATAGTTAACAATGTTTTTTTATACCCGACTTCAAACAAGAGGAGGTTCTCAATTCGTATGTTTGAATTTTTTTATGTATTTTCGGGCATAACTACGGCATTTTATAGACGGATTTTAGTAGTAGAGGAATTTTGTACTTTTTGTAATTCGATGAGGTGTTTTAAGTTGTCGTCTAAGATCTACTTCAAGTAGGTTCTACGTACCTACATGTGTTAAATTTAAATGATGACCACATGGTATTTAATATGTGTCTAATTTGATGTCTACTTTTATATGAAATCAATTTCATAAATCGTCCGTGTACCGTGTACGGCGTGTACCGTGTACCATGTCACGTAACAACGGCAATGGGGGTGAACATCTGGCATTAATGGGATGTTTATTTGTATCCCGACCGGAAGTAGTGCTCCGAGCCCACATCCGGCCTCTAGCAAATGGCACGCGTGTGCACACAAAAATTACGTCACGTTTTTTTGCATTGTCTTCTATGCATAAATATGACTCGTTGGAATATAAATAAGTACCTACTTATATTATTGACAAATAATATGGATAAGACTATTTGATAGAAAATAGGAACCTTACTTACTTAGTTAACTACTGATCTGTCTACTGATTATCCCAAACAAAATTACCAATTTCGATTTATCGACTGAGCCTTTTCCCCCTTTTTATTGAGGCGATTAAAACAAAAATAATCGATCTATTTTTGTAATTTTGCGAGTCTTTCTACAGCAATAGTTTTTGTTTTTCTTATTATTATTTAAATCAGGTAAGTTTGTATTGTTCTCAAATCTACAAAAAGTACCTTCTCCTATCAGTAAAATCTCTAAAAATTAATAAAATACGTAGGTACAATACCTATAATATTATATAAAATTGTCCTTCGTAGCCGTATTATGCACCGTAAATTTATTAAAGTCCTGATCTCCGAAAAAAGCAGATGTTGTTTCATTAGAAACAACATCTGCTTTATTCGAGCCGGCATCTGGTCAGAAAGCACCGGTCAACAAGCAGTTGTTTTACTTTCAACCAAGAGAAATGAAATCCATTGTAATACGATTCAAATTCCTACTCAAAGAGTCCCAATTTTGGCCTTTTTATAAAAGATACTTATCTACATTTACCTATGCTTTGTTATAAAGTCGATATTCGATTTTTTTTTATACCACAAGCACATGGCACCTTTGCATCTGCCGCTTCAATGAATGTTACACAAACTTTTTTTTGGGCCCCGCGCCATGGCTATAGGCTTTTGTTAATTGGTCTTAGATTCAACCACTTTAAAAAAAAAATATGCCATCTGCTTGAAGCGAAGTCTCGCATTCCAACGGACCCAATTTGAGTAACTATTATACGGTAGTTATTATAATAGTTTGTTTTTTTTTATATTGTTCTTTTTCGCCGAACCATTTATCATATCAGGTAGGCTCGTGGTGTGATCCTTTACATTATTCGTTTATTGTAAACAGAAATTGTATAAAATATTCGAGTATATTTAAATTTTACCACAATTCAGCGTTCTCAATAATACAAATATATCAAAATAAACGTACCTCTGGAATCTGAAACTCTTTGTTCTCCGCGTTTGTAGATTGTTGTATTGACTATAAAAAAGTGCTATGTTAAAATATTTTCTCACTAATAATGTTTCATATTTTTTTTGTTTATTAAATTGTATCGTTATTAATACTACTCACTAATACATACATATCAACCCATATGATGGCCCACTGCTGGGCACGGGTCTCCCCAGCAGAACCTACTAGTATGTAGATCCTGGGGGTAATTGCCATAATCGCCACGCTTGGCGAGCGGATTGGCGATCGCAGTAAGGCTTTAAATACGCAGAGGACGCTGCAGCCCGTCCTCCGGGGTGAAATCCCTTAGTCGCCTTGACGACACCCACGGGTAGAGATGGAGTGGTACTATTCTTAAGCCGGCACCACACGGCACGCCGGCACCACACGGCACACTCACTAATAAGTAGTTATTGAAATTTATTTGATATCAACAAACTTGTTGAACAGCTATTTATACAATTTTAAAAGGAATTACTTATTTACGTTGCCAACTGAATTGAAATATTTTGCCATTTCTGAATGAGTTTCACTGGAAAACGCTTAAATAGAATGCAAAACTAACTTTCCTACAACATTATATAACTAGAATTTCGTATTCATGGCTATAAACCTCTTAAACGATAGAGTTTTAACATCTTTCCTGGTTTCAAAGGAGAACTGATATTCCTATAGATATCTACCTAAATGAACTGTGAGTCTTCTGCGATCATTTCGACGGAATATTGTAAATTTATTATTTATTCAACCAATTGCAGATAACAATTTTGATAATAATTCTTGTATGGAGCGTAACGCCATTAATACGTCTCCGCGAATATAACCTACATCTATTTAAATCTCACTGTAATGCGGTTGATCTTTGTATTCGGGATTTGTGGTTGTTTTGTTATTTTGGACGACTACGAGTCAATTCCAACTGAAAGAACACTACTCGATCTGGAATATCATTGATAATTCAATATAAGCCTTAATCAATTGAAATAGAGTTGTAAATGTATGCCGGCTCATAAGCTGATCTGATGTCTGTTACAAAACTTGATTACAAATATCCACTGCATTTCAAGTAAACTAACGCCTTTAAACTTTACTTAAGCCCTGTTCAAAGATAAAGACATTTACTAACTGCAAAGTAAATAGAGTATCAGCTTTCGTTTGTAGCCTTGTACCGATAGGGAATCGGTTATCAGTTAATCACACTTTGAGTTTACTGCGGTGAAAAAATCCCTTGGATTGGGGATTTGAGGGTTTGACCCCCTCCCCAAAACCCTAGTATATCCTCTCTCCTCAAACGAGTTCGAGTCGGACTTGTTGCACTCCAAGAGTTTGACTTGGCTTTAGGAGCGTCTGAATCCACTCCTAACTCAATGACAGTAAGCTTAGAGGAGCAGTGAGCTTGGATTAACAGGATTGCTAGTAATGTGAGACCCACGATCCTACATTGTTAGTAAAAAAAAAGGAAAGAAAAAGAAATAAGCATTTGAAGGTCGCGTAGGCACCTAAACTTTACAATTGGTCTTGACAGTGGTTAAAAGTTTTCAAAGTCGCGCTCACCTTTCACCTCCAATTTTCTGTTATTCTTCTTTATAAGTCGGTACATATGGAAACAACGAATCTAATTTATTTTTAATTGTCTATCTTTATTTTAAACTTGTGACAGATATCTCTAGAAAAACATGATAACAGCGTCAATTGTGGTACTAATACCACAATTTTTCGCACAAAGCGACTTAACAAGGTTGTGCGAAAAAAACCCATAGGACATGATTACTTTTAATTCAGACGACAAACTTCAAGGGGTGTAGTTAAGATTATAAAAAATAAAAAACATTTATGTTCACTAGTAAGTACAATAGAGGCGAAAGGTTAAAATTTTCCTGAGGTAACCCAATACGAAAATTTATCTTGTTGAACACGGATTTTGTACCTACAATAATAAGTAAATAGAATTCAAAGGGAAACCGAATAGAATGGTGTTCTTAAGACCCTTCGCCACTGAAGTACATACACATTTGATTTTTATATCACAAGCGAACTAGACTAACTTGATTATTTAAATGTTAACTTAATTGTTTAGGTTTTAAACGACTGAGCATAATAATTCAACGTTGATACTTTCAGTTTATTAGTTAAAATTCCCCTACTTAATGACTTTCTTTACATTGTTATTGATGAACCATAAAACCTAACTTGCCCTGTGTGTTAGTTTGTGTGGGTCAAATCTTGGAAGCTAAATTAGTGCCAATTAATAACGTTCGATTGGGCTCAAATGGGGTTCACTAGTGTATCATATCAATAAGTGTATCTTTGATGATAATGCAATATTATGGTACCATAGACTTAATCTGATGATGGAGTCGAAAGGAGGTAGGTACCTACCTACTCCTTAACTAAAAAAACAAAGCTGGCTAGTTTGGGCTTATTTGATCTGTCTTGACAAGTATTCCGATACCATTTCAGTGACATAAAAGTTTGTGGTGAGATTTGGATAATGTTGTACAATCATTGGCATTAAGTAGAGTCGAATCGCTAGATTTAGAGGGTCTTGGTATCAATCCACCTCACGAGTCAAAACAAGCTTTTTGTCATATAAATGGTATAATGTACCAAATTTGTAGGTTTGTTATTTAGAGCATTTAAATAAAAGGTTTTTTAAAAATGTTTTTTTACAATTTTACTGGGCAATATTTCATTTCAGTGTTTAATAGATATCGTACTGAACGAACGACGGATTTCAAAGTCACCTTTTGTGGGTACTATAAATAGATAAAGTTATTATAAACACTAATTAGTAGTACGAAGTTGTTATGAAAGCGAATTAAAATTTTATACGTCGTGTACTTCGTCCGAGCTCGAACAACGCACATCTAGACAATTATACATCATTGTTCATAAATATAGAATTTCGGAACACCTGAGCTGCCCCCCTAGACAAGGGCATAAACGGTAATGGAATAGAATGACGTCATTGCGCGAGCAAAATCGCAAATATGGATATGACTTTTTTGTGAACGACTGTTTGGATTCGACCTCTTGTATGCTTTAGCGAATTCGCCACGGAACGAATGTACCTTACATTCCTATCTATCTATCCTATCTATATATCTATACCCCAGGATTGTGTCCGTGAGCGACATAAGCGCCATCTATGTGTGTTACTAGACCGCTTTACTTCTATATGCGGGTTTTAGCATATACTTATGTACATCTAGGTAAATATTTCTTCCATCCCTCGTGAGGAGGGCCACATAAATATACTTCATAAGTGGTATTTACCTATTGACGAAAAGAAAGAAGAAAAATAACATTTCTTTTGAACCGAACATTATTGTATCTAAAACAAAATTAAATAATTATGCTCTCTTCAGAACAACTAATAAGTACAGTCATTTATATAAATAGACGCTTACATAGTTAAGAAATCTTTTATAAAGAAAGTAAATAAGTGGATCTATGAATAAGCAATCTTCTTATTGAATATGTAATTGACTCTATTGGGAAAAAGATTATCTTCCTAGTAGCTAATTGGATTCTATTATATGTGATTCGAGATTGCGAGTAAGTAAACAGATTTGTGTTTGGCATTCTTCCAGTCTGTACTTATTCTAATACTTATTTTTGTTAAAAATCGTGGAGTAATTTGCTACAAAACATTTGAGTTTCATCTCTACGAATGTTTTTATACAGCTTGATTTATTTGGATAATACTTATTGATACAGCACAAGATAATTAATGTACCTAAATAGTTAATAATAATTAAATAAGTTTGAAAAACTATTCATCCATCTTAAAAATACTTTTCATTTCGCGTATCGCAACTTTCTTATTCATTGCAGTATTAGTTTATGTTGTAGATACTCAAGATTATATTTTTCAGAATGGCTTGACTGGCCGCCTCACCTATTATTCAATTCAAAACGAACGACTTTCATATACGGTATCAGATAGTGCAGAGATAAACGCTATAAGATTAAATATCGCCGGCTCAGTGGCAGAGTCAATATTAAATATTTGATATGTACCTACATAACGTGGCGATAAAATTAATAGGATTCCTTACGTCAAGTCCCTACTATTACGTTTTAAATACGTGTACTTGTAGCGTAGGGTCCGTTTAATTTTATATTGTTTATTTTTGTAAAAAAAAGTTGATGATTTTAAAAGAGTGCCCCATGAGTTTCCTGGCAGCTTCTTTTCACGCGCTTCACATTTGGAACTGCCGCCTAACTTCATAATTTTGTTATTATTTTAGTAGGAATGTATTAATTTGACGTTATCAAATAACCATTGGTTTGGTTTTACGAAATAAAGATATTTGAGTTTGAGTTACTTACTCTCACTATTTTCTAGTCT
Source organism: Herminia tarsipennalis (assembly GCA_945859575.2). Lineage (NCBI taxonomy): Eukaryota > Metazoa > Arthropoda > Insecta > Lepidoptera > Erebidae > Herminia > Herminia tarsipennalis. Next base: position 24,907,946 of record OX243831.2, on the reverse strand, counting down.
CATATAAACCTCCTGTCAGTTATTTCTAATTTAAAACTAAAAACTTTTAAAAGAAAACAAAAATACCTATCTATTTTTAGACTGACGATGTAAAATAAAAATGGCAAACTGTACCTTTCTTCTACTGTTCTTTATAAATTATGAATAAGGGTGGTATGCCATAATCATAATTTATTTATCTCTAACATTATAAATACGAAAATTTGGATGTATGGATGTGTGGATGGTTGTTTGTTATTCAATCACGCCACAACGTGCAACGGGTAAATGGAATAGCACATAGGCTACTTTTTATCCCGCATATGTCCCCGTGGGATAAATTTGCATTTAAACACGAACAAAGTCGCGGGCAACAGCTAGTTTATTATAAACAGCAGAACTTAAGTAACGAATGTTTTTTAATATTGTCTTCTTCTATTGTTTTGAAAACTACACACAAAACCACATGCTGAAAACTGTAAGGAACCATCAATTTAGCGTTGCATTTGCTCTTCACCTCAAGCTCAGCGTATATCAAAATTCAAGTAAAAGTGTATAAAATGACCTAAGTATAAATATTTGTATCTATTGCCTTCCACGATATATCTATGTTGAAATTGAAATCCCTTCATACATTAATGTAAGCGATTAATCTATCAGTGCCGAGTGCAAAGTTATCAACGTGATATTTTAGCTATTTTATTTTAAAACCAATTTACAAATTGGTTCAACGTTTTACATTGATGTCAAATAAACTATAGCCCTAGTGAATAATACCGTATAGGCATTTTGAAATGTTCCTCTTTTCTGCCAATTTAACAATGTAACAGGCTTAGCTAAATATGTAGGTACCTACTTAGTTTTATGAGTTTTAAGTCGTTTTTAGTCTAGTATGTATGTAGCCACTTTAAATGGAATAATTTGAATAGTTTCGACCAAAATACGAGTACTTCTGAGAGTGTCTCAAAGTTGACTATTGTTTGTTTTCAGGGATTCTTCAAGATATCCATATAATTCGTATAATACGATTAACAATTTATTATAAGAAATCTATACTAATATTATAAAGTTGAAGAATTTGTTTCTTTGACTTCTACCGATCCGAATTGAAAAATTCTTTCACTGTTGGATAGCCCATTTATCGAGGAAGGCTGCGTCAATTATTCCCGTTTTAGAAACATTTTTCATTGCTGCTCTGCTTCTATTGGTCGTAGCGTGATGTTATATTGCCTATCCTATTGGGCTATCTAAGAGTTAAAAAGAATCCAATTCCTGAGATTACCCAGTACAAACAAGCAAACTAACTCTTTAGCTTTGTAATGTTAGTATAGATGTAGTACATTTGTCTGTTACGTTTTCACGCTTTAAACCGTTGAACCGATTTAAATGTAATTTGCTATGGAGATAGTGTGAGGCCCGGGGAACATAGGATAGTTTTATCGCGATAACCGACAACAGGCGAAGCCGCGGGCGAAAGCTATGATATTATGTAGATGAGCGTAATAAATAATTAGTGAATAGTACCGGAAGGGTGGTCATTGCAGGAGACACGCCGCTGGCCGTCGCTCTAGCATAACATTGCATCCTGCGCCCGCGCACCGCATGTGTGACACGCTTGTATAAACACCCATTGGAAACCAGCCTCGTCAACGGTCTCTCTCATATTTGATGTTTATATTTATAAACAGTTAAAAACGGTTATTATACGAGTACGTACACTATAACTTTTTTATAGTTTTTATCAATATTATATTATTTGGATATTATTATTTTAGGATTGTCTTTCGTAAATGTAAAGGACGATTAAATAGAGTACCTACTAATACCCTCTTTTCAGTATTCTGTCCTGAGCCTAAGTTATCCATTCTTTCTGATATGAGTCGAGTTCGTCTTGCCTTATTGGCTTGCCTTCTGCCGTGACGTACTCAGGTAGTCTATGTTTTGTAAGATCCACCTACGTCATTTCCAATTTCAACTAAAGACACACATTAGGTACCTATTACTAAAACTTGTAATAGTTATGAATATTATGCTTCGTAATTATTCACTACGCTAGGTACAAATGCAATACGAAGTTACGTTTCAGTTGCAATAATAATAACTAAGTACAGGTAACATTTTCAACAGAAATATTGCTGCACTGTATCCGATACCGATGTCGATCTTTATTTGCGTAATATTAACTTCTGATCTAACGTTATGCTACAGGAGTTGGCTGTAAAGTTATTATCGTGATCGCATTACAGTTTTCCTTATAAAAAACTGTCTTTTTCTGTTTTCTTTCCGTTTCCTTAGTTTTAAGTCTCTCATGGTGACTGTAATTTATTATGAAAAAAGAAATACTTTTGGACACGACTCAGGTCACAAACAGTCACTTATAGAACTACCTACAGTTACACAAAGGTATTTAACTTCAAACGTGATTAAAAAAATATTACTCACCCTAATAAACTTATTAAAATAAACAAAAGCTTAGCTAAACAGCTTTTTACATGTACGTTTAGTTACAAATAAAATAACCTGCGACTTCACCCGCGTTAAATTTGTTTTTTAATCAAATTTGTAACCCCACTTTTACACCTCTAGAGTTGAATTTTCAAACATCCGTTCTTAGCTTATACCTATATTAATCTATACATTTAATAGTTCGAACTAATCTAGACATTACGATATCCTTTTATAATACAGAAGATCACTTGTTGATTTTGCTTTACTAATGTTAATTTGTTCAACAGGAAGATGTGTGGTGTGCACTCTACTGACAACTACGAGAGGAATGAACAAACCACACTGCAGTGGGCCAAACGTTCTATGGAAGAGCTTCGCATCGAGATGAAGGAGTTAAGCCAAAATGTTAACAATTCTGTGCTACTCCGACAACTTCACGTCATCAGGAACGAGGTAAGAACTCATATTGACTTTCTTCGTATGTAGTCAAGTATTAAATTCTGATCTCTATTATTTTGAAAAGCTTGGGAAAACTGCTGATAGCATATAAAAAGAATTTATACAAAGACCCACACAAAGTTGAAGTATCATCTCTTGGTAGACTTATAGTACAGTAAATGTACCTAAACGAATTCCCTGTTTTCGTAGCCCTGTTTCTCCGTCAACTTCTTCTAATCCATACAACATATGATATGATTTTCACTATAATTTAGAGCTTTTTTGGAAAGTCTATACGTATAATACATTAATAATGTTAAGTGTGCGTAGACGGGGTGGACCGATAGTTATGTAGGTATTTACCTAAGTCAGTTACAACGTTGTACTTTAAGAAGCTGTTAATTTGCAGCTAAAACAAGCTCTATTGGAGACATCAGACCTTGGCCAGCTCGCTCATACTCAAGAAACTCGTATTGATAAACTGGACAATGAGGTGGGCAGACTGAAGTATGAGGGACAACAATATAGGAACATGCTGGCCGAGCTCCGTTCTCACTTTGGCAAACTTTCAAAAGAGGTAAGTCTTTTGTTGTAAAATTCTTATCTTACATTATTTGTGTTGTATTTAAACCCGCTATTGATGTATCTGTCCCACTGTAGTCCCATGCTATTTTACTGCGATGGGACCACTCTACGTAACACGGGCGTTTATACTTTTGTTTACTATGCGAAGATCTCCTGAATCTTTGATCCAGGATTTCGATTTGTGAGATGTTAGACTCTGCTGGGGTGCCCAATATCTTATTTTGAGACGTTTTATAAAAAAAAAAGAACACATACATATGAGGACTCAAATACGTTGAGGGGGAGAAAGGCTAAGTCTTCTCGTAATCTGCCACTACAAGTTGTAGGTATGTGGAAAGAAATGACTATGTTTTTGATTTAAAAGTTCGTAAAACTAGGCTAGATATAAAACAGGCAAGTGTTACCCTGTTGTTTTACCTGAAGTATCCTTACAAAATTGCTATTGCACTTACGTAAGTGTATTAATAAGGCTCTCAAAACGGAGCTGCATAATCGAATTCGTTAGGATACACAAAGACTAGCTTCATATAGTAGGAACTCAATTAGTTTACTTCCGAAACCTTTAGTAAACAGTAATACGGCCAATATAGACACGGTAAATGGTAAACGACGTCCTTAACGACTTTACCTGTTTAAGAGCCGAACCACACGGCGCGGTACCGCAGCGGAGTGTTGGACGTACAGTACAGTCTGTTAATAAAATGCGCCTTTCCTTCTGCCGCGCAAACAACTGTCGTGCCGCTCCGATACCGCTCCGCTTACTGGCCTCTCCGCCTCGTCTTGGCCCGGAGTACGGGCTCTGTGTGGCATACCATAGATTTTTGTATGCAGGACACCGCAGCGGCACAGCTCAGGCGTCACACGGTCGCCGTACCGCTCCGTGTGTTTCGCCTCTTACTCTGAACTTAAGTTACTTATCGTGGTTGACATTATCCAACATCGATAGTGTTGTTCTTGGTTTTAAAATTATTTCATATTTTGCAGATAAAATTTTTTGGGAATAAAAATAGGGAACCTAAATGATAACGTCGCAGACAAATTACATAAAAAAACAAAAGCATAATATTACTGCCTCGGTGGCGAAGTGGGAGTGTGTTTGATTGTGAATGGGTTTTATTCCTAAACGGGACACCATTTTGTATGTATGATCCACCATCGGGGTGTGCTTACCCTGTGTTTGATAATTGAGATTTCCGCTTATGAAATTTTGAACGTACAAGTCTGGAAATAGAAAAGGTAGGCTTTTATTGTTTTTAAACTTTCGCGATTTTTATACATATTAGATATATTTCGGGACTTAATCGCGTGAATTATTTTCGATCGAATTGCACCGATCGGTGCAATTGGATCGAAATGTCGGGTAAATAAAAAGTTCGTACCTTTAAATAATTCACGCGATTAAGTCCCGAAATATATCTAATAGGTAGACTTTTATCCGCAAATTCAAGTATTATTTATCAGCAAATTCATGACTAAATCGAAGGGTGGATTCTGTATTAGTTTCGTTACAATGGCACAAAATATCTTGATTAGTTGACAATTATCCCATTTTCCCTTTCCAATTACTTCATCATCATCATCAGCCTATCGCAGTCCACTGCTGAACATAGGCCTCTCCAATTACTTATAAACTTTTAAATTAAATGAAAGATTTAATTCTTCCCAGTACATTTAAATTCTTTAACCTTTTGTTCGAAATTGTTTTGTACTTACTTCAATAGTTTTGAATTATGTACCTAAAGAAAGCTTTATTGAGCACCGAGTCTCAGAATATATATTAATACAACGTACCCGTGGCTCAGAAAAGAAAACAACGACCTTTTGAATGTTAGAGGTGTGCAATAATGGAACCCTATTACATCATAGAACTATTGTGGACGCTTGCGGAAATGAAAAAGAGTTGAGTAGAAACGTCAGAGAGGAAATTAACTACCCAACCACAAGCTTGCGCTTCCTAGCGAGTTTTAATCCACGTAGGTGCCTATAATATAATATATTTTATAGGATGTTGATAGATTTTAATCCCAATACTTTTACGCAGTCGAGATATCAAACCACTTTTAGATATGTATGATCTATAATAAAACACAAGATGTTGTTATTAGGCAATCCTCTAACGTCAATTAAGTAAATTTTAATGTTTTCGAGTAGGTTTTAGTACTTAAGTAGGCATATATATAAGTTCTTAGTAAATTACTTAGGCAATTAATTTCTTTCTTCGTATAAAAGCGTAACGCTTTTGCCACTTTTCCTAAATTTATCGCTGCCCATGATTATTTACGGTCCAGTCGGCGTTGGATTAGGTCCCTATGTGTTGAACGCGACGATAATTGTTACTCCACTCGATTAGCACTCCACCTTTTTTATATTTCTTAGAATCTGGTAAACCGATAGCACACAGGCACTGTTCGAAATTTAAATAAATTTTATTCATTGCATTTCACTCCATCCGTGCGAATTATATCTACGTGAGTAAAAAGAATCATTTTTAATAGGAGGATTTTTTTTAATAATGACGTGGAGTATTATTTAGTTGATTAAGTTTGGGTTTAAAGCGCTTCATAACAATGTGGTAAGGTCGTTATTGGTTTGTCTTCATTATTAGCAGGTGGTGAACCGTGCTCAACGTTCACGGTCAGTGATTGTAACCGTCGTCGGATGACCGTTGCGCTAGTTTGTACAGCTCGATATGCTGTAGTATTTTATTAATTGTTTGAATGCTATGGTTAGGTTACGTAAATTGTAAAGTAGGTAGCTACCTATTATTTTTTACTTTTCCATAAGTAAATACGAAAAATGCAGGCAAGTTTTATAACAACATAAGTAACAAGTATTTCGTAACAACCAATATAGAGTAGGTTATTGCTTTTAAACTTGTGCGATTTTTATACTTAATAAATATATTTCGAAACTTAATCGCGTGAATTATTTAAAGGCACGAACCTGTTATTTACCTGACGTTTCGATCGAATTGCACCTTTATCCATCGTACCAGGTTTATACGTCAATGGATGTAGGTAGAGCACAGATAACTATGATAGAAACATGTTTATCTATGACAGAAGCATAAGAGGTAGAGCAAATTGATATGAATGTAGACATCAAAAGAAATAGATGGTCTATAATCTTTTAAATCTGTTACAAAATGCGATAGTTCTTGGATAGTCTATCAAAAAACGTTGAAATTTCCTACAATTTGATTTACTTTGAAAATGCTCAAATAGTCGTCAAGTTGTGAATTTTAAAAAATAACTGTCTAAATAATCGGTGAAAATTCTATATTTCGCATAAAGCGCCCGGAAATTAGATAAAATAAATAAATGGATAGCTACTGCAACATAAAAACTTTGCTGTTCGCTCACCAACATTAAAAAAAAAATCGATGCTTCGAGTACTTGGTTATTACTCGGTACTCGGCATACCTCCTCGGTTGATTTTTAGTACTCATACTCGGCCGAATAAATCGGCTTTACTATCGAGTTAGTTACTCAGAATTCAAAAACTTCATTCTTTTAACGATATCTCTTTACAACGTTGGTTATAGTCACTGAAAACTCACAATAAACAAAACCTTTAATTTTAGCCTACAAATGTTGTTTTCAAAACTAACAATTGTAACCTTATTTCGCGATTTCTACTTGTAAACATCTAATCTATAATCTAGTTAAGACCAACGAACATTTTTCCCTCTCATTTGTTATTAAAATTAAATAATTTAAGTAGTGGTCACAAATTTTGGATCGCCTTGTTATTGTTTTCGAGTTTATCTATTGTTTAAAAAACATTTTAAATCCTAAGTGAATAAAGAAATTTTAATTTGAAGAAATGGGTGCCTGAAACGTGCTAAGAATGGTCAGATGCAAGACGCTTTCTGGCAGTATCTAGAGTATTTTCTTCCAAAATATTTATGAAAATTGGGGAACTATATCTCATATGACGAGTTTTTGCTATATGTACCTAATACTAAAATTTAAAAGCACAAGTTTTGGTTAAAATTTCTAAAATAGTGTCGTTTTGGTTATTTTTTTGTCTAGGTTTAAAAACTCCTTTCGAGCTTTATTTGTCAAGGGCGTAAGCTAAACCGAGTAATTCGGCCGAGTGGGCTTTGGTAAATTTAACACGGAGTAAACTTGGTACTCGGTACTCTAATAAATATTTATTGTGCGAAAACTAATTTATTTCCTATTATCCCAGTTTGATGTTGGAAACTTATATGGTTTTTAATCCTTTAAAAACCGATTTTTCCAACAATATTCATAGCTATTTGCCTACTATATGTAATATACCTTCTGTTTTTCAAATTGCTCTAAAATACTAAGTAATTGTCGTCTTTCTAAGAATGTAGGTATTATTTGAATACTTTATATAAAATAGTATATAAAATTATAAAACATCTACACAACAACATACGTAATCCACAATAGTTGCACTTGCTAGTTAGCGGTACTAACGAGCACTCACTCAATAGCCGAGAAAGGATTCTAAAAAATTCGATAGAAACGTTTTGAATTCTGCGAAGTCTACAGTACGTACACAAGTACGGTGCACAAATTATACACGTACAGATAACAAGCTTCATACAAACCCCTCTTGACGTATGCACACATAGATATCTGTGTTCATGCATCAAAAGCGCCTCACTGAGCGTTACAGACTCACGTGGAGAGTTGGAAACTCTGAACAAGTAGGAACAAGTCCCACGCTCGCGCGGTGCGGATGCTCGTTTTGTGCGCGCGTGTGAGTGCAGCTATAAAAGTAATAGTACATATGTGAGTTTGACTTCTGTACTCTCATTATTTTGTGGTACCTACGAGTAGAAACATAAAATCCTCAAAGCGCAGAGCTTCAACAAGGTTTTATTTACGTATATTTTAAATTGTTGGCATAGTGTATCTACTATAGTCTAGTAGCAAACGGGAGGTTATATTTTAGAGATAGAATAACAAGGCTTACTACTTAGATTGGTTCAGCAGTTAGAGCATGAAAACGTAACTGACTAGTTTAGTACAATACACTAATCTAAGAGTTAAATGCTTACATCTAATTGCCTCTTTATAATAATATTAATAATAATATATCTTGGGACAACTCACACAACGCTATCTGATCCCAAACTAAGCAGAGCTTGTACTATGGAAACCAGACAACTGATAAACATACATATTATAGATAAATAACATCCAGACACAGAATAAACCATCGTGCAGTCGGATACACTCCCACCGCCCCACTGAGGCAGTCAATCAGTTATAGGTACTTAAATTAACTAAGCAACAATGCCTATAGTTTTAATTTACCTACAACACATACAAACAAAAATATAATTCTAGTGCCGTCGTTTTATTTACACTAGCATGGTACTAAAGATGCTTAGTAAGTAAGTATTTTACTTTTTGTTTTCCTCAAAATAATTCTCCAGATAACTGTCATTGCTTTGGGCGGTAAGTATGTTTTTAAACTCCTGAACGAAACATTTTTATTGTGAAAAATTTAACGTTGTTGAGCTTAAATATTATGTTCATCAGATTTCTATTTAATTGACTGCCTCTGTGGCACGGTAGGAGTGTATCGGACTGCTACGCAAGAGGTCGAAGGTTCGGTTCCTACACGGGACACCACTTTGTGTGATCCACAAATTGTTGTTCCGAGTCTGGGTGTTCTTTGTGTCTGTGACTTGTATGTTTGTAACAACACAGGGCTTGTAGCCGACTGCGGGAGTCGTCTAAAAAAATATTATAACAGTAACTTTTAAAACCATTCATTGCTTTCGTTCGCTTGTAAATTATGAAAAACAGATCTAAGTATCCCACGGGAACTTTACATTTTATATGTTTTCGAGATATGAATTAGTCTATCTATTCCAGACTTTAATATCAAGTCTTACAAACTTACAGTTTCCGGATACTAAAATTGTTAAAAAAATATACTATAAAGCCGGGGTTTCCAGTCTTTAAACATACCCACCAAATACCATTTCCAAATATGATACTTTTTTTTTCATTTGGTAAGTAATTCAATTAAAATAAGAACTTTCTTAACTGAACACGTTCTCTAACGTGTTTTGTACATGCAGGCAATCACGATTCTTTTTCAAATTTTCATAAAAATTATTTAGCTTCCCCGGTAAGTTCTTTACGGAACTCTTAGGTTCCGTGGAACCCACTTTAGGAAACCCTGTTCTAAAGCATCATTTCTTTTATGTACAATCTTAACATTTTATAGTAGGTATACATATAGATACAAAGGAAAAGTATCTACAGAACAAAGGTATATAACTAAAGTGCCGTTATGTTGTTGACAAAAAAATATTCTTAGTAGTCAAAAAAATCTTTTGTAGTGGCTCCAGAACACATTGAGTAGATAGTATCTTGTTGACAGAAATTGGAAGTAACGTCCAGGGCACATGCAGGCCTGTGGGTGGTCGCTGTTTTGCAATAAATCCATTACTTTTTAATTGGCGACGGTTTCTGTAGAACGATGATACAGTTATTCACAGACGTTTTAAAAATATGATTAAGTAAAAAAAAAATGATAACTTATACTTAGGTATATTTATATTACAATGCCTTTCTTGTGAACCCATAGACACAACACTAGCTGACCCGCGCAACTTCGTCTGCGTAAATTTTCCCCGTCTTTGCAATATTTCCATTGCTGTTCCGCTCCTTTAGGTCGTAGCGTTATGTTATATAGCCTATAGCCTTCCTCGATAAATGGGCTATCGAACAGTACTTAACACACAGTTAAGTCGTTCCTGAGATTATCGCGTTTAAACAAACAAACTCTTCAGCTTTCTAATATTAGTATAGATTTGAACGTGCAAGATCAAAATATGAAGTAAGCTATTAAACATTTTATTCTTATAGATAGGTACCTACCTGTCCTAGGTTGTACTGCGGGACCATTTTATTTGAATAAGGACTTTAAATTATGTTAATCTTGTTTTCTAAACCAAAACACGAAACATTTTATAGTAATATTTGTTTGTAACAATATGTGGATACATTTTTGCAAACATAAATGAATATTTGAGCAAATAAAAATAGTTACGGCTTGATACCTTTCAACGATTAGTTTCGAAAACATAAATAAAACCGAAACGATATTACACAACTCACAACTCGCACCTATTTGCGTCTACCTACGCAGCAGTATTACCAGATAAATAAAAAATAAGTAGAAAATTACAGTGTCCCACCAACAACGGTGAGCGAGAAGCGAGTAGCATTTATCGCTTAAGAAACGTACATAGAAGGGTGACGATTTGGGCAGTCCTGCGTCTAATCTCTCTCCGGTCCTGTTTGATTTTTTTGACTGTATTTCCTGAGATTATCCCGTTTAAACAAACAAACAAACTCTTTAGCTTCATAATATAAGTATGGATCTTTTCCCGGTGCCCACTGTCAAAATCCTGTCATAATGGTAATGAAGGTATTATGACAGGATTTTGACAGTTCGCACGGGCTTGCAGTAGACACGGAATAAAAATCTTGAATGAGGACCCTGCCCCACAATTATAAACCCGACAATATATACTTATAAACTGTTAAGTTTCCATTTTAAATACAATAATTGCATTTTTTAAAGAGAGAAAAATTTTAAGTCCCCAGGAATCGTCTTGAAATGCAATTATTGTATTTATAAATTGACAAGAAATGCCTAGAACAATTACTATAAAATAGTTGTAGTTTTATTAGTTATCGTTCTAAAAATCGTAGCGGAATATGTGTGTATATCTTTTCAAATAAAAAATACTGCACAGAGAGCAATTTCAGCGCAAGTAGACACCGGAGCTAGGTGCCATTCGCAAAAAATATACACAATTTGTTGTCAAATAACCCCGAGTTCGGATGTCGATGTCGTCAACGTTTTAATTTGTGAATACAAATTGGCCACCGGAGTCCAGTTAGTTTGTAAAATGCAAGCGTGGGAACCACTATTCGAGATGGATATGGGAACCAGTTGGGAATCACTGTGGAGCTCCAACCGACAGCCGGCAAATGGTGCGCAGACCTCACACGCTACTTCGCCACGAAACTTTATACCTACGTTGTTAATTTAGTCCAATGATTACTTACTTGTTCTTGTCACCTCAAAGTGTAGGTACATAGGTTTGTTTTTCTTTGATCTTCCACACATCGTCAAGCTGCACCTGGCTTTTAAATATAAAAGGCTTGGGAGCATTCCTTTATTTTTATATACCTACTTACATTATTATTTGGGGGACTGCCCCCCCCCCCTCCCGAAATAAGGAAATCCTCTCCCGAAGAATGGTACTGTACGTACGTGTATGTACCAATTTGCTTTTTTTAAAAACTCAATATCAAGATGGCAAGGCAACACGAATTTTGGGAATTTCCAATAAGCATTTGGTATATCTGTTATGATTGAATTTTTAAATTAAAAGAAGATATAGAAATGCCACAAAATTACGAATCTCTTTGAAATCATAAATAATTATGGCAATTATTACTTTCTATAGAACGTAATCATTCCAATCATAAAATATGTACGGCTTTATTTATGTGATTGATACACAAAGACTGTGAATGTACTCGTAGCTGGAGCGCGCGGAGCAATATAGGATTCCGTCGAACAATAACAGACTTTGTAAAAAATACATAATTAATTATTGAATCGATCTACTGGTTTGGAATCTCCTCTCGTACAAGCGTATGTATAGGTACTGATGCTTTCTACAATGAAATTCCATTTTCCATTACTATCCAATCCTCGTCTCAATTGTCAAAATATTTAACAATTTAATACCAATTAAATGGTCGACAATAATCAGATTATTCGAGCGTTTAAGTATTCATATCAGCTCCGATGTAGCCTCAAAATTTGCCCAATTAATATATTTACTGGACCTACGCAAAATTGTTATATCCCAATAAAATTTGCTGGATCTTGATTTATATTAGGGACTAGCCACTGGTAGACCCAGAGTACCTATTTTATGTTCAATATGGAGTATTAGTTACGAGTATTAGACGAAAGTACACAACATTTTATAAACAAAAACAGTGTCAGTTACCTATCGTCTTTCGTAGTCCGTCTGTCATTTGTCTTATCTGAAGATAAGATGGTGTAGGTACATAGATTCTTCAGTTAGTCTCAACGTGCATGGTACAATCAATGGCTTGCCTTCAAGTATTAAGTGTGAATATTTGTTATCTGCGTAGTATTTATGTATAACATAATATTGATAGATATTTTACTACCCACGTTATTGGAGCCCCTATTATACTTACGAGTAGTTCTTATATGGATATTTTTACTTCTGCGTAGGTAGCTTTGTAGTTAGTGCAAGTTAGTTCAAAGCCTTACCGTCAAAAAGCTTTACTGTTAAAAAAGAGAGCGATGTCTTATGGATTCACGGTTGGAACTTAGTTCCTATTGTTATATATTTTTTGTGTTTATATTAAAATAAAAATCTGGAAAAACATAACATTTTGAACACTGTCCTTATTTAAATTAAGAGTTTTCACTTATGCATATTACATATAGCCAGTTTGTCATAGGTAGGTAAAATAAACTTATAACCTTTTACAAAAATACATACAACCTATATAACCCAACCTCCTTATTCTAGCAGGAAATAATCATAAATAATAGATTTTTGATCGCTGTCCAAATGTTACGCATTTTTCGTCTAGCCTTTCAGCCCTAAAAAAAAAATTATCGTGCTATAAAGGACTACATAAAGATTGCAACAATAACCAGTATAATCACTTAAAGGTGACATTTGTAATACCCGTTCATGTCATGACCCACTATTGTGGACTAACTCATCAACAGTGCGTAATAAAACTTCCGCAATCCCTAAGGAAATCAACACGGTCTAGAAATAGTCACAGATATTAACTGAAGGATAAAGACGTAGCAACGAAATAGTACCAACCTGTTTAAACAATATTAGATGCAATCGACAAGCAAGGATATACTCTTCTTTCTTCTACTGCCCGAGGGATAAAACAGAGACATATAAAGGACTTTATGAATATTTCAATAATACTTAATACTTAGAAAATATAAGAACATTTCATTGAGCGTATACCTTATTTAAATATTAACAAAAATAAATACACGTACACATAATAAATTCCGTATACCAGTTTTTTATTATAGTTCGTCAAAAAGTAATGTTTTGGCTATAGGAACTTATGACGGTTGTTATTCCATACACATTTCTATAGAGCTTGACATTTCATAAAAACAGACTGATTTGACTTTACAGCCAACATCTGTATTAATCGTTGTTTTAAAGGTATTGCCTAGTTATTAAGTATAATACCTAGCAAGTCTTAGGTAAAGCAATAAAATGGGTATATTTCATTCGAAACTAGTAAGTATGTAGTAAATCAAGTTCAAAACTAAGACAAAAGCGAATTAACGCACTCCGACTTCACGTGGTACTTGTTTATGACACCCCGAGAGTGTTATTTCACACCGGAGGCGCGGGGGGAAATGCAGCCACTGCCCGCTGTAATAAAGCCGCCTCCGCAGCCTCGGCTTGTTGGTCTTCGGCGACCAGCCTCGAGTCGGCCGCTACGACTCGCATGGTGCCAGTGCTTAGTTACGCAAGGGCGAAGAGACTGCACTTCCCGCAGCGCCAAAGAAGATGCGGTTCTTAAGATCTAGGCGATCAAATTTGACCCGTACACACTTGACAATACATCATCATCGACATCAATCATCAGTGTCACCATTAGTACCATTTATCATCAATCATCAATACCAATAATTATAACCAACCATCATCACCAATATTGCATGATCAAGATAGTCATACTTAACAATAACTCAATGCCACCTACGTACTCGAGTGAATTGTAAATAGAATTTAACATTTCAAAGAATTTCTGGTTGAATTAAAAATTTGAATAAACGCCATAAAACCACTGCCGCTTTTTCAACCTTTATTCTTTTGCACCACGCTAAACATTAGTGAATACAAAAAGCTAAAGGCGCACAGTAGCTGTATACGTAATACGTTAGTACGCTTCAGTTTGAATATTCCCGTAAACTTTGCACGCGAAATCTTTCGTTACGGGCATAGCCTAATGGCAACTACGTTCGTGGGAAATAGAAATAAAACTACAATATAGGCTCTAAAGACTGTACTATAAGAGTCATGAGGGAGAATCTGTAAGAAAAATGTTGGTCGACCGATATGAATATTCTCATCGTCGCATTCGCTGTATTGTCGCAACGCAACCCGTCACAATCTTCATTAGCATTTTGTCTCTCCCTATTTGTCTACCATTTCAACTCCTTTGCAAATTTAGTGGTTGTCAATGTTTTGTTAATTGAAGAATATTTTGTAAGAGGCATAAAATGGATTATATGGCGAAATATTGTGACATAAGCACAGGTGACCACAGGTGAAACTTTTACGAAGCGTATTTTATACTCTGTCAAAAGGGAAACGCTGTAAACATTTCAAGGGCTATTTATGGAACAAATAGGAAATTGCGGAGAAACTTACCAATATTATCTAATCAGAATCACACACTAACCGTTACAACATGCCAATTTAACGATTCAATGCTGATTAATAATTAAATTTCAATGAAAGCCAATCATATTATAGGCAGGTTTATACAACGTCCAACAAAGATGATTTCCGATAAGTACATAATCCATAATACAATAGCAGTACAAGTGTGCACTAAATATGTGCTTTAGCACCTATTTAGTGCAATATTCAATATTTATATTGAACGCTTATGCGTTATATATAATAAAACCGCTAGGTACTAAAAATATTTGGGAGAAGGGTGTGGAACCCCAAATCCGGTTCCTGGTTATGTCTCTGATTGACCACATGGTTTAGGAACGTACCAATGTGGTGTATATGTTACAGTAATTATGATTAATTAGAGATTATGCATAATAGCTAGGCATTATGAATAATGACAAAGTCGGGTAGTACAACAACAAGTAGGTAAAACGTGAAGTCGGGGTGAGCTAATTCGATTTTGTCATAGTTTTGAACTTGATTTATTATATAGTAATAATAATAATATCTTGGGACAACTCACACAACGCTATCTGATCTCAAACTAAGCAGAGCTTGTACTTAAGAAACCAGGCAACTTAAAAAGATACTTACATATTTTTCAAATACATGCATACTATAGATTTGATACATACCTATTATTTATTTTTAATGAGAGATACCCATTTGCCTTGCTAGATATTATACTTAATAACTAGGCAAAGTGATTGATATAAATATAACACCCACGTACCCACCTTTAGAAATCTTGCTGCCTTTGTGCGGTGTACGTACAACGCCGAGCTTAGATCCTCTTGTTAGGAAACACGTAGCAAAGTACCTGTTTATAAATTGTTATGTTATTTTTAAATTGTTTATAGTAGAAATATTTTATTGTATTGTTGTAGATAAAAATGAAGCAACTCGAGGCACTGAACTCACAGAATGAGATACTGGAGTCGCACGAGATCCACACCAAGGAATCGAAGCCGGAGCACCCCCATAAATATCGCCACAATAAGATGGTTCACGCTCAAATCTCGCGGCTTGCTCGTACACAAGACCAGCTCGATGAGTACCAACAAAGCCTTCAGACCCAGGTTTTGGACGTGCAGCGTCGCCTCGACCGTTTCGAAGAACCCAACTGGAATCTGTTATCGGCTGAAGTGGACCTCCTTCAACTCGAAAATAAAGTCCTTCGTAATGAATTGAAGAACATTTCGCAGAGAGTTTCAGATTTTGACAAAGTTCACGCGTCCATGCTTGAATTACGCGAAGACATCGAAAGCATCGAAAACAAAGCCGACAAAACTATACCTGAATTCCGGAAAGAAATTTCTAAATTGGACGTCCATTTTGCTCAAGTAAGTTTTAGGTTCATATTATTACGAATAAAATAGTCATTCATTAACCCTCTGTGGATTCACTTTGTGTACTAAAACTGCACATTTTTCATTACACTGAGAGAATTATTTATTTAGCGCTACGTACACAGCGACACGATCGCCGGCCTCGCTCTTCCGCATACAACCATTACTTCACAGTGCGCAGGAGCGCAGGTCAGAATAAAGTAGAATATTCGTTCGTACATATGTTAGATGACGAACGCTATGACTATGACAATACGAAAATGCTCGTTTTTGCATTTTTCCGTAACTTCAAGACTTATTTGCGGGATCACATTAAGACATATCCTTAAATTTCTTTATTTCATCTACTAGAAAAACTCTTTGACTGGTGACACAATTTTTTTCGTGTCCTAATATTTAGGTTTTCTATAAAAATTTTTGAGAGAGCCGAAACCTGTTTCGCGTAATCTACCCTTAAACATGTATTAGAAGTCCCCACATAGTTATACAATATGTAAGTATTTACATAAAATGGGAAATTGAACTAAATAAGACAGAAATATAATTATGACACAAACAAATTAACATGGTGTTTATTTCTCACGTAGCTGAACGCGCAGGCGTCGTACCTGAAGGAGGATCAGGAAAACCTGCGTCAGTCTGTGAAAGCCATTGCAGTGAGTGTGAGCAATGCCATAGACCGTGCTGAAATAGACCGCCTCTCCATTAAGAAACTCAACGAGTCCGTGATTGAACTTCAGGCTCGTTCCAAGCAACACTTTTACAGCCTTAACGATCATATTTTGAAAGTGAGTTTTGTTTTAATATACAGTATTATTTAGTAATATCTAGTGTTTGATAAAGTAGAAAGGGTAGGAAGACTGCCTGTAGTGATACAATATAGGCTCAAAATCTCAAATTAATAATAATTCATTAATTATGTTCTAAAAATAGGTTGTAAACACCCATTATTTACGGGTATATAACTTCAATTTTAATGTTAATAATTAAATTCCTTTTATGAAGTTTATTTACAGTGCTTAAATTTTAATTAATATCACACCACAACCCTTTGTAATTAAAACATGATTGTTAAGCACAGTAACGACATAGTTTATGATCAGGTTATTGTGAATATAATTAGATAATAATTACTAACAATGGGAATCCTTAGTTGCGCACATTATTATTATAATTTAAACAGTTTACTTATTTACTTCAATATAAAAGGGTTTGAATAGAAACAAAGATGTTACACCATCATAAATTAAGATAAATAAGGGTCTCTGAGCTAACCTAACGACAGACGGACGAACGAACACAGCGAAACTTTATGGGTTTCTTGTGTAAACAACGTAACGTAGCCCTTAAAACGATAGATCGACCTAGGTATGGGACCATTATTATTTTTGTTGCCATATAGATTACTATATCTGATTATAATTTGTTACAGAGCGAGGCTAACTCCCGTGACACGAATGAAACTGAGATCATCCCTCTTCCTGAACTAATGGGAGAAGTCAAGGAATTGCAACCCGTAGAGCGTGAGTATGAGGATCTCGTAAACCAACTTCCTAGAGATTGTTCAAGTATTTCTGGTCCCTCGGGTGTCTACCTCATTCACCCGGGACAAACTCCATTCGACACATGGTGCAATAATGGTAGCACCCTAATTCAGCGCCGCTATAATGGCTCCATAGAGTTCAACCGAAAATTCGCAGAATATGCCCATGGCTTTGGAGACCCGGCTTCCGAATACTGGCTCGGCCTCGAATCTATGCATCAGATGACTGCTGATAACTGTTCCTCCATGAGAATAGATATGACTGACATCTACGGCGGTGAGTGGTACGCCCAATACGAACACTTCTACGTTGGGAACAGTGACTCTGGGTACGTCCTGGAAGTAAGCGGGTTCAAGGGAAATGCTAGCGACGCCTTTGAGTACCAGAACCATATGCAGTTTTCGGCGATTGACCTGGATCGTGACATCTCAAACACTCACTGCGCGGGCAACTATGAAGGTGGTTGGTGGTTCTCTCACTGCCAACACGTGAACATCAACGGAAAGTATCGGCTGGGACTTACATGGTTTGACGGCGCCCGGAATGAATGGATCGCCGTTACCACTAGCGAAATGCGTATGTATCGCCGACCAGGCTGCTCTTAAATATTTACAATAGCATAATCCAAATAATATCTTAATCAATATTTAAATAATACTAAATGTTGTTTTCACTTTCAATTATTAATTATACCAAAGATATATCACTATAAGAGAGCATTAAATACATTAGTCGATTTCACACCGATATCTGTTGCAACTAATATTAAGTATCTATCTACAATAAGATTCATAGACAGTATTACTTATTCCATTTAATCGATGATAGTTAACTTTGAAATCTTAAACAGGAGATTGATAATCATAACCTATCAATATTTACCTATAGAACCTCTTGCTGAATAGGTCGCATTCTGTAAACAAGGCAATTACGCTATCACAGAAACTCTGTTTAACATGATCGTAATTGAAATAAAATCGAAAGAATTATTGCGTATTATAAGCGTCATCAGGTAAATGAACGATGCAAGCTGGCAATGAACGACCACAGGGATCGTGAATGAAATTATTGTACTTGGATCATGAACCTTTACTGAGTTATTTCATAAATACACGGGAACACGGGTTGTAGGTCGCTTCTTTAGAAATTTTGTGAACCTTACTTAGGTATATTATCAAAATTTAACCCAGGCAGGGATATTTAAACGAGATGTATTCATGTACGTGACAAGTGCCAGGTCAAGTTTGTTATGTTATAATTTAAAATGGAAAAACGGCAGTAAAGTCATTTCGTGGTCGACACACATGTGAAACAAGTTCACGAGTTATATAATGTTGCGAACTTAAGCTGTTTTTTCCATTTATGTTTTGTATTTCGTTATATATTTTTCAGTGTTGTCATACTTAGTTGTGATAAGTTTTGTAAATATTTTGATTAGGCAAAAGCCATATTTTGTTTCGCACGCATGACAATATTTTAGTCAAATATATGTATAATATAATATAATAAGCGATTGGGTTGTATGAAATATCATAAATGCATTAAATGCGAGAGAGTTGTGGCAAGCAGGGAGTAGAATTGTACTGATATTTATATTATTGTCCCAACTACATGAACTTTGTATTAGATTATGTATAATTTCAAAATTTTATTTTAAGTAAGTATATTAATTTATTTCATTATGGTTTCGACAAACTAGTTTTAGTACTTTGATAAAAGACTGTCCGTACTGAGGATTGAGTAGGATATAATGTGAAGGTCTATTAATAATTAAAACAGATGGTGCTCGAATCTCGAGTATACCTATTAAGAAATTGTTAAAAAAATGCGACGAATTTAAAAATATACAAATCACAAAATATGTTTAATGATATTAAACATTTCAATAAACACTACCCAAAACTGTCTAGAAATAGCTTAATTTGACAATTATAAAAATATCTTATGTAACCCATTTGATTGAGATAAGTAGTATCACGATGATGTAGCACTAATAGCAAATTAATTCTAAGTAGGTATACTGTAGAAATGCGATGTTTTTTGAAATTAATCTATATGTAAACCCCATATTGGACCTGGTTAGTATATTGATGTTTATCTATGTGTCAACTTAAACCAAATAAAAATATAACTACTATAATTATGAAGTTTTATTTCGAAGATAATGTTAAAAAAATTACAACAAATTACCTACTACTTACAAGTTTAAATGTTGATTGTGAATTCAACTTTTCGATCACTGTATAGTCCAATTCAGTGTCTTCGTTCAAAACAATTAGCCAACTGAAGAGATAGTTGAAATAACGTGAAATACTCAACCTACCTTTTAATAATAATAATATTTGTTCACGTTTCAAGACTCATTTGGTACAGATTATTATTATAATAATAATATCTTGGAAAACTCACACAACGATCAAATATGATCCCAAACTAAGCAGAGCTCGTACTATGGCAACCAGACAACTGATATACATACTGTTATATTTCTAAATACATACATACATTTATAGATAAGTAACACCCAGACACGGAATAAACCAATGGGCTCATTACACAAACTTTTATCCTGGGTGGGGTTCGAACCCACGACCTCTTGCGTAGTAGTCGGATACACTCCCACCGCGCCACAGAGGCAGTTATTATGAATTAAAAATAAATTAAGAAAACAACGTTTTATTTCAAACTCAGTATACGACTCACTGTTGTAGAGTTAGAGCATTATGTGCGACTGTAACGCGTAATCTACAACAGCAAATTATAATGGAGCAGTCCAGACGATCTGCGAGCGCGGCCAGCATTGTGTTGAAGCTCTCCCACACTCGCCGCACCAACGACCAACCTCGTTTGCGCATTATAGCATGGAAGCAATTCAAGTAGAGCTGTTGCGAACCGTATGTATTCGTTACTTAATAACGGGTACATGGGCAGGTTCAAAGTACCGAATCGTTACTCTCAAATGCGTATCGCTACTCGAATTAGCCGTACTCGTTCACTCATAGTAACATCTCGCATTGATGATACGAATCGACCCGAAGGATGCCGAAGAACCACGAATGTATTCCATTTGAATTCGAGTAACGATGCGATCACACGATGGCAGTACACATGCACATAGTTTAATCCAGTCCTAATCGGATGTTTTTTAACTTTATTCTTATTATTTGTATGTTCGTGATTTTAAAAATAAACCTTAAAATATTTAGATGTTAACTTGTTTTACTTGCTTGCTATTAGTAATTTTCATTCATTTAATTTTACTTGTTATGATGCAACATCGTAACAAGTAAAATTAATCTACTCGTTACTTTCACTATTTAGTACATACGTACTAACGGACGTCACAGAAAAGTAACGACTCTAGTAACGATTCAAAAGTAACGAGTACTGTTTGTACTAGTAACGAATTCATACGGGTACGCATTGAGTCGTAACTTTTACGTATATACGTATCTCGTATCTTATGATAATTGTAAATATTCAAATCAGGACTCGAAATTATAAAACAAAGTTGATACAATTGATTGTTTTACATTTCTTCAGCCTCCTTTGTTCTGTTTGATTCAATTTAATATAAATAGGTAGATACTAAATGTAGATGTAAAGGCACGCACAGTAGATCCGTTCAGCCCCCATATTCTTCATTGCTATCTTCACCTGGGAACATACCTTCAGTGTCAGTCATAGCTGAATCAATGTCTGACTCATCGCTATTATCTGCTCTATGGGTATTATTAAGTTTTTTGTTATCTAAATATAGTTTTTCATATTCCATATTTGCCTTTAAAGATTCTCTTATTTTTTTATACAATCTGGATTTATGATTATGATGAATTCCATTATTTAGATAATCTCGTATATCGTACACGTTTCCTGACAGCTTCGCTAAATCTTTATCAACTCGTAATGCTACCATGCGTTCAACTTTTCTGTAAGTATCTGGTGGTACTACTCTTGTCAAAGTGAGCCATTTTATTAAAATTGCAGCTCTTTTCGCTTGAAATAGTTTTACTAAATAGATTTTAGATATACCACGCAATACTTTGATATTATGGGCGAGCCATCTGAAACAGAAACGAAAGGACAATCATAAACAATTGCACGAAATCGAATTCAAATTGTCGACAAATGCAGAATAATTCTCTTACATCCTCTCTCTTCTGTAGATATGAACCAAAAGTTTGAAGAAAAACAGGAAAAGTGCATTTCGGGCCACGCACAATGTAGGGTTCCGTAGTCCCCCCAACCGAATAATGCGGCTTAAGAATTGGGTTGCCTGTGGTTTCTGTGTCATACTACTAATAACGTTAAATAAGTATTATTCAATGGAATCTATACGAAAATTTCTCTGTTACTCGTTAAATTGTAAAGCTTATTTAGCTGTGATAGTTTTCTGTTACTGAAAAAACTCACGGTAGTAGTATATATACTACACCCCTCATTGATCAACCATTTAGCTTACAAAAAAAAACACTTTAAATCGAAAACTGGTCTTCCAAATCATTAAATGTTTTTAAGACCTATCTAATGATACCCCACATGATAAGGTAGGTAAGAAAAAAAATTACATATAGGTAAGGGAGGTAGGTACCGTATAATTCTCTCATTTTGAGCCTTCTAGCACGAACAGTATCTGAGCTAAGCTGCAGACGGACTGACGGACGGACATGGCGAAACTATAAGGGTTCGGTTTTGCCATTTTGACTACGGAAACCCAAGAAGCGCGAAACAATAATTTGTTGATAAAAAAAACATTTCTACAACAAATTATTGTTCCGTGCCATGCCATTGTGTAGACTGACCTAAGTGTGATTAGTAAATATTAGGTAATTTCTTTGTACCTATTGTGATTGACACGATAACCTTTACTTACGGCTGATAGTGTTTAGCGTTGGTATAAATTAAGGGCAAGTCTTTGGCGTGACCACAGCCAAAACCCCAAGACAGTATGCCAGTAAGACGGGCTCCTACGACCAATGGCGCGCCAGGAACAGCCATACAACGAGCCACTGGAACCTCTTCCCGGGCAACTCCCAGGCACAACATGCCCGACGGCAGATGCACGTCGTTCTAAAAATACCACGAAACGAAAATCAAAAAACAGAAGGAAAACATCCTGAGAAAAGGACAATGTAACTTATTGATCAAAACATGCTGTCGGAAACGATGAACCTTATCGATAATAGTAACTTTCTATGGCGACAAAAAATCTTTTGATTTTATGTATATTGTATTAAGTAGATTTTATATATAGGTATACTACAGTACGATCAACGTATCTTGACTGGATTGAAGTTAGGTTTTTATCACTTTCGCGCATGTCATAGAGATGCGACCCTAAAATGACTTACGAAAACGATTAAAAATACTAACAACATTTTAATTCAACAATATAAAAACACTTTTTAAATGAGTTCATAAAAGTTTAAATTTAGAACAGTTACAGTAAATAATAAAGAAACTTTGAAAAACAATTTCTTTACCAAACTAATCACCAAAAAACATGAATTAGTAATACTAATTATGACAATGTAATGCGTAATCGCATTTCTAATCCTCTTGGTTTAGTTACCGCCCCCGCCCCCCGCTTCCTGTCACCATTTACTTCCAAAAAATGCATCTGCGCAACCACTTGTCGCCTACTTCAGTCCGGCCTTGTTACGTTGATCGTACTGTACGTATGATTCTCATGAAAACGATCAGTTGTTCGAAGATTAAAGAGGAAAGTTGATGGATCTTATTGTCTACACTACACTACAATAACTTTCACAAAGGGTGAGTATTCACTTGAGCATTACAATTACAATGTAATGCAACATTCTTACGTTCTTGCGAAAGCTCGACGATGTGTTCGACGTAATTACAGATAAATGCTGTAAGGCGAGTGAACATTTACCTGTAACATTTTACTATCTTGCATACACTCCCGTCAACCGCCCTCGTGCCTTTGCTTGATATTAATGTTACACTAAAACGCTTGCTGGTTCTTAAATTATGGTTATAACAAAACATCGACGCCATGTTCGAAGTATGGTTCGAGTAAATTTAATTTATTCTCTTACTAGTAACTTACCGTAAATGTTCAAGTGTATACCTACTCACCCTAAAACTACAAAAAATCTGTTCCGGGGAACAAAACATTTGACAATTCAAAAACTTCAAAACAAAATCAAAGAGCCTCAGAGAGTATATGTACGAGGTAGCCCGAACCCTCTTTCAGAGAAGAAGCCTGTGTACTAGGAAGGCTAATTATGTAATCCATAACATTATGCTCATGAATGCAATTAAAGCCTCCTTGTTCCCCGTTTGACTACCGCATAATTAGACAAGATAAGTGATTTCATAGTGCTTATGTGGTTTCGTAAACAGGATTTATGCAAGTAATACGAGTCCACACCGTTCTGAGACATGTTGAAGATAAGTTGTTGTGCTCCAAAACGTGTAACTACTAACTATCAAGACCTGGGGGTCAATGTGTTACAGATCAACGGGAGGCATATTCACGTATCTAAAGCAATGCAGTTGCAGTTCAGTTGCAGTTAAGTTTTAATTAAAACGGCCATTTTTGTATTCTTGTAACTTTGGGCTCTGTAACACAGGTTTCTACTACCTCAGACACTAGCTTCTCACAAACAGATTACAAATTACTATACCATGATGTTTTGTATCTACTACTATAAGTTAATATGTATTGTATGAACTTTGTGAGGAGATAAAAAAAAACTAGCATTTAAAGATTTGTGCCGAGTCGCAAGTATTTTTTTTGTATCCGTTTATTGTATGTTTGTATCTAAAGTTTTCGATCACATACACAAAACGTGCTTACGTTTTGAGTCCCGTACAAAAAAGCGTGTCAAAAACGTGAGCGTTCTTTTTGCTGTTTGCTGCACTATAAAGCGCATCACTTCAGAACCTATTTCAAATTCCCTTTTTTATTGGCAGGGCAAGGTTCGTATGAATTGAAAAATCGTACGTAAAAATGTCACCCGTGCGAAACGGGCAGATAATTTTAACATAAATCATAAATACGAAAATGATAATGGAAAACTTACGTGTTCATAGTTTTCACAGTAACCGCTATTTGTATAGTATCTGAAGGTAACTGTCTTTAACATGGGATCAAGTTTTTCTCCTGGAGTGTATCGTGTCGACCGGGGTAGGCACAGCTCCCTGCCCTATAGATCACAATATGACGCAGCAAGTGGCAATGTAACTGACTCGTAGAGAAACCGCAGCGTTAAAATAAAAGGTAGATATTTAAGTCAGTGAGATTTTACATATAGAGGCGATAAAGCTTAACAAAACTGCACGAAAAAATGCTATTTTAATAGCTAGTTACATAACAATCAATCAATCAATCAAATCATTTTATTGTGTATCATAGGGAGGTATAAAATACAGATGTTCTTATTATTGTTAGGTAGTCAGTCCCGCCTTTTAGGCATACAATAGTTACATTAAAATACAACTACAATGATAATAAGAAAATGAAACTATTTAAAGTCAATGTGTATGCAGCTAAATACCTATACCACAGATAATATAATACTATACTAGTACCTATACCTACATTATTCCACGAAATAACAATAATATGTGTACTATTACATAATACGAAAGAAAAGGGATGGAATATCAACGCAATATAGGTCGTACCTATTGTAACAAAGAAATAAATAGTAGTTATAGTTATTATATTAATCTACATATACTTATCTATACTAATATTATAAAGCGGAAGAGTTTGTTTGTTTAAACGCGCTAATCTCAGGAACTACTGGTCCGATTTGAACATTTTTTTTTTGTCTGATAGCCCATTAGAAACTGAAGGTTATAGGTTATATAACATCACGCTAAGACCAATAGGAGCGGAGCAGCAATGAGAAATGTTGCAAAAATGGGGAAAATTTACGCTAACGAAGTTGCGCGGGACAGCTTGTTTAATATGTAGCTCTAATAATAGTTTGCATTTATTTTATGCAAAACATGCTAAAGTGATACTGGTTGATGAATGACTAACTAGGATTACGGTAGTTACCGTTCATTTATATTGCCAAAGTAGAGTGCGGTAAGGCATCTCTATATGTAAAACGTCATTTATATTGCCAAAGTAGAGTGCGGTAAGGCATCTCTATATGTAAAACGTCATTTATATTGCCAAAGTAGAGTGCGGTAAGGCATCTCTATATGTAAAACGTCATTTATATTGCCAAAGTAGAGTGCGGTAAGGCATCTCTATATGTAAAACGTCATTGATTTAGGTATATTACATCCAAGATACAAAGGTATAAATAAAACTTTAACAGTGAACAGTATGTAGCATTAGGATTACATCTCGATTGAAGCCATATCCGATTGCATTATTATCACAGGCTATACCTACCTAGTAGTAATTAAGCGTTATTTCGTCGAATTTCAAAAGCGTTAGCGTAACCGTGCCTGGCTCGTGGTGCTAAATTCGGTAGCAAATATTTTACTAACCTAATTAATTTTTTGTTGAGAAATTAACTAGTGATTTAAAATATCGCGAAATTATAGGAGGTAGGTACCTTATTTAGATCTAATCATATGAAAACGACCCTTGAATTTAAACACCACGTTTCTGTCACGTTGTGTTTATCATCTACATTTAATGTGAAAGTTTGGAATTTTTAATGACGCCTAAACGACTGGTCGGATCTGAATGAAGTTTGGCACAGAGCTAGTTTAGTATGGAATAGCACAAAGACTACATTTTTATATCGGAAACTTTGTTTGAAAAACACATGTTTTTCAAAATTTACACGCAGACTAAATCGCTGGCAATGACTAGTATATACTTTTTTTTTTTTATTATCTGCTTTTAATAAAGACGACTCCCGCAGTAGGGTAGAAGCCCTGTGTCGCGGGGGACTTTACAAACTTACAAGTCACGGACACAAAGTACACCCAGACTCGGAACAACAATTTGTGGATCACACAAAGTGTGTCCCGTGAGGGAATCGAACCCACGACCTCTTGCGTAGCAGTCGGATACACTCCCACCACGCCACAGAGGCCTCCAAAATTCTATTATTTTATTAAATATACTGATTGATAGGTAATGTAACTTATCCTCAGTAGGTACTAAGCAAGTATCTATACCGTACGGTCACAGCGTCCCCAACCAGTAACGAAAGCTTTGCGTCCTTGTAACGATGCCATTGAGTTGATAAGAGGAATTGATTTCGCTGATCCTCTGTAACAAAAATTCTCCAGTTATAATCACTACACTAGTGAGTGAGCGGTGCGCGGCTAAAGGTTCATTTCCGAGCATCGCGGCCGATCGCGAGCCGCTCGCGGCTTACGACAAGCGGCTGACGCTCGCGGCCGATGCGACAATATTCACAGTCGTCGTCGGCCGCGCGCGTCTGTCACTTACCTCAGCCGCTTGTCGTAAGCCGCGAGCGGCTCGCGATCGATCGCGATGCACGGAAATTAACCTTTAGGTTTAATGTCACTCAGGGGGATCCGTTAACCGTGGCATAACATAGACATGTACCACCTTAACTCGAAATCCGAATTATAAGGACTAATGTCACCAATATACAACGTTATTCTTGGTATAGTGCAAACCTGAAAGTAGTTTGATCGGAATCAGTAACACATTCCAATGGGCAGTTTTTGGAGCATGTTATATTATTCGATTAATTAATTTATCAATCATGTATTAATTCAGTAATCATTCTAACAGTCCAAATCCTGTTCACGATTTGATGTGAAATGTAATCATCGCTTATTTTTCATTAATAACCATGGATTACGTACTACGCGACGCAAATAGCGCGAAGAACAAATAACAACTTTAATGGCTTAAACTCTACAAGTTTTCACTATTGTCATGTTTTTTTTTTAAATATCTATACTAATATTATAAAGCTGAAGTGTTTGTTTGTTTGTTTGAACGCGGTAATCTCAGGAACTACTGATCCGAATTAAAAAAAATCTTTCACAGTTTGATAGCCCATTTATCGAGGAAGGCTATATAACATCACGCTACGACCAATGAGAGCGGAGCAGCAATGAGAAATGTTGCAAAAACGGGGAAAATTTACGCAGACGAAGTTGCGCGGGACAGCTAGTGAAGTATAAATTTTGTTGGGGTGTCTAAGCTTTGCACTATACCAAAAGTAACCTTGTAAACTGTTACCCTAAAAGTGTTCATACTTTGGCTAGAGATTCAGAGTTATTCGTATATATTTTTAACTTTTGTAATATTTAAATTTCTTAAAACTTTTTTTTTGTTGTTGAGCCAGCGGCCCACCTGATGGCAAGCGGTAACCGCCGCTCATGGACTACAGGAATGTCAGGGACACACCCAAGCCGCTCCCTACCGTGAAGTGAAAACTCTCTTTAAACCTCGTTTGAAGAAAGACATGTCGTAGCGCTCGGCAAACTAGTTATTATTGTTGATTAGATAATTTAAAAATCCCGGAATCCCGGGGTAAATCTATGTTAACATAACATTTGAGATCATTGATCCTAAATAGCCCTATATCTACGCCGACCACTTCACTGGTAATAACAGCATGTTGACTGAAATAGCAAAAAACATTTGCACATAAAATGATTCCCATGGCATGAAAACGAGTGAAGTTCAACGTTTCATTTGTACGTTAATTGGTAAAGTTGTTACTTAGCTTGTTATACATTGCACTTGACTGACACTGCATTCTGATATAACTTCAGCTGCAGCTAACTCTGTTGATGTTTGTTTACCTACTTTATTTTAAACTTTCGAGTTGAACTCGAAAGTTTAATAAAAGTCTGTCTGCAGAAGCTTATGAGAAGGTGAAATAGGTATTCTGTAAGTAAGTACCTACGTAGGTACCTACTGTGAGATGTGGTATATTAGGTAAATACCGAGGTGCTTAGGTATAGTGGGGGGGGGGGGGCGTCCGTAAATTATTGAGGTGTTTTTTAAGCTATTGCATAGCTTCTAGCGCGGGGACCGAATCCAGAAATTCCGTAACGAAAAAACCTAACGCTCCCCACTCCGACGGGCACAGCGGTGACACTTTTTAGTTTTGCCATCTATCGATGAATAGCAGAACTTTTAATAACTTTTTTTTTAAATTTAAAAAGAAAAAAAAAAGAAAAATAAAAATATTTTATAATAAAAAAAAACTTAAAAATTTTTATTAAGCTTTTTTTTAAAAAAAAAATAAAGAAAAAAAAAATAAAAACATTTTTTAAATTTAAAAAGAAAAAAAAAATAAAAATAAAAATATTTTATAATACAAAAAAAACTTTAAAATTTTTTTTTATGCTTTTTTAAAAAAAAAATTAAAAACTGTTTTTTTTATAATTCAAAATAAAAAAAAATCATTTTTTTTTTTTTTAATTGCTTAAGTTGATAAAAATGCTATGCAATAGCTTTACCGCGGCAGTCCCCGAGTGCCACACATTTTTTTTTTTTTTCTGTCCCTCCCTCCCCCCCTGGTGAGATTTTATTCAACCCCCTCCCCCATCGCCCAATCTGACGTGTGATTTTTCAAAATGTGGTTTTCTTACGTAAACGCGTTGGATTGTTATTGTAAAAAGAAAAAAAAATGCTTCGTGCTTTTATTTACAACTAGTTAAGACTATTATTTATTGCTGAGAGTTTAATTATAAGTGTAATAAAAATTTCACAATAGAATACTTACATCGTAACTACTGTGATTAAAAAAAGAATATCTACTCTAATTCAGTCCATGGAGAATCTTGCACGGTCTGAAAAGTATTGGAACCAACATGTCTATATGGTTTTCAGTAAAATCATCTGCTCCTTCAACTTCGTTCTGATCTAGCCACTCTAAGCCGTTGGCGCTTGCGCACAGTAACTCATTAGCGCGTCTTGTGACAATCAATGGTGGTTTGACAGTCAGTAGATATATAACGTCGAAGTATGAATGAAATTATTTTCTTTCGAACGAATTAGTGAATGATCTTAATCGTATTACGATTATGCTTAAGATTAAATCTTAAGCATGTACGATCTGGATTAAATGGACCGAAATAGTATATTTCTTTTTGTTTCAATTAGAAAAAAAAGGCGTGATATTTGCCGAGACCCCCCCCCTCTCTCCAACGTAAGATTAGATGACTCGACCCCCTCCCCCCTTAAACATCTCACGTATTTTATGAACGCCCCCTTGTGTAATCGAATATTTCCGTTTACGTCAAAAATAAAATGTTGTCAATAGTTTGTAGTTTTTCAATATTTTTCACAAACTAATACCTAATAATTAAACTTTAACAGTATTCATATGGATAGATATAACACAGTTAGTGTAAATGCCATAGTATCGCGTCAGTAGATACGCAACGTGACAATTTTAAATGTGTGTTTTCTTTTCATTGCTGCCAATATATTAGATACATAGCCCTGTTTAGGGTTCCGTAGCCAAATGGCAAAAAAGGAACCCCTGTATTTTATGGTATATCCGTCTGTTCGTCGTTTCATTAATACAAGACTCTCTATTTAACATTAATACAAGATTTTGACAATAACACGGGCTAGCCGCGAAAATGGAAAAAACGACGTGAATATGATTTCTTTATTTTGTTCTGGGGCTCCGTGTCATTGTATTCATAGGTATTCAATCATAATCATTCAAATGTACGGCTGATGTAGCAGTAGCTACGTCCCTGGTTCGTGTGGATACTTCATAATAATAAAATAAGTCTTACTTAAAAGTGATGTCCTCGAACGTCCTTAATAAAGCGATGTCGTTTTTCAGGGTTGACGGATCAAAATTCTTGTGTACAACTATTAGTATCACAGTTAACAACATAGAACCACGGTCTGCGTAGTTCTCGCCGACTACGACGCTCAATTCCGCTATTGATACACTGCAAGTAAACTATCCTTTACTATGAAACTCTTCAAGACAACTCCCGCAGTAGGGTATAAGACTACCCGAAGACTTTACAAAAATTAAAAAAAAAAACCCGCTTGCCCAAAAAACATGGTAACAAGATCTCCTACTTATGTAATATCATGCAGTCGGAGGCATTAAATAATGATATTACCTAGGTACATCTTGTTTGCATCTTTTTTGCCCAGGCGGGTTACTTTATTTTTTTTTATTTTTTAATAATAGATACATATTAGTGGTTGTAGGATGAAACAACTCAATTTTCTCACGGCTATTGCTAAGTATTGAAAAAAGAATGGTTGCTAATTGACTTTTTTAAGTATTACAATTATACTCATGTTATACCTTTTTGAAATGCTTACAATGAGTCCTTTAATTTGATGCCCATATTGCGGTATTCGAAAAAACCTTTTTTTCACACCTCTTGTTTGTTGCCGCCATGTTTGTTTTTTTCAAACGTCACAAGAACACTTGGGCGGTCGAGACAAATCTAACGACGTCTTAATTGTATAAATTCGTCTTGTGTTTTAATAGATATATGGTAAATAATAAGTTAAGATATGAGGTCAAAAATATGTAGATGACAGTGAAGATGAAGTGGTGCCTCGAGTGGGAATCCCACGACTTCATGCGATGCAGTAGCACACACTCCCACTGCGCCAACTAGGGAGCTTTTGCTATAGCCATCGAGCTAATATGTGAGTACCTACCTAGTAAAGAAGCTATCTGGAACAAAGATGTTTATCTTTTTTCTGTAAAATGACAACACTAAAGCTGGCAGTGGTGTCAGCTAACAATTAAAACATGTAGCGTAACATTGTACCTATAAAAAGTATACATTTTCTCGCGTCCAGAAGATCGCAAGCGCGATGAATTTAGGGGTGCTTACGCGTTTTGTACAAGATAGATTAAACAAGTTATATACAATTGGCATGTTCTTATCTGAAATAATTATTTCGCGATGTCTTCTCTTTACTTAATAGTAGTTGTCTCAATGGATAAGGCTCAGTTTGATTGATCCGTAATGACAGCGCGCTTCGGAATGTAACATAAGCCCGTATAACACTTCAATCGAACGACACGCACTGAAGGGGTTAGTTTTATAAAAAACAGCACATAAACACAGGACAGGATGTTTTTTGTTTGATTCTCTCCTGCCGTCTACACTAATATTATAAAGAGGAAAGATTTGTATTTTTGTATGTAACAAATAAACTCAAAAAGTACTGGACCGATTTTAATAATTCTTTTTTTGTTGGATAGCTCATTTATCGAGGAAGGCTATAGGTTATATAACATCGCGCTACGACTAATAGGAGCGGAGCAGCGACGAGAAATGTTGCAAAAACGGGGAAAATTTACGCATACGAAGTTGCGCGGGACAGCTAGTCCTAGATAAATCAGTGTATACCTACGATACGAACGATATCCCTGTCTATCGGCAAAACAATGGAAGTTATTGCCATCGGTATAACAATAGAATTCATTAATTGATTGGAAGGTAATATTCCAAAAGCACATTCAGCATGCAGGTCCCTTTGACCTGTGAATCCGCCTTTTGTTTGTAAAACTAATAACGACGCAAACACTATTCTAATAAAAAATGAAATAAAAATTGTTAATTCCCTTTATCAACCATTTTAGTCAAGTTACCAAAAAACGATCACTAACTTTTAGGGTTCCGTAATCAAAATGGCAAAACCCTTATAGTTTCGCCATGTCCGTCCGTAGCTCAGCTCAGAGATTGTTAGTGTTAGAAGACTGTAATTTTGCATGGATACAAATATTAGGTACTTAGGCCGACAAAGTGAAAGAATAAAGTAAAAAAAATAAAGTTAGGACGTGATATTTTTTCTCACCTACCCTATGTGAAAAAAATCACGGCAGTAATATTAAAATGAAAAGTATCACAGCTAATTAGACTTTTTCGATTGGGGGGGGGGACTACGGAATCCTACATTTTGCGTGACCAGACATGCACTTGCCCGGTTTTGTACCTTTCTTTTTCCAAAACATCTTTGTTTTTTCTAGAAAGCTGTTTGAAAAGCAAAAAGCTAGTGAAATAATAAATGTTAACGAACTTACGGTAATCTTTTGCTCATCATAGGTACCAGCTCAAAATCATATTTTTAACTGGTCATTTTAGGGTTATGGACACTGGGTGTTATTGCATGTGTAATTACTAACAGACTCACTTGATCAAAGGATGCGCTACTGTCAGTATCACATTCTTAGTGACTATACACCCCACTGTATAATGAGCCACGTTTCTTCTTATGCTTGCTACGTACGGATGTTCACGAATTGATACTCGTTTACCTCTGAATATCTGAAGAAGATAATATAACTTTAGAATATAATACTAGCTGTACCCCGCTGTCTCACCCGCGTCAAATTTAATTATCTATATGTAGGTACTAATATTATAAAGCTGAAGAGTTTGTTTGTTTGTTAGAGTGCGTTAATCTCTGAAATTACTGGTTCCAATAAAAAAAAACTATAATCCAATAAAAGCGCTTTTATCGAGGAAGGTTATAGGCTATATAACATCACGCTATGACCAATAGGAGCGGAGCACCTATGTAAAATGTTACAAAACCGGAAAATTGACGCTGAAGAAGTTGCGCGAGTCAGCTAGTACATAATATACATGATAGCCTCTTATAGCTTTCCTCAATAGAGTGGCTATATATTACAAAAATATTTTTTTGAATCGGATTAGTAGGTACCTAGTTCCTGAGATTAGCGCAGTCACACTATTATAAACTATTATAATATTAATATAGACTTAAATCCAAAAAACAAAAAGTTGATTTACGATGATAAACTATTAACTTTATATCTACTATGATGTAAAATATAGTTATATTTACTATGATAAACTATTTATAATTAATATTATAAATAGTTTATCATAGTAAATATAACAGTTATATTAATATATAGACTAAAAACCCAAAAACAAAAAGTTGATTTACTATGATAAACTATTGACTTTATATCTACTATGATGTAAAGTATAGCTGTTATATTTACTATGATAAACTATTGACTTTATATCTACTATGATGTAAAGTATAGTTATATTTACTATGATAAACTATTTCTAATATTAATATAGACTAAAAACCCAAAAACAAAAAGTTGATTAATCAATAAAATGGCAGAACGGATTTTATGTAACTAAACCTATTTTCGATCATATAGGACGACCATCTCGTATAAACTAGACTTCTGATAAAAAAAAAACATTTTGGCGCTACGATGGTACAAACAGGCGCATAGACACACACGCAACATAGGCAAGGATTCAACCCCCAAAAATGTTTGTCGTCACAGCCGCCCGAAAATCGTCCAAATCTGTAGGTCTACTCTCTTTCTTTATAACGAAATTCATGAATTTTCGTTTGCTTATATTTCGTAAGTTACGGGGACTATTCTTATTAATTTTTAGATAAGCACAACAAGTTCAAACCCATAGACGATTTTCTGGAACGAGTGGATTAAATAGATGTCGCTGGCTCTGTATATCACCACCTCATTTTTGATCGAAACTTCGTTTTCGTTGAAATAGAGTAGGCCTCCTGAATCGGGCTACCTACTTGCATATGGTCGTTAAATTACATTCATACAAAGGAATAATCTGCAAAATTAGGTATATACGACGCAGGCTTTGATCTAGCAATCTAGACTCGAATAGGCTTTGATGAAACTAAGCGTAGCTTGTGTAATGCGCTGCGTTTTAATTAAGGGATGTGGTCACGCCCACCGTGCTCACAATAGTCGATCCGCGTTTGGAAGCCTTGGTCAAACGTTCGTGTATATTAGCTATATTATATGTGTGTACAGTAAGTGTAATTAATTGAAAATTAATGAAACTGATAATGTGAAAATAACTGTTTTGTACTGAATGCATATGAAAGGATTGTTAAAAGTATGTACGTTACTGATAGCAAAAACGCCGTTTTCATTTTATTTTAGTCTCTTTTTGTTCCGGTTAATCTCCGATGCAGTTGGATGGATTTTGACGGGACTTTCATTGTCATCACGCTAACGTGTACTGGGAGTGAGCAGCATTGTAATTTCACGCGGGCGAAGTCGCGGACACAGATAGTTTACAATAAAAACGAGCTTAGTTTGTCTATTCTTCATAATACCCATACCATATCTGTTGATCCGCTATATGGTTGAACTACCTGAACGCACCTCAGCCTTTCAGTATTGCCGGGACGACGATGGTACGCTTTTAACCTTCTTTTATCAGGAGGCCTACTCTAATTCTATGAAAACAAAGTTTCGATCAAAAATGAGGTGGTGATATACAGAGTCAGTAACATCAATTCAATCCACTCGTGATATCAGTTTAAACTAACCCTTAATCACCTACCAGTTGTTTTTGGAGTTATGACCTTAACCACCTACAGACTATTTTGCTGGAGTAAAATCATTGTTTATTGTGAGGTTTAGGCCCTAAACCTGACAAAGAAACATCGATTTTACTCCGAGGTCTCTTAGATGTGTGGTGAATGGTTGTGTGACAAAAGTAGATAGTAAGTGGTGAAGGGTTAATTTGTATTTTTATTTTTCAAACACTATATTACGAAGTTATTTGGTGTAATGTAAAGATGCCAAGAGCTGGAGGTTATTAGTATTTAAAAAAAAACATTCTGTATACATACGTCTTTTTAAAACTTTTTCATTAAAAAATAATCAAATGAAGAAATAAATAATTAAAAGCCTAATGGCTAAGGCATCGGTCTCGCAATCGAGAGGTCGCGGTTTCGAATCCTACCCATTATACTACCGACGTGAACCCACTCCTAACACAAGCCATTGAGCTTAGCTGGAGCGGTTAACAGGATTGCTAGTAATGTGGGACCACAATTTCACATTGCTAGGTACCTTTATAAAAAAAAAAATAGGGTAGGTTCTCTGATTTTGAAAAATTGGACACATCCAGTATGTGTAGGAACTTTAATATCTACCCTAGTCTGGATTAAAATATTTAAGTAATAATTTACAAACCTCTAGACTTGGAAGCAAAAGTCACAAAATTGTCTATGGATGCGGACTTCTTGTGCTTCACCAAAAATTAATTAAAATAGAAACTTAAGAAATTTAAGAAAACGAAAATTCATGAAATTCTTTTTAGAGAAAGAGTAGGCGTACAGACAGACAAGAATCGAGAGTCATCGCAAAATAACAATTATAATCCATTGTTCCTGGGTCCAAGTTATGTGTACTTTATTAGGTAATTCCCGTGACGTAAAGGTGGGTGCCTGATTGTGCGTAGTGCTCGTACTTTCGTAGGCTGTACTCATACAACTGGTTTCGGTTTAGGGGTTCACCACTTGAGTTTTGTACTTTAGGCACCTGTCCTACCAACGAATAATCTAGAACCAAAAAGATTACAAACCTACCTACCTTTGGTAATAAAATAAACAACGTTATTCTTGGTATAGTGCAAACCTGAAAGTAGTTTGCTCCGAATCAGTAACACAATCCAATTGGGTAGTTTTTGAACGATGTTTTAACTTTTCTAATAATTATTTAATCAATCATTCATTAATTAATTAATCAGTCTAACAGTCTAAATCCTGTTCACAACGTGATATAAAATGTTATCATCACTTATTTTTCAATAATAACCATAGATTACGTACCTACTACGGGACAGTATGAGCACGATAGCCTGAAGAACATTAAACAACTTAAATGGCTTAAACTCTGCAAGTTTTCAATATTTTCATTTCCTTTTTTTATATGATTTGAAGCAAGATTTTTTAATTTTGCTTAGATTTTTTTGATCACATATCAAAAAAATCTAAGCAAAATTAAAAAATCTAGGTAATTCCCGTGACGTAAAGGTGGGTGCCTGATTGTGCGTAGTGCTCGTACTTTCGTAGGCTGTACTCATACAACTGGTTTCGGTTTAGGGGTTCACCACTTGAGTTTTGTACTTTAGGCACCTGTCCTACCAACGAATAATCTAGAACCAAAAAGATTACAAACCTACCTACCTTTGGTAATAAAATAAACAACGTTATTCTTGGTATAGTGCAAACCTGAAAGTAGTTTGCTCCGAATCAGTAACACAATCCAATTGGGTAGTTTTTGAACGATGTTTTAACTTTTCTAATAATTATTTAATCAATCATTCATTAATTAATTAATCAGTCTAACAGTCTAAATCCTGTTCACAACGTGATATAAAATGTTATCATCACTTATTTTTCAATAATAACCATAGATTACGTACCTACTACGGGACAGTATGAGCACGATAGCCTGAAGAACATTAAACAACTTAAATGGCTTAAACTCTGCAAGTTTTCAATATTTTCATTTCCTTTTTTTATATGATTTGAAGCAAGATTTTTTAATTTTGCTTAGATTTTTTTGATATGTGTAGTTATGCTCAATAAATGCCTTTTTTTTGGATATTTTAAGAACATAATAATCTTTCTGTCACGAATTAATAATGATGACGATTGTTTGAAGATGATAATAGGTAAGTAATGATGATTAGTAATGACAATGATGATTGAACTGTCAAGTCAACATTTTTATCGCCCAGATCCGGCGCTAAGGGAAGCTGGCCTCTTCGCCCTTACGCTACAAAGCGCAAACACCCAAGCTCGCTTTCGCTCGCATGATGCCTACGCTTTATTACAGCGGGCGGAGGCTGCCCACACTCAGCGCCTCAGCGGAAACGGGTCAAAAGAATATCGGACTACGCTTAGTATAAGGTTCCGTGGCAATTCCTACAAAGAAATACACTACTTAAGAAAAAAGACGATGTAAAAAATGCACCATCAACAGACCGTAACTTCATGGTACTTAATATAGAATTTTATAAGCTACGGGTCTTAATCGCGTAAATATTTTATTTTAAGGCTAAATACCTTTGTTTATTTCCCGACGTTTCGACCGTATTGCAACGGCCGTGGTCACGGGTAGACTAATTCAGCTCAGCGTCGCCTCCGAGAAGCGCAGTTTTTCGACAGGCAACGCGGGAAAAAAAAAGGTATTTAGCCTTAAAATAAAATATTTACGCGATTAAGACCCGTAGCTTATAAAATTCTATAATGTTTTTTTTTCTTACGCGATTTGTACAAAATCGCAAAAGTTTACGAACATATTCATGGTACTTACTTCATTTTGTTGAGAAGCGCAGATTTTCGACAATATCTCAAAAACGGTACCTACCTATGGCACCTGTCCCACCAATGGCGATAAAGCTAGTAGTGAGTAAGTAGTGATTTTATCGCTCAAGAAACGTACATACTAACCCCGTTGAAACAAAAGAGGTACAGATATGAATAGTTGATCACTTCTCATGAACTTTTTTAAATAACTTATAAAACCCAGGAATGGAACCCGGGACTTCAAAGTCCCCATGCCAAGTCTCGGGTTCGATTCCTGGGTCTGGACTTCAGATTTAGATGGCTGTTCACACTGAGTTGCCGGTGAGAACTCGCTCTATTATATGTCTTTTGTTTACACGGACTAGATCTACAATCATCTATTGTACGTTTCTGGAGCGATGAACTACTACTCGCTACTCGCTTCTCGCTCACTGCCGTTGGTGGGACAGGTGCCTACTGCCTATACCCGATCATGTTAAAAATTATTTTGATGAACATAGGCATTTCCATTGTATATTTTCACTATACAAGTAAAAAATAAGGTTATGCTACTTTTGAAGCGACTATTCCCAATTTTTTCTTAGAAACCTTAGAATGTTTTTAAAAAATCTATCGAAACATATGCGGTTGCCACACGTTGACGTTAGATAAAAAAACCGGGCAAAGGCATGTCGGACCATGCTCAGTATAGGGTTCCGCAGCCTTAAATAATTACATCAGCAGAAGAGCGTATGTTATGGCACTTACGCCCTTTTGTTGAGAAACGCAGGTTTTTGGCAAGAACTCAATGACAGTATATCCGATCATGTCCAAAATCATTTTCAACCGACTTCAAAAAGGAGGAGGTTCTCAATTCGTCTGTATGTTTTTTTTTTTTTTTTTTTTTTTTTTGTATGTTTGTTCACCGATTACGCAAAGACGGCTGGACCGATTTGAAAAATTCTTTTTGTGTTTGAAAGGGTCTACTTCCAAGTTGGTCCCATTGTCCCCAGATCACGATCTGATGAAGGGATCCTGGAGAAATCGAGGGAACTCTTAAAATATTAAAAGCACACCTACAGTGATTTAGGTATATTTCATAGTGATTCGTGCATTTAATCTTAAAAAACACCAATTGGTAAAGTGGAACTGATGATGAAGACCAAAAATTACGAGCAGACCTATTCAATATTTCACAGTTTGCGATTCAATTAAGTACTTTAACATGGTATTGAGTAGCACTTTAATCTCGATATACTACTATTATACAATGTAATAAAGCTGATAGTGAACTCCTCAACAATTAACGGCCCTGCATCGGGGCAAGCAATATTTCGTGAAAGGATTTGAGCAGATGACATAAGCCTATTGTAACTTAAGTGAATTATAAACCAACCCACTAAAAAGTGAGAAATAAAAACTTTTTAACAAAAAATATAACCGACTTCAAAAATAAATACAAGGCAACTAAAAAGCAAAAAATAATAGGGGAGAGTGTGCATGAAAGAGCCAGGTTTTGAAAGAGCCGATGTGGTTTTTTGTAACTTACCGAAATTCTACCCAAGTTTAATTTTACTCTTTATATGGCAACACTGGATAACTGTCACCCACAAAAATTTAACAGTTCTACTAAAACAAATGGCGTCACAGGACTGTTGCAAAAATTGAGGAGCCAAAAAGTAAGTTTGTTTGTGTTTATACAATATTTTTTTAAATTTTAAATATTACAAATGTTTACAAAAAGGATATGACGTATTGTTATGCATATATTTGCCTTTCTTTTGCACAAATAATGTTAGACTAGTGTTCCATTGTAATAACTTTAATTTGAGGTTAAATTTTGAAAGACGTTAAGTTTTGAAAGAGCCAGTTGTCTGTGCTTTGAAAGAGCCGGCTCTTTCATGACACGAATATTGGCTCTTTCAATACATTACTTAGTACTAGTTCGTATTTTTTTTATATAATATGATTTTTTTCTTGCAGAAAAGGGTACAAAACAAATTGGACAGGTAACTTCAGCAGAACGCTCGTGACTACTCTTTTTTTTATTAATGCTGCAGGTGGTTCTATACCCCCTGTATTCATTTTCCCACGAGTAAATTACAAGGACCACATGTTAAATAATGGGCCTTCTGGAGCCTTGGGTTTAGCCCATATTTCAGGCTGGATGACTGAAAATAATTTTGTGAAGGCAATGGAACATTTCGCTAGACACGTAAAACCAACTGAGCAAAACCCAGCCCTACTTATATTGGATAACCATGCCTCTCATGTTAATCTTCGTGTGATAGAATTTGCTCGACAAAATTTTATAAAAATTCTGACATTTCCACCACACTGTAGCCATAGGTTGCAGCCTCTGGACGTTACGGTTTATGGGCCATTTAAAACTAGGTACCGAATAGCAATGAATGAGTGGATGCTCTCTAATCCTGGCAAAACTGTAACCATTTATCAAGTTGCGCAGTTTGCTAGAGATGCTTATTTAGCAGCTTTCAGCATGCCAAATGTTACTCAGGGATTTATAAAAACTGGCATTTACCCCTTAAATTCGAAAATATTTACCGATGATGATTTTCTAGCATCGTACGTGACTGATAAACCTGATCCGACACCTTCAGAAGCTACACTAGAAAACGTGAGACCCAGAACACCAGAAGACAGCATTTCTCATATTGACACTTCTGATGCTCCTAGAAGCCCAGATGTTCAATCCACACCAACAGATAATTTAATAAAAGACATTACACCATCAGAATCACAACATTTAATACAGCCATCAACATCACAACAAATTGTTAGCCCTCAAATTATAAGACCATTTCTAAAATCAGGACCAAGAAAGAATTTAAAAAGAAATGCTCGTAAAATGACATCGGCCATTATCACAGATACTCCTGAAAAAAATAAAATAATGGAAAAAGAAACTAAAAGTAAACCGACAAAAACAGTTAATAAGATGAAAACAAGACAAAATATTAAATTATTGAACACAAAAAGACCAGATTCCAGTGAATCGAGTGACAGCATGTCAATGCATGATGATGCCTCAATAACAAGCTCAGATGATGATATTAATTTATCAGAATTAAAAAAAAGGAACATTAGTTCAGAACAAGATAAAAATTATTGTATTGTGTGTAATGAACACTATGCTAATAGCAAAGAAGAATGGTACCAGTGCAAGATATGTGGAGGTTGGACAAATGAATCATGTGGTCACAAAGGAGTGATTAATTTCTTCTGCCAAAAATGTTTTTAAGTTTATGTAACACAAACCAAACTCTCAAACTTAGCATAGCATTAGCATATAGTTTATGAGAGCTTTATTTTATGTTTTATTTAGAGATTTTATGAGAATGTTTTTGTTGATTAGAATAATGTTTAATTATTATTAAGACTGATTAAAAGCTTTGGTTTTCTTAAAATTATGTAAGTTTAACATGAATCTGATTGTTTAAAGACTGATAAAAGAATTTAATTAATGTAAAACTGTTTTGTTCATAGTAAGTACTACTAGGCTCTTTCATAACACACGGTGGCTCTTTCACTGACATGTTGCCATGAAAGAGCTGATTTATCTTTTTTTTTTAAGTAGTTATATAACTAATTATTAGCATTGTTATCTATTTTTTTTTTATTTAATTACATCTATAATGACAGTCATTACAAAAAAAATATAGTTTTATTTAAAAACAATTTGTTTAGAGTGTGTTTTTTTCATACTTTTTAAAACTGGCTCTTTCATACACACTCTCCCCTATACCTAGAATAACAAAAACAAATTAAACATTTTGAAGTTGGTGCCGAATAAAACATAAAGACTACTATTTCATGGCACCAACTTCAAAATGTTTAATTTGTTTTTGTTATTCTAGGTATATTATTTTTTGCTTTTTAGTTGCCTTGTATTTATTTTTGAAGTCGGTTATATTTTTTGTTAAAAAGTTTTTATAGTTTTAAGTATTTATGAAGTGCCCAACCTTTGTGACTTTTTCATATTCTTTGATCACACTGTTCAAAAGTTAAGGGAGGAGGGACGTAATTCTATCCAACTTTCGTAGCGAATATCCGACTGCTACGCAAGAGGTCGTGGGTTCGATCCCCAGCCAGGATAAAACTTTGTGTGATGAGCATGATGGTTTATTCTGTGTCTTGGTGTTATTTATCTATAATATGTATGTATCCCACTAATATTATAAAGCCGAATTTTTGTGAGTCTGGATGTGTGGATGTGTAGATGTGCAGATGTATGGATGTGTGGATGTTTGTTCCTCTTTCACGCAAAAACTCGTGAATGGATTTTATTGAAACTTTACAATAATTTAGCTTATACATCAGAATAACACATAGGCTATAATTTGTGAAGATATTGTGTAAATTGTCCAAAATATAATGATAGGTGTCAAGTAAGTAGGAAAAAATTCTACAATCGGCGACATGTTTTGGCGTGCGCCGCAAATATCGTTGAAGTTACACATATATAATGTATGAACCTAACACACACACACATAGCCTACTTTTATCCCGATATTCCCACGGGATGTAGACATACGTGGGTGAAACCACAGGGCGCAGCTAGTTTAGAAATATATAAGTATGTTTATCAGTTGTCTGGTTTCCATAGAACAAGCTCTGCTTAGTTTGGGATCAAATAGCTTTGTGTAAGTTGTCCCAAGATATGATTATTATTATTATATTATTATTAGAATATCTCCAAAAATTCACTGAACCAAAAAAGTTTGTTAGGAAACTTAAAATGTTTTAAAGACCTGCCAAATGAAGTTTGCTGAAAAACAAACAGCTTCTGTACATTTTTATAATTTAGCTTTTAAACTAAGTAGCGGTTACTACAAGACACTTTTCCACCAAATTTCATAAATATTCATTGAGTAGTCTTGAGTGAAATGCCTGTGACATACGGACGGACAGACTGACAGACTGACAGAAAGACGGACATGACGAAACCATAAGGGTTCCGCTTTTGCCATTTTGTTTCCGGAACCCTAAAATCAGCGTCTGTCGAGTGCTCCAGTAATAGATGTGTTTGTTATTCGAAACCGGAGACAACACGTGGAGTCATCTTGCTAACAATAGATTAGATACCTCATTAGTTCACTGTGTGATCTTGTACTATATTGAGGGATAAAAGTTTGTTATTTAGGTACACATCAATTAATATCCAAGCAATAACAATCGGTAATGTGATAGGTACTCTCGCCCAATTAACCTTTTTATAATTAAGTAGCATATCCGGAACCCTCATGTCATGTTCTATTATGTTTCATCATGTCGGTCTGTCTGTCTGTCCGTTCGTATGTCACAAACATTTTACTTAAACAGTGCCCATTGTATATGGATGACATTTCGAGTATAAGTGTTTTGTATGAGCCGCTACCTACTTAGTAGTTAAATAGCAAAAATAAATATTTTTAGGGTGGGGGGGCACTCCATACTTGTAACACAAGCTGTATTTTTTTTTCATTGAAAAGTTACATTTGGGGTTGCGTTTTTTAGAGGACGCAATTTAGATATATCGTAAAAACCATTTTAACCGCTATTTTCAAGATGGCGGCCGTGGGACAAGGGTGGCGACCCCACAAACTTGGTTTTAGCTGCACACTGACTCCCCCACATCAAAAAAATTAAATTGCGTCCTCTAAAAAACGCAAGGTAAGGCCTAAAAAATGTAACATTTCAATGGACTAAGAGCTTTTAAAAACAATCGAGGGAATAAACTTTTTGATGATGTGAATATTTTCGGAAATAATCGCTCCGAAATTTGCAAAAGTTGTGCCCTCCCCATTTATATTTTAACCATTGATTAAAACAATATGAAAACGGTGGTAGAAATGCATACTTACCACAGTATACAAATCACATACATGCAATTAAGAGATTCTGCAAAAAACATGTGGCAGGTACATTTCGATGAACGACCTCTTACGAAAGGCATATGGTACAAAACCATACAACCTGAATAGTAGG
This sequence comes from Herminia tarsipennalis, assembly GCA_945859575.2. NCBI lineage: Eukaryota > Metazoa > Arthropoda > Insecta > Lepidoptera > Erebidae > Herminia > Herminia tarsipennalis. Next base: position 24,864,083 of record OX243831.2, on the reverse strand, counting down.
GGAAGGTCGGGTAGCCACGGACACATAAGCAAAACTCCAAAAAAATATGAAATCAACAGAATTAGACTTTAATTTTGAACGTAAACAATAATTCTAACATATTTAAAATAGTTTTATTAACATAACAGTCCAATAATTTCACAAACTTAGCTTATATCAAGTCTTACAATTAGCCTTAAATTTTCGTCAAAAAAGATTTTGGCGGGTAGCTCCAGCCACACCTTTTAATGATGACCAAGTCTTCCTTTTGCAGTGCATACGTCGCAATAATAGTAAGATTACGCTCCATCGATGTATACAGTCTTCGTGCGCCCAGTATTTACATTTAACGCACAGTATCCAGTCTTCATCAAAGGTTTAACAATATCTGGATATTTTTTGCGACAAACTGTAAAAAAAATATTTGCCAGCCATTTTCTTTTCCTTCTCAAACCTATGCGGAATTTTTAATTTTTCAGCGCATTAAATAGCTAACTATAAAAATTCTACTCGAGTTAGTGGCATCAAGCCATTATTGAAATCCTTAATAATATGATTTTATAAGATCTGTGAATGTTTTTCTCAGTTTAGCTTGTAGTTTTACCTCTTGTCCACTATTGATAGCTTGGCACTCCGTATTTATCAGGCAGCAAATAAAAAGGAAATATCGATATTTCCTTTTTTGACGCGTAAAATAGGCTGTTTGATTAGATTTTCGTCTCAATCACCCCTTCTTGTAAATTTTTCCTTAAATTTCGGCATTTCCGAGTGACCTGAAAATCAAAAAAAATATGTTATATACATACCATAGCGTCTTATACCCACTCAGTTGTAAAAAATAACTTTTAAACCAGTTACATTCACTCATACTCTTCATCCAAAGCGTGGCCGAGGCTACCCGACAAACGTGTGGCCGTGGGTACCCGGTCGTCTCGATCTTCAAAAATATTTTTTTTTAAAAACTACGCTAACGAAATTATTTAACCTGGCACACTTACTATAATAATAACCACACATTATTAATAATAAGTGATAATAAAGTACTTACATTTGATATATTATATCTTCTTTCTAAAAGTAATCGGCGCACGAAAAAATCTTCATCAAACATTCGAACCGCTGGCACTTGTTATTCGCTCGATGTTCACCGCACCGCTGTTTTTATTATTCGGTCACGCGGCGCTGCGAACATTTTCAAGTGTGCAAAGTTTATCTATGGTGCGTAGGAGCTTGGTACACACAGTGGCCGAGGCTACCTGCCGGCCGGGGCTACCCGACCTTCCCCTACGGGTTAGTATAGGTTTATTTGCGGTTGGTAAATTAATCGCGGCCTATGTTGATGTATGGGGATAATAGTTTTCCAACGGCAAAGTTAAGTTTATCATATTTAACAATTTTTTTTTTACTAACGTACCACTATATAAAGTTGTCGTATACATAAAGTTGGGCGTCTCGTCAAAACGAAGCTATCATGGCAATTCCAGCTTGATATGTATCATTTTAAAATTTGTTCTAGGGAACCCGTACTAGAAACCCTTCATTACCCATAGTTCCAAGAGATGAGTGCACCGAGAAAAAACAATTGTAACGTTGCTGAGACTACGTTCGGGTCACGTCTCGTGTAATAAATTCACACATTTAATGGGCAAATCCGATGCACCTAATTGTTCACACTGCAATGTAATTGACGAAATACAACATGTGCTGTGGGAGTGTGCGTTGAACGAGTCTCAGCGCCAACAGACAATTAACCAGGACTTGAAATCGGGATGTGTAACAGTTTCTTGTCGCTCTTGCGTGAGGTAGACGTGTTAAACTTTTGTCTACGGTATAAAATTGTAAATGTGATAAAAAAGTGACTCAAGTGGGACAAAACTTGTACCAAAACACTCGTTAAGTGATTGCCCATCAATTGGTGTAAACTATTTAAGTGAACTGTTGTGCATTTGGCGTATAAACAATAAAAAGTGCAAAATAAATCAGTTTAAAATTCAAATTGCTAATGACTACCGCAAGCAATAACAAAGGATTGAACTTTGGACCCATTAGCGTCGAACCGATACCAGTTTAATACCTACCCACCTAGTCTGCGAAACAGTACTCTACAATATAGCCACTATTTTAACCACGGTTCTTAACAGACTCCGTAGCGTGGCGTGTAAGGTGCCTACCTCCGAAACGACTGGCTAGCGTTCGAGTCCGAGTGAACCTGTTACTTTTTGTTATTCCTTTTTTGCATTTTTGGTATTTTCCGTCAGTTTTTGTTTTGTTTTTTGTTTTTTAATTTGTTAATAATTCCAATAACAAAATGGATAAGATTCAAGAAAACTCGAATAATGTTACTACACGTCAACATCGCACAAAATCAACACAAGAGACAACAACGTTCAGCAACTCTCTTGATATGACAATGAGAAGTTTAAATGATTTATCGTTATTGAATGAAAGTACATCTACTGGAGAGCTTACGTTACAAATAGAAAGATTACAAGAAGAACTAGAAACAGCTCACAACGTAATAGATAATTTAAATACAGAAAACACAACTATTAAAGTGGAATTGGAAAAATATAAGAAACTGACTCGAACTAACAGGGTTACAGAGAGTAATACACCACTATCAACCAGGGGCAAAAGGAATAAAAATCAACTTCACAAGTACGACAAACAACGTATTAGCTTCTCACAATTATCACTAACCGAAAATAAATCCCCAGACACTCATATGGACCCAAAAATTGACACCAAAACGGAGAAAAAAGACAATGCAAACGTTATATTACAGAATGAGAAACAAATCTCAGCAGAAACAAATAATCAAGACGACAGAAGCGTTCAAACATCTCAAGATATAAATATAATAAAACAGGACAAGGGACAAACAAAAAGGAGAGTATTCGTTCTTGGTGATGAACAAGCATATGACTCTTACAACAACTTTTTGGAAACATTTAGTCTAATATACAATCTCTCATTTCCAATGAAAAAAATTAAGATACGTACTAATACGAAACCGAAATGGTTGTCAACGGGAATACGAGTCTGTAGCAAGCACAAACGCGAACTTTTATGGAAATATAAAAAAAATATCCCTGTAAAGAGAATAAAACCAAATTCCAAACATATTCCAGGCGATATAGACAAATAATAAACCTAACAAAGAAATCACAAAATAACTGCTATATTAACTCTGCTACCAATAAATGTAAAGCGACCTGGAAGGTGATAAATGACGTTAAATATAATCACCCAAACGAAGGCGTACAAGCATTGATTATTAATGATGAAAAAATTACAAATCCGAAACTTATTTCAAACGCCTTTAACCACCACTTTACTGACACTATCAAACATAATAATGTAAATTTAAACCGACAGCATCCAGTATCAAACTATTCCAAATTGACATTTAATTCTAATTCAATATTTATGCCTCCGACAGTACCTAATGACATTTATAATACTATTAATGGTCTCAAAAATACAAATAGTGTAGGGTATGATGGTATCGCTACCCAAATTATGAAAGACGTAGCTCCGATAATTGCTCCACCTTTATGCCACATTATGAATAAATGTACAGAACAAGGGATCTATCCTGACAAGTTAAAGATATCAGTTATAAAACCTCTTCATAAGAAAGACAAAAAAACAGAGATGAATAATTATAGACCCCCCATTGCTCTAATTCCGGCTTTTTCAAAAATATTTGAAAGAATAATCTTTAAATGTCTATATAATTACTTTGAAAAGATGAACTTATTCACAAAATGTCAGTACGGTTTCAGGAAAAACAAATCTATAAATGTAGCAGTTTATAATTTCTTACATGACGTAATATCGAATATGGATAAAAGGCGTCCAGCGGTAGGCTTGTATATGGACATGTCAAAAGCCTTCGATCATGTAAATCATAAAATTCTGCTCGAGAAAATGTACATATACGGTGTGAGAGGAAACGTATACAATTTAATAAAATCGTATCTTAGTAATAGAAAGCAGTTCACAGAAATTAAAAGAGTGTCTGTAGACACCAAAATGGAAGAAACTTATAAATCTGACATACATAATGTAATATCTGGCATCCCTCAAGGTAGCATACTAGGACCTCTTTTATTTCTTATATATATAAATGACCTCCCAATAATTACTAAATATAAAATGACTTTATTTGCAGATGACAGCACAGTGCTATTTACAGGGGAAAATTTGACATTATTAGAACATGACATTAATGAATCTGTGGCGTTAATAATTGACTGGCTCAACAATAATGACCTTAAAATAAACCTGGACAAAACAAAAATAATGAATTTTAAACAACGAGTAAAGACATATAAACAATTAAATATTAACTATTTAAATACTAGCATTGAGGAAATAGATACTACAAAATTTCTAGGCCTCTATATTGATAATAAAATGAATTGGAAACCACAAATCGAACACATATGCAAGAAACTGAATCAATTCTCATATGCTTTATATAGATTACGAAAAATTGTGAACCAATCAGCTCTTCTAGCCGCTTATCATGGATATGTCTCCTCTACTATCAGATATGGACTAATTTTTTGGGGTAATTCCACTGAATGTGAACGCGCATTTCGCTCTCAGAAACGTTGTATCAGGAGTATTTGCAAATTACAACAGACTGATTCGTGTAAACCGCACTTTATTAAATTAAAGTTGCTATCATTACCATCAATGTTTATCTACGAAACTGCGACTTTTGTTAAGGCTAATATAAATTTGTTTGATTACCGAACTGGGGCGAGAAGCGATGATAAATTATATATAGTTCCAAGTAAAACAGAGTTAATGCATAAGAGTGTCTTCTGTTTAGCGCCACGTGTATTTAAAAACATTCCACAACATATAAGAAACTCTTCAGATATTAGGATTTTTAAAAGTGAACTGTTTAAATTACTGACATCTAAGTGTTATTACTCTGTAACAGAATTTTTTGAGGATAAAACGCTTAAGTTAAAACATTATTAATTTTAAATTAGAACAATATTGACATTAGTCAAAAATAATTGACATCTTTCATTTTTATAATTACGCTAATCTTAAGCATACCTAACTGACATAATCTTGAAATAAATACTTATAAATTCTGTTTCCATATTACTATTGATGATAAAATAAATGCATGGTAAAATAATATTAATTATAGTAGCGTACACATTATCCTTTTATATTGTAAGCCATATTGGTAGGACATAGCTGAACTGTAACATTAATGTACCATCTTATGTAAAACCTATGATCCACAATAAAGAATATTGAATTGAATTGAATAGAATCTGTGTGCGCTATATCTCGCAAGAAACCAAGGTAGAAATAGACAATCAGTATGAAATTGTAACTAGATTAGTATATTTTTTGTTAAATTACTATAGGACGACATCGTCAATGTGTGTGACGAAGTTCCTTTAAACAAAAAAAAATGCAACAAAAACAACAGAAAATCCACTTCTTAAGCTGCATTAATTGAATGGACTACGGAGCCCTACATTGTGCGTGGCCCGTCATGCACTTGCCCGATTTATTTAATATAATATATCAGTAGAATACCTACCGTGAAGAGGAACCCCTCCCGCAGGAATGCTACTAACTAATCCGGCATTCAGTGATTAGAGTTAATGCCTGTGACATACGGACAGACGACCGACGACAGATAGACAGATAGATGGACGGATGGAATCTATATACCTACCTAAAAACATCCCTGTGGACCGAAGTGTGCCGAACAACTAGGTAGGTACCACGTAAAGTCTAGTCTAATTCGGTAGGTTACTCGGTTCTGTATTTGAACGTGGCTGTGTACTTACTGTGGTATTATAAATAACTACCTAGAGAACAAATAAATACGAGTTTCATTCTAATTTATCACTTTTAATGACAAGAATAGAAAACCATTAATCTATAATATATACTAATATTATAAAGCTTGAATAATTCTTTCAGGCGAGTCGAGGCTCGGATTCATAATAATAAATAATAATTGTAGTACATGTTTAACTTTAGTAAGTTCATTAAAATATTACAGAATTCGTTTATAAGCTATGACTTATAAAAAATGAAAACCGATTCCTGAAGATTTGGCTAAAATGTACGCGATTTATCTGTTCGACTGCAAATACAAAGATTTATCATAATTGATGTATGTTAATGACTCTCATCGGATTTTAATGTGTGCAAGATTTTCAATTATTCAGTTGGCTTGAAGTGGGTGAAAATTGAACTGAACCATTCTGTAGTTTATAGGTTGATGTGTGTTTAATTTTTTTTAAATGTGATGTGTGAAATTTGTTAAATAATTCTTAGTTTTGAGGACGTAAGTGGTTTATATTTTTCTAACTTGCTAATGATGCGCCTATTATAACTACACTGAATCAGGGACCCTAAAACCCTAAAAATAGAGGTGTTTATGAGTTAATCTAATTAGTTTTTTAGTTTCTAATTAGTGTAATGTAAGTAATCTAATTAGTGTAATGTAAGTTTCTGGGTACTGAGACGACGATCTCATCGCCCGCGCCGTACCTAACCTACAACGATAGTAGTGATATTACATTTAGCTAATAAATGCGTTCTTGATTTTTCTTGTCTCGTTTTCTTGATATTTGTATGTCTTTTGAAGGTTCAATCTGCAATTCGAGCAATAGCTAAAAAAAACAGTTTTTCATCTCATCTCATTGGTTTACTGATTGTTTAACGGTCGATTTTGGCAGTTTATAATTTTATAACAGCTAGTTATTTTAAGAACTAAAGTTAGCTGTCAAAAGCGTTATTGAAACGCTCTTTGCTATTTTTCTATGAAGGTTTAAATTCATTCCAACGATAGTTTAAATTCGAAGGTAGGATTTTCTACCCGTCGACGGTTATTGAGACGCACAAATGTCAGTTTCACTACCTAAGTTAGTTATTTTTACAGGCAGTTATTGGTAGTTACGTTATTGAGACCGGCTGTTAGCGAGGAAGACTATAGGCTATATAACATCACGCTACGACTAATAGGAGCGGAGCAACAATGAGAAATGTTGCAAAAACGGGGATAAATTACGCAGACGAAGTTGCGCGGGACAGCTAGTTTAAATTATAAAACTGGTGCAGAGTTGGTTTGTTTGTTTGAACGCGATGATCTCGGGAACTAAGGGTTCGAATTGAAAAAAATATATAATTTTGTATTGGATAACCCATTTATCGAGGAAGGCTATAGGCTGTATAACATCACGCTATGATCAATAGAAGCGGGGCCGCAATAAAAAATGTTGCAAAAACGGGGAAAAAATATTCTCTTTGATAGCTTCCGTTGCGTGCGCTACGTAAACGGTTAAAGTTACACAAACTGTTTTACTTAAAAAGTTCGACAACGAATGCCTACCTTTTAAGATTGTCCCACTATTGCCTTTTTTATGGTAATCAAATTTGTCCTAAAATAATGCATTTATTTCCTAAAGTAATCTAATAAACATGGTAGTAACCCTAATCCCAATCAAATATTTTATTTTTACCAAAACTGCTCATACTTCATTTGATCACGCAACAAAATCAGGCGCGGATCTAGAACTTTGTTCAGGGGGAGGGGGGGGACAACTATTGGCTCAACTGGACAACTGTGAGTTGTTCGCATGACAGGAGAGGCTGGCATTAGATTCAACACGGTACATCAACCACCACCGCCGCGGGGAGGCCGGGTGAGGAATATGTCTGTCAAAACATAGTACATCACTCCAATGTCAAATTTTAATCAATCGAATCTGCTGGGAGGCGAGTCCAGTAAGTACCATAAGCCTTTACGTGGGCGGTTATGTTGGCACCGTACCAAGTCCAGCCGGTAGCTACGCGAGGCAAGCCGCGCGGCATGCTCCCAACTGTTTTTTAATGTTTTTTTTGCGATATACTCATAGTATAATAATATTTTTTAAATAAATAAGTTTGTTTTATTTAAAAAAATAATTTAGGTATTATTTTTTAAAATAAAATGTATTACTTTAAAAATACAAAGTACGCCACACAAATGCCTATATAATATTATTTTATGCCTACATTTAATTTTTAAAAGGCCACAGTAGGTATGTATCGTACCCACCCAGCGTTCCGCGTGATTTTAAGGTACCAAATAGTTTTGTAGGTACCAAATTTTATCAAATTTTGTTCAATTGTTGTCAAGTGCTTCGTGGATAAAACAAAGAAAGTTTTAGCTCACAGCTCACACTTCTGAATGGATTGGGTTGAAATTTGGTAAACAGATAGTTATGGGGTAGGCATCCACTATAAAGCCTAAAGCAAATCTTTAAAGGGGTGAAATGGCAGTCCAAACTTAACGCGGGCAAAGCCACGGGCGGAAGCTAGTATCTAATAACTGTTAAAAGCTATGAATGTCAATATTATATTGACATTTACCAAATCTTGAGGCAATTATTACGAATGATTAATAATTATTAAAAGTTTTCAATTACAAATTTTACAGTAGGTAACATAGGTATATATATAGGTAGGGGCAAAAGTATTTTCGTATTTAGAATGTATTGTTAGTAATCAAACCTCTTTGGTTGTACTGAATGTAACTGACTGGTCTGAACTGGTCTGGACTAACGGCTGGTCTCAATAATCTACCTATCGATTTGGCTTTGGATTTGGCTACTAGAGGTAGAGTTTTGACATATTTTGTATGGAGCTTATGTCAAATATATACCTCTAGTAGCCAAATCCATCGATAGTGATATTATTGAGACCGGCCGTAAATGCCATTAAATGTTGTCATTCTGAAGATACTGAAGAAAACCTGTCTTTTTTCAATTGTTTTTCAAGCAAGCAAAATGAACTTAGGTATGTGACGAAGAAATTCGGTAGGTACATTTTAAAGTTTTATTACAAAAAAGGTAAAAATGCAACGAATGCCGCAAATAAAATTTGTGCAGTTTACGGACCTAATGCGATATCAATACGAGACGAGTAGCTTACTCGTATTGTACCGCATTAGGTCCGTAAACTTTTATTCAGGCATTTTTACCTTTTTTGTAATAAAACTTTAAAATGTACCGAATTTCTTTGTCTTAAAAATGTGACGAAAATATGGTTCAAGCGTTTCAAGTCTGGAAATTTTAGTGTGAAGGATGAGGCCCGCTCTGGTTGCCCTGTCACGGATAAAATCAGTGCCTTCTTTGAAAAAGTGGAGCAAGATCGACATATTAGTAGTTACGATATTGCTGAAGAACTGGATGTTGATCACAAAACTGTTTTACGTCATTTACAAAAGTCTGGGTACAAGAAAACACTTGATATTTGGGGATAAGTGGTTTCCTTTTGCGATTCTTTGTTGAAACGTAACAATTCGACCCATTTCTTAAACGGTTAATTACGGGTGCTGAAAAATGGGTCATTTACGATAAAAATGTCCGAAAAGATCGTGGTTGAAGTATGGACAAGCCCTACATATCGTGGCAAAGCCCGGCCTGACTCGGAACAAAGTAATGCTGTGTTTATGGTGGGATTGAAAAGGAATCGTCCACTATGAGCTTTTGCCGCTGGGTGAAACTATCGATTCTGACCTCTACTCTGATGATGACTGATGCGGTTAAAAGAAGCCATTGAGAAAAACCGGCCGGAGCTGATGAACAGGAAGGGCGTGGTGTTCCATCACGGCAACGCCAGACCGCCCTCATCTATAGCCACTCAGCAAAAATTGAGAGAGCTTGGCTGGGATATGTTGATGCATCCTCCGTAAAGCCCTGATCTTGCTCCATCATATTTCCACCTGTTTCGGTCACTTCAAAACTCTTTAGGAAGCATAAAGTTAACCTTAAAAGAACACTGTGAAAACTATTTGCCAGATTTTGTTGATCAAAAATCTCTAAATTTTTATAGCGATGGGATCATGTCACTACCCACAATATGGCAACAAGTCATCGATCAAAACGGCACATACTTACTATTAATAAATAAAAAAATATACCTAATTTTTATTTTCTTTGTTTGAAAAATACGAAAATACTTTTACCCCGACCTTATATATACCTACATATTAAAACAATGAGTACTTAATACCTACCGACTTAATAGTTCTAACTCTTAAGATTACATTAAAAGCTCACATTTACTAATTTTCTTCGTTAGGTATATAACGTTATATTAAACAAACCTTTCTGTTAAGCATCGGAATAACACCATCAGTAGGAAATTCGACGCGGTCAAAAAGACGTGGATACATTTCCATTCTACTGTAGTTATGCAGTTCCATTGATAATATTGGATTAAAGCAGTCGACGTTTGGCAACACTAGAACAACGTAGGTTTTTACAATATTTTATTAGATACAAGAGCCGTCAGACCTACCTAACAATAAGTAAGGCCATACCTTGTATGGCCCATGCCTCTCAAACATTGTAGTATACACCTGGACCGCGCCATCCATTTCAATTAAAAACTAAATTTTGACTGCAAAGCGTGCGTGTGTGAAAAAACTCGTGCGGCATTGTCTCTTTGACAGGTATTATCCACAAAGTAGCGTTGTCGAGTTGTAAAAATGGCGGCAAACTGACCGGCCATTATTTTTACAGCTCTGAGTTTATCTTGTAAAAAATGATTTGAATACGTGTTAGTTGACTTACATCGAGACTATGTGCATGTAATAAGTGCATAAATACTTGACACTGGCAGAAATTAGCCGTTAAAACGGCTAGATTGCCATAAACTTAAAAAAGAAGAAGAAAGTAGCGTTGGCTCTTTCTAGATAATAGTCAATTTTGTGAGGTTATAGCGCAGTACTGTTCTCTACGTAAATTCCCTTAAAATCGCTATCAAAATTTTATTTTATTGAAACTATTTTTCACATTGATCTTTTTAGCGCCTATATAGCCTAAGAGACGCTGAAATTCGACCTTCACCCATCTGATAACCAGATGAAACAAATCTCGTATCAAATTCTAATCTATACCTGTAATATTATAAAGCTGAAGAATTTGTTTGTTTGAACGCGATAATCTCAGGAACTACTGGTAAGAATTGAAAAAAAAAATACTGTTGGATACGGCCTATTTATCGAGGAAGAGGAAGAAGAGAGGAGTTAGGCCAGGAGGCCTACTCTAATTCAATGAAAACGAAGTTTCGATCAAAAATGAGGCGGATATACAGAACCAGAAACATCTATTTAAACCACTTGTTCCAGAAAATTGTCCATATATTCGAACTTCTTCTACATATCCAAAAATTAATTAGAATAGTCCCTGTAAACTTAAAAAAGTTAAGGAAATGAAAATTCATGATATTCGTTTTAACAAAAAAAACGAGTAGGTCTACAGGGATGGCAAACCAATGGCACGCCTGCCATTTTGGGCACGCCACCGAACACTAAGTTCAGTATGAAGAATAAAGACATTACCCTTTTAAAAAACATGGTTCTGTTTGATCGGTACCTAGGTATGTATGTTCGCGATTTTCTCCAAAGATCCGATTTAGATGGGGCTTTCGCTATTCGACTGCATTATTATTATTATATCTGGGAAGGTATAATATATATTTTTTTTATTATTAAAGCCCGGTCGCGGGGGACTTTACAAACATCGGACGGTCACGAACACAAATTACACCCAGACTCAGAACAACAATTTGTGGATCACACAAAGTGGTGTCCCGTGTGGGAATCGAACCCACGACCTCTTGTGTAGTAGTCGGACACACTCCCACCGCTCCACAGAGGCAGTTTTTTTACACTTTAAATATATATATATATAAAGTGTAAAAAACGTCATCCTAATACATAAAACATCAGATATATAGTCTATGCTTGATAGGAGTAAGTCAGCGAAATTTGCATTTGATTATATTCGGTGATATTTTTCCTTGATATTCCATTTGAAATCTATACATTTAAAAAAATGTTATTTATTTCGCTCTCATAGTTCCAAAATATACGGCGATTCTGATGTCTCCGTTAATGATTTATTTATCCCATTTTACTACCGACGTGAACCCACTCCTAACACAAGCCATTGAGCTTAGCTGGACAGCCAGGGTTAACAGGATTGTTACTCTCCTCCTTTACTATGGGACCCATAATTCCACATTGCTAATTTAATTTATAATACATATATATATTATATACATATTTTACTGTTTGAGTGTGTGAGGTTTTATAAAATATAGACGTGTCGTCAAAAATATCATGGCCTTATTAAAATTTATTTAGAAAATAATGCACGTTGAAACAAAGGTTCGCCATCCTTACTATAGGCTATATAATATCACGCTACGACCAATAAGAGCGGAACAGCAATGGAAAATGTTGCAAAAACGCGGAAAATTGACGCATACGAAGTTGCGCGGGTCAGCTAATATTAGTATATTCTTACTAGCTGACCCTCTCCTATTGGTCGTAGTCGTAGTGATGTTCTATAGCTTATGACATTCACAAACAACCAGTAGATCCCGAGATTACCCCTACAACGTTACAAACTCACAACAACACAAACTTTACCTCTATATAATTAACTAGCGGACGCCTCGCGGTTTCACCCACGTAGTTCCCGTTCCCGTGGGAATACAGGAATAAAAAATAGCCTATGTCACCCAGGGTTAGTGTAGCTTCACAACGATAAAGAATTTTTCAAATCCGTCCAGTAAATCTTTCCTCCTTATAATATTAGTATAGATAATATTATTATAGAAGTATAGATTAATTGACGAGTAATTAATATGTAAGTTGTCAAATTGGGTGGCTATCAGTAGGTATATAATTAACAAGATGACTATTGAATTTAACCACATATTTCCTTGGGTAACGCCCGGACTCAATCAAAGCGGAGATCTGCGGAGATGTCCGAAGTGGAGACCAGAAGAGATGTTTTTCAGCTAGGATGTACACCGAAACTTTGGAGAGATGCGTACTGGGTAGACTATAGCGGAGATGTGTGCGGGCTAGAGAGAGGTGTGTATACGTTCCCTAATTGTTTTCGATGAAATGAATATCTTTATTTTCTTTAATGCAAAATAAGGTTATTAATTAAATGCCAGGGACAACAGTAGGCGTTTCGAACCGACATAATCGAACTAATAAATTACCAAACTAATGAGAATTCACAGTAGAGTTTTTCACAACAGAATTTTCGCACAAACGTTACATCGCACCAATAAATCATCGGTGGAATAAAACATCGCACAATCTGTGTTATCGACACACCGTGTTCGATATAATAAAAATCGAATCATCAACTTTCGAAAATAAGTAGGGAGCTCGTGTGTACCGCTCACTGATGGACGCCGCACACATCTCGTGTCGCCGTCGTCAACTTGCGAGGCTCACATTTCCGCCTTGTACCCCAGCCTAGCTCAATCTCAGCGAGGAACGGCTCACATCTCCGCATCCATCGCACCATACAAATAAGATACATCTCCGCTCAGTGGTACTTAAGCTGAGTGGAGACGAGATCTGTGAATAACGTTAACGTAGACAGATTGCACTAAACTGTGCGTTCACATCCAACGCTCACCGCAAGCAGTTTCGCTATAGTCAGCGCACATGTTCAGCTTAGCCGGCACACATCACCGCTACAGTCTAGCCAGTAGGTACGCATCTCCACACAGTTTCGGTGGATGCAGCCTAGCTGAAAAACATCTCTTCTCGTCTCCGCTTTGGACATCTCAACACATCTCCGCTTTGGTGGAATCCGGCCCTAATGCAGAGGGGCTCTAGACAAGTTCCTTTATCTAATACCTAACGAAAATTAAATTCATATTTGTATTTGGATTGTTTTTTATGAATTTGACATTAAGTTGAAAGATGTCTTCATCGCCCCCGAAAACCCTTGCATACCAAATTTCAAGATAATTTTATATGCAAATTTTATATATTTATATATATATATATCTATACATATTGCTGGTTTAAATGTAGGTATATAATAAAATAAGATAGATCTTGTCTAAACTAAACGTCCAGTTCTAGAGAGACTTTGCGATCCCCATATTAAATGTCTGTCGAAAAGTAGGTAAGTATACGTAACTGCTTACCATCACGCAGACATCATCATTGTCATTTCTCGCTAAACAAACAACTTATACGATCTACCATAGGCTTAGTGAAACTTAAGGCACAGAATACAGAGAGTACAGAGTCGCACCCACATGAACACGAAATCGGGGCACACCATCCAAAGTGCACCGAAGTGGTCTTCGATTCATATTCGCGAACGATGTCTAGCTGTTTATGGGTCGCCCGAGTGAAGTAAGTATGAACTTTATGAAGGTTATCTTCTGTACTGTATCTTCTGTACTGTCGGTATTTCGTGATTAGGAAAGGGCTGCTTGAATACATTTCAAAGCTCAGCTAACTAAGCTAAACAATGACTAAATGCGCTTTTCATGTAAATCGCACTTCGTCATTGTTCAGCCAAGGTAATTAGAACCCGAGATCTGAATTACATCCTAGCTACGGACAATGTCGATAATGACCCGCATGGTAATTATGCCTAATTATTGTGTTCAATTAGTTCACAAAACTCACCACAAACCTTCAATATTAATAAACTGATCAGAAACGAAATCATATTTACTAATCAAACTTTCTATTTTACATTAAACTCTTTATTTACAAAATAAAATCTATGTGGATTAGTAAAATGACGTTTGGAAATCATCAAGAAGGTAGGTACCTACTCAAAAAAGAAAAAGGTAATATAGAAATAGAAAATATAATAATAATAATAATAAGTATTTATAGCCCTTACAAATAGGTACAAGTTATAAATAAGAAAATTAACATTCTATAACTAAATTAGGTAATACAATTTTAATATAAATAAAAAAATAAATGGGCAATTTCGAATACTTGTGGGTACCTAACTTTGAGTTGTAGCCTTTTAGGTACCAGTGGCGGGGAATCCTTAGAACACAACACATTCTTTTCGACTTCCTTTCGAATTCTAGAATTCTAGTTATCTACTTAACATGCGTACGAAGAACCGTGTCCACCTATTATCGGGTTCTTAGGATTTTTTTAACCCTTCGCCACTGGTACTCAAAAGTATTCCTGTTGCCACTATTCACGTTTACCTAAGTTACAGCGACAACATCATAAAAGCTAACGGTGCGTCTTAAATCTGAGTAGCATGAGTATTCGTCTATAAGGGCACTTTCCAAGTTTTTTTTCTAGTATGTTAGCAGGTACTTATAGGCTATATACATCAATATGATTCGTGTCACTGATGTGCAAGCGTTGTGGCGTCCTTGTTACCAGTACTGGGTGTCCCGATTTGCACAAAAGCTCTAGTTGGCCAGGCTTTTGTTCGCGTTCGCTCCATGAGCCCTAGACACGACGCCGCACTGTTGCCCCCGCTGAACGTTCGTGTGCTCGGTGTTGATAGAGAATGTATTGATATTACCTGACGACAAACCTATAGTCAATTAATAATAATAATAATAATATCTTGGGGCAACTCACACAACGGGGCAAATCCCAAACTAAGCAGAGCTTGTACTATGGAAACCAGACAACTGATAAACATACTTATATACTTCTAAATACACACACATATATATATATATATATATATATCAGTGGCGGAGAAACACGGCCTTAGAACACCATTACTTTCGGTTTCCCTTTGAATACTACTTACATAATCTTTAAGGTACAAAGAACTATGTCCAGGTAGACATACTTTTGTATTGGGTAACCTTAGATAAAATTTAAGCCTTCGTCTCTGATACATATTATAGATAAATAACACCACCACATAATAAACCATCGTGCTCATCACACAAAGTTTTATCCTGGGTGAGGATCGAACCCACGTCCACCAGCTTAGCCAGGCCAGTCTAATAATTATTGTTCTTTATATATTCTATCAATATTATAAGCTCTTAAATGTTGTGAGGGTGAAACCAAATTACATTTATTTACACATATTTTTTTTAAAAGTCTAGGTTGTGTATATCGCAGTAGCGTACAAGCCCTGTATCGCTAAGGGGCTCTACAATGCACGGCCCCAGACTCGGAACACAAAGTGGTGTCCGGTGCAGGAATCTTACCTACGACATTTTGCGCAGCAATCATACTTCCACCGCGCCACCGAGGCAATCAAATTAAATAAATTTTATTTAATAACTTTATTTTTAACTTTTATTTTATCTTCACCATATTGGGTCGGTGAAAAAGTTATGTCGGATTTTATATTAGCTGTGCCCGGCACTTCGTCCGCGTGAGGCTGCACTGCTGCCCGCTCACTATAAACGTTTAGATTTAAAAAGTTGCAGTAAATTCTCTTTGATTGTACTGTTTGTATCTGGTTGGTATTTGATACCATTAAATTATACATTTGAAAAATAAATAAATAAAAATGTTTTCCGCCATTTTTATTGTTTTTCTATCCGCCAAAATGAGTGAATCGAACTAAGAAATTCGTTACATTTTGAAGAACCAAAAAATGAAAATTCAACACAAGCCGCGAAAAAAATTGTGTGGTTTATGGACCATATGCAGTCTCAGTAAATGTGTTCAAATCTGGCGAATGCGTCGCGAACGAATATGCGTCGGAAAGCGTGCCGCCCGCGCGCCGCGTTACCACTGTTACTTTTTGTGTACTTCCTGTATGCGAGAGGCTTCCTAGCACAAAATTCGTTTAAGCGTTTTCAGTCTGGGAATTTTGATGTCAAAGATGAAGCTCGTTCTGATCGACATATTACAGATAAAATCGATGCCATTTTAGAATTAACTTGCTTCATGGTGATTCTGTGTGTATGGTGGTATTGGAGTTTTGTGGTATTGGATGGGCATCTTCTCTTTTACCGCTGGGCAAAACCATTCAAGCAAGAAATAACGAAAAACCGGGCAAGAGCATGTCGGACGGTGTAGGCTTCCTCAGCCGCTACTACAAGTAAATTCACTACGTACGAAAAATACAATTTGAAAAAAAAAACACTAGCAGAAGAGCGTAAGTTCATCGCACTTTTCTTGAGAAAAATATCAATTTTTCGGCAATAATTCGAAGACGGTATATCATGAAAATAATTTTAGTGGCAAGTATTTATAAATTACTAGCTGTGCCCGCGACTTCGTTCGCGTGGTAGTTGGGTTTATATTAAGGTAGTTTATGTTACAATTTAACTTCTATGTAAAACATACTGGAAACATGCTCCACAATGCTCTGTGGCATCTATGGATATTAGGGCCTAGCTTTAATCAGGGCCCGACCTATGGCAGGGCAGGCCAAGCAAATGCCTAGTGCAGCTTATTTTAAAGGGCGATTTGCCAAACTTCTTGGCAGTATATGATTAGGTATAAATGAGACAAAAGATGTAGTATAGTCTGGTTATAATTATCCAAAGGTGCATCTTATATACTAACGACTTCGTGTTGATAACAGATAGTAGAAACATTTAATAGATACTGAACGTGCGATAAGGAACATAAGATTGTGATGTAGATTGTAGATACAGCACAAAGATATTGTACTGTAACAGTACACCCCCCTTTAAAAAAATTTATGGTAATAGTGTTTACAATATAAATTTGACCTAGACCTTACTAGTTATTTGCTGATGTATATAAATAATAATGCTATTGTACGCGGTGGAATTTGATGACGCCTGTTGTGGTGTGATTTGCTGACGTCTGTAATTTTGACTTAGCTGTTGCACGAGTGTTTATTATTTTTTTCCGTTAAACTCTTCATTCTTCTGTCCAGTGTTTTCATTATGCCGTAAATTAGGATCACGCCGATTGTTAAAATAATCTGTCCCATTGCAACATTTCTTGTCCACCGTAAGTCCTCCTGGATCAGGTTACGGAGTTGGTCCGCTTCGTTTTGATTGAGGCAATTGTCCGTATTGTATGTTATCTGGTCCTTAGAACTTTGATTTCCCATTTTAGATGTCTTGTTGTTACGAGTAGTTGTGAATTAATGGTATATGTTAAGATCTATGTTAATATATATACGAATAGCTTGCTTATATCAGCGATTTTTTATAGACGTACTACTGGCTTTACTTTACGTCCCGATCGTGTAGTGTACGTGTGTGAATGCCTGTCGCAATCCTTTGAATCTGGCACGTAGTTTGATTCGTCCTTGATCATGAAAGCTGGTTTCAATCTATCAATTGATATCACTGTCTCTTTATCCCTAATTCTAATGCAAAATGTTTTATCTGTTTTACTAATTACTGGGTAGGGTCCTTCATACGGCGGTGTCAGGGCTTTCTTAATTCTATCACACCGAACAAATACGTGTGAGCATTCTTTGAGTTCGGGATGCACAAATATAGCTTGATTGTGTTTTTTTCTTTTCGGAATTGATGTCATTTGTGTGATGTCCTTTTGAATTTGTTTTACAAACTCTTCGTACGTTGATAACTGTGCTGCTGATGACTCAAAAAATCCTCCAGGGAGTCGTATTGGCGTTCCATATGTCATCTCTGCTGAACTATAACCTGTGTCTTCTCGCAAGCTACTCCGCAACCCGAGTAAAACTGTTGGAATTTCTTTTAACCAATTTTCGTTGGATTCTCTTGTCATTAACGCCGCCTTTAAAGTTCTATGAAATCTCTCTATCATTCCATTGGATTGTGGATGATAAGGTGTTGTCCTAATTTTATGTATTCCCAAAAATTGTGAGAGTGACTCAAATATTCTTGATTCAAACTGTCGGCCTTGATCCGTAGTAATGCGCAATGGACATCCAAAACGAGTAATCCATCCTTCGAAAAGTGTCTTGGCTACTGTTTCTGCAGTTATATCTTCTACCGGAAATATTTCGGGCCATGACGTACAACGATCTATGATTGTGATTAAATATCTCTTCCCTTGTGAAATCGGAAGTGGTCCGACGATGTCAATATGTAAATGTTCAAAAGGTTGCGCTGTCATAAATGTACCAGGAGGTGATATCGTATGTCGTTGTATTTTTGATTTTTGGCAGGCTATACATGATCTACACCAATTATTGATATCTTTGTTCATATACGGCCATAAATACCTTTGGGTTATCATTTTTCTCGTAGTTCTTTTTCCTGGATGGCTCATACCATGAATGGTATCGAAAATTTGTTTGCGAAAATGCTTTGGTAAGTAGGGGCGGCTTTTTCCAGTAGATGTGTCGCAGGTGATGTTTATTGTGGAACCCGGAAGCGTAATGTTTTTGAATTTTAATCTTTTATTGTCATGTAATTTACTTAGTTCATTATCTGTTGATTGACATTTTTCCAATTCAGCGTAATCGATAGGTGATGGCACGTATATTTCCTCTATTCGAGATAAGGCATCGGCGGTAATATTGTCACGTCCGCTTATGTGTTGAATGTTGGTACTGTATTGTGAAATGAAATCTAACTGCCGGACCCGTCGCGGTGTATCGTTTGATGATGGTTTTTGGGAGAATGCGTATGTCAAAGGTCGGTGATCCGTAAATATTGTAAATTCTCTTCCCTCGATTAATCTGTGAAAATGTTTGACGGCCATGTATATTCCTAACAACTCTCTGTCAAACGTAGAATATTTTTGTTGAGTTTCGCTCAATTTTTGTGAAAAAAATCCTAATGGTTCCCAATTGCGTCCGGATTTTTGTTGTAAAACTCCACCAACGCAAGTAGCACTAGCGTCGGTCATGAGCGCTAGTGATGCGTTGCGGGAAGGATGCGCTGTTAACACTGCGTTTTTCATGCTTTCCTTGCATTTTTCGTAAGCTTTGTCTGCTTCCGTTGTCCAAGGAACAGGTGAATTATCGTTCTTTTTTGAACCATGTAGATATTCGTTTAAAATTCTTTGATTTTCCGCTGCGCGTGGAATATTACTTCTGTAGAAATTGATCATGCCCAAAAATCTTCTTAATTCTTGAATTGTTTTCGGTTTGGGAAATTCCATGATTGCTTTGTAATTTTCTTCGGTAGGGTGTATTCCTTGGCTCGTTATATGATAACCTAAGAAATCTATTTCCCTTCTGAGAAATTCGCATTTTTCGAGATTAATGGTTATTCCATTCTCGTGTAAACGTTTGAAAACCGTTTCTAAATGCTGATAATGCAAATCTTCGTTGTCCGATGCGATGAGACAGTCGTCTACAAATATAAATACGAAGTTTAAATCTCTAAATAAGGAATCCATGAATCGTTGAAATGTTTGTGCCGCATTGCGTAATCCGAAAGGCATTCTTAAGTACTCAAAAAGTCCAAAAGGTGTGATGATGGCTGTTTTTTCTATATCTTTAACAGGAATACAATGGTATGCTTTACGTATATCTATCTTGCTTAGTATCTTCTTATTTTCTAATATGTATGTAAAGTCAGTTAATCTTGGTAGTGGGTATTTGTCCGGTACTGTCTTGCTATTGAGCATTCGATAGTCTCCGCACGGTCTCCATTCGCCATTTTTCTTTTTTACCATATGTAATGGGCTTGCCCATGGGCTATCTGACGGTCGGCAAATTCCGAGTTCTATCATATTTTGAAATTCCTTTTTGGCTATGTCGTATTTTTCTGGAGGTAATGGTCTTGCCCGAGCTGCGACGGGTGGTCCTGTAGTGATAATGTGATGTTCAATCTTATGTTTGGGCGCATTGCGGAGAGAGGACCCTTTCGTGATGTCTTCGTATTTGTTTAAAAGTTGCGTAATACGTGGATTCGTTCCCACTGCGATAGTACGAATTGTTTGTTGTGTCGCTTTTTCCGAAGTTACATGCGTTGTCAGCTCTGTAACTTTGTCGATAAGTTTGCGACCTGCTATGTCGACTAATAGTTTATAGTGCTCTAGAAAATCTGCTCCAATTATTGGTTGTGTAACATCGGCGATTACAAAATTCCATTTATAACATCGTTGTAGTCCTAAATTCAAGGTAAGCGTCTTCTCGCCGTAAGTCCTAATTTTAGTCCCATTTGCAGCGTATAGTGTGTATTGTTCATTTTGTAAAATTGAATGTCTCTGTTGCTTGCTAATGACTGAAATATTTGCGCCCGTGTCAATCAAAAACTTCATACCACTTTTTCGGTCGGTAATGGTGAGGCGATTGGATGGGTGGATTGCACAGAGTTTCGCCGTTGTCTGTGCTCTTATTCGTTTCCCTGGTTCCGTACGTAAGTCATTGGTTTCCAACCGCATGGTTTAATGCAGTTCTTTGCATATTTTCCGAATCTTTCGTGGTAGTAACAAAATTGATTTGCTCCTCTATAGTTTGTTCTCGGCCTCATAATCGGGAATTGTTGACGTTTCTTGAAATGATTGTGCGTGTTGGGTCGATAGCCATATTGACCTTGCTGAATTGCGTCAATATCTATCTGTAATTTTGCTAGCTGGGCTAAAATGCATGCTGTATTGTTGTCGTTTGAAGTGTCGTTGCTAACAGCTGATATTTCGGTTACTTTTGAATTCATTATTATTTTGTCTGCAATTTGGCTCAGTTTGTCAATTTCCATGTCTTCCGTAACTGCTAGAACCGTAGTAACTGATGTTGGTAAAAGCCTGAACCATAGTAGTTTAATTGTTTCGTCACTGATTTTTCCTCTCCCGAGGACTCGCATTTGACGTAATAACTGCGAAGGTTTTTGATCACCGAGTTCTGTCTCTGATATTAATTTTTGAAACTGTCGCTGTTCTGTTTCTTCGTAACAATCAATTAAACGTTCCTTGATGTTTTTGTATTTATCTGTAGTCTGTGGTGAAGTGATTAGGTCACTAACTTGTAGTATTTCTTCCTTGGATAACTTTGCTATTACTGTACAGTATTTGTATTCGTCTCCTTGCTTCTGTGGTGCTAATATGGCTTCTAGTTGCGTGAACCATAATCTTGGTTGGTCTTTCCAAAATTCCGGAATGCGGGATAAAACCGAGGTGCCAGCAGCTACTTCAAGTGTTCCTTGCTGATTTATGTTCGCCTTACACGGTGATTGTGCCATGTTTCTTGCTGCGTATTCGTTCGTCGGGGTCACCAATTTGCCAAACTTCTTGGAAGTATATGATTAGGTATAAATGAGACAAAAGATGTAGTATAGTCTGGTTATAATTATCCAAAGGTGCATCTTATATACTAACGACTTCGTGTTGATAACAGATAGTAGAAACATTTAATAGATACTGAACGTGCGATAAGGAACATAAGATTGTGATGTAGATTGTAGATACAGCACAAAGATATTGTACTGTAACAGGCGACAAAGTTTATGGCGCCAGACGGTTGATTTGCATCACATCAAATATTATTAATATTGAAAAATTACCCCCCCCCCCCTCCCCCGTCACGCGAGTACTTGGGCGGTTTCGGGTTAAAAGAAGCCCGAAACCGCTCAAATACTCGCGCGAAATTTTGTGTTATGGAGCTTCGATTCTGACTTCGAAAGGTCGAAAATTCCGATTGATTTTATACCTCCGGCTCCAACTTCGGCTCCAACACTTTTAAATCAGATATTTTAATCTGAGGTACCTAGCCGCTCCTTCAAGTTAATTTATACATAGGTAATAAAGGTATGATGGAAAAAAACTCTCACAGATTCCCTATGATCGCGGGTTCAAGTCCTGCCCGAGCGATCTTTTCCGAGTCTAAATTACACCCACTTTGTGTCCGTGTTTGTAAAGTCCCCCGCAAAATAGGGCTAGTGTGAGTTGTGTTTTTAAAAAATATCCTGTTTTTAAAACATTGCATTCCCGCGGTATTGTGGTGTGTGTTCAAAGAAACAGACAACATTCAAACGTTTCTAAAAGATATACTCAGATATCTTTTTTTGTGTTTAAATACTAAACTTACTTCAATATTTTTTTCACTTGCTTTAGAAGATTTAAATATTATTTTATAATGTCTACATTGTTAAATTAAAAAATAGGTGTGTCAACCTGTCGCAAATTCATATCCCTCTACGTAAGAATTTCAGTTTTTTTTTTAAATCATTTATCCTGATTCTTTTTAATTTGTATTTAAACGCCATCTATTTTCAAAACTGGATAAGTTTATTTCAATACTTAATGATTTTATATTAAACTAGCTGTGCCCGCGACTTCGTTCGCGTGGAAGTTGGGTTTATATTAAGGTAGTTTATTTTACAATTTAACTTCTGTGTAAAGCATATTGGAAACATGCTCCACAATGATCTGTGGCATCTATGGATATTAGGGCCTAGCTCTAATCAGGGCCCGACCTATGGCAAGGCAAGCCAAGCAAATGCCCAGTGCAGCAAAATGAAGGGCGACAAAGTTTATGGCGCTAGACGGTTAGAAGACAAATTATAATAGTATTTTACCAAAATGATTTGCATCACATCAAATATTACTATTATCGGTTTCGGGTTAAATGAAGCCCGAAACCGCCCAAGTACTCGCGCGAAATAGGGCTAGTGTGAGATAAGTTTTTAAAAAAATATCCTGGTTTTAAAACATTGCTTTCCCGCGGTACTGTGATGCGTGTTCAAACAAACAGACAACATTCAAACGTTTCTAAAAGATATAGTGAATTAGTATATCTTTTAGAAACGTTTTGTTTAAATACTAAACTACTGTTGTAGCCGAGGATAGAACAAAGTGTGCAATTAGAGAGGCCTATGTCCAGCAGTGGACTGCGATAGGCTGATGATGATGATGATGAACCTGTCGTTAATTAAGATCATCATAAATTCATATCCGTAAATAATATATATATAATACATAATCGTAAGAATTTCAGATTTATTTTTTAAATCAATTTACCTGATTGTGTTTAATTTGTATTTAAACGCCATCTATTTTCAAAACTGGATAAGTTTATTTTAATACTTGATGACTTTAAATTAAATTATACTTAAACTATCATGCATATTAAACGTAGGTAAGCAAGGTATTTAACCTAAACGCGATTAAGACCCGTAATATACATATATTCATAATAGTTGTGCCCGCGACTTCGTTCGCGTGAAAGTCGGGTTTAAATTAAGGTAGTTTAGGCAACGAAATAACTTCTGTGTAAATATGTTGGAAACAGTCCTGTTGACTAAATACTTACTAAATAAAAATTGATCTGTTCTATTCTTTTAGATAGTTAGTTTGGTGTGCGGCTTAAGAAGTGGGTTTTCTGTTGTTTTTGTTTCATTCTTTCAACGTTATACCTACTTATTACCTAATAATTTTTAATAGAATTTGTACGATAATGTTGTTACTTCTCATGTGATCGTAAACTTGTAAAGCCTAAGTACTTAACTGTGATAGTTTTCCTTATAATTTTAGTATTTATACTACTACCCTGAATTTTTTCACATACCCAACATCAACCATTTAGCTGGCAGGGGGACACTTGACTCTAACAAAAATGTTCACTATAAAGCCTAATATTATACACAAAGGAATCCTTAAATCTAAAAATAGTCTTCACAAACCCTAAACGCTTTTTAAAAGACCTATCTAATGATACCACACACGATGGGTTAGGTAGGTGAGAAAAAAATCACATCCCCACTTTACATATAAGAGAGGTACCCTTAAAAAAATAATGATTTTCAAGATTTTGTTCTTTCACTTTATCGGCGTTAGTAATTTATTCATGCAAAAGTTGCAACCTTAGCACTAACAGTCTCTGAGCTAAGCTGCGGACGGACGGCCATAAGGGAACTATAAGGGTTCTGTTTTGTCATTTTGACTAAAAATGGGGTGTATTTCATATAGTGTTACAACGCAATACTAATAATAAAACTGCTGTAACACTTTAGTAAGCAAACACAGAGCGTGTCATGTGTGTCATGCCCGCGAAAATGTCAGATATCCCTAAAGGTACGGTTGACAAACAACGACCCCCCTCCTCCCGTCACCCGAACTACTCACACTTGAACGATGTTAAGCCATTCATTATCGTTGAATTGATGAACACGTAATCTCCAACCATAACCCCAAAACATGATCCTCGATGCACCTGTGTGATGCGTGGTCAAACAAACGGACAGACAGACAAACATTTCTAAAAATCATAGCAATGTGTTTCTTTTTAAAACTTCTTTTACTAAGTATAGAACATTATTGAATACAACGCCATCTACTTTCAAGAATGTTGCCGTTGTTTTGTTGTTCACAATTTGATTTCATAGATGGCGCTACATGTACTTTTTTTACGTGTGTAATGTCTTTTTTTTTAAACGAACACATCATTTCTGGAAAATGTCGAATACTTTTTAACTATAATGTAATATTGTTTTTCATTTCTACTACGATTAATTCATTACTCTCAGCAGTGCATGCAATACCTATAATTAATTGCATAATTTACTTGATTTTTAATATAAAAAGTAATAACCAAAGTAAATAAGTTACCTACGGTCGAAAAAATAACTAAAACATTCAGAAAAATATTAAAAAAGGATAAAGACAATTTAAATAAATACAAAAAGAACATATTCAGACATCAGATTCGAGCCTGGGACTTCGTCGTTAAAGTCCGCTAGCATAGCTTCGAGGCTATACTATTAGCTACATAACACGTCAAAATAACTGTTCTTATGAAACTTAAAAATGTTGTGTTTAGCTCCTTTTAGTTTTAGCGTGAAGTTATGCATTCCACGGGTTACAATTATAGATAATGTCTAATTGTGGAAATTTTTGTGATAAACCATTATGGTGCGACAAAAAATACATTGCTACTCGTTCCCCATAGACGTTAGCGTAATGATTCATAGTGTAAATAATGTCCTATAGTATTTACTATAAAACTGCAAATTTTCATAAAGATCCGTCAAGTAGTTACTGTTTTATAACGAAAAATAGCTACAGACATTATCCCTTACTGCTTAGCTCCTATGGTAAAAAGCGTGATAATTTATAGCCTAAATGTTAATCTGCATCTATTAGATTGCACGTGCAAAATTTCAACCGAATCTGTACGGTAGTTTTTGCGTGATGCGTGTTCAAACAAACAGACAGACAGACAGACAGACAGACAGACAGACAGACAGACATTTCTAAAAATGCAGCAAAGTGTTTAAATACTCTTTTCGAACATTTCCTAATATTTTTTTTCACTAAGTTCGGCCATGTACAGACACGTGAAATTTACAGTTTTATTATATGTATGTATAGATGTATAGATTAAGCGTTGCCTTTGTGACTTTTTACCACACGATTTAAAGACACAATTTATGCAACTATCGGAGCGAATGTTTAAAAAAATATTCACTCAAAAAGCTTATTTAACACATTAGAATGTTTTAAAAAGACCTATGTTGGACCGACGTTGAGGCTTACGTGTGAAGTGCTTACATGTATGGAGCGCCCCTTGATAATATGTATTTTTATGATTAAATATCAAATTGTGGTCCTCACAATACAATCCAAGTATACACCTTTGACAACTTCATTGACTAAGAGGGCTAGAAGGCCCTCCACTCCACCACTAAGACCCACTACAACGTTGTTATGGCGGACTTCAACGCTAAAGTGGGAGTACAAAATTGCAGCGAATTGGTAGTAGGATCCCATGGATTTGGAAGCAGAAATCATAGGGGGCAAATGCTAGTCAACATCCTCGAACGGGAGGGGCTCTTCTTGATGAACTCACTTTTTTCAAGAAACAGCCCCAAAGGAAGTGGACGTGGCAAAGCCCCGACACTATGACAAAAAATGAAATCGACTTCATCATGACGGACAAAAAGCACATATTCAGAGACGTCACCGTGATCAACAGGTTTAATACCGGTAGAGATCACCGACTTGTCCGAGGCTCTCTGAATATCGACTTCAAGGCGGAACGTGCCTGTCTGATGAGGTCCAGGCTCCGACCTACTTTGCTCCAAACCATGATAGGATCCGAAGCGTTCCAGTCAAACCTGGATAACCGATTTGCTGCCATGGAAACCACAACAGACGTAAACCAGAAGCTCGTAAATGTGGTTCGGATACTCAGGGAAGAAGGTACGAGATTTTGTGAAATGCAGCGTAAGGGCAAGAAGTCAAAGCTTTCGGAAAAGTCTTTATGGCTAATGAAAAAACGACGTGAAAACCCACCCGTCACTTCGTCGGAAAAGCGCGCTCTAAACCAAGAGATCAACAAGCTTTTACGACACGACCTTCTGCGCTCTAACACTCTTTCGATTAAAAGAGCGATCGAGCAGAACCGGGGGTCAAAAGTGTTCGTACAATCTCTTGGAAGAAGCCACCTGACGAAGTTGACCACAACAAGTGGAGAAGTCGTTTCTTCGAAGCCGGCAGTCCTCTCCGAAGTGGAAAGCTTCTATGGCCGGTTATACGCTTCGCATGCATCTCGACCTGATCCTGAAAATGTGGGTCCTAGAGCCACTCTAACACGCCACTACACCGAAGACCTGCCAGAAGTCAATATTGACAAAATCGTGCTGGCTCTTAAACAGCTGAAAAACAGAAAAGCCCCTGGAGAGGATGCCGTTACAACAGAGCTGCTAAAGGCTGGAGGTAAATCCGTACTGAGGGAGCACCAAAAGCTCTTTAATGCTGTCCTGTTCGAAGGGAGAACTCCAGAGGCGTGGAGTAGAAGTGTAGTCGTCTTGTTCTTCAAAAAGGGAGATAAGACCCGGCTGAAGAACTACCGACCTATTTCTCTTCTAAGCCACGTCTATAAGCTGTTTTCAAGAGTCATCACGAACCGCCTTGCGCGAAGACTTGACGAATTCCAACCACCGGAACAGGCCGGATTTCGGAGCGGATATGGCACCATAGACCACATCCACACACCACACAGTGCGGCAGATTATACAAAAGACCCAAGAGTATAATCAGCCTCTGTGTCTAGCATTCGTGGACTATGAGAAGGCCTTTGACTCGATTGAAATCTGGTCCGTTTTGGAGTCCCTGCAGCGATGCCAAGTAGATTGGCGATATATCCAAGTGATGAGATGTCTCTACGAAGCCGCCACCATGTCCGTCCAAGTACAGAATCAGCCAACAAAATCTATACCATTGCATCGAGGAGTGAGGCAAGGGGACGTTATTTCCCCGAAACTGTTCACAAATGCAATGGAGGATATGTTCAAGACGCTGCACTGGAAAGGGCGGGGCATCAACATCAATGGCGAATACATCTCTCACCTGCGATTTGCAGATGACATCGTCATCATGGCAGAAACGCTGCAGAACCTACAACAGATGCTGAATGACCTGGCTAACTCCTCTGTACGCATCGGCCTACGAATGAACTTGGATAAAACCAAGGTCATGGTCAATGAACATGTACTACCGGAACCGATAGCGGTGCACGGCGCCGTTCTCGAAGTTGTACAAAAATATGTGTACCTCGGGCAGTCATTGCAGTTAGGTAGAAACAACTTCGAGGACGAGGTGAACAGGAGAATTCGGTTGGGTTGGGCAGCGTTTGGGAAGTTACGTCAAGTTTTCTCATCGTCGATCCCACAATGCCTTAAGACTAAAGTCTTTAATCAGTGCGTCCTACCAGTCATGACATACGGAGACGAAACGTGGACACTGACGGTACGGCTGGTCCATAAGTTTAAAGTCGCTCAGCGGGCTATGGAAAGGGCTATGCTCGGAGTTTCTCTTAGGGACAAAATCAGAAATGAGGTGATTCGGCAGAGAACCAAAGTTATAGACATAGCCTACAGGATTAGCAAGCTTTAGTGGCAGTGGGCTGGCCATATTAGCCGAAGAACCGATAACCGTTGGGGTAAACGAGTTCTTGAGTGGAGACCGCGTCTCGGCAAACGTAGTGTAGGATGCCCTCAGGCCAGGTGGAGTGATGATCTACGCAAAACGGCTGGCAGGAGCTGGATGCGAGAAGCCGAGGATAGGACAAAGTGGAGTGCAATTGGAGAGGCCTATGTCCAGCAGTAGACTGCGATAGGCTGATGATGATGATGAACTTCATTGACAGTGTATAAACAAGCCATCGGAAACTCGAGTTTTTTTTTATGAATTATAGCAAAAGAATTATTGTGGAACAATTTCGAAATCCCGAGCAATTAATGGAATTTGAACAACTTAATTTAAATCTTTCCAATTACAAGTACAGCGTTACTATGACAACTAGCGAAAGTGACGGCGCAAATTAAAATCGTTAGAATGTTGAACCAAAGAAATCGATAACGCTAATTAATCGATAATAATTTCAAATACACCTACTCGTAAAAGCATACATGGTTTTGTAAAAATCGCACACCCAGATCAACAAAGACTTAAAGTACAAATACGTCATGTTTTTATTGCAGCTTTGAATAGAACTAGTAAAGATACATACGGTCAATGTTTTCCGTAAAATTTTGAAGTTAAATTAAGGTTTATTAATAAAAAAATAGTTCGTCACGTCACATAAACTTAATAATTTTCCAAATACAGAAGTCGATAAACCAACATAGTCATGTAAAATTGTATAAAAATATACCTAACTGTGCTTAAGGTTTTGTTTCATTTAGTAAAGTAACCATCTATAAATGTATTTCCTAGTATGCTTTTTAATGCAAAATAATAATAAGTTTCCTTAAAATAATACTGATTACATCTCATCACACAAAAATAATCAAAGAAAAAAGCCGTATTCCTTGTTTACATGTACACCTAACACATGTAACAAAGTTTATAAATAATCATGCTTACGCATTTTTTAGGCCTCTAATTGATTGTATTTTCGCATTAGAAATAAGTGTTTACAAATAAGAAGCTCTTATTACATAATATTATGTATAATTAGTGTAATATAGAAAGTGTTATAAATAGTGTTTCGGCGATGTATAAACGACTAAAAATAGTCGAGCGAGAAAGATGCTGGATTTTTCATGTAAGTATACATACCTGTAAGTTTGTTAATTGCAATGTATCCTAGTAGTGCCTAGTAGACTTTTGAATGTAAGTACCTACCTATAGTTTATTTATTACAGTTTGTCTGTTAGGTATTCGATGCTATAATTACTTATTTATGTGCCAATTAATCAAAATCTAATATCTATACCTAGTGGCGGGTAAACGAATGTCTAATACTGAATGAACTGGTAACAAGCTACTGTGGTCAGAGTTTTCCTAGACATACTTATGGGTAGTATAGATTACTCTATCAACACTCGTCGGACCAAACGGTTGGGTATTTTAATATTCTTAGACTACGTAAGAATATTAATAGGTATACCTTCCGTCTATATAGCTTGCGACAGTCCATTCGTCTGTCGCGTCTGAAATAAATATATAGTGCCAATCAAGTACCGTCATTACATCATAATGCATACATAATTAAGTATACTTTTTTCAGGTGGGGAAACTGAATCTCTTAACATATTGGACGAAAGTGAGCCAGATCTCAGTGCATCATCGAACGAAAATGAAGAACCTTTCTCTCCAGCAGTATCCGAGTATGCACCTAGTCAAAATCCAATTCAAAGTTTTAATATGACAATATCGTCTTCATTGGTGCTAGATAAAACGTTAGCGCTGACGAATGATTATACTACGCCCCCAACGAGGTAAGATATTTTTTAAATTTAGCACATCGTCTAAACGTTACCGTATTATTGATTTTATTGGTAATTTTCAAAACTAATAATGACGTTCCCTACCAACATTAATATATCCGAACAGTGCGGATACGGTGACGGTGTTCACCCAATATTAACGGGAGACAACTGTACTGCCTCAGATCTCTATTCGGATAACTTCAATCTTTATAAATACCATCAAATAATAGTTTGCCATCAAACTTATTTGTATACGCGATAAAACCATTTCTATGTCACATCAAACTGAGACTTATTATATTAACAACTAGCTGTCCCGCGCAACTTCGTATGCATACATTTTCCCCGTTTTTGCAACATTTCTCGTCGCTACTCCGCTCCTATTAGTCGTAGCGTGATGTTATATAGCCTATAGCCTTCCTCAATAAATGGGCTATCCAACAACGAAATAATTTTTCAAATCCGACCAGTAGTTCCTGAGATTAGCGCGTTTAAACAAACAAACAAACAAACTCTTCCGCTTTATAATATTAGTATAGATATAACCAGTTGCAATTAACAATTACCTAGAAGAGATTAACAATATTTGTCATAATGATAAAAATAGAGCTTATTTAGATCTAAGTGTAGTAAATCGAATTGATAACGTAGAATATTATATTAACTCGCAAAATATGTTACTACCTTGTACTAGTTATGTTTCCGAAAATTAATATTCATAAATTAATAATGCTGAAACTAATATAGTAATATCGGACTACCGTACAAAGAATATCAAAGAGAAGTAACAAATATTGCTGGTTCTTCTCGTGCTTTGTTAACTTCGGAAAGTAATATTAAATCTAGAAAGAGGACAAGAAACACAGATAAATAGGGTAAATATAAAAAAGAAAAAAATAATAATAATAATTTCATAGTACCTATTAATTAAAAAAAAAATACGACAATGTAATAGGCGGCCCTTGCGAATGCAAGACGAAATGCTTTGCATAATTTACTCAAGCAGTTCGTTGAGCTGAGCTATTTTGATACTATTGGAATGAAACACAAATTATTGGAATGAAATCCTGAATAATATAAAAGTTGAAGAGCCTAAAGTTATAAAAGTTGAAAGAAAGCGGGATAGGTCTCGTGCACTAATTTATTTTCTACCATTAAAGGAAGATGATAAACTTATAAAAGTTAGAGTATGCAAAGTAATGTTTTTAAATAATATCTTGGGACAACTCACACAATGCTATCTGATCCCAAACTAAGCAGAGCTTGTACTATGGAAACCAGACAACTGATAAACATACTTAAATATTTCTAAATACGTACATATTATAGATAAATAACACCCATACACAATAAAACATCGTGCTCATCACACAAAGTTTTATCCTGGGTGGGGATCGAACCCACGACCTCTTGCGCAGCAGTCGGATACACTCCCACCGCGCCACAGAGGCAGTCAATACAATAAAAAACTGTTCCAACCAATTAAAATTTTAACAATTTTTACGATTAAAAAGAGTGGCCTGAGTTTCTCGTCAGCTCATCTCAAGATTCATCCTTGTCAGCGAACTGGCCTCAAGAAAATTTGATGACACTTTTTTGACTTTGTATGACTTTTTTGCTAAGTATAAAAGATTTTTTTATTTGAATTTGAAATTCATTTTATAGGAATAGTCATTTTTATAACTTTAGGTCCTATAATAAGTAGATACATACGTATAATTATGGTTAACTAGCTGTGCCCCGCGGTGTTACCCGTTACTCGCGGCTAGTTAGCCTATGTAAATCCAGGGTGTCAGCTAACTCCGTACCAAATTTTATTAAAATCGCTCTAGCCGTTTAAACGAGAAGAAGTAACAAACATACACACTCACAAACTTTCGCCTTTATAATAAGTGTGATATAAATGAAAATTCATGTTTTTGTTTCAACATAATTATTAAATTACTCTTTTGTTTGTTTCCTAATTGAGATAGTCAATAATTTTTAAGAAGTTATCATTTTAAGTTACTCACTGTTATCAGTTTTATATTATAACAGGATCTGTCATTAATAATTAATATAATAAAGTGCAATTTTCTGAAAACCAGTTTTATTACACCACTGAAATGTATATTTCACTAGCTGACCCACGCAACTTCGTCTGCGTAAATTTTCCTTTTTTTTTACAACATTTTTCATTGCTGCTCCGCTCCTATTGGTCGTAGCGTGATGTTATAACCTATAGCCTTCCTCGATAAATGGGCTATCCAACAATAAAATATTTTTTCAGTGCAGCCCAGTAGTTCCTGAGATTATCGCATTCAAATAAACAAACAAACTCTTAGGGGTATGAAAAATAGATGTTGGCCGATTCTCATAGATACCGGATAAGCACAAAAAATTTCATCAAAATCGGTCAAGCCGTTTCGGAGGAGTATGGCAACGAAAACTGTGACACGAGAATTTTATATATTAGATAGAGGCTTAACATTACAGTTACGGACTAACTGAAAATACTATTAAAACAAGTGTGCACTGAGACTTAACATTACATTTTATTTTTATTTTTTAACAAACAAAGCTATAAACACGTCGTACACTTTGATACGTAAAACATAATTAAGTGAAAAAGGCCGTAAGCAGTACTTAGCCCTTGTATTTTATCATATTAAAGAACTTCATAAAAGACTTATTCAAGAGTAGTTACACTATAATAATTATTTAGAAAACGATGATTAGAGTAAAAATCTTTATAATTGAGGAGTCATAAACAAATAAGGAAAACGTCTGTAAAGCTTTAAACATTAATTATTAATGAAAAAAAATGCTTGATTTTTTTTAACTTTTTTTGGTATTTATCAAAAGACCATAGGATCAAAAACATAATAGATATACTGATATTGTGTTTTTTTTATTATATTGACAAATCGCAAATAATTAGGGCGTTTTCATAATATATATGTTGCACTAGGACAGGCCTTAATTAATTTAATTTTTCATAAATGGATTGATTTGAAACTAAGACAGTTTTGTAAAATTTGAGCGCGTCGTACGCCTAGCAAACCGCAATGGAAACAGTGGCACAAACAAGCAATCCCACTATTTCCATCAATGAAATATAAAACGAAAATAGTAGGATACACCCCCAGCAACAAATCTAAAAAAGTTTCAATAAAATAAACTCAGTATGTATTCATATAATTTATATTCTCATTTTATGAATACACTTGTAGTGAAATGAAAGAGATAGATTTACTGGAAAAAAGTCAAACTAGCTGTCGCCCGCGTTTTCACACTTTACCCCGTTAAGGGTTGATTTTCGCTTTCGATCGAAACGCTAAAATACGGGTTTCTTTATTTACTCCCAAAAACAAATTTTCAATACAGCCAAAC
The DNA here is from genome assembly GCA_945859575.2 of Herminia tarsipennalis. Classification (NCBI taxonomy): domain Eukaryota; kingdom Metazoa; phylum Arthropoda; class Insecta; order Lepidoptera; family Erebidae; genus Herminia; species Herminia tarsipennalis. The sequence goes on along the minus strand of OX243831.2, from coordinate 24,830,375 downwards.
ACCAATTTTCACAGATCTTACTTCAAACTGCCGGAGTTTCATACAAACTTGCAATCCCTATTTGACCCCTTAGGGAACGATTTTTACGTTTGTAACCCTAGCGGTTTAGGCTCTGCGTTGATGAATCAGTCAGTCTGTCAGGACAAGTGATTATATAGGTATATGTATAGATGATGACCACTAGTACAAACATATAGGCGTAACGTTTATGAAGGCGTATGAAGGGTAGGCATTAGATATCATATCAGAAATTCAAGGGAATCTTTTATATGTGACTAGGTGTCCCGCGCAATTTCGTTTGCATAAATTTTCCCCGTTTTTGTAACTTTTCTCATTGCTGCTCCTATTGGTTGTAGCGTGATGTTATATAGCCTATGGCCTTCCTCGATAAATAGGCTATCCAACATTGAAAGAATTTTTCAATTCAGACCAGTCGTTCCTGAGATTACTGCTTTCAAACAAACAAACAAACAAACTCTTCAGCTTTATAATATTAGTATAGACAGGTCCAGAAGGCACACAAACTGCGATTCGGCTGTCCAATTCTAACCACAATAAATAACTGCTGTTAAAAAATAAATATAGTTTGACTCACTTTAGACCGACGATGCAACAAGGGCCGGCTCTCTGATGAGGAGCCATCTGTATCGATGTTCCTGGAGCGAAAGTCTTGAGCCATGCGGAGGAATAACAACATAGCTATCGCAAGCATGGCAGCATACACAAAAAACTCATTTGCCTGTAAATGATAAGAAAGTTCAAATTAATAAAATCAATCGGAGTTTCCGACCGATTTCCTCCGATTTTCGGAGTCAAAGCCAAAGCTCCGTAACATCCCCGTTATAGCTATTTTTTTTTTACTGTTAAAGTAGGTAGATAGGTGCTTTGTTACATAACGTACGTTACTTAAATTACTATCTAGCCTAGTCAGTTTTTCACAATATATATGTTGCAAAGGTAGGACAGGCCTTAATTAATTTAATTTTTCATAAATGGATTGATTTGAAACTAAGACAGTTTTGTAAAATTTGAGCGCGTCGTACGCCTATCAAAACCGCAATGGAAACAGTGGCACAAACAAACAATCCCACTATTTCCATCAATGAAATATAAAACGTAAATAGTAGGATACACCCGCAGCAACAAATTTAAAAAAGTTCTAATAAAATTATCTCAGTATGTATTCATATAAGTAATTTAAATTCTCATTTTATGAATTCATTTGTAGTGAAATGAAAGGGATAGATTTACTGGTATAAAGTCAAACTAGCTGTCGCCCACGTTTTCACATTTTACCTCTACCTCTATAAATGATAAGAAAGATCAAATTAATAAAATCAATCGGAGGTTCCGACCGATTTCCTCCAATTTTCGGAGTCGGAGCTAAAGCTCCGTAACATGCCCGCTATATCTTTTATTTTATTTTACTGTTGAAGTAGGTAGGTAAGTGCTTTGTTACAGAACGTACGTTATTTATATTACAATCTAGCCTAGGCAGTATTATGTTATTTTATTCTAACTTAATCTATATTTATAAAACAAAGTCGATTTATAAAACAAAGTCGTGTTAGTTACACCATTTATCAATTTTTATGATTATTGTGTTTTTGGATTTGTCTTCGTCCGGAATAGGATAATTAGCATTAAAAATATTGGAAAATTGACAAAAAAAATAAATAAAATAAAAACAATATTCCCATACAAAATTTAATGTCTATTCTGTCGATACGGTAATCTCTCCCCTTAAATTAAAGAACATCTATATATCCTCTATATATAAAAAAATGTTATGTTGGTTTGTGTACGCTTCAAAAACTCAAAAAGTTCTGCACCAATCGAGCTGAAATTTTAGCAGCAAGGATTGTTTTTATATGGGGATATAAAGTATTGCAAAATTAAACTTATATGACATGTATTATTTGTTTTGTTTCTCATTTCGCAACCATTCAATCACAACGTGCCTTATCGAAGCGTGGCAGGGTACAGCTAGTATTTAATAAAAGGTTTCGAATCAACAATACGCTATTATCCGAATATTATAATAATAACTAGCTGACCCGCGCAACTTCGTATGCGTAAATTTTCCCCGTTTTTGCAACATTTATCATTGCTGCTCAGCTCCTATATGTCGTAGCGTGATGTTATATAGCCTATAGCCTTTCTCAATAAATCTGCTCTATCCAACAGTAAAATATTTTTTCAGTGCAGCCCAGTAGTTCCTGAGATTATCGCGTTCAAACAAACAAACAAACTCTTAGGGATATGAAAAATAGATGTTGTCCGATTCTCAGACCTACCCAATATGCACACAAAATTTCATCAAAATCGGTCAAGCCGTTTCGGAGGAGTATGGCAACGAAAACTGTGACACGAGAATTTTATATATTAGATAATAAATATTTATTTAGGTACTTAAATGAGATTGTAGGTTTACACAATGTTCATAATTATGTTAGGCTTATGGTACTATTTTAAAAACTACAATAGTGATGTGGTTGAGTACTGTTCTCCCAGATAGGCTACAGGATAGCCTGTGGTAGGGATAAACAGTCCCGTCCCTCTGAATGGTTTGGTTTACAATAGCACGTGGTGTGAATTGGACGATTGTGAGATTTGGGTTTAAGTGTATTGTTTTTTTTTTTTTTTTTATGTTTAGTTTATTGTAAGATACTAGTGTGTGTCATGTGTTATGAGTAAATGTATGAGTAATGGATGTATGTTTGGTTGTGTGAGTAGTGCGTGTATGTGAAGAGTTGCCGCTGATATTGTGGATATATCATCCACAATATTCGGATAATAGCGTATTTTAGATTTTAAAATGCGTTAAGGTGAAGACCCTTTGTTCATGTGTTCTTTGTAGGCAGCACTTGTCATAACATACGAGTATGTTAGGCTTATCACACTAATATTATAAAAACGAAAGTTTGCGAGTATGTGAGTGTATGTTTGTTACTTCTTCAAGTCTAAACGGCTGGAGCGATTTAAATAAAATTTGGTATGGAGTTAGCTGACACCCTGGATTAACACATAGGCTAATAAACCGCGGGTAACACCGCGGGGCACAGCTAGTATATAATATAAATTATTTGTCCTGACTACCTACGTGTTATTAGAACATTTCACCAACTTTGATTTTGGATATGCTATCAAGAAATAAATTTTCTTACTTTGTTTTAAATCAATATATTAACAGCATTTTTTGTTGTTTCAAATTGAGGGTCATTTGTAAGCTCTGGCGCATTATGGGAATGGCCATAAAATTTGTTTATTTATCGCATGGAGCCTGTAAATATGTTATATCTCGACGAAATTTTTGATGAATTGTAACGAACGACGTAATAATTACACTTCTTTACAGTTATAAATGAACATTTTCCAGCTAAAAATGCTAATCCAGTTGTTACTGACAAAAAAAACGAAATGAAGAAACCACATGTTGCAAAATGCTATTTGTGAACCTATTATTTGTTTTTCTCTATATATCTATATTGCCTGGATGTCTCAGTTAACATCCTAATGCATATTATGGGTTATATTGGTTCTCAATTACGACTCGACGATATTATTCGAGATATTGTTTTTTTACTATTTTTTCTAGTCAAGGTAACTCATGGGCTCAAGAACAACACTAGTACAAGTGAGTTACTTGTATTTAAACTCGGTGCCAAAGGCTACGTAAATGTATCCCACATTTCATTATTAGATACTCTCTTAAAAAGGTTTACAAAATTTATATACTTGGGTCACTGGGTCACTAAGAACTCGTATGACCTAGATAATAAAAGAGAGTGCAGAGCGTTGTCTATCCAAAACAATATATTGACCCGCAGATTTTCAGGGTGTACTCATGAAGTTAGAATGACTCTTTTCGAGCTTACTGTCAGGTCTTCTACACGTGCAGTCTGTGGGTCAAGTATATGCAAAAGGCATACAACGATCTGCGTGTGCAATATAACAACACTTTTATAACGCTTGTGGGACTGCCGCCGTTCTGTGGCGCATCGGGAAATTAGGTATTTGAATGTCAAATCAATCAATACCAATAAATTATTTTACACTTACCAAGTAATAATATGCCTATAAATGATCTTAAAAATATATATTCGTGCATATTTTAATATGTTTTAGTATTTATAATCATCAAAATAAATACTAAAAGTAAATGATTTGAAACCAGAACATAATGACGTCACAATGTTAAATTGCATACAAATCTCTACAGAACGAATCGTTTTGACATTTTATAAAAAAGATACTGATTTGACTTGACATTCAAATACCCAATTTGCCGACACGAGAGTGGACGACTTTTACGCAATCAAACGTCAGAGATCGGCACAGAACATGCGCCAGCTCCCACAGCATGCTGAGGGCAGGGAGTGCCAAATGGGACTGTCAGAGGCTAGGCTGATGGGTGAGACATACCCTGGCTAGTACTAAATAATTCTATGTTTTGTGTGTTATTATATTTGGAATTAAATTTGATATTGTGTGTGTTTACTAACAATAAGTAGTACGTAATTGGGTATTTGACTGCTATCAAAATAAAATATTTTATACTAACCGTGTAAAAATATGTCAATAAGTATTTTGAAAAAATATGTTCATCTATAATTAAACGTTTTATTAATTTTTAATCATAAAAAGAAGCACTAAAAGTGAATGATTTGACCATAAAAAACGTGACGTCATTAGCATTTCATACAAATATGTACGGAGTGAAGAGTTTTTGACGTTTCTTAAAAAGATGCTGATTTGACTTTAGTCAAATACACTAACATTATAGATCTCACAGTCTAAAAATAAATTATTATTATTAATGTGAGTCGTTTGACGAAACATATCCTAAAATAAAGTTGATTGCAGTAAAAAAAAATAGTTTCATTAACAAGGAGCCAAGTCAAACTTTCGTCTGTATAATGCAGTGTGCCAGGAAATGGGAGCAGGCCTTCCGCCACTTTTCACCTACATAATTACAATGGCTTTCTCGTGGAAAAGTGCTTCCTCGGATTAACGAGCCAAAAAATGGTACGCAAATGTTTTTAGAGCGCCAGGGTTCAGATTTAACTTCTCTGTTTCATCATCAGCCTCTATCGGCCCACTGTTGGACATAGGCGTCTCCTAATTTTCGCCACAACATCCGATCCTCTGCCTTCCGCATCCAGTACATCTCAGCGACCTTCTTTAGGTCGTCGGTCCACCTGTGGGCCGTCTTACTTTACGTTTACCAAGTCGCGGTCACCACGTTACGACTCGTTTGCTCGGGCGGCCATCGGTCCTTCGGCAGATATGGCCGGTTCATTGCCGCTCAGCATGCTTAACCAACGAACTATGTGGGTCACTTACTTCTTTATCGGATGACTTCATTATTTTTTTTAAATTATCCCTAAGAATTAAATTATCCTAAAGAAACCCCACGCATAAAATTTGTGGACTAGCCCAACTGTAAGTGTTCACGTCTCGGCACAGCTACGCTTACGAAGGACACTTACACAGGTACACTTACAAAAGGGCCTGAAGACCAAGGTATTTGATTAGTGCATCTTGCACTAGTCAAATACCTTGGTCTTCAGGCATTGTGGTACAGGGGAAGTGAAAACTCGACGAAGTTTGTTAAAAGCTGCGCAACCCAATTGAATCCTTCTGTCGACTTCTTGCTCGTGTTTCTACCAAACTAGATTATTTGCCCAAGGTAGATATATTTTTAGACAAATTCGCGTATCGACCCTTCGACATACATTGGCCTTGGCTATACATGTTCATTTAACATGACATTGGATTTTTCCAAATTTCGCTTTAGCTGCTCCAGCGACTCAGCTACTATGACGATATCGTCGGCAATACGAAGGTGCGAGATGTACTCAACGTTAATGTTTATGCCCTGTCCAGTTGACCAATCAAGCGTTTTGAAGACGTCTTCGAGAGCGTTGGTGAACAGTTTCGGGGATATGACGTCCCCTTGTCTTACACCTCGACGCAGCTCTATCGAATTCGTCTTGTAGTCTTGGTAGTGGCGGTGCAAGCATCTCAGCACCTCGATGTATCGTCAGTCAATGGACATCGTTCAGAGCGTCCAGAACCGCCCAAGTTTCGATGGAGTCGAAGGTTTTCTCGTAATCCACAAAAGCCATACACAGCGGCTGATTATAATCTTCAGTTTTTTTTTTATAAGTTGCCGAAAATCTTGAGAACAACTTGTAGACGGGTTCAGGAATGAGATAGATCTGTAGTTCTTCAGCAAGGTTTTATCACCTTTTCTGAAGAATAGAAACACCGTACTTCTCTGTTTAGAAAACAAGAATGGTTAGCAAAATTTGTATATCTGGCGGACATATTCGCCTATTTAAATGACATCCACAAAAAAATGCAGGGCAGGGATTTGAATATTAACGTCATTAGCAGATTGAAAGCTTTCGCGCTAAGGTGGTGTCAAATAGTATATTAACATTACCTATGTTTAGTTGGTGTTACGGATCAGCCTCTCTTCAGCTGCTGCTTCTGCTTTCTCTACCATATAAACGGATCTAGCTTTTATGCAATAATACCTTAATTTTATGTATACTTTCTTTACTTTGATAAAAATAAAATCCGTAAGATTGTCTTAAAATTAGAGCAACCCTGATTAAGACCAACGGAACATAAATTAGGTCTATGAAGTCTAAATAAATAGGTGTTGTAAAGATATTTGTTTTCCATAAAACAAGTCAATTTGTACACATTATGAAACCCCCAACTCATGATATAAAGTTGTAGGTACTGAATCGATTTCAACATCAGCTTTCTAAAAAAATGGGTATCAAAATATGTCCACCTATTTGGACGCTATAATGCCGTAGATAGACCACAAAAACCATAAACGTACTCAGTTAAGCCCGCCCCCACCCCCCCAATTCCCCTAAAATTGATCCTGGGTACGCTCATGATAGAAACTCACATCAAACTAATAACAGCCCTCTATTATGTCTATTTACTTACCCTAGATTCAAATAACTTTGCCTGTGCGACGAGAATTACGATCAAGTTTCCAAATGCTACCGACACGTACCAAGCAGCTATAGTTATGGTTTTCATGCTTTTAGGCGCCTGAAAAAGAAGTCGGTAGGTAAGGTCGGTACCTAGGTAGGTAGTACTTGTTTACGTCATGCGTACCATGGGTGTACCAGTAGGAGATTTGGGGTTCAACCCCCCCTTAAATTGAAATTCATACACACAGTCACACAGACATATACAGTCAATTAGGTATATTACCCCCCTTCCACCACACCTCCCCACCTCCTCCACCTCTGGCACTATGAATCAAACTTACTATAATTATGCGTTAACAAAGGTATTTAATTTATTACTCATAACTGACCCGTCAAGCTTCGCTTGCACCAATTTTCCCCGGTTTTGCAACATTTTCATTGATATTCCGCTTTCATCGATATCGCGTTCAACCAACCAAACAAACTCATCAGCTTTATAATTTTATACCTATCTGTTAACCATGTAACCACAACAAAGTGAACTGCCACGAACATTATTAACACCTTTTCATAACATTTTAAATTAAAAAAGGATTTGCAAATTTATTCTAGTAGTCGTATTATAAAGCTGAAGAGTTTGAACGTGATAATCTCAGGAACTATTGGTTCGAATTGCAAAAATGTTTCAGGGTTGGATAGCCCATTAATCGAGGACGACTAAAGTCTATATAACATCACGCTACGACTAATAGGAGCAGAGTATCAATGAAAAATGTTGCTAAAACTGGGAAAATTGATGCAGACGAAGTTGCGCGGGACAGCTAGCAAACGCGCCTCTTCGCTCGGACATTTTCGAATATATTTGTTGGTGTGAAGTACCTTCCTATTTATTAAAATTATTACATGCCGGCTAGAAGAGCGTTTGTCCACCGCAACCCGTCAACGGAACGTCACCTTGAACGAAATTGTTTTACTATGGCGACCTGGACGAAGTCGGACTTGCGGTAGACTTTAGCGACATCATGACGGCTCGTTAATGGGCTGCGGTGAACAAACGCCCCAAAGGAAGTTTTTAATTACCTCAGTGAAAGAAAACTCAAGACCGGACACAGCGAACATGATTTCTGCGACAGAAATAAGGAGATACTGTGGGACTATCCATGCAAGATTAATTTCATTCGGTGGGTTAGGTGCATGGAGTACTGCCGCATCGAGTCGTCCCAAACGTTCCCTTATACAGAGAACGTAGACGCCACCCGGCCGCACGTAGCCTTCGCCAGAGCCTGAAACTTCGCCATCTGCACTCTGCGCTCGCCACTTAAACCTAAACACAATATCAATTCGATTAAGGAAGAACTCAAAATGTTGGTTTTAATAGAGTCTTAGGTGCTCAGGCAATTACGTAAAGGAATACACGACTCAGATACCTAGTTTTAGGCGAGGCTTGTGTATAATGTAGTGTGCACTGACAACAACGGTGCCAATGTTCCAGTTCTAGTGGTTTGGTGACAAAACGTCGTTGTCATTATACCTACATATCTTCCGCGCATCGGAATGTTAGAAACACATCAGTGCACAGTGCCATAAACGGGGTAGCACCTACGATAGCCACACACACAGCTACGATAGCCTATCAAAATCAAACCCCAAAAACGAAAACTAGAAAAGGAAACATTTCCCTTTTTCAATTTTCACTGATATTTATAACGGAACCAGAAATAATTCCGCTATAAAAAATGTACAGTTATACGTATTTAATCGGTTCTATCGGATACATTTTAAACTAAGAGTTACATTTCCGTGTTATTTCCGGATATAAACGGACCCGGGGGCCATGACAGTTGGCGAAGTGAGAATCAAAGTGGCGCGAACGTCGAAGGAATTGACAGCGAAATCCTGGTTTGGACAGGTTTAACTTTGACGGTTGTTATTATTACCGAATATATGAAATATTGAGTTTCTCTTAAAATATACTAGGATGATAAATTTGTAGCTTTTAATGGAACATAATATTTTCCCTGAGACTTCGCCAGAATGAGGCTGCCTGTCCATTGAAGCGAAGCGAAGCTGCGGAGCGGAGAATCGGAGATATATTAATCGGAGATATATAAGTAGATAGAAATAACTAGATAGAAAAAGCTTACAAAAAAATATTACTGAGTTCAAAACACAGATAATATATACTAGTAGTTCAAAAATAATTACAGAGTAACTAAAACGCAAAAAATAATATAGCACGACAAAAAATAATTAAAATTTGTATAATGGGTTAGTTTGTTATTTACCTAAGTTACAATAAGCTTAGTCTCTCTTCCGTAGTCCCCCCCTCCCAATCGGAATAATGCAGCTTAGGAAGTGGGTTTTCTATTGTTTTTGTTTCATATTTACAACGTTATCTTAATAATAATTTTCAATGGAGTTTGTATGGAAATTTTGTTTCTTCTTGATTGATCAGCTGTTACTCGTAAACTTGTAAAGCCTAAGTAGGCTAAGCTAAGTACCTGTGATAATTTTCCTTTTAATTTTACTATATTTACTACCATGATTTTTTCACATACCCAATCAACCATTTAGGTGGCAGGGGGGGGGGGGGAGGACATAGGTATCTCTAACAAAAATTTGCACTTTAAAGCTTAATATTTCACAAACGGATCCCTAAATCTAAAAATAGTCTTGACAACCCCTAAACGTTTTTAAAAGACCTATCTAATGATACCCCACACACAAGGGAGGTACCCTAAAAAAAAGTTTTTAAAGATTTTATTCTTTCACTTTGTCGCCGTAAGTAATATATGTATCCATGCAAAATTAGAGCCTTCTAGCACTAACAGTCTCTGAGCAAAGCTGCGGACGGACGGACGGACATAGTTAAACTATAAGAGTTCCGATTTGCCTAAAAAAAAAAACCCTAAAAAAACAGTAGAATCTCATCCATTTTGAAGTTTGTTGAAAATCTAAGTAGATTTTGTATCTCCGTTTATCTCCGTTTCTTCGATAAGAAACAGGAATCCTTATATTTGTTCTTTACAGCATATGGGTTATTCTGATGTTTATACAACATAGGTGTAAAGATTTACCAAAATCCATTCAGTAGATTTTGCGTGAAAGAACAAACAAACATCTATCCGTGCTCATAAACTTTATCAGTAACAAGGGAGTACAATAGCGCCAACCTCGATTGACACTTCAATGGATTTTGTTATTTGTTGTTGTACCTCCTTGTAAGTTCTATACGTAAACCTAGTACCTACCTACCTAACTTCTATGCTATACTCAAACCTTGTAGGTACTAAGTATAATGTCTCAAATTTGAATCCACAATCGAGAAAAACAATAAATCACTATAAAATGTTATTATTGTTTTGCCGATTTTGAAAAAACTAAAAAAAAATAACTTTCAACGAAAGAGACTCATTCACATTGCTTCTCCTGTTTAGGAGCTACAATCAACAGACCAGCCAGACAGAGCATTTAAACATTGGCTTAAGATAAAAATGAGAATTATTTATTTGTCGACCAAAATATTTATTATTGTATTACCATATGTCCTCGACAGGTCGATATGACAAATTTCTAATTCATGTTTAGGACCTAGCGACATTTTTTGAAGTGAAAACTTCTTTAGCAGCGTTATGCACTTTTTTTTGGTATGGGTATAAAGGTTAAACTCGCGCCAGGGTCACGTGACCGTAAGATTCTTAGAATACGAAGATTTTCGCCGTCAATGTTTGTACATTGTATATTGAATATACAATGTTTTAATAGCTCAGGTGGGTAATGAGGCGGTCTTTAAACTACTATTTATTCCCTTTTTGATTTTTGTTTTTTAATTTTTGATTTAATTGTTCAACATTCTCATATTTTAAATTGTCATGTTTGTGTAGGTACGATAGCGCAATATTGTTTCCATATTTTTTGTGCGGGCGGGTCTGTTTATTTTTATAATTTATTTTTTTATTAAAATTACGATCTAGTCTGACAATCTGCTAAGTTTAATAATTCACATTAAGAACTTACCAACATAAATGAAGACAAAACCGTAAGCAAGATTACTCGTAAAATTATTATCTAAAAAATGCATTTGACGAGAAGTGGTGCAGTTTTCACCATAGGTAGATAAAATTACTCCATTCTAAATTCCTTCGTCAAAGCGACAATCGATCAAGAGCGATTTCGGCGACACGTTCAATCGTAAAGTGTTTTTCGATATCCAATACCAATTACGGATTTCGTTGCGCGGATTTACAACAGCAGGTACCTACCTACACCTGCGTAGGAATGTACAGTCGCGGAATAAAAATGTTCGTTAGTTTTCAAATACATTTAAATAACGCTTTGCAAACACATGTTACCTTTTCAAACTATGTATCACACTTTGATTAGGTATATAATGTCTAGATTCCTAATACGGCATCTAAAATTAAAGCAAAGAACTGTCAAAAAGTACGGTCAAGTGGACGTACTTTAACAGGTAAAAAGCCACCAAAAGATGTTTTAGCCATAGTTAATCTAGCGCGCTATTTTGCTCAGTGGTGCTACAATAAAATTAAATATCCTACTATTTCGTAATGAATCTGATATTAATGCTGGGAAATTATTTTTTTACAGGTTTAAGTTGGTACTGAATTTCTCGTATTGTATTGAATTTGTTAACTCATTTGCCTCTTGTGCCCGGGGGGGGGGGGGGGGCACCGCCAGAATGGATCCTGGATCCACCCCAGTACTTTTTTTTTAGAGAAACATATTATTGAATTCACATGACATTATTACTTTACTTAACAAAGACTTCTTTGCTTTCGGGAATAAGTGACTGTGAATTATTTGTTGACAGTTACGTTGTTTGGCGGAGAGATAGACATTTTTATTTATTACAATAAAATACAATTATCTTTACAGGTCATAACCTAATGAATAGTGTAATAACTAAGGTACTTAACAATAAGTACACAACATAAAATTGGCGCCCAGTGTGAATTCACTCAATTAACAAGCAATTCAGGAGAAATTTGGCGGGGGTTTCTTTATGAGGTTCGTCGCGACTTCGAGACCATTCTCTAACCAGACTGTGACACTATTTTCTGGCAAATATTATCTGGTCCCCGTGTACTCCTGGAGATCTGCTATATTCAGGAGTCACTGATTTTATTTGATACCTTGACTCGATTCCTACACGGGACACCACTTTGTGTGATTCACACATTGGTGTTCCGAGTCTAGGTGTACTTTGTGTCCGTGACTTGTATGTTGGTAAAGTCCCCCGCGACACAAGGCTTGTACCGTACAGCAGGAGTCGCCTTTAAAAAAAAATACAAAGATCCTCTAGTGCTCGAGAACGTACATCACAGGCCTTCGGATATCATATTAAAAATTGAAACTTCCGAAGATCGACTAAAGTATTTTTATGAATCAAACGGTTATAAAAATAATAGGGTTAATAAGGTTTAAATAATATGAACTGGAACGATTGCTTGGTTTACCAAGCAATCGTTCCAGTTCATATTATTTTTCATTCATGTTAATTAACATATACAAGATGCCACAGACAAGTACATAGGTACCTCACAAATTAATGTCCTTCACCTCTTTTTCAATATGTTACCGTATGGTCAAAAATAAATGAAAGAATGGTTATCTATCGGTTTACGGACGATAATTTAACGTGATAACATCATAAGAAAACATTGACAACATTGTAAAAACAACCATCACTGTTTTCTTTTTCAATTGTATCGCATGTCACTGCAATCGCCAAAACATTGATGACATTGTAATAAACAACCATGCCTGTGACAGTTTTAGTAAGATCAGTCAATAACGTGACCGTTGTTACGTGACCCTATTTCGTGCGTGCACCCCGTCATCGATTTCTAAGACTTTACCACGTCAAAAATTGCGAAGGTACTAAATACTTTCAACTAAAATTATTTTCAACATAATCGGGTATACTGTTGTTCAGATAATGTTGAAAAAGTGCGCTTGTCAACAAAAGGATAAAGTACTATGAAAGAAGATGTGCTCTTTTGCACTTTTTCAGATGTCAACTCGGGGAACGCGCGGCGAGCGGTCACGCCGCTAATTTCTTTTGTTCTGTGATGCGAACAGCGAGTTGTCACCGAGTGGTCCACTTGCAAAGTGATCGCCGGATCGCTTTGGTCCCAAGTGGACCACTCGGTGTGTGGACAACACGCCGATACAGAATTGGGTAGTGAGTGGTTGAGAGTGTTGAGCGTTGGTCCATACAAATCCTTACAAAGAATACTAACCGCTCGATGCGAGGCGGTGCTGAAGTGATGCGGTCAGCAATTAACGATTCTACTTTAAATTTTTGCTTTGTTTTACTATTAACTAGCTGACCCGCGCAACTTCGTCTGCGTAAATTTTCCCCGTTTTTGCAACATTTCTTATTGCTGCTCCGCTCCCTATTTCTCCACTATTTAATGGATGTTATTATACATATAAACCTTCCTCTTCAATCACTCTATCTATTTAAAAAACCGCAGCAAAATCCGTTGCGTAGTTTTAAAGATTTAGGCATACATTGGGATATAGGGACACAGAAAGCGACTTTGTTTTATACTATGTAGTGATGTTTACTTTCCAAATTCGTAATAGTCTCAACATGCGAAAAATTTAAAATGGATTTCAGGTTAATAAAATTGTATTTAAGATTTGTGAACTGTTTGTTTTCCCAAAAATGCCAAATAAATAACAACAAAACCAGGCAAGTGCATGTCGGGTCACGCACAATATAGAGTTCCGTAGCAGCCTCCATCCTCCCATCCGAATAATGTGAAAAGTGTTTCTGTTCTCTGTTTTATACTTTCAACGTTATATCTACTTTTAATAATATTTTTCAATGGAATTTGTACTAAAATTTTGTAGCTGTTATACATAGTTTTCCTTTTCTTCACATACCACAACTATTTATTTGGTAGGGGGGGGGGGTGAGACGCTTGACTCTAACAAAAAATTGAACTTTAAATCTTAATATTTCACAAACGGATCCCTAAATCTAAAAATAATCTTAACAACCCCTAAACGTTTTTAAACACGATGGGGTAGGTGAGAAAAAAATATGACATCCTCAATGTGTATCCATGGAAAAGTACAGCCTCTTAGCCCTAACAGTCTCTGAGCAAAGATGCGGACGGACGGACGGACATGGCGAAACTTTCGTTTGCCATTTTGGCTACGGAACCCTTAAAAAACGGAAGAGATATTAAAAGACTTACTAGAGAGCTGAGTATCTGGAAGGAAAAATCTTCACCTTTTTCTTCTAAAATCAGGTGGTGCTGCACCTGATTTTAGAAGAAAAAGGTAATGTCGTCTAACCTAACGATTGAAACATGTAGCGCTAGATTGGGCTATTTAAGGAAATAATTTTACTGATGACCAAAAGGTGCAAAGCGTTTTGTACAAGGCACTAACTAATTATACTTAATACACGGTATCTCCATAATAAGTAGTAGTAATTATCTTATTGATACAACAAAATACGCAGAATATCGAGAGTACAGAAGGCAACCTTCATAAGTACAGTCGCGGAATGAAAATGTTCGTCAGTTTTCAAATACCCTGATTTAACGCTTTGCAAGCACATGTTACCTTTTCAAACTATGTATGACACCAGATAGTTGTATACCCGTATACTGTAAATTGTGCTTAACTGTTTGACAACAGAGTATAAATTTACTCAGACCAATATTCCATAACTATGAATAGTTGAACTAAAACCTCTTGGATTAATCTATACTAATATTAAAAAGCTGAAGAGTTTGTTTGTTTGTTTGAACGCGATAATCTCAGGAACTGTTGGCCTGAATTGAAAAAAAATTTTACTGTTGTGTAGCCCATTTATCGAGGAAGGCTATAGCTATATAACATCACGCTACGACTAATAGGAGCGGAACAGCGAAAATACGGGAAAAGTTTACACATACAAAAATGCGCGGGTCAGCTAGTTAAATATAAGAATAGATGGAACGACTTATTATCCCCTATCACTCTCTAATACTGATTGCAATACGTGAAAATAATGTGTTAAAATAAGACAGATATATGTTGAAGTTAGTGCCATGAAATAGTTGATTTTGTTTAATTCGGCACCAACTTCAAAATGTTTATTTTGTTGTTGTTATTCTAGGTAGATATTATTTTTTGGTTTTTAGTTGCCTTGTATTTATTTTAAAGTCGGTATATTGGTTTGTAAAAAAGTTTTTTATGTCTCACTTTTTAGTGGGTTGGTTTGTAATTCACATATCTTACAATAGGCTTATGTCAACTGCTCAAATCCCTTTACACAATATTGCTTGCACCGATGCAGGGCCGTTAATTGTTGAGGAGCTTACATGATAGTTTACTATCGGCTCTATTACATTGTGTAATAGTAGTATAATAAGAATAAAATGCTACTCAATATCATATTAAAATAATTGAATCGCAAACCGTGAAATTTTGAATAAGTCATCATCAGTTCTACTTCACCAATAGGTGCTTTTAGAGAGTAAATGCACGAATCACTATGAAATGTACCTAAATCATTGTAAGTGTGCCTTTAATATTTAAAGAGTTCCCTCGATTTCTCCGGAATCCTATATTCAGATCGTGATCTGATGACAATGGGACCAACTTGGAAGTATTCCCTTTCAATCACAAAAAAAAATTCAAATCGGTCAAAAAAAAAAAACATGCAGTCGAATTGAAAACCTCCTCCTTTTTGAAGTCGGTTGAAAATATAGTTCTTGTCACCCATGTTTTCTTTGGTTGATCATGTTCTCTTTACACGAATCGAGAAATAATCATATATTATTATTAATTCCAATTGATGGCGTGAGATTTCAAAATAGCCATGCTATCAAGAAACTTTTAATTTAAAGTTTTTCTCAGTTATTCTTGTCTATCACCTTGTAATAAAAACTTTTTTGCATGTGGTTTATGTATAGTTTCTTAACGTAAAAGTATTTTATTTTAAGGTTCCATCATTTTTTTTTTATTTTAAGGTTTCTTATATCTGAGTAAACCCATAAGTTTATTTTAACAACATTAACATGTTGGCGTTATTGTTGATGCGGTTGAAGAAGAAAGAAAGAAGAAAAATAATTTATTAAAGCTAACGTGTAAACAAAAGATTCATTAAGTGAATTTAAAGGGCCGCAGCTCAGCTTATGCTACAGGGGACTGCAGCACTGCTTTTCAGCTGAAGCCATAATTGGGCACGGTTCAAGCAAAATTGGGCTGTAAGGTGACGAACAGTTTCATTCCGCGACTGTGCTTAACTCGAGCGACCGCATTTTAGTAGGTACTTATACAGTTCACGGACATGAATCGAAGACCACATCGGTGCACTTAGTTGCACGGTGACAGGAGTGCCACAATTCCCGATTAAAGACGACTCCCGCATTAGGGTACAAGCCCTGTGCCGTGGGGACTTTACAAACATACAAGTACAGACACAAAGTACACCCAGACACGGAACAACAATTTGTGGATCACACAAAATGGTTTCTAGTATGGAAATCGAACCCCTCCTTCGTAGCAGTGGGACACACTCTCAACAAGCAATGTAGTCCTATAAGCAAATATTATAAGCATATTTGTCCTAATAACATTGTTATAATTGCATTATAGCAGACTCTTTTATTTAAAATAGCATTTGACAACTCATAACATACTCAAGAGCTTTCGTTTTTGATAACTCAGTCCTATAGTTTACTACAAGACTGACTTTACTGATCTTAAAGCATACTTGAAGTTCCTTTTAAGTGTAGTCTTAAAACTGTCTTGAGAGCTTTATTTAGCTTGTTGGGCTCCCACCGCGCCACAGAGGCAGTCAATGTTGTCTCGTCTTCTGTACTCTCATCGGTGTTCTGTGATGATATACCAGGTTAATTTGGTATAGTGCAAAGCTCAGACACCTCAACAAGTTTTTACTTGAGGAAATTGCATATGGAGTAATTAGTCCCACCCCAAAAAGCAAAATAAAGCTCTCAAAACAGTTTATAAGACCACATTCAAAAGCAACTTCAAGTAAGCTTTAAGCCCAGGTTTTGGGCGCAGTTATAGGAGCGTTTATTTCTGTAATTATGTTATAATCTACTTACTAAGTCCTATACTACTCCATAATGATCCGAGACTACACATTTACAAGAACAAATACTCTTATTAATATCTGACGTAAGTGTTTTACGAGAGCAAAATTGTTTATAATGCACTAGCGGACGGCTCGCGGTTTCACCCGCGTAGTTCCTGTTCCCGTGGGAATACAGGGATAAAAAATAGCCTATGTCACCCGGGGTTAGTGTAGCTTCACAACGATGAAAGAATTTTTCAAATCCGTCCAGTAGTTTCGGAGCCTATTCAATACAAACAAACAATCAAATGTTTCCTCTTTATAATATTAGTATAGAAGTATAGATTAGTAATGTACTTATTAATTTGTTATAAGAATATTTTATATAAGTCATATCATCATATTGTGATGGTTTCGGCTGGTTAGATTAGTTTTATTTTAAAGAATACAAACTTAATAACTGAAATATACTTTATAATGTTTCTTATTAATGTAGTTCACAACATAGGTAAATAGTTAACATAGTAAGTGAACTCGTGTAGGATGACATTTTTATTGTAAATATGTAGTATTAACTCGATTTCACAATGCCCTTCGAAAAATAAGCATATCATATTCACTGTAAAATATATTCCAAGAATGCTTATGAAAGTATCAGACCAGACAATTTACCTCCATTTAAAAATAATTAGAGCTTTCCACAGCGTTCCGAACCGTACGATATTATCGTAAATGTACGATAATTTAAGCTCATGTATGTAAGTGTGTAATTCATCTGAGCAGTCCTTCCGCTCCGCATACGTCAAAAGTAATGATTTAATTATATGAACAAATTAATTAACTAGTTGATTTGATTGATGAAATATGGATTTAATTTGTTATGATATTTCTGCAAGAATAATGAAAAAGCCGTACAGGCTTAAGAATAGTACCACATTATCTCTTCCCGTGGGTGTCGTCAAGGCGACTAAGGGATTTCACACCGCAGGACGGGCAGCAGCGTTCTATGTGTACTTTAAAGCCTTACTGCGATCGCCAACCCGCTCTTCAAACATTGCAATTATAGTAAATACACCCAGAATCTAGTAACTAAAGTAGGTTCTACTAAGAAAGTCTTACTTATTTATAGGATTGTCTAAAGCTATGGCGTCTTACGCTCGAGAACAAAGTTTAATAAACATTTTTTTTTATAGAAACAAACAATCGAATAACGAAACGGAAATGAATAGTTTTTGAGAAAATCGCAAACATACCTACACTTTTTTTGAGCCAGTTACAAACCGCAATTACTTCTAAAGTGATAAATAGGACATAATAGAATATAAATAGGATAATAAGTAGATGAGGGTACTTAAGGGTACTTTTTTGTTCTCGTCTATGAAAACACTATTTTCAAATTATCTATGATAGAATTACTTTAAATCATATTTAAAAAAAAAATGCACGCGTAATTGAGATGCTTACGCGTTCGATAAACATACGGCCAGTTTAGAGGTACTGTTGTAAAATAATATATAATGTTAGGTCGTAACTATTGCTGTATTTAGGTTGGCCAAACACTCAAAAACGTTTTGGATTATTTACAAGCTAAATCATCACTGCTGTATGCAATTGCTCAGAAGGCGCGGTTCTCCCTCTCTCTCGGCTTACTGCATGTTCTCTGGGATTTCTAAGATTGCAACATACGATAATTACGCTCCATTGTACGATAATTTTAACGTACAGGTGTGACGCTCTCCTCACTAGAGATTTGGAACCAGGCTAGTCAAACAACTTGTCTTTTTTTTTGGGATTTATTTAAAACAATCCCTAAAAAATAACTTTTAATAATGATTACATTTTTGTCACCATGAACAACAAAATTATGAACTGTTATTATACCTAAGTACGTATTATATAAATGCATGCTTCGATACTCGAAGATTAGTATACTTACGGGTTAATACTTCTCTCATGTAAGTGAACTACTTATTTATATTGTTCTTAGGAGAATAAAGATTCTTTAAACCGATAATTGTATTTCTTCAATGTTTCCAATGTTAGTAATAAAAAACGCGCTTATTAACACAAATTGGAATAAGTTAATTTTAAACTAATGGCTTACATTTACTGATAAAGTGATTGATCTAGTATCTAATAAGCTTTTACGGTCCTGTAGGGCCCGTATCAAGGACTATTAAGTTTAAAAGAGTCTTGAACAAGACTACAACAGCGGAAACTTGCAGCAATCTCAGCTAAGTATTATTTAAGAAACTTATTCTTATAAGTATTTTACTAGGTAATCTTGTAGCTTACTATAAAACCAAGATATAAAACCAAGTCTTCTTGACATATAGTATCTTGTAACTGTTTTATAATTCAGTCTTGTAGCAAACTAAAAGACTGAGATATAAAATCAAATGTTATATATTTTTAATCAATTGTTAAATTTAATGTTATTTATTAGGATTACTTTGCTTGTTAGGACATTACTAGCAATTCTGTTAACCCCTCCAGCTAAGCTCAATGGCTTGTGTTAAGAGTGGGTTCACGTCGTGGGTTCTCTACGTTGTAACGACACTTTTTGCTATAGTTGTAAGCCGTGCGGCGTGCGCGTATTTATCTCTCTCTCTCTCTCTCTCTCTCTCTCTCTCTCTCTCTCTCTCTCTCTCTCTCTGTTGAGTGTATACAGGTTTTTTGTAAATAATAAATAATAAAACATAATAAAGGAACTTCGTTCCATCCGGGTGTCCTTTGATACCTCTCAAGATTTTTATTTATCTTCTGATACTAACTTGCCGGGCTGTAGGCACATATGCGCAGATTCGCCGATGTGATCTACCGGTGCATCAGACACGTAGTAAATATCGCTGAGTCGCTTGTCCGTCTCTACCAGTATCGATACATTTTTGTTTGGCCCAGTGTTGCCCAAGTAGACGACTCTGTAAGAGAAATATAAATTTACTATCTCTTTATCGACAATGTAATAATACAACATACATCTGTACTAATATTATAAAGCTGAAGAGTTGTTTGTTTGAACGCGATAATCTCAAGAACTACTCGTCCGAATTGAAAAGGTCTGTCACTGTTGGGTAGCTCATTTATCGAGGAAGGTTGTAGGCTATTTAACATCATGCTATGACCAATAGAAGCGGAGCAGCAAAGATAAATGTTGCAAAAACGGGGAAAATTTACGAATCGACGAAGTTGCGCGAGTCATCTAGTAAATAATATAGTACGCTTACATGTAATAATACTAGCTTTTGACCGCGGTTCCGACCGCGTGGATGTCGCCTTTCTACGCGACTCAAACTATCGCCATACTAAATTTCATCTAAATCGGTTCAGCTGATTTTAGCGGGCAGATGTACATAACAGACAGAGCTACTTTCACATTTATAATATTAGTTTGGAAGTTTAGATATAAACACGTCATAGTAATGTCTAGACATTATAGGTACATAAGGTAGATAATATAGGTTGGTCTGACAGAATCTCATGGCATTCAATATTTTAAATATGTTGTGAATTTATATATCGCGACGCGTGTTACCCTTTATTCTAAAATAATCAAATACGTTACAATATATTCTCAACCGTAAATCAGTAGTGTTAAAACAACAATTACAATACAGCATAATTTACTTGTTACCATACGAAACGAACAGCGGCACTCACTGGAGCTACAGGTACCTACGTCATGGATAGGTATTTCTTAACTAAGGATGAGTATGGGTCTACAGAGAGTTTAGATCAGCGGTAGCGGAAGCGGTTTGGTACCTAACTTAGCGACTTTACCCCGCAAAGATGTATTTCTTAGCTAAAGAAAACAAAAATCATAACCTATAACTTTGATTATATAATGTCTAGATGGAGCATTCTCTCACTAAGACTATAAAAAAAAAGCTACTATTTTTGACACGCGTTTAAAATGTCGCGCTAGAATAACTATGGCTAGAACATCTGAAAGAAGTCTTCTTACCTCTCAATAAGTAGGTACGTCCATTTGACCGTACTTTTGGACAGTTACTTGCATCAAATTTAGATGCCGGATTAGGAATCTAGACATTATATAATCAAAGCCCTATAGGTAAAATTGTAGGTGTAAAAATTGAACATCAACGAATCCGAGAGGACGATCCGAAAAAATCGACTGAAAAGTAAACAGTAAATAGTTGCCTTGAAATATACAAACATTGCCAACAAGTCAAACTATGCCCGAAGGATCATTTAAAAACATATATTTGATTTTCATAAATAAACTTCGATTGACTTTGATGGAACATCACTAAAGCTGAAGAGTTTGTTTGAACGAGATAATATCAGGAACTAATGGTTTGAATTGAAAAAATATTTTTGTGTTGGACAGCCCATTTATCCAGGAAGGCTATAGGCTATGTAACATCACGCTACAGCTAATGGGAGCAGAGCAGCAATGAACAATGTTGCATAAACGGGGAAAATTGACGCTTACGAAGTTGCGCGGGTCAGCTAGTGATTAAATAAAGCTTGAAATTTTTTTCTACATTTTACTTGTATTTACCTAAACATATAAATTCTTTGTAAAAAGGTAAAACTGGACCATTACAAGCAAGACTTGCCCACCGAGGGTTCCGTACAAATTTGTAGGTAAATATCTACACTAATCTGTATAAAATTCTTTGTTCTGACTGACTGATGGATCAACGCACAGCCTAAACCGCTGATTGTAGAGACGTGAAACTCCGAGGACGTATTCCTTATATAATATAGGGATCCGATAGGAAAGGATTTTAGGAAATTGGAAATCAAAACCCGGGTTTCAGGGTTTTTGGAAAATCCACCCCTAAGGGGGTTAAATAGGGGTTGCAAGATTTTATTAAAATTCGTCAGTTTTTAAGTTAGATATTTGAAATCTCGTATTTGTTTTTTTAGTTAAAAATAATAAAAATACATGTTGAAGCGTTTTTAGAAAATCAAGCCCTAAGGGGGTAAAATAGGGGTGGCAAGTTTGTATGAAACTTTGTCAGTTTTAAAGTTAGACCTGGGGGCTTAGACAAATGCCACACGCTTCTTTTTTGGCACACGCTACTGTTGTTTTTGGTCCACCAATCCAGCAGCAGTCACGTGACGTATTGTCAACTATATGTCAAATGCATACATATTCTCGCGTTTGCGTGTGCGGAAAAAGTATCATGTGGTATTTGTCTAAGCCTCCTGAGAACATTTTTATTTGGCATTTTGGTTTAAAATAGAGAAATATGTATTTCACCGTTTTTTTTAAAATCACGCTCTAGTAAACTGACAAAGTACATAGAAACTTACAACCCCTAATACCCTACCCTAGTAACTTCGTCAGTTTTAAAGTTAACACTGTGAAAATTTGGCTTTGTGGATAAAGAAACACTTCTGCGAGTGAAGCGAAAATCAACCCTTAAAGAGCTAAAGTCACCCACGAGGGCGAAGCTGAGGACAAAAAATAATATAAATGCGAAAGTGAGTGCGTTTGTTGGTTGCGTTTTCACGCCTAAATCATTAAACTTATTTTAAAAAATCTTTCTTCAATAAAATGCTACCTATACATTATCAGTGAGTAACAAAGGCTGTATATTTTTTTTAATTAGAGATCTCTACCCAAATTAAAATAATGGTAGATTTTTGGGTGTTTATATTTCAGTTATTAATTTAAATCAGTCGGGTTTTTTTGTAATAATTTACTTGTTGACTACTTTAAAAGCTATTTTACCCCCAACAGTCAAGTGTGATTTAGGGGGGTTGAATGTGACCAGTTTCAAAAAAAATCCTATAAAAGTCAGTGCGCAGTTATTTTCGTTTGTCAAAAATTTAGGTTACTATATAAATCCCTTTCATTGAAAATTTTGGTTACTATGGAAGTATGAGCTGTAACTGTAACTGGCTGTAACAAATATGCTGCTGTATAAATGCGAAAACATAGGATAGTTTTTATCGCAAGAACCGACATCAACGCGGGCGGAGCCGCGAACCAAATCTAGTAATATTATAAAGAGGAAAGATTTGTATTTTTGTATGTTGGTAACAATAAAACTCAAAAACTACTCGACAGATTTCAAAAACTCTTTCACCATTAGAATGCTATATTATCCATGAGTAACATAGGCTTTATTTGTTACTAGAAAAAAAAATGGGATCCCTATGTCCACTCGTGCGAAGCCGGAACGGGCCGCTAGTTATAAATAATTCAGGAATCGAGTCTCGCAGTTTTTTGAAGACAAAACTATATGTTTTATGATTTAATTACAAATGTATAGTCTCAAGACTTTTTCCTATACTTGTTGTATAATACGATATTAGGTATTTGCCAAATTTAAATAGGTCAACAGTTAGTACCCTATAAATTTTGATACCCTAGCGAGTGCCGAAATATATCTTTATTTACATCCGTATTTTCTTAGTCCAACTTAGAAGTTTGATACTTTTACAGCTTTAAATGACCGTAGACTTGAGTACCTATATGGTCTTAATTTCAACTCGATACCTCCACGCGTTCGCGAGATACACGGTCTTGATAGACAGACGGACGGACAACAGAGTGATCTTTTAAGGGATCCATTTTTTTACTTCTGAGGTACGGAACAAAAAACTTTAAAAACAGAATATTTTATTACCATGTGCCAACCCAAGCACTTTTAAACGGCGAAATGTAGATTGTATGAAACAGTGAAAGAACATCAACTGGTATCATTGCCCGTTGATTTTAGTGAGAAACTTCTCATAATGGCGTTTACATTTCTAAATCTTTACCATAGTTCTAATACTGGTTTTTACGTCGTCTGCATATTTAATTGAGGGTAAAGTTGGCTAAAACACCAGATAAATTTGCCCGCCAAGAAAATCGAACCAAATAATAAACTAAATGTTGACTAATAGTAAATTTAGATATACATGCACATAACCTTAAAGTTGTAGCTAATGAAGCAAAATACTTAGATCTTCATGAAAAAATAAAAAATTGAAATTATTCGAAAAAAGTGGGTAATGTTTCACAGTGTTTCACGTTTCACGGTACGTGAAAAATTGAAACATATTATACGTAACTTAACTAGGTACTTAAAACAATGAATGAAAATCTAGTAGTTAAAAAGAAAATATTTAGGTACTAGCTGTCGCGCGCAACTTCGTATGCGTAAATTTTCCCCGTTTTTGCAACATTTCTCGTCGCTGCTCCGCTCCTATTAGTCGTAGCGCAATGTTATATAGCCTATAGCCTTCCTCGATAAATGGGCTATCCAATAAAAAAAGATTTTTTTAAATCGGACCAGTCGTTCCTGAGATTAGCGCGTTTAAACAAACAAACTCTTCCTCTTTATAATATTAGTATAGATGTACCTACGCACTGAACTATCGGAATAAAAAACGTTCTATAGCAATATGCAGGAGCAAATAGACTGTCTAGAAACAAAACTACAAACGTCTAAAACAAACGATGGTAATGAACCTACTACTACGTACTGGAAAAACAACGATCCTTGAACTCAAAGAGTGCGAAACTACGAAAAAATATTGTGATAGCGGTTATATGAGGGGCAAAAGAATCTGATTTTTTTTTTCAGGCAATGGTCTTATTAAAGTATTTGCCCTGGACACAACTCTTTGTAGGGTTCCGTAGCCAAAATGGCAAAAACGGAACCCTTATAGTTTCGTCATGTTCTCTGTCCATCAGTATGTCACAGGCATTTTACCCAAAGACTAATCGATGAATATTGATGAAATTTAGTGAAAAGGTAGTTTTAGTGGCCGCTATTTACTTTAATAGCTAAAAAAATTAAGAAATATTTTTGGGGCCAATCCATACATGTGGTATATCACAGCAAATATCAACGTGTTGTATGTATATCATTCGACAGGTCTTTCAAAAACATTTTAAGATTTTTAAAAAACAAAACGTTTTAAGGTCTTAAAAAACTTTTTTTATTAGGTGAATATTTTTGGAAATAATCGCGTCATTGAGTTATGGCCGAAAAATTGCGTTTCTCAACAAGAGGGCGTAAGTTCTGCTGATGCAATTATTAATGGCTGCTGGCATAAACCTCTTGAATATTACTAATAATCTTCAAAATTACAAGCAGCCGGGACATTCAGCCACCTGTAATTAATTACTGCACATTATGGACCTAAACTATAGGTACCATTGCCATTCTCTAAGTGTTCCGTAGACAAGTACACGAAGAGTTTAGAAAAATAAATATAGGTATAAAATAAAATTAATATATGTTCTACGCAGACAATCCCGATAGTCCAGTACCATCGGGTTTGTCTGCGTAGAACATGGAAAGTTGGAAACTTTCTACAAGAAAACACGTTGGAATTACCAAATTAAATAAGAACGTAAATAATCTGCTGAAATTTTTGTCAGTCTTTCTCATAATTTTTCGGCGTCGAACCAACCATCGCATATTTTTCTGACTTTTATAATGATTTTTTTCTCGACCATACTACTGATTGAATACCTATCGTGGTAACATTAGAGCAATTTCATTTGAGCTTGTGTGTAAGCGTAGAAACCAATCTTTTCACCCCAAGGGGGCGTGCATAACACCCGATACCACCTAAGTGGGGGGGGGGGGTGTTTGCATTGCATCCGATATCGCATAAGTACCTCGCGCGACGGTGGAGAGAAGGCGTCGCGCGACGGAGGAGAGAAGGCGCGAGACGCCTTCAATTTTGCCTTCCTTCATTATGTAAAATATAAATATCATAAATAGCTATAAATTAATTATCACAGTGTAATAGGTCTTAGTAAACACCGTTTGTCCTCGTATCATCCCTACGAGAGCACACGGAAGCGTTGAAGCGAGCAAAATGAATAAATATTCATTTTGTGCGCTTCGACGATTTAAACAAACACCTATTGGATTAGAAAATACTGACTAACAGTTAGTAAGTAGTCACAGTTGACAACGATTACCAGTCAGTTTTAGTGTGTGTTTAAATCAACGGTTTAAATGAACTATGACGAAGAAATTATGAATGTGTGTTTGGAATTTGTTATCCAATGTGAAAATTCTTCTTCAATCTAAAGCATGTTGAAAATAACCTAAAAATGTTTTTATTTGGTTATTTAATTTATGTTAAGTATTGTACCAACTTAGATTTAAATATCAACCACAAAAATCATCAAACATTGTCACAGTCTGGTAGATACCTACTGTTTTCAAATAGGATACATACTTGAGTTTAGGTTTGCCAGTTAAAGACTTCGAAAAAGGGTTCGGATCCATGAAATAGACTGCCAGCTCGTCATCGGAGTTCTGTCCAACCACGACGGGCATAAACTGTGAATTAAGTCATGTTTAGTGGCAGATCCAGAATTTAGTTTTTGGGGGAGAGACCCTCTGGCTATCTTATATTTCTTACACACATGGGAAGTCTCTGATACCTCGCCCTTCCTTCTCTTCTTCTTCTCTCCTATATCTTTAGTGAATCGAATATTACTGAAATATCTAAGTACTCGTACATCAGATATTCATAACAGTAACTGCATCTGCTAAATATAATAAGATGGTACCTACACTTGTTTGTATGAAAGATATCGGTTAGAGCAAATCCTCAATGTGTAAATAATAAAATTGAAAACGATTATTCCAATGTTTATTTCAAAAGAACTAATCATATCTACATAAATAAGAAATCTGGTGTACAACGTATAACGGTTCTTTTTAAAATCAAAAAATAACCGACTTTCCCTGTAAGCTTTTATAATGGAAAATGTAATAACTACAAAGAGGACGTTAATATACCTATTTGCCGGTAATACAGGTAGACGCTTAGACAAACCACTTTTCTGCGAAGCGCCGGCAATATTACCTACTTGCACTAGTTCTTGTATGTGGGTGATTTTAATATTAGGTATTTATGTAAGAACTTACATTTATCTTAAATAAAAGATGAACTAGACACAAACGCCTTCGAGAAAAACAAATAGACATCGTTCACGTACATTAAAATCTCGGAATACATCGGACCAGTTTGTGTTGTTTAAGGATACATAAACAATTACATACAAACTTCTGAACCCTCAGTATTTTAAAGCTTTAATATACCATGCTTACCATTCCAGCGACTGTTTTTAACTCTTGTCGTATGACGTGTGTTTTCAGAAGTCTCCCGGCACAGTCTACTGGACAGTTGATCTTCAGGGGGAAGACACGGTGCGGGAGCGGCGTCATCAGCGCCGTGCTATGTTCGTCCACGGAAACTATACCCTCGCCCTTGACAGACAAGTCTATCGGGCACGACAGAGTGTTCATTATAACCAGGCCTGTTTGGTTATGTCTTGGTATTTGGAGAGTGGATCGCTGGGAAAAGGAAAAAACTGTTTAGTAAAATCTTAGTTATGTATTTCGCAACAGTGGTTGAATGTCAGGTTTTGATAATACATGCTTCGTTTTTAGTGGACATTAGACTTGAATGGTTTGCCCAAAAATTGGATCACGATGATTTGAATCAATAGTAGAACTTCATTATTTATTCATTGTGTTATGTAAGAGCATGAGTTTTCTTTTATTGCTCACTAAAGACAAATCAAACCATTCCCCAATAAAGGTACTTAACAAAAATTGTGTGGACATAACCCTCAGTTAATGAAAAAAGCCTTGAACGTATTTGCTGGACAGTTTTTATCCGTGAGTACAAATCTAACGATACTTTCGTTTCGTTCCGTTGGCCGATAGTTTGGTCGGCCTGTTAATCTGTATGAACATGTATTTAAGTGCGCACATTACATCGATTTGGTAATTGGTAAAAGTCCAACCCGATCAAACTATAGACTTATTAAAAAGTTTGTAGTCTGCAGGACCTCTTAGTAGCATATATATAGAAACTATCGGGCCGTGTGCGTATATTGAACGAAAACAAAAATGATATTTTTCTCGATGGCATTCAAATCTTGAACCCGGTAATGACAACTTAAATGTCTTACTTTATTACCAAATATAATACCATAGAGTTAAATTAACTATGAAGTGCACCAGCCTTAGATTAAAAACTACTAGATATGAACGATGTGACGTCATCAAGAAGATAAACAAGGATAGTTGATTACGTTTGCAATGAAAAAGAAAAGGATGAAAACTTTTCTTCTGTCCTTATCATCGTAGCCGTTAGATATTGAAATAAATAGATAAATTCCACATTAGTAAGTAACTCGATATTTAGCATTTTTCTATAAAGTAGTCAGCTCCGTTGTTCTAAATTTATTTATTTAGGAATGTACAGAAGTTCAAAAAACATGACCTCCCATTTAAGAAAGAGAATCCCTATTTAGTAAGAGATGGAGAACACAACAGTATTTTGTAATTAAATAAATACCTAACATTCCGACAGGGTCGTAAGATGATCATTTTTTTTTAAATCAAAAATATACATAAATAAATACCGACAGGGGCGTCCAAGTGCACAATGGGAGTGGCACGAGAGGCAAATGGCAGTGCCGGATCTAACATGTTACGTTTTGGCCAAGCTTAGGTTGCAGGCAGGATGGGGGAGGGAGCCCCCCGGTGGCCCAAAAAAAGCTAAGAAATCCAATACAATATAAGAAATTCGATACACCAAACAACCGTCTGCCTATGCAAGTGCACCCTCTTCCACCCTACTACCGCCGGCGCCTTTGATAATTTGATAATATAGTAAACTGACGACCAACAAAGACTTTTGAGCTCGTATTTTTTTAATTCAAAATAGGTACGCACCCGGTGCGTTCATTTTGCCATTGATTTATTACCTACTCTAAAGTATGGTAAATAAATCTAAATAATGGTAAGTTACTTACTTCTATTCCAAGTTGCAAAATACCAGCGGACACGAAAGCGAGCGAGGCAAGCATCCCACCGATAAACATTTTCTGCAGCGGAGCCAACTCGGGCAGCAATGGCCAGCTTCCGCCCGGACACACTGGTATCATCAGCAGTACCATAGCTGGATTCATCACTTGTAACTGGTCGGGCATCAAAGTGACCCCAAATACTTCGCTTCGCAGTCTAGAGGCTTGGAAAGTCCAACGAGAACCCTACACAACACACGTCTAGTCATGAATTAAAAACTTTCTGTGACGGATGACTCGACTCGATCTGCATGATAAATATGATAATATACTTAGTAAATAATATCAAACGTAGTTTAAGTGTACAGGTCAACAAAAAGCTTTCTCAGCTCGTTTAAACTCTACAGATCCAAGGTAATAACATGGCTAAGGAGTGTAAGTATATCTGTAACAGAAATCAAACGAATCTAATTCACTATTTCACTGAAGCAGAAAGTAAAATGTATCTTTAGATCGATTTAGGCCCTTTCTGTTAGATATATCTCATAAGAACCTCATTTTAAAATCTGTATATCATATATCATACAAAACATGATTAGTTTAACTTATCTGTAGCTAATCGCGTAGGTGCCTATGTGACGTTGCAAGTTTATTGGCTAAGGCATCGGTCGAGCAATCGTGAGGTCACGGGTTCGAATCCTACCCATTACTCTACCGACGTGAACCCACTCCTAACACAAGCCATTGAGTTTAGCTGAAGATGTTAACAGGACTGCTAGTAATGTGGGATTACAATTTCACATTACTAGTTATCTTTTTAAAAAGAAAAAAGCAAACTTGCATATCAAATTTAAAAAATGTACCATTTATTTTTTTCAATGAATAAGTAAATTATACAAACCTGTTGATCGAAGAGTGACCAAAATATTGGTACGGGCAGATACATGTACAGTATTGAGAAGACCACCTTCATATCGGAGACCAGCTTCTCGCCGTAAATATCCACAGCGTGGTCTAACCAGTGTTCGTAATTCTTAGTGTCGGTCCTTGGATCATGCTTCATACGTTTTCTGAATGCGTACTGAAAAATTAAATCGTCTGTGGTAGCATTCATTGTATAGTATACTCTATTAAAGTATTTTTTATAAGCATTTCTTGCCAATTTCTTTATTAATACAATAATTGTATTTATAGTATACTCTAAGGGCTTTTAAAACGTCCGAATTTTTCACCGGAAGCCTGTAGACGACTGTAGAACATTTGTCGCCGAACCTGTGTCCCGGTACATGTAGACACATTAACCGTACAACACAGCTAGTCCATTTGCAAAATTCCATCCGGCGAAGTCCGGTGCAAAAACCGGACATAAATTGAGCCTTAATACTTATTTATGTCAATTCATAAGTATTGATTGTTTTACAAAAGGGGCAGTAACATACAAGCAGAAAAACCCAGTGCCTCTTTGAGACATCGCTAAGCGAATAAAGGGTTCGTACCATTAAATAATTCACGCGATTGAGTCCCGATATATATATATATATATATATATATACTAGCTGTCCCGGCGAACTTCGTCTCAACTCTCTTTTTTTTTGTAAATCGGGTTCAATTGTGAATCTAAACCATCCTCGAATCCCCTTGAACTTACACAAAAATTTCATCAAAATCGGTCCAGCCGTCTAGGAGGAGTTCAGTGACATACACACGCACACAAGATATATATATAAATATTATTTTTTTTCATTGATATAAATAAACAGTGACACAATACAAGGTAATTAATAGTATTACAAAATCATGGTTATCATTGTGACACCAGCGACATTCACCACATTTTAATAAATAATAACTAATAGTAATAAGTGACATAGGTACATGTTTTTTTCATACTTAAGTAACTATGAACTCTCAAATAATATTCAGAACATACCAAACTATAAGTACCTACCTACTAGTGTTCCATTCCTCGTGAAAACACAATATTATAATACTTTTACCTCTCGATATTTGATACGTTTAGCCCCATTTCACAAACAATGGCTGTTCTTAAATAGATACCTATTTGTATACAAACACCCAAATAGAATCCAAGGCTAATGTAGAGTCTTAGGCACCTGTCCCACCAACGGCGATGAGCGAGAAGCGAGTAGCGATTTTATCGCACATGAAACGTACAAAAGATGTATATATTTTTTAAGCGGCGGTAGCCTAATGGCTAAGGCATCGGTCTCGCAATCGTGAGGTCGTGGGTTCGAATCCTGCCCACTACTATCATATGCCATTGAGCTTAGCTGGAGGGGTTAACAGGATTGCTAATAATGTGGGACCATAATCCCACATTGCTAATTATCTTCAAAAAAAAAATGTAGATCCCGTCCGAGTATACAAAAGACTTGCAGTATAGAGCGAGCACTTACCGACAGTGAGAACGGTCAGCGATCAACAATTCTTTTGTTTATAAAGATCTATATAAGTGTGTACGTTTCTTGAGCGATAAAATCGCTACTCGCTTCTCGCTCATCGCCGTTGGTGTGACAGGTGCCTTAGTACTGTAGTTAACGTTTTGTTAAGTAGATTTTGGTTCAACTATCCGATTATTAAGATTATTAATATTTCACTTTCATTTGTTATTCAAAATTATACTCCTGAAACTACATTCATAATTTTCAGATAACAAGATTCAGATATAAAGCCCTTTTTTACAACTTCTTCCACATTGAAGTGCGTTATAAGTATGAAATACGCCAAAGATATCATAGAATGGTATCCGAAAGAAGGAAAACGAAAAAGTGGAATACACTTATATAGAAAGATGACCAAAGGATACCAGTAGGTGCGACATGGACCAGTAAAACTCACGATCGTGAATTGTGGAAAAGACTGGAGGAGGTCTATTAAGCCTGAAAACAAAACAAACGTACCTACCGATATTTCTAGATTGAAATATTTTATTAAGTGTGTATAAAGGCTTTTTATATAAATAAAATACAAACTACAAAAATGTAAACGATAAGACGACGACACTGACTTAAATCATAAACAGATTCTTAACTAAAAAAAATACTAGTTTTTGGAATCGATTTTAATCGCCTGGTTTGTTAAAGTTGTTTGAGTTTTTAGAAACGAATTTATGACTTTTTAGAGACTTGTTTAAAAAAGAAAACTTACACTTATACTTCATACAATAAAAACGGTTTCCGGATGTCTGAGTACTTTTCATGCTTTTTCTGTATTTTCATTGGTAATCGATTCTATCATTGGTTTGAGTTGTGGCAAGCAGGAAAATGTTTTACACAGTCGTGCGTTTTATAAGAGTCAATAGGGACCAATTCATATATACTATACCTTTATACAGAAGTCCCTTTATATGACTTTTTCGGAGTATTTAGGGTTTGTTAAATATAACTAGTACTATTTGTCGGAACCCTTCATGTGGCAGTCCGATTCGCACTTAGACGTTTACATGTAAAATAAATCTTATGCTATGGATATACGGCATAAAATGAATCCCGTCATTACCTACAGGAAAATAGTTCAATTGCAGTTTTTTTTGCTAGGTGTATACCTAGTCTAGTGTGAGTTCTAGAGCTAGTCTTGTGAATTCGACAGTAAAAATATTAATAGGTATGCTGTATATAAATAATATGTATATTAATAGGTACTTACACAATAGGCAGTGCTTATATCCATAAGCACTGCCTATTGTGTAAGTATTATCACAGTAAAAATATGTAATATACTGTGGTATTATTGTGATATTTATGTACATCCACTCATATTATTTTAGCGAATTTTGTGCACTTTAAGTAGGCACCTATGTCGTTTCCAAATTTTATTTGTAAATTTTCAATAAGCTCGTCACTTATTTTTTATGACACGATTTTGCTCAAAATTTGCAGCAGCAATTAGTATTTTTTATGGATATTATTTAGGATTTAAAACTATGAATAATAAAAATGCATCAGTTAAACGATTAATAGTTTATTTTAAATAACTTATGAGGTAGCCACTGTATCTACCCTATGTGATTATTTTTTCAGTGGACTTGCGAGTACATAGTTTAAAACTAGAATGCCGTATTTGTTTCCTTAAATTCCATAATTTTCGGTGGTGCACAGTGATTAGCAGTAAGTCATGAGTTCGTCGACAGTGCAAGGTTTGTAGCAGCATTCGTCGACAGGGCCGCGCTTGCCGCGCGTTCCTGCTAACGAACGTACACGCACCGGCTCTGCCACCACCGTCGCCGGAGCTGCCGCAGCGGGCCACCACCCGGCATCGCGCTTCGCAGGCTGGTCGCCCCAGCACAGCGACGCCAGCACGTTGGACAATCGCCGCCCGCAGTAGTAGTTGGCGGTATCTGACGACACGTAACTGCACGCCACGATCAACATCAGAGCCAGGATAGATGTCTTCATGATGATGCTATTGTTGTTGTCTTCTGTGAGTCTCGGAGAACTGTGATTCTAACGCGTTAACGCCACGGTTTTATACTAAGCTGCGGGTCATTAATATTCTTAAATCTGAGGTTGTAGGTGTACATATTACCATGTATGTCAACTAGATTACACGTGTGAATGAGCTTCAAGAGATTACGTGGATACTAAACCTCGAAGCCACGTCTTATTTCCAAAGTTAGGTAATAAGTACGGTAGGGGTGTGCAAGATTTTACAAAGCGATTATCCTATTAGAAAAGTAACTGAATCGCAAACTGTGAAATATTGAATAGGTCTGCTCGTCATTTGTGGTCTTCATCATCAGTTCCACTTCACCAACTGGTGTTTTTTAAGAGTAAATGCACGAATGACTATGAAATATACCTAAGTCATTGTAGGTGTGTCTTTAATATTTTAAGAGTTCCCTCGATTTCTTCAGGATCCCATCATCAGGTCGTGATCTGATGACAATGGGACCGACTTGGAAGTATACCCTTTCAAACACAAAAACAATTTTTCAAATCGGTCCAGCCGTCTTTTCGTAATCGGTTAACAAACAAACAAAAAAAAAAACAGACGAATTGAGAATCTCCTCCTTTTTGAAGTCGGTTGAAAATAGTCCTTGGCGGCTGTCTTTAGTTGGCAGTGTCCTACAAATATTCAACCTGACCTGGCATAAAAAATACGTAGGTTAAGTAGGCTAAATGTATAAAATAACCTAAAATTTATATGAATCAATCTAAACTCAGTTACCATTTTATTAAGGTATTTTGTAAACGTGATTTGGTTAAAATATATACCAAGTAAGGTTTTTTCACTTGGTTAGGTATATCTATTACAATACCATCAAAGAGTGTTTAATACGTCATTCTAATAAAAAGATTACTCTATTTTAAAAACATTCACTGCCTCTGTGGAAGTGTGTCCGACTGCTACGCAAGAGGTTGTTTGATGGTTTATTCTGTGTCTGGGTGTTATTTATCTATGATATGTATGTATTTAGAAATATACAAATATGTTTATCGGTTGTCTGGTCTCCATAGTACAAGCTCTGCTTAGTTTAGGATCAGATGGCGTTGTGTGAGTTGTCCCAAGATATTATTATTCAGGATCAGAAACACCGACGCTGCGCTTAACAACGCAAGTAATGACTTCTTGTTTGTGAGCGAGCGTAGCGTTCTATTCCTGATGCGGTCCGTTACTTTGACGCCAAGGATGCAGCGTTCCATCTCTGGCAAACCTCAAGTGTGGACCTCTGCTAGGCAGTCAAAGACCAAGTTCACACATATTCATGCCTTAGCTTGTGGCGTAGAGGAAGGTCGGCCTTCATCAAATGCTACATAGCCCAGTAGCACTTCCAGTAATTTTCAGAGCATCAGGGGCGTACGGTGTCAACTTCAAGAACAAAATACAAACAATAAGAAAAAATAATCTTATTCGGGAATTTCCACACAGACACTAACTAAAAAAAAAGTTAAAAATAATAGTGGTAGCAGGTAGTGAATGAAGTACTACTCCGTCACACTACAACACAAAATGTCAGTTATTCATCCAAATTTATTTTATCGTCTTCAAAGTATACTCCTTCAGAAACAATACACTTATGGCAGCAAATTTCCAATCGTCAATAAATTTTTAAACGCTTTTTTTTGGAGTTATGGCCTTGTGCAGAGGCACATTTTCGTAGTAAAAAAATCAAGATTTTTCTTTCAAAAATCTGCACTTTTCGTTGAATTTGCTCTCTTAAACCCCGCATAACACTCAAATAATATTCTTAATTTGCACAACACCGCGATAGTCAAAGAAAAGAGTCAACATGACTTTATTTTTTGATCATTTTTGGCGTGGCTTTTCCGGTTTCGATTCAGTTGGGAGGCGCCACTCTGAAGCTTGTTGACTAGTTTGCAAATCAAACTCGTAAACCCATGTCTCGTTACCAGTAACAATGCGTTTCATGAATGTTGGGCCGTAATTGACTCGTTCCAGCTTGCCTTCAACGACTCTTACGCTATTGAATTTTTGGACTAAATTCAGATACGGGATTAGCCGAGTGGCAACATGTTCCATACTCAATTGATTAATTAAAATAATACGGATCAACTCGTGAGATACGGAAAGCGGCTATCTCTCTCAAACTTGAATCAGGATTTTCAGTCACTATTTCTATGACTTTTGCGATGTTAACTTCAGTTGAAGATGTTAATGGCCTACAAGAGTGAGGCAAATCTTCCATCACAACTTGACCGATTTTAAACGATCGATTCACCGTAAGCCTTCTGTAAGACTGAGGGACTCCAAACACGAATTTCCATTGGCGATGCATAACTTAAGACAAACTCTGTATAGTATTTTTGTCCATTATAAAATTCGAAATACACACTAAATATGAGCTAACCAGCACTGTATTTAATCTAAATAACAGATGCAACTCAAGCTCTGCGCCAAAATGGAAGACAATTGTAGGTACATATTTAACAACAAAAAAAAACAAAAATTGAATTTTGAACCATATACCTACTAATCAGTAATTTCGGAAAAGTTATTTTTAATATTATTGAGCTCAACACGCATATCGGTTTAAGAGTGGTTACAAGCAGAAAAAGAACCCTCAAACTTGATAAAAAGCAATACTTCAAATTTCAGTTTAATTAAAACATTAATTTTCAAGCGTCGCATATCAAAAACTATTAAAATGACAATATAAAAACTCATAATTTTTTATTTGAACTGCTAAAACACAAAAAAGTTCGAAAAATTTACAGATTTTCGCGTTTTACGCACATTTTTTTTTTTACTTGCAAAACGTAGTTCCACATAGTCAAGATACATACCAAAAGTCCAGCTTTACATCATGTTTTGCGTTTTTAGGGTTTTTATTTCTAAAGTTTTACTGATAGCTTCTGATATATATGTGGTGAAATACACAGTAAAAAGTCAACATAGTTAGATTGTAAAGAAAATTGCTTCTGCGTGTTTAAAAATTGAAGATCATTACTAAATATGGTCTCTTTATAAGCAGAAGATTCGAGGATGATCTCGGATGTACTTTAGGGGTAAAAAAAACTGATCTCGGTTTAGTATACCTGTCATATGGCGTGAACAGAAAAATTACAAAACACAACCGACTGCTACCCTTGTTTGGTAGATTTGAAAAGATTTAATACTATCAGCTTGACTTAGCTATTCGTCCAGTGTCATATGGTTCTGAAACACAACTTCCATATCCACTTAAAAATTTAAATAACACTCTGATCACTCGGATAATGCATCCGAGAGCCAGGAAATGTCTTATTCAGACTTACCTTTTTTCACAGAGTCAACTAAACGACCTAGTAAGAGACATTGGTCATTCAAAAAATGTGATTTACTAAGAAAAAAAATTAAAGCCTAATCATCATCTGGGATCCAATTTTCGTGGTATAAGAAGCGAGAGTGAATATTTACTGTTTTCTCCAAACATTGAAATCTAGTTTACTGTACCTTATGATGTTCCTGGGCTCATGAAATCGTATATGAATCATCAGATTGGCACATATTGTTGTTGTCATAGTTATTTAGTAAAATTAACAAAAAAAAATAATGCTTTAAAAATTACAGGCAATGAAACTCAAAGAGCCATACAAGTTCCTTGAAAACGCGGTGGATGACGTCACAATTGCCATAAAATCATATCATATGGAGATTAAATTCGACTTTGGCGGACATGTCTCGGTGGCGGAGATGGTAGCGGCCTAGGGGTGGTACCCCTAAGGTCGCGGGTTCAAAATTGTAACCAAACAAAAATATAACGAATGCACAATAATCTTAAAAAATACACGTTGCCATTGTTATCAACGAGAAGTTGTCAAAGTAAACTTAGATTATACGGGAATAACGGGCTATATAATATTTGAAGATTTCCCTCGATTAATCCAGGATTTCACCGATTTTTATGCTGTTTTTACCAATGGCTAGAGTGATTCTCGAGGAAGGTTTTAGTATATAATTTGTTAAGTTTTTGTATACATCGACTGAAATATAACGATAATAACGAAAAAAATAACCGTTTAAGAGCTTTAAGCGAAAATGCTGCGTAAACCCCTTGAGATATAACAAAATAATTTGTGTTGAAATTGTATAGGTCTATACTACTCTAAAGTTAAAGTTTGTTTGACCGCGATAATCTCAATCTCGCGGAACTACTGGTTCTAATTGTTGCGCGGGTCACCTATTCCATCATCAGCCTATACCAGTCCACTGCTGGACATAGGCCTCTCCAATTGCACGCCCCTTTGTTATATCTTCGGTTTCTCGCATCCAGCTCCTGCCAGCCGTTTTGCGTAAATCATCACTTCACCATTGAGGGCGTGCAATTGGAGAGGCCTATGTCCAGCAGTATAGTCCTACACTACGTTTGAAGAGACGCGGCCTCCACTCAAGAACTCGTTTACGCCAACGGTTGTCGGTTGTTCGGCTAATATGGCCAGCCCACTGCCAATAATAGTTTTATAAAATCGGACGAAATCCTGAGATAATCATTTTCTATGTATTTTTAAAGTTTTCATATATTTTTTAGGTTCAATAAGGAAAAAAAACGTAATAACCTACAAAAAAAAATATAAAATAATTTCTATATTTGGATACATTTTCGATCATGGAATGTTTATTGATTTCTTAGATTCAACACGAACGATTTCAAGTAATCCCATGCCTATCACTTGTTGTCATAGCAGCTCTTATATTTATGACACAAGTTTTATAAACTTCCTTTGTTTTTAATTGGCATCCTAGGGTCACAGAGTACACCCGACAACGATCGCCATTTCATCCAGCCGGAGTTTACCCTTTTCATTATGTCGGCATCACAGTGGCGGTTTCATCAAGGATTGAGTCTCGAAGTTCTCGGGGGTTTTATCCACTCAATCAATCAATCAATCAAATTTATATTGCGAAAAATGTAACACCTACTGCAGTTGGTGTCACATAAATTATTGTTCTGCCATATTCTACCATCAGACATGCAAAATTTAATTTAATATGAAAAGTG
Source organism: Herminia tarsipennalis (assembly GCA_945859575.2). Taxonomy (NCBI): domain Eukaryota; kingdom Metazoa; phylum Arthropoda; class Insecta; order Lepidoptera; family Erebidae; genus Herminia; species Herminia tarsipennalis. The sequence goes on along the minus strand of OX243831.2, from coordinate 24,792,120 downwards.
TATGTGATTCTTCTTATTCGACTTTTAAAATAGTCACTCGGAGAAAAGCCAGAGAAGAGATATTTGAATTTATTTACCAGGGCATGAGGGCATGGTCTATTTTTAGGGTTGAGGTGCATGGTTGCCCGAACATAAACTTCAAACACTCCGATTTCGTTCTGCTCATCTTTAAGCCATTACTTTCCTTGAGAGTTTGCTGAAGCTCTTCAAATAAAATAATGGTAATGACCGTATTGTAGACTAGCTTTCGCCCGCGGCTACGCCCGCATTAAGTTTGCCATTTCACCGCTTTAAATATTGGCTTGAGGCTTTGTAGTGGATGTGTTATCCACGAACCACTTGAGAACAATTGAACAAAATTTGATAAAATTTGGTACCTACAATGCTAATTTAAAATCACGCGGAAGAAACCAGGGGCAACATTGTTTGTATGTATGTAATGGGTAATACTTTTTTTTACCAACGTTAAAAGTATAACATAGGCTATTTTAGGGTACACCACGCTATGATCGGTAAGAGTGAAACAGTAATAATAGAGGAACGCTGGGTGGCTACGATACGATATTGTGCCTTCCTAAGTTATATTCAGTAGTTAGTATATGCGTAGTAGTTAGTCCTTAGTTATGTTCAGTAGTGCATTTACATTCAGTACGTCATATTGAACCTATCTACCTAACCAAAAATAACTCCTGCAATTTAATGCATTATGGACAAGAAAAAATCCTCTATCGCCTGTACAAGTTACTACCAAAGAGTGTACGACACGAGTGCACGAGATTCTAATTAAAATATGACGCTAATGATCTTTTAAAAGTCTTCATTGCTCATCGTGAGAGTGCTCATACTTGTTGTGTACAAACGACTGCGATCTCTTGCACACTGTATGATCGTTTATAATTAGATATGTGTACATTGATAAAGTTATAAAAGAAATTAATAAAATAATAAAATGTTTTTAGAATGCCAAGCAGCACACCCCTACCTTATTCCCGAATTAAATGGCGTGAGGTGACTCTTCACCTTGTTTATTGGGATGAAAATTGAAGCTCATTAATATGCAGTGCCAAACCTAGTCAACCTTTATCTAATTGTACCTAACAGCCCGCCATGCCGCCGCCATGCCGCAGACAGTGACGTGCGAGGTAACGACACCCTATGGAAAATATAGGTGGTATAAATATATAATTTTGAAATTTTGCACGATTGTTAAACAGAAAAGGTAGCGCGTTATAACCCCAATTCTACCTATTTCTACTAACAGGCCCAAAAAAATCCTCTTAAAATCCACTGTGTTAGTGGTAGTGGTCAGTTTTAAGAAAGGTATCTATGCTTGCGGAGGGTGCGAACTTTGGTGACAATTGCTGGACAGGTTCGGTTTTATAGGGAGGGCAAGGTAGAGTACCGGCCTTCGAAGCAAAAAAGACGAATTTTTAAAGATATGTAATGCGGATTTTTGACTCCAAATTTTTTCTTCAGCAGTCGGATTTTTGTATCAAGATATCCCTAGGGATATCAATCTCAATTTTACGAAAGAGTTATTACTACTGTATGAACAGACTTTAATCCTGCTTAAGAGAGTGATTTTGCATAGCTCCATGCATATGTTTCAAGGTATCCTGTAGATTGAAGATAACTACAATACTACCTAATAAATGTTTTCAAAATTGAATTGCTCTTAACGGAGTAAAATTTAAAACATTTTTTACTTTAGGTAATTGTATTTGAGAAAGAAAACTGTTTAAAGAATTATGAAAATCGCGAAAAAACGACGTCTTTAAAATGCTGTATTATGTCGTTGTATAGATGTAAAATTTAATGGACACGTTGTTTTATGGAATTAAAACGCACGATTGTTTCTCATGTAAAATCGATAAAGTGCTTTAAATCAGACAGGCCTTTAAGGTTCTAGAATTGAAAAAAAATGGATATATGTATTGCTAATTAAAATTTTAGTGCCATGTTTTTTACAATTCATTTAAAATTCGTTTTTTTCTATAAATAAGTAGTGGCTATTTCGTTTCATTTGGTAGGTATGAGGACTATCATAACTGGACACATTATACAACGTGTTTTGTAGTTGTTCTTTCTACGCAAGCAATATCTTTTTTTTTTCAGTTTATCAAATAAAATAGTTTGTGGAATCCTGGTAACTTTTGTACGGAACCCTTGAGTTCCACTTTGGAAAGTATTATAGTAAAAATAAATTAAAAGAAAGTTGTTTATCTACAGGCATTTTACTAATAACTACACAATGAATATTGATGAAATTTGAAGCATAGGTGCAGCATAAGCCGCTACATAGCTATTATATTGATAGCTAAATAATTTATAACATTTTTTTACTCCATACAGGTAAAGGAAGCAGATTTTTTGCTGTAAAACTTAACGTTGGTCGTTTAAAAATAGAATGCGTAACATTTTCTTGTTTCTAAAAAAAATTAAATATTTTTGGAAATAATCGCACCGAAAGTTGCATTAATTTGTCCCACCACCCTGTTTATCTTTTAAACCGCATGACCGAAAAAATATGCAACCAAAAACACAAAGGTTAAACTTACACAATACTTTCAGCAATTTTCGGATCAATTATTTCCAAAAATTTTCCCCTAACCAAAAAAAACCTTAAAATGTTTATAAAAGACCTATTGAATGATGTATAGCACATCGTTCGATACGTTATGACTTCTCAGAAATGAAAATCAGCTTAATGTATGGAGTGATAAGTAAAAATATTTATTTTATTATATAGCTACCAAACTAAGTAGCGGCTACAAGACACCTTTTCACCAAATTTAATCATTGAAATCAGATTGACACTGAATGTGCATTTGGCAGGACATTTGTTAAATAATATGAAATATGTTTTTTTCACGTTTTTTTTAGTATTCGTATATATAAAGCTTTTTCTTTATACGGCTAAATGAAGAGATGAGTACAGTCCATTATGGTTGTTAATGGACTGGACTCATCAGGCTATCAGTGCCACCTAAATGTTTGTTTTACGCACCGCGCTCCTCATTTAAGATAATAAAACCCAGTGCCCAGTAATTATATAACATACTAGCTGCTACCCGTGACTTTACCCCGCTAAGATGTTTACTTTCGATCTAAACACTAAAACGTGTTTCTTTAATTACAACTTCAAACTGACGGAGTTTCATTCAAACTCACAGCCCCTATCTACCCGTTCAGTCAAATACAACATTTCACAGATAAACTTCAAAACCCGACGGTGTTCCATACAATCTTGTGACGAAGTTTTATACTTACTTGCAACCCTTATCTTACCTTCTTGAGGTTGAATTTCCAAAAAGTAGAAACAGGTGTTTCTATAATAGATACGAAATTTCACAGATGGGTCATTCCATATGAAAACACCAAGGTGGGTGCGCTACATGGTTTCCTATTTTGATGAAAAAAGTTATAGGATGATTGTCTTATATCTAAAACCTTCGAGATTATATTTTTTTCTCCTAGTAGGTAGCCAGTTAATAAGGACCCATCTAAAAAAATCGGGAAAATCCACTTAAAAGTTTAATTGTTCGTAATTATAAAAAATACAATAGTTACCTATTTATTTATTTTTATTTATTTAATATTCATTTACAAAAGAAAATAATATTTACAGAGTAAAGATGCAAACATAAACTCATTCGAATTTTAACGTGCATCAGTGTCGTCTGACTACGTCAGTAACCTCGGTATTATCTAATATATAAAATTCTCGTGTCACAGTTTTCGTTGCCATACTCCTCCGAAACGGCTTGACCGATTTTGATGAAATTTTTTGTGCTTATCCGGTATCTATGAGAATCGGCTACTATCTATTTTTCATACCCCTAAGAGTTTGTTTGTTTGTTTGAACGCGATAATCTCAGGAACTACTGGGCCGCATATAAAAAAAGAAAATTGTTGGATAGCCCATTTATCGAGGAATGCTATAGGTTATAACATCACGCTACGACCAATAGGAGCGGAGCAGCAATGAAAAATGTTGTAAAAAAAAAAAGGGAAAATTTACGCAGACGAAGTTGCGCGGGTCAGCTAGTAATTTATATAATCTACACTATAAACACATTACAACACAGATAATAGCGCATAAAACAACAATAATAATAAATAAAAAGAAGGTAGGCACAAAAGTACAGTACTCCAAAAGTAATAATGCGCATAGAAATCTTCGGAAATCTTCGTCATTGTTCGGCAACGGTCGTATTACCCGAGCGTCGAAAGACGATATTTATATAGAGTGGTTAAGAGCAATTTCTCTATGCCTAATTTTATATATTATGTGTTTTGTGCTAAAACAGATTTGATTTACCTGTAACGAAATTTGATTCGATAATTCCATGTAAGTAAATAGCGAAAACGCTACAATCATTGTTGGAGTGATTAGTTTTCAAGTGTCTTACCGAAGTTGGTGTAATTATGGAGGAAAAGGTTTAAATAACATAAGGTTTTATTAGAAGGAGAAAAAAACGTTTTCAAATAGAGGTTTACATAAAATATAATCAAAATCTCAGTTCAAATTTGTTTACAGCACTAATCATTCCAGAAAAATAATACAATTATAAAAAAATTAATCAGAATCGAGGAAGACCTCTATTCCCGACATCGCAGATTCATCAGAAGTTTCATTATGCTCTTGTTCATTTACACTTTCCTCACTGCTATCACCTGTGTAAATAATCAGTTTATCGGAATAACTATCGATTCTTGGCTCAAATTTTCTATATTCATCTTCGCATTGAACCGCATGATCAGAAACTTTTTTCCATTCTTCTGGTCCTATTTTATTGATTTTTTCTAATATAGCATCTTTAACTGACGTCACAGTCATTGCAATATTTCTCTTGGCCACGTGTTGCTTTATTTGGGACCAAATATTTTCAATAGGGTTAAAATCGGGATGATATGGTGGCAATCGTATAATTTTATGCCCATGTTCCTCCATTATACGGTCAATGGCAAATTCTGTGTAATTTTCTTTGTATCTTTGTATAATTTTATACAAATCGGGTTTCAGTTTCTTTGGGTCATGCGGAATGTTGTGTTGTTGTAACCAAGCTGTCATTTGTGGTTTAGATGTGTTTGAGTTTGGTGGTTTCACAGACAGCTTATTATGATATGGGGCGTTGTCTATTACCAACACACTATTAGGAGGCAAGTTGGGAATCAATTGATTGCGTAGCCAAGTTTGATAACGTTCCGCGTTTATTTCTTTATGATAGTCACCTTCTGAGTCGACACATTTATGTAACATTAGAGCCCCTGGGACGAAGCCTTTTTCATTGCCTGCGTGTACAATAATTATTCGCTCTCCTTTGGAAATGGGTTGTTTGATACCTTTTTTGTTGCTATCTTGCCAAGTTTTACCCTTAGTATGTGATGTGTGCACATACGACTCGTCCATAAATACTATGTTTCTACCAGAACTCCTCAGCTGTTGTATTTCTCTGAGATATTTGATCCTTTTTAGGCGTATATCATGTTTTTCCATAAGTAATTGTCTGTTATTATCAGTTTTCAGAAACCTAAACCCCATGTCTTTCAAGATCAACCTTAAAGTCTCGGCACAGCCTTTGAAATTAATAGCTTCGATCAACTTTATTCTTAAATTATTTACAGTTGGGAGTTCTTTCAGCGTCAATTGAAAATTGTATATCATATTACGAATAACACAGTAGTCGAAATCATCAAGTACCAGCCGAAATCTACTTTTAGGTCTTCCTTTTTTCGGTGTAGAAAATTTCTTTGATTGATTATGTTTTTTTTCGTTTAAGATATTACTCAAAGTTCGTCGCGAAATTCCTGTAGCTTTTGTTCTTGAATTTTTTTAAAATAACCATCATGGTCTCTGTTGAAAACATTGGCTTCATTTAAGAAATAAAGGTACACATTAAATACCATTTGCCGTGCTTGTGAATTAAGCGGTTTTCCACGTTTAAATTTATCCATTTTGGAAGAATTCGTCTGAAAGAAAATGGCATGGGCAGAGTTAGGTATATATTTTTTATGCATGTTTATCTATTTATTTAATTTAAATAAATCTCATTTTTTAAATGTTTTTCTAGTACTTAATATGTATTTAATGTAGGTATTTTATTTTTTTAATATTAAAAAAACGTGAAATATGTTATTTATTTTCCTTTTTTCAAAATATACTATTTAAATCTGAATAAGCTAATTAATGTTGAAATTATATTTACCAAGAAGGGTGTGTAATAGCAGCTCTATATATTTCCACAAATAGAGAACACGTGCAGTCACTACCAATATATAAAGACGACTGACAGACATTTCGCTGACCGGCGACAGCTGCCGAACGCCCGATTTGTTTTCGATTGTGCACACATGATATTGACTCCTATCTCTTTTAAACAAGGTGCAAAATGCAAATGCCTTGTTTAGGGCTCTTACGATTCCATGATTCGAGTGTTTCCGGGAATACGACAATTAGCGAAGATCTGCATGTGCATTATTAATTTGGGAGTACTGTAACCAAGTGAGCAACAAATAGCGCAACGCATCGGCTGGGCGCCTTGTTGCACATCATTGTTTAGTAAGTGGGTAGTCAAATACTACAGCATATATACAGGTTGTTCTCAAGTTTGTTATGTTATGTTTTGAATAAAATACTGCTTCAATTTAGATTTTATGTTTCTTCTATTTAAAGTTCTTTTTTTTAAGATAATTAGTAATGTTGGTTTGGTCCTACATTACTAGCAATCCTGTTAACCCCTCCAGCTAAGCTCAATGGCTTGTGTTAGGAGCGGGTTCACGTCGGTAGTTTATTAGGTAGGTTTCGAACCCGCGAACTCACGATTTCGAGACCGATGCCTTAGCCATTAGGCTACCTATTAATTGGTCTGTACAGTACTATAATAATGGTCACAATGAATGTAATGAAAATAAAACTGTAACCCATTAAAGCTGACCCTGAAACCGATCATTTTCAAACTTAAGATAATTATAAAAATAAAAATTAAGCTCTTGAAAAATATAATCTTGACGGCTTTGAGTATTCGATACCTAGACAATGATCCTCTATTTTTTTCATCAAAATCGGAAACCATGCATCGCTTTTCACTTTTTAATTCAAATGGAATGACCCAGATTTAACTTTAAAACTGACGGAGCTCCATACAAATACGTAAGCCCTATTTTACCCTCTTGTTAGGGTCATTTTCCAAACACGCTGAAAGACGTGTTATCCTATTTTAAACCAAATCTAACAGATATTTCAGAGATCTCACTTTGAAACCTCCAAGGATTAGAATTTTACAAAAGTCTATAATGTTACGTATACGATGAATCTAGCTTCAGATATAGTATCTCTAATCAATAGATCCAATACCTACGCATGGAAGTAAAAATACTTTACGGGTACGTACCCATATAGTGCCCATGCAGCTAATTTCCGATTACCTTACAAACAACCTTAGAAATGTCATACTTGAACTTTAGAGTAAAGAAAATACATAAAAAGTTCGTACCTACTTTGCAAATAGTTATCACATCACTAATGGCCTCTCTATAAATGGCTGAAAGATTACCGAAGAACATCAATCATAGCTGATATTCTCTTTTTTTTTACAGTCAATAGCGCAAAAAAAACCTGGTGAAAGGGATATGCACGGCAGGGTGATGATTGATATGTCATACTCAGAAGGCTATTGCGGCATGCATAGATGAATGGAACTTAATATGGACCTCTTTAGAATTACAACGCACATTTCCACGTCATCAATTACCTGTACAAAAAAATATGGCGCGGACTACGTATAGATAGTACCAACTTTGACTCAATTGTGACTTTTATTACATATTTTTTACAGACGGAAAATTACCTACGTCTTAATAAATGAGACACATAGCTTCGCTGTTTAGTCTTTAAAAAAAACATTTAAAAATTGACTTGTACTGAGTTTCATTTTCAAATTCTTTTTTTTGACCATTTTTTTTGCATTAAGCTAAACCTAATTAAATATATATATTAACTACGTCTTAATAAATGAGACACATAGCTTCGCTGTTTACAGTCTTTTAAAAAAAACTTTTAAAAATGGACCTGTACTGAGTTTTAATTTCAAATTCTTTTTTTTACAATTGTTTTGGTTTTTGCATTTAAGCTAAACCTAATTAAAAATAAATATATTAACAATCTTAGCCTATTTACCTACGTGTAAATCAGTGGTGATGTATCTTGATAGTATTTTATTAGGCACTAGCTGTGCCCGCGACTTTGTTCGCGTGAAAGTGGGTCTAAATTAACCACTGTGTAAATATGTTGGAAACAGTCCTATCGGGTCGCTGCGCTATCTATTGATGGCTTTAACACCCAAAAGCTTTGTGAAAATAAATAAGTACCAAATACAGACTCTTTACTTCTCATTTGATCAGATGTTTATCGTAAACTCTAATCGTACTCAGCTGTGATATATATAATTTCACTATATATATACTACTACCGTGAATTTTTCATCTATGCAACATTAACCATTTAGTTGGCAGGGGGACTCTTGACTCCAAAAAAAAAAATTGTATATTATATGTATAGATATGTAAGTATTTGTACATTATATATACATACATATTATATTTATAGATATGTAGGTACTTCATAGATGTGGTATGAGGAAAGCACCTATTTAAATACTTATGTAGATGCCTGTAATCTGGCCTTTCTCTATTTAATTTCAACTTATTTTAAAGCGATTTTAATCTAAGTATGAAGATATCTGTTGATTTTTCTAAAAATTAATTACTAGACTCGTGGTAAAGAAAACTTATCTAGACAACACAACGCTAACAAGCAAAGGTGTACCAGTGGAGCCGGCCGGCAACTCTCCCAACATTTTGCAAATTCAACATTTACTTAGGGATGACTGCCTCTGTGGCGCGGTGGGAGTGTATCCGACTGCTACGCAAGAGGTCGTGGGTTCGATCCCCACCCAGGTAAAACTTGTGATGAGCACGATGGTTTATTCTGTGTCTGGGTGTTATTTATCTATAATATGTATGTATTTAGAAATATATAAGTATGTTTATCAGTTATCTGGTTTCCATAGTGCAAGCTCTGCTTAGTTTGGGATCAGCTAGCGTTGTGTGAGTTGTCCCAAGATATTATTATTATTATTATTCAATATTTTTTTTAAATTTAACTTTACGGTCTGGAAGCATCAGGATGTCTATGTTTGTACCAAATCATACCTATACATGCGAGTATACAAGGTACTAATTAGTTAAGCTGCCATTATTATATCTATCTAATACCTTTAAACGAGCAATTCTTGTATATACTTATATGTATATACAAGAATTGTTAAGTAATATCTGAATGAAATATAATCTGAATCTCGGAAACAGCTCCAACGATTTTCAGATTTCGGGGGCAATAAATCGATTTAGCTAAGTTTAATTTTCAATGAAAAACTGCTACAATATAAAAATTATTGCTGCAAAGAAAATTTTCGCGTAATCTTCGACTTCGACTCCGACACTTTTAAATCCGACGTTTTAATCGGAGGTACCAAGCATGCGTCGTCTATAAGCTAATTTATACATATTAATGTATGAACGAAGAATTCTCACGGATTCTTTAAGATCGCGGGTTCAGAAAGTCGAGCTACACCCGAGCGGATTTTTCTTTCACACATTTAACTTCACTGAATAATGATTCTTTTTTTATCTTATTTCTTACGCCATAACTCAAGTTATTTGTTTTCTCCCATCACCTACGATTTCATTCCAACTACGACAAACCAAATTCAAAAACTCCGACTTCGGTTCCCAAAAAACTACCTCTGTAACATTCCTAGTTATTAGTCTACCAGTTCACGTCAGATGCATTGATTAATTTTGATCTTGCTTACTTTTAACCAACATTAGAGTTTGTAAGTTAGTAGATTTTAACTATCTTCATGAGCTACGATACAACAGTATATATTAGGTAAAAAAACTTACCCAAGTACAAGATATAAATTTGTAGGTTATATTATCCTGAGGCTGTTTTATTCTGTACGATGGTTTTCCCGCCACGAATATAACTGGTAACGTAAAATATTGGAAGATTAGGTATATAAAAAGAAACTAGTTAGTAGTTTATGTTGAAACGGCTGAAGCCGTTTGAATTAGTGTAGTGTAACAGTGACATATTAAATGTAGTGTAAGTGCAACGTAAAAGAACACATGAACAAAGTGACTTCACATATATAATAGAGACAATAAGATAAGTGTTATTGGACACATTCTTAGATTTAAGTCCTTATAGCAATTTAGGTCATAATTAAATTACTCATTAGCCTTTAGGCTAGATTGTAATCTATATAAAGTATTGTAATAGATACTTTATTATAAAAAAAATAAGTAGTTTATTTAATAACTAGCTGTCCCGCGCAACTTCGTATGCGTAAATTTTCCCCGTTTTTGCAACATTTCACGTCGCTACTCCGCTCCTATTAGTCGTAGCGCGATGTTATATAGCCTATAGCCTTCCTCGATAAATGGGCTATCCAACAAAAAAATATTTTTTCAAATCGGAACAGTAGTTCCTGAGATTAGCGCGTTTAAACAAACAAACAAACAAACAAAGCAAACAAACAAACTCTTCCGCTTTATAATATTAGTATAGATATGTGTAGAACTGTTATATTTTTGACGTCAGGTACTTACTAATAGAAACGAGGACTAGCAATGCTGGGAAGCCAAAGCCGAGCGCGTAGCAGGCATCGTCACCGAAGCACATGACACTCCTGCGCATCGCCGGCGTCACCACCATACCCATAAACCCGCCAAGATTCACCGTGCAGTAAAACGTTGAGAAAAATCGTTGCAAAAGATGATTCTCTTCAGGAAGACGAAACTACGAAAAAATAATTTAGAAATTAAAACATCCGCCCCCGCTATAAGCTATAATATACGAAACCGGGAAAGTGCATGCCCCCCCCCCCTCCGAATAATGCGGCTTAAGAAGCAGCTGTTACCTGATTGTAAAGCCTACTTAGCTGTAATAGTTTTCTATTACTACAACTGTGAATTTTTCACATACCCAACATCAACCATTTGGCTGGCAGCGGGGGTAAACAAAAATTTGCACTTTAAAGCTTAATATTTCACAAACGGAATCCCTAAATCTAGACATGGTCTTCACTACCCTAAACGTTTTTATAAGATCTATCTAATGATACCCTACACATTGGGCTAAGTAAGAAAAAAATCACATCCGCACTTTACATATAGGTACCTAACTACCCTCAAAAAATGTTTTTATTTTTATATTCTTTCACTTTGTCGGCATAAGTAATAGTGTATCCATGCAAAATTACAGTGTCTAGCTCTGAGCTAAGCTGTGGACGGACGGATGGGCGAACACGGCGAAACTATAACGGTTCCGTTTTGCCATTTTGGCTACGGAACACTAAAAGCAGCTCGCATTTTAATGTAACGTTTTATCGAGCAAAGGCGCGAGCACGGGTGACTGGAGTGTACCTACGCAAGGCAAAAAGAAATGTTAAAGTAAATGTTCACTCGCCTTACATCATTTACCTGTAATAACGTCGAACACAGAGTCGAGCATTCGCAAGAACATTACATTAATTGTTTTTAATCTTTCGCGATTTTATTACATATTTGATATATTTCTGGAATTAATCGCGTGAATTATTTAAAGGTACGAACCTTTTATATACCCGACGTCCGTTTGAGTCGACCCGTGACCACGATCGGTGCAATTCGATCGAAACGTCGCGTCGGGTAAACGTCGATAATTCACGCGATTAAGTCCCGAAATATATCTAACATTACATTACATTGTAATGCTCTAGCAAATGCTCAAGTGTATACTCACCCTAATAACTATCTATGTGAGTAGGTGCTACTAGCATGGTGACTAAAAGTGCTAACCTGATCACCACCAAAGGCCGCTACACAAGGTTTGATGCCACCAGTCCCTGTAGCTATTAAAAACAAACCCAACATAGAAGTAGACCTGTAAAAAGACACAGATTGTCAACGACTTATACGTGTGGTCCACGGTAATGATTTGCACCCTACCTCTTCCTACCCCCGTCGCGTGAGGTACTTAGACCCTGGACAGGGCCTGGCAAAGTTTATGTCGCCATTCGGCCTATAAGCGCCGCCAATACGGTCTACTGCTTGACATAGGCATCTTCTAATCTAAGCCACAACACCCAATTCCTCTCCACCTCTAATTCATCCTAGCGAACTTCTTTCGGTTGTCGGTCCATATAGCTGGAGGTCGTTCTACCATAACAAACTTATAACCACAATCTAATTGCTTTTTTACTGTGCATAATACGAGGGATCTTTGCGTCAGGGCTTCAGTAGTTGTAAATCAGACATAGCTCAAGGAATTAACGTTTGTGCATCGAAATTTATTAAAATTCAGGTTAATAATATGTAGGTAGGTACTTACCTAATTATGTTTTTAGGTCTGAACAGAGAAATTGAAGGTAATAATAATAATAATATCTTGGGACAACTCACACAACGTCATCTGATTCCAAACTAAGCAGAGCTTGTACTATGGCAACCAGACAACTGATAAATATACTTATATATTTCTAAATACATACATATTCTAAATAAATAACACCCAGACACAGAATAAACCATTGTGCTCATCACACAAAGTTTTATCCTGGGTGGGAATCGAAGCCACGACCTCTTGCGTAGCAGTCGGACACACTCCCACCGCGCCACAGAGGCAGTCAAAGCTTATTTTGTTTTATTTAATTTAGTTTTGTAATTACGCTTTATTTAACACAAAAATCGTTAAAAACTCGCTGGAATTCATAATTTTTCTACAATTAGGTATTTGAATGTCAAATCAATCAATAACAATAAATTATTTTACACTTACCAAGTAATAATATGCCTTTATATGATCTTAAAAATATATATTCGAGCATAATTTAATATGTTTTAGTATTTATAATCATCAAAATAAATACTAAAAGTAAATGATTTGAAACCAGAACATAATGACGTCACAATGTTAAATTGCATACAAATCTCTACAGAACGATTCGTTTTGACATTTTATAAAAAAGATACTAATTTGACTTGACATTCAAATACTCAATTATAGTTGGTTTCACAGTCACGCTGATCACTATGTATGAGGAGCCGACGCATGTCAGCGCTGATCGGTCAATGTCACTCAAAAACGTTACATTTAATTTACATACAGCGTCAGTTAGTTAGCGACGAACAGTGTGAGAGGAAAACCAGTTTGATAATGTGTATAAAACCTATAGGTACCTCACTTTTCATAAATTAAAGTAGTATTTTCTTCCGTTAAATTAGAGGCTACTCATTTTTAGGGTTCCGTAGCCAAAATGGCAAAAACGGAACCCTTATAGTTTCGTCATTTTCGTTTGTCTGTCTGTCTAAGTACCTGTCTATCCGTCCGTGTGTCACAGGCATTTTACTCAAAGACTACTCAATGAATCTTGATGAAATTAGGTGAAAAGGTGTCTTGTAGTAGCCGCTACTTAGTTTGATAGCTTAATAATTTTTTAGGGGGCACTCCAATTTTTTTTCAGCAAATATCAACGTGTGGCACATCATTCGACAGGTTTTTCAAAAACCTTTTGAGCATTCTAATAAACATTTTTGATTGAGTGAATATTTTTGGAAATAATCGCTCCGAAATTTGCTTAACCGTGTAACCAAAACACATGAAAAAAATCACAAAGGTAGCGCTTAATAAATACTTTAAACTAAAATTATTTCGGATAACATCGGATATAACGTCATTGAGTTATAGCCAAAAACTGCGTTTCTCAACAAAGGGCGTAAGTGCCACGAACATACGCTCTTCTGCTGATGCAATTGTTCAAGGCTGCGGAACCCTACACTGAGCATGGTCCTACACTGAGCGGTTCCAGAAAATTGTTGATGTTAGCCGAAAAAAAAAATTCTGACCGACAGACAGACGGACATGACGCAACTATAAGGGTCCCGTTTTTGCCATTTTGGCTACGGAACCCTAAAAAACTCTTTGGGAACTCAGGCCCACGGCCCCGCTGTACTTCGGTCGCTGCAGGGCTTTTAATATTCGTATGTTCGTTTAGTGACTCTTCCTCCATTTCAATGCACTTTTCAGATTTTTATACCTTTTTATACCCATACTCAGAAGGTTTGTCCTCTAGATGGGCGTAAACCGCGCGGGTCACTTCATCATCCGGAAAAAAACCTTCTTCCCCTTTAGTTTGAATTAAGTTTCGAAAACAAATAATAGCCCTTAGCGACTATTAATTGTTTTCGAAACTTAATTCAAACTCAGGCCGGGTCAGGTCAGGATTATAGTACAAAACCAAGCTTGGTTTCATCCCCCGAAACAACTGGCTCTAAATCCCACTCCGTGTCGTTTATACGCTTCTAAAACTTTTTGAGAACACGCGTTTCGCACACTTCGCTGCAAGCTCGAAAGAAGTTTGGGCACCTACCTGCCACTAACTTTATTCACATGAATAAAGTTAGTGGCAGGTACATGAAGAATCCTAAGAACTGAAGTTTTTGAAAGCCCTGTACTTGCTGGTATTTCTTTAGTTTTAATTCTTTGATCACTTAGAACTTTCTCTGAAACTAATTTGATGCATTCTACGGTGAGTGCCTTGACAGGTCGGGCAGAGAGAGATTCGTGGACAATGGACTCCAGCCCTAAACAAACTGCTTACTCCATGCTTTGATAGTCGAAGATGACGGAGAGGTATTCCCGCACACAGCATCTAACCTTGTTTTTATATCACTCGGGCTGGCCCCTTCCTTTATCAGCCCCTAACTTGATCACGGAACAATATTACTACTTAAATATTTTGAAAACTTTCAGATTTCCAAATGTTCTAAACGCCGTTAAAACAAATCTACAACAAACAGAAACCTCAAAACTATAAATACACGAAAAACGAGAATAAATGACAATCACATGATTTTTTTTCTCCCATCACAAACTTTTGGACCGCGCTACTTCGATCACGGTGCACCCCTCTACATGCTCGCTGATTTTTAATATTACTTTGGGTCTCACTGCTCACACGCTGTACCACTTTCACGCGCCGGAAGTGTCTTTTAAAATTGCGCTGGGGGCCCGCGGCCCGCGGCCTCTAGTTTGCCCAGTGGCTTGCTCTTTGCACAGCTGTCTATTGCTCATGCAGTGGTTTTTAAGATCCACCACCAGGCTTGCCTCCTTGCACAGTGGGTTTTAAGTTTATTGTGAGCACCACCAGCTAGCGCAATCACTTTTACAAGCTTTCTAGGCCCCTGCTTGCAAAGTGACTTTTACGATTTTGCTGAAGCCACCAACCAGAGCGTAGTAAGCTCTAATTTCTCGATGGTCCTCTGTTCGCGCAATTTTTTTTTTTGTTTTATCACGCAGTGCTGCATCTTGCCATCGGTCGCGATTGGTAAAATTTATAAAAAGAAATATCGTTCCCCCCACCAATAAGCTCCGGTTGGAACAAGCTCCAAAACAGGGAAAGCACATTACATCTCAAAAAATAAAAGGATTTGACCTAAAATCTGGGTGCTCCGTACACCCATGAGTGTATGACATAACCGTTGCAAATCTTTAAATTGATAACTTTAATTCAATAACTTACTAGGAAGTAAATAAAAGTACCTAAAGATATATTTTTAGACTGTTTTACAGGCACTCAGTAAATGTAACGAAGACTAGAATTTGACCACATCGTCTTCATTATGAAAATAGAAAGTTGTTGAGGGGGTTATATAAATAATCAAATAGCTAATATCATTTCTGCAATGGATTCTCCGTGAGGGCTGATGGGCTAAAGTGACAGTAATGTTTATGGGTAAGTAGGTAATATTAACCTTCGATAAGTGATTAATAATAAAATGTCGAAATTGCTAACCTATAAATGCATATGACTTACGTAGGTGGTAACATCAGTGGAGGTATCGCTGCACAACAGGTTAATACAGTTCCGACCAAATATATTATTGAAAAATATAATATCACTCTGAAAACACACAATACCAAATTAATTATAAAACCCACAAAACAAAAACCTGCTGTGTGGTATGTACGTGGACTTAGAATAGTGTCAAGGGCCATCGTATCTCTTCTCGTTGGTGTTGTCAAGGCAAATAAAGGATTTCACAGCACGGACGGGCAGCAGCGTTCTCTGCGTACTTAAAACGTTACTGCGATCGCCAACCCACTTGCCAACTAGATTCTACAGGGGAGATCCGTACCCAGCATTAGACTATGGGTTAATATGTTTAAATTATTTTACAATCACAAATTCGAAAATTTCCATTAAGGGCGTCCTAGTCGATGATTCTACCATAAAAGTGATTACTCCTCTGTTTAAGGTCTTAAGTCAAAGCTTAAAAATAAAATCAATTCGTTTTATCATGAGCTAGGCCTGTAGGCAGCCATAATTGAAAGTATATTAATATTAGTATTGGAATATCGCCAAAATTGTTGTTTAAATTGTTAACATTCTTAATTGTTTTAAGGCTTATAACTATTAAAATAGGTATTTATTAATTTTCAATTATGGCTGCCTACAGACCTATGTAGTTTATGATTGCCTCTGTGGCGCGGTGGGAATGTGTCCGACTGCTACGCAAGAGGTCGTGGGTTCAATTTCCACACGGGACACTACTTTATGTTATCCACAAATTGTTGTTCCGAGGCTGGGTGTCCTTTGTGTCCGTGACTTGTATGTTTGTAAAGTCCCCCGCGACACAGGGCTTGTAACCTACTGCGGGAGTCGTCTTTTAAAAAAAGAAATCAAGATAAAACGAATAGATAATATTTAGCTTTGACTTATGACCTTATGCAGAGGAGTAATCACTTATGCGCGTTTATGTGGTAGAGTCATCGACTAGGGCGCCCTTATTGATTGAGACGGCGGTGGTACTTCGGTGGCGCAGTAGAAGTGCATAAGTACCTACTATTAATGTGTAAGGGATTGTTGGTTTAATTTTTAAGCACCATTTTATTGCCTCTTAATCCGACTGCCCCAGATGAAGGATAATGTCTTTCAAGCGTAGAAAGAAAGAAGAAACGCTTGACAGATTTAATCTTGTTAGGTGTCGTAGGCGTACGATTTGTTTCAATTAAGGGAATGACAAACATAGGCGAAGTAATTTTTCGGTTTACTTATTAATTCCAGCAGGCGGAAATATATGTTCCGTAAATAAAAAAAAAATACTTTTATTTTTTCTTGTTCCTTCTCCAACTTAGCGATCTGTGTATACACAATAGGCTAATTATTTGTCATTTTACTTTAGGACAACAAGGACTTTTTTACAAAAAAATACTAAGTAGTTAATACCTGTATCTGCCTATGAAATTATCGGCTAATACTGCACCCACAAGCGGCATGGTGTAGCACAACATTATAAAAATGTGATACACTACGGTGGCAGCATTCTCGTGAAGACATAACATGTTTCTTAAATATAGCGACAGTATAGCTGCAATGAAAAAACATGTTGAATTCTTCTTTAGAACATATTGTTCTAGGATATGTAAGTACCTACAATGGTTGCTTGAAATTTCACTGTCTTTAGGTCTAGCGAAGCCTCAACAACACAAACAACAAAATCAAAAGATTTAATACAGTAGGAACGCTTATGTACGAGTATGTACCACCACTTTGATACCTATAGTCACACCGTGTGGATCTAGAAAATAGCATTGGCACCAACGTTGAGTAAACGGCTATTAAACTACCCTGAATCAGGGCCCTAATTCTCCCCTAATTATTGCTGAACTCAGGTAGGACTTGAACGACCGCGACCAAGAGTTATTGGCTAATGACCTCGAAGTCTCCAACATGCCTGAGCCCACCGGAGAAAACATCACCCACACGGTCAAGTTGCTGTCGAGCAAGCTTGGTGTTCAGTTAGAGGACCGTGACATAGTGAGCGCGGATCGAGTGGGCGGTAGGCGTATCAATGCGACGGACTCCGCCGGCGCAACTCAAGTGCGCCCGCGTTGCATCGTCATCCGCCTAGCACGTCGTGACTTACGCGATGAGTTGCTACGCAATGCGCGAGTGCGTAGAGGTATGACTTCCGCTGACATAGATATGCCTGGTCCGCATCTACTTCAATGAACGGCTTACTGCTAACAACCGACACTTATTTCGTCGCGCTCGGGAGTCTGCTACGCGACTTGGTTGGCAGTTTGTGTGGACTAAGAGAGGCCGCATTCTTGTTCGGCACAAACATGGGGACTGCGTATCTTTGGCGCTGATTCAAATGCATGTCTGATTGGTCGCACGCCGCAGCCCTAAGCCATAAAAACGGCGAGACCTATAGACATTCACGGAGAAGCGCGCGCGCCAACTTATTTGTATTTTTGCCTACTGATAATATCAATGTAATTGTAGTTATGTAGTCTGTGCCCAAATCACAACAATATAAACGTTTTCTTTTTTTTAATTCAAGGCCCTAAAAATTTGTTAGAGAATTAGGGCCCTAACTCTCATTACACCGCTCTTTTTAAGGATTTAGGGTCCCTGATTCAGTGTAGTGTAATAAGCGCATAATCTAGATTCACACGTTGGACGAGTGGTGTTGGGACTAGAGTTGTTACGGAGGTTGTTTTATCGGAACTGAAGTCGGAGTCTACTATTATTACTATAAAATTTATTTAGCCGGAGTCGAATCGGAAACGGAGGCGATGGGAGAAGTAAGTTAAAATAGTACAAAGAAATATTATTCAGTCATATCAGTCATGTCAGAAAAAGTCGCTCGGGCAGGACTCGAACTTGCGATCATAGAGAATCTGTTACCTATGAACCTTGCGTGCGGCGCTCCTTTAAGCTAATTTATACAAATTAGCTTGAAGAAGCAATACCTCCGATTAAAACATCTGATTTAAAAATCCGAAGGTGGAGTCGGAGGTGTAAAATCAATCGAAAGTTCCGACCATTCGGAGTCGGAGTCGAAGCTCCGTAACATTTGGGACCGACGTACGCGACGTTGGCGCCAACGTGCGGAGCCACATGCGCGTACAAAAACGAACATCCGCACCGCGTGTGCGGGGCAAACTGTCGCTGGTCCTTTTCGTTCCAATTCTCCGCGTCTGCTGTGACGGTGTCTATAAGTGCATGAGTCAAGAGCGTTTTATACGAAGCTTTCCATCTTGAAGTAATCTCTGATCAAACCTACCTTTCTAGCTTAAGATGTTTCTTGTATAATTTCACCACAGTGTAACTTTATTATAAAAAAAATATTTTTCGTTACCCACATAATAACAAGGCATGTAGACCATTCAAATTCGAGTGACAACGCTATTTGCAGCGCGGATCCAACACTATTGTAACTTTTCATCAAGAAATGGGCTATACTTGGGCTGACTATAATATTTGGTTTCAGTACCTATCAATTTAAATTGTCCGTCTCCGATATTGGCTATACTACACTACGCTGAATCAGGGTACCTAAATCCCTTAATAGGGTAGGTAGTTGATTTAGTGTAGTGTACCTAATACCCGTTTAATACCGAGTAGCTGCAGTGTGTCCATTTGCATGTTCACCGCCATCGCTTGGAGAGTCCGCCTACCAATAGAAATGTGGCGGGTAAATAGATATATTTAAATGGTACGTACTTCTCAATCCACAAAAAGAAAATCTTTCACAAAATTCTGTAGCTACTATACAAAATATAGCTGGCGGGCTCTGCAACATCTCTTATAATAATAAAATTTGTTACTCACGCTAAAGGAAATGAAAACTTACATAGAATGACAGAGCCGAAATCAAAGTCAAAGACTATTACGAAGTTTTATATTCTCTTTGTCACAGACCATGGATAGTGTCAGATCCATAGACCGCGCCATCCCTTTCAATTAAAAAGTAAATATTGACTGCAAAGCGTGAAAGAGAGAAAAAACTCGTGCAGGAATTGTCCACAAAGTAGCGTTGACTCTTTCTAGAGAGTGATCAATTTTGTAGGGTTTTGGCGCAGTCCTGTTCTCTACGTCAATGGTCAGACCATCACAGACGACTAAAATCTATAGAGATGTGCAAAGAAAAGAGTCTATAATCAAAATAAAATTAATTATTATATACAAAGAGCAGGTGGTGCTGGGAAGTATTAAATTCTCTTTGGTACTGAGTGAAAACCTAAGTACAGGGTGGTCCCTTCCTCCTGTGCTAGCAACTTACACAGAAAAGTCACTGGCATCTGCCCCCCTTCCCGTCCCCAACGACCCTACGCCCCTGCCAAAAAGAAATGTTATATTTGCTTTATTTACACGCGGGATTTCTGCCGATCGCTAATGCCTAGTTCGGACTAGGTTGGTCATTTAGTAGAGTGGAGAGTAACTTACTTATTAAACGTGTCTCAACACCAAAAGCCAAGTAGATTAGTAATTCGTTTAGTCGATTATTACTGCTCACTGGTTCAGCGGCTAAACAAGTCTGCACTTGTTGAATTTAGTCGAGTTCATTAGCATCACAATTTTGTGTAGATATGTACATCCATTTAGACGTCATCCATTTGGAAGTTTTCCTAATGGACCTTTCGATAGTGGCCACATTAAGCTTTATCAGCATTGGCGTTATAGTCTGTACATCTTACAAAACATTCTCCAGTTGTTTACTATACACGGCTGTAGTGCTAACGGTTTATAACTCTCTTACTAGCTTAGTCCGAACTAGGCGTCGTACGAAGCGTTTCTCAAAGCATGCGGTGTACCAGAATTTAAAAAAAAAACAATATTATAATTTTATGTCTTTTTATCGATTGCGCGTCGTAAATGAACCACCGACTACTCAACACATTTAAACATGGGTAGATATGCACAAACATCTAAAGATTCTAAAGGTACTGAATCGAAGATGAGCAAACAAAGGATGGTACAACCAAGGTCAACAATTGCGAAGAAAATGTGGCGAAGGTACGTCAGTCAGTCTTCACCCTAACGAAAAACAGTTGGTTCAAAAACCCACAGACGGCGCAGTAATACTCTTTGAGTGATACTTACTCAATTTTGTTAACCAAATGGTTGATCGATTTTCGTTCTTTAACAACATTTAGTTCTCGAATGGGGCACAATTCCATCATAACGGCCACATGTTAATAAGCAAAATGGGCGTTATTAGAGTCCAAGAATTCGACGACACAATAGACCGCTTCATTCACCAAAAGTCACTGTTTAGGCCCCATATTATGTCGACACGAAGATTCGATAATCGGCCCATAAGTACTTCTCACTGATCTGCAATTTTGCTTCACATATATAATGTTGCGCCACTACCCGCGCGTATAAACTAGTCTTTGCGTTGTTGTTTGCTGGAGGTTGTGTTGTATTTTGGTAAAATGGGGATGTTGACTGTCAAGTCAAATCAGTTTTTTTTAAGAAATGTCAAAACGACAAGCTCTTTAGAAATGTGTATGAAATAGCAACCTATGATGTCATAAGTTCCTATCGTCAAAACATTACTTTTAATATTTGTTTTCATGCTTTTACATTTAAAAAAAATTAAAAAAGCAAAACACTTTTTTCAGAGTATTACATGGTCTAGTATAAAATAATTTACTTTTATTGTAGTCAACTACCCAATTGCAGTATAGAGGTCGGTGATTTTGGTAGCAATGACGTTACATTATAACGCCATTGTAACTCTAATAGATCTATCTGTGTGTCATTGCCTAAAAGCTCCTAAAAGTCTCAGAGATCAATAGTTATTGGTCTGAGCTAAAAGTAGGTAAGTATTTTTCTTCTGAGGTATTTTTTTTTGTATTTTTTTGTATGCTCTATTTAAGTAAAAGTATTAAATGTGTCTGTGGTTTTATGAAGCTTTTAGAAGAAGCAGCATACGAAGTGATAATGATCCTATCATATGTCCTGTCCCGCCCGGGACTGTATCCATATAGGTACCTTTCATCTAATCGGTTAAGCGTAAAATGTAACAGACAGAGTTAAGTCTGTAGTCTGACAGACCAATAGAGATGAAATTTGAATGGAGAAAGCTTGAGTCCCGGGTAAAGACATAGGATAATTTTTATCGCCATAATTGACGTACCAACACGTGAGCGGAACCGCGGGCGAAAGCCAGTTTTCTATTATTTAATTTAAAAATTACGAACCTTTTATTTAACCGACGTTTCGATCGAATTGCACCGATCGTGGTCACGGGTCGACTCATGGCAGCTTAGCTGAAGTCCCGATAATCTATACTAATATTGTAAAGCTGAAGAGTTTTTTTTTGCACGCTGTAATCTCAGGAACTACCTACTGATTCGAATTGAAATATATATATTTACTTTTGGATAGCCCATTTATCGAGCAGGGCTATATAACATCATGCAACTACCAATAGGAGCGGAGCAGCAATGAGAAATGTTGCAAAAACGTAGAAAATGTACGCAGACGAAGTTGCGCGGGACACTGATAGTTCCTGAGATTAATGCGTTCAAACAAACCAACAAACTCTTCAGCTTTATAATATTAGATATTGTCATGTAGTATATAGTAATATAGGAGGTCTCAGTCAATTGGTTACATTGCAGATTCTACGATTCCGTATGCAAAATGTAATATCATATTACACATGTATATGGCAAAAGTTTCATTAGGAGACGACCTAGTTTTGTCTTCAATTCTTTCCCTAGGCAATAGGTCCTCTTGAAAGTGACACTAGCATACCTCCCTACTACAATTCCATGATATAACCAGAGTGAGAATATACTTTGGATTATTATATTTTACCCTGAATAGCTACCCTGACAATACTGAACTAATTGATAGGAACCTTACACAATATACAGACACACACATTACATACTCACATACAATAAATACACCCTGACATCTCTTGAACAAAACAAAGTCTGTTCTAATTATAATTAGGTTCTGTAGATCTACTAACCCTCAGTTAATTCTAGCCATGACTCTTTAGGTTACATTCTGAGACAATCAAACGACACACAAGTAGTCGATATTCCTGACATGATAATAGGTATAGTAGTTGTAGCTATAAATCTACACAAGCTTTACGTATGATACATACAATTGCTACGACAGACCCGTAGCAATTCTACCAAAGGTTTTCTTCATAATTAACGGCCTACACCTTCTACAACCTCTACGTTACCTACGAGTTCCTAACAAGCGATAGTGTGTCATAGTTGAATTCTCAGAACATATGAATGTTATGAATGAGTTAGATATATTAACATACGTATTTTGTACCAAATCCAGTGTCTCTTAAAACACAAAGGTGGAATTGGTTAGATTTAAATAAAACACATCAGAAAGGATATTAAAATCTCGCATTCAAATATAGATTTTGTTCTAAGCAAAAAAGTAAGTAAATTTCTATAGCATTAAAGAACTTATAAATGGAAATGATGATATATTTTGTTACTAGTAAGTTAATTGAAATTGAATTTTTTGCATGCTGTGTATTGTTACAGTTAAAAAAAGTAACAAAAATTACAATTTTGACCTTTTTATACCATGTTTTTACGCAAATAAATGTTTATTGTTATTATTATTATTACATTGGTTTCTTACATAGCTAATAATACAGAACTTAAACCTTAGTGAGAGCTGGAGTTTGTACTTGGTACGAAACATGTGACAGAATCTCCCAGATACCCGATCTCTTTGGATTAAAAACTAAAACTCTTTGACCTATGACAAATTTTAGAGTAACATTATATAACTAACACTAGTCAGTACGGACCAAGTAGAGTAGTTCTTGCTAGTCAACAAAATATCGTTAGTAACCCGAATAATAAAAAAAATACATAAATTCTTCGATTTTACAAAGTTTCAAAGTTACAAGAATACAAAAATGGCCGTTTTAATCGAAACTTAAAAAACTTAAACTGCAACTGCACTGCTTTAAATACGTAAATTGACCCGCAGGACTGTCGGGAGACTGCCATACTTGCGATTAAGCACACTGTCAAGTATTACACCGGCAGAAAGACAACTGTTTATGCTGCATTGCTGGACCACTCCAAATATGATATCTTATGGCCTAGCTGATGAGCTAGAGAATCGCCGCGATTTTCTCACTACTGGAGATAATAATTATTAGGTAGGTATTTGTGTTTATACCTAGTCCATAAGTTCTGTTACAAATGAAAATGCAGTTTATTTTATTAAGTAAGTAATGTAATATTACTAAAACTTAAATGTACATAT
Organism: Herminia tarsipennalis; assembly: GCA_945859575.2. Classification (NCBI taxonomy): domain Eukaryota; kingdom Metazoa; phylum Arthropoda; class Insecta; order Lepidoptera; family Erebidae; genus Herminia; species Herminia tarsipennalis. The sequence goes on along the minus strand of OX243831.2, from coordinate 24,767,947 downwards.
TTATTAAAGTCTCAGCAAAAAATAAAAACATTATTAAAAATGGCAACCTTTAGCTTTTATACAGGCCTTTAATTTGTCCGGTCACGATTCTCTTCTTCTTCTAGATTTACACAACGTTTCCATGGGAAACTTTGCCACTGCTTGCTCCAAAGGTTTTTTACGAGGCTAAATGTCGCCGTGTCGTTTAGAACAAGCCATATCTTCTAAAACTGACCATAATTCGTAGTCTAAAGGGTTTATACAATTGAGCAGCTTCTTTAGAACTATAATAATAATAATAATATTTTGGGCCAATTCACACAAAGCTTTCTGATCCCAAACTAAGCAGAGCTTGTACTATGGAAACCAGACAACCTATATACAAACTTTTATATTTCTAAATACATTCCATATTATAGATAAATAACACCCAGACACAGAATAAACCCTCGTGCTCATCACACAAAGTTTTATCCTGGGTGGGGATCGAACCCACGACCTCTTGCGTAGCAGTCGAATACACTCCCACCGCGCCACTCTCTATCATTTTGCTTATTGTAGTGCTCTTCAATTGTGAAATTTTCTTTATCGATAAAGAGTTCTGTGCCCTTCACCTGCGTATTGCGACAGAAAGCGTTTTTATCGATCCACTCTCTTCAATTGTAAAAATTGATTTAGGGCATGTCCTGTATATCGACGATAAGCAATGAGCTTCAGGTCTTGTTTTACGCGACAGAGTCCTAGCGGGAATCTTCATTCCCGAGATAAGATTTTTTGCTTCCTAATGGGATTTCGACGAATTCTGGCTTTAACAGCATTAACACCCTTTGTAGTTCTAACAGCACGCGGCCGCCTTTGTCTTTTATGGTCTTCGATAGAGGAAGTGTTGTTGTATCTGTTGATAGTACGATATAAGAACATACGGCTGATACCAAGCTTTTGAAGTGTCTGGAATATGACCGACGGCTTTATCCCAACTTTATGTAAGGCGATCACCGCAATATTTTCTTGAACACCCCAATAAATCCATATTGTAATTTGATAATGAACACGAAAAAATGGCGCGAAACCGAAAGAACTTTTAAAAATAATAAACGCGTTCCAAATTCAAAGTAACGCGCTGAAAACGAGTTTTTAAAAAAATGAAATGTTTAAATGTCTCTGCGTAGGTAAATCTGTCGCAGCAGGGTTCTTAAAGTTAGTTTCTCTGTCTGTTTTTATACCTTTTGTGCTGCCCTTTCAAGCAGCGATTACTGTTGAGCGCCACCCGCCACTCACTCAATTTTCTCTATTTTTCTTCAATGACTTCTAAGTTGACAGTGTCCGACAGCTAGTATAAATATAAAGTAATTGGCAAGAAACGCCTATAAAAAATACTATATTAAATTTTAAGTATCCCGCTAAACTCCCCTGTTCATGTAGTGACTTTTGTGATCGCGCTGCGGCTCTAACTTGTCTATTAGTTTCAAACTGAACGCTGCGCTTGACAGCTCTTGCAATAACTTTTCCCTACGCGCTGCTTGCGCAGTGACTTCTAAGATTAAGTAGTACTTCTCTGCTTACGCAGTAACTTTGAGGATTGCGCTAGACGTTATTCGTGCAGTGACGCATTAAATTACGCTGGGGTCCAGCTCGCGCAACTGGCTTCTTAATTCACGTGGCGCACGTTAGCTCGCGCAAGACTTCCAAACTTACACAAACAAAAGGCCCTAGTGGCCTATATAGTGATTTGTGAGACCACGCTGAGTTCCCCATCGCGCAGATTTTTTAATATTGCACTGGCGGTCCCTGGCTTGTTCAAAGGCATCTAAGAAAAAAAGGATCCAAGGTAAAAAAAATCTGGTCTTTTATTCCAGTATAGTACGTGAGTCGTTTGAGAAGTCTTAAGAAATCCAAGAATTTTAATCATCGTGGAACCCCGTTAACAACAAATGCAATCTTCGCATTTGAAATGCAATTATTGTATTTGTAAAGTAATTGGCAAGAAATGTCTATAAAAATTACTTCAATATTCGGCCTGCGACATCATAATTTGTTGAAATGCTCTCTGTAACGAAGCAATAACAAACAAACAAACAATACCGACTAGAAGGCGCTGCCAGGGCCCATCTCGCGAGTATCAAGGGATAGAAAAATTTGAGATGTAGTAACATAGTCTAGATAGGTGGTTCGCTTCTGGCCCTGCTCTTTGCCAACGGAAGTGTAGGGTTCGATTCCTGAGTCTGGATTTCAATTTTTTCTAGCTTTCAAAAAGGTGGATTTCAAATTTTTCTATCTTTTAGAAATGCAATTATAATATTTGTAAAGTAATTGGCAAGAAATGCCTATAAAAATTACTTCAAAACTAGATAGAATTTGTATTGTTGGCATCTGTACTAACGTATAAACAGTTCACTTTTCTCGTTATGAACAGTTTGCAGTAAATATTATATCTTATCGTGTCTAAAATAGTCGATATAATTAATACATGTAAAAATTAAATAATAATTGAAATTGAAATTTAGTACTTATTTTAGTGTAACTTTTATTCATATAGTCCTCCGAATGGGACTCACTTGTCAACAGCTATAGTTGTGCTTTCATTGTCATTCAACCTGAACTCTCTTATTGTTGATGTAAATATGCTTTTTTTGCATTCTGTCGTGTGCTGCTAACGGTGACAAAATATTTTTCGTTAAATTTGGTACTAGCCACACATCTTGTAGGGTTATCTCAACTTTCCTGTCACTGACATTCGACTCTACCACTACGGTGCCCTTCCCTTATGCCCGAATAATGGTGCCTTCTGCAGTTGTAACTGTGTAGCCCGTATCAAATTCGTGGTATTCAGTGAATATAGTATGTGTCGTTGCTCCGTTGTCAATAAAACAGCTCTCTCTGTCTTGAATTTGTCCTGTCGAGCATTTTCAATTAATGAAACCTGTTGCACTTAATTGGAGCGTGTGCCTGATGTGCCTGGAGTTTTATTCTAAAGATAACTAACAATGTGGGATTGTGGGTCCCACATTACTAGCAATTCTGTTAATCCCTCCAGCTAAGCTCAATGGCTTGTATTAGGAGCGCCTCACGATTGCGAGACCGATGCCTTAGCCATTAGGCTACCGTCACTTCAGTTGATTTAGGTGGCCTCCTGTCACTAATCCACTTCTTGCACTTGCGAACTCTATGTCCTTTCTTAGAACAGTAGTTGCATATCAGTTGCTCGTCCGTGATGCTTTTTGATTTTATTCCCGGGGGTGCGTTAGTCACTAGTTCGTCCTGCTTGTAGCTCTCATGACTGCCCAGACTCATCTCAAATGCACACAAATAACTTGTCAAACTGTCTATTGTCCTTTCAGTTTGGTTCAGCATAAACCAACTTGCCTTAAAGTTTAAGAACCTATCATCTAGCGTATGTAACACCTTGCAAAGCAGGAATATTTCAGAAATTGCACCGATCGTTGCAATTAGGTCAAAAAGTCGGATAAATAAAAGGTTCGTACCTTTAAATAATTAACGCGATTAAGTTCCGAAATATATCTAATATGTACAAAAATCGCGAAAGTTTGAAAACAATAATATTTCAGGAAGCTTAGCATTAGCGTCCGTCTTAACAACTTCAGCTTTTAATTCGTACCATATGTTCTACAGCTTTGATATATGAGTTGAAATGTCATCCACCATGTCCCTTTTCAGTCCAAAGAATTCTAGACTTAAATGGTATGCTCTATCTTCCGTTTATCCGTCTAATTGCCGATGGAACTCTTGCCAGACTTCTGTCGCGGTTCTATACCTCATTACCTTTTTTAATGTAGGTATCTTATGTTCGTAGTTAACATGAGTAGAGCGCTTGTCTATAATTTCTTATGTTTCGCTATCGCCGAATCATAAGTAGATATTGCGAGCGTGTACTTCTTTAGCCTACCTTCAACTGCGTCTAACGCGGCTTTGGCGCCGTACAGCATTATATAAGTTTTGTTTGTAAAAGATTGTACTATTTTTTTTATGAATGGTTGTTTTTAGCACTAATATTTGACACTTATCTTGACATTATTCGCGAAACGGACAGCACAGGTATAGTAACAAATTCACGCGTATGGTAAATTGGTTGTGTGTTATGTAATGTAATTATGCTATTATGGAGTATGAGGTGATACGTCCCTCCAACACAAAGGATCCTCCGACCAGGTGAGGTGACCATGCCTGGCCCGGTACTAACTTTTTCTAGATGACCTTGCGTAATTTACGTATGAAAAACTTATATTTGAATATATATATTTCATATGTTTTAAAACTTTATACTCTTCTAGAGGTTCTTTATCAGAAATTTGTCATTCTAGTTGGAGATTTCTCAAAGAAGGCGGCAAGAAGTGCAGTCATGCAACGGATAGGTACATTTTGAATTTGCATAGCTGCAACTACTACGGTTCACCTGGCTGCATAGGTGCAAGGCTGTCTACGTACAACTAAATACATTGTTGCATAATTACTACGCTACACCTATCTGTATTGATATCTGCGCTACATTTGCCAGCACCGCTGTTACATCGCCACGACGCCTGCCTTTGGAAGCGCATAGCGACGCCACCATTGGAAGTGCCTAGTGCATATTACCAAATAGTGAAGGCTGACATCAAACTGTAAAGTATTGTAGTCCAATCTCTCTTTTTAGCGGCATTTGTAAATTCTAGTCTTATGTTCAACTGTTATTATTTTTAAATAGTCTTAAGGCTTATCCCTGTTTTTATACCACTTGATTGACTATAATCTGTCTAATCTTTTATTTCATTACTAGCTGTCCCGCGCAACTTCGTATGCGTAACATTATCCCATTTTTGAAACATTTCTCGTCGCTACTCCGCTCCTATTAGTCGTAGCGCAATGTTATATAGCCTACAGCCTTCCTCGATAAATGGGCTATCCAACAAAAAAAAATTTTTTCAATCGGACCAGTAGTTTCTAAGATTAGCGCGTTTAAACAAACAAACAAACAAACTTTTCCGCTTTATAATATTAGTATAGATAGGTAGATGGAAAACCCCGCGCCAAACGGGGACATCGCTAAGCTGCCATCAGTCGACCCGTGACCAAGTCCAATCGAAACGTCGAGTAAATAAAAGGTTCATACCTTCAACTTTTTCACGCAATTAAATTTTGATAAAATTCTGATATACCTACTAATACTCACCTTCATAGTAAATATGTATTATTATCTGTTGTTGTGTAGTCGCAGTTTAAGGTAAAAGGTATTCCTAATGAAGTGACATATCCAACATCAGCTCAGCTCTGATGGTAGACTGGTGATACTGATATTCATTTGTACAAACCACAACTAAGTTTGTTTGGTCGGTTGCTAATCTTAGGGACTATCTGTCCAATCTGAAATATATTTTGTTATTCAAGAAGGTTATAAATAAACAGCGAACCCTAGGAAAGGAGCAGCAAGCAGGTCACCAAAAATGTTACTACACAATAAAACTATCGATTACATCAAGATTATATTTTTTTATACTTTTTTTTTTTATACGTACCTACTGTAAGTTATGGTGTCTACGTACGATCATTTTTAACTGAACAGTTTTATCTGACAGTGGCGCCCCTTGTTCACTGAACTGACAGTTTTCATCGTACACACACTTATTTTTCACTTTCGGTTTAAATTATTCTGTTTAAACTAACAGTTAAAAGTGATCGCATGTAGCCACTTTAATGTGAAAATATTATGCTTATTTTTAATTAATAACTCTACTTGAAATCATTTAAACAAAAGGTTAATTCATTTCAATAATAAATTAGGTAATTCACATACACTACTTAATAAAATAAAATATCGGTGGTTACGATAGTACACACAAACATTAATACGAACATTAAAATTGGATTGTTATAATCTCGTCACATCAAGCTTATCTACGTATACTCGTAGTACCTATTTACCTAACAATGATTACAACAGGAAAAGTAACTTAATACGTATATAAGCGAAAAATACATAGAACGATGTTTTACATTACATCACATTTATAATTTCAGTTTATATAAGTAGTACATAAGTAATTAATATTAGGTACTAATAGGCATTTTTTTCGACACCATTTTTTTATATTTTTTTGTTGCCTACTAGAATTTACGGATCTCCCTGTTTCTCCGAGAGGTCCAATTACTGTAACATATTACATTGCAACTGTACCTTCATATAAAGTATACGTTTGCTTAAATCGCAGTAGTGAGTGCTGATCTCATCAGTACTTTAATTAGTTCATAGACATTTAATGTGAATGTTGGAAATAGGTTGGTAAATACACACATTGTAGTAAACATTTAATATACCAGTAACACGAACCTAACCATACTTTCATAGTTCGAATCCTAAATCTATGGTTCGAATAGTTAAAATGACATAGAAAGTAGCGCTGCGTGAGCGTATTGTGAATTGAAATACGAGAACTAACATTTATTTGACATACGGTATCGCCAGTTTATCTGATTTCTGAAGAATATCAACCATTTTCATTTAATTTGATTCAACAGATTTGATTGTGTCTACCATGGCTGGATGCGAGAAGCCGACGATAGTACAAAGTGGCGTGCAATTGGAGAGGCCTATGTCCAGCAGTGGACTGCGATAGGCTGATGATGATGATGATGACTACATGAATAATTGCTGTGCCATTTCACATGGAATGACACAGCAGTGAGTTGTCTAGACACATAGCTACTATTGTTATACTATTGTTTTTTTTTGTTTAGATTAGCTACTAACATAGTTTTAAGTAAAATGTCATTACGAACTATTTTTATTCAAACTTGGTTTAAATAATTGATTATTATTTACTTTCGTTACTATGAAAAATACATTAAAAATTGGCATAAATCTAGAATCGTATGGATCAAAGTGACAGAGGGTATATTGCAAGCATACTTTGATGAGGAAGATTATACACTTTTTCAGGGTCAATTTTGTCAGGAAATTGTCCAACAACAATTTGTGTAAACGTTTTGGAAAAATTATGGAAGAAACATAAACGTACATTACTGGATGGAAATATCTGATAATGAATGTAGATTTAAAATAGTACCTAAATAACGAAAAAAAGATCGAAATTTTCAGTTTATTTTAGAAAAATCATGCACTGTATTCTTCAATCAGAGTGGCCTAATGGAAAACAGACTTTTTGTAAACATATACTAATAAAGGTTAAGCTACAAACTGGCAAGTTTGCTTTATAATTCAAGAATCATTTTTTCACAAAATAGTTAAAATCTTAAATTAATATATGGCAATTACAAGCTTTCAGATACGGACCGACATTGCAATACTTAAGCTATAATCAATACATAAAGTGTTTAAATGTGTTACTTATTTAAAAAATACAAGTTACATAAATGAAGCTAAAGATGGAACTTTGTACTACCTGTTTACTATGCTTTGAAAACGACTGCAAAATAACTCTACACGAACAATCAATTTTATTTTGAGTTAATTTCATACGAAAGCAAGTGTCAGCTCTGCGTTGGTGCAGAGGTAATAGATCAATCAAAATCTTCAATAGAATATACTATTAAAAAAGAAAAACTTTAACTCGACGTAAGAAAAACAATCTACTAAGCCGGCAGCAGTACATATATCACTTACGATATCTTATAACAGGTAGAATCAACAAAGAAGAAGTTATCCTACACACAAAAGACTTATTTCAAAAACTTGGCAAGTTAGAACATTTGGTTACAAAGGAGAAATTTATAAAAAAAAGATGATTCAAAGCTCATGAAAGAAAAATTTTACATTTGAGAGAAGTTAAATAAAGGTGTACGCTATCATTCAAAAGATTCGAGGTTGTTGGTTCAAAACAATAATAAATAATGCAAAAGAAAAATACCTATACCAAACCAATATAGCTCATCAACAATTCAGAATTAGAATATGAACTGAAATGTGATTTAAATAGTTAAAACAAAATTAGTACTAAATAAAAATGTTGAAATCTTTAGAATCTATGACTCTGGCGCTAATATGCCATTGATAAATTCAAGGTTGTTGAAAATAAAGAATAAAGAAAGACCAGGACTGCGCCATAACTTCACAAAATTGACCACTCTCTAGAAAGAGATAACGCTAATTTGTGGACAATTTTTGTATTATTACAAAATGAAAACTTAGAAATCAATCAGAAAATGCGAATAAATACTTTTTTACAAAAACCATCTAACCGACTTCAATCACAGTTGATTTGCTGGTCATATCGAGGAGTTTCGTTGTTTGTCTCAGAAATTCCTTATCGGATCTTGATGCTGCATTTACATTCGCGTCTCCCGCCTCATCTCGCGGCTCGTCTCGTGGCTCGCGCGAGAGTTTAAATGCGCAATTACAACATTTGTATGGGACCATTTTGAAATAAACCTCTTTCGAACAAAAATATAATTGATACCCAATATATCAAATAATCAAAATTATGTTTTTGTTCGATGTATAAAAGAGATGAAAACAAAAAATCAAGATTGTGCTTAGATTTCCGGGACTGTAAAATTGTTGTTCCTCAATAATAGTAGTCATTCCAAGATTATAAGTTTTTGCCGACAATGGATCTGAATTCAGCATTTTTGTCAATACCTCTGCGTGTCACAAATACATTCATAATTCCATGTAATTTTCAATGGACTTGTTTACCATTCAGTTTAAAGACTCACTAGCGATAGCGATATTTCAGAAAATAATCTGTAACATATTATGGAAACACAACGTATTACATCGATTCAAACTCTTTTTAGATCACATCGAACTATAGCCTAAGTCAATAGATATACTAAGTAGTATAGAATCAAGAGTGAAGGTTCTAGACTAAAAAATTCTAAGTGCACGTTTGCAACCGACTCGATTAAATATCTGGACCACATAATATAGAATATTTCCGTTAGACCTCTGGAAGACAAGTTGACATCAATAAAAAAATCCTACCCCATACACGCAAAAAAACGTTAGAGATTTTTTAGGGAAAAGAACCATTGCATAACCTTTTGAGAAAAGGGCAGACCTTTAACTGAACTAAAGCATCCAAAGAGTCATTTGATGAAATTTTAATATTATGTTCTTCATATTTTTTTATTATGTTCTCAACTCACACTTTCACTTAGATACAGATGCTAGTATATTAAGACTAGGAGCAGCCCTAAGGCAGCCACGAGGTAACAATGAAAAGAAACCGGAAGCATACTTCTCCAAAAAAATAAATGAAGTTCAAAAAATGAAGAAAGCTATATATCTGGAATGTCTAACAATTAAAGAACGTATGAAGTATTGGCAGCATCTGTTAATAGGTAAGAAATTTACTGTCTTCTCAGATCAGAAACCATTGGAGAATATGAATAGAAAGTCAAGAACGGACGAAGAATAAGGAGATATGACATACTATTTACCACAATGATATTTTTAAATTAATTATTCTCCAGGAATATATAATATTGAGTTGCCTGAGCAGAAACTCTAGTCTGAGAACCAAATGAAATCAGAATGAACAATTGAAACTATTAAACATAATTTAATTAGATATCTTAAAAGATCGAGTTAAAAATGTAAAAAAAGACAGAAGCAGAAAAGACAAAATAATAACGAAGAACAACGTATATTACAAGAAAAAAGAAAAGAGATATAATAATTTCACCTTCGAAATTTATTATTTACTTCATCAAAAATGTACTAAAGCATTTTTTAAACGGAGTACAATCTCATTGGATATGCTCGAAAGTATTTACTAAACGACACAGATGTTACGATTTTGCCAAATAAGCTGAAACTCAAGAAGGCCGAATATGATTTGATCCAAGACAAGAAAAAGCTGGAAAATGTAATCAGGTCACATAATTACAACAACATAGTTTACGATAAACGACTTCAAAGTTAGTAATGCGGTTTTTGTGGAAACCGGAAACAAACTCAATAGAAAAAAACGTGGAAAATCAAATCACTGATTACTAGATTACCACTTAGGATGTATAATGGCTTTAAGTGTTTTATTTTCTGGCCCAATAGGTTCTGAATATATCGCAATAATTGGAGACTGCAAGTACGTGATTATTGCCTACCAAGCCACGATAAAACAATCGTCATCTAGTGTAAAAACATAAAGTATAAGTTTGCTGTTTCGGAGTTTCTCTTAGGGACAAAATCAGAAATGAGGTGATCCGGCAGAGAACCAAAGTTATCGACATAGCCCACCGGATTAGCAAGTTGGAGTGGCAGTGGGCTGGCCATATTAGCCGAAGAACCGACAACCGTTGGGGTAAACGAGTTCTTGAGTGGAGACCGCGGCTTGGCAAACGTAGTGTAGGACGCCCTCAAGCCAGGTGGAGTGATGATATACGCAAAACGGCTGGCAGGAGCTGGATGCGAGAAGCCGAAGATAGAACAAAGTGGCGTGCAATTGGAGAGGCCTATGTCCAGCAGTGGACTGCGATAGGCTGATGATGAAGTTTGCTACGTATAAGTACGTTTAGGGCAAACAAATATTTTGAACCAACGTTAAAAATGAAAGTAGTCATGCTAATTTTAAAGAGCTTTGTATCATCAATTCATAATGTATAACAAAACTGCACATGTTCTTTATTAAAATTGTTTTTAAGTCGTGTCGCGTGAATTTTCATTTCTTGGGGATCGCCGTCCTGAGTTATTTGGTAGGGAATCAGCATAGTCCTCCGGCACGTACTCAAAACCATCTAAATCGTCATTGCCGAAAAGAAGTTCGCTGAAGATATTACAAATATTAAGCGGGTAAGTTGGAATGGAACCGAAAGGTTGTAGTAGTTCGTCGATTTCGTTAATTTGGAAACCATGGCTTCCGCTTGGCATTGATGTTGGATCTGAAGTGTCGCGAGATGCATTGTTACTTGGCTGTTCTGCTGGTTGTTCCGTTGGCTGTTCTACTGGCTGCTGTGTTGGCTGATCAGTAGGTCCTACAGCTCCAGCATTTTCCTGAGTCTCATTAGTCTCATTGTTAGAACCTGCCGAGGCTGGAGCGGGTGTTTCGTTTTGGGGCCAAAAGAAATTAAGCATATTCTGCCATGTTTCAAACGTTGCCATCTGCAGACCTTGCCCTCTTGTAGCAATCAAGTGGGACATCAGAATCATCATGGGACTCCGCGGTGAGTAACTAGAAAAAGAAAGAAAAGAGATGATACATATAAATTGTATCGTCCTTATACAGGATCAGATGTCGAGACGGTTTACATTGCAAATCTCGATGCCAATTTAGTTAGTCGAGTCTTCGCGGGAAGGGGATCACACAATGATACTCTATCGAAATCAATAAAAAAATTAGTGCCGAAGTACCTTTGTAAAGTAACTTTGTAAAAACTGTAGACTTGAAATAGGTACGGTTTTTTTATTTATAATAAAAAAAACCGTACTCCCGTAACCGTAATCCCTGTGGGGTGAGGAGGGAACACATCACGATGTGACCTCGAGCGCTGGGATTTGAATAACTAAATCGGCATCGACATAGTACTTACGCTAAAATATTTAGCAGTTCAAAAAATTAATAGAAGTAAAAGAATGCTGAATCCATTATGTAACAACAGCCTTGTTGGTCCTTTTATCATTTTACCCGAATTTATTTTATTGCACAACATACCTACTTTTATGTAAAATATATTTAAATTTTATAATTAGCTAGTTTTGGTCACGATGAACCCAATAATGTCCTTGCTTGTGTTATTTTATCAACATCGGCCCAGTACTTTCGGAGGTAACCTCTTCGGCTATAGCAGTTATATTGCTAAAATTAGATACTATGACAGTTGCCCGCCCAGTCCTCGAGTATCAGCCACGAAGATAACATAATAATTATATAATATAATAATATCTTGGGACAATTCACACAACGCTATCTGATCCCAAACTAAGCAGAGCTTGTACTATGGAAACCAGACAACTGATAAACATACTTATATATTTCTAAATACATACATATTATAGATAAATAACACCCAGACACAGAATAAACCATCGTGCTCATCACACAAAGTTTTATCCTGGGTGGGGATCGAACCCACGACCTCTTGCGTAGCAGTCGGACACACTCCCACCGCGCCACAGAGGCAGTCTTCTATATGAAGTCCACGCAATTAATACCTACCTAATTAAAGTCAAAATATTTGACCTTGATTTACTTTGGAAAGCCCATTTACCTCTTTCTAAGATATCTGGCCATCCGTCCACACGAGAGAGTTAAATAAACCGTCGATGTGTACCTATACATAGTGAAGAACAGGCGCAGATCTAGTATTCTGGGCCATAGGCAGATCCCGGTTGTTTTGTGTACCTACCGAATTGGATTGGCTGTTGTGTTCCTCCGTTTCACAGACAAAGAGCTAAAGCGATCCACGCGGGCGAAGCTGCGGGCGACAGCTATCCTAATCCTAACTAATATTAGAAATGCGAAAGTGAGTGTGTTTGTTACGCTTTCACGCCTAAACCACTAAACTGATTTTATAAATTCTTTCACCAATAGAAACCTACATTATTAGCGAGTAATATAAGGTTGTGTTTAAAAGTCATTATTTGATGCGCGCTGCCATTTTGTTTTAGGTCACTATGGAGATCCTTTGTGCGAATGCGAAATAATAGCATTTTATCGCGATACCCGACATTAACGCGAGCGGAGCCGCGGGCAAAAGCCAGTAAATAATAAAATTGGATAAGAAATTGTTGTCTGTAAAGTCAGTTTACGGACGATAATTTTACGTGTTATAACGTGAAAATAATGGTGACATTAAAAAAAAACAAAAAACCCGCCTGCTTATAAAAGATCGGAACAAGATGACCATAAATCATGGAGTGCATTGGCATAAAGACAGAGACTGTGCCATCCCTTTGAATTAAAAAATAAATATTGACTGCAAAGCGTGAAAGAAAGAAAAAAACACGTGCGGCCTTTGACAGTTGAGAGTGTTTATTTCCTAGTTTGCCCTCCAAAAGTGGCTCTTAAGTTTCAAATTCTTCTATTTACATTATGCGTCCGTGTTTGGGTCACAGAAACACATACATGTACCAAATATGAACTTAATCGGTCAAGTAGATTCGGCGCGAATTGGCTGTGACAGACAGACAGAAACACGAGTGATCCTCCGGGTCCGTTCCGGTCCGTCCGGATCCGGGTTCCGTTTTTTGCAAGGAAAACATTTTTAGTGCTTTATTTCATTTTTAGTAACCCGGCAACAATAAAATAGAGGGCGACCGAAACGACAACAAAATTGGCCGGGTAACATTGCGGAAAATAGATCGCTCAGCGATCGTCCGGCAACCATCAAATCAATATTGGAGAGTACTGCCATGTTGCCGGCCACAGCATTTTCGCCACAAATTGGAGTTGCCTACTCAAAAATTGTCCAGTAGGTACAGAACTGAGACCCTCATAAAACAATTTATTAACTTCATTAATAATAACAAGCTTTCTTTCTTCTTTAACGTGCCGCATTACATGTTATGTAACTAAATATTATGATACTTACTTAAAGCACAGGCAATGTCAATTATTCTGCCAACAATTTATCGTTGACAGAACTTTTTCAGCGAATTTTCACAGCAATTTTAAATAATTAATGTAGGTACCACAAAATCGTATATTAAGTACCTAATCTCAATCTAATCTAAAAAAATATCATCATTATCGCAAGATACGATAAACAAGGAATATATTATTCTTTTACATTTTATCAGTAGCTGTCATTGTCATTTATCATCATCATCATCATCATCAACCTGTATCGCTCCACTGCTGGGCAGTCCTGTCCTAATTTTCGCCACAAATCCGGCCCTCTGCCTTCCGCATCCAGTCCATCCCAGCGACCTACTTTAGGTCGTCCGTCCACAATCGATATTGTCATAGACTAAATAAGACGTATAGAGTACAAAAGAAGGTTTGGGGGTTCTTCTGAACCCCCAGAACAACAGCTTTTTTTATTGCCAGAGACGCTTATTTTTATTAAAAATTAAGGTAATATTTTTTGGATGAGTAATTCTTTACGTCAAAAATCACCACTAAACTCACGAACCAAACTTTTCAAATTTTCTTCAATTGTTCTCAACCACCAAGCCTAAGCCTAAGCCTAAAACAAATCTATGAAGGGGTGAAATTGCAGTCTAAATTTAACGCGAGCGGGGCCGCGGGCGGAAACTAGTGTTTACCTACTTTAAAAACAAAACGTAAGGAACCGTCATTTGTGTTTGACAGATATCAGTCAGATTAAGTTGTTTAAGTCTAGTCGAAGGCAAATGGCTTTTATTCCACATGACAATAATCTTGCTAAGGCAGATATAGTTAAGGAAATAAAATACTTTGACTTAGCCCACGAGATTGTTGACACATGGGATGTGGATTCAGCAGTCATTTTGCCGAAAGTCGTCTTAGTCCATTGACTAATCGCCTAGAGCCTTGACTAACATCTACAGCGGCTCGCGTTTGGTAGCTGGGTCAAGCGTCTGATGCAGAAGGCGATACTCCTCGGCACGGCAATTTTTGTGAGGAGGTTCCTCTTTGAAGCCCTAAGCACTTGTTTCCTGGTCCCTGTACCCGGTACCAGTGATCATAACTTTTTATATTTATAAATTTATGCATGTTCTTTTAACGTTTAAAATTGTATAAAATAAATAACTGTGAATATTAATAATATTTAATTTATTTTCTCTCACTAAGTTGTTGACTTACATAAGATAATTTACGTAAATTATTAATTTATTTAGTATGTCAACGCAATCGGATACGGTCAATACAATCGGTCGAAAACGTATGCAAACTTAGTTAATTTAAAGTTTGTAATAAAAGTATTGAAGGTGAAATATTTTATTTTGTTTTGTTCTTAAGAACAATTTACTACCTATGAGTAAAAATGATATTTTAAGTACATATTCTTCGTGATTTAATAAAAGTTAACAAGTTAATTAACTTTTTATTCTTTTTAATTACCTTGTATGAATCTACCCCACATGTACGAAAACACCCAGCTTCTTCCTACAATTATCATATCGTAGATAAATGGCTATAACCTTTTAACCTTTCGACATTATAGTTTCAGACTTTTTTTGTAACTATAGGTACCTACGATGTATTTGTAACATTCAGGTGTAAAAACTAAGAACTGACAATTATTCGTAGAGTAAAAATAAAAATATAAAAAGTGTACGAAGGGTGCCCACGTTCCCCTACTTTTTTTATACTTTTCCCTATACCTACTGATAGCACAATATAAAAACTAACAGAAGGATTACGCCTTTAAAGTTGCAAAAAATGCATACAACAAGCGGCGGAAGTTAAGGTTACCAAAAGTAAACAATATATACTTACTCAATAAATAATTTATTTGTTATTTAATAAATATTATCAACACAAATAAACAATATTTAAAAAGGTGTCATGAAAATTATAAATATATTAAAAATATATAATACAACGCCCAACTACTAGTACGGCAGCCCTGAGCATTGGGACCCGACTAATCCACCGTGAGTCTGGAGGCCTACTCAAATTCAATGAAAACGAAGTTTCGATCAAAAATGAGGTATTATTATACAGAACCAGGAACATCTATTTAATCCACTCGTTCCATAAAATCGCCCATGAGTTCAAACTTCTTGTGCTTATAAAAAAAATAATTAGAATAGAGACTATCCTAAAGTAGACTATTCTATTGTAAAGTTAAGAAATTTATGGAAACGAAAACTCATGAATTTCGTTTTAAAGAAACAGAGTCTGGTCCGCCCAACACCTGCGCCGCGACCCGCAACCCCCATGACGATTACGATCATGATTTGTTTTTTTTTTTTAATATTCTATGCTTCTTCTTCTTCTTTGAGTTTATAGCAATCTAGCCGTTTAAACGGCAAATTTCTGCCAGTGTCAAGTACCTATTTAAGCGCTTATTACATGCACAAAATCTCGTTCTTAGTCAATTAACGCGTATTCAAATCATTTTTTACAAGTCTCGGAGCTGTAAAAACAATGGCAGGTCAATTTGCCGCCATTTTTACGATCCGATCCGAGTTTAACGAGTATAACTTTTGTTTTAATGGTAATTGTATGTTTATTATGTCTTCTTGATGTACGGCTGCATCAGGAATAATTATTTAGATACTACAAAAACTACAAATAATTTATTAGATACGATCTACAGAAGAACTCGTTTCAGTATGAATAGGTATCTATTTTTAGTCACATTTAAACATTTATGTTGCTCAATTACATTATTTACCCGGGACCATGAACAACATAGTTAAGTAATACCTATACCATTCCCTAAAAATTCATTAAAGAATGCTCGAATTTTCGAATGTTTGTTTACTTAATATTTACTCATTGTCAAATATCTTTGCCAAACAACGATTTCGGTGTACAGCGTTAGGTACATACTATAATTTTGCTTAAATACCAGAGTGCGCTTCTAACGGCGACGACGACGCTATAATGTCAAGCTAAGCTCTGAAGGGGGAAATAATTTGCAACTTATCCCCCCCCCCCTCCGCCGTTGTAATGCGACTAACACTTGCCCCCACAGAACAAACGTAATGTAGTAAAGTATATTCTAAAAAACCGTTTAGGCAAGACACCACAGCTGAAATAGATAAAAAACGAAAATCGATTCGGTCCGGTAAGGTTAGGCCGTGACCAGCCCAGTGGTCGGAAGTGACCTCTCGTTGCCGGCCGTGGTTCTCTCCATGGTCCGGGGCGAGGGGTCGTGGAATGCGGTCGCATCCTTCTGCGAGGACGTTATCTCGCAGAAGGAGGCGGCGGAGCGCGTCAGGGAAGAGAGCTCCCTGAAGGATCCGCTCCGTCGCCGGCGAACCGGGCGGTGCGGCGTCGGCGCGCATATCTGCGCCTGATGCCGCCTTAGGTGGGGCTGCTGGCGGGCGTACGGGGTAATCTGCCCTGCCCGCGGCCTTCCGTGGAGGCGCGGCACCCTGTGTGTATCCAGGTGCCAATAGAGAATGCAATAGCATCGCTTCCGGGCATTGCCACTGGGCGGGCCGCTGACAAATTACGGCGGCTCATTCGCGAAGGTGCCGGGCGATACACGGCGGGTTTTTTAGTGGGTGCAAACCCCACACTACCTCTACCGTCTTCCCCGGACGGGGGGGGGGGGGTGTTCGTAAAGAATTTTTCCCACCACATAAAAAAAAAGTCTGACCCGCCGCGCCACGACCATAAAATTTTGTATCAAGTACTGACACCATAGCATCTAAGATTCACCGTAATGTCACTATGAATGTTAACATTCATCGGTGTATGTCCAACCCAAGTATAAAATAGAATAAAAATCGAATTTGGCGAATAATATATATATAAATTTCACCGGTGAATCTCACTAATTTCGGACATTCACAGTAACACATACAGAGGGACAAAGAAAAATCTATAATATTTTACCTCTTATGTGATAAGTGTTAAGTTAAGATTTAGTGGTTAAGTGAACAAGTAGAATAGAATTGATTCTATTTTTGGTTAAGTAATTTCTCACCCTCCCGCACCGCGCGCGGCGGCGATGGGCGAGAAATTATAAAATTTAGTTCGATGCTTTGGAGTTGGCCTATGTTTGATTATTTTGATTGTATTCGAAAGGTTTTGAAAAACAAAATATGTATAATGGCAAGATGGCAAATACACACATCAAAAGTGTCTAGGGATCAAGCATTTTTATGCGGATTTCTTGAGATTGAGATGTGGCTTTGTAATAAATTTATGATTTTATAAATTTATATGGATCCTTTTTGGTGCATTTCATAATTTGAATCAGGAACTGTGAATCAAATTCGAGTAAAAGATGAAAATCAGCTGTCAATATTTTCCCTATAAAAACATACAACGCATTGAAGACATTATTAGTGCTACTAATAATAATAATAATAATATAATTATTAGTAGCACTAATACAAGTTTAGCTCTGAATACAAGTCAGAGTGTTATCAGTCGACTTTGGACACGTTACCGAAGCACTGGTACCGTGGCTGAGCGCCATGGAGGACGGTATCGCTGCACCACACGGAGACAAGACCGATACATTCAAATCTTAACTCGAAGAGGTCCAACAATAACCGCCATGATGTTAGCCGTGAGGCTTCATCACTCTTCAGGGAACTTAATTAGCGACCAAACAGTCAGAAACCGCTTGCATGAAGTGAACCTTCATTCCTGAAGACCGCTACGGGTACCACCTATAGCAATGCACAATCGTAGGATTCGATATCAATGGGCTCTTGAACACAGAAATTGGGCAGAAGAACAATGGCGTTTCGTGTGCTTTTCTGATGAGTCTCGTTTTGGTATGAGACCGGATACAAGACGTATACGACACTGGAGAACCCCTGGACGCCAACAGCGATTAAAATCCTGCCAGGAAGTCCATCCTTATAGTGGTGGAACCATCATGGTATGGGCGGGTATTTGGATCGGCGGAAGAACTGAGTTGATTTGGATCAGAGGCAACCTCAACGCTCAAATTTATGCTGAGACGATTGTATCAGACGTCATCGTTCCTCTACAAGTGCAAATCGGTCCCTTATTTCAGTTAATGCATGATAATGCACGACCGCACACCGCAAGAGTTGTAAGATAGACTCTCGCCGCAGCTAACATCAATGTCCTGCCCTGGCCTGCTCAGTCGCCAGACTTGAACCCGATTGAGCATGCATGGGATATGCTACAGAGAAGAGCTCTGCCGAATATGGAGGGTATCCAGTCGCAAGAAGACCTTTTTTTGTTGTTGCAACGAACATGGGCGGCCATTCCACAGCGTGATTTGGATGAACTCATTTTGAGTATGCCAAACCGATGTTCTTGTGTTGTTAGTGTTCGCGGTAGAAACACGGATTATTAATTGTTTAAGTTACCCAATAAAATTTTAAAGAAAACTGTTATTTCAGTCTTTTTTTCGAACTTTAATGTTAGTGGTTCAAATGTCAAAAATCCCTTTATTAGGAAAATGGCAAATTTCTTTATTAATGCAAAGGTGACTTGGTTTATCGTTACTGTGACAAACGAAAACACTTTATTTGATGAATCCTTAAAGAAATAAAAAAAAAAATATCAATCAGGAGAAAAGTTATTGCAAAAATATATGTTGATCCCTAGACACTTTTGATGTGTGTAGATATTAATGGAAATTTCATATTTTACTTCATCAATAATTTCATTAAATATATAACTAACTAGCTGCCTGCCCGGCTTCGCACGGGTGTTCCTTTCTCTTTGTAATTTTTCGACTGACCTGTTGGTCTAATGGTTAGTGACCATGACTGCTAAGCCAGGGGTCGTGGGTTCGATCCCCAAAACTTTGTGTCATGAGCACGATGGTTTATTCTGTGTCCGGGTGTTATTTATCTAAAATATGTATTTAGAAATATATAAGTATGTTCATCAGTTGTCTGGTTTCCATAGTACAAGCTCTGCTTAGTTTGGGATCAGATAGCGTTGTGTGAGTTGTGCCAAGATATTATTATTATAATTAGTGTAGATTACTGAATTTAGAACTTCAACACCATCTTGATCGTCCATTATGATTTCATGAACTAAAGAGTACGGATAAGCTTCACACGTGTAAACAGTTACTTAACAGTAAGTCACTTAAAATCAGGCATTATGTGAGAAATGTCAAAAACGACCCGCCTCGTACAAATTTGTATGAAATGCTAGCATATGACGTCACATTTTTTATGGTCAAATCATTTACTTTTTATGTTCCTTTCTATGATTAAAAAATTAAAAATGAACATGATTTGGAGTTGTAAAAATGGCGGCAAACTGACATGTCGCTATTTTTACAGCTCCACGTTTAAAGTGTAAAACAGTGTAAAATATACTTGAAATACGTGATAACTGGACAAGAACGAGACTTTGTGATTGAAAGAAGAAAACTAGAAAGAAATTATACTTGAAACTGGCATAAGCACATAATGTGCGAGCCATAATCTCTACCGATTAATATTGGAAGGAAGAGGAAAAAAAAACATGATTTTTCAGAACACTTTTTGACATATATTTACATGGTCAGTATAATTTTTTTTATTTTGATAGTAGTCAAATACCCAATTATTAAATAATAATTAATCAGTAAAAGTATAATTTTTTTTTCTATAGAGTACCTATGTAACTCTATATTACCTACATAATTTACGTACAGATTTGATACCATTTTTTGTTGTAAAAATTATTGTCATTAAGTTTGGATGACAGAAGTAAGTACGTTAATATGAAGCGGCGGTAACTTAATGGCTAAGGCATTGGTCTCGCAATCGTGAGGTCGCGGGTTCGAATCCTACCCATTATACTACCGACGTGAACCCACCCCTAACACAAGCCTCAGCTGCAGGGGTGGGACTCAATCCCACATTGCTAGTTATTTTTTTAAGAGGAAAAAAAAATACAAATCCGAATATTTGTGGATTACTAACATTAGTTAGGATCCGTAACCTTTGTAAAAAACTTTGATAGAATTTTGCACAAATGTAATTTTTGTACAAAATCCGTTCCTGATATCATTACGTAACCAAAATAATAAAGTAGTAAATTAACTCTAAAATAAATAAGGAAATTAATCCTTACGTGCTTGGAATAAAGTTTATTTGAATGTTAGTGTTATTAATCAGTATCTTTTCTAATGTGCTTTTTTTTAACCTTACCTGTCGCGTCTTTGGGTTTTAAGCTTTGTGCTAATCGAGAGGCGACACTGGTTCTGGTACAAAATACGTATAATTTTTTTTAACTACATTCATAATTATGTTCTGAGATTGCCTCAATGCCCCTCTCCCCGCCTAGCAGCGCCTAGTGGGTGAACTCTAAAAGGTTATGCTATGTATGAATAAATTTTGTTTGAAAATGTAAAAAAAAGTTTCATAACTATCAGTAGAAATTGCGGGGTGTATGATGTATCCCACTATTACTATGGAAATACAAAATGGAAATTGTGGGACACAACGGCCTGACTGGACACTGACTCGTGGACATTTTCTAATAAAATAAGTATGCTATGCTATGCATTGACGCTAATCCATCATATAAATGGTATATTACTAATTTATTAGGACCAACAGGGTTTGTTACTTATACTATCATTCGCAAGAATATGATCACAGCCTTAAAACTCATGCAATTGCTTATAGCATTGGGTACGTTGCAAATTTAATAACAGTATTTTAATTAGAGAATGTGTTGTCTTCTTCTATTCAATTTTGAAAATAATGAGAACAAAGACAATACAATTACTGTACAGCTATAAACGTACCTACATGTATCATAAAATTGTAACTAGCCTATGTCTGCATAGATGAGATATTTATAAAGATTTAAAACGTTATACCATCAGTAGAAGCCAATTTTTAAATATTTGTCTGTCTGTCGGTATAATTGTACGCGCATCACGTAAAAACTACTGCACCAATTAGATGCGGATTTCGTCGCAAGTCTAATTAAAATTTGCTACAAGTATCATCTCGATATACCACCTATAACACGGTTTCTAAATATATGACGTAGTCGAAAACAATAAGTCGTTATGAATAAAGGTACGAGACGGGCGGCAGACCGCAATCGCAGGCCTCAGTGCGGTCAGCAGCTGCGGTCAACCGCGCTTCACGGTTAAAGTACCTATCTAATTGATACGAGTATATATTTAAGAACTTTTTAAATTTAACATTTAGCTGTTATGAAGTAAACTTACATTCAGACGGACAAATAAACTGAATATTATACTTAAAATATGCATTTAACTATGATTTATTATAATTTAATAAAAACGAACTGCTTGCAACAAGTCAACGGCAATTACTTAATATTATAATTTTATAAACAGTTTTCTACATAAACAAAAATCAATGTTTGTATGTTTTTCCTCTATGCGTTTTGAAACCATTGATCAGATTGGGATGCAAAAGTATCTTTTGTACGGGAAATCCTTGTAACAACAAAATAACTGAGGAAATAAAACATCTCTTTCTCCTTATATACAAATCTAAGTTGTTACTATAATGTTAATTATTTAGACGACGCTATTTGAGGTTAATATAATAAGGTTGTTTTTATCTTATCTTGAAATACTGATAGCTTGTTCATATATTTTTATGAACTATAATTTTACATTACTTACTTTGGTTTTTATTTATTGAATTTCAATTGTTTAGTAAGTTTTCTATTTATTTCATATTATAAGTATTTTTTATGTTTACCTAATGGCTTACATGTAGACCTATACCTTACATAAATATATTTCTTTATGCTCTAATTGGCAGAATGTATTAAGACAAAATTCCTAATTTAAGACCACTATTGTAAACATAAATTAATGCAAATTTATAATTTGATTGTCAGATTGATTGAAACTTTGGTGTTTTTGGGGACGACCGCGGTTTCCTACAGGCTCAAAAAAAATTATTACATTACTCCTTTACATTATTATTCACATTGCATAGTTATAGAAAACTTAATCTACGCAGGACTTTAAGCTGTTCGAAACAATTTGTGGTTTTATGCAGTTTATTTGTCTGTCAGTGTGGATGAGAATCGAGCAATTCTCCAAGCACTTTTATATCAACAAATAAATAAATTAAAAAATCTCTTTCATAAATAATATTATAATTGATTTGATATCTTTTCAAATGAAATTTCAATAAACTTGCACTATGCACAGTCAAAAATAATTTTAATAAAAATAAAATAAAAACAACACAATGAACAAAGCTTTACTTATGATAAAGCGAAACCAAAATAATTAGATACAAGTTAATACATTTCTCAATGTTGATACAAATACATTACCGAGCACCTAAATGGACCCACAACGATTTCTTTTTTTTTTAAAGTTAATGTTATAAACAAATAAAAAAAACCTCCAACATCATATAGAGCCTTCGTGGTGTCAAAAACAATATAGAAATACAGTGTAGCTCGATTTCGGTGTCCGGTATTTACAATGTACAACCTAGTCCGGCCATAAATACTGTTACATAAAAACATATTTTTTTTTAACTTTTTAATAACTTTGAATTTGGAACGCGTTTATTATTTTTAAAAGTTCTTTACAATTCGGGCCATTTCACATATTTTTTCGTGTTCATTATCAATATACAATAAGGATTGGGAAGTTAAAGAAAATAGGATTGCGGTGATCGCCTTGCAAAGTGGGTATGGAGCCGTCGAAAGCTTGGTATCAGCCGTATGTTCGTATATCGTACTATCAACAGATACAACAACACTTCTCTGTCGAAGACCATAAAAGATCGGGGCGGCCGCGTGCTGTTAGAACTACAAAGGCTGTTAATGCTCTTAAAGCCAGAATTCGTCAAAATCCCATTAGGAAGCAAAAAATCTTATCGCGTGAATAATCTAGAAGCTCGGTGCTTATCGTCGATATACAGGACATGCCCTAAATCAATCTTTACAATTAAAGAGAGATCGATCAAAACGCCTTCTGTCGCGATACAGATGCAGGTGAAGGGCACAGAAATATCGTCTTTACCGATGAAAAAAATTTCACGATTCAAGAGCACTACAAGAAGCAAAATGATAAAGTATTCGGTCACAGTTCTAAAGAAGCTGCTCAAGTGGTCGGAAAGGTACAGCGTGGTCATCATCCTGCGTCAGTGATGGTTTGATGGGGCGTGTCTTATCAAGGCGTCACAAAGCTACATTTTTGGGAAAAAGGAGGGAAAACTTCAGCCAAGGTGTATCAAGAGACAGTCTTGGATCGTGTTATGAAACCTATCAGCAGTACACTTTTTAAAATGTACAGTGGACGTTCCAGCAGGACTCTCCACTTGGTCACAAAGCACGAACTACCCAAACCTGGCTTGAAACGAACGTTCCGGACTTTATAAGAGCTGAAGACTGGCCCTCATCTAGACCAGACCTCAACCCTTTAGACTACAAATTGTGGTCAGTTTTAGAGGACATGGCTTGCTCTAAACGACGGCGACATTGAGTCTCTTAAAAAATCTCTTAAGAATTTTCCCATGGAAATAGTGTTAAGTTATAGTAATATTACATTACTTCATTTAAAAAAATGCATTTTCATTTGTAACAGCACTTATGGCCGGACTAGGTATATTTACAACATAACATACAAATCGGCACCCTTTTTCCTCGCATAGGCCTGGCTCGAACTAATGTAAATACAAATGTAAATACAACACAATTTATGATGTCTCAACAATCTCGCAAAGCGATTTATATTTAGACTGGAAAATGTAATGTTAAAACCAACGACTATGAGACATAAATATAATACAAAATAATATATACAAAACACTTAATTACTACGTCTTTATTTCCTTTTCATTATATAAATAAATAACTATACGTCAGTCTTATTCATAATACGTTAATAACAGAAGTTTAAATATTATATAGCAGAAGAAACCGTCTCAGGCGGGACCTGAACCCGCGACCTTAGAGGTACCAGCTCTAAGCCGTTATCAACTCCGGTATTCGTGTGTCTCGGACACACGAATTTATCTATACAAGTAAAGAAAACCGAAGTGTCTGTTTGTAATGTCAAAATAACACTTTTTTACTAAATGCTTGAAAGTATTTTATGGTACTTATAACAAAACCAGGCACAGCTGCACCTCCATATAATATTTTCGGCAATTGTCGGAACATCCACCGTGATTATCGTATCTATGAAAGACTAATTTTTGCTACTTAAACTATAATTAGTAATTTCATTCTTTTTTTTTATCAAAGACGAAGCGTACATTAGTAATAATAATGTTATTAACTTATTATGAGTAAGTGGGCGACTGATTACGTTATATAAATATGTCTAACTGTACTTTAGTTGAGCTTTTAGTTGTAAACAGGTAGTACAACAGGATTCTTGCATAAGAAACAAAAAAGAAAAATATAATAAGTAACAGTCAATATAGACATATAATACTTATACAACATAAAAAAAGTCTGAGTCTTTGGAAACTTGTCAAAAAACAGTTTCGAATATGCTTGGATCATTTAATAAATGGAAGCAGCTGTATGCTGAAAAAAAAAAAAACAAACGTACTCAGTCGTGAAACGTCGGTTCAAGTTCCGTACTAGGCAGTATCGATGTGAAAAATCTGTACAATAGAGCCCGGCCTTCGGGAGAAAGGGTGCGTGGAGGGTCGGAAGACGCCCTGTAGCAGTACCGATTAATGCCTTGATCGAACAGAGGGTCCCAGCTGCTTGTGGTTTGTTGTGAAACGTTCAGTGTCTGTAAACAAACAAACATACAGTATACAAACCACATTCTACACTATTTTATAGGTTAAGGTTAAATTAAGGCGGAAAAATCAACCACTATCACAACAAAATCACTTTCATAAAATTTCAGAGTCGAAAAATAAACTTCATTAAAAGAGGAGGGGCAGGTATCTATATATTTACTTACCATTTCTAATAATAGATTCGCCATGGACTTGATTACAGAAATGTGTCGCAAGATTTCTGACGGCCAGATCTGGAAGATGTTGTGGCGAAGCATCGTCAGTTCTTTAGTGCGTGACTGTGGAAATTAAATTGTTACATGTTAATAAACATAATAAGGTATTCTACTCTGTTTGAAAGAGTACCTTGAAATATTGATTTCCTAATAAAAAAAACCACAAGAAAATACTTCTGCAAAATAAACACGTTTTCTTGCCATAAAGTATCATGCAAGTGTTTAATGTAATAAATAATACCAATACTACGTCACATCATGGCGGCCTGTGTTTTAAGGTCACGCGGTACAAAGAAAAAAAATTCAACAAAATCAATATATTTATGTTTATTTCTGAATAAATTTTGATCGAATTTCATAATTTATTGTTCACTACCGAAAATATCTTATTGGCTGCATGGGTGGTACCCAGGACCATTTTCCGGAAGGGGTTCACGCAGTGCCGCCGGCCCGAGGCCAATATTAAATAATTTCACTCGATACCGCCTAATACGACAAACACTTTTTCTTTTTCAGAGACGGTTATCCCTTTTACACTCTATACTTTACAGCCAAAATTAATATTTAATCGGCATTACATTGGGCCGCTTGTAGACGTCCGTTGTCCTTTGGAAACGTATACAGGCGGCCTGGTTTTCTCTGGATAACGGACTCATTACTTTAAACAGGCGACGGCACATACTTACGACAGACGTATACAAGACTAAAACAACGGAGGTATTATTATTATTATTCTGTTGGGCTTTTGGTAGTGTTTAGGCTAGCTGGAATGAGAAGAACTGGGAAGACACATGTAAAGTAAGTGTGTTATTACAGCTCCGTTAAAACAAACAACTGCCAATCGACTGCCTTTGTCATGCGGTGGGAGTGTGTGCGACTGCAACGCAAGAGGTCGTAGTTCGATTCCCAGACGGGACACCACTTTGTGTGTTCCGCAAATGGTCATTCCGAGTCTGGGTGTACTTTGTGTCCGTGGCTTGTTTGTTTGTTAAGTCTCACAGGGCTTGTAAAATGTTAATGTAAATCTATAAAGGGGCGAAAGTGATCGACTTTAATCAATATGAAAACTAAGTTACCTTTACTTCATCGCTGTTGTTGTAATTCTCTGTTACTTCAATCGCATTTTTGAGGAACCATTCCATTACTTGCGGTTCCCTCCATCGCGGCCAGGTCAACTTTGCATATATCGTTATCAATTCGTCCAAACCTTCGACGGCACTGTAAAGTACACGCTATGATAACTATACACAGATTTTTGAGCTAACTATCTATATATATCGATTGAATAGAATAAACAAAAGCGTACGTAAAATATAATAGCAAAGACAATATAAGAAAGTAGAACGATCTTGTGTTTAGCCTCCAGAATTCCGTCTTTAAACCATATGCGGCAACAACATTAGACTATAGGTACTCTGTTCGTTTTGGGCTTAGAAAGAATGTCAACAAACAGGTGCCATCGGTCGGTGACAGCTCAACGATTTGTTGTTAAAACACTCAGATCAATTACTAAAGTCTAGATGGAACCTACAAATTATATATACCCGTCTCATTATATCCCTACCAATACCACTGATTGAAATGAATATGTTAAAATAAGATCTGTCTTATTTTAACATATTATTGACACAGCAGTGTTTTTTCCAGTGGCGGATCCAGGAGTGTCGTTTGCGGGGTGCTTGCATTGTAGTTTGCGGGGGGGCTTAGATTGTGGTTTGCGGGGGGCTTGGATTGTGGTTTGCGGGGGACTTGGATTGTAGTTTGGGGGGGAGGAGCTTGAACCAGATAGGGCCGTTTTGTTGGTTGCTAAACATTTACATGATGGGTGGCGATACTGAGCCGCGACCGACATCAACATATTGGACAGCCATTTCGTAGTCGTTCTATGGAATAGATACACTTTATAACTAGGATGTGTATTTGTTCAAAAACTGTTTTGAGTGTCGGTATTTTGGGCTTTTTATTGTTGGCCGATTGCAATACTTTACATTAACATCACAAATTTTAATATTTTTTTTTATTATCTAGATTTTCTGATGTAAGGTATAATTTAACAATGTAAGAAGTATCTACTTTCATTTGCAGAAATATAGCGGAAATAAATACGTAGGGCTAATTTTAATACTTTCGTTACAATGTATTTTGCAAGGAGGAGGAGACCTTATTTTTTTATTTGTTTATATTATTTCTAAATCCAAAACGAACAGAGTATAATAATGTGTTAATGACAATTAAATTAACATTTGCCAACGGAGAAGGGGAACAGCGATGGTGCAAAGCTTAATGGTTTTTTTTCAACCGATTTGAAAAAGGAGGATGTTCACAATTCGATTGTATATTTTTAAAGTTTTTGCACCATGTGACATTTAGCCTTACCCCTTAGTTAGCTCGAGTTGGTTTTTATACTAAATGTTTCTAATTGGTCGTCTATTCATATAAAGTTTTTGAAAATAGCAATAAAATGATACTTAATGTTATTTCTTAATGTCACAAAGCAAAAAGCTTTTAAATAAATGGCAATAATTATAGATAGATCTGATAATATAGCAAGGGACCTTACACTGAACGAGGCTCAATCCTAAACAAGCTGTGAGTTTGAAGCCGAGGTTCGTTTACGTTAGCGAATTCCAAAATTTTGAGCACCACATGTGGGTACGACAGAATGGCACTCTGCAAGAGTTTATCGGCCTCAGTCCGGTCACCTGAAATAAAGATTCAATTAAAAAAGAAACCCTTTATAAGAACTTATTAAGAACTTCCAAAGTGGTCTGTTACCACTTTGGAAGTTCTTAAATAAAATCCGATTGCTTCTCGCTAACGGAAATATTAAAATCAGCTTCAGTTGTTAATGGGTCAGTCTGGGTAGGACCGGCTTCAAACATTGCTACACCCCTCCGTGTCTCGGAGGGAAACTCTCACGAGGAGAGAGATTAGGCGTAGGCCGATTTCCGTCCCAGAGTGTGCACACAAGCGCACACTCTGCGCATACACTCGTGCACTATAATATCTCCTGCGTATTTGGCTAGTCTCTGATCAGATTGACTGCCAGAACCAAAATCGATTAGACAAAAAAATCGAATCGACTAGTTAAAAAAAATATTTAGGATCCATGACTCAGTGGAGAATGTTATAAGCAATGTTACCACTGTCAGTCCATAAAACGGTGAAAATTGTCACAACTCAAAAATATCTCGGAGTACAGCCTTCACCCTGCGCGTCGTCCCATCGAACAATGAAAGTGAGGAATAGAGTGCACTTGTGTCTGCGCAAACACTTGCTCACTATATCGATACCGGAAGTATCAATTAATGTAAGGGACAAAACACGGTTTTTCAGGAGAGCCAAAAAACGATTTTATTTTTTTTAATCTGTGTACAACTTTTTACTGTCTGCTCCAATTTTAATTGTGTCTAGAGCAAAGTTTCTTAGAATCTCCTCTTCTTTCATGTTATAAACGAAATATTTAGGATTACCCAGCGGTTTAAAATATAGCATGTCCCTAACATTAAAAAAATATTTTTAGTTGTGCCTTACGTTACAAATATTTAATGTGTAAATCGTCAAGCATAGTGTAAGCAGCAAGAGCAATAGAAAATTATACGTAATTCTATTGTAAAGTACTTTTACAGTGTTGCAATTTGATGTAACTATAGATTATCTACTAAAATTATGGTATTTTAACCCCCAGGGAAATAGGTTCTTTGCATGATTAATGTTAGTTTCAGCTTAACTATCACAGATTTAAATGAAATTTAGGGATACAAAAATAAGCGTATTTTCGATCTTACATTGTTCAGAGGATAAAACGATTTATTGTTATTTTATATATTATTTATTAAGTAATTGAATGAATGTACTGGAAACGAAAGACAGATGAAAAAATATGAATTGTCTGAAAGATATATATACTATTACAAGAATAAATAATACAGATTATGATGATAACTATCAGTAAATTAAACTACTTTAATAGTAAATTGGAAATCCATTTCACTATTAAAGTAGTTTAATTCAAACCAAATAGAAAAAGTTATTCCAACCGAACGGTTGGAATACATTTTTCTATTTGGTATTATATCTAGTTATCATCATCAGCTGTCATCACATCTTCATCGTCGTCGGTTTCATTGAGGGTATCTTTAACTGACGATTTATGCGGAAGATTCAAAATTTGCCAAAGTATTTTTTTTAAATGTGCACACTCTTATATTTTTCATTCGAAGATCTTTATTTTTAAGAGTGCTAGAGTGAATACAGAATCCGCCAGATTCTGGAAGTTAATGAAATCTATATGCTCTAAGACACTTACATTATATGGTTGAGGCCGTTTTCTAGAATAATTCTTAAAAAAACTATAATCATGAATCAAAGTAAGCGCCATGTTATTTAAATCGACTGATTTGAGGTTTAAGGTAAGGGTGTAAATTATTTAACACTATGACTTACCTTATTTTTCAGAGAATATAAATGTTAACGTCTGTTACATCATTATTATTGTCATAAATTGTATTACGCAGGCCAAAAATTTTTGCTGTAAGGGATTTTTTTTTAACGATAGAATTTTTTCAATAATACCAATCGATAGAGCAAAAAATTCTGAATCTAATGATATATATAACGCATTTTCGCCAAAATGTCCCTTACGTTAATTGATACTTCTGGTATCGATATCTTCTGTGTAGTTGCCTAGTTTCTTACGAGTTCGCCGCCGTAACAAAAATCAGTTACGAGACCATAAACATCAAAATATATACTTACTTTTGGTCTTTAAAGCAACATGGAAGTGTGCAAGCGCATATGAGTACTGTATGTTAAACAGCATCTTAGCTTGACGTTGGGTGTTGAAAAAATCGATTGCTTCAATAAGCCATTGATGTTCCCTGGCCCTCAATGCAAGCGTATCGATTACAAACAAGACAGCCATTGGATCGCTTGGATCGATATTGAGCAACATTTTTGCTATCTCCAAAGCTGTACGGTGACAAGCCTTGTTAGTCAACAAGTACATGTACTTTAACAACGCTACATGGAAAGGTCTGTTTTCCACGTATGTATACAGTAGCCGCACGTTCGTCTGAAAATATTAATAGTACGTGAATATCGTAAATATTTGCATCGTAAAAAAAAAAAAAATTGCTGTAATGATCGAAGGAGGTATATTGATTTCGGGAAATTGCTCTCAAACTTGTAATTGAACATGTTTTTGTATTTTTGTAGCTAGATTTCATCTAAGACATACCAATACCAGGTTTCATGTTCGATAAGCTACCTGCAAACATAGAAATCTTCACTATTTTTAAAGAAAAATCTTGAACACTACCTTGGGAGTACAAGATATGGTATGTGTCCTTGAGAACTTTAGGAACGAACAATTAACGGACGCAGAGTACACTGCTCGGCATTGTGTTAGGAGTTTCTCGGCATTGTTTAGCAATGATAGCAACTGACAGCTAAGTACGAGAATTTAATGTAAGATCCAAATATACTTCCAACATCAGCACCCAATGACTCAGTTTACTTTTTGATTTGATACAATATATGAGCAAATCCTATAATTATTAGTGCTATACTGAAGGCAAAGGCGGATCTAGTATTATGCAAACAAAGGCACAAATCACTGGTTATCCTTAAAAATATAAAATTATTGAAGTATTCATACAATTATAAACAAAATGAACTCTTGCTTACACTGGCTAAATTAAATGAAGGATGGGCCACATATTGTAGATAGGTGACCAAATTTTCTACAATTTCATTTCCCAACCCGTTCTCGTCCATTCTGAATAATGCATCGGAGATCTAAAACAAATTATATAAATAAGAGATAATAACCATTTACTAATTAATTACATAATATTATTTAGGAAATAAACCAAAGTGAAGAACTATTCCTCAGTGCCAGATCTTAAAATTCTTCATTTCATAGCCTTTCACATCATGTTTTCACAGTGTTGAGCAAAGTTTAGTTTGACTTTTTAAAATCAATAAGGACTAAATTAATTTAAGAAGGATTATTTTTTTTAATCAATAATGACTAAATTAATCATGATTGAATTAATCATACTCATAAATTCAATTGAAAAATTAGTTATAATTTATTGTAACTAACACTGTACATATCATGAAATGGCATTTGATGATATGGTCAACTACGTCATGAAATTATCAATTCTAGGAGCTGGCTATGATACATATACCAACAATGCTGTTTGGTTCCCCGGCATAGGCCTACTAAACGCCCTGATTGCTCACAAGCCAAACTTATTCTTTAAAAAATATTAAATATTTATTACTATTTGTGTTCATTTTCCATTTAATGCTTTAGTTTATCTGTAAGAAGCTTTAGATATACTAAATTAACTCCCAACAGGTAAAAAACATTATTAGGTGCATTCATATGTCACCTTATAAACATTTTTAATTAACATTACAAGCTAACCTTTATAAAAAGAGACAATGCTATGAAATCTATACTAATATTATAAAGCGGAAGAGTTTGTTTGTTTGTTTGTTTAAGCGCGCTAATCTTAGGAACTACTGGTCCGATTTGAAAAATTCTTTTTTTGTTGGATAGCCCATTTTTCGAGGAAGGCTATAGGCTATATAACATCGCGCTACGACTAATAGGAGCGGAGCAGCGACGAGAAATGTTGCAAAAACGGAGAAAATTTACGCATACGAAGTTGCGCGTGACAGCTAGTTAAATTATAAATTACCTCCAGCAATGCTTCCACGTGCATATACATCTTGGCATCATCCAAATTTAATGGGGTCGTAATGCCCTGCTCAACCAAGTTTTTGAAATATTTAGATAAAAATGCATGATGCCTTTTCTGGTAATCTTTGTCATGATCATAAACAAAGTAAACCACGTCATCCTCACGTTTTACTATGGACATAGATAGACCTGAAATAAATATATTATATAATTATAAATCTATTACAAAAGACACAAGTATCATACACAAGTATTTGTGGCCTTGATTTGTATGTTTGTAAAATACCCGCGAAACAGGGCTTGCACCCACTCCAGAGGGAGTCTTTAGAAAAGTATGGCCATGTGTTTTGAACAAAATCAACTTTTATATTCTATTATGATTATACACTTTTAATATAGCTTAGTCTTACCCATCTTCTTGAATTCATAAATTTTCGTGTCCAAAGTGGGGCTTACTATGACTCTTTTCAGTATCCGGTTACGAAGTGGCTGAGTTTTGTTCCTGAAATGATCATTTTAAATTGTAGAGACAAAAGATTGATTCGTACACCAAATAACTCAAGTCAATAATGACATGCACTTGAAACTGGTTTTAAAATACCTTAATAAAGGACCTTCAGCAGATATGACCAAAAGTGACCTTTGTACAACAGGCATTAAATAATTCCGGGTTTTAATAAAAACACGATTATTCTCAAAGATATTTTAATGCTGTGCAATTTCCGAAAGTTTTAATAATGTCATTTATACGTTTTATTTTTCCTGGATAAATATTCAAAAAGAATGACAATAAGATATATAGGTAACAGTAATACCTATAAATAATGGTGATTAATAGAAGTATATGCCGATTGTATCATTTTAGGTAATAATACATTTATGTTTGTTTAATATTACTGTTCGAATATTTAAATTAAAAAATATATATATCAGAAACAACGCATTTTATGACGTATGACAAGACAAACCTTTTTTGATGAACTTCTTAATAAGTAGAAATTATTCTAAATTTTCTTTGGTAACAGTAATAGTAGTTAGTATTATTATAATACTAACTACAATTACGTCGTACTATCACAATGACAGCTACTGATAAAAAGTAAAAGCATATTAAATTCCTCGGCTATCGTATGTGGCGATTTTGTTATATTTTTAACAATTTATTCTTCAATACAGATTAATGTTACGATTTTGGGGTACATCCACTTTATCACAAGCGTATTTTCATAGCAATTTAAAATCGTTAACAGAATAGTTGACATTGCTAGTGCTTCAAGTAAGTATCTTATTGTTTATTTATATAACATGTAATTCATTACGTAAAAATAGATATACAGCTTATTATTATTATTATGGTTAATAAAGTAAAGTAGGTCTTAGTTCCGTACAATAGCAATTTATGAAGTTGGCAAACCGCCCTTATTAAGTGCTTAACCTCTTTTGTTATGCATATTATATGATCAATATTCAGTGAACTAAATTTATAAGAATAATGATAAGGAAAAACCTTATATTGACAGTAGAATTCTTCATGTGAATGAAGTAGTGTGGTTTTTTAAATCTATACTAATATTATAAAGCTAAAGAGTTTGTTTGAACGCGGTAATCTAAGGAAACTGATCCGAATTGAAAAAAAATATTTCCCTGTTGGATAGCCCATTTATCGAGGAAGGCTATAGGCTATATAACATTACGCTACGACCTATAAGAGCGAAGCAGCAATGAGAAATGTTGCAAAATTTTATTATATTTTTGCAAATTTACGCAGACGAAGTTGCGCGGGACAGCTTTACACTAATATTATAACACTAATCACACTAATATTATAAAAGCGAAAGTATGTGAGGGTGTATGTTTGTTACTTCTTCACATCTAAACGGCTGGAGCAATTTTGATGAAATTTGGTATGGAGTTAGCTGGCACCCTGAATTAACACATAGGCTAATAAACCACGGGTAACACCGCGGGGCACAGCTATGATATTATAAAGGCGAAAGTTTGTGAGTATGTGAGTGTGTATGTTTGTCACTTCTTCACGTCTAAACGGCTGGAGCGATTTTAATAAAATTTGGTATAGTTAGCTGACACCCTGGATTAACACATAGGCTAATAAACCGCGGGTAGCACCGCGGGGCACAGCTAGTATAACTATATAATGCAATACTGTGTCAAAATATGAGTATGTGATAAATATAATCAGTTAAATGAAATACCTTTGTCTCACTTCCTCTGCATTTTCAGGACCAAACAGTCTTCTGATCTCATTGCAAACATTCAAATATTTAGCTTGGACCACCAATACTGCTATCACACGTTCAGGCTTCGGTTTCACCTCAGGAGCTGGAGGTGGAGCTCCAAGCAGAGCATTCACCTCCCTCACAGATTTGTCAATTTCATCCAGCTAAAAAAAAAAATATTTCATCTACATTTTTTAGGGTTTTTTTTTCTTAATTATAGTTTCCAATTTATATTATTTATAATACCTATGTGTATTTGAAAAATCACGCAACCAAAAATCATTCATAGCATAGTCAGCAGTTACATATTATACTGTCACGAACGAACGAACTCGAATGTTCGCGAAACACGTAGAATACGCGCGAGTACACTTGCGAACTCGTCTATAAACAAAAACATGCGGTTATGTAAAAACTATGTGTATGATGAACGCTTGTATGTGTGCGTGACGTTTCCGAACATGGCTGATCGTTGCGAGATTTTTATGTACCGAGGATTTTTTTTAGTTTTGCATACGACCTCAAAGCGTTCAGTTCGGAGGCGATAGTTTCAGAATAGTGACAGTGAATTGTACTGTGTGTACATTGTAACACTGACTGATTTGTGTTAACTAGTAATACAATAAAGACGTCATTGCGGAATCTGGCATTTTATTCGAACCCACTATCCTGACACGTAACAATACTTAAGTACGAATTGCGATAGTTAGCGAGAAAAATAAATAAGATCTCGTAAAACAAGCTAAAAAATGTATAAAAAAAAATGTGAGCCGTCACGGGACGCCTGGCAGATGTGAAACATCGACATTATTTTGTAAAAGTAATATGCAGAAAAGTACAGATTGTGATAGGAACTAAATATGTCATAATGATAAAATATTACGATTTTTTTTACTGTATACATATACCTACCATCGAGTGGAAGAAAATCGCACAGTCGATTGCGCATGGTGTGGCGACACGTCGGTGTCGCCACATCGTACACACTACTGCATATAGACTGTATATATATACCATCATATAGCGTGGCGACGCGTCGCCACGCCAGAAATCGGTTTTACGTGCGGCTATAGATGTTTCACATCAAAAATTGACTACTAAATTTTGTCTATTTTTTGTGACACATAACACGCTGTATTACAAGTGAGTAATACGGCGTGTTATAAATATGTCTGCGACCCATACAAGTTCCCAACGTTATCTGTAGGGCGGCGACCCGCCAAGCACGACCTCGCCTTGTCGGAGGATCCCCCCTTTATGTTGGAGGGACGTAACATCTTGTAGTAAAATAGGGATTGCAACTATACAAGGTTTAACAGAAAGGTGTGGTCAAATTTAAGGGTTGTTATGTGCCCATGATACTGATACGAGGGGTGATCAATAAGTAATGATTTGCTATAAAATATATTTTTGTTATTTTCGAAAGACGACTGCCGCGGTAGTTTACAAGCCCTGTGTCGCGAGAGACTTTACAAAAATACAAGCCACGGACACAAAGTACACCCAGACTCGGAACAAGAATTTGTAGATCACACAAGTGGGAATCGAACCCTCGACCTCTTGCGTTGCAGTCGGACACACTCCCACCGCGCCACAGAGGCAGTCAAAGTTTTTATAAACTCGTTAGTTCTTTACGACTTGCCAGACCAAAAATCATATAAATACGACAATATTTTCCAAAGTTACAGTCATTCGAGTACGAGCAGCCGAAAATGGAGAAACACGAAGTAAGAAGCGTCATCAAGTACCTCTGCTTGAAAAAAATATCAACCAAAGAGATTCAAACTGACTTATCAGAAACGCTGGGGGAAAAATTTAACCCGTTTTGTGACTATGGATGAAACAAGGATTCACTATTTCGATCCTGAGACGAAACAACAGTCGATGACATGGAAGAGGCCATCCTCACCAATACCAAAGAAATTAGTTTCAAGTTCTGCGGGTAAGGTTATGGCGTCCGTTTTCTGGGATGCCGAAGGAATAATTATGGTTGAATACCTGGAAAAGGGAGCTACTATAATAGGTTCTTACTACGCTGACCAAATAAGAAGATTGCGGCAAGGTATCAAGAAGAAAAGACGAGGCAAACTGCGAGCAAAAGTTCTGTTCCACTGGGACAACGCGTCGGCACACAAGACTGAAGTTGCGATGGCTGCCATTCAAGAAGTTGGCTTCGAACTGCTTGATCACCCCCCGTATTCTCCGGACCTAGCCCCCAGCGACTTCTATTTATTCTCTCGGCACCCCATCCGTATAATGCATATAACAATGTCATATAATTAATTTTCAATGGAATCTGTACGAAAATTTTGTTACTTCTCACTTGGTATGCTGTTAATTGTTACGTTGTATATACTACTTTGTACTATTGTGATAGTTTTTCTTAATTCATTATATATACTACTACCATACTTTTTTTACATACCCAACATCAACCATTCGGGAGGCGGGGGGGGGACACTTGACTCAAAAAAATTTGCACTTCAAGGCTTAATATTTACCAAACGCATCCCTAAATCGAAAAAACGTCTTTACAACGCCTAAATGTTTTTAAAAGACCTATCTAATGATATTACAGCCTTCTCAAACTAACAGTCTCTGAGCTAAGCTGCGGACGAACGGACGCACATAACGAAGCTATAAGGGTTCCGTTTTGCCATTTTGGCTACGGAACCCTAAAAATCGGAGCACCCTACAATTTTATTTATTATATTATAATTCATTAAAATATGAACTTAAAAATTTATCAATTTAATAAGTATGACTTATAATGTTCTATGCCATAATAATCCATTCGATGTTTGCACCAGGGTAGGTAAAATACATTTGATGTTTGCACCAGGGTAGGTAAAATACATTCGATGTTTGCACCAGGGTAGGTAAAATACATTCGATGTTTGCACCAGGGTAGGTAAAATACATTCGATGTTTGCACCAGGGTAGGTAAAATACATTCGATGTTTGCACCAGGGTAGGTAAAATACATTCGATGTTTGCACCAGGGTAGGTAAAATACATTCGATGTTTGCACCAGGGTAGGTAAAATACATTCGATGTTTGCACCAGGGTAGGTAAAATACATTCGATGTTTGCACAAGGGTAGGTAAAATACATTCGATGTTTGCACCAGGGTATGTAAAATACATTCGATGTTTGCACCAGGGTAGGTAAAATACTAACGCCACACGGCTTTCTACTGAAATTTGACAAAAAGAAAACACTATAACTATGTAATAATGCAATCGGATGTGGCACCTTGGTAGGTGCAATACTGATAACATACATGTCCACTGATGAAATATGACCACTCCTTTCTGTTACACGTTGTATTAAAAATTTCGTCAGTTTTTAAGTTAGATCTGTGAAATTTCGCGTTTGGCTTTATGGTTGTAAATAAAGAAACACATGTGTCAGTGTTTTGTTTGAAAGCAAAATTAACCCTTAACGGGGTATAGTCATCCACGCGGGGCAACAACTAGTGACAAATACAATCTTTTGAGACCCCGTCAGTTGATGACACCAACTATTCATTTCGGTAAAAACCCTAACAATCAAGACATGATTTTACTCTCTTTAAATCACCTAACGAATCGTTTGACACCTCATTAATCGAAATTGAATCAGTGGTTTAGGCGCTATGGTGGAACATACGTAATCACTACATAGTATAAAACAAAGTCGCTTTCTCTGTGCCTATATCCCTATGTACGCTTAAATCTTTAAAACTACGCAACGGATTTCGATGCGGTTTGTTTTAATAGATACGAGTGATTCAAGAGGAAAGTTGTATAATAACATCCATAAAAATATTACAGACAGATCGAGTACATACAGTACCAAGTTACTCACTGGCGAACGAAGCCATTTCGTTTGGAGATCCAATGCTTATACAAGATTGGATAAATTAGACCAACCGTTCAAGGACCTACGACAAAGGAAACAACATATTGGGCGATCATTTGTAATATCGCTTTAGAGCCTCATTGATAGACGCATGTAATATTAGCTGTCTTCCAAATATGTGGTAAACTACGATTAAATAGGCATGCCAAAGATAGGTACCTATAAAGACTCAGCTGTGTGTTTAAGAAAGAAGCGTCTTTAAGTACCTACGAAGTTGCCGTTTTACAATTACTGGCCATTTGAAACGTAATTTATGAATGGCCGGCAATGAATTCAAAATTTTAAATATTTCAAATTATATCGTTTGGTTATTGATTAGTATTTTGTTTTCACTGCATTTGTATATTTTTCATCAACATGGACACAATAAATATATGGACACATAATTAAGGAATATAGACTTTCTTCGCAGCAGCAATGCCCCTGAAACTGCAACATTAATTACGTGTACAGAGAAAACACTACAAACGAACGCACGACTCGTTATTGTTTAAACGCTTCTAACATGAAAATATTGGTCGCCGTAAACTAAAGTCATCAACGACGTATTAAAAAAAAACTGACCATAGTCAATCTGCAGCTGAGTTGGCAGCAGACTTAGCAAAACTTGATAAGTGGGTGACGCATGAACTGAACGATCGCTAGCGCTACGAAAGAGTTGAGGTATGCTCGCATTGTTACTTGTGATTGAAAAATAGTGACGATAATAAATAACTGTGGCCTGAGTACTAACTCACAAACACTATTATTGTCATTAGATAATAATAAATCTATACTAAAGCCAAAATGGATAAGAAATGTTTAAAAATAAAGTTGCTTAGTGTCAGCCGTATGTTCGTATATCGTACTATCAACAGATACAACAACACTTCCTCTGTCGAAGACCATAAAAGATCGGGGCGGCGGCCGCGTGCTGTTAGACTACAACTACAAAGGCTGTTAATGCTGTTAAAGCCAGAATTTGTCGAAATCCCATAAGGAAGCAAAAAATCTTATCGCGAGAAATGAAGATTCCCGCTAGGACTCTGTCGCGTATTATAAAACAAGACCTGAAGCTGCTTATCGTCCATATACCTACAAGATATGCCCGAAAACAATTTTTACAATTAAAGAGAGTGGATCGATCAAAACGATATATATAGCGATACGCAGGTGGAGGGCACATAAATATCCTCTTTACCGATGAAAAAACAATCACGATTGAAGAGCACTACAATAAGCAAAATGATGAAGTGTACGCCCACAGTTCTAAAGAAGCTGCTCAGTGGTAGGAAAGGTCAATATGCTGCGTTGAGGCGTAAGACACGCCTCAACGCAGCATATCAGGGCGTAACAAAGCTACATTTTTGTGAAAAAGGAGTGAAAACTTCATCCAAAGTGTATCAAGAGACAGTCTTGGATCGGGTTGTGAAACCTCTCAGCAATACACTTAAACACACACATAAAAATGTACCGAACTACCCAAGCCTGGCTTGAAACAAACGTTCCGAACTTTATAAGAGCTGAAGACTGGCCCTCATCTAGCCCAGACCTCAACCTTTTAGACTACAAATTATGGTCAGTTTAAGAGGCTTACTCTAAACGACACGGCGAGTCTCTTAAAAAATCTCTGGAGCAAACAGTGGCTAAATTTCCCACAGTGCGTAAATCCATAGAATCGTGCCAGACATATTAAAGGCCCGTATGAAAGGTAGCCATTATGAATAGTATATATATTTTTTGCTGAGACTTTAATAAATATGTACATATAAGTTTTAGTAATATTAGTTTACTTCATTAAAAAAATGCATTTTTATTTGTAACATGGACATGGAGAAAAAAATTAAAATAAGGAAAGGAATACGACAGGGCGAGCCTCTATTCCCAAAACTCTTTTCAGCTATACTAGAAGAAATTAGGACAATTGTCTGGAACCAAGAAGAAATAAATGTAAAGGACGCTTAAATAATTTAAGATTCGCAGACGATGTGGTTAATCTTTGGCAAAACTTCCCACGAGCTACAAGAAATGCTCCAAAAGCTAGATGAACAAAGCAAAAATCAGGACTGTACAGGAATCTTTAAAAGCAATGACCAATATTTGTTCAGAGTACAAAATAACAGTA
The DNA here is from genome assembly GCA_945859575.2 of Herminia tarsipennalis. Taxonomy (NCBI): domain Eukaryota; kingdom Metazoa; phylum Arthropoda; class Insecta; order Lepidoptera; family Erebidae; genus Herminia; species Herminia tarsipennalis. The sequence goes on along the minus strand of OX243831.2, from coordinate 24,727,581 downwards.
GGCAATAATCAAATAAAATAATGTAGAAGAATATGTATATCTCTGACAAATCATCTTAACTAAAAAACATCGCAAAGAAGGAAATATAAACAAGGATTTAGAAAACGTGAAAAAGATTTTGGTAATTTAAGGAACAATAAAGCATTTAATTTAAAAGGAACATTGTTTAATTCATAAATACTATCCACATTACAATTTCCCACTACTGACTTACGGAAGTGAAATATGGGCACACCAAAATGTGGTGGTATGATGGCCGGACATACGATCCGGGGTCTCGACAAATGGAGCAACATGGTACTCAAGAGAAGGGTAAAGAAGGAGAGGAAGACCATATCGAAGATGCAAAAACGAAATGACAAAATTTGCAGGTATGGACAAGAACCGCTCAAGATGTTTTGTTTTAAGCGCTGCGGTGCGCGGGCGTGACCAGAGGTCGTGGGTTCAATCCCCACCCAGGATACAACTTTGTGTGATGATCACGATGGTTTATTCTGTGTCTGGGTGTAATCTATCTATAATATGTATGTTTATAGAAATACATAAGTATGTTTATCAGTTGTCTGGTTTCCATAGTACAAGCTCTGCTTAGTGTGAGATCAGTTAGCATTGTGTGAGTTGTCGCAAGATATTGTATTGTAAATGTTCAATGACTTTTTCCACACACTTGGTGGCAGATATATCACAGGGGGAGACAGGAACTCCAAAAACACATGCTGGGGCTCCCGGCTGACGACAACAAGGGACCGAGAACTAAAAAAGGCAATTGATAGTAATACCCTGAAGGTAATTTCGGCAGGGGAACCAACTTATTGGCCATCCGATCATAATTAAATCCCGGATCTTATCGAATTCTTCATCACCAAAGGGATGACAGGGCTCTATACAAAGGTATATGAATCATGCCTTGATGGCTCCTCAGACCACACACCTGTGATATGCACGTTAAGCTCCACAGTCATAATAAAGAACCATGTGAAACCCTATGTAATCATAAAACTGACTGGGAGGCCTTTCGAGATTATATAGAATAAAATGTTAATTTATGCATACCCCTCAAAACGGAAGTTGACATAGAAGAGACTGCATGGAACATCACCAACCTAATACAAGAACCAGCCTGGCTGTGCAACTTCGTATTTAGAACTAAACCCACAAAATTAAGACGTCACCTTAGAAATACAAGAGCTGATAGCTGATAAGAGAAGACTAAGACGCCAGTGGCACACCAGCAGTAATCGCCAAGACAAAAAAGCACTCAACCAGGCACAAAAAGATTTAAAAGAAAAGCTCAGAGAAAATGAAAATAGAACCTTGCAAGATAAATTAAAGACTCTGTCTCCGTAAAAGTGGAAGATTATTTACTTTGGAAAATGACTAAATTATTAAAAAGGCCAAAAGAACACATTCCTCCACTAAGACAAACTGATGGCAACTGGTCAGGAAAGCCTCATGACAAAGCAGAGTTATTTGCTAACTTTCTCAAAGACGTCTTTTAACCCAACGAACCTGGCATTGTGCATGAAGAGGGGGAAGTTGATGAAATCCTGAACAGTGACCATCAAATGTCCCTGCCACTAAGACCGTTGACACCGAAAGAAGTCAAAAAAGCAATAACTTATTTAAAGTAAAAAAAGGCACCAGGGTGATCTCATAACAGCAGAAGTCCTTAAGCAACTGCCAAAAAAAGGCATAGTTTTGCTGAGTTCTCTTCAATGAAATATTGAGACTACAATATTTTCCAAAGTTGTAGAAAGTATCCACTATAAACATGGTGGTCAAACCAGGGAAGACTCACAAGAAATATTCTTTACTTCCTTGAGCAAACTCAGGGGGGGTAAAGTTCCCTTCATGTTTAAAGACATTTTTTTTGCTGCGCCATCTATGAAACATGTTCGTAAACTTGTGGGCAAATAAATTCACAAATGACTAACTAGATGTCTCTACAAAACTATTTTAGATAGTTTTTGATTTCAGCACATGAAATAGCAATTTTTAATTTCTAGGTTCTTTTCAATAATTCTGTTTAATTTTAACAACACTTAAATTAAGGGTTAATATTTTTTATTTTGCATAACGATTTATTTAAATTGATCGATTACTTAAAAAAAAAAAAATCTGTCAAAGTTTGAATCAACAAACGGCCGCGAAACGTTTTGCAATTTAATGTACTAAATTGTTTTCGTGTCGTTTATTGCTTTTCTTTGCTGCTAATACGTTGAGTTGAGCCTCTGCTCCTCCGTAAAGACGTGAAGACTCCATTATCAGTTTCGTCTCCGTCCTTGCGTTGAGAAATTCGTCTCCGCGGGGCGAAGGCCAACTGAATTCGGTGTCTGTTTGTTGCGATATTTGGACGCTATTAGTTTAGTGTTGCGGTATTGGACGCTATTAGTTAAGTTTTGCGATATTGAACGCTATTAGTTAAGTGTTGTTACATTGTTGGACACTTATTTTAACTATGCCTTCTACAAGACGATGTGTATTTGGATGCGACACTACAGGTAAGACTTCACCTCCTCAAAAACTTCTCTTTTGTACCCTTGGCCGACCAAATCACTTCCGAAGTGATTGTTCAAATGTAATTCGTCCGTTCTAAAGCGAATACCTATTCGCTTCAGAAGTTATTGGACCCTTGGTAGATACCTACCTACCCACCTTCTCATTATAAATATATTGCTCGTAAAACAGTATGCACAGCACCACATCAAGCTATACATTTCCGCTGACAATGTATAGTTTGATATGTGATGTTTGATATCTGATAGTATTTATTATTATTAATAAATATTTTTAGATTGCAGTAGTAGTTTTTCTATAATGCCTTATTATTTGCAGGTGTCACAATCCACAACTTTCCCAACCCTAAAACTTCCCGAGAACGATTCCAGATTTGGGTTGGCTTAGCTGGTGCCTCTGTCGATGGAATGAGTGATATGCAAATATATAATAACAGAAAAGTTTGTGACAAACATTTTGCAGAAAAGTACAAAAATCGCAATAATCGTCTGAATGCTCTGGCTATTCCTCACCTGCATATACCAAGTAAGTCACTAAGGGCATAATAACTCTTTTTGTTTCATCTACAAATGTTATTATTTTACCACCATGATTTCAAGGAGACATGTACATTTTTTACATTCCATTACTTCCTCGTATTTTTCTACAGGTCTAATAAACACAATTATATTCATCAACTCATGTTGTCACTGTTACTTCCATTAACTGAATCCTTAACTCAATAACATTCTTCTATATGTATTCTGTACTAGCAACAACCACAATTTCAATGAGTAACACGGGAATGCAACTTATTTTTACCCAGCTGCACAATGCTAGAGAGGGTAATGTGTTTAGTAGATAATAAGATTAGATATAATACCTATTTTAATTTACTATTTCCAGAGGCAACACTCACTGCATCTACAGGAAGTGTGAACCAGCAATCTGATTTACCATGTACATCTGTTGAAATTTCTGGTATGATGTGTTTTATTACTTTTACTTTAAAGTTACGCCACTTTACCTGTTTTCATTGCCTGGCACTCAGGCACTGTATTAATTTGGGATTAGATTATTAGGTTGATGTTATGGATTTGATTATGACTTACACAAAGAACGAATCCAATGTATGCAGCCTACTTTTCTGGTGAGGCAGCGCCAAGATAGGGTACATAATTTTTTTGAAAATAAATTTAAAAAGATGGTTCAACAGGGTGTAAGTGCGGAGATGAAGAATTATAGAGATATATTATGTAGTATGTTATATAGTATGTAGATTGGGAAATTAAATATTTATAGCATATTACTTGTTTCAGTGCCATCTCTACCTGTTCCATCTACAGAAAATATCAACCTACAATCACCAGTGCCATTTCCACTTGTTTTATCTAAAGGAAATCTCAACCTACAATCAGATTTTCCAAGTAAATCTGTTCTAAATTCAGGTAAATAATTATTTTGCTGTATGCTACTTTACAATCTACAGTCTACGCGTGAGCACCGAGGAATTAGGGGGCACAAAAAAATTTGCCGAACGAAATTACAGGAGCACTTGCCTGATCAATTTTGATCAATAAAAATAAAAATATTGGCTAATTGATGATAATAAAATTACTTGCCTAGACCCAGTTCCTTTGAGCCTGCGTGGACTTTATTTGTAATTATGTATATTTTAATGCAATATCATTTAGAAATATTTTTAAAAATGTATACTAATTTTTTTCAGGAGCAACCACTTCTTCTGCCCAGAAGGAATTGAATGTTTATTATAATCCTGTGCCTACAACCAGTACAATCTCTAAGCCGTCACTTACTTCAGGTAAGCAGATTTTGGTATAATAAGTAAAAGAAATTGAATCCAATGCAGTGGAAAAGTTTGTTGCATATTATGCCTGCCTGTAAGACATCCCTATTTCACAAGAATTGCTATGTAATGTGCATAAAAGTGTTCAATAAAGTGCCCAAGCCTATTCGTGAACTGCCAATAATAAAAATGAGAAGGGAGTTAAAAAAATGGTTGATACATCACACTTTTTACACTCTTAAAGAATTTCTCAAAAATAAGAATTAATTATTTGCGACAACCGAACCGAATTATACTAGAACACTTTTTCTTAAATAAGATCAGTTTATTAATTTTAAAATTGTTAAATTAAAGATACATTGGCACCGACTTCCTAAACTGTTTTACACATATTATAATTTTTTAAAGAGTGTTTTAATTTTTTGTTAAAAGAAAATTATTTATCAGTTTTGAATGTCATGAAAATAATAATTGACCTTACGATCAGACACAGATAACGAACATATTGAGCATACAATGAAGTGTACTGACACATCTGCTTACCCCCTCAATGCGCGCAAGCGTGATTTTATGTTACGTAATGGTGAAAACAATACGTAGACATACTATTGCAGAAATGGTGAAAACTTTCCTGTTATTTGTTGAAGAGTTCCATTGTGTATCTATGAAGGTCTTCATTAGATCCTCTTGTATTACATACTAAAACCATCCCTAGTGTATGTATAACACGTTATTGAAATAATCATAGAAATGATCCATTAATTTTCGAGAAAACTAGTGACATACATACACACATACAGGTTGAAGACAGAACCTCCTTTTTTTAAGTCGGTTAAAATTATTTTCAACTAACTTACAACTTTTGCTTATTGTGCGTAATTTTAAAATTTTCAGGTTCAAGAACCAAATTGTCATCAGTGCGAGTCCAGTTTTATCAAAATACTCGAAAACAATTGCGAAACCTGAGAAGCGAAATATGTCGGCTTCGAAAAGGAGGAAAACAGTATAGGGAAAGACTGCAAAAAGCTGAAAAATTGTCCAGTACAGTTATGTTGCAATCCATTACCAGGAAAATGTCTTTACCAGCAAAAATTTTCACTGTTTTGCAGTTTAGAGAATGCGGTAAAAAACCGAAAGGACGCCGGTTTCTTAAAGAAGAAAAAGTATTGGCTCTTTCTTTGTATAAAAGAAGCCCCAAATGCTATGCTTTACTATCTAAGTGTTTTACATTGCCATCTGCAAAATCTTTAAAAAATCTTCTTGCCAAAATAGTTATTAAAGAAGGTATTAATCCTATCATATTTAAGAAATTTGAACAAAATGTTAAGGATCTTCCAAATGACGAAAGACTATGCATCTTAATGTTTGATGAAATGTATATAAACCCACAAATTCATTATAATGAAAGGGAAGATAAAATAAAAGGAATCGATTCATTTAATAATTGCAGAATTGCTGACCATGCATTAACTTTCATGGTAAAAACCATAAAAACTAACAAAAAACAACCAGTAGCCTATTATTTTACCAATAGCCTAAATGCCATTCAATTGAAGGCGGCTATAAAAGAAGTTATCCAAAATATACTTTCTACAGGACTTGTTATAATCGCCACAGTGTGTGACCAAAGCCGGGTAAATGTATCTGCAATAGAAAGTTTAGTGGGGGATGCCAAACAATCATTTTTACAAAAAGGTAAGGAATGGCGACATGATGTTTTTATTGTGGACAGTGTCCCTATTATACCCATTTTTGATGTCCCGCATCTTATTAAGGGAATAAGAAATAATATATTAAATAAAGACGTCAAATTTGTAGATATTAATGATAATAATAAGGAAAAGATTATTAAATGGATATATTTCCAAAATATCTACGAGGCAGATAAAATTGACGGCGAGTTAAAAATTTTGAATAAAATTACAGACGAACATGTCTATTTAGATAAAATGAATAAAATGAAAGTTAAATTAGCTACACAGTTGTTAAGCCATAGTATGGCAGTAGCAGCCAATTATTTATCAAGGACCGGGCAAGTAGATACTGCATGCCGTCAAATTATACCTTTTGTAAAAATGATTGATAATCTTTTTGACTCCCTCAATTGCCACAATTTTAGCGAGATCGACGGAAAAATTTATAGGGCCGGTGTTAAACCAAACTCTCCCCATCATAGCCTGTGGACAGAAGGTATAAGGTTTTTAAAAAATGTTAAATTTTTAGAAAAGAGAGTGATAGCGGGTAGGGAAGCTATAGTTGAGCGAACAAATATTCCATCTGTAAAAAACTTTATTAAAACTATAGAGGGTATGCAGGCCATTTGGAAGGTTCTTAACAAAAAATATGGATTTGACATTATTTTGTGCCGAAATTTGAATCAAGACCCTATAGAAAACTTTTTTGGCAGAATAAGAAGCGTTGGCGCTCGAAATGTGTCACCTAACAGCATATGTTTTGAAGGTGCCTATAAGTCATTGTTATTAAATAATTTTACGTCCTCACACTCGATAAAGTCTAATTGTGAGGACGATATGGGGGCGTATTTTCAGTCCCTTGACTTTATGATAAATGAGAGAACTGAGGAAGACGCTAAAGATTTCGAAATTATTATTAATGAGGATTTACTGTCGGATAAATCGAATATTCGATTAGAGGAAGAAGCTGGACCACGGAGTTACGTTTGTGGTTGGGTGGTCAGAAAATGTTTAAAATATATTTGTAAATCATGTAAAACATGCCGAAAGGACTTGCTCGATCATAAAAATATAGCGACCAATGAGTTGATTAGGGTCAGAGAATATAATGATAATAAAAAATGCCTCGTATATCCCTCAATAGAGGTAACAAAATTATTTGAAGAAATTCAAAATATAACGGAATCTACATTAAAAAAGAATGTCCCAATTCAGAACATAAGAAATAATGTGATAATGTTTGTTGACATGTTTGTAACCTATAACTTTAAATGCCAAGAGCATAGAATAGTGTTAAAAAAATATTTTGTATCTAAAACTATTAATGTAATAATATATAGTTGGTGTCGAATAATTAACAGAATATTAAATGGCAAAATAAAGTATAATGGTGATGATGAATTTAAAAAATATGCTCAAGAATACTACAATAAACGAAAAAAATATGGAATTGAAAAATAAATTTTAATTGTCTTTTCATTGTCATACTTGATTTTGCCATTTAATAAGTAAATTATTTATAACTAGCTTTTGCCCGCGTCCCTAATAATTTTCGGGATAGATAGTATCCTATGTGCTAATCCAGTTCAACGTGAAAATTTTACGTGTGATTGAGTGACAAACATCCAAACAACTTCGACATTTATATTATTAGTAGGATAGGATACCCATAATTGTATAATTGTGTTTGACGACATGTTAAAAATGAAAAAGGTGCACAAGAATATGTACTTACAGCACTACATTAATGTAATAAAGAAATAAATGTATGTATTCAATAAAGTACCTAACTAGTTTCTTTAAAAGTTGAATTAACCCTTACAGACTACCAGTATTTATGAAAAGATAATTATGTGCTCATTTTCCATGTTTATAGATTATTACAAATTCATGTGGAGCGGTTTTTATTATCGAACTGTTTTTATTTCTCGCTATCAAACATGGTTTTACATAAATAAATCTATGAAATTGGAAAATAAACACAAGCGATCAAACAAATGAAAACTAAGGATAGTATAGGTATGCATGTATGTATAGGGTTAGTTGGGGAACAAGATTTCCAGATGGCGCTACTAATGTCAGGTTGGCTTTCAACTCCTGTGAGATGGCACAAAAAACGTTCCATTACATAAACAAGATTTTATAAAATTTGCAAAATAGAAAGCAAAAAACATATTACGACAATCTAAAATAGCTACAAAATTTACAGCTTTAAAAATTAATAATCCAGAAATTAATCAGACCACATTTTGATTTTATCGTAATTCTTTAATGTTAGTTTTCTGAATGTAACGAAATGCAACATAATTGAATAGTAATGCTGCTAAATTAAATAGTCCGTCACACGTTTATAAAGTATTTTTGAAGAACTTATTTTTAATTTAGCGTCATAAAACTCGCTTGATGTCACCCAAGAAATGTCACTAAAGAGATCACCTGTGTTTTACTACTATATATAGAGGAAGTTTTGCTGGTTAAATACTGGCACAAGTTACAGTACGATCAACGTAACTAGGCCGTTCTGAAGTTAGCCAACAGTGAAGTTCGCGCAGGTACAGTCGCTAAGAAAATAATAAACACGGAGCACGTTTATTTTATAATATATTGTTTTCTTTTTTTTTTACTTTTGTTATTTATACACAATATGTATACATTGTAATAGACAACGGGTCTATTGAAATTGTTTAATATATTATCTAAATAATCGTGTGAATCATTTATGGGTAAAGAGGTACCTTATTTAATATCCGACGTTTAGACCGTATTGCAACGATCGAAAAATCGTGGTCACGGGTAGACAGATGCAGCTCAGAGTCGCCCTCGGTATGAACTTATATAATGTCACGTATATAATGCAAGCGTTTTCATGGTGCTTTTCTGTTTCATGAAAATTGTGTATGCAGCGCTTGATCACACCTTGGTCAAAATTATTCAGTCCCGTGATTGGTTTACCCCTGTTTCTTGATTTCCCAGGCGTGCGAAAAATAGAGAGCCATTCATTAGATTTTCCTTCGGATAAAATCAGACGCACCGTCCTCTCGGATGTCCCGGTAGCCTTAGCTACTCTGCGCTGTACGGCGTTTATATCTGTGACACCTTCATCCTTTTCCTTCTTCATAAATTGAGCAACGTTAAATATAATTTTCCGTGCCTATCGACGAAGGACGGTATTCCTTCTCGGCATGTTTAAAATTGTTCAAAAAGAACAAACAATAACAGCAAACAAAAACATTAATAAACATATCAAGAATTAGTAACGAAAATAATAACAACTTTGTAACCGACTATACGGAGAGAAAGAGAGCAACGCGAACAACCAATGAGAGCCGACGAGTAACTGAGAGAGCGACAGCGTGCATCATCGCTAGAGATGCGCCTTTTCTATTCGCTTCGAATATTATAAACTTCATTTAAGAAACAATTGTTCTATTTAAATCGATTAAAAATTAAAGGTAAAATTGTTTGTTCATTTTATTTTGGTCATATTCAAATTAAATCGTAAAGTACTAACATTCTTTTGAATATAAAAGCCTAAGATATTTATCTTTCGATAATTACAAAGTAAAATGTGTATATTTATATAAATACACAACTATTTTAATAAAATGAAGCCAATGTACTCTGCGTGACAGACGCGGGGTAACAGCCATTTTTGTATGGAATTTTGTAGATAAAATGGGTAATTTCTATATCGGCTTATATTTCAAATATGTATTTCTTAGAAAGATGCATATTTTTTGTGTTGTAATAGGTATTTAGTTATGTTTGTAAAGAACCACAATAAAAAAGTACCATATGATACTATGTTTGATAATCTATAGTATAGCAATAAATTAAAGACAATAAATCAATTTAAGCTACTTTTTATACCATTACTAATTAAATATAAAAGAGTGATACGAATATAATTATTTATGAAAGTAATCGATAATCGAGTAATAACGTAAATGAAAAAGTGCACAACAAATATGTGCACCCTCATCTCTAGCTTAGTTACCGCCCGCGCACGCCGCAGTTTTGTCCCTAAAAAGCGCATCTGCGCAGCCTGTTGTGACTTACTTCAGTCCGGCCAAGATACGTTGATCGTACTGTACTATAATTTATGTAGCAAGGCTATCATTTTTAATGGTTGAAAGCCCGCAAGCCTGTGACCCCGTAGTGTCGACTGCATTACTTGTCCCGGTGAAATCTCAAGTACACCATCAATAGATTTTGTCCGTGTAGCCAGAAGCCCCTGTCAAGCATTACCCGGATAGGTCAACGAACAGAGATAAAGAAGATGGTTTTGTGACGGTGCAAGGAAAGAAACGCCGACAGCCAACCATCAAGAACCGCTGCGGCAAAGCTAAGCGTACGGGCACTCTGCGCACCTCGACGCCGAACACGCCGGTGTACATCTCGCGCCTGCATGTACGTGCGCCAGAAGTTCTGCTACAAGCCGAGGGTGCAGATTCTGGAGTCGCGACGCATGGTACTTATGAGGGAGTGATGCGTACCTACTGATATAGTTTTAATATATAGTGGCTTCAAGTTGTATTTACTTTTACTAGCACTTAACCTATTGTATTATTGTAAGTATGTTAGTCGGTAAGGTACAGATTTCTGTGGGTCATTGATGCCTAAAATAAATGGTATATTATTATTATTATGGTATTATTTATCCACTGGCTGGCATAGCGTCAAATAAATTGTTTTTATTTTCCAAACCTTCCATATTATTAAAATACCTCTTAAGAAAAATAACCTCTACATAAAATTCTTAATTATAGCTATTACTCAAGTAACGATATCGGTGACTATTGCTTGGCTAAGTATTCTAATGTTTGACCTTTCTCATTTTCTTGACTATAAAATAAAAACTGTTACTTATTTATACTTTTTATAAGTAATTACTTTTACTTAAGTAACTGCTATTACTCGTTTATAAATATGGGGGTGAGACACCTTCTTTCAGTTCTAGAAGAGCAAGCACTAATACCAGTTTACCAATTCGGGTTCCGTGCACATCATGGAATGACAGAACAAATACCGAACGAGTAGCTCATATAATATGGCAAGCGCTAGAGAGGAAAGAATACTGCTCAGCCATGTTTCTCGACATAAAAAAGGCGTTTGATCGTGTGTGGCACAAGGGACTCCTATATAAGCTAACTAGCGGCCCGCACCGGCTTCGCACTGGTATAAAATATATGGATGTTAATTAACATATAAACCTTCCTCTTCAATCACTATATCTATTAAAAATAAACGCAACAAAATCCGTTGCGTAGTTTTAAAGATTGAAGCATACATAGGGATATAGGGACAGAGAAAGCGACTTTGTTTTATACTATGTAGTGAAGCTACACCTGCCACATACTGCGTACATGCTTCTGAGGTCTTACCTACAAAACCGAGTATTTCAGGTTAAATGTGAGGATTCTCTTTCATCCATCTATAAAATAGAATAAGGAGCACCTCAGCGTTCGGTGCTGGGCCCTGTCCTGTATACAGTATATACCGCAGACCTACCCATCTCAGAAGAAGTGGTGATCGGTCCATATAACATTTACACTTATGAGAAGGGATTGCTCACCTGTGACACTTACCACAACACACATCAGTAAAATACTTAGGTATACACCTCGATAGGAGACTCACCTGGTGAGATCATATAAAGGCCAAAAAGGAACAATCAAATAAAAAGCTTAGAGACATGTTCCGGTCGACTAGGCACCCAATCTACACTAAATCTTGAAAACAAAGTACTTGTATACAAATATGTCATAAAACCCATATGGACCTACGGTATACAACTCTGGGGATCAGCGAGTTAATCAAATGTAGAAATCCTCCAGCTGTACCAGAATAAAGTACTGAAGATCTAGAGCAATGCGCCACACAAAACATAGAAGTACACAAGTATCTGGAAATTCCTACAGTCAAGGAGGAAACAGAAAGGTCTTCTAGGGCCTATAAACAAAGACTTGAACGACACAGAAATTATCTGGCCACAAAACTCATGAGTACATATGACTGTATATGCCGGCTAAAACTCTACTAGGCTGAACTCGGCTAGCTAAAAAAAAAAGTGTGAAGTGACATCAGAGGATGTGCACTCTAAAAACCCTCAAAGCGCAATATCAAATCTGATTAAAGCTATGCGGCTAAAAAAAATATACTGTTGTTTTTACACAATTAACTAACCCCCAGGTCCAACTTAAAAATACACGGCTATTGAATGGAATAAAGTAATTGTAACAGACATATGTTGGTTAAAAAAGTTTGATTTTAGTGCTTAGTTGTAAAACGTAATATAGCGTAATAAGTATAACTACCGACTATTGTTGGTAAATTACTTTAAATCCTAAATGGTTATTTTAAGTGAAAAATTATTTAAGAAACCTCATCATGATTTTAAAAAAAACATATGACTTAGTTTATTGACTTTAATTTTGTCCACACCTTATATTAGAGACACCATTATGTTATACTTTTCATAACACAATATGGCGTCTGGCTGTCGCCATTTTGAAGTTTGATATTGTCATGTCTTTAGTGACACTCTCAAGATTACAAATCAAAGGATAACAAAATGCCTGGGTAAAAAAATAGATATAAACCGGTGCGAAGCAAGGGAGGATTGCTAGTCTACAATAGACAGACAAGTGCAAAGAAACCCACAACAACATCTACCTGTAATAAGAAGATTGGCAAACATAACATAGTATAATACAGATAAAAAAAGATTACCTCTTCTCTACCACTGGCACCAGATGTACTAGCAGCAACGTCACCTCCAGCATGCCTGTTCTTTTTACCCTTGCCTTTCTTCTTTTGGGGCTTCTTTTTCCGTGCCCCTCCAACAGGGCTTACAACTTCTTCCTCACTCTCTTCTATAGCAGGTTTTACTTTCTCTGATTCAGAATCAGAACTCAGTTCCAACTGAAAATTATGAATTATTCTATTTCTTGTTTCTGATAAGCATCAGCAACATATGCCAGCACTTCGCAAAAATTTGGCATAGTGATTTCGCATTTTTTTTTCTTTTCGCATTGTGAGCAAATGCACAAAAGGAATTATTTATATCACGAGTGACAACTGATGCTTATAGCTTGACACAGTAACCAGATTTCAGTTAAAAAATATTCTATATAAGCATTACATTACCAGCAAGTCTTTTTTAAATATATTATTTAATTGTTCTATTTATAAACATACATAGCAAAGACTTACCCCTGCATATCTTTGTTCAATCTGTTTGGACAGTGGATCAAAATCACCATCTGAATCGTCGGAGTCAGCAGGAGGCAAGGAATTTCCGCACAATTTTCTAAAATTACGCGTCGACATTTTGGCTACAACAGACGAAATTTATTTAAAAAGGTTTGGCACTACTTTTTTCTTCACAAGTTTTGCACCTATGAGAGTTATTGTATAATTGTTATGGTATTGCGTAGCACACGGGTGCACTGCGATGCACCATAAGCAAGAATCGGCAATTATCGAACTGGTCTAGCTCATATCTGGCTAGGTAACTACCTATCTACCTACGCAAGCTTTGGCCAGACATTTGTTGCGTGCGCATAAATGACGATCAATAAACTCGTCTGGCCCGTTAATTAAGCTCAAGCAAGATGAGTACATACTCTCCGGTATTGTGTACCAATACTTAGTACAATGACATTATCGTAATAATTTATGCATCCGGACTTGCCGGACTACAATCTACGACCAAATTATATTCTTCAATTTAATAATCAGGTTTAATTACCTATATTATACTAATATTAGTATAAATTCACTAGGTAGACATAACCTCATATCCGAGCACGTAGGTATTATGTTTTGTAAATATGTTATCAGAAACAGATAAATTAACTGCGTGTACTTTCTGAATATAACCTAGTAGTACTTACCTGTATTCTACGATAAATAGGTATTCTAAAACACAGTTAAATAATTATTTTCATCTCGTTGCCAAAACTTTGGAGCGATCGACCGATTTCTAATGATTTTGCGGCTGCGTGTTGTTAGGTATTATTGCTAAATTATTGCCAAAGAGAATTCCAATGTAGGTACCTAAATGACAAACAACAAAAATAAACAGTACTAGTGTTGCCATGATTTTGAAAAATTAGTAGATTAATTAAAATAATAATATTTATTATGAAAAAACTTTAACACACAAAAAACATACAATGGCAGTAAATATTTAATAACATCTAACTAAAAACATCTTGGGACAACCCACACTCGGTCATCTGATCCCAAACTAGGCAGAGCCTGTACTATGACAACCAGACAACTGATAAACATATGTATGAATATATTTATAAATATATATTTATTATAAATAAATTACACCCAGCCCAGACACAGAATAAACTATTGTGCTGCTCACACAAAGGTTTGTCCTGAGTGGGAATCGAACCCACAACCTGATGATATAATAAAAGTATTAAGCCTTAAAAGAAAATTAGAAAATATATATATTTTAAGTTACAAATAGTAGGTGAGCCTAATCAATTACAAGTTAGCCATATCCTGACTAAATCTATACTAATATTATAAAGCGGAAGAGTTTGTTTGTTTGTTTGTTTAAACGCGCTAATCTCAGAAACTACTGGTACGATTTGAAAAATTCTTTTTTTGTTGGATAGCCCATTTATCGAGGAATGTCACTTACAAAGTTAGTCATATTATTTATTTTAATACTAGCTGTCCCGCGCAACTTCGTATGCGTAAATTTCCCCGTTTTTGCAACATTTCACGTCGCTACTCCGCTCCTATTAGTCGTAGCGCAATGTTATATAGCCTATAGCCTTCCTCGATAAATGGGCTATACAACAAAAAAAGAATTATTAAAATCGGTTCAGTACTTTTTGAGTTTATTCGTTACATACAAAAATACAAATCTTTCCTCTTTATAATATTAGTGTAGATGTAGATTGCTGCGCTTACAAAATTAATGTCAGATATAGATAATTTTAATGAATATTAAATAAACTAGTGAATACAAACTACAATAATTTACAAACTAGCAAAACATAAAGATGTTTAAAACAAATGTTAATGAAGCGATAAGCGGTTTCATAGTTAATTGAATTAATATATTTATCCTCTGCGTTTTTACGTGCTGGACAGTTTGCATCCCCAGTTAGATGGTCACATTTTCGTTTAAAACGTTTCCACGTAGCACAAAATTCGGAGGAGAGTCTCTATTACTACATTCCTTAGAGGAATGACCCAGATTTCCGCAGTGGTTACAAGTCGGGCTGGATTCTCGGCAGAACTTGGCTGCGTGTCCAAACTGCTGGCTATTAAAACACCTGGTGACTACTGGAAGTCTATAACAGGGCATGACGTCCAATTTATAAAAATACGTCCTTGATTGATGAGCGCTTTTCGAATATTGGCAGGAACTTATTATTACTTATAGTTACTGGTCAAGAAGTCTGATAGTCTTCAAAAAGGACTCGCGTGTTTCAGTTGGAAACTTCTCAGCAATGTTTTGTTCGTATAAACAATCATAAACATCTTTTTCACTGAGGGCTAAAAGGACACCTATGATAGCGATCCTAGGGCGGCGTTTCGCTGGTTCTTCTACAGTCAGGCCGGAACAAGCTAATTTCTCTGACTTCTATAACTTTTCCATATCTCCTTTACACTCGGTACTAATAAGAACGCCTCCATTCCTTACTTTCTTCAGGCCACGAACGCGTAGTTTTAGTTCCTCGGGTGAAATATTTTTTTGCCTGATTTAGTGTCATCACTCGTTTTCGTCTTATCGTTGGGATATTTGGCCACAGAGCTCCAGGTATTATGACGAATAAAGCTATCGGCTCCTTTTTTACCATGTCAGCAAAAGAATTGTTTTGTACTGGATTCACTTATTTTCAATGACTTCTTTAAACTGCGGAAGAGAGTTTTCTACTTCGAGCTGTTCCTCTAGGTGCTGAATGGTCGCATGCGCTTGCACAGTCTTTTGTTTTAGCGCCTGATATAGAACAGCCATCTGGGATGTCCCACTCGTGACTTTGCGACAAAGATTAGTGACTCGGAGCTTCTGGTCCGAGTTCATTTTTCCCTCGGAGACTATAGAACACACTTCGTTCAAAAGGGTGTCAATGGACCCCATCCATCTCTGGATCTCTGAAGTAGGTACTACTTCCGTGGACAGAGTTTGCTTATCGTCTCGACAGTGACCTTGACGAGTTGGCGTCGGCGGGTGGCTGCCCATTGCTGTTTGGTTACGTCCAAACGGGCTAAATTCCTGGTTAGACATCACTAACACCAAAACACAATTTTAGCTATAATGGTTACGATATTTCATAATTGCTGTCTATGTAAATAGTAGATAATCATTGGCGACACACTTAATTTCACTGACGACGCCGCGGTTTAGTTTCAATTTAACACGTAAACTTAATTATTTAAAAATATTGCATTGCTAACATGGACACGTCTGTCGCGAATGAAGTCCAATTACGATGATATATTGATTCCAAATTGATTTTCAATTACGATGATATAATTGTAAAAAGATAAAGGAAATTGGCAGATTAAAAGGAAAATCTAATGATACCAGCAGGCCTACTCTATTTCTTTAAAACGAAATTCATGTTTTCGTTTACATAAATTTCTTAAGTTTACGGGGACTATTAAAATTTATTTTTGGATAAGCACAAGAAGTTCGAACCATGGATTAAATAGGTGTTCCTGGCTCTGTATATCACCACCTCATTTTTAATCGAAACTTCATTTCATTAAATTAGAGTAGCCTTTGAGTCCCACGTACGACGAGGGGGTGCGATAACGCTTAGGTAACCGCGCGACGTGGCAGCGGTGCAGATCATTTCACCAGATACTTCCTAGTTATGGAGAATAGATACATTTATGGCTCAAGTTGGTAAATGGATAGCATAGAGCAACACGGGCCAGAGGGGAGAAGCCATACGCAGTCATTCCACTCTGTCAAAGTACAAGTCCACGCAGTCCTGTGCGTACTTTAACCTAGTTGCAACGTGCTTGAATCGCCGACCGACAAAAATGTCGAATTGTTCAGTTTTAAGCTGCAATAAAAGATCTGCCACGTCAAATTTACAAAAAGATGGAGTTACCTTTCGGTATGTCATTTTTATTTACATTAAACTATTTACTTTCTTTTAAACGTAAAAATTGCAATATATACTGTAGTGCTATTTCGGATTTATTTACCAACACAGAACGCTCGCTTTCATTTAATAAGCGGATCGGTCGACCGCTAATCCGTGTTGATACCCGAATTGTCGCTACCTCCAAGCCAAAGTGTTGTTACCGTTTTGTACCCAGATATCGATAAAAATGACGTCATGCAAAATAATAATAATTTTTGAAAATACTTTATAATCTTTATTATTGTGAAATCGATTTTAATAATGAGTAAATATGAATACTTCATCAAATTAAATAGGTATGTACCTAATAAAATACTAACAATTTTAAAACATATATTAAAATGACTATTTTGAACTTAGAATATTATTTAAGTATTTATTGCAGTTTCCCTAAAGATCCAAGCTTAAGAAATATTTGGAAGAACTTTTGGAATAACGAAATTGTCTGGATTCCCACAAGAAATAGTGTCATTTGCTCCGATCATTTCAAGATCTCAGACTTTCCAGTGTTGGCGAACAATAGAAAGAGATTAGTTATGGGCACCAAACCAACTCTTAAATAAACCACACCGTATTTGTTCCGTAAGTTTTTGAAGTAAAAACTTCTTTAGCGGCGTTGTGAACTTTTTTGGTAATGGTAAAAAAAGTTAAACTCGCGTCAGGATCACATGATCCTGTTCGAAAATTCGTAAGACGGAGGGAGAGCAGTGAAAAACTGCTACATTAACATTAGAATGTGAAGGTAAATTTCGCCGCCATCTATCTTTCGTCCAGAAACTGGAAGACCCCCGTTCGATTCCAAGTAACGATTTTTTTTCCTTTAATATTTATTTTGGTTTTAGATTCATTAGTTCATATTTTTAATTATTAACTCAGTAAGATCGAAAAATGTAATTCAAATTTCATCAGTGTGTAATTTTTTCCGAGACATATACTATATATTTGTCATGTCGTTGTCATTGACATTTTTTAAATTGTTGTTTTTGTTCGATAGATGAATATTGAATTTAACACGGAACAGAAAAAACAAGTGGAAGTGCGAGGTGGGCGTGGCACGCGTGCCACAATTATGCGTTCCTTCGCTACTTGGTCCCAGTCGTGTTCTAACATCGCGTCGAGTTTTTGGTCCTGCGACAAATTTGTTTTGAAAATGATAGCAGGTGGAAAATCTTAAAAATGCAGGTGTTTTGTACCATAAGTACGATTTTATTTGTTTTCTAATAAAATCTTAGTTAATTTCTTTATACTAATAATTTAAAAGAACGCTTAGTTAAAATCAACCTTATGCCAATAAATTAAAGTTTAATTTGGATTTATTGTATTCACTATTTCGTTCTCGAAAGTTCTTCGCTACTCAATTAGTGATGTAGTCGGGTCGGATGTTGGTTTTATCGATGGGTATCGATATAATAACATAATTTAATATTTATTATTTAACATAACAGTACAATTATTACATTATAAGGTTGCCTAACATTCATACACGAAATTTATTTTATAACGTGTATCGAATGGCATAGGTGCTTTATATAAAAAATGTAATCAAACTTTAACAACGTAATTAATATAATTTTAATATTTTTTGGGACATTGCATTGACCAACCGATCATTTCAGTGTGTAAGATCATTCAAAAACCGTCATGCCGGTTCCCGCCTCAAGGGCAGCACAACAAACATTTCAACGCCACTCTAGTGCCACTGACCAATTCACCGTTTTCGATAATTTCAAATTAATTTTATTTATAAAGATAAGTGTATTTAGGTTTTCCCTTTGTATGGTATCTTTCTTAAAATATATATTACTTAAAAAAAACAAATGTGTTTTATTTCAAGGGTAATAAACAAAAAGTCAAAATAACGCATTTTTAATTTTAACCTAAGTATGTTAGATGATTTTCACAATTAATTCAGTATTGCGCATTTAATTCTTATTATACGTAAATTTTCTCATGCAAATTCTGAAAACATGCAGCAGGTAAGTATTTATTTATTTGAGATATTAATTTATGTAAAACACATTTATTTAAAGCAAGTAGTATATTATACAGACCGGTAAGGCCCTGCTGGGAATCCACATATGAGTATTTGTACCAACTGAAGTCGATTCCATCAGACACAACTGGTTATTCGTACTAGCACGAACAAGGTAAAAAATACTCTTTCATTTAGGAAAAGAGTATTTCTAGTAGTATTATTAAACATATTCGTACACCCGGTGCCTGACGGTTACCGGCTTTGGGTCCGACTGGTCAGTGACTGGTGTAATTATATAATTTATTATTAAATAATACTTACAGTTTTACTGAACTCCCAACAAATCTTATTTTTTCGAATTAAACAAGCAATCGGGTATCTATCGAAATCGATAATGTAATTCAAAACTCAATGTGTTCTGCACTGATCGAGTAGCAATATATATAGACCTATGACACGATTGTCAACTTTATGAATAAAGTAATTAAATTCATAATTGCTTCGACTAAGAATACTGCCATCTATGGTCGAGTTGCGGATTTAATTTATCAATCGAATCTAGTTTGACATATGATTACAAAACGTTGTAAATACTTTCTGCGATAAAACAACATAGATCCTATAAATAGAGCATGAAGGTTTATTTCCAGATGTAGGATTCGTGAGTTGTGCTAGTTAAGAGTAAAATTAAAACGACAATTCAAATGAATTGTATAGTTGTAGTTCATTAAATGAATATCGGTTTATATGTATGAGTTTGGCGACAACGGTTCCTACAGTAATTTTGTTGCATAGCACTTCCTCCTGTTTTTTCTGTTCCGTGGAATTTAACCACCTAAAGGATGAGTGAAGTAATTCGATAAGTTAATGATATCAAAAATAATATTCAATAATTCAAAGTCGATGGCGACTACAAGAGATTACAAACGAGAATAATTTATATGTTTTAACCTTCACAATCGATTAAAACATCTCACCATCGCGCATCACTAGTGTGTACTTCTGTAGGTTCTCACTTCTCAGTATGTTCAATAAAGGTAGGTTCTGTACATTGACGTAGAGACCACGCTACTTTGTGGACCTATCAAAGCCCGCACAAGTTGTTTCTCTCTTTCACGCTTTGCAGTCATTAATTACTATTTATTTGAAAATAATAGCGCAGTCCTGGTTTAAAGGTCTATGGACGCATGGATCTGGATCGTGCCATCCCTTTCAATTAAAAAGTAAACATAGGTACCTTACTGCCTCATTAACAGAGTTCTGTACCGATTCCGTACTTTAATTATTTTGTTGTAGTTTAAAAAATACTTTTGGTACTGTTCAATGTTGCCAGTTCACCAACTATTTAGTAGGTCTACCTATTTTGCTCCTAGTCTATCCATCATGGAGCAACACGGAGGGGAGTAGCCATAGCCTTCTTTCCCGACATAAAACTGTCTGTCTAACACTTATCTCTACTATAAATAATAAAGTCAAATTATAAGAGTCCACAGATTTCACTGATCACTTACAATACACTTCCTTAATTGTAAAAACTATATGGAATATTTCGATTAAATTTTCCTTAATCTTCTCTTTAATAAACTGATAACTAACATCTATGTGCCTCCGTCTATTTGAAATTCCATTTTTAAATAAGACGATGGCAAACTGATTGTCAACATACAACTCAGTCTTAGGTGTTGTCTCTGTGATTTCTTTAAATAGGTAAGCTTTGTACAAAAAGTGAATCTTTATTGAATTCTGCAGCAGAGATTTATTCAGCCTCTGTATTGGAAAGGGCAGTGACGGATTGCTAACGTGAGCACCAATGTATCGGTCCCCCACCATACAAAATTATGAAACCAGTCGTACCCTTCCGAGTATCTGGGTCACCTGCGAAATCTGCATTGTGCATCTGTATCATATAAATTAGGACATTTCTGATGCCTACTACAATAACCTACATGAAACGAAATGTCTAACCTTGTTTTAATATCCAAATTAAACTAAATTATACTGTATTGATGCACATCACTACTACTATCTTTCCCCTTTTGATTGTATCAATCAAAATTTCGGGATAAGCATTTTCCTTCAGATTATCAGAGTTAAGTTATTGTAACAATTGTTCTTTAAAAGATTTTTGATATATTTTTATAAAATTTTCTTCAAATAAGATGTATATTCCTATAAACTTTTCAACTTTGTCAAATTTCCTAATTTCAAATTCTTTTTTATATTTAATTTATTATTGTTCAACTCTAAATCATTATTCTCTATTAAAATACCATCTTAAACATAAATTGCTAAATAAATTTGTTTATCTCTACTTATTTATCAATTTAAAATGTATCTTGTTTGACTTCAATGGGTCTTGTTTCAACTGTGTGAAACCCTATTTCTATAAGTAGGTAGTTTAATATTCCACATAAGTGGTGCCTGTTTTAGCCCATATAGACTTTTCTTAAGTTTACAAACTCTCCAATGAATTTTTTTCATCTTTAATTGCCTTTTCCCAAAAATATTTTTCTTCACTTTGCTTAACTTCACTATATGTTAAAAACGAACTTTCTAAATCACAATCTTTAAACCTCGTTGGTAACCGTCTATTTCTTTCAGGTAAAATTCTTCTACTAATTTGTTCAATGTAAGATTCAATAGCATCCTCAAATAAGTCACCTTCATCAACCAATGCTTCTCTATTACTACTGCTCTCATTTTGATCTTAAATCCCACTATTATTATTGTTCCTTTCGTTTAGCAACTCTTCTCCGCGACTGTCTTCAAAAATCTCATTATCTTCATTATTAATAATAATAATAATAATAACCATTTATTTCAGGCTACTAAGGCCCATATCATACAAATACATAGGTACATAAAAAAAAAAAAACTTAATAAACTAATACATAATTTAAACTACAATTACACAAATACGTAACATAATAACAATAAACTAATACATAATTAAAATTATACACGACACTGGGATTGAGACAGCGGCGTCGTGTTTCGCTGCGTGGTGTCACGTAACCTTCCACGAAAACGTCGGTACGCGACACCTTTCGGCCAGAAGTTTTTAATCTCCAGATTATTAATCTCTGCATTCAACGATTCCTCTCCAATTCTATATCCTCTCTCAAAATTAATACCATCGTCTAATGTAGTCTTCAAATTATTATTATTTTCATTTATTTCTTCGAATGCATCTTCTCCAAATAATTTAAACAAATCACTTTGTTTCGTACACGTCCGACTTTCTTGCAAATAACTACATCTTTTAAATTATCAACAAAAACCACATCCCTAGAATATTGAATTTTAAAATAACGAGATTCCATAATTTATAACCTTTGTTAGCAAAACCTACTAGTAACCCTTTTTTACATCTAGAATCAACTTTATCAATAAACGTGTTTATTTTAAAATATGCCAATGAACCGAATATTTTCACATGTTTTAAATTTGGAATTCTATTGAAACATAGTTCATAGGATGTCTTATCTGCTGTATTTGTATTTCAATTTGAACACATATTCCTAATTAAGCTGCCGTCAAGACTGCTTCCCCCACAATATCTTTGATAAATTAAATTCAAAGAGTAAAGCTTTAGCTCTTTACATTATCGTCGTATAATAATGTCGTTTTTTGTAAATATATAGTCATAAAATAAAAATATCCTGTCCAGTTTTTCTATCATCTCTTTGGCTGTTCCACAATTGATGATGATTTGTCACTTAATGAGCATAATAGCAGATATTTCACTTTAGCGTCTTTTCTTTCACATAATTTCTTCGTCTCCATAAGCTCCAAGACAGAGTTTAGATCTTTGACTGTTAAAAGCAATAGAATGCGCTTCTTCCACATGTGGTACTCCATTTCAGTTTTTAATTTTGGCAATTTAAAATTCAACGTGTCGTCTTTCATTTTCTTTTCCTTTTCACTACTGTACTATTGATAAAACTAACTAACTGACTTACTTGCTTACTTTTCCCATTTTTACCAGTATTCCAAATTTTCTCCACACCCTTTACAAAAAAAAAAAAAAATGATCGTTTTAGGGTTGGGCTGGGCCCGTGTGGAATAAAAATTATCGTGTTTTAATAACTAGCGTAGTTGGGACCGATCCCAAAGTTACAAGAAAACAAAGATGCCCATTTTAATCGAAATGCAACGTGTTTTCATTTGCGATTCTTTGTTGAAACGTAACAATTCCGACCTATTTCATAAACGGTTGATTACGGGTTATGAAATATGGGTCACTTATGTTATGAATGTCCGAAAAATATCGTGATCGAAGCAAAGACGAGTCCCGCAAACAGCGGGGATTTAACTTACTCGGTATTTGTTGTGCCAAATAATATTTGTTGTGTGTTGTTATATGGACACAGTTTTATAAAAAAAACTAAAAGCATCCAAGCATCCGCTCGTTTACTTACAAATTCATATTTTTTTTGGTGTTTCTATATAATTTTATTATTATTTCAATAAATAATATCTTGTAGTTAAGTTAGTATTACCTAATTTTTGTAGTCAGTAATATTTTTTGTATAATAAGTTTATTTTTCTAGATTTTATGAGTCGTTTTGTAATTTAGTTAGAATTATTAAATCGGACAACTCAGTAAAAAGTTATGCGATATCATACTGATCATACCTACTTATAAAAAAACACATGTACTTACATCGATTTGTGAACCTAATCTGTTGTTCTACCTCATTTAAAAATAAAAATCTTTGGTTTACGTCAAACTGTGAGTTTTAGCGTAACAACAGATCTAAATTAAACAAGTTATTTTCTAACATTTTATTATTCTAAAAAAAAGTCACCGATTCTAAAAATTAATACAAGGTAGCTTTTTTGTTGTGTTTATTGTGATTGCCTTCAAGTCCATAATATTATTTGCTTTAAATTTGTACTAGCTGTCCTGCGCAACTTCGTCTGCGTAAATTTTGCCCTTTTTTATAATCCTGTGTTACTTCTAATACCTCCAAGAATATGTGTACAAAGTTTCATGATGATCGGTTGAGTAGTTTTCGCGTGAAAGCGTAACAAACAAACTTACATTCACATTTAAATAATAAGTAGGGATTTATTTATGTTGTCGGTAACATGTTTTTGTAAAAATAGTATTTATTTATCACTTTTTAGTGGGTTGGTTTTTATTTTTTTAAGCTACAATAACCTAATGTCAATGACTCATCTCCTTTTTCAAAATATTTCTTTACCTTAAGCGTGGCCATTAGTATTTGAGGAGTTCACCTGATACTTGATCCTTAGCTCCTTTACACAGGATGAACCATATTTAATTATTAGAACTACAACCGTGGAATATATTATAATATTGATTAGTTTCGCTGGTCATCTGTGGTTTATCATCAGTTTTATAAATGAGCTTTTTGTGTGTAAATGCACGAATTACTATAAAATACATAAACCTACCTACTTAAGTCACTAAGCTGTGCCTTTAATGTCTGAAAAGTTCCCTTCGTTTCTTCAGGATTTCTTCATCAGATCTCAAGAAAGTTCAAGAAACAGTCTCATTGTCGTCAGTCAACAGTCAACAATGATTAGGTACTCGTGAAGTATTGTCTAAGCATCAACGATTAACCACATTGTGATTGTCACTAGGTGTGTAATAAAAAAAAAAATTAAACTAAAATAAAAACGTAAAAAAAAACTTCTAACCGATTTCCATCACTGTTGGTTTGCTGGCACTTATGGAGAAGTTTCCTTGTCTGTCTCCGAATCTCATTCTCAGATCTTTACGAGATTTAACTTTTGACCATTTCGGAATAAACTAAAAACATCTTTGATATATATAAAAAAAAAAATTAACTCGCTCGATGTAGGGTTCCGTAGCTACCCAGCACAATAATAGAGCCGCCGAGACGGTATAACAAATTCCGGGGCCCCGTTCGCGTAGGTGTCGAGCGATACACGGCGGGCTTTTGAGTAGTTGCAAACCCCACACTACCTCCACCGTCTTCCCCGGACGGTGGGGGTGTTCGTAAGGACTATTTCCCGCCACAACAAATAAAGCAAAGCAAGGTTATTTAATGCAAAAAAATTTATAAGTCGATTGCTGACCGTTGACTTTATAAATCTTGTCTCTTTCTAAGATTATGCTAAGCTTGCTATGTTCTTTAAGTTTGACTTATGCTAAGGCTTAGCCAAAGTACGCTCTATAAATTTCTGCCTAGCCTAAGGTCTCTGAGCTTACTTGGGGACTGACAGACTGACTGGTCATAGGCGGCGTATCCAGGGAGGGGGGAGTCGAACCCTAACCTCCTGGTGGTAATGGTACATAGGATAGATTTGGTTTGGTGTTAAGACAATTGTACCACCTACCTCCCCCTCCCTTCCTCTAAATTACGAAAACCCTCCCCGAAAAGTGATCCTGGGTACTCTATAGAACAGATATATAGATTCAAATAAAATTAAATCATAGGCTTAGAATAATAACGCCTAGAAGGATAATTTCAAACAAGCGCACCACCTAAAGCTGAGGCAACTAATGAAATTATGTGTGCATAAGCAGCATGTGAATATGGCTGTTGACACGCACACCGCCATTCAAAAAAGATTGCCAGTAAATAATCATTTTCCCCAAAAGTAGGGTAGGTAATTTAGTGTCTACTTCTTTATGTATTGTGAGTGTTTGTCTGTCTGGAAGCATAATTATGAAGCATTTTAAATTTAAATAATTAAATAAAAGTAGGCATAAGCACCAGATCTTTATGGCGGGCCCAAGCACAAAGAGATACCACTATGACTTGAGGGACCACTAAGAACAAAGCGCCATTTTTGTCATCAGCAAGCCCGAGCCGAAGGCGAGGATTTTTAATGACACGAGTTATACACACGTGTACTTTTTACGACATTTTTCATTACAGTTATGGGAAATAGTAAAAAACAAATCAAAGAATTAAATATTTTCAAAGTAAACATATTATTAAGATAAAAGAAACGCACCGTTTTCGAGCTGAAGAGGTGAAAAGTAACTTTTTTTAAATTTACCAGAGAAACACTAATAATCTTTAGATAATAGTACTTAGGCACCTGCATATCAATAGTTAAAATCCAAATATGTTTAAAAATATATATCAGAAATGGGAAAAAAAATGGGCCTTACCTGGCAACTGTTTATGGAGCCAATCAAAATTACGATTATTTTTTTAGTGTTTGATTTATATCTTAAGAAATGTAGTGTACTTACACCATGATATGCGATCTTACAATTCTTATTTTATTTTCAGATTGGTTGTGACAACCTTTGATCGCAAAAACCGTCATTTTAAAATAAAATTATGGGAAATGTTCTGACGTTGACACGATATCGCGCACTGACAAGTCCCTCGATCGACTGAGCCATTTGTGGCTCAGTCTGACTCGCTTCACTTTGTGTGCGCGTACTAGGTTTCTAGGTTTTATTAATCTAAGAATAAAGGTTACTTACCTTTATTCTTAGATTAATAAAACCTCTAAGCACTTTTTCACAATGTTCGATTTTCTTAAGTTAGAAAACCGTATCGATTTCATTGATATTTTTATTTAGCATATTACCTCACTACGAAGCTAAGACTGACAAATGTCAATTATGTCAAATCAAATGTGATAGTGAAATTGGCCCCACGATACGTACCCGCCTACATACGTTGCGCTTGCAGCTGTGCTTGCTTTTCCTCTACTCAGAATGGACCATTTGATTAAGGCAATGACGTATTCACTTTTGAGCGCTTGAACTGAAATGTTTAGTTGGTGACACTCAGTTTTACTTTAGTTCGGGTACCGCAGCCACCGGTAAAAGCTGTGTTTACGTGCTTACATCAATAAACATTCAATATGAACATTAGGCGTTCAATATTATTTATTCCCGTATTTATTGCATTAGTGAACAGTGCGGTTGTAGTGAACGATGATGATGTCGACCAACAAGGACTGTACAGTAAGTCAGACCATGTGGGCATACTAACAAACCGTAATTTTGAGGGAAAAATATATGGACAAAAACATGCCATTGTTGTGCAATTCTATAATAGCTACTGTGGACACTGTCGAGCTTTTGCGCCCAGGTTTAAAGCGATGGCAGCCGAAATACCGACGTGGAAGGATATAGTAAGATTGGCAGTACTGGACTGCTCTGTAGAAGAAAACAATGAGATCTGCCGGCAATTTGAAGTCATGGCGTATCCTTCACTTCGTTATTTGCATGAATTTTATGTTAAAGGAAATGGTAATGTTGGGGAGAAGATACAGATAGCAGACTCGTCTGAAAAACTTAAAAATTATTTAATAACAAAAATGCAAAGTGAACAATCAGCTGGTCGTTTAACTATGGCTCCTTTGCTAAATATTGCCTCTTATAATTCGTACCCTGCTGTTGTCAAAGATCTACCTCAGGATATCAGCTATACCTTCTTGGTCTTAGAAAATGAAAACTCAACAGTTGGTTCTGAGCTTGCGTTAGATATAAGTGATTATCAACATATACGAGTTAAGAGAGTACATGAAACCAGTGAAATAAGTAACATAGCTAACATAAGACAGTTTCCAGCAATCATTGCTCTTAGTTCCACACTAGAGCCTACTCCATTGAATCCAAAAGAGTCATCAAAATTACACTTCTTAAAGTCAATCAATACATTTTTAAAATCTAAAAGCTATGTGTTTCCCTCTCGAGATCAAAGTAGCCACGAAACAATAACAAATGAACATTCAGATGAAAAACCAACTACTCTTAATACTGACTTTGTATATTATAGTGACTTAGAAAAAACATTAAAGACAAGCTTACACACAGAAATTACTAGATTTAAGACATTGAGTGGTGAGCCTCTACAAGCTTTGTTAGATTACCTGGATATACTGATAACCTCATTCCCTGCTAGAGGTAATCTAAAAGAATATTTAACGGATTTACATACCACTCTTAGTACAAAAACAACTTGGACCGGTAGCGAAGTTTACGAGTTAGTTAAAAGATTGGAAACTGCTAATGCACCTGTGTATACTACAAACAATCCAGAATATATTAGATGTAAAGGCAGTCAACCTAAATTTCGGGGATACACTTGTGGCCTTTGGACCCTGTTCCACACTCTTACTGTAAATGCAGCTATGAGACCAGAACCTACAGAAGGAGCTAAGGTTTTAAGAAGTATGCATGGCTATGTTAAACATTTCTTTGGCTGCACTGATTGTGCACAACACTTTCAAGCCATGGCTGCGAGAAACAGAATATTTGATGTGAAAGAAAACGACAAATCTGTCCTTTGGTTATGGATAGCTCACAATGAAGTTAATCTCCGTCTGGCAGGTGATATTACAGAAGATCCTGAACACCCCAAAATTCAATTCCCTAGTGTGAGCAGGTGTCCAGAATGTAGACTGGCCAGAGGTGCTTGGAATTTACCGGCTGTGTTCCAGTATCTCCAGAATGTTTATGGAGCTGATAACATTCAGGTGATGCGGCGGGTGAGGTCATCAGCAGCTACAAGTCCATTCTCCAATTTGGACATCGGAATGTTAAGTCTCCTGTACATATTATCTTTTGTTATTCTTATTCTAGTCATAAAATATTTACTATCTAGGCGATACAAAAAAAGATTTTATAAACATGGACGGGGTAAAGTATAACATCTATAATATTAGCATAGTAACATATAAATTTTATATAACATTCAAATTTTGTCCATTGGCTGGTATTCCTGTAGCTCAGTTTAATATATTCTTGTTCAGTGTGCGAATTTATTCACATGGAGCTTAATGTGGAATCTATATTTTTTCATTTCATATTGAAAGTTGCATAAATCATTTGATTACCTATTGTGACTTTGCACGTAACCTGTGGGCTAACCTGCATGTTTTAATACCTAAATTTATTTTGACTAATGAGGCACTGAAAAAACAACTAATTATCATGACAATTATTATTATGGCTATTGCTATTTTAAGGATAAAAAATTCATAATATCAGAATTTAATATTTGTTTCTAATGTATTATTTGTGTCTTCCCCTATAGTGATTGAATGAAAAACAACTCAGTGGAATTAATAAAAATGCAGTTTGTATTTTGCTTTATTGGTTTGACTATAGCCTATGCGAAAATTTATTTGTGTGATCGAATCTTTACGAAAAAGGCAACCTCTTTAATATTTTTATTAATTGAGTAGGTTTAGTAGTTTTGACTTGCATTTGCCTTTTTTATTTGATAGTAAATAAATTACATTAGAATGGAAGACTATTGAAAGACACTTAGAAAATATTTTTTATTGTGTTGGTTTGTTAATAAATGGTTATTCAGATTGGTAAAACATGATAATTTATCACATTCCTGTGGTTTTAAAACATTTTCTTAACTATCATTAAAATAAGTTTTCTTGCATTGCATAGTAATTTTAATTTAGCAAGCTAAGCCATTGAATTTAATGTTGACCAAGTAAAATATGATTGTATATTCTAATGTTATCACATTTTGATCCTTGAACTAGTTATGAATGCTTGAGGAGAGATCTGATTGGTGCAATAGCCTATGTTCATCGGATTTGCTCATAGTCTACAGTTGGATCAACATAACTAGGCCGGACTGAAGTAGGCGACAAGTGGTTGCGCAGATGCATTTTTTGGAAGTAAATGGTGACAGGAAGCGGGGGGCGGGGGCGGTAACTAAACCAAGAGAATTAGAGATGCGATTACGCATTACATTGTTAATTGGTATTACTAACTCATGTTTTTTGTGATTATTTTCGTAAAGAAATTGTTTTTCAAAGTTTCTTTAGTATTTACTGTAACTGTTCTAAATTTAAACTTTTATGAACTCATTTAAATAGTGTTTTTATATTGTAGAATTAAAATGTTGTTAGTATTTTTAATCGATTATACATAATTAATCGTTTTCGTAAGTAATTTTAGGGTCGCATCTCTATGACATGCGCGAAAGTGATAAAAACCTAACTTCAATCTGGTCAAGTTACTTCGATCGTACTGTACAGCTGATCGTAAAGGTTACCATTAACAATAACAATATAGATACATACTTAAATTTATCTAACAAAGGCTTCCAATTGCAAAACACAGATGTCATTGCAGATAGGTTTAAACAAAAAATTATAATGAATTTTATTTTTAGAGAGTAGATATCCATATAATTTAAGTATTAATATAGGTAAGTATTACTGTAGTGTTTTTTGGTTATAAAATTTAAACTGTCGGTCAGATAAATTATTGATATGGGCACAAAATACTGAGAGTACAGAAGTTAACCTCATGTACGAGTATGTACTTCGACTTTTGTACCGTAGCTCGGTCGTCGCGCTAGGTTAGGTTATTTTGTCGTCATCAAACATCACCATCAGCATCATGAATATTTACTCATATTACTCATCGTCATCAATAATCATAATCGTCATCAATCTTAATCATCCTCAATCATGACTATCATCAATCATCAACATCAATACTGTCCTCGTCGCCATCAATCCATCATCGCAAATACAACTTATAGAGTGAAGCAAAATAGTATTATTACTAGCAATTAGGAATAATTGCTACCACGGATCTCTAGTTCTAATAGTAACCATAACCATGGCAATGTCAAGGTATTTCACCTGTCTCTACCCGCGCTCTCTTGTTTACCTTTACGACAGGTATGTGTGACACAAACGTGCACACTTTCTGATCAATGAATTAGTGGTCAGTAGGTTTATTATTTACGTAATCATGTACTATTGTACATGTGTATACGTCTGATACTAACTCAAACTTCCAATGTCAAGAATAAATTGAAAAACTGTCGTTGTGTATTCATTTAGGTACCATCGAATTACAAGCGAGTATACTGGTAGTTTAGAAAAGTCTAATTCACCATTGAAAGTGAAATTCAAACATTTAAATTACGTTCCGTTTTTCAAGTTAAACAACGCGCGTCTACAGCAGTTAACACTCTCACTACAATTGTACCTCTGGTCGGTGATTCCGTGTCTGTAAGCGATTTGTTTGCGCATCAGTACCGAATTGTATGAAGGTTACTGTCTGTACTCTCGGTATTTTGTGAAATAGGTCTCTCTGATTCACGTCAAAACAGCGGCACTTGACGCCAATTATTTTTACCACCCGCTGCGAAATCGTCGTTATAGGTTATTGTTTACCTCCAAACTTCAAAGGTTTCGACGAAATCTTATGATTTCGGGAGAATAAGATGGGCTATCAGTATTTTGTCTGTAAGTGAGAAATAGTCAATTTACTATAACTTTAACTCCTCTGTGAGCCAAACCAATCAACATGCCGTAAGGCATCAAAATCTTAAAATCTCTGAATCCAGAGTCAGTCAATGAAACTTTACGGCGCGGGCGTGTAGGTATTCAGTTAACAATGCGAATAAAATAGAAAAAAAATATAACCGTCAAAATATATATTTTTTTGTACATACATTTTATTAGGTACTCAAATTTTCTCCAAATATGTAAATTTTCAAGTTTATTTATCAGCATTGTTTTCAGAAGGCCTCTTTACAATCAAAACAATCGTTTCCGCCTCCGCATGTTTTCACCGTCAATATATATATATACTTTTTGTACATATTAGGTACCCAAATTTTCTCAAAATGTGTAAATTTTCAAGATTTTTTATCAACATTGTTTTCAGAAGGCCTCTTTACAATCATAACAATCGTTTCCGCCTCCACATGTTATCAGATGAATTCCGTCAAGAAAAAAATATAGGTTATTTAATTTCATTAAAAAAAAAATGACGCAAATCGAGTGGGAACATGATACCTAACAACACATCAACGGATTGGACAGGGACTAAATATACACCCTGTTTAAATGTACATATTTGAGACCGCACTAAATACTTTTTAACATTCTTCTATTCACTGTTAAAAAAACATTTGAAAAGGTTTTATAAAGATTTATTGACTGGCCCTGGAGTCCGAGGTATCTTACGGCACTCCACATAAAAATACTTTTGACAAATGGCTGATTTTAAAAAGTGGTTAAACCGGCGAGGCAAGTTCTGGATGTAACTTAAAATTTGAATGGCAAAATTTCAAGCCTCGTCACACTTACATCATATGGTTTCATTATTTAATTATTATGTTTTTGCTCTTTTGCTCTTGTGCTCCCTCCCCCCCCCCCCCGTGACAATAACATCCTGGTTTTACGATCTACCAATGTTAGCAATAATATTCTAACTGGCTCAACTGTAACATCATTTACATAAGTGAATTAGGTGACAGGAAGTTTTGTTAAAACTGATAGCCCATTTTCTTGGCCGACTGTAGGTACAATTCTACTGTGTTATTTCCCACGCGAGCTTGTTTTGTTTATATGTTTTGGTATTTTGAAAAGTTGGCTGCGGTTATTACAAACTTAACTGTTCATGCAGCAATCCAATTTATAGTAATAGGCAAATATTTTGATTCTTACCTCGCCTATCGCCGTAGGTGTGAAAGGCGTGATTTCAATTCAGGGTCTATGCAAGCTTCACATAGCATCCAAATAGTTATTTAGAAGCATAAAAGACTTACGAAGTATAAAAAGTAGTTAGAAGTACCGTAAAGTATATAACTATTGCGCATATTACACAATTACAATTAGGGACCCTAAACCCTTAAGAAGAGAGGTGTAATAAGAGTTAGGGCCGTAATTCTCTAACAAATTTTCAAGGCCACCCCGATTTAGGGCCCTCATTCAGGGTAGTATAATAGCCGTTTATTACCTACTATTAATGAAATTATATAATTATTTTATAGAATTGCATAAAAAAATTGTATACTACGGGTCTTAACTGCGTGGATATTTTCAGGCAAATACCTTATTTAATGCCTATAACTCATCTCGTTATTCGCAGCAGTCTTCCATTTTGGATAAGCTAATTACTGGCAATCCGGATTCCTAAAAGAAAGCTCGACTCGTCCGAGAATTTGTTTTAGTTTAGAGTTCTTCGTAGATGTCGTAGTATCTCACTCACACTCTTTATGGTTTAGTTTATCAACTTATATAGTTAATAATTGAGAACACCTGTTTAATAATGTAATGTGTATCTATGTTCTTCCGTTGTTCTCATTATAAACCCATAGACTTAAAATTTATACTTAAAAGTACCGTAACACCTTCCATCTAACTAGATGAATATTTTGGCCTTCAGTAAGAAACCAATAATTATTTGATGTACCTATAATGTATTTATTTATTGGGTCGTAATAACGAAGAAATTTTATTTTCTTTCTAAAGTCTAATTTTCGGTTTCAATATGATGTAGAAGGTCGCGAAAGATATTTTTTCTGAATTAGTTTATTATTTAACTTTTTTTATAGCATTGCAATCCGACCGCTGTTTTAACTAGCCCGCAAAGTTCGTCGCCAGTCTGTTATTTTTTGTTAGTCCTACGAATTGGGACTTCTGTAGTAGGTATGTCTTGTATTAACCTACAAATAACATAACTAAACAAAAAATATTTTTAGTAGTCTAGATAGTAATAATGGAACATATTGTTCCTCGCAATACACGTAGGCGTAGGTACGGTAAAATAACAAATAAAGTAACGTATTGTTGTCTTTAGCTTTATTAAACATTGATACGTCTTTATTAAAAACTAATATAAAACGATTAGAAAAAAATCAAACAATTAAGATTTATTCAATTATAAATTTATTAATCAGACCATTATTACATACCTATTATTAATTTCGTTTTTCCAAGTTGATTTTTTAAAACCTCGATAAAGATATTAATAAATATAAAGGCTATTTCATGATAACGTCGAAACGTCAACACCTTAAACTTTACATTTTTTTTGATATTTTTTTTTTCATTAATTGTAAAATATAGATAACGAATAACGTTTTGGTTTGAATTAATGAAATGTGATTATCACATCTCACAAGCTAAACCATAAGGTTCTAGCAATTTCGGTACATACATAATATATCACTCGATTGTTGAATTTATTTGATACGATAAGTGTCACATATATTTTCTAAAGTTTGTTAATTTGTAATGGTATTGAAAACAAAACATAACATATAAATAGTCTGAATAAAGTGCAAATGTAGTTATGGTAATAATTAAACTATAATATAAACATGATTATTTATTGATTAGGTCTTGTCAAGTAGTTGTGTGTAAGTAATATCATGAGAATAATATCTAGTGCGTCGGACCCCGTATCTGTTCTTGTTTTTTTTTATGAATATTATTTTTTACGTAATTATGACCAATAAAACAAGTAAGCATCCAATTCTTAACTACCATATTGTATAATATCTACACTAATTATGTATATGTTTAATATTCTTATCCAATAGGTACTGCTTTATAAACATTGTAAGATGTAAGATTATTACCATAGATCGAAATATGTAGAGGTATTTTTTGTACATTTCAGAAAACCGATATAGCGTTAATGTTTTAAATAATTATAATTTTAATCAACAGCGCAAGTGTATAAGTGTAGTGCTGATACACTCGCGCCTGGTCGTCTGCACTGCCGTCTCCGTCAGTACCTACTCACGATATTACTTTTTGAATGCTATAATTGTATTGTGTCAAGTAGGAAACACTAAAATAATAGTTTGGACTACAAAGGAAACAAAGTAAGTCATCAGAAAAAGAGTCTTACCGGTAGTTTGGGCGTTTTCTGTATTTATAGGCATCAGCCGTTTTATTAGCATTGAAATTAATGTTATGTATTGGTCTTATTAGTTGAGAAAATATGCTTAGCTATACAAATGCTGATCTGGGTGCGAGCGTTAAATATCATATAATTCCTAGGTAATCTGCACCCTCTCACCTGATTTTGGTAACCAGAGATGTACCTATAAGCATTTAAAAGAAATAAAAGTATCCATACGGGAAAACTGCCTATTCCGATCTATGATTAATATTTACGTTTTTTTAAGCTATAGCATAGCTTTTATCGCGGGCTTTGAGCGCGGCGACCGAATCAAGAAATTCCGTAACGAAAAAAACGTAACACACCCCACTCCGCCTAACGTATATGTACGAGTATATGGTACAATTGTACGAAGCTCGCACGGATCGAGACGAGCTGCTCCGAAATGTAATGAAAAAAAAAATACTGCATAAATAAAAAATAAATAAATAATTATAATTGCATAAGTTGATAAAAATTGCTATGCAATAGCTTTACCGCGGCAGTCCCCGAGTGACACACATTTTTTTAAATATAATAAGGCAAAATATTAAGTGACTGTTAAGTTATACTACGTGGATATGGTGTAGGTTAGTTTACCTAATGAGTCGCTATGGGCCAACTTTAGTTTTGTACTTGCTGACGAAAGTGCCTATGAATATAATTTATACCATTGTAATATTTTCCTTAATGAATTCTTCTTTTTAATTATTTATAATTGTTACATATCAGTACTCACATGACGTAAAATATTAGGGAATAACCAGCTAGTTGTTATTTTTATTGTAATTTATTGTAACATTATGGAACGTTGAATTTCAATAACTTAAAAAAGTTTATTAATAGAAGTTGTACATAATATAATTATGGGCTTTTAATATAGGTACTTTACGCATTATGTAGTTATGCTACATTTTCCTTTAAAGGTATTTTACTTTTTGGAAGTTTATTATGGATAGAATAGACAAATTATTTACCAACATTTATTAATATTATTTTATTATAATTATATTTACCTATACTTATACTGTGCCAAGTGCAAACTAATACGTAGAGGTTATTTCAATTTGAATGAATGCTTGATATGGACTAGATAATCGTTAATATATTGTGTCGTTTCGAGGACACGACGACGTTAGCAGTTGCGACTGAGTGTTCCGGTGGACCTATATATTTTGATTGCTATGAGATCGGTTCCAAAAGACGTTAGGGAGATCCGTGATCTATTCAGACATATAAACCAATATTATTAAGAAATTAACAATAGAATTTACAAAATTTAATTCCACGTTTTGATATTCCACGTTTTGATATTAAAACCTTTAAAACTACTTACTTAGCTGTTTGTCATAAATAATCATTCTCTTTATGTAGTAGGTACTTACATAAAAAAATACAAAAGGTAATTCTTAATCATTTATCAGTAGGTAGGTAATCCTTGAATACGATTTATGGGTTCCCCAATATGAGTAGGTATCGAGACATGTTTCTTTTAATGCAAAGTTAGATGTGTAGATAACAAGCATGTAGATTACAAGACATCCTTGAGAGCTCTTCAATAGGTTACCCTACCTGTCTTCATACATCTGTGATATTATGCAAAGTAGCAGTTTGGTACACAAAATTGTAATGCTCCAGTCTTGTTATGTTTTATTTAATCTTTTAGTACAATAATAATACTATTTTATTTATATGTTATATAAGTAACTAGCTTTTTCCAGCGACCTTGCTCGCATTATATTGATTTTGTATACTTAGTATTGTATCTAATCCTCGATAATATCGTAATTAATTTATCAATTATTTAAAAATGGCATTTTAATTAATGTTTAATTCGCCAAAACCACGATGAGCATATACTCATTTTTTATCGAAATCTTAAATTTATGTACAGTAGGTATGTACACAATTATGTTCAAATCATTAACAACAATAACTCACAGAACTGCCATAGAAATTAATAGGTTTAATTTATTTTTAGTAACAGTTGCCCTTAATCTTTCTATGCCCTTATGTACCTACATCGACTAAGTACCTACATAGCTTAGGTGTACAAATGCTATCTCCAAAATTCCAATTTTGTAGGTTCAAAAGTTTGGGCTGGGCATTGATGAGTGACATGAGTCAGTCAAAATTTTCTATTTTAGTAGGTATAATAGATAATTACAATAAAAGTATACTTATTCAACATATATTTTTGTAAATGTTAATAGATGAAATAAGCAAGAAATAGATGACAAAGACAAATAGGTAACTTGTTTCTATTTATTATTATTTAAGTAGATATTTTTGTTACTGATCAACTGTTTTTACATCCATACAGTACGGTTCATCGCAACTGAGTGGAAAATGGACTCTGGGCTAAGGTCAGTAGGTTATCTAAAAAATTGATTATATGGTGGTGGTAAATGGTAAATGGTTGACGTCGTTATATTGTAGTAATTGTAGGTGTAAGGTGGTGGATTACGTGTACCTACCTACCTATTGCGTACCTAGGGTATGGTACCGAAATTACCTCAAACAAAACTCTTCCGAAATTATTTAAAGGTAAAATGCACTTACTTAATGCATTTCAAAAAATAACAAAAGAAATATTATTGCCTAACATCTCTTGAAATATTTCATGTAATTTCGGCAACAAACCCGTCGGTACATTTTAGGCTACCTATAATTTCTGTAGCCAGTAGCCGATATTAGTTATATGTAAACAACTAGGTACTAAAATAATTAATATTAGGTGAAGCATGTTTGTAAACAAATTAAGTTTAAACTAGTTATAAAGTTTTAATTGGTGGGTATTTTGGGTCTTAACAGAACTTTTGAAGACCCTTTAGTTTTTTGTTAGTAGTTGGCAATAATTTATTTACGGTGACGTTAATGAGTAATGACAAAGGCAAGAGGCAAATACGATTCTATAATTATGACCAGTGATGTAGGTAGTAATTATTCTTATCTAGATATTTATAAGATACTTACTTACCATTGTGTTCAAAAGGTATTCATTAAGTACCTATGATAAATGATGTTCCTAAATGTTTCACCACCCGACTTCTTTCAAAACTTTAACACAATTTTACAGTTGAATAATAACATTTTGTTTATTTATTATTCGATTGTTAGAGTGTGTTAACATTCATCATAGCATTTGCTTACTGTTAGCAGAGCCTCATTTTCATTAGATATTAGTTTATCAGATACACGTCCATTCACGAAACTACAAAAGTACATTGTGATATATTAAGGTTTAAAATTCTAAATTAATGTCTTTGCTTTTTCACAAATATCGCTAATTAATCCTTTTTGAGTACCGAGGCAACTCTAAAGGGGCGTCTAGACGGGTCATTTTTTACGGCAATTTGTGGCGGCAATATGGCAGTACTCTCCAATATTAATTTGATGGTTGCCGGACTATCGCTGAGCGATCTATTTTTCGCAATGTTGCCCGGCCAATTTTGTTGTTGTTTCAGTCGCCCTCTATTTTATTATTGCCGGGTTGTGTAGCCCGTTTAGGAGACTGGATCGTGCGCCATACAATTGTAGACATATTGCCATTATTGGCCGAGCTCTTAGTTGCCAATAGTGCCGCCACCAATTGCCGTAAAAATTGCCCGTGTAGACGCCCCTTTAGTCCTACTTCGACCATGGTGTTAAAGGTAACCACTTAGCTTATAGACCACATAATAATATTTTTGGGGGTATGTACAACTTTCAAATATTATCTGAAAATCAGGTTTTAATATTGTATCTACTTACATCGAAGTACACAAAAATACAATTTGTCCAAAAAAACTATGACAGGGAACAGATACATACCTACCTACACTTTTTCTAAGGTAGTACCTACAAAATAATCTTATTTTATCCGGGTTAGAGAAAAAAAAT
The DNA here is from genome assembly GCA_945859575.2 of Herminia tarsipennalis. NCBI lineage: Eukaryota > Metazoa > Arthropoda > Insecta > Lepidoptera > Erebidae > Herminia > Herminia tarsipennalis. The sequence continues at coordinate 24,688,949 of OX243831.2, read as the reverse complement.
CCCTCTTTTTCCGTGGTCCGGTCGTTGTGTCCGGCCGGCCGGACAATGGAAGAATTGTTTTTTCGATTGTCCGGTGAAGATACTGATTGACCGGTTGTACACTTCAAGTACTGTACTTTGGTCCGGTTAACGAAACGAAAATCTATTTTGCTTAATAACATTTATAAATTTATTTCGTATAACATATTTTATTTAATGTTTGCAAACTTTTCTAAAGCATGCCCTACCACAATATCTTTACTTACAAATTGCAATTGAATGTCACGTATAGCGTCATCCTTTTTTATATCTTCCCATATCCGTTTCTTCGATGTTATCGGGGTATTATTCTCGGTTTTTTCTAAATAATTCAGATGTCGTAATATGTTTACGGTGTTTTTATTTATTGACCGATTGAATTTAGAATTTCAACTTTCTACGCTGTTGTTAATGCGATGTCGTTCTCCAAATACGCTGATAAATTGGCTATATGAATTATTGATCCAGTTTTTTTCAAAATATTTGAAAAATGCATCCATATCCGACAATGATTCGGCTTTAACGTAAAGCCATGCTTCTTTGATTGCCTCATATGGTAAAAGAGGTATTTTTGCACTTAACGCTTTTCTCCATACACACCTCGACCAGTGATAATAACATCCGACTATCTTTACTGCAGGAAATACTTGTTTAGCAGCATTCATGGATGCTCTCTCATAGTCACAGTGAACTATTTTGGGATTCCATTGCAACTCTTTTTGTATAAATTTATTACGAATATATTTATTACGATAAGATTACCATGGATTTAGGTGTACGTTTTACTAAAGTCATGGAGATTACAATGAACACTATGTTTTCATTAATGGGACAAAATCCTGGATGTTTTCCATGGTCCGGTTGACCGGTCAAAGGAAAATGTATTTTTTTCCGCTGTGCGATCAACCGGACCACGGAAAAAACTATTCTCCCACACACAACGACCGGACCACGGAAAAAGAGGGACAAAAATCAGAGTTGTTCCTTCTTAAATTATAGACACATTATAAAGGGTCTTTCAACAAAGACGGGTCGATGTTAAAATTGAATAAAACTAGATGTGTGTGAGATATTAACGAAATTTATTTTTTATTAGAAAGGCCCGTTTATGCCATTATGCATGAAATATGACATCGTTCAAATGTCCGCCGCGGCTTCGCATGGTGGCACAAATCCGAGAGGTCCAATTTTTAATGACTCTGCTGCATAGATCCGGCTGAATCTGAGCGATGGCCTGCGTTATGTTGGCTTTCAGGGCAACGGTCGAATGTGGTTTATTGGCATAGACCTGCGACTTCAGAAAACCCCACAAGAAAAAGTCTAGCGGAGTCAAATCACACGATCTTGGTGGCCAATTCACGTCACCTCTGCGAGAGATAACCCTACCCGCAAACCGTTCATGCAGAATGTCGATTGTGTCGTTCGCTGTGTGGCAAGTAGCGCCATCTTGCTGGAACCACATGTCATTCACGTCCATATTGTTCAATTTAAGCCAAAAGAAATTGTTTATCATTGATCTGTAGCGCTCACCGTTGACGGTGCTGGCCTCGCCAACTTCGTTTTCGAAGAAGTACGGACCAATGACGCCGCCAGACCAAAATCCGCACCAAACAGTTACTTTTTGTGGATGCATTGCTATCTGGTGAACCTCATGTGGGTTGTGGTCATCCCATATACGGCAATTTTGCTTATTAACAAAACCATTCATCCAAAAATGTGCCTCGTCGCTAAAGATTATTTTTTGGCCAATGCGCGCAACGTTTTCACTAACGAACACTCATTTTGATAATAAAGTTTTATCATTTGCACATGCTGCTCAACCGTGTAACTTGCCATGGTGATTTGGCATCAGTGACTGAATAAGAAAAAACAGATTTGACAGATGCCGCCAAATCAAAATGGCCGCCACAGATTATTAATATCGACCCGCTCTATTTGAAAGACCCTTTACATAGAATTTTCAAATTAAAAAAAATCGTATGAAAAGCTTAATGCACTTATTAAAATTATTTTTTGCTGGTATTTACTGAGACTGATACTATTTCTTTTATTTCGATTGTATTGCAGAATAGGAATGTTTTACGGCATTGTTATAGTAAATACCTGTACATAATACAAAGCGAATAATAACAAAGAAACTAATTAGATTTGTTTAATAATAAATGAAAGTAATCTTAACTGTGTTAGTTCCGCTATTACTTGATTGAAATTAAAATAATGCCTCAACCTCAATACATAGGTACCTACGCAAACAAGAACACATGTTACACAGTACCTGAGTTTTGCACGTTATTTTTTGCTCGGTAGAATACTCAAAAAACCTCAAGCTGGCTTAAAACGTATCTTCTATAGATATAAAAAAAAATTGTTTGTACGTTTGATTGTTTTTTTAACTTAATCTCCGAAACTATTGTAACTCTTGTCAAAACGTTGTTGTATGAAACGTATTTATAAGTCATATACCTAGTTTTTTTATATTCACGGCGTTGTTTTCTAAAGAATTCAGAAAGATAAATTAAATATATAAAAATAGTAGGTATGTTTAGGTTAACAATAACTCGCACATCATAGTGTTGTTGATTCTCTCAATTGTTATTACTGTAAGTAAATAGATAAGTTATATCTATTTACAGATAATTTAATCGTAGGCTTAAGTACCTCATCCTCCTCAAGGAAGGGCGACCCCTCCTTCCTTGAATCCCACAGCGTGTACATAGTATCTTAATGTACCAAGTACAAGAAAAATTACATAAATATTATAACCTAACTATAGCTTAATATAATTTCATAATAATTTTAAATTAGGCATACCTATATTATGCATTTCGACACAGTATGTCGTTAAAATAAAAACACTGTTGACGTACCTACATACGTTCAAGCGTATTTGCGTAAAAATAACTTCTCATGATATTTATATTACACAGATACTTGTTGACCCACGCAACTTCAGCGTAAATTTGGCCCGTTTTTGTAAATCATACAAAAATAATTAAAAGAACTTTACGCTATTCTCATGCCTACCAAATATACCTACAAAATAAAATCGTTAGAGCCGTTTCGGAGGAGTTCGACTACAAACACTGTAACACGAGATTTTTATATAATAGAGAAGATGAACTAAAAGGAAAATATGACCAGACCTGTATGTAGTCTTAGCAACGTTGCCACTGTTAGGCTTGCGCGTACCCAGGAGAGCTCCAATTTGGAGGTTTAATTACCCTCGAAAAGGTTTATCGCTGGTTTTATTGTTAGAGTCAAGCGCCCCTCCACTTTTTACCTAGGCAGACGCCCCCTAGCCCTCTCCAAATAGTTCTGGATACACTTATGCTGGTAAACAGTAAGCGAACGTTCCCCGTCGGTAATAGGAATATGAATTGATTACCTAAACCCCATACATAATGTTGTATGGAGATAGGTAATTAATTCAAATACGGTTTTTTCGACTGGTCCTTTGGGTTTTTCCTAATTTTTATTCTACATCACCTCAGAGCTATTGAGACGAACAAAATTAAAAAAAAATATGGTCACACAATGCCTAATGCCTATGGGAAAAATAGACATTTGCCCCTTTAGTTAAACCCTCCCTACCTAGTTATAATAATATAGGTAAGACTATTTCTAGCTAGAGATAAATACTAAGTATTCGCCAACGCCTCTGTAACACAATAGAATAATAACGGACAACCGACATCAATTGTATAGGGTACAACACGTTCCTGTGTCATTCATAATGTGTACAAATAGACTATTATCTCTTCAGCAGATCAGTTGTTTTTGTTTTAGAGATAAAACATGAATAGTAAGTATCTATTATGATACTAATCAAAATAAACAAAAGGGGAATAATTATACGTGTAACAGGAAGTTGTGAATTGTGATTGAACAGAACATTGATACTGAGACTGAGTACTTAGTACATTTGAATTTCAATATTCATTCAAAAACAATAACTACCTATTTATCTAAAACATACACCAGGGCAGGGATGTTACGGAGCTTCGAAGTCCGGCTTCGAACGACCGATAAAACCACCTCCGTAACATTCAGGGGCGGATCCAGGATCATGTTTTGGGGATCAGGATCATGTTCACTGTGCGAGTAGTTTTGTCCGTCAATGCGGATCAAATGTGTGGCGAACTTCAAAATTCATGAGACTGGGGGGGGGGGGGGTTAACCCCTTGGTAACATCCCTACTATACACTATCGGTTGACAAAATTTTACTACACTTTCTGTTACGCGTTGTACAGTTTTTAGCCATGTATCAATTCGTGCACAGGTTATGTATTTATTAGGTACACGAGTCATCGTGTTCTCAATCCATATATTTTAATTTAAAGATTATATTAGGCCCCTACACTAGTTGTCAATTTAAATATTATGTTAACGTTTCTCAATATCTACATAACGTGATATTATTTTATTTTAAGAATGTTACGTTATGCCTGTAACTATTTGGCTTAAAGACTGTATAATAACTAAATAATTTCCTAAGTTTTTGGTCGCGGCGGTCCATTAAACCATTGAGTCTGGCAGTGTTAATCTCGCTAATCTGATCGGATATCACTAAAATAGAGTCCACGACAAGTCGACATATAAATAATACTTTCGAATTTATTTTTTAATACACAAACGCCAGAAAAAGCGCATACTTACGACTGAAACTGGTGCAGCCTAAAAAAAAGGACATTATTTTATATGTTATGTTGCATTTCTTTAAAACGCTAAGAAACGAAAGGCGTTGTTGGATTCGTCGCAATATAGAAGTAACAGACGATATCATTTTTTAATTAATTATTTTAAAACAATCGGTTTTTTGTTCTTGATTATTAGATACTTTCGGCTACTGAAACTCGACCACACATTTCTGTTACACGTTTTATATTTATTGAATAAACCTCATAACATTACATAAATGCTTATCACAATAATATTATTATCAATTTATTTAATACATTCCGCATTTTATTGTAACATAAGGGGCTCATCATCAAGCACGCTTTCGCCTTCATCACAGTGAATAAAAAATATTAACTTAATACCTTTATATTACTTAAAACAAATCGGATACTGGTCTGACCGTACTAATCCATTGCTTCAAGGGTTTTTAAGGTTTACACGATGCAAGTTTCTTGTCTGTTGCATACAATTAAATTAAAGCAATAACAACTTGCATTAGACCATCACGCGCTGGCATCTTATAAACCAGCCTTTTATTTATTGCAGTCATTTTGCTCTAGAATGTAGGTACAAAAAAATGGTTCGCGTTAATTACCACATGTCCAATTTCTCAATCAATTGTAAATTCAACTAGGTATTAATTTGTAAAAACAACCATTCGAAAGTTAAAATCGTTTAAAGGCGGCCCCTTAATCGTAAGTGACTGGTACCCACCCATATCTCATGCATGAGCCATGACATGACTTACCTATGTTTCACAAATGTTATGAATTGAATGTCAGCTTTTAGTAAAAGACTTGTAAAACTAATTTAACAAATATCAACAGTTGTCATTCATATAACATTTTGTAAATTTTATGGTGCTGGTCAGTCACGATTGAACCTTTAAACTTATAAATAAAGCCATTATTTTTTATTAATTAATGGCTTTATTTACAATTGTTTGAGAACTTTTACTAAAAGTTAGCGCATTCAAAACTGATGAGCTTTCAGACATTGGCGAAAGCTCTTTTTCTTGTTTTATTACACAAGTTGTTCATTACATATATTATAGCACAATAATAATGATATAACGTTGCAGAAAGTTCAATACCTACGCAGAATATTCATACCTATACGTAATCGAAGATATTTCATAATGGCTGACGTAATATACCTACCTACATATGTATGAACAAAGTTGATTAACTGGTGTACTATATATTTTCTCTTTGATTGCAGGTACATGTCAGCATGATTTATGTTGAGGATACGGGGATCAGCGTTTAATTTTATACTCGAGTCCTGTAGTACCTAAAGTTAGTTAGAATTAAGCATGAATGTTGTAATATAATAGAAATGGAATTGATTTCCAAAACAATGCCCAGCTTTTTGTATAAAATGCTTTACCCTGGAGATGTAAAATAACTGATCTCATTAGAATCCAATGTAATACCGTCATACATAACAGTAATATTTCTTGGCCCTCTAAGACGCAATACAAAATATTTATATTAACGTTGTTGTTTTAATTTATCCTCATACGTGTTATATTCTTAGGGAAAATTGGGATGTCAAATAAAAACCAATATTTGTCTGCAAATTTATAATGAATATACATTAATAAAAAACACGGCAATACACATACATGTTAAAATGTGATTCACACTGAACAAAATTGAATAATTGTGCCACTCTTAGTGCATCAATTTCTTTTAAGCTGACATAAAATTGTGACTTCAAATACACGAACGTTAAATTTATACTAACTAGAATAATATTTTTCCACCACACTAAATGGACAATTCATGCTAGCTTTAGTTAATTATTTCGATCAAGTTTATTTTATAAAAAATACAATAAACGAAAATAGTTTAATTTTTCATTTCTCTGATCTCTAAATAATGAGATGTAGAAAGAATGGAAACATCAAATAGTGTGGCGGCAATATAATTAAAAATTATTACTTTACGATAAGTAAATTATCGTCGGCTAAACAAATAATTCATAATTATAAAGGATTTGTGCGGGCAAAACTGTGTAAAAATATATAAAATTGTAAATGCAAATTATATTAAAAATATGATCTCACGCCATTGCACTACATCCTAAGTAAACATTGTAATAAAATATAAAAATAAACCCTTGATTTATTCTAGTATGGCACCCATGCCAATACGGATGAGGTATTAAGAAAAAATATTACCAATTGCTTCATTAATATCAAATAATGCAAACAAGTTGGTTTAATATTAACTATTATTCATTCACTATTGTCCGCATCTTTGTATTTTATGATAGGGACAACAGTGAAAGTTGAAACACATTATAATGTTCCTGACAGCGATCTATAATTAACTGCAAGGGTTGTTATTGCTATGTGTTTTAAACGTTTACAGTTCTTTGGTACTTATAAACATGGAAAACTCAAAGGAAGGTACTGGTTTATGACCGTTTTGATAGCGCAATGACTGAATAAAAAATATTTAAGTAAATGCATAGGTACTAAGGAATCAATAAATAAGTAACAAAATGCCCATATGGACTAACGACTATTACTTTACATTTCATTTTAGGTAAAATGTATGAACATTTATAATCAAAAATAAATTAGTTATTTTCTTCAAGATGTTTATATAAATGTGTAATAATAAGCTTTGACGACAAGTTTAATAGAGATAGCAAGTTTCTTCGCAAAATAGAGGCCCCGGGCAGTGTCTCTACGTAACATAAGAAAACAGTGAAACAACTTGATGCTGCGTGTCTAGAACACAAAATACTGACAGTACAAAAGGAAGCTTCATACGTATTTTATTCGGAAGGCTTTGCACGGAATCTCGGAACAAAGTGGTTCGAAATTGCGTGTCCGTGCACGATGCGGGGAGGGGGAGGTTTAACGCCAAATCCCCCTGGTACGTCCCATGTATGTGTGCGTTGCTATTGTGTGTTCGTATGAATCTTTAATTGTGCACTCGGCGTTTTGTGTCAAGATGAGTAATGTCGTCAGAGCTCATCGGAGCGTTACTGTGCTGACCGCGAGATAACTAGCATTTTGTGCTGTCCGTAACTTATCATTAAGAACAGTGCCCACAACAAGCGAATTATTCAGTCATTATACCATCTTACAACGTTATTCTTGGTATAGTGCAAACCTAAAAGTAGTTGTTTTAAATCAGTAACACGTTCCAATGAAGTAGTTTCTGGACCATGTTATATTTTTTGATTAATTAATTAATCTTAATTAATTCATCAATTATTCTAACACTCCAAATCCTGTTCACAATATGATGTGAAATGTAATCATTGTTTACTTTTCAATAATAACCATGGATTACGTACTACGCGACGCAATGAGCACGATAGCGCGAAGAACACGACAATTATAATGACTTATAATTCTACAAGTTTTAAATATTTTAATTTTCTTTTTTTATATGATTTCTTTAATTAAAAATCTTGTTGGGGTGTCTTGAGCTTTACACTATACCAAAAATAACCTTGTACCGCCTAAGAATGTTTTGAATTTAGCACTAGGATGGGCGAAGACAAAGACGAAGTTTGCTCTTTGTTTTGCCTGTAAGCTTAAACATACATACAAGAGCAGTCAAATACGTAGAATTGCTATATCAATAAATATCAAAAATGACTACATGTCAATCACATTTATAATTATTAATATTTTAACAGAAGCTATCAAAACAGATCGCAAGTTATACAGTATGAATTCATAAAAGAGATAAATACGACAGAACTATAATCTTATCATAGCTCTAAGTATATAGACGTTACAAGGTAGAAACTAAATAATAACTCAAACATTATGTACTTTCGTACATAAATATAACAATTATATTACCATTTTGAAAATTTGACTAGTTCACTGAAACATAATTATTTAATTTTCATACAAATTCATGAAAAACTACATATAGTAGTAATTTATTTAAAAAAGGACATCAATAATGTCTACGAACGTGTTTAATTACAATTACCATTAGAATTTCTAAACTGCACTTTTTGAACACCAAATATTTTCATATACCCTAACGACAGTTTAGCTAAATAAAAAAATATAGGTATCATTTTTGTATAACAGTCATTTGTAATTTTCTACCTTGAGAAAAAATGTAGGCGCTTGGTCAAAAATTGTTTTATTCATTTTAACGTACGCTATACACTTGTACATGTTGTTACTTGTCCTAATCAAATACAGAAAATAATAAATAAATAAATATAATATTAATACATATATCTGCCAAACTGTGCTAATTGCAATTGACCAGCAAACACCTTGAAATAGATACGTTTACATCGAGGCAAATTTTCCAGATTAGCACTGTTGACATAAACGGTATGATCACACAGATCCGACGGATCTGCACTAAACCACCGTGAACGATTATAAAATATTACAAGTAACAATCCAACCTGTGAAATCCAGACATTAAAACTAACACATACGACATTGATTTGTTAATATTACATAAGTTCGCTAGCCAGTCTAGATTACACAAATTCGAAAACCTTGACGTAATCTTCAACATCTTAAACTTACTGCAACTCCCTTGAGTAAGTTGACTGGCCGTACCCCTTCACTCATAAATCAACCGGTAACGATTCTTAGGTATAATAGCCATAAAGATTATTTATGGAAAAATATCATTTTCAGATCAATTATTCGTAAGTCGCCGCAAATTTTGTTAGGCTCTTGCACTTTTGGAAGCAAAAGAGAACTGAGATGTAACAAATCTTAATAAATAAATTCAACGATAATAGAACGAAAATTGACCTTCGCAATATTATTTGCACTTGGCAGCGCTTATGACCTGTTTACGTTAGCCAAATAGCGAACAGATTTAATTATTAAAATAAACAATAAATGTTAAAAACGACACTCACGGAGCCCAACAATAATTGTGACGACCGTCAGTACTAGTTTCAGAACTCTCTTTATTTGTAATCACCTAATATTGAATCATAGTATGAAAGATATATTAAATTTCAAAAGAATTATTAAGTTACAAATTTCGTTTTGTTTTTTATGAGAATATTCCAAAAGTGGCACTTAGGTCGAATAAAGTAATCGCTTATCTATCTTAATAATAAGTAGTTACAAATTTAAATAAAAATAAAAGCAGGTAAGTATATGTAGTATGCAGTTTTAAAGTGCGCGAACACCCTGTGAAAAAATTACATAACGTTAGTTGCAATCAAAACAATTAGTTAAGCTAATACGATTAATTAATGCTAATTTTGACAACACTATTTTTCCGTTTCGTTATGCTATTGCAAACATAATAGCGAGTATAATTTAATCGTGTTATGAGTGAAAAAAAGAGCTTCGGTCCTTTATATTTCAAAATATAACATGATAACCATGCTAATAGGCCCGTAATTGTAACACAAAACAAGAAAGTGAATACCTACTTGTTACTTTTATCGACAGTTATAATGACGCAACGTCGTGTATTATTAGGTATATATCCATCGATACTCATACACATAAGTATCTCTCCACTCTATACTAAGTTATAAAAGTGCGTATTTTGTATATTTATGTGAATCTTTGAAACCAATAAAAGTACTTGAAATTATTTTCAACATTCTATGTATATTATTTACTAGCTGCCTGCCCTGGCTACGCACGGGTGTCATATCGTGGTATTTTATACCTTGAGTTACATTATTGTACTTTTGACTATAAAATATAGCCTATGTTACTTAACTTACTTAGGTACTTAATGTAGTTTTCTAATAGTAAAATATCCTTTTAAATCGGTCCAGTAGTTTCGGAGCCAAATCAAATCATTCCTTTTTATAATATTAGTATATATATATTATGTAATCTATACAAGATTACATACATACACGGTTAAACTACTAAACTTTACGTTTTCCCGAAACTTGTTAAGTTAGTCCACAATTTAGAAGATTTATAAATAAGTATTTATAACTAAAAATCTTTGAAAGACTTAGAAATATTTTAATAGTTATAATAATAAAGATGACAGCTTGTTATTCTAAACGATTAAATAAGTGATTAATAATTAACAGACAGCGGTGACACCGCGTATTAATGACAGTGTTACCACTGTTACAGCGTTTTCCTGTTACCCTATGGGAAAACCTAATTACACCATTTGTGGTTGAACAAAGGAAAAAAGCAACCACAATTCACGTAAAAGGTACCTAACTCAAGAACCTACAACGACTCATATGCATCGCACTTCATCATAGCAAGTACATCTTATGCTTTAACTGAGGAAATTGTTAAGACAACACCACATGCAAAAGTAAACTTATTGGTAACACACTATACAATGGAAGCACAAAAACAAGTGTAGGAACTGGTAACGTGTAAGGCTCACCTTATGAGCAGTAAGTAGTCGTCTAGTTTTCTTCACAGTTATCGCGGTTTCCTCGCGGAGTCACCGCGGGCGGTTGGCGTCGGAAGCGTCGGCGGTTCCACCACCGCCTGACCACCGACGCGTTAGTCAAGCAAAGCGTTAGATTTAGCGTAAGGAACAAACGGTATTTTAAAATGATTCCAATGATCAACTTAAATTACATCAAATACATAATAAAATTACAACAATATTGTAATCCCATTAGCAAAGATTAAAATACCGTGTGTTGATGATAAGACGATAAAGCACATTGACCAGATTATTAGGTAATAAAGCTAGACAAGATTGACATATCAGATGGTTGTGCTGTGTCAACAGTAGCATAAGCACAAACTTAACTGTGTTTTCTAATACAGTGCTACAAGGATTTTTTGGCGCTTAGATGACATTGACATGGAGGGCGCTTAACAAGATGGCCGGTGTTAGTTCAGATTTCGGCCACGTGGCAATTGTACTTGGATGACATGGACATGAGGGCGCCTTACAAGATAGCGGTTCGCGATTTGTACACATGATAAAATTGTATATACAACGGGTCTTAATCGCGTGAATAATTATAGGTAAATACCTTGTTTATTGCCCGACGTTTCGACCGTATTGCAACCTTAAATTATATCTAATATATAAAATTCTCGTGTCGTGGTGTTTGTGGTTAAACTCCTCCGAAACGGCTCGACCGATTCTCATGAAATTTTGTGTGCATTTTGGGTAGGTCTGAGAATCGGACAACATCTATTTTTCATACCCCTAAGAGTTTGTTTGAACGCGATAATCTCAGGAACTACTGAGCCGCATTGAAAAAATATTTTATTGTTGGATAGCCCATTTATATAGGTTATAACATCACGCTACGATTAATAGGAGCGGAGCAGCAATAAAAATTTTTGTAAAAAAAAAGGAAGAAAAAAGGGAAAATTTACGCAGACGAAGTTGCGCGGGTCAGCTAGTAGTATATATAATTTTATATAGCGGTGTTAGTTTTGATCTCAGCCACGTGCCAAAATTGTACTTGGATGACATGGACTTGAGGGCATTTTACAAAATGGTGGTGTTGGTTCTGATTTCGGACACGTGCCAATTGTACTTGAATGATGACATCCCTAGTGCCCGCCCTAATGTCCATATGGACACTAGGGCGCTTTACAAGATAGGGGTGTTACTTCAGATTTCTGCCACGCGCCAAATGCTTGTTGCACTGCACTGTAGTAACGCAATATGGCATAAATAGAAACTAACGATCTGTGTTCCATTTTGAATTAAAATGATAAATATGCTATCGTCAGTTTACTTAGTTTAGGTTGTTACATTGTCATTGCCATGTTTATGGTGAGAACCACATTAGCAAATCTGTCGTATCTTAATTTAAAATGTATGCCATATTGCGTAAACTATACATAGATACAGTTAAGATTTGTGCTGAAAGTAATGTACCTATAAAATAGTAACACCTAGATTTGGACGATCGTTATGCGTTTCTAATATTATCCCTATACGTGTCCCTATATCCCTACAAGTTTATTAACTAAATTATTTACTTGTAACTGTTTTGAATCTCAGGAATAGAACCTACCATTTCAGAATTAAATATAATTTTATATTAAAATTATATCCGTAACAATTCGATGAATCGACTTAATGTCACAACCATTGGTCACAGATATATTATAATATTAAGTAACAGAAAAACGTTTATGTATATAATATATATATTTTCTGTTAAATAACTTAGTGTTCTAGACCACTTTTAATCAATAACATGTCATAGGGTACATGATAAGTGCCACCAGATGACCTTTACCAAGATAACAAAATACTGCGAATTCAGGATAGGTATGGATGAACTCAATTTATTGTTTAGGATGAGAATTTAAGTGCTCACATTAAAATACTCATACATGAATACTTATCCGTTGTTTTTATGTATTATCACGATTCTTATTGTAATGTTAATGTAAGAATCAAGCTCTAATGGTCAGTAATAATATTATTGTGAACTCACAGCCTTCGAATATGCTAATTTAGTACAATATTAACGTCATTATTTCTATTTAAATGTTACTTCAGTTGAATCGTATGTCCTTTTACATGCGGTTAGTGTATATTGAAATGAATTGGATGTTAGTGGGTGTATTTTTTTAGTATTTTTGTACCATTAAGATTGTAAACAGGCTTACAGCCTGGCAGAGACTCAAGATTCAAGATTGAAGCACATACAGCTTTCCATGAAGTTTACTATTTGTACTCTCTGTATTTCGTACCTTACAGTTTACTCACTTAAGTAAAATAATATTAAGCTATTTTACTACAATCTTGTGTAAGGAGGAGTAACTCTAATGTGCCTAACTGCTCTAAACGGTACAAAGTAATTGATTGAAAGTCATTGAAATAGCTTTTATAAGAAAGGCACACCACGTGTAAATATCAAATCAACAATAAAATACATATTTGCTTGGAGTGAGTATAGTTCAAGAAAGCAAGACATTAAGAATAAAAACATCATATTGACGACCACATCCCATTTAGTTAGTGACCTGACAAAACCACATTGCTTTAACATAGACAACTAGACAAGTCGGTGACATAAAATTCAAAAGTGTTACAACTTTAATAGTTTAAATACTTCATTATCTTACCTTGGAGATGTCAACTCCGGTAACACCTTTTACCAGTTCGGGGATACATTGGACGATGTTGAGGACTTCGCCGGTGAGCTTGGCGGCTCCAACTTCACCACCACCGCAAGATACCATTGTAACCTTGCGGGCTTGCGACAAAGGTGCAGCCACTTCAGCAGCAACCTACCACATTCAAGTCGGTTAAAAATGTTCGTCATCTTAATAAAAATATACGCATTAAAAAGTTCTTTAGACGCCTATTCTCTTATCCGTAATACGTTGATAACAACATTTTAATTAGCAAATGTGTTGTCTTTGTTTTTTATTCTATATTCAAAATAGGATAGAAGACAAAACATTCGCTAGTTAAGATACTGTCAGGTCCTTTTCACACGTTCCGGTTTCAATTCGGCGCCGAGCTAAGTGTATCTTTGTCTATCCGGCGGCGAATGTAAGGCGACCGGACCGGCCGGACGCCGGAACATGTGAAATCTACCGTTCATCAATCGCCGGCTACCCGGCGCCCTTAAACCTTAACGTATAAAAAAAATACCTCATTCACTTGTACACACAGGACCGGGTAACCATCGTGAATGTATAGCGGTCGAAAAGAACGGACGCCGGAAGATATAAAAGCTACCGTACATTGCGACTTGGCGCCGGACCGGATAGAAACCGGAACGTGAGAAAAGAATGTTATTAAACCATTAAATTTAAAGGGGTTAAGGAAGCAAACTTGTGACATGACATTTTACTTATATATTATTTATTCAAGTTCACAAAGGAATATTTGAGACGGAAAAATGTTAAACTCATAGCAACTTTTTTCAATTAAAAATTACAATGTAAGGTTATAAACTGTATTAGCAGGTAAGAACAAATCAGTTCGGTGTAGGTGTATTAAACAGCACCGTGTAACTCGATTTCATCTACTTTAATTCCTAGATTAGCGTTCTTTGTTTTTTTTTGGACTGCATACATGTTATAACCAACAAGGTTGTACGTAGATCGCATATTATTACATAACAGAAATTATGTAGCATGACTACATTATATGATAACAAAAAAATATTATTTATGTTTACTTATTGTATAGAGGTTTATTTCCTTAATAAAGATAAATAAAATATGAATGACACTGCTTTCAAAATTATTCTTTATCATTATCATCAGTCCCTATTGATCCACTACTAACATGGAAAGCATAGGTAAGTGTTTTATAAAATGTACGAGGCTAATAATAGTAGATATTAAATTCTGTAACTTTAAAGTTGAATTTCTTAAGAACATCGCTTTGTATTTGTTGTTATTTGACCTCAACCCAAAGCCATCGATAACAGTTGAATGTAATTCTACGAGTACTTTTTATCACAAAGACTATTATGTATGCGTAGTTAGGTACTGTACGGTACTGTTATGAAGGCCACAGATTAATTAATGTGTTCGTCTCATTTCACATTGTACCAACCTTTAACTAGATAAGTTTGATTGAATGCATAAGTCTCTTAGATCAATTTATCATATTTTCCTTAAGACAATGATACAGATAACCGGAGTATATACAATAAATATGACTGTCAATCTAGTGAACGCTGTTTTATGAAACATTTTTACGAAACTAGACTATACTTCGGCCATGGGTTTTTGGCCAGTTCTTTTCTCACGGCGTTACTCTTGCGAACTTGGCATATTTAATGCCAAGTTTGTAATTAGCAGGCGGAACGTGACACATTTTCGTGCGTGCTTGCTGCTGTTGGTCATCGATTTATAAGTACAAAACGCGTCTTCACAAAATGCTCATATTATTGTCTCTATTGCTTAATTAGCCAAAACTCAATGACATAGATTACGATATGAATATTTTATCTTTGCTAATTAACGTAATGGCTACGATAACAAACGAAAATGTAAAACATAGCGAGACATGGATACCTAGTTTTCGTAAGAAACATCGTAACGAATTTAACTTATTGGGCTCAGTAACAATAAAAAGTATATAATTTAAAAAGAATTAGGGTAGCAAGTGTATATATACCTAGACCTACATACATACTAATTGCGTGATAGGTAAGAAAATAAGTAGTTTAATTAAATAAACCTTTTGAAACTACTTACTCAAAATATTTAACAGTCAGACGAAGAGTCTTTTTTTATATAACTATAATAGATGAAGAGACGAGTAGGTCTTGAGCCTGATGGTAAGCATCACGCTATCCTAAAATAGTTTCAATGGCATCCAAATCTTTGTTTGGCAATCTGATTGTCACCTCACCCTTTAGAACAAATGAGGAGCCCCCAGTAGTTCTAAATAATAGGCGGATCCCCCCCCCCCGTACGAAACACGTGCCTCCCTCCCAGATTTTATTAATTAGGGGGGAGGGGCACGTGAGGCAAATGGCAGTGCCGAATGTAATATCAAGCTTACAGGGGGGGGGATGCATTTCGTTTCACCTGACACCAGCCAAGTGAGGGACACACGCACGTCGTGAGGGGGGGGGGAGCAGTTAGATTCGGCACTGTTATTTGCATCTCGAACCAGAATGAAATCTTGTATCCGCCCATGGTTCCAGTCTCATTTCATCAACAGAAACACAGTGACGTCATATTGACACTGGGGTGGTGCCCACCAAGAACCCCCTATGGTTCACACCGGTGCATTTATGCATCGATCCCATAATCTATCGATCTACATCAGTTGCTATGATTGAACATTCTAATCATTATGATGTTGTATGGCACATGTATAATTAACAAGACCTATGGAATAAGTACTAACCTATGGCATCTGTCGCACCAAAGGCGATTAGCGATTTTATAGCTCAAGCAATGTACTATAGATGTACGAGTATATAGTAGATCCCGTCCGTGTAAAGTCAGTGAGAAACTATTAATATCTGTATTTCTTTTGTTTCCACGAGATCTACCTGGGTATGAAACGAGCAATAAAATCGCTACTCGCTTTCTAGCCGTTGGTGGGACAAGTGCCAAAGGCGTGTCTTATGATAGATATATTCGCACTGTGTTTGAAAAAGTGTAGTAAAATAAACATTAAATATGCAGTAAAATCATTACTCTCATTTTTGCCGTCGTCGCGTATTTAATGTCGATGTAGTAGTGTGTAGACGAACGTAAGACTTATTGTAAGAAATTGAGAACATTATCAACACGCAACACGCCATTCACGTGTAACACAAATCAAGTGTGTAGTATAATTTGTTACATACACACGTTTATCAGATGTTGCTTATCAATTAAAATCTGAAGTAGAAACGTCAAATAGAGCTGATGTGAATACAATGCGTATAAAACGTCACGATTACATAAAATTAACCTCACCTTGGGTAGAGTTTCGAGCATCATGTCGACCATTGCAGCGGAACCATATTCCTTCCACGCTTCTGCTTTCTTTGCCATTTGTTCCGCATCTGCAACCGCCTTTGCTTTGATAGCGTACGCCTCCGCCTATATTCAATATAATTACATCAGTATGCATAATATACCGTAACATAGTAATCGCATTTAAGGTTAAGCGTTTAAATTGTTTATAAAATATAATGAAGTAGCACTAATTCATACCTTGTGGCGTATAGCAAGTAAGTTTGTAGTTCCTTTATTACTTATTAATTTATTATCTATGCAAGTAAGTTTGCTTTTACAAATTTTGCTTAAACATTGACGTATAGACCTGGACCGCGCCATCCCTTTCAATTAAAAAGTAAATATTGACTGCAAAGCGAGAAATAGAGAAAAAAATCGTGCGGTCTTGTCTCTTTGACAGGTATTGTCCACAAAGTAGCGTGGTCACTTTCCAAAGAGTGGTACATTTTGTGAGGTTTTGGCGCAGTCCAGGTTTATACGTCAGTGGGCTTATACCTAATATGCTCCAATATATATTTATGGTATGTAGGTACTCCACAGTTCATGAATATAGTACAAAACCTTGACTTGGACACATATTTATATGCTTATGTGTATATCATAGCTCGCTATCCTCCTGACGGCGCAAGCAATTGAGATTGACTTGTATCATAATTTGAAAAATCATATTTTGTAGATGCCTACGCTTCACGTAAACAGTTTGCGAAACAAGAGCGTTTAGACACACATTATGAGAATTGATAACGACGAAATATATTTTCCACATGTAACCCACAAAAATAACTAGAGAAAGGCTCGACCGATTTGGCTTAGTAACTAATTATTCGAGGTTAAATAATGTCCCCGTCCTGAAATTGTAGTGTATTTAATCTACTTACGTTCCCTCTATAAACAAACAACTGCGATAGCGTAGCGAAATAATTGCACAACATTTTATTTTTTTTAATTTTGAAAGAGTCTTAGTCTTAATATATTTTCGAAATAAAAATGTCAATGATCGCCAGCCGATTATTAAATAATCGCCTGTCTGAACCGGGAATCGCACCCGCCTAATTTGAATAAACACTATCCCTTATTTTTATTATAACAATGGTCAGTCATATTCATAAGGATTTTTTTTTCTAAATATCATAGTATCTTAAATAAGGGTAGGCCATGGAATACTATATTCTATACAAATATTTTTAAGAGAGAGGCGGAATTTGGTGAGTTTGTTTATGTCATGGTTAATCTTCGTAACCACTGAAGATATATAAAAATGATTTTACCATTTCAAAGATACACTATTCGTGATGTTTATAGGCTTTAAAATAATAATATCTTGGGACAATTCACACGTCATCTGATCCCAAACTAAGCAGAGCTCGTACTATCGCAATCAGAACATACTTATATATTTACTAGCTGACCCGCGCAACTTCGTCTGCATAAATTTTCCCTTTTTTCTTTTTTTCTTTTTTTACAACATTTTTCATTGCTGCTCCGCTCCTATTGGTCGTAGCGTGATATTATAACCTATACCTTTACCTATGCCTTCCTCGATAAATGGGCTATCCAACAATAAAATATTTTTTCAGTGCAGCCCAGTAGTTCCTGAGATTATCGCATTCAAACAAACAAACAAACTCTTAGGGGTATGAAAAATAGATGTTGGTCGATTCTCATAGATACCGGATAAGCTGACCCGCTCAACTTCGTCTGCGTAAATTTTACCCGTTTTTGCAACATTTATCATTGCTGCTCAGCTCCTATATGTCGTAGCGTGATGTTATATAGCCTATAGCCTTTCTCAATAAATCAGCTCTATCCAACAGTAAAATATTTTTCAGTGCAGCCAAGTACTTCCTGAGATTATCGCGTTCAAACAAACAAACAAACTCTTAGGGATATGAAAAATAGATGTTGTCCGATTCTCAGACCTACCCAATATGCACACAAAATTTCATCAAAATCGGTCAAGCCGTTTCGGAGGAGTATGGCAACGAAAACTGTGACACGAGAATTTTATATATTAGATAAACGTTAAAATACGTGTTTCTTTCACCCCAACACAATTTTCAATACCCCCTTAAGGGTTGATTACCCAAAAACACCGAGACGTGTGATTCTTTATTTTATACCCAAAAGCCAAATATAAAATTTCACAAATCTAACTTCAAATGTGACGCAGTTTATATAATCTAGGGATGGAGTTTCACTTAACTTGCAACCCCAATTGTATCCCTTTACGGGTTGATATTCTAAAACCGCTGAAAAACGTATTACTTTGTTTTAAAGTAAAAAGCCCAATACGAAATTACACGGATCAAGTTTGGGGTAAGGAGTTTTAAACTTGCAACCCCTATTTTACCCCCTAAGAGCTCGATTTCCAAAAACGCCGAAACACGTGTTTCTTTATTTTAAACGGAAAAGCTAAATCCAAATGACCCCGATCTAATTTCAAAACTTACAGAGTTTCAAACTTGCAATCCCTATTGTCCCTTACGATTAGGGGACGAATTTCTAAAAAAAGTTGCTCTGTATAAATTTACAAATGTCACAAATATTAAACCTGCACGCACAGCCTACTTTGCCTATGTAGAGTCTGTTCTTCGATATGGCCTTTTAATTTAGGGAAATAGTACAGAGATCCATAAAGCGTGTATTGCACAGAAGCGGTGTATAAGGTCAATATGTAACATGGCCCCAGATGTATCATGTCATCCTTATTTTAAAATGTTTATAATCCTTCCAATACCTTGCCTTTACATATTGGAGGTAAGTAAATTTGTAAATCAGCACTCAAATGAATTGACACAAGGAAAACATATTAGGCGAAGAGATAACATTATAAATTTAGATAGAATTGTATTAGACATGGTACCTAGAACTAGTCGGTTATAAAAAAACTGTAACGCCATGTGTATAAAAAAATATAATAAATTACAAGTCACTTGAAAACACTACCTTCAAATAAATTCATATTAGCTGTTGACTACTGCAAAAACACATTTTACTCACTGAAGAATTTTTTTAGTGGTAGTCTATGAGCTCGACAAATATTTTTATTTTGTGATAGAAACTATTTATTTACTATTGACATAAGGCAATTTCACTATGGTAAGGACATTTAATAATTATTGATTATATTTTCATTTTATAAATTCAATCACGAAACCATATGTATTGTGTACTGAATTTCTTGTATTGGATTGGTTTTCTCATTTGCTTTTTGTGCCCCAACCCCACAACGTTTCTTTTTTGGGGCACCCACCCTCCATTCCAGACGGTTGTTTGTCGACGGTTGTCTGGATTCGTCTATGAATCTATTTGAAGCTCATTATGCTAATATTTTAGATATCATACAACAGTTTTATTGAAAAATAGGTATATTACAAAAATAAAATGAACGAGACTAACTATTGCAGTGGACAACTAATTAGAAACACAAACTTTTTTATTATAAATGGTAACAAAGTTAACAAAACAATATTGAATATGTATAGTGAAATTATAATAATATTTTGGGAAACTCACACAAAGCTATCTGATCCCAAACTAAGCAGAGCTTGTACTATGGAAACCAGACAACCGATAAACATACTTATATATATATTTCTTAATACATACCTACATATTATAGATAAATAACACAAAGTTATCCTGGGTGGGTATCGAACCCACGACCTCTTGCGTAGCAGTCGGATACACTCCCACCGCGCCACAGAGGCAGTTATTAGAATTGAAATTAGAAATTGTACAACTCTGAAAATTTAATAACATTTAATATTTGATTAGAAAGCCGATATCGACAACACTACAAGGAACGTATTACTGATTCTATACATTTTTAACTCATTTCAACAGGCACATCTCGCCAAACTTCTACAATTGCGTCAAAAATTTCATGTATATTAGGGATATTTTTACTCGATAATGTTTTGTTTACAATATGCCACCAATTCTCTATTGGATTTAAGTATATTTGCAGGTCACTCTTACACAAACTAATTTTATTGATCTCTTAAAAATGCTATAACGCTATTTGCGGTTAAAGCATTTTTAAGAGATCAACAAAATCATGTTAAAACATCCAAGTAATTGGTAAATTATCATCAGAATATGGAATCATTGTCTCCTTCAATATACTTTTATATTTAAACTGATCTAACATTACCTCAATCTTTCTCACAAGACCGATATCCAACTGGTTTAGCTACTTTTTTGTATATTCGATATTTAATGGTACCTGTGTGTGTCGGCTAATCGTCATTTGCCCTCAGGAACTAAACATTTTATCGTTAAAATGCATGTGACATATGGACGAAACTATAAGGGTTCCGTTTTTGCCATTTTGACTATGGAACCCTTAAAAACTGGAGTTAAAAAATCTCATAAAAACTTGCTACACACAATTGCTAGTTTAAAATTTTTCTAATACTTTTAAACGAGCAATTCTTGTGTATGTACAGTCGCGGAATGAAAATGTATGTCAGTTTTCAAATACTCTCATTTAACGCTTTGAAAACACATGTTAACTTTTCAAACTATGTATCACATTAGACAGTTGTAAACTCGTATGTTCTAAATTGTGTTTAACTGCTTGATAACAGAGTTTAAATTTATTCATACAAATACTCCTTGACTATGTGTATTCTGAAAGTATTCTAGAAATATTCTGCCCAGCACAGAAACATAAGGAAAATAAACGCCGGGCAGCGCCTGTCTCATAGCGCGGATTGACTTTAATAGTTTAAAAGATCTCCTAATATAATACGACATAGCGAATTATTTAAATAAATAACTACTCATTATCATATAAAAATAACTACATCTAGTTTTATAGAATAGAATATATACCTAATCTGTTTTTTATTTATAGAGACAATGGGTACAAGTCTGAATCTTACCTCTCCGCGAACTTTGACTGCTTCAGCCTCGGCTTCGGCCTCCAGTACGGTCTTTAGTCTGTGAGCCTCTGCCAACTTTTCTAACCTGAACTTCTCTGCTTCTGCAGGTCTGGTAAACACCACAGAATATGTTAGTATAAAATATTGAAGTTAAAGAATTTAATTATGCATGTCGCACTGAATAAAGTACAAATTTTAAGTTAAAACAAGCTTGTATTATAATACAAGACTGTTTTAACATAAAATCTTTTTTCTTAAACGACGAATAACTGTTATGAATTACTTTTTTCAGTGACGACTAAAAATTGTTTTGTCGGTCAGTCAATGAATGAATGATAATCCCTTATGCACATATCTTATTTGGTTTTTGCACTTTTAATGACAAATATTACAGGCAGAATATCATATTCGAGTGCGAAATTAAATTACCTAAATTTAATTTCGCACTCGAATATGATATTCTCAAAATTTACCAATTTTGAGTTAATACAGTGATGTATTATTAAAGATCTATGTAATAATAGGTAAGTATGGACCATCCTCCGGAAAATGTCCTACTGGGCCGATTTTGATGTAATTACCAGTGCGGTCCAATAACTTCTGGCCGGAGAAATTTGGCGGTTGAGAAGAAAAATTTCATTGTGATTGCCATTTATTCTGCTTTTTCGTATATAGTTTTGAAGTCTGTTAGTTTAGTTTTAATTTGACGGCATTTAAGACGCTATTCCATTACGTAAGTCTTGCATACACTTTTGTTGTCTTGTCACATGTTCATATAATCAAAAACAAAACACTATCGATTTCAATCTTTTGTATTGTTTGCGATTGTGTTCGAATGCCTCATACAAATACAAGTTGTAACTTTCATGCAATTTGTAACTTGTACAAGAACTTGCCTAAAGGAATAGCGCCTTTAGAACAATAGGAAACCTATAAGTTTAAGTTTATCATTCGAAATGTTTCAGTAGGAATATCGTTCCGTGATCAAGTTCCTGACAAAGGAAGGGGTGAGCCCGGCCGATATTAAAACAAGGTTAGATGCAGTGTACAGTGTAGTGTAGTGGAATATCTCTTTGTAATTTTCTACCATCAAAGAATGGAGTAATCAGTTTCGTTTAGGTCGGGAGTCCATTGATAACGAACCTCGCTGTGGCCGACCTGTCGAGGCACTCACCGTGGACTGCATCAAATTAGTGTAAGAGGAAGTTCTGAGTGATAGAAGACTTAAAACCAAAGAAATAACGGTAATAAGCTCGTATAGTATAGTTTTTTGGAGTCAATTGTTACGGGGGACGAAACCATGCTTTTGTACTATGATCCTCTTTCCAAAAGGGAATCGATGGAGTGGCGTCGTCCTAGTGAAAAGCCGCCTAGGCCAAGGTAACGCAATCCACGAACGGGGCGTCGAAGAGCACTAAATGATCTTCGGCCCCCATAGGCTCTGACCTGGGGGCGACAAGGAGGGCAAGTTGTCGTCCTTAACGAAGTAAGCCCGAGAAGGTGTTGCGACGTGTTCCACGCGCACCTTCTATCACGAAGTGGTAATGAAACCACCCACATGTCGTAAAAAAATGTCGTTGTAACCACCAACGACCAAGCCTGCTAATGGTGGAGGCACCAATTCCGCAAGGGACACCCTCACCTATGGCCATAGGCTCTGCGCCGGAACACCGTGTGATTTTTAGTCGGTTCGACTCCGACATACCCCCTCCTGCGTGCCCTTGTAGGAGTGGAAACCGTGGGGATTTTTGCACACGATAAAAAAAAAAAAAAAAAAATGATAACGCAATCCACTAAAATGATAATGGCTATGGTATTCTGGGATTGTCAGGGTCATAAAAGGAAGGAATGCCACGGTAAATAGCAGCTACTACGCCACTCTTATTTAGCAGTTACGAGAGGTGATCAAGCTGAAGCGTCCTGGAACTCGGTTTTTTGCAATTCGGTTGATAATAATTATGTTTTTGGTCTGAATACATGAAATAATAATAAAGAAAATAGTATAACTTCATTAATTGAAGGTCAAAGCGTATTTTGTCAATTTATTTTAGTTGTTAATATGTTTTACTCGTATGTATAAATAAAACCACTATAAAATTACGTCATTATTCGCAGAAATTGACGGCAGTTTTTATTTTTTTTAACATTTGTGGTACATTATGTGTCAACAAATTTATGTTTAATGGTAATTTTGACGGTCTGTTTATAGAGGTTTAACGTACGTTTTTCCTAAAAACATGGTGTCGAAAACGATAATTACGAAAGAAACAAACAGTATTTGTAAATGTGATTGGTCTATTTATAATAACATGTTTTCGATAGCGTAAAAGTATTTCATAAGAGGGTAAAATTAAGCGCTTGAAAATGCAGGTTACTGATATGTAAATGGGAAAGGGGAAGAATATTTTCTTTGGATGGTGAAGTGACACGTGAAACGCCCATTTTGAGGACAACACAAGTATTTTTACAAGGGGATAGAAATGCTTATTGAGAGATTTTAAAAGTAAGGAGACTATATCGAAAAATAAAAAATGATTTGTAAACATATGTACTTGTTTTTTTTTGTTAGGTCCATAACTTTTGGATCATCGTATGTAGTTGAAGAATAAACGTGTTTACAAGTTTTTGTCTACAATGTTTATCTGAATGCCCCTTGACTTAGTGTTTGATTAATCACAAGATACTAACATAACAAAACTACAATGGTATGCAATAATACGAACGGGCTGAAAAACTGGCCTAGTGCAAGTGGGACTCGCGCACTGCATAAACTTAAAAATGTTAAGTAGTTCGGGAATCTACATCAATACACCGCACTGTGTCAATCAGGTTGCAAAATGGTGGCTCACTAGCCGTGCTTACCCAAAGCATTTCAGGCCACGTTGATGTACAAATCGTTAGAAAAATTGAGTTAGGTCATGAAAGATATGAGATATGTACGATTTTTAGAACTTGAACTTGAAAAAAATGATTTCCAATGAAATCTAACTTTTTTATAAAATCAACCAACAATAGGAATCGTCTCTGTACTACAGGTACAGATACATTGTATACAGGTTAATTAAAGAAACTAGCTAGGAATACAGCACCTCATACAACTTAACCACAAACAACTACATTAACATGTTTGTTAATGTAGTCTTTGTACGCCCTCCCCCTTATTCATAATAAACAAATAAATTAGCAGACGTTTTAAAAGCATTTAAACTATCGATTTCTATTCAATTATGAAAATGGAATAAAAGAAAATGCTCTTAAAACGACTTTGAAAAAGAAATGAAATAAAATGCTCTTAAAACATCTGCTAATTTATTTGTTTACTATGAATAAGGGGATTAACCTGTAATTATGATTATAATGAAATTGTACTACAATATACATTATGATAAATAAAGAATTATTATTATTATGAATAACGACAATAAGCTATAGCTAAATTAACACCCAACAGGCTAGGCGATTTACCACATTATCTTAACACTACTTTCTTTTAAATTTTTTTTTTTTTTTTTTAAATAACTTTAAGAAGAATAGATATATATTTGAGGCTTTACACGAAACCTTTATATTTGTTTTCATGTTATACTATACCGTTTTAAAGGTTTTTTCATTTGCCCCATAAATTACCCCATGTTCAAAATTAAGACTTCATATTATTTTTCCTGCAATCTACGGGTTAACAACTATCATTTATATTTTTTTCAAAATATTAGTCTGGGGGGCTTTTGGCTCCTGAATAACTTCAAAATAAAAAATATATATTATATCTTTATATACATATTTCTACTGTACGAGTATGTGTGTATGTCACGGCTCAACAACGGCTGGATCGAATTTGACGAAATTTTTTGCGTGTGTTCCAGTGGATTGGAGAATGGTTTAGATACAAAATTAAAACCGATTCACAAAAAATAATGGCGGTACGTAGTTTGCCGGGACAGCTAGTTATATTATACTAGCTGTCCCGCGCAACTTCGTATGCGTAAATTTTCCCCATTTTTGCAACAATTCACGTCGCTACTCCGCTCCTATTAGTCGTAGCGCAATGTTATATAGCCTAAAGCCTTCCTCGATAAATGGGCTATCCAACAAAAAATAATTTTTCAAATCGGACCAGTAGTTCCTGAGATTAGCGCGTTTAAACAAACAAACAAACAAACTCTTCCGCTTTATTATATTAGTATAGATTTTCAATATTCTATGTATCGATCGATTTGGCTACTAGAGATATATAATTGACGTATCCATGCAAAATATGTCAAAATTCTATATCTAGTAGCCAAATCCATATCGATAGATAGATCAATGTTAATGGCCGTTGTCGCTTTGACGACACCCACGGGAAGAGATGGGATGGTATTATTGTTCAGCCGGTACACACACCACACTGCTGAGGCACACGAAGCGTTTCTATTGTCCTTTTATTTAATACTAGCAGTCGCCCGCGTGGATGACTTTACTCAATTAAAGGATGATTTTTGCTTTTAATCAAAACTTTCAAAGCCCAATACAAATTTTCACAAGTTTAACTTCAAAATTGACGGAGTTTCATACAAACTTACATCACTTATTTACCCTCTTGGGGATTGATAATACCCGGCGTATTTTTTTTGGTTCATTGTTTTCGTCTTCTAAAAACATCTTCCAAATTGGTTTTGGGGCACATTAATTAATAACAAGAAACAATTTCATCAAAAACCTTTGAACATCTAATGGGACAAGCAAATTCACCAAATTGTGAAACATGTAAACAAATAGAAACATTTCTCTTGGATCTCTATTTTTAACACATTCCATCAATATGTGTTAAAAATAGAGATCCGAGAGAAATGTTAATGAATCATATGAATTAGAATCGTTAAGATGTAGGTGTAATACAAACCATCTTGGGTAACCCGTCATCGGAAAAAGCGAGATTACTTTGTGAATTATATATTCATCAGCATTAAAAGTTAGTTAAGAATTTATTTTAAGTTTATATGTATGCTTAAGTTTTAATGGGATTCTCATGTATATTTTGATCATCTCTTATATAAATAAAGAAAAAAATAAACATTTTTTGTGTTTTATATATTGTAGAGATAAAGATATCATACCTGCGGATTGTGGCCTCCAGTTCCTTTTCCCTTCTTTGTACTTCCCATTTCTGGACGTTTATTTCTTGAGTGCGTTCTACAACAGCAATTTGCATCTGTTCTTCCTTGATGCGCTGCTTAGTCTTTGCAGCTTGAAGCTCGTACGCCATTTCTGCTTCCGCCTAAAATTTACCATTATTGATTGAAACTAAATTATAAGGCAATTAAAGTTGACTGTCAAGTCAAATCGGTCAAAACGACAAGCTCTATAGAAATGTGTATGGAGAAACAACCTATGACGTCATAAGTTCCTATCGTAAAATCATTACTTTTAGTATTTGTTTTCATGGTTTTAATTTTGAAAACATGTTAAATTGTGGGAAAACACTTATTTTCAAAGCGTTTTAAGACCTAGTATTGTCTAATTTGTATAACATAGTTTTTTTTTTTCATTTATTTATTTGAGGCTTGAGGTCACATATACGACCATGTCAGCCCCATCGTAACCTAAATATGAACATCTAGACTTATTCAATTATTTTATAAACTAAAACGGCAGCTGCCGATAAGGGTGTAGACAGTATGCTTTGAAAGATGCCAACATCTATCAAATTTATATTTAACTTATCCAATAAAGACTGCCTTTTAACCCTAGTCTTGATACATTCCACTAACAAGTGGTAGACATCGTCTACAATATCGCATTCGTCACAATTTATTTTTCTTGTAGTAGTTGATTACCTACAAGAAAAACTAATTATTTTATACCTGATGATGTCATAGTATATTACAGGTGAACTACAGTTAATGCTGTGAAAAACTAATAAAGTCAAGGACGTAGACCCAATTTAGGTAATGAGGCCGCGCCTATCACGATAATAGATGGTAATTAATGTTTGTTACCATTTCACAAATGACGGCTGAGCGGATCTTAATGAAATTTGGCAAAGAGATATATAGGTATGGTATCTTGGGGAATACTTTTTAACGCGATAACCGATATCTAGTCGCAGGCAATTGCTTATAAGGCATATTTTAATTTCCTAATACCATAACAGGTTTTGAAACCCTATGTAAATAATTAACTGCTGCACTCGCTCTTGATTACAAAATAAGGAGACGAACCGGCAAGTCTGCTGTTAAACATCACACTAGTCTATAGCAGTATCAGGGTTACTCAAATCCTCATTCCGCAAAGAAGCGCTCCTCATTCAAAGACGATAGTTCGTGTTTGGACAATTTCACGGAAAAAAATAATGATAGCAAATTACCTTCTTTGTTTGTACTTCAACATCGTACGCCGCCTTTTTCAGTTCGAAGTCCCTTTGGGATTTGGCTATTTCGGTATCGTTGAGGAACCTTGCTGCCATTCGTTGTTCTTCAGCCATGGCCTCTTTTATTTTAGCCTCAGCTTGTGCCTCCGCTTCTCCAATGCGTGCGTCACGCTTTACTTCGGCCGTGCGCGCCATACCGAGTGCTTTCAAGTAGCCCTGTATGAGTAAAATTATATTAGCTTCTTTTATTTTAAAATAGGAATAATAGGTATTTTAATAATACAGTTTGGGGGCGGCGGTTTGAAAACGTCATATATCTATTTTTGTGCTAATACTCATTGACACTATCAGATAAATCTTTTGCTAATCACATACCGTGTTTAAATAGATAATTTCAACCTACGCATGTACAAATTTTAATACAATAATGTGATCACGTCATTATTATCAATCGACATTATATTTGTACTTGCATATATTTTAAATGAGCTCATTGTTCGCGATGTCATTTGATAAAAATATATGTAAATTTTATTATGATATGTGTAATCTTATGACAGTATACTTTGTAAGTATTTATTGTTTATCGGTGAAGATTCATATAAGATAAGTGGTTATGTTAGGAATGTTCGGTGATGTTGCTCAAGGTTGTGTCTAATCTACGACATCATTGTAGATTAGAGACGACTTTCAAGTACCTACATATAACAAAAGTTGTTTGCTATTTCGCAATTTCTTGTATCTATACCTTAGGAAAGTTGTTCTCAATGTAAATCTTCTTATTAGGACGAGTTTCAGTTTTTTTACATATAAGACATACAATCAAAAAATATTTTTTACTTACTTTTCTATTAAGGTTACCCCATAATAATGTTAACCCATTAATAGAAAAGTGAGATGATCCTGGATTAGAAATTCTGTTAAAGCGCCACATGGAGGGAAAGTACTTTAAATGTTGTAGATAGAACCTTTTACTGAAAGAAGACTTACTATTGTTGTAAGTTGCAGTCCACTGCATTATTTTAAATATTATTTGTATATTTTTAACGTAAATGTTAAATTTTATGTTTTTATTCTGATAATTTAAAAATCTTGAATGCAGTTCGAATTATTTTTATGTGTGGTGTGGCATCGCTTCTTTCAAAAACAAAAACAAAAAAATACTAGCGTGTATTTTGATTGCATGTCACACAGATCACAGCAAATTCGTGGTTAACTTGCCTCTTGCGAAAAGCATGACATCATGTAACTATCCAAGTGGCAACAAGCAAAAAATGTAAACTATCATATACTAGATTGATTGCTTCTTATATAAAGGCACAGCATGCTTTTTCAGCTTCTTTTTTATGATATGTTATGAAAGAAAGTTTACCCGTTTATTCATTTGTATTTATGTGCAAAATTTATTAATAAAGGGGTAAATATAAAATAAGCTTCACACCATTGATACATCAAATCACAACAACAAACAATCAAAATATGAAATGCCATATTATAAAAATAACATTTAATATTTTGTTACTTTTTTTATTGCTTACACAGTGATATAAATCTGAAAATTAATGGACACAATGTTAAATTCGACATACCTTAGCTTCCTGATGCAATGTCGAAAGAAAGAATATTTCTAAGACTAATGTGTCACATTCAGATATCATTATACTTATAATGTGTAAGTACATATTATTATAAAGTGTGTATTTTATAATGTGCATGTGAAATACAAATGGAGATTTCCTGTACATTATCAAAATGAGTAAAATCATGCATCTTTTATTATAAAAATACAGAACCTAACTAGGTTATTTCGAAACAAATTTTATATTACAATATGTATGTCACCGTCAAAGTGATTAATTTAGTTATTATGAATAATGACATAATAGGTATAGCACCATGTAGCATAGTGACTATAAGGCTTAAATTAATAACATTACCTAGTGATGACGTATAATTTAGCAAGGCTTTTAGGTAAAGTAATAAAATTTGTATATTTCATTTGAAACGAGTAGTAGGTATGTAGTAAATTAGATTTACAACAATGACAAAACCGAGTTAGCCCACCTTTTTCACCTTACGTGGTACTTATTTGTGACGAGGGTTTTTTATAGAACACTAGCGGACGCCACGCGGTTTTACCCGATTAGTTCCCGTTCCCGTGGGAGTACAGGGATAAAAAATAGCCTATGTCACCCGGGGTTAGTGTAGCTTCACAACGATGAAAGAATTTTTCAAATCCGTCCAGTAGTTTCGGAGCCTATCCAATACAAATCAAACAATCAAATCTTTCCTCTTTATAGTATTAGTATAGATCAACAAGCAGAGCGCAATCTAGCGCGGGGCAAGCTGGGCAAATGCCCAAACCGGCAAATATTAAAGTGGAAAAATTAAAGGCGACAGGCGCCTGCACGGAAAATGATTTACACTAGTGTAAAGGGCGCCGAAAATGATTTCGTCCGATGTGGCTAAATGGCTAGATCGGGCCCTGTAAAGAAGATATGATGATTAAGATCTGGGCGACAAATGGTTGAGGAGATAATGTCGCTAATTGTTGATTCATCATCAGTGTCATCATTAATATCATCATCATTAGTCATCGTCACGAATAATTATCACCATCATCAGCAAGCATCATATATTCGTGATCGTAAAACTAATAAATACAACTTTAAAAAAGCATTAAACATATTTAATAGACTGGAAACAAGGGTTTTTACTACTTTTACTAAGATCACCTACCTACTATTAATAATAGCTACTTAAAATGAATAATTTATCACATTTACTACGCTAATTACTCATTATTCATAATGACTAGTTATAATGCATAAACTCGAATTAATCACATTTACTGTAACATGTATACCATTAGACAAGGAAATAAGTATGATAAAACAGACATACCTCTTCATCTCTGATGTCTTTTAGTGTGTATGATACAACCGTAATTCCCATATTGATGAGATCACTGGAAGCCACCTCAAATACCTTTGAAAAAATTTAAAAATATAAATGCGAAAGAAACCTTTTTTTTGAAAGCTTTTCTTAATTCTTAATGAATAAACTTAAGACTAAAAAGTGCACTTTTCATATGGGAGCTATTTATTTGGTAAATTATTAGAGCTCTGCAGAAAATGTTAAAAACTTGGGTTACTTTCTCCATAAGAAAGTGGCGAGCAGTAAGTTATGCATAATCAAATATAAAAAAAAATACTATTTTCATGTCAGGTCTGTTAGTAGTGTTTTTTTACCCGACTACAGTGGGTAATGTGTTTGACATGTAGGTATGTGTGCTCCTTTGTGGCACTATATAGACCAAACGATGGCCGATTTTTAATATTTACCTTTTTAGAGAATATTTTTCGATCTTTGTATATTTCCTCGACAGTCATGGAGCCCATAATAGCACGCTGATGACCCTCTAAGGTCACTAGGGCTATATGTTGGATCTCTTGTTCAGTTTTGCCCAAAAACTGCTCACATGCAGAGAGCAGCATTTCAGCATTTTGGCCTTGTATCTTGACCTGAAATTGGAAAAACAATTTTATAAAGTACATAGAAATATTGATTGAGAAGTAATATTGTGGATATAATAATCTTAAGAACTGCAGCATATACAGGCTTTAATCCTCCTGCAAAACAAAGACAAATTTGAAGTCTCAGTTTAAGCGATTGGTTTTGCAACCTAGATTGTCCATCAGAAGTTTAAAGTTCAGGTCAGGAAGTGTCAGGGGATTCTTGGGTCTGAACTTCAAAATTTTGTTGCTATAATAAAAAAAACTCACTTCTTAAGCCACATTAATCAGGTGGGGGGGACTACGGAATCCTACATAATGCGTGGCCCGACATATACTTGCCCGCTTTTTTTTGTTTCTACATTGTGTACTAGAATTTATAGTTATCTATATGTATAATGCATTTTAACCAAGTATTGTATGGTAAGAGATAGGTTGAAGTAATTAATAATATTAGAACAATAATTGGATTCCATTACAAGAGGATATGCATGTGTTCATGCTGATGGAATAATAAAATATACTGGAAAAGTAGCCTTATAGGAAAATTAGGTGTTTTGGTTATGTGGTCCTTTTGGGAAATTAAGACATCAAAATAAGTTGACAATATTACCTGTGCAATGCCGGTCACTGATATAGGAACACCTTGGCTGGTGTACACAGTAGGTGACTCTACCTGGAGAGTCATAGTATTTAGTGAAATACGCTGCACATTCTGAATGGCCGGCCAGACGAAAGCCCTCCCACCAGGCACTAGCAATGGCTTCGAATAGCAGCAACCTGTTCAGCAAAAGAATACTCAATGATTACGATCTCAAAATTAAAATATAGATAACACATTATTAACTTTTATCATGTAGGTACATCTAAACACTAAGCAAAGGCTATTTCAGTTGTTTGCAGTTATTAATGTATTGAAAAAAAAGAATATATCCTGTATATCACCACTATATCAAATTTCATCTAAATCGGTCCAGTATCTTCAGAGATTAACATGTTAAAACAATCACTTTATTCACCTTACAAAGACAGAAGTACAGACATCACAAACAACATTGATCCTATTGACTTCCTATTCCATTCCATTTATATTCAGGGTTGAGGTTTCATAAAAAACTCAATGCAATGATAATATAATGATATATTCCTTGTAACATAGGTTTATCTAGACGCAGACCAACAAATTGTAAAAGTTGTATCTCGTAAGAGAAATGCAACACAAATATCGAGGCAATATGTAACTAATGGGACAATCTGACCTATCCACAATAATTACAACAGATAGGAAACACAGGACATTCGCTGATGTTTAACAAAAAACAATAATGCTGAGCTTAATTTCAAAGTCGCAAAACAGGTTATTCTAACCTTGTTGTGATTATTTTCTTGTAAATAGGAAAACTAGTTATTCCAACTACATATTTATAAGATTTTCCTGTTCTGCAAAGTTGCAGTAGATTACTTAAAAAAAATCTCTAACACATACAATTCTCTCAGTGTGCAATGTTACTATCATGATGAAGATAACACTACCTAAGCCTGGCCACAGCCATTTGGTTTCCTGATTAGGAATTCAAATTCAAGATTCCGCAAAACTTATATACATCCCATTTAGGTCAGGTTGGGATTTTTTTCTGCACAGAATAAATAAAAATATGTTCGCTTGGTTGAATATTTTGTATGTAAGCAAATCATAACAAGCGATAAGCAGAACAAATCTGGATGAACAACCCAGACATAGATTATAGTCTGAAATAACACATGCTACTTTTATTATGTCTACTATTTAAAGTTCATGAACTTATGGGCAACAGCCACTCGTTTGTTTTGTGTAATTTGTGACAGTGGATGGATATTTGTTACTCCAAAAACTACTGGACACATTTTGATACAATTTTACAATGTTATAATAATCAGAATAGCACATTTGTTTGTTTTAATAGGGTTGTAATATTCATAATCAAACTCAAAATGGGGGAAGCCATGGTGAAGAGCTGGTACACAATATCCAAATTATATTTTCAAGAAAAGACAACTCTACCATTAAAGTAAAAGACCTGCACAGCAAACATACAACTAATGGACAAAAAGTAAGATAAGGTGCACAGTAAGTAAATTGTTCACACAATAACAAAGAGTGGAGCACATTCTTAGTTTTATTAGATATGATTTAATTAGCATTGTCATTAGTAGATAACATGGATATGTGAACATCTGTATAATGCTATTAGACATATTTATGAATACTGTTACTGACCATGTCTGCTGAGTCAGACAATTAGGTCAAATTGAGCCAATTGATGGGTTGGAACATGACAAACTTTTTGACCCTGTAATGTACAATTTTACAATAGCTGGCATTTCGGTCGTTATGTATTATTCTTCATCAAATGGTGTAATTACATACCTAAGTAGGAACCACCCATGAATAATAAATAGTTTGAAGCTATGATTTTTTTTTCTTGATGGTCATTTATAATTGGTTGGAATATCAATGAACAGTTACTGAGTAGAAATTATTTCATAGGATAGGTACAGAAATGGCCTAGTACGCAGGAACATTTTAGTTAGGTATAATGTAATTCGCATAGCTATCAAAGGCGTGAGTAATTTATGTGTCATCTGAAAAGATTCCAAAGATCGCAGGATAATCGATTTTATAAGGATATTAGGGCACAAAGAAGTTACTTATTTCATAATTATTGCCTTTATAAATTCAATAAGAGCTTAGGAGTACAGTATATTGAAAATAAATAGGTACTTACCGGACACGACAAGGGCCTCATTAGGCCCGCATGTAACGAAACCCCAGGTCATGTTTACAGGCTTGTAAGAAACTAACTTTCAACAAAATAAACTTAATAAATCAATTAAATTATTAAAATAAAAGCATAAATTACTGAATAATATTATGTCATAGAATCAAAACACAAATCGGCTTCATGCGGAAATGGAATGGCGCGACACTGTTGTATGAAGTTGCCAACCTACTAAAGAAATTATTTTTTTTGGCTTGTAGGTTTTCTTTTGGTTTTGACTTGTAGTAATTTAAATAATATACAACACATACCATGCTAATAAATACCTATAAATACTGTAACTATTATTTGAAACTTACAATAAATATTTCAGAAACATATTTCTTGGATGGAGCATACTCTCGTATTCAACTGAATTCTTTTAACGGTCAAAAGATGGCGACATGAGTCCTTTATGATGGGTCAGATTATTAATTCGATTGGTTCTATCCACAGAATAAATATATTATTCCATACAGCCACCGTTCTATTCACAACACTGCCCAAACTTAAAAAAATGAATTATGAAACATTATATTTAACAATAGATATTATACAAACTAGAAACGATCATACTATAAACAGCTTATATCCTCTGGCTCTGTTTGGTTTTCACAGGTCATATACCTACATTTTCATCAAAATTACAAACGGAGGAATTACTTACTTTTGGATTTATTAAGTTAGTAGGTAGCTACAAAACTATATTATATTTAGAGATTTAGCGATTTTTACTTCAATACCTACTAAATGTAAGTAGGTAAATACCTACCAACTTTAATAGAAGATATTAATAGATATTTATATTTATAATCCACAGGTTGTAGTGTAGTTGGTGGTTATTATACTCAAGCTTCTTCACTTGCATAGCAAAAGGCATGGTCGTACGCATCTTGCAGCTGCCCCTTCTGGAATGAATGGATACATACTAACCAACTGTTGTCGATAGAATTTAATTCAATTCTTATTTCTTTATTCACTTAGGATGCAAAACAACACTTGTAATACGTCGGAATTCTACATGTAGGTATTTACATGTAATTTCAAGTTCGCAAACAAAAGGTACAACCGGAGAAAATAACATGGCAATAAAAACAATTTTACAATGTTTGTATATTTATAAATTTGATATGGGGGAAGGTGCTGCCACTTATATACTATACATCATGCTAAAGTACTGATGCAAATTATATTTAAAAAAAGTTGGAACACGAGCTAAAATAAAATCAGCCTTTGTAGGTAGGTACATAGTAGGAGCATCTACCGTACAAAAAGGGGAAAAAACGATATATGCTTAAGTAATAAGTTATGCTGCAAATTAGTTGGCGTGGGTACAATATAATATTAATTATTTAGTTTTATACTGCAACTTCGAGATTTAAAGTGAACGGAACACAAAAAGTTACCCCGCTTTTGAAGCAATTAAGCGAATGCGAACTGGACAACATCATTTTGGGATTAGATTGCGGCCACCTGATCATACAGTGGCATCTAAATTTCGCGATGTACTCTCTCCTTGCGTAGCAATGCTTATATTCATATTGTTACTCGATCCCAGTTCGCACAGGCACAGTGACTTCTTTATTCATGTTGTGTC
Source organism: Herminia tarsipennalis (assembly GCA_945859575.2). Taxonomy (NCBI): domain Eukaryota; kingdom Metazoa; phylum Arthropoda; class Insecta; order Lepidoptera; family Erebidae; genus Herminia; species Herminia tarsipennalis. The sequence continues at coordinate 24,652,723 of OX243831.2, read as the reverse complement.
ATCTCCTCATTTACGCATTGACTGTTATGACTGTGCTTCAAACTCCAGATCTCTTTATGGCTTCTAAGTTCAAGCTGCGTTTGTCAGCACGTGAAAATGGCACAGCGAGAACTTAGAACTCACTACTTCTAAGTTCTCGCTGTGCCGTTTTCTCACTCGTGTAATGACTTAATATCACAATGTAGCCCTTGTCGCACTCAATAGCGTATAAGTTCACGCTGTGCTCGTGAGCTCGTACAGCGACTTCTAAGTTTGCGCTGTACCTACTTCGCATGCAGTGCTTTTTAAGATTGCGCTGCGTGCGACCACCTATTTGCGCTGTACCTATTTCGCACGCAGTGCCTTTTAGGATTGCGCTGCGTGCGATCACCTATTTGCGCAGTGAGTTTTAGGATCACATACATCTCTTTCTTTACCACTGCCTCGGGGGCGCAGCGGGAGTTTCAACGACCGCTGCGCAAAAGGTTGTAGGTTCTATTCCCACTCGGGAAACCACTTTGTGCAATCCACAAATTGTTGGTCCCAGTCTGGATGTACTTTGTGTCCGTAAATTAAATGTTTGTAAAGTCCCTCAGCGATACAAAGCTTGTATCGTACTGCGAGAATTATATAAAAATAAAACAATGTCCGTGGAGAGAAAGTACCATATTTTTTTTAGTTAGAGCACCCAATTTCACTTTTTAAATGCCAAGGAAAGGTTAAATGTTGTTGTGACAAAAATGACCACAAACTTCGTTTCTTTCAAGTAGTTAGCCCGATAGGTATAGCACAAAAACCATTCGCACCTGTTTATAAAGATGGCGGTCGAGAGACCTTGGATCGGGCGACTCACAAACTTGGATTAACCATATATAAGTTGACATACTAAAAATAAAATTTCGAGCTTCTGACTTTATCATGCTAGCTTATGCTACGCTAGGCCCAAAAAACTACACTTTTTGGGCCTAGCGTAGCATAAGCTAGCTAATTTCAATGGACTAAAATCTATTAGTAGCTGTCCCGCGCAACTTCGTCCGCGTAAATTTTCTCCGTTTTTGCAACATTTTTCATTGCTGATCCGTTTCTGTTGGTCGTAGCGTAGTGTTATATAGCCTATAGCCTTCCTCGATAAATGGGCTATCCAACAGTGAAAGAACTTTTTAATTCGGAACAGTAGTTCCTGAGATTACCGCGTTCAAACAAACAAACAAACTCTTTATCTTTTTAATATTAGCATAGACTAGCTGTCCCGCGCAACTTCGTATGCGTAAATTTTCCCCGTTTTTGCAACATTTCTCGTCGCTACTCCGCTCCTATTAGTCGTAGCGTGATGTAATACAGCCTATAGCCTTCCTCGATAAATTGGCTATCCAACAAAAAAAGATTTTTTTAAATCGGTCCAGTAATTCCTGAGATTAGCGCGTTTAAACCAACAAACAAACAAACTCTTCCGCTTTATAATATTAGTATAGATTATCATTTTATGACTTTTTTCATAATGTTTCAAATAAACTCAACAAGGATTTTTGTAATGTACCCAAGATCAATGAGTTGACAATAACTATACGTCTAATATAAAGCTGTTTATTTGTTTGAACGCGGTAATCTCAGGAACTACTTGATCCGAATTGAAAAATCTTTTGATGTTGGATAGCCTACTTATCGAGGCTATATCATATCACGCTACGACCAATAGGAGTGGAGTAGCAATGAAAACTGTTGCAAAAACGGGGGAAATTTACGTAGACGACGACGTTGCGCTGGACAGCTAGTATACTATAAAAGGTCAATGCTTCGATTAACAATACGACATAATTGTATTGTTGTTGTTGTTGTTTTAATAAGTAATTTTATAAAATTACAAAATAAATAAATAAGTAGATTTTAACCAAGTTATATTCCTTGATTCTAGCGAAACCGTTTGTGCACAAAAAAGAAGAATCTGAAAGGTAATAGGGTTGCGCTTGGGCAGTAACGATTAATTTGGGAATATTTGTAACAGTGATTAGTACAGGTTTTATGTATTTGGTATTAAAAAAAAAAATCTTCAAGGTGAACCAATCAAGCCCAAGCTCGATGGATTTATCTGGTTTAATTCAAAAGTTCTTTTGGCCACCTTCCGACTCCATCATCAGACTAAAGTTCTGACTACGACAAAACAATTGAGCTCAAACTCGTTGGGTTATCTTATTTAGTTAAAAAGTTCCTGCCGCTGTATTCCGGCTTCAGAACAGTCATAATAATGTATTGTCACAAAAGATACACCCAATTTCAATTTCAAAACTCAATCGGACATCGGGGAATGATTCTAATTTAGCCTACAAGAGTGTGTTACTTTTTTTTTTTCATTAATTACCTTCAATTCAACATTTCTTCTCCACGACTATCTCCAAAAATCTCATTATCTTCATTATTAACCTCTCCATTTAACAATTCTTCTCCACGACTATCTTCAAAAATCTCCCTATCTTCATTATTAACCTATCCATTCAACAATTCTTCCCCACGACTATCTTCAAAAATCTCATTATCTTCAATAATAACCTCTCCATTCAATTCTTCTCCAATTCTACATCCCCTCTCAAAATTATTACCATCTTAAAATGCGCAGTGGAAGCGTGCTGGGCCCATAACCTGATATTTATTTATTTCTTTTCAACAAAAAACACATCCCTAGAATATTGAATTTTAAAATTAACGGGATCCCATATTTTATCACATTTTTTTCGCAGTGGAAGCGTGCTGGGCGCATAATTATTATATAAAAGTACGAGGAATTTTCATTCCGCACCTTTTACATAATTAACAGAGTGTACACAAACATTGCAAGTTTGTGTATTCGGCCGATGTTACAAAAAGAGACGACTTAAAAGCTTGTAAAATCGTCCCTTTTTGAGTAGGTTACCCACCTACGAAACCATCCAAAAATTGTTTATAGGAGCTGGCAACACATGCACACAGCTTTCAGTGCCTTGATTTTGATTTGAGTTGAAAGTTGAATCAACCTCAAGGAGCTATGAGAAAATTCAGAAAATGGAATATAAAAGAAAATAAGACAATAAATAAATTAACTTCAACTGTTACTGTGACAGGTAAATATTGTAATACTATCATTCTAAACGAAACATTGTGTGATTAGAAGTTTAAATACGTGACAATTTTTTTTTATACTTATTAACTACATACTTGGTTTTTTATAATACTTAATATATTTTTTTCGTTTATTATGTTTCCTTATTCTTTCCTAATATACTTGAGTTAAATATTGAGTGTGTTTCTGTTACTTTAAAAAATAAAACGTACCTACTAAGTCAATTTTTAGGTAGGTACCCCCTTTAAAAATTTAAACGGAACAGGTGATAATTATTTTGCTTGCTTATTGTAGTCATTTACAAAAGACAATTGTTTTACAATGTACCATGTATATTTGTATAATTATTTTATCTCAAAATACCACAAGTGTTGTAAATCATAATATTCTTTTAGGAAAGCTTATTAACATTTATGACAAATAGCTATTTTATCAAATTGCTAATATCAAGGTTAGATACTTACTGTACTTTTTATTTTTATTTTTTGAACCTATTTGTGTAATGTTGAAAATAAAAATATTAAGAATTAAAAAAAATAGAAATCAAATATATTTTAGGCTGCATTGTTCCACCAGGAAGTGACTCTAACACTCACTGCCACATCATCTTCATTCCCATCTAATAAAGTTTTTTAGAAATAAATTAATTAGAAAATCCATTTCAAATTCATTTCAGGAGCACACAATGTGAGAGAACTGCCATTTATGATACTGGTTGTTTTACCCAAAATGAGAAGAACAAAAGCAGGTAAGTGTTTACTCTTGTCTATGTCTATTATATTTGAATTATGTATAAAATATTACATAATTCAAATAATATATTCAATTTTATAGTCTATTTAATTAAGTTAAAAATTTAAGTAAAACTTATCTAAATTAATTCTACAATATATTTACAAAAACAAATAAAAAGTAGGAAACAAATACCGCCTAGGTGTCAAAGAATTACTCCCCTTCGAAGTCAACTGTTAACATTTCTAGAAGACTGAAGTGTTTACTAGTTTTATTGAAAAGCACAACCTCGTGGAGGAACCCAAGGATTTATCTTGGGGATTTAACCTTGCTGATGTCACATTTTATCAAGGGAAACTACAGTTCCACCCGTGTTTTCAGATTACAGTTTAAATTAGGTATTTATATTTAAAATTTGGTTAAGTTTTAGTCAAAAAATATAATAAATTTATTTCAGACTAACCTTATATGGCACTCCATATAAGGTTAGTAACAATGGCTTAGAACTATGTTAGTAACATTTTGATTTAGATTAGTAGAAATGACATATAAACTATGTTAGTAACAATGCATGTTTTTGACAATGCAATGGTGTGTTTGCAGTAATCTTTTCAATTCCTTAATTGTTGGTATCATCATCATCATAAGCTTGTATTGGTGCACTGCTGGACATAGGCCCCTCCAAACTTTCTTACATCAGTATCATCATATCAACCCATATGATGATCTGCTGCTGGGCACGGGTCCCCCTAGTGGAAGCTACTTATTATAGATCCTGAGGTTAATTGTCATAATCGTCACGCTTGGCAATCGTCAACCCACTATGTTGTCGTTGGACGACTGTCGTCTCTAGTTGTTCCCATGATGTTGCAAGTCGTGACGATAAATTTATCGTTGGACGACTACCGTCTCTGCCGTCCCCGCGACTGTTTATCGTCTCTGTGTCGTGGAAATATTTTATATCGTTGAATGACTGTCGTATCAGGTCGTGACGACATTTTTATGGTTCACGGCAAGTCTTCTTGTCGTCGTTGTAAAACCAACACGATAGTTTTATCGTGGCTACGATAGGTAGTCGTAACTACAATGCTCTGCCCTTGACGATATTTTAGGACTGTCGTGGGACGACAGTTAACCGTGTCGTCCTATATGTGAACACCTCCAATTCGTCATGACCATTGAGGTATTAATGGAAATAGTGGGATACACCGTAATGTACTACGTAAATATTATCTCGATAGTCACGACGCTTTAAAACGACACGACACTGCCGTCACGACATAGTGGGAATGCGCCCTAAGGCTTTAAAGTACACAGAGGATGTTGCTGCTCGTCCTCCGGTGTAAAATAACTAACGGCCGTTTCAATAATCTATCTATCGATGGATTTGGCTATTAGAGGAAGAATTTTGACATATTTTCTATGGAGCTTATGTCAAATATATTGCTCTAGTAACCAAATCCATCGATAGATAGATTATTGAGCGAGATTTGTCGTCTTTGATGGTAGAAAATGACAGAAGGTATTCCCGCATCTAATCTTGTTTTTATATCGGTCGGGCTGTCAGGAACTTGATCACGGAACGATATTCCAACTAAAACATTTCGAAAACTTTATTTTCTTTCTAAACGACGAAACCTTAAAACTATCCACGAAAAAGCAGAACTAAGGCATATTGAATCTAAAACTATTCTTTGATATAAATGTTCGTAAACTTTCGCGATTTGTACACATTATAGAATTTTATAAGATACGGGTCTTAAGGGCTTAGGGTCAGTCTACCCGTGACCACGGCCGTTGCAATACGGTCGAAACGTCGGGCAATAAACAAAGGTATTTAACCTTAAAATAAAATATTTACGCGATTAAGACCCGTAGCTTATAAAATTCTATAATTATTCTTTGATATTTTCTCCGTTTGTTTAGGGTTGTCGCAAAACCATGTGAAAATAAATATATTGATATTATTATATTGTTTAATAGACTTAATGTTTTAACAAATCCTAAAATTTTTATTATTATTTAATTCGATGAAATATAACTGTAGATACAGTTTGATCTCCATTTTACTAGCACCACCATACATTGGGGAGATTTAGTAGATTGGTCCCAGACCGGCATCCACGCGGCTTAATACCTATTAGTGTAAAATAAATTGTCTTTTACTTGCTGCGTTGAACGAAGCTTTAATGAAGAATAATTACAAAAATCATTAAGCATAACACGTAGGTAATACTTTGTAGACAAGATACACAACTTGCCACGGTGCATTGTCAAGGGGCGTAATATACATTTTACGCTATCGTGCTGCGAAGCATGCAAATCGATGGGAATTCTTGCTTGACTGCCTTGTCATTTAATATAGGCATAGGTAGTGTAAACTGGTAACTCCATACACCTACTGTCACTCGATTTATTGACAAATATCCTAAAACGTCGACCTTGACTTTGGTTGGTTCACATTGTTATGTATACAATTATACCCTACGTTTATTTAGCATCACGCCCACTCTAGATAACGACAACAATCTATTTATATACCTTCATTTATATTAATACGTGTAATGGAATCTTTAGATCCCTTATTTAAGGATATTCCACCCACGTAAGAACGTGAGAATTGGCGCACTTAAAGTATATATGGAGAAGGAAGGAAGCTAATACTTTTAAATAATATTTCTTTATCCGACTGAGCAAGAAGGATGGTTATGATTTTTCATTAGAGTTGCTACACACATGTTCGATTCGGCATCATTCGGCGTCGGCACAGGTCGGGCGGTATAATGTGAAACAAACGTTTGGGAAAAAAGGCTTTGTTGAACGGCTTTTTTGTACTACCCGAACGGCACTTTTAATGAAGCCGGACATGTGTAGTAGTAGATGTGCCGAATCGCTCTTCATATTATGTAAGTACCTGTAAGACCAACGGCAAGTAAGCGAGTAGTGAGTTTATAGCTCAAGAAACGTACCTACATACTTATGTAGATCCCGTGTAAACAAAAGAGATATAAATATTAAAAGTTGATTGTTGGGCACCAGCCCGACCAACAGCGAGAAAGCGAGTAGCGATTTATCGCTCAAGACACGTACATATTTATGTAGATCCCGTGTAAATATAGATGCTAGGTACAAACGAAATTTGGTTGTCATACTAAATAAAACAAACTTTTTAAAGTGCTTTTCGTTTAAATGTTCATCTCTGCTCTGGTCTCGGCAGCCGCGAGCGTGTGGAGCGAGTTATCGCCCGTCGCACTTTGTCACTCGCTTATAGCCCAGCGATAAAACTATCAGAACTATACACGTTTTAGCGGACTGGTATGAAGCCTATACTATAAACACATGCCAACACCACGACTATTTTTATTTTTTTTGCATCATCATCAGAGTTGACAGCCCTAGCTCGAACGCCGCGTGAAGGCGTAAAAGTCTTGATACGTACATGAGCTTGCCTTCGGTACTCTCTTTATTTGTGCTAAAGCATAGATACTGAATGTAAATGAAATTTGATTGTAATTTTAAATACAACCATAAGCGAACTTTTATAGTGAGAGTTGAGCGAGTGGAGCGAGCTGTCGCCCGGCGCAACGCTCACTATAGCTTATAGCCCAGCGACAAAACTATCGGCACTACACACTCGCTTCTCGCTGCTCGCTAACTCGTTTGTAGTTCACTCTCTTTTCGCTCATCGTTGTTGGTGGGACAGGTGTCTTTGAGATTTATGAAAGTTATTGAAATAAACATTACCTACACATATTTATGTAGGTATATACCGCGTGTATAACACACTCTGCCAACGTCAAACAAAATTGAAAACAAAACTTTTTTAAGGGCCGGTTCGACCAAACGCGAATAAAGTTTATTCCCAGAATAAGTAGCCACTTATTCGAGAGTAGGTAAATCAATTTCACGTTCTACCATGCACAACACTAAGAATAGTAGCCCTGTTCAGGAATAGTCGTTATACCACCGTTTCTCACATAATAAAGAGCTACAAGTATTCTAAGAATATTATTATGGCGTCTCAAACTGACATTTTTTAACTCTATGCGCGCAAGGAATTATTTTTCACAAAATATAAAGTAACGTCTTAACGATTTGATTCAAGAAAGTAATAGTGATTAAGAAGTTATGTCTAGACGAAGGTGGATAAAAAATGATTTATTTGAATACTACGATGATCGTGGTTTCGCGATCAGGTTTCGCAATTTCGTTTATTAAAATGAGTGCATTTGAAACTGATTTCTAAAAACAGAAAACTCGAATAATCACACGAAAAATACAAATAGGTAGCTAAAACAACAGACTTTGACAGGTCCGGTCCCACGCCATAATGCGACAAAAGGGCATGTTGACATGACTTACGCTTAAAACTTAGAACAACGCATAAATGCCGGGTATTAGGTACGTTCGTTCATCATTATTTTTGCTATTCGCGCATAGATAATCTATGTCTAGCTATACTATAGATTGTATGTAAAAATGTCTATTGATTTACTCTAGAATAAGATCTTGGAATAGATTATTTCTGGTATAGTTATTCGTGTATAAATTTCGGTTTGGTCGAATCCACCCTTAGACAGACAAAATACGCCAGTTAAATCCGTAAAAACTCAAAACGTAATGTAAAGCTGCATTTTTGGTATATTATATGGATCCCTCAGGCCCTGGGTTCCCAACCAGTGTGTGGTACATATTTACTCGCGGAAGAGACAGCTATTCTTCAGCTATTTGGGGGTAATGTAGGTGGTATATTTATACGCCCCGTCGGTGCACAGTATTTTATAAAGCCCTTATTTCACGGATCTTTAAAATCACCTATTTTAAGTACTTAAGTAAAACACCCCTGTGGTCATTATTGTTAGAAAAAAGAAGTTGAGTATTTTTCAGGTCATCAAAAATGAAAATAACTTCTTATTTTTTTTAATGAAGTGATGACCTATTGACAGCCGCGGACGTCTATGAACGTCGAATTAAACGTGCTCAAAAAGTGTTCATTTCGACGTGCCGTGGCGAAAATAAATAGACATAATTTTTACCTTGCAGCCTAATTATATGTAGGTATTAGAATTCAATATAATCATCAATCAATTCCTATTCCTTATCTAAGTTTACTTTTCACACAAAATATACTCACGCCTACGGGGCTCTCGAAAGTGCCTGAAAAATTATTTACAGCAATACTCAAGTACAGCTCAGAAAGTGTACGGGATCTTTCGATACTTCTAAAAACATTTCCTCGAATATTTTATGAATGATTTTTTCTATAGAAGGATGATCTTGATGTACTTGTATTAAAGATAAAGTAACACATTAAATTTTGAAATGTGTGCTGATCTGAAAAATACTCAACTTTGGCGTTTTAAGCTATTGCAAATGAAATCGGACGAATATGTAAATTAATGAATAATTTTTTTCGTGTGTAATTACACTATTTATACCTAATTATTTATACTTATTATTTATACCTAGCTATTTACATTTAAAGAGAAAAAAAACTTTAAGAGCTAAAAAGAAAAAGAAATTGTGAACGTCATATTATCAGCGTCAGAAAGATTTGAAGAAAAATTAAAAAAAAAAAAAAATTGCATAAGTCGATAAAAAATGCTATGCAATACCGCGGCAGTCCCCATGTGCCACACATTCCATTGTTTTACTTTAGTACTTACTTGAAATAGGAGATCCTATAGATCCGTGGAATAAAAACAGCATGTCGGATTTGAGGGCTTTATAAAATACTGTGACCCATTGCCAATAACCTACAAAGGTTTCGTGATAGATTGCTATCCCCGGTTTTGAGAAAAATAATATTTATCTATAACTTGCATTTCAAAATTAAGAATTCTTGGTAATGTTCCAAGATCCCAGTCATGCCAGACCTATTTTATTTTCTGACCAATAAAATGTGGGGTAGTTTATTATGTACACTCAATGCTAGCATACCAGTTAAGTTGTATAGACGGCCAATTTTCAGGTACCAGACGAGAAAGCTAAGAAAAAACCGGACTAAGTTATCTTATTTCTGACAGTTGTGTTGTGTAAAATACTTTAAAAAAATATTATCCAGCATTATACTTCCCGCCGGCCATAACTTCCGCCAGACCCTTTAAAGTGGCCAGAAAAAGGTGACAATATAACAAAAAATATTTCAAAACGGGGAAAATGCGCAGGTCAGCTAATTTTAAAATTAAAACAGTAATTTTGTATGTTTGTAACGATTAAACTCAAAAACTATTGGACCGATTTCAAAAAATCTTTTACCATTAGAATAATATATTATCCTTGAGTAACATAGGCTATATTTATCATTAGAAAAAAAAATAGGGATCTCTATAGAGGTTATAGGCTATATAACATCACGCTAAGACCAAGATGAGCTGAGCATCAATAAAAAAGTTGCAAAAACAGGGGGAAATGACGCAGACGAAGTTGCACGGGTTAGCTAGTTATAAATTTATATTGTGTCGCTCCTATGTGCCAAAACTTCATCTGACAAAATGTCTTTCCTTAGGCTGAAAGATGCAGGTATAAAGTAAAAGTGGTGCAAGGCGATATATAAACCGTTTATACTGTTGTGATCATTTTACCGTAAGTATCTCTCTCCGGTCGTTTCGGATTTCCGTCTCGCCGGAGTTTGAGAGAATGAGAGGGAGTGCACTTGTGTCTGCGTACACACTTGTACTATAATATCTCCTGCGTAGTTGGCTAGTCTCTCAAGAGATTAGCCGCCGTAACTGATATCGGTATAGGTTGTCTTTAGCCGGGGGTATCAGTCCACATTACCGGTTCTGTGAATGTAGTGACGCTCGCGCACTGTTTAACCTACATCATAGTCCTTCGTCATTCATCGTTTAGATCTGTGCGATCTTTTGTTTATTAATTTGCTGATTCCTTGTCTAGCACGTGTTGACGTTTAACCCGTCTCCAATAATAATAATAATAATAATAATAATATCTTGGGACAACTCACACAACGCTATCCGATCCCAAACTAAGCAGAGCTTGTACTATGAAAACCAGACAACTGATAAACATAGATACTTATATATTTATATATACATAGATACATATTATAGATAAATAACACCCAGACACAGAATAAACCATCGTGCTCATCACACAGAGTTTTATCCAGGGTGGGGATCGAACCCACGACCTCTTGCGTAGCAGTCGGACACACTCCCACCGCGCCACAGAGGCTGTCAAATGCCAATGGCACCAATGTCAAGACCATATAATGAAAAAATAATTAATAGGCCAAATATTCTATGAAATCTGTTCTATTGCTGCTTACACGTGTTCACCTCGGTTGTTAGACGGTTGTTAGGTTCTTATTTATATATGTACTAGTTGTGCTCGCGACTTCGTTCGCGTGATGACAAAGTGTTGCTCACTCCCTATAGTCGTTCGCTTGATGAAAAAAGTAGTCTAAGTTACTTCTTATAACATCAGCTGCCTGCCAATGATAGTCCCGTCAAAATCAGTCCACTTGTTTCGGAGATTAGCCGAAGCAAACAGACAGACAAACCGACAGACAGAAAAAAAATGATTTTTGCTGTTATAATCGTATTTGCTTTCGTACACATTTAGTTAAAAAGTGCTTGTCGGCCCACGCACAATATAGGCTGTAGTACCCCCCCCCCCCCCCGTATCCGAATTTACAACGTTATATCTACTACTTCTCATTTGATCATTAAAGCCTACTTAGCTTTAATAGTTTTCCGTGATTTTTTTCACATACCCAACATCAACCATTAAGCTAGCAGGGCGGGGGGGGGGCTTGACTCTAACAAAAATTTTCACTTTAAAGCTTAATATTTTACAAACGAATCTAATATTTTTACATTACACACAGACACTTCAAACAATTATCATATTTTTGGTTGTTCACAAACTTTCTGTAAACATGGCAAGTTGGGGAAAATGTTTGTATCTCTTACGGCCGGTCTCTATAGCTTATCTACCGTTTACCATCTGTTAAAATACCTAACTCTAGTAGTGATTCTGACATTTTCGTGTTTCCATAATCGTCGATAGATAGAAAACCCGAAAAATTTTCCCTGTTGTCTATATTCGTAACTGAACATATTATATCTTTTTCCCGTTTCATAACCGGCTACGACAACAGAATAAAATTGTCGAATTTCAATGAAAGAAGATTTTTTTTTAAATTAAAAATAATAAATTTTCGTAGGTAGTTATGAAAATCGGCTACGAAGGTGGACAAAACTATTAATTTTTGTTTTCGTATAAGTATATATTTAATCAAACGAGAAAAAATCATGTTCGTAGCTGGTTACGAATCAATGTTTAATTTCGAATGTGGATGAAAGGAGATTTTCTACCACTAGAGTGAGAGTGAGACTAGAGACTATTTAACAGACAATTAACGATAGATAAGTTATTGAGACCGGCTGTTAGTAATACAGGGTGCCGATTTTGTCGTTAAAAAATAAAGTATTTTATTTTTCAAAAACATCGCTTTAGTATCATGGTCTGATCACCTCTCTGCAAGGATTCAACTGATACTAGACCGATTTCTTTTTTAAATCTTTGGTTTCGAATTTTGATTAACAATTTTTTCATAAAATTGTTAATCATAATTCGAATCCCAAGATTTGCGCTTCAACCCGCTTAAGTGACGGGGTATCAACATTATGTTGATAAATAACAACTTTTAACAAAAAAGTAAAGTACAAGGTCGCAAGTTGAAGTGAGGTAACCGTTGTCGCGGGTCGAAGCGCGAATCTTAAGATTCCAATTTTCATTAACATTTTATGAAATAAAATAGGGTACTTTCTTTTCAATAACTTTGGTTCAGTATCATGATCTAATCAACCCCCTGCAGGGATTTCACTGACTAAATCAGCACCTTGTAGTATATTAAAGTATGAAATAGCTGATTTGTACTGAAAAATTAAATCTCGTTTTTATTTTTAAGATATTTACTCTCATCACTACATAGTATAAAACAAAGTCGCTTTCTCTGTCCCTATATCCCTATGTATGCTTAAATCTTTAAAACTACGCAACGGATTTTGATGCGGTTTTTTTAATAGATAGAGTGATTGAAGAGGAAGGTTTATATGTATAATAACATCCATATATTTTATACCAGTGCGAAGCCGGAGCGGGCCGCTAGTCTATACTAATATTATAAAGCGGAAGAGTTTGTTTGTTTGTTTAAACGCGCTAATCTCAGGAACTACTGGTCCGATTTGATTTTTTTGTTGGATAGCCCATTTATCGAGGAAGGCTATAGGCTATATAACATCGCGCTACGACTAAAAGGACCGGAGCAGCGACGAGAAATGTTGCAAAAACGAGGAAAATTTACGCATACGAAGTTGCGCGGGACAACTAGTTATCTATATATTGCTGCCTAAATGGCAGGATCAGAAGTTTATTTATGCCTTTGCGATAGATCTCTACGGATCTAGATCCGACAAACTGTGTTTGTATTGCCTCCTGGGAAGGTTCTTTTACCACGTAGAGAATTGTCCAAATCACGAAAGAAATGCTAGTTAGTTGGAGTAAGGTCTGGCGCAAACAGAGGTTGCCGTATGTTTTCTAACTGTAGCTCCTGTAGAGTTATAACGATTACTCGTGCAGTGTGAAGTCTTGCATTATCGTGGAGCAATAATGGTGATGATCGATTCACGAGTCGGGGCTGTTTCACTGGCAGTTTTGCTAGCACTGTTCGAAGTTCGGCACCTGAGAAATCTATAGTGAATAACACCACGAAGAGACTACCAAACAGTTACTATTACCTCTTTATTGGTAAGCTGTGCTTTGGTGCACTGTTGCGGCGTTTGACCTATGGTGGCTGACCATAGGTTTGCACATTTTTAAAAGAAAAAGTTCTCACATCATGAAGGTTTAAATATTCATTCAAAGAATACATATCACTACATAGTATAAAACATAGCTCGGTTCCTGTATGTCTGTCCCTAAGATGCTAAGATCTTTAAAACTACGCAACGGATTATGATGCAGTTTCTTTTAATAGATAGAGTGATTCAAGAGGAAGGTGTAACTCAGGGATAGCCCATAATAACCATTTTTTATCTTTTACTTAAAAAGTAAAGTATATACGAAAAAGAAATAATGGGTTTATTACGAAGCCATTTTAAGCAATACAGCATTAATCCTTATCCAATTGAGTACCTTGAGCATTTAATATAGATTAATGTATCTTTACAGCTCGTAATTGAAATGAATATTTTTAAAGATATAACGGATTTAAAATGCAGGGACATAGTGGTTGCGGGTAATGTGTGTGTAATGTATAGTATGACCATTAGTGCTGTGCACTCCCTGAGGTATGCGCGCGGTGAGACGGGGGGGTTAGAATCGGCTGCTGCGCTGTCAGTGCGCCGTCAACGCTTGTGACGGCAGGTAGTGTTATTTGTATCGGACTGTCTATGTCAGACGCACACGAGATAAATATTCAAAGATGGGTCGTGCGTTATCTCGTGATATGAAGACTGTCATTTTTAAGGTGGCTGAATATTTTAAGAAAAGAAAAGCAGACAAAGAAAGCTTTGAATTTAAAAATGACGTGAATATTGCTAAAATCGTTGCGGAGGCTACGGGATACAGCAAAAGAACCGTACATAATGTGATTTCTGCGGGCTATTTATCAATTGAAAATTCAAGCCAATTAAAATTTCAATCGCCAAAAAAACCAAAAGTTCTAAAGAAAAAACACGTTGTGGATGATTTTGACCTTGGAGTTATCAGAAGAAAAATTCATCAGTTTTACGAAGTTGAAAAAAAAATACCAAGTGTCCGTAAGTTACTATCAAGTTTGAGACAGGATGGCATATTGAATTGTGGACGGGAATATTTAAGACAGCTTTTACACAAAATGGGCTACCGTTACAAAAAATGCAAATCAAAGAGACATCTCCTTATAGAGCAGCCTAATATTACAGTGTGGCGGAAAAAATATCTTACACAAATCAGAAATTACAGAACGGAAAACCGAAACATATATTTTCTTGATGAAACATACATCAACGCCAGTCACCATGCCAGCAAATGTTGGCAATCATCGTCAGAACCCGGTATTCATGCTGATATTGGGAAAGGACGGCGACTAGTAATACTCCACGCTGGGTGTCGAAATGGCTTAGTGGATGATACATTGACTATATTCAAATCCGATGCTAGAACCGGTGACTATCATGGAGATATGAGCGGACCTACTTTTTATAAGTGGGTAGATGAAAAGTTAAAAGATAAGTTGCTGCCGAATTCTGTGGTTGTAATGGACAACGCGTCTTACCACAGCGTTCAGATTGAGAAGAAACCAACTATATCAAGCCTCAAAAGTGAAATGCAGAACTGGTTGCTACGCCATAATGTAGAATTTTCAGGAACCATGTCAAAGGCTCAACTGCTACTTCTTATCAAAAATACACAAAAAGAACCCGTGTATAGAATTGACGAACTCCTGAAAGCCAGTGGACACACTGTTCTGCGTTTACCTCCGTACCATCCAGATTTAAATCCAATCGAGTTGGTCTGGGCTGATATTAAAAACAACATAGCCCAAAACTATATTAATTCTTCTCTAGACGAAAAGATAATCTTATTGGATAAATTGTTTTCGGAATTCACGGCGGAAAAATGGCAGAAATGCGACGATCATGTCCAGAAAAATGAAAATGATTACTGGAGTCGCGATAGTAGGTTCGATAATGTTATCGATTCATTCATAATAAATTTGCAAGACTCTGATTCAAGTTCCGGTGGCGAAGAGGAAGATGAAGATGATGACGAAATGGAAGATGAAGTTGAAACAGAATCTATGTCAGAATAACTTTCGTTAGAATATATAATTGTTTGTAAATATATAAAATGTTTAATAAAACAAGTCCTGTTGTGAATTATAACTTTCAATTCTTATTTATCACCTGCATATTTTTAATAAAATATGAGTATATTTGGGTTACATTTTAATCAACAAAGTAAGTATATATTACAGATAGATAGCCTCCGACCAACGCAACGTCCCGCCACAAGTCTTGCCTTAGAAATGCAAACTGATATCGTAAGATCTGTCCGACATGTATCGACCTCATGTGAACTCATGCACTTTTTTCTTCGCCCCCCACCTCGCCGTGCATACCTCAGGGAGTGCACAGCACTAATGGCCACACTATAATATATGTAACGAATAAACTTTTATTTTTAAATACGACTTCCGCTGTTGGGTTCAAGCCCGGTGTCGCGGGGGACTTTACAAACATATAAGTCATGAACACAAAGTACACCCAGACACGGAACAACAATTTGTGGATCACACAAAGTGGTGTTCCGTGCGGGAATCGAACCCTCGACCTCTTGCGTAGAGTCATACTAAAAAATTACTGGACCGATTTTAATTTTTTTTTAAGCTAAAGCTGCCTTATCGGGAAGTAACATAGGCTATATTTTTTTCTCAAAAAAATTGAGGTTCTTACGAAAACTGCGTTTGTTTAGTGGGGAAAAGTCCGTGCGAAGCTGAAGCAGCCCCCCTGTTATTATAACAGTAAGATACCTAATGGCGTAGTCCCTTATGTGTCGCTTAGACTATATACCTACACTGTCTTATTAAGTTTTGAGTGAGGTGTTTGGTGGGGGAAGGGGGGGGGGCATGTCGAGCCGAATCACACGAAATCTCACGGGGGGAGGGGAGCAAGGAACCAACTAAAAGTATTTTTGACCGATTTGGAAATTAATACTATCTGCCCCCACCTCCGTCAGGCGAGCTATTCACACTTGACCAGTTTTGGGTCAAATGTGAAATCTATGTAAGATTAGGGATGGGGGGGGGGCAGGCTGAAGCCAAATCTCACGATATCTCACCAGAGGCAAGGAGGGTGTCTAAAATTCGCTAAAGTAACCTCACGTAATTTCCTTTCGCGACCTGACCTTATCGCGATAAAAACTATCCTATGGCCTTCTCTTATGATATCTCACCAGAGGGAGTAAGGGGGTCAAAAATTAGCCAAAAATTACCGTATGTAATTTATGGACGCCTCTTTATCGTGATAAATTCAAATCGAAGACAGTTGACAGTATAACGATTGGTTTTAACACATCAGTATGCTTAAATTTCTCTTAATGGCAGATGTTATCTTTTATTATAATTGCACTACCTCCCCTAGCTTTATTATGGGTGCATGATAAATTGTGTTACCTTTCATTTGGATGTAAGTTTCATTGGTAAAATGTGTTTCGGATATAAGGCACACATCTATATTTTTTGTAATTAGGATAACTTGTAATTCACTTTGGTTTGATAATTTAAAAGAATGTTGAGAAAAATCGTCGTATCACACACAGGATTCCTTGATAACTTTTGTAAAGAAATTAGGTACGACTATGTAAGCACTTATCAAAACCCTATTTAGGGTTCTGTAGCCAAATTGGCAAAAACGGAACCCTTATAGTTTCGTCATGTCCGTCCGTATGTCACAGGAATTTTGCTCAAAGACTATCCAATGAATATTTATTAATTTGGTGAAAAGGTGTCTTGTAGTAGCCGATACTTAGTTTGATAGCTAAATAATAGGTAAAAATATTTTTTTTAGGGGAGGGAACTCTGTACATGTAACAGAAGCTTATAATTTTTTTTTTGAGCATACATCAACGCGTGGCACATCATTCGACAAGTCTTTTAAAAACATTTTAAGGTTTGCAATATTCTTTTTTGATTAGGGTGAATATTTTTGGAAATAAGCGCTACATACTCTTGCCCGGTTTTTTATACGCTACATTTGTACATAAAATCGTATATTTAACTACTAACACACAATGTGTAATGTCCAGTCCTTAATTTTTTTGTTCCTTTAATATTTTGAATTTATTCGAATTCATGGATTTGAGTTAGACTGACATCGTACAATTGATTTTTATTATTATTTTTCTTAACAGTAAAATATAATAATACCGTTAAGTGAATTCTTAAACCTTCCTGAAACCGTTTAAACAGAAATATGTTCGATTAAATAAGTTCATTCGGCGTTTCGAGAAAATGCAATCGGATTCGTAGAATCAGTGTTCCCGTACACGTAATGCAATTTTATGCTATCACATGCATTCACATGAAGCATTCACAAAGAGCATTTTATGATACATATTATTTGTTTCTTTAATAACGGCTTTGAATAAACAACTTACTAACTTTTCAACCGACTTCAAAAGGAGGAGTTTTTCAATTATAAGACTGTATTTTTTTTTGTTTATGTTTATTATCTGATTACTCGCACACGGCTGGATCGATTTGAAAAAATATTTTTGTATTTTAAAGGGTGTACATACTTCCAGATTGGTCCCATTGTCATCAAAGTTCGGATCTGATGATGAGATCTTTGATAAATCGAGGGAACTCTTCAAATAATAAAGGCACACCTATAGTAATTTGGATGTATTTTATTGTAATTCGTGCATTTATTCTTAAAAACAAACATTGAGTGAAGTGGAACTGATGATGAAGACCACAGATGACCAGCGGAACTATTCAATAATAAATAGGGTTGCGATCTGAGTACCGTGTTCGATACCTTATTCTTCGCCTCCGTCAAATCATGTAATGGAACTGATGGTCTCGTATCAGGTGAACTCCTCAAAAATCAACGGCCTTGTATCGCAAAACGCAACATTTTGTAAAAAGAAATGAGCAGTTTGGATTATGCTATTGTAACATAAATCAACTACAAACCAATACCTACACCAAAAAGTGAGAAATAAAAAACATTTTTTTTCACATTCAAAAAAATAAAAACCGACTTCCAAAATAAATATATATAAACCAAAAAATAATTAAACATTTTGGAGTTGGTGCCAGGAAATGTAGTTTTAAGAGGAGTCAACAAGATTACTAGTAATGCGCGACCCAAATTGCGGTTATCTTTAAAACGAGATTAGGTAAACTAGTCCTCACTACGCAAAATGCGTCCGTTTCCATTGGACTGATACAGCATCAGTCCAATGCAGTTCTAAAAATGTGACTGCAGCCGACAAATAACATGGAGGTGCACACGATCTTTGTCTTGCACTAGCAAATGTTAGTGTCGAATCTCGAAGTAACGTCAGAAATTATATTAGTAGCTAGCCGGAATTGACATTATTATAGCCGGTTCTTCAATATTATGTTACTTTCTTGAGATATGTTTTTTAAATTGGCAATATAAGCATTCTCTCTTCTTATGAGCGAGTGTACAAACGTCCGTTCAACGTTTTAGGACATTCCAAAGGTCCAGTTGAGAGAAACTTCTGCATAACAAATTCATCTCTGAAAGCAACCCATGAACTTAATGTATTAACTAGAATGAACCAGGGCCATAGGTAGACTTGAGTTTTTTCGTAGGTCATCCATTGTTAGAGAGGTACCTACATTTAATTTCACACAAACTACGGCCCTGGAATTAAACCAGTAGCGACCAAAGCCGTCACACTTAAACCACTGAACAAATTTAGATGAAATTTAGTATGAGGATAGTTTGTGTCACGGGAAAGGACATTTTCATCGAACATCTACGCGGGCGAAAGCTATATTTTAATATACTGATGAACGATAAGTATTCCTTGCCGCTTTTACGGGCCCATTGGTGGTCTTGGCTTTCTCTTATTACAAGCAATAAAATCAATTTTATCTGGTATTGACGCATCCACCCTTCCTAGTATTTCTTTCTCTTTTTACAATACCTATACATAGACTAGTGCGATTTCCCGCCGTAAACTTTTTACAACAAAATGTAGACTGCATTCGTTGGCGTCTGCCGAATGAAAAAGAGTTTTCATCATATTTTCTGTTTTGCTTCAACGCTGCTTCATATAATGTAGGTATTCGCTATTTTCAGTTTGAACGGTCGTCCGGTAGTACATGCTTACATACGGTGGAAATTTGCTCCACGATTCTCTTTCAAGATTACCACAAAATCTCTCTCTCTCTCTTTATTTAGCTCAATGAACACTCGATGTTACAGACCATAGTCGTTGTTTAGAGTAACCTGACTCCTACAAAATGACATCTACATAAATAATTATGGTTTAGTAGTTGTCTGACGTATGTATGTGTCACGCTTTGTTTATGAAATTACGATTTGTACTACTTGCATACTTTACATCAGCGTAAGCATTATGAATGTTTGTATACTTGAATTATTGTTGCTTATGTATGACGTAACGGCGTAAATCTAGACAGCGTCGAGCCAGACAATGACCGCGTCGTATTTGTAGCGATCATACGTATGCAATGTAGCTAAGTAAGCGTTATTTAATATATGTGCACATCAGTATAGGTTTTAATGCCGACATAGCAAGGTAACTCGTGCACATAACACAACTGACACCTGCGTTCAAATGACGAGCGTTTAATGCGTGTTGCCGTGCGATTTGCTAAAATGGTGAGCGCGACACTGTTGAACCCTTAGAACAATATGGAAGAAGTTGTTAATACGTTTTGTTATAGTGGCTTGGGGTGTTACTTGAGTGATTTTACAATACGCTCAAGGTGTTATACAACTTCTACGGTACGTGTACGGTGTATCGGCATTGGGCTCTCTGGCCGTGTCAATATCGATCGTGTAATATGGCTATCAAGTGATGAAATTTTATGGTAGAACAGGATATGCCATCCCTCCTAATATACTGTTGGTATAATATTAAATCATTTTGAGTATAGAAGCACCTATAAGTCATGCATGTGTTTAATCTTAGATTATAAATCCAATCGGTAAAATGCATTTACTTATATGCATAGCTTCTGATAAAAAGTAGCTTATATCCCATTAACACAATCTTTATACCAAATTCTTCCATTCTTCCTTTAAAAAAGACGACTCCCGCAGTAGGTTACAAGCCCTGTGTCGCAGGGGACTTTACAAACATACAAGTCACGGACTCAAAATACACCCAGATTCGAAACAACGATTTGTGGATCACACAATATGCTAGCCCGCGTGGGAATCGAACCCACACCCTCTTGCGTAGCAGTTGGACACACTCCCACCGCGCCACAGAGGCAGTCAAATTGAATCAAAATCGGCTCAAAATTTCAAAACCGGACAAGAGGATGTCGGACCATGCATAGTGTAGGGTTCCGCAGCCTTGAATAATTGCATCAGAAGAAGGGCGTATGTTACTAATACCTCAATGACAATAATATATATCCGATCATGTCCGAAATAATAAAAATATAGTTTAAACCTATTTATTAAGCGCTACCATTGCGATTTTTTTCATATTTTTTGGACACACGGTTCAAGGGGGACACAATTTATGCAACTTTCGGAGCGATTATTTCCAAAAATATTCACTCATTTTTTGAGGGATGTAAGGGGGCGTACCACCATCTTTTGCTCCAAGCCAACCTCACCTGCACGCGCTGCAACCTGCTGTACAACGAACGAGGCTCTGGCGACCAGATGGTGGCGAAGGCGATATAACCATCCCAATTTAAGGCATAGCTAAAGTAGCAGCGTCACTGATGCTAGAGCTACGCCCTGCGATCGCCAACCCGCCTGCCCAGCGTGGCGATTATGGGCATAACCCCAAATGCACGAAGCACAAAAGGTACGGCCCCCAGTTCCAGGCAGTCACACTATTCCTGGACGTGGTGGTGAATCTCCGGGCCCGAAACCACAACTGACTGACCCTGGCGAAGTATAACGGACGCACGCTACGGCTAGACTCGCGTTTGGCACAACTTGAGGTGTAACTTGGGAAGATTAGGTGGCATATCCTCGGGTTAAGTGAAGTCCGAAGAGAGGGGAACACCATAACCCTCGAGTTGGGCCACCTTATGTACTTCCGCGAGGGAGACCAACAATCCCAAGATGGTGTTGGGTTTCTGGTAAATAAGTCCCTTTTTGACAACGTTGTGGAAATGTCTAGCGTGTCTAACAGGGTAGCGTACCTCATTATCAAGCTCACCGAGAGGTATAGCCGTATGTATAAACTCAAGGTGGTGCAATTGTACGCACGACGTAGTGGAGGCTATGTTCGATGACATATTGAGACTCCACCACTAAGACCCACTACAACGTTGTTATGGGGGACTTCAACGCTAAAGTGGGAGTACAGAATTGCAGTGAATTGGTAGTAGGATCCCATGGATTTGGAAGCAGAAATCATAGGGGGAAATGCTAGTCAACTTCCTCTAGGAGTCAAGGAGGACTCTTCTTGATGAACTCTTTTTTCAAGAAATTGCCCCAAAGGAAGCGGACGTGGCAAAGCCCCGACACTATGACGAAAAATGAAATCGACTTCATCATGACGGACAAAAAGCATATATTCAGAGACGTCTCCGTGATCAACAGGTTTAATACCGGTAGTGATCACCGACTTGTCCGAGGCTCTCTGAATATCGACTTCAAGGCGGAACGTGCCCGTCTGATGAGGTCCAGGCTCCGACCTACTTTGCTCTAAACCATGATAGGATCCGGAGCGTTCCAGTCAAACCTGGATAACCGATTTGCTGCCATGGAATCCACAACAGACGTAAACCAGAAGCTCGTAAATGTGGTTCGAATACTCAGGGAAGAAGGTACGAGATTTTGTGAAATGCAGCATAAGGGCAAGAAGTCAAAGCTTTCGGAAAAGCCTTTATGGCTAATGAAAAAACGACGTGAAAATCCACCCGTCACTTCGTGGGAAAAGCGCGCTCTAAACCAAGAGATCAACAAGCTTTTACGACACGACCTTCTGCGCTCCAACACTCTTTCGATTAAAAGAGCGATCGAGCAGAACCGGGGGTTAAAAGTGTTCGTACAATCTCTCGGAAGTAGCCACCTGACGAAGCTGACCACAGCAAGTGGTTAAGTCGTTTCTTCGAAGCCGGCAGTGGAAGGCTTCTCTGGTCGGTTATACGCTTCGCATGCATCTCGACCTGATCCTGAAAATGAGGGTCGTGTTAGAGTGGCTCTAGAGCCACTCTAACACGTCACTACACCGAAGACTTGCCAGAAGTCAACATTGACGAAATCGTGCTGGCTCTTAAACAGCTGAAAAATGGAAAAGCTCTTGGAGAGGATGGCGTTACAACAGAGCTGATATAGGCTGGAGGTAAACCCGTACTGAAGGAGCTCCAAAAGCTCTTTAATGCAGTCCTGTTTGACGGAAGAACTCCGGAGGCGTGGAGTAGAAGTGTAGTCGTCTTGTTCTGCAAAAAAGGAGATAAGACCCGGCTGAAAAACTACCGACCTATTTCCCTTCTAAACCACGTCTATAAGCTGTTCTCAAGAGTCATCACGAACCGCCTTGCGCGAAGACTAGCATTCGTGGACTATGAGAAGGCCTTTGACTCGATTGAAATCTGGTCCGTTCTGGAGTCTCTGCACCAAATAGATTGGCGATATATCCAAGTGATGAGATGTCTCTACGAAGCCGCCACAATGTCCGTCCAAGTACAGCATCAGCAAACAAAACCTATACCATTGCATCGAGGAGTGAGGCAAAGGGACGTTATTTCCCCGAAACAGTTCACAAATGCAATTGAGGATATTTTCAAGACGCTGCACTGGAAAGGGCGAGGCATTAACATTAATGGTGAAGAAATGAGATGATTCGGCAGAGAACCAAAGTTATCGACATAGCCCACCGGATTAGCAAGCTGAAGTGGCAGTGAGCTGGCCATATTAGCCGAAGAACCGACAACCGTTGGGGTAAGAAAGTTCTTGAGGGGAGACCGGGCTCCCCAAACGTAGGACGCCCTCAGGCCAGGTGGAGTGATGATTTACCCAAAACGGCTGGCAGGAGCTGGATGCGAGAAGCCGAAGATAGAAAAAAGTGGCGTAGGCTGATGATGATGTTTGAGTTTGTGCAAATTTGTTTTCGCATGCAAGTCGCTACGTGTAGCCGGCACTTAGAAACACTTAATTACTTGATCTAGATTTTTTTTTTTTTTTTAAATA
This sequence comes from Herminia tarsipennalis, assembly GCA_945859575.2. Classification (NCBI taxonomy): domain Eukaryota; kingdom Metazoa; phylum Arthropoda; class Insecta; order Lepidoptera; family Erebidae; genus Herminia; species Herminia tarsipennalis. The sequence continues at coordinate 24,629,017 of OX243831.2, read as the reverse complement.
TAGGCAACTTCTTTACCTTTTTTTAATAGTTGCAATGAAGCTTTTTATATGATAATAACTACTTACATTATTGAAACGAATCGCTCAATTCAGATTACTTTTATATGTTGTTCTAGTTTAGTTTCCCTCATTGCAAATATTACAATTCTTGTACAATTACTTTAACAACGAGAGTATATGGAGCGATAATTAAATTCAGGAGGCGGAAATTTGTACACTAGACAAACCATTCTTGTCTAAAACCCGAGTCCCATTTGTCAACCTACTAAAAAAGCAATATTATTTTGTCGAGGTTTGGAACTCTACTCAAATATTTCTTGCGAAAAATTTAATCAAACTTCTAGAATAAAAGCTGAATTAAAAAAAGGATGATCATAAAGGTTGTCAGAATGTATTTGGTCTATTTCTTTTCGGCAGGAAGGTTTGGTAGTGCACGGGACAGACCTTTGCCCTCCAGTGGGACAGTACCCACCCAGAGCTTAAATAAATAAAAAGATCAGAATAAAAAAGGTTAGGTTTTATTTCAGAGTATTGTTACAGAGGTCAATCAGGGTCCCCAGTCCTACACTTAATCTGTAACCAGATAGGTATTGTTTTACGGCCCTTTGCAAGCTTACACATATTACAGTGGGGTTAATAAATTTGATGCCCTTGATCTTTTCTAACCTTAGGTAATTTTGAAGCTGACGTAAATCGTTACTTATTTTTTTTAATATAAATTGAGTTAGGTATAAGTATTATTTTACCTTCATTATTTAATACATTTCAGATTTATTTAGTGTTTAATTTTATTGCTTTAATATGAAAAAGACTATTAGTTTTTATAAAAAAATGTGTACATTTTTTTTATTAAAGTTACGTTAACTCCTTACATTGAAATCTGTTTTCTTACTGGCATAAGATGATAAATTTTCACAGCAAACTCTTAATAATTATCAAGCGTGCGAATCGATGTGAATCGTCGCGGAGGGGGCTCGAAGACGTGAGGGGGCCGCGTTTGCGGTGCGGGGTGGCGAGGGACGCCGCGGCACCGCGCAAGTCGCCGTTCGTATCGACCGCCCCGGATGTGCATTGCAATGCCGCTGGAGAGATCTGGCGACCCACCTACTCGTGGAGCACCACGGCACCGTTCGGATCGAATGTTTGAAGTCGATACCAATACGGCATGCCACCGCTATGCTATCAGACACCAACTTTTGCTTCGTCTGAGAAGCGACGTACGCTCCTCACATCGTGCTCGGTCAATCGCATTCTTAACTGTTACTGTTTTCCCAACGCGTATCGAGTTAACCTATGAACTTATTTGAGTCTACGAGTCGAGTCTACGCGGTGTAGCGTAAAGCTGTTAAGTACTCGTTGTTATTATTATAAGATTTGCAGAGTAAATTGTACTATACAACTTCAGTACATTGCACCTATTCTCCCCAATAAGTATTAAAGTACGGTTGGTTCAAATATTTTTAAACACCATTAGGTTAGATTGTACCATTATTTATTTACATTAAGAGCAGTTTGCAGGTTTCGTAAATAACACCGACAATATTAATTAATTGCTTACATAACACAGAGTCACGGTAGAGTTACGATTTGAGTGATTGAGTTTGCTTTGCCGTTAACCAAGTCATGCTATTGAATGTTCTATGCGTCTACACTCCAGACTACGTGTGTTTGCTGTTAGGATTTAATCGAAAACAGAGTGTTGGACATACAGGTAAGTAGGTAGGTAATAAATATGTTAAGTAATAATGTTAGTTATGTTTATTCACGGTGGACCCACCCAGAACTCTAGGAGGGAGTATCTATTGCCGATGGTGGTCGGTCAATGACACAGATCCGGAACCATAGTTGAACGATTGGGTAGGGTGCAGCCTTTGACAATTGGCACTCATCTTCAATTATACGTGCGGCGTATTCATAACGCCATTCAGCCACTCATTTCGATATTTAGACTTGGCATACACAATTGTTTCAGTCTCTTCAGAGCATTTATCGTAACCGTATTTAATTCTACACATATTTTGATAATATTGTAATTCTTATTTACCTACATATATTTTTCGATCAAGTCGAAATTTGTCTGAATGGATACCCGTTTCCAAACTTTTCTTTATAAACTGATAAATGTCAGTAGGTATATTTACAGGTTGTAATAGAAAACTATTATCGCTCTTGACTTTTACCATTTTAAGTTCGTTGTAAAATAATCATTAACATGAATTTATCTTATTGACTTAAACATTATGGGAAAACATCTCAAAAACGGTATCCTGTTAGCACATAGATATAGTTACAAAACAGTATTAGGTATTTAATGTTCAAAGGTATTCGACTGGGTTCAATGCCACTATAGCGGGATGTAACCATTCCAGATTGCACAGGGCATGCCTGTCGCAGGGCGAATGCGCAGGCCGTCGGAATGTGCAATAGCCACCGTACCTCATTGTAATAAGAATTTGGCGCGTAAAAAGCTGGGGACTCTTCCGAGAAACGAACCGTAAGAAAGGTCTTCCCAGAAGGTTCGAAGCTCGAACGGACTATGTTGTTGAATTTGTATGTGGAAAGAAAGCTTCGTTTTTATTTTTTAAATAATTTATGGTTTACTATAGTTTTAATTGATTCTACGACATGAGTAACGTTGCAAAAAGTAGAAGTAGGTATCCATTTATTATATTATAACACATGTAGATATGAATAAAGACAAATTTTCTCGTTTAAATCGAACATCCATGAGTTAACTTAGTAAGATATTTTGAAAATGTTGTTGTTTGTTGTGTGAACAATAACGCAAACTACCTACAAAGCGAGAGCAGCTTGCTGTTACTATGTATTTGAATTCTAACAGGATTTCTATTTACGGATTCCTTAGCTACTTCGCGTGATCATTGTAGGTTGTGTGGTCACGTTATTAGGTCTAATTGTGAAGAGTATATTTCGTGATCTTTGCCAATAATAATAATGTTAGGAACAATACAATAAGTTGTTGTAGCTTCAAGACAACTGTCAACGTACGAGCATCTTTGTATGTAGATGAGTAGTACCTACATTTATATATGTATAATATATTTATGCGCCCGTTTTCATAGTTGGCTAATGCCGTTGTTTAGTAGTCGAGAAGCGCGCGCGGCAGGCGGCGCGGGCGCGTTTCTTTTTTGTCCCCCGCGGATTCCATTGCCCCATGTCCAACCTGTAAGTCCGGCAGTTTGCCGAGCGTTGACCGCGCGCCTTGCCACGAAGCGCAAAGCCGTTGAACAACCTACGTTGGACGCTTTCGATAGCTCCCGTAAGCTTATAAACGTTGAAAATATGTTGAATCGTTCTTCTCGTATTTCCCCGTAAACACGATTAAATTGTTTGGAATACTTTTTTTACATTATTTATTTTATCTGAATTGCCTTGAGCGTCAAGTTGCTCACTTCGGTAAAACGCAAATGATATCTTTGTACAATTTTTCCTTATTCTTAAGGTTTATTAAGTATGCCAGTTTATTACTTTCTTGTTTAAAATATGATATTTGAATTAATCGAATTCTCGGGAACCAGTTTGTATAGAATAAGAACATTGTTAAAAAGGACGTTGGTCCTGAGTGGAAGTGGAACCCAATAGTGGGACTATACGAGTATTTATTATGTATATTTACTTAATTTTTTACATTATGTAGATACATATAATTTATTATGAACCACTATTTTTAGGGTGTGTTAGTATACATAGTGCGACATGACTGTAACTGATGCTTGCCCACATGAGGGAAAATAAAATGATAGCGTCAATGGCCAATTTAAAGCAAACAACTGAGTGTTTGTAAAAAATTAGCAAGTGATCTTAGTCCAAAGAAAAAATATTGTCCAAATAAACGTTGTAATAGAATAGGAATAAGTAAAATATTTGAATCCCCCGATGAAAAGGAGGTAAATAATGAAAGGAGGATATAAGTAATCGGCGGGAGTCGGGATCGGCAGCTGCCATTTGCTGCCGTAAATAAAAAGTCCACAATTACGCAGAACGTGATTTAAATCGGTACAAACCTTGTATTATATTATTATTTTATCGCAGTTCCCCGCAACGAGTGGAAGCGTCCAACGGATGTTTTTCTTTTAGTCAAGGGAGGTGGCGAAGTCTTTTTAGTCCTGGGGGAGTTCTTTTTGGTGGGAGAGAGGGCATTTAAATTTTATTTAATAATTTCGGTTCTGCGAGACTAAGGAACAATAATTAATATCAAATTAAATTTCAACTACAGAACTCTACACTGCGCGTATCTTTTTTGGCTTTTTCACTAGCGAGTCACATCATAAATATGAACCATTTCTTATATACCTACCTATTTACAACTTTACAGACAAGTCAACATTTGAGTGTACACACAAACAATCTCTCACACCAAACGCATAATACTTCCTCTGATCAATCGTGGTGAAAAAATATTTTTGTATAAGAACTATATAAGAAATAATTTCATTTGTTCCTTTTCACTAGACCGTAGTTGGCTAATTTATTATACATAGTTATGAGTTCATACATTCGTTGCTAAATACATTATTTTATGACTCTTTAACTAACTGTAATTATGACGCGACGCGACGCGGCGGTTGGAATATAGGGGAGGTCACACTTAATGAATGTAATTAATAATAGTAGATATAATCAATATCATCTCTTACTTTTGATTACTGTTTACAGATCCCAAAAAAATACTTAGAACAAAATTTATACTAAAGTCAAAAATTGGACTACTCTTGATGATGAATGAAACGTCAATAGCTCGTAATTCTTTATAACCACAACATACAAACTAGCGTGCTTTTTTTTACCGATTGTAGTTCTGTCCAGGCTTATTTGACTCCCCCTACTTAAATCGAGGTAGACGTTTAGCAAACCAATATAAACCTAGGTAAGTGCTAAAAATCAAGTGTACAAAAAATACTGTCCGCGAAGAAGTGATTCCGAAGGCCGTTGGTCTAAAGCGACACTATTTGGATAATAAGCATGTAAGGGTTGGCTGTTTTCGTGAAATGGAGAAACATAAGAAATATACTTATACTTTGAGGGGATCGTGACTCTATGGCGACCGAGCGAATTGAGTAACAAGTGAGGTAAAGAAACGTTATCGTTGTCCGTGACCGTTTTTATAAAACATCCTGCGCCTAGTCTCTCCCGGTCGTGTCGGATTTTCGATCTTTGATGAGATTGGTTGCCGTAACTTGTAAAAGACCATGACGTATAGGTACTTTACTTTATTAGTTTTAATCAATAGTGTATTCTTTAAACTTTTCCGGATGATAACCTCAATCCAAATGCGAAAAAGACACAACTTTAATTTGAATCGAGGTGTCCAGTTAAAATTGTGCATTTTGTATCCATAGCGTCCCATGCAAGAGCAGAGTCCCAGAGACTCTTCTGGCTAGGGTCTGTGCAGTTGAATAAGAGGACTGTGTAGGCCACGCAGTTTGCTAACGGCCGGTCTCAATAATCTACCTATTTGGATTTGGCTACTAGAGGTAGAATTTTAACATACTATGTATGGAGCATTTGTCAAATTTATACCTCTAGTAGTCAAATCCACCGATAGTTAGATTAATTGAAACCGGCCGTAAGAAAGTATCACCTTACTTTTAATTTTTTTTACAGTTGCTGTTTTTTTGTGCCCTAAGATGGACGCCCTAAGTAGAAATTATCGAAATTCCTCATTCTCATTATCCGTGTCGTGGACACTACTACACTTAATTTGTTAAATAAAACTAACTTCGAGTAAATGTCGAGATGTGTGGCTTTACATTTAACTGAATGTCACCTTTTGAAAGCTATTTACGGTTTTATAAAATTCTGTAATTAAGTTTAAGTAGGTACATGTTTATGTAAACATTTTTGTTCATAGTCAAACCGCATTCCTTTGTTGAGCATCAATGATATTTTTTACGAGAATTCAAGTAATTGGCACTCGGTAGATTCCTTATTGTATGTACCCACGTTAATGCAACATTGTACGTTAATTTAAAAGGTATTTCCCTGGAATAGGTAGGTAGGCGAGACTGTAATTTTGAAAAGTTTTTTAAATGTTTTTAATAAGTTTGCATTAATAAAAGACATCGTACTTTTTCATCTTTATCAAATTAAATGAAGAATCAAAAGAAGTAAAGAAAACTACTTAATTCTCATGCTGCCACCTAAGACTCGCACTTAATAAGTATTTGTTGTTTGTTAAGGTATACAGATTATTCTTTAATATTATCTCCACGCTTAAAGGATAAAAGGAACGCATACAAAGCGTGTCTAGAGTGAATACAACGAATGTGACCTCATTTGTCAAAATTAATTAATCCAAATGGTTAACAGGAAAGAAGCGCGCCAGAAATTACCGACATTTCATAATTCTCAAGATGCCTTTTGAGGTATAGAACCCTTATTCATTATCTATTCTCACTCCAAAGTATTACAAGTTTAACTATTACTACATATATCAGCCATTTACATCTACGTTTCATCGGGAGCTTTCACCTTAGTTAATTGGTCTGCTCATCTCCTTTCCGCTCGTCTCAGTCGTCTCCGCTTAGTGAAAACTCTTGCTAACTGTCAATAACCGTTAATTATTAAAAGTATCTAGGTGACTGAGTGTACAAAGATATATACTGTGAAGATTTAATTATATAGTAAAAAATAAAGTTCTAAATGATGGACCTGTTTGTTCATTCATACATAGTTCTTTTGTTTCATACTAAAGGTATTTTAATATTGTATGCACACATTTAATGGACATTTCTTAAATTTTCCATTTCTTACATTTTCTTACAGTCTACTGGCTTAATAAATAGTAAAATATGTAAGCGTTGAAATTGAAAGTTATCATAAATATGTAGTTCGACCAGGGTGCTGTTATAATTTTAAATATAAGTTTTTTTTATTTGTTTATTGTTAAACTATATTGTATTTTGTACATCACAAAGTCTTAGCATTTCTTCAAGATTAGATGATAATGGAGTTATCAGGGGATAAGCAGACTGTGGCGGGAATGAGACGGGGCGAGTGGACGCGGCAGTTGCGCGCGAGCCGTTCATTGATGCGCAGGCGCCGCAGAGGTGCGGGGGGCGGGGGAGAGGAATGCGGTCGCGGCGAGCAATGACCGCGCCAGGGTCGCTTCCTTTACGAGAAGCGCGGGCCGTCGTACTACAGCCGATCCCCCCACCTGCCCCATACGGACCGTACTACATGGTCCTCACGGCAGCGACGCGCGCTTTTCGACCCGTAGTCCGTTACAAAAATTAAGTGCGCCGCATTCCGCAACCGTTTTGTTGTCTCAGTTACTCTTAACATATTTACGTATTTTCTTTTCTTTTCTCGGGTGATAGCCTCGTCCTCGTCCTCGACGCGTCGTTTGGTGTTCAAAATAAGGGGTAGGACGCAAAACTTCAGTCCCAACGATTTTATTAGTTTGCTTACTTGAATCCGCTGTCAATAAAATATAATGCAAATTAAATAATTTATGTACAAACTTACTATAGATTGATCAAGGTGTATTTGCGGTTTTTGTAAGGCACATCACCCTCTGATACCGCCATGTTGTCTCATATAACTTGCACCAAAACATACTATTTTCAAGTTTTGTTTTTTCATATAATCATCATTACTTTGACGTAATTTTTTTTTTAAAGACGTCTCCCTCAGTCCGATACAAGCCCTGGTGTCACGGGGGACTTTACAAACATACAAGACCTGGAACAAAAAAAATTTAATTGACTAAATCAATGAAGAAGGAATAATCGGACTTTAAAGAATTAAAGATGATGATAGAAAATACTTCTTAAAGATTTACGCCTCCTGACTAATTCATCGATTTCGTGGGTAAAAACGATGGTTGAGCAGTTCTATAGCGTAAATCGCTTTCAGTAATCACTTTTAACGAAATTTTACTATCTAATTTATTTTGCCAAATCCGGTGCCAATATGATGATATATAGAGTTAGTAGGGTATATAGGGTAGTTATATAGTACAGATTTCTTTGGGTATTTTCTTACTACTTGTATTTTTTTTTTTCAAAATATAGTCCTAAAGATTAAATTTAATTTAAAAAAATAATGGCAGTAGGTACCCTAAGAGCAATTTACTGTAGCTGCAATGGTTAAAGGTACCTGCCATACTGTCAATTTATGATATCCACTTTGTTTAAAAGGTCATATATACCAAAGGTCATATCATAACTGCCGTTGGTGAAGTAGAGAATTACAAATACACAGTATTATAGAGAATATTTTAAACTTTCATTGGCCATATTATATTATATTTTTTACATATACATAGGTATATTTTTTACATAAGGGCTAATTGCTTAGATCAATATTTTAAATGTTGTTAACATTGCAAAACCAAAGCTTTACTCTGCTATACTTGCTTATACATCAAAGGCATTTAAAAGTTGAATTATTGTGCTAATTAAAATTAAAATTGTCAAACTTTACAACCATATCGATTACTTTGCGAACTGACAAATGCGGCCGCAAACTTACTAACAAATTTTAAGAAATATCGTTAGTAGTGTCGCAATGAAAATTCACGAAGTTAATTTTTATTCTTAAAATGATACCTACAACTAAAATGATTTGTTTTACTAAAAAGGCGATTATGTCACAAACTTTCGTTATTTTTTTGTACCAACTGGTGTACAATACCTATTCCAAGAAAAATATTTATTTTCATGATATAAACGGGGAAAAAAGCATCTCAATTCGTGGAGATTTTATAAATGGCTATATTGTTGCGTTGCGATTGGTATATTGTTTGCGACAACATTTTGCTAATGTTTTTTTAGTAAACTGATATTATATTTGTAACTCTAATTGTAAATGTATGTCAATCTCATAGATAACGACAAAAAGGAACTCATGTTCATCCACAGTTCCTGTCATGTGTTATCTGTATTTTACCAAAATGCTTTATACTGTTGAGAATATTAAATAATAATAATATCTCGGGACGACTCACACAACGCTATCTGATCCCAAACTAAGCAGAGCTTGTACTATGGAAACCAGACAACTGATAAACATACTTATATATTTCTAAATACATACATATTATAGATAATTATCACCCAGATACAGAATAAACCATCACACAAAGTTTTACCCTGGGTGGGGATCGAACCTACGACCTCTTGCATAGCAGTCGGATACACTCCCACCGCGCCACAGAGGCAGTCGAAAAAAAACCTTATTCCAAAAATGTCAGTTTTAAAAACACTTAAAATAAACATGTGCTGTGATTCTCAATGCAAAAGGGCAGAATAAACTCTCTGACCAGTATTTTAAAATAAAATATCAATAGAGATAAGGTATGAGGAGATAAATTGGGATTTGTGAGAATGTATAGTTGGTAGACATTATCGAAACTAAATACCTACTTTGAGAAAATATTGATACTCACTGACAATTCTTGCCTTATAACTTACCCATATCTGTATATGGTCAACTAAGTTTAACGTCCGGTGAAGATGGCGAGTACCATATCCTGTACGTTTGCTCGACCGTTGATTTGAATTGGTGTGCTGCCCATAGCCCATAGCTATTTAGGGTATAACTGAATTTCCGTTAGTGGAATTGGCTAAGAGAACTCGTAAGTTTTGCTAGAATATACAGGGTGTAATCGTTAAGTGTTTACAGGCGATCATTCCGTAAATATACAAAATACCAAAAAAAAAATACTGATATGGAAAGTACGCACCCAATGAGTGAAACGAAATCAGTATCTTTTTATAGTTAACTAGCTTTCGCCCCGGCTCCGCCGGCGTGGATGTCGGTTATCGCTCAAACTATCTCCATACCGAATTTCATCTAAATCGGTTTAGCTGTTTGTGCGTTAAAGCGTAACAAACAGACAGCCACCCAGACAGACAGACAGAGTTACTTTCACATTTAAAATATTAGTATGGATTGTGGCACCACAAACCATTTCAAATAATACATTCAAGTTTCCATCCCATTACATTTACCAAATACCGTTAATTACTTTAAAAATTGTATACCTAAAAATGAAAAGGAAAAACAAATATAAATAATTAATTATTTAATTAGGTTTATTAAAAACGGCTGCTTTATTTTGCTTGTTTTTAACTTGTAAAATAACGAACCTGTAACCTCTTTACTAATTACTTTTTGTCATTTTCAAAGAATTTTTAATATCCTAATTTTTACTAATGTCATACTAAATGTATGCGTTTAAAGTAAAAACTTGGGATATTACTCCTATTAATTTTAAAAACTTATTGATGTTGTTTTAATGTTTTCGGATATTTTTATATTTACGAAATATGTACATTATATTTACAAACACATAACGATTACAACCTGTATAATACAGTTTCGAATTATTACTTTGTAGTTTGTTTACAAACATTTTCAAGAATTAGATATGTTTACCCGACGTGACCACGATCGGTGCAATTCGATCGATACGCCGCCGCCGGGTAAATAAAAGGTTTGTACCTTTAAATAATTCACGCGATTAACTCACTAAATATATTTAACATATATTATACATATTATACAGTGCTAATTTAAAATCACGCGTACGAAACCAGGAGAAACATTGCTTGTACTTATGTCTGTAAATGGATATTTTTTAGTCCGTAGCTAAAATGGCAAAAACGGAATCCTTATAGTTTCGTCATGTCCGTCTGTCTGTCCGTCCGTATGTCACAGGCATTTTACTCAAAGACTACACAATGAATATTCAAGAAATTTGGTGAAAAGGTGACTTGTAATAGCCGCTACTTATTTTAATAGCTAAATAATGAAACTAAATAGTTTTAGGTGGGGCACTTCATACATGTAACAAAAGCTGTTTTATTTTTGGAAAACCGACGCGTAGCACCTATCAGCTCTTTTAACATTTTAAGGTTTTTAATAAACGTTTTTGATTAAGTAAGTGAATATTTTTGCAAAAAATCGCTCCAGAAAATGTATAAATTGTGTTCTTATCTTTTAAATCGTGGGACCAAAAACCGTGAAAAAATCTAAAATGGTAGCGCTTCACAAGTACCTACCTACTTTAAACTAAAATTATTTCGGACATGATTGAATATACCGTCATTGAGTTATTGCTGAAAAATTGCGTTTCTCAACAAAAGGACGTAAGTGCCATGAACATACGCTCTTCTAATGGCGCAATTATTTAAATCGATTATTTTCATATGGTAACGGCTCCGGAATCCTACACTGAGCATGGTCGGACATGCTCTAGGCCGTTTTTCTTTTAAATTAAATATTTGTAATGAATAACGTACCTACTTATTTATTTATATAAGGGTTAATCCCATGTTTAGTAAAACACTTTGGCAAATAATGCATTATTTTAGAACAAATTTGATTACCATAAAAAAGTAGTAGTAGGTCAACCTTAAAAGATAGGCTGACACGGCCTTTTTTTAGAACTTTTCTAAAGGAGCAAAACCGTCATACATTATTGTTGTGTAACTTTAACCGTTTACACAGCGCACGCAACGGAAACTCTCAAAAGGATTTTTTTTTCCGTTTTTGCGACATATTTCATTGCTGCTCCGCTCCTATTGAATATAGAGTGATGTTATATAGCCTATGGCCTTTCTCGATAAATAGATTAAATAGGCTATCCAACACAAAAATATTTTTTCAATTCAAACCAGTAGTTTCTGTTATCATCGCGTTCAAACAAACTTCAGCTTTATAATATTAGTTGAACAGAAAAGCTTTAACATAAGTTGTTTGTTAATAAACTAAAAGATATTCAGCCAATCATACAACAAAATGAGTAGTCACTTGTAGCCTATTGTATAAATTTTGTTCGCAATTACTGTTACTTACAACAGAAGCTGTGCCCGTAATATAGTTGGAACAAATAAGTCTCGAGACTAACAATGGGCGTGCAAGGAGTTCAGTGGCATCCTTGGATCGGAACGCGACGCGCCTAACCGGACACGGCCGGCGGGCGTCCTGCATACTCGAACCACTATGTAGATAGAACCGCATTAGCATTGGTGTAGGTGTGCGTATGTAGGTTGTTTGTGTCCCACCGCACGGTGCAATGCGCGGCCCTGACGCGCCCGCGACCGATGCGCGCCGATGTAAACACCCAGCAAGGTCAACTGCCTTGAGATCGACGTGTACTAGCACTCTTTAGCTTTTTGTCAACGCTTCTGCAAGTGCAGGATGCGTTCGACAATAAACCAATTGCGCGCCATTGATATAGAGCCCTTTCGTTATACATTATGATTTTATATAAGCTAAGTTTTAACTAAGCTCTTATAACTAATTTTTTATCAGGTACCTTTTTATAAAGAGAGAAGAAATTAATATCTGTTAGCAAATATTTATTTGTTCTCGTTTTAAACGAAAGTTCTGGCAACATAGGTTGGCTAACATTCATCGGCAGTGCATTTTATGTATTGTTAAAAGAGCTTGTTGACTTTCATTGTATGATCTGTACGGTAATGACGTAAGTAGTATCAACAAATATGAAATCGAACATTTAATTTAAATGCGTGCGCGGGCTTAATCCCCCCACATCATTTTGATCCGAACGAAAATGAAATAATATTTTTCTCACATATCATATTATTTATTATATTATCCTTATGTTTTTATTACTTTTTATCCATAGTTTCACAAGTAGTAGGATATTGAAATTTTTAAGATCCCGTAGCGATAATGGCAAAAAGTTATACTTTCGATGTAAGTTCATCCGTCTATTTGTTTATCTGCAGGCTTAGCTCAGAGACTCAATACCTACTAGAAAGCTGCAAGTTGTCATACTTACGCCGATAAAGTGGTAATTTAGTGATAGTGAAATTTTTAGGGTACCTATCTCCACTACACTTAAAGAAAAGAAGTGTTTTTTTTTGTCTACCCCATGGTGCGAAGGTGTCGCTACATAGGTTATTCAAAAATATTGTGGGTTTGTTAACACCGTTTTCGATTTAGGGATCAGTTTGTCAAATATTAAGCTGAGGTATTAGAGTTTAGGATCGGGGTGGATCCTAAACTCTAATACCTCAGCTTAATATTTGACAAACTGATCCCTAAATCCCCCGCCAACTAAATGGTTGTTTTTTGGATTAGGAACGAAGTTAAAAGGAAATCTGTCACAGCTAAACAGACTTTACAAGTAATAGTCCACCAAGAATTTAGAATATTTTTCGTACAAATCCCATTAAAATTTTTGTGTGTCTTAAAACTATGCCACACAAATAGATAGTACCTAAAATATTGTAGATAAAACATTTTACTGAAAGAAGACTTTATTATGATATTAAAAATAAATCGAACTGCATTGAACGTTTTTGAAAGTAAAGTAAGTAGAAGTTTTGTATCACCAAAAATCACACTAATAAATGATTTGATTGTTTGAACCGGAAATCGAACACGCCGTATGTGAAAAAGCACCATCTGTATTTTTATTACACCTATCCAAAAAGTCAGTCATAGGGATAATTTCTAAATAACATAGTATTTTAAAATAATTAAACATTTAATTAATTAACGCCGAACTTGTCTCATGTTCATTGCCTCAGGCTCTCACAATGGTAACTCTGGTGGCTTGACGTTTTACCACAGACTTCTTCTTTACATAAGTGATTGTTGTGTTGTCATTGAAACACCATACCGACACGAATTTGAGACAATCTTAAGTAGTTGATTACTTATAAAATGTATTCAATCCAAACGGCTCTTTAGAGTTTAATGTAATTATGAGGTCAATTAAAGTTACCTACCTAGGTATATACAGGCTGATTTTGAATATACTAATAACTTCCCGCTCTTGACTTCTTTACATTACACCAAATAACTTAGTAATATAAATTTTGGAAAAAAAGTCCAATTAACCCTTCACCACCTACCTACTTGTGTCACACAACCATTTACCACCTATCTGAGAGACCCCGGAGTAAAATCGATGGAAACGGAAATGGGTTGGAATTGTTACGTTTCAACAAAGAATCGGATTATGAATTGGACACACGTTGCATTAAGTTTCTCTCAGTGAGATCATGTGATACCCAAATATCAAGCTTTTTCTTGTACCCAGACTTTTGTAAATGACGTACAGTACTCCAAAAGTAATAATGCGCATAGAAATCTTCGGAAATCTTCGTCATTGTTCGGCAACGGTCGTATTACCCGAGCGTCGAAAGACGATATTTATATAGAGTGGTTAAGAGCAATTTCTCTATGCCTAATTTTATATATTATGTGTTTTGTGCTAAAACAGATTTGATTTACCTGTAACGAAATTTGATTCGATAATTCCATGTAAGTAAATAGCGAAAACGCTACAATCATTGTTGGAGTGATTAGTTTTCAAGTGTCTTACCGAAGTTGGTGTAATTATGGAGGAAAAGGTTTAAATAACATAAGGTTTTATTAGAAGGAGAAAAAAACGTTTTCAAATAGAGGTTTACATAAAATATAATCAAAATCTCAGTTCAAATTTGTTTACAGCACTAATCATTCCAGAAAAATAATACAATTATAAAAAAATTAATCAGAATCGAGGAAGACCTCTATTCCCGACATCGCAGATTCATCAGAAGTTTCATTATGCTCTTGTTCATTTACACTTTCCTCACTGCTATCACCTGTGTAAATAATCAGTTTATCGGAATAACTATCGATTCTTGGCTCAAATTTTCTATATTCATCTTCGCATTGAACCGCATGATCAGAAACTTTTTTCCATTCTTCTGGTCCTATTTTATTGATTTTTTCTAATATAGCATCTTTAACTGACGTCACAGTCATTGCAATATTTCTCTTGGCCACGTGTTGCTTTATTTGGGACCAAATATTTTCAATAGGGTTAAAATCGGGATGATATGGTGGCAATCGTATAATTTTATGCCCATGTTCCTCCATTATACGGTCAATGGCAAATTCTGTGTAATTTTCTTTGTATCTTTGTATAATTTTATACAAATCGGGTTTCAGTTTCTTTGGGTCATGCGGAATGTTGTGTTGTTGTAACCAAGCTGTCATTTGTGGTTTAGATGTGTTTGAGTTTGGTGGTTTCACAGACAGCTTATTATGATATGGGGCGTTGTCTATTACCAACACACTATTAGGAGGCAAGTTGGGAATCAATTGATTGCGTAGCCAAGTTTGATAACGTTCCGCGTTTATTTCTTTATGATAGTCACCTTCTGAGTCGACACATTTATGTAACATTAGAGCCCCTGGGACGAAGCCTTTTTCATTGCCTGCGTGTACAATAATTATTCGCTCTCCTTTGGAAATGGGTTGTTTGATACCTTTTTTGTTGCTATCTTGCCAAGTTTTACCCTTAGTATGTGATGTGTGCACATACGACTCGTCCATAAATACTATGTTTCTACCAGAACTCCTCAGCTGTTGTATTTCTCTGAGATATTTGATCCTTTTTAGGCGTATATCATGTTTTTCCATAAGTAATTGTCTGTTATTATCAGTTTTCAGAAACCTAAACCCCATGTCTTTCAAGATCAACCTTAAAGTCTCGGCACAGCCTTTGAAATTAATAGCTTCGATCAACTTTATTCTTAAATTATTTACAGTTGGGAGTTCTTTCAGCGTCAATTGAAAATTGTATATCATATTACGAATAACACAGTAGTCGAAATCATCAAGTACCAGCCGAAATCTACTTTTAGGTCTTCCTTTTTTCGGTGTAGAAAATTTCTTTGATTGATTATGTTTTTTTTCGTTTAAGATATTACTCAAAGTTCGTCGCGAAATTCCTGTAGCTTTTGTAACACGGTCTTGAATTTTTTTAAAATAACCATCATGGTCTCTGTTGAAAACATTGGCTTCATTTAAGAAATAAAGGTACACATTAAATACCATTTGCCGTGCTTGTGAATTAAGCGGTTTTCCACGTTTTTATTTTCCTTTTTTCAAAATATACTATTTAAATCTGAATAAGCTAATTAATGTTGAAATTATATTTACCAAGAAGGGTGTGTAATAGCAGCTCTATATATTTCCACAAATAGAGAACACGTGCAGTCACTACCAATATATAAAGACGACTGACAGACATTTCGCTGACCGGCGACAGCTGCCGAACGCCCGATTTGTTTTCGATTGTGCACACATGATATTGACTCCTATCTCTTTTAAACAAGGTGCAAAATGCAAATGCCTTGTTTAGGGCTCTTACGATTCCATGATTCGAGTGTTTCCGGGAATACGACAATTAGCGAAGATCTGCATGTGCATTATTAATTTGGGAGTACTGTAAAACTGTTTTGTGATCAACATCCAGTTCTTCAGCAATATCGTAACTACTAATATGTCGACTTTGCTTCACTTTTTCAAAGATGACACTGATTTTATCCGTCCAGAGCGAGCCTCATCCTTCACACTAAAATTTCCAGACTTGAAACGCTTGAACCACATTTGTGCTACTCGTATTGATACCGCATTAGGTCCGTAAACCGCACAAATGTTATTCTCGGCGTTCGTCGCATTTTTACCTTTATTGTAATAAAATGTACCGAATTTCTTCGTCACATACGTTCATTTTGCTTGCTTGAAAAATAATTAAAAATGGCGGCAACTAGATTTTTTTTATTTGTTGCATCTTTAGGATGTCAACATTTTTAATGGTATTAAAACCAGCCAGTTACATTTCGTACAACTCAGTACAAAAATACCACACCGCCCCTACCCTTAAATATTTTCCAAAACTGATATTACAAGGTATTTAGTGTTTTTGTGTAGAAGCCACAAGCGGGAGGTTATTATATTATACTGAACTGCATAATTATACTGAAAAAAAAAAATGCTGTCTGCATTGTCTTTTTATAATTTTTTATACCTTGGCATGATATTAGTCCAAATACAGTGTGTGTAAAAAAAACTGAAACACACATTTATATTGGAAAATGTGTATAAGAACATAGAAATATTACGTGGTTTCGAAGGAGAATAACTACTTTGAAAAAAAAGTTTTGAAGCAGTTATTTGTATTTTTTTTGTTTCTTATAAATATAAATATTTTTTTCTCTTTATTTTTTAGAAATAAGATAACTAGCAATATGACGGATGATCGCGTTTTTTTGTCCAACAAAAATCTGCAAGCATTTTCGATAAACTTTATATAATTTTGAAATTCATGATTTTTTTACCTATGCTCGTACTTGCCGCACATTATGTATTCGGACAAAGTCTAGATAATAATCTTAAATGATTTTTCGAAGACATGACATTCTAAAGCCTTATAATCACATAAAAGCTAAGAAATTATCCTGCAGGTATTATAGACTTCGTGTTTTTATGAAATTTTGGTTAATATTGAATTTTTTATGTATAGCAAGCTAAATCACAATATATAAAAATTAACTAAAACACAATTAACATAGGTATTTTATAACTATAAATACATTTTCTTAATTTTACCGAGGTAGTGAAATAACGGAGTACCTATAAACTGTGTATTTTTTTTTAAATGTGTGGTATACTGATATTGAACTACTTAGCAAGTTTAGTTCTAGTTGGACCGGCCGATCAAGCGTAGGTGTTACCTACCTAAGTTGTCACACAATTTTTAGCAGCCCGTTAAAAAAACCCGGAAACTACGCTACTAACTTATGTGTAGTTGTCTGTCTGCCAGTCAGTATATTGTATCTTCAGCACAATATCGTACCTACTGGAAATGTATATTAAAAAAAAAAACTTTTGTGATTGAGTAAATATAATCGGAAGTAATGCTTCCATAATTGCAAAAATCGTGTGCCCCCCCCCCCTTTTTATATTATAAACCGTACGACCAAAACCAAATACTTTCAACTGAAATTATTTTCAACATGATCGTATATACCCGTCTTTGAGTTATAAGCGAAAAACTGCGCTTCTCAACAAAATGACGTAACTGCTATGAAGATACGCCCATTTGCAGGTTCACTTTTGCAGATCGTATTACGATTTTTTCAATATATGTACTTTCAAAATTTATGTCAAACTAATACAATACTAGGTTTTTCCCGCAGCTGATTTTTATAGAACATGCGCTATTCTGAAGTAAAAACTACATTACTGCAAAGTTTCATTAAACTAATTTCAGTCATTTTTGTGTGAAGAGCAACTAACATCTTAGTCCACCCTTAGACTCATAAATTTGTATGTATGGTATGAGATACCGAATATATACTCGTACAATTAGATTAACAATAAAAGTCATGTTGTTCAATGTTATCAGTCTGAGATTGGTGTGATAACGAGGAATTTTAAATAAAAAACGAATATTTCTTATGCACAGTCATTGTCTCGGTTATAGGTTATACTTGCGTTCATATTAGTAGCTATGGGAAATATGATGGTTCCCATAGATCTTACTGCCATAGTTTAACATAACGTACATATTGATAGTGTAAAAATGTGCAGCAGAGAGTGTTGGCGTAGAGCCATTGCCCACAAAACAGTGGCAAAGAAAACTAGTGAATGTGGCCACCAAATTTAAAAGATTATTGGTGCAAAAAGGTAGATTGTTTAACCTGGAAAATTTTAAATTTTTCCGGACTCCTTGATTCTGTTTAAAGTGCAGGCCACACTGGGAAGGAAACGAAACGGAAGCTTTCTTTGGATGTGGCAGTGTGAACCAAAGTACGTAAAAACGCGATAGCAACGTAAGCGAACTCAACTTATTTTGACTTCGTCTCCAGTGTGAGTGGACCCAGGCAGGGACGGATGTAGGATTATTTTGAAGCGGGGCAAACACTTGATAATGAATAATAATAATATCTTGTGATAACTTACACAACGTCATTTGATCCCAAACTAAGCAGAGCTTGTACTATGGCTACCAGACAACAGATAAACATACTTACATATTTTCTAAATACATACATATTATAGATAAATTACACCTTTAGCTAAGGAGGACGTGCTTACGATGGGAATTTTAACCCAATACCGCCATTGTATTTCAAATCATTGGCAACAAACAATTCAAACACGTCATTGGTGCCTCTTAATAGCGTTTGGCGTCCCCATCAACATAGCAGTTTGTGGCAACCCGGGCCCGTGCCCCGGCTTCCATGGAACCAGGGTATCTTAACATAATGTGTAAACAAGGCACTGAACACATACTAGTACAGTAGTCAGTGAAACTAACTGTCTGTCTTAGATGTCGGTACTTTTTAAGTCATTTTAAGTGTTACTGAGGTCCTTCCGTGTATTAATCACCTTAACAATATGAGTAACGCACCAGAAATACCCTTTTTTTTTAAGCAAGGGTTATGTCTGGTGTGTTATTCACCCTGTTTATGAAAATAATCCCTATTGTTGTCAACATATCAACATCTCCAATATGGTTCCGCTGTATTTGTGGCGGCAATGCTGTGGTACTCTCCAATATTGATTTGATGGTTGCCGGACGATCGCTGAGCGATCTATTTTCCGCAATGTTGCCCAGCCAATTTTGTTGTTGTCTCAGTCGCTTAAAAATACTTTATACTAAAATGATTTTGGATATTATCGAATATACTGTGTTTCTCAATAAAAGTCGTAAGTGCCATGAACATACGCTCTTCTCCTGATGAAATTATTCAGGGCTGTGGAACCCTACACTGAGCTTGGTCCGACATGCTCTTGCCCGGTTTTTAACTTTAACTTACTTTTTGGGCTTCCGTGTCCATTGTTATTTCACGCTAGTCGATGTAGCAACTTACCAAGAAATAACTGTTGAATAACATTTCATCCACCGTCATTGTTTTTATTAAAAGTTGCCGAGTGTTTGAAATAACTTCAATCCAAACTTTATTTGATTTAAGAATATTTTGTTAAAATAACAACCATTATGTGTTTTCTTATTTTTCCCACATTTAAATAAAAGCTTCTTTTAAATCTTTTGATCATTTTTTTTTCTTTTTACTTTTTGCTGCTTAGGTTTCTGCGTCTCGTCATTTTAATTAATGCATAATTATTGCATGGTCGAAGGTTTCCTTGTGCTAGACAGATTGTTAATGACATAAATCATAGCACGAATCCAATATAATCGGCTCGATCAAACCCTACTTGTTAAGACGAATCAAATGAGACCAAAATCTATTGCGTCATTTTACTAAAAAGTTTATCAAGGACCAATCAAACGATCTTGTATCTTACACTTTCCATAAAGTTCCAGTGGCATTCTTTTACCTCAACAAGATCCATGTCATCATGTGTATTGGTACTTTTACTTATGATAACAAACCCTTCTAGCCACTTAGGACGGTTTGCATTTGCCATCAGGGCATCAGGGAGTTCCAGTCCCTGCATCAGTTCAATGGTATCATAATATTGCATTGTCGCTGGACTTATTTTCACTTATTTAGTATGCCAATTTTAACAAGAAGTAGTCGTAAATTATTAACATATTTTGAAAATGACGAACATAGCAAGTTATTAAAAAATCTTGTAAAAAACCGGGCAAGAGCATGTCGGATCATGCTCAGTGTAGGGTAGCTTATGCCATGCTAGTGTATGTTCAAGGCACTTACGCCCTTTTGTTGAGAAACGCAGTTTTTCAGCAATAACTTAATGACGGTAAGTCCGATCATGTCCAAAATAATTTTAGTTTTAAGTATTTTTTAAGCGTTACCTTTGTGATTTTATTCATATTTTTGGGCACACGGTTCATAGGTTAAGAGAGGAGACACAATTTATGCAACCTTCGGAGCGATTATTTAAAAAAAAATTAACTCAATCAAAGAAGAAGATTAGAAACCTTAAAATGTTTTTGAAAGACCTGTCGTTTGATGTGCCTCACGTTGATATTAGCTAGAAAAAACAGCTTCTGTTATATGTATGGAGTGGCCCCCGTAAAAATTATTATTATTATTATTTAACTATCAAGTAGCGGCTCCTACAAGACACCTTTTCACCAAATCTCATCAATATTTATTAAGTAATCTTTGAGTATGCCTGTGACTTACGGACGGACAGACAGACAGACAGACATACAGACGGACATGCCGAAACTATAAAGGTTCCGTTTTTGCCACTTTGGCTACGGAACCCTAAAAATAGCCTGTGTCATTCCTTCAAGCTACTTTGACAACATAGTTCATCAAAGTCGGCTCAGGCATTCGGTCCTGAAAACCAAGCAGGCAAACTGATAGTAGTTTTTATTTACGCTTGCAGGTATTTCTTCTGTGTCCAATGGATCCACTGATAGATATTTTTTTACAAACTTCATGAGTTGATCTTTCAATAACCGTAATGACGATATACATATACGTATTATCAAAACAGTTTTAAAAATACGTAGATATATGTATGCGGCGGTAATCTTTAACAAAAATTCATAATCACCATACTTCATTCTCACCTGCGAAAAGTAGGACATTGGAAATTTTAGCCTTGATACAAGTAGTTGACCCTTAAAAAGGACGGTAGGTGTCGACCTACCTTATATAAATATTCTTTTTCTGTCAAAAAGAACGTCAGTATTACTATACTAGGCATTATTCAGGGTGATTTGTAATATAACCTACTAATAACCTCACGCTCGCGGCTTCTTACATTACACCAAATAACTTTGTAATATCAGTTTTGAAAAATAATAAATATTTTATATCTTAACTAACTACCACCTGTTTTGTGAGTATATTACCTTAACCAGCTACAGACTATTTTACTGGAGTAAACTCATTGATGATTGTGAGCTTTAGTGCATAAACCAGCCAAAAAACAATGATTTTACTCCGTGGTCCCACAACCGCCTACAAAGGTGTATCTAAGGGTTCATTTGTTTTTTTTTTTATGAAACTGATATTATATAGTTTGGTGTAATGTTAAGAAGCCACCAGCATAATATACATTACATGGCATATTTTTTGTTATATACCTCACTGTCATCATAGTACAAAAAAACGGGTTGCACTCCGGAAATGCCGGCAGAAGTGGAAACTTGAACATTAACGTTGTGCATTTTTGAATATTTTGGAATGGTTGGGAATATATATATATATATACTAGCTGATCCTCGCAACTGAGTCTGCGTCAAATTAACCCGTTTTTGCAAAATAGGGGTAAATATAAAACTAGGGGTTGATCGTAGAAGGGTGAAAACTCAGGGTTGTATGTATTTTTGAATCCTGCATCCTTAAAATATAAAAAATTACCTAAAAATAAAAAATAAATAATTAGGGGTGGACTACCCTTAACATTTAGGGGGATGAAAAATAGATGTTGTCCGATTCTCAGACCTACCCAATATGCACACAAAATTTCATGACAATCGGTCGAGCCGTTTCGGAGGAGTTAAATTACAAACACCGTGACACGAGAATTTTATATATTAGATTTTTATCAGTATTAAAGTACTATCATTTATATGGTTAAATACAATATTCATCTATTGTGCTATCGTACACAAATATGACAATTTAAAAAATTAAAAATAACAATGACGGCGACATGACAATTAAATCAATAATATGAAATATTAAATCACAAATTAAAAAACAAAAATAAAAAAAGGGACTCGAACCAGGGCTTCTGAGTGCTTCTGATCTAAGAAAATAATTACAGTAAAAAAGACAGTCTTAAATAAAATTAATTGCCAATATGAGTAGGTACGAGTATATCAGCTTAAAAATAATAATATGTTAGAATTAAAGAAAAACAGTAGCACATATTAATGTCTTATAAATTTACAAGCAATTCTCACAATTTTATATATTTATGTCAAGTTTATGTATCATGTACACAACTAAATTCATCTATTGAATAATAACTAATAACACTTCTCCAAAAGAAAAGCCTACCCAAACCTAACCCAGGGAGGGTGGGTATATGTTAACTCCTGATATTCACTGAAGTAAAAGAATTGTAAAGTTTTCAAAAAAAAACCTACTAAACTCTCACTTTTTTACCTTAGTTCGCAACAGGATATCCAAAATAATGAACTATCTATAAGTTTTCTATTTTTTGTAACTATTAACTGTCCCCAAACTTAATACAAATGATTAAAACTTAAATTATGCTTACTTATTACTCGGTATTCTAATTGAATTTGAAACAAAATAGTTATTAAACTTAAGTACTTGAAAAAATATTTGACCATAAAAAAATGTGATATGATGGAAATTTCTGTTAACACAATGTCATTGCACACATCACAATTTTTTTACGGTCTAATATTGAAAATTTGTAAACTTGCTAATCTACAAAAATTGTGTTTACACTATTTTCTTAAGATAGAGCGATCCTAGATAGATAAGGATGCCTAGAACAAATTTTAAAATTATAGCCATCAAGCTAGAATTGTCATGAGAGCTTCGTTTTGACTAAACGCCTTTATTATGTATAGGTACGACAATTTTAATTGGTGATATGTTAGAAAGAAAACAGGTTTTAAACAAGACAAACTTAACATTGCCGTTGTAAATCTATTGCCCCTATATGTAACATCAACATAGGCCGTGGTTAGTTTACCAACCGCAAATAAATTTGTGATAAAAAATGTTTTTATGACACAACGATTATGGCTTTACTTGTGCTACAGCACAACAGCTCAAGTAAAAGTCACAAGCCACAATATGCACAAAATAGTTTCCTACGTGGTATAAGCTATAATAATGTATAGTTTCATCAAAATTTGTCTAGTATTTTTACGTAAAGGAGTAACAAACAACTAGTCATCCCCGTATACTTCTACTGTTTGATTTCGGAAGAGACAACTGATGAATCGCTGTTGAACGATATACGAGTACATGCATCCGACTAGAAGAAGAAATAGAAGGAGGAGAAGAAGAACTTAGAATTGGCCTATCGAGGAATTCAGCCTGACAGGTCGTGGAGAAAAAAGTTGCATACTAAGGAAAATACTACTCCTTGACTGTACTGACTACACATGTGGTGATTCTTATGGTACGTACAAATGTGGCGAATGCGCCGCGAATGCACGGCTCGCGAGCCGCCCGCGCGTCACACTCACAACACCACTGTATCTTTTTGTGTGCCTCTTGTATACTAGAGGCCGCTTTTTGGGGCCTCTCGTATAGAAGAGGCGTACGAAAAGTTACAGTGTTGGCAAGGCGCGCGAGCGCATTCGCCAGGTTTGTATATACCATAAGAAGCCTAAAAAATTTTTTTGTAGATAATTGCACGGTCTACAAATTTTATTTAATACCTATATTTTAACAATACAGTACACTTACCTGTATAGTACTATACTATAGATGTCAGAGGTACTTCATTTTATTTTATTTTATTTATCTTTATTTAGGTAAACAAACAGTCATTTACAAAAATGGCACAGCATTTAGATTTCTAAAAGACTTAGAGTACCATATAAGTAACACAAGGAGTACAATAAGAAAGTTTCAGGTTTAACTGAATAGAGATAAAGTTAACAACAGGTATTACAACCATATTTCTGAAAGTGAAACAATAAGTAAATATATATATATATATATATATATATAAATAGTGAAGATTGTTAAGATAAGAGTTTACAGCAATTTCTTTAGTATCTTTGTCTTATAAACAGATAAACTATTGCTAAATATGGTACGAAAGGTTGTATTTTCGTATCTTATTTATAATGTCTCAAAATGGAATTTGAAGCTGCATTGCAAAACACCGTTATCGTTGGTTGTTTCCTTTGATAATTCGATTTTTTATATAACTTTCTACCATGTCAATTACTTTGTACCTATCTTCTTTTGCACATCAAGAAGGTCCGTTACTTTTACGATGGCTTGGCTGAGTACTTACATGGACAACTTTTTTCCACCAACTTGTTGTCTGAATTGCCTCAGGCTCAAATGCAGTCATACTTCGCGTGTTGAGTTGTTCCCACGCTCGATTTATCTGTCTCTTTCCCACTGATAGCCTTTTTCATTTCTTCGTAACTCTCGTCAAAGTAAACATTTAGGTGCACCTTCATAAACTACTCACATTTAAAAAAAAATGTTACTTATTATCGCTGCTAAATATTTTTAAATTACTTACATAGGTACTTTCAAAAACAATTTTTTTTTTTGAGTACACTTAATTTAAGAACTTACTAATTTTCTCTTGTAGGTTCAAATAGGAGAAAAAACTAAGAGGAAATCAAAATTATAAATTATAGACACCATGACGCGAAATGTAAACTAGTATAACAAATAAGTACCTAGTAGCATTTGCACGCATAAATTCTTATTTATATTAGGTAGGTTTCATGATTATTTTTATCTTTTTGAATCCAGAAAGTTATTAAGTACTCTTAATATAGTTAAGGTACCGTGTAAAGTATTATTATAAATAGATTTTAAAAAAAAGAACTCAAGAGCTAGTTAATAAGTATAGGCCTGTGTGCGTGGTAGCGGTTGAGAATGCCGTTGGACGAGTCCGGCCAAGGCTCGGTGCAAAAATATTCACAAAGCTTTCCTATAGCCCGGCCGCATTCGTACCTACCATCTCGTTATCAACTTACTGTAGTTGTACATTTACTTGTGCAAAATTATCTTTGACTGTAGTTTTTATAGAATACCAATTTATACTATTTATTGAAAATTTCAAGTGGGTTTGGTAGGGGCTTTTCTGGGTTTAATCTTCAACTACCTAACTTTTTGTTGGAATTTGTTTTTGAGATACTTTAAGCTGTTAAGTACGTGTTCTTGTCTAACGTGTCGTTTTCATTCATTTTACGAAGGACATTGACTGCAAAAGCATTTGCGGGTTTTCTCGACGGTCTCAGTCAGTCGCCAGGGGCTAGAGATAGCGATTATTATACGGAGAACTCAAAGGTTTGAATCCTGCGTATTATTTTAATATCTCAATCTGCAAAATAAATGTATTGTTAAGGTAGGTTGAATCCAAATTAAAAGCGCATCGCTCAGTAAGTCACGCCGAACTAAATTTTGAACATTAATAATGTAACGATGGATTTGAAAAGCTCTTAATATCTAATGAATAATTAATGTTAGAGGTTATTTTAGTTCGAATTTGAATTTTAAGAGATATTTTTCAAAATCTGTTTTAATTTCTCTTCTAGTCTTCTCTTTTTCTGTCTAGTTTTAAATATCTCATAGAATAAGTCATTTGCGATATTTTTCCAAACATTGTTATGCCACCCGGATCCACTAATTGTTAAACGCGCTAATATTGCTATTGCTATTTATCCAATTAATAGCCATAGCTATATAATGTATTTCTAAATTGGCTTTCATTTTATGGTTTTGTAATATTTAAATATGTTTTAATAAATAGTGTAAAAGAAATAAAACTTAAGTACGTTCTCTTTCAAAATTAAGACTTGAAATGTCACGAATTTTAAAAAGGATAAATGGGCTATCCAACAGTACAATAATTATTCAATTCGTACCTGAAAATTCCTGAGATTTTCGCGTTCAAACAAACAAACATACAAACTCTTTAAGCTTTATAATATTAGTATAGATTAACCCAATGTTAATACTTAGTATTGGTATTAACCAAATGTCAATACTAAAATACAACGTGTAAATTAATCCCCGTCCGACCCGAAAGGGGCGTATAGGTATTCTATTAACAATGCTAGAAAAATAGAAAAAAATATTATCCATCAAAACCTTTTTTTTTTTTTTTAATTCACGATTTTAGAACCCGATTTCAGGAAAATGTGTAAATTTTCAAGATATTTTATCAATATTGTTAGTCTAAGGGATTTTTACAATCAAAATAACCTTTTCCGCCCATACATGTTTTTCCACATGACTTCATAGAAGAAAAAAAGGTTTATTTTTTAATTTAAAAAAATATTACGTAAATCGAAGGGAAACATGATACCTCACAACACATTCATGGATCGGGCAGGGATTAAATATACATGTCTTATAATGCATTAGTATAGATTTGATGTGTAACAATATATTTTGATGAAGTAGTATATGTGCTAATGTTCACGGAAGATCCCTACCTATGTTGACTTCTTCAGACACAGTCTAGTCTTCATTCGCGAAGACTTAAAGTAACACCGTTACCTAATTGGTGCGATCAGTCGCGCGGTCGCTTCTGCGCGGCGTGCTAAAGTGCCGTACTGAAAAATTAATATGTGTCCAGCGTAATGATTAGCATCGCATTAGTATGTACCACTAGGCATGTTTACCGAGCACTTCACTTGAGAAATATTTGACTAACCGCACTTTGACGATCTGAAATGGCCGTTGGGTACGCCATCTTGAAGTCGTCCGGGCGGCCACCATTGTGTGAAAGACACTCACGAAAATAAATAATGTATGTATACATAATATACCTATCTCGCTTTAATTAAGAATATATATCTTGAGAGAAAATACAATAAAAACGATTAGGTACGTAAGTAACTATACAAAAAAAATCATAGGTAACATATATATACCTCTAGTTCTACTCTCTTCTACTTCTTTTTCAACTATGTTCCCAACCCCTAATATTTTGTAATAGGCCATTAGAACTGTAACTATGGCAAATTACCAATTGGCCACCGCAAAGCAAGAAATAATAAAAAATATCACCGACATCAGATTCAGAAATAAAATGAATAAATATGTACCTACCTACCTACAAAGCAAAAAATAATTATATACTAAAACGTTTTGAAATTGGTGGCAAATAGGCACAATTGCAAAATGTTTTCGAATATATTTATTTTTGCTTTATAGTTAGTACCTTGTATTCAATTTATTTTTTGAAGGCGGGTATATTTTTTGCTAGAAATGTTTTTATTTTGAAATCGGTTTGAATCCAACACTTTGATTTCGCGTACGCGGACCTATTTACTAAATCAAAGCAAATTTGTAACATTTCATCGTTTTACTTCGATATTATAGTCATATAAATGTGTTATAATGACTAAGAAAGACCGGTCTTTGTTTATTGAACCGTATAGTATCAATACTGCTCTTGACATTTCAAAGAATTCGAGGTCGTTAGCTATTATAATCAACGCATACGTACGCGGTACATGTGCCAAAGATCGTTTTTGTCTGTCTGTTTCGTCCTGCGGATTTTCGATAACGACTTTTCAACCGACTTCAAAAAGGAGGAGGTTCTCAATTTGACTGTATTTTTTTTTTATGTTTCTTTCCTGAATACTCGCAGACGGCGGGACCGATTTGAAAAAATATTTTTGTGTTTGAACGGAAAACTTTGACGACAATTGTCATCAAAGTTCGGGTCTGATGATGAGATCTTGGAGAAATCGAGTGAACTCTTCAAATATTAAAGGCACACCTATAGTAATTTGGATATATTTTGTTATAATTCGTGCATTTACTCTAAAAAAGCACCACGAATGAAATGGAACTGACGATGAAGACCACAGATGACCAGCGGAACTATTCAATAATAAATATTGCGGGTTGCAATCTGAGCACCGTGTTGGATACTTGATTCTTCGCCTCCGTCAAATCATGTAATGGAACTGATAGTCTAGTATCAGGTGAACTTCTAAAAAATTATTGGCCTTGTATCGCAAAACGCAACATTTTGTAAAAAGAAATTAGCAGTTTGGATTGTGCTATTGTAACATAAATCAACTCTGTTCGTATGTATTATATCTTTGTTGTGTTATTACTATTGACACAGTATGGGTATATAATTATAACTAATACCCACTTACACTACTATAGAACCGTTGCATAAAGTTGTCACTAACTGCGCGCGAGGCGCGACACAGGCATACGCATACCCACATTTTATTATTTTATTTTATTTTGTTTTTTCTTACCTTCCTTCTTTATTTTACTTTGTTAGAATTATTCTATAGATTATATTCAATAGATTATAAGATTAATAGAGAGATTGTAATAGATTAGTATAATTATTCAATAGATTATAAGTATTTACTATGTATCTCATTTTAAGTGAACTATGTATGTTCTTATGAGAAATAAATGTCTTTAAACCTAAACCTAACTACAAACCAATACACTAAAAAGTGAGACAAAAAACATTTTTTACAAAAAAATTAAAAGCGACTTCAAAAATAATTAAACATTTTGAAGTAGATGCCTAAAACATACAACTACTTTTTCTGGCACCTGGCACTTTTTAGTTGGGTAGGTACTTTATATTTATTTTTGAAGTTAGTTTTATTAAATTTGAATTTTATTGACTTATGGAAATACTTAGCAAACAAATTGAAACCCTTTTTCGTGAACACAATTTTAAGGGTTCCGCCCAAAATGGCAAAAACGGGACTCTAATAGTTTCGCCTGTCTATCTGTCCGTCCGTATGTCACAGTCTACTCATAAACGACACAATGCATATGGATAAAATTTGGAGCATAGGTGTCTTGTATAAGCCGCTACTTAGTTCGATAGTTAAATAACAGAAGCTGACATTTTTTTTCAGCTAACAATGTGTGGCACATCATTCGAAAGGTTTTTTAAAAACATTTAAACGTTTCTAAGAAACTTTTTTGGTGAAATTAATATCGGATATAATAGCTCCGAAAGTTGCAAAATAGTTGTCAACGAGAAAATGTCAAAAATGAAATTCTTAACTGATGTAGGATGTGATGGTGATAGACATTAGTAAGGTTTCATACAACTAGTTACTAGAGATGGGGGATTTTAGTTAACGCGATAAATAGTATCGTATGGTAAATCCAGATGAAAATCAGCTCAATCGTTTGTGCCTGATATTCATGCTCGTATCTAAATAACATTTGTGGGTGAAATTTGATCGGCGGATAGTATGTTTGTGATAGTATGTTGTATTAAATTAAAGGATACATTTTATCCTGGACCGATGTTCCAGACACATCCTATACCTACCAAATTCCAGGCGGATACGTCCTGTTTTTCGTTTTTTGATAATCCCACAGATTTTTTTTTTTTTTTGCTGGGGACATAATCTTTGTGCCACTTTCCATCCACATTACAAACTTTCACACCATCTAAAATTGCTGGGACGCTGTTTTTTTTTTTCTGAAAGTGCTTTAATATTATTAAATTTAATTCTGCTTAAAATGTATAGCAAGATCCACCATTCACCATGCCGGGCTAGGCCCTCGCGGTTGATTACACCCTGTCGCACTTCCTTTCAGAGAGGAGACCACCGTCTCTCTGTGAAATGGGTTTTCTGTTGTTTATGTTTCATACTTACTAACAACGTAAAAATATAAATAATTTTTAATGGGCCTTGTACGAAATTATTGTTATTTTTCATTTGGTCGGTTATTTATTACTCGTAAACTTGTAAAGCAATGTATGCTTTACAAGTTTGCTGCTTGGTAGCTGTGATAGATTTCCTTTTAATTTTGTTATAATATACTACTGGCCTGTTTTATTAAACATTTCCAAAAACAACCATTTAGATGGCGGGGGGGGGGGGGGACACTTGACTCTAACAGAAATAAGCACTTTAAAACTTAATATTTCATAAATGGATCTCAAAAAGTGGTCTTCACAACCCTTAAATATCGTGTAGGGGACGTCCAATTTTTTTTTAAATGTTTTAGTTTACCACTTTGTTGGCGTAACTAATATGTATATTCATGCCAAATTACAGCTTTTTAGCACAAAGGGGTTTTTAGCTAACCTGGGGACAGATGGACGAACGGACGGAGTAAACCTATAAGGGTTCCTTAGTTTACTACGGAACCCTAAAAAGGTAGCATTTCCGATAATATTACCGTTTTTTTTAAATAATGTGAAATTTTGAAGGCGCTCGGACTCGAAAAATTATAATGTAGTGTAATTTATATAAAAACATTCCAAATTCTTATTAAATTCCATCATTTTTTTCTTAAATACTTTGTCTGACTGAAGTTTATGTTTGGCATTACCGGAATTTATTTTAATCAATTTTTACGCTTTCGCTACACGAATCTCCAAATCATACCTACTTATTACTTAAGGCACCGCAGGGCTTTCTAGAAGCAAATCGGTTGCTACCTACTCGTATATATATACGAAGATCGTTGAGGTCAGGATATCCAAGCTATAGTCCTCACAATCTAAGAGTTCTCTTTGACGGTTTCTCGTTGACAGTGAGTAAACAAGTCATTGACGAAGTTAGACAGCTCATGGATATGGAAACAGCAAGGCTGGTTACTTCGGTTATTTCCACAGCATAATGTCGTACGGCATACTGCTTTGGAGCAAGGCGGCTGATATTCAAACAATTTTTATTCTTCAATAACGTGCAGTGCGTGCGATTTACAAACAAGGTGCACGATTTTTTTTTAGAGAAAAGTTTAAAGAGATAGGTATAATACCTATCTCTTTAAACTTTTCAGTTCAGACAGTTGCATCTTATGTTTGATAATTATGCATTTATTTCACAAAAATAGTGACGTTCACTGGGTGAACACGAGAAATAAGCACAAATTAGTAGGTCAATATCATAGGCTACATAAAACTCATAATTAATTTATGGGCCTTTCTGTGAGAGCATTTAACAAGAAAACAGCTAGTATTATGAGTCTATCAGTGATTAAGCTCAAAAATGTAGTGAAGATTCATCTACTTTATTATGCTTGGGTAAATTTTGTCGTCACTTAGTTTTAATTGTCACATTGACTATGAGCACGATTTTTGTAAGTAAAGATTCTGCGTGAGGAATAAAGGCTATTCTTTTTTTCCTTTTGATATCTTTTTCCTTTTGATATTATATTTAATCATTCGTTACAAGTACTTTGGCCAATATTTAATCACATATAGTTTTCAACTGACTTCAAAAAGGAGGAGGTTCGGCTGTATTTTTTTTAGTTGTGACCCGATCTCTCGCAGAAAAAATCTTTTTATGTTTGATATGGTATACTTCCAGTCAGTCACCAAAGTTCGAATCTGATGATGAGATCTTGGAGACATCGAGGAAACTCTTCAAATATTAAAGGCACACCTATAGTAATTTGGGTATATTTTTATTTTTAAAAAACAACATTGAGTAAAATGGTACTGATGATGAAAACCACAGATGACCAGTGGATCTATTCAATAATAAATATTGCGGGCTGAAATCTGAGTACCGTGTTCGATACCTGATTCTTCGCCTCCGTTAAAAAGGCACTCCTCAAAAATCAACGTGCTAGTTTCGAAAACGCAACATTTTGTAAAAAGAAATGAGCAGTTTGGATTGTGCTATTGTAATATAAATCAACTACAAACCAATACACTAAAAAGAGAGAAATAATAACTTTTTTACAAAATATAAAAACCGACTTCCAAAATAAATAAAAACCAAAAACTACATAGGTACAACAACAAAAAATAATTAAACATTTTGAAGTTGGTACCTAAAACATAAAACTACATTTCCTGGCCTGGTGTTGGTGTCGGGCACTACGATCGACGAATCTAGATCCTGCGTCTCCACAATCTCTGCGTTTAATCAGTCGTCGAAAACATTTTATTAATCTATTAATTATTTTTTCCATGTGGTTTCTTGTTAACTCTATTACTTTAATAGAAATATTCTATCTTATGTCTGCTGGAACAAATACAAGTACAAATTCTTTCATTTTGAATCTTTTCTCAGAAAGTTTGGTTCTTTTGGCAATGGATGTTCAGTTGGATTCCAAACTTCAAAAGATAATTCTTAGATTGAGACTACTATAATTTCGGCAAAGTCTTCCAGCTTGTCATCATTAGATCCTCTTCAAACTCCGTGTGGTGAATGTAGTGAATCCGAAAGCTACCTACTACTGATTTCTATTAATTATATTGAAGCTTACTGATGGGCAATGACAGATACGATGCTACCCACTAGATGTTCTGTTGGGTAGGTAGGCCAAAACTAAACATCGTAAGTCGCTATAACTGTAGGTATGTTTATGCGTTTTATGAAATACTTAGTCGCAGTGATGTGTTGACGTTGGCGAAAGCTGTCGCTGGCGGGGACACCAGGTCCATTGTCTGCGCTGAGTCATAGGCGGCGCGCGCGCATCTATTTCAGTATGCTCTGCGTAGGTAGTGTATGCTTTCCTTGTCACTTGCTTCTCAGACCGCTGAGAGACACTCGGCAATTTGAACTATTTACTAAATTTAACGTATGCATATTCTATTTTATTAAATAAGAGTGTTATTATTTTTGCCTAAACCAAATGAAATATTTGTAGATTCAGCAGACTTACTCAATAAAACATTCATCCTTTGTGATAAATTCCTAAAGCTATGGTTCAAGAATCAGTCGGATTAGCTAAAACTTTAACTATTAACGGCCGGTCTCAATAATCTATATATCGATGGATTTGGCTACTAGTGCTATAAATTTGACATAAGCTTCATACAAAATATGTCAAAAGTTTACCTCTAGTAGCCACATCGATAGATGGATTATTGAGCCCCAAGACGCAGGCATTTTACACACGGGTATCGAATTTAATTGTATCTCTTGTCCTTTTCGCGTTTTTGGTTATCATGCGATTGACGGCGGAATATTATATACGTAAATAATCTGTGATTATAGCCAGTATATAGACACCTGATACCACCATTTCAAATTTAATTTAGATTTTTTTTAAACTTAAGGACCAAATATCTGAAAAATAATAACCGGGCAAGAGCAAGTCATATGTAGGGTTCCGGAACCGTTGCCGTATGAAAAAATCCGATTTGAATTATTGCACCAGCAAAAGAGCGTATATTCATGGCACGTATAGCCTTTTGTTGAGAAACGCTGTTTTTCGGCCATAACTCAAAGATATATAATAACAGTATATCCGATCATGTACAAAATAATTTTAGTTCAAAGTATTTGTCAAGCGCTACCTTTTTGATTTTTTCCATATTTTTTGGTCACACGGTTCAAAAGATAAGAAGTTGCATAACTTGTGTCCTCCCCGGACACGTTATGCAACTTTCGGAGCGATTATACCCAAAAATATTCACTTATTAAAAAAAAGTTTATTATTAACCTTAATATGTTTTTAAAAGACCTGTCGAATGATGTGCATGATGAACACGTTGATTTTTGCTCTAAAATATTTTACCAGCTTCTGTTACATGAAATTGCCCTCCCCAAATAATATTTATTTTTACTATTTAGCTATTACACTAAGAAGCGGCTACTGCAAGACACCTAGTCTTTGAATAAAATGCCTGTGACATACAGACGGACAGACAAATGGACAGACAGACAGACATGCCGAAACGATAAGGGTTCCGTTTTTGCCATTTTGGCTACGGTACTCGGAACCGGAAAAAGGGAAAGGTGTCTTATGAACACCGGGTTGGAACGAAGTTTTTTCGCTATATATTTTTGTGTTTGTATTTAGTAATGTTATTTAAATATAAATTATGTTGCATATAAGTAATGTTTTCATTACCCAAAACCTTTGTACTATTACTTATTCTGTGCCCAAAAACAATGTGTACAAGCCTTATACCTAGTGGTATCCCAATAAATTATTTTCATCAAACATAAAGACAGAATAATGTCTATTCGATTATATAACCATTACCTCAAGGCCTAATTAAGGATCTACTGATCATAAAATTAAAAAAGCTAAACGAAAATTGTTTCTACTTATTGCAGGTAACTAAGCAGTAAAATAGTATAAATAATAAAAGTAATGAGAATACAAACACACTATACTTGTCTATAATTCGAATTAATTATCTTAAGTACTATCTTTAGTCTAACATCTCGACATCGTTATTAGTACCTACTCTCTTTATTATCAAATTTTGTAGGTACTTTGTTTTTTCTTTTATATTTGATCATAATGTTTGCATGCTATGCAACGGTAAATGTGCAGAATATAATAAAATAATACAACATCTTATGTAACCACATTTTAGCAAATAAACGAATTGAATCATTTATAATTAAATAAAAAAGAATAAGTATTAAAAACGTTAAACATAAAAAAAATACATTTTTGCATATTTTTAAAGCTGAATCGATTGAAAAAAGTTTTAAATTTCCTAGGTGATCGGGAAGTGCATCAAAAAAAGAGAATTTAAAACAACACAAAAAGAGCGAGCCTTAAATTCGATTTCTCGACCTCGCCTGTTAGAAAAAAACCGTGATTTGTGTCTCGGGGCCACGATAACCGAAGCATAGATGTAACTTAAAAAAAGTGTCGATCCGGTGTCGTTTTTAATGGTTACGCTTTTTCCGTCTAGCTCCTCAGCCCGCAAACAAATGATAACGTGCCATAAGGAACTACGTTTCCAAAAACCTTTTCATTGATGGACTACACGACAAATGACTTATTTGGACTTTGTATTTGAGCCAACCATTCATACTCTAAATGACTGCCAATTTACGGCCAATATTTGCCTACTTTGAAAATAACACCTATAACGGCCCGTCCGTTATAGGTGTTATTTTCAAAGTACCCTACACTAGCATCAAAGTGATTCCGGCTCTGTCTAACCAATTTTGCAGCGGAACACTAAAAACAGTATGTCGTTACTAAATAATAATGAGTTTAAAACTACAGAGTATTTTTAACGGGATCGTAATGAGTACCAGCTTTGGTAAGGTAACAACTTTTGAGTTGACTTTTTCCAGGAAAACCAGTCTAAGCATAATTATTGGAAACCTTACAAAGTATTAAAATTTGAATCAATAGTTGCATACTTATACCATTCTACATTAATCACGTCGGGGATCGGCTTCAAATGATTCATTAAATTTAATTCATAAATCACTCAGACATCGTGTGCACTTTTGATTTCGTACGAGTCCTATTGCACCGGGCGGCTGCGGCGCGGCTCGGGTTGTTCCAAATAACTACTCGTTAGAGAGGCCACAATCGTAAGTTTTAATTCTTATTCGGAGGTGTATTTACTCAAGCGTCAATGAGTAAAAAACTAGTTCATTGAATGCTGCAGAAAAAGTTAAGGCCAATAAGAAGTTATAAAATATCGAAGTATGTGGATGTGGTACCTACATTTTATATTTTTATAAAATATAATCATGGAATTATACTAGTTCTACTGGTTCTATAATGTTTATTTGCAACATAAATATATAATATTACTATTGATTTGTTTAAAAATATTAGACAGCCGATCTGGCTGTCTAATAATTTTAGATTTTTAAGGTTGGCGTGGTGTTCAAAAACGCCGTTTGTTGAATGTAGGTACTCGTTTATACGTGATTGTCACGTCGCCGTTGCTCCCAGGCTGTAACCGTATCGCTCCCGTGCTGTTAAAGCTAGGGCAGTAGAGTTGAGCGTAATAGAGACGCATTCATGGGAAGCTATCAATGTGAAGGTTCAGTGTCACATGGCTGGATGAAAGGATTCGCAATACAACTGCCCGATTTTATCATAGTATAAGTATAATCGAACAATGCTCGGTTTTCCTACCAATATATTTGTTACAGTTACGCTCAATTGTGGTTAGGACTGTAGCGCGTGGGTAGGGAGCCCTTCTCTCTGTAGATTCAAAATGTGTGGCCAACCGGCCGAAGGTGCGGCATAAATTTGGTAGCGATGTACATTGATGCACCATGACAATAGTGTTTGTGCGTGAGTGATTTTGGCTTCATCGGTAGTATGTCACGCTGGATGTGGACAATATCGCATCGTGTCGTGTTGCGGTACAGTGAGAGTGGCATGGCAGCAACATCGTGTCGCGGTTAGGGCGAGCGCGGTCGATGAGCCCGACGCAGAGGGCAGCACGGAGCCACTGCGGGGGGCGCTCCCGCGGTCCCCGCGCACTCTTCACTACCCCGTCTGCTTGCGCACTCTGTATAGCCGCGCCGCACGCTCACTAATGCGTCATACCGCCATCGAAGCTAACGCGCTTTTCGCCGCTCTAGAACTACACTTCGCGCGCGCCATGTGAACTTATGTGTTAACTTATGAACCGAGTCAACGTGTTCGAGGAGCTCGATTACGACTTTTCTATGACTTTTGCCGTTATAGACAGTGACTTTGTGAGCCGAGGGACATTAGAGTGCTGCACGAGGTTGGCGCACGTGCTCACGTCTGCTTCCTGAATCTGAGTAAGTTTGAGATAGTTTATTTTAAAGTGTGACTGGATTACTGACGTCGATTCGCTGATGAGTCGGTACTCGGCGCGTTATTTTCGCAGCGCACAACGGGCCGCGGCGCCGACCGTCCGGAATGCGGCCTCCGCCCCGCCGCGCGTTGTCGGCGCCGAACGCGCCGCGCGTAGCGTAATAAATAAAGGCGGGGCGCGGTTGCGTGCGCGCGCACCCTCCCGCGCTCTCCTCGCCCTCGGGTCATTGACTCGCGACCGTCCGCTACCGCCATCGCCGCCGACGACGCTGTCGAAGACAACAATTTTCGGAAGCGGTACCGCGCTCTTGGCCCCAGCATAAAACGGCGCGGCGCGCCGCGCCGTATCTTCAATGTCAATGCCGATGGTTAGAAGTAGTACGAATCGGCCGGTCTACATTCATATGCATTATACCGTTTACTTGTCACAGTGTTGCGGCTATTGACCCCCGTTTCTGCACCTGGCCACACAACCATCACCCTTCGACAATTGTAGTAGGTCATATATTCATAATACATTGTAAAGCAAATCTTTTACTTTACTGAAACCGGTTATAAAAATAGCTGAGCCGTTTTATTTCCTGTGGATGTAGCAAATCGAATTGTTTGTTCACTAGGTACCTACCTACATCATGGCGATCACTTATAGATTTTTCGCACCTTTTTGTCGATGGATATTTTTGCGACGTTTCCTTTTTTATGCACCACATTTCTTTCTTACCATAGTCACACTACCTCTTCTCTACTTAAATCAACGATATGCCCCATAACGTATATTTTTTTATATTATCATAAAGTAGGGTAGGTATCAGAAATTACCTAGTTACTAAACTAATTTCTGATACCTACCTACTTTATTATATCCAATGATGAACATTCGCTGACCGTCACGCATTATAACAATGTTGTCGGTAAATTAACATGGATCGTTTTTGTGCACTGAAGGTTCAGTGTAATATTGTTTATCAACATTTATAAAATCAATTTATTCATTGGTACTTGACATTGATGTATTTATGAATTAAAATTATGCCGTCTACGTAGGACGTCACGTAATTGAATAACTCTAAATAAGTTCGAAAGTACAACGAACGCGCGTTACAAAATATAACAAAGCGCAAACATTTCTGACCAATGTAAAAGTTATATTCTTGGTAACTTCGTTATTTTATCAGCATTGGAAGTTTCGTCGAACGCTAAAAATAAATGTTGAACTTCCCGGTTGAATGGCGTCGCCTCGGCGGTAGAGCGCGGGGAGTGGCAGGCAGCCATTGCCCTCGCCTGGTTTGTTTACAACTTATGCCCGAGGATCGATGTGATCCTATCTGCACCCTCTGCATTTCATCATAGGGTACATATTCGTTCGCGGTTCGCTGCGGGTGTCCGACCCCTGCGTTCGCACCATCTGCGCACACGATTAAAATAAACTGCCAACGATAGATAGCATAAAAAGGAGCGTCGGCCCTATAGCCAGGTGCAACGCTGTCCTCATTGGCGCGAAGGTGTGCATAGTGTTAGGTCAGTTATTAGTATGAGATGATACGGCCGAAGACCTCATGGCCTCGTGCCAATGACCAGTTCGCCTCGGGCGGGCCTCTCGATCCAACGGCTTACTTCGTTAGAATGTACGTGTTACTCACGATGACGAGTTTATGATACCTATCGAAAAATATCTAACAGAGTCAGAGTTTTAAGAATACTATATGTAGAGAGGTGAATATCTCGACATTTTTTACGTCATCCTACAAATTTATAACTACCTACATGTTCTTATAAAAAACAATTATAATTAAAATACTCTTTATCCTTTTATTCGCTATATATAGCTAAAATACTCACGATAATTTTGCTGTCTACCTACTCTTTTTTGTTCTCCAAACTTATACGAAACAAAAATAGATGTATACACAAGGGTTGGTAGTAGTCAACAAGTTGAGGGCGGTATCATGGAAAGTTGCGCGCGCATTCTTTGAGATGAAAGTGATGAGTGGGTAATCGGTGCTCACACAGCTATTTGACAAATTAGTGTTATAGCTATTTGCTCAATTTCGATTTACATACGATGAGTACACTGTCACTTGAGTTTATCTACGGAGTTACGCAGTTAATACAATCCATAAACAAGGAGCGGCATTTCTCTCTTAATAAACAGTAGGATTTTTTTATGATGCCAAGTTCAGGGTACAAAATGAATGTATTATGTATAGTAAGTACGGGACTCATTAGGTGTGCGAACGCAGGCCTCGTGCGAAATGGAGTGCAACGGAGCCATTGCTGCTGCACTGAGTGGGACACGCAATGCGCGGTATGCGAAGAAAGCTTACCCGTCTTACCAACACTGGAATTTGGTTTTCTTTACTGAGGTTTCTTGATCTCAAATGACAGACCTAGCCTTGAATTACTTAATTCGATTACAGCTACGATGAGAATCGGCAGTCCATAGTTCATCTATGTTTATGAAATGGCATAGAGTCCATATAATATACAAATATAACATCATTAGTGTTACTGTTAATTAATTTTCAAAATTAACCATATAATTTAGTTTAGATATCAAGATATATTTGCTGATTATAGATGGATTTATATTCGCTGATTTATGTAGGTAGGTGAGCGCGTTGGATCGTAGCGTCCGTGTCGGCAGCGTGCGCTCAACGTACCGCGTAGCGTTTGGAAAGTTATTCTTCTTGTCTACGCTTGATCGAGCCATAATATGCTATCCATTTCTCCAATATTTACGAGATATTTCTCATTTAATTTACTAGACTTCCGATTTCCCGTTACTCGATTATGAAAACTTGCTGTAACGTTAAATCTGTATTTGGATCATAGAGCTTCTATTGACATTTACACATGCTTCTCTCTGCAATTGGTCACAATTTGTCCCCATCGATTGTGGTAGATACTTAAATCCTCTTTAAATGGCCTTCACCTTTAGTAATTTCACTTTCGAAACTATGTACCTACAACAGCTTTACTTTCGTTATTTTACTTGAAAAATGAGCAGGTGGAGACTAATAATATAATAAAAATGCGGCTACTGTCAGTTAAAAGTTTTAAATGGTCTCAATTATTATTGGAGCGACGACCGCTGGTTGATAGAACTGCAAGCAAGGCAGGATATGACGTCATCCTTTCGACTATTTAATGCCAACATAACCGCACCGCAGTCTTAGACTTTGTTTGAGTATGAAATCTTACTGAATTAGACTACGTTTTAGGACACGTCTTTCTCACAGTTCAAATAAACAATAATTATATACAGAATTTAAAAACTTTGATAATGTTTTCATTACGAAATCAAAGATATTTTAGTTTGATTTTATACAGATAAACTAAAAATTATCTAACATTAGAATAAAATTAAATTAAACAAGAAACAAGGATAGAAATTCTATCAATGTTCTATAATCATCTTCATTTTGTTCACTTATTAACGTTTTGTTTGGGTATACATGTAAATTAAAGCCAAACATAAAAAAATCACATTGAATCTGTAATATTCGAAATTAGTGATCCAATGTGAATTTCCGATTTTTCAATCCATTCAGATCTATTTATCGATACAGAAACATTTATTTTATAATTATTACTTACGACATTTGCCCAATGGGGTTACTTGACGATACTGACTCTACGTAGAGCATTTTAAAGTGAAGCTACGTGACTTGGAATTGTATGGTCGAATTAGAATGAAATAACTTTGCATGCGTAACCGGTCATCCGGTGGAACATGCATAGTTTCTAATTTGATGCCGTTTAGGATTTGAAATACTCCTTTGACATTCAGAATATTTAATTGAAATAACCATGACTTTAGAAGGCTAGGTGGTTTTAGCTCCATCTAGCTTAGAACGCAAATTGCAAAATCGTTATGTTGCTGTATGTTTCCTGGCTATTTTCTGATGTACCAGTAACAAGCAGAATAAATATGATTTTATTTATTATATTTTGGTAACATTTCAGTTTAATAAAACGATAGCAGAGACAGGCCAGGGTTGACCTCTAATGTGTTAAGGATGGTAAACGGTAATACGAATTTCGATTCGGTTTTCGGCTTTTTGGTCCAGTACTTATAGTAAGAACTCAAAAAAATAGCGATGTCGGTCATGCGCCGGCCACTTTAAATAGAGCGGCTCTGCACGCTTTTAGATTAACATAATAACGTGGTCATAAATACATTGTCTATGGTCTGGTCTGTGTCTGATCTTCGTTCGAAAGTGTAATTTTGGCATCAGAATGAGTTCCGTTTCCCGTGACTCATTACTTGTCATTTTTTTTGCGAGACACATACCTAAATAGCTAGTGCGGTTTAATGAACTAATTTTGTCAATTGAAACGAACATGTCGAGGTCGGCAACATCCGCTTTATTAATTAGTTAATTGCCTAAAGTAGCCGTTTAGCACCTCGTGTGCTCATCCTAGAGGGTATGGTATGTAAACACGGTAAACATTCAAAACAATATGCGAATTCGGAAAAGTTATAAAATGTATAATCTAATAGAATACTTAGTTGTCTTTAAAAATTGTCATTTAGCTACAATAAGACAATTTTTTAAAACCAACGTGTGTTCACAATACTTATGGGAGAAGTCATATTGTAAGGAATAAAATTCGGGACAGTCGGTGTCGTAAGCAAACGTGGGGCTGTTTTAATTTTTAACCCTCCGCTAGCGCAGGTAGTCGGAGCGCCCTTTATCCAATAGTCAACGCAAGCCAATGATCACAAAAAGTTGGTTCGAAATGATGCAATGCATTCTTTGCCCTTTGTGTAGCTCTATCCGGAGTGTAGCACCACAGTAAATTATTTAATTTATACAGAAAGTCTTTTGTTGAAGTAAAACAATTTTTTTTCGTACAACTGATAGAGTGTTTTCGTAGTGTGGCGCGCGCGCGCTGATGCGCACTTGCGTATGTGTATGCTCGTTTCTTATCGCATGTCCTTGACGCGTCCCTACCTTAATTTTTCGGTATTGACTAGTATCATGGCAGTGTGGACAATCGTTGCCCGTTGATAAAAACATAATACTTGTATGTATCAGAATTCAAACATTTGCAAGAGCAATCTGTTGGTAAAATGACTTGAATTATTTTTATTACGCAACTCGTAGTTGCAAGTGTGTTAGTGTGACTTATATAACATACCTATTTAAAAAAAAATGTGCATATCAAACGTTTAAATACAGAGAAGTACATAGTTCACAATAAGTAGGTCATTCATTATTTATTATTGGTATGTAAGTATAATTTGGATATATTTAACACACCACAATTTAATTGATTATAACGGCGTAAGTTTTTAATTGCTACATTTTATCTCGTTTTAAGTGTCTAGTCAAATAAAATGGTAAGAACCTAGTGTTTACCAGAATAAAAATATGCCTTGAGATAAAACATTAGCAATATGTCTCATATTAAAGTACTGATAGATTTTCTAATATTTAAGTATCCAAGAGGCGCGGTGGGGCGGGAGCGGCGACGAGCGACACTGCTTTATGCGCTTATTACACTAAACTCAATCAGGGACCCAAAATCCTTATAAAGACCGGTGTAATAAGAGTTAGGGCCCTAATTTTCTAACAAATTTTTTAAGGCCATTCGATTTAAGAGTCCTGATTCAGGGTAGTGTAAAAGCCGTTTTACAGAAATGAGGCGGCAGCGTTTACCAGGGAACGTTTTTGAATATATGGCGTTTCGACATCTAACACGAAACCTGCTCTCAAGGACAACCAGTCCTATCCTTTCTAAAAATTCTTCAACTTTGTTTAAACTTTCCGAAAGTCGGGAATTTATTACCAAATGTTTTTTTGTTGTCAGGTTAAATGAAGTAAAATGGGTTGAAGAAATTCTACGGCACTGTCAGTGATGGCAATACTACAGCGACTACAATGGCGTTCATCATTGTGAAGCGGAAATTTACAGGTAAAGACTATTTTTTGGTTTTAATAATATTTAATTTCTTCTCGCTTATGCAGGTAGGTTGATATTCATTTCAGATTTAATTCTCATAAATTATTTTATTTAGTAATTAAGGAAAACATCCTACAACATATTTCCTGTATAATGGTACATAGTCCTGCCTCTTTTATTGCGGGTACAATTAAATTTGTATAGGAACATAATAATACAGATTACTTGTATAGCACGTAATTTGCTTTGTAACGAATTCACAAATTCCACAGTCGGCATTATGGGCGAGGCAACATTGGTGCGCGTATCAGAAATGTTGGACATCTGCCAACTCAGTTACTCCGACGTAGAATGAATAGCATTATGATATGTCGTATTGTCATCTACCACAACTTTTAAACAGACTGTGATTAGACCTGTAACGATAGCGCGTAGGTATATAACCTTGATAAAGGCAATGATATCCTTACAGTGACGCGCACCTATTATATGCATCGCTTTCATTATGGTCACTTGGAACGTGAACTAGTAACATTCTCCTACTTTCGTAAGTAGGTGAAATCATGTAAATTTTTTTTAATATTGTCAGGTTGTAGTTGAAGTGAATACACTGTCATGTTAGTAGTTAGTCCTGTTGGTTGTGCATATTTATAGCCCTGAATAGTTTTTTTTTTTAAAAGACGACTCCCGCATTAGTATACAAGCCCTGTGTCGCGGTGGACTTTACAAACATACAAGTCACGGACACAAAGTACACCCACACTCGAGACAACAATTTGTGGATCACACAAAGTGGTGTCCCGTGTGGGAATCGAACCCACGACCTCTTCCGTAGCAGTCGGACACACTCCCACCGCGCCACAGAAGCATATTAATCAAAATACCAGGTGTGCAACATAGTACAAGACCTGTTTGTGTGTTAATATAACGCTAAAAATATATAATAATCCATAAGTATAATTGACTATATGATTCACTCTCACTTTTACTATAAGAGTCTAGTAGGCTCACTTTAAAACGATACAATTAATATGATTGTTATTGTTTACCTATACAATAAAGCCTGTAATACGACACGATGTTTAGATATCAGCACCTGTATCACGCCGCCGCTTGCAATTAGACTGATTACTTGTTATGTCATCATTACATAACGATGAATACTTCGGTATGTTTATAGATAGCGATATCAGGATAAAATAATAATGTTAGTTAGTTTTATTATAATTATATCCGTACAATTGTTATTTTATTTGTTCTTAATTAATTTTTATTTTATTTGTTCTTATAAATAAATTGTTGTTCTTCAGGAAACTTACAGGTAACAAATTCAAGAATTCTTATGCTAACAGGAAATAATTGCCCTTAGGCAATTAAAAGTTTTCAAGAATATAAGTTGATACGTTGTACGGAGATCGAAAAGTTTTTATTTTGCTTATGGAACAAATATTATAGCATTTGTTTATTGCTGTACATACTTTCAGGCTTAGGTTTACACCTTCACCACACTAATAGAAATATCTGTATACGAGTATCTGAATGTCTCTTGAAAAATATCTTCGTGTATAACAACTGAATCGTTATACACGAAGATGTTTCCTTATTGTTAACCTTAAAGCCCTGCCATTCGTTGGCGGATCCAGGAATTAAATTTGGAGGAAAAGGGGGAGCTTGAATCCGCTGAGCACTCCAAGAATTATGGAGAAACTTAACCCTGCTGAAGGTAGATAATTTTGACCAAGGTAAACTACCAAAAAGTACACTTACACGGGAAGTATAGATGGAGTAGGTATAGTATAGTTTGATAACTTGGACCACTTTGGGACTTGGACCACTCTGGATCCGCCACTGCTGCTACGATTATTTTTTTTTTATAAGCCGATGGATAACCTAATAGGCATTACTGTAGCGCCTCGAAAAGGTGTATATTATTATGTATGAACCGTACTATTCCGTCTCAGTAGCATGAATCTGTTACCTAGCGATAAGATGTGACGTACCTAGGACTATATTGTACGTTACTCGATATCTTTACCATAAACAAACATA
This sequence comes from Herminia tarsipennalis, assembly GCA_945859575.2. Classification (NCBI taxonomy): domain Eukaryota; kingdom Metazoa; phylum Arthropoda; class Insecta; order Lepidoptera; family Erebidae; genus Herminia; species Herminia tarsipennalis. The sequence continues at coordinate 24,584,201 of OX243831.2, read as the reverse complement.
TATTGGTTATCGCGCGTGACGTAATAAAAGCGTATGTTTGAATTATTGTTCTAGTGGCCGTCAATAATGTTATCGCTACCAGTGTAACGGCACTGAACAATGTTATATTTAGAAAAATGTACGTATAAATTATTGTATAATTTTAAACATTTATTTGTCTGTTGTATATTCTCTGTACGTCTACTTAAATATAAAACTTGTGCCTAAATTGTATTATCTCGATGTTTTATGATGTGTGACGTGAGAGATAAAAATTTGATCATATTTAAAATGGCTGAATAGTTTTTCTTCAAACACATCTTAAAAGGAGGGCAAACCGCCGCTTTATTAATACAAGTAAATCATATTCGTTGGTTCTTTAATGCGTCCGATTCTTTGGATGCTACATACTACTACTCTTATACTACTACTAATACACACGTTCCTCTGTTTGTGTCGAGGGTTAAAATGGACAAAACTTATTGTTTATTTTAGCAATAGATTTACAATTAATTGATTGACTGCCTCTGTGGCGCGGTGGGAGTGTATCCGGCAGCTACGCAAGAGGTCGTGGGTTCGATCCCCACCCAGGATAAAACTTTGTGTGATGAGCACGATGGTTTATTCTGTGTCTGGGTGTTATATATCTATAATATGTATGTATTTAGAAATATATAAGTATGTTTATCAGTTGTCTGGTTTCCATAGTACAAGCTTTGCTTAGTTTGGGATCAGATAGCGTTGTGTGAGTTGTCCTAAGATATTATTATTATAAAAAAAATAAAAAATAATAATGCAGTATTGAATTGTTGATTACTGTTACAACTCCGATAAAAATTACAATTTACTTATTAAGAATTATTTATACATTACTATAGTCACTGAAGAAATATCTCCGCCTATGTAAAAAAGTTGACCATCCACTTTTGAAGACTACACCTTGCACTAGTTACTTTAATAGATTTACCTACAATTCACGCTTAACTTTAAAGAAACTAATACTTACAGTCACCAAAATCGTTATATTATAATATTTCCCGCGATATTAAAAAAAAATGTGAACTAACAGAAAAACTAACCATTTACAATGCAACGCAATCGTCAACTTGTAAAACGTCCGTAATTGATATTGAAAAGTGTAACTAATGTTCATCGTATTACTGTTGTTTTTTATTGTAACTTCACCCGTCATTAAATAACATGGTTTAATTTTACTTACTGCATTTTACAATCATTTAGTTACTTTTAATTCACGTAGAAATTGCAAATCACAATAACGTTACGTTTGTTTACATTCAACGTGGAAAACCGAAGATGGCGTGTGACACTCAAACAATATGCGCGAAAGGTGCGGGCAGTTTACAATTTTTCGGGAGAATGATTATAAAACTATATAAGTGATACGATTACGAAGACATCTTGTTTATGTGCTTCGTAGACAAATAAAATATATTCCTCTTTTAGTTTCTAGCTTTTATTCTAATTGAACTTAAAAAATCATGTACGTACGTAATATAAGTAATAAAGGTTCAATGACCAAATACTTCTTGTGTTACGAAACGCTACATTCATAATATTAGAGAGTTCCATAATTTTCCCTGCTAATTATAGAACAAACATCTTTCCTTAAGGAAATGATCGTTTTCCTCTGAAAAGTATTTTTAGATTTTTATTTTGGGCACAAGTTATTTTTGTAAGCGTTTATTATTTACCTATTCGAGATGTAGGTCATTATTATTGTTACAACATAACGGGCATATAATATGTACTAGGTATAAAACTATGATTTCAAACCATCCCAGCCAAGATAAAGGTAAACGGATAAACGGCAATGAGTCGACATTGATAATTATCAATGTCGACTCCTTGTCGTGTACTCGTTTTTAAGACGCACGGCGATTGATTATAATCTCTTGCCGTGCACCAATTGAAAACTCATAAATATATTGTTGTTAAAGTACCTAGCTACTGCGTTGGTTAACTTGGGTAAATATTCTTATCAGAATAACTCTAAATGTATGTGAAAGTTATTCGTCAACACGACAAGAGGTCAGATGCCACGAAATGACTTTTTAATTAAAGTGCTATCTGTCTGATTGCTGTTATGAATAACAAGGTCTTATCGGTTGTAGCACCTAAAATCGTAATTGTGTGTGCGTTTATAAATGCATAATATTATTGCAAAATATGCAAAATATTATTAATTCAGGTTAGAAAGAAGAGAAAGGACTTATAAATGATCTGCACCATTATGCAGCTATTGGAATCGCCGATCAGATAATCTGTCCAAGTCCATTTAATAAAATTGTACAAACTGTACGGGACTGACTGCGAGGTTGAATGGCGTCGGTTGTAAAAGTTGGCGAAAAAACATGTGGCGTTGAACCCGCCACGGCGAATGCACCGGGGCCGTTAGCTTTATCCGAGGTCAGGCAGGCATTGGCGGTGTATTGTGTCGTGTCGTGCGCTCGAGTAAAAAATATATGCATAACTTCCCAGCTGATTGCCTTACGGTTAACGACTATTCATTTCGGTCGGTTTACGCGCCACATTTTCTTCACGCATTCGACTTGACGTATATCATTGCAAGTTTAGGAGAGGCATATGTCCGGCAGTGGGCCGATACGAGCTGATGATGATGAGATGATATCATTACAAAGGTTGAGTTACGAGGCTACGCCGTTGATTTTATGAATTAACTCATCAGCCGTTTGTTAGACGTAAAACTTAATACTCACAATCTGAAGCATTCGACGTCCATGGCATTTTCTGATTCTCAAAGACAAAAGTGGTTTTGTTTAAAAGTAACTTTTACTACTATTGATCAGTCAACTTACATCGAACAAGTGCAGCAAAATAAGCACAAGTAAAAAACGAGACGTAAAGCTAGACGCCCGTAGACGCGTCTTTTACAGACGCTATGGAACGTAACGCCACGGATTCGTTCGGGCGTATAGCGTCGCGCCGTTGATGCCCTGCCCCTCTCTAATGAACGCCTAGGCATTATAGGTTTGTGTATATTTAACTCGCCCAGTGTCGCGTCTTCTTCCTGTCTACCTCACTTGTCATTTGCAATTTGTATTGCTATAATCAATTTCGCAGTAACATTGACTACCTAACGTGCGAAGGAAATTGATGATTACGTGGTGACTGCATAAATTGAATGTCGCGATCATAAAGGTTTCGGCTCTTAAGACCACGAGTCAACTTTTATTTTACTTTTTATTTATGTACCTAATATAGTATTTTTTATAGGTATTTCTTGCCAATTACTGTTGCAATTATTGTACCTAAGTATGTAATAAAAATCAAAGAAACGCAATCTATCGAAATAAATGTTTGAGCTGTATCTAATAAAATCTTAGTTAAAAATATTTTTCGTTAATATGTTTGACCGTAAATATTTTTCCTAGGTATAGTGTTGTAGGTCTAACTTAAACTCAGGAGAACCGCAGTGTCATGTAGTTCATTGTAAGGCTTTCCTATACTATCCCTGTTAGAAATACCCTCTGTACTGTGTGATATAACTCCGTGAAAATGTCGTTAGGAATCCTTCGTGCTCTAGGACATACCTGAAACACGAAAACATCTGTCTTACACAACTCAGAAGGCATGTGCTCCAGTAGCAATATTAGACTTATATTGGCCAGGTTTTCGTAGGGAGAATCAAATCGGTACATAATTTATTTAAAAAGTATCTCGATGACAACACCCACTTGGGCAAAATGTAAATATTATTAGCCATAAGCCTCTTGAGAGGATAAATCTCTTTGTGAAATAAAATACATGTAAACGTAAAAACATATCTCGATAAAAAACACCCACTTGGGCAAAATGTAAATATTAAATACAAGAGTTAAATCTATTTGTGAAATTAAAATATACGCAAACATAAAATATTACCGTAGAAGTAAAAATGAAATCGAAGATGTGCGTTCATTTTCGTGTTAAGGATGATATTATATTTCAATGATGGTGGCTACGGGCTTATCCCTGGGCCCTTAGATGTATCGATCTACTACGGCGGCACGTGTACTACTAATGGCCGTTAACGCCCCTTCCCGAACATTTAAATAAATAAAATATACAAATTTTTTTTAACATTTTTGCACACGCAATTAATGTTCTGTTTCTAGTAGGCACAATCTTATTAAATACTTATGACTAAAACGATCGAATTTTAAGAACAATATAGTAGAGGTATACCGGCTTCGCCAAGTGGCTCACAAAGTAAACACGCATGCGCTGTACGATCGATTTGTAAATACGGCAAGCTTTTCCGATATTCGGCAACACTACATACAAGAGTATAACCTCAAAGGAACGCCGGCAAGGCTAACCCGATAATCTCTTATTACCTCGAGTAATCCGTTTTACATGTTTTATCGTTAAATTAGATGTTTAAGGCTTTCATTTTAAACTTGGGATTTAAAAACTCTCAAATCTTTATATGTTTTTTATAAATTCTTCTGTACGTGTGTTTGTCACCTATCTTCTCCTAAATAGCTGAACTATACAATATATTTGAATGGGTCTTGCGATACTTAAAAAATACAATTGAACACAATTTACGAAAAATAATTACGAGGCGTTAAGAAGTTCGCCGGGACAACTCGTAACATATAATTTCTATTCATTTCTCAAAAATATTCTAAATACCAGTTACAGCCTTGGAATTATTAATTATGTTAATGTAGTACCTACTTATTATGTTTGTTATTTAATTTGTAAAAAAATATAATGCATAATAAACGCTATAAATGTTATATCAACCATTCTTAAAAAAGGACCAAAGCTCGTTATGAGGCGGGACACACAAATTGAGCATCCACAGGTTAGGTGCCTATTGGTAAATGTGTTAGTGTGCTAAATTGGAGCGCTTCGCGTACAACCAGTGGGCAAAGGGGATATTTGCGGGGGTATTAACGACTACGTTCACACTGTCAGGGTGGAAGCCGCGCAGGCACCACGTACCTAGAGGTACTTGGGGCGACATTGTGTGGCGCGGCGGCGGGCGAACAGTCAGTCCTCCCCGTTCGTTACAAGTTCCCACGTGAAATGTGAACGTTGCTAATCTTCTAGGTAATTATTTTATTACTTTTTATAATGTAACACCATCCATAAATATTGTGTAAAATATGCTTTATTTTTGTTAACATAAATGCTGCTTCTATTGATAATAGCAAAGACGACAAACAAAAGAAAATTTGACAACATTGTGTTATTTCACGCTGAAAATTAGATTAAATGGGATAGCAGTCTCGCTGTTTATCAAAGCATACGTCCGGTGATAAATAATAATACTCTCTCTTTCACGCCGAGTTATTCAGACCAGCTGAACATTTTCTTTTGTCGTAATTATTGTACTGGTGCTAAAGGGGAGCGCCAAAAAGTACAAGTACTTTATACAGGCTGATTTTTTATTTAATATGTTTATTATTTTTATATAGCATCCATATAAAAGCGCGCCGTATTACGGTCTCGATTTTTTTATAGGCAACTAACGGCATCTCATGTAAAAATACATTGACTATATTTTTTGTGATTATAAAATCATTGTTCACCTATTACACTTCATTTTAGTTTTTAGAAAGCTAACTATAGACAAGTAGTAGATACCTACCTACCAACGTTTTTGTTTAAATTTTATTAAGGATATTCAGTACCTATGCGGTATGATAAAGTAAAATTTAATGCATGTTTACATCCTTCACATACGAAATTTATTATACGAGGCGGAGTGAAACCTTTCATCGGCGCAATCTGTAATTGGCGACTGACGGCATCTGTTGCAGATATATACTAACTAACTATATTTTTTATAAATATTACAATATTCTGCACCTATATACCTACTTTCAGCTTTTAGAAAGTAACAGTAACTCTAACGCGTGACAGACGAGCCCGGTTACAAGAATTAGGTGACTCACGAACCTACCTAACAATCTTACTCAATAAACTATTCCCAAATTAATTTTTAAGTTTTATAAAGTAGTTGCAAGGTGTCAATTGAATAGTTTCAGCGCCAAACGCTAAAGAATCTAGTTGACTGACCGCAGGCTATTTCTTTACTCCTGTAATGCTCATGGGATATTATATAAAAATAATAAACAAATAAAATAAAAAAACACTCTTCATAAAGTACTTGCGCTTTTTGGCGTTCCCCTTCAGGACTATTTAAAAAAACGATTATTTCCTAGTTTTATTAGATACTTGATTGTATATTTTTTAGAACATATACGATATTTTTGTTCACGACATGGACAAATAGATTCACGGAGCGGACATTAATTCTAAAATCATAATAAATGACTGCCTCTGTGGCGCGGTGGAAGTGTATCCAACTGCTACGCATGAGGTCGTGGGTTCGATCCCCACCCAGGATAAAACTTTGTGTGATGAGCACGATGGTTTATTCTGTGTCTGGGTGTTATTTATCTATAATGTGTATGTATTTAGAAATATATAAGTATGTTTATCAGTTGTCTGGTTTCCATAGTACAAGCTCTGCTTAGTTTGGGATCAGATTGCGTTGTGTGAGTTGTCCCAAGACATTATAAAAAAAAAAAAAAAAAAAAAAAAAATATATATTTCCACAAGTACGTTGTAATACGTGTATATATATGAATTTAAAAAATTAACGCTGAAACACGTATTTCATTATTTTAAACTATTATGCCAAATACATAAATTTTTGAGATCTAATATAACTTACGAATTTTCATACAAATTTACATCCATTACCCCCTTGAGGGATGAATTTTCAAAAATCCCTTTTATATAAGGAATACGTCTTCGATATTTCAAGTTTCTACGATCAGCGGTTTAGGCTGTGCGTTGATCCATCAGTCAGTCAGTTAGTGAGGTTATATACTTAAATATAGATAAACAGGGATGAATTACAGCGGATATAGCGGTCTCAAAGAAATAGCCAGGAGAACAATAACAACAATGAATTCGTGTCAAATAATCGCCAAGATTGACATAATGCCAACCTTATTGTCATTCATTATGCCAATCATAGGAAATTAATCTTGCTTTTTGTATATAATACCTACCTTTAACAATACTTATACATTACTTTATTAGATCTATTTTCGTACCCGATGTCTGTACCTACTCGATCATATTATAATGTATAGGAATATAATAATATAGCTTAATAATTTTCTTAATTTTCATTAATATGGAAATTTTAACATTTATCTTAATCTTTAATGTATTTATTGTACCTACTCTTAAACTGGACAGAGATTAGGACGGTTAACTGCGCAGTTTCCACAAATACATTGTACTGTTGTACTATTGTTGTAACAAACATATACAGTCTAACCGACAATGCAATTAATAGCTGACGAGCTCGCATGAGAAAATTTGTAATTAGATTGATTCGATTTGTCGTGCTGTATCATCTGATTTCTCAAATATATTTGCACACCGCTTCGGCTTCACACTGGCTCATTTCCACTTTCTATAAATAAAATACGCAAGGTATTATTCTTAAAATCTTTCCAAAGAAAATCTCTTGATGATAGTAAGAACTGCAAATAATCCGTTTTGAAATATAGGAGAATCGAACTCAGTCATTGTATTGCTTTACAAAGTTTTATGATAACGTGTAATTATGATTAGATTTGTAAGTTTGTAGATCATTTATTTAAATATATCTTTTTTTCTTTCACAGATGTTGACTGCGGGAGATGTGTTCTTTACAAGAATGATGTATCGCTTACACTCGGGTAAGTGTTAACAATGTTATACCGTAGTAATAACTTGTGTTGTAGTTGCTCAAAGCGAATTTTTGTACTGGTTTATCTATGTGAAACGATTTTTTATCGTGTATTTATATAATTATGCTGCGCTGCTGCTGTGCAATTAAGTTTAATTGTTATCGATGTTAACTAGTTTGTTTGTGTGTCTTTTTAGAATTCGGATCAAACAACATATTTTCTATTGTTACAGATTCTATATCTAGGAGCACGCGAACAACCTAATGAGGCAATAAACAAAGAAATTGAACTTGGATAAGAGCCGACAGCCAGAATGAGAACAATGTCAGTTTAAATGAACAGGTAATTGTCACATCCTTTTATTATTTATTAGATAGTATGATTAGTATTAGATGTATATATTAAGAGGTTTGATTGTACTTTTGCCCTGCGATTCTTTATTACAGCGACTATAGCGTGCAAAGCGAAGTTTCCATAGCCTTTGTACGCGAGTTAATGAAAATGACGTTTATGATGTTGCATGAGAACAGTCGTGAGAAGATTGACGTTTGTAATAGCTCCTATACTACGCATTGTTACTAATTTACTATCAGACATTAAAATTCTTGTTTAGTTTTCACAATGACTAGTTTATAACTGACCAATCTTCTTATGACGTGTAATCACGCGACGGTTAGACTGTCACACAACATCGGCTGGCGCACGATTTATGAGAAATGAATTACTAGAATGGTTTTTGTAATACATTTTGACAGCTTGCTATACGGGGAGGAGCAGATAGTCACCGACTGAAGCTGACCGGGACCACGCCGATGCTGATTAACTAACAGGTAGGTAGCAAAAACACATGACGAAAAATATCCCTCAGACATATTTATTTACCAACACTTTATTGCTTATTAAGTTAATTATCATTTATTTTGTGTTGCTGTCATTTTTATTTATTCTTTATTTTTAATACGCTAGCGAATTTGATGCATTAGCGATTAGAACTGTTATGTCACTACCATGCATATAAATGTACTATCAATATCGCATACACAAATTCACCTGGTTACTTGCATCTATCTTTTATTGTCACAAACCATCATTGTTTATTGTTTCTACGTAAAATCTACTCGTAATAAACTTATAGCTGGGATTAAAGAATAAAATAGAAGAAAATAATTAATTAATGGCATCAATCGTATGGGGAACATGATACCTATAGCTTGACCACAACCGCTGTGCCGCTCCTAGGTATGCGCGGGGAGGCGGGGTGCGGGCAGGAAAGATCACGGACACACAAGAGTCTGTCGTCGTGTCGGATAGATCTGAAGATACCGAAGTACAATATTTTTGGCTCTGTATAGGTACATACTTATTATTTATACGCCGCTCGCATACCTAAGGAGCGGCACAGCGGTTGTGGTCAAGCTATAACAACACATTAACGGGTTGGACCGGGGTTAAATATACATACTGTATAAAAGTCGTCACCGTCAAAAATAAATCAAATAATTTGATTTCTGAAAAATACAAATTTGATCATAACATAACAAACTTCGAGTATAATGCTTATAGGTCCAGAATTATAATATTTATAGTATTTTAATTGATTCTCAATTATATCAGTGCAAAGTAAGTACTACTTACTGATTTAGAATAAAACATTTGAAGATGACCATGACATTAGGTTACGATAAAGAATGAAAAGCACCTAATCATGTTGTAATATATACCGAAAATCCTTCGTGAATGGTTTTATTATATATATACCTTTTGGTGACTATATTTAGATAACGTAAATAAACGTACACGTTAATAGTTTGCCATTTTACCAAATATTTTTTTCTAATCATTTCTTGGAGAATGAATAGTTTTTGTTCCGACCATTTACCCACGCCGGAGTTTCTCACGTCTTTATAGGGTCCTTCTGTGTTTACGCCTTGTTAAGGTGTTGTGAAGAAGTGTAGGCCCAAGGAGTAACTTAACACCTCCACATTACGCTCGAGGGCGCCAAACCTGATTGTGACACCTCACGAGAAGAACGGATATCTCTTACAAATAAATTTCGTTACGTTTTATTATATTTTTAGAGTCCTATTGGTAGACACAATTGTTTAGGATCTCGATTACTGTTATAACCTAGATATTATAGAACTGCCTTTGCTTGGTATAAATATTGTATGAATATCTGATGATGATAAAGAAATAGTGACTAATCAGCCCGTATCGGTCCACTGCTGGACATAGGCCTCTTCTGATTTTCGCCACAACGTCAGGTCCTCCGCCTTCCGCATCCAGTCCTTACAACGACCTTCTCTAATAAATAAATTTATATTGTTGACAAAAAGTGTTGTAGTTGTAGTTTATAGTGTTGTAAAAAAGTTTCCATTTAAATTCATTAGGTACCATTTTGTCTCGTCCATTTTTATTTGCCGTTCTTGGCGAAAATAGGGTCTCGCCAAGACTAGGGTTACTGTAATCTCCATTCATTACGTTGGAGCCATATAAAAGGTTTACGTTTAATAGCTATTGAAACATACAGAAATTCATTTCATTCATTCTTAATCATTTTAAATAAGGAAAAATGTATGTTTTTAATGTTGTTGTATTTCATGACAGTTTATCAAGCATAGGTGGTGACATACGTTTACTGATAACTCCGTATTATAGATATATATAATAAAGTGTTACTATTAATGATTTGTTTATATTTTATATTAATAACATGTATTATGACAATTCTTATGTGGTAGAAGTGTTACTTTGCATGGATGCGATTGTATAAAATTTGCATTATACTACACTACTTAAAACAGTTTCTAGTCAAAAAAATGCTTGCAGTGACGTCGTGAAAAATTAAAAGGTCATCATAAATTGAAACGATTTAATAAATATATGTGATAGAGCCTTGGGAGCAAATAGTTTGCCTGAAATCTCAGAAATTGCTATTATGCAATTGCGTGTTTCATTTTTTATTATCTCCAATATTAGCACTTTGACTAGGTACCTTTAGGTGTGGTAAGTAACGGAAAATCTCATACTTAATAAAAAATACGCCTTTCAACAAATATATTTACATAATCACTAATCACTTACGTACGTCAAATTAAGACAGTAGATAGTGGATGAAAGGAGTTCAGGAAACCCGTAAACATGCGCCTTTGTTATGCCCTTGATACTCAACTTTGAATGTTTAATAATTCAAAGGTTTCCATTCAATTGGGACTGGCCATGAAAAGTGAAGCCAAAATATGACACCAGAAAGTGATTTGAAATAAGCTGTCAGTACTTGTCGTCTTGGATCTATGTTCGAATTATTCATTACACCAATTTTTACCGGGTTACAGGTTTACCTTCAAAAATTTGCCTGCGATCCTTTCTCCATACGTTTTCCCGAGAAAATTTCAAAAGTTTCGCGTAGTCTCCCTGCCGTCCGCACCACGATTAAACGTCATCTCCGATAATTCAGTCAAAATGTCTGAAAATGTATAGGTATATGACCACATTTATAATATTTGGCCATTTTTAATAGTAATGTTAATTATAAGCACAATACACAGATAATGTTTTAACTTTAATTTACAAAACGGCAATGATACAATAATACATAAAACAACCGACTCAAATTTAAATATAGCTGATACAAAATATAAACCGGCTTATATTACACAATGACAGTCAAATTATTTTGTCGTACCCATGTAAGTACTCATAGAGCATGTAAGCTTGTATCTGAACTTAAATAGGATTAATGTCGTCGTAAACCTCCTTTAAACCAAGATCTTGTTATAATTATATACCTTACTTTGAACATATATTTGCTCTCAAGGCAAAGGTCTTTGTAATTATAGTGGTTTATGATCAAGTCGTCACTACATTCATTTGTTAACATTGAGCCACGATCCAAATGCAGAGTTACACATCTGCATCCCTATAGTACACAGCGCGGGTCTACTGCCACGATGTCTGCCCTCTCCCTCCTGAAAGACATGGGTAGTGAGATGTCCCGTACATCACAAATTCTCACTACCTTGTCTTTCATGAGGATTGGGCAATATTCTTCTCAGACGTCTCAAAGAAGATATCCACAGCAATTCGAGGATCGTCATCATATTAGTACTTAAAGTGCGTGACAATTTGGACTATAATTATGTGATTTATTGTAAATCTAAATGTATGTGGAACACTCACACAGCTTTAGTCTGTATTTTAAAATAAACTTTTTTATTCTGGGTAAAGTTACACCGAGTAATCCATCTCATTAACTTTCCACTTGTTGTTTGTCACAAAATATTTTGTAGCCGTCACATCTCATTGCGGTATCATCCTTTTTCACAGTAAATGCTAAGTTAATTATAATTCGAAAACATTCCTGTTACATATTGTTTAAGATTTTTAACAACATATAAGTATTATAATTCGAAAGCTTTTTGAGTGGCTTCATATATTTCTATACTCATTTGTTAACCGATCCCAACGGAATTATCATTTCCTAAGATTTTTTTCTTTAGTTTTTATATCTTATTAAATTATTAAGCTGGGGTAGATACTTGATTGAAAAGCATCAGTCAGTTTCTAGTAAACCTAAGCTAAATTTAACTTTAAAGAGGAAACACCGATGACCTTTATGTTTTTTTCCCCGCTTTTATATACCAAGGCTTTAATTAGCGATGACCTTTAGGCTTACCGTAGTTCTGAACTGCATTATGCACCATTGAAAGTTACATAATACTCAATTACTTTGAGATTATCTATTCAAGGCGGTGTTTTTTCTTTTCGTATTAAGGAAACGTTTTCAATAGCCTGTGGTATACAGAAATGATTGGAAAAGTCATTATTTATAATAACGAAGAATTGGAAAAAGAAATCTACTTCTTTACGTACACGTATATTAAAACACATTTTAATAATAGGGTTAATATAATTAGTGTGAGTACTATATTGTCTTATCAAAACAGCTGTTTTAATAACTTTATTAAAGGGCACGGAAAGCCTGTCAACGGCGTTAAAGCCTTTTATGTCAACAACTTTATCAAGGTTTTTTTGTAATAAACTTTTGCTCTCATAAACAACTCGCCAAAGTTACGTCGTAATATAATGAATAGTACAGCTACGTCAGGTTTTTTAAAGAGTTATGCAATATCTCCATTAAGGATTCTCCATTACCGGTATTTTTAGGGTTCCGAACCCAAACGGTGGCAATGAAACCCTAATAGGGTTTCGTTGGCACCGTCAGTCCGCTCTGTTCTATCATAGGGCTGTGTCTCTTGAACCGTAATAGGGACCTAGTACCTTCTTATAGTACTTAAAATGTTCACAGAACTACTAACCTATATTGCCGTGACCGTGTTAAAATCACATGTATATTCGTGTTAAAATCAAGAACAATTTTGGTTAGTAGGTACGTGGTCAGAGCACAAAGGTTAAATGTGTGCTGAATTCTGAGAATATTACTTGAATAGCAACCGAGCTGTACTAAGTTCCTATTGGCATTCATATAAATTGCAACGAACAGGGTCAATGTTGATTGTTGGACGATTTCTCTTGAAGGAACTTCCATTTCTAAATATTACTCAAATTTGTCACAGACAACCGCATAGATCCCGAGCTTTGAAATATATTGGTGCAGTAAATTTACTCGTACATAAATTTAACTGAGAATTTCCTTTGCTAATAATGTTTGTGTGTCCTACTTACACGAAACTGTGTCCTAGTCCAAAGTGTCTATTGTTCACTAAAATCGAGCGATATACGCAAAGGAAGAATCTATTGGTTACTTAGTTTATTAGCAGCTTCGCCCCGTTGCCGCCACATGCTCTTGGGCCCGCGTAAAGGCTCTAATATATGCTGTTAGTAAAACTGATAAAAAATAGATGCTGTATAGGATTAAATTGGATTGAAAATTTAAAAATAGGATTTTTACGTATTGTCGCACAATTCTAACTGAACTTCAAAGAATATTTGAAAAGAAAATAGCCAAATTGGTCCACCGTTCTCAATTTTACGCTTAGCAACTCATTTGGTAATTCATTTTTAGGGTTCCGTCGCTAAAATGGCAAAAACGGAATCCAGTTTCGTTATGTCCGTCTGTTTGTCTGTCGGTTCATCCGTATGGCACAGGCATTTTATTCAAAGACTACACAATAAATATTTATTAAATTTGATGAAAAAGGGGTCTTGTAGTAGCCGCTACTTAGTTTCATAGCTAAATAGTAAAATTAAATATTTTTATGGGACACTCCATACATGTAACAGTAGCTGAAACTTTTTTTTTGAGCAAATATCAAACCATTCGACAGGTCTTTTAAAAACATTTTGAGGTTTCTTATATTTTATTATGTGAATATTTTTGGAAAAAATTGCTCCGAAAGTTGCATAAATTGTGCTTAACTTTTGAATCGTGTCACCAAAAAATATGAAAAAATCACAAAGGTAGCGCTTAATAAATAATTTAAACTAAAATTATTTCGGACATGATCGGATGACGGTATCATTGAGTTAGTCTAAAAACTGCGTTTCTCAACAATAGGGCGTAAGTGCCATGGCGGCTGCGGAACCCTACACTGAGCATGGTCCGACATACTCTTGCCCTGTTTTTATTTATAACAAAGATTATTTCAATGATATACCTATATCTATGCTAATATTATAAAGCTGAAGTTTGTTTGAACGCGGTCCGAATTGAAAAAATCTTTTTACCCATTCTCGAGGAAGGCTATTGGTTATATAACATCACGCTACGACCAGTAGGAGCAAAGCAGACGAAGTTGCGCGGGTCTGCTAGTAGTTGTAATAAACATGAATTGGGCTCAATTTTTGAGATTTAATCTAGGGACAAGGATGAATTTCAGGAAACTCGCAGCAGCTATCAAAGGGTGAGCAAATCGTTTAGTTACCTAGTATGATAAAGGCAAAGTTCCGTCGTAGTTGCTGCCTCGCATAATCTGTAGAAAATGTTAGTAAAAATATTTAAAAAGATTTCATGGTCTATCGATAAAATGTAAACGAAGTCATTGAATAGGTTAAATTTAACAAATAAACTGAAAATGTCAAAGTTTTATTACTTTTATCAATCATATAACACCTAAACAAATCAATTAATAATATTTTTTTATTGTCTTGACTACACGCGGGTTAACCCCTCAAAGTTTGACGACTGAATTAAAAGTCGCCAACCAAGTGGGAAGTAACAATATTTTTTATAAATTCTATTGAAAATTACTTATCCTGTACAAGTAATTTTCAATGGAGTTTGTACGAAAATGTTGTTACTTCCGTAACCTTGTAAAGTCTGCTTAGCTGTATCACAGCTAAGCCTATTAATTCTACTTAAACTACTAGCTTTCCCCCGCAGCTCCGCCTGCGTCGAATTCTAATCTTATGTTCTTCCCCGGAACTTAAATAATCTCCATACCATATTTCATTTAAATTGGTTCAGCGATTTTAATCGTGAAAAGGTAACAGACAGACAGAGTGTGTGTGTATGTGTGTTTGGGGTGTATATACCTACGTACTTACACCCCAAACACACACACACACACACGTATGTCAATAGGATATAAAAATATAATTGGACAAAAGTTATAAGGGTTTCTGTGTCGTTATAATTAAGATTGTGTAGGTCGTTTTTAGTGTGAGTTTACTGTTATGTGACTTTTTAGGAAATATATTTAACAATAAATTGATTTTGTTATACACTGACGGACTTATAAACTGCATCAAAGTAATAGACGACTTTGAAATAAATATTTTAACCAAGTATGCAAACTTTCTATACAGATTTAAATTGAAACCTCTAGATTGGTTCGTGAACTTTAAAACAGCGTAGGATCATATCTTTAAGTTTAAGTTTATGTACTGGAAAGGACCTTAAGACCTTTTTTGAAGAAAAAACAGAAGTTTAAGGAAAAATTGTTTAATTAAAAAATTGGTTTTAACAATAGACACAAACTTTATGCAAGGGTTTATTTGTGTTTTAATAAGGTGTATTACCCCCACGTGCCCTTATTACGGATTCTAATCGGTTCCGCATAGATTTTATAAGGGTTTTTAAAAGATCTTGCGGAATATTGTCCCATTCTTCTGAAAGTGCTGTTCTTAGTGCTGCCACTGTCGTAGGCGAAGGGTTTCTCGCATATACAGCTCTTTTTAAATTGTCCCAAACATGCTCGATGGGATTAAGATCCGGGCTGCGTGCTGGCCAATTCATTGTACGTATCCCAACCTCTTCGCAATAATGTTGAACTTGTGCAGCTGCATGCGGCCGGGCATTATCCTGCATTAAAGTAAAATTTTCGCCTATGAATCCCATGTAAGGCACCACGTGATCTTCTAATATCTCTGTTATGTAGCGATGTGCTGTCAAACCCCCTCTATTACCGTTTTGACGGACCATGTCTATGAACACAAGTTCTGTTCGCCCGTTCATCGATATGCCACCCCAGACCATACATGAACCGCCTCCAAAAGGAACACGCTCCTCAATGCAACTTTGAGCATATCGCTCCCCACGTCGACGATAGACTCTTCTGCGACCATCTGCACCATATAAACATGTCCTACACTCGTCCGTGAACAATACAGAGGCCCACTGCTCTTCTGTCCAATTCAGGTGATGACGCGCAAATCTTAAGCGAGCTTGTCTGTGAGCTGCAGACAACTTTGGACCATTTGCTGGTCTAAAAGGGGTGATAGCCGCTTCCTTTAACCTTCTTCTTATTGTTCGTGCACACACGTTTTTTCCACGCACTTCATTAAGCTCGGTTTTGATGTTAACTGACGTGAGGAAACGATTTCGCAGGGAAGTTGTAACAATAAATCGGTCATCACGACCTGTGGTTGCTCGAGTTCTGCCTGTACCACGTCTCCTCCTGTAAGAACCTGTCTCTACAAACCTTCTGTATATTCTACAAACCGTAGACTGGTTTAAATTTAAATTTCTACCAATCGTTCGTTGATCCAAGCCCTCCCGCACCAATGCTACAATTTGTGCCGCTTGTTCGGACGAAGTATCCATATTATGGTTCAAAAACTCTCGATGTGTTAAAAAACTAACCCAACAATTATGCTGGTAACAATAATTCAATTGACCAAACAAAAAAAATCAATGAGAATTAATTTAAAACTTTGCTATAAATAACACGCAAATCTGATACTACGAGTAAATTTTCTTTTCCCGGCTATATTCATTTGTTTTACCGCAGTTCTATTTTTAAATTTAATTTTTTTTTAAGATTAAGAGCCAGTCTTTCCATATTTATATAATTTAATCTAAAAAGTTTGCATACTTATTATAAAAAAATCCTTTTAGAGTAAACCTGAACTTTGATGCAGTTTATGAGTCCGTCAGTGTATAAAAACTTTAAGCAAAATCTGAGCTTAAGGGTAGATCTTCATCACATATTATTTATTTTCTTACCACAAAGCCAAATACAATTTTTTACAAATCTAACTTCGAAATTAACAGTTACATAAAAAAATGCAACCCCTATTATGCTCACTTCATGCAAAGAATACTAACTACGAGTATCTTAAGGGTTGGTTTTCCAAAAACACTGAAATACGTGTTTTTTTTTTATTTTAAACAAAAAAGCCGAATACAAAATTCCACATATCGTCCTAACTAACCGAGTTTCATACACTGGCAGCCTGTATTCCTTTGGGGTTGATTTTCCAAAAATGATAAAACATGTATTTATTTATTTTAAAAGGAAAAGACAAATACGAAATTTCACAGATCTATCTTTAAAACTGACGGAGGTTCATACAAACTTTGACACCCCTTTTTAACCCCTTAAGGGGGGAATTTTCAAAAACCCACACTTATCGGATGTCTACATCATATAATAAATATGCCCCCATAATTTTACGTTTTTACGATCCGCGGCAATTCTTTGTCCTGACTGACTGACTGACTGATTTCAGCATTTTGATTGAAAGCGAAAATTAACCCTTACGGGGTAAAGTCATCCACGCGGGCGATGCCGCGAGCGACAGCTAATATATTTTATAAAGGTAAAAGTAGTGATGAGAAAGTCTGTTTGTTACGTTTTCACGCTTAAACCGCTAAATCGATTTAAATAAAATGTTATATAGAAATAGTTTTCAGTCCCGGAGAAGGACATATTTATATGCTTTTATCGAGATAACCGTCATCATGCACGTGAATCCGCGGGCGAAAGCTAGTTTCATTCCCGTTCCCGTGGGAATAGAAGAATAAAAAAGCCTATGTCACCCGGGGTTAGTGTAGCTTCACAACTATGATAGAATTTTTCAAATCCGTCCAGTAGTTTCGGAGCCTATTCAATACAAACAAACAATCAAACAAACAATGAAATCTTTCCTCTTTATAATATTAGTATTTCTCCAATCTCCAAAAACAACTATTTAGCTAGCAAGGGGGACAAAAAAATCACTTTAATTTCACAAAGGGATCCCTAAATCAAAAAATGATATTTGCAACCCGTAAATATTTTTAAAAGACCTATCCGACGACACCTCACTTGCCTCACACAATGGGGTATCTGAGAAAAATAACCACACTTTGTCAGCGTAAGTAATATGTTGCGTAGCTTACCTGGAGACGGACAGACTGATAGACGGACATAGCGAAACTATAAGGGTTCCGTTTTGCCATTTTGGCTATGAAACGCTAAAAATGAAATTCGATTATTGTTCAGTTTTGTATTGTGTTTTTATTGATACACGCGTTTGTGGAAATTGTCATTGACCTTAACATTCTAAAACGATTGTTTAAACATTGAGAATGTCGCAGAACAAAGGAAGTTGATATACCGCGTTACAGTTTTCATTAGTGCCTAGTACAACAAAATCCTTAGTACGCTACGCTTCGTAGCACAGACAGATGCATACCACAAAATACCGAGAGTACAGAATATAAGCTTCTTCTCTAGCAACGCACACATTATGTCGTTCACGGACATGAATCAAAGACCACTGCGGGCCACTTTTTTCAGAAGGAATACCCCGATTTCGCAGTCGTTTCGATGTGCGTGCGCCGGGCGCATTCTATGAAGTTTACGTTGTGTAGGTACTCCTAGTAGTTTGGTTGGCGCTTGTAAGACTGACTAAGAAGCAGTAGTAATAGCTCCCAAATATGCTTCTCGGTCAGACTGTCTGATCCAGTATAAATGGATAAAAATAATGGTGAGGATTTACATCTTATTTGTTAATCCTGTCTAGTAATTACATGAATGTTTTTATCGAGTGAAGCGAGCGTGTTATATTGCCACATGTCTTGTAAATATAGATTTATAGTATTAGTTTTCAGAATCTGTGTAAATGCTAGACATTTCTATGTACATATAAAAATATAAAGCCACGATAAAGACAAACATTTATTAATTCACTGTTAGTGGAATACACACGACGTGGAATTGAGCAAAATTTAAAATTAAATTTTGAATGTAATCAGATTTATCCGGAAAATATACGACAATAAAATGTAATCAATTACTGTAATCACTCTTCATTAAGCTTATTTTGGGATCGGCAACAGAATACTTCACGAATACATTAATTAAAACGTTTAACCTTTGTGGAATAAATAAACGGACACATCGGATACTATTATTGGAAACAGGATAGGTTAACGTGTAACTGCCCCGTTGACATGATAACAAGTTAATGTGTTTGCATTTTAAATAATCCCAACACATGAGAGAAAAAGTTGATTATCTTCATAACGGCTGAACCGTTTTTCACCAAATAAAGCTAAGAACATCTATCCGTATTTATTTTGCCCGATTCAGAGGCGGGACACGCAGCCTGGCAAGCAGACCGGCACGGGTCGGCTCGGCCCAAACAAGTTCGCAAACAGCCAAACAGCACATTCACACTCATTCAAACGCTTTGTCTTTGTCGGGCTGTGCGTCTAACCGCACCATAAAAGGGAACCGTTATGGTAGGTTTACACATTCGCGTTCCAAGCGACATTCAACGGGCACAAACACACACAGCAACCGCTTTGTGTGGTCCACAAATTGTTCCGAGTCTGGGTGTACTTTGTGTCCTTGACTTGTATGTTTGTAAAGTCCCCCGCAAACCGATAGTCGTCTTTCAAAAAAAAGTCATGGTTCTTTAGACAATGGTACATTATATTGAATTGATGTAGGTATCTGTATATTGTATTGTAATTTATTTAGAAATATAGCAGGAACATAAAAAAAAGTATGTTCTAATGTTGTCGTAGCAATCGTAGCACAATTCGTAGCAGCTTATATATTTTGATTGTAACACCCTTTTCATTATATTTTGGTTGATATAATGTCATAATGTGAAGACATCGTTTCTTAACCAAATAATAAATTATTCTATCGTTATGTAATTTTAAGTGTATCTCGGCAAACACTCTTTGTTGAACAAAAAAACCAAAACTCTGGTTACACATACGTAAAAATGTATTAAAATTAACTGAAATGCAAATATTCACTCATTATTTTGTAGTCAGAGGTTCCACAATGCTATTCATATATATACTAGGGAACAATTTCAGTACTTCAGAGAGTTCCTCTAGAGAATCCTAGAGAACAAATTGTATTGAAAGTTATTATAGGAAAGGCAAAAAAAAACTTTATATTCCTTGTATATTTCCGGATTGTTACAAACTGTACCAATGGGTATCTGAAAGGAATATATATTCTATACTATAATATTATAAAGCTGACGAGTTTATTTCTTTTTTTTTTGTTTGAACGCGGTAATTTTAGGAACTACTGGTTCGAATTGAAAAATTCTTTCACTGTTGGATAGCGCATTTATCGAGGAAGGCTATAGGCTATATAACTTCACGCTACGATCAATAGGAGCGGAGCAGCAATGATAAATGTTGCAAAAACGGGGAAAATTTACGCAGACGAAGTTGCGCGGGACAGTTAGTCTATTTATAATTCTTCATAGGTAGGATATTTCATAAATTTTATATTAGTCGGCAATGGATCGATTTAATGCACCACTGTAAAGTGTGGTGTGTTGCAGGGGCTACCTATACTTAGCAACGGGTATCAAAACGTAGACTGACAGATAGATAGGAAGCTTTTGGCTTTATAGTTGAAACATTTTTCATCGTAAATAGATTTTGTTCCGGAGCATCTAAATTCCCCCTAAAGCGCAAGCCGCTTGATACGAGAAGTATGCTCTGCTTCTCATATCAAGCGGCTTACGCCTAAGGGGGTAAAATACCCCTATTTTACCCTTCGGGGTCTAACTTCCAGTAATTCTTTCTTAGGGGATGCCTCCAACACAAAAGGCATACACTATAATTTCAGATTTGTATACCAAGCGGTTTTGGCTCTGCGTTAGTGAATCAGTTGTTTAAAACTCCGTAAGTTTTAAAGTTAGGTCTGTGACATTTTGTTTGGCTATTTGATTTCAAAACAAAAGCGTTTTTGGAAAAATAGCCCTTCAAAAATAATAAATAGGCGTGCCATATTGTATGAAACCTTGTCAGTTTTGAACTTAGATCTGTTCAAAATTTGTATTTGACTTTTAAATAAAGAAACTCCTGTTCAGTGTTTTTGGAAGATCAACTCTTAAGGAGTATATTATTGCCTTAATAGGGTAAAATCCACGCGGGCAAAGCCGCGAGCAACTGCTAGTTATTGAATATGTACAAATAAATTCGCATAATCCGTTTACCAACGGATTAACTCGTCAATCTGGCGGTAAAGTTACTTACAAATTCGCATCCATTTACAGTACCTACTCATATATGTGTGACATTATGTATGATCAATTTGCATTTTATTATTTTTATTTTTTTTTATAAAGACCACTCCTGCACAAGGATACTAGCTTTGTGTCGCGGAAACCTTACAAAGATAGGTATAATTAACGAACTTAAATTATACCCAGACTCGGACACTGTCAAAACTGAGTGACATTTCGTATATAATGTATGTGTATTTTGTTTAAATCCGTTCAATAGCTTAGCGTCAAAGAATTATAAAGATCTCTACGGATGTAAAAACTATTTCAATAGATTTATGGCCTAGCTATTACAGCACAAACGGTCAAGTTAAGCTATAGACCATTTGTCAAAATTCACGCAACAGTGTTTGAATTTTCACGAAACTGAATCAGACTTCAAACTTCAGGTGAAATAATCTACTTATCGATGGATTTAAATCTATCGATATTTAGATTATTGAGACTAGACGTTATACCTTTTAAAATTACCCATAGTAGAGTACTTATCCCCTAATACTCGAACGATACCCATTCAACATTAAGCTACTCCAAAATATTTTCTTCACATTAAGGTGGTAGTGACAACATGCGACTTTAAACTGAGTACCTAGTGCTGGAGAATTCCGTAAGTCAATGTCTTTCCTTCAAAGAACATTGAACTTGATGTCCCCTTAATAAATTCCCCCAGCGTCTACTCAATACAGTATTGGCCTGCACACTGATGAAGTAGTTCCGTCGATTGAGACTACGTTCAGATGGCGAGCACTTAATGCGAATTGACGCGCATTCTGCTAAAGTGCATTCACAACGTTTTCCATGTTTTAGGCGTTCATATAGTAACGCTCGTTATAAATATGATATTCTAAACGCGCTTTAATAAAACGCCAATTAAATGTGGTTAACGGCCAGTCTACTAGAGGCTACTAGAGGTAGAATTTTGACATATTTTTTGGTATGGAGCTTATGTCAAATAGGTATATAGCTATAGTAGCCAAACCCTTACCTTGCCTTTACCCTCACAGAACCAAATAACAACCTAAAGTGGCTTTCATCACTAACCTAACAGCAGTACTAGAATACTCGTAATTTAGAATCCGTTGAAAGTATAGCAAGCAGCGCTATATACAAATAATGTAATAAAGCTGAAGAGTTCACTGTTTGTTGGAATACGCTAATTTCCGAAGATAATAGGTACATTCAAATGAAATTTGATTATGATTTTTTAAAACGATCTACCCAATAGGCATGTCCGATCCGCCGGCGTGATTAAAAATCTCAAAGTTCACTGAATCACGTTGGGAAAGCGCGTTGCATCGTTAATTAATAGCGAGTGCAGTCTAGACTTCTGATTTAACCTTTCGAATTGAATGTAACGCAATAACGCCAAGAAGCAACGCCCCTGTGTAGGGGAGAACAGAGGTATTTGCAGCTAACGAGGTTAATCCGAATTCCAATAATTGTTAGTCGGAATCATCTATTAAGCTGTATTTTACCTGTTACAGACTAGTCAAGAGTCCTTTACGAGATACCGATTACAATTTACTCTCATCGTAGGTATTTACTGTAAATATTATGGGTAATTAATATCGACCAGGTCGAGTTTGCGTTATAAATCAGATCAGGAATAAATACAAATTTAGTGGGATCGTGTGCAATGCAGCATCAAGTTATACTAAACTTTTAGGGTCTTTTTCACTTTTTTGATATGTTTATGACAAAATATTTATCAATTTTCGATACAAATATAACTATATAATATAAATACTATAACTAAATAATTTATATCTATATGTACTAATATTATAAACAGGTAAAGTTTGGAAGTTTAGATGTAAGGAATAATCTCCGAAGATACTGGGTCGATTAGGATGAAATTTGGTAGCTTGAGGCATACTATTTTTTTAACAAGACGGACAATATATAATGTGAAATAAATAAATGATCGGTTCCGTATTTGTGGCTTAGGGTTTTTAAGTTTGGAATTTGGACGTTTACGTTTAGATCGGTAGGTATCTATAAAATAAGTACATACAGTATTACAAAAGGTACAAAATAATTGGCAAACGAACATTTCTTTGGAATTTTTCATGAAATTCAATCAACATCAAAGTATGAGTTAGCTTTTGCCTTTTTCTTTATAGGAATCATTTCATAATTATAGCCCTTTTTAAAATAACTGTGATGGCGATTACTTCCTTGCTGCGTGAAAGCAATTTGAAACCAATCAACATACACACTTTGCCATTAATAATATTAGAAAGGACACTCATTATAATTTCTTAATATGCTAGTATTGTCTGTCCAAGAGGTTGAATCATGCATTGATTTTTTAATGACTCGATTTGAATTGTAAAATGAAACTAAGAACTATGCCCGTTATGTAGGTCTCAGAAAAGAACTCCTTTGCATCGTTTTGCCTAACATTATATGCAAATAAATTTTCTATGAAACGGTCAATTAAGGCGCATTATAATAGCTTTGGTAAGCATCTAGGCGGTGTCGCTACGACGTAATTGGTGACGTCATTATTGATATTTATTATGTATGTTCAGTAAAATTCTGTTGTACCCTTTCCATGTCTCACTCTTTTCAGTACCCATTATCGTTATTTATGCAATGTAAGAGTATTTTCAAACATATAGTTTGGTAATAAATACCTAATCGAATTCAAAAGCGTATTTATCTGTTGAACTGAACTTTACAGACGGACAGATCCTTGTTTTTTGGAAGGATGTGCCAATTGATGCTAAATATTTACGCTAATGTGCATTCTGTGTCTTGTATTACGACAAGACCATGCTAGATGCAGAATGTACTTTACCGTTAATATTTAGTAGGTACCTACCAATTAGCAGAGCTTTTCCATTACAGAAATATTACTGGCAGCTGAAGACTTAATACTTCAATTGAAAAGATATGGAAAATAACGATGGTAGATATAATGAGCCATATTTTATATTAGAGTTTATTTCTGGTAAGGACTTCTTTTATTGAGAGTGTTACTTTGAAGGCAAAAACGAAAATACGTTTACACAATTGAAAGTTTTGGCGACAGATCGCACAAGTATAATATTTATTTGAAATGAGGCCCTAATTGGTACCTGAGATCGTTTGCGTTATTAAAAATAAGCTTGAACCCGTAATGAGCACTGAGCTTTTTATGGAGAAAGATATTATATATATTTTAGGAAGTTCTCTTCAACAATGTTTCATTATTTATTAAATCACTATATAAGGTTGCAAACAAGCTTTTTTATGTTTTCATGGAGGGCAAACAGTCAGATACTACTAATTACTGTTCTTCAACTAGAGCGTAGCCGTAGCCGGGGAAGCCACACTATGGGCTGTTTTCCAAGAAATATTGCTGTACAACAACATCTCACAACGCGCCATAGTTCTTCTTGGTGAAAAGAAATTTCTTTAAGAAAGCCGTACTCGATCTTGTCGAGAACTTTTCGAAATTCAATCAGGACATAGATTAAATTGCCTTTTGCCCCGACCTTTTGTACGTTAACAGTTCAGATCTTTGCAAAAGGGGGCCTAGTCAAGTTCCATTATATTTAAACATTAACGCCGATCTCATTTGTTGATTTGACATTAAATTGAGCGATGTGGGAGAAGTCATCTTTTAACTTAATGTCAAATGCATACATTGTTTCTTTGCGTAGTCATTAACGTTGGCTAATGGCTTCCTGGTCTATTTGGCTGTAGCGAGCGGGATCATTTTTAATAGGCAATTAATTTGTATTAATTTTGAAGTCAATACTCACTGAATTGAACTCATATACAGATTCGATCCCTTCTGGTGGCACGATTTGAAATGATTCGCAGATTATTGTTAGGCCTTAGTATATTTTACGATAACATGTTTGTCAAAATCACGACTGCACGTGTAATATCCCTAGTGCGTAATTCATATTTTACTACAATGACAAATTTAGCCCCTATTCAACGTAATCTTCGCCTGCAGGCCCGTTTATTCATCAACCTAAATACGGGACACAGTAGCCGTCACACATCGGAGCTCATCCAATATTGCCTTGATGCCTTGCCTTGCCAATTATAAACGGCTCCATACAATACACCAATATTATGGAAATCTCGTTGTTTACATTAACTATTTATAGTATCAAATGGGTAAAGATATTACGATAGCCGGATTATGTGTGTATAATAAGATATTACGATAGATAGCTAAAACTCGATAATTAAATTTGTCAATGACGAGCCTATTTGTCTGTAAATGAACATATTAAGGCTGACGGGACACGTCACCTCATGTTATCTTCTCATTTTACCAATTAATGTGAATTCGTTTATGTTGGTACTTAGTAGTTTACGCCTTAATTAACTTAATACTTCCTACTAGATATTTAATACCACTAGATTTACGTTATAGAACGAGTTGTTGGATCCATCCATTATATGATTCAGAATGAAGTGAAAATATTGTTGCCATCATGTAAGCGTTCGAATAATGGATCGTGAGTACGTTTTACAATTTTACTTATTTCATAAATACATTTAATAAAAACGAGGCGCTACTATTTACAAAATGTTAAAGCGCCGTGGTAAACGGAGATTAATATTTATTTATTAAATTTATTTCAGAATAAAAATATTTTACATTTTACAAAGTTTAAACCTATGCTATACAATTTTCGAGATTACACACTAGCAATATATTACTTATTCTGTGGCAATATATATGGTCAATGTATCTAGGTTTATTAGAATATGTTGATACCTATATCATAAAAATAATTCTTTCGTACAAGTATGTCCTAATACGCAAAAATTACGCTGACCGTCAGTAGTCATGGGTAGTCATAGGTAGTTATGTGTATCAGGACATGTGGCACAAGATTGAGACGGTCATATTGTGTTTGTATTACAACATTTAGATAAATGCCGCTCTTCAAAGTTCCCGATCTGTCATAGTGTCGGTACCTTTCTATCGACTTGCTACAGATTCTTCTCCACGATAAAGTATCTACAAAGTGTCTGTCTGGTTTAAAGTTAGCAATATCACTGTCAAATTTCTGACGACGTGCCTAGTGTTGTCTTGTTATCGAATTGTATCCGAGAAATAGCGAAGCCATTGCACTAGACATCAAACTTTGAAAGTCACTTTGATATTCTTGGAAGTCTGCGGGTCTGCCGTCTCGCTACTAAGATCTTATAAGTATATGACTTGAGAAGGAGCTTGAGAATTTATTTTTAACAGGGATTTGAAATACAATGTTTCGAATTGAAAATAAATATTTTCTATTGTTACAACTTTAAGCTGTCTCTTCGCTTTCTATTAATGATATTACTATTAATGAAACAAGTCCTAATCGTTTTGCCCTTTCACCATTTCATGCCAAAAAATAATAAGAAATTAATAGAAATAGTTATTTTATTTATTACACAATCTGGCCAATCTCGTTACAATTTAAAAATTTTCCGCAGATAAATTTACAACCACATAATTATATCTAATTACTAACGGAGTTACTTTCTTTTATACATCCGATGTATTTATGACTGTTACATAGAACTTACTCGTACAATAAAAATAATCTCATTTGCAGTGTTTCGCTCTAATAGAACACTAAATACATTATTCAAGGCGTAAAGCTAGTCAGTTCATTAATTTTTCAGCCCTTTACAAATAGTTCGATGCTGTTGTTAACCCTTCACTACAACTACTGTTTTGTCCATTAATTATTTCGTACAATTATTTTAAGTGCAGCTCTAAAGTGTGAAAACAAAACGCAACTGTTCTGTATCGGCTGTGTTAATTAACACTTAATTGCCTGTACGTATTTCACAGGGGTGTGCAACCCTCGTATCAGTAAGGATACTGGTACAATGATTTGGCAAATTGTCTGGGATATATATATATATATCCGCGATATATGTTATAGATTCTCATAGTTCTCAGTGGATTGTATTTTCATGAAAAAAACAATCAATCCAAATATAAATTTCTTAGTGTAATCATTTTCCCTTGTTCTTTCATAATGTTGTGATGTATTGAATTAAATAACTATCTTTCACGACCTAAAATAAGTTTGAACTTACGTGAAACCTCGACGAAAGGAACAAATACGGTAGTTATATGAGTATTATTAAATTTCATTGGGCAAGTTGCCTTCTTCTTAATATTTAAAACATACATCAATTACTTCTAACAAATTCACACCATTCTAGCAATTCAAATTGTAAATGTACTTTTATTAATGTGATGAACGTTGAACACAAATAAAGTCTATGTCAAAGATACTTCATCTCTTCTGATTAATTTACATCATTGCTTTCGTATTTTTTTTACATATGTATCTTGGAATAGGAAAAATAATCGGGTGTACTTCATGTATTGTTTTTGCTCTTTGTCACAACGCAATACTTATAAAATGGTTTTCTTTGTGTGCAAAGATTAAACAACTGAAAATCGACTTCAACCATCCCCGCGAAATATGGCAGCGTTTAAACAGGTTGAATTTTATCGATGTTTTTAATGTTATTTTAAAAAATCATTTGATCTCTGTTTGTTTTTATTTTTTTTAAAAGATGTAAAGGGGGAATAAAAAAATACATGTAACTATATTCCCTATTCTACACAATAACTAATACCTAAGATGAGACAGGTTACAAGCCTGTCGTGCTATATCTTCGTTAAATGGAGATGAGTTTGTGAATATCGGTTATTATAACTACGTATTGTTCAATATTACCTAAATACTGAATACTAGAATGGTAGGTAGGTATATTATACTTACATACCTACGTATCACATTTCAGTAACCGAAATTCTAGTTTCAGCATCTAACTGAAATGCAGGATAGGTTATATATCATCATCACGGATATATTTTAGAGACGAAAAAAAACCCACATTAAATAAAAGTTTCAATGTTGCAACAGTGAATAACCCATCTACACAAATTTAATAATGCATTTGTGTGGTGGAAGCAGCAGGTACACAGACGTTACTTTATTGCAGACGAAGAATCGATCGAAAAGTTAGGTGACAGTTACAAATAGTAAATAAAAGCTGAATATATAATACATAATTAACAGACACATTGAACTGTCGGTGAGAACTAGTAGTGAGGTACGAAAGACATAGGAAATGCATCGTAGTGTGCAGACGTCAGCGCGCGTGCGTGGCGCCTCGGGCTGGAAGTACGGCAGAGTACTACGTAAGTTACTCGTAGTCAGCGAGCCAGACCGCCGGCGGGCCTGCGCTCGGTCGCGTCGTCTCGCCGTCGATAGGCCGATACCTCGCGGACGTTAACTACGATACACTCCGCACCGATTGCAATATTCATTCACAATTTCTTTGTTCGCGCGGCTATCTATATTTAATACGGCGTCAAGTTATTTCAAAACGTACTAGTCGCGTGTGAATATAGTAATTTAATTTTTTCGTGTACTAATGTACTGTACATTAGTACACGAAAAAAATAAATTAAAATTAACAATTTGTACACGACAAATTTACATCACAAATTCTTTTAATCAGTGCTAGTTATTTGAAGCTTAGGTAAGTTAACTTCAGCCAAACGTTGGCCGTCCGTAGACTTTGATGTTATTAGGAAAATAATTTTCGTCTGGAATTTGATAAGCAAACCTACAAACTCGATTTATAGCAGACGCGGTCTTGGAATTAAACTTTAAAGATGTATCTTGATAATACTTATACACACAGAATAAGTTACAAAAATGAAATAAACCAGATAAGGGATTTCCTAGATTAATGAGAGTGTATCGAGTTGTTCATTTATTATTCATATATTATTATTTTATATATTGTAGAGGAAGGAGGTATTGTTTGCTTGAGTCAACAAAACTTGTTCAAAACTCAAGCAAAAATGTTTTAGCATCCTAAGCGACTTTCAAAATTAGATAAATACATTAACTTTGATTAAGTTTGTTTGTAAAACACATAGATCAATTGTAAACGCAAACAGTATTAGCTAGGTATTAATATACCTAGCTAATACTGTTTGCGGACTTGATGAATATTAATTATTACCTATATATATTTTTTTGATAATGTAACATCTTGATCATTTTAATCGATTATGTGTCTAACACTTTGTCCGCAGACAAGTTAGGTTTCATAATTCTTTGTTGTGATTTTCTATCAAAACTTACGATGTTATTTATTGTGAAGAATAGATTATTTTTAGGTATTGTTTTTTTATTCAACAATGTATAATAGCGGCGGTAGGCTAATGGGTACGCAATCGTGAGGTCGCGGGTTCGAATCCTACCCATTATACTACTGACGTGAACCCACTCCTAACCCAGTGCTAGTAATGTGGGACCCACAATTCCACATTGCTAGTTTTTTTATAAAAAAGAACCTGTTCTAATTACGGTGGTAAATTATTAAAATCAGTTATTCTGTTGCGATCGGTTGTTTATATAAGTATGTTGTATTATGTATGGTAAACTGGTATCTATTGTTTTATTATCCAACTTTGTACTTATTGCCTTTGTCTGTTTAAATTTTATAGTTTTTCAGATCAAGAACAGCAATCTAATAGGAAGTTTGAAAAGCGATGTTTCCTTGCCATCAAAGTCGGCTTGTTGTAGGTCACAATGAAGCTATCACAGCCAGCTTTGATGAGCATGGCACATTCGTAAAGCTACAATCGCAGAGCCACGGCGATGTTTTTTATCTTTCTTCTTTGTGTTTGTGTTGTACCTATTGTTTTAATTGTATATTATGTACTTGTGTGTTCATGTTTCCCGGGCCTAGCCTGTCAAAGCGGCGGTGAAATGTTCCCGTCATCATATCACAGCCACTTTGATGTGGTCGGTTTACGGAGACCATTACTTCGTTGATGCGCCACACTACCGCGACAAGTCCGTGACCAATTCGTAAAAATGGTTGTGAAATGGTTATGATCACATATCACAGCCATATTTGACGACTTGGGCTGAGAGACGTACCGACAAGCGGTATCGACACCGGGTCAGAGGAAGTGACGTCACTCACAAAGTGGCTGTCGTGTGTGTTGTAGTCCCATATCACAGCCAGCTTTGATGAGCGACGAGCCTCCCACAATCGGGCTTGCAACATGGTTCTTTGAAACTTAGCCATAACGTTTGCGTTCAATATTAATACGTGTCTGAAATAAATATTTTCATATAAACCTCTAATTATATATTTCTGTTACAACTTTTTTCAAGCGGCTGAGGAGCAGATTCAAAGGCACCGTTAGGGATCGGCAAAGTGGCTGTGGGTTATGGCCCTCCTGCAAACATATCACAGCCAGCTTTGTTGACTTCCTTGGTGTAATATTTCACCTTGAAGGCATTATCACATCAAGATTATTGAATCTACTTCTTTTTTGTTTCGTTTCTTTTTCCCATTTTGTATATTTTTATTTAAAATATGTTTTCTTTACTTCTCTTCCAGATTTTAATTTATCTGTTTATTAAAAAAAATAATTGAATTTGGTTTACTAAATATTATGAGACATTACATTTGTGTTGTTACCCTTTCCGCAGTATCTTCTTTTCCATTTTCAGATAATTTATACCATTGTCATATATGATTGTAGTCTTCACTTTAACTGCACAATACTGTATCTACAAATTGACGCGGGCCATGAATAAAGTCTAGTAAATTGAATAATAATCTTTATTCTATAATTTTCAGGTTGCAGATTGGACGTTATGCAAGACACGGTTAGAAAAAATCAATAATATAATAGCTCTCAAATATCATCTGAAAGATAATATTGTCAATTCAAAAATCATGTCTGTTTTCATTTATAACATAAAATTGGCATAATTTATAAATGATAATTATAATATACGTTTGGTAGCTATAAAAAATAGTTTTATTTCGATTATGTATAATGTACCTAATATCTCAATTTGGTCGTAACTGCCTGAACCTGTGATACCCCTGGGGGTGTCACGGGAACATGGATTCGGACCAGTGGCATCCCCAAAGATAATAGATCTGTTTTCTGAGGGCACCCTCATCATACAATGGTGTATCAGTGATATCACAATTCTATTTACCACAATTTAGTTCCCATGAACTTACCAATCTAATAGTGAGATTAAACAACAAAATAATTTCAATATTTTCAGCCAACTTCAAAAAGAAGTAGGCCAATTCGACTGTATGTTATTTTATTTATTTAAATATTTATTTTACGCAATTAGTCCAATGCCTGGTCTAATCATCTCACTATTCGATTGGTGGGTTCATGTTAACTAGTAAATTGAACTTGTTACCACTGGGTCACCGTTGTTTGCTGGGGTGCCACGGGTCAAAGTGAGAAAACAGTCTCGTCAAAATCCAAGTATAAGACGTGAAACTTATCCCCCGTTCAACCTAGGCCCTAATGCATTACCGCAAACAACCTGCGTTATGTTCCTTGGATTCCACTTAGACCGAAGGGTGCCATGGAAAGACAACATAAAAATGAAGCACAACCAAGCCGACTCCCGCATTAGGGTACAAGCCCTGTGTCGCGGGGGACTTTACAAACATACAAGTCACGGACACAAACACCCAGACTCGGAACAACAATTTGTGGATCACACAAAGTGGTGTCCCGTGTGGGAATCGAACCCACGACCACGACCTCTTGCGTAGCAGTCGGACACACTCCCACCGCGCCACAGAGGCAGTCAAAGATTTAAAAACCTTCTCTAGCTCCTCGGTAGACAGTCTGTCCAATAAGCTAAGGATATATTGCTCCATAATTAAACCGATCTGGGCATATGGCTTCCAACTGTGGTCGACAGCAACCAAATTCAACATTATGGGCCTCCAGAGAGCTCAAAACAGTATTTTAAGGGTCCTTTCATCAGCGCCCTGGTTGCTCGCAATTCGGAAATCCAATGAGTAGTAGGTAGGTATGAGTAACGATATCCAGCCAGCTACAAGGACCGTTTAATAATTCACCCAAACTCGTAATCCAGTACGCTCTTGCAACCAAACCCGATCAGAAGACTCAAGAGAGCCGATGTGCTACTTTACTAAGGGGAGATGAGCAATGGCTCTGCCTCGCCAAGCCACAACCGCTTGTAACTCACCTGATTATAGTCTAGGTGTAAAATATACATACAAAAGTTACATGATATAGACGTGACGTCGACCAATCAGATTTATAAAAAAAATATATAAAAATAAAAAACCCGCCTGTACAACAAAGATGGAAACAAGATCCCCTACATAATTTTATAATTTCATGCAGTCGGAGGCAGTATTAAATCTCGATGAACTAAGTGCCTCAATGCCAAAGTGTTATGTAGGGGATCTTGTTTCCATCTTTTTTGTACAGGCTGTTTTTTTTATTTTTATAATTTATTTTTTATTTAATACTTTTTAGTAGTTCCTATAACTACTAAAAAGTATTAAATGAAAAATAAATTGTAACCGATCGATGTAACAACTAACTTTTATCACTGCTATTGTCAAGTATTGAAAATTGAAAAAAAAGGTTGCTAACTTTTTTAGTACTACAGTCATAATCAGGTTATACCTTTTTGAAATGCTTTTAATTTGATACCCATATTGCAGTATTCAAAACAACTTATTTTTTCACACCTCATTATTTTAACATCTCACAGCCGCCATGATTGTTTTTTCAAACGTCAC
The DNA here is from genome assembly GCA_945859575.2 of Herminia tarsipennalis. NCBI lineage: Eukaryota > Metazoa > Arthropoda > Insecta > Lepidoptera > Erebidae > Herminia > Herminia tarsipennalis. The sequence continues at coordinate 24,551,172 of OX243831.2, read as the reverse complement.
ATATCTAAGAACACTTGGGCAATCAAGACGAATCTAACGACGTCTTATTTGTATAAATCCATTCAGTGGATTGTGAGATCCGGTGACTGCACGAAATTGTATAATTATGTAGGGGATCTTGTTTCCATCTTTTTTATGCAGGCGGGTTTTTTTATTTTTATATATTTTTTTTACTGCATTTTCTATACATATATAATCACTTGTCCTGACTGACTGATTCATCAACGCAGAGCCTAAGCCGCTGGGGTTACAAATCAGCGTTGCGCTGAGTTTACAAACCTAAAATAGGTTGTTTGTAGGTATTTTCGACCGACTTCAAAAAGGAGGAGATTCTCAATTCGACTACTTATATTTTTTTAGGTTTGTTTGTTGATTACTCGCAGACGGCTGAACCGATCTGAAAAATTCTTGTTGTGTTGGAAAGGGATTCCAGATTGGTCCCATTGTCATCAAAGTTCGAATTTGATGATGAGATCTTAGAGGACTCTTCAAATATTAAAGGCACACCTTTATAGTAATTTGGGTATATTTTGTTGTAATTCATAAGGCACCATTGAGTGAAATGGAACTTATGATAAAGACCACAGATTACCAGTGGAACTATTCAATAATAAATACTGCGGGTTGCGACTCGTACCGTGTTCGATACATAATACTTTGCCTCCATAAAATTATGTAATAAAACTGATAGTCTAGTCTAGTATCAGGTGAACTCCTCAAAAATTAACGGCCTTGTATCGCATATCGCAGCATTTGGTAAAAATAAATAAGCAGTTTGGATTAAGCTATTGTAGCTTTTATCAACTACGAACCAATACACTAATAAGTAGAAATATAAACTATTTTACAAAAAAATTTAAATCGACTTCAAAAAATAAATATAAGGTAACTAAAAAGCAAAAAATAATTTTTAAGTACAACAACGAAAAATAATTTAAACATTTTGAAGTTCAAACATTTTGAGAAAGGGTTCCCCTTTAAACATTGATTGAATCAAACCATCAAAGTATATAAATATGAATTTTACAGGAATTGTATAAATAAAATAATAATAATTAACCCATTTATTTCCAACAACCTTAAATAACAATTTTACTTAGAGTAAAGAAAGATTTTTGGGATACATGAAATGCATTTTTTTTTAATATTAGTTCGCGTTATTTGATGTTGTAACCCCAGACTGGGTATAGGCCTCCTCCAGTTTACTCCAACTCTCTCTCCCTTGCTTTTATTTGCCATTCTTTTCCTGCTTTTTTGGACGTCCTCTGCTCCTTTTACCAATTGGTCCCGTCCATATTGTTGATTCTAATGTCCATCTTTTGTCTCTGTACCTGCTAGGTGCCCTGCCCATCGCCACTTTAGTGTTAAAGCGTATTGCAGGACATCTATGAGCTTTGTTTTACTTCTTAGGTATTTGACGGCGCAACATATGGCAACACTTGACATTCACTGTCATTTACGTCGGAAAAGAATGAGGGTAGTTGATCATTCTTGCGGAACGTCACATGGACGTGATGGCGGGGCGGCCATCTTGTAGGCAGCTCGCCGACGAGGGCCGTTTGCGCACCACGTGCCCGACGAATCGCTAATTTCCGACCCGAGCATTTTATTTTTTCTTATAGTGATATGTGGAATCAATTATTAGCTATTTAATTTAGACGCGTCTAGTATTATTTCGTTTATCAAATTATCTGTGGTGAAATTAAGATTTAAACTTAATTAATAATGGTAAAATCTAAACCTAGTGATCTCCCGGTGTTCGTGAACGATGGCAAGCTATAACCTGCGGCATCCTGAGCCTACATATTCGTTTCTTATTCTGTGTATTCTCCTTATTTTCAATAGACTTCTTTCCATCGATCTCAGGCACGTCACGAGTTTATACAGTCCATCAAATCTAAGAGGTACCGTTTGACGTTTCATATTTTTCAAACCGAAACAACTTTGTTCATACGTACATTATTCAGTTTCGATAACCTTTTTCATAAAACCATGAATTTAGAAAGATTTCATTATTGTATCTAAAAATGTACAATTCTTAATATCTAAATGTAATTGAAAACTTTCAAACAAAGCAAAATAACACATATTTACACAGTAAATAATTTCTAATAGTTATATTCTTGACCTCATTACAAAGTTACGTAGTTAGGTCACTGCACGTAGTGTTGCGACTCTTCGGATACACTTGTATGCAAAAAAATCGTTTACATATACGAAAAATCGAATGTATTATTTACAAATTACACTTGACAACCAAACAAATATTTTTTCATGTGAATGGTATTATCTCACATATTACGATTACATAACTAAATAGTTATGTAATCGTAAAATATGAGATAAAACCCATTCACCAAAAATACGTATTTATAAATCAAATATATTTGCTTCTTTAAAAAGTTGTCGCAAGCGATTTGTCGATTTTTGATTTTCGCGCCCAAATAAGTCGGGGTTTCTCGCGCTAACGCTGTCGAAATAGTAAATGGAGTCAGGGATAGTGTTTTTTACATTTATTTTTGTGTATGATAGTATGGGTTTGCATATTACAGAGAAATAAACAAATTTTTAACAAGCACATCCATTGATTTTACAATTACAATTTTTTCTTCTAAGTCTTATTTCTACGTCTAAAACTAATAAAAATAAGGTATGTAGAACCCATTCACAAAAATGTTGTTGCCTGATGTTATAAATTAACGACGTTACTGCGCGACCGCATAATGCACTGAATACACAGATACCCTAAAATAAATTAATTTAATTATTTTTAGGTCAATAGGCAAAATCGCAGGTGTCCAAGTCTCTACAATTTTTTTTTTCTGGCAACACTGCCAACTACAAGCGCACGCGGTCCGCTCGGTCGGTTCGGCGTCAGCAGTCTCTCGCCATCTTGGAAGCTGACTGTGCGCGTACTTGCTTTCTCGTTTGTGTTTTACAATTTGTGACTTGGCTATTACTTTTCTGGACTGATCATTCTTTATCCGTTTACCTTGGCAATATTTATACTGAACTCCGAACTAAGCAAGTGTTTATTAATAATGTCGAAAAGAGGACGTACTTTGAACAGCCAGGCTCGTGAATTGGTGGTGAAATTACACGAGTATTTTGAGCGTGAATCTCAAAATGGTGGACTTCTACTGCCAGTTACACAAGTTCGGGATCGCGTCGGTGAAGCTCTCGGTATTGGTAGCCGCACCGTTGGCAAAATATTAAGTGAAAAATATGGGCCTTCGGGGAGCGACAGTAACGTACTTCACACACCGAAAAAACGAAAAAGAAATAAACCTGTGACAGGCATCGATGAATTCGATAGTCATGCTATTAGAAACCATATATACGGGTATTTTACAAGAGGCGAATTTCCAACATTGGCAAAGTTATGTGCAACTTTAAAAGATGCCGGGCTGTATAAGGGAAGCATAGAGTCGTTGAGAACGGTAATAACAGGAATTGGCTTCAGATACAAAAAAGTTGACAAACGAAAAATTGTTATGGAGCGACATGACATAATTATGCAGCGACTAACATTCCTGCGCGAAGTTAAACAAATTATAAACTGGGATAATGTAATATTTTGGACGAAACCTGGCTAAATTCCAACCATTCTGTGCCGAAAACATGGACTGATGATTCTGAAGCTTCGTGCTCGAAGGTGCCGATAGGAAAAGGTGGACGCCTCATAATATGCCATGCTGGGTCAGCGTCTACAGGCTTCGTGGAAAACTCTTTATTAGCTTTCCAATCCAAAAGCACTAAAGAGTATCATGAAGAAATGGACGCAGTAAGGTTCCGAGAGTGGTTCTTAAATTTATTACAGAATATCCCTCCTAACAGCACAATTATAATGGATAATGCCCCATACCACTCTGTGCAAATTGATAAAGCACCTACGTCAGCCAATAAGAAAGCAGATTTGGTGGCATGGCTGCAAAGAAAAGGAGTGGATGCCGACATGTCACTATTAAAAGCTGAATTATTACAGTTAGTGAAATTGCATAAACCACCAAAACCGACATATGTAATTGACCAATTGGCCGAAGAGCACGGGCACAAAGTCATACGACTTCCTCCGTACCATTGCCAATATAATGCCATTGAACTGATTTGGGCCCAAGTTAAAGGTAATATTTTATAATATTATAATAATAACACGAGTACTTCTAACATTTATAATTTAAACAATGGTTTTCGTCTGCTATCAAATAGTTACATTATTGTTTTACAGGTTATGCAGCAAGACACAACACAAAACCACCCTTCAGTGTCAAGAAAATGGAAGGTTTATTAAAGGAAGCATGTGCCCAAGTTACACAGGAAGATTGGAGTAAAGTAGTACAAAAAACAAAGAAAATAATAATGGACGACTTCGAAAGAGACGTACACTTTGATAATGTAATGGACAATCAACTGGTCATTAATTTAAATGACGATGATGACGAAGACGACGATACTAGTACTAGTAGTGAATAAAAAAATATCCTAAACATTTCTTTTATTTAATTATAACAATTGATTTCTTAAAATTCGGATATTATAGTAATCGATCTCTTAAAGTTCGGATATTATAGTAATCGATTTTTTCATCCCATCCCTATCATTCAATTGTCAGAACTGTCAAACGGTACTTCTTAGATTTGACGGACTGTAGTTTGTGAGTATTACTTTCGTCTTGTCTTCGTTCATTTTGTGACCCACTGTTTTCACTTTTTTCATTCAGGGAAGAATTGTATAAATATGAAAAGATAAATAAATACATATCAAATAATGGAAATGAAATAAAATAGCTAAGGAAATACATATTTACAAGCGAGGTAAGAAAATACATAAATATTTACAAGTGAATACTATAACAGACGGTCGAAATAACTGACCTATTGAAACTTAAATAAAAACCGTGCAAGAGCATGTCCGATCATTCTCATTGTAGGGTTCCGCAGCCTTAAATAATTGCATAAGCGTATAGAATAGCGTATGTTCATGGCACTTACGCCCTTTTGTTGAGAAAAGCAGTGTTTTGGCTATAACTCAATGACAGCATATCCGATCATGTACAAAATAATTTTTGTTTACAGTATTTGTTAAGTTAATTTTTTTTTTTAAATCACAGGTAGACCTCAGTACCTTTGTGATTTTTTTCATATTTTTTGGTCACTGTTCAAAAGTTAAGGCCCCCCTTAACTTTTGAACATAAAAGTTGCGTAAATGTGTCCCCACACATTTACGCAACTTTCGGAGCGATTATTTCCAAAAATATTTACTTAATCAAAAAAGTTCATTATAAACCTTTAAAATGTTTTTATAAGACCTGTCGAGTGATATGCCTATAAAATTTCAGCTTCTGTTACATGTATGGAGTGTCACCCCTAAAAATATTTATTTTTATTATTTACCTATTAAACTAAGTAGCGGCCACTATAAGATACCTTTTCACTAAATTTCATCAATATTCATTGAAAAGTATGTTTCGTGTTTACGATGCCTGTGACATACGAACGGACAGACAGACAGACTGACGGACATTACGAAACTATAAGGGTTCCGTTTTTCGCCATTTTGGCTACGGAACCCTAAAAAGTGTGTCATTTTTATTGTTATACATATTTTTGGAACGTCTTATCGTGCGAAATATTTTGTATGCAGGCTGTGAGGTTAGACGCATTAAATCGTAACATTTTGACAGTGCTCAAAAATCTACTTTTTATGATTATGTGAAGCTTAGGTTGTTTGTATTTTTGTAAAAGGTTGTAGGTATAGGTCTCACTATCTAAGGTTAGGTTCTCCGATATGCACTGGTTTCGATCCGTGTTCGAAACATACCCACTAAGTAATTTAAAATATTCGTCTCGGCGCGTTTACGACACTGTGACAGGTGACGAATCCTGGATTTATCAATGCGATCCAGAAACAAAGCGTCAGTCAACATTTTGGCTGTTTCAAAACGAACCAACGCCTACGAAAGTAAAGCGATCGAGAATCGCAGGGAAAAATTGGATCGCTATAGTTTCTTCACTTTAACGGGGTATCTGGTTTCAATTCCATTACGAGACCAAAGCAGCATCAACGCTGAATGGTATACCACAAAATGTTCGCCAGAAATTTTGTCTGCATGTTTTGCGGGTTTCGCGGTGTACTGCTTCACCACTACAACGCGCACTCAGCGCTTAAAACGTGGGACTTTCTGGACACCACACCGGTCAAAGTCTTGGGTCACCCTCCTTTCACCCCTGATCTGGCGCCGTATGACTTCTTTTTATTCCCTAAAATTAAAAATCAGCGTTCGTGAAGGTCGTGGAAGCTGTGTCTGCGGCGGACTGGAAAAAAGGTTTCGAAAATTGGTTCAAACGCATGAAACATTGTATAGAGGCTGGTGGAGAGTTCTTTGAAAAGATTTAATTAAAATATTTTACCCATAAAAGTTGGAAAAACAAAACGTTTTGCTTTTTCATAAAATTAAAAGCGAATGCATTTGTTAGAATTTAAATAGTGGCAAGATGGGGTACATAAGCTTTATAGGTCAATAATATAAAAAATACATAGTGAAACAATCATATTTAAAACTCAAAACTCAAATATCTTTATTTCGTAAAATCAGGTTTAATGATTATTTGAAAACGTCAAATTAATTTATACTAAAAATTTTATAAAATTATGATTGTTTGAAAAAATAAAACAAAATGAGGTTAGGTGGCAGTTCCAAGTGTAAAGCTCATGAGAAGAAGCTGCCAAGAAACTCATGTGCCACGTCACGTTCACGTGCTCATGTTTAATTAATTAATTAACAATATTATTATTATTGTAATATTTGGTGTCATTAGGAACTTTTGGTAATACATTTAAGAGAAAAAAAAGGTATTTTGCCCCGTCTTGCCACATGGTGCTTTTAAGATGGTACCCCATCTTAAAAGCACCACGTGGCAAGACGGGGCAAAATACCTTTTTTTCCCCTTAGGTAAGATGGGGTGATGAGAATGATCACAGAGAAAGATGATTGAGCTGGCAGAACTCGCAGACATGGGTGGCTTCGTCATCATCATCTATTCCTGCGCAGCTATTATAAGCCCATCTTCCACATAATGAGCCTGATACCCACCCTTCAATGGAAACGGAATATACTTTCTCACAACTCATACATGGTGTGTCCTCCTCTACTTCACTTCATCTCTAGATGATGAGACTCTTCGTCGTTTTCTTTGGCTAATCTTTTTTGATTTTTTATTTTGACCTTTTGTAGTAGTTTTTTTTAATTCATCTTTTCTCTTTTTTGTGTCTATTTTCTGTAGTTTTTTCTGTTCAGCATATTTTTTTTTCTGGGCGATGACGTCTAATTCTTGTTTGTAGGGAGACGACGTGATAATTGCTGTTTTCCACGCTTTTTAGCAACACGAGAAGCTACTGTCGCTTTTATCGCATGTGAGCACGTTAGCTGGTTGTGATGTCGCCGATTTGTCTGTAGTTTGATACGGTGCTGGTTCCTGATTAATAAGCCTGGGACTCCAGTGGGAACACCCTGGCAAAGGGTCATCAACAACGTCTCTGCCGGTCGGAGTCGGAGCTTCATCAGCTGTTTGTGCAGCTACTGTGTCTGCACAAAGTCTGTGAAGAGTGTCTGGGCAGTACTGACATTACTTATATCTTGCAATACTTCTCGGTTTGTGGAAGTTTGACCGTCATTTAACTGGATCTCGGTTGTCAAAGAAGAGGCAAAATCTGTTTCGGAAAACACTTTGAATTATAGGGCTAAATCCCACATTTACGAAATCCATTTACTGCTGTAGAAAATCACAAATTTCTTAAACCATTGGAGGAACAGCTAGCAAGCAATCCAGCCCGAATCACTACATGTGCCCCAAGCATCAGCTTGTGAATTCATCATCAGCTCTGGATTCATTCTTTTTCTTGGAAAGATAAGCATTCTAGCTGCACTGAAGCATATCTCGAACGTTGCTGTCTGTCCTTGTTCTGCTGAAACTATGACCCCAACCTGTTCCCGTCCTCTTTTAGCGATTATCTTTGAATTTGTCTTTGGCACAACAAAAACCCCCTGTTCGTCACAATTATATATACGGTCAGGAGTTAGTTGGTGCTCATCGTACACGTTGCCGAGGAAAATGAAGATTTTTTCGACTGCAACTTTGTTAAAACCAGATGCTCTGGCAACAGAAATATTTTCAGGCTTTCTAACTGAAAGCTCTGGGTGTCGTTTTTGCCATTTATCCACTCTCTAACAGCTTCTTTTTTCTCAGCATTGAATTATTATGTTTTTTTAATTATATTGTTATAAAGTTATTATTTTTAATTGTTAACTGGTAGCTATACTAATGCCTTTAGATCTTTAATCGTAAGTTCATATAACCTTTCTTCCATTTGTAATAAATAGGCACAAAGCTCATATTTTTCAGACAGAAAAAAACAGACAGCCTAGGAACCAATGGTACTTTAATTGGTATTGGTAAGTTTTCATCAGATGTTCCGTTAAGAGAAAAGTTAAGGCTGCTTGCACAGTATTGAACTGTGCGAGCAGCCTTAACTTTTCTCTCTAATGTCGTCTGTGGCACATCAAATTGTTTAGCTGCTATAAAATAACCATTTTTTCATACAAAACCGTTTGAACCCTCTGTCAGTCGTGCGTTTGTAGTCACGAATCATTCTAAAAAGGCATTCTAATAAGCTTTCAAAAAACAAACTCATTTTTACTGAATACAAACAAAAACAAAATTATTCTCATTGGGGGCAAGATGGGGTACCCCGCTACCCCATCTCGCCTACAGAGTCATTTTTTAAACACTTTTTTTAAAAAAATTTCGACCCTGCGCATTGTGAACCACTAACTACCGGGCGACTGACAAGTATCATGGCGGCGCGTCGAACGATGAATGAACGAGCGTGATTGGTCAATTTGAACTCTGAATTTCGTTGGGCACCCCATCTAACCTGCTCTCCCGTCTTACCTTCTTCTCCCCTATCTACCTAATATGAATTTTTAATAAACTTTTAATTACAATATTCGGCAAAATTGAAATGTTACGCGATGAAGCGACGTCACATGACCGCAGATGAAACGCAAAGAGCTGTGGGGATGTTGCAAGCGGGAAGAAACCAATCTGAGGTGTCTCGAGATCGATGAACAGGAGCTTTATTTGGCACCTGTTGTAACGTTACACTATCACAGAAAACCCCGCTGAGCAGCACCCAGGCTGTGGACGGAGTACGACCACTCGGTAAGACCCATACATAGGTGTAACTGACGGCAAGACGTCAGCCGATATTAACCGCTCCAAAGTTAGGCTAATGCAGGACGCATAACCTAACTTTGGAGCGCAATGCGCGGTCGCATACAGCTTTGCGGACTAGGGAGTACATGGCAATGGAAAGCATCCGGGTGTTGTCCTGGCCTGCACAATTGCCAGACCTCAACCCCATCGAGCATGCATGGGATATGCTCCAGAGACGTGTTTAATAGAACGGAGTGACAAAAACACAATAAGTAGATAAAGGATTTCCTAAAATTTCATTGAAAGCGATTGCCTCAGGATAACATTAACAAAGTCATCGATTCTATAATAATAATAATAATAAATCCCTCGGGACTAGTCGTTGTCTCCCTATATAAGATTAACGCAGCACTCTGAGGGCATAGTAGCAGCTCTTGAAACTCCTTATGACACCAATAAAAAAATGTCTGAAGTAAATAATAATAAATGTGTGAAATAAGAGTACACAAACCGCAGGGCAGCTTTGTGGCGAGCTGAATGTGCGTGGCGACACTGCGGTCCCGATGCCTCAGAGTGTCGGTCAGGGCCTCGTCTCCCGCTTGCCTTCACTGGCCGGCGGGAGTGGAATACCAAGAGCGCCCGCAGAACTCTCAACTCTGTCTTATCTTAACCGGCCGGCCGGAGGTCGCCAGAGCTTGTATGCTCAGGAGTGGAAGTGTCATTTTCAAGGACATAACTACAGAGAAATCCGCTCACGGGCCTTCTTCGTGATGGTGATACCGGCGCCGCACCGCTCGACCCCCCAAGCTCCTCACACCCATGTTGCTCCTTGTCGCCTGTTTGGCTGTATACCTGTGGCGGCCAGAAGGCAGCCTATCTAGTGAGTGGCGAGTCACCGCCTGCCCATTTGTCCTTGTGTTTTTACCGTGTGTTACGAGGCAATAGTACCAGTTAACCATTCCATTAACACATCACCTCCATAACCCAGTTTCTTGGTTGCCACTTTTTGACAATAGTTTTTACACTAACCGGGGATTGTCGTTGGGTACATTTCTATAGTGTATACAGCGATAATCACCGGTTTGTGTCACATAGCCTTTAGATTAAAGTGTCTAACGCGCTTCTACGTGTTGGCTTCGGCTCCATGCACGCCTCCCAAATGACCGGGACTCCATAGTCCCGTGATATGGAAACGACATACAATTAATAACAATAATAATATCTTGGGACAACTCACTCGGTGCCAATAAGTTTTGAACAACAGAGGAGGCCACACTTTGTATTCAATTATTCAATTTGTTAGGAATAATTTAATTTTGTTTATAAAATTTAGTTTTTCATGTACTTTATTTTGACCTACATTAATATTGTTAATTTACATCAAAAACAAATAGAAATAAACAGTTTTTGATTTTACATCAACGATACTAAAAAAAAATTGTACCTAACTAGGTATTTCATTAATAAAAAACACGTTATAATGTACAACACCATTGTAAAACTCAAATTATTAGGTACATGTACATCTTTCTTAGACTTTTTTGATGTGTTTAAAAGACCTTCGTACGACTATGTCCAACCGGAAAAAAGAGACGACGCGTCTTTGTTTGTCCTCGGTCCTATCGGCTTGTCCTGGGCCTAATAAATATTTACAGGTAGGTAGGGATGTTTTTTCATAGACAGCCATGGCCAACTAGCGGACGCCTCGCGGTTTTACCCGCGTAGTTCCCGTTCCCGTGGGAATACAGGGATAAAAAATAGCCTATGTCACCCGGGGTTAGTGTAGCTGTAGATTTTTTCAAATCCGTCTAGTAGTTTCGGAGCCTATTCAATACAAACAAACAATCAAATCTTTCCTCTTTATAATATTACTAGCCGTTCTGCGCAACAAAGCAATAATCCTATGTTACTTATAATACCTCCAAGCATATGTGTACAAAGTTTCATGATGATCGGTTGAGTAGTTTTCGCGTAAAAGCGTAACAAACAAACTTACATTCAAATTTATATATTAAGTAGGGATATATATCGCTGAATGCCCCGGCTTCGCACGGGTGTCATATCGCAGTAAGATTTTCAAATAAACCTATTACCTATACGGATTTTATGCCCGGGGCTTCGTCCGCGTTAAGTGTGATTTTATAGATCCCTCAGGTATTTATCCACACGGCTTAAACATGCCATAAGTAAAGCCGATTTTTAGTGCTTTATTTGAACACCTTTGGCGACAGTGGAATCACGTTAAATTAAAATGCTACCTGCTTAATAGCTACGCGAAAAATTGCAAAACGTTCGAAATTTTTAGTTTTGACAATACAATTTAGATTTTTTAACTCTTTGAAAGTACGTAGCTGTAATACATAGACGGATCCAGGGGGGGCACAGGGGTCCGTGCCCCCCGCCCCTCGATGGTTGTTTTGTATTGTATTAAATTTATTATATTATTATTTTCCTATTTGCCTCTTGTCTTGTGCCGCCCCACCCAGAAGGGTTATTAGTATCGGGCATCTCCCCCGGTAGTGCATGCCCGCATCGTGCGTGGGTACTCCCACTTGTCCGGCGCCGGCGTCGGGTAAAATGCACCCGGAATACACCGCACCGCATACGGATTCCGTAGCCAGAATAGCAAAAACGAAACCCTTATAGTTTCGTTATATCCGTTCGGCTGTCCTTTCGTACGTCACAGGCATTTTACTCAAAAACTACACAATGAGTATTGATTAAATTTGGAGCATCGATGCGTTGTATAAGTTGCTACTTAGTTTGACGATTAAATAATAAAAAAAATTAAAGGAACAGAAGCTGAAAAAGGATTTATTCAGCAAACACATTCACACAATAACTTCTAAAAAACTTTTTTGATTAAGTGATTTTTGGAAATAATCGCTCCGAAAGTTGCATAACTTCTGCCTCCCCCCCCTTTATCTTTTGAACCGTGTGACCAAAAATATGAAAGAATCTTAAAGGTCGCTTTATAAATAGTTTAACTAACATTATTCTGGACATGATCGGATACACTGAGTTCTTGCAGAAAAACTGCTCTTCTCTCAAAAGGGCTTAAGTAAAATGAACATAGGTACGTTGTTCTGCTGGTACAATTAAGCATATCGTATTTTTAGGGTCCCGTAGCCAAAATGACTAAAACAAAACCCTTATAGTCTCTCTGTCTGTCTGTCCGTATGTCACAGGCATTTTACTCAAAGGCTACTCTTGATGAAATTTGATGAAAAGGTGTCTTGTAGTAGCCGCTACTTAGTTTGATAGCTAAATAATAATAAATATTTTTAGGGGGGGAGGCACTTCATAATTTCAAAAACATTTTAAGGTTACTAATAAACTTTTTTGATTAAGTAAATATTTTTGGAAATAACTCGCTCCGAAAGCTGCATAAATGGTGTCCCTCCCCCCCCCCCCCTTAACTTTTGAACCGTCTGACTAAAAAATATGGAAAAAATTACAAAGATAGCGCTTAATAAATACTTTAAACTAAAATTATTTCGGATAAGATCGGATATACCGTCATTGAGTTATTGCCGAAAAACTACGTTTCTCAACAAAAGGGTGTAAGTGCCATGAACATACGCTTTTTTGCTGATGCAATTGTCAAGGCTGCAAGGGTTCCCCTACACTTAAGCATGGTCCGACATGCTCTTGCCCGGTTTTCTTCCTTCTTTTTTTTCTTTACACAATTTGTCCAAAAGGACAAATTGTATATATATATATATATAGTATAGATATAGATATAGATATAGATTATCTGTAGGTTCACCAATGTTAACGACTGCTAAAAGGACAAATTGTGTAAAGAAAAAAAAGAAGTTTTGTTGAGAAACGTAGTTTTTCGGCAATAACTCAATGACGGTATATCCGATCTTATCCGAAATAATTTTAGTTTAAAGTATTTATTAAGCGCTATCTTTGTAATTTTTTCCATATTTTTTAGTCAGACGGTTCAAAAGTTAAGGGGGGGGGGGGGAGGGACACCATTTATGCAGCTTTCGGAGCGAGTTATTTCCAAAAATATTTACTTAATCAAAAAAGTTTATTAGTAACCTTAAAATGTTTTTGAAATTATGAAGTGCCTCCCCCCCTAAAAATATTTATTATTATTTAGCTATCAAACTAAGTAGCGGCTACTACAAGACACCTTTTCATCAAATTTCATCAAGAGTAGCCTTTGAGTAAAATGCCTGTGACATACGGACAGACAGACAGAGAGACTATAAGGGTTTTGTTTTAGTCATTTTGGCTACGGGACCCTAAAAATACGATATGCTTAATTGTACCAGCAGAACAACGTACCTATGTTCATTTTACTTAAGCCCTTTTGAGAGAAGAGATTTTTGGAAAAAATCGCTCCGAAAGTTGCATAACTTACGGAGCGATACTTAACTTTTGAACCGTCTGACTAAAAAATATGAAAAAAATTACAAAGATAGCGCTTAATAAATACTTTAAACTAAAATTATTTCGGATAAGATCGGATATACCGTCATTGAGTTATTGCCGAAAAACTACGTTTCTCAACAAAAGGGTGTAAGTGCCATGAACATACGCTTTTTTGCTGATGCAATTGTCAAGGCTGCAAGGGTTCCCCTACACTTAAGCATGGTCCGACATGCTCTTGCCCGGTTTTCTTCCTTCTTTTTTTTCTTTACACAATTTGTCCTTTTAGCAGTCGTTAACATTGGTGAACCTACAGATAATCTATATCTATACTATATATATATTATATATATATATATACATATTATGTATACATTATATAGTATTATAAAGAGGAAAGATTTGATTGTTTATTTGTATTGAATAGGTTCCGAAACTACTGGACGGATTTGAAAAAATATTTCAATGTTGTGAAGCTACACTAACCCCGGGTGACATAGGCTATTTTTTATCCCTGTATTCCCACGGGAACGGGAACTACGCGGGTGAAACCGCGAGGCGTCCGCTAGTACATTATGTACCTAATATTATATCTATGATTAAATTTATGAAATAATCAAAACACCATCAGTCACAAATAACCAAAATAACACTTAAATTGCTAACTTGCAGAGGACGGGGGTTGCAAGTAATTTCACCCGATATAGCCTAAGTACCACGTGCGACTGGCTAGGCCGACTGGGGGGCTACAAATCATTTTACCTAGGCCCTGAGTTATATTTGCCGATACACCGGCCATATTTAAATAAACTATGTTTGAAGCCCCAAATCCCCCTCCTGGGTACGCCCATGAATGTGTCCAGGTCCAGCACGATCGGCCAATAAAGCAGAAAAGTCCAATAGACAAGCTGGGTCAATTGTGTCGTGCCTATACGGAACGGTGCCGGTCCTAGGGTGGTGCGAGCGGTGCGTACGCACCTGGCGCCAAAATTAACCTAAGTGAGACGAACGACGGCGACGATCGGTCGTATGGATGTGAATCACATATCGACTGGGGCCGTACCGTCCATAAGGCAAAAGGAGTGACCTTGGTGACCGCGGCGCACTTAGCGCTGAAGCCCTCCCTTTCAGGGTACACTTCTGTTTACTTTTTATAAAGAAAATTTCACTTTACTCCTTAATTTTTCCATACTACTGCGCTGCTGTACTACTACTCATAAGTTATAAAGAGCACGCCGGCGCCGATCGGGGACGTCAAGGCGCCCGCTAAGACATGTTCATCCTATTTTAATTAAAGGAATTTAACTGTATAGCTGCCAATCTGGGATATCTACGCACCCTCTTAGATATGTTCATTCTATTTTCAGTAAAATAATTGTAACTGCTTAATAGACATCGATCTGGGACTTCTAGTCGCCCTCTAAGATACGTTCATTCTGTTTTAGCAAAATAGATTAAGCTGCTTAATAGGCACCTCTTTTGGTATTTTATTTTCCTTCAAAAACAGAGGCGCCGTGCAGCAGCGGGTGCTGGAAAAGGTCAGTTACTAGGTGCAGGGAAGTCGTTTCAGTTGTAGACGTCCACTGCTAAACATAGGTATGCCCCATAGATCGCCACAATGAACGGTCCTGCGCCACCGTCGGTCCATCTCATGTGAGGTCTACCTACGCTTCATCGTCTGGTTTGTGGTCGCCACTCAAGAACGCTTCTACCCTCTGCCACATAGGTAAGTCTGCGCACAACATATACCAATCTCAACACCGCCAAGATTAGTGGCGTTAAGAGCGACCATTGCCACCATTATACGGTTGGCGTACGTGACGCCTCAGCCGTCTGCTACCGGCGACACCGTCATCATGATGGCGGCCGTTGTTGGTGGACAGAGTTTCAGTTTTCGTATGCTCCTGCTTTTCTTTCCAGACTGCGACCGCCTGAACGGCAGGTGCGGCATCGGTCTTCTTTTTCTGTTTCCTCACCAGTGGGGATGGTGATTAGACCAGGTACTAACGCTGGCTCACGGGTCTTAGCAGTTGGGGCATTTGAGGTGCCTGCTACGACAGCACGGGGTATATGTCCCGATTTGTGCTCCTCGGACAACTGGTCACAAAACAACCGCCGTAGAAAAAGACTCAATAGTCCTTGTACGAGGTAACGGTGTTGGGAGTGCAAACGGCTCTCTGCCACATAAGTAAGTCTGGTAATTTTTAGGGCTAAATCGGTCTTGGTTCTTCTGTGGATATCTACACGGTTCAAAAGATAAAAGGGGTCACAATTTATGCAACTTTTAGGATTATTTCAAAAAATAATCGATTATGAATAAGAAAGAAATAAAGTAGGTATAATTTCCAAAAATGTACCAGATTATGGTGTTTGCTGAAATCATTAATTATTTTACCAGCTTCTGTTAACTACCTGTTTAAAAATGTATTTTAAGGGGTATTACCCTTATATTTCCGATGACTTGTATAAAATGTCATATAAATTTAATCGATTTAATCCATTAAACAAACACGTCAAAATTATTTTGAAGTCATTGTATTTTATAAAAAGATACCGAGTTATTACACAATTATTTCGTTAACGCAAACTATGCTAGCAATGTGTTTGGTATCAAATTAATCTAATTAAGCAATTTTATACCAAACACAGCACACATAATATTAGAGGACAGTCAGCAAATATGGGCTACCATTTTGTTTTTGTCTCATAAATAAAAAACTACCTATTTAAAAATTTACCATTTATTGACGTCAAAATAATCACACAATATCAACGCTTAATATGGAACAGGTACTCAAATATGGGCTGCAAATAAAAACTTATAGAAAGAAAGAAAGAAAGAAAGTATATTTATTTTGGAATCAACATACGAGACAAGAGTAATAACAGGCAATATAAAAAGAAAAATAAAATAAAATAAGTGCAATTAATAATTAAAAACTATTCACATAAATAATAATTAAAACATACAAATTATAATTGCAAAATTAGCAATAAAATAAAAAAAAAAAAGAAAAATAACAAAAACATACAAATAATAATTAAAACTTAAGAAAGTAATTGGGCGTCTCGTGGCTGCACCAAAATAGGAACCCAGTTCAGCTTATTGCCGGGCGCATATTATATGCGCCTGACGCTGGTTTTCAACTGGGTCCTAGTGTGTGTGTGTGTGTGCGTGTGTGGATGTGCAAAAATATTTTACTTCTAATAAATTAAATAAATACCATAATTAATTGTGTCTTCTTTGTCTCACTTGGCGCTGACGATCGGTGGTGTTGTGCGTACCAATCTTACCTATGTACTGAATGTAGTGGATGCCATTGCCAATCTTTGAAGGAATAATATACCATACCTCGAGGTTGTAACAAAGTAAGTGCAAAATTATAAAAGTTTTTGATCGTCAAGAAGTATTTTTTTTAAGTGAAATTTAAATTGATTTTTTTTGTTTATGATCCCTAACGGAGGTGGTATATTATTCCAACAACGTGTGGCGGCATATTTAGAACATCCCCTAAACGCAGTCGTTCTATACTGAGGTATCGACAGTGGATTCGATATGGAGCGGTTTGGGTAATTATAGTATTCGTGTCTCCACCTCAGCTTTTCGAATAGGTACGTTGGTTTTTTCGTCCTAATCGTTTCAAAGAGAAGAGTAGCCAAGTGCAATGTTCTCCTAGCTGCCATTTTGAGAACATCGTTTTGGTTGAGAAACGGGGTTACATGGTTTTGTCGGGGTATACTGAAACAAAAACGAGCACAGGCATTTTGCACGCGCTGGATCGAGCGCCCCGTTCTGGATAGCAAACATGGACCATATACAGTGTCAACGTAATTCAGCTTTGATAAAACAAGGCTATCAACCAACCTCTTTCTCATATCAACGCTAAGATATTGACGGAATCTGTAAAGAACTTTAAACCTTTAAAAACAGTTTTTTACAACACTATTTGAATCACACGCTGTTCGTCTCAAACGCTATTTGCCATGTACGCGATTAGTCCTTCCCTATCAGATTTACGCGGTACGTCTCATTCGCATTTGGTCATATACGCGGTTGGACATAATCGCAATTCGTCTAATACGCGGTTAGTCATAATCTCAATATAGATTATCTTTAGATGGACTGTTTACAAGATCGTTGGTACATGTTACGCCAGGTATGTAATTTTGATAAATACATATCAGAGTTTACAATGATTGTTAAAAAATTATAATACTTAATGACATACATAATTATATAATATCTTTATTATTCTATATTATGGTGTTAAAACTATCCTGACATTACTCCCAAACTTTTAGAAAACTAGGTATGAAATTTTGATAAATACATATCAGAGTTTACAATGATTGTTAAAAAATTATAATACTTAATGACATACATATATAATATCTTTATTATTCTATATTATGGTGTTAAAACTATCCTGACATTACTCCCAAATTTTTAGAAAACTAGGTATGTAATTTTGATAAATACATATTAGAGTTTACAATGATTGTTAAAAGATTATAATACTTAATGACATATAATATCTTTCTTGTTCTATATTATGGTGTTAAAGACTATCCTGACTACCAAACTTTATAATAAATGATAACGTACATAGTTTTATGTTTTTTTCTGTGATCCAATGCTGTTTCTCGAACTACGTGTGACGAACTGCGTTTATGACGAATTGCGTTTGCGACGAACTACGTTTCAGACGAATTGCTTTTATGACGGATCGCGTTTGTGACGAACTGCGTGCATGACTAATTGCGTATTGTGACATAACGCGTTAGTGACGAATAGCGTTTGAGACGAACAGCGTGTGATTCCACTATTTATATGTCCTTCGAAACGTAACTCTGGATCAAAGCTAAGACCTAAATTGCTAGCAACTTCCACCCTTTCTATGTTATTCTCTTTTATTTTTATCTCAGGGTTAGCGAGTATGGTTTTTCTTATTTGACCTTTACTGCCCATGACAATAAATTTAGATTTTTGGCCATTTAAAACTAAGGAGTTTGACTCAGACCAATTTATCGTGCGTTCACTCTATCCACGGCAGATGACGTGTCGCGGGGGTCGAAAGAATGAAAGAGCTGTATATCGTCTGCGTACATGTGATACTTATATTCGCGGAAACAGGTAGTTATGTCTGCGCTGTAGAGGATGAAGAGAATTGGTCCAAGCAAAGATCCTTGGGGTACCCCCCTTTTGAGCAACTATGGATGCGAAATGAGCGCTGATCCATCTCGTTTCCTAATTTCGACTTGCTGGGACCTATTAGAGATGTAGCTGTCGAACCATCTGATAGTTTCCCACTCAAAGCCATAAAAGGCAAGTTTCGACAGCAGCATAGTTACATTGATGGAATCAAAAGCACGGGAGTAGTCCAGCAGTGTCAATATCGTCCCCTTTCCCTGATCCTGCGCCTCTAAGATATTGCCAACAACATCCGCCAGAGCCGTGGCAGTGCTGCGTCCTTTCCTAAAACCTGATTGTATGTCTGGTAGTATGTTGTTTGTTTCCAGAAACTCAACCATCTGTATATACACCACCTTCTCTAACACCTTTGACAGCCAGGGTAACATGCTGATCGGACGAAGGTCCTTGTGACTCAGTGGGTTAGTATTTTTAGGCAGAGGTTTCACAATGGCCTTTCTCCACAGATCAGGAAACGTACTGGAGATTATTGAGGTATTTACAATATTTGTGATGGTATTCAAGGATTGTGGGAGTAAGAGTCTTAACATATCCTTAGATATGCCATCGACTCCTTGGGCATTTGTTTTAATATGTGAAATGATCTTACCAATTGTTTCCTGATCTGTGGGTTGGAGTGAAAATCTAGCAGAACCGTGGCAATTAAATTCATAATAGGTTAGCTTAGAGATACTAACGTTGGGGTCGCCCGGGACATCAAGAAAATAAGAGTTTATTGCGTCTGGATCGTTAAAAGGACTCGGAAACTCACTATCTCTTTGGACTGGAAGCACATAAAGCTTAACATTAGCCCATAGAAGTTTCGGGTTGTTGATATTATCATTGATGTTCTTTTCAAAGAAAGCAGATTTTTCACTCATTAAAGAAACTTTAGCTTGAGTTTTGAGATCAATGTAATATTTTCTATGTGCCTCCAGTCCAGTTTCACGGTAACGGTGACGTGCCTCGTCTCGCAGTCTAAACAAAGTTTTTACTGTGTCAGTTATCCAAGGCGTGGGTTTGGCTTTAAAAATCATTTGCTTAAGTGGGGCATGAATGTCAAATAACCGAGTCAGAAATACATTAAAATAATAAACCATTTGGTTTACGTCACTTGATTCACTAATCAATCTCCACGGCACCGCGTCTAGATCTCTCTCGAAGTGTTCAAACAGTATCAAATTACTTTGGTATATCTTCCATATACCAAAGTAATTGATACTGTTTCACATCACATAATTTTCTTACAAAAATCACATATCCAGATGTCAAACTCTGGCCCAGCACAGTCATTATGTGCACAGTTCTCCTGCTGCGTTTTCGGAAAAAAGTTCCTGACAAAACATACACGCGGCATCGGCAGTGTCAGGAGCCTCTCTTCCTATAGGTCTCTCTCTGGTCTGGTTCACTCTCGTCTTCTCCTTCACTATCGTCCCTGGTCTTGACATTCTTATTGCCGGTACTTCTTTTCTTTTGCTTGGGTATCTTATCTTTTGTTTTATTTTCTTTTTGTTTTTCTACCTAATGTCGTGGCAGCCGATTTTTCAGGATTAAGTTCTGTTTTCAGGCTTAAGCGTTGCAATGTCGTTCTTGGTACTTTGAAAAAATTTGCTGCTTTTAAAGTGCCCATTTTCTTCTCGCGAACCATTTTGATGACTTTAATCATTTGTTATTTATCCCAAGTTTTCCTTGGTTCTGTTGATTGTGTTGGCGCCATTCTGAAAAAAAATATAAGTAGGTACCTTTAGAACCACATAATCAATCACCTAAAATACTAATACCTAAATGTTAGCCCACATTTAGGTATTAGTATTTTAGGTGGCCCATATTTAGGACCATAGGCATAGCCCATATTCGAAATTCTTTACTAATAATAATAATAATAATAAACGTTTATTTGCGTAAAAACATGGTATAAAATGGTGTTACAAAATTGTAGTACATGTTTTCGCTGTAACAATTACAGCATGCAAAAATTTCAGTTTCAATGTCTTAACTTACTCGTAACAAAATATAACATTATTTTCATTTATAAATTCTTTAATGCTATAGAAATTACAATCAGTAAACCATTTGTAAAGTTTTATCTTAAACAATCTTATGTCTAAATTTTTTAAGGTGCTAGGTATCTTATTAAAGACATGTATGCACATTGCCAAGCAGCTTTTATTATATTTATTTAGTCTCGGGATATCTGTGAGTACTAACCTATGTGGGTCTCGTCTGTTCCAAGGGTTTATTTCGTCTGCTGTTTTAAATAATTTCTTATTCTTCTTAACAAACATACATATTTCATAAACATAGAGAGCAGGTAAAGGTAACAGACCAAGTTTCTTGAATACTGGCTGACAAGATTCATCAGGTTTTAGTCCGCAGATCGAACGGATGCATTTTTTTTGGGCAATAAATGCTCTATTCATGTCGGTGCTGTTACCCCACAAAATAACCTTAGCGTAATATGGATTTAATGTAGGCGCGGTAAGATGTCAGTGCAGTTTTTAAGTTAGTTACATTTTTAATTTGTTTCAGTGCATACACAAATTTATTTATTATATTGCTAACAGTATCTACGTGTGCTTTCCAATTAAAATGTTAGTCTATTATTACGCCTAAAAATTTGGTCTGGGTTACCTCATTAATTTTATTTATATTGAGTGCGGTGTTATTTTTATTATTAAAAGATTTATTAAAATGAATGTAAACTGATTTTTCTAGATTTATTTTTAAATGGTTATCAAGCCAAAGCAATAATTTATCTATTGTATTATTTACATCACTTTCATGCTCTTTAATGCTATGGTTTTTTTTGTTAGATGTAACAATTATTGATATATCATCGGCAAATAATATACATTTATGATTCGTTATTTTAGTGATAAAAAAACAATAAAGGCCCTAGTAGGCTTCCCTGGGGTACACCATGTTTATTATGTCTAGATTCGGACGAGTACGATATTATGTCTTTATTTTCATTGACTTTATTAATACTGACATATTGCTGTCTATCACATAAATAGGATGATATTCATTGAGTCACCGGTCCCCTTATTCCAATCGTCTCTAGCTTTTCTACCAGAACTTCATGTGACACTAGGTCGAAAGCTTTAGATAAATCGAAGAAAAGGCCAGTAGTTAGATTATTATTGTTAACATTAGTCATTACAGCCTTAATTAAAGAAAATGTAGTGGATTTATTTTTTTGAAATCTAAATTGGTCTTTATTTATAATATGAAATTTATTACAGAAATCGATTAGCCTATTGTACATACATTTCTCATATATTTTTGATATAACGGGAACTAAGGTTATGGGCCGGTAGTTATTTATATCACATTTGTCACCTTTTTTGAAAAGCGGCTTTATTATAGACAGTTTTAATATTTCATGAAAGGATCCTTGAGAAAACGATAGATTAATTAAGAAAGTAAAGATGTTAGTCAGTTCTAATGTTAGTGTTAATTTCGTCATGACCCTCTGATCTAGTGTTATTTAAGGACATAATTTCTTTTTGTACCTCATTTTCGAGCATAGTCCTAAGAAACATTGAGTTGATAGACACATCTTTCCTATAAGAATTATGAGACCATTTTTGTTTAGTTTTGTGTATTGAATTTATATAATGTTCGTTGAATAGCTAAGCTATTTTTAAAGGGTCGGCAATTTTTAGGTGTCATTAATTTGCAAGGTATCTATGTTTCTTTTGTCTACCCTATTATTTATTTCATTTTTAATGACAGCCCATGTAGCTCTACATTTGTTGTCGTTTGAATTAATATATTTAATATTAGCGTTCTTTTTAGAAGTATAGATACACTTCCTTAGGGTATTGGAGTAATTTATGTATTTAGCTTTATTTGTTGTAGTTTTATTTTTGTAGTATTTATAACGTAGCATCCGCTTAGTTTTATAGCTTTCCCTTAAACCTGTACCTATCCATTTTTGTCTTCCATTGTCATTTGAGTTAACCTTGACTCTGATCTTAGGGAAACAAAGATTATAGAACAGGCATAACATTTCATGGAAACCACAGAATGCGGCATTTGCATCAGTTTGTGAGTAAATATCGGACCAGGAAAGACTGTGCATGCACTTTTGAAATTTCTGTATGTTATCACTGCTATATTCTCTTTTATAAATGTAATATGAAGAGAGCGGTTGTGGTTTATTTTTAATAGGGAAGCTTAACATCTGTGCGGTCTCGTGATCAGAGAGATGGAGAGGTAATACAGCAGCTCTTGCGTTTTCAATATTATTTAAAATGTGATCAATACAAGATGATTTACGCGTCGGAACATCTATATGTAGTTTTAAGTTGTAATTGTAGGATAAGTCATACAACTCGTTTGTTATATTACCTTTTTTTAGGGTGTTGATGTTAAAATCGCCAGTTAAAACTATATTTATTTTATGATTATATTTATTCAATACATCGTGTAAGAGCATATGTAACCTTGTTATAAATTGATTAGGGTCAGATTGGGGTGTTCTATAAACACATATTTATAATGATTAATTCATAAATCATTACCTCTAAGCCACACACTTCAAACGTGTTTTGTGTAGCATATTTTTTTACAAGCGATGACACTTTAAAATCGATACCTTTTGTAACTAGTATGCAAGTACCTCCTTTTTGTTTTTCCCTACAGAAGCTAGCGGCAATGACATAGTTGCATATTTTGACATAGTTTTCATAACCTGTTTTAATAAAAGTTTCAGACAAACATATTACATCTGGATCGTCATTTACTGATTTTAATTCCTGGATAGTAATTTCTAATAGTTCTTGTTTGGACAATACACTAGCGATATTTTGATGAAGTATTTTAAAAAGATGCCGTAAATTTACTTTAGGCACGAAAAAAATCATCATTATTTTTACTTATTACCGGGAAATAATAGGGAAAAGTTCCCTTCTCGGCCTCTTTAAGGGGTTGCGTAAATGTATTGGGATTATTATGGAGTTTAACCTTATCAGAACGAGTAAAGTAGAAGGGAATTGTCCCCTTTTTGTGTTCATCTAGTTTATTGTTTGATTTGAAACTTGGTTTACTATTAGCAATATTTAATGTACTATTTAAATTTGGTTTGTTATTGGCAATATGCTTACGAATTTCGCAAGGGTTCAAATATTTATCATTATAGTCAATAAATTATATTATAGACTGTAGTCTATAATATAATTTATTGACTTACTTATTTCATTTACTTTTGTGTTTGACAGATTGACAAAATGACATCGTTTATATTCATTGCATACATTTCCTATACTATAATTTAACATATTGACATTTAAGTATCTATTATTCACTACACTTAGAACAATGACAGTGTTATTTTTAAATGTATCTAGTATAAATTGCAGTTGAGACAATATTAAGGTTGGGTTGCTAGTTGCTATCATTTTCACCCACGCATATTATAAGTTTATCATCCAGAGACAACTTAATTTTTCTACAGTTTACTAATGCTTCGCTGCTAGACGCATTTGGCTTTGTTTCGGCGATAACTTGATATTTTTTATATTGCTTGTTTGTACGCAAGCGTGAAATAGCTGCAGCAAGACCGAAACACCGCTGTGTTCCAAAGATAAGTATCTTCTTTTTGGTTTCTACCACTTGCTGATTTACATTATAGCAAATACGTGTGGTTCCCTTGCGCATGGAGTCCTGCTTGAGTACACTAATGTCAGTTTGATGGTTGTTATGATTATATTGCATCAGTTTTCTGATGCGCTCGGTGAGAGTTGAAATTTCCTGTTCTGCGACGTTTAGTTGTTCTTGTAGCATTACAATTGTTTGTTTTAAGCATTCTATACTCCTATTATTGGCTTCAACATTCGACCTGGATGGGATTCGAGACAATGGTGTCGAGTCCGTGTTTTGCTTCTTTTTATTAGGAGTGTTACCAGAGCTTTGTAGTATGGGAGAGGAATAGCATAACATTTTTAGGGTTTTATTTTCTGTAGTTAACTTATTTATTTGTTTGTGGAGATCTGAGTTTTCTAGCAGTATATTTCCCAACTCGTTTTCAATACTTTCACTTTAAGACTTAATTGTGATATTGTCTCCTTCACTTCCGAGGCTAAGACCAACTCGGATATAGTTCTATCAACACTCAATAATTTATTGGGGGTAAAATATGACTCATCATCAGAGACTTCATTGTCGGTTAGTATATGAGAGTCAATTTTTTTTGAGGTCGATTGATTAGGTTGATATATTAATGAATAATCTTCTTAAGTTTTCATTTCATATCTTCCCTGTATTGTTGGCGACAGATATTTTAAGGAGGATTGCTTATTTATTAAAGTAGTGCTGTTGAAAGTGTCATCACTATAATCAATGCCATTTAAATCAATTAAACTCCTAGTAGCGCCATCTGTTGTACAGTTGATAGTACTAATAGCGCTGCCTTTGATAGCAGCTGTGGCGGTCATTGACCGAGTTTGCGTTTTTTTCATCGTATTCTCTTTGAAAGCAAATTGTTGTTAAATATCAATGAATTATGCAATTTTGTGAGAAAATAAATAGAGAATGCACGTACATAATATGTTTCGATTTTGAAAAAGTAATGTTGCGTCCGGTCCGTGCGACAGAATCGGCCATCAGGTGTTGTCTAAAATCAACTTGATCGTGTACTTTACAAATCATAAAATTAAACTTATATTCTGCAATAAAACCCATAGTTACAGTATTTAGACCTAATTTTCGTTAATTAATACGTAATTATACTATATAATTGATACGTACCTTAGAAAACTTTTCGACAGCAGCAACACAACTATGGCCGACATTAGCGACAGCTCGCGCGCTACTGACGAGAATAAGTGACTGACGTGGGCGTTATTTAACGTAACCGATTGCAATAACTGCTTACGAGCCTAGTAACTAAATACGTAGTTACGCGTAAGCGGTGTAACCGATTATTTTCACATATGCAGTTTCGTCTTCGGTACGTTCGTGCGTAAGCTTACGAGGATAATCGTATCGTGGCGGTCACGATCAAGAGCAAGAACCAAACGCATCGCGGCTCGCTCGTCACGTTACGGATGTGTGTGTGTGTGCCGAAACGTATCGCACACACACGTGCCGCGAGCCGTAATGCCTTTGGTTCTTGCTCGTGACCGCCGCCGGGCCATGCCGGCCGCATGTTGCATCTGTTGCTGTGTGCGTTACGCACCCTCTAAATTGTTCAAAATAAACAAATAGAGATCAGAGACAGCTATAAATATTAGAAAATACTTGTTTCAGTGAATTAAAGTGTATATAAATATATACCGTAAATAAATAAGTAGGTCATACGATTAAAAAACTGTAATTTGTAATTCCCTACACAAAACAAAAAAGCATTTCCAAATTACTTCTTAATGTAATAATATTACATTGTGAAGTACTTTGGAAATGCTTTTGAAATAGGTATTTGTTTAGATAGCATAACATTAATATATTATATTAATGTTATGCTATCTAAACAAATACCTATTTCAAATTTGCATTCCTAAGTTAAACGTAAGACTCGCTCAAGGAATACTTTAAGAAATTGCAATACAAGGTAGATACAAAAAAAAAAAGTTACAGTTACGAAACCGAGTAACAGATTCATTCAAGTACCTAATCGTGTGTCAATTCACAATATAGGCACACAGAAAAAAAACTAGTCACAAAAATAACTAGTTACGAAACCTAGTACTTAACAGATTCACTCAAGTAATCGTGTGACAATTCACAATATAGGTACACAGAAAGAAACTAGTTACAAAAATAACTAGTTTCGAAACCGATTATGCGAAATCAAGAAACTACTTACAACTGCTTACGTGAAAAATACGTTACGACCCACGTCTATGAGTGAGTATGATGTTAGAGCGAATTAATGCTATAGACGATCGTCGTTTGTGGCGTCTTTCGATTCACTAGCCCACATTTAGTTACTTTCCTCTACATAACATAACTAATCAATTTGCCCCTCGTTTATAGAAATCGGATAACTAGTTTAGGCACTAGGTAGGTACATTGGAACATACAAACATATATAGACTGCTAAAAACTTTACCACTCATTTTTTTCTTCGCCATAATCGGGTAAAAATAAATCCCTATTTTCCTTGGTCACCAGATAATGACTTTACATATTTTAATTATTTTTTTTAGTTTTCTAATACTCTGTAGAAGGTACTTACGTAAAAAAGAAAATAAAGAAAAAAAATATCGGGCGGTACGAAGTTCGCCGGGACAGCTAGTATTACATATATATAAAATGTAATCTCGGATATTATGTTTATTATGAAAAAATATACGCACAAGTCCCATACAATTAGAGTGTCCGTTATACGCTGCTGTTGTTTAACCGCACTGGTAGGCCTTTCTCCGCCAGTTGCCATCAATTGGCTAATGAATAGTTGGCTTTATATGTAATAACTTGAATCACTTTAAGCAAATTGGATGTAGGGTCAGCAACAAAACATTTCGGTAAAACAACGGCGTTGTTTGTCAAAGGGGCAGCGGTGATTATCTCTCTTCTCTTCTCTTATCTTGAAATCACCGCTATAGTGATATTATATACGCATGTGCATTTCCCCTACTTCTAAAAAAACTTTGCACTCATGTTTTACATACTACGAAAGGTGTACCTACCCTCTTATTCATAATACTTTAGTAACAGTATTTTAACTGGCGAATGTTTTATCTTGATCTTTTAAATTTTAAAAACAATGACAAAACATTTACTACTTAAAATTTTGTTACTATAGTACTTGTTATCGATTCAAAAAAATATTTTAATTAAGTACATACTTACCTACTTTACCTTTATCAACATTCGGACGGATTTATAATAGTAAAAATAGAAATGGAAATTTAATTTCATTAAAGAAAAAATATGATACGATTTGCAAATTGTTTTTAATTTAAAATCGGTATTAGAGAATAGACAATAATGTGCAATGTAATGTTATTTTTCTAAGGATTAGGCTTTTTAAAATAAAGTACCTAATTCTAGTGTATATTATCTAAACATTGATATTTAGGAATTATATTCACACATTTCGAGTTAACTTTATAGAAATTGCGTTTTTTTAAATATTTATAAATGTCTAAAATATTCTGTGTAATAATATTATGATGGAACGTTGTAATGCTGGCCTTACCTTGTGTTGTCAAATTTATTTATCCCTTTTCACCATTAACTATGTTGGTTTTCTTAAAAAGCATTAATTTCTGTAGGTACCTTGAAAATGCTTTATTTTGATGTACTATTTCTTTTTAGTTATATAGGTAGGTACCTACATTTTAGGGATCCTAATATGCCTTTCTTTTTTTCAAGTAAGTAGATACCTACTAAAATAAAAAAGGGTCCCGATGTTACTGTCCTAATAGCGGAGGTACAGGTAAATTAGCTTGAAGAAATTTTTGCGTTTGTAGTAGTGTATGGTCAGCAAATAAAAAAAACAACATTTTATTTTTAGTTTTTATTGTTTTAAAGGTAATATACGTTTGTGGCTGGAGCACACCAAATGCGTGCACGTCTACGCATACGCACTACGTACTAATACGGTCGTGAAAATGTGTATCCACCGCATTGTAATCTATGGAACTGTATGAGGCAGACAAGCCAGTTCCAAACATTACAAGCATTGAATGCCGGTTTTCACTTCAGTGAAGACGTGTATGAATTAGGTGTTCTCCGGCCATAAATGTTTTATTCTAATAATTCATCAACCCCAGGCATATCACAATCATCCCCATCCTCGCTTTCATCAGATGAATTATTTAAATTAATTATGATTCGTTCTGATATTGTGTCTAAAGCTGCGTCTCTACCCTGATATTTGCTTTCCTCCTCAATAGCATGCAAACAAACTTTTCTCCATTCCTCTACAGTTATGGCGTTCATTTTTTCTTCAGCTAATGACATTATAACCTTCATATTCATTGCGACATTCTTTTTTGCGACATATGTTTTCACTATCCCCCATATATTTTCTATAGGATTAAACTCCGGATGGTATGGTGGTAAACGCAGCACAGTATGACCGTGCTGTCGTAATATTTCGTCTATCTTGTACTCTATAAATCTCGCCTTGTTTTGCAGAATCAGTTCATATAATTGAGGCTTAAGCAACGTGGATGAATGCTCAATGTTTTGAAATGTCAGCCAGTCTATCATTTGCTGTTTTCTAGAATTACTATTCGGTGCAGGATTTTGTATTGAGTTATGATATGGTGCGTTGTCAACAACAACAACACTATTTGGTTGTAAGTTGGGTATTAATTGAGTTTGAATCCACCTTGAATAGTTGTCATAGTTCATATTGTTGTGGTAATCTCCACTTTTTTGGTCGGCTTTAAACATAAGCAATGCATTTGGTATAAAGCCATCGATACCACCGGCATGAACAATGATTAAGCGGTTGCCTTTCGATATATGTTGCTTCAAACCTGAAGTGCTTCCATCTGACCAAGATTTCGAGAGGGTATGTGATGTATGTATATATGTTTCGTCGGTGTAAACAATTGGTCGGCGTTGTTCACGATATTCAGCAATTTTCATCAAATAATTAATTCGCAAGTATCTAATTTCGTGTTTTTCCATAAGAAGTTTCCGGTTATCTTCTGTTTCCTTCCAATTAAAACCTAATGACATGACGTGTTTTCGTAACGTGCTGACACAACCTTTATAATCGATATCTTCTTTCAATTTTGAGTGCAAAGTTTTTAAAGTGGGAACTTCTTTATTTGTGATGTGGAAGTCATGAATTGTTCTTCTGATAACTTGCTGATCAAAGTTATCGATTACTATTGTAGGTTTACGATTCGGTTTCTTTTTAGGAGATTTAAATGTTACTTCCTGATCTGAAGGACGACATTTGCTTTCTGATACTACCTTTCTGACGGATGCTATTGAAATTCCTGTTGATTTAGCAACTAATTGAGTGGGGGTCATAATACTGCTCGGGTTGTTATTACACTCATTTTCGAAATATTTGTACAAACAGTACAAAACTTCCTTAGTTTGAGAAGTCAAAGGCTTGCCTCGACCATGTTTTAACACTGGAGCCATTTTGAATTATCAATATAAAGTTACAACACTTACACACTTGAAATTAAACACTTCAACAAATATTTTAACAATAATAACAAACAATAACAACAATCAACAAATACAAAATTTCACAATGAAACTACTACGTATCTAATAATTATAATTTTTTAATGAAATGCGTGCTTTATGTTCTAACGGTATCAAGCGACTAACGTCAGACTGCACGTGGCACCTGCGGACAGAGTAAACTGGTTTATTCTGGTTTTGTGCGTGTTTCCACTTTCCACTATCAAGTGACGATTTATTTATTTGTTTTGTTTCGTAATTATTATGGTCAAAACTTTTTACCTATAGCTAAACTACTATCATCTAAAGAACGACACGATATTTTATTGTTTCACGGTAGTCGCCTTGTCGTTTGCTCAAGGACGTGAAATTGAATGACATATTTTTTTTAATAAAGTCAAAACCTTTTTCTTTAAAATAAAAACTTGTTTTTATTGAAAACAAAAATCAGAGTGTTGCTAGGGATAAGTATTAAATTAAATAGTAATGTTAGGATATTGAAACATTTTTGTAAGGGCCAGAACGATATAGTGGAAACGCGCTCTAATATCTAAGTAACATACACACCACTACATATGCAAAAATTTCTCGAGACTAATTTCACTGTAGCTGTTGTCCGAGCAACGAGTATTGCAATCATGCAAGCACACAGTCACTGTTTTTATACATGTTTACCCACATATATCGCCGCGCGCAGGGCCGGATTATCCATAAGGCGGATTAGGCAACTGCCTAGGGGCCCGCATCGTCTAGGGGCCCCTTGCACACACCAAGAAAAAAATTCGTCCTTAAATTGGAAAAAAAATCATACTTAATAGAACTAAAAATAGCTAAATAGTATTCGACGAGGTAAGGTAAGCGTTAATTCGGAACGCAGCCGAACCGTTATTCCGTAGCGTAATAAATAGAAAAATAGATATTTATAGACTAGTTTCAAAATGCTTGATCTGTAGTTGTGATTTGTGAGTTTTGCGACTGTGAATTCAATTTAAAAAGTTTTACTGTGCTCCGTGTTCCGAATAAACGCAATATTTTTAAAATAATTAAAAACACAGCTGGCGGGCGCGGTCGGTCGGATAAGTGACTAAACTAAGATATGACTAACCTGGATCAAGAAACAGCGACTTTAGCGGGTGCCGAGGAATGTGAGGCCGAGACTGAGGTCCTATTACTACACCAAAACGTAGTCCACCTATGTAAAGACTACCAGAATGACATTGGCATATGGCAAAATGTTACCAACAAAGTACAAGATTTTTGGTGTACTAGAGATCCTAACGAGTGTCGACACTTTGAGTGTGATTTTTCTTTTCTTCAAGCCGACATTACAAGGATAGCAAAAGATTTTTTCTTAATCAATGTTTTTTCTGAAACACAAGTGCTAGTAATTTTTTTTTTTTTTTTTTTTAAAGACGACTCCCGCAGTAGGGTACAAGCCCTGTGTCGCGGGGGACTTTACAAACATACAAGTCACGGACACAAAGTACACCCAGACTCGGAACAACAATTTGTTGATCACACAAAGTGGTGTCCCGTGTGGGAATCGAACCCACGACCTCTTGCGTAGCAGTCGGTTACACTCCCACCGCGCCACAGAGGCAGTCTAAGTTAATTATACGAGTGTGGCTGCTGTATTCGCCATCTCTGGAAAGTATACTATTTGCCATGTGTTCTTTTTGGTGGAGTTATAAACCCATCCCAATTTCAAACAGGAATTTATAATTGGAAAAATATATCGCATAGAATTCAATGAGTAAAGTGAAACGCACCGAGAATGTGTACAGACACTGATTAGTAGACAACGTATTCACGGCCGAATTGACACCTCTTTGGCAATCGCATTCAACAAAGAAAGAGAATATTGGATGAACATTTTGCAAAGACTGGTCTCGGTAATTACATTTTTATCATCTCGTGGATTACCATTTCGTGGCGATGATCAAATTGTTGGTTCTCAACATAATGGCAATTATCATAATGGCATTAAAAATATGTTGCAAAAGATAGACAATCATATTTGTCGTTAACGATGTCCGAGGAACTTATTGAAATGTTGGGAAGTAAGGTTTTAAATTTGATTGTTAATTAAATTATTGCAGCCAAATATTTCCCCACAAGCGCCGATTTGACACCAGAAATATCTCATAGCGATTAGTTGACTGTAGTGCTGAGATACGTTTTTATTAAATGAAGCAGTAGCAAAATATTTTCTCACATTTATTCCTATCGTAAGTCACAAAGGGTACGAACTAGAACTAAGTATAAATATAACATTGATATAAAAAATGCGAGTGGTCAGTCCTACAATAATACTTCAAATATGTCTGGTTGTTACAATGGTCTAAAGGCACACACATAGTGTGCGAGGCGATTTATAAAGAAAATAAATCGCCTCGCACACTATGTGCAGCGTCTTATAAAATCGCTTTTAGATTTTGTGCTTTCACAGCGAGAATTATTTGACGTCTTCGAGATTAAGGAAATGAGAAAACTGATACCGTTTAAAGTGATAAAAATCAGCGTGTGCAAAGAAGGAAAAGGCATTACGATGACGGATCTGCAGAAGTAGTGGTTAACCTGTACTAGACACACTACATGCAGAATTATCGCGGCGACGAGAAGCTTATCAATAAATTAATTCTCTGTTTGGATTTCTAATAGATTTCTCGACAAAGTCCAACAATTAAATTAAACGGGCTTGTACAAATTTGTGAACATTATTCCGAGGACATTAAGCCCAAGTTTATGATGAACGAGATGGCATATCAAGAACTTTATTTTACATTTAGAGGATGCGGGGACTGATAACATTGTACCTGCTGAGAAATCGTATAAATAGATTTTTGAAAACATGGTACAAATAAATTCTACCGAATATAATGAAAGCACTGCAAACATATAGAAGTCTGATGATATCAAACGCCGCGGGTGAACGAAATTATTCAAAATTAAAATTAATAAAAACTATCTTCTTTCAATAATATCACAGAACTGTTTAAATTCATTGTTGATAATGGTGATTGAAAATGATGTATTGGAAAAGGTTTCAAGATGTTTTAAACGACTTAGTATGTAAAAAGGTTAGAATAGTTGCTATTTAAACGTATTGTACTTCACAAAACTGTTTCCTTTCGTTCATTGTATTTTATTGCATTTAAAAAGATTCAATTTAAAATAACCGTGTTGCATCTCATTTCTCTTCCCTGCTCCATCATGAGACCTGGATCATCACATAAATAACTTTATCCTATTCATTAAGATCATTTTTTAACCTATTCAAGATGAAAGCAAAAAGCAATGTGTAAGGCATGTAAGGCTACAGCATCG
Organism: Herminia tarsipennalis; assembly: GCA_945859575.2. Classification (NCBI taxonomy): domain Eukaryota; kingdom Metazoa; phylum Arthropoda; class Insecta; order Lepidoptera; family Erebidae; genus Herminia; species Herminia tarsipennalis. Next base: position 24,517,944 of record OX243831.2, on the reverse strand, counting down.
TCTCACATGCCTGCCATCAAGTCAAGGTAACCGTGTTATTGCAATATCACATATTTGAGATTAAAGTAACAGGATACCAAAGGAGTCGATCTGATCGACTAGATTTTTGTAATAGAAAGGGTAAAGGAAAGGGGCCTGATAGGGTTAATCCGGCCCTGGCCGCGCGCACTAGTTGAACTATCTATAATTGCCTACTTGGCCAGGGTTACATTTTTTGGAATTTAATAAAACATAGTTTCGTTTATAAACTTTATTTTTTGTGACTTAAACTTTATTTATGTTTCACATCGATATGGGTCTCCGAGAATATTAAATGTGTTACAATCATCATGAAGTACAATTAAAGTAGTTAATACTTAACAACACACAATTTGCTAAATATAATAAAATCACTGGTATCCATGATGAAGTTAAAGTTTATGTCTTTCCATCAAGGCTGTTGCTTTGCGCCGATTTAGTGATTGCTGTCGCAGCATTAACAATGTGCATGTATACCAAAATTAGATGCTATTTTCAAAACAAAGTTATTACAGAAATCCAAATGAGTAAGTAAATCTATAACATTGATCATGCTATACAATTTACTAAAAACATGTAACTAATCTAACATCCATGACAAAGAAAAGTGACTTAGTTCAGTTAGTGAAATAGTCACTTAACAATACAGACGAAATATCAATCGTTGCATATAACACCTATATTACAGAGTACGCAGAGTTATCTCTAAGTAAATATATTTAACTATTGATATACAACCTAATCGTAATTTACGTAAGAAAATAGATTATGTTTCATGTAAAAGACTAGCTTATTCTTTTAAATGTAGACTTGATTATGAAGAATGAGTAGGATTTATGCCCTTATTACACTACACTAAATCAGGGACCCTAAATTCTTAAAAAGAGAGGTGTAATAAGGGTAGGGCCCTAATTCTCCCACAAATTTTCAAGGTCACCTTGATTTAGGGCCCTGATTCAGGGTAGTGTAATAGACGTTTTAATATGGATTGTATAGCGTCCCGACTAGACTGACAGATTTATGTTCTGATAAATATAGTGATGATGTGGATATTGATTTCTCATTTTTATATTTGGGAAGCGCAGATTGGTAAGTATAATATAAATCCTGTGATTCAAGGATACTATCACACAGACATATTTAGGTTCATTGATAAATATTGATCTAAAACATAAATCTCAAGGGATTTTATATCAATTGTTTATATAATGCATAACTATAAAGAATATGTGAAAGTACAAGTAAACTTAGTTGCCTTATTTAAATAAACTTATTTAATAGAGTCATACAAATAAGGGATTACATTCAGTTCGATAGATACATAAGTAAATACGTTAGCAATTATTAACTAGTACGTAGTTATATAGGTGTTTGATATAGTGTTTAATGTAGACGTATTTTTGCAAAGAAATATTATTTTAAGAAAAATATCTTGTCTACCTGGATGACTAGTTACTTTTAGCTCATAACTGGTTTACACTGAATCAAGGCTTACGTTTGAAACGAAGGCGACTTAAAATTCATCTACAGTTAGTTGTCTCAACATGAATTGGCCGGATTGAACTTGGCGATAAGTGGCTGCGGAGATGCTTTTTTTGAGGTAAATGGTGACAGATGGGGCGGGCGGGGCCGGTAGCTAAACAACTTATGATTACGAAATACATTGTCATAATTAGTTATTTGTGATTATTTTCGTAAAGAAATTGTTTTTCAAACTTTCTTTAGTAACTGTAACTGCTCTAAATTTAATTTTTTATGATTTTGTTTTAATAGTATTTTTTATATTGATGAATTAAAATTTTGTTAGTATTTTTAATTGATTAAACATAATTAATAGTTATCGTCAGTAATTTTAGGGTTGCATCTTTATGACATACGCGAAAGTGTTTAGAACCTATCTTTAATCTGGCCAAGTTACATTGAGACAACTGTATTGCGACACAGTTAGGTACAATAGGTCGAGCATTTGACACATACACACAGGTTAAACGGCTATTAGACTACCCTGAATCAGGGCCCTAAATCGAGGTGGCCTTGTAAATTTATTAGAGAATTAGGGCCCTAACTCTTACTACACCTCTCTTTTTAAGGGTTTAGGGTCCCTGATTAAGTGTAGTGTAATGAGTCTATTAGGTATGATTTAAAGCTTCTGTCAAGTTTAAGGGGCATGTAAGAAATAAGAGCCAGTTAAGAGTAGGGGCTCCCCTTGTAGGTATCTGTGTGTCAAATCTTTTGTCTCAAGTGTGATGTGTTAACATCACACACAATACTTATAACCACGCATCTCCCCAAATAATATCTATGGAAAATGTTCAAACCTTTGAAACTTTTTAGCACTGATTTTGTGCTGCACATTGACTGAACGTGCGCGATCATCGAAAATATATAACAACCAAAAAAGGTATATCGCCTAAGGTGCCAGCGTGGCATTTGGCCACGCAGGCTTTAAGTAAGTCCTTTACTTTTAAATGGTTTCTATATTTAAATTAATATGCCAGCCTAAAGTTTCAGTTTCATAATATAGGAACGAATGTCAGTTTTAATAGGCCGTGTTATCAGATCATAATTGGACGAATCGGCAAATAGCAGAAATCTATTTTTACAATTACGTACATAAACATATTTTAAAGCTGTCAAAGTTCTTTCAGGTTTCGGGTTAAACTTCATGTAAAAATATTTGATATTATGTGGAGTATTTGCGTTTGTGAAAACCGATTATACATTAGCGGAGGGAATAATTTGAGACATTGTGGCTCAAAAGGACGAAATCTATCTTGGCAAACATTAATATGTTAATTATTTTTAGTAGTAGTTTTTACCGGACAAAGTTAAGCTAAGAGTAAATGTTCAACAAGTTAGTCGGCAATGGTATGCAGTGCTTTACTACCAATGACAATAAAAAAAAAATTACATGAAATTTTATACAAGCAAAATTAAAATGACGCTAAAACTAAACTTGGATTTGCCGAACCGCATAGTTCACACTGTATATGAACTATCCGGTTTCAGAATATGAATGAAGATTATGAGATATAGAAATTTTATGACGTCTTAAGCAAATGAGGGACGCACAGAATTAGGTTAATAAAAACTACAAATCAAAAAAAGAAATTAGGCCGTTATAGACAGACATAGTAAGCACAGGAATGTTTTATATATAAACCTTAAAACTTGTTACATAGTGATTACTTTAAAAATCAACTACTTTTTTTTTTTTGATTTCAATTTATTTGAGTTTCATCTATTTTACAGAACATACAGGGATAATTTCAAAATACTTTTCTCAGGGTTTTTTTAATATTACATCACACATAGCAATTTTACCCTCCTATGAGAGGTTAGCACATTTAAAATAACCCTGCATTCATACAATTTCTGTTACAATTTTATACTAAGAAGTACGACGTGATTGAATAGATTCAATCTAGTTAGATCTTGTAAATAATAGGAATACATGTTGAAATATGAACCGTCTTTGCTAGGAAGTGCTATGTACTCTTCACAGAAGATAATATATATCCTATTTACATAATATGCTTTAAAGTTATCATCATGCGGGTATATCTAATGTGGAAGTCAGAGTTCAGCACAATATACACAACGAATAAAGTACAAACATTTACCTTTGTATCTCTAAAATAAATATCTTTCTATTCTACACAACATTTTACATATAGTAAAGCGATAAGCCTATGATTTTTTTAAGGTAAATCACCAATCATCTAATAATTTCTTACAGCCTAAATTCGTTTCACTACAGATTTGCACCATATTCGTGTCCGAACAACCACAGTCGACAATTTATAACCCTAATCTGTCTCAAATTGATCACTACCCCAGCCGAGGACCTAAGGCCTTGCACTCGAAGTGAAGAAATAGACTATTATTTAATATTTAATATCCATCTATTAAAATTTGACACTGAAATGTAACATTACTGCTATGTATTTGCAATCAGCAAAGCGAGGAAGGGGTGGCGTGGTGGAAGATCGAACATCAACAGTTACACCCTTATTTATAATACGTTAATAACATTTATTTTATCTAACGAACGTTTTGTTTCTTTCTATTCTTTATTACAACTTCCAGGAGTATAATATATTAGTAACCATTTTAGAGAATCTAATTAATTATATTGCTAGCGCAATTATAAAGTCTAGGCCTCCGATAATATCTAGGTATAAGAATCTTGAAACACGATGGGTACACCTGCGTCCGAAAAAATGCAAAATATATATCTGATATACTTAAAGAGAGCCAGGCATAACCTTCGCTTCTTAAATCTTATTATCTATATATTTTAAAGAATAAATTACACATATACAAGCTCGATAATTTTGTATCGTACTTATATGTAGTATGTTAATCATCAATGTTGTTTTGACAGTTTAAACTAATTACTTAATAACATTAATAACACACGGATATTAAAAGTACACATGCAAAAATACCTATTATTATATAGCTACATATTATGTATGTAGAATAAAATTTAGGTAGGTATTGAACAATACAACAATTACACACCGTAGTAAAATACTGATATTTTTAATTCAAGGCATGATAATACTCCATTTTAGAAACAGGTGAAGTATAATAATATTCGATCTTAAGATTTGTCGATAATTTTTTTTTATGTCATGAGATATCAGAGTTAGTTTAGTTATTGAGTGACGAATATCGAGGTTAGGTAGCTACAAACAAAACATACCGAGAGTACAAAAGACAACCTACATACGTGCCTCACTCGGGTAACGCGCGCTTACACAGCGTTCGAAGTTACTCTTTGTACTCTCCACATTTTGTGCTACAACCAAATGTACTAACACATACTGAGTTATTTTTTGTTTCAAATTTTGGGTTGTCACAGTAATAACTTCTGCATTTTAGAAACTTATATCTATTATACAAAGAGTAACAAAAGTAAGTAGTAGAAAAGTATAAGTCTTACAAAGATTTTTCGATGGCTTCTTCGATGATGTAAGTTCGGCATACATCAATCATTTTGATTCAAATGTAACTTAAAGAAAAAAAAAAGGATTTTATAAAATAAAAAAAATACACTCTTCGAAACACATTTGGGAGTTATAGAAAAAAATATATATGCTTAAACTATACTAGTACACTTTAAAGTGTGGTAGAAACTGTCGAGTTTCGGAAAACAAAAAAATAAAAAAAATAAAAAACTAAAGCTAGAACTACATTCAGCCAAAGTCTGGTTTAGCTACTCAGCTCTGGGTGCGTCAACACAAACACAACTTTTTGAGTTCTAACATAATAATCCACTCAACACATGTTTACTATACCTTATGTAAATTCAATTTGTGTTGTGTAGCCATTTTTATATGTTTATTGTTGTTTAAGAATTTTCAAGTCATTGATAGAGTGGAAGTTAATCAAGACCACGACATATCAGTCAAACAATATGTAGGTACATTTGCAATACGTAATATAACCAAAAAATACTGAGAGTACAGAACGCAAGCTTGATAGTGAACGCTCTCGACGAACGCACACACAGACATCGTTCAGTCAGTGACAGAGGGAGTGTTTCGCGATTTCGCGAAGATTGCTATCTGTACTCTCCGGTATTGTGGGATGAGCCTATTATGTTATATTACGCAAGTGTTTAATGTTTACTTGGGGGGCAGTAAGGGTGGGGGACGGGGGTGTCAGCGCGGGTGGCGCGTAGGGGTTCGGGGATGTGGAAGGGGGAGGGGGTGTCAGCGCTTGGTGGTGAGGACGATTCGTCAAATGTAATGTTCAAGCTCTCTACGTCGCTGCCCGAATGAGCTGAAGCCTCGGGTCACGTCTCGAAACGAACGTTCAAGATGACCGCGCGGCACATCGGGCACTCCTTCAATTGCGATGTGCATACCGAACAGAATCCCCTGTAAATCAATTGATAACTCTCATTTTTATTGTACAGTCGCGGAATGTAAATATATGTCACCTTAGAGTCCAATTTTAAAGTTTTAGTTCAACTGCTCATAGTCAAGGAATATTTGTGTAAATAAATTGAAACTTTGTTTGAAAAGGTAAATGAGTGTATTTGAAAACTGACGAACGTTTTCATTCCGCGACTGTACTCTATTTTGTACCAATTACATCCATTTTAATAAGTTACATTACTAGTACTATCACACTAATATTATAAAGGCGAAAGTTTGTGAGTATGTGAGTGTGTATGTTTGTTACTTCTTCACGTCTAAACGACTGGAGCGATTTTAATAAAATTTGGTATGGAGTTAGCACCACCCTGGATTAACACATAGGCTAATAAACCGCGGGTAACACTGCAGGGCACAGCTAGTAGACCATAAAATAATCATTCAAATCAATGACAACTTTAAATCAAAAGAAGAGCATATGTCATGGCACTTACGCCTTTTTGTTGAAAAACGCAGTTTTTCGGCAATAACTTTATAACGGTATATCCGATTATGTCCGAAATAAAAGTATTTATTAAGCACGTTTGTGCTGTGGCTTTGTGATTTCTTTCGTCTTTTTTGGTCACACGGTTCAAAAATTAGGGACGACGCCATAATTTATGCAACTTTCGGAGAGATTATTTCTAAAAATATTCACTCGACCAACATTTTTTATTAGAAACATGTTGATGCATGCTAAAAAGCAGCATTTCCGCCTCTGTTACATCTGTTACATGTATGGAGTATTTTTATTATTTAGCTATCGAACTAAGTAGCAGCTACTATAAAACACCTTTTCACAAGTTTCATCAATATTCATTGAGTAGTCTTTGAGTAAAATACCTGTGACATACGGACAGACAGACAGACAGACGGACATGACGAAACTATAAGGGTTCCGTTTTTGTCATTTTGGCTACGGAACCCTAAAAAGCTTTAATTTCATTTATTAATTAATTGTTTAATGTTTTGGATTGATTGTGAATCTTTAAATAGTTATTTACTTCCATAGCTAAAATATTTTATTAATTTATACCGAATTTCATGATGAATTTATATGACACTCATTCACGTTCTCAGAAATATCAAAAACGACTTTTTAATTGTAAACTAATAAAATGTGGACCAAGAAACTTATAGTAAAGACTGGAGTCAACACGTCTTTCTATACTTATACAGTCTTTAGTAAACTATACTAAAAAGAGAAGGTGGGACTCTTTCTAAGCGAGACGACACGATAACCCCCAGGCACACTTATGTATTTTGAATTTGGTCTCCAATCTTCACTATAAGCATGTTTGACATGGATTGTATTTACCAAGCAATAGGTACTAATTTCCTTTGAGATAGTGAGTACGTTACCTATGCATGCATGGTTCCAGTACGCATGTGGCATCATCATCAACGCACAGAGTGCAGCAATCTTCCTTCACACTCGAACACCTCAGCTGCTCCAGATATATCCGACGAGGTACAACCTGCAAATTGAAAAAATTGAGTCTTCACTATATTCCATTTTAAGGGTAGATTACGCGAAACATGATTCGGCTTTGTCAAAAAATTATATGGAAAATTTAAAGGGCACGAAAAAAAATGTTGACTAGCAATGAAAAAAAAAAGAAATTTAGGGATTTGTCTTAATGAGAATTTTCGTATTGTTGTAGTTATGGTGTTTGTAATCTAACATATGTACGAAAGACTACTCGAGTTCATTTTGTCCTGCGCTACTGCGTACTGTAAAGTAATGTTTGTCTGCGGGAGAGCGAGGCGGGTGGCCGTGCCACTGTGTGCGTAGCGCTAAATGGGCGCTAATAATTCGCTGGGCGTTACCGAGCGACATCGATTTTCAATTACCATGGTGTACGAACTTAAATCAAATGAACAAAACCAGAACTACAATAAAAACCGGTCAAGTGCGAGTCGGACTCGCCCACCGAGGGTTCCGTATAATTTTGTAGGTATATATATTATAAATAGTTTAGGAATCGAGTTTTGCAGTTTTTTAAAGACTTATTCTTTATTATTTCATTACAAATGACATATGGTTTTAATTTCAATTCGATACTTCCATGCGTCGTTCCTGAGATATAGAGTCTTGACAGACAAACTGACGGACAAAGTCATCCAATAAGAGTTCCATTTTTTCCTTTCGAGGTACGGAACCCTAAAACATAAGTTAATGCTATTTCAAGTATTATTTTTAATTAGTTACATCTAATTTATCACTATTTGATTTCAACGTCAACGATATTCGGAATCAAATATCTCAATAGGTAAGTAGTTATTAGCAAAGAGTGTAGCTAATAGCAGTTTAGTATCATTATCTAACTAGTTAAAAACAACAGCTCTTCAAGAAATATGAAAACGTAAATTTTGTATGGAGATCTCTATAGACATAAAAAACTATAAGGGGTTCCGTTTTGCCATTTTGGCTACGGAATCCTAAAAATGGTCTGAGCGTTTCCTGTCCAGGTGTGAAGTAATACAGGCTGCAAAGCGTGAGATAGAGACAAAACAATCGTGCGACCAGCACTTGTTTTTTGCGTCCTTGTCATTACAGACCTACAGAAAATAGTCACAGCTATTGCAAAGTATTGAAAATTGACAAAAGAATGGTTGCTTAATGACTTTTTAATATTATAGTTATAATCCTTTTAGTTAAGAGCCCTATAATTTGATACCGACATTGCGGTATTCGAGAAAACTTTTTCCACACTTTTTGTTTTTGACATCTCACAGCCGCCATGTTTTGACGTCTTAATTGTTAAAATCCGTCTTGTGGTTTGAAATATATGAGGTAAAAAGGATATTACATACATACAAGATACCCGCGAAAAACATAACCCTTCCTTGCAGTCGAGTAAAAAGCGTTAACAAGAATAATTTCATTACGATCTCTACACAGGACCCGACCAACTGCCTTAAGGAGACCCTAAGCGACTTCCCAATGAACAAAAGGTCTAGCCGGACTGCGATACAAATCACATTCCAGTAATGGAGCAGCGTCAATCAATCGGTGCAGCCTCATTGAAATAAACCATCCAAAATTATATAATAAGCTTACTGACTGAACTTGTCTTTGAGAGACTTAACCTTAAAGTCTGAAACATGATAAAGATATAAATGCCGCTGCCCAGCATATAACATAAGTTATCTAGGGAAGTTTTTGGTTATCTACGCCTGAAGTTACCAATTGTCTCCCAACAGTAACACTCACTCGGAACAAACACGCCGAAAGATACTCGAAAAAAAAAGCTCCGTAGAACGACCGCACGCCAGTAGACACTCTAGTGATAAGGCACTATTGAACCAAGCTAAGCCAATCAGCAACACATTACTCATTATGGAAAGGTTGCAAATATTTAGATCGACCTACATCAGAAGCCTCCTCTTCGCACTTCAGACGGCAAGTGGATTAGAACATGCCAAGACAAAATCGACGTCTTTGCAAAACCCCTTAGTCAAATGTTCAAACCAAATGAGCCTGGACCAAATGCAGACGAATCGGATCGGAATCGGACTAGCCTAAAACTGGCAACGCCTGGAGAGGTATACAAGAATATTAAGTTACTGACAAACAATAAGGCTCCGCGGTATGACCTTACATATAAGAAAGCTCTAGAAGAATCACCTAAAAAAGTAAGTGTCTACCTAACTATGTTAGTCAATGTCATCATGAGGATTGGTTATTTTCCAGATTTATGAAAGTATCACAGGTTATTATGATTCACAAAAATGGTAAATCCATTCACGAATTACATCATACCGACCAATAAGTCTTCTACCGATAATGTCCAAGATACTTGAAAAAGTCCTACTACTTCGAAGAAACTCCATTATTCCGGACAACCAATTAGGATTTCGAAAATTACAGGTTCATATATTGTGCAGGATAATAAGGAAATCCTTCTGGCACAAGAGCTTGATGTTTAAGATAAAGACTCAATTACCACACACATTTTATAGAACCTTAAATTCCTACATTTGCGACAGAATATTTCAAGTCAGAGAAAACGGCAGTACGTCAGCCTTTTATGAAATCCCTGCAGGGGTACTGTGGCAGGTGGGTCGAAGATATCCACCTCTCTCACGTTAGACCTCATTGTAGTAGATGAAACTCATTAACAGAATAAAAAGAAAGATGTCATGATGTTTCATGGCCGACCGATTCGGGTCGTTTAAATGTGATTTGATTTATATAAAGTAGTAAGTAATACTAAGTTGTTAAGTGAATTGATGTTGATTAATATGTATTTAGTAGGATTTCAGTAATAAACAGTGTATTAGCTTTGGGGAAATACACAAGTTTCATTTAAAAGCCCGATAAAAGTTCTGAGGAACACCCCCGGTACCTGCTCAAGAGCTGGCCTGATTGCTACATTACCACAGGGCTCTGTGCTTAGCCCATTATCTACACACTCTTTACATACGATCTACCTCAGAACCCAGAGATTACAGTTGAAACTACCCTACTCGCCTCAAAAAAATGTCCCATTCAAGTCTCACAAATTTTACCAAGCAGCTTGAATAAGGTCGAAGAATGGTTAGCGAAATGGAGAATTGCGTAACATTCATCCTCCGAATATGCACGACCTAGACCGCCGACTTACCTGGAGGAAACACATCGAAAAAAAAAAACCGGCCAAGAACAAGGCGAAGCGCCATGGGTACGAAAACTTTTTTCACAGCTTCGCCATTAACGTGTGAAAATACATGAAATACGTGCGAAATCCAAAGATTCTGCTTAGGGCAGTTTAAGTGTAGTCTAGGGCTTCCCAAACATTTTTCTCTGAGGCCTCTCCGCCCACCCGCTCTCTGACCAAAAAGTAAAAAACTATTTAAAAAAAAAATACTTTTGGTTCCCATATTACAAGCAATCCTGGTAACCTCTGTGAGTTTACGTCGGTGGTATAATGAGGATACAAATCCGCGACCTCACCATTAGGCCATTTACAGTATAAATCCGACCGGTGTGCAATAAGTTAATGTTATTATACCTTTTTCTCTTCATCGGTTAAACAACCAAAGTCATTGAAGCCATTAAAATCGCGGTCACAGGGCGGGAACATAAACGGCTCGTGACCGAAGTTGAACCGGCACTGTTGGAATGCCATGAAGCTCGCCGCGGCAAAGAAACCTTGCCTGCAATATTATACCTTATTTAATATTAGTATTAGAGGTTATTATACTTTATTTTGCAATCTAGCTTACTAGAGTACTAGGGACGCTTAAGATAAATCACTAAAACTTAAAAGCATTTCCCTTTATTAAATTTATATTGTAAAAAGTGCAGTGCAAACCTCTTTTCTCCTGTCAAATGTCTAATACATTAAAGATTATACATGTATTAGAAAGGTTTGCAGGAAAATGAAGTCAAATTCTAATTAGAGTAAACAGGGCTAAAATCAAATCAAAAATCAAGAGTAAAGCGGTGCTTTGGACAAATATTTTTATTACACAGTGGATATAATTCACAATGGATATGATTTTTTTTTTAAATTTATGTTATGTACCTTGTTGTTTCGAAGAGTTCAGTGCAAGGTCTTAGACGGTATCCATTGAGAGAGAATATTGCCTCCCTGATGTCCATATCTATTAGACAGCCGACTACATCACCCGGCTTCCAACCTGGCACCTCAGTAACAGGGGATGGTTTGGCCTCATGCCATATGAGCTTGCGACAACCGTCGTATGACAACGAATATAGATCGTCGCCTATACCGTAACCCTCCTGAAATGTTTTGAAAATAATTTGATTTTCATACTTTGGGGTCATAAGTTCGATTCCCAGGATAAATATAGTCGTGTGATGAGGGTAAATTATAATATGTATATGTTTCATTAAAAATATATGTAAGTATGTTTATTAATTGTTTGGTTGGAAAAGTACAGCTTCTGCCTAAATTAAGATCATGTGGCGTTGTGTGAGTTGTTCCAACATATTTATTTATGCAAATATAATCCATACTTCTATACTATATGACTGAAAAGTTTCTTTATTTGAAAATACAAGACTGATTTAGATGAAATTTTAATATTTTGATGTTTAAGGTAGCTTGAAGCTTAAGCTAAGTGAATTCAACTGCTTTTGAGCAGAATAACTAATTCCAAGCACAATTAAATGTAAATAGTAACGTTTGTAGCATTTTTTATGGCTGGAGTTTCTTAATGATTGGTTAATCCATTATTCATACATATAGCGAAAGTGTTACTGTCTGTTTTTTTAGTTTGAACGGCTGAACAGATCTTAATAAATGGCAAGGAGTAAGATTGTATTCTGGGGAAGGACATAAGATACTTTATGTTTTTCCAAAATTTTTACGCGAAAGAGTTCGCGGGTAACTGCAACTTTTACAAAAATAAAAGACAATTAACTAACATGGTTCAAGAAGTGGCTGCTCTTAGTCGCCCAGCCGATTTGCATCACTCCCGGAGTGACGATGAGGCACTCGTAATACCAGCAACCACTGTTCACCTGCACAGTTTGTACAAAAATATGATCATTTAATAACATCATTAGTAGTATCAAACACGATACAAGATAAATAGGAGACTTTCGTGTTTGGTCATAATTATGTCATACGATATTATTTTGACATAGTTAACATTTGTCAACCCACATATCAGAGTTGGGCGTAATCAACTACACTGAGTAATCTAACTACATATGCAACTACAGTAGTTTAGATTACTTGTAACCTCTGCCCCCTCTCTACCCTCAGGCCCGTCCAGCAGACCCCGCCAGTAAACGCCTCCCCTCTCCCGTGGCCAAAAGTGACTAAGGGGGTGTTTTGGTATTGATTACATACGGCCCGCCCCCGAGCCGGACGCCTCTTTTTCGCACCCCCTCCCCCACGGCCACGCCTTCTTTTCTCCCCGCACCTCCCCCCACCAAACGCGTCCTCTGCTCACAGCTCGCCAGTTTGTAGCAGGTGATATTTAGCCTCACGCTTTAACCCCGCTTTAACTAAAACCTCGCTGATTTTTACCAATAAATGCTTGTTAGTAATCGTCACGGTAGCCCATAACAGTATCAGTGTCGTCCAAATCTTTGTTTGGCTAAATTTTATTGTCACCATACCGAGCTCCTCATTTGAGACATTAGTTCGTCTTATTTGCCCAGTAATGACACTTGCTACAGTGCCCTTCAATCGAAACAAAGCGATATGTTAACATCGCTATTTCGCGGAAGAATAACTAACACTGCGGTGTTACCCAGCAAGGCGGCCTATGGCTAAGACCTACCACCGTTGATATAATATTTCTTATTTTACCATATATATTTTTTAAACAATTATATATATATATATATATATAGTATAAAATGAGTGCACAGATTGTAAATTGTAATATGATAAATGTAATAGAAGCCCGGTGTCCTGAAATACAGGCTTCGAGCCTCGTTTAGGCACCAGTCTCCCACAATATTAAAAAAGCAAGTATTGAATACCTACATAAATATTGTAAAATAAATGTATTTATTATTATTATTGTCAGTCTAATATAGAAAAATCTTTGAGTATTACTATCGAAATTGATTCATAACATACCTGGAATGTACAACGCACGCTCTCAAAGGAGTAAGAGTCACATCGAGCCTCGAGGCCGTCGCACGATATCTTGAGATATTCGCTCACATCGTTGGAATTTAGGATTGCGTTGATAGATGACATGTCCACTGTAGTGTATGACAACGGACGATCCTCTACTATGACTGAAACAATATACACTTTAGCTACAAAACACAGCTCAATTCTCCAAAATTACAATTTATAATAGGGTATCAGACCCAAGTCAAAATTCAAAACGATTTCGCAGAAGAAAGAATATTCTTGACTACAAATAATTATACTGCCTTATGACGTCATTATTTTTTCAAAATAAATAGTGTTCTCTTTTAGTTTTTGTAATAATAATAATTAGAAACTATTATTACGTGTCTGCCCAAAAAGGAGTGTATTGTTTTTAAATTATAACCGCCGTATATATACTTCATTCACATATGATGTGAATGAAGTCATACTCGATTGATTTTTTCTTCTGATCTGCTCAATATGGGTACCAAAATAAAGACAATTTCGAATCACGTTTATGACGAATTAAAAAAATATATGTATAACACTTACGGCCGGTTTCAATAACCTACCTATCGATGGATTTGGCTGCTAGAGGTAGAATTTTGACATATTTTGTATGGAGCTTATGTCAAATATATACCTCTAGTAGCCAAATCCATCGATAGTTAGAATATTGAGACCGGCCGTTAGTGGTTTTGTGTTAGTTACAAGGGCAGATGTATTATTTAATTTTGTAATTATTTTCTTGTTTTTATAATTACAGATAGCAAATTAATGGTCGCTAGCAAACTTGAATATCAATCGCAGCTTGCTTATTTCATAAAAATAATTATATTAATTATATAAATCATATTAAATATTGCAGCATTCGCTCAGAGCAATGTGAATCGCAGAGCCAAGATCATTAAACATTTAGCTTAGCTTTGAAGGATTATAAATCATCTAGCTTATGAAGATGTCAGACTTATACTAATATACTTACATAGATTATCGAGGACCCATTTCGCACAGAATCCAACCTCACGCCAATCATAATCGTCAGTTTCAGCCAGTTCCTCTAGAACAAGAAGTGGGTTCTCTACTTCTTTCTCAAGTCTTTTCTTTACGGTCAGTTTGTTTTCTGTTGTGTGAGCGAACTTCTCCATTGCTATCAAAGCGAACAGGACGACGCATGGTTCGCGGCGACAAATCTGCGTTAAACGAAAATTAATAATTAGTGCGTGAATGTGAACTGAGTTCTATTCTGACACAACGGTCGGAATCTTCAAGATTACACATTCACGCATTTGTGGGTAACTGTGAAAGAGTAATTGAGTGGTAAATAAATGAGTGGAAAGGAGTCACCATCCATCAAGAAAGAGTTTTAGTGATTTGTGATGAGGAGTGAGCAACTGACAAGCTCCACTCTGTTCGCTGACTCACAGTGGAAGATAGAGAGATTGCGAGTTAATCGGAGTCCGTACGAAGCCCGCTCCGCTCGCAGTAGAAGGCGGGCACTAATGTTGGTTCTTAATCTGGGTGTACATAGTATTATTCTATACTAATATTATAAAATGGTAAAGTTTGTGAGTGTGTGGCGTTGTAGGGGGAAATCTCTAGATCAACTGGACCGATTTAGAAAATTCTTTTACCAATAGAAAGCCAGGTTATTTCTGAGTATCATAGGCTAAATAACATCACGCTACGACTAATAGGAGCGGAGCATCAATGAAAAATGTTGCAAAAAAGTGGGAAAATGACGCAAACAAAGTTGCGCGTGTAATGCTAATAGGGTATTTGATGAAATTTTAGCACGTTTTTTATGGCCAAATCATTTACTTTTAATATATCTTGTCAAGATTAAAAATTAATAAACACGTCAAATTATAGCTGAACATATGTTTATATTATAGTTTTGTCATGTCTGTCTGTCCCTATGTCACAGCGATTTTACTCAAAGACTAGGTACTCAATGAATTTTGATGAAATTGGTGAAAAGGTGACCTCTAGTGGTCATGGGTAGATTACCCGTGACCACGGCCGTTTATCAACATTTAATGAAATAGGTAAGTATTTCCCTCATATGACGCAGTACATAATCGATACAAATGCACAAAAAGGTAGTGCATTGATTTTCTATGTATAAAATCACCACTGACTTTTTGCCAGTCCTTGAGAATACCAAATGAGTTGATATTACGTCGCTACGATTTCTTCATAAAATATGTAAGAAGTTCATTAGCGAATCGTCAAGTGCAAAATCAATGCCAGTGCGATCGAGTCCTACTGTCATTATCAAGGCGGTGTATTTTTATACCTATACTAGCTGTACCCGCGACTTCGTTCGCGTGAAAGTCGAGATTAAAGCAGTACAGTTTATTTTCCTTCAGAACAGTTCTATGACTTTTTTTTATTGCATAATACACAAATAGACAGAGATGGATTCAGAGGTACTTCGAGAGACAGGCACAAAAGGTCACATTCAGACGAACTTACAGCTACTACTAGTAAGTCGCTTCACATTTTCAAATATTCAAACCAACGTAGCACAAATATCTTCTACCGCATAGTCACGAAAATCGAGATCAGAACAAGACAGTCACCCTAAAATTAACCATGGCTTGTATTATTATTTTTGCAGCTATGGTGGTTTGAAATATTGCTTTTGTTAAGCGACTTATGTAGCTAACTATACTAGAGCTAGGAAAACACTTGAAGACATTGTCCACGGACACAGAATATTAGATAATTTCGGATCACTTTGTTCGTAAAGTGCTCCGAGATCTGTGTTATTTTGCGATATGTTACCTTCTGTAGTCTACGAATTTTGTGCTATAGGGTTCAAGCCCTCCCCGAAAGTATTATAAGTCCTCGGGTTTTTAGCGTTTACCAAAATAGCTACTCTAATACTACTAAAATCAGTGTAAATAGGGTGCTAAGCAGAGGTGTATTTACACTGCTGTTCACTCCTTATAGACGTCAGCGTGACATATAGAATAAAAAATTGATTTGCTTCTGTTGCTATAACAAAGACCACTTACACCAACTATTCTTAAATATCTTATAAGATAATCGTACTGTATGCAGTACAATTACAATTTTATTATTTGTAATATTACCGCCACCTTTTCGCTAGCAAAGGCCTTGAGAATTCTAAACTAGTAAGTAGCTGTTGCAACCATTTACCTCATGAAATATGTAAGTAGTTCATTCCGTCGTATGCAAAATCGATAAAACAAGTCTTACGTTAATACAATCTACCATTATACGTTTTACTTGCTTTATTTTGTAATTCGATGGGAAATAAAACATCTGTGTAAAATTATGCACTAGCACAATTTTAACCGTTGATTAAAAAATATGTTGCAACATTTTTTGATTTTGGTTTTTGATCCAGGTTATCCGTTTGGGTGGGACTTAACCCCACTGTAATTGTATTTTTTTCAAGATAATCGCCTAAAATAATAAATAATAATAATATGTTGGGACAACTCACACAACGCTATCTGATCCCAAACTAAGCAGAGCTTGTACTATGGAAACCAGACAACTGATAAACATACTTATATATTTCTAAATACATACATATTATAGATAAATAACACCCAGACACAGAATATACCATCGTGCTCATCACACAAAGTTTTATCCTGGGTGGGGATCGAACCCACGACCTCTTGCGTAGCAGTCGGATACACTCCCACCGCGCCACAGAGGCAGTCAAAAAAATACACGGAAAATTCAGATACTTACACCCGTATTTATAAACGAGTAATTACTTATTACTTAGCCATTACTTCATTGAGACACGGCTAGTTCTTAAAGTAATTACTTAGAAAAACCTATTTTATAGACGAGAAATATTCGTTACTTACTTGAGCAAAGTAACCAAGTATTACTTATTGCTTAGTAACCGGTGAGCCGCGAAAAACGTTCCTTTACATAAACAAGATTTTATTAAAGTTGCAAAATAGAGAGCCAAAAATATATTACGACAAACTAAAATAGCTAAAAATTTTAAAACTTTAAATATTAATAATACAGAAATTAATCAGACCAAATTTAGATTATATCGATATTCTTCAATTTTAGTTTTCTGAATGTAACGAAATGCAACATAATAGAATAGTAATGCTACCAAATGAAATTGTCCGTCACACGTATATAAAGTATTTTTGAAGAACTTATTTTTAATTTAGCGTCATAAAACTCGCTTGACGTCGCCCTAGAAATGTCACTAATATTAATTATTATTTATTGATTTATAGATTCTCGAATTTAAGAGAGATAATTAATTATAAAAGTTATTGTTATAACAATATTTTAAATAATTTATTTGAAATGAAATGTCAATCACTGAAGACATCACCTGTGTTTTACTGTTTTATTTAAAGGAAGTTTTGTTGGTTAAATACGGGCACCGGTGTATTTTATAATGGTTGAAAGCCCGCAAGCCTAAGGCCGGGGTCAGCCACCCCGTTGTGTCGACTGCATTGCTTGTCCCGGTGAAATCTCAAGTACCACAATCAATAGATTTTGTCAGTGTAGCTAGAAGCCCCCTTTCAAGCATTACCCGGATAGTACAACGAACAGAGATAAAGAAGATACAAAAGATGGTTTTGTATCGGTGCAAGGAAAGAAGCGCCGACAGCCAACCATCAAGAACCGCTGCGGCTAAGCTAAGGGAACTCTGTGAACACGCCGGTGTATATCTCGCGCCGGCACGTACCAGAAGTTCCGCTACAAGACGAGGGTGCAGATTCTGGAGTCGCGACGCATGGTACTTATGAGGGAGTGAAGCGTACCTACTGATATAGTTTTAATATAAAGTGGTTTTAAGTTGTATTTACTTTTACTAGCACTTCACTATTGTATTATACTGACAAGTATGTTAGTCGGCAAGGTATAGATTTCTGTGGGCCAAAGATGACTAAAATAAATGTTATATTATTATTATTATTGTATTATTTACCCACTGGCTGGCATAGCGCCAAATAAATTGTTTTTATTTTCCAAACCTTACATATTTTTAAAATATCTGTTAAGAAAAATAACCTCTCCATAAAATTCTTAATTAAAGCTATTACTCAAGTAACGATATCGGTGACTATTGCTTGGCTAAGTATTCTAACGTTTGACGTTTCTTACTTCACTCATTTTCTTGACTATAAAATAGAAACTGTTACTTAAGTAATTACTTTTACTTAAGTAACTGCTATTACTCGTTTATAAATACGGGGGTTAGGGGAGGGAGGAAGTTTAAGAACATAGGCCGCACTCCCTCCGCTGCTGCTGTTTACGTACCAATCTATCCGCAATGGGTGTAAGTGTGTATAGTGTACTATCGTAAACATAAATTAGAGTTTAAATTACTCGAGGGTAAACTGATGACGTACCTAATTAATGTGATTGATGAATAATTTGCCATCTCCCAGTCCTTGCAATCTAGGATATCTCGCTGTTAGAGTATCGATTGATTATATCATTTTAAAAGAGTGTTCTCTAAGCATGTGTTCAATCAGAATGTGTCTAGTTATGATAGTGTGAAAATAATAATAGGGAAAATGCGTTATATTTTAAAATTCATACTACGTAATAATTATTAAAAAAATTGCAGCGTCAATAACGCTTCTACGCCTGTTGGCCTTCTGGTTAGTCACCCTGACTGCTAAGCCGAAGGTCGTGGGTTCGATCCCCACCATAAAATTTTGTATGATGAGCACGATGGTTTATTGTGTCTGGGTGTAATATCTATAATATGTATGTATTTAGAAATATATAAGTATATTCATCAGTTGCCTGGTTGCCATAGTACAAGCTCTGCTTAGTTTGGGATCAGATGGCGTTGTTCGAGTTGTCCCAAGATATTATTATAGATATAATATTATTATCGCTTTGTAATTTTAAATGTATTTTTGATGAACATTTTCATATTTGCTTTTATAATAATAATATAACTAAACTGACCAGGAAAGTGAGCAAATATTCGAGTGTTTCCTCAGTGAGTACAGCGACGCTGTTGGGCCCCGCGAGCTTGTCGGCGATGCAGCCCAGCACTATGCAGATGTTGCGCTCCACTCGCACATTTATGTCGCCGGTCATGGCTCGGTCCGCACATAGACCGAAAAGGCGGGTCAACTGCAATAAACAATAATCTTTATCAGAGGCGTAGCTTAGCTTGCCTTACACGGAACCGGTGAGGTTTGTGGCACTAAGGAACAATGTGAGTCGCTTTAGTGAGGGACGTCGGGGAGGCCTGCAGTCTGGGGGCCCCGTTTCATTGAAAAAGCGGTAACTACGGACCTCCACCACCACGTGTAGAATCTTGAAGAACTTGGACGGTGATTCCGGGCATAGAATATAGAGAGTAAGGAGGATAACCAACACATAATTATTTAAGTGGCGGTAGCCTAATGGTTAAGGTATCGGACTCGCAATCGTAAGTTCGCAGGTCGGAGCCCTATCCCCCCCCCCCCCATTTTGACTCTATCTTAACAAAAAATTGCACTTTAAAGCTTAATATTTCACAAACGGATCCCAAAATCACTACAGGGCGTGGCCCGACATGTACTTTAATTTCACTATATACTACTACCGTCGATTTTTTTTTCAACATCAACCATTAACTAGCAGAGGGGGGTCACTTGACTCTAACAAAAAAATGCACTTTAAAGGTTAATATTACACAAACGGATCCATAAATCCAAAAATAGTCTTCCCAACTCTCATCTAATGCATCTCTCTAATGCGGGAGTCGTCTTTTTTAAAAACAAAAAATATACGCACAGGACCCATACAATTATTAGTTATACGCCGTTGTTAAGATGCATGGGAAGGCCTTTGACCGCCAGTTGGTATCAATTGACTGATGATTAGCTGGCTATATAAGTAATAACTTGAATCACTTCGAGCGAATTGAATGTAGGGTCAGCAACGAAACATTACGGTGAAACAACGGGGTTGTTTGTCTAAGGAGCAGCGGTAATTATAATTATACTAGATAGGTATAGAATATTTTGGCATGTGCGTTGCCCCTACTACCAAAAAAAAACTGAACTCATATTTTACATGTTACAAAAGTTTAGTATTCCCCTTTTATTAGGGTTCCGTAGCCAAAATGCCAAAAAACGGAACCCTTATAGTTTCGTCATGTCCGTCCGTATGTCACAGACATTTTACCATGTCTGTTGGAGGGTGGGGACGGGGCCCATACAAAATACGGCAAACCCCCTTTGTTTTGTTTGTTTTAACGGGGCCGCAATGTCGCACTTAGCCTCTTAATTGGGCCATTGTGCGTACGTTGTAATGTGTCAGTTCTTCTCACCCCAGCCAGCCCAAACACTCCCAGAAGCCCAGCATTCCCCGCAGGTTGCTGCAGGCTTCAGGGAGGGATGACGGTGTTTTTAGGAACTGCGCCCGGTGCTCGGCCACACTAGTGCATTCCATGATTACGTGCTTGGGCGTCTCCTCATGCTCCATGCACCCTCTGCACAGTGGGCTATCTGTGATCCCGATGGTGTACAGGTGCTTGTTTAGGGGACAATGGCCTGTCAGGATGGCTATTGCTTTTCGCAGTTTGTCCCTGTTTAATCTGATTAGATTCCGAGCGTACTTTCTGGGCACTGTTGGAATCGCCTCTTTTGTTTGTCTGCAACCGGTGTTTTTTCCCCATTCCAGTTTGTGGTTTTCCTCTGTTTTCTCGCGCAGCCAGATTCGTACCTGGGCTTGGGGTAGGGGCATTAGTGGTTCGGGGCCGTGGATGTTCATTTTGGATCCCCGTCTAGCTAGCTCATCTGCCGCGTCATTTCCAATTGAGTTGCTGTGTCCCTTTATCCATTGCAGGGTCACTTCATTATCCAGGGTAATGGCTTGAAGTGACTCATGGCATTCTTGAATAAAGGTCGAGTTTATGCTAGTGTTTGACAGCGCTTGTAGCACTGAAGCACTATCGGTTATGATTTTTATTTTAAGTTCTTTTACATTCCTGGCTGCGACTGCTTGAGCCGCTTTGGTTATGCCAATGCATTCTGCTTGGAAAATCGTGTTTCTTCTGTCCAAAGCAGTAGATATCTTAATGTTCAGGTCATCCGAAAAGACTCCTGCTCCCGTGCCTACCGCGGTTTTGGATCCATCTGTGTATATTCTTACTTCAGATGGTCCGGAGCTGTCTTTTGATTCGGGTTTAAGTCTGATTTTGTATCTTTGGTCAAAGTTATGTTTTTGGGGGATTCTATCTGTTGGGGCTTCCAGGAATGGATATTCCCTTGTAATTTCTGATAGAATTCCAGAGTGTACTATCCCCTCATCGTTTTTCCAGAGGCCGTTCGCTTTTAATCTGAGTGCAGTGGCTGTTGCTGTCTCCTTGATTTCAAGGTGAAGCGGTCTCAGGTTAAGGATGTGTTCTAGCGCAGCCGAAGGGGTAGTTCTCATACAGCTTGTCGTGGCTACGCATGCTAGGCGTTGAAGACTCTGGAGTTTGGTCTTCATGGTGATCAGTTGTGTTCTAGGCCACCACACCACGGAACCGTAGGTGATAATTGGCCGTATTATTGCGGTGTAGAGCCACAGCGTTATTTGCGGGGTCAGTCCCCACTTTTTGCCTATTAGCCTTTTGCACTGCCAGAAAATTATGCAGGCTTTTTTTAGTTTCATTTCGATGTGTGCCGCCCAAGTCAATTTGCTGTCCAGGGTTATGCCTAGGTACTTTACTTGGGTTGTTAGCGTTAATTGGGTTTTAAATAACCTTGGTAATTGTAGATCTGGTAATTTCCTTTTCTTCGTGAAGAGGACAAGTTCTGTCTTTTTGGGATTTACTGACAGTTTGTGTTCGTCGCACCATTCTTCTACGAGTTCGAATGCTGAGCGCAGTACTTTACATAGTACGTTCTCTGCAGTACCATTTATAAGTATTGTGAGGTCATCTGCATAGCCAATAGTGGTGTACCCTCGATTATTTAGTTTCCTTATGAGGCTATCCACCACAATGTTCCACAGAAGTGGCGATAGGACCCCTCCTTGAGGGCATCCCCTCGCCACTCTGGCCCTTGTGGTGGTATTCACAGTGACCTGTACGGCCCTTTTGCTAACTAGCTCTGTGATCCAGCTTCTCAGGACTGGCTCCACCTTGAATTTTTGTAGGGCGTGGCTTATGCTGTTGTGCATGGTTTTATCGAAGGCTCCTTCAATATCTATGAACGCTGCCAGGGTTGATGCTTTGTTCTTTAAAGCTGTTTCTATTTTGTGTACTACTAGGTGAAGGGCAGAGTCTGTTGATCTCCCTTTCCTGTATGCGTGTTGTTGAGGGTGAAGTGCAAACCCCCTTAATTTCTACTATATTAATATACATTTTCGGAAATATAATGCATAATTTAAAAGGAACATTAGAAGGAGTATCTCCCTATATGCTTTTCATTTCTTTAACTATTAAAATATAAATGGTTCTCGCTAGATGGAATACAAAATTAAATGCCGTTTCTGTTCTAATGGCGCAGGTTCATTTGATATTTTCGTACATTTGGAGAAGTACATTGAAGGAGCTAATAGTCTACAGCGGGTTCATTGCTGTAACTGAAAGGGGCCAGCTGAAAGAACCACGCTGTAACAGTTAGTACCTCTTTATTTTAGTACAAGAATAAAAAAAACATTCAGAGAAACCAACTGAACTCAACACAATCACAAAACGTTAAAGGAAATGTTTACCAGGAAGGCCGCCTTCCTGGTAAACATTTCCTTCAACGTTTTGAAAATAATTGTTAAGTTGAGGTATGTTTCAATATACCTCAACTTTATAAAAGTTTTAAGGTTAGCTACGTTATACGATTTCTAACTTTTATAACAAATTCAATGTGGACATTGAATTTGTTATAAAAGTTAGAAATCGTATAAAGTAGCTAACCTTAAAACTTCTATAAAAACAATTTCCGGTTTTACTGTAGAATCCTTTCAAACTTTTATTTTTAGAGTTTCAATAGCGAGCAAAAGTTTGCGGCGCTGAAACACCATCCGTGCAACCTTGACTGCTCTGTTTATTTTGATTTAGCAACCTATTCAAAAATACAAATAAAATCCCGACTAATTTAAACCGGCCAACTGTTTGATTTATTAACCAATTTGTCAAAAAAACACTTAAAAACATAGGTAAGAATCATCGAAAATTTGTAGAATGGTTAAAACTTTCTTACCTTGATGACGGAATCTTTTGAAGGCAGTGGACAGTCGTCGAAAACTATAGTGATGGCTGACGGACCGAGGGGATCCTCTAGAGGTATCACATGTACCATCGAGGATACCACTTGGAACCAACCCTCCTCCTTGTCGGCTATCACATGTAGCTTCACTAACGAAACTGGAGACTCTTCATCGCTGAAACAATTATTTCCTTTTTAAACTAATGCAATAAACATAAGTAGATATGGCACTATGACTTTGACCGACTAGCCGACAGGCCGAATAGTCGCTTGCCCAAAGGCGTACTGGGTTTTATTTATCTTACTAGCTGTTGCCTGCGACTTAGCGCGAAAACTTGAAAAGCAAATTTATCACACGGAAACATTTTCCGAGATAAAAATAGCCTATGAGCTATTTCATGCTCTGTTCCAAATTTCGTCCAGATCCGTTTACAGGTAAATTAGCTTGAAGAAATTTTTGCGTTTGTAGTAGTGTATGGTCAGCAAATAAAAAAAACAACATTTTATTTTTAGTTTTTATTGTTTTAAAGGTAATATACGTTTGTGGCTGGAGCACACCAAATGCGTGCACGTCTACGCATACGCACTACGTACTAATACGGTCGTGAAAATGTGTATCCACCGCATTGTAATCTATGGAACTGTATGAGGCAGACAAGCCAGTTCCAAACATTACAAGCATTGAATGCCGGTTTTCACTTCAGTGAAGACGTGTATGAATTAGGTGTTCTCCGGCCATAAATGTTTTATTCTAATAATTCATCAACCCCAGGCATATCACAATCATCCCCATCCTCGCTTTCATCAGATGAATTATTTAAATTAATTATGATTCGTTCTGATATTGTGTCTAAAGCTGCGTCTCTACCCTGATATTTGCTTTCCTCCTCAATAGCATGCAAACAAACTTTTCTCCATTCCTCTACAGTTATGGCGTTCATTTTTTCTTCAGCTAATGACATTATAACCTTCATATTCATTGCGACATTCTTTTTTGCGACATATGTTTTCACTATCCCCCATATATTTTCTATAGGATTAAACTCCGGATGGTATGGTGGTAAACGCAGCACAGTATGACCGTGCTGTCGTAATATTTCGTCTATCTTGTACTCTATAAATCTCGCCTTGTTTTGCAGAATCAGTTCATATAATTGAGGCTTAAGCAACGTGGATGAATGCTCAATGTTTCGAAATGTCAGCCAGTCTATCATTTGCTGTTTTCTAGAATTACTATTCGGTGCAGGATTTTGTATTGAGTTATGATATGGTGCGTTGTCAACAACAACAACACTATTTGGTTGTAAGTTGGGTATTAATTGAGTTTGAATCCACCTTGAATAGTTGTCATAGTTCATATTGTTGTGGTAATCTCCACTTTTTTGGTCGGCTTTAAACATAAGCAATGCATTTGGTATAAAGCCATCGATACCACCGGCATGAACAATGATTAAGCGGTTGCCTTTCGATATATGTTGCTTCAAACCTGAAGTGCTTCCATCTGACCAAGATTTCGAGAGGGTATGTGATGTATGTATATATGTTTCGTCGGTGTAAACAATTGGTCGGCGTTGTTCACGATATTCAGCAATTTTCATCAAATAATTAATTCGCAAGTATCTAATTTCGTGTTTTTCCATAAGAAGTTTCCGGTTATCTTCTGTTTGCTTCCAATTAAAACCTAATGACATGACGTGTTTTCGTAACGTGCTGACACAACCTTTATAATCGATATCTTCTTTCAATTTTGAGTGCAAAGTTTTTAAAGTGGGAACTTCTTTATTTGTGATGTGGAAGTCATGAATTGTTCTTCTGATAACTTGCTGATCAAAGTTATCGATTACTATTGTAGGTTTACGATTCGGTTTCTTTTTAGGAGATTTAAATGTTACTTCCTGATCTGAAGGACGACATTTGCTTTCTGATACTACCTTTCTGACGGATGCTATTGAAATTCCTGTTGATTTAGCAACTAATTGAGTGGGGGTCATAATACTGCTCGGGTTGTTATTACACTCATTTTCGAAATATTTGTACAAACAGTACAAAACTTCCTTAGTTTGAGAAGTCAAAGGCTTGCCTCGACCATGTTTTAACACTGGAGCCATTTTGAATTATCAATATAAAGTTACAACACTTACACACTTGAAATTAAACACTTCAACAAATATTTTAACAATAATAACAAACAATAACAACAATCAACAAATACAAAATTTCACAATGAAACAACTACGTATCTAATAATTATAATTTTTTAATGAAATGCGTGCTTTATGTTCTAACGGTATCAAGCGACTGACGTCAGACTGCACGTGGCACCTGCGGACAGAGTAAACTGGTTTATTCTGGTTTTGTGCGTGTTTCCACTTTCCACTATCAAGTGACGATTTATTTATTTGTTTTGTTTCGTAATTATTATGGTCAAAACTTTTTACCTATAGCTAAACTACTATCATCTAAAGAACGACACGATATTTTATTGTTTCACGGTAGTCGCCTTGTCGTTTGCTCAAGGACGTGAAATTGAATGACATATTTTTTTTAATAAAGTCAAAACCTTTTTCTTTAAAATAAAAACTTGTTTTTATTGAAAACAAAAATCAGAGTGTTGCTAGGGATAAGTATTAAATTAAATAGTAATGTTAGGATATTGAAACATTTTTGTAAGGGCCAGAACGATATAGTGGAAACGCGCTCTAATATCTAAGTAACATACACACCACTACATATGCAAAAATTTCTCGAGACTAATTTCACTGTACCCGTTGTGGCGTGATTGAATAACAAACATCCATCCACACATCCATACATCCAAACTTTCGCATTTATAATATTAGTATATGAGCTCATGTGATCACGGCCGGTGCAACCTTGTCAAAACGTCAAGCAACACATATATCTAAAGGTTTACTTATTTATTTCTTTATTTTATACTTTTTACTGCTTAGTTGTAAGACGTAACGTAACTTAATAACTGTAATTACCGAAAATTTGAGTGAACATAGTTGGTAACAAACTTTCAATAACTCTATATATCCTAAACGGTTATTTTAAGTGAAAAATAATTTAAGAAATCTCATCATGATTTTAAAATACCAACACGATGATGGTATGTTGACTTTTTTTTTCTCTTTCACAATATGGCGTCTAGCTGTCGCCATTTTGAATTTTGATTGCTGTCATGTCTTTGGTGACGATCGCATTATTAATATAAATCTAGTGACGTAAAAATCATCAAAATAGGCCCCCGCGTTTGGTCTATACAGTGTTTGGTCTATACACACACTTGCTCTATATGTATAAATTAGCCTGCCCCAACTTCGGCCGAGTTGGACTATAAGATAGACCTACTTATTTAAAAGTACCTACAGTTGATGCGACCCTAAAATTACTATAGGCCGACCGCTTAACTCGTATATCGCCTGCGCGGTGAGAAGGGAGCGCGGGGTGATGTTAATGATGTTAACGGGTGGGTGAGCGGGGTGCGCGGGACAGAGAACGTGAGTTCTCTGTCCCGCGCACCCCGCTCACCCACCCGTTAACATCACCCCGCGCTCCCTTCTCACCGCGCAGGCGATATACGCGTTAAGCGGTCGGCCTATAACGAAAACGATTAATCTTCGTCTTCTCTCTGGAAATCGTCTAGGTTCCGATCCAAGACGATCTCCGTACCTGTCAAGATGAATCAATTGAGCCGAAACTTCTAAGATTCAGTTTTTTAGTTAAGGAGTTCCTATGGTGGACTCTAACATCAGATCAAGTCTATGGTACCATAATTTTGCATTGTCATCAAAGATACACTAGTATAATTTGAGACCAATAAACGTCATCGTACTAATTTAGCTTCCAAGATTTGTTCCATGCAAACTAGTATACACACAGGGCAAGTTTAATAAAAGTCGAATATGTTAATTGTGTTTTTACCTGTGTCTACATTTGCCTACACGGGTGAAAATAATGTTCAAAACGAACTCAATAATATATGTACATATAATGTAGGTATGAATGGTTTGAATGAATTCTAATGAGTAAGCGTGACATACTTAATACTAGAATATTGTTCGATGAAAACTTAAACTTTTGCCAGAAGCAGGCGCGGATTCAGTATCATGTTCTGTGGGGAAGGGGGGGGGGGCACTTTGACCCAACACTGGCCAAATGTAGTAGTTTTGCCCCTCAACGCGGATCAAATGTATGGCAAACACTTGAAAATTCATGAGTCTGGTGGGGGCAATTGCTCCTGTTGCCCCCGCATCATATCTGCCCACTCCAATAATACTACAAGTTCATAGCGATCACGACCGCTCTGTCAAGAGCGTACCGGCTGAGAAGAAGGAAGGAAGGATCGAAGTCGCGATTCAACGTAAACAAAACGTAATAAATTACTCATTATTTATTGACGTGATAACGTCTTATAAATCGATGAAGAGGTGCACGCATGAAACAGTGTCACGTAGCAACGGTCACGTTATTGATTGGTTGCTAACCAATTTTTTGGGTTCCGTTGCCAAAATGGCAAAACAGAACTCTTACAGTTTCACCATGTCGGCCACTTCTTAAGCAGCATTATTCGGATAGGAGAAGGACAACCCTTGCATATTCTTTATGAGTTTTGCATTTTCCACAGCATCAAAGGAGTTACTCCAATATTATTTATACACACTTATGTTAATAGGTACTATAAATGTGAAAGTAACTTTGTCCGTCGTCTGTTGCCTTTTCACGCTTAAATCGCTGAACGGATTTAGATGACAGTTGATATTGAGACCCGGGAAAGGACATAGGATAATGTTTAAAGCAATTACTGATAGTCACTCGGGCGAAGCCGCGCGTGGTAGCTAGTAGACTAATAAAACAATAATAGTTAAGTAATATGAGGAATGTGAATTATATTACAATGCATAAACAAAAAATGCAAGAACACATAAAACTAATAAGGTAATCAACATGTTTATTGTTCCGTTAGGTATTGACTATAAAATATGTAGGTAAATAAATATATATACCTACCTATTTTATAGGATATATAGAAGCATGCAAAGTTTTCAACACGCAAAACTGTATATTGAATAGCTAAAACTTTTAACAAGCAAGACCCAACCTCTGACTGTGTCAGTTTTGTGAAGACAGACAAATATTAATAGAAAGTGTTTTCCTTAACCGACATAACACAATTATCGAGTTCAAGATCACAAGGCTGTTTTTGGTATTGTGCATGTCTCTGACTCCATTTTTACTTCAGAAATAGTATAAAAAAAAAAATGAAAACTTGCAGAGCTATAAGGCATTCTACTTGTCTTGTGTTTTTCGCGCTATCAAACTCACTGCGTTTCGTATTACGTAATCCATGGTTATTATTGAAAAATAAGTAATGATTACATTTCACATCACCTTGTGAACAGGATTGGGACTGTTAGAACGATTAATTAATTAATCAATGATTGATTTATTAATTAAAAAATATAACATGGTCCAAAAACGACTTCATTGAATTGTGTTACTGATTCTGAGCAAACTACTTTCAGGTTTGCATTATACCAAGAATAACGTTGTATGTCCCCTTTATATATTCCCCAGGACAGACAATTTCTGTGCCAAACTAGATGACCCGGCAAACTTTGTTCCGCCATATAAATTATAAAAAAAAACCGGACAAAAGCAGTGTATGTTGACGTATGAAAAAAATCAATGTGAATAATTGAGATCAGAAGAGAGTATGTTCATGGTGCTTACGCCCTTTTGTTGAGAAACGCAGTTATTCGGCAATAACTCAATGACGGTACATCCGATCATGTCCGAAATAATTTTAGTTTAAAGTATTTATGCGAAATAATTTAAGGGCTACCTCTTTGATATTTTTCATATTTTTTTGGTCACACGGTTTAAAACTAATCTCATACCTATCAAATATAAAAAAATAAAATCATTAAAATTGATGGAGCCGTTTCAGAGCAGTTTAACCACAAACACCGAGACACGAGATTTTTATATATTAGAAAGATAATATATAATCTCTTACACTATTCTTCAAATTGTCACAACAAGTAATGTACCAAAACTCCTGTAGCAGTTTTACCTAAATACCTCTCTTACATTTTCTTTCTACTAACTTTAACTAATTAAGGGTTTCTGGATCTGAAACGATTTTTTTCATGTTTAGCCCGAACAAACAATTGTTCGTGGTTGGTGCAAAGTTTTTAATTTTTATTTAATTTACCAATCAAATTTGTTGGCTGTTTATGATTGTAGAAATACGAAAATTAATAACAGATATCAGACTACTTCGTCGTCGCTAGGGGTGAAAATGACTTTTTTTCAAGCTATTCAACAACAGAGCCCATTCCAGATAGACATCTGTGTTCACACAGGAATAACCAAATATATTTTTTAAATCTGTAATAACAGGTAAGGAAAAACCTATTCAACACAATTGTTCAGTACAATTCTTGGATAGAATGAAGATTTAAAAAAAAGACTCAGTACTTACAGCTACATATAGTTGTGATAACGAACCATGACAATGGCAATTTAAAAAGGGTGACCATTTTTACTGCCTTGTTCTTTTCTCCGGCTTTACCTTTTGTTTTGAGAACTTCACATTACATACCATAAAAAATGTTGTTTTACTTCCTAAGTGAATAAAGAATTTTTAATATGAGACAATGACAATATGTGAAAAATTAAAATGACTTACTTGTCCACAAATGATGCTATAAGCGTCAAAAGTTCAAGCACTAGCTGGTCAACAATAGCAGGGTCCACAACCTTCAGAATACCAAGCCGGGGGCCCGCGCCATTTGAAGTAGACGAGGCGTAGGCCCTTGGTGGCTCATAGGCATCCTCAGGTGTCATATCATTACACCAACATGTACCCATTACCTGTGAATTTAAGAATAATTAGCACCGTCACTTTAGAAGCTATGATAAGAAGAATATAATATAGAAACAGTATCTCATATAATTTCTTCAACGAGAACTATAGTAGAAATGTAGTCAATCAAGTCAAACTACAAATCATGAATACAGTATTTGAATGAAACAAATCATGAATACTTTGATATTCGCAACAATAATTTGTAATTTGACCAGAACCTGCAACAATTTAGTTCTGTCAGCAATTTGACCGTTGCCATGTACTGTTTTTGCTGTTTAACAACCTATATGAATAACGATGATTTACATAATTTGTTTAACAACATCATTAATGATTTCTTAGTTGGTTTTTCTGAGTGGACCTAACCAATGGCCCCTGGAGAGAATGTACCCCAAATATTTGAGATACCAAATTGTATTGAAAGGAAACATTATTTTATTATAATTTAGTAAATAAAAATAACTACATTCAAAGATTTTTGAAAGTCACTTGACTGAGCCGGGAATCGGACCCGCTAAATGTAGAAAAAAAAACTGTTTATATAATACAGATTAAAAGGGTCAATTATAAGGAAAAAATCTCTTTAATAAACATTGCATCTAAAATCTAAAGAAGATAAGGTAATAGTCAAATTAAAAACAAGTTAACGTATTTTCCACAATACTTTAGTATAATTGTTCTATAAACAATTTAAATTAATTTATTTAATATAATTAACTTAAATGCGAACCACAATACAAAGATTGAATCTTTTCATTAATCAATTGTACATCACTTTGCTTAAAGTAATAGGTGTGATTATTAATAATTATTAAAAAGTACATCTCGATCTATGTATCTCAATATTTCCAATAGTTAGTGTCGCTACTTCGTCTCGCCCCTGTCTCAGTACATTTGTAAATTTTATTGTTAAATTTCATGGCCTTCCTTAAATTTAAAATACAATATTTAGTAGAGAGATTTGTTCCTTATGTTTAACCCTTTTCGATCTGTATCATAAAAAGTCAGAATGTTTATTTACGACAAATGTCAGGTTTGATTCCGGTTCAACTCTGCAGGAGTTGGGAATCAAAATAAAAAACATGTCGCTTTTAGTAAATGTTTGAATGATGTCCTTTTTATTTCCAAAAATAAAATAACGTTCCTTTAAGTAAAAATAGCTAACTTTACTCCAGTGGGTATTGGTTTGGTCCACCCTGTATACCAGAGGTGGTTGAAGTTTTTTTTTTTTTTTTTTTTTTAATTTAAAGATACCTAGCAATTGGGTCCCACAGGGATTGAGTCCCACATTACTAGCAATCTTGTTAACCCCTCCAGCTAAGCTCAAAGGCTTGTGTTAGGAGTGGGTTCACGTCGGTAGTATAATGGGTAGGATTCGAACCCGCGACCTCACGATTGCGAGACCGATGCCTTAGCCATTAGGCTACCGCCGCTTATTAACACCCAACTCATATTTATGTAGCATAAATTAACTTTTTTGATGTTGATTTACATAATTTATTGCATACTAGCTTAAATATAGATTAGAGTTAGATCTTTAAAATTTCGTATGTAGAATATTTGTTTAAAATAAAGCAACACGTGTTTCTGTGTTTTTGTAAAATAAACCCCTAAAGAGGTAAAATAGGAGTGGCAAGTTTGTATGAAACTTCGTCAGTTTTAAACTTAGATATTTCAAATTTCGTATTTGGCTTTTAGTTTAAAATAAAGCAACACGTGACGCAGTGTCTTTGGAAAACCAATCTCTAAGAGAGTAAAAGGGGTTGCAAGTTAGTATGTAACTTTGTCTGTTTTAAAGTTAAATCAATGAAAATTTACTATGTGGATAAAGAAACACGTCTTTTAGCGTTTGAAAGCGAATCAAACCTTAACGGGCGATCTAGAAATGGCAGCAAATCTGTTGCTAAGCAAAACTTAAACTGAACCAATTTTTTGTTGAAGTCCGAGGATTAATTGGGAAAAACATAAAAACTGCATATTTCAAACTCAAACTTAACGAGGACAAAGCCGCGGGGAATAGTAATCCAAAGAAAAAAGACAGATAGAATTACTTATTTTCACCTTTTCGAAAATAATTCTGTTTGTCTATTATCTTTTTACGCTTAAACCGCTAAACCGATTGAAATTAAATTACATATGGCGACTGCTTGAGTCTCGGGAAAGGATATGAGTTAGTTTCTATTGCGATAACCAAGATCCACGCGGGCGGAGCCGCGGTCGAAAGCTAGTATTATATAATAACAGTGCAGTAGTGTAAGACACACCATTGTAAATCTATTGTCTGAATAAAAGGCTTTATTATTAAAATCTATTTCTTAACATAAATTTACATTTTTAAATATAGATAAAAATAAATACATTTAAAATATAAAAAACTAGCTGTCCCGGCAAAAGATAAAAACTATCATATGTCCTTCCCTGGGTCTTAAACTATGTCCATAGTAAATTTCATCTATATCGGTTTAGTGGTTTAGGCGTGAAAAAGAAACAGACAGAAGAGTTATGTTCACATTTATAATATTAGCATGGATTATTATGTTAATCATTAATGACCATGGTTGTTCTTTACCCCCCACTATTAATCAAACAAAACCCCTAGACCACATAGGATCTAATGAAAAATACTTAGTTTAAGAATCATTAAGATAAAATATATTTTTAAATTATTATTTTTTTAAACTTACAGTGTTGTAGGAAGGACGAACTATCAAGTAATACAATACACAGTAGTCAATAAGTACTCAGACAGAACACGCAGCTAAGAGTGAAGCTGCATTTGACCCAAATTGTTCACTTTACATTTACACAATATATTCTGATTAGACCGATAAGAATAATACAATGGGTATTTGAATGTCAAGTAAAATTAGAATCTTTTTATGTATTGTCAAAACGATTCCTTTGTAGAGATTTGTATACAATTTTACATTAGTACTTTTTTGGTAAGTAATTTGTGTTTTTCGGAAATTAAATTTAGATATGAATTACATACTGATGAAATTTGAATAAATAATATTATTTAAATTTCATCAGTATGTAATTCATTTAAAAAACAAAAATCTAAAACTAAATGAAATAGGGATAAAAATAATCATCCAGACTTGAACCAGGGTCTACTGCTTTCGGGACCGCCTGATTTCCCACCTAAACTACACAAGACTGAAAGTAGACCCTATACAAGGTAATAATACCTTGTAGAGGGTATACTTGTATTATAATGATATCGTTGACGTTTTCTAAAAATCAAACTTAGCTAGATTGATTTATCGCTCCCAAAACCCCCTGCATAATAAATTTCATAAAAATCGTTGGACTTGTTTCCAAGACTCAGATTATATAATTATTTGTATATATATAAGAATTGTTTGTTTAAAGGTATTAGATGATGCCATTAAGTTCTGATGTCAAATCATTTAATTTTAGTTTTATTTTGATTAGAGTTAAATAATTTATTGTTATTGATTGATTTGACATTCAAATAGCCAATTGCATAGAGACACTATAGCACAGGCTGAGACCTAGTAGTAAATCTTCTAAGAAATATGAATCTTAGACTTCACTAATCGTCTGATTTCTTGTGTAACTGATTTTCCCTGAATGATCTGTTTTAAAAATTGACGGCTCATTACAATGAGAATGTTATGATCTGCATGAGCTTGTTTAAGACATCATAAGAATGAGTTCACATATAGAGCTAGTAGAACTGACCTAAATCCTCACTTTTGTAATTTGCTCAACAATTACAATCTACAGTTGGAGTAAGTAGTTGTTGGGTTAATTACTCACTCACTCTTGAGTCACAATCTGATAATAAAAGATTTAGACAGTCAACAGGTCAGGACCGATCTCAACATTTATGTAAACAAATGACTGGTCCGTGTATGAATGCTTCATATTATAGGGTAGCCTGCTCGTCAAATTATTGAATGTTGACTGGCACAATACTATTCCTTGAAGTATAAATTACCAAGGTGACCAATTTATTCAATTCATCAAATAATTTTCAAGTGACCATGGAGAAAACTCAAATAATAAAAGATTTGATTTAACAAGTGTAAATTGTAATTATATAATTATATTTGATCTTAATTGAAGATTTTCCATAGTATGACAGTACAGACTATTTGAGTTCTTATCAACCAAAGGGCATATACGGTTTAATATCTTGTAAAACTTTGAGAAAGACATCTTAATCACCATAAAAAAGAGAAAAATAATATTTTTTAAATAATTGTAGATCCTTATGATGAACTTGTACCTCACAATCATATGTATAAAAAATGACTACATAAACTTATGTTTTAAAAAATGTCACCGTATGTTGTCTCCATCCATTGTGAAATGTGAATTTGATACACAAAATACTTGAGTCATCAAAACAGCAAACTAGTCTATGATGAAATAATAGATTTTGCAATATAGCTGTTTCACTTTGTGGCTATGTTAGCTGTATTTATCATTACCTTTAGTTCAGTGTACCCATGGGCGTACCCCATGGGGGGGAGTGGTTATTTGGGGGTTGAACGCCCCCTCCCCCCTCGATATTGCATAAGGTTGGCAACTACCACCAAAAACTGGATATGTCCCTAAGCAAGCATATCATTTATTATATGATAGTTTTATCATAGTGAAATAGGTATTTCAATCAGAATTTATGGTTTATATACACGTAAATAGTAATTCGTCAATAGCTGGTGCATGTTGAAATAAACATCGCATGTATAGGTACACCTGCATCTTCAATATTTTGAAGGTCAAATAATATTTGCAATAGCGCATGCACAAATTTCCACACGCACGCGTTCTTCTCACAATGGCGCGTTCGGCAAAATCAATGTAGAAAAATCAATGTCATAAACTCATAAATTACATTAACACGATTAAAGAAACTATAAACCCTAATAACTTTTCAATTTCACCATCTGTTCTCAACAAAACAAAAATATCTTACTCTGAATTTCTTTCCATTGGCTTTCAGGAACGATGTGCCGCACAGCGGGCTGCTTACGCAGGAAAAATGAGGTTTAATACAGTTGCACCACGATAATTTTTTTCACTAGATGAGGGTAAAATAAAAACTTTATTATTGTAAACAATTCCCTTCAATTGATGTGATGCAGTACACACAAGCACACCATTACGCAGAAACGTCAAATAGGGATGCTGACACTGATGATAGTCGACTCTGACATTAGGCAAGCATCGGTTTTTTATTATATAGAATCGACTTCAGTTGTCTCTCTCACTCAACTTGACTAGAATCTAGAAAACACACTATATTTAAAAAAAAAAAAATAGTTTATATAATTGTACTTTGTTTAAGTTCGTTCTGCTTCTGTACACTGTGATCCATGTAACAAAAAAAAAATTTTTCTCTTTCCATTGTTGTCAACTTACCGTCCAAATACTGTCCGTCAGTTTGGTCAGACAACATGTTCACAATTTCACAATTAACAAGTTATTACCAACCTTGTAAATATGTTTTTATTGATTGGGTGATTTAAAAATAAGACCCTTAAATTGATATGAATAACTACTTAATCTTAAAAGCCTCGGAGTTTAAGCAGTCATAGCCTACGGTAGAGGAGTAAAATAAAAGATTCATATTTTGTCTATGCTTTTTGTGTTGCTATATGTAAACTTTTCCCCATTTTAAAGCAAGGTTGTTGATTTGCTTACGGTAATTATTATGACTAAAAACCCTATACAATTGATAAGTGCCTAACAGCAAACTGAATACAATCTAAAGCTGAGATTATAACTTTAGTAACCAGTATATGACTAGAAATTTTTATTATAGAAATTTTTTAGACGTGCCCACTAAGGAATAAGTAAAAATAATGTATTTAGCTTATTGATCAGCTTATCAGGTACCTTACCACGTTCCTAACAGTATAACACATTTTGATTTAGTATTTCACATAAAATCTTTCTTTGTAATAAATATTTAGAAACTTAAAAAAAAGAGAAAAAATGATTTTTTTTTTAAATTATAAAAAGATATTTTTTAAATTAATTAATAAAAAAAAAAACATTTTTTTTTCATTACATTTCGGAGCAGCTCGTCTCGATCCGTGCGAGCTTCGTACCATATACATATACGTTAAGCGAACGCTCGGCCGAGCTACATGGGCGGAGTGTTAGGTTTTATTTTCGTTACGGAATTTCTTGATTCGGTCGCCGCGCTCAAAGCCCGAGCCCGCGATAAAAGCTATGCAACAGCTTAAAATACGACTCCCACAGTGGGGTACTAGTTAACTCTGTTTCGCGGGGGACTTTACAAACATACAAGTCACGGACCCAAATTACACCCAGACTTGAAACAATAATTTGTGGATCACACAAAGTGGTGTCCCGTGTGGGAATCGAACGCACGACTTCTTGCCTAGCAGTCGGATACACTCCCACCGCGCAACATTTACCTAAGCACTATATTCTTAATATTGTAAATTATTTTGCTTTTGTAAAGCAAAAGAATTTAATAAACTACACCAACTGAAAAAAGCTTATTATACCTAGGTATAATAAGCTTTTTTCAATTAATGATATAATCTATAATACCTTACGCAATTTTGTCATCTTTCGGGACTTTTAAATAATAAGGTGATCACACGTGCACAAAATGCGCGAATTTTAAAAAAAGTTTATAAGTTGTAAAATGGCGGCAAACTGATGTGTCGCCATAAACATAGTTCAGGACCGCACAGCTCCGCGTTTAGAATGTAAAAAATAGTGTTAATGAAACTTGAAATAGGTGGTAACTGGACAAGAACGAGACTTTGTGATTGAGAGAAGATACACGAATGGCATACAGAAAATACACTTGAAAACAGCAACTACTTTGTGATTCGAAGAGGAAAACCTGAAAGAATATAAACCTGAAACTGAAAGAAAATTAGGAAAAAAAAGAAAATTCAAAAAGATAATTTTTTCAAGTTTTCTTCAAAGAAAATAATCTTGGAACCGACATCAAAACTATGTGATTCAAAAATATCAAAGTATCGTTCTTATCTAGCACGTATTTCAAGGTATATTTTGCACTCGTAGAGTATATTGGTTGGTGTAGTTGCAACATAATCCCACACAACAACACTGCAGCATTATTGAATAGCATTATTTTAAGTTTATTAAAAACTAATAAATTAAAAAAAAAATGTTTTGTTTGTTCGTGTTGCTTTTTATTAATATAATGTTAAAACAGCACGGATAACATGTCTATAATGACTAAGGTTATTTTTTTTCATTTTTATTACTTAATTAAATTTTAAATAATCAGGAGAAAACCCTCATCCACCTTTCGACAATGATTTTAAAAGCAATCCGTTAAAATAGTTAATACAAACCTTTAAGTAAATATTTAGTTTAAAAGTTTTTATAACTTTATTACTTGTTTAATCATAAAAATAAAAAAAACAATCTTGGTTTAATCCCTACTTTATTATAAACAGTAGGTACTTTTATCTGTATTCGTAACAGTTTTCCCACATAAACGGGAGTTGAAGCAAAGAACTGTCACAAAGTACGGGCGAGTGGACGTACTTTTTGACAGGTAAAAAGCCGCCATCCGATATTTTAACCACCGTTGGTCTCATCAACGAGTGTCAAACGTCAAAGAGGGAATGCTTCTTTTTTTTTATAGGCTTATTGAGAGAATGCTTTAACTAGACATTATTTAATCAAAGATTTAAACAGATATGGATAGGTATTAAGAAAGTAGGAAACTTGGATTGCCAAATGCTGTTTTTCTAATGAAGTTATAATGTTTCTTGAATTACTCAACCTTAATGTTCTAATAGACCTAATCGTATCAGTTTTTGCAAAATAATCAGGGGAAAGAGGATCTTCCTCTTCATAAACACATTCCGACTTCAGTTGCCCGGCTTGTGTATCAACATACCGACGCTGCTCCTGCTGCTGATATGTAGTGCATGTCCAAAGAAAGCAGAAATCCCCTGACGACAATATTACATTGCAACCTGTTTCTTTTGGGCACTAGGTTCTTGAAAAAACTTTATATACCTACATTTTATTGTAAATGTAAGTCTAAAGTGTATATGTCACAATAGATTGGTCTTATCATTTTTAACCTATAGTAAAAATAGTATTATAAATGTAGATTACAAAGGTTTTATGCCATCATTTAGTGTCACTCGCTTATGGGTAGTCCTTGGTATTCCTGCTGATTGGCCTGAGAAAGAAATAAAAGAAAATATTAATATTCCTATAGGTACTGGGTCAATTTTAAAGGTAAGATCGAATAAGATGAAAATTAATATAGAGGGGAAATATGAATATAAATCACCAGAGACTGTTTTGACAGCCAAATTTTAGCAAAATGCATATTGGTTTGTTACACAGCTTTGCCAATAGATCTATGCCGCTATGGTTATGTCGAGACACAATCTAAGCGTAGATGTTATAAATGTGGACAATTTTATTCTGGGGATAATTGTTCAGCTATTAAAGATCTAAGCCTAGATGTTATAAACGTGGACAAGATTATTCTGGGAGTCATTGTTCAGCTATTAAAGATCCAAGCCTAGATGTTATAAATGTGGACAAGGTTATTCTGGGAATAATTGTTCATTGAAAACCATGATTTTTCCTACTGATTATGCATCTTGTTACTAAATAGTAAGTCTTGTTTGCAATATGAAAGGCAAAAGTCTAATATAAACAATAGCCAACAGTTGTATCTCATAAGCAGCCACAGTCATATAAATTACACCCAGCTATCTTAAAAATATCTTAAGCCGATGCCTTAATATCCACACCAAATGTGCCTCTAAATTCTTTTTTATCCTCTCAATATCTGCCTTTCCAAAGTCAAACTTCGACTTCTTATGGAAAGACGGCCTTTCGAAAACCGAAAACACTACCAAAATTAAGCAAAGGAGTATAAAGTTAGTCGTAACATAATGCTATTAATTAGGTATATAATATGACCACCTCCAATAATGGGTGTGCATTATTTTCTTAAAAAAAACTTCCAATAATTGGGTATTTGAGTACTATCAAAATAAAATATTTTATACTAATCATGTGCAAAAATATTTTAATCTATAATTTAAAGTGTTTATTAATTTATAATCTTAAAAAGAAACACTAAAAATAAATGATTTGACCATAGAAAACGCGACTTCACAGCATTTTAAACGAGGGTCTTTTTTGACGTTTCTCAGAAAGAAGCTGATTTGACTTCAGTCAAACATCCTATTTTCTGTTGCCGATATAACGGTACTGTCCCCATCTAATATGATTACACCGTCTATCACTGCTTCATTTACTGG
This sequence comes from Herminia tarsipennalis, assembly GCA_945859575.2. NCBI lineage: Eukaryota > Metazoa > Arthropoda > Insecta > Lepidoptera > Erebidae > Herminia > Herminia tarsipennalis. The sequence continues at coordinate 24,478,086 of OX243831.2, read as the reverse complement.
AATCCTTTCACAAATCCCCATAAACACTATTAATGCACAGCACCAGCCTTTTGTTATCGCTTAACAATAAAACCTGATAGTTTGTACCTATACCGCCTTATTACAAAGAGAAGACTAAATCAAGGTTTAGGCCAAGACTTTCAAGTCCAGGATTTAGTACAGTACTATTGGTCTTATTACAAAGCTTAGATAATCCGTGGACCAGCTGATACTAAAGGATCTTGCAATCAGCCACAGATTATAATCAATTTAGTTCATTCATTTTTCTTATCATTCAAAAATAACGTTCCGTTTTAAGCCAATATAATTTGAAAGTATAGTTTTCATTGAGAAAAAAATATTTAGACGTTCTATTAGCTAAATTATTCGCCATAACTACGTAATTTTCAAAATATAAACCTGACATAAAAGTCCTCGGCCTGCAATTTACGAATAATAAAATAGATTCTGTCAGGATCGGAACGTTACATATATAGCTGTCAGTAGTACTAAAAATGTAAACAAATGATGATAACCTAAATTTTATTAACTCACGACATTATTATGGATGTTATAAGTTTAATCTGAGTAATTATAGCGCCCAAACACTTATAGGAACTTGGATGCGAGTTTTTATTACAAAGCTAGTTTCATTGGAACAGTTCTTAGCATGGTTGGATGAAAATTCGTTCAATAGTTTAAGGATACTTACTCAATAAGATAATGCATTTTTAATATACTTACGGTTTTCTTTGTTGCACTCGTTGTTCTGAATGTATTGGGGGAAAGTATGCCTAGATTCAACATAGGTACTGAAGCTTCGGCTGAAGCACAACAAACAATTGAAACAAATTTTATGAATATATTTATTATTTAATATCAGTGAGCTTGCTATGAAATGAAATTCTCAAATAACTACATAGAATCATTATTTATTAGATACCATTTATTCTTCCTAAGAACAGAGTACATTTTCATGAGAATCATAAATATTATTATCTAAACTGTTAGGTAGCACTTATTAGTTATTCCATTTGACAACAAAATGGATGTTAACAATTTCAATAATCTGTAACCAATCTGTACTCCCTGTTCAAACTATGTTTGAAAAGGAATATTGAGTTTATATCCCTATTTCTTTATACATAACTAGCTTTCCCGCACATCTTAGTCTGCATAAATTTTTCCTGTTTTTGCAACATTTCTCATTGCTGCTCCGTTCCTATTGGTTGTAGAGTGATATTATATAGACTTCCTCGACAAATGGGCTATCCAACAGTAAAAAGTTCAAAAGAATTAGTCGTTCATGAGATTACCGCGTTCAAACAAACTCTTCAGCTTTATGATATTAGTATAGTTATTTATTTTACAATAAATTTTAAATTGTATGCATTTTTTGTTTATTATATAAACAGTGTTAGTTCATTTTCATGAGAATCTTAAATATAATTATCTAAACTGTTAAGTAGTGCATAATAGTTATTACATCACAATTTCAATAACCTGTAACCAATCTGTACTCTCTGTCTATGTTTAAAGGAACATTGTAGCAAAGTATTAACTAGCTGAGCTCCTATAAACATAATATTCAGTTCTTGGTACCTACTTATAATCTAAGTTTAAATCTGTTTCTAGTGACAGGTATACCCATGGTTACACTTTACCAACTAAATTTTAAATTGATCAATGTTTATTTAGTTCCACTATATAGTTCACTAGTAAGTTTTGGGTAAGATGATGTTTCTATTACTTTGTTTTGTGCATTTTGAGTATATTCAACATTGGTTTTTGCTGCACTACTCCAGACCACCTATCAGACATTCCAAATGTGATTTTCCAACTTCAATCTAATAATGTGACATATAAGTGGAATGCATCAGTTTGTTTTACATAGAGCACCAGTTAATGATACTATTGTCGAACAAAAATAATCTGTGTGGGCCTTCAACTTTCCACACTGCATAGGTACACTTCACGTCGAGTCTGGTTGACCCAAACATTGCACAGACCACTTTAATTTTAGGACATCTCTGAGTTCTGTATGTTAAATCTTCTCTCTCAATTCCAAGCTGTGATAAATGTTTTGAAAAACAATATTAAGCATGTATTTTTAAATCTTTTGTCACACATTGCATTTCACTCGATTTTTGCGTTTATTTTGTTGCCACACTATATTTAGTTAGTTAATTATTTAAATTCAACATTCGTCATTATTAATTGAAACTAAAATACGCAAAATTGTAAATGGTCTAACTTTTAAATTGTTAAGTTTTTGACATTTTAAGGTTATTACCATAGTTAAACTAGGGTGATTGAAAGACTAAGCTATGGACCAAAGGTGATCATCGATTAAGCGATGAACCTCGTTTTGTAATAAAGATTTTCGTAGATCCATGGTTTAAACTAGGATTTTCGTCAAACCAGGTTTAGTCCAGCTTTTGGAATAAGGCGGATAGAGTTTTAGGTTATACATGCTTAAGATGAGATCATGCCAAGAATTTTAGATCTGATTTTAAAATTATTCTCATTTAGCTAATTGCATTTTTTGAATAAAAATGCAATTAGCTAATAGCATATTCTTTCGTAGTACTTCGACCTTCACCCATATAATAATCAAATCCCTAAGGCTTTTTTTAAAATTTTTTTTATTGATTTACAAGAACTAGCTAGGTATACAAAAGTATATTAGCTTCCGTTCGCGGCCCCGCCCGCGTCAATGTTGGTTATCACGATAAAAACTAACCAAGTCCTTCATATCAAATTTCATTTCTATCGGTTCAGCGGATTTGGATTAGCTTTTCCCCACGGCTTTACTTTTTGCGATTTCCCGATATTTTTTCCAATTAATCCTCGGACTTCAATGAAAAATGGACAAATTTGTTTAGCCGTTCTCAAGTCTGATCAGATCTGGTGGTCTATCTGTCTAAAGATTGCTAGCTGTCGCCCGCTGCATTGCCCGCGTCGATGACTTTAGCCCGATAGGAGCTGATTGTCGCTTTTAACCGTGTTTCTTTATCCACAAAGTCAAATTTTCATAGATTTAACTTTAAGATTAACGAAGTTACATTCATAATTGCAACCTCTATTCGGGCCAGAATTCGTCACCTGTCACAATGTCGTAAGCCCACCGAGACGAGCCTGCTTCAAAATTTGGAATAATTTCACGGCACCACTCCACACAGGTCTGCTTCTGAGCTTTGGTGAGGTTGTAGCACAAAGCGCGAAACTATCCTCTTCATGCGAAGAACCAATGCTAAATAGATGCAGTGTATGCTGAACCACTTCGTATGTAATTTGCCTGTATTCTTGAATTATTTTTTTACTGCCAGCACATTTTTTTCCGTGGCTGCCATTGTAGGACGACCACTTCTTTGTTCATCACCCAAAATAAGGAGGCCGCGCTTGAACTCACTAAGTATGTCAACGGTAGATTCGATTTTAAAATTCTATAGATCTTTAAAAGATGTTATCTATGTATAATTTGTTGATTTTGTTGTAAGTTTATATAAATAGTTTTTTTTTAGTAATCTAGGTTAAGTTGATTTAATTGTTTACTTATAATATTTCAACTTTTAGTTTTCTTTTATTGCTTATTTTACGTAGATACTGTAAACGTTGCATTATTGTTTGGATGCTGTTTTCTCTTTTATTTAAAGGAGTACATGCAACGATTTTTGTTTAAGCTGATTATAAGTTACAGTTGTGTATGTCCTTTCATCCTGTCCTGTCCTGATCCATAATAATAAATAAATAAATAGATGGTTGGAAAAAAATAAACATTTCACTGGTTTGGTTAATAGACAAATTCCATACCAATCGAAAGTATGAAGCCCATAGAATGTGCACACGTTAGTTTGACTATTTTTTTCCGTCACAACTCAGGTAGGCAGGTATAAACAGGTAAATCGATACTAGTAACTTGCACCGGTCTGGTTACCGAATTAAAGTTAAATTAATATAAAGACTATTTCATTACGAATACGGTGGTATAGGGTTGTCTGCGAAAAATTAGTCCTGAATTCCGGTTGTCGAGTTTTAAAAAGTGAAATATTGCTGCGAGTCAATATGTGTGACAGAGAGGTCCCAGCGAACCATCCCATGCGATAGAAGAGTCACAGCAGCATTGCAGCAGTGTGTAGTTCGTCCAATGAAAGAAAGAGAGTGCGAAAGCGATAGACTCGTACATGCTGTGCATCAAATTTGAAGAAGATTGTCGCTATAGTTAGAATTGAAAAAACGTGCTACTATTTATTGTTGTAAAAAAAAACTGGCCAATGGGACACGCGCACTGAGGGTTCCGTTCTAACTTATAAGTATGTAAATAGTTCGATTGGTTGGGAATAGGTTGATCGCAACACGGGAATTTATCTAGACCCACGGCACTGTATCAACCAAAACAAAAGGGCGATTCATTGATCGTGGTTAGACAACGCCGTGTGTTCGCTGAATGGGCGTCGGAACGCTTGGAAGAGGACCCCGATTTTGGCCAAAAAATAATCTTTAGCGACGAGGCACATTTTTGGATGAATGGTTTTGTTAATAAGCAAAATTGCCGTATATGGGATGACCACAACCCACATGAGGTTCACCAGATAGCAATGCATTCACAAAAAGTAACTGTTTGGTGCGGATTTTGGTCTGGCGGCGTCATTGGTCCGTACTTCTTCGAAAACGAAGTTGGCGAGGCCAGCACCGTCAACGGTGAGCGCTACAGATCAATGATAAACAATTTCTTTTGGCTTAAATTGAACAATATGGACGTGAATGACATGTGGTTCCAGCAAGATGGCGCTACTTGCCACACAGCGAACGACACAATCGACATTCTGCATGAACGGTTTGCGGGTAGGGTTATCTCTCGCAGAGGTGACGTGAATTGGCCACCAAGATCGTGTGATTTGACTCCGCTAGACTTTTTCTTGTGGGGTTTTCTGAAGTCGCAGGTCTATGCCAATAAACCACATTCGACCGTTGCCCTGAAAGCCAACATAACGCAGGCCATCGCTCAGATTCAGCCGGATCTATGCAGCAGAGTCATTAAAAATTGGACCTCTCGGATTTGTGCCACCATGCGAAGCCGCGGCGGACATTTGAACGATGTCATATTTCATGCATAATGGCATAAACGGGCCTTTCAAATAAAAAATAAATTTCGTTAATATCTCACACACATCTAGTTTTATTCAATTTTAACATCGACCCGTCTTTGTTGAAAGACCCTTTAGTTGGATTTCACATCTGTTATTTATTAGCAATATCTAGGCATATTTTCACATTTCTGTTTTTGACGGGATCTCTGTAACGAAACAATATTGAAAGATTTAACTTACATCAGACAACTCACACAAGATCATCTGATCCCAAACTGAGAAGTAATAATAAACAAGGTATTTTACCTTAAATTATTCACGCGATTAAGACCCGTAATATATATATTTTAATAATGTATACAAATCGCGAAAGTTTATCAAGAAGTATTCGTTCGGTGCTTTTTATTAACACGCTTTTAAGCTTCGCCTGTTCTGTAAATAACTGAATATTTGAACTCGATATTCGGCCACTCAAAACGTCGGATTACATTTCGGATATTTATCTACTTTTCAGTAAGACTTTTCAGTCTTCCCGTGACCACGGCCGTTGCAATACGGTCGAAACGTCGGGCAATAAACAAGGTATTTTACCTTAAATTATTCACGCGATTAAGACCCGTAATATATATATTTTAGTAACGAATACTTCTTGTCATAAATCTATACTAATATTATAAAGCTGAAGAGTTTGTTTGTTTGAACGCGGTAATCTCAGGAACTACTGATCTGAATTGGAAAATTCTTTCACTGTTAGATAGCCTATTTATCGAGGAAGGCTATAGGCTATATAACATCACGCTACGACCAATGGGAGCGGAGCAGCAATGAAAAATGTTGCAAAAACGGGGCAAATCGAAGTTGCGCGGGACAGCTAGTACCTAATAGAAAGGAATCAAGTCAACACCGAAAAAAAGTTTTCTCGCCGTTTGCCTTGATTCTTTGCCCTGAACGTAGGTATGAGTCTCGAACATCTAAACTACACACTACTAGTTAAATAGAACTATAAGTTGGTTAGTATGGAAACTACTTAAATTAGAAACTTGTGCCTTAATATCGCAAACAAGCGTAGGTACCTACTTACGGCCCGCTTAAGCTAGTAGATTATAGTGTAGAAGTTTAAAATTTTGCATTTGATTTTCTTATTATTATAAACTACCTTTACTCGCGGCCTCTACCGCGTAATCTTTGATTATTATGATGTAAAAAGTATATTCCAGTAAAATTTTGCGTGTAAGATCAACAAACCATTTCCACAAATTTACGGTTTCATCTATCCTAATATTATAAAGCGGAAGAGTTTATTTGTTTGTTTGTTCAAACTCGCTAATCTCAGGAACTACTGGTCCGATTTGAAAAATTCTATTTTTTTCTAATTTTTTGTTGGATAGCCCATTTATCGAGGAAGGCTATAGGCTATATAACATTGCGCTACGACTAATAGGAGCGTAGCAGAGACGAGAAATGTTGCTAAAACGGGGAAAATTTACGCATACGAAGTTGCGCGGGACAGCTAGTTTATACTAATATTATAAAGCTGAAGAGTTCGTTTGTTTGTTTGAACGCGATAATCTTAGGAACTACGGGTCCGAATTGAAAAAATCTTTTATTGTTAGATAGCACTTTTATCGAGTAAGGCTATATAACGCTGCGACTAATAGGAGCGGAGCAGCAATGAAAAATGTTGCAAAAACGGGGAAAATTGGCGCTAACGGTGTTCTAGTCTATACTAATATTATAAAGCTGAAGAGTTTGTTTGTTAGTTTGAACGCGGTAATCTCAGGAACTACTGGTCCGAATTGAAAAAATCTTTTTCTGTTGGATTTATCGAGCTACGATTAATAAGAGCGGAGCAGTAATGAGAAATGTTGCAAAAATAGGGAAAATTTATGCAGACGAAGTTGCGCGGGACAGCTAGTGTATTATAAAATATTAGTCATAATGATATTTAGATATCAATCCAAGGTTTTCTAATCTACAACGTGTAACAGGTTAGCTTTAGTTTAACCTACCTCATTATATAAAGTGCATTTACATTTTTTTCTCTAAACCTACGAATACATTTTTTTTATTAAAAGCTAGCTAATCAGCGCAACTTCGTATGCGTCCATTTTCCCCGTTTTTGCAACATTTTTTATAGCTGCTCCGCTCCTATTGGTCGTAGCGTGATGTTATGATCTATAGCCTTCCTCAATTAATGGGCTACCCAACAGAAAAATACTTTTTTTAATTCGGACCAGTGTATCCTGAGATTACCGCGTTCAAACAAACAAACTCTTCAGCTTTATAATATTATAGATTATAGACGTAATACCTAAAAAAGAAATAAAAAATTCTATACTTCTAGGGTCGTGCCAAAAGTTTTTGTATTCTCAAAAATTAAACATTTTACTTTTTATTTCAGACATCGATCTTAATAATGTGTTCACCCTGAACACATTATCTATACTTTTATAAGTGTCTAATCTAACTGGCCATTACGACATTTTTAAAAGCAGTTCGGGAATCTTTTTTTGACTTAAAATAACATTTTTTTATGATTTTAAAATGAGGTCAAAATTACAGGTCACAGGAATATGTATGAGGATAAACATTATTTTGCAGTGGGACCTTTCGGCTAAGGTGTATGGCGTGAATTTGGCGTGATGACAGATAAGAAGGCGGATTCCTCACGTCAGCAACTCGTAACTCCAAGTTCATCTTGGAGATACAGACTTGGAGTACAGCTTTGAGCACAGACTACGACAAGCTTCTGATTCTATAGTATCACAGTTGGAATATGTCCTACGTTACAGGAAAAATACATTTTTTTAAAGATCTATTTTTTTTTTAAGATCGCACGGCATTCGTCGGAGACACTTGCCTTCAATACATCATACTACCTTCCAATGTTGGCTTGATGCAGAATCATACTTTACATCATCAAGTTTCGTCACCTGTCAGTTACGGCAGGACAGTTACGACATGCCTGTCCGTCCGTCCGTGTGCCACAGGCATTTTATTAAAAAACAACACAATGTATATGGATACGATGTTGAGTATTAAATAATAAAACTTTTTTTAGCCAAAATAATCATAACACATACACATACGCCACAAGCCCTTCTCTCCAAAAAAATACAACAAAATATGACCGTACAGTGTTTTAAAAAACCTTATATTCTGATCCAATGATAATGTTTTCAGATGAACTCTCTGCAAACATTATCATTGGATAACGAACGTACTAACTTTAGTTTTCAATAGTAACTTTAACTTAAGTTTAATACTAACGTTAGTTTTTAATAGTAATGATTTAAATATTAAACAGTTTTTTTTTTAAAAAGACGACTCCCGCAGTAGTTTGCACGCCATGTGTCAGGGGACTTTACAAACATACAAGTCACTGACACAAAGTACACCCAGACTCGGAACAACAATTTGTGGATCACACAAATTGTTGTTCCGAGTCTGGGTGTACTTTCACTAACAGGTGTCCCGTGCGGGAATCGGACAAACGACTTCTTGCGTAGCAGTCGAATACACTCCCACCGCGCCACAGAGCCAGTCGAATAGTTAGAAAATTACCTTGGATAACCAAACATTATTTACGAAATTTGGACGTACAATAAATACAAATCCTAATTTTGATTATAGAGGTTAGTAAATGGCACTAATACCTTGTAGGTACAAAGCTTTTAGGACTATAAATCGATAATTTAAATTGGAATAAACAAATCGCTAAAGTGTGCAACAAACTACATAAAGACATACCTGCAAACAACATTTGAAGGAGTTGTAAAAATGGCGGCAAACTGACCATCCATTAATTTTACGGCTCCGAGTTTTACTTGTAAAAAATGATGTGAATACGTGATAATTGACTTAGAACGAGACGAAGTGCATGTAATAAGTGCATAAATACTTGACACTGGCAGAAATTAGCCGTTAAAACGGCAGATTGCCATAAACTCAAAGAAGAAGAAGAAGAAGAAGAAGAAGAAGAAGAAGAAGAAGAAGAAAAAGAACATTTGAAGAACTTTTGATGATCGAGCAAGCGAATTATTTTAAAATAGAATCACGAGCGCAGCGACTGATTAAATTTTATTAGAATCCTGAGCGTTAACGAGGGAATCAAAAGAGCACGAGGTAAAAAATCTTTGCACTCGTGTTGCATTACGTGTTGCACACGCGTAACTTTTCATCCTCAACGAGGAAATGACTAAATGCAAAAGAAAAACACTTACAATCACAAGATACTTTTATTTCAGTTTAGGTATTAACTACTACATTATGATAAAATGTAGTAGTTAATACCAGAATAAAATATGCCAGCAAAATGTTTTCTGAGAAAGTTTTGGCTCCTAGTCGCCACATGTTAAACAGTTAGTTTAACCGCGCAACTTCATATGCGTAAATTTTTTCCGTTTTTGCAACATTTCTCGTCGCTACTCTGCTCCTATTAGTCGTAGCGCGATGTTATGTAGCCTATAGCCTTCCTCGATAAATGGGCTATCCAACAAAAATTTTTTTTTTCAAATCGGACCAGTAGTTCCTGAGATTAGCGCGTTTAAACAAACAAACAAACTTCCGCTTTATAATATTATTAGTGTTAAATATATCGTAGGTACTGTTTCAAAAACTTCTCGCGTGATTTTTGAGGAAGAAAGCTCATTTGCGTATTATTAACAGTTTCAGTTAATTATTTTGGCGTCAATTAAACTTCCTCGTCGCTAGAATCACTCATTTTAGCTTTTACACTTATTTTCAAGTTTCTTATTTTTAACCAAAGGTTTTGACGTGAAAATAAAATGGCGCGCGCAAAGCTAATTAAAAGAAAGTACACCTGAGTCTGAGTTTTTAACAAATTAAAAAAGGATTGTATGGTAAGTGGCACCATGAAGGTAGAAGTAAATAGGTTTAATGATGTTTTGAATTCACAAACATCGTGTGCACTAAGCACACGATGTTTCTAAATTCAATATATTTTATCCTCTAGCGGATAAAAACGGCTTTTGCACTCAGATATCGAAGAGCAAAATAACTCTTTCTGAGATGGGGGATGAAAAAAATCTTAACTATGCCATCTTTATATATCTCGAAGCTTCAGGGTGGACTAATGGCCTATTAGCAGCTCCATATACAAATTTACATTCTGGTAATCGATCATATGAACTGAAATTCCTCGAGCAAGATATAGTCCGATAACAGTTGTAATACGTCAAACAAATGTCACACCATTTTGCGGCAGCCATGTTTAAATGATGTTAGGTCAACGGAAATCAATTCATCAAATCAATCTAATAATTCTCCGACATTATATATTTGAGACCGCCTAATAGATAATAGGGATAAGTTATCTCAAATAACTTCTACCCGAAGAGTGGATAAACTCCATTTATTCGGATGCCCAACCACGACGCATCGTAATAGTATCTTATCTATGGCTCCTAAGCTTAAATTCAATGAGACTTGTAAAAAATGATCATGTTTTTAAAAGAGAACTATTGATGTTTTTTTTTTTATTGAAAATGCCTTTTCAATATAAAACATCAATAGTTCTCTACTACTCTGTACTCTACTACTGATACATTTTAGATGGTTCGACATTATAATGAAAATGGTAGTAATATTGTTAAAGATTATACCATAATAATTTTTGTGACATCATTATTATTTTCATTGTTTTATTTCTCAGGTTTCGTTATGATAGTTAAATATATATATATTTATATCACTATTTTGACAATTATATTTTTATACGTTGTAGGTAATTGTAATAATTAACTTTTACTTGTTTATTTAATTATTTTGACTTATGAATTTTATTTGGTATAATTATAATGCTATTTTGTAAATGTATTAATTTTATAATTTATTATAGACCTACTACTAACTTTAATTTTATACGCCAATCTCTGGCAGAACATAGTGAATCTTTTTATCACTAACTAGAACTATACTTTATGAAAATATATATCTTACAGGTCTTAATCGCCACATATTTTCATAATATGTACAAATCGCGAATTTATGAAGAAAATCTAGAAAAAAATCTTAACTATGCCATATTTCCCGAAGCCCCAGGGTGGACTTATGGGCTATTAGCAGCTCAATATTCAAATTAACATTGTGGTAATCGATCATATGAACTCAAGCAAGATACAGTCCGTTTCCATTCCGATTCTATATATTTTTTTTTAACATCTTGCGACTACTCTCACAACGCTATCTGATCCCAAACTAAGCAGAGCTTGTACTATGGAAACCAGACAACTGATAAACATACTTACATATTTCTAAATACATACATATTATAGATAAATAACACCCAGACACAGAATAAACCATCGTGCTTATCACACAAAGTTTTATCCTGGGTGGGATCGAACCCACGACCTCTTGCGTAGCAGTCGGATACACTCCCACCGCGCCACAGAGGCAGTCATATCCCTGGTTAACACACAAGAATGGTTTAAATGCTTACGATAATAAGATAATCTAGCCGATGACGACGACATCATAGAAAGGCAACGACGAGGTTTCGCACCGGAGCAACATGTTGACACGGCGTTTCTATCACTGCACTGTACTCAGCAAGTCAAAGTAACGTTGTTCAAAGCATAGGTATTGTCTGGTCAACAGGTGTTTTTTTTCTTATCTTTCTTCAGCAGTCACCGAAAACTATGAACGAGGTGTCATTCGATTCGGAGTAAAATGTAGATTGTTTTTGAAGATACTCAATTAGGCTTATTTATTAGGCTTGTTGGTCACAACAGTCCTGTCTTATTATTATTATTATAAAATGTTGCTTTTCCTGATACAGATTGACCATTAATTTCTAATTTAAGTAATTACCCAATCACAAGCACAACCATTGCAACATTTAGGTATTTTTGGTGGCCATCTGTAGCACGAATTTCTATAAATTATACCTAAATCACTACTACCTATACTATTTGAAGAGATCATGATGAAAGTATACCTATAGAAACAAAAAATAAATTTTCCAAATCGGTCCAGTGGTCGGTTCGAGTAATCGTGTATACCATACCTACCTACATAAAAAAAATATTGTGACGAATTGAAGAATTGAGAACCATCTCCTTTTTTGTTCTGTTCCATATTTTTGTAAATACAATATTTATTCTACTTATGTACTTATTGTTTTTCACAAATGAAATTTGACCACATCTTTCGGTTAATTACTCGTTGTATAATTTAATTAGCCATCACATGTCTATTAATTTAGTACCGAAGCCATGCCAATATTCTAAATTATATAGTGGTGAGCGCCGAGGTGGCGTTCAATTTCAATTATGGCTTAAGTTCAATACAATAGAAACTAATATCTACATATCGATGTCGGTATCATACAACAATGTGTCTACTAACGAAGCCGTTTGATGCCGAGAGGCAACAATATTCCGTGTGAATTTATGTCAGTTACATGTACCTATAGCTTTAGCACATTGTTACCGTAACGGACGATCAGTAGTGAACAAAGAACATGATACCAATACTAGGGTAGTACTGCGTCAATTGATTTGTGAATTGGTATAGATCGTGGTATATAATCTTATATAGGTATATAATGCTTCATTCGAGATCGTGATATCTTATATATATAATGCTTCATTTTTTGGCCGATGCACATATATTAATATATATCAATGATATTAGTTTCTAGTAACAAGTAAACAACAAAAAAAATAGTTCCACATCTTTCCAAATTTATTTATTCTTGTAAAGAAAAAAAAATATCAGAGTAAACATATCACTAACATCTACTAAGGTTTTGACGTATTTGTTAAAGCTAGGTGGGATATTCCTGTGGAAATGAGTGGAAAATTAATATTTACATTTTTTTTAATCTATACTTCTATACTAATATTATAAAGCGGAAGAGTTTGTTTGTTTGTTTGTTTAAACGCGCTAATCTCAGAAACCACTGGTCCGATTTGAAAAATCTTTTTTTGTTGGATAGCCCATTTATCGAGGAAGGCTATAGGCTATATAACATCGCGCTACGACTAATAGGAGCGGAGCAGCGACGAGAAATGTTGCAAAAACGGGGAAAATTTACGCATACGAAGTTGCGCGGGACAGCTAGTAATTAATATAATTAGTTGTCCACTATAATACGTAGCCTCGTTCATTTTATGTGTGTATTGTCAACGACACCTGCTGCACCTGCTGGGGTGGCGTTTACTATTTGTTTTGATAACCCGCGTAATGATTTTCTATTAAAAAAGTTGCATTTATCAATATCAATTCATTAGAATTCGTAAGATTACGACATTACAAAATTGACATAGACACATTAGTAGTTGGCAGTAACATAAAAATATTGTAAACGACTCACCAGTGGTGTAGGGGATGGATTGATTTGTTATTTAAAAAGTCAAAACTTGGCACATAAAATATAATCTGAAATAATACATCGGCTGTTTTTTATCCCGGAATTATGTACGGTTCCCGTTATATAGATCTGTTTTTCCAAATTTCAATGCAAACGAAGTTGCAACAGCTAGTACCTACCTCTACCTATCTAGTTTAAAGAATACATAAATTTGTTAAAGTCTACTTTTCACTGTTTAAAATTATGAAAACAACGCTTCAGTTCTACCTAACATAATGAGTTTTTACCACAGAACGTTTTACCTGTGGTTTTTACCATCCATTATCGACCAATGCCAATGCCCTTCTTTTATTATTTTTACTATTATGGGAATGAAAGGCATTGTCACGCAAGCATTTTAATACCCAAAAATATGTTACCCTAATTAAAGTTTTACCACAACCAACATGTTATTTATCTACTTATTTGATGTAGCATTGAGTTGCTGAAGCTAGGTAGCGAACGCTATAGAGCAACTCGTTTGGCCAATCTTAGTAGGTAATAAGTAAGTAGATAAACAAAATATCGTTTATATTGGTAAAGTTGGAGGAGATAAGGAGTTGTTACCTAGCTTAATAGAGATGAACTTCAGCTATGACCGAACTTATTGTAGGTATATCTATCTATTATACCTTTATGCGAGTAGCGGCAGTCTTAAAAAAAAAATTTTGGGACAACTGCAGAGCTTGTACTATGGTAACCAGACAACTGATAAACATACTTATATATTTTCTAAATACGTACATATTATAGATAAATAACATCCAGACACGAAATAAACAATTATGCTCATCACACAAAGTCTTATCCTGCGTGGGAATCGAACCCACGACCTCTTGCGTAGCAGTCGGATACACTCCCGACGCGCCACAGAGGCAGTATTTCTAAAAGAGATCAAATGTAACACTAATACATTGGTACATTAATAAAAAGCTAATGTGTACATATATTATAAAGCTGAAGAGTTTGTTTGTTTGAAAGCGATAATCTCTAAATCTAAATTATTGTTGGATAGCCCATAGATAGATCGACAAAGGTTATAGGCTATATAGCATCACGCTACGTTCAATAGGAGCGGAGCAGCAATAAAAAATGTTTCAAAAACGGGGAAAATTAACGCAGACGAATTGGCCGGGTCAGCTAGTGTGGATATAATACAATGACGATATGTGTATAAACACGTGTTTCTTTATTTATAACCACAAAGCTCTAACTTCATAATTAATGGAGTGTCATACAAAGTTGCAACCCCTATTATTGGTTTTCCGAAACCGCTAAAACACTTTCCTTTATTTTAAACCAAAAAGCCAAGTATTAAATTTCACAGATATAACTTCAAAACTCAAGGAATTTCATGCAAACTTGCGATTCCTATTTTAGGGGTTTATTGTTTAGAAATGATGTAAGTATATTATTATAATCTTTATTTTAAATCAAAAAGCCAAACATGATTTATTATTATCCAAATTTCAAAGATATGATTTAAAAACTGACGAAGTTTTGCATAAATTTGCAACCCCTATGTTACCCCTTAAGGGTTGATTTTCCAAAAATGATGAGACAGAAACTAAATTAAACAGATCTATTTTCAAAACTAACGGATTTTAAAACAAACTCTGACACCACTTTTCAACCCTTTAGGGGTGAAATTTTCAAACATCCAATATAAATGCATCATATTTAAATAATATATCTAAGACAGAATATATACATTTTCACAATTATATTTCGATAAAATAAATATGTAGTAAAGTACAGAGATCAACAAATAGGGATGACACCAGACTATAAATTTCTAGGTACATATGTAGACCAATGTTGTAACTGAAAGGCTCATAACGACTATGTTTGCGATAAAGTAAACCGGTTCGTTTTTGCTCTAAAGCGATAATAACCTACGGAAGATATAAAAAGCTGCACTTACTGCTTACCACGGATAGGTGGCTCAGGTTCTTTGTTATGGGCTCTTACTTTGGGGAAACTCCACAGATGCCACTAATGTGTATATAGTACAGAAAAATGCTTAAGGGCAATATGCAACGCACATCCGCTTGATTCATGTAGGCCCTTCTTTAATAAGTTAAAAATATTTTCGTTGACGGGTTATATACTCGTATAATGCAGATTGGGAAATTCGTGAACATCCTGGTATGTTTGAAAAATTGGAATCATAAAAACACTTCCAATCAGCTAGCAGAGATCCCACCAGATTGAGAATGATTCGTTGTTCAACAACTGTAGTGTTAATTCTTACCATTTACCTATATACATATTAGCTTCTGCCCGCGACTTCTCCCGCGTTAAGTAAGGATTGCCATTTCACCCCTTTAAAGATTTGTTGGCTTTGCATCATAACATCTACCTGTGTACCAAATTTCAACCCAATCCATTCAGGGGTGTGAACTGTACGCACAGTTTCCATTTATGCCTCGATAGCTCATCCTCGCAACTTCGTCCGCGTCACATGAGAGTGCTACAGAGAGTGGGTAGTTGCCCACCAATACAGTCATAAAGTAGCTGATACTTTCTTTGTTTTATCGACGAATCATTTGAGAACAATTCAACAAAATTTGATTGAATTTGGTACCTACACAATTTGCTAAACATAATAGTTCCTTATGGAACATACCGTGCAACTTGCCTCGCAGAGCTACCGGCCGGACGTGGTACGGTGCCCATATACTCGTACCGGCCAACAAAAAAGGCTTATGGGACTTGACTCGCCTCGCAGCAGATTCGATTGATGAAAATAAAATGGACTGATGTGTTTTTACAAGCATATTCCACCCCGAACCTCCCCGCGGCGGTGGTGGTTGATGTACCGGTCTTGAATCTAATGCCCCCTCCAGTTATGCGAACAACTCACACTTGGCCAGTTGAGAAAACAGTTGTCCCACTGAACAAAGTTCTGGATCCACGCCTGATTTTGTTCTGTTATATTTAAAAACTATGATATCTATGGTTCATACCATGTTTATAAGAACATTTTCGCAAATAAATGCATTATTTTAGAACAAATTTTATTAGGTACTATAAAAAAGGTAGATAATAGTGGATCAACCTTATAAGATAGGCATTAGCTGCCATAGACTTTTTTTAGATTTTTTATGAGTAATAAATCCATATATTATTGTTGTGTAACTTTAACCGTTTACGCAGCGCACGTGAGAGATATGGCTACTTAAGTAGACATATATATTTATGTAATAATTGTGTCCTAAGTAACGCGAACAATGTTTGTAACACAGCATGGTTTACGACAGAATAAATTGTTATTAAGTAGGTAAGTACTTGGGTACAGATTGTTTATATTATAATATCAGACATGGCTATGCAAGTAGCCATCTCTATATATGTCAAATGTGTTCTAAGTAATGTGATGTGAACATGAAGATAGAGTAAATGGAGGCCACATGCTGGCCCATTAATAAAAGTGAAACGATATGACCTTAAAAATATTGTTGTCCTCTCCATTTCTTTCTAAATAGGGGCTCTCTTTCTTAAATAGGGTGACCATGTTTTCTGTAGTTCTGGATATAACTAAAAATTAGAGCCGACTATTTTATAAAAAAATGCTGAATATTGACTTACTTACTAATCTGGAATTAATCTATTTAATCAATACCTACTGAACTGTAATTTATCAAAAATATGGAAATCGAGGTTCAATATGTAACTCGATATCCGCACTTTCAATAAATTATAGTTCAGTAGGTTTTAAATCGTAATTTTTTAACTTTTATTTGATTTCCACCCTTATATACCGACTTAGTTGTATAGATTAAAAAAAAAAAAAAAACCTGGGGAGTACAACAGGCTACTTACATCGACGAGGGCGCAAAAGTATTGGAAAAAGGAAAGATCCAACATGTTATAATGGTAATTGTAATTAAATAAAAGTTTTTTTCTGATTATTTCGATTCTGATATTGAAAATGTAGTTAGGTCTTAGCACTGCCATATGTTGCTTTCACACGAAGGAAGGCGCGGCCCCTCCCCGCGCCTTCCTTCATGTGAAAGCTATTACTATAACGGAAGAAAAAGCTAAAAATCTAAACGCTCAAATCAAAGTCTAAATCTAAAGTAAGTGAAAATAATATTCCTTAGAGACATTTTACGAAAGAGACATTTTGCGTCCAAGCGACATTCTGCGAAAGAGACATTACGCGACTAAGACAATTTATTTTGTGATTTTATAAATATATGTTTCAATAATCTTCGACCTCTTGCGTAGCAGTCGGACACGCTTCCACCGCGCCATAGAGGCAGTTCATAGTAAATTCCGAAAAAAAATATGGTCACCCCACTCATTTAGCGCTTAAAGCAAGAATTAAAGAAAACAATATTAAACTGAATAACAATAAATAATAATACATAATTTGGGTTTATTATAGTTATTAGCGGTCGTAGCAAAGTTATAGTTGTCGTTTTACACATATTAATACTTAAAATAATTCAAATTTAAATCTTGGAATCAAACATAAATTTTTATACTAACGAATGAAAAGAGAGTCTACATTCCGGGCACCACTCACTTTTGCAATCTTGCACTATGCAAACATGCACCATTCTTGATTATACATTATTTTTAGATAATAAAATGAAAAAAATACAAAATAAAAACATCTCCCGCCATAAATGTCACTGTGACACATTAGCCAGGGTTGTCATCATATACCAATATAAAACTCCTTGACAAAAATTTGTTAAATTATATTATGGGCAATTGAATATTAAACTATACACAAATGCCAAATATATTTTATAACATAATTGATAATTTTAATACTAAATATTAGTTACACTGTCAGATTCTTGTACAATCAATATAAAAAGTGATTTTTAAGGAACTTTTAATGACACTTCGAAGAAGACACGAAGAATCCAACTTTTCTCCCCGAAATTGCTCAGCTGGTGCACTCCATAGACAATCTATCTCTAGGAATGTGAACAATAATTGTATCACGAAATAGGTTATGACGACGTAAAAGTACTTACAGGTTATGTTGTAATTCACATGTTAATGACTTGAGATGATTATAACACACTATAGAACCACCATATAGTATGTTAAACGAATTAAAACAATAAATTAGCGTCAATTGTTCACAGTTTGTATTATACAGATTGAAATGTCAAATAACGTTGTTGTGGTTTGTTACTTCTTATATCGAAAATAATTACAGCGCAGCGGTGGTGTGATTGTTGCTAAAACCATACCAATATTAAATAATGATTTAATTAACACGATTCTATGTGTTGAATTATTTTATGGGTTAAACAACTACAGTACAGGAAGTGAGATTATTCTCATAATACCCACTTAGTCATAATATTTGGTGAATTTATCCTTTTTGCTGATGGATCATCGCACATTGTGTACACTGAAAGCCCACACACACTGACAGATACCTGCATGCTACGTCACATCACCATCCTCGTTACCTACAATCCGTGATGACGTCATTAAAAAACAGAGCCTTTGACCTCTGTGACCCTGATCATGTGGAGCTTGCTCCACATGATCAGGATATATCAATAGCTAGTCCATGTTCATGAGGTACTCAAGAAAAACGGATATCAGGTGTACCGAAGAATGAAGCATATCCCAAAACGTGACAAACCTTTGGAGGTGAACAGACAACCTGCTTATTTGCCCTACGTCAGAGGAGTGACAGACAAGATCAGATCAGTAATGAAAAAGTAGGTACTTGATTCGTGCGATCTATACAACGGTGGCTAAAGTGAGCAACTTGGTGGACATTCCGAAGGATTTATACCTCTGCAGACGCCAGGTGTCTACAAAATTGATTGCAGCTGCTTGCGGTAGTTCGTACATTGGCCAAACAAAGCGATTAGCCAAACAAAAAAAAAACTTTCAATCGGGAAGAGGGCTTCAAACTATCCGTGACGTGGAATCCAGTGATTCGTAAAACACAACCTCGTATTGGTTCGCAGTCGGTTGACATGGACACAATCAGTGTAGTGTGCAGTGACCCTAACTTTTCGAGAAACAAACAAAAAGTGAGGGTAGTCGGCCTTACGGAGTCTTAACGTCGCTGCGACAGTCCGCTTGTGACCACGGCCTGGTCGAAACGTCAAGCAATTTTAAGGTAAACAATGCGCGTTAGTTCCCGTATAAATAAATAGTTATAATCATGCAACGCGAAAGTTTAAATGTTAGGACATACTGATTAAAGAGTTTCATGTACACTATAGTACTTTGTGGTATTGTGGTACTATTGTAATATTGTTCTATAAAGGGTATTCTATTAAGGGTCTCTTATTTCACCAATTTCAATATCGGAATGGATCTCATTACGTACTTGTACGTTATCGTAATGTAAAACGCACAGTTTATCAAGATCGTCTAAAATAAACGGTACTTTTTTAAATCCTAGCAAAGAGTTTTTATGTCAAAAAAGTGGTCAACATTTTATGAATAAAATTAACTTTGGGAGATAAAATATAATAAATAAACATTTAATTCGTTATTTTAATTAATTTTGCAAGTCAAGAAGTTCCTAAAAGAAGCTCCGGATTGCCGATATTTGGCAGCAAAGGTCAGTTGAAACTAAATTATTGTTATTAACTTCTTTCACTTTCGTATTTCTTTACAATATAGATGTTTTGTACGATGTTTTGATCTCTTTTCAGATTGTATTATAACAGATTTTTTCAAAAATACCAAAATGGAAAATGCACTAGCCAACCCATTGGCATAAATAAATTTAAACTTGCCACTTTCTAAAATTTGGATAATCCACATGAATACACAGGGCACAGTTTCAGGAGGTTCTCGGCTACATTGCTCGCCGATTGAGCTGCAAAACTTTTGACACTAAAACGCCACGGAGGCTGGCGATCGAACAGTGTAGCCGAGGGCTACATAGATGACTCGATGAGAAATAAAGAAGAAATTAGCTCCCGCATTACAAGGAATATAAATTTGGAGCCAAGTGTTGACTCTCGCCGCCGCTACAGCCGCTTCCGTCGCCGCCACCGATTGCAGAACTCGTGGTCTCGTTTCTCCAACTTTCACTCAAGAGTGTGAGAGAGAGAGACTGTTGAAACTGTAACTAATAATAATAATAACTTGACAACATTAAAAATTCCAACTGGCAACGTAATAATCAATTTTACAAATTGTTCAAATTTTTCTAACGGCTTTAACAAGTGATTAAATATTTATTCGTTTATGAAATATGTTATAAAATGTCGTATGACATACGTGTGCTTTGATAATTACAGTGTCTGCTTTCTCGTAGCCCTCGCCTACGGCTCGAGCTAATAATATCGCCTCGGCTGTAATTTTCAACTTACCGTAATTATATCTTATTGTACTATTATAATAATATAGTATTACTGTTTGTGTGTATTGACTGATGACGGGGTATTGCAGTATGCTTTGATGAATATTGTATTGTGTGATTTTGTCAACAGTTTTATAGTGATATGGTTGAATGTTGCAATAATAGTCCCCTTGTTGTACTGTTGTTGTATTTGTATTTTGTTATATTAAAAAACTATTCACATAATAAAAAATGTTAGAAACCCTATATTGTTTTTAAAGACCTGTCGAATGATGGTCACACGCTAACATTTGCTGAAAAAAAAACAGGTTCTGTTACTTACGTGTGGAGTGTAAATTATTGCAAACTACTAACAAAACGTAGTGATTATTTGCACTATGCTGCTATTAAAAAGGTATTAAAGTCAAAGAAATCATATAAAAAAAAGAAAATGAAAATATTGAAAAATTGCAGAGTTACTGACAGCTAAGTCTTAGATAGTGAGTTTGATCCCCACCCAGGATAAAACTTTGTGTGATGAGCATGAGGGTTTATTCTATGTCTGGGTGTAATTTATCTATAATATGTATGTATTTAGAAATATATAGGTAAGTATAGGTAATTATCAGTTGTCCGTTGGAATTCAAGTTGTCAAAAGTTCTTCGCGCTATCGTGCTCATTGCGTCCCGTAGTACGTAATCCATGGTTATTATTAAATAATAAGTAATGATTACATTTTACATCACATTATGGACAGGAATTGGAGAGTTAGAATTATTAATAAATTCATTGAAAAATATAACATAGTTTAACAACTACCCAATTGGATTGTGTTACTGATTCTGAGCAAACTACTTTCAGGTTTAGGTACAATACAATTTATCAAGAATAAAGTTGTTTATTTATAGCAATGACAAGTGCTGTAAAACCAAAGAGTAAAATAATACCGTGAAAATACGGAAACAAAGGGCCCTCTTGCAGTGTAAAAAAGCAAATCGTTTTGATTTTGACAGACGACAATGCGCCATCTGATTATTGTTTCCAGAAATATCCTTCATACGGTATGGTATGCTAGGTATATGTGTACAAAGGTATTATTAGCAACAACTCATTTTACTGATTTCAACGATTGTTTTAAATGTTCTAATTTTTTTAAGGCTTTTTTATATTTTATGTTAAACTAGCTTATACCTGTGGCTTCGCCCGCATGGATGCTAGATTGTTACCAAAATATTTTATCGGCAAAGTTTCATATTAACTTTGCACCCCTGTTTTACCCCCTAAGAGGATGAATTTTCAAAAATCCTGTCTTAGTGCTTCCCGGCGTTATAAAAGGAAACCCTGTGAAAAAATTCAAGTTTCTAACCTTTATAGTTTAAGCCCTGCGTTGATATGTCAGTCAGTCAGTCAGCTTCTCCTTTTAAATCTAATATATAAAATTCTCGTGTCACGGTGTTTGTAATTTAACTCCTCCGAAACGGCTCGACCGATTGTCTTGAAATTTTGTGTGCATATTGGGTAGATCTGAGAATCGGACAATATCTATTTTTCATCCCCCTAAATGTTAAGGGTAAGTCCAACCCTAATTTTTTTTTAATTTTTAGGTAAATTTTTATTTTTTTATGATACCGGATTCAAAAATACATACAACCATGAATTTTCACCCTTCTACGATCAATCCCTATTTATTTATTTACCCCTATTTTGCAAAAACGGGTTAATTTGACGCAGATGAAGTTGCGAGGGTCAGCTAGTATCTAATATATAAAATTCTCGTGTCACAGTCTTCGTTGCCATACTCCTCCGAAACGGCTTGACCGATTTTGATGAAATTTTTTGTGCTTATCCGGTATCTATGAGAATCGGCCAACATCTATTTTTCATACCCCTAAGAGTTTGTTTGTTTGTTTGAACGCGATAATCTCAGGAACTACTGGGCCGCATTGAAAATATATTTTATTGTTGGATAGCCCATTTATAGAGGCAAAATATAAGGCTATAGGTTATAACATCACGCTACGACCAATAGGAGCGGAGCAGCAATGAAAAATGTTTTTAAAAAAAAGGAAGAAAAAATAAAAAAGGGAAAATTACTATCTATTATTCGTGCCCCTAAGTGATAAGGGTTGTCCACCCCTAACATTTATAACTATACTATAATATTAGTAGAGAGAGAAGAGTTTGTTTGTTTGTTTGTTTGAACGCGATAATCTCAGAAACTACAGGTCCAAATTGAAAAAAAAAAATTACTTTTAGATAGCCCATTTATCGAGGAATGCTATAGGCTATAAAACATCGCGCTACAACTAATGGGAGCGGAGCAGCAAGGAAAAATGTTGCAAAAATGGGGAAAATTTACGCAGACGAAGTTGCGCGGGTCAGCTAGTATATATGTATATATATATCAAACTTTAAAATGACTCTCATGAAAAAATGCTAACACTTCATGGAATCGTTGCGATTTTTTTTGAATCAGTTGTACTGCCCAAAGTTTATCAATTTCAGTTTGAACATACACTGCATCCCCTGCTTTGTAGGTTGGGATTATTTGTCCTGTATCCAACTCTGGCTGTAACTGGTCAAATTTTATGTGTTTGAGATAGTGTTGGCCAAAATCGGCCTTGGTCTTGCAGTCTTGGTCTTGTTCTTGCATTTTCTCAAGACCATGACCAAGACTGACCGTGCAAGATTTGAGCAAGAAGAAGATTAAGCCTCCGAGACTCTTGCGTCTTGCAGTTAGGTCTGAGTGTCGTTGCAGTATAGGAGTTCGGGGTATTCGCTTAGGGACTCTATGAGACGCAAAAAAAATATATACAAAAGATTATTTAGGAAAAGTGGACCTATGCGCATTACGCACAATACCATAAACAAACCATAAACATACATAGCTAATGAAAATATCCATTAAAAGAAAAAGAGTGCGTCCCTAGTTTTGACCACCGGCATTTTGATAGAGCGCGGCGCCTTGTTGTCGGCATCATCAAAGGTCGGATACTGACCTGTCAAAGAAATTTTGCAGCTATTCGGAAGTACAAGGTCAAGATACACGTGTCGGGGGTCATTGATATCGCTTACTATCGTCGCCGCCGTGCCGCACGAACAACATTTGACACTGTTTGGTTGCCGCCACAGAGTAGGTAATGTATGATGAATGGAGAATACGAATACATTATGCAAGAAATATTGTAATTGGATAATGGAAAGGATAGGTAGATTTCATAATAATTGATTCAAGTAAGTAATTATTATAATATTAACTAAGTATATGGGTTTTTATTAATTACTTATTATTATTTTTCCCTCTTTGACGTTTGACACTCGTTGATGCTTTTTACCTGTCAAAAAGTACGTCCGTCGTACTTGACCGTTCTTTGCTTCAATTTTAGATATCTAGACAATACATTATATATAATCAAAGTATAAAAAGTAAAATATAATTGAAACTACATTATTAGCTTGATTATTTTTATTAATTATTAACGTCTATCATACTCTAGTAGTTAGTAAGTACTTAGATAAATAGAGCAAGTAACCTACCTAGGCAAATTTAATTTTATTAACGTAGATTAATTCTACCACAAGAAGAAGAAGATTATTTTCTAAAACATCATTAGTAATTAGAAAACATAGAAATAGGTTATGTGATGAGTCAGCCAGATGATTACTTATATAAAGTAACAGTTGAATTAATATAAAGTAACAGTAATGTCAAGGCTATTGTGTACTGTTCGGTAATTTAATTTGTATTGTATTTTATTTTATCTATACTAATATTATAAAGGTGAAGAGTTTGTTTGTTTGTTTGAATGCGATAATCTCAGGAACTGCTGGTTCAAATTGAAAAAATATTTTACAGTTGGATAGCCCATTTATTGAGGAAGTTATAGGCTATATAACTTCACGCTATGACCAATAATAACGGAGCAGCAATGAAAAATGTTGTAAAGACAGGGAAAATTTACGCTGACGAAGTTGCGCGGGTCAGCTAGTATTCAAATAAATGGTAAATTGTTTATCTCTTTTATTCCATTTCATATAAGGTGAGGGTCTATCAATCTCTTTCTAGGCAGATAATGTTCTTTAAATACAGTCAAGTTAATGTTATTATTTTGTTTTTTATATATGTTTTAACCATGTTTTAGCACATGTAAGTTTATTCGATGTAAACGTTTATTATGAAACAGACTGACTCTCGTGGGACACGGTAGGTAGCCAGGTGGTTAGAGCATCGACTTGTATCGCTTAAGTCGAGGATTCCAACCCCAATTGGTGTCAAATAGATTTTTTGTATTTCTGATTAAATGTTTAGACATTTATTAATTTGGTTGGTCTTTACATCAAAATGTACCCATTCTGTTACGTTTTTCTAAGATCTAAAGTAATATTTAATAAATATGCTGATAGGTTATTGCGAGACTTGCGAGATTCTTGCTGCAAGACCAAGACCAAGACTCCGAGCGTAATACCAAGACCAAGACCAGGTGTATTGGCGCTACTCCAAGACCAAGACTGGCTAAGTCTAATCTTGTCCTTGATTTGAGCAACACTAGTTTGGGAAGACTTGGCCTCATGTTATCCAACAGGCACGGAAGTTGACGACCGAACATTAATTGGGCAGGCGATTTACCTGTGGTATTGTGAGGTGTATTACGTAGTCTTTGGTTTATACAACCATAGATAATTTAATTCTACTGTTACTCTGTTCGGTCCATCAGCCGATATTCTGCTTTTGAATGTTCGGGCGAAACGTTCTGCTAATCCATTTGTCCTGGCATTATATGGATACGATCTTTGGTGCTGTATGCCTTTACTCTTACAGTATTCTTGGAAATCTCAAGAAATGAACTGTGGACAGTTATCTGAGACCACGACTTGAGGAAGACCAAAAGTAGTAAATATGTCTTCAGTCGAAATTTTGTTCATTTGTTTAACTTCAACCCATTTAGAAAGAGCATCCATAAGCACAAGTTTCTCGTGTGTAGGTATTTGTTGCCGGAGTTGCCGGCGAATACGCTAGCACCGTTCTAATCGTTCACAGAAATATAAAAAAATGCCTATATGGTGTACACCGAAATCGTCAAATTCTATATTACAATACTTTTCTATTAACGACATCGCTGTTCGAATCGTTCGATCCCCAGGCTCCGTATCAATATTGTTTGTCGTTATCGTAGGGGATACTGGTACCGGCAACTGTTGTCGTACGAGGAGGTGTATTACATCGTTTAACTGTTGTTAATGTATTCTTTGTAAGTCCAAGAACTGTTGAAATTCTTCTTGATTCATATTTTGTTTATCTTCGTCGCCAATAAAATAATATAAACTGCTAAGTCATAGGTACAGGAGAGTAGGTACCAAGTCTGTCCTCAGGATCGCAGATAGGGCGTTGAAATGAAAAGAGAACTTCCCATATTGATTACAATAAACATTTTTTTATTTTTAAAAGATGACTCCCGCACTAGGGTACAAGCCCTGTGTCGTGGAAGACTTTACAAACATACAAGTCACGGACACAAAGTACACCCAGACTCGGGACAACAATTTGTGGATCACATAAAATGGTGTCCCGTGTGGGAATCGAACCCACGACCTCTTGCGTAGCAGTCGGACACACTCCCACTGCGCCACAGAGGCAGTTTAATCTGCGAAGTTAATTGTAATATAAGTTTAATAAATACAACTGCTACAAATCTGACATTATAATAATTAACTCGTTTAAACCACTAACCTCTATACTACAAGTACGCTGCACTGGCTACCCTAAACAAAGTGATAGCAATTTTTTGAGTCGATGACAACCTCGACATCATGACAACAAAAAGAATATAAAGTGGCGTTTAAATGGGCCATTTTTTTACGGCAATTGGTGGCGATTAGCAACTAATTGCTCGGCCGATAATGGCAATATGTCTACAATTGTATGACGAATAATCCAGTCTCTCTCTGAACGGGATACACAACCAGGCAACAATAAAATAGCGACTGAAACAACAATAAAATTGGCTGAGCAACAATGGGGAAAATAGATCGCTCAGCGATCGTCCGGCAACCATCAAATCAATATTGGAGAGTACTGCCATGTTGCCGGCCACGGTATTGCCGCCAAATTGGCGTAAAAATTGGCCCGTTTAGACGCCCCTTTAAATTTCGTAATACATGACAACTACAGCCATAAAAGAGTAAACTAATCCGTAAGCCATGTAAGCTTTAGTATTTGATCTTAGGCTTTTTCGTTTCATTCGTACATTGTGGGAAAACCGCAGAAGCCATATAGATAAAGTTGAAGTTATTTGTAAACACAACAAACTTTTTAATTTGTAGTCAGTTTTAGCACATAGTAATAATAGTTATTGTGATAAATATTTTTAGAACGATGAGAAAGTGTATGTATTGCAAAACTGCATACGAAAAAGGCAGTGGTATAAATTTCCAGTAAGTGAAAAGTAAATAGAAATTACGTTTAAACCATACATGAATTGTCATCTTACTTAGTTGTAAACGTCAATAAAACATAATCAACGCGTTATATAGGGAAATTTAAATAATGTGTGATATTCGATATGGATGCCTATTATAATATCGATAAAAAATCGAGAGAGATGATAATAATAAAATATTTCCTTCCAAAACAGGTCTGCGTCCAATTTTACGTCTAAATTGTGGCTCCAAAATATGGACCTTCCTTATTACACTCCGAAAACTTCCGATCATCTATGCTCCAAACACTTCACGGAAGTCGTCTTTATTAGAAACCCATTGAGGACTTTCTTGAAAATAAACAGTGTACCCACAATATTTCTTGGTAAGCGTAAATTAAAAACCGGGCACAATATAGGGTTCCGTAGTCCCCCCCCGTTTATCCGAATAATGTATTTTAAGAAGTGGGTTTTCTGTGGTTTTTGTTTCATACTTACAACGAAATTAATAATATTTTTCAATGGAATTTGTACAACATTTTTTGTTACTTCTCATTTGATCAGTTGTTACTCGTAAACTTGTAAAGCCTACGTAACTGGGATAGTTTTCCTTTTAATTTCACTATATATACTACTACCGTAATTTTTTTACACACCCAACATCAGCCATTTAGGTGGCAGGCCCCCCCCTGCCACCTAAATGCTAAAATAATTAACTCTAACAAAAATTTGCACTTTAAAGCTCAATATTTTACAAACGGATCTCTAGATCTAAAAATCGTCTTGTCAACCCCTAAACGTTTTTAAGAAACCTATCTAATGTGTGGGGTATCACACAATGGGGTAGGTGAGAAAAGAAAATCACACCACTTTAGATATAGGGGAGGTACACTAAAAATGTGTATCTATGCAAAATTGCAGCCTCCTAGCACTAACAGTGTTTGAGCAAAGGTGCGGACGGACGGACGGACGGATATGACGAATCTTTAGGGGTTCCGTTTTGCCATTTTGGCTACGGGACCCTAAAAAGCAAAGGGTTATTTAAATATTGAATATTTTAATAAATTATATACATTGGGTTGACAGAAACTATATAAATTAAAAAAATATCCCAATAAATTATCTATATTAAAAAAAATCCCATTGACGTATACCTAGTCCGGCTATAAGTTTGTTACAAATGAAAATGCATTTTTTTTTAAATGAAATAATGTTATATTATTAAAACTTATATGTACATATTTATTAGAAGTCTCAGCAAAAAATAAAAACAATATTCTATTCAAAATGACCACCTTTGGCTTTTATACAGGCCTTTAATTAGTTTGGCCTCGAGTCTATGGATTTACGCACTGTTTCCATGGGAAATTTCACCACTTACGCTTGCTCCAGAGATTTTATAGGAGACTCAATGTCACTGTGTCGTTTAGAACAAGCCATGTCCTCGAAAACTGACCATAATTTGTAGTCTAAAAAGTTGAGGTTTCGGCTAGATGAGGGCCAGTCTTCAGCTCTTATAGTACTTAAGTCCGAAACGTTGGTTTTAAGCTAGGCTTGGGTAGTTCGTGCCTTGTGTCCAGGTGCAGAAAGTGCTGGAAAGTCCACGGTAATATTTTAGAAAGTGTGTTGCTGAGAGGTTGTGATCCCGATCCAAGACTGTCTCTTGATACACTTTGGCTGAAGTTTTCATTCCTTTTTCACAAAAGTGTAGCTTTGTGACGCCATGATAAGACACTCTCCACCAAACCATCACTGACGCAGGATGATGACCACGCTGAACCTTACCGACCACTTGAGCAGCTTTTTCAGAGCTGTGATCGTACACTTTATCATTTGGCTTAATGTAGTGCTCTTCAATCGTGAAGTTTTTTTCCTCGGAAACGAAGATATTTCTGTGACCTTCACCTGAGTATCGCGCTAGAAGTCGTTTGATCGATCCACTCTCTTAAATTTTAAAGATTGATTTAGGACATGTCCTGTATATCGACAATAAGCACCGAGTTTCAGGTCTTGTTTTACAATATGCGAGCTAGTCCTAGCGGATTTTTTGTTTCCTAATGGGATATCGACGAATTCTGGCTTTAACAGCCTTTGCAGTTCTAACAGCATGCAACCGCCGCGATCTTTTATGGTCTTCGACAGAGGAAGTGTTGCTGTATCTGTTGATAATACGATATACGAACATACGGCTGATACCAAGCTTTTGAAGTGTCTGGAATATGACCGACGGCTCCATACCCACTTTGCGCAAGGCGATCACCGCAATCATATTTTCTTTAACACGCCAATCCATATTGTAATTTGAAAATGAAATAAAAAGAACTTTTAAAAATAAGAAACGCGTTCCAAATTCAAAGTAATTAGTTGAAAAAGAGAAAAGTTTTTATGTAACAGTATTTATACCTGGACTAGTTAGACCTGGCCTGCGCCATAACCCCACAAAATTGACCACTCTCTAGAAACAGATAACGCTATTTTGTGGACAATACCTGTCAAAGATATAGGGCTGCACCATTTTTTAAGCTATTGCATAGCTTCTATCGCGGGCCTTGAGCGCGGGGACCGAATTCAGAAATTCCGTAACGAAAAAACCTCACGCTCCCCACTCCGACAGGCTCAGCGGTGATACTTTTTACTTTTGCCATCTATCAATGAATAGCAGAACTTTTAATGATGTTTTTTTTTAATTAAAAAAAAAACTTTTTTAAAAACTAAAAAAAAAAAAATTTTTTAATTGCTTTTTTTAAATTTAAAAAAAAAAACAATTTCTTTAAAAGAAAAAGAAATTCAAACGTTTTTTCATAATTAAAAAAAAACACTTAAAAAAAATATATTTTTTTAATTGCTTAAGTTGATAAAAATACTATGCAATAGCTTTACCGCGGCAGTCCCCGAGTGCCACACATTTTTTTTTCTCTTTCACGCACGGTCCAGGTCTATAAGTCAATAATATTTCCTTTGGTCACGAGATAAGTAGAGAAAAACTTTACCGATTTCATTCATTCTTTTTTTAGTTTTTTAATGTTCTTACGTAAAAAAAAAAAAAATACGAAATAAAAAAACGGGGTGCTACGAAGTTTGCCATGACAGCTAGTATAAAATACAAAATGAATTAGTTTTCTTTTTCCAGATGTTGCAGCTTCAACCTACCGATGCAGCAACCTATCTGCAACTATATTGGATATAAGTAGTTAGTCAGCCAGTGTAACTATTGCAATAAATGTTTTATGTGCAATATGTGCTTTGAATTATTTTTCAAGCGAAGAAGTAACGGAGGATTATGTATGTATAGTAAGTACCATAGAGGTTTTATAAAAACGTGGTAGAAATGGCACCAAATCTTATTTACATAGTATAAAACAAAGTCATTTGCGGTGTCTGTACGTTTAAAGTTTCTGCACTACGCCAGGGCTTTGGATGCATGAATATTATGTGTATATATATATATATGGAGAAAAGACCGTGCAAAGCCGGCTTTATATAAGTGGTCGCTAATATTTTTTTGTTATGCTAGTCGATATTGTGTGTTTAACTTTTTATCGATATCAAAAGCAATTTGTTGTTACATCACTAATTTTTGTTTCTTGACAATGTTCCGTCCGAAATGTCAAAATCTACTGGAAGCATTTCGTTGTCGGCGATAGCTTGTCTAGCGTACTTGTGTATAGAGGTCTATTTAAATATCCCTAGACTTTGTTGATGTGTGTATATACTTATGTACATAATTATTTATTTATAGCCTACATTCAGAATTGAACTTTACAGTACGTTTGATTTTATTATTTTGTATAAAATATGTAATTTAATCCCTGTCCGATCCGTTAAGGCGGTGTCAGGTATCAAGATTATATCCTATTTATGAAATACTTTTTTAATTATGATAAAAAAATACACCGAAAAAATAAAAATTAAGTCAGGAAACTTACATGGAAATACTGGCGGGCTGGCGGTGCAAGCGGCTCTGCTTATAAGTAGGTAGGTACGTAAATCGTTCGACTTCAACAGTTAGAAATGAAAACATTGATTTTAATGTAGCTCTGAAAAGATCTTTTTTTCTCGTCTTTTCTTTTTACTTTATTCTACGAGAACGTTAATGCGATGGAGACGCTATTCCATGATTCTGCCACCGAGACTAATACAGGTCTGGCATCGTAGCACCAAGTTTGTACGTACACTTGCTAACGTATTGGTATCACGTTTAATTTAGTCGAAAGCCGTTATTATCCGCGAACGCATTTCGGACTCAGTAGCACACGTCTTGGTAAATACCAATTGTTTTACGTGACCCCACAAATAAGAGACTAGTGGAGTCAAATCTGGGGATCGGGCGGCCAGGAAATTGGCCCACCTCTACCAATCCAATGTTCACCATATCGCTCATTTAAGTACT
Source organism: Herminia tarsipennalis (assembly GCA_945859575.2). NCBI lineage: Eukaryota > Metazoa > Arthropoda > Insecta > Lepidoptera > Erebidae > Herminia > Herminia tarsipennalis. The sequence goes on along the minus strand of OX243831.2, from coordinate 24,446,543 downwards.
CGCGCACAGGTCGAGCGAAATGTGCCGGGGCACCCTCATGTTGGAACCAAATGGACTAATAAGTTACCATATCCAATTCTACTAACAAGTCTTCAAGATCCCCTCGTAGGAATGATAAATAATTGAAACCGTTTATGGCCGGGTCTAAAAAACCAATTATTCGCTCTCCCAACCATATATGCCAACCCAAACATTTAATTTTATTCGCCAACGATGTGGGAAATGACTGGGTTTTTATTTCTTGGTCTTATAATATAACTCTCGCAACATTTAATTGTAAAAATGTTATGCGATCAGCTGATTGCGTGCGTAGACTCTGTAGCGTGGCGGACGTCATTGTATTACAGGAGACGTGGTTATTGCCCCATAATGTGCCATATCTCGGCAGCATATGTGATAACTTCGCCTACACGGGCAATTCGGCGGTGGATACATCGGCCGGAGTACTTATAGGTCGACCCTACGGCGGAGTTGCTCTGTTATGGAGAAAGACAGTGTTTACAACGGTATCAGTGGTATCATGTAAAAGTGATCGTGTAGTCGGCATAAGAACCAATCACAATGATAAATCGTTATTGAACTTTTCTGTGTACATGCCTACGGACTCCGCGGAAAATATCGTTGTGTTAACAGATACACTGAGCGAAATTATAGCAATATGTGAAAGTAGTGATGTGGAATCAGTGTTTATACTGGGCGATTTTAACGCGCATCCCGGTGAACGTTTCACTACTGAATTGTTGACTGTGTGTGCGGAACAATCGTGGTCCTGTGTAGATTTGGAACTACTTCCTAATGATTCTTTTACGTTTAAAAGTGTGGCAAATGGTGCTCTCCGCTGGCTAGATCACTGTGTGGTGAGTAGTGCGGCGAGAAATTTAGTAACGAATGCGTCCATAAGGTATGATGTTTACTCATCCGATCACATTCCTGTGTTGATAGAGTGTCATATTGGATTGATTATTCCTAAAATAAAACATCCATCGTTAGTGTGCAATAAAATTATATGGGGGGAAAGGAATGCAAATCAAATCAATAACTATACTCATATATGTAACTCTCAGTTAAGATTAATAGATTTTCCGATCGAATTTAGAGAATGTTCACATGGAGTGTGTTCGGATCCTAATCATTATTTAGTGCTGGATGATATGTATGCCAAAGTAGTGTCTATTTTAAAAAGTAGTGCAGAATACACCTATTTAGGTGGCGATTTGAAACGCAATAAACGAAAATACCTACCAGGGTGGAACAAACATGTACGTGACGCTCACAGGGAGGCCCGACTAAGGTATCAGAATTGGTTAGTACCCACAGGGTAAACCTACTTCTGGTTATGTTTACCAAAATATGTGCGTGTCGAGAAAGATCTTGAAAAGTAAATTAAAATAATGCACAAGAGATAAAAATGGATTTATTAGCCAATAAATATGACAATAAACAGTTCCGTGATTTCTGGCAATCTACTAATAAATTAAAGCATAGATCGAGCCCCCCCGTGAGTGTGGCGGGTGTCTACAACCCTACTGATATTGCCAATGTATTCCAGCAACATTTCAGGGTTCAATCACCGCTAAATACATCTAATCAGGTGATCGATGCTGGGGGCGTCATTGGGGAGACTACTGTTAGATTTTCTGCAAAAGAAGTTGCTTCAGTTATACAGCGGATGCAAAGAGGTAAGTCCCCTGGTCACGATGACCTCAGCATCGAGCATCTGAAACATGTGGGAGTACATTTGCCACGAGTACTGTCCCTATTTTTTAATTTATGTGTTAATCATTGTTACGTACCTAGTGAATTGATGTATACTATGGTGGTACCTATTGTGAAAAATAGAACTGGGGATGCATCTGATATGTCCAATTACAGGCCCATATCACTGGCGACTATCATAGCTAAAGTATTGAACAGTCTGCTTGATAAGCAATTAGCCAATCGTATTAAGGTACATGACAGTCAGTTTGGTTTTAGGCCGGGGTTATCCACCGAGAGCGCTATCTTGTGTCTCAAGCAGACTGTTCAATATTACACGGATAGAAAGACGCCTGTATATGCCTGTTTTATGGATTTATCAAGAGCATTTGATCTTGTGTCATATAATGCATTATGGGAAAAGCTAAAACAAAAAACTACAGTACCTCCAGAGATCATTTCAATACTTAGATATTGGTACGGTCACCAAAAGAATAGAGTAAAGTGGTTAAATTCCTTTTCAAATATGTATACATTGAACTGTGGCGTTAGACAAGGTGGATTAACCTCGCCCCGGTTGTTCAATCTCTACATTAATCAGTTGATGGTTGAGCTCAGCAACACTAAAATAGGGTGTCATGTAGACGGACTTTGTATTAATAATATCAGTTATGCCGATGATATGGTGTTGCTGAGCCCATCAATCAGTGCCTTGAGACGGCTCGTCTCTATTTGTGAGTCGTATGCGGTGGCTCACGGGCTTATATTAAGTACAATGTTGAAAAAAGTAAGCTATTAGTTTTTAAATCAAGGAGCAACAGCTACGCATCAATACCTGATGTGTTGCTCTCTGGTATACCTTTAGCTAGGGTAAACAAGTTTAAGTACTTGGGCCACTGGGTCACCGAAGATCTAAGTGATAACTTGGATATAGAGAGGGAGCGCAGGTCGCTGTCTGTGCGTTGTAACATGCTGGCCCGCACGTTGTACGAACTCAGTGAAGATTATGCTGTTTAAAGCCTACTGCCAGTCCTTCTACACGTGCAGCCTGTGGGTGAGATATGGTCGGCGGGCATACAGCGACCTGCGTGTCCAATACAATAACGCACTTAGGGTGCTGTTGGGGTTGCCGTGGAGGTGCAGCGCATCAGGTATGTTTGCGGACGCGCAAATTGACGGCTTTGCAGCCATAATTAGAAAAAGGTGCGCCTCCCTAATGACGCGTCTCCGCGCCAGCACCAATACCATCCTAAGGGTGTTTACAGATCGGTGGGAGACCCCGATGATGCGCCGTTGGGTGCGGCTACATGCTGTGCCATGAAATACCTATATTACCTTTATTATTATACTAACATTAGTTCGTAAGAAAATTGTTACTAACATAATATGGATTCGTCTGAATTAAACGAATATTATTATTATTATTCTCTTTATTTCTTTTTTTTCTTATAAATTACATTTTTAAATATATATATAAAAAATACATTTAAAAATAGTGTCCCACCGGCATCGGGTACAGGGACCAAGCTACCGGTGGTTACGGCCCCAGAGAAAGGAACCTCCTGACAATGCGAGCCGTGTCCAGAAGTACTGCCTTCTGCATCAAGCGCTTGATCCAACCGTCTAACGCGAGCCTCTCAAGGTGTTGGTCGAGGCTCTTGGCAATCAAACCATTAACGGAGACGACTATCGGTACAATGATTGCCGAATCAACATCCCACATGTCGACAATCTCGTGCGCCAGATCCAGATATTTTATTTGTTTATCCTTTTTGGCTTTCACGAGATTTTCGTCATGGGGGATGGTGATGTCGACAATCATTGCACGGCGCTCAGATCGGTCTATCAGCACAATATCAGGCTTGTTAGCGACAACAGTCCTGTCTGTAATGATAGAGCGTTCCCAGTACAACGTGATACGACTATTTTCAAGAACTGGCTCAGCAACGTACCTGTAGTACGGGACTTCAACGTCCACAAGGTGGTATTTCAGAGCAAGTTGCTGGTGGATTATCCTGGCTACTTGATTGTGTCTGTGCAAGTACTCGCCGTTAGCAAGACGTGAACAGCCGGAAACGATATGTCTGAGGGACTCACCAGGTCGGTGACATTATTATTATTATTATTATAGCGAAAGGGTTATCAACTGACCCAACATGTTCATTATGACTGTTAAATACACGTGTTCTATGAAAACTGCATTCGTCGGTGAACAGTATCCGTTTCATATTAGATATATTTCGGGACTTAATCGCGTGAATTATTTAAAGGTGCGAACCTTTTATTTACCCAGTCGACCCGTGACTACGATCGGTGCAATTTGATCGAAACGTCGGGTAAATAAAAGGTTCGTACCTTTAAATAATTCACGCGATTAAATCCCGAAACATACTTATTTAATATGTATAAAAATCGCGAAAGTTTAAAAACAATAAGTATCCGTTTTGTAAATTCAGCATTCTCCTCAATTTTGCTTAAAACCCACGTAAGTACAATAAAGTATTCTTGGTTCAAAATCTGCGGGCAGTAAAGCTTGAACTCGGCGGCAATGGAATGGATGTAGACCATCTTCTTTTAGTATTTTCCATAGTAGCATATGGTTATCGCCCAGCTGTCCCCCGACAAAACGAGTACTTCGGGTTGGATCCTCGTGAAATTGCTCCAGCACCAGTTCTTCGATACGAGTGTCAAATCACTCCATCGGCATGATACGCTACGTCGTTATGAACGCTGCCCGTAATGTACATACAGTTGTGAAGGCGTTGAAATGCACGCTCCGAAGATACCGAAGTACCTTGTGGAGTTGCAAACCGCACTTCGTAGGCCCTACGAGCCACTGAATAGTTGTTATTACTACCCATACAACCCCAAAATATTATAATACTCTTGATTAGAGTACGACATTACGCGGAACACGGTCAAAATAAACACCCGGAAGCAATGTTTACGCGAACTGATCGAATTTAAAGTGCGTTATTAAAATCTCAAGGTCGGGATAACCGGCTTACACGTGCTAGCCCAGGGACGAAAAGATTGTTTTTAAATTTCCCCACCTTTACCAACATACTCCCTAAAACAATACCATTTACCCGACAATTTAAATATTGCAGTATGTAGGTACTTACAACTTGTACTACCTATTGGTGATATTGATTTTTGCTACCGTTATTTTGTGAAAAAGTAATAAAATGATCTTAGATATTTCACCATTAGCGCCATTTTGAAATTAAAACTGTCAATAATACATAAAACGAGCGAGATAATTCAGTTTCGTCATATTAAAGTAGGTATGTGATAAGACCAATGACATGAACGTTAAATAATAAAATTTTCCTTAAATTGTGGGAAAAACCCTTAGTCTGCCACATTGAGTATCGGCACTCGGTCTGGGGTACCCTTTGACCCGAGCGGCTTTTTCATTGTAGGCAATAGTCGGCATTATCAAAGATACACCAAACACTAAGAGTACAGAAGTAAAGCTTTGATACAATGCGCGGTGAACTTAAAGTGAAGGACCTAAAAATGTACGACTATTTTACTTAATCGTGTATTTCGACAATGTAACAATCGACGGAAGTTATCTCACGTAATAGAACGACTGTAATAAGCGTAAGAATAATAGTTAATTTACCTACATACTTTAATTTTTAATATTGGTTATGTATGTATTGTCTATTTATTCCTAAGCAATAATTCTACAATTAAATACGAGTAAATCATAATCCAGAGTTGAAAACCCTACGCAACCACCGAGCGCAGGTAATAAAATCAAGTACATACACGTTATTTACATCTGTACTCACCGCGTTTTGTGGTTAAACCTTCACGATATCATAGGCGCCATCGCCTATATTGGTGTGGACACATTCTAAATATTTGCCAGATTTTTGGGTGTGTAAACTGTGTATTAAAGATGTGAACGTTAACTTACTATAATATGCTTGTTTTCCGGGATATTTTTTTTAATATTTTTCTTAGTATTGTTATTAGCATATCTCTACGTCTCTTTTGGATCGGACAGAGATTTGCGATACATATTGTGTAATATTATTCTGTGTGGTTTTTGGCAAATGCCTCTCCCAATACTCTCCACTCTTCTTGTCTTCTATCTTTCGTGCCAGCCTAATCCAGGTTTTCCCCACTGTCTTAACCAGGTCATCTCTACATCTTCTGTAAGGTTTTCCTTCCTTTCACTCTCTCTTTTCTAGGGTACCACACTGTTACTAATTTGGTTCTTCTTCTTTTCTTGCCCTCCAGCTACATGGCCAGCCCATCTCCATTTAAGTGTCCTTACTCTTGACTCAACATCTTGTGTCTTTGTAGCTTTCCTAATGATGTTATGGTTGATTTTAACTATTTTCCTCCTTCCAAAGATTCTTCTCATGCTTCGCTAACAAGTTTGAAGTTCAGTTTGCTGGGATTTTGTTAGCGCCCAAGTTTGACATCCATATTATATTAAGATGGGGATTCAGGTGTTTGATAGCTTTTCTTTAACATAGGCTTTTATTGTTTTGTCTTTCATTTACTTCTCTATAGATCCAATAGCTCTTCCTCGCATGCCTTATGCGTGTGTCAATTTATTTTCTTGTTATATTGTTTATTTTAATTGTTGGGCCCAGATATGTTATACTCAACCACATATTGAATAGAAATGTTTGCAAGTGCTTTTTCCTCTCTATTTGTCACTGTCTTAGTTTTTGATGTGTTCATATTTAAGTGTACCACTTTGCTGAGTGTATCAAGATCTGTCAGCAGTTTTTGAAGTTCCTGAGAAGACTTTGAATAAAAAAATATGTCATGAAATCTCAAATTTGTTATATGCTCACCTTTGATCCTTATGTCACAAGTTTCCCATTCGAATTGCGTACCGCAGTAAATAGTTTTGGCTAGATTCTTTTCTATATTGATAATTTCTCCCTCAGTTTCTAGTTTGACTTTTGCTTTACCACTAGTATAGATGTTCTTTACTATCCTTATGTAGTTTTTTCTACTCTTTGTTTCTTCAGGGCATTCCAAGTTCCATTATGGTCTAAATAATCAAAGGCTTTGCAATAATCGACAAAGCAACAATAAACCGATAGATCATATTCCTTATTTTTTCCAATTAGTTTATTTAGCAACTTACATATATTGTAATAATGTAAGTTGCTAACATAGTGATTCAGCTAAACTATTCCATGGAGAGATTGAAGAAAAAAATAGAGAGTAGTAAAAACATGCATGCTCCGGGGTTACCAAATAGGGAGTCATTTAAGTTTGAAACGATAAGATGACACATGGTCAAACTTACGAAGATTGAAAATGAATCGAATGCAGTTATTTAGAAGTCGGTCATATTTATTGTGGAGCTCTGCATTCAGGTCAAGATAGCACATATCACCTTAATCAATCAGAGGAAAAATAAATGCCTACACCACCGTTAATTTGGTTTTGAACTTCGGGAAATTCCTCGGACGGTAAAGACTCTGTCGGACGAAAAAAAGTACGTGAATAAGGACGAAGGTTAGCGTCAATTGAAATACCAAGATCCCTGACCGAAGAAGTTAGGGGAATAATGGACCCGTTAAAAATAACTCCCTAACACAATGGCCTTACGCTTGGATAGCATCAAGATGCACGCTGGCTTGGGCATACAACTGCAAGCCATCGGCATGAAGATGAAACACGCACCGAAGAACATTAGTGATAAGATCGATGAAGATAGAAAATAACAACGGAGAAAGGATTGGCATCCTTTCCTATTATTTTCTATCTTTAGGGGGACACCTTGATGGACACCAGTACATCGACATCACGCCACCTTGATGGAGAGTCATTCACGCGCACAGACTGCTGGCAAGAATGCCTTTAATACCGTCTGTCATGATAGAGAATAGAGAGATCTTGCTCTCTATTCTCTTTCATCTGATGTTTCTTGCCAAACGCTCTATCATGACAGACGGTATTAAAGGCATTCTAGAAATCTACCAAAGTCAAAACAGTAGCGTTGGTCCCATCCCTGCCTACCCTGATATCGCTGGTCACTTTGAGAAGAACAGAAGTGTTGCTGTATCCAGGCCTGAAACTGGATTGAAATGAGACCAACACATTGTTGCGACATACAAAATGTGTCACTTGCCTATCGATACGGCCTACAATCTAAAACTCATTAGCTCCAGCGCCCACATCGGTCATCGGGCGACCAGGAGGCCAATTCACGTATTTAAAGCAGTACAGTTGCAGGTAAGTTTCGATTAAAACGGCGATTTTTGTACTCTTGTAACTTTGGGATCGATCTTAAAACATATGCGCACGTAGAATGTCGTTATTGCGCTCTTGAAATACATAGGTACTTGATTCGAGCGCATTTGAGATCGATCCCAAAGTTACAAGAATACAAAAATCGCCATTTAAATCGAAACTTAACTGCAACTGTCGATAACTATAGTTCTTTGTTTTGAATATTAAGCTACCGCCTCTTTATAAATCCAGGTGTGCAGAATCTTGAAATAAATAAATTGACATCGGAAATCTAGATATCAAATGAGAAAATGAAATGGTATTATGCCGGCTAATAAAGTTGATAAGGCTGGGGCCGGGTGAGATTGATTTGGTCTGTTTTTAACCGGTTAACCGATTCGTTACCACCGCGTCGTAAATCGTTATTGCTCTGAGTGTAAAACAGACATGACTAGAGTAATAATGTTATTAACTCCTTGAAGATTAATGCAGAAATTGTAACAAATCGTGTTAAATTCTCTTTGATCTGTAACTTTTTGACTAATATGAACACTGATCTCTATACTGTATAGAGCTAAGAGAATATAAAACTTCGTAATAGTTTATAGGTCAGTGTCATGTAGTAAGTGATTACGACCTTTTATATTATCTTTGCTTCCTGCACCAGAAACCTCCCAGAAACCCATCGACGTATATACCGTGTCATCCCTTTCAATTAAAAAGTAAAGCGTGAAAGAGAAAAAACTCGTGTGGCCTTTGACAGGTATTGTACACAAAGTAGCGTTGTCTCTGTCGAGAAAGTGGTCAATTTTGGGAGTGTAAAACCATAGAGATAGATTAACTATGGAGTGCACTAGCTGAGCAATTTCGAGGAGAAAAGTTGGATTCTTAGTCTTCTTCGAAGTGTCCAACAAATGTTACCCATCACAAGATAAAAAGTTCCTTAAAAATCACTTTTTATGTTGATTTTAGGTTATATGTATATGACTGGGTGGAGGTCACTATTATTTTGGGTATGTAAATCAAACCAAGTACGTGTTCACGTTAGCTGCGTTTATTCACGACTGACTTACGTGGCGGGCGCAGCCGCCTCTACAGCGCTAGTATCCCTTACCTAAGCACTTACGTAGGTATATTGTCCCTACACCATTCCCCCTTTTTAAAAGAAAACAAGAAAGTTATAACTAAGAGTACATATAAAACACATGTCACGAAACACAATCTTATCACTCAAGTTACACAATCACTGCACAGCTTACATATGTGCGCTGGCTGCCGGTGCCTGCTGCTGTGGCAACGTTTGCACGGTGACCATATTTGGGTTGCTAGCAGCTTGCTTGCGCACCCAAGACTTTGCCGTATACTTGCAGCGCCGCCACACGATATATGCAATAGCAATGGATAAAATGACTACCATTGCAATGATAATACAAACTACGTTGTCCAATTTCTGATTAAAGTTGTTTGTAACTGTTTGGGCAATGAGGCTATTGCCAGAGTTATGCTCCTCTTTGGTTTGAGTTGAACCCATTTCGACTAATGCTGAACTACGATGTTACGTGTATAATGAAAGCTCGTGAAGTAATAAAAATGTTTCGCAACATGTGGTTTCTATTGGTGCATAATTGACACATTGGTACAATACAAACATGCTTAGTTGCAAATTATATTTGTGCTAAAAAAATATACAATTAACTAAAATTAACTATATTACCTACATTTACATAAAATTCTACATTACATTATGTCGCAATAATGCATACAATTAATTATAAGTAACATTTGCGTCACCCTACTCATGTTGCATATTATGCAAAACGTAGCGGTGTTTTGATAACTCGGCCACTTCGCGTTGTTTTATGACTTAAAGCTTTACTAGAAGTGTCCTCGTTGTTATTAAAACTCACATACCTATTATTTTTAACTTCTAATTTAGGACTAATATTAGCACTACAGTTATCAATATCAATTGTATAGGCAGGTTTGAGCCTGTCTATAGAAATACATTTTTCCTTACCATCTATCTTAATAATAAAAGTCTTTCCTTCTCTTTTTACAACGTTATATGGACCTTCATATGGTGGCTGAAGTGACTTTTTCATTAGATCGTTCCTAATGAATACACTTTTGCACGTATTGAGATCGCTAGACACAAATAATGACCGTGAATTACCATGGCTCGGTGGTCTGGGTTTAAATTTGTTAATGGTATCCCTAAGCAACTGTAAATATTCCGAATCCGACATATCTACTTTGGTCTCGTCGTAAAAATCGCCCGGTAATCGAATCGGTTTACCGTAGGTCAATTCCGCTGCACTTACTCCGCTATCACTTCTGATAGCTGTACGCAGTCCTAATAGCACAATCGGAAGCTCGTCTACCCATGATTTGTTGCATTGTAAACGCGCCATAAGAGCCACTTTTAGTGCTCTATGCCAACGTTCTATCATGCCGTTGCTTTGTGGATGATAAGGGGTCGTTCTAAATTTGTGTATGCCTAAATACTTCATGAGGTTGCTAAAAAGATCGCTCTCGAATTGTCTACCCTGGTCGCTTGTAAGCTTCGAAGGGCACCCAAAACGAGAGATCCAACGCTCAAATACTACCCCAGCTACGGTTTCCGCTGTGATATTTTGGACAGGTACGGCCTCTGGCCAACCCGTAGCGCGATCTATTAGAGTCACACAATATTTATAGCCCTCAGATGATATCGTCAAAGGTCCGACAATGTCAATATGTAGATGTTGAAAACGGTCGGCCCGTTCAAAATTGCCTACACCTGAAACAGTATGTCTACTAACCTTAACCTTTTGACACGTAAGACATGCTCTGGCCCATTTGGCGACGTCTCTATCCATATTTGGCCAAAAAAACTTTTGTTTAATCATCTGTTTACTACATTTAATGCCAGGATGACTGAGATCATGTATCGCATGAAAAGCTATTAGTCTAAAATCTTCGGTTAAATAAGGTCTAATTTTTTTAGATGAGACCTCACAATAAACTTGTTTCTCACAGTCCGGTAAGCAAAACTGTTTAAACTGCAAGTTGCTATCTGACGCTCGCAACACCTGCAGTAAGTAGTCGTCACAGGATTGTTTATCTGCTAACGCTGCGTAATCTAAAACTGTGGGACAATTTATTGTCTCTATCCGAGATAAGGCATCTGCTACAACGTTTTGATTACCGTTTACATACCTAATGTCAGTACTAAACTCACTTATATAAGAAAGTTGGCGTATTCGCCTGGGACTTTCCTTATCGCTGTTTAATTTACTAAATGCGTATATAAGTGGCTTATGGTCCGTGAATATTGTTAGTTTTCGACCTTCTACTAAATTTTTAAAATATCTTATGGCCATAAATATCGCTAACAATTCGCGGTCGTAAGTAGAGTAATTCCTTTCTGTTTGCGTTAATTTCTTAGAAAAATATCCCAGCGGATTCCAAGTGTTATCACCTTGTTGTTGTAGGACCGCCCCTACGCTAGTATTTGATGCGTCACACATAAGAGATAAATTAGCATCGGGCAATGGATATGACAATGTAACCGCGCTTTTTAAGCTCACCTTACATTTTTCAAACGCCTCGACGGCCTTTTCGGTCCACTCAATCACAGTTTTGTCTCGCTTTTTGGTATCATGCAAATAGTCATTTAATACCGATTGGTAATCGACTGCCCTCGGAATGTGCGAACGGTAAAAATTAACCATACCGAGAAAACGACGCAGTTGTTCTATATTTTCAGGTCTTGGAAAATTTACAATTGCTTTTACTTTATCATCTAGCGGGCGAACGCCGTCCGCTGACACCTCAAAACCCAAAAAGTCTAATTTTGAAACCCCAAATACACATTTTGAGATATTAATTGTGACACCGTACTCGTTGAACCTTTGGAAAACCGCATTCAAATGTTCTTTATGTAATGTTTCTGAATCACTTGCTATGCACACGTCATCAATATAGTTAAAAACAAAATCAAAACCGCGTAGCACTATCGTGTCCATGAATCTCTGGAACGATTGGGCTGCATTCCGTAACCCAAATGATAATAACACAACCACTGTGTGGTTGTTGTGACTAAATTTTGTTTCGAAGCCTCGCTTAGCCTTTGGTTTGCCACGACAGCCTCGAATTGAACGAACCACAGTCGCGGTTGGTCCGTCCAAAAATCTGGTATGCGCGACGAAACTGATATACTAGCCAGCGCTGACACGTCTTCAGCACGTGGCTCTAGTTTCGGCTCCGGAATACATATTTCCGGTTGACTCGCAGGTTGAATTGCAGGTTGGATCGTAGGTTGAATCAAAGGTTGATTTACGCCCGTGGTAGCCATAGTCCTAACCCAATATACCGCCAAAAAATACTACACACAACTCACGTCGGAAGTCACCACTTTAGGTTATATGTATATGACTGGGTGGAGGTCACTATTATTTTGGGTATGTAAATCAAACCAAGTACGTGTTCACGTTAGCTGCGTTTATTCACGACTGACTTACGTGGCGGGCGCAGCCGCCTCTACAGCGCTAGTATCCCTTACCTAAGCACTTACGTAGGTATATTGTCCCTACATTGATTGTACGCAAAACTGACAGTGTAACTAATATTTAGTAATAAAATAATGAATTATGTATATACTATAGTTTAAACTATAGTGAAATGCCAAATATATTTAACCAATTACATAATTTATTTAAACAAATTTTTGTCAAGGAGTTTTATATAGATAGATGATGACAACCCTGGCTAATGTGGCACTGAGACATTTATGGCGGGAGATGTTCTTATTTGTCATTTTTTTATTTTATAGAATAATTGTACAATATTTAATCAAGAATGGTGCATGTTTGCATAGTGCATGATTGCAAAAATGGGTGGTGCCCAGAATGTAGACTCTCTTTTCACTCGTAAGTAGATAAATTTATGTTTGATTCAAAGATTTGAATTTAAACCATTTTATGAATTAATAAGTGTATAACGACGACTTTAACTTTTATACGACCGCTAGTGACCGTTATTAACCTAAATTGTGTATTATTATTTGTTCCTATTCAGTTTAATATCAAGTTTTCGGTAATTCTTGCTATAAACTCCAGATGAGTAGGGTGACTATATTTTTCTGTGGAATTTACAATGTACTATATTCGCGTTTGAATATTGAAACAATTTAAATTTTATGTATGTAACTGTAATGAACCTTAACCCGCTTTATCTTTTCTAACCAAAAAAATAAAATAAAATCAAATGTATGTTAACAAAATTACGTCATAATACCTACTGAACTGTAATTTATCGAATCTCGATTTCCGTATTAAAAAAAATGCAGTTCAGTAGATATTGTAATGAATAGATAAATTCATTTTTCTATAAAGTAGTCGGCTCCGTTGCTCTAAATTTATTTTTATGAGAATGTCCAGAAGTACATAAAACATGGCCACCCTATTTAAGAAAGAGAACCCCTATTTAGAAAGAGATGGAGAGGACAACAGTATTATCAAGATCATATCGTTTTACTTTTATTATTCGGCCAGCGTGTGGCCTCCATTATTTACCTATCTCCATGGTGTAAAGAGCAGTCCTGCTCTTTATGTGAATGCAGAAACCAAAGAGAATATAAAACTTCGTAATACCAAAAACTGTCATTGTCAGTCTACTCTCGACTGGTCATTGGCGAAAATAATAATATCGCCACAAAAAAACTGTCATTGTTTTATAAAATTGTGAGTGTTTTTTACTGCAATGGTTTAAATTTGAATTTTCTAAAAACTAATATGCCAGAATATCCTTTAAAATGGATAGCAGATCTCAAATATTTCAATAGGATTTTTGAGGTATGTTGTAATATCAGAATATCACTTCCACTGTAATGGAAATACTTTGTGTTTACGAAAAAAGATACCTTATGTTCTCTTTTGCTGTGCCTAAGTAATATTTTCAAACGTGTGCTTATTCCTGAATATTATTTTCTATTTTAAAAAGTTTGTCACAGTTGCAATTTTTTCTTTAAATCCCATATGGTCAGGTCCGCCGTAAACGAGTGTGCAAAGCATGCACCGCACGCGAGCGTAACGTCTATGAGGCGCAAATTGACCATTGATTACGATAAAAATATATTCAAATTATTGAAAAACAGCAAAGCTGCAATACTACAGATTTAAATCCCTACGCGTAAATATGGCCATCTTTTAGTTAGTTGACAGATTAATGTATTTAAAGAAATGGCTTGGCCTTTCTGAACCCTTATCTCCTCTTTATAATTCAATTTTAAATTCAAACTTGATGAGGCAGCTAGGTAGGCAAGACCGGACTATGCATAGCGCGAACGGGACGGTCGCTCCATACGCCAAAAGTCAGGGGCAACAAAGGCGGAGGGGCTTAGGCGACCGCGGCGCCCTTAGCGGCAACGTTTCGGCTGCACTAGCGGTCACTTTGTCGCCACGGGATACCACCGTTTTCTTATTTTTTATGGTTCCGTATCTCAAAAGGAATAAAACGGAACCCGTGTTTCTGTCTTACTTGGCTAAATTGGAATAAAAAAAAAAGTTTCGCAAACTGTATCAAACATATCAAATGAAAAGGCTTGTTGTGAGGGTATCAAATATATTTTCTTTTATAATTTTATTATCGTTATTTTTAATATAATTTAGGAAAAAACTTGAAAATAGGATGAGCTATTTTCATGGTTCCCCCCTTATCTCCGAAGCTACTGAGCCTAATATTTTGGAAACAAATAAAAAAAAAAAAACCCTAAAACCCGCCTGCATGTAGTAAGTAGTAGCAGTAAGTTCTCAGGCATTCTTGTATCCTAGTGAACTTACTAAAATGCCTCCGAATGCATGACCTAGGGTATATTGCCATTTTTTTTTAAACAAGCGGGTTTTTTGATTTTTAAAATGATTGAAGAAACCTCATTATGATTTTAAAATACCTACACGATTATACCCCATGACATAATAGTTTATTGACTTAAATTTTTTTTTCTGCCACAATATTGCTTCTGGCTGTCGCTATTTTGAATTTTGATTGTATTCATGTCTTTATTGATACTCGCAAGATTAATACGAATCGATTGACGTATGAATCATCAAAATTGGCTCACGTGTTTGGTCTATACCTAGTCTGGCCATAAATACTGTTACAATTAAAAATAAGAAAGATATTACATTTGAATTTGGAATCTGTCATTTTTATACGATTGTTCATTGTATTTTCTAATTTTGGCGCCAATACATTGTACAATATTTTGCTATATTAAAATGGAGTGGGGTGATAAAGAAAACCGAATCGCTGTGATTGCATTACACAAAGTTGGTATGGAGCCGAATGTAATTTTTAAAACTCTCCATACGCTTGGTATTAGTCAAATGTTTGTGTACCGGGCTATTAATAGGTACAATGAGACCTTCTCTGTTTGTGACAGAAAAAGATCTGGCCGTCCACGTAGTGTTCGTACGAAAATGGTGGTCAAAGCAGTAAGGGAAAGAATTCGAAGAAATCCTGTCCGAAAGCAAAAGATTTTATCTCGGGAGATGAAGATAGCACCCAGAACCATGTCACGCATTTTAAAAGATGACTTAGGACTTGCAGCCTATAAGAGACGCACTGGTCATTTTTTAACTGATAATTTAAAAAAGAATAGGGTGGTAAAATCGAAGCAACTACTGAAGCGGTACGCAAAGGGAGGTCACAGAAAAATTTTGTTTACGGATGAGAAAATCTTTACAGTTGAGCAACATTTTAACAAACAAAATGACCGTATTTATACTCAAAGCTCTAAGGAAGCTTCCCAATTAGTCGACAGAGTGCAACGTGGGCATTATCCGACTTCAGTGATGGTTTGGTGGGGTGTTAGCTATGAAGGAGCGACTGAGCCATATTTTTGTGAAAAAGGTATCAAAACATCGGCACAAGTGTATCAAGATACCATTCTTGAGAAGGTAGTTAAACCCCTTAACAACACCATGTTCAATAACCAAGTATGGTCCTTCCAACAAGACTCGGCGCCGGGTCATAAAGCTCGGTCCACGCAGTCTTGGTTGGAAGTGAACGTTTCGGACTTCATCAGAGCTGAAGACTGGCCGTCGTCTAGTCCCGATCTTAATCCGCTGGATTATGATTTATGGTCAGTTTTAGAGAGTATGGCGTGCTCTAAACGCCATGATAATTTGGAGTCCCTAAAACAATCCATACGATTGGCAGTGAAGAATTTTCCCATGGAAAGAGTGCGTGCTTCTATTGATAACTGGCCTCAACGTTTAAAGGACTGTGTTGCAGCCAATGGAGACCACTTCGAATAAGCTTTTTATATTTTGAATTGTTTTTTATTTATGTATTAAACTAACACACTGTAAAAGTAATAAATATTATTTGCAATAAAAAAAAATGTTTTTTCTTCGTAACAATATTTATGGCTAGACTAGGTATAGTACCATAAAGAAATACACATATATGTATACACGTCAAACATATAATCTTCCTCCGTAGTCGGGTAAAAAACCAGACAACTGCGAGTCGGACTAACCCACCGAAGGTTCCGTATAAATTATAAATATATAGTTTTGGAATATATAGATCAGGTAGATACTATGTATGTATGGGGACATTTTTTATTTTTCAACTTGGAATTTTTCCTTTATTTGTGGCAAATTGCCAAATTTCTTGATTCTAGGTTAACGGGAACTACCATATAGGACTTCGACTTAAAACCTAAAGGGTACTTCTGGTCAACCAGAAGTACCCTTTTTACAGTTTATAGTATAGTTATATTTATAGTTATTGACAATCCTAGGTCAACCTAGAATTGTCAATTTTAGTTTAAGGCAAGGTCTTACAGCAAGTAAAGGGAAAATTCTAAAAAATAAAAATGTTGAAAATTAACGTAAATTTTGGTACTTACAAGTGTTCGCGAAAATCTAAAGGGTAATGTTCAAGTGACTATGGAATTTAGTATCGCTACAAATTTTGTTGTGCCAAGATGAAAACTACTGATTTATGTGGACATTTATATATACTTTCAGAAAAAACAACAATGATTTACCTAATTTGCCGGGTTTCGTTGAAATGGGTGGATGAACTTTGAAAATCGAAATATTTAGCTACATTTTTTTTTTTGAAAATAGTACACAACTATGATATTGCGTATTAATTATGTATTACACATGATGTGTAACACTAGTTTATGGCTATGAATTCGGCTTTGCAGTGATATATAATCCGAGTCAGTATCTCACAATCACTTCAAAATTGACACAATTCGTACAAGAAATATTTTGTGAGACAGAGACTCGTATCGAGTCTCTGTCTCACAAAATATTTCTTGTTGTTACTATGTATATGGAGTTTCTATCACAAACTCACGTAATGTAACCACAATATCATTCACAAGACGAGAAATAACGAAAGCTATTTGTTATTATGCTTTAAACTGTTTTCTTATACGCCGGCGCCAAACAAGCAAAGCACAGACAAACAAGTAACATTACATTTCAGTGTTGCCATAACTATCTTAAACAAATCGATTTTTTTATTATAATTCATTAACATGTTCATTACTACTTATTTTTAAACGAATCGGCCAGCCGTCTGCGATTAATCAGGTAGCAAATATTAAAAAAAAACAGCCGAATTGAACTTCCTCCTTTTTGAAGTCGGTTAAAAATGCCACTATGTCAGTCCGACTTGTGAGAAGTCGATTCTACAAGTACATGTAATGCCTGTTCGCAAACAGTAGGTAAAGCCGGAGAAAAGAACAGGTAATAAAAACTCGCGGCTACTCTTTGCAAATGGTCAATGCTTACATTGTTTCTTTATAAACTGTATATGTATGTAAGGTGCTGCCACTACTATATTATACACCACATTAGAGGACCGATGCAAGAACAAGAGATAAAAGAAGAGTACATGAGATTGGATATATCATCCTCAATGGGTACAACATAGAGCATCCACTTACAATGTAAAAACTATATGTGCTTAAATATTGGCCAAAACACTGCTAATTAATGAATAATTATAAATGTTTTGAAAAGAAAAAAAATAAACAAACAAACAAAAAACCGGGCAAAGCATGTCGGACCATGCTCAGTGTAGGGTTCCGCAGCCTAGAACAATTGCATCAGCAGAAGAGCGTATGTTCATGGCAGTTACGCCTTTTTGTTGAGAAACGTAGTTTTTTGGCAATAACTCAATGGCGGTATATCTTATCCAAAATAATTTTAGTTTAAAGTATTTATTAAGCGCTATCTTTGTGATTTTTCCATGTTTTTTGATTACACAAGTTAAGGGGGGGGGGGGACACACGAATTTTGCAACTTTCGGAGCGATTATTTCCAAAAATACTCACTCAATCAAAAAAGTTTATTAGAAACATCAAAATGTTTTTGAAAGACCTGTCGAATTATGTGCCACACGTTATTATTTGCGGAAAACATGTTTTTTCAGCTTCAGTTACACGTATGGAGTGCCCCCCCTAAAAATACTTATTATTATTATTTAGCTATCAAACTAACTAGCGGCTACTAGAAGACACCTTTTTACCTTTCATCGAGATTCATTGAGTAGACTTCGAGTAAAATGCCTGTGACATACGGACGGACAGACAGACAGACGGACAAGACGAAACTATAAGGGTTCCGTCTTTGCCATTTTGGCTACGGAACCCTAAAAAAGACCGATGTCTTTTTTTTTAGTTCCGTAGCCAAAATGTCCAAAATGTAAAACCTACTGTCTGTGAACTGTCGAATAAAAGAGGCCGCTGAATGATGTAATAAATACCTAGTCTATTTAGTATATTGCCTATTTTTAAATTTTATTTTATTTAATAAATAATTAAAACGTTTGATATTTTTTATATAATATATGTTGAAGGTCAACGGAAATCAACTAGCGTTTTAATAATTCTGCTGACCCTCGCAACTTGGTCTGCGATAATTTTCCCTAGTATTAAAAAAAAAACTTACATAATACCTAACATAGAAACCGTACATTAAAATCGGTCGAGCCGTTTCTGAGGAGTTCGACCACAAACACCGCAACACGATATTTTTATATATAAGACTAGCTGACCCTCGCAACATCGTCTGCGTCAAATTAAACCCGTTTTTGCAAAATAGGGGTAAATAAAAAAATAGGGGTTGATCGTAGAAGCGTGAAAATTCAGGGTTGTATGCATTTTTGAATCCGGTATCATAAAATAATAAAGATTTAGCTAAAAATTAAAAAAAATAAAAATTAGGGTTGGACTGCCCTTAACATTTAGGGGGATGAAAAATAGATGTTGTCTGATTCTCAGACCTACCCAATATGCACAAAAAATTTCATGAGAATCGGTCGAGCCGTTTCGGAGGAGTTAAATTACAAACACCGTGACACGAGAATTTTATATGTTAGATTTTTCTGTACCCGTGCTTGTCACCTAACTCCTCCTAAACGGCTGGACTGGATGAAATTTTGTGTGTATATTAAATTTGAGTTTCATTTTGAGACAATTCAGGGACCCCCTGAAAGGTTTGGAAATATTATCGAACCCGATTCATGAAAAACAAATTACAAGGCTGTTGCTGCTTGTGTACGAAGTTCACCGGGTTTTGTTATGAATTTTAATTTATAGTGAATTTTAAATTATAGTATTATTTTGGTATGGCTAGCGATCAAAAACGATTTTTGGGAACTCGTTCGCACTGAAAGTTAACAAAAAAAGAGACGCTTCACCCTAATAAAAACACTCGCCATCACCTAATCTGGGCCCCTAGACAAGACTACATTAGAGTGTACGCTAATCGAATAGAATGACGTTGTTGCGCGCATAACACTGTAAATACGAAAATTGTAACTATGAGATTAGAAGTTGTGCGCGCGTAATGACGTCATTCTATTCGATTAGCATAAACTCTAATCGAATAGAATGCCATTTGTCTAGGGGCCCAGAACAGATAAGTTTGTGGTGCTGTGAGAATAAGTTCTACTGTAATTAGTAGGCCTGCTACACGTTTGATTTGACAAAAGCTATTGTACTGCCCATTGACGTAGAGAACAGGACTGCGCAAAATTGACCACCTCTAGAAAGAGACAACGCTACTTTGTGGCCAATACCAGTCAAAAGAAGCACGAGTTTTTCTCTCTTTCACGCTTTCCAGTCAATTTTTAGTTTTTAATTGAAATGGATGGCGCAGTCTTGGTCTATTTGTCAATGGTACCGCCAGTGTCCAGAAGATTATTTACATATCGTTTCAGTTAGTACATAAGTAATATATATTTTTGCAGATGTCTTCGGCTTCCATGGTGGGGCTGTGCCAAAGAACAAATGAATAGTGAGTGGATGACTTCGTTTTGTTGCTTAGAAAATTAATAAAAGGAACTTTGTACTCAGTAAATAGTCAAAACCATATATAGGTACTTAAGAGCCATTTCGCAAATTTTACATAATTGTATGGAATGACGTTTGTGCATGGTAACTTATTGGAATTCGGATTGATAACAATGAAGTTTTTAGGTCTGTTTAAATGAACTAATAATTAATAAAATAGCATAATTTCATTAATTAATGATCAAAGAGTATTTTTTCATTTTTTTTTTTTGTAAATAAGTTATATTTAGTTAAAATGGCGACGATTTTCGCAAAAATTAAGGGCAGTTTTTATTTTTTTACAATTTAATGCAATACATTTAAAAAATAAAAGAAAATCGCCTATACAAAAAAGATGGAAACGTAATCCCCTACATAATTATATGTTTTCTTGCAGTCGGAGACATTAATGAAATTAGTAAAGTCCCTCCGACTGCATGTAATTATTTAGGTAAATATGTAGAGGATCTTGTTTCCATCTTTATTATTTATTTTTTAGTATTACAGTCATAATCATGTTACTCTTTTCTGAAATGCTTAAGATAAGCTCTTTTTGATACCTCACAGTCGCCATATTTGTTTTGTTTTAAACGTCACTTATCTAAGAACACTTGGGTGGTCAAGACGAATCTAACGATGTCTTGTTTAAATACGTCCAGTGGTTTGTGAGATAAAGAATATTACATACATACAAGATACGCGCGAAAAACATAACCCTACCTTTCGGTCGGGTAAAAAAATATAGTACATTATGTGTCAACGAATTTATATATTTGATGTTTTGGTATTGTTTTACAGTCTATTTATAGACGTTTAATGAAAGAATTAGCCGTTTGAATTCGATCACTACAAAGGAAACAAAACAGGGTGCATTAACGGTGAATATTAAAGAGTGTATAATGTATTCCATAGTGTAAAAGTATTTCGTAACAGGTTTTTGGCGGTACCCACATATAATAATATAAATAAACTGACACTTGACAGCTCGCGTCAAATCCTAAATCGCGATATAGAAGTTTTCACAGCTGCTAACTATATAAACAAGTTCCCAACGTTAATCGTTGGGCCGCGGCCCGCCAGGCACAATCACCTCGCCTGGTCGAAGGATCCTCCCTTTGTGTTGGGGGGACTTAATACCTTGCTCTCCACAGGTTCATTTATGCGCTTGAAAATGCAGATTACCGACATGTAAATGCAAAATGCCTCCTGTAAATGGTTTTGAGTACCTACTGAAAAACCAGAGAAGTGCATATCGGATCACGCACAATGTAGGGTTCCGTAGTGACCCCCCCTCCATCCGAATAATTCGGCTAATCAAGTGGGTTTTCTGTTGTTTTTGTTACAAACTTACAACGTTATACCTACGTAATAAAAGTTTATGGGAGGTAGCCTAAAAAAAGTGTTTTTTTAGAAGATTTTATGTCACTTTGTCGGCGTAAGTAATTTGTGTATCCATGCAAAATTACAGCCTTCTAGCACTAACAGTCTCTGAGCAAAGCTGCGGACGAACGGACGGACATGGCGAAACTATAAAGGTTCCATTTCGCCATTTTGACTATGGAACCCTAAAAAAGGGTAATACAATGAAACTTTGTTATTATATTAGACCTGATAATGTAGGTGTGTTTCACGTTGAGTCCCCGCGAAGTAGGGTAGGTAGGTACTTATCTACTCCTACTGCCCTAGTCGTGTTGCTTAATGTGAGATAAGAAATCGGCTGTGTGCCTTACAAAAAAAAACCTAAAAATAGTCTATAGTCCGCTATATATGTACATACAAAACTTTCGATTTTTGAATGTCTTGGTTTTTAGGGTTCAATAGCCAAAATCAAATCTTCAAATCAATAAAAACGGAGCCCTTATAATTTCGTCATGTCCGTCTGTCACTCTATAAATGGAACAGAACAGGTTTTTTTTTTTGGACGAACAGCAACGTGTGGCACCTCATTTCACAGGTCTTTTAAAAGTATTTTAAGGTTTTTAATTATTTTTTTAGATTAAGTGAATATTTATCCCCCTCCTTTATTTTTTGAGCCGAGTGACCACACGCTCTTCTGCTGATGCAATTGTTAAAGGCTGCGGAACTCTACACTGAGCAAGATACGACATACTCTTGCCCGGTTTTTTGCTTAAGTATAAGCTTACAATAAAAATAATATTTATGCAAGATTATAAAAGAATTTTATGGAAACGGACGTAACGGGTGCAGACAAAGATTGTCATATAGATTTGCAGCGGACTATCACATAAACAAGGTGTAACAGAAATGTCTGGTTTTCAATGGTTAGTATCTGCCTATGATTCTGATTGCATAATCCTAATTTTATTAAATCGGAGTACCCTAAAAATATATTTATTATTTTTTCATTCGTTTATTTATGAGTAAAAAGTTATTAAATAAACAAAAAATTCTATGCCATAATAATCCAATCGAATTTCAATTCGAATTTCAATTTCAAAACTGAATTTTGGCCAAAAGAATATGCTGTTACTATGTAATAATAATGCAATCAGCCATAATATAATCACCATGGTAGGAGCAATACTGATAACATACCCTATCCGTTGGTGAAATTTGACCACAATTTTCTGTTACAACCTGTATAATGTTCGTAAAAATCAAAACCTTACGTAGCAAGCTCATATTATGGGAATACAAATTTTAAAATAAGGTATCGAGTTACAGTCAGAAAGAATAAGGACAATTCTCAGAATTTACTATTATACTAGACATTAAAATGTCAGATAAATCGTTCTTAATAATAAGTATCTAACCTTTTTTTCGAAAACAGTATTTGGCAGTCACGGTGTTTGCTATTGGCAAGCAAAGATGTCACCCCTAATACTTAGGCCTGTAAGTATAATTTTGTACTTTATAAACAACTAGCAGTGCCCTGCGGTGTTACCCACGTTTCATTAGCCTATGTGTTAATCTAGGGTGTCAGCTAACTCCATACCAAATTTTATTAAAATCGCTACAGCCGTTTTAACGTGAAGAAGTAACAAACATACACACTCACATACTCACAAACTTTCGCCTTTATAATATTAGTGTGATTTTTTTATGTAGTTTTTTTCTGGTTTCAACTGTGAAGAAAAAGTATATTTAGCAAATGTGGATGTTTTTCTAAGAAAATGTGACGATCTGTTTACACGTTAAATAAGTACGGAGTGGATCGTTAGTAGTACATAATGTGTGCTTTAGTTAATGCCATAATTAAATTATACTTATCTTTATAATTTTAAAATAGTAATGAATTAGGTAAATAGTGGTTGTTACAATTTACCTATTGTTATAAGACTATTTAATACTCTACTACAAAGGTGGGAAATGGGAAGGCGCTTCTTACACAAAGGTGATACCAGATGTATGAAATCAGAGTAAATGCGTCTTTATTAAGTTAATCGATACATACGTACGTGTTTATCTAAATACTCATCTAGATAACCACTAACTAGGTATGTACTTTATTACAGGACGTCTTTAAAAGATTATTACCGAAGCCGTACATCAGAATGCAAACATCGTGTAGATTTCAGTCAAATAAAAGTAAAGAGAGGCTTCCCTTGCTAAAGCAACCCGTTCCAGATTTAGACCACACCTTGAATCTGTATCTACAAACTGTTAAACCATTTCTAAACGAAACAGAATATTCGAATACAACTGCTTTGGCCAACGAATTTAAATCTGGCGTTGGAAAGGAATTACAAGTAAGTTTTTAATTCCTATTTTAGACACGGATCAAGAATTCTGAGAGGCCTTACAATGGCTCGCGTTCCCATTGAGGGACCATATGTCCAATTTCAGTTTTGAATGCGTGAAAACCTTTAGTAAAAGTTCTTAAGGGGCGTCTAAACGGGCCATTTTTCACGGCAATTTGTGGCGGCAATGCTGTTGCCGGCAGCATTGCTAGCAATACTGGCAAGACCGTAATATTGACGTAATGTTCCGACCATATGGCAATACATGTTTTGTATGGCCACCAATATTGGTCAATATTGATTTGATAGGTTGCCGGGCGATCGCTGAGCGATAGATTTTCCGCATTATGGCATGAGTTATCCTTGTCTACGCGACATGAAGTTTGCTGTGGGTGACGCCGCGCCGTGACTTATTGCTAAATTCTGTGTTGTCAGGTGTCATGTTGTTTTAGGTTATTTGTAAAAGATTTTAGTCGTCTTTGATAGGTACTGAAAAATGAAGTCAACTAAGAACACTGACCTCTATAGTCGTAATATTTAAAGTGAACTGCCAATGGTCTCCAATGAGCAGTACCTATGAACTGAATCGACCACCGATGATACCAGTACCTACACGAAATTGCGGAGCGGCGATGGGAATAGTTCCAACATCAAATTATTTGTACTACTGCCACTTACAGTGATGTAACATCGTGCGAACATTTGAACGAAAATGAATAGATACTGTGCACCTTGACCTTACCCATATACTTACAGCATAAAGCAACAACATCGATATGTGAAGCGCAAATTCTAAACAACTGAATCACATCAAGCACTGCCTGGAAATGGTAAAAACCCAACAAGAGGCGTTGAATGTGAGAGCAGAAGCCCACGAAAGCCATCATTAGGTACACCATGTATGCAATTTTATTACTTGGTGGCTTATTCATAGGACTGTGTGGCACCCTCAAGGTCAAGCAATGTCTCCACAACCACACACAACAGAGGAGCGCGGCGAGTCCACATCAGATCGCACTCAAGCAATAGAATTGTTGTCGTGTACTGCTGGACACCAAGTCGACAGTGAGAGAGTCAGAAGTGAGTTAACCCATCGTCAATCATTGCCATCAATGATAACATTTACAATTCACGAATGTAATGAGAAAATAAAATAAAGATTACATTATTTCATTTAAATATATTTTCCTTTACATGTTCCAAAGTTTGTGTTTATCTTAAGTTATAACTTTATGCTGCATAGGTTAACCTAGCGCCTGTGCACTCTGTATATGTTTTTACTTTTTATACAATAACTTTTCCAGTACAATAAACACAACATATTTTTTCTCATATACATTACAATTTTCTGAACATGGTTCTTACCACATTTACCAAATTCTGGAAAAAGCTTGAAACTAAATAAAAAGGCAAAATAATTTAGGATCAAATGTTTTATTAGTTAAAGTACACAGTTTGGTTTTTACATAAGAGTATTTTATCGAATATGTCATCCAAAAACTTAGCTGGGGTAGATATATCTCATCATATCTAAGTACCCCCGCCCAAATACCATGTCAGTGTCAACATGGGCACAGCAACCTACAGTTATATTTCCAACAACTGCAGCAATAACCTGAGATAGCATCTATAGTATTGACAACATTTTAATAATAAATTAGTAAAATAAGTTCTGCTACCAATATGTCTGGACTTTACTCTCTTTCTAATTAAATACCTATAATTAGAGGGATAACATCTTTAAGGGCATCCTAGTCAATGATTCTACCATACAAACATGCATAAGTGATTACTACTCTGTATGAGGTCGCAATTCAAAGCTTAAAATCATCATATCATTTTGTTTTATCATAAACTTGCTTGGCTTGTAAAAAACGATAATTGAAATATTTTCAATTACTGCTTTCTACAAGCCTAGTTTATGATAAAACGAATTGATATTAATTTTAAGCTCTCACTTACACTAGGGTGCTCTTAATTTCATTATTTACTTCTAATGTGTAGGTGCCATTTATTCATACATGCTCACCACATCTTTGCTTACCACATAGTATGACCGGGCTGTTGATATGTCCCAATTGCCAACTCAATCTAGAATATGACCATCATAACATACCGTAAATGGCTTTAACAAATTTTGATATTTATGTAAACTATGTCTTAAAAAAAAAAATAGTTGCTACTAGTTTGCAGATAAACATATCATGTTGCATCACAAATGATAATAGCAGGCCCGATTTCATTGAGCAGATCAGGATTTCCAGATAAGCTCTCAGGTATTATTCTGCTCCTCAAATCAACTTCTGCCACCATCCATCGCCAGGTGCCATCTGCAGGCTCATGCACTCTCTTGCCTTAGACATATACCGTTCTAATGGCTTTCGGCTTATGACACAGACTACTTCTATGCAATTTATCTAAGTAAATACTTAATGCAACACTTGCAGAAGGTACTTCATCACCTAATCTTCCCATTAATGTCCCTAGTACTGGAGGTGGTACAGGTAAGAGATACATTCTGAAAACAAGACAATATGATATTATTCCAAATTCAAATTGTTAACATGTCTGTTATCATCTTGCTAAATTATACCTATGCACATTTCTCGTAGCAGTCATCCAACATGTTGCGCAAACGTGTTTATGATCTGTA
Organism: Herminia tarsipennalis; assembly: GCA_945859575.2. Classification (NCBI taxonomy): domain Eukaryota; kingdom Metazoa; phylum Arthropoda; class Insecta; order Lepidoptera; family Erebidae; genus Herminia; species Herminia tarsipennalis. Next base: position 24,419,929 of record OX243831.2, on the reverse strand, counting down.
ATAAAAACATTTGTTACTTTTAATAGGTATATATAGAAACATTAGGAAGTTTAAGAATTGAAAGCTTGATAAAACGATACACAGTGAATGGTGCTTGCTTTAAGTTTTATGAAATATGTACTACTTATTGTATTATTAAGTCCAAGAGATGAATTGAAAGTTTCAAAATCATGAATTGTGTGTGTAGGCAGCACAGCAGATTTGGATAACTAAGTAGATACTAACCGTCGTTGGTGACATCCAGCCACTAAGAACATTCACCATGGCTTCAGTTGCATCTAAAAACAAGCGCCGGCGCTGGTGCGTAAGTCATAACGAACCATTCTCGGTAGAGAGTACTTTTAATTTATGAATAAAAGTAAAAATCTTAATAAATAATTTTGACAGTTATTTGTTGTTTTATTGTAAGCTTCGGTGTTGCCAGTCATATCATAACATAATAAAGATTTTGAATTTGTGTATCGATTCTCATCTACTGATTTTATTTTGTTATTAAATAAAGAATAAATTTACACTTGTATTTTTAGTTTTTTCTATTTTATTACAGTTCTATTGGACTATGTAGTAGATTTATGTAAAGAATTGTTCATATTTTTATGAAGGCAACAGAGATTATTAAAATCGTTTTTTTGGTAAATAATTTATTATTAAAAATCGATTAATCGTAACATACTGGCATCTATTTAAGCAGCAGGTAGTTAATTGGTAGATATAGGAAGTTACAGGTGCTTTGAACTAGACTTGGGTTATGTTTTGTACTTTTTTCTGGTGAAGTTATGGTTGCTATTACACGGGGTTTTATGAGAATTAAGTTTACTTACTAGAAGCATTTGTGAATTTCAACATTGCAGCTGTCCAAGCTCTAAGCACTTGTGCTGCAACACTCACTATATTTTTTTTATTTTGTTGGGGATGACATGATACACATTTAATTTAGGCAGCGCTCTAGTGTGACCCAATTTGCTCTTTATGTTATAAATAAACTTGATGTCTTTCCATGTGCCAACATCTTTAGCTATCATAAAATATAAGTACTTAAGTTCTGTCCTGCTTTTTGATTTACCAAGACCAGGTCGAAAGGTGAGACCTTGGTCACACATAAGATCCAATGGCGACGATCCTGCTTCTCTTCCAATACAATATCTTTTATTAATTGTACAAGCTCTACTGCTTGAACTTTTAATGAAGTAATAAGCCAAGCTATTACTTCATACTAACTGACTAACTAACTGTCACCAAGGAGAAATATCCCTATGATCATGAATACCAGAGTATGGTCACGATATTTTTGCGACCTTTCATTTTGAACCAACTCTACAAAGCCATTAATGATGTCCCTTGCTTCGATATGTGTTAAATGTGGGTTTCTAACATTTGGTTGGTATCTCATCAAACACTAAGTACATAATTATAATACTATATAATACACTAGCTGTCCCGCGCAACTTCGTATGCGTAATTTTTCCCCGTTTTTTAAACATTTCTCGTCGCTTCTCCGCTCCTATTAGTCGTAGCGCGATGTTATATATGGGCTATCCAACAAAAAAAGAACTTTTCAAATCGGACCAGTAGATCCTGAGATTAGCGCGTTTAAACAAACAAACAAACTCTTCCGCTTTATAATATTAGTATAGATATGCAAGATGCATTATAATATTATATTTCTGAATAGTATGTAGTACCTAATATCTAGTTATTAATTTAATTAGTTATTTGCTGACGATAGTACGGTTACCGTAACATGTAATAATATTGACACTTATGAATTTGACATTAATAAATCATTAACATCTAAGCATAATTAAATGGCTTGATAATAATAATTTAAAAAATAATTTAAATAAAACTAATATTATGCATTTTGATCAAAGATCAGAAAGTCCATCTGACATTAAGCTAGTCTACAAAGATTCTATTATTTCCGAAACTGATACGACACGATTTCTTGGTCTAATAATTGACAAGAAATTAAATTTCAAACCTTTTGTAGATAGCTTATGTAAAAAAATTAGTAGTTCTTCATACGCCCTATATAAACTCTCGCTCGTAATTAATACTAACACAATATTAACAGCATATTATGGTCTCGTTGAATCGTCCCTGAGATTTGGTATTATCTTCTGGGGCAACTCGAAAATATATTTAAAACGCAAAAGCGCTGCATTCGCGCAATGTTTGGACTCCAAAATACAGATAGCTGCATACCAATGTTTAGAAAGCACAGAATTCTAACACTTCCATCATTAAATATTATTGAAATAGCTCTATTTGTAACAAATAATCCTCATCTGTTTCCACGTCTGTGTGATAGAGTGATCCGTAATCGACGTGATAACGATAGACTCTGTTTACATCGATCTAAAACCACTCTATTGCACAATAGTGTCGTATGTATGGCGCCTATTATATACAATAAAATTCCAAAATGTTTTAAGATATTAAATTTAAATGCATTTAAGAGTAAATTAAAAAACTTGTTAGTCGAAAAATGCTATTATTCTGTCAAAGATTGTATTTTGTTTTTTATGTCTATTGATTCATATTATTACATTAATCGTTGCAGATTTTATTACCTAAGTTTTCTATTTTATTCATATTGTACACACATCAAAAGTGTCTAGGGATCAACATATATTTTTGCAATAACTTTTCTCCTGATTGATTTTTTTTTTTTTATTTCTTTAAGGATTCATCAAATAAAGTGTTTTCGTTTGTCACAGTAACGATAAACCAAGTCACCTTTGCATTAATAAAGAAATTTGCCATTTTCCTAATAAAGGGATTTTTGACATTTGAACCACTAACATTAAAGTTCGAAAAAAAGACTGAAATAACAGTTTTCTTTAAAATTTTATTGGGTAACTTAAACAATTAATAATCCGTGTTTCTACCGCGAACACTAACAACACAAGAACATCGGTTTGGCATACTCAAAATGAGTTCATCCAAATCACGCTGTGGAATGGCCGCCCATGTTCGTTGCAACAACAAAAAAAGGTCTTCTTGCGACTGGATACCCTCCATATTCGGCAGAGCTCTTCTCTGTAGCATATCCCATGCATGCTCAATCGGGTTCAAGTCTGGCGACTGAGCAGGCCAGGGCAGGACATTGATGTTAGCTGCGGCGAGAGTCTGTCTTACAACTCTTGCGGTGTGCGGTCGTGCATTATCATGCATTAACTGAAATAAGGGACCGATTTGCACTTGTAGAGGAACGATGACGTCTGATACAATCGTCTCAGCATAAATTTGAGCGTTGAGGTTGCCTCTGATCCAAATCAACTCAGTTCTTCCGCCGATCCAAATACCCGCCCATACCATGATGGTTCCACCACTATAAGGATGGACTTCCTGGCAGGATTTTAATCGCTGTTGGCGTCCAGGGGTTCTCCAGTGTCGTATACGTCTTGTATCCGGTCTCATACCAAAACGAGACTCATCAGAAAAGCACACGAAACGCCATTGTTCTTCTGCCCAATTTCTGTGTTCAAGAGCCCATTGATATCGAATCCTACGATTGTGCATTGCTATAGGTGGTACCCGTAGCGGTCTTCGGGAATGAAGGTTCACTTCATGCAAGCGGTTTCTGACTGTTTGGTCGCTAATTAAGTTCCCTGAAGAGTGATGAAGCCTCACGGCTAACATCATGGCGGTTATTGTTGGACCTCTTCGAGTTAAGATTTGAATGTATCGGTCTTGTCTCCGTGTGGTGCAGCGATACCGTCCTCCATGGCGCTCAGCCACGGTACCAGTGCTTCGGTAACGTGTCCAAAGTCGACTGATAACACTCTGACTTGTATTCAGAGCTAAAGCCACAGTACGTTGCCGGGAACCAGCTTCTATCATTCCCACGGCTCTGAGCATTTCTTCCCTGCTTAAATGACGTCGCCGCTCCATAATAACGTTGGTTTTAATCAGTAGTAGGGAAACAGTAGCACTAATAATGTCTTCAATGCGTTGTATGTTTTTATAGGGAAAATATTGACAGCTGATTTTCATCTTTTACTTGAATTTGATTCACAGTTCCTGATTCAAATTATGAAATGCACCAAAAAGGATCCATATAAATTTATAAAATCATAAATTTATTACAAAGCCACATCTCAATCTCAAGAAATCCGCATAAAAATGCTTGATCCCTAGACACTTTTGATGTGTGTATTTTAAAATTATATTGTAATCTGAATTTTGTACACTGATATCGGTAAAACATGTTGATCCAATAATAACATAACACGTCTGTATCTACCTTACACATATTTTTGCAAATAAATAAATTTTGTATTTATTTTGTATTTTGCAGCACCCTTACGGGGTCTATGTATGTTTATGGACTGCCTGTAACAACATCATGCAATAAATGATTAAATAAATAATTTCTTATTTACTTCCTAGTTTTTTTAAAAACAAATTTGACTTGGACGAAACAAGAGAACAACAGAAACAAAGAGCATCAGAAAGTTTTCATATTTCTAGTCATAGTCAATATCAAAAATTTTCAGATGTCATTAGCGACAGTTCAACCAAATTATATGTCATAGAGTTTGGCCATTGTTGCTGGGTTGTGTTGCCCGCTTATGAGTCTGGGTCATGCGCCATACTATTGCCGACATATTGCCATACATTGCCTAACCATAGATTACTTGGCCATCAGTTACATTTTTGTGATGGTTGGGCAATAAGTTGCCAATAGTGCCGCCACAAATTGCCGTAAAAAATGGCCCGTTTAGACGCCCCTTTAAACAATTGTAACTTTTAAATCGCTGCATTTACAAATTAAAGATTGATTTTACAATCATTGAAGTACTTTTACTAACGCTAGACCCAAACGGAAATTCCAAATTCCATTGTTATCTACACCAAAATGAACATATGGTGATCAATTGATGGACCACCTTTTCCATGCTCGTTCTTTTTATGCAGCGATCAGAAAGGGTTTGGTTAATTAGTTTTAAAAATATTTTACTACAAGTTGACATTCTTAACATTTGGACATTTTAAGTAAGATATGAGATATGAGTGCTAGTCAGTCACGATTGAGGGACCACCTATAAACGATTATAACTTTTGAATAGTTACTTTTACAAATGAATGGCTGTATTTACAATTGTTTGAGAACGTTTACTAAAGGTTGACGCATTCAAAACTAAAATTGGACATTTGGTTCCTTTATGGGAACGCGAGCCTTAAAATGTATTTGGTCCAATTAAAACTCATCTCATTTGGGTCAATATACAAAACAATTTTTCTATCTTTCAAAAATGCTATTATTGTATTTGTAAAGTAATTGGCAAGAAATGCCTATAAAAATTACTTCAATATACAATAAGTAACTCTTCTCCTCGTAAGTAGGTCCTAGGTAATTATAATATGCCGAACTCAGACACGTTTTCATTCAAACTACAGACCTACAATAACTTTTGATAGAAGAGTTAACCGGAATTATTAAATAAAGAATATATAATTATGTATAATGTGTAATGACGTCTCGGTGGCCTGGTGTGAGCGTGCGCGACTACTGCGAGGTCGTGGGTTTGATTCACACACGGGACACCACTTTGTGTTCGTGATTGATTTATATGTTTGTAAAGTTCGTCGTGACACAAGGCTTGCAAACATGTACGAGAGATACCTTTTAAAAAAATGCAAGGATATAATATGGTCATAACCTGGTTTGATTCAACCCCACAAAGACACAAGTATTTCACTGCGAAGAAAGACCCATTTGTCCTAGTGCCACAGTTCCAAGAAGTAACACTTCGAGTCTCCGAGAGTATTGGGATCCTCGGCGTCGAAATCTCCAGCAAAGTCCAGTTTGGGAGTCATTTGGAAAGTAAAGCCAAATTAGTAAGCAAAAAGGTGGATGTCCTCAATAGAACGAAGCGATATTTCTCGCCAGCACAGCGACTTGTGCTTTATAGAGCTGGTCCGTTCCGTCCGCACGTGGAGTTCTGCTCTCATCTCTGAGCAGTTCTGCTCTCATCGATTGAGCAAGTATTTGGGGGCATCCGCCCCCAAATACTTGCTCAATCGATTTGACTCCCTCCAAAGGCGAGTTGTTCGGATCGTTGATGACCCCAATCTCACGGACAGATTGGAGTCTTTACAGCAGAGGCGTGACTTTGGTGAACTTTGTGTACTCTACCGTCTGTTGAACGGACTCCCCGTTGAACAGTAAGTAAGGTAAGAAAGCTCTGAGGAACTGTTTGACATGGTGCCACCGCCACTTTTCTACCACCGCACCACTCGACATCGTAGTAGGGTTCATCCATTCCCCCTGGAAACAATACGGTCCTGTACGGATCGATTCCGGTGTTCTTTTCTTTCACGTAGTAAGCCTTAAAACATTTAACAATGTTAACAATTTGAACAACAATTTTGGCGAAATTCTAATGTTTAAAGGCTTTTATCTTTCAAAATATTAATTTATTTTCAATTATGGCTGCCTACAGGCCTAGCTTATGATAAGACAAATTGATATTAATTTTAAGATTTAACTTACAACCTTAAACAGAGGAGTAATCACTTATGCGCGTTTGTTTGGTAGAATCATCGACTAGGACGCCCTTAATCCAACTTTATAAGAATACGCATGCAATATTTCAATCCAATCCGTCTGGTAGTTTTTGGTTTGATGCATGTTCAAACAAACAGACATGTTTTTAAATACTCTTTTCGAACATTTCCCAATTTTTTTTTTCACTATGTTCGGCCATGTACAGACACCGGACACGTAAAATTTACATTTTGTTTTGTATGTTTTGGTTACCTTTACCTGTTATCTTTCTCTTTATTTTCTTAAGGATATATTGTTGAAAAGAGCTGAGACTGAAGAAAATTGGATTGCTGATTGGTGGCAAGATGGAACTTATCTAGAGGACCGTAAATCTATTGTCATTAACACCAGTCCAGGCTTGATATTGCCTGTTAAAGTTACGGAGTGTTACGAGCAGTTGAAATTTGCTGCCAAAGTGTTGATGGCCTCATGGAAGTTCAAGGAATTAATAGACAAGTAACTATTTTTTTTGTAAAAGTAATCCTGTGTTACTACTGTATCGTACTAATATTACAACTGTAGGTATAACGAATGTGGCGTAATGACGTATATGATATTGGTATTATAGAATAACCACGATATTTTAATCTTTCGCTTATAAAAACGGACAAATAAATGCCATTGTAATTCAATTTTTAGAGTATGAATTAAGCACGTAAACCAAAAATATTTAAATTTAGTTGCGTAAAACTTAAGCTATAATCAACAAAAACTAAAAATTAAGTCACAAATGCATGCTATTCGTTATTAGTTTCACATGACTCCTAATAAAAATGCTTATGCAACACCAAAAATAATACATAAAAAAATCAAAGTTTAAAAAACCTAAAACTTAACTACGACATAGTACCTATCGTGATTTAAAAGGAATTATTCTTGGTCGATATTTCTATTCAGCAAGGATTAGATATAGTGATATAAAAAAATAGCCGTGGTCGGTCAAAGATGAGTAGATCAAAGACTTTAATTGAAGTTTTTAAAATTTTGACGAGTGTTACATCATTGAACAGGTCTTTAAAAATAATCGCTCCGAAAGTTGCACAAATTGTGTGTCCACCTTTTTTTCTCCCCTTCCCCTTTTTTTCTTTTGAACTGTGTGACCAAAATTATGAAAACAAATTCCAAAGGCGCTTAACAAATACTGCTCAAAGAAGTTTGTGAAAATTGTGAATGGTGTTAGCAGAAAAATCTCTCATAGTTGTTAAACTCGACCCTCGTGATTTCAAGGATTCCCATTCTTCATTTAATTCCGTAGCTCTTTTTTGCCTGAAGTCGATTTTAAGCTTCACTCTTTCTCTTTTAAGTATCTAGTGATTATTTACGTCGGTTTTCTGCAACTTGTGTTGCTTTTTTAGTTTTTTCTTGTAAGTAGTGGCGTAATAAATCAATGTAAGAATTATGTGGGAGCTTCGTAATCCGAATATATTAAATGAGAAAGTAAGACTCTCTGTCTGTCGGTTACGGTTTTACCCTCAAACCGCTGAACTGATTTAGATGAAATTTGGTTTGGAGATTGTTTGAGTCCCGGGAAACTTTTTATCGCGATAACCGACATTCACTCGGGAGGAGCCTCTAGCGAAAGCTAGTACACCATAAATTAGAATAAAATAATATTAATTTGAATAATGCACCTACCAAAAGAAATACCATGTTTACCAGAAAACGATTCAAAGTTATAAAAAAAAGTTATCCTCTTTAGTTTTATTTAAACTAATATTATAAAGTTGAAAATTTTGTTTGTTTGTTTGTTTGAACGCGATAATCTCAGGAACTACTAGTCCGAATTAAAAACTGTTGGATAGCCCGTTTATCGAGAAAGGCTATAGTAAATAAATAATATCACGCTATGACTAATGGGAGCGGAGCAGCAATGAAAAATGTTGCAATAACGGGGAAAATTTACTCAGACGAAGTTGCGTGGGTCAGCTAGTTTTTGATAAATGTTTTAGATTAGAAACAACATTTTATAAATAATAATAACTATTTCCCGTATCAACCAAGATCGATACCTGGTACAGGTAAATTAGCTTGAAGAAATTTTTGCGTTTGTAGTAGTGTATGGTCAGCAAATAAAAAAAACAACATTTTATTTTTAGTTTTTATTGTTTTAAAGGTAATATACGTTTGTGGCTGGAGCACACCAAATGCGTGCACGTCTACGCATACGCACTACGTACTAATACGGTCGTGAAAATGTGTATCCACCGCATTGTAATCTATGGAACTGTATGAGGCAGACAAGCCAGTTCCAAACATTACAAGCATTGAATGCCGGTTTTCACTTCAGTGAAGACGTGTATGAATTAGGTGTTCTCCGGCCATAAATGTTTTATTCTATAATAGTCTCGGCGAACCTTGATCCCTATGACACTGACAGTTATTCCCACGACACAACCTTGTAGTAGCGTCACCGTTATATTATAATCGAATTGGCGGTGTCTAAAAATGATATTTATTAATTTTAGGCAGATATATGCAATTACAATAATATCCCGTTAGAATTATAATAATTATTAACACTTACAAGAAATTATCTCAATCAGACTTTACGTTGACGTCCTGCAAAAGTTACTCCGTTTGGAAGATATCGACTAGTGCGGAAAAGTATCGATAAACAAATATCGAAAATGGAAACGAGTGTACAAAATACATCAATAGAGTACCTACGCTCTTAGTGTCAGATTTATAATCATTTAAGTTGTTTGCGATAATAAAATAAAGGAGATTTAACAAATTTATTGTATATACCTACTCAAATAAAACAAAAGCGGTTTATTTATGATTTTTTAATATACATTAATCTGAATCTGACAATGATGTCACCGATTGCGTCTCAGACTCGGAATCCGAACTGCAGCTGCTTTCTCCTATGTTTATTAAAAACGGCTGGTCTACTATATTGTCGTATCGCACGTCTCGATTCCAATCATCTAAGCATAGTTTTTTCGTCTTTTCAACCACTTTCCTCCAATTGTCCGGAGTCACTTGACTACATGCCTCTTGTAGCAACGTAAGCATTTTATTAGCTGTGAATGGCGGAGTGGTGTTAAGCCTGGCTGCACAACCTGAAACAATAATGGTTTAGATTGAAAATGATGCAAAGTCAAAGAGCGAGATCGGGGTAAGTACATTTACTTTAAATAGTACTAGCCGACTAGACAGTCACCAGTGACCTAAATAAAAACATGTTAAAATAAATACAAATCCACCCACCTTTGATCTGCGCCCATATCATTTCGATTGCATTATATTGGCAGTGGTAGGGCGGTAGCCGAATCACGGTGTGCCCTTTTGATTTTGCCATCTCATCCAAGAAATATTTCTTCTTTGTTTGCTGTTTATGAAGGTTCAACAATCTAACTAATTCCTTTTTCAGCATTTGAGTATTAGCTGCCACACCATTGTTTTGCAGCCACTCTATTCGCCTTTATTGTTGTTCGCGGTAGGCGCTTTATTAATTTGCACAGAGTGGTATGGGGCGTTGTCCATTAAAATGTAGTGGGGCTCGTTTAAATTGTCTAATAGTTTTGTGAACCATTCCTTGAAATTCTCAAAATTCATCTCTTCGTGATAATCACTTGTTTTCACGGATTTGAAGGCCCACAAGCAGTTAGGTACAAAACCTTTGGCTGTGCCAGCGTGGCAGATAATCAAACGCTGGCCCTTGCCTTCTGGTGCTTTGGTACAGGATTTCTCTGTGTCGTCTGTCCATGTTTTGGAGACTGAGTGATTGGCGTTGAGCCACGTTTCGTCCAGATAAACCACCTTGTCCCAGTTCTCGATGTTTTTTATTTGTCGTAGAAAATCACACCTCATCAATCCAATGTCCTTCCGCTCCATTATCACTTTTCTTTTGTCACACTTCCCATAACGAAATCCACATTTTTTTATAACCTGTCTGAGAGAAGTGAATCCACCTTTAAATAAATCAACCGATTTCAGCGACGCTAATAATTTTGTGCAAGTCGGCAGTTCACCTCGAAAATAATAGCCGTAAATATGGTTTCGTATCGCTGCCATGTCGAAATCATCGGGGTTAGTTACGGGTCGTGCCCTATTATGTTTTTTCTTCTTTGGAGTTGATAGTTTGTTCTCCTCCATCGACGATTCGCCGAACTTCTCCTTTGTAATTCGGGAAACGGTAGCTTTGCCAATTCCCAAAGCATCAGCAACACGGTCGCGTACGTTGTCAAGTGGCAGCAAAGGTCCGCCATTTTGTAGTTCGCGAGCAAAATAGTCACGCAAGCGTACAACAAACTCCCGCGTTTCACTGTTGAGTACAGTTTTTCTCAGTCTTTTCGGCATTTTGAAACACCAACAAAAACAAAACAGCAACAATAACAAAAACAGAAAACAACAATAGTAACAAACAAAGGATTCCGATGACACAACAAAACACGTGGCGCATACAAGACTCGTACTGGCGTAGCGAACTGACAGTACTAGCGTAGTGACAGATCAGATAGTGTTGCTATAACTAAAATTTTAATTCACATTAAAATTATACAGTCCGACCATGTTACCTCTGCATCGGAATATTGGCAACCCCATATACAAATACACGGATACTTGTAAATATAACAAGCATTATAATTATAGTAATGTAGATTATATTTTAAAAACATGTTTATCGATGTGGCTGAATGCAAATCACGCCTTTGCCTATAAAAAGTTGCGATATATCGACATGACCCGTCACTAGTATGAACTGTCATAGGGATCAAGGTTCGCCGAGCTGATTATAATAATTCATCAACCCCAGGCATATCACAATCATCCCCATCCTCGCTTTCATCAGATGAATTATTTAAATTAATTATGATTCGTTCTGATATTGTGTCTAAAGCTGCGTCTTTACCCTGATATTTGCTTTCCTCCTCAATAGCATGCAAACAAACTTTTCTCCATTCCTCTACAGTTATGGCGTTCATTTTTTCTTCAGCTAATGACATTATAACCTTCATATTCATTGCGACATTCTTTTTTGCGACATATGTTTTCACTATCCCCCATATATTTTCTATAGGATTAAACTCCGGATGGTATGGTGGTAAACGCAGCACAGTATGACCGTGCTGTCGTAATATTTCGTCTATCTTGTACTCTATAAATCTCGCCTTGTTTTGCAGAATCAGTTCATATAATTGAGGCTTAAGCAACGTGGATGAATGCTCAATGTTTCGAAATGTCAGCCAGTCTATCATTTGCTGTTTTCTAGAATTACTATTCGGTGCAGGATTTTGTATTGAGTTATGATATGGTGCGTTGTCAACAACAACAACACTATTTGGTTGTAAGTTGGGTATTAATTGAGTTTGAATCCACCTTGAATAGTTGTCATAGTTCATATTGTTGTGGTAATCTCCACTTTTTTGGTCGGCTTTAAACATAAGCAATGCATTTGGTATAAAGCCATCGATACCACCGGCATGAACAATGATTAAGCGGTTGCCTTTCGATATATGTTGCTTCAAACCTGAAGTGCTTCCATCTGACCAAGATTTCGAGAGGGTATGTGATGTATGTATATATGTTTCGTCGGTGTAAACAATTGCCGGCGTTGTTCACGATATTCAGCAATTTTCATCAAATAATTAATTCGCAAGTATCTAATTTCGTGTTTTTCCATAAGAAGTTTCCGGTTATCTTCTGTTTGCTTCCAATTAAAACCTAATGACATGACGTGTTTTCGTAACGTGCTGACACAACCTTTATAATCGATATCTTCTTTCAATTTTGAGTGCAAAGTTTTTAAAGTGGGAACTTCTTTATTTGTGATGTGGAAGTCATGAATTGTTCTTCTGATAACTTGCTGATCAAAGTTATCGATTACTATTGTAGGTTTACGATTTGGTTTCTTTTTAGGAGATTTAAATGTTACTTCCTGATCTGAAGGACGACATTTGCTTTCTGATACTACCTTTCTGACGGATGCTATTGAAATTCCTGTTGATTTAGCAACTAATTGAGTGGGGGTCATAATACTGCTCGGGTTGTTATTACACTCATTTTCGAAATATTTGTACAAACAGTACAAAACTTCCTTAGTTTGAGAAGTCAAAGGCTTGCCTCGACCATGTTTTAACACTGGAGCCATTTTGAATTATCAATATAAAGTTACAACACTTACACACTTGAAATTAAACACTTCAACAAATATTTTAACAATAATAACAAACAATAACAACAATCAACAAATACAAAATTTCACAATGAAACTACAACGTATCTAATAATTATAATTTTTTAATGAAATGCGTGCTTTATGTTCTAACGGTATCAAGCGACTGACGTCAGACTGCACGTGGCACCTGCGGACAGAGTAAACTGGTTTATTCTGGTTTTGTGCGTGTTTCCACTTTCCACTATCAAGTGACGATTTATTTATTTGTTTTGTTTCGTAATTATTATGGTCAAAACTTTTTACCTATAGCTAAACTACTATCATCTAAAGAACGACACGATATTTTATTGTTTCACGGTAGTCGCCTTGTCGTTTGCTCTAGGACGTGAAATTGAATGACATATTTTTTTTAATAAAGTCAAAACCTTTTTCTTTAAAATAAAAACTTGTTTTTATTGAAAACAAAAATCAGAGTGTTGCTAGGGATAAGTATTAAATTAAATAGTAATGTTAGGATATTGAAACATTGTTGTAAGGGCCAGAACGATATAGTGGAAACGCGCTCTAATATCTAAGTAACATACACACCACTACATATGCAAAAATTTCTCGAGACTAATTTCACTGTACCATTCTTCATTCGTTGCTCCTAAAAGGCAAAAATCTTTGTTTATAAGTAGGTACATACCAACAGTTTTCGATAAAATTTATACTTAGGTCCCACTATAACTTAGTAATTAGTAGATGTCACGTAAAATATTGTTATTAACTTAATGCGGGTATGAAATACAGAAAAGGAAGGAATTTTTTTTTGTGTAAGGTGCCGATTTATTCAATCGAATCTTAGCAGTGGGGTGTTCAAAATATTACACTATACCGAACCTTTAAAATAATATAAAAAAATACCTTATATTTTTATTTTTCGTGGACGATCCCACACGGGATACCACTTTGTTTGGTTCCTTCTGTTTTGTTTCGTTTGATACCTACATAGTTCAGATGGGGTACCAACATACATTTCACGCGGTAAAGAACAAAGTCACACGTTGAAGTGCGGTAACCGTTGTATTAAAAAATTAGGTCACTTTTTCCAAAAAAATCGGTTTTGTATCATGGTCTGATCACCCCCTACAATGAATCCCTCAAAATAGGTACCCTGTAGATGGCAAAAACCAAACCCTTAAAATTGTATAGAAGAACAAAGAAAAAAGTTAAAAATAATGTTGATAAAAACACTTATATAGAACTAGCTTTCGCCCGCGGCTCCGCCCGCGTGGATGTCGGTTATCGCGATAAAAACTATCTCCATACAAAATTTCATCTAAATCGGTTTAGCTGTTTGAGCGTGAAAGCGTAACAGACAGACAGACAGACAGACAGACAGAGTTACTTTCACATTTATAATATTAGTAAGTAAGTAAGTATGGAAGTATGGATTTTGCACCACAAAATCCCAGTAATACGTACGTAATGATCCAGCAACAAAATCCATGTTGACATGATGGATACATGTAACAGAAGCTGTTATTTTTTCAGCAAACGTCTACGCATGGCACGTCATTTGACAGGTCTTTTAAAATCATTTTACGTTTCTAGGTAAAATTGTGTCCCCAACACCTTTTATTTTTTAAACCGTATCGTTAATTTTTCTAAAAAAAACCATATCACATAACTGTATTGGTTTACGATATATGTTCGTAAACTTTCGCTATTTGTACACATAAAAAAAAGTTTTTTCATTTTATTCTTAGTTTTAATGCCCGACGTTGCAATACGGTCAAAACCTCGGACAATAAAACAAAGGTATCTAGCAAAGGTATTTCCGCGATTAAGACCCGTATGTAAAACTCTATAATGTAATAATAATAATAATATCTTGGGACTACTCTCACAATACCTCATAACTATTTATTGTACCTACCTACTAATACATAAAAAGATAACATTGTGCGTTTGTTTCTTTATAATTTTAGGTCGGGGCAAAAGTTTTCTTATTGTTTATACAAAGAAAAAAAATCAGATATATTTTATTTTATTTATAATATGTATGTGCCGTTTTGATTAATGACTTGTTGCCATCTTGTGGGTAGCGCCATGAACACAGTGCTGTAAATTTTTTGAGATTTTTGATCCAAAAAAACAGGTAGTTTTCACAGTGTTCTTTTGAGGTTAACTTTATACTTCTTAGAGAATTCTGAAGTGACCGAAACAGGTGGAAATCTGAAAAAATGAAGCAAGATCAGGGCTATACGGAGGATGCATCCTAGCCAAGCTCTCTCAGTTTTTGCTGACTTGCTATGGATGAGTGCGGTCTAGCGTTTTCATAATGGAAAACCACGGCCTTCCTGTTCACCAGCTCCAGCCGGTTTTTCCCAATGGCTTCTTTTGACACTTTCTTTAACAGTAGAGATCAGAATCAATAATTTTACCCGGCGGCAAAAGCTCATAGTGAACGATTCCTTTCCATTCCCATCAGCATCACTTTGTTCCCAGTCAGGCTGGGCTTTACCGCGGTCTGTGGGGCTTGTCCATGCTTCGACCACGATCTTTTTCGGACATTCTTATCGTAAGTGACAAAGTTTTTATCAGCCGTAATCAACCGTTTAAGAAATGGGTCGGAATTGTTACGTTTCAACAAAGAATCGAAAATGGAAACACGTTGCATTAAGTTTCTCTCAGTGAGATCATGTGATACCTGAATATCAAGTATTTTATTATACCCATACTTTTATAAATGACGTAAAACTGTTTTGTGATCACCATCCAGTTCTTCAGCAATCTAGCAAGGGAAATTTACGGACATTGACTTAATCGAATGACATGTTTGTCAAATTCAGACTGACATCAGTCTTTAGAAATGCTATCTCACCTCCACCACGCATGCGCATCATCTGCACTGTCGGTAGCACCTATTAACACACAAGCCTCTACTATAGGTACGTCTGTGGGACTCCAAAGAAAAGGTTATATAAGGTTGTGTTTTTATGACGAAATGATATTTTATATACATACTTACTCTAACTTTGATTTGTTTTCAGTATGTCTTATTTATTTAAAGACGCATATTAATTTGCGAACTCTTCCAGTAGGATACGGCATTTAAAGATAAAAGATTCTTATCTAAAACTGTTCCGAGGTACATAATATGGTTAATTGAGGATATATGAATAAATTGGCATGGAACCTGAATTAAAACATTGCATGTGTGTGCTTTAAGAAAAATTTATGTGGTTTGTGTGGCAGAACTGACGGATTATGTGATGAACTTTGTTTTGGAGGCGTTATGTGAGAGTGCATGAGAATAAAGTTAATTTATAGCTAAATTGAAGCCATGTTGAGCTACGTGCTCGAGTTCAGACCATGTATCGGCAACGAAAGATTGCAGTATCATCTGCAAAGGAAGTGATTTTAGCGTTTGGAATATTAAGGTTGCATAGGTCATTTATAAATATTATAAATAATGTGGGACCCAATACTTCTCTGTGGAACGCCGTAGTTAATAGGTAGCTCGTTGCTGCTATGTTTTAACAATTTGAGAACGATTCAAGAGGTAGCTTTTAAAGAGGATCCTCTGACATTAAATTTATCAAGTTTGTGTAAGAGAGTACGGATAGGAACGGTGTCGAAGGCCTTTGCGAGATTCACGTTTCACGCATTATATAGTCACCATCTTCCTCTTTGTGTTCAGGTTTTGGACTGTATTATTAGTTAACTCCTGGTCGACTTTTTGCGAAATCTGTATTGTTGCCTCCCTTGAAAATTGGATAAATAATTGCTATTTTAAAAGAAGAGGGAAAGACAGCAGTCTCAAGACCCAGACTAAAGATGTGGCATAGGATAGGGGCCAGAGTGGTTGAGTGTGTGGCTGTGGCGGCATCAGAGCGCATTGAACTAATGGCTGTAGTAACTTCGTCAAGGTCTGTAGGATCAAGGACAAACGAGGATAAAGGTGTTAGAGCAAGTGTGATGAGTGGGTGTCGACCATTGCGTAGAGCTAATGTGGGGTAAATTAGCTGAAAGATATTCGCCAATATTAACGAAGTATAAGTTTACGGTGTTTCAAGACTCGATATTGAGTAGAATAGACAGAGTTAGTAGTTGGGTGTATGTATTATTGGTTGTGGTAGTATTAGTGACTCATTCAAGTTTTTGGATTATTACTAGCTTTTTTTAGATTCTCTGTATCATATTTTGCTTTCCATATACGGGTGTTTCTGTATCGAGTGTGGATAATTTTAGTACTTCATTTCCAGGAAATATTGTGTAATGAATCCCTGTTTCTTATGCACCGTAACAGACCAGGTGTCATCAACGTGTCATTGGATTCTCTTTCTAGATGGAACTTTTTTAACTAAGCTATTTTTAGAAATGGGTCCAGTTAGTAAATTTAAAAGTTTATCAGTAGCCGTATTTGCGTCTCTTAAGCTAAGAATGACGGTAAAATCTAGTTGAGCAATTGTTTTGTGCAGGTTTTCATAGTGAGTTTTAGTTATAAAGGAGCTGACGACCTGCCATGGACATTTGTATCTAATGCAAAGTAAAGAGGAACAGTAATCTGTTACTGTAGTGCTTATGATAAGTGTAATAGTGGGGGAATTAGTTTTTAGAAACGCGTGATCCAGACAGTTTTCATACCTGTTTAGGAGGGTATGGGCGGAGAGATAGCCGTGAAATCGCATCGTATTCGTGGGATCGCTAGTCAGATGTAGAAGGTTTTATGTCTATATTCAGGTCACCTGTTACGACTACCGATTTAAATCTTTGTAGCGACAGATAGATACATTTGGTCCACGTTTACGTGCAAAACTAATAGCACTTAGGGGTTGTTGAGAGAGGGGGGGGGGCAGAACATGATCCTGGATCCGCACCTGTATACTTAATGTACCTTACTAATTAGGTATGTACCTACAACAAAAATAAAATAAATTAATGCGCAGGCGACGTGATTACTTACTTTTCATACCTACTTGGTTTCTTAAACATTTCCAATCATGCTTAGTTGATTAAGACAAGTTTGTAGTTAAATCACCTGATAGGGCAACGATAGGATAATATGAATAGGAACGAACGTCCTAAACTTTTAAATGATTTTAGCAATGAAATATTTCAAGAAGTCCGCTTCGAAAGTGGACTACCATTGGACATGACACCGTATAACAAAATATTTGGATCATGTAGGTTACCATGTCTGGATAAAGACGTTTTGAGTTGTAACAAAAGCAGCTCTCACTTCATCATTATACACAATGGCCACGTTAGTACCTACACTTATAATATAATTGTTTTTGAATATATATACCTAGTTTTCATTAGTGACTCAGTTCGCACCTCTCGATATGTTATGTACGCACGTTTTTAAAGACTCATCCTTTTCTTACTATGTTTTTAGCTGTTTCACTTGGATATCTTGGGCGAAGACAATGTATTGCTTAGCGAAAAGCAAGTTATCGCCCAACTGAAGTATATAGTGGAAATGTCCAGGTGTATATGTAGTAAACCGATCGGTATTCTTACGTCAGAGAACCGTAACACCTGGGCACAGGCTTACCAACTTCTTTTACAAGGTATGCCGCACTTTGTACTGTATAATATATGTAACCTTGGCGAAGTACTTAGTCATAGATAGTCAGAATACGTTTAGATTCGGACTTTGTCGCTTAAATCTTTACATAGTATAAAAAGAAGTCGCTTTTCGCAGTTGTACCCTTAGTTCTTCTAAACTATGCAGCGGGTTTTGATGCGACTTTCACTACCAGTTAGATAATTCCTTTCGGAGGTTTTATAAGAATAATACAAACATAGAGAGCGAAGAAACCTTCTGAGACGAAATGGGCCGGTAGTAGGCTATAAAGCGAACAACAGCAGCCCAACATACACTTTAAACTTCTAAAGGTGGGTACTGACCAATGTTACCAGGCGTAGTGTACACACATCACTCACATTCGCCGCAAACTTTACATTACGCCGTGTACTAAAGATCCGTGCAAACATGTTCGTCGTCTTCGTCGTCGTATTCGTCTGAAGACGAGCTTGTGTATGTGTTGGTTTTTATGCTGCGTACTGACAGAACCGCGTAACACTCAAAGGATTCGCCAAAAATCGTCAGGCGGTTAGAGCATTTGCAGCTACGAGCGGCTTATTGCTCGCATGTTCGTGTTCGTTTTATGTACTAATCGCACGAATGCTTGCTGTGAAATAACACCTCGTAACGTTTAGTCAGTACCCACCGAAATACTCCGTTGTAAGTTTAGCGAATAATGTCTATTTAAAAGTGTTTAAAAGTTTCAAAAGCATGGACGGATTTGAATGCGTTGTTTTTTTTAAAGTCAACGTCAACGCGGTGTCCATCCGCACGGGTGGTCATCGAGTGGACGTCGCGGGGTCCACGAATTATAATATCTTGGGACAATTCACACAATGCTATCTGATCCCAAACTGAGCAGAGCTTGTACTATGGAAACCAGACAACTGATAAACATACTTATATATTTCTAAATACATACATTTATAAATAAATAACAACCAGACACAGAATAAACCATCGTGCTTATGACACAAAGTTTTATCCTGGGTGGGGATCGAACCCACGACCTCTTGCATAGCAGTCGGATACACTCCCACTGCGCCACAGAGGCGCCAAGCGACAAAATTTTCAGGTAGTCTGTCAGCGATTGGCACTATAGTTCTCACGATCTACCTACGTGTATACTATACAATTTCACGTTGATAATGTATTAACAAGTCATCGACAATTCGAGTATTTTTTAATGAATTATTATGTAATCATTTCTAAACCGTAGGTGTTTTCAATTTTGTTCAATTAATGTAATTCAATTAATATAATTTAGTTGAAATCTTTTTAATTAATACTGAACCAAAGAATCCATTACAGCATTACTATAAGTTTGCATAAAAGTTATTGTTACTATGACAATTAGTAACATTAAGTAATCGAAAATAAATTCAAATATCTATGCATATTTATGGTTTGGTAAAAATGAACGTAACTACGTCTTATAGTTTATTAGCTGACCCGTTCAACTTCGTCTTCGTATTTTTTTTCATTTTTGCATCATTTTTCATTGCTGCACTGCGCCTATTGGTCTTAGCATGATGTTAAATAGCCTATAGCCTTCCTCGATAAATGGGCTATCCAACAGTAATAGTAGGTATATTATGTTATAAGTGTGGTAAGTTGAAAATTACAGCCGAGGCGAGTAGGCGAGGCGATACAAGCAAGCAGAGGCTGTAATTATCAAAGCGCACGTATGTCATACGACGTTTTATAACATATTGCGAGGAAGTAAATGAAACTCGGACTTGGCGACATTTTCAAATAAAAACAATACAGCGAAAAGAACAAGCGCGCGGAATAATTTTTACTTGTTCAAGGCACAAAAACTATTACCAAAAAAGTATTACCAATAAAGTAAATTAATATTTTTGTGTTTTGTTACAGATATATGGTTGTAATTTATGGTCATAATTAATGAAATTAAAGAATTAAATGTTTATTTATAATATTTTATCTCGAAAAATTAATTTTATTCATAAAATGTGACCACTTTTCTGACATAAAAGCTCTTTGCTAAGATTTAAAAAAGTACCGTTCAATTTAGACGGAGCTTTTTAATAAACCATGCGTTTTACCTTATTAAAAAGAAATTCGTGCGTTTTATATTACATTACCGTTATACCCTTTACGAGAAAATGTGTTATAAAATCATTTTTCAATTCGGACCCGCAGTAAATAATTATTTATTTCTTCTTTTCTATAAAGCGCCTACTAGACAGTTTGTTGTTTGGTTTGCAACAGCCGTCTATACTGTTGGAAAGGTCCGCAAGGTCACCTCGGCGGGAAGTCTTGTTTCCAACCGTCTGGTAAGACGCTTTAAGCCTGTTGTCATTGTAATCATTTTCCTTTTTGTATACCTTCCAAAAATAATATATTATAAGTAATTATAACATCATTTTCGATCGAATTTAGGACAATTCCGTTAGTTTGGTTATTAAATGGTTTAATCACATCCTTAACAATATTAATGATGAAATCCAGTAGGACTACTACAACACAAAAAATCACAGAGTACAGAACACAAGCTAAATAGCAAAACGCTCTTGACAAACGCACACGGTCTAAAGTACGAGTACATAACTTAGAGAGATAAGTAGGCACTTACTTGTAATTCGATCCGAACTTAATACAAAACGTGAGATGGTAGGGGGAGGTGATTGAAATAAATTTATTGAATAAAAGTAGGTACATATATATTGTTAGAGTTATTTATTATACACATCTAGGTTTAATTATGCACTTGGCAAAGGCGTCGCGCTGTTTTATTCGGTGGTTTTAGCGGTCAACTCGGAGCCCGCGCTTTTCCGGCGAGCGGTCAAGCAGGCGAACTTCTTTTGTTCTGTGATCCAAACAGCGGGTTGTCACCGAGTGGTCAACTCGCGAGCGAGGCGTTTCTGTGCCAATACGGAGGAGATGTAGTGAGCGTTACTCTGTACAAAGAATACTAACCGCTCGAGGCGAGGCGGTGCCGGGGCGTTGTGGTCAGCGATGACCTTTAAAATAAATCCCTATTTCTCTTGGTCACGAGATAACTCTCTCTAGTTATCTCGTGACGACGTCTAGGGTTCCATAGCCAAAATGGCAAAACAGAACCCTCATAGTTTCGCCATGTCCGTCCCTCCGCAGCTTAGCTCAGACACTGTAAAAAAAATGCGTGGTTGTGCTGTGAAAAAAAATCAGGGTAGTAGTATAATTATATTAAAATGAAATTAAAAGGAAAATTATCACAGCTAGACAGGCTTTACAAATTTACGAGTAACAGCCTATCAAGTGAGAAGTAACAAAATTTTCTTACAAGTTCCATTGAAAATTACTTATTTATCGTTGTTAGTAGAATGAAACAAAAACAACGGAAAACCCACTTCTTTTATTGCATATTGTGCGTGGCCCGACATGCACTTTTTACACGTTGTCCGTAGCCAAAATGGCAAAACCCTTATAGTTTTGCCATGTCCGTCCGTTCGTCCGCAGCTTTGCTCAGAGACTGTTAGTGTTAGGACGCTGTTATTTAGCATGGATACACATATTACTTACGCCGACAAAGTGAATGAATAAAATCTTAAAAATAATTATATGTAAAGTGGCTGTGATTTTTTCTTACCTACCCCATCGTGTGGGATATCATTAGATAAGTCTTTTAAAAACGTTTAGAGGTTGGGAAGACGATTTAGGGATCCATTTATAAAATATTAAGCTGAAAGTGCAAATTTTTGTTAAAGTCAAATGTCCCCTACCAGCTGAATGGTTGATGTTGAGCATGTGAAAAGTAGTACAATATATAGTGAAATTAAAAGGAAAACTATCACAGCTAAGTAGTAGTTTACGAGTAACAGCTAATGAAATCAGAAGTAACCCACTTCTTTAGCCACATTATTCGGATGTGGTAAGAGGGGGGATGGGGCGAACATGCACTTGATATAGATGTTTCTTGCGAAAAAAAAAAAACTACGAAAAAAATAACGGGGCAGTACTAAGTTAGCCGAAACAGCTAGTTATTAAAAAAATACACAAAATAGTAAACAAAATGACACTATTTCGTAAAATGAAACAACGCAATACTCATGATTTCAGACAGCACAAATGCAGCGTTATTGACCGACGTGCAAGATAGTATTGCCGTGTTGTGTTTAGATAAATGTTGTGGCTATTGTGAGGCGCTGAAGGAAGATGACTGGCGTAGAAGTCTTGGTGCACACCAGGTGTTACATGGAGGCGGATCGATGAGTAATAGTAACAATCGTTGGTTTGATAAATCTCTGCAGGTGAGTTCTTCCATCTTCCAATAAGATTTATCAAGACTACCGACATAAAAACACCGGCACCACACGTTGGCCCCAACGCCACTCGTCCAACGTGTGGATCTATAATAACGCTCGTCCCAACGTTGGCGCCAATACTATTTTCTGTGTGGAGCCTGCGTAAATCTTATTACGCGCTATCAATTTATTTCGTAAGACGATTTAGAGGAACAGGTGGTCGACCATGTCATATTTTTTCTTACATAGACTTGACCTCTATCATAATTATTAAGGGTAGATTACGCGAAACAGGGTTCGGCTCTCTCAAAAATGTATATACATAGAAAACCTAAATATTTGGACACGAAAAATATTGTGTCACTAGTCAAAGAGTTTTTCTAGTAGATGATATAAAGAAATTTAACGATGTCTTAATATGATCCAGCAAATAAATCTTGAAGTTGCGGAAAAATGCAATAACGAGCATTTTCGTATAGTCATTCGTCGTGGCATTCTTAATCTAACATATTTACGAACGAATATTATATTTTATTTTGACCTGCGCTCCTGCGCACTGTGAAGTAATGGTTGTGTGCAGAATAGCGAGGGCGCTACGTTCGTGCAGCTGTGTACGTAGCGCTAAATAAATAATTCTCTCAGTGTAATGCATTGGACTGCCTCTGTGGCGCGGTGGGAGTATGTCCGACTGCTACGCAAGAGGTCGTGGGTTCGATTCCCACACGGGACACCACTTTGTGTGATCCACAAATTGTTGTTCCGGGTCTGGGTGTACTTTGTGTCCGTGACTTGTATGTTTGTAAAGTCCCCCGCAACACAGGGCTTGTACCCTACTGCGGGAGTCGTCTTTAAAAAAAAAAAAGAAAATAAAAAAATGCCCCCTTAATGAAAGTTAGGCAATTTATAAGATACAGAACTGTCAGGTGTCTAGGTAGATTATGTCTATTACTTAATCTGTAAGGAACATTGATATCGATATCAATAGCCTATCATCTATTTTAGTGAAGGGTCCAAAGCACTTGTGAAGTGTGTTATTTTTATTGATGTTATCTGTTTCTTTTTTCAGTTTGTTGTTGGTCATGATGGATTTACAGGATTGTTGTTTGAACATTCAACAGCAGACGGCCTAGCTGTTGCGGGCTTTGCGGGTTACCTCTTGAAATATATGTATGAATTATTTTTAATTCCACCTTCCACCGTCATTAACGTTCTTCTATTTCATTTCAATTTACCATATCTGTTTTACAAATATTTAGTTCCTCTAATCATCACATCCTCGAATCATAATAAAATGGATGAGTAATTCAGCTTGGTAGAAACAACTTCGAAGTAGAAGTAGAGAAAAGGATACAATTGGGTTGGACAGTGTTTAGAAAACTTCGTCGAGTTTTCACCTCCCCTCTACCGCGTTGCCTGAAGAGTGTGCATTTAGATTGAGTGACCTTTTTTTATTTCGTGACAAAATCTTGTTGTACATTTAGTCAAAACTCATAGCCCTAAGTGAACAAAATGTCTATGTGCTAAATCTTGAAAAAAAAATGGCTAAATCTCAACAAAAGCTTACTCTAATAACTACATTTTCATCTCAAAAATTTGTTAACAAATTGTCACAATATTTTTAAAAACCATCAAGGCATTTAAAGCTAATTCCAGGCATCTTTGACAGAATCATTGGATCACTCAGTACAGACACCATTTTGTCTGAGAGATCGTTGTAATAAGGTTTAGGTTGACTTTTTCTATACATCTATTTTTTTTATCCTAAAATATATGTTCCGAATATATTTGTATAATTAATATCACAACAAAATATCTTTTGTTAAAAAGTTATGAATAATTCAATGACTTTAAATTTACTAAACTGAGTGACCCATAAGAATATATGGGTCACCTGTTTCGTATTGTTTTACACAAACTATAACTAATTTTTATACAACTTTATGACTAAAGTTTTACATGAAAATCATTTACTTAAACAACTTAATTTACAAGGAAAAGTGTTGTAGGGTACATAAGATTTTAACTTTCTATGGATTTTTTTTACCCTACCTACATATTATATTGCTATTTGCTGCGACGTATGCTTTATTTAGTTTTATACGAGATTAAATGCACAAACGTAAATTTACAATTTAGTGACAATATCAGTAGTTTTCCTGTTTTATGCAAGAACAGTGTAAGTACTGAACGTATTTATTTGTACTCCTAAAACTATTATATTTTTGGGTCAATCATCAGATGAAAACAATACAGAAATTGTTGTTTTTAATACTGTAATATATCTATCTACTATTGGCTACGTGTACCATGTATATAAATGATCGATAATTTTATTTTGGAATGCCTATTTATGTGATTTTTGGGTTTGGCGTACAGGACACGGAAATGCAGTTTTGGCGTGGCATTGAAAAGGTTAAAGAAAATTTATTCAATGAAGTACTAGAACAATTTATTTTCTATAAAATTATTTTCATTTATCATTTTAAAATATTATATTAAATTATTTACATTTTTTTAAATTATTTTTAATATTTTTGACTAAATGTAGGTACAATTAGATTTTGTCACGAAATAAAATAAGATCCCACCGCACACGCCTGAAGACCAAGGTATTTAACCAGTGCGTCCTACCTGTTATGTCTTACGGTCATGAGACGTGGACACTTACGATTTAGCTAGTCCAGATTTGAAGTTGCGCAACGGACTATGGAGCGAACTATGCTTACTATTTGAAGGATAAAATTCAATGAGGTCATCCGACAAAGAACTAAATGCTCGACTTAGCATAAGCATGCTGAAGTGGCAATAGGCTGGCCATATTTGCAGAAGGAGTCCTACGGAGAAGTCCTACTTTTCGTTTACCAAGTCGCGGTCCCCAGCCTGGTGGACCGACGCCCTGAAGAAGGTCTGATGGACTGGATGCGGAAGACAGAGGAGCGGAAGTTGTGGCGGAAATTAGGAGAGGCCTATGTCCAACAGTGAACTAATACGGGCTGATGATGATGATGGCTCCACATTTGTATTCATGCATTATTTAAGTTCGCAGTGTGTAGAGCTACAACTTTTCACACTTTATACAGTTCGTTGAAGTGTGAGACGTAAGTCCTACCACTTGCAAGAGACTACAATGGTCCTAGACTTTTGAAGGATTATATTAGTTAAATTTTTGTGTGTAAAAATACACAGAAATTTAAAAAAAAATTAAGAGTAACCTGTGAGTCCTAATTAGTGCAATTTTAAGTAGTCTCTAGTAAAAAGATAGTCCATAGTAAATTAGAAGAGACCTACATAGAATTTCCTGAAAGATAATAATTCATACTAATAAGGTGTATTTTTAGAGAGAAAAACAAAAACCATACCCAGGCGATGACGGTGTCTAAAGATCCTAAGACACCATGGTATTTACAATTTTATATATCTCCTGATGTGGAGAATATGATTCAAGAAGCAAAAGCTAACTTGGAGAAGTGCGTTTTAGTTTTTTAAATATTGTGGTAGTGATAATAGCGCTACCGACTCGTAGTCACATCACATTATCACACCAGTATGACAAACGGTATTTTTTTTCTCGTTTGTCACACTACAGATTTTTACACACCATGTAATGTATTTATTTCCGAACTAGTGCTGTCCGAGTTATACTACTTTGTTAAATTAAAGAAAAACTTATTTTTACGTATTAGCCAATGTATTAGCTTATATACTAAATAAGGTGTAACACGCTTTTATGAAGAAGTACTGGCAAGGCAGCACAAGCAAGTGCAACTAAGTTACATACTCATACATATATTAAATTATTTTGAACTTTTTAGTTGACTGTCCAGTAATAAAAGCTTGTTTTCCAATTTTTACTATTTTATTTTACGCAACATTTAATAGTTTTAATTGGCACGAAATTATAAAATTATCTTTATCAGTTTGGTCGACCCTTCGTTTTTTTTGTATATTTCCTTTTCATTTAATAATACTGTTAATAACTTTAGTATGGTTACGTAGTTTTTATTTAATTTTCTGTTTAACTGGGAGTGCCAACTTTCACAAATATTGTTGGTTCTGTGTCTTTGACCAACTACATTTCAGTCAGCAATATATTATTCATCATTTAGCCATCATGTATGCTGTGGACTGTTTCATTTGATTCAGTTTTTATGTACTCCCATCCGTTTTTAACAAGTTCTAACGGAATTAGCGGCAGTACCGAACATAATCTCACAATTCTTTCATGTATTTTACTTTTCAAACCAATTGATTTCGCTTTCCGCCATAAGCTCTGACAATAGTGATAGTAACACTTTTTAATCGATATAAGTGGAAACAATATTCGTAAGGCATTTGCTACAGCAATCATTGAGCTCAGACACTTGTCGAGGCGTTACAATAGCCGACCCCCAAATTCAGTCGGACACCAATCGGGAAATTTAGTTTTCAAGCTGTCGAACAATGCAGCGTATGTGGACTCTTGTCACTCATGAGCTCATGAATTAGTGGAACAACTGAAGTTTTTTGAGATGTGCTTCCCAAATCACCGAGGATAGAAAGCAATTGTGGAAATGGTTGTGGACAACTCTTAAAAGGCGCATCAATAAAATTTTCTTTTACACTTTTTAATAATACCTTTGCGTCTTCAGAACAAAATAATAATAGTGTGGTATTCTCATATTGATAATCAGCAATCAGATTTTTTTCAAATGTAATAGGTACTTCTACTTGTTTAGTTTTCGTTTGCGTGCATTATAGAGGCTGCACTTTACGCTATCAAATTGTGGTACTTTCAACCCTTTTTCTTTTAAGGGTCTAATATGTTTCTCGAAGATTTTAGTCTTTGGCCCCACAGAAGTACAAGCAACTTCATGTATTTTTTTACCATATGAATCACGGATTATTCACAGCTGAAGACATGCCATAGGTCAGTTGCATTACTTGTCGGTAAACCGACTTTATTATGTTGGCACTGCACTAGCAATTACGGTATACATGGTGTGTAATAATTAGTAGTGTGACAAACGAGAAAAAAATTACCGTTTGTCACACTGGTGTGATAATGTGGTGTGACTACGAGTCGGTAGGGACTTTATAACAATTTTACAAATATTTATATCGCAACATTTACGAATTTCAGGCTTATATGGAGTTTGGAGTGCAACTGTTTCCTGTACAAAAAATATGGCAAAAACTTAATGAAGACACATAAAATCAGCTCAGACAGTTATTTACAGATGGCATATCAATTAGCATTTTACAGGTAATGTGCCAACTGCATCTAAAGTCCATACCTCTTCGCATACTGACAGTGGTGACAAACTTTTTTTTTGAGTTTACGTATCTGTTGAAGTCAATTAATATATTTTTGACAGCCCACTTGAAATTATAAATTCATACACAAGTGCGTTTCCCTAATCAGTGTACCTGACGTTACGTTTGCAGCATTGGTTTTCTCTTTAAACTCCGTAAATGGGCGCGAGGTAGACGGCTCCGTTTCTATTTTAAAACAAAGAAGATGACTTAATAACTAACGTAACGTAACAAGATAAACTTGAAAATAAATCTTAACAACTAACGTTACCGTATTAAGATAACTCAAAACAATAAAACTTAACAACAAGTAAAACTTAACAGTACGTAACAACATAACATAAAAAATAAAAAAAAACAACAACACGTAAACAACTTTATAAACAATTTCATTGTGTCCAAAAACTGAGCGACCACTAGCGCATCCCAATATGAAATAGGTATCTAACGTTCAATAATTAAAATTGATTAGGCCAACCAAAAAACACATGCGTACAAGAAGATACTTTACTTTCGCAGAAAAAGGTTTGCAATCCCATAACGGTGGTTGATGCATCTGTGCGAACGGGACGCAATATATTTACGAAAAAGCGACAGAGACATTAATTAGCCGGTCAATGTAACGAAACTTTACCTGCGACAATTGAATAGGACAACACAAACATGCACACACGCACACACACGCACGCACACACACACACACACACACACACACACACACACACACACACACACACACACACACACACACACACACACACACACACACACACACACACACATGCACACACATACTCAGAAACGGTGGTACTCAACAGTAAGGTAATGTACCCCCTGCCCCAGTGTTTGAGCTACTTAGATTCGTCTACAAGTGCTCTTACACTACTTGTACAGTGTTCAGCGTCTGATGATGGGGCCTTAAGGTGGTCATTGGTACTCAGTAATCATCTCAGTCAATATGATTCAAAGTGAATATATAAAATACTAGCTGTGCCCCGCGGTGTTACCCGCTGTTTATTAGCCTATGTGTTAATCCAGGGTGTCAGTTACCTCCATACCAAATTTTATTAAAATCGCTCCAGCCGTTTAGACGTGAAGAAGTAACAAACATACACACTCACATACTCACAAACTTTCGCCTTTATAATATTAGTGTGATTAAATACAAATGAACAGACTCAGAAACATGTCCAGTAAAAAAATAAAATGTAAAAAATAAATAAATATTAAAAAAAACATTCTTTTACCCATTTGAATGCTCTAACCTTAACTAAAAAAAAAAATACTTTAAAAACAAACCCATCAATTTGTTACATATGTCATATAAGCTTGTCGCGAGATTTTCCTAATGCCGTGCTGCACATTACACAAAATGCAGAGTACTACTTTAATATTGTAATATGTCTTGAGTAGAGTCAAATCGCTAGAAGGTATTGGTATTGACTGCGGCGTGGTTCTATTTAGCTGCCCCCCTGAGCTACAGCAACCAAAGCGTAGACTATTAGCTTCTTCAATGTACTTCTCCAAATGTACGAAAATATCAAATGAACCTCCACCATTAGGACAGAAGCGACATTTAATTTTGTTTTACATCCAGCGAGACTCTTTTTTATTATATTAGTTAAAATAAAACCAGGCAATAGCATGTCGGACCATGCTCAGTGTAGGGTTCCGCAGCCTTGAATAATTGCATCAGCTGAAGAGCGTATATTCTCGCAGGTTTTCTGCAATAACTCAGTGACAATATATTCGATCGTATCTGAAATAATTTTAGTTTAAAGTAATATTAAAGTACTTAATAACCAATATGATTTTATCATATTTTTTGGGCACACCTTTACTTTTAAACCGTCGGGGGACCCAATTTATGCAACAAAGTTTATTCAATTGTTCATCAAAAAAGTTTATTGGAAATTTTAAATATTTTTAAAAATTGGTCGAATGATATGCAACACGTCAACGTGTTGCAATATCATTCAACCAATATTTGTCGGTTTGGTGAGACACCTTTTCACCGAATTTCATCAATATTCACAGGCATTTTACTCAAATACTACTCATAGTCTTTGAGTAAAATGCCTGTGACATACAGACGGACAGACAGGCAGACAGACAGACAGACGGACATGACGAAAGTATAAGGGTTCCGTTTTTGCCATTTTAGCTACAGAACCCTAAAAATGAGAGGCATATTGGGAGATACTCCTTCCAATGTAAAGTCGCGGAATGAAAATGTTCGTCACCTTAAAGTCCAATTTTGCTTGAAGGCTAATATAATTTTACTATTGTACGACATCCAAAACAATATTTTTATCAATATTCGGAAGAATATTATTTAGGATTCATAACAAGTATAGTAACAGCATTTTAAGTACCACGAATGTTTTGTCATAGTTTTTAAAATTTGATAGAAGGAAACATTCGCTAATTAAATACTGTTATTAAAGTATTATGATTAGGAGGGTTGGTATACCTGTCGTAGTATGTAAAATATGAGAAAATATCACGCTAGCGGTGATCTTGATTAGATCACCGCTACACTAGATGATAACCTCTGTCCCTTTAAACAACAGAGTTGTTTTAGTGTAATGTTTTGTTGCTGACCCTACATCAAATTCGTTTGAAGTGATTCAAGTTATTACTTATATAGTCAGCTGATGATGCAGCAAATGTTGCAAACTGGCGGACAAAGACTTCTAGTGTGTTTAAACAACAGAGTGTAACCGATACTCATATTGTATGGGACCTGTGCATATATTTTTCCATAACAAACTTGGGCTTTGAGCGCGGCGACCGAATCAAGAAATTCCGTAACGAAAATAAAACCTAACACCCCCCACACCGCTTACCATGTAGCTCGGCCGAGCGTTCGCTTATCGTATATGTTATATAACGTATATGGTACGACTGTACGAAGCTCGCACGGATCGACACGAGCTGCTCCGAAATGTAATGAAAAGAAGCTTAAATGAAAAATAAATAAATAATTATAATTGCATAAGTTGATAAAAAATGCTATGCAATAGCTTTACCGCAGCAATCCCAGAGTGCCACACTTTTTTTTCACAATTACATTTTTAAGCTGCCCATTGTATAGAGAATTGACTGAGTCCGAACTTTCCCTATCCATATATGGAGCCACTGAATGCTGTCTGTAGGTCGGTATCAACGCCACAGATAGAATTTATAAAATAATTTTATTTTAGGTTGCACAAACAACCTGGAGCGCAGTACGAAGCTGCATCAGTCCGGATATTCGCAAGAGGTCGGACGGAAACCATACGATCATGTTCGGTTCAATCTGTACAATTTGCGAAAGCAATGTTAGATAAAACACTAACGTGTGAAGATAAAGTTGTTGCATTAAAAAAGGCCATTGCAGTGCACCATAAATACGCTCTGTTGGTAACGTAAATGTATTCACTTATTGATTTAAAATATTAATATTGGCTTTGGGATCAAATTTGATATTAACATAGTATGAGACGACCGTTTCTTACGAGGTGTCCTTATTTATTCATAGTTCAATGATTTTTAGTAGTATTCGGAAAATTAATCTTCATTACATAACACTTATACATAAATTCGCGGGTTCGAATCCTACCTATTATACTACCGACGTGAATCCACTCCTAACACAAGCCTTTGAGCTTTGCTGGAGGGGTTAACAAGATTGCTAGTAATGTGAGACTCACTCCCACGTTGCTAGTTATCATTAAAAAGTCCGTTAACCTCTTTTTGTTTGTCATCGGTCGTAGCTCTGTAACTGATGAATCAGTTCATCAGTTATAGAGCGTTGAATCCTTTTTTTATTGGAAATCTTTCTTCTGTTCTTAGACAAAAAACCTCCTTGCATTAGCAGAATTATGTGAAATCGGTTCAGCCGTTTTCAAGATACTTAGGTATTTCGTGTTTAATTGAAATTTATAATTATAAATTACCAACAGGCATCTAAAGGACTGGGTGTAGATCGACATCTGTTCGGATTACAAAGAGCCGCAATTGTAAATGGAATAGACGTACATCCGTTATTTACGGACGTTGGTTTTAAGAGAAGTTTTCCTAAAAAAATATCAACAAGCTGGGTAAAGTAATTTTAAATTAAGTAGGTACTTAACTAGATTTCTAACGTGATTTCGTGACAAACATCCATCTATACATCTATACAAACATTCACATTTATGATATAAATAGGTACCTTTAGATTTTAAAGGTAGTGATGAGAGTTAGAGAGAGCAATTATTCTTACGACACATAAATCGTTTTACTTTATTGGAAGAACATTTATTAATATGACAGACAGATTAAATACGACCATACCTCCCACTATCACTACTACGACCACTTCAAACACAAGGACAATGATGTTTGAAGTGGTCGTGTTTTATGTAAGTGTTTGTTTTGACCCCATTGATACATGGAGGAGGAAGCAATTGTCAAGCAAAACCACATAAACACGAAATCCTCTCATCAGGAGGATTTAGATATTTAAGGTGACGCAAGCGGTACTCAGATCACAGCCAGAAGTATTTTTGAATAGTTCCACTGGTTATCTATGGTCAGAGAGTGGTCACGAGTACCTATGTAACAGTTCGTGGTGCTTATTGAGAGTACTCGTAAATGCAAGAATAACTACAAAGTATACCTATCTAAATTACAATAAGTGGGCCATTACTATTTAAAGAGTTAACTCCGTTTCTCCAAGATCACATCATCAGATTCTAACTTGATATATAATGGGACCCATTTTAAACAAAAAAATATTTAAAAATCGAATAAAATAGGTACCTCCTCCTTTTTAAAGTCGGTTGGATATAAGTAAAAATAAATCCCTTACTAAATGATAAATCCCTTACTCTTTACTTAGTAAAACGAAGATGAAGTTGTGAATCTGTAGGTATAGGTAACTGTTTACAGAACAAAAGAGAATAGTACAAAATGTAGGTAACCTTCATACAATACACAAAATGCATGTGTGCCTTGCAATTGGAGCTATCGCGTATGGATTCGCCGCTAGAGGCGCTAGTGTAGAGGTCAGGTCTCCAAAATGGCAAATTTCATAGTTTGTGGATGGGTTTCGCGGGTTTATAACTAATTAGACTATAACATTATTGTGAATATTTTGCTGTAGGTACCTGAGATGAATTCTGGCAAATATGAGTTACGGGTCCATAAATGTCAGTGCTTTAAAAGTACAACTTGCGCATATTTACTAAATTCTGTTTTATCTTTCGGAAACTTATGTCCACCTTTTTTTCGAATAAATCTTGACTGCGCAACATTGCGGCGTTTTATATATTATTATTTCTGAAACCCGGGCAATTATTGTATTTAGAATAGCATAAATTAGTTAAAATCTCCATAACTCCAGACTATGGAGTCCCGGATGTTAGGAAGTCGTACGTGGGGCCGAAGCCAACACACTATTAGACACATATTAGACACCAACCGGCGATTATCTGATTACTGTGTAACAAAAATCCCTGGTTAGTGTAGAACTATTGAAAGAAGTTAAAATCATAACTACATTTAGTTATGGTTTTTTTTTATTGAATGTAATCATGATTACTTGTAATCTAACTACATTCAATCTGACTACAAAAAGTAATTAGTAATATGATTACTGTAGTTAAGTACTTATAACTATAAATGTTGATAAACTTTCGCGATTTGTACACATTATTAAAATATATATATTACGGGTCTTAATCGCGTGAATAATTTAAGGTTAAATACCTTGTTTATTGCCCGACGTTTCGACCGTATTGCAACGGCCGTGGTCACGGGAAGACTGGGAGAAACAAGGTATTTAACCTTAAATTATTCACGCGATTAAGACCCGTAATATATATATTTTAATAATACTTATAACTACTTAACTACTTTTGTGCTAAGGGTATCTTGAAGGTAAAATTAAAGTTGTAAAAGGAGGTTGGAGGATGTTAGATGCATGGGCGTACCCAGGGGGGATTTGTAGTTTGACCCCCCCCCCCCCCCTCCCACCCCCCGAAATTGCAAAAAGGTACACAGTACACATTTAGCCGGTGTTTGTGTGCCTCCTGCGCAAGCGTGATTCATCCGGTACTTTGGTGTTGATCAAATACACTCAAATCACCCCCCCCCGCATCAGACTCCCCCAACAATGCCCCGCTGCCTAACAATGACTCAGCTGGTTTTTGGTGTTAAAAATCCTACCCCCACACGCTACTCCACCAGCCTCCCCCCTGCATCACCCTGATGCCCACACCCCGCACGCCTCCTTTGCCTCTTGCGTACACACTACCCCTGGCCCCCCCCTTCCGGTTGCACGCGTGGTGACTCACTAATAAGCACCCTCGTTCCCTCCCCTCATAATTCCAGCGCGGCTGAAGAAGGATAAAATCAAGAGTAGGGATTAACAATGTAAATCCGATAGGTCCTTGTAGTTAATAAACGAAATTTATTAACTTACTTTTTGTAATCATTGACTATGATTACCTACTAACTACAAAAAGTAATCGTAGTTGTAGTTTTTTATTGGCTCTTAAGCCAAAAATCTTGTAGCTTTAATTAAGTTAGAATTATCTTTGACTGCAGTATAGTACAATTTGTACAAGAGTAAAAAAATCATTATAATTAATTTCTTTAAGGTGTTCCTGAAGTATGGAGGATACGTGGTGTTCGGACCTACCGCTCCCGATGGATATGCATTATGTTACAATCCCCGTGATAAAGATATCGTCTTCAGTATATGTGCATTCAAAGGAGCCGATACTAACGCTGATGCCTTCAGATATGCTCTCGAACAATCAATGCAAGATATGCAGTATATTCTTGAACATGTGTGTGATTAATAAAGCTAAAAGATTACGTTGGTTCATTTTGTTCTCATGTGTAATTCATAGTGTTCAAATATTAATCTGTAACAGTACAAGAAATAAACAAATCTGTCTCTTACGTTTTCTTTTGTAAGTGTTTACCACCGATATCCACTAATCTGGCGCGATGGAGAATGCGAGGTTTACCACATTACTTTCTCATCTCCAAAGGAACCCTATCACTAAACGTACGTCCTTTTCCCACAGGGATGTTCCAACCTGTGAGTCCTTGTGTTTATTTACACATCTGTTACTGTCTGTTTTTAGAGTTCCGTAGCCAAAGTGGCAAAAACGGAACCCTTGTAGTTTCGTCATGTCCGTCTGTCTGTCTGTCCTTCCGTATGTCACAGGCATTTTATTCAAAGACTAATCAATGAATATTGAAATTGAAAATATTGAAATTTAGTGAAAAGGTGTCTTGTAGCAGCCGTTACATAGTGTAGGTAAATAATAATAAATATTTTATACTCCATACAACAAGATGATTTTTTCAGCAAACGTCAACATGGCACATCATTCGACAAGTCTTTCAAAAACATTTAAGATTTCTAATAAACTTTTTGAGTGAATATTTTTGGAAATAATCGCTCCGAAAGTTGCATAAATTGTGTCCCCCCCCCTTTACTTTTGAACCGTCTGACTAAAAAAAAAAAAATTATGGCAATAGCGCTTAGGTAATAAACTAAAATTATTTCGGATATGATCGGATATACCGTCACTGAGTTATTGCCGAAAAACTGCGTTTCTCAACAAAAGGGCGTAAGTGCCATGAACATGCGCTCTTCTTTATGCAATTATTCAAGGTTGCGGATCCCTACACTGAGCATGGTCTGACATGCTCTTGCTCGGTTTTTATTTCGCTTCGCTCACTTACACATTTTTTATGATTTACTATCCGAACCACGTGGCTTTTTGGGCCACGAACCCTCGCAGAACAACCTACCAAAGTTTTATCGCAATCTGATCTGAATCGGAATGCATAGAGGATAAACATATACAACATATTTACAAAGAGAGATTTGTTGTATTCCTAGCAGACACCAAACAGCACCACCGACTGTCTAAGTCTAAACCCTTTCTACCACGATAGCTAAAGAGGCTTTTGAGATTCCACAGATCCATTCCATCTTTTAATTGGTTTAGACTCTGCAGATGGTCGGTGGTAAAGAAGATTGGGCTGAAAGCCTGCTTACTTAATGTTCGGTGCGAATACTACAAACCTTTCTATTCAATGTAATATAGCGCCATTGTTCAGCATTAAAAACAAAGCCGATAGATGACATATAACCACATCAATTTCAATAAAGTTGCTTATTATCCAGTACAAGCTAACATCAAACCTAACTATCATGGGCTTCATAAAACTCATAACTCATTCATGGGACTAGTAACACTAATCCCAGTCAGCATATCGAGTCTACTAGTAAATAAATTTAAGAATGTAGTCAAGAGACATCTTATACAAAGAGCTTACTATTCAATCGATGATTATTTGACTGATAAAGATAAATGGATGTAGTTCGTTGCTCCCTATTAACGTATTTTGTTGTATAGTTTATTGCATTTTACTAGGTGAATATTGTTGTCACAGTTTGATAATGTTACTTAGGTACTAGTTAAGAAAACGATTTACTTTTGTAAGTAAAGATTCTGCGTGATAAATTACGGCCATTCTATTCTTTCTTTTGAAAAACATGTATACTTATTCATTAAGTAGGAGTAAATTGGCCAATATTTAAGCAGATAAAGTTTTTACATCGTAAGTGAATGCTCCTACTATGTTCTGCCTATTGAGACTTATGTACTATTCTAATACTATTGACCTCTTCTTTTGCATCAGTTCTCTATTATGGTGTATAATATAATGGTGGCAGCACCTTACCTGCATATACAATTTATAAACAGAGAAACATTGTAAACATTGGCAATTTGGAAAGAGAGGCCACGAGTTTTTATTGTCTGTTCTTTTCTCGGGCTTTACCTATTGTTTGCGAACAGGCATTACAAGTAAATGTAGAATCGACTTTTCACAAGTGTAGTATTTTGCTTCCTAAGTTAATAAATCATTATTATTACTATTATTATATTGTTATTGTTATTAACTCTTTCGGTCCCTCATTTTAAATTTATAAAGGCGTAAAACAGGGTGACCTCGCTCTCTTCCAAACTATTTACGAGTAGTTCCGAAGAGATATTTAGAAACCTGGAAGACTTGTGGACCACAAAAGCTGTCGCATTAATGCAAGACCTATGGAAACCCGCCAATATGCACCTGGTGCCTAAAAAGGGCGATATAGATTACGACATCGAATTACAGGCCTATCGCTATCACCTCCCTGCTCTTATTAAGTCATGGAACGTGTCTTTAACACGAAGCTCCTGAAATAGGCTTTCACCACGGTCGCTCGGCTATGTATCTCACGTACCGTTGGGCTTCAGCTATAGAGAGTCAAGGAGAGGCACTAGTAGTTAGCTTAGACATAGCAAAGGCGTTTGATCTGGTCAGGCACCGGGGACTTCTTCCAAAGTTATCTGAGGGTTTGTGCAGATGGGTTGCTAGATTTTTACCTAATAGACGCATAAGAGCCGTAGTTGACGGAAGTTGATCCGCAAGTAAGGATAAACGCTGGCGTACCGCAAGGCTCCGTGCTGTGTCCGACAGTTTCTTGCTGCATATCGATGATATGCTGTGTATCGACGGTATTCATTGTTATGCGGGCGACAGTACCGGGGACCTACTTACAGGGGCTGTGAAAACACCCCTTGGTCCGCTGTGGTGGAGAGCCGCGAAATACTAGTGTCTGAGATGGAGAGCACTCGTATGTCAAGTGTACGATGAAGGTCGTTAAATCTGGTCCATTTTAGTGCAATCAAGACAACTGCGCATTTGCCGTTAAAAAAATCAATTTACTATGGTCCCAAAACTCCAGGATATATCCCTTAAACTAACGAAGAGTATCGGGCTCCTTGGTATCAACATATCCAATGACGTCCAGTTCCAGAGTTACAAAGAAGAAAAAGTTAAGTTGGCCTCCAAAAAGCTTGGTGTGCTCAATAAAGCGAAGCGGTACTTCATTCCGGGGGAGGCGACTTTTGCTGTATTAAGCCCAAAATCGGCCCCATATGGAGTACTGCTCGCATCTATGGGCAGGAACATCTGTGTACTAGCTTAGCCCTCTTGACTCCGAAGAAAGACGAGCCATGAGATTCGTTGACGATCCCATAGTCACAAGCGCAGTGCAACCACTCAGTTTAAAGAGAGATTTTGCACCTCTATGTGTTCTACCGCTTGTATAATGCTATGTGTTCCGAGGAATTATTCGAGATGATGCCTCCATGCCTCATAACTAGAGCTTAGAGCCTAAATGGTCACGCACCGTGCAGTTTCAGAGACACTTCCTCCCGCGAACCCTCCGGGCTGTGGAATGAGCTCGCTACCGAGGTTTTCCCTATAGCATAGGGCTCTTCAAGAAGGGAATAAATAGATTTCTAAAGGGTCGGGAACGCGCCCGTGATACCGTTGGGGACTACGGTAACAGCTTAGCTTCAGGTGGACCTGGTACATTAACTGAGAGATTAAGAGAACTGAAGCAAACCATGGGTGACAAGAATGTTATTTTGACAGAACTAACACTGCTATATCTGTCTTATTTTAACACATTATTTTTACGTATTGTAATCCATAAACTTGGATATACTAACGTATAGACGTAGATAGTGTGCGAGTAAGAAGATACTTCTTTATGAAAGTGTAAACTTTAAGTAAGAGAGAGAAAACAAACAAATACACATTGTAACCCGTTTTGAATGACAGGGCATCCAAGTAATCCAGGGAATCATTGATTTCACAAGTAAGTTGTCATTGGCTTAATAGATTTTAATTATGTTTATTTCGAAGAAATTTATATGAAAACCATCACAGTAATTACTTATAATGAAACCATAAACTTTATTAGGGATAATATAGTAATTCATTCGTTAGAAGTAGTGTTTTTATGGAAATATTGTTTTGTTATGTTTACAATAGGGCTTGGCCCATAATCTTTAACGATAATTTTATCGATAAAATAAATTCTAGCTTATGACAAGACATATTGAAATCATAATGGCTTTTTCTTTAATTATTTTTTATTTTTAGGCCTAGGATATCAGTACCTATTTGCATCAGTTACAATTTTTTTTCTGCTGTACCTACCGATTTCCAGTAGATCCTACTGTTAGACAAAAATATATAAGAATAATAGCCCGACCAAACTGGGCACCAAAAAACTTCCTCAATATGTATCTACAATACGCAAAAGAAATATGAATACAATTTTGTTGAAAGGAGCGATTTCCACTTTGTACCAGTAAATACATTTTTTTAATGCTCTTTTTTACGTACCAAGCTGGAATTGCCATGGTAACTTTGTTTTAATGAGATGCCTAAAATTAAATCTATGACAAATTTATGTGGTGGTCGTTTAGTAGAGAAAACATATTAAGTCGAATGGGTGAAGGTACTAAGTTGATTACTAACATCTATTTCTTTACTTTAATCTTTAGGTAATTTTAAAATGCACTTAAAAAAATTGTCATCCTACAAAAATACTGATTTAACGGCAGTGTCCTCCTAATCTTTTAAATAAAAATCTCGTGTCACGGTTTTTGCGATCGAAATCCTCCCAAATTCGTGTGGCATAGTTTTGGGACCTGTATTTTGTAATTATCCAAAGACTAAAGTAAGAAAATAGTTGTTATTCAACTTCTATATTTACCCATTCGACATGTTTAACATCTATTTTCTCCACTAACGTACCACTGTATAAATTTAGTCGTATACCTACATCAAGTTAGACGTCTCGTCAAAACGAAGCTACTATAATAATTCTAGCTCATTTTGAAATTTGTTCTAAGGATGCTGTACTATAATAATTTAATAAATTTTTAGTTACAAGTACAATTGAAATATGAGAGGTTTGCAAAGTCGCCGTCGTGTGTAAATCAAGACATTACTCTGCCGCTGTCATCATCTTTACAGATTTAAGCAGAAGATAAAAGTAAAACAAAAGCAAATACGTAGTTTTGCAGCCAAAAGTAACAGACTGGCTCACAAGTAACCGAAAACGTTTCTGAAGCTTCGCCAGCCGCTATCGCAATGTAATTACGATGGTATCCTAATTGCCAAAACACAGGTTTCACCTAACTTTGGAATCGGAGGACCAACATTATCACTCAAATTAATATAAAACGTTACTTTATGAAATATTTTTGATTTTATGGTTTTTAGTTTTATGTTATTTCAATGTAAAGTACTAGCCAATCGTATGTGACATTTGTGAATTGTTTTACTATAATTCAACAGCATATGGGTGATTAGATTAATCTGGCGTATTGTATAAATTAAGGATGTACTAGGCATATTTTGTAGTTGTTCTTATCGATATTTCTCGACTTTTAGACATCTCGTCACTAGCTCACACATACTTTATACTACATATATTGTAATCAATGGCAGAGAGTGATTGGGCTTTATTGAGACATATATACGTTCCGCGCTATTCATTTAATTAATAATCCAAGAGGTTTTAATTCAACTAGCTACTCATAGTCAAGGAATATTTGTCTGAATAAATTTAAAAAGAAATAAATTTCAAAACAAGTAAAATCTGTCTAATGTGATACATATATTGAAAAGGTAACATATGTTTGCAAAGCGTGAAATGAACGTATTCTTCAACAATATCGTAACTACTAATATGTCGATCTTTCTCCTTTTTTGATTGATTTTATTCGTGACAGGGCATCCAGAGCGAGCCTCATCCTTCACACTAAAATTTCCAGACTTGAAACGCTTAAATCACATTTAATTTTGTGCAACTCGTATTAATACCGCATTAGGTTCGTAAACAGACCAAATTTTATTCGCGGCGTTCTTTGCAAAAGGTAAAAATTACCTTTTTTGTAATAAAACTTTAAAATGTACCGAATTTCTTCGTCACATACATTCATTTTGCTTGCTTGAAAAACAATTGAAAAATAGCGGGAACTGGTTTTTTTTATTTATTGCATCTTCAGAATGTTAAAATTTAAAATATGAAAATACCTTTTGCCCCTACCTATTATATAGGTACTCTATAAGCGTAACTTTAAATAGGTGCACTCTAATAGATGTCCAGGGATAAAATAATATTCACGAACCACATTTATGTCACACGTTGTAGAATTGTGAGAAACTGTTTCTATCGACTCAAGCTCCTATACAGAATCCGGCCATACATCAGCGTCGATGTGCGATTAATGCTGTGTGAATCGCTTATATTATCTAAGCTGAGTTATGCGGACACTGTGTATGGCACCTGCTTGCTAAGCCGGACGCAAAGGCTCCTTCAACGTGTTCAAAATGCTTGTTCCCGCTTCTGTTTCAATGTGCCACCTCGATCACATGTTTCTCCTTTCATCAAATTTGGGGGCCTGATGAATATGTCCTCGAGGCGTAGGCTCTGTGTCTACTTTAGTGTTTAGTGTGATAGGTACAGGTAAACCAATTTACCTTTATAAGAAATTAACATGGTCAAGAGTCTACACCAATAAGTATAATTACAAAAGCCTCCGATTACCTCATGTCTATCCCGAAACATAAAACTGCAGCTTTTAAGAGTAGCTTTAGGTACGCTGTCTCCAGTTGTTTGAATGTTCTTCTGCTTCTGTTTCGTACTATGAAATCGGTACGGTGTTTCAACAAACATTACAAAAACTACCTGTTGAGCACACAATGAGCTACCGATACTACTTGTTTTAATATAAGTATATCCTTTGTTTCCATCACCAATAAGTTTAGCTCTGTGGTTTTTACTGTAAAAATTATGACAGATGATATGGAGAGGGACACGCGGACGCATCCTAGTACCTACGGAACCTATGTTTGGTAGCATGCACTCATTTAGATTTACGTATGTTATTTAAAATAAAATTCAAACAAATATGATGTAAAAGTGGCAATAAATAAAAAGACTTGTTTAAAAAATGGCCAGAGATCCCTCTTCCTCCAGTCGTAACCATCGACATCCAGAGTTACTCCCGCAATAGACAATGCCCAGAAATGAGTTCAAAACACATTAAGTCGACACCTTCCACCGAAGGCATTCGGTAGCTCGGGTAGTGGCTCGGCTTGGCTTGGCATGGCTGTGATTGACTATGATTGGCTATGATTGTCTATGATCGGCTATTATTGGCTATGACTGGCTATGATTGGCTATGATTGGCTATGATTGGCTATGATTGGCTATAATTGGTAATGATCGGCTATGATTGGCTCGCTATGGCGCGATGTGATTGGCTGGGGCGTTGTGATGTAACATTCGGCCGTCCTGAAACAATTGCTCCCGCAATAGGAGAATGTTGATTAGCTTTCTAGAAGGTCAATAAGGTCTTCGGTTTCAAGTTGATCATCGGAACTGCTGGCACTGTCAGATATAGGGACTGTACTGTGATAAGGTCTTAAAGAGTCCGCAGCAACCAAGTCTGTAAAAGCTTTGTACCCTCTGAGTCCCTTAACACTCCATATCCTATATCTATCATTGCCAATTAGTTACAATATAACTAAATCACCAGGACCAGAATAAATGTTATTGAGCTTAGTGTGAACTTTTGTTGCACTACTTGTGGGTGCTTGCTGCCAAAAAACTAAAATAGAACTTGACTTTCGCCTTTTGTCAAAGTTGCGTTTTATCCTGTCACTTGCTACCAGTACCTACCTATCTTGCCCAGCAATTGCTTTATTACGTCTAATCTACACAGGCTCACTAACACTCCCAATTAATATAGCATGGAGGCCTAGAGTTTTTGGCAAACATCAAATCATAGGGTCTGTAGTTAGTACTCTCATTTGGAGTGTTGTTGATACCCACATGATGTCAAGTAAGCAGTTTGCTTAATTATTAGCAGCTTCGATGGAATCCATAGCCCGTAATGCATTTAAAATGGTGCGATTAGTGCACTTCACCTGACCATTACCACGCGGGCATGGAACAGAAGTCAAGATATTCCTGAACTGTTTGTTTGATGAAATTTTCCTAAAATGTCTACTAGTAAAAGCTTTTCCGTGATCACTCACTGTTTATCAAGGTACCTAAATAAATTGACTACTGGTCCAAATAGTTTCCACGGAATTTAAAACCACCATCAAGTAATAGTACGCGG
Source organism: Herminia tarsipennalis (assembly GCA_945859575.2). Taxonomy (NCBI): domain Eukaryota; kingdom Metazoa; phylum Arthropoda; class Insecta; order Lepidoptera; family Erebidae; genus Herminia; species Herminia tarsipennalis. The sequence continues at coordinate 24,377,088 of OX243831.2, read as the reverse complement.
GATAAAGTCTCGTTTGGTTAAGGTGGCACGAACCGCTGTACAATCAGTAACTATCTTAACATGTTTACCTACAATGTATACTTATTCTAAACCTTCGTAACGATTCGACCAATGCGAGAGTTTCGAGCTCGTAACTATGATATGTACCTACAAGCTTTCTCTCTTACTAGTTACCCTACTGAAATAAATAACTTTTTCTAAAATAAATAAACCTGTTTGCACAGATTGCACATCAAAAAATGGTAAAAACAGATTGTTTAAGAAGGCCAATATCGCATTTCGTAAACTTATTGCTAGTTTTCGTACCGTCACAATTATCAGTTTTTTATCTGTCACTTGAGTTGAGTTTCATGGAATTAACGATATAAATAAATTGACGATGTGTTAGCCAAACCGAATAGAACGCGTGTATATTCATAGTGCCCCTGTGGAGTTATGAAAGCTGTTTTGTGTGTGTCTTCAGGAATGATTTTAACTTGGTGAAAACTTTGTGCTAAATCAAGACTTGTGAAGGTTGTAAAGACATTCTTGCCAGGTAACCTTGTAGTCTGATCGTCGATGTTTGGCAATGGGAATCTATTTTTGACCGTAGTGGCGTTAAGAGGTCGATAGTCAACGCACAGCCTGCTATTACCGTTTTTCTTCTCGACAAGGATAACTGGAGAAGCACGGCTTAAATTCTCGAATTATAACTGCATCTAATAGTACAGAGACTTTGGAACTATCTACTGCTCGCTATGTGATAAACGGTAAGCTTGGCGGTATATAGGCTGTTCACTCGCTAATGTTATTTTCATTTCTAATATATCTGTACAACTTTAATTATGTGTTTTATTTGCAAAACAGTTAATAAACTAATTAAGCTATTGTGATCGATTTTATTTAATGAGCCCGACCGAATCTTGTGTACGCTCACTCCTCCAATAGGCTGGTACGTAACAATGACGCTACAGGATTGCAATTATGATGCCGGGTTATAGTATAGGTTTGCGGGCTAACCTGAACTTCCGGCGACGATGACGTAGTACAGCTGTCAGCTCTGGTCAATACTTCGCCCTGCTCCCAGAGGATGTTGCGTGTGCCGCAGTTGTTGCTGATGGTGCCTCGTAGCCTATCTTACAGGTAAAATGACTTCGCAGTTTCACTCCAGCCGTGAATCTCGCCGAGTTGATCGATCTTTTTGATCCATGCTGACGTAGTAGTACACTCTTCACTGTAGAGGTCGAACTCTGCTATCAATGACGCCGCGCGGTGTTCTTATTTTGTGGAAATGGAAGATATCTCTTCGTCCATTTCACGCATGGCTCTTTGTACCTCGGTCTCCAAAAGTCTTTTGAGGAGTTTTCGGGCCGAAGGTGTGTTTGGGTGTGCGTCGGATGCGTCTTGTGACGGCGTGATTATGCTTCATGTCATGTGTTCATGATCACTTCTGAGGTGTAAATGTGGCAATAAATAAAAAGACTCACTGAATCACACACAAGTATATTTTATTAATTCGTATTGTTTCAAAATGGCCAGAGATCCCTCTTCCTCCAGTCGTAACCATCGATATTTTGTTTTTACTTTTTGTTTATTTACTGTTTATTGTTTACTTTTAATTTTAGTTTGCTGTATGTGGAAACGGCAGCAAAAACAAAAAATAGAGCCTACGAGAATATCAGTTGCAGTTTCTGGACTGGCAACAATAGCTGACGTAGGTCCTATTTGTCCGGCGCCGAATCACAAAAATTTTATGTATTATGTTTTAAGATTTTCTTTTTTTCTGTGCGGTGTGACAAATAAAAATTATTTTCTTTCTTTCTTTCTTTCTAGATTAAAGGTGCTGTCACAATACTGATGTTGTACCTTCATACTGGTAAATCCATTTAACTCTTAAATATTTTTTCGCGAGTTGTGAAAATTTTCACAGCTTTTATATTTTTTATTTAGCATGTGAAAATACATGAAATGACTTAAGTAGTGATACGGATTTTGCATTTATTTCATGCATTTGTGCGGTTAAAGTGTCCAATCATCAATATTTACGTCGCCTAGTGGGCGAGTTGTCTTAATAGGTACTCTAGCAAATATTTGACAATCAATTTCATAGAAGAAGAAGAGTTTTTCAAACTAATGGTTGTTATTACCAGACTTCTTTTTGGCGCTTATCTATGTGAGTCCGTAATTTTCTTTAGTAACTCTTATCATTGAACATGCTGGACGGATTTTTACTATTGTTCGAGGGTAGATAGAGAGTGAATGTGAAAGTTTGTAAAACAAGTATAGTTTTAAATAGGTGTTCGCTAATAATATAATGTCTAGAAATAAGATAGCCTATAAAAAAATGTAGACGCTAAATTTGACGTTTAATAAGATTTAAAAAAAAACTGTTGTTAGGAGTGTGGCTAGTTCTATTTTTTTCCCCGTTTAGGAAGAAAAATTGTTACTACTACGGGTAAGAAAGAAAGCTTTTATTTTTTATTTAGAATAATTTAAATATTAAAAAGTGAGCTATCAGAACATTAGTAGAACTATGATAATGTAAAATTAAAATTGTATTTACTGAAACTATAATACCAATACAAAGTAAAATATACATATATGACAATAATTGATTTATCAGTTTCTTTTTATAAATATTTAAGATTATATAAAGTACCAACTTAAGCCTGTAGGAAAGTTAATTTCCCATCCATTGGAATGAAACTACAACAGCTATAGCTGACGATCAGTCTTTGGTTGACAGATGACAAGTAAAGTCCATAACAACGCACAGTATGATTTTAGGCTTGAAAAACGGACATGACCTTTTTATTCGCTTATTTGATGCAACAATCGTTTATAAACGCTAGAGTAGAACACCCGTCTGATTATATCTTATGGAAATCGACCTTCCGAATTTTCCAGAAAAAATAAAATATCTTTCCAGAAAAAACAGAAAAACATAAAATATATAAATTAACATTTTTTACAGGAAGTATGTATTAAAAAAAAGTTTTCTGTTTTATTCCTATTTTTGACCGAGTTATGTTACAAAATAGGCATTTTCGGTTTTATTTTATTCTGAGCCTATTTAAAGGTTTTGGTAATCAATTTTTACAATAAAGGTTGCTATAATGATAAGGAATACATGTTTTAATTTTCAATTACCTAGCTTGTTGGTCATCGGATATATTATCTAATATATAAAATTCTCGTGTCACAGTTTTCGTTGCCATACTCCTCCGAAACGGCTTGACCGATTTTGATGAAATTTTGTGTGCATATTGGGTAGGTCTGAGAATCGGACAACATCTATTTTTCATCCCCCTAAGAGTCTGTTTGTTTGTTTAAACGCGAATATCTCAGGAACTACTGGGCCGCATTGAAAAAATATTTTATTGTTGGATAGCCCATTTATCGAGGAAGGCTATAGGTTATAACATCACGCTACGACCAATAGGAGCGGAGCAGCAATGAAAAATGTTGTAAAAAAAAAGGGAAAATTTACGCAGACGAAGTTGCGCGGGTCAGATAGTCTAATATATAAAATTGTCGTGTCACAGTTTTCGTTGCCATACTCCTCCGAAACGGCTTGACCGATTTTGATGAAATTTTTTGTGCTTATCCGGTATCTATGAGAATCGGCCAACATCTATTTTTCATACCCCTAAGAGTTTGTTTGTTTGTTTGAATGCGATAATCTCAGGAACTACTGGGCTGCACTGAAAAATTTATTTTATTGTTGGATAGCCCATTTATCGAGGAAGGCTATAGGTTATAACATCACGCTACGACCAATAGGAGCAGAGCAGCAATGAAAAATGTTATAAAAAAAGGAAGAAAAAATGGAAAATTACAATCTATTATTCATGCCCCTAAGTGATAAGGGTTATCCACCCCTAACATTTATAACTACTTATACTATAATATTAGAAGAGAGAGAAGAGTTTGTTTGTTTGTTTGAACGCGATAATCTCAGAAACTACGGGTCCAAATTGAAAAAAATGTTTTACTTTTAGATAGCCCATTTATCGAGGAATGCTATAGGCTATAAAACATCGCGCTACAACTAATGGTAGCGGAGCAGCAAGTAAAAATCTTTGCAAAAATGGGGAAAATTTACGCAGACGAAGTTGCGCGGGTCAGCTAGTAATTTATAAATTTGACCTTAGGGTTGCCACCAATTTTTTTTTTAACAATTTTTTTTTTATTTATATATGTACAAGAAAAGATATATGACAAGCACACAATTTATAGCTACAATAAGTAGGATAATACCCACATTAGGTGTTTACAAGCATCTATGGAGTCATAAATCTCCACTAATAAAGACTCTCGAACCACGGCCGTAGACGCCACGTTTTCCTAACGCTCCGTTATTAAAAATCGATTAAGTAGTATTTTTAACACTTAAATGGCATATACTAAAAACTCACCTGAGGCTACTATTATGTCAGCCGCAAAATTTAAAATTCAAGAAGAAGTGCGGTCCAAATGGGGCTTCTCGTAGACATAGTCCGGCCTAACTCGTGAACCACAAATAATGGTAACACGCTGCGTACGGCTATGTTCAATGAAAATAGAAGCATATTTCCAGAAATCTTGGGTATCCCAGGTTGGCTACCAGATGATTTGCATACAGTTTTAATTGTATTGTCTTGTGGGTTACCGGTTAACGCCGACAAATTTGGTGAATTTTGCTGGTCGCTGCAGAATTTTGAATGGCATCCTATGACGGTAACAGTACACTAAATTTTAGTACCTACATGGCAAAGAAGAAGTTCAAAATTCAGCTGTGCCTGTTGACTTATTATCAGAGCAAGTAGCAGAAACACGAAACAAATATTGGCATTCCGACTGGGAGCATCTTGCAAGAAAATCTAGCAGAAACAACAACATAATATAATAATATAACATAATCGCTCCGATAGTTTCATAAATTGTGTCCCCTCCCCTCACTTTTGAACTGCGTGACCAAAAAATAATAAAAACGTCACAAAGGTAGCGCTTAATAAGTACTTTAAACTAAAATTATTTCGGACATGATTGGATATACCGTCATTGAGTTATTGCTGAAAAACCGCGTTTCTCTACAAAAGGGCGTAAGTGCCATGAACATACGTTCTTCTGCTGATGCAATTATTCAAGGCTGCAGAATCCTACACTGAGCATGGTCCGACATGCTCTTGCCCGGTTTTTTTTGTATATTGGCAAAGAGGATATAATAATATAATAGAAGTTGTTGCTTCATTATATTATTTCATCATCTTTACTGTTCTAACAGAATATCAAAAAAACAACGTCAATTTACGAACGTCAATTAATATGAGAGCTTCCGATTAATATATTTACTTCTGAATTGGTAACTCAGTGAATAATATTGTGAGTACTTTGACTGTTGCAATTATTTTATAGATGCAGTTGATTCACTTTTTAGAAGCTGGCAATGCGTAAACATTAAAAACAAACTCATTCATAAAACTGTAGCTTATTTTTCAATATAATAGTCGCTTGAAAAGCGTTTTATAAGATACTAAAAGTTTGTAGCTGACCTATTAATTCACTAGACTATTAAATATATTTGAAGACAAGAATGACTTTTAATAGAAGCAGCATTGTGCAGTTGGTAAATTAATCACGGCCTATGGTAATGTATCGAGATAATAGTTTTCCAACGGCAAAGTTAAGTTTGTCATGTTTAACACCTGTTTTTTTTCACTAACTAACTGAAAACTATCTCCATACGAAATTTCATTTATATTGATGCAGCGATTTCAACATAAAAACGTAACAGATAGACATACAGAGTTACTTTCATATTTATAGTATTAGTTCAAACCTTGGGGCTACAAATTGTAAAACGCTTGGGTAACTACTTATAATAAAGCAATTAGATAAGCTAACGAAGTTTGTTACCTAACGTTCCCAATAATCAATAGGTAGGTTTACTTCGAGATTCTACTTTATTTTGCATTTTATCAAAGTTTAACGAGATTGAACTCAATTAATTAATGGTAGATATATTTATAGGTTTTGTTTACAGTATATACAGTGGAGCCGGGAGAAAAGCTGGTAATCTTGTTACAATCTTTAATTAAGTATCTCTTTTGTCAGTTGGATTTTTCTTAACCAACTTAAAATACCTAATCGACTTTTGTGTGTCTATGTGTATTTAACATGAAACTTCTAAATTTTTTTCTCAAACTTTTCGGTAGAGTTTTCAACGGTGGACCCATTACTTATTAATTTCATAAAGAAAGGATTGTACCTACTTATTTGGTTCAATAGGCGAGTAAATGCGAAAATACCTATTACAAATTTCGTGATCTTTCGGGGAATAAAAATAGCAGGACGGCAAAGGAGCGGCCCCTTTGCCTTAGGAGTGGAGCAGATTGAGGGAAGTCTCCCTATCAAGCTGGGGAAAAAAATAATTTTAAGTATGTACTTACACTTATTGACTGCCTCTGTGGCGCGGTGGGAGTGTGTCCGACTGCTACGCAAGAGGTTGTGGGTTCGATTCCCACACGGGACACCACTTTGTGTGATCCACAAATTGTTGTTCCGAGTCTGGGTGTACTTTGTGTCCGTGACTTGTATGTTTGTAAAGTCCCCCCCGACACAGGGCTTGTACCCTAGTGAGGGAGTCGTCTTTAAAAAAAAAAAAAATTGGTGTAATTAGTACATATTTAGAAATGTGTATACTTGTGCATGTTTATCATCTGGTTGTTATAGTACAGGCGCTGTCTAGTTTGGGATCAGATTGGCCTTGTGTGAGTTGTCCCCAGATATATTATTATTATCATATTTTAATAAAAATGGTTGCTATCTAATATTAATAGTGATCTCTAAATGACGGCTTTACAGACAGCTTCAAGTGGCCTTAGATCTAAGCCGGCGGGTACTTTTCTAAGTGGTTCTGAGAAAGTCTTGACAAACATTAGACATTTTGTTATAACCATATTAGTACGAAACCATAAAAGCGTAAATTCCACGCTGCAAATGTAATGCCTAGGTATTATCAGTTTAATGTTTGCAGTTGACTGACCACACGGGCTTTGAGTGAAGACTATGACTAACTAAGCCTTGTTAGTGCGGACTACACTAGCTCTACACGACTTTGTTAATAGTTTTGAAACAAACCATAAATGAGGGTGCTTTAAATTGGGGGAGGCCGTGAAGCACCATACATTTAAGGTTTTTAATTAAAACACAACATAGTTATGTTTTATTGAACTCTATAACATTTAAATTGAAATAATTAAGTATATTAGTCACTACCTGTGCCGCAAACCTTCGTCTGCGTTAATTTACCCCGTTTTTGCAACAATTTTCTTTGCTGCTCCGCTCCTATTAGTCGTAGCGTGATGTTATATAGCCTTTAGCCTTCTTCGATAAATGGGCTATCTAACAGTAAAATAATTTTTCAATTCGAACCAGTAGTTCCTAAGATTATCGCGTTCAAACAAACAAACAAACACACTGTTCAGATTTATAATATTAGTATAGATTAAAATAAGCTAACAAAAACCATATAATATTCTAGAGGGCATTACGAATGGCGAATTATTCATTTAGCACTACGCACGCAGCGAGAAGACCAACAGCTTCGCTCTCCCGCACCCAACCATTACTTTACAGTGCGCAAGTAAATAAAGTCGAATGTTCGTTGGTACATATGTTAGATTACGAACGCCATAACCATGACATTACGAAAATATACGATTTTTGCATTTCCCTTTAACTCAAGATTTTTTTTAAGGGTATTTAAATATTTAATATTTGTTTTTGTTAACTACCAAAATAACTCTTTGGCTAGTAAAATATATTTTTTTGGTGTTTAGTATTTAAGTTCTTTATATAATATTTTGACAGAATCGAATCCCGTTTCGCGTAATCTACATAAGTAGCAATAAATCATAATGGCCTTAGTTTTTGGTGTCATTGAAATTTATTATTCAGTAGGTACCGGACAAATCAAAATTCGAATTCTTAAGATCGAACATGACCGGATACATGAAGGTTTATAAAAAAATTAAGTGACAAATTAATCTTATATCAATAAAATAAACGCTCCGAGCAACACATAATCTCTATAAACATCCAAATAAGTTAGATACAAGTCTTCTTTAAACTTGTCTTTTTTAAAACCCTATCAATGGTTGATTTTAAGTTATTTGAAATCTTTTTTTCGTCTTTTATTATTTGGAAGTTCTTCTTCTTTACTTTACTCCTATCTTGTCTGTATTATATCAGGGTGTACCTAATCTCATCGTCTTCATGTCGTTTATTATTATTCTAGTACGAGTAGTCGCAGGTCTATCACATCCTCTTAGAGCTCATATATTTATACTAATATTATAAAGCTGAAGAGTTTGTTTGTTTGCTTGTTTGAACACGGTAATCTCAGGAACTACTGATCTGAATTTAAAAATTCATTTATCGAGGATGGCTAAAAGCTATATAACATCACGCTACGGCCAATAGGAGCGAAGCAGCAATGAGAAATGTTGCAAAAACGGAGAAAATTCACGCAGACGAAGTTGCGTGGGACAGCTAGTGATATATTATATGTATAATCCGAAAGTTAATAATAGTATTAGAATATTGTATTATATAGAATTGGCACTCTATTTTTCCAGAATATAATTATCACTGTCGGATAATTATGAAGAAAATCTTATTGCTAATTAAGAAAATCTGTTACTGTCCGGACTTAACATTCTTTGCAGTTACAATAAAGTTTAATAGTAAATCCGGCAAAAAAGAATACTTATCAATGCAAAGCAAACTTACAAATGATTGAAACAAAAAACTATATCAGTGCGGTCCAAAAGTTACTGGCTGAAGAAATTTGACAGTTTATAACAAAAACAATATGTCATTGTTATTGTCATTCTTTTTGTAATTTTTGTTGTAGTTTTGATTTGACGGCGAACAACAGAAAATCTGAAAGTTTTCGAAATGTTTGGACCTTCCCGCGTACAAAATTTATTTACTTTATATATAATATTACCACGTTCTGCATTTTATTTGATGCAACGAATTCTTGAAAATGACAAACGTGTAACCTGTTAGCCGTATCTGGTGAGACTGACGCCTCCCGCGCCGGGGGGTGGGTGGATCAGTCCGTTGAGTATAACTACTCTCATAGTTGCACTAAAATGTACTCTGTGGTTGCACTCGCAAGTATGAGAGTACTTACGCTCAACGAGTGCAACTATGAGAGTAATTTCATATTTCGACGAGCTTTGTCCGGTACTATCGGCTGGCCGGTGCTGTCCGGCGTTTGCGGGATTCCCCTTTAACAACATAAACAAAGTTTTGTCACTATATTAGACTTTACTTTATGGTACTGTAAACATCCAAAATGAACTTACAATGATTTGTACCAGGTAATTTATAAAGAACGCTGTTCTTTGTAGGTATGTGTAAACATATTTGGATTTAAATTACCTATTTTAAATTTATAACCTTTTTGTGAGAAACTCATTCCCGTTTCTTTAGATATATTATGGATTCCATAGACTTAGGATATACTAATGATGGAATCATACCTACAGACAACGTGGGCTTTTTTGTTCTTCTATTATGTTGTGCAATGTAAAACGATATGGCTCCGTTGTCACTCATGATAATTAGTTTGTGAAATATGTAGTAGCTACAGAGAGCAGTTGAGTAGTACCCAATAATATATTGTAGAAGTATGTATTGTAGAAGTTGAAGAAAGATTATATATAAACATACCTACCTAACATTTAAACTTTCGCGTTGCATGATCATAATTTATTATACAGAAATTAACGTGCATTATTCCGCTTGTGACCACGGCCGGTACAACCTGGTCGAAACGTCAAGCAATTTTAAGGTAAATATTATGCGCGTTAATTCCTGTTTATTAAATAGCTATAAACATACAGACAGCCGATGCGGCTAATGTTCCCCATCTTTACGCAAGTTTCTTATTTAGAGGATAGATTTCTTTGTTTTTTAGTATAATAATATCTTCTTATATAATATCTATAATATAATATCTTAGGACAACTACACAACGCTATCTGATCCCAAACTAAGCAGAGCTTGTACTATGGCAACATGATGATCAGTTGATTACTGATAAACATACTTATATATTTCTAAATCCATACATATTATAGACAAATAACACCCAGACACAGAATAAACCATCGTGCTCATTACATAAAGCTTAATCCTGGGTGGGGATCGAACCCACGACCTCTTGCGTAGCAGCCGGATACACTCCCATCGCGCCACAGAGGCAGTCAGTTGTTGCGGATAATCTTTCAAACTACAGAACCGTGTTTTCTCGTGGTCCCATAATTTTGTCCCATTAATGGGACCAGGAGGGAGAACTGTTTCTCATGGTCCTATTGCTACTTACAGTTGTGGAAATGTTTCTCCTGTATGTCACCGTCAAAGTGATTGATTTAGTTGCTATGAATATTCACTAGGCATCATCACCCGTTTCAGGCAAAGGGATTATAAGGCTTGAATTAAGCAATCACATCATCTAGTGAATATGTATAGTAAGGTCAATTTAAAAGATCACATATAACAGTTAACTTTTTAAATAAAATTAATTATTTTTTTTATTTGAGCTTTATCGAACGTCAGGACGTAGTACTAATTTAGCGTCCAGGTTTTGAGGTATAGCCACAACATAACATACACACAAAATAACATACAAACACACAAGGCTAACCCCGGTCTTACATACGAGTACAGAGTGTAGACAATTAACAATGTGACTATGAGTAACCGTTCTCCCTTGTGGTTCCATTTATGGGACAAAATCCTGGAACCACGAGAAAACAGGGATTTTACATAACATATTGTGTAGCTTCGTAGCCTAAACCCATGACCAACTTAAAATTTGAAAGTAGTACATAAAGATATTAAATCTAAAAACCAATTAAGGCTGTATTCAACAATACAAAGCTTAAGAATGTATTTAAAACATAGTAACTACATGTTAAAAATGTAACGAAGATTAAGATTATGATTTTTAATTATTTCAATGTTTGAAACATAAAACCTATTTTGGAGAATATCTACTTGAGAACATATTAAATTGTATTTATTGCACACTCGTGATTAGTCGTGATATTGGACTATTTCTACTTCAAGTTGATCTATGTTAATATTATAAAGAGGAAAGATTTGATTGTTTGTTTGTATTGAATAGGCTCCGAAACTACTAGACGGATTTGAAAAATTCTTTCATCGTTGTTTAGCTACACTAACCCCAGATGACTTAGGCTATTTTTTTTATCCCTGTATTCCCATGGGAACGGGAACTACGCAGGTGAAACCGCGATATATTATAAATAAACAAAATTTGCGTTTTAGGAATTTATCCCATTTCTTTAATTATGATTAATTTTGATTAATGGGTATTTGACCTTTTTAACAAATACCATAATAATGTGATCTACAGCATGACGTTGAGACAGGACTGCGTCATCCCTTTCAATTAAAAAGTAAATATTGACTGCAAAACGTGAAAGAGAGAAAAACTGGTGCGACCTTTGTCAGGTATTGTCCACAAAGTGGCGTTGTCTCTTTCTAGAGAGTGATTTATGGATTTTGTGAGGTTATGGCGCAGTCCAGGTTTATACGTCAATGTCAATCTATTATCTTCTATTCTATACTAGCTGTCCCGCGCAACTTCGTCTGCGTAAATTTTCCCCTTTTTTTTATAATCCTATGTTACTTCTAATACCTCCAAGAATATGTGTACAAAGTTTCATGATGATCGGTTGAGTAGTTTTCGCGTGAAAGCGTAACAAACAAACTTACATTCACATTTATATATTAGTAGGGATTAAAAAAACGAATCGCAAATCTCGAGAGCAGCTCAACCGATTTCACTAATTCTTTTTTTAGAATATTTCTTGTAGTACGAGGATGGTTCTTACGGAGAAAAAAAATAAAAATTGCTAGAAAAAGTCTAAAAAAACACACTTTACTCCCATACAATCGGTTCGTAAAAATACTTAAAATTCAATTTGAACTTTAAATACCATACCATAAAGTTTAATTGTTAGTGGAGAGGTTCCGGGAAGGCAAAACAATTGAGTGATGTTAGTATCGTATAAATATTAATGTCAATATTTGTTAATATTTATACGATTAAAAGAATTTTCGGTTTTTTATAATTTTATTATTAACTTTCTTTTTCCTTTTTTTATCTTACTAGCTGACCCGGCATCCCGAAAAGCAGAATAAGTATTAAAAAAAAATAAAAAATAAAGAATCGACTGTTAGGCGGTACGAACTTCGCCGGGTCAGCTAGTATGTACTAATATTATAAAGAGGAAAAAAATGATTGTTTGTTTGTATTGAATAGGCACCGAAACTACTTGACGGATTAGAAAAATTCTTTCATCGTTGTACACTAAGCTACACTAACCCCGGGCACAGATAATATAATACTATACCCCGGGTGACATAGGCTATTTTTTATTCCTGTATTCCCGCGGGAACGGGAACTACGTGGGTGAAACCGCAAGGCGTCCGCTAGTCACACGAGTGAGTGTGTATGTTTGTTACTTCTTCACGTCTAAATGGCTGGAGTGATTTTAATAAAATTTGGTATGGAGTTAGCTGACACCCTGGATTAACACATAGGCTAATAAACCGCGGGTAACACCACTGAGCACAGCTAGTTATCTATAAAGCTATAAATCGGTTTTTTCTATGCATTGGAAATTTCGTTGCAACATATTATATTCGAATGCACCTATGACATAGAAAATATTTGTTTAACCAAGTTTACATAACAGGTCTAGTAATAGTATTAATATTATATATTGTATCTACAAACATTTCAAATATTTTATTTATTAGTGATGTGTAGTTTAACATCCTACGTTATGCTGTTTTTTATGTCGCAAGAGAAGAAGAAGAATATTATACCTATACGAGTATTTAACCGAAACCAATCTAGGTTCTAGACCCATAACCTGATAGAATGATGAGTGCAGTAGCATTGCAGGGGGCTAAATATAATACAAACACGTTATGAAATTAATATACGTTTACTAAAATAACATACCTAGTTTGTTTTTTAGGTATAATAAAAACGTGAAAAGGCAGCGCGGTGGAGGTAAAAATTCCACCAGCAGAAGAGCGTTGTTCATGGCACTTACTCGTACTTACCTTTTTGAAAATTATTTACTAAGTTATCTTGTGATTGTGAAATGATTTTTTTTCATATTTTTGGCCACAGGGTTTAAAAGATAAAGAGGGACACACACTATTTATGCAAATACGCAGCGATTATTTCCAAAAATATTTACTTAGGTAATCAGTTTCCAGATTGCTTGTATAAAGTGCCCCAAAAAAAAATATAAGTTTACATTTGCAACGGCCGTGGTCACGGGTGGACTCTTGTCTACCCGTGACCACTGTTGCAATACGGTCGAAACGTCGGGCAATAAACAATAAACAGGGTATTTCACCTTAACTTATTCACGCGATTAAGACCCGTAGTACTTAAATATAATTTTATAATGTGTACAAATCGCGAAAATTTATCAATATAAGTTTAGTAACTGGCTTTTAAACGTCACCCGTGTGGATTAGCTATTACAGAACCCAAAACAGCGCGTGACGCGACGCGTATCTTTAACCATTTTTATTTATAGATACATTTTCCATTACAATTACACTAGGCGTGACTGAGTAGCTACTAAAATATTTATAACTAGCTCCACCCGAGTGGATGTTGATTATGGCAATAAAATGTAGCAATGTTATGTCCTTTTGCAAACGTAGCTACCGTCCTAAATTACATTAAATTTTACTCCGTAGGTTCTGCAATTAGCGCTTAGTTCTACATTAGCGGTTGATTAGTACGCATAGAATGGCGGGACCGATTTGTTATTTTCGTTTGTTGGCTTTATCACTGGGATAGTTAGTAAAAAAAAAGAAAATCGGAAAATATCGAAATGGGTTATTTTATATGGGAATTGTAAAATTTTAACTGGCCTCTTGGTCTAGTGGCTAATGACCCTGACTAGCCAGAGGTCGTGGGTTCGATCCCCACCCAGTATAAAACTTTGTGTGATGAGGACGATGGTTTATTTTGTGTCGGGGTGTTATTGATTGCTTTTAAAAAAAATTACTTTGTCGGTGGTCACCGTTCTGTTCAATAAATTGGAAGAATCGAAATTTAAAGTTTTGATCCACTACGTCCAGCATTTCTGTGTCAATCTTGGCGATAGCATCACGAATATGGTTCTTTATCTCATCGAGAGTTTTCTGTCGATTAGTACACACCAATAATTTAAAATATCCCCATTAAAAAAAATCGCGAGAGCGCTAGCCACTCTAATTCACCTTTTAAAGCGATAAGACGTTCGGGAAAGAGTCACGAAAATTCGTGCTCTGTCAGCCATGTGGCGCATTTTTTTGAAACAACGTATTGGACTTTAAATTTAAAAACTACCATCACCACCTTGAAATAACGCTCAGAAGTGACTGAAACGGCCTTATTGTTCCCTTAAAAAACCCATAGTCCAACAATGCCAATTCTGGATAACGCGCAACGTTCTGCATAAAGGGGTCGCTCATGAAGTTTGCAGAGGTTCGTTCGAGTCCAATATCGCATGTGTTGTTTGTTCACACATCCTGATAAATGTAAATATACTTTGTCGCTAAAAAATTTAAAACATCAGATTTCAACTGTTTGTTCAAAATAAAATTTTCAAAAAGCAGTAAAATAAAACTGTAGGTTACCCATGTACAAAAAAATATTATGATGCCTTCAATACTTTTTGTTTTATTATTATTTTAATTAAGGAACGTTGGAGCGTTGCACTCTATGTGTAGGTAAGTATGTTTATCCGTTGTCTGGTTGCTATAGTACAAGGTCTGCTTAGTTTGGGATCAGATGTTTTATGAGTTGTTCCACTTCGGTTTAAGGTAGTGCGAAGTTCACTGGGTCAACTAATAGCTTATAGGCGTAGATAATTATAGTAGGTATACATCGAGTAACTGTGGCGTAAGTTGGTACTGCATCTGCAATGATGCCAAATCTATCATTTTGTACTTACTTACGACTTCTTATTTAATATTAAAAAGATTCGATTAAATTGTCATGGCATTCATCTTTTGATTTATTTTATGTTGTAATAACTCTCGAAGTTAATTTATCTGTTACACGTTCTACGGGCCTTGCACACAAATGCTAACAGGCAGTGCGTTAATCCGCATACGGTTAAACAATAATTTAACCGTATGCGGCTAAACGCACTGCCTGTTAGCATTTTAAGTCGAGAATAAAAATGAGATAAAATTTATTTTTCTGCTTCATACCTAAGTATTAACACAGCACTTGTGTGTATTATACCAAGTATAGCATCTCAGGAACACCTACCAACATCTACCTACTTATGAGTAGGTAGATGTCGGTAGGTGTCGATAGGATACTCGTACTTAGCAAGCAAGGTTTAGCAGGTGAAATCTAAATAGATAAGGTATATTTAAAACAGATATGTACATAACATGGTGAGAATAAGAATCATCCCGATTAAATTAGTTACAATTCTACCTACACTGTTGACTGACTGTCCTTTTGGCTGACGATGTGTTAGATTCAGAGAGTCAAATTTGCGAACATCTCTCTTTTAAAATCGAGATGAAAAAACTAAAATCTAAAAATGAATGAAACCTTTAAACTGTTCGTTTAAATTTTATTTTCCTGTTGCTTTTTTCGTCGACGCTGTCTATTTGTAAACACGTTTTGTAGACTACACGCAATAAATAATAAAAACTTCATTCAGAAAGTGGCGATGTTTCAACAGTTTATTTAGTGTTACGGCAATTAAAATAGCCTTATGATTGCGTTTAAGGACATGGCGTATTGTATTTTAGGAAAAACATGAAGTAGCAAAAATTAAGGGCAAGAGCATGTCGGACTATGCTCAGTGTAAGGTTCCGCAGCAGTTATTACAAATAGATGCAGAACATATGAAAAAATCCGATTTGAATAGTTGCACCAGCAGAAGAGCGTATGTTCATGGTACCGGTTTTCATATTTTTTCACACTGTTCAAAAGATAAGGGAGGGGGGGGGGGCTGATATTTATGTAAAACTGTTTTCAATGTACCTATTGAAACAAACATCAACACCTTAAGGTATAACTTGTGAATCCATCTTTTTCTCTTATTCTAGTGTTAAACGTCTCATAGAAAGGGTCATTTGCGATATTTTCATCAAATATTGTTGTGTCCTCTGGATCCACCCACCCGAAGATATAAAACATTTTGTCAACAGGAGGATTTCTATGACATTATCTTTTTATGGACATGAAAATTGTTATGCTTTTAATCAAAATAGATAATAAAATAACAAAAAACGAAATGTTCTTTTCACACGAACGGATCTATATAGTCTTCAATGCGTTAAAAAGGCGTTAACCTTGTAAATGTTTTCTTATTTTCTTTAAAATGCCAAACGTTTTTTTGACGTGAAATAGTAATCAGTAATAATATTTCCTTTAAAAGTAATATTTAAAAATAAAATTTTCGCCTGCGCTTGGGTAAATACCTAGCCATAGCTATAAAATGTATTCCAATATTTGCTTACATTTTATGGCTTTAAATTAATTTTTAATAAACATTTTATTAAGTAAAATAAATAAAACTTAGGTACTTTTTATTTTAATGACACTTGAAATTACACGAATTTTTACACATTTTTTTATAAGCTGAATACAAATATTATTATATGTATACGTGAAAGTAAAAGTTTAAAGAAATATATTAAACGGTATGTAATAGATGGATTACTGTTCTTTTAAAATAATTAAAATAAGTGTAAGTGATAATATCCATTTTATATTTTGATGGCATGTCCAATCGTTTGTTGTACGTTGAGCTACTGTGCGCCGTCAATTTTTGGTCAATTTTTTTTTTTTTTTTTAATTTATGTGTCCAATTAATAAGCGCTCGCGGTGCTCGATGTTTATGGCACGGCAAGAGGGAAATCCTCTAGTTGCTTTGTCGATGGTCGAGGAGCATCGTAGCGCTCGGCGGGCACCGGCTCGGCGGGCGGCGACGATCGATAGGGCGGGCGCGGCGCTGCAGTCGACTCACAACCGCCTGCCGCCTGACGCCTGCCGACCTCGCACCACGACACTTCGGCGACCGCTCGCGGCGCGACTACTCGCGACGATGCGCGGCGACCGCGCCGCTCGCGACTCGCGCCACAATAAAGATCACGAAAACTTAAAGTCATCACTTAAGAAGGGCAATAAAACCAAGAAGCACCGCGTGGTCTTCGATGAGAGCGCTAATGAATTTTTTGAAGCCGACTACATTATTGTGGTTCGTGATGAGTGCGGGTACTCTGATGAGGGCGAGGGCGACGAGTGCTCGGGATGCGGCGCGTGCGAGCGGTACCAGGAGCCGGAGCCGGGAGCCCTGAGTCCCCCCGAGGGGTACAAGGACATGGGCCTGTTCAACCGCGATGGCACGCTGCGGGAACAGGCCTGGTGGGAGGCGGGAGACGTGCTGCTGGTGGGTGAGCGCTCGGGTACCGTGTTCACGCCGCAGCACCTTCAGCTGCTACGCCGGTTGCAGCGCGAGAGGATGCTGCGCTCCACGATCTGTGCGGACTGTGACGCACACGCCGCACTACACCAGCCCCTGGGTGAGTCACCTCTGCCCTGTCCTTGCCAAGGACGAACCTGTCCGGTCGTCCTCGCTCCGCTCACAATTCTGGTTTTACATCTCACGAGGCTGTGCGACGTAAGCGACATTACACCACATAATCAGCGCGGAACGCTCACGTTCTGCAATCATGACGGATAAACATGTGAAACCTTACGAGTAAAGACATTAACAACGAACAATACCTACCTCTATTTTTCTGCCACTATTTATTCTATCACTATTTATTTTTATTATTATTTTATACATTTATATTTTATAACTTTTTAGAGATATATTTTATTTATGTATAATCATAATTATTATTTAAATTTTAAGTAAATATTATTAGTATTAATATTTGTCTACAATTGCGATCGTGTTTATTTTATTCATTATTAAACAAAAAAACAGCATTGCGAAATAATTATAATGGTAGTTATCATTATAGTTACTTTATAGCTGTCGCGAAATGTTTAACATATTACTTTTAATGTAACAATAGATTGTTTAAAGTGAGTAACAACAATTTAGATCGTGTTATATCGTTAACTGAACAAGTGACGATTAGTAAGTGGCGTCATGTTTCATAACAACCGGGAATCTATTGTTCTCATCTAAAGTGAGAGCACTCATTGGCTTTTTTAAACGTTCACGGTCGAACAAAGACGTTTAAAAGTATCTGTCCGGTGAACATCTATTGATCAGCCAGACAATCACCTCTCACGTAGTTTCAAAGGCACTCTGAAAAGTAAAACCTGTCGGAACGATTGTCTGTCTGCAAATCTTCCGCGAAAGTTTCCGCGTAAGTTTTCCGTATTTTTTAAAATTTTACCTCGGGTTTTTAACAATTGAATTAAATAGCTTATAGGCAGTAGAATTGTAAACATTTAAGACAGCATTTGTAGCAATTGGTTTAAAATTAAATAAGATTACAGATCGATCTCTAATGGGTAAAACCTAAATTTTATATAAGAACGATTGGAAAATTTCTCTAAAAAAAACTATTAAAATTTATCAAAATAAAAAAAAAACAATTGTTTAATTTGAAAAGCCGCTAACGTGGTTATTTTATCAAACAGTGGGTGACCTGTAGGCCTACTTTCTTTCTTTAAAAAGAAATTCATGAATTTTCGTTTATTTAAAATTCTTAAGTTTACGGGAACTATTTTAATTAATTTTGTGGATAAGCACAAGAAGTTAGAACCCATGGACGATTTTCTGGAACGAGTGGATTAAATAGATGTTTCTGGTTGTATACTACTACCTCTTAGTCGACCCGTGACCACGATCGGTGCAATTCGATCGAAACGTCGGGTAAATAAAAGGTTCGTACCTTTAAATAAGTCACGTGGTTAAGTCCCGAAATATATATAATATGTATAAAAATCGCGAAAGGTAAAAAACAATAAGCCCGGTGTATATAATTTGCAGATTAAAATTATTATTAACTAGCGGACGCCTCGCGGTTTCACCCGCGTAGTTCCCGTTCCCGTGGGAATAAATGGATAAAAATAGCCTATGTCACCCGGGTTAGTGTAGCTTTACAACGTTAAAAGAATTTTTCAAATCCGTCCATTAGTTTCGGAGCCTATTCAATACAAACAAACAATCTAATCTTTCCTCTTCATAATAATATATATTGAATATAAAGAATATAGATTAAATAGATATAGATATCGCCCGGGTTAGTGTAGCTTCACAACGATGAAAGAATTTTTTAAATCCGTCTAGTAGTTTCGGAGCCTATTCAATACAAATAAACAATCAAATCTTTCCTCTTTATTATTTTATTTATAGAATATAAAGAATATAGATTATATAGATATAGATACAAATTATAGATATAGATGATTACATACAAAGTTACAATCCAAGTACAAATAGGGCTAAAACAATAATATTTATCTTTAATAAGAATCTTCTTTCACCTTTTCGGTCAATATATTTATGCTACATTTAAATACTTAGCATATCAAGTTGTTGTCCACGACCTTTGAACGAAAATGAAGGATATATTTTCAAGAAATAAAACCGTTTATTTAGGCAACTACCCGTCAGTAAAATATTCGTCCGATATTTTCGCGTGATATAATTGTTCACGATTGCTTCTGCTTCAGTAGAGCAGCGGGAGTAGGTACGTAAAACATAATGTGTAAGAGCTTGTGGGTTCGATTTCCAAACGGGATAGAGTTTTATGATATCCATAAATATTGATTCTGAGTCTGGGTGCACTTTATAGACGTTAATACATTTGTATGTCTTCAGCGACAGAAACCTTGTACCTTGTTTGTCTTTTAAATTTATAGTACAAATAACTGCAATTTCATATTTACATATATTATTATACATTTTCATTTAAATTCGTTTAGGTACTCATGACATTAACAAAATTGGTTAATTATGGAAATACTGTTTTGCCTCGTCCTACAACAGATAATTGTAAAAACTAAGAGCAGCTTAAAAACTAAAGATATTTGTAGCTAAGAGATGTAGACAGAGCCATTAACAAAAAATAAGTTAGGTATACCAAAAACCTGACTACGTCGAATGGACCATAATTTTCTGACGTACCTAGTCGGATTTTACTTGGTGAAAGACACCAAATAATAATCTACTACACACCCATGTAAGCTAAGCAGTAAACAAAGACTGATATAATTTGAGACCTTTGATAGGTACCTAACACGGGATCAACATAAGTACTAAAAATATGAGCATTCTTGCAGTACTATGTTTTTTTTTTTTTTTTTTTTTTTTTTTTTTTTTTTTTTTTAATTGGTTCACAAAACTAGATACAATCATCGATTTACATAAATATGAGAGACACAGAGAGTTTTGTACTTCCTTACTTTAAGACCAACTACTATAACACTTAGTTGTAAATAAACAATTCGAATTTGAACCTAACTTAATACACAAATGCAACAAACACAAATAAAAGCCGTTGTTAAAAAGACCGTGTCTACTTATGTTGGTACCTACCTACCCACCAAACGGCTGACGTCAGCGGCGACGTAGGCTATATTTTTTGCACTATGATAATCACTTAAGTTATCATAGTGCAAAAACTATAGCCTACGTCACCTGGACCGCCATAAAGAATCGATTGACACCTCATTCAATGAAATCGGATGTGTGGATTCGGCGCTGTAGTTGAACATACATACGTAGAATGCTAAAAACCCTTTCTTTAAGTCTTCGCCGTAAAAGACGTAAATAGACTTCAGTGAAAACAAATTATTCACCTTCACCAATGATGTTCACCCTTTAACAATTTATTAATCTACACGCATAAGTGGAGCCTTCATTTACATATATAATTACTAACTTTAAACCATTATGTAACAGCCAATCGCATACCTGACTACACCATGTATAAATTATCTATTCATTATCTTCTACTTAATCTGTAAACATCGTTTCGCATCACTTTATTGTAATAGGGTTTCATGGCGTAGGATTTCTTAGCTTATACATGGATTAATCATACCCATACTAATTTGAATTACATTAGCTCTTACTACATAACTACTGAAATCTTTTCTGCAAGCCCTGTGCAGTGGGCGGAGGTTTAGAAACAAGGTATTAACGGACAAATAGTACAGATTAAACAAACAATATTTATGAATCAAACAAGCGCAAACGAGCGCTACGACATGTCTTTCTTCAAACGAGGTTTAAAGAGAGTTTTCACTTCACGGTAGGCAGCGGCTTGGGTGTGTCCCTGACATTCCTGTAGTCCATGAGCGGCGGTTACCGCTTACCATCAGGTGTGCCGTTGGCTCGTTTGCCAACCATTGGCAACAAAAAAAAACTCCCGTGTGGGAGTCGAACTCAGTTCCTCATAAGATTGCACCGCAGTTATACCTATTCACTTTTGCTCGCAACGCCACCGCGAAGAATAAAGTAACGTCTCATTTCAATAAATTACAGTTAAGTACTTAACTTAGTACGTAGTTGCCTTTTTTGCTTCAATGTAGTACTAGTACATTGAAGCAAAAAAGGCAACTACGTACTAAGTTAAGTACTTAGTGTACTACTTATATGTACTACTACGTGGGTCCAAAATAATCACAAATTGTTTCTGTTTGATGACTTAAGTATTTTGGGGGCCATACTTTTTATTCATGGAAAATAAGATTTTTATTTGGTCCTCTTTTTGATTTTAAGCTTGCGTTGTCGGTTGCCAAGGCAATTGCTTACTTTCATTCAATACAATCGGGTATCAAGTTTTTGTGACGCCTTAATACCTACTTAACCTACCTACTTAAATTCAAAGTAGACATCAAGGTATTTGCACAAAACACTCTCGGTATTTTGTGGTAGGTATTTCTTTGAAGTCTATTCAGTATAAGAAACGTCAAATACAACACGCTGGTTTTAAAAGCAAGCAGTTTTTACAAGTTTGTATAGAATATAAGCTTGTGAAGTAACATTTTATTAGGTCAAATTATTAACTTTTATTATTTATTTTAATAATTAAAAAATATGTAAATAGGTATTTGGGTACCCACGTCAAATTGTGTACATTTTTTAAATACACTTAATAATATTAATGCTTAATAATCCCTATAAAATGTACGTAGTCAAATACATACTTACCCAATATTACTGAAAATAAAAATTCATACTCGCAATTTAATTTGACTTCGTAAAACATTCACGATTTTCTACCCTTTTAGATACGTTTTTTTCTACACAGTTCACTTTGTAAAATATTTTAATTGCCGTGTTTAATGCCACCGTTTTAAATGCCAAGCTAATAAACTTGCAACATGTAGATACAAGAGACAGTTTCAGAAGATTTTGAACTGAAATGTTTATCTAACTTAAGTGAAATTGGTTTCATGTATGACACCTTTGCTTCGTTACGTAATCTTATAAATGACTTTCAAAATCCAATGAGAGAAGTTAAGATTACCTTGTTAGATGAACTCAAGTGTGAATTTGTTTCACTGTAATTTATTTTTTTAATCTTGGGTTAGGTACTTATAGTTTTCTACGGTACTGCACCACGAGAGTCAGTCAGAGAACCTTCAGTTACATTCAGTTATATTTAAAACTTTATAAGATAGAAAAAGAAGGAAAATAACACCTGGAAAACGGTTGCTCTTTTAAAAAAATCACTACGGTATTTGTTGGAGTTTGCCTGATTAAAATCAGTAGGTAGGTCAATTAGGGAGAACGACACCTAAATAAGTTTCGTCTATTGGTGAGGCATTTCAAATGCACATATTGAATAACGTGCGTAACTCCAGCAGGCAGTGCTCGAAGCGCATTCACGCCACGATTTACGTACACAAACAGTCTATCCTCTAACCACCCCCAGCACCTGCCATATTTATGATGTTTGCTTAGCACCTACCTGTCTTGTTTGTATACCATTGATGTATCCACGCATCCACCCATATATTCTTCTTTTGAATAACATTAATTGTTGTAGATAATATCGGGATGTTTTCGAATATGTAATCATAAAAATATTACGTAGCTAATGCATATAACTCTATCGAATTTGAAACACATTAACTCCTCTGTAGTATTAACCCAAAGTGACGCTTGCTGAGGTTTAGTTTAAAAAGATACGAAGTTATTAAACAAACATGTAGGTACTCAATCTACTGTAGGTGAGGTAGGTACTTATGTTTCTTTATCATTTAAGCAAGTCATGAGTTCCCTGTGACTTAGCTTAGCTGCTGTATTATATTGGACAAGCTAGTTAAATCAGATGCAACCCAGGGGACAAATACGGTACGGTGAAGTTATGTTTTCTCCCATCCGCAACACGATTAGTATATCTATCAAAGTTAGGACTTCATGAAGGTTATTAAGAGCTGTTGAAAGTCATTTTCAATGTGACTATATCGATTTGAAAATAAAATACACTTTTCTGTTGATGTATTTTTAAAGCATTTGCAACCACCAACCTCTGTTTTACTTAATATCAGCTCATTACGTAGTATATCGTAAATTTAATGAATGTGTTTGTAGGTAACTGAAATAGGGAATAGTTGTTGGGCATGGTGGTGTAGCAAGTTCGAAAATTTTAACAAAATGGAACGTTTCCACAGTAAGCCTACCAAACGTCTATTAAAGATCACTTTCACATTAGGTAGATAGAATACTTCAAGCTTTACATTCGCGTAATGTAATGAGTAAAACTGAAAATACTGGTGTAATGTTTTTACAGCTTAACTGATGAAATGCCGACCAACAAATATATTCAGAAGGTTTAAAAATTAAAATAAAACTCTAATCGCGTAACGTAAAAAAACTATTAATGGACGACAAACAAAGTGAAAGTTATCCAAGTATAATACTTAGCTACATTTGAATAACGTCAGTTTTTGCCGAACGCGAAGATTGGTGCAAAAAGTAAACATAGAAAGGTATTTTTTGTTTCAATCTCAGTCCAACAATGAGTACGCTTTATTCATTTGTTGTTCCTTCTATTTCAGAGTATATAATCTGATTACTACTACCTACAAATCTGAAACAATGTAAGATGTTTGGCATTTTCCTGTCAACGCTATTTTTTACCCGATTTCAACCTGACTATGAAAGAAAAGTTGAATGGGATTTTATTTTTATAGTGAAAGAATATTTCTTCTGAAGTTATTACTTAGAATATAAAAAATCGAATTCTTTATTCAGTATATGGTCTAAAGCAAGATGCGTACCTATTTCATGTGATTCTACATGTAGGTAATGGGAATTGCAAGTACGCAAACAATAGGTAGAGCCGGAGAAAAGAACAAGACTATAAATGCTCGCGGCTACTCTTTTCAAATTGCTAAAATCAAAACAAAGAAAAACAATACTTTTTATTCATTTAGGAAGCAAAACAACTCTTGTGATATGTGTGGATTCTACATGTAATGCCAAGTTCGCAAACAGGTAAAGCCGGAGAAAAGAACATGGCAACAAAAACTCGTAGCCACTCTTATCAAATCGATATTTTTTTACAATATTTGAATGTTTATAAAACTTGATATGGGGGTAAGGTGTTGCCACTAATATATACTATACACCATGACAGAGAACTGATGCAAATTAAATTGATTGAAAATTGGAACATGAGATAAAATAAAATCAGCCTCAGTGGGTACATAGTAGGAGCATTTACTTACAACAAAGGTAAAAACTTTATGTGCTTGAATATTAGGTACTTTACTGGTAACGAATGATTAAATATAAAATATTAATTCTGATATCACTTTATTCGGCTTAATATAATATTTACAATGTTTGTATATTTACAAACTATATAACTATGCAGTTAAGGTTAAACACCTAGTTAGAGCTAGAGGACTGATGAAATTATAGGTAGGTACTAGATAACAGCATGAGATAAAATATGACCTCAATGAATACAACATAAACTTAATATATCTTTATTTCGTAAGTTAATGATTAAAAGTTAAAACATAATAATATATAAGTATATAAGTTTGAAAAAAAAATCGTTTAAAGTTAAGGAGGTAGGATAAGAAGCTGTTAAGAAATTCATGGGCTCTTTTAAAATCATCAAGTTTTTTACGGTATAAATTTTAATTTTATTGAACGAACAAGTATGTTTCGTAAATGTAAACGTTCGTAGAAGCATCCACTTATAACAATGTTAAAAACCACATTTGTATAAATATTGACCGAAATACTGCTTGCATCTTTCTTTGTATCTGTAAATCACTACATAGTATAAAACAAAGTCGCTTTCTCTGTTCCTATATCCCTATGTATGCTTAAATCTTTAAAACTACGCAACGGATTTTGATGCGCTTTTTTTTATTAGATAGAGTGATTGAAGAGGAAGGTTTATATGTATAATAACATCCATATATTTTATACCCGTGCGAAGCCGGAGCGGGCCTCTAGTACTATTATAAAATCGTAAAACAGCTGTTTCTGTACATTGAAGTTTTTTTTATAAACTAATCTAGATCGACTAATTTTGGGTTTTTGAATCCAAAACTATGCTTAGTTTCTTTCTTGTCTGTTTGTTTGTTTGTTCGGGGTTGTTGCTAAAAACTATTGAACAAATACTATTCAAATTTTGGGAGCATAATCTTCTATGTCCGCATTAAGTTAAAGGCAATATGACTGCCTCTGTGGCGCGGTGGGAGTGTGTCCGACTGCTACACAAGAGGTCGTGGATTTGATTCCCACACGGGACACCACTTTAAGTGATCCACAAATTGTTGTTTCGAGTCTGGGTGTTCGTGTCCGTGACTTGTATGTTTGTAAAGACCCCCGCGACACAGGGCAGGCGACACTAATGCGGGAGTCGTCTTAAAAAAAATATGATGATATTGCCTTTAACTTTATCCGGACATAGGAGATTGTTGATGACGCTTCATTCCTTAGGACCTGAGCAATAGCGTAGGTATATTAACACGCGGGCGAAGCCGTGGCCGTAAGCTAGTGAAATATAAATGTTAAATCTATTAAGAAAAGAAGGAAAATACTAATATCATCAATTTTCACCTGATTTTCATGAAGTAATATAGAGATTGATTTGTAATAAATTAATAACCCCGCTCGTGGCTTCTTTATATAACACTAAATAACTTTGTAATATCAGTTTGTGAAAATATTTAATATAAGTATTAACCCTTAATAACCTACCACTTGTTTTTAAAGTTATGACTTTAACCACATACAGATTATTTTACTGGAGTAAAATCGTTGTTTATTGTGAGGCTTAGGCCCTAAACCTGACAAAGAAACATCGATTTTACTCCGGGTCTCTCAGATGTGTGTGGTAAATGGTTGTGTGACAAAAGTAGGTGGTAGATAGGGTTAATTTGTAATATAATATTTGAAAAAAAAATGACTATTCATTGAAGCCAAGAGCAGGTTACTAATATATTAGCTGACCCGCGCAACTTCGTCTTCATAAATTTCCCCCGTTTTTGAAACATTTTTCATTGCTGCTCTGCTCCTATTGCTTGTAGCGTGACGTTATATAGCCTAGAGCCTTCCTCGATAAATGGGCTATCCAATAGTAAAATATTTTTTTAATTCGAACAAGTAGTTCCTGAGATTACCGCTTCAAACAAACAAACTCTTTAGCTTTATAACATTCTTTAGCTTTATAGCAACTAGATCAATTTTTATTTATCATTCAAATTGTAATGTAGTTTCCAATGTAATTTCCAATATAATTATCGTAGTTACCCATTAGTGCTTCACATTTTTTAGTCTTGGAATTATGTTTTACATTGAATTTTAAATATTATTTAAAGTCCTTTTAAAAATATTTTCAGGTAATGGTTCAAGCAAACACTTTCTTTCTGTGTAAAAACATACTGATGAAAATTCAGCGTGAGGTAAATTACGTTCAGTAACAACTACTATGCCTGTATTACTAAGACAATTTTTATACCTGTATTTTAATTATGTTTCTCTCTTTGCCCTTATCATTTGGTGTCGACTATCCTTGTCTTTCTTTGCCTTTCGCATATAGCTTTAAGTTACGGCCACCTGACGTCAAAACCGTGACCTCTCCTGGTAACTGAGGATTATAATGCTGCCGCTGGCTTGCTCTTCCGGCGTCCACTATATAACATACTTCCGTCTCGGAATCAAAATATGATCGTGCGGTGCGACGTGTATTTCAAAAATATCTATGTGCATTCGGCCGAAACAATAAGAGCGACAGAAATGTATGTCACATCACCACCCCCATCACCACTCCCATCACCATAGCCACTACTACCACCACTATATATATATATATATATATATATATATATATATATATATATATATGTACTACCACATATATACATTATTCAAGGGTTGGTATGTGCCCATGATACTGATTGCACATACCAAATTTTATCAAAATCAGAGTACCCTAAAAAAAATATTTATTATTTTGTTCATTTGTTTATTTATGAATGAAAAAGTTATTAATTAAAAATAGTATGACTTAAAAAGTTTATGCCGTAATAATCCAATCGAATTTTGTACCAGGGGAGGTATAATTCTTATGCCACACGCCTTTCACTACTCAATTTTGACAAAAAGAATATGCTTTAACTATGTAATAATAATACAACCAGCTATGGCACCATCTCAGGTGCAATACTGATAATATACCCTATCCGCTGCTGAAATTTGACCACACCTTTCTGTTACACCCTGTATATGTGTGTGTGTGTGTGTGCGTGCATCAAAAGAGTTTTGTATAAAGCTTTATATCTGACCGTTATGTACCTAATCTGTGCTACGACTGACTACGAACTGACACCCAGCATTTCAAGCTCTACTCATAAAAAAAATAGGTATGTTTATTTATATCTAAAACATTTTTAACAATTTCATTCTGTTGAATGAAAACCGTAAGTTACTGGAGTACTTGTGTTGGTTAGATGAGTTGATTCAAAATACCAAGCTATCAGTAAGTGTCGTCGCATATGTTTACAAACAATAGGTGTCAGACGTGGGTGATGGTGAGGGGTTTCTTTTCGGCATGATTGGGTTTCATGTTATGATTAATATGGATTACAATGATATATTGTATTGTGTATTGACTTTATTGTATGTGTGTCTTTCAGCTGGGTCTTAGCTCAAACAAGATTTGCAATAATAAACATACAAATTGAATTATAGTTTTGAAAATTTAAAATGTCATGCGGTGCTAACCGTCGCCGACTCGGGAAACAAATGATTGTCAATAAATATTTTTGTAATATACTTTTATCCATGTTTAAACTTTAAATAAATTTTCATAGAACGCATGTATTGACCGCTAGTTCTAATGATAAGGGTGGTTCATATTTTTTGACGTTTGAAAATCAGTCAAAACACGTCGCAACCGCATGTCAAAGTTTTAAAAATCCTGCTAAATTAAATATTTCATTCAAATGTAGTTACTGTTATTGTACGACACATAAAGAAACTGCGGCGATTCATCCTTACCCAACTCTTCCGCCCGCAACTAATTGCTCACAAGTTACGTTACGCGTTTGTGACTATTTTACGAAAAGTTCCGAGCAATAGGTTGCTGGTAAAGTGGAAAACAGAGATAATGGTGAACGACATATGAATAAAATATCATTTTTTTTTTACCCGACTGCAAGGTAGGGTTTTTATGTATACGCGTATCTTATATGTACATATGTATGTATGTATGTATGTATGTATGTATGTATGTATGTAAGTATATAAGTATGTATGTATGTACTATTCTTTACTTCCTCATATCTTTCAAACCACAAGACGGATTTAAAAAATTATGATGTCGTTAGATTTGTCTTGACCGCCCAAGTGTTTTCTTCTTCTTCTTTGAGTTTATGGCAATCTAGCCGTTTTAACGGGTAATTTCTGCCAGTGTCAAGTATTTATGCGCTTATTACATGCACAAAGTCTCGTTCTTAGTCAAATAACACGTATTCAAATCATTTTTTACAAGTTAAACTCGGAGCTGTAAAAATAATGGCCGGTTAGTTTGCCGCCATTTTCACAACTCACCCAAGTGTTTTGGCGGCTGTGAGATGCCAAAATTAAGAGATTTGTAAAAAAAAAAGTTGTTTCGAATACTGTACATTAAGGTAAAGCGCTCAAGGTATTAAAAGATTCATAAATAATGACAGTAATATAAAAAAAAATAGTGATCAACCATATTTTTTTTAAATTTTCAATAATGTGCAATAGCTGTGATAATAGCTAGTTACATCTTAAACCACTAAAATGTATTATATAAAAAAAATATGAGCAGTTGGAGGCACTTTACTTAGCTCATGAAGATTCATTAATGCTTCCGTCCGCATTATATTAATTAGTAGGGTATCTTGTTTCCATCTTTTTTGGGCAGGCGAATTTTTTATTTTTTTAAAGGACTTTTTTTAAGATAGTAGTAAAATTAAAAAAAAAATAAGTGCGGTAGCGACCGCTTAATCTCAATGAAAAAAAAAAAATCACAGATTAGTTTCTTAGGGGAACTAAATGAAGAGGTATCTCGGCAGATTTTCAAAAAAATTAAAAATAAGGTCTCTACTATAATGATATTGTAAAGAATATTTTGGCCTAATATTACACATAGATACTTCAGTCTTCAGATGGATCACATTTTACATAATAATAATTAGGTGTAGATCCCTTCTGATCATAAAATCGGGCGATTTAATTAAATTTAACTAATCGTAATATTGCTATGGAAAAAGCTATGCTCGGAGTTTCTGTGCGCGACAGAATCCTTAATGAGGATATTCGTAGTAGAACTAAGGCTTCCGACATAGCTCAGAGGATTAGTAAGTTGAAGTGATAATGGGCGGGCCACATCGCTTGCAGAACCACAATAGATGGGTACTGAGGTTTTTGATGGCGACCACGTGCTGAAAAACGCAGCGCAGGCCGGCCCTCCCACAAATGGACTGACGACCTGATTAAGGTAGCAGGGAGCCGTTGGATGCGGACCGCTCATAATCGGTCGCTGTGAAAGTCTTTGGGAGAGGCCTATGTTCCGCAGTGAACGTTTTTGTGTGATGATTATGATGAATCGTAACATACTGCAAATATTAGGTAATAAATTTTTCCCTTTGTTAAGTAAGAGGATCTAACGTAAAAGCCCGAGGTAAAAATCAAAGTTATAAAAATGTGGAAACAGGATACGCTACGAACTAATGACGTATAATGTACTACGTTATTAGTACGACCTAGGAATTATGTAGACGAGAGTTTTAATTATTCCCATTGCATCTACAACACTTGGGTGGCTGACACCAAGACAAATCCAATGATAAATTGTATCTGTCCCAATGAAATAAATTTTGCTAGTGCATAATATCCAAGTAGGTACACGCCAAACACATAAACCTTTTCAGCAACCGGATTAACATAAATTATGAATATGAAAAAATCTTTACATAGTTTAAAACAAAGACGCTTTTCGCTGTCTGTCCTGCGTAGCCTCATAGCCTAACTAGATTCTCCAAACTACGTAACTGATTTTAATGCGGTTTATAATAATGAAGTAACTCAAATAAATGTTCCGAATAATTTAAATGTATATGTCACTGTGAATGTCCGAAGCGTATCTTATGATACACTGGTGTATATTGACAATCACCAGGATTTTTGGTAAATGTCCGACATTGTTTCTTTACACGACGATTTTGATCATTCTCCGGTGATTGTTAACATACACCACCACGACTTGGCGAATGTTCATTATGAGCAAAATTATGGGCCAAATTATAATTTCTAGATTGATAATGTTATAAAATTGTCTCTAAAACGATGACAGAACCGAGTTAGCCCACCCCGACTTTACGTGGTACATACTTGTTAGTAACACCCCGAGGGTGTTTTTTAGAACCGGAGGCGCTGAAGGAGTGCAGGCTCCGCCCGCTGCTTATAACGAAGCGCAGACACCAAGTGAGTCGTAGCGGCCGAGGCAGGCCATCAAGGGCGACCATCAAGTCGAGGCTGCGGAGGCGAGCGAGCGAGCGAAGGGAAGATGCGATTAAAAACGGTAATACAGCCAATAATACTTACAGGCTGGAGTAATCACAGGCGTTTGTTAACATTAACATATATTGTAAATCGGTGCATCTAAGATCACCGTGAATGTTAACATTCACCCGTGTACGTCCGAATCAGGTTTAAAATAGGAAAAGTCAGAATTTAAAAAAGTCGGAATTGCAACATCGAAATTGGTGAATGTCGATATACACCGGTGTATCATAAGATTCACTAATTTTGGCCATTCGGAGTGACATATATAATGCGAGAAAATTACTACTAGTAGAAACTAAATAAATTGTAAAGCTTTTTAAGCTTTTACCGTATTAAAAATGATATTAAATTACCCAGCATTTACAAACGATAGATGTGAAGTAGGTACCTACTACGTTAATAAAAATAGTAAATAAATATCTGTTTATTGCTACGTTCAACGTAGCGAATAACGAAGTGTTCTCGATCGTAGTTGCAATATTTTCGCTTGAATTCCACTTGTAATTTCTGTTATATTTGCTGTAGGTGCCTTGTTAACTATAATACAACATTTTCATATTTTATTTAATAATTGAGAGAGATATATACGAGTACCAGTAGCATGATTGGAGGTTACTAAAGATGTATAAGACTACTTTTTGGTGTTTTAGTGTTTAACTTGATAAAAACCGTCCTCTGTAGGGTCAAAACCCACAAAAAAAAATCCTGGTTTGTTAAGAGGTGTCTCCTAAACCGAAGTCCTGGTTCCTCCACTGTTAGACACTGAAGTAAAGAAGCTAAATGTCCTGGTGTTTAAAATTTCAAATGCTACTTTGCTGCCGCAACCCATTATATTTATACCTATTTATATTTATAAAATTTTGCCAAAGGCTACTCCTGCGCTTTTACGGGTCGCAGCACAATTTTTTTAGCCTATAACCCTTCTCAATACATCGGCTATCAAATACAAAATATATTTTAGATTGGATTAGTTCTTTTGAGATTAGTACGTTCGAACTAATAAACTCTTCTAGGTTTCCTAACCGTAATCCGTAACCTTTCTCAAACTCTAATTTATCTCCATACCAATTAACGTAAATCGACCCAGTATTTAGGCCTATTATAAATATTTTTATAACTCTTCAGCACCTTAAAAAGGTACTAAGTTTTGTACTTTCTTACTTTGATGAAGTATTTGTAAATAAGTTGATAATTAATCTTCGAAGATTAAAGCGTTCAAACATACAAACTTTGAGCGTTAATAAATAAAGATACAGATTACCTATGTATCGCTCGTGATACCCGATACCTATAAAATCAAACGACCTGTCAACAACGTCGAATCAAAATCCACGTTCATTTTCGACCATTCAGCCGCTTGTCATAACATAGCCTAATTCCTCTACGAGGTATGTACCAAACACTTTTTGGAACGAAGTTCCATATCGCGCGTTGTTAAAGGGGGCTAGACGGAAAAAATTCTCACGAAAAGTTGTAACGACACTTTTTGACACACAAGCCGTGCGGCGTGCGCGTAAGATATGAACATCTAATTTGACCAAGAAGTCACTCGTCGATTTGGTCTAGAGGCATAAATTCGGTACACAGTATTGGTGATAATTGTGTAGTTGTGGGTTCGAGCCTTCGGTATACAATTGTCTTTTTGTAAGTCATTTTCGTTTCGTCTTTCTATTTCGCATTGAACAGTGTGGTGTTATGAAGATTATAAAAAAAAAAAATTAAGAACTTCGTTCCATCCGGGTGTCCCTTGACACCTCTCAAGTTTTTTTTTTAGTTTGGTTTCATGAGTAGATTTGAGCCATGGAGTTACTAAAATCGATCGCCAATTAGAGTTCGAGATAATACTCGAACGTCAATTTGAGTTTCGGCCCATGGATATACAGAATGATTTGTAATGTAATAATAACCTCCCACTCGACGCTTCTTTGCATACAAAATATATTTTAATATATTAACCCTTATCCACCTACCAAGAAAAACTTCCGACACCACGCGCTTGAGCAACATAGACGTAAGGGAATCTCGAAACCGAACAAAGTGTTAGTTATATTTCGGGACTTAATCGCGTGAATTATTTAAAGGTACGAACCTTTTATTTACCCGACGTTTCGATCGAATTGCACCGATCGTGGTCACGGGTCGACTTAGACTTAAGTCCCGAAATATAACTAATATGTATAAAAATCGCGAAAGTTTAAAAACAATAACCGAACAAAGTGGTTTGTGATCCGTACCAGTAAAACATTTTAAGTATGTATCCGTTGCTCGAGCTCACCTCACGTATGAAGAGTACCTTCTGTACTCTCAATATTTTGTGGAATAAAGGTCGGGGAGCCGTACAAAGTGCAATGCTGGTAGCACAGATTACTTACGTACAGATAAAAAGCTTTATAGAAAACCCTCTTGACTCTTGACTATGTATGCCTGTCAGACGCGGAGACTCGAACGTTTATTTGTTCTGCGCTCGAAAGATTTGAGACCAGACGAGTGCCACAATCGCGTGGTGCGAATGCTCGTTTTGTAATTTACGTAATTGTTACGTTAAAAATCTACATAGGGTGTTTAAAATTAACTCTAAACTATGATTTGGCTTCTTTTAGATAGCCCAAAAACTCAGAAAGGTCCTCGTACCTAATTAGATTCTTACTTGTAGTCATATACATTTATTGAAAAGGGATGTATAAAAAGTTGTTAAAAACGAAAGTAGGTACCTACCTAACTAGTTTCTCACATTTGATTTTAGTGGAAATGATGGTGGTGGTGATGTTGGTGGTTGTGATGTTGATGGTGGTGATCGTGATGGTATTGGTGGTTGTGATGTTAATGATGGTGATCGTGATGGTATTGGTGGTTGTGATGTTGATGGTGGTGATCGTGATGGTATTGGTGGCTGTGATGTGGATGGTGGTGATCGTGATGGTATTGGTGGTTGTGATGTTGATGGTGGTGATCGTGATGGTATTGGTGGTTGTGATGATGATGGTGGTGATCGTAATGGTATTGGTGGTTGTGATGTTGATGGTGGTGATCGTGATGGTATTGGTGGTTGTGATGATGATTGTAGTAATCGTGATGGTATTGGTGGTTGTGATGTTGATGGTGGTGATCGTGATGGTATTGGTGGCTGTGATGATGATGGTGATCGTGATGGTATTGGTGGTTGTGATGTTGATGGTGGTGATCGTGATGGTATCGATGGTTGTGATGATGATGGTGGTGATGGTGATGGTATTGGTTGTTATGGTAGTGGTGGTTATGGTAGTAGTGGTTGTGAATTAGTAATGGTGGTGGTTATAGCTGTGGTGATGATAGTTATCGTCATCAACCTCATCATAATATTACCACTACCACTATCACCACAACAATCATCACCACTAACACAACCCCCCCCCCCCACTACCATCACAAGTAAAACCTACAAATGCCAACACCCCGACTATTTTTATTTTACTGCATCGCACACCAGTTTTTCACGTAGGCCAGCCCTAGCGCGACCGGCGAGTGTAGGTTCAAAAGTCGAGATACATAGTCTGACTTCTGTACTCTCCTTATTTTAT
The DNA here is from genome assembly GCA_945859575.2 of Herminia tarsipennalis. Classification (NCBI taxonomy): domain Eukaryota; kingdom Metazoa; phylum Arthropoda; class Insecta; order Lepidoptera; family Erebidae; genus Herminia; species Herminia tarsipennalis. The sequence goes on along the minus strand of OX243831.2, from coordinate 24,342,428 downwards.
GCTGGTAGCGAATCTAGTTCGTTGACTCGTCCGACCTAACAAATGTCACTGAACTACGCTTGTAAGGTGACCGTGGCGTAACGCGGGGCTAAGGCACTTTCAATCTAATGTTGAAAGCTAATTCTGTAATATATATTGTGTTTTTTAACTTAAATACCCAAGCAGTCTTTTAACATTTTCGCAAGTATTCGCGGCTTCGCCACAGGTCGGATCTGGATAAAAGCAGCTAACCTTTCTCGAGCTTCAAGCTCCATATTCATACCTTACCGGTCGAGTACCTCCTTCGAAGATAAGCATGTTTAAAGAAACTAACTGTCCAACGTTATTTTTGATGACATGAGCATAACTTAAATAAAATACCTATTCAAATTAGTCAAGTAGTTTTCGAGAATATTTTTTTATAGACACACTAGATGCCCCGCGCAACTTCGTCTGCGTAAATTTTCCCCGTTTTTGCAACATTTCTCATTGCTGCTCCGCTCCTGTTGGTCGTAGCGTGATGTTTTATAGCCTATAGCCTTCCTCGATAAATGGGCTATCCAACAGTAAAATATTTTTTCAATTCGGATCTACTAATCCGAATTGAAAAAGAGTTCCTGAGATTACCGCGTGCAAACAAACAAACAAACTCTTCAGCTTTATAATACTAGTATAGATTATAATATTAGTCTAGATTACAGATTTGTCTATCAACAATTTATGTGCATCGTAGTACGGAGGCGTGTCGACGTAATTATTCATATGTGCAGTATAGACTACAGTGCCAGACACTAGATAGACAGAACTACGTATATATTTCACCACGTGCAACATAGTGAACGCCCCTGACTTTACGAGCTATATTTAGACAGACCGCTATGTAAATAGAATCGTTCTGTCGTTCTACTCGTATATGTGTAGTGCATTTCTGAAGGACGCCTTTGGTCAGTCGCACCATGCATCCGCCTCGCCTTTCTGTCATAGCATAGTTGACCCAAAAGCGCTGAGAGGCACTTACACCATAATTTAACTCTGAATGGTAATAATTAACTTGTCTGTCTAACACTATTGGTCTATCTGTATTACGTTTTAAAAACATGTAAATTTTTAAAGGGTATAAAAAATGACTTTAAATAAACAAAGCTGTGGGTAGGCTTAAATTATTTCAAATGTTATATACTTTCAAAATCATGGACATATTATAAAAATAAACTGCAAGTCCGAAAATTTTGCAGTTATTCGCATAATACACAGGTACCTTTATTTTGCTTGCAAAATTGTTGCACGCTTTCCAAAAGTCCAGCTTTTCATCACTTTTATTTCAAAAGTTTGACTGGCGTAAATCGAACTATAAAAATGAAACGAAGTTCTTTTTGTGCCGATAATTGTCGTGTTATTTTCCCTTTAAAATTGGCATCGTTCCTGGTGTCAATTCATACAAATAAAATTGAAATTTGTATCTCTATTTGTGTAAATATATAGCGCTTCGCGTGAAATCAATTACCTTTATTTTGTGAACTCTACAAACAACAATTTACTATTATATTTCACGTGGTCATATTCGCAAGTTAATGTTAGTTTTCTAATATATTTTAAAGCAATATAAAGCCGTCTCAACTTCACAAAATGGTTTTCTTTGACAATACAATGAAAAATACTATAAGCTGCTTACGGAAGTAATATTTCTAAGATTGCAATCAGAAAAGCTAAAAAGGTCTGCGTTAAATCTCTGACTTACAACTTAGTGGAAGTTTGAAATGGAATTGTTTCTTTGATATAGATTACACAATAACACTAACTAGTGTGATAGGGCGTACCCAGGGGGTAAAACTCACCTCAAAATTGGAAAATGATAGGTCGGTATTTAGTAAGTTGTATCAACTATAAAAAATTTGAACCTCTTCCCAAAGTTTTAACCCCTCCCCTCCCCCTAAATGATCCTGGGTGCACGCCTCATAATATATTAAATAATATTATAAAGCGGAATAGTTGGTTTGTTTGTTTGTTTAAACGCGCTAATCTCAGGAACTACTGGTCCGATTTGAAAAATTCTTCTTTCTTTTTTGTTTAGCCCATTTATCGAGGAAGGCTATAGGCTATATAACATCACGCTATGACCAATAGGAGCGGAGCAGCAATGAAAAATGTTGCAAAAACGGTAAAAATTTACGCAAACGAAGTTGCGCGGGTCAGCTAGTTTAACATATTTAGATTTATACTAGCTGACCCGCGCAACTTCGTCTGCGTAAATTTTCCCTTTTTTTTTTTACAACATTTTTCATTGCTGCTCGTATCCTATTGGTCGTAGCATGATGTTATAACCTATAGCCGTCCTCGATAAATGGGCTATCCAACAATAAAATATTTTTTTAATGCTGCTCAGTAGTTCCTGAGATTATCGCGTTCAAACAAACAAACAAACTCTTAGGGGGATGAAAAATAGATGTGGTCCGATTCTCAGACCTACCTAATATGCACACAAAATTTCATCAAAATCGGTCAAGCCGTTTCGGAGGAGTATGGCAGCGAAAACTGTGACACGAGAATTTTATATATTAATAATAATAATAATATCTTGGGACAACTCACACAACACTATCTGATCCCAAACTAAGCAGAGCTTGTACTATGGAAACCAGACAACTGATAAACATACTTATATATTTCTAAATACATACATACTATAGATAAATAACACCCAGACACAGAATAAACCATCGTGCTCATCACACAAAGTTTTATCCTGGGTGGGGATCGAACCCACGACCTCTTGCGTAGCAGTCGGATACACTCCCACCGCGCCACAGAGGCAGTCATATTAGATTACACCCCGACACAGGATAATCAATTGCGCTTACCTGTGTACGTACTTATAAATTTGTAATAATTACCAATAAGTGTTACTAGTTTTAAAACTTTTAAGATATCTAACTTATTTACTTTTTACATAACTCTAAGAGCGATTTATGCACGAACGAATATATTTTCAACAAGACAAATTGGGGACTTATTATATAAAAATCTACTTGATACTTGAGAATTCTGAAATGAAGAACACATAATTATTCCTATTGACTGATTTTTCAAGACACGCCTTTTAAATTAATACTGGCTGCCCGCCTCGGCCGGCCTCGCATGGCTGTCATTTTTACAAGCTTTTGTTTAACCTGTGTGTATGTTAGTTAGTTTGTTTGTGAATTTGTGTGTGTTAAATCTTGGAAGTTAAATTAGTACCACTTGCTGACGTTCGATTGGGCTCAAATTTGGTATACTAGTATATCTTTGATGACAATATTATATTACCATAGACCTGATATGATGATGGAGTGGAAAGGTGGCCATAGGAACTCCTAAACTAAAATTCAGAAAACTAGCAAGTTTGGGCTCATTTGTTTCGACTTGTCAAGGACTCCGATAGATACAGTGTTAATGGTTAGATGATGGGAACAGAAGGTGGTCATTGGTAGGTACTCAGTAGTCATGTCAGTCAGTATAATTCAATGTTGTTGAATAAAATATTAAATACAAGTGAACAGACTCAGAAACATGTCCAGTACAAACTAAAAAATAAATAAATAGTTACCATTTTTAAATACAATCTTTTAATTAAATGCTCATAAAGGAAGAAAATATAATCCCATCAATTTGTTATATTATACCATTTATATGATACTAGCGGACGCCTCGCGGTTTCACCCGCGTAGTTCCCGTTCCCGTGGGAATACAGGGATAAAAAATAGCCTATGTCACCCGTGGTTAGTGTAGCTTCACAACGATGAAAGAATTTTTCAAATCCGTCTAGTAGTTTCGGAGCCTATTCAATACAAACAAACAATCAAATCTTTTCTCTTTATAATATTATAGTATATAGAAGTATAGATATAGATATAATAAAAGCTTGTTGCCAGGTCGATACTAAAACCTTTTCCGAAGTTATGTAATCATTTTATGTATTTATATTAATAGATATTCAAAAAATGTTGTACAACGTGTCGAATGTGTTATCTAAAAGGCACAAGGTGTCGTATGCGGAGTTGTTTAATTTAGGTTAGTGTCAACTGTTTCAATAAAACAGATAGACAATATGCATTGAGGCCACTGTACGTTTAACCTTCAAACGAATTTGGGGCTAATCGCTCCACTTTACTGTAGGGCTGTACGCATCATCGATAGCTTCACAAAAAGCAACCGTGCATGGTTAGTAAGTTTAGTCATACTTGCGTAAAGAAGTGGCTAATAAAAAAGCTATTTTGAACTTATGGTGAGTCTAGTTTTTCACAAGCAATCGTTTTTAGAGTTCCGAAGCTAAAATGGCAAAACGGAACCCTTACAGTTTCGCTCTGTCCGACCGTTTGCTCCCAGGTTAGCTCAAAGACCCTTAGTACTAGAAAGCTGTAATTTGGCATGAGTTAACATAATATTTACGCCGATAAAGCGGTAAAATAAAATAAAAAAAAAGTTTTTTTACTAGTAGGGGGAGGACTAGTAAAAATTTTTTTTTTTTTAATTGTCCCACCTCTCCTACACGTAAAGTGGAGATGTTGGATGTGTTTTTTTCTCGTCTACTTCACCATGTCGTTGGATAGTTCTTTTAAAAAAAATGCGTGTTTGTTAGGACATTTTTTACATTTTTCCATTTTTATATAAAGATCCGTATGTAAAATATTAAGCTTTAAAGTGCTCATTTTTGTTAAGAGGCAAATGTCCCCTTCCTCTACCAGCTAAATGGTTGTTGTTGGGTATGTGCTAACAATCATGGCTATATATAGTAAAACTAGCTGTCCCGCTCAACTTCGTATGCGTAAATTTTCCCTGTTTTTGCGACATTTCACGTCGCTACTCAGCTCCTATTAGTCGTAGCGCGATGTTATATAGCCTATAGCCTTCCTTGATAAATGGGCTATCCAAAAAAAAAAGAATTTTTCAAATCGGACCGGTAGTTCCTGAGATTAGCGCGTTTAAACAAACAAACAAAGCAAACAAACAAACTCTTCCGCTTTATAATATTAGTATAGATTAAAAGGAAAACTATCACAGCCAAATAGGCTTTACAAGATTACGAGTAATAGCCGACCAAGTGAAAAGTAACAATTACGACATCTTGCGCATACGCACTCCCACTACATCACCAAGACAGTTAAATTAAAAACATAATACTTAGCCTTTCCCACGTCTTCGCCTCAGTTTCAGTATCTTTACTTAATATATAAAGCTGAAGAGTTTGTTTGTTTGTTTGAACGCGGCAAGCTCAGGAACTACGGGTCCGCTTTTAATATATTTTTTTCTGTTGGGTAGCCCATTTATTGAGGGAGGCTATAACATCACGCTACGATCAATAGGAGTGGAGCAGCAATGAAAAATGTTACAAAAACGGGTAAAATTGACGCATACGAAGTTGCGCGGCTAGTTTTTATATATAAACAATTCTTATATATATTCTGATGTATAAACTACAAGTTTTATTAAAATCCGTTCAGTAATCTTTTGCGTGAAAGTGCAACAAATAATCTTTTTTTTCACTATATACCTCAGTAGTAAGCATGTATACTATAAATATGTATATCAGCCGTCAGTGCTGTCTACTTTGGGATCAGATGGCCTTGTGTGAGTTGTCCGATGAAGTGTTACACATACACACAAATGATTGTTGGCGAAGTAGTCAACCCTAACTATCGTACGGCTCAATAATTGCTTGTTAAAACACAATACACACAATTAAACTGTGTGTGGCATTTCGTTACACGACATCTAGTTCGTTACAGAGTATTTATGTAGTATTATTATATTTTAATAGAAACTTTACCTTTGGTAATTATGTATCATCGTATCACACATATTTGATTGGCCTGTTGGTCTAGTTAGTGACCCTGATTGCTAAGCCAGAGGTAGTGGGTCCGATTCCCATCCAGGTCATCCAGGATTTTTTTAAGCTATTGCATAGCTTTATCGCGGGCTTTGAGCGCGGCGACCGAATCAAGAAATTTCATTACGAAAATAAAACCTAACACCCCCCACTCCGCCTACCATGTAGCTCGGCCGTGCGTTCGCATAACGTATATGTATATGGTTCGACTGTACGAAGCTCGCACGGATCGAGAGAAAAAAAAAATCAATACTACATAAATAAAATAAAAAAAAAATTATAATTGCATAACTTGATAAAAAAATGCTATACAATAGCTTTACCGCGGTAGTCCCCGAGTGCCACACATTTTTTTTTAAAAAGAGATAACTAGCAATGTTGGATTGGGGCCCCACAAGAAATCCTGTTTTATCAACATTTTTGCTAGTAAAATTTTGTCAACATTTTTAATGAAGAAGGCCATTCTGCATCCGAAATCAAACCGATTTCTATCACTAAATTTCGACTAACAAAATATTACAAAAGACAAGATTTTAACCCCCCTCCCCCTAGACAGGGATATGTTTAAACCCTGTCCTCCACGGGACCATGTCCCCGCTGCCTGTCCATAAAGTGGAACGAAGCTACAGAGCGGAGAATCGGAAAAATATTAACCAATAGGATCTGTCCACGATGCGAAAATTTTATACAATCCTGTTTGGTTAATATTTCTGCAATTTCTTCGCTCCGCCGCCTCGCTTTGCTTAATGGACTATCAGTCTTATACCCTTTTTATACGTTCCGGTTTCAATCCGGCGGGTACCCGGCGCGAATGTATGGCAACCGGACCGGATGGACGCCGTAACATTTATTTATTTAGTGAACCCATTCTTACAAATACCGTACATCGTAATACACTTCGCGCCGGTTACCCGGCGCCGGACCGGATTCAAACCGAAACGTATGAAAATTACCTTTTACAGGTACTTTTAACAATGCACACGAGGCTAATGCATGCGTTGCTCGAACGCTCGTCTTATAAAACTTTACTTCTGTATTTGCTCTCGGTGTTTCGTGGAAGACGAGGTAGTAGATAATCTATACTAATATTTTATGGGTTTGTTTGTTTGTTTGAACGCGGCAATCTCAGGAACTACAGGTTCGAATTGGAAAATATAACATTACGCTACGATCAATAGGAGCAGAGCAGCAATGAAAAATGTTACAAAAACGGGGAAAATTGACTCATACGAAGTTGCCCGGGTCAGCTAGTATATGTATATATATATATATATGTAATAGATACATGTAAAAATCCACATGTACCTATTTTTTGCGAATTATTCATCATGCATATATTCAATGAAAAAAGACGTAGTCAATAACAATTCATGGCCATTACTTTAATTGCCACTCTTTGCAATAGGTACAATGTTTGTTTGTTTACATTTGTGTCGAGTAGTGAATGCATGTTACTAATTTAAACCTGCTTACTGCTTGCGTAGAACGAGTTAGTAAACTTGGCTGCAATGGTTTCATTAAATAAATAGTTCCTACTACAGTGACTACAGAAACGTAGCTCATTCACGGAAAACACGCGGCTCGGAAACTTTACTTTTCTTTTGTTTTTTTTTTTTCTATAAAAGGTGTAACAGTGATGAAGAATGAGTTTATTTCAAACCATATCAAAGGGCTTTATTATCCAGATTTATGCACTTAGTAATTAACACTTGGTTCTTTAACTAACTTAAGCAACTGTTGTTATTTTTATGGCGAACATTGTGAGGTTTCTTTAATTTCTTAGGTATCCTATGCTCTGATAACAGAATATCAGGCAATGACAAACCTAACAATAGCGGACAATAATAATATAGGTACGTTGACCGGTACAGATACATTGAACGAGCTATTTTTATAATGTCTCTATAAAAATCTCCCTGACCATGAAATGAAATAATCCCTCTTTTCGAATAGAAATATAATCAAACAAAACCAAGAACCGACAAACCAGCTTATTAATAAAGTAAATGCTCATTCAAAGTAATGTTCATTCATAGGCCGAGATAAAACTCGACAAGCTGTCATCATTCACCTTTGTTTACTCACACAAAATATCACGAGTACGCTCTTGATCTAGGGTTCCCAACCTGTGTGTATTTACCCCCGCGGGGGTAAAACATATCTATTCTTTTCGGGGGTAATAAAAAAGGTATAACCCTCCCGCCCCCCGTCGCACATAGGGAGATTCGACCAATCTGGGTAGTCATAAATCGATTTTATGAAAGTCGCTATTGGTAATAATAAATGCTTCTATAGTTCGTAAAATATAGCTTGATACCTGTGACGTTTGTCAGAATGACATGTAATAGGTATGGGACGTCTTTCGTATTTTATCGATATTTATATGGAATGAGTTTATTAAAAAAAAATACATTTTAACGATATTGAAAGAAAGAAAAAAGGAAATGAAAGATGAATTTGAAGGTATTTAAAAGTTTAATTGTCAAATGGTGTACAGCCGAGATCAACTTCCAAGTCGAATTCTGATTCATCACTGGAGCAGTCCTGCAGATTAATAATTAATTCTTGATCGCAAATGTTGTCAAATTGAATATCGCGCTCCCAATCTTTTTGAATCACATTTTTTGTCTTCTCAACTACCTTTTTCCAATCATCAGCATTTACATGTACACAAGCTTCATGTAGTAATGTCAACATTTTGTTCGCTGTGAAAGGCGGTGCTACATTAAGTCTGGCAGCGTAACCTAGAAAAAAAAGGTATTCGATTAAACAAAAAACCTACTACATTCTTTGTAAGCTTTTTATATATGTTTTTTTAGATTATACGAACCTTTGACTTGAGCCCAGATTAGTTCTATTGCATTGTAATGGCAATGATATGGTGGTAAACGGATGACGGTGTGGCCCATTTCCTTTGCAATTTCGTCTATAATATATCTTGGAGTGGGGGGCTTATGAATGCTTACTAATCTTAGCAATTCTTTCTTGAGCATGCTGTTGTCGGCTTTTACTCCTTTGTTTTGCAGCCAAGTAATAATTTCAATTTTACGATTGCTTGTCGTAGGCGCCTTATCTTTTTGTACTGAATGATACGGAGCGTTGTCCATCAGAATAAAATGTGGTTCACTCAAATTATTTAGAAGAGTTAGAAACCACTCCTTAAATTTTGTAAAATCCATTTCTTCATGGTACTCTGTTGTTTTTACTGATTTAAACGCCAGTAAACAATTGGGCACAAAACCAGACGATGTCCCCGCATGAGTAATTATTAATCTTTGTCCTTTGCCTTCGGGCACCTTGGTGGTAGACTCCGCTTTATCGTCTGTCCACGATCTTGAAACAGTGTGGTTTGCGTTGAGCCATGTTTCATCAAGAAAAACCACTTTATTCCAATCTGTTATATTTTTGACTTTGCGCAAAAAGTCAATTCGGGTCAAAGCAATGTCTGTTCGCTCCATTAAAATTTTTCTTTTATCGCTTTTCTTATAAGCAAAGCCGATTTTTTTCAATATTTTGGACAACGATGGTGGACTTCCTTTAAATAAATCCGCGTCTTTAAGCGAAACGGATACTTTTTTTAACGTGGGAAATTCACCACGTGCGTAATACGCATATATATGATTTCGAATTGCGGCAGCATCAAAGTCGTCAATTTCGGTGACTGGCGAAACTCTCTTCCTTTTTTTATTAGGAGTCGATAATATTTTACCTCCCTCATCTTCGGCCACCATCTCCTTTGACGATTCTCCATACTTTTCTTTGCTAATTCGAGACACTGTAGCTCGTCCGATACCAAGAGCGTCAGCAACTCTATTGCACACTTGCTCCAACGGTAGTAGCGGTCCGCCATTTTGATTCTCGCGCTCAAAATACTCACGCAAACGAATCACAAACTCGCGACTTTCGCTATTCAAAACAGTTTTTTTTGTTCTTTTCGGCATTGTGGTGCAAAAAAAAACAAATAACTAGAAATAACAACAAAACTTAACAAAGCAACAGTAATAACGACAAAACAATATTAATCACGTAGCGGTAGCGTATACAAGGCGTGGGCACTCGTACTGACTCAAAAAAGATGGCGCCCGCTTGATCGCTGCATGCGAAAGCAGTAGGTATTGCAAGACTAAAAAAATACGAATTCGTTGTGAAAAAATGATTAGATATAATCATTTATACAATTTATATTAATGAAATTGTCATACATTTATTTTATCGATATTCGCTGGCCAGTCGATTACACATCCCTACCAGGCTGCGAAAAGAGTTTACGAAGTAAGCTAACAAAAAAATATAAATAATAAAATATAATAAATATTTTAAATTACCTTTGTTTATACTAGTATCTCCTTGATAACAAGTTCTATTTGAAAAAAGTGTTCTAGATTTCTATACAAATGTCTTATTAATATTTAAAAAATTAAAACTTTTCCAACAACAAATTTATTGTAGCAGTCTTTTAAACGTAGTCTCTAAAGTCACAGGTATCAAGCTATATTTTACGAACTATAGTTCGATAGATATGTGTTGAATAGATATGTGATATTAAACAACTATCCTACAAACCCTACCACTCTTCGTTTTACGTGTGTATTTTAATAGGTTCGTGCCATTTCAATAGTTCGTTAAGAAGCAGTTGCATTTAGTGATGATTAGAATCTTTTGCAATAAAAATTAAGGGAAAAATAGAAGGTAGGTTGCTTAAATTTTAAACAGATTATTTTTATTTATATATAAATATATTTATTATAACACGAATTGGTATCCTTTATTTATCATTTGTTATTGCTTTTGGTGATCATAGATCTAAAAAATACATTGTTTTGTGTGATCCCGCTACCTTTGTTACTGATATTTAAAGAGAGACATTGGACAGCAGTGGAATATAAATTTCTTGCGGAATTTTGCAGATCTGGCTATTGAAATAACTTTACAATATTATTTTTCACGGAGATCTTTATGAAAGGGGTTGTAAGATTAATTTAACAGCATCATAAATAACGGCAACAGCAAACGATCAGGCACCTCGTACGCGTCATTGTCACTAATGTGGTGAGAAACAAAAACATTTATTTTCGAATTAATTGAGCATTTTCATTGAATTTCGAAACTAGAATTTGAGACATCAGCTTGGTGATTTGGCGGAGAAATTGTTTTTTTATTGTTATTGTCTTTTTTTGTAAGTACTGCTATTAGCTAGAGGTCAAATTGCATACCTGATTATAAACGTAAGAAAATAATATTGGATGCTTATATGCATCGAATAACCCTGAATGTGCATCGTGTGAGGGATTCAGAATTGGGCGATGTCGGGGGTAAATTGATTTCAAAGTAAAGTAAAAACAGGATAACGATATCAAAAGGTTGACAATCACTGTTGTACATGCTCCCTGCTGTTTTACCATTAAGGTAATCTGAGCTTCTGATTAGTAGCTTCTGTGATTCCGTTAATAAAATAGTACTACGAACGTACGCTTGGCGTACTACGCCTTATGTTTGTTTACGATAAAGGACGAATAACGATTTCGATAAACTGTGGTTACGTAGCGTAATTGGGTAGTGGGCAGAAATAAATAAGAACTGTTGTGTCATTTTTGTCGCCTCGGTTCAATGAATTCACTGCTTTTGAATTGATAATTGGTGACCAACTTTTGGATTTATCTAAAGACTGTAAAGGTATTTTGTAGATTACCCATATGTATATTTTTTGGACATGTAAACCGCAAACAGGTCTTTGGGGTCGTCCATTAATCACGCAATGTTCGAAGCGGGTGGGGGTTCGGTAAATCATGAAAGACATGCACCCCCCCCCTCATCATGCATCATCCTTTTTACAGTCAATTATTTAATATTTACTTGTCAAGATTTTGTCTTGATTAATGTAACAAACGGTGACTTTTCGTATAAAATATAAAGTACCTGTTGATTAAACTAAATTTATATTAATCTGCTAATTATTCATACTGGCGTCTTTTAACCCTATCCTTGGTCCTTTTTGTCCCTAGATCGATTTAAAGGACCACTAGAACTTCATATCTAAATCTTTGATATCTGGCCAGTAATCATAAACTGATCATATTCTTTAGGAATTATGTTTAAAGGAAAGACCAGGCTACTTATTGGTGTTTAGATCTTTTCCGGAATCCTTGTAGTCAAATAGTAACGAAGCAAAATTGCTGAATTGGACGCTTGTGCCCCGGTCTGCCCTAGCTACCCTATATATTTTATTGAAATTATTAGGAAAAATTCTGTAACAATTCTGAAAAGTGTACTCGATATTGTAAACTGATGAAAAGACATAAATATTAAAAAAAAACTCGTAACAGTGCTTAGAGCTTTCTTCGGTGGGGGTGTCTGTTTGTAGGCCCAGGTGGTTTTATGGTCTATGACCCAGGCTCAAAGAGTTGTTTCCCATTTTTATTGATCCATGTTTTTTAAACATTTTAGTCTCCTTGAATTGATACGACTTTAGCACGATCACAATAGTTGCATTTAACTGCGAATGGAAACACATACGCAAAGCTTTCCTGGAACTGTTTGTGAAACGTGGAGATATTAATTGATTAATTGCTCTTGACAAATGTGTGTGTAATGTAACTGACAGGTTAATGTAGCAATAAATAGGTTTTGTCTGTCCGAACGAGATAAATAAAATATTCATTACATGTTAATAATACTTAAATGATCATTTAGGTAAGTCAACTAGTGTAAAGGAGTAAATAATTCGTTTTTGTCTGTTATCGGAATTTTATTTTCGGTCCTGTTGGATTTCCTCCTCATTGGATTACGAAAGTAAGAGAAGATAATATCTCTTGCGTAATATGTCTAATAGTTAGTCGCCGTTGATATTGGCCACCGTGTCTGAAATTAGTGGGTCGGAAGTCATTATTTTGCTAAGACACAATTAAGAGAGTCAGTAATATATCACTGACTCTGTTCTCTCTCTTATTAGCGGCATTGTCTTGTGACAACACTAGGTATATCTAAAAATACAGCGTAACATAACTTTCTTAGAAATAACTACGTAAAAGTTCGGATTAGGCTGACGAAAAGTTACCTTTTTAATACCTACCTACTTATTTATGAAAGCTTAATCTAGTTTGACAATATATTTTGCTGCTTATAAAATATCGATAAGTCAATTTTAGGCTCTCGAGTACCTATACTTAGTGTCTGTTTGTCAAGCACGTTTTCGCGAAAAAAAATGTTTGTCCGTAAAGTCGGTATACGGACTATAATTTTACGTGATAGCGTCGTAAGAAAACATTGATGACATTGTAATAAACAACCACGCCTGTGACAGGCGGAACGTGAGCGGTGACGTCACATTTTTTGACGTTACCGAAACGTGAGCGGTGCCGTCTCACTTTTTCGTAAGAGCAGCCGGTCATCGGTTATCATGTCAAAAAAAATATAGAAGTAGAGTAATCGTATCATAGGTAACATTAATTTTGCGCCTCGGCTGCAAAGAATATGTTGCTCTAATATTGGTTATTGTTTTTTCCTTGTTATATATTGAATGGAATTTACACTTATTGTACCTACTCTTGGTAGTGGTTATATTTTTATTTATCAGGCACGTGAAGAAATATTAACAAACTCGTGAACATTCTGTCTCACGTTGTTTACAAAAATTTAAGTTACTTTTGGTTGCTTCCAGACTTCCTGTTTTATTTTAGGCTTTTCTATTATTACCTTCATGCTTCATAAGTCTTCCGCACGAGACTTCGCCCGCCTTAAGTTTGAAACACGATTTCACCACTAAAGATTTGTTTCTGGGTTTTTAACGGATGCCTACATCATAACAACTAATTATCTGTGTACCAAATTGTTAGTGTACCTATACGCATTTTATAGAAGTAGTGCCGGGATGGCCGAGCTTTGCTTTGCTATTTTCTTTTAAATGACGTTTTCTAAATATCATGAAAATAGTTGGAACCGTTGTCGAGATTCAGATTTTATATATAGGTATATATATATATAAAAATGTCACGGGAACTGGCATATTAAAAGAACGCTGGGTAACACCAACACTACTGGATAATAATATTAAGTAGGTAGTTCATATAACAAAAATATAAAATAAAAACAAAACTTATTTATTTAAAAGTATTGTTATTGTTATATGATATCGCAAAAACATGAAAATTCTGGCAAGTGCGTGTCGGGCCACGCACAATGTCGAGCCACAGTAAAAGTTGCCCATTACAATAATGCAGGCCAAGAAATGGGTTTTCTGTTGTTTTTGTTTCCTACATACTTACAACGTCCGTCCAGTTTTCACTTGAAATAACTATAAATATATAAGTTATTTGTTTAACGGGAAAAATGATTAAGTAAATGTATGAATGTATTTAGATTAAAAATTTAATATTCAAGTGAATTATCAATTGAACTAATTGCTTGTTTGCTCTTTATCTTAAGCTTATATTACAAGCTTTTATTTAACTTGCAATATTTGTGTGTTCAGCACAAATCTTGGAAGCTAAATTAGAACCACTTCCCGGTGTCCATATCAACCCATGTGATGTCCCACTGCAGGGCACGGGTCTCCCTAATGGAACCTTATTATAAATCCTGGGATGATTCCCATAATCGCCGTACTTGGCGATGTTTTCTGATGATGGAGCCGACAGACGGCCACAGGAACTTTTTAACTATATCAGCTTAAGATGAAGAGTTGAACATCCTTGAATATATTAATACAGGTATCTTCTCACAAGTATGGAATCATTAAATAAATTACTATGTAAAATATAACTTATTTATACTCAACAATTTCTTTTTGATATTTTTGTATAACTCACAGTGTGAGGTGCTTTCTATTGAACTGCACTGATAGCTAGCGATCGGAATACACGATATCAAACATCCAACGCGTTGATATGTAAATTCAAATAACATTTCATTGAGGTTTCCTGTAACTAACCCATCTATTTGTTAATAAATAGAGATTTGTTTATTGAATTAATGTGTATTACGGTTTTGAATTGAATTAATGTGTATTGGTTTGTATTTTATTTAAGTGCATCGTTGGAATGTTATTAGTCTTGATTATACTTTTGCTTCGGGGTCATTGTAACAGTTTTTTAAATCAACTAGCAAAGTATTGCGGCCCAATTGCTAATTTCGTATTGTTTTCGTATAATTTCTATTAACACTAATTTACACAGTGAATTTTAGCCAGCATTTTATGAAATATTAGTAAGTATCTGGACGACCGAGCGAATTCTCGGTATTTTTTTTAAACGACGTTTTTTATAAATGAAACTCATTTAGATCGATTTATCGCTCACGAAAGCCCCTGCATACAATCCGTTGCCTAGATTCTGATTATATATTAATTCAGATTACCTAGGTATATAAAAAAAGTATTTTTGTATTTATCATACAGAGAAAAAAAATTAGATATATATTTTTTAAAGAAGACTCCCGCAGTAGAGTACACGCCCTGTGTCGAACAGCAACAATTGGTGGATCACACAAAGTGGTGTCCCGTGTGGGAATCGAACCCACGACTTCTTGCGTAGCAGTCGGACACACTCCCACCGCGCCACAGAGGTAGTCTTTTTAATATGTATGTGCCGTTTTGATCGATGACTTGTTACCATTTTGTGTGTAGTGCCATGACCATATATATATATATATAGCTGTAAAAATTTTGAGATTTTTAATAAAAAAAAAATTACAGGTAGTTTTCGCAGTGTTCTTTTGAGGTTAACTTTATGCTTCCTAAAGAGTTCTGAACTCACGTTGCATTAAGTTTCTCTCAGTGAGATCATGTGGTACCCAAATAAGTATCAAGTTTTTTCTTGTACCCAGACTTTTGTAAATTATATTAAACTGTTTTGTGATCAACATTCAGTTCTTCAGCAACATCGTAACTACTTAGTATGTTGATCTTGCTCCACTTTTTCAAAGATGGCATTGATTTTATCCGTGACATGGCGTCCAGAGCGAGCCTCATCCTTCACACTAAAATGTCCAGACTTGAGACGCTTGAACCACATTTGTGCTACTCGTATTGATACCGCATAAGGTCCGTAAACCGTACAAATTTTATTCGCGGCGTGCATCTCATTTTTACCTTTTTTGTAATAAAACTTTAAAATGTACCGAATTTCTTCGTCACATATGTTAATTTTACTTGCTTGAAAAACAATTGAAAAATAGCGGGAAACAGTTTTTTTTTATTTATTGCATCTTAAGAATGTCAACATTTAATGGTATTAAGGTTTTAATGTAATCAAACCTCTTTGGTTATACTGAATGAAACTGGCTGGTTAGCCAGACAGATTTAGTAAAACCTAAGAGGTTTGATTATAACAATACATTGAAAATACGAAAATACTTTTTATATAAATCTAATAATAAATAAATGATTTATGAATTATACAATTTACCTAATTATAAAATCGGAATTGAATGGACATTGAATTTTAGATGTCAGTCAGCATGAAATAAAAATAATCCTAGACAATGTCGACCAGTATATTGAAGTACCTACTACTAGTTCACGAGTATGATGCATAGACACGCTACAGACAGATGCATGGGTCAGGTAGAGTCGGTGAATGAACACAACTGTACTCGATGCGCTTTCTAAACAATTATAATCCAAGGAAGGACCACAAAGATAATAATGTTACTTCTAATATATACTAAAAATGTCGTGTTACGGTGTTCGGTTTCGAACTTCTCCGAAACGGGTCGACCGATTTTAATGTTTTTTTTTTTGTATATTTGGTAGATCATAAAGTATTTTCTTATGAATTGTAAAAACGGGGAAAACCAGCGGAAATGCAGTTGCGAGGGTCAGCATTATAAAACATAGGAAAGGTTAGATTTCATCAAACTTGTTTTAAGTACTATCCAGATTAAAGTACCTACTTAGCATGATAAAAATAAATATTTGAATCTGTCCATACATTCGGGCGCTGAAATGGCATAAACAGACATACTCGTAATATAAATAACCAAGTTCGGAGGATAGAAAACGAGAGAACATTTCTCATTGGTAACATTGTAAACCCGCAACAACGTATCGAATTATTGAAGTGAAATCTTCTTTAGCGGCATTATGCACTATTTGGGATGGGTAAAAAATGATAAACCATGATCGAAAATTGGTAAGACGAAGAGAGAGCAATGAAAAACTGCTATAATATCATTAGAATACGAAGGTAAATTTCACCACCATCTACAATGTTATTATAGCTCAGGTGGGAAATCGGGCAGTCCAGAAACCAGAAGACCCCAGTTCGAGTCCGAGTAACGATATTTATTTCCTTTTATATTTTAATTTTTGATTTTGGTTTTTGATCATCAGTACTTTTGTAATAAAATGTTCAAGTTCTTACTTCTGCCGGCACTACTAGAGTGCAACCCGTTGTTTTTTTAATAATAATAGTATAATAACAATAATTTATTGATCAATAAAAATACATCTTTTACAAATGAGTGCTCGGGTCCTCTTTTAAGCAATTAATGCCTAATGTGTTAGAGGACGCCGCTCTTCCGTAGTGTGATTGATACATTTTGGCCTGATTAAATCTAATATACACTAAACATAGGTTGTGTGTATGTGTGTATGTGTGTGTGTGTGTGTGTGTGTGTGTGTGTGTGTGTGTGTGTGCGTGTGTGTGTGTGCGTGTGTGTGTAAGATATCATTTTTAGGGTTCCGTAGCCAAAATAACAAAAACGGAACCCTTATAGTTTTGTCATGTCCGTCTGTCTGTCTGTCTGTCTGTCCATATGTCACAGGCATTTCATTCAAAGACTGCACAATGAAAGGAAAAGGTGTCTTATAATAGCCGCTCCTTAGTTTTATAGCTAAATAAAATATTTTTAGGGGGGCACTCCAAACATGTAACCAAAGCTGATTTTTTTTTGAGCAAACATCAACCCGTGACTCATCATTCGACAGGTCTCAATAAGGTTTCTAATAAACTTTTTTGATTAAGTAATTAGTTCGCAAGACACAATATCGATTACTTCCCTTATCTTTTGAATCGTGTGACCAAACAACGTAAAAAAAGTCGAATAGGTAGCGCTTAACAAATACTTTAAACTAAAATGATTTCCGACATGATCGAATAGAAGGCAAGAAGCAATATTTCCTGTAAAATGAAGGTAAGGAAAGGTTATTGAATTCTTTATATAATAGTGTACGAGTTCCCTGTGGCACCTTGGCATGTTATCGAAAGTGATGCAGGCTAGCGCACTGGCACGTCGCTCTACGGGACGGTACGAGAAATTCATGTGATTCAATAAGCGTTTGATCCTAGCACCGCACCGCCGCCGCTTTTCAACTTTTCTATCAATCGTGAAGTCCGGCGTTATACCGCAGAATGCAGAAAATAGTTATACAGAGTGTAGTAGTTTCATGTTTATGTTGATATTTTTACACGCTTTTATTCTAAGCCTATTTTTACCAAATTTTGACGTAGTAACAACATAGCCCATGTACAATTAGACGTATACACTTTTATGTACCGGCCCCTATTGCCTTTATGTAGGTACCTGTCTTTCAACACAATGTACACCCACTTGCTGAATCTTACAGACTATTTTTTTTTTAATGACACCTCCCGCTGTACAACAAAGTACACCCAGACCCGGAACAACAACTTGTGGATCACACAAAGTGGTGTCCCGAGTGGGAATCGAACCCATGAAAACTAAAAAAAATAAGAACTCAAGACAATATTTGCTGCATAAAATTATTTAGGTGATTGTCGTCGATCGATCTTTAAAAACATAATTGTGTGGCATACTCATTTACATAATACCTATTACTTTGAATCTCCCTTTGAAAACATGTTCTAACATTAAGACTTTCGTGTTGTCTAATTTTTGCAGCCCGCTTCCAACCTGTTCAAAACCTCAAACAACTTAACGATAAAATAATAATGCGGGAAAATACTGTATTACCAATCTTCACTTCAATTTAATTTCAGTGTATCAAAAAACAAAATACAGTGCCGTCAACTGAAACTTACTCCGGCGTTATTTCATAAAAGTATTTACCTATGAAGAGTGAAGGCGTTTGCCTGGCCGTAGTGAACGTTGTGATTTTTATTTACAAAAGTTTATAAAAGTTAATGATCCCGACCAAATTGTTGCATTACATGCTGAAATAAGCGGCATACATTTAAAAAACAGATTATTGTTTTTAAACTTTCGCAATTTTTATACATTTTAGATATATTTCGGGACTTAATCGCGTGAGTTATTTAAAGATACGAACCTTTTATTTAATAACGTTTCGATCGAATTGCACCGATCGTGGTCACGGGTCGACTGATGGCAGCTTAGCGATGTCTCCGTGAGGCGCAAGGTTTTTCAACTACCCTCGCCTGGTCTTGTAATTTTGATAATTTGTACTGCCGGTACTTCTACACACTACACTTACAACGTCTTCACACTGAGGCGCGGTACCGTTACGGCTACGATTGCATTTGTTGATAACAGGATTATTTAGGATAACCTTTAAATAACTCACGCGATTAGGTCCCGAAACATATCTAATAAAAAACAGTAGATATTTTCCTAACCGATCTCGATCATGGCGGCCAGTCTCTTTAGAAACTCGTGGCTGGTTAGTGCCAACTACACAGAACATAGTTATTGTAGTGCACAAGACGTGTATATGAGACGCAAGTACACTCTTTATTCCTGACTTTCTTAATCCAGTGAAACGGCAATCTGACACGACCGGAGAATGATTAGACCGACGCGACGGCTTAGCGTGCTCTCCGAGGCACAAAGGGGTAAAACATTTTTAGAAAACGATCACCCATCGTGGTAACGTTGTTCATAACATAAGGGACTGCCTAGAGAATCGCGGCGATATTATCGTCGTGCCACCTATTTCTATACACTTTCTTAGAACGTGTCTCCACACGGCGATTTTATCGCGGCGTTGCGACGAGCAGCTGAGTGCGAGAGAAACATCATCGTCTCTCTCGCAAAGAGCGCTCTCACAAACGCAGTCGTCCCGCCTTTAAAAAGTGACGATCATCATCGCTGACACGCTGCGATACGAGTCGCGACGATACGCTAGCGAAATAATTGCTCGTTCGTGGAGACGACCCTACGATAGTACAGCGGAATCGCCACTATTCTCTCGCCCGTGGAGACGGTCCCTAAATGAAACACAATTAAACATACAATAGAAAGTAATTCGTAATCATAATTCTTTGGAAGGTTTCACTATTTACTTGGAGTAGTTTCTCAACAAAAGCGTAATTAATTGGCATGTAGTTGTTATTAGGTAATTATAATTCAAATAAGTATGTATACTAATTCTGACTACCACCTATACTGATCTGCCCCGATTTTCAATATTGCAATTTCACGGTAAAGTCAAACGACAGACGGACTTACAGGCACGCGGACAGCGGAGCCTTTAGTAATAGGTTTCCATTGGCACTCTTTGTATACAGAACCCTAAAAAAATTGATGTTGAGCTCAATTATTTGGCGCGCAGTATTTCCAAGAATTTGTATGAATACCTAACAAAACGCTTTGAGGGCTAGAGTTTGCTAGTCTTAAATGTAAACTATGTGCCTATTAAGTAAATAGGTATATTTGACTTGAACTATGCGTGTGGATAACAGCGTAGGTGTACATACAAAAGGGAATAACAAGCGTTTAGCAATTGGAGAATTTCCACCTCCTAAGTAAAATTGTTGCGTCACTCTTTGATGTGGGTAGTTCGTTACTTACCAAGCAGACGTTCAATAGAATGTGATAAACTACGGTATATAATAATATCTTGGGACAACTCACACAACGTCATCTGATCCCAAACTAAGCACAGCTTGTGCTTATGGTAAGCAGACAACTGATAAACATACTTAAATAATTCTAAATACATACGTATTATAGATAAATTACACCCAGACACAGAATAATAAATCGGTTGATAGACTATTATAAAATTGTAAAGTAACTGTGCCCGTACATTATAGGTATCAATAAGTTACTTGTAAAAAAAACGGATTACACTCCGGGAGTGCCGGCAGAAGTGAAAACTTGAACAATAACGTTGTGCATTTATGAATATTTTGAAACGGTTAGGTATTTTTAAAGTTAAAGTACTATAAATATAATATAATTTATGTGGTTATATAAAATATTCATCTATTGCGCTATCGTACACACACATGACAATTTAAAAAACGACAATGGCAACGACATGACAATTAAATATGAAATATTAAATCACAAATTAAAAAACATAATAATGAAATCAAAAATATTAAATAACAATTTAAAAAAACTAAAATCAAAAAAATTAATTAAAGAGGAAAAAAAAATCATTTGGACTAAAACCGGGCTCTTCTGGTTTCTAGACCGCCCGATTTTTCACCTGAGCTATTATAACATTTTAGATTGCGGCGAAATTTACCTTCGTATTCTAAAAATCTTACGGTCACGTGATCCTGACGCGAGTTTTACATTTTATACCCATACTAAAAAAGTGCACAAAGCCGATAAAGAAGTTTTCACTTTAAAAAAAAAGTTGTAATAAAAAGTATTCCTCAAGATGAACCAATCGAGCCCAAACTCGATGGGGTTATCTTATTTTATTCAGAAGTTCTTATGGCCACCTTCCGACTCCATCATCAGAACAGCTTCATGTCAGAAAAGATACATATCTACACTAAATTTAATCCCAATCGGACGTCGGGAAGTGGTTCTAATTTAGCTTCCAAGATTCGTGCCGAACTCACAAACATTGCAAGTTTAACAAAACCTTGTAACTTCTCAAGTGTATGTTGGACCAAGCTCAGTGTTGGGTTTCGCAGCCGTTATTAAAAATAAATGCACTACATATGAAAAAACCGATTTGAATAATTGTGTCAGCAGTAGAGCGTACGTTCATGGCACTTACGCCCTTTTGTTGACAAACGCAGTTTTTCGGCAATAACTGAATTACGGTATATATCCGATCATGATGAAAATAACTTTAGTTTAAAGTAATTATTATGCGTTACCTTTGTGTTTTTTACACTAACAATACATTAAAAACAAAGTTGAAATACAACAAATAGTGTATTAATCACTTATAGGTAAACACCACATGCACTAAATAAAAGAGAAACAATTATAGACTATACCAAATTAATAAGAGCTTTCATTCCAAAAATATGTTGTATTTTTGTATCTTCGTTTCTTTATTCGTGATTGACGCAATATTGATTATTTTATTCAAACTTAAATATTGCTACAAGTAGATATATATATATAGTTTATAGACGGTAGAATATAGTTTCGTCTCCGTTTTATTTGCTGCACCATACATTAGAGAGCTAAAGTAGAGTGGTCGTTATAACTGGGCAGAACCGCGTGCATAAACTTGTAGAATAATATATAGGTAATAGAATTAGATGTATTTTATATACTGCATTAATTGTGAACTAAATATTATATTAACATTATAAATCTTTCTTTCGAAATTCTGGATTATTGACGAAACCGTATCCAAATATTACTTTTACTTCAATCTTGAATACACATACGTATAGGTACTCTAATACTTAGTATAAATGCTTGTTATTATTTGTGAAGAGAGTTGTGGAAGGGTATTACATTAGAAAGGTTTCCATTATCGTTTATTTCGTTATAGAACTTTATTCTATCCACATAGGAATAAAGTCAAAAGTCGAATTGCTAAAGAAATTTGAACCCCTATTATTGTCCTCTTTAGTAAACGGTAAAATTTCAACTAATCCGTTCTTAGCCCATGTCATCAACCACAAAATTACCTAGGTACTTAGGTATCTGTCAGTTGTCAGCATCAGCGTCAGTAGTTTTAATATTTCAAATTTCGTTAATGCTCTTTCGGTTCATAGAATATCATATGAACCCAGAGCGGACGGCAGTCGTTCATAAAATTTATCTATAAGAAACAAAATTAAAATTTTTGAAAAAACTCACAACGAACGCATACTTTGTAATAGGAAAAGTATAAAATAAAATTTTAGATCATCTCAGACAAATTAAATTCCCTTTACAGAAAACCGCATCTGAATCGGACGAACCGTTATTTAGATAAATGGCAACATTCGAGTGTACATACAAACATTTTCTCACCCCAAATGCATATACCTTCTCCGTTCCGTTGTGGGTAAAAAGTCAAACGAACTAGGCAGTTTAAAATAACACAAAAGTCTTCACAAATAACATTATTAAGTAAGTATAAGTTCTATAAACTGCAGGGATGTAAAGCAGCTATCATCGCACGATATACTTACCTAGTTTACAGATGCGGGTGTAGCCCTTACGACTTCTAAATGTGATCGATATTCGTCATCTTACGCCTTTAACCCTGCCCCACCCTCTCCCACTAGGCGTACCTATGGAAAACGAAATGGTACAAAAGCTATAAATAAACATCAATGCTTTCACAATAGCGTATTTAAACGTATATAACAAACGAACATGTTGTAACAACAAAAATACGTACGAAAGATATTTAACATAATTTTGTTTATGTAAATATGTAGGTTTTATAATAGTAATATCTTGGTTCAACTCACACAACGCCATCTGATCCCAAACTAAGCAAAAATTGTACTATGGTATTTTAAATACATACATAATATAGGTATTGTAGTTATAGACACAAGACAACGGTACAATACAATACGATAAATATTATTTGTGATTCTTATCGAGTATTACATTGTAGCTCTTCGCCAGATTTTTAACTTCTAAATTAGTTCAGAAATATTAATCTAATAACGAAATTAAATTTAATAACGTTTGTTAAATAAAACTACTAAATAATACATCATTCTTTTATATTTAATGTAGGTACCTATAATTCATTTAAGTACCTACATCAACGGTGTTATCGAAGATGAAGATAACCCAATAGACCAGACCATAAATGCTATTACCCACCTAATGATGTTTGAGACCTAGATTCACAGGCTCTCAGCGGAATAGCAGCATATCGGCTTTGAATAGGAAATTGTTGGATGATATTGGTATCGAATATAATAAATTCAATATAAGATTTATTTCCAGTGCTCTCTATATTTTGAAAGTGCAATTTTGACTCAACTCTTTTATTCTGCTAGTGGTGAAAACTTTTACGAGAGGTATGAACTTGAATGCCTTTAGATACCAAGCACTTTGTCGATATGACAGGGTAATATCGAGGTACCTACAGTATCGTCAGAAGATCATTGCTGTATCTGCAACACGCTGTAAAAAAAACCGGGCAAGTGCATGTTGAGCCACGCACAATGAAGGGTTCCGTAGTCACCCCCCCCCCCCATCCATCCGAATAATGCGGCTTTTGAAGTGGGTTTTCTGTTGTTTTTTAATAATTTTCAATGGAATTTGTACGAAATTTTGTTACTTTTCATTTGATCAGCTGTTACTCGTAAACCTATAAGGCCTTCTTAGTTGTGATAGTATTCCTTTTAACTTCACTATATATATACTACTACCCTGACGTTTTTCTTAGCACTTTATATCTTAAAATTTCACAAACGGATCAACAAATCTAAAAATGGTTTTCCCAACCCCTAAAAGTTTTTAATAGGCCTATCTAACGATACCCCATACGATGGGGTAGGTAAGAAAAAACCCCATCCCTACTTTACCCTAAAAAAATATTTTTCAAGATTTTATACTTTCTTTCGCTTTGTCGACGTAAGTAATATGTGTATCCCTGCAAAATTACAGCCTTCTAGCACGGACGGACATTGCGAAACTATAAGCTTTCCGTTTTGCAATTTTGACTACGGAATCCTAAAAACCACTTCTTCTGCTCTTTAATCTCCAATTTTTGCAGTTGAACATTCATTTGGAAATTATTTTTGAACAGGATTTAAGCGTTTAAATTAAAACTTAAGCCTTTGAAACTAAATTAGCATCAAATTTGTTTTTGTGCTTCGTTATGTTATTTTTAAATTATCTTCCAGTCCAGAACCCTTGCGTATGAAGCATACTTTATGAACTATGTGTACATTTATGAAATATCCGTTTATACTTGTTTGGAAAAGTGTTATATTATTTTTTACGTTGACTTAACGTATTTATGCTGATTTTCGTATGACTATACTTAATATATTTATATACCAGTCATACGAAATAATTATATCATTTAATTTTATTTATTTTGTTTTGAATACCTATCTACATATTACCTATATATTATATTTTTATTTGTTTGCATATAATAGATAACTAGTAATGTTGGTTTGTGAGTCCCACTTTACTAGTAATCCGGTTAACCTCTCCAGCTACGCTCAATGGGTTTGTGCTAGGAGGGGGTTCACGTCGGTAGTATAATGGGTAGGATTTGAACCCGCGACCTCACGATTGTGAGTCCGATGCCTTAGGCATTAGGCTACCGCCCCGCCTAAATAATGTTATAAATTTTAAAGGAATTTCTATTGCAATATATCCCCTTGTATTGAGAGGTAAAAATGTAGGTACCTACTCCTACAGGCACAACATTTTGAAAATAGCCATTACTGTTAGGGTTCATTTCCGTGCATCGCGGCCGATCGCGAGCCGCGCGCGGCTTACGAGGAACGGTTAACGCGCGGCCGATGCGACAATAGTCAGAGTATAAGAATGTATGGTGCCGTTTCTGAGGTATGCGACAGACGCGCGCGGCTGACGACTGACGTAGGCTGCGCGCGCACTCTGAATATTGTCGCATCGGCCGCCAGCGTCAGCCGCTCGTCGCAAGCCGCGCGCGGCTCTAGATCGGCCGCGATACGCGGCAATGAACCTAGTCTCAATTTAGATACATGGCAAAATAAATGACTGAAGATCATGATAGAGAAAAAGGCTTTAATAACATGGTATGACGTATCACGTACCTATTGTCATGACTTTGCTGAGCCTTTAAATGTTATAATACCTATTGAATATGATTGGTTTGACATGTCGATACCTAATGTATCTAACCGATAACTGTGATATCAACGTCAGTTTGTATTACAGAAATGGAATACAGCTATGAAGAGGAGGAGGCTAGTGATGCGGAGCCAGATCTTCGGCCGGTAGTGCGGCGCACCGCCAAGCACATCGCGGCGGGAGAGGAGCGCCCTAGAATCAATTCCAGCCAGCAAACAACACCCACTGACGGTAAGTCCTCCCATCAATATTCCAATTAGCGATATTTAAGCAAAATGTTACCTTTTCAGATGTCTATTCTCGATATTGAACGTTTCTAAGTGGGCTCTTACACCAGCTTTTCTTCTTAAGTCGGCTTTATTTTTACGTAGGTACTAACAGCGTATCGTATCGAATACTTTATCAATTTGAAATTATATTTATGGAGAGCAGAATTTGAAAAAAAAAAAATGATTTAATTGGTTGTTATGTGAAAAAATAAATGATGGCCTTACTCGAGCTACCTCGATATGTAAACATTTCTTTCGTTTATTTGATAAGTTTCGTCGGTATTCCATTTGCATATTTTGCGTTGTAGACAGGTTTACGAACGCCTTTCACAAACAATGATGTGTCACTAAAAGGGGATTCTACTGTCAAAGTCCAATGTAAAAGACAGCTCAGGCTCCCATCAAACGGAATCCCGCAAAAACAAATGGCTCTACGGACTTTACAACACAATCCAAGCTCTTAGCCTATATATAGGGCTTCGCGGTTTAGCCACGGACGTGTTGCATATCAAAGATTCATTCTACTAATGCATCCCGATTTGGTAAATCTAAAATCAAGTCAATCGAATTTTGATATTCACTTTTGCTTCTGAAAACTGATCTCTGATATTGAAGTAAACACAATACACCAGGTCAAACTTTAATTAACATTCAAAAATAAAACCAGGGAAAAGTAATTACCTACGTAGTTTTATAGCTTTCAATAAATTAAAATTCACTATTTTCCGCAATCGACATGCTCGCAAACTGAAATAAAATATTATTGCTGGAAACTGTAATCGAAACGTGCATTTTTGTACTACAAATAATACACTACACTGGATTAAGACAGTTAACTCTACTAATTCGCATAATTTAAAATTTTTGATTAGAATGATCATTTACTATGTGTAAGCCGCAACGAGTATGTTAAATACTTAGCTCACAATTGAAGTAATTTTATAGGCATTTCTTGCCAAAGACTTTACAAATACAATAATTGCATTTCTGAAAGATAGAAAAATTTGTATCCAGACTCAGGAATCGAACCCGAGACTTCCGTAGCCAAACCGGGGCCAGAAGCGAACCACCTATCTGGACTATGTTACTAGATATCAAATTCTTCTATCTCTTAATGCTTACGGGTTAGGCCCCCGTAGCGACATCTAGTCGGTAGTTAAAGAACAATCACGGCTTTTGTTATTGCTTCGTTACAGAGAGCATTTTAACAAATTATGATGACGCAGGCCGAATATTGAAGTAATTTTATAGGCATTTCTTGCCAAAGACTTTACAAATACAATAATTGCATTTTTGAAAGATAGAAAAATTTGTATCCAGACTCAGGAATCGAACCCGAGACTTCCGTAGCCAAACCGGGGCCAGAAGCGAACCACCAATAAATGCCACCAAGAAATGCAATAACAAAAGCCGTGATTGTTCTTTAACTACCGACTAGATGTCGCTACGGGGGCCTAACCCGTAAGCATTAAGAGATAGAAGAATTTGATATCTAGTAACATAATCCAGATAGGTGGTTCGCTTCTGGCCCCGGTTTGGCTACGGAAGTCTCGGGTTCGATTCCTGAGTCTGGATACAAATTTTTCTATCTTTCAAAAATGCAATTATTGTACTTAGATCACAATCCGGAACTCCTACAGCGCTTGAGTTATATAAATCGATGACCGGCAGCCCTTGCACCTGCTGATAGGCACAGGCATGGTTGTTTATTACAATGCCATCAATGTTTTGGCGAATGCAGTGACATACGATACAATGGGAAATAAAAAAACGGTGTCGCTGGCATAGTTATTTATTCAATGTCATAAGACGAATGTCCATAAGACGTCATCACGTAAAATTACCGTCCGTAAACCGACTTTACAGACAACCATTTTTTTTGCGACAGTTAGGTATGTGTGGAGACGGAGGCATCTACGCTATTGACCATGCCGACTTCTAACATTTTTCAACTAACCTTCTGGCATTGACAGCACGACAGGACATATACCAACCGTCTTGTCTTGATTATATCTTGCTCATTTGATATTTCTTGTTGTGTACAAGAAATATTAAATGATAGTTTGAGGACTTTCTTTTTCAACTTTCATTTCTTATAGGTAGGTACTTAACTGTTATTGTTGCAGTTTCCTATTTGATTTAATAAAATTTCTAATTTCCTTAGTAGCTGTTGCCATTCACATGGAAATGCAGCCAGACTTCTATATATGGACTATTGATGTTACGAAGGTGGTTTTATCGAAACCGAAGTCGGAGCCGGAGTTTTTAAATTTGGCTTATCCGAGTCTAAGTCGAAGTTGGAGGTGGCGAGAAAACAATTATGTTGAGAAAGGCTTAAAAAATTAAATAAAATAGTAAAAAAAACGTTATTCAGTCATACATTAAATGTATGAAGGAAAACCTCGCACTCAAAGCTGCGTTTATATAGGATCCGAGTGATTTTTTTCCTATATATTTAAAAATAAGCTTATAGCTTTGATCTTCCATTTATAACTGTCGCAACCGAAGTCGGAGTCGAAGGTGAAAAATCAATCGGAAGTTCCGACCTTTCGGAGTCCGAGTCGAAGCTCCGTAACACCCCTGATATGGACCTCCATATCGATAGCGATTAAGAGGAGTTCTACGACGCCTATTGACATTACCCGACTATTTTTAATAAGATCTGAGCAGCTAGTAGAATCTTGTGAATCAAATCAAATCGCTTTTGTCTGCAGGCCTAATTAAACGCGTTACTAACAAATAGTTAAGATGTCTTTTGAGACCGCATACGCCACGGCATTCCCTATCTAAACGAATATTCACCCGGGCAGCTTAGTTTCAGCGGATTGAAAATGCGTGATACATTTGAATGTCTCTACCGCTACGCAAAGCACAAAAGAGGGATAGTGTGGTAGTAGTTCAACGCGTTTACTTATCTGCGCATCGTAGAAGCCACAGCCACATAATATTAGAAAAGCAAACTTAAATGCGATTTTATTAGAAAGATAGGTTTGAAATATGGTCAGCCGTTTTGAACTTCAACTTTTTGTCTCCCATGTGGCAACTTAAACACTTTTAATGTGAGGCAGTACCTAATACAAAGCCGGGCTTGGTGGCGCAGTGCTAGACGCTTTGGTTTCAACACCAGACAAAACTAAGTGCGGTCCATAAATATTAATTTCAAAACGTGGCGGCACTTTGTACCCGTTGATTGTATGTTTGTTAACTTCCTAAGTCACAAGGCATTCTAATGTCAAAGCATTTCTACTTAAAACAATACATTAACTATAACATTTGTAACTTAACGCCTTATTAGCTTTAGCTTACAACGCAATTTCACAATTATGATGTTTGTTTTTGTTCACATTAATTCACTTGTTTATTCATTTTGCATGAAAACCTCAAATACGCATTCCTCTGAATATTATAAAGTTGAAGAGTTTGTTTGTATGTTAAACGCGATCCCTAATCCCAGGAACTTCTGGTTCGAAATGAAAATTGTTAGATAGCTCATTTATCGAGGAAGGCTCTAAGCTATATAACATCACGCTACGAGCAATGAGAGCGGAGCAGCAATAAAAAATGCTGCAAAAATTGGGAAAATTGACGCAGACGAAATTGTGCAAGTCTGCTAGTTAAAAATATAAGATTACGTTAAAAGCCTTTTGTCCTGTAACCCCTTTAGAGAACGTTTCACGAAACAAAATTCTTCGTACGAAAAAAAATGCTGCAGCTTTGTAGCTCGAAGCCTTTACCTTTAAAACAAATAGATGTACCAAAGACTAACAGACAGAGAAATTAAATAAAAACGTTAACAATAGTAGCGAAAAAATTCTTTGTAAAAAAATGCTGCAGCTTTGTAGCTCCGAAGCCTTTACCTTTAAAACAAATAGATGTACCAAAGACTAACAGACAGAGAAATTAAATAAAAACGTTAACAATAGTAGCGAATCCTTTGTTAGTAATTAATAAACAAAATATCTCTTTGAAAAAATATAGCAAACGTGCTGAAACAAAGTAACTTGTTAATCACAAACAAACGTGTCCATAGTTGAATTGCATACAGAGAGTAACGTTGGACGAAGTACTTTTAATTATCCAGGTTGGCTGTAACTGAATAAGTGTTGATTGAAAGTTTGCTCTCGCTAACTGACAGCGAGGCTCTTTGTCAATGAAATGCAATAAAAATGTCGTTTGATGTCGATTTTTCTACATGACCAAAAAGGGTTCTTTACACTTTGTAGTTCGTTCATGTTATATGATAAATATTTTAGGTACTTTTTATCAAGTTAGTATCGACATACTTATGTACCTAAATCTTCTAAATAAATGAAACCGTGTCTGAATGACTGATCTATCAACACACAGCTCAAACCACTGAACGATTTGCGCTAAATAATTATTATGACGTACACGGATGTCTACGAAAATTATGCTACGAATTTTTTTTTTTTTAAATCACCGCCAAATGGAATGTAATGGGGGTTCAAAATGACACGGGCGAAGAAAAAGGCGAATATAGTACATATTATATAAAAAAATAATCAAACAAATATATACATACAGTGTATATACATATTATAATAAAGCTGTACAATATATATTATAGTAAAGCTGTATATTTAAGGGTCGAAACAAACTTTTGTGGTGAACTGGTGAGGAAAGCATTCAATAATGTCGGCTCTATTGAGTTATTAGCTCGAATGAGACGACAAAGGAACTATAAATAATAATAAACTTAAAGATATTTGATTTTTTGTGAAGTATACATAAATAGAAAATGGATTCAAGAATAATATTAGTAATATCCAAAAAGTACGAGTGGAATGGAATGTTACTTAAAACATCATTATGTGTATGTTATAGTTGTCTTTTTTTACGTGTTTCAAAGTGCCTACGGATCACAACCCGTCGAGGGAACGACAGGAAGGTATGTCGGACTACCTAATCGACTAAAAAATCACACGTTGTTATGTCTTGTAGTTCCATGGCCGGAGATGAGGGTGTCCCTTGCGGAATAGATGTTACGGAATAGAGTTACCTATTTTTTGCTTAAAATCTAAACTAATAATATAAATGTGAAAGTAACTCTGTCTGTCTGTCTGATGAACTTTAATATGGAAATAGTTTGAGTCTAAAGGAAACATAGGATATTTTTTATCACGATAACATACAGCAAGTAAGGTAAAAAAATAATTGGTGCCCAATATAATACTTTATGCAGACCATGTTACTTATTTATATTCTAGTTGTTTTGAATATTCTGGTAGTGTATTGAGCATGTATGTGTCGTCTATAATTGTATTCGTTGAGTGGTTTTATTTGTGAATCTGGAAGTCTAGAACATCTAGTTTTAGATTTTCTAAATCAAATTATTTTAAAACGTGAACGACTATGCACGGGAATAATTTATCAGGTGGTTGAGTCTCCTTAGATATATGTACCTACGTTGATAGATTGTGGAAACTTTCCTGGTCTATATATAAATGTATTGCTTAATAGTTTTTGTCTCCGGCTACGTCCGCTTGCAAATTGCTGTAGCAAAAACGTTTGCTATCGCGTTTAACACAGGCGATATTGTTACGGGAATAAACAAGTTTAATCTAGGTAAAGTATTTACCTTATGCTTGACGTTTCGACCGGGTTACACCGACCGTGGTTACAAGCTGATATTGTTACGGTCAAATTGAAACAAAATTTGTTGACTAGGTTTAGTTCGAAAGAATAACAAATAGTCCTTGTTCCGTCTTCTTATCTTAATAGGTATATATATCTATCGTTGCTGACACGACTAACGCAAATTCACACGTACAAAATACCGAGAGTACAGAAGATAACCTTCATACGTACTTACCTCGCTCGAGTCATGCGTACAGGAGTCACACAGACATGGTATTACAGACCACTTCAGATCACTTTGTTGGGAGGTTGTCTCGGGATTCCGTGTTCTACGGTGAGCGTTGTCTTAATATGTGTGCGTTGCTCGACTGCGCGACTCTCTAAACCATAACGAGCATGCTCTCAATGTCTCGATATTCGGCTTTTAAGATTTTTACGCAAGCAGCGTCTTGAATACCTCGTCGTCTTGAATCGGTTTACATAATTAATCAGGTACGACTTTTCACTTTCTGTAATGTTGAAATGCTTGTAAGTAGTCATCAGATTTATGTTTTACTATACGCATTTACTTTTCAAATTAAATAAGTGAATATCTTGGGATAACTCACACAACGCCATCTGATCCTAAACTAGGCAGTGCCTATACTATGATAACCAGACAATTGCTAAATACACTTAAATAATACTAAAAATACCTACATTATTCTAAAGCTAATACGACATTAACTAGACTTTAAGACGATCCCTTACTTATTGGCGCTCGTGATCTTGTTTGATTATAATCTGACGAACGTGACTGAAATTAATTAAAGGTCCAAAATAGAATTGTGTCGAAGCGATTTCTATTAATGTAGAAGTAGGTATCATCCATCACAAATACTGTGCAGGTACCTAAGCATTACAACAATAAAGTACCTACTTACCTAGTTCTAAGCTTAGCTCATTTATAAATAGAAAGACATCAGCTAATCTACTAATTGAAATAAATAAAGGTTAAGTCCTAATTAGTACTAGGTATAGGCGGGACACGTCTAGACAGCATTCTATTTTTTTAAGTTCATATGATAGAGCTGAACGTTCACGGTGCTTCATGATACAACTCTCTGAAGAATTTTACAAGTTATAGCCCAAGAGGAAATTACTGACAAAATGCGTACCTGGCTTGGAGACCGAAACGTGTTCACTGACATTAATAAATATTCAAACCGATGAATAAAAAACAAGCAGTGAATAAAATATATTGTAACTCCTGTCCTAATTGATCAATTTATATTTACAAACCAGGCTTAAATTAAATTCGGGTAAAATGGCACTGTACCGCTCTGCCAATATCATGGTAAACATCTTTGTAAAACTAAATACTCTGTTGATCATTGACAATTTGACTGCCTCTGTGGCGGGGTGGGAGTGTGTCCGACTGGGTGGGTTCGATTCCCACACGGGATACCACTTTGTGTGATCCAAAAATTGTTGTTCTGAGTCTGGGTGTACTTTGAGTCCGTGACTTGTATGTTTGTAAAGTCCCCCGCGACACAGGGCTTGTACCCTACTGCGGGAGTCGTCAATTAGAAATTTAAAAAAATAACATTTCAGTTATTTTGTATACCGTCATTGCTGTTGATCGGATATTCATTAAAGTTACGAAGTTGTGAACACTACCTACAGACCGCTACTGACGCGGACATCGGAATGAAACGCCTTCAACTTTTCCAATTATTTATTCATTAGTGGACAAACAACTGTTTGCTCTACCTGACCATCCCCTGGGGCCAGTGTTAAGAGAAATGGACGTGCCTGAAAAAATAATGTTAAAGTAAACGTTGAAAGGTTATTTTTATTACTTATTCTTTGCCATTTTGCACACAAGCGTGTGTTGTTCTGATGTCGGTCGTCCATATCGCATGAATACGCGAGCCTACAACTATAGGGCTGGCGGCATTCGCAAGAATAAATGTGCAATGTTTATGCCACATTATTTGGTTTTTCAAGCAGTGTAATGTTTTTGACACATATCAAAATGCGCGAACCTCAAACCTTTGTGTAATATCCACACATTCGCGGAACTTTTGTGATCGCAGTTAAAGGCTACGTACGTTACATTTGAATATATTGATTTTGCTGATCGCTCCTCATATGCGTGAAAACATATATAGATACAACTTCATATTTTATGAACAGGTATCTGATTTATTTGTATATTAGAAAAGTATCAAACAATTGCGTAGGTACTTAGGTACCTAATGATAAACAACTTAAAGCCTTGTTTTAGCGATGGGCGAGTCCGAAATGTTTCCACAATCGAATGAATCGCAGTCGTCCAGATTAAATCTACTTGCCTTCGTGAATGAACAATCGAAATGATATTTAATTGTTTCGAATGAACCTATTCGAAAGAAGAGATCCAAAAGGTTCATTTGATATACTCTCGAGTCGATGGAATGACTATGAGTGATTCTTTCGAGTGGAACCATCGAAACATTCGCTGCAGTTCCTCGATGCACGAGTCGACTGATCCTGTATGATACCAATGCTAAACAAATATTACCACAAAAATCACAAAAAAGTTGTCCTATTTTTATTGGAGTTATTTTCTAAGGAAATAGAATACGGTAAAGTAAATGCAGTGAAGTTAGTTCGAGTAGTTAATGACAGACAAACCACCGACTCCAAGAGATAGCCATCGAGAATCATCAAGAGGTGTCAATAATCGAAACAATCGAATAAAACATCTCACAATCGCGTATCACCACTTTGTTTGCTAGTAGCGCAAAGTTACGCCACGTACACATAAATTACACTCAATGCTAGCTAATATCTAATTTGCAAAACCCGGGCATGACAATAACATAGAATTCATGATTTCCATTAAATGTTAAGCGTGGGTATTAGTTGAGTTTGGCACGTCCACTACCGGCCGAAGGAAGGTTTCGTTTGTATCAGAACTATTATATATTAAACTTAAACCATACTGTCGCTCCTCACGAGTGTTGTAATAGATGCACTCTTAAGTGGCTGGGCACAAGACGGTGAGACTTCTACACCCACACAGCGCCCAGAGTCTGCACCAGTTCCCGTCGGATGTTCTTAGGGCATACTGAAAGTTTCTGGATTCTGATAAATAAGACAAGATATACGCGAACACAAATTGTTTTTCAAAGTATTCCCTCGCGATTAATGCATTTCTGCATTGGATGAAACCACAAAGCTCTTGAACCAGTATTCCTTAGGGACCTCTTTAATGGCTTCATGGAACGCATTAACCGCCGGTTCAGGGCTCGTGTGTGCCTTTAAGTTTGACTTTAATTTTTGGAAACAAAAAGAATTTCCAGAAGAGAGCAGCACTGCAACTTCACGTGAATGAAGTCGCGGGCAAAAGATTAAGGTATCAACCTATGTCGTAACTGCTAACCGCATTGAAAATATCCAATAAAAATGAATCGCCAAATAATAATAATAATATCTTGGGACAACTCACACAACGCTATCTGATCCCAAACAAAGCAGAGCTTGTACTATGGAAACCAGACAACTGCGTTCTTATTGCTTACATTCACGCTGGTGCTGCTGGTGGTATTACACCTTAAGTACGGCTGAACCAATTGAGCCATTATTTGCAACAAAAATCATTGGTGTCCGAGGAACGTTCAAATGTTCATAAGATAAAAAAAATGGAATTAATTGTCCGGAAAAGTTTAATACGTACTCCGTTTTTCTTTTACCTTCTAAACTATTCCTTACTGCTAATTCAAATATTGAAATAATAATAGTATCTTTACCTTAATAATAAGTCCCTCAGCGTCCTACTCTGCTCAGGGCGGTTAAGCCCGACCTAAAATAAAATTCCGCCCTACACCTCGTCGTGTCGTATATAGAGTGACATCTATAAAAAAATTACAAATAGACTACTTTCACATACTATAATTGAAAAAAATATCTAGTACACAACATCGGTTAGATAAGTTTAGTGGTAAGATTAAGATTAATCTTACCACTAAACTTATCTAACCGATGTTGTGTCATTAAAACGAACATAATTT
Organism: Herminia tarsipennalis; assembly: GCA_945859575.2. NCBI lineage: Eukaryota > Metazoa > Arthropoda > Insecta > Lepidoptera > Erebidae > Herminia > Herminia tarsipennalis. Next base: position 24,306,792 of record OX243831.2, on the reverse strand, counting down.
GAACAGCGTTTATTGAAAGTTTCTCAATACAAAAGAGGTACAAAATAAAATTACCTTTGAAGAAGAAAATTATACTCAAATAAGTTTTTAATAGGTACTCGTAGTTTATCACTTGTTTCGTTCCTTTTACAGTTATTTGATACTTTACTTTCAATTTGTTACTCAAATTTCTCTTGTTTTGAAATAGAAGTTATCAACACATAGTATATTATTTGGATTGGTAGTTCGTGACAAGCCGACATACCCAATCAGGATATGCGGTTAGACAGGTAAATGCAAAAGCCACCGAGAGTACAGGTTTGACTACATAGGTGCGACTGGCCTGTTGGTCTAATAGTTATAAACCCTGACTGCTAATCTAGATCGTGGGTTCGATCCCCACCCAGGATAAAACTTAGTATGATGAATACAATGGGTTGTATGTCTGGGTGTATTTTATCTATAAGTATTTAGAAATATATAAGTATGTTTATCAGTTGCCTGAATAAAATCTCTGCTTAGTTTGGGATTAGATGACGTTGTGTGAATTGTCCCAAGATATTATGGGTCCTAAACTCAAGCAACTCACACTATACAGATATCGTTTACGGACACGGAATCCCGGAACGCCTATAAAACAAAATGGCCCGAAAGGACTTTGATTGGTGAACCCCCCCCCCTCCCTTGCTCGCAACTTTCCCCCTTGTTGTCGTCGATGTCGTCTGTACTCACACTCCTTACCTCTCATGCCGGTAACTATGCCTAGTAGATACCAGTTTCAATACTCTAATACTCTATTTTCCACATTCGAGTAGCAATTGTTACGTGTTTGCTATTTGTTAACTCACGTCGTTTTCCGTGGGCTCGTTTGCAATTTGTCTTCTTGTTGAAAGCTGTGATTTCCGTAGGTAATAGACTGAGAGGAGAGCAAGACTAAATCGCAAGTATTTTCTTTGCTTGCATTTTTGTTGCTTCTCTCTGGGGCAATATCGTGTTTTACGGCGAGATCCGACAGTATCACTGTTGGAATATAAAACCATTTTGTACTATACCTTTGATGGTGACTATTTCTTCTGGTAAAAATGGTTATATTTAGCTGCGCATGGCCTACAGAAGGTTTTGGACGAGAGGCAGAAGGGGTGAAATTTATCCGTCATTATACGACTGTCTAAGTTAGTGGATGGGGATGCCCAATAACTACAGGGTATTAGTCAGATTCCCGGGATATTTATACATTCATAGGATTACCAGGTTCCCCTTTACCACTGTCCGGGAAAGAGCAAAAGAAGTCTTAAGAATAGTTCACACAGATATGTATGGTCCGATTGAACTTCCCACGTGGGAAAATAAGGCATATTTTATAACCTTCTTCCTCTCTGAAACATAAACCAGACGTTTTAGACAAAGTAGTGGAAATTACAAAATATGCAGAAAATTGTACCTGCTTTTGTGGGTAATTCTTTTGATTTAAAATTTTATTGTGACAGAATATTAAAATAAAATGTTCCAAACTTTTGTAGAAATAGAGTAATATAAATAGACTTTAGCATTCTTATTATTATTATTATTTTATTCGATTCTGGTGTTCCTTAGTAGTTGGGGAGAGGCCTTAATTACGGCCAATTACTTAACAAATAGGTAATATACAAAGGCACATAGTAAAACACCGGCTGAATATTGGTTTGATAGAAAACCAAACCTAAAGAACTTGAATATTTTTGGCCCAATCGTTTAATACAAAGATAATAGAAATCTTGGTAAGCTGGACTTAAGATGTTTTAAAGGAATTTTAGTAGACTTTATAAGAGTGGGATACAACATTTGGGATTCCAATCTGAGAAGATATGTATGTGTTAGGGATGTAGTTTTTAATGAAACTGTAGGTGCCAATGAGAGACAACGCTATCTGATCCCAAACTAAGCAGAGCTTGTACTATAGGAACCAGGCAACTGATAAACATACTTATATATTTCTAAATACATACTTAATATAGATAAATAACACCCAGACACAGAATAAACCATCGTGCTCATCACACAAAGTTTTATCCTGGGTGGGGATCGAACCCACGACCTCTTGCATAGCAGTCGGATATACTCCCACCGCGCCACAGAGGCAGAAATGTTTGAGTTTGTTAAATTAGTTGAAGTTTAGGAAAGACTTATTGAGTTAACACTAGCGATTGGACAGTGAATTAGTGTTGGTGTTGTTTAGTGTAGTGTTTAGGACTTTTATTTTAAAATAATATATATATTAAGGTTTTTATGGGGTTTTTAACTATAAATGTTGTTTTGTGTCATAGAGATTTGGGTGGGAGTGGTTAGGTAGTATAGGTGTTTACCTTATATTTTATATGTTAGGAGAAAAGCTGATAAGTAGTTGTGTTCTGCTATTATTATGATAACGTGAGTATGTAATTGGTATTGGACAAAATAGTTTTAATGGGGAGTATTGGAATATAAAACTATTGAATAACACGGCTGTTGAACATATTTTGACACAGTTCAGCTGTTGAAAATGTTTCGACACACTTCTTCTCTTCTGATATTTATTTCGGTACTCCCTTTGTCGCGTTCACTTGGTCCATTATGTGAATTTACTATCTCTCCCCCTATCATTTGTCATAATCTATAACCTTTGTTTTATAACTGAGATTCGTAAATCAACAATTCTACTTGTCCATGGAATTGAGCAATAGGTTATGACCATCAATAATCATAAACGCTGCGGTCTGATCATTACAATGATCATAAGCGCTGAGATAAACCACACAAGAACGTATAGGCCAGATGATACCAAGTAAGATGATCGTATTCTTTCTACTGTGCTGCTCGGTAGATGACAAAAAAGTCGTGTAGTAACAACAGGACAAAGTTTCTACAAGGCCGATTAATTTTGTCGAATTCATTATGAGAGGAGAAAATCGAACACTTCGAATCCAGCAAAGTGACGAATGCGATCATTCTTACACTTACTTATTTTCTAAACAAGTGACATACAATATTATAAAATTATATATACTACGGGTCTTAATCGCGTCTACCAGTGACCACGGCCCTTGCAATACGTTCGAAACATCTGGCAATAAACAAGGTATTTTACCTTAAATTATTCACGCGATTAAGACCCGTAGTAATGTGAACAAATCGCGAAAGTTTATCAACATTTATGACATTCATTATTTTTAAAACAAATTATAACTCTTTTACAAAGTATTTCAAAACGAGACCTTATGAAATACGAAAGGGTCGACCTTCCCTATTGATAAAGTTTTAAAAATAACAATGAATACTTTTAAGTCTTCGGGGTCGTTGGAGGCCAACAGATGATCGTGAACAATAGATTGTTGTTCATTGGGGAATTTCGTTCTGCTTATTGGTAGGTTTCTTCAAAATGTTGACTAAATTAACATAGAAACGACTTGAATATAAAAATAAGGGTCTAAAGTGAAGCAGTAATCACATAATCTGATGATTAGCATTGTTTTTCCGATCACACATGATTGTACAGACACAGCTACTTTACAATTTTATGATAATACTCGCTGTCCCGTGCAAATTCGTCTGCGTAAATTTTCCCCGTTTTTGCAACATTTATCATCGCTGCTTCGCTTCTATTGGTCGTAGCGTGAAGTTATATAACCTACAGCATTTCTCGATAAATGGGATATCCAACAGTGAAATAATTTTTAATAAGGATCAGTAGTTCCTGAGATTACCGCGTTCAAACAAACAAACAAACTCTTCAGCTTTGTAATATTAGTATAGAAGACTAGCTGTCCCGCGCAACTTCGTCTGCGTAAATTTTTCCCGTTTTTGCAACATTTCTCATTGCTGCTCCACTCCTTTTGATCGTAGCGTGATGTTATATAGCCTATAGCCTTCCTCAATAAATGGGCTATCCAACAGTGAAAGAATTTTTCAATTTGGACCAGTTCAATTCAATTCAATTCAATTACTTTATTTGCAAATATGGGTACAAAATAAGGTTTTTCATAATTGTGATGATCTACCATATTTCACCTACAGGCATGCAAAATTTTACATTAGGTACACAATATTCATGGTTTATTATAAACAATTGAGATAACAATAATAATAAAAATTCAGCTAACATTATTTTCGACTAGTGTATTCAAATATAACGCAATTAATTTAAATATAATCGTATTTCATTAAACATATATAAAAAAATCAAATGTCAAACCAATAACGAAAAAACAATAACGAAAAACCAGTTGTTCCTGAGATTACCGCGTTCAAACAAACAAACAAACAAACCCTTCAGCTTTATAATATTAGTATAGATATTGATATTTAATATAGATTTTGGAATTTTGTTGCAATATAATTAGCTTGTATGAAAATGAAACAAAATGAGCTCAACCGAAAGAAACTTGAAAAAGGAACTGTTAGACGCATGACAGTAGAACATGCCGAATGTGAATACTGAATTCTCTAGTTTGTTAGTTAGTACCTATTAATGATATTTAAATGGTTACATATGTGGTAAGTATATAACTGAATGTTTCAGAATCACACTACTGGTATTTTTTATTTAATACGACAAGATTATGAGGCACGCTGAATACACAAAAAGGAACACATAGACACAGCCTTCATTAAATATTGATAAACTTTCGCGATTTGTACACATTATGAAAATACATATATTACGGGTCTTAATCGTAATACCTAGTTTATTGCCCGACGTTTCGACCGTATTGCAACGGCCGTGGTCACGGGTAGACTGTCACACGGGTTGCAATACGGTCGAAACGTCGGGCAACAGCTTTCATTATTCAAAATAAACTGCATTTAGTTTTATTCGTCGGTGAAATAGGAATTCATTGGAGCAGTAATCCATTCCAATCGCGTTACCGTTTTGTTGCGTCCATCTGTAAATACATACGGGATTAACTCCGCGTTGTGGTGGTAACTGGGGTGAAATGTTCATTTATTGTGCAATGATTTGTGACTTTTTTGTCATGTTTGTTTTATAATTGACTGCCTCTGTGGCGCGGTGGGAGTGTATCCGACTGCTACGCAAGAGGTCGTGGGTTCGATCTCCACCCAGGATAAAACTTTGTATGGTGAGCACGATGGTTTATTCTGTGTCTGGGTGTAATTTAGAAATTAAATAAGTATGTTTATCAGTTGTCTGGTTACCTTAGTACAAGCTCCGCTTAGTTTGGGATCAGATAGCGTTGTGTAAGTTGTCCCAAGATATTATTATTATATTATTGAACATATTATCTTAAAATATTATAGTGACATAAATGGGTATTTTTCTAAAGCCGAAGGAAACTTGCCTGAAATAACTCGATAGAAAATATATCTTGCGTAACCTTTTTTGTACCTATAATATTAATAACAAGGGGATAATTTCAAAGGGAAGCCGAAAAGAATTGTTTTCTAAAGACACAGCCCCTAGTATTTTCTACAAATATTTAAAAGTCTTGATAAATAATTTACGCGTAAAATATTCAGTCAACTAAAGCCGAATAGGATGTGAAATGTTTAACAACGCTTGGTTGTGGTGCTTAGCAACCGTTAAATTATTATTTTGTCAACGGTTTTTTGGTATTTACTGGTCTTTAGTATAGGTTGTGGAACTTTGCCACGTTCCGTCCATGGCTGCTTACTATCGCATGCAACCAATGTCAGCATCGCAGTGGCTATTTTGAAGATAATATGACTGCCTCTGTGGCGCAGTGGGGTTCGATTCCCACACGGGACACCACTTTGTGCGATCCACAAATTGTGTGACTTGTATGGTTGTAAAGTCCCCCGCGACACAGGGTTGTACCCTACTGCCGGAGTCGTTTTTTTTAAAAAGAAAAAGAATATTTGAAAATAATAGGTCTCTGAAGTACTTACCTTGTAGACGTGACAGGGCAGCCGGTGAATAGAAAACCACAATGTAAACCATTAGACACTACCGGAATACGAATAAATCGGATATTATTATAGGAATAATACATTTTATACCTTTTTCTGGGAAGGTTTTATTGTATGAAACGTTGTCTTAGCTTATAAAATACAGAGATATATACTAAAACATAGGAGTGAGTCAGCGAAATTTACATTCCGTGATGTGCTTGATTTGTTTTTTCTGAAGGCGGTTCATTTTAAATTACCTGGAGGCTTAGACAAATACCACACGATACTTTTTCGCACACGCTAACGCGGGAAAATGTATGCATTTGACATATAGTTGACAATACGTCACGTGACTGCTGCTGGATTGGTGGACCAAAAACAACAGTAGCGGGTGCCAAAAAAGAAGCGTGTGGCATTTGTCTAAGCCCCAAACTATAAGGACTCCTAATATGTACACCCTTACATCCACACTTTCAGTCCTAAATTGAAACCTATCTGACGAGAAGTATTTTTAGGTTTCGATCATATTTTGTCTGGAAGAAGAAGAAGAAAAAAACTTACATACTAAGTAAATTGAAATGGAAATATCGCCTCTGTGGCGCGGTGGGAGTATGTCCGACTGCTGCACATGAGACACTACTTTGTGTAATCCACAAATTGTTGTTCCGAGTCTGGGTGTACTTTGTGTGCGTGACTTGTACCTATGTTTGTAAAGTCAAAGCATTTATAATATTACATTTCAATACCTATGGATTAGATCATTTACTTTATAAAGTTAGCTACTAGTTAAGGCCGACTATTTTATAGTCGGTACGAACTATAAATAAGAACCAATAAAAATATAAATACTTCATTTAAAGTAATAAAAAGGTGAAACGTTCTTTGTACTCGTTTTTCTTAGTACTTCCACACTTGAAAAGCGCCACCCGAGCTCTTAAAAGAGTATTCTCAGGGCAATTTCTCCTCTACTTCTTCCCAGAGTTATTTATTTCATGGTAAATAACTTGGTACCTATTTAACTTGTTTGAAAAAGAAAACTTCCGCAAAATGTTTTGGTACAACGATTAAGATTGGATTAAATATTTACTAAGTACCTATTGAAGCTAAAGACTTCAATAGACTTCAAGTGTTTTAATGTGTTGTGTTTTTAATTATTTTTACTAATTTGCTCATGTATTCGTAAACTGATTGGCTAGGAAGACTAGTTTTGGAAATAACAGCATACCTACCTGGAAAAACAAATACTTTTTTTAGAGACCCTGCCTTGGATAGTTAAAATTTAAAAAAAGTGACCTATATCGTCCTTGCGTGGCTGCAAGTATCGTTAATAACAGCTTTGAAATGTTATGTAACAACTAAGTGCTAGTTGTTTTCTAAACTATTATTTTAAAGACAATAGCCGCGCGCGGCTGACGACGTGCGGCTGACGGACGCGGCCGATGCGACAATAGTCAGAGAATGAGAATGTACAGCCACTTCGGAGGTCTGCAAAAGACGCACGCGGCCGACGACTGGCGTAGGCTGCGTGCGCACTCTAACTATTGTCGCATCGGCCACGGGCGACAGCCGCGCTCGGCCTTAATCGGCTGCGATGCACGAAAATGAACCTTTACTGTACTTCTTCTTGTATGTGCCTAATTGTGACTGATGACTAAATATTCAAACACTACATTGACGCAATTAAAATAATAAGAATAGGTCTAGCGGCAGATACCCCTACTTTTAAAAAGTCTTAAAGTATCGTTTTAATATTGAATGTATTGAGGAAAAAATCATATCAGGCTGGACTTGAACTGCGGCTTTAGGGGTACCGGCCCTAAGCCGTTACCAACTCCGGCACCGAGACATCTCTCCATAAGATACGATTTTACCGCAATCTAATCTAAATTCGAGGGTTAGCCTGTTACATTCGAAACTCACACTCGGGTTGATTAGGTAATACCTATTGCACTGTGTACCAATATACTTTGATGTAATCAAATATTTGTCGTACACATTCTCAAAGTTGGTCTGAAGCGGCGAGACCTAAACAGCTACAGTGTTGACTGTTGATCGACGCGCTGTTCAAACACTTCGACAGTTGAAAACCCGTCAACTATCGTGAAATATCTAAACCTGTTGTGCAAACAACACTATTATAACGAGAAGGAAAATTCGTGCTCAGCAAACAACCGAGTTTGTAGTTACTTCTTGATCGAATAAAAAATAAATATAGTGACAATTTCAGGTTCTTTATTGTGACGCTATAATTCTACGGCTGATTAGTTAATTTTAACGTTGAAACGCTTTTTCAAAAACTGGGTGTTAAACTAAAAAAGCTTGTAACTGTTCGCATTGTTTGAAATTGCATTTCAGTTCTAGGACATTTTAAAACAAAATTCATTGTACTAACAAGAAATTTTATACAGAAATAGTTTTAGAAAAAGCTTAAAGAAAATAACTTTAAAGATATGAATAGCCGTCTGGTTCCATATCTATCATTTAACATGATACAGGCGTTCATAGTGGGCGTTCTACAATAATATCTTCCTACGCGTAACGTGATACTGACATGACGTTGTCCCTAGCTGTAAATTAAATTGGTTGGCTGAATACTGGACTGTTTATTATACCTACAGATATACCGTATTAAGATACAGGTGCACCGTTTGTGGAACAATCAATGGAATAGTTACTTAACTAGAATTTAGAATTCTGAATAAGTAATAAAGACGAAATCCAGCGATTTTAACAAGGATATACTACCAGTGGGTTTAGGTTCCAAATTATCAATAGATAATTATAAATTTTAGCTAAATATCGCTAAATAGAGTTGATATGTCGATCGAATAGCATGTCTGTATTCCCCTCCATAAGGTCCTCTGCAATGCGTGTGACATTACAATGCACAATGCAGAAATTCGTGGCGAGTAGCACGCCGTACATGAATTGCGTTAGTGGTAAAGGTTCATTTCCGTGCATCGCGGCCGATCGCGAGCCGCGAGCGGCTTACGACAAGCGTCTGACGCGCGCGGCCGATGCGTCAATATTCACAGTGCGCGCGCAGCTTACGACAGTCGTCGGCCGCGCGCGACTGTCGCTTACCTCGGAAACGGCACCATACATTCGTATACTCTGACTATTGTCGCATCGGCCGCGCGCGTCAGTCGTTCGTCGTAAGCCGCGCGCGGCTCGCGATCGGCCGCGATGCACGGAAATGAACCTTTACACTGCCAACACTGACTTTGACTGCAGCGCATTACCATACGAGTAACTACTGGTATTTATATATGGTATTACCATGCTTCTTCACGTTCCATTCATACTTAAAAACAGTTAAATTGAGACTCTGGTTTAAATAGCACCAATGCAAAGCAACCTCTATACTTTACAGTGATGACCCCCAAAACTACTATGATCAATAATTCAAGATACCCCCCAGTATCTTTATTACATTAGCCCAAAATGAAACAAACCTCGATTAAAAATTTGTTGCTTATAAATAAATTCACCTATAAATGTCCTATTATTGTTCGTAGCGTAAACAATGATGTTATAAGTAAAAAGGTTTAGATAAAAAGGTGTAGATAGATTATAAGCGCTCAGCAAGCGGCACCTTAAAATTGAGACAATATAGGGATCTTGACAGTCAAATCAGTCTCTTTTTATAAAATGTCAAAACAACAAGCTCTATAAAAAGGGGTTTGGAATAAGAACCTGTGACGTCATAAGCTCCTGTCGTCAAATCATTACTTTTAGTATTCATTTTAACGCTTTTAAATTCAAAAACATGTTAAATTGTAAAAGGACACTTATTTTCAGAGAATTTTAATATCTACTTTTACCTACTTTTATTATAAAATAATTATTTTTATTGTAGTCTTCTAATTACCTAATTGACAACATTTTTATATGTCAGTGTCACATCGCCGGCATCGACAGATGAATGCAGCGAATTACATTTGTCTCTTTATCGCTCGTGATAATAAAATCATCCTTTCCTACTTTTACAATTCTTTAAGGTCGAATGTTGTTTATTTAACCTTTTTACTTAAAACATATTTGAGCATAAACGATAACAATGTCGCGTCAGCAAATTTGTGCCGGTATGTTGGCTCTGCCATTACCTGCTTCGCTGTCGCATGTTTCCGCTTCCCACACTGATCCACTGAACGCCGGACGGCCGGCAGGTATTGACTTTTCAAATAACATTTATTTTATATACCTGACCTGTTCCAATCTCATGAATAGGGAATATTATATGGGTTTCTAGTTAACGTATGTAATTAGACATAATTGTTAAGTTCCTATTTTTATATCTATAATAATGTTATAAAACTGAAGAGATTATTTGTTTGAACGCGGTAATCTCTTTAACTACTCGTCCGAATTGAAAAAATATTTTTTTGGGTAGCCCATTCATCGAGGAAGGCTATAGGCTATATAATATCACGCTACGACCAATAGAAGCGAAGCAGCAATAAAATATATTGGAAAACGGGAAAAATTTACGCATACGAAGTTGCGCGGGTCAGCTAGTAAAAGATATAATTTAAAAAATGGCGTTATACTTTTGCTTAAAAAGAGACGCCTGCATTTTTGAAGTAAAAACTTCTTTACCGGCATTGGGCACTTTTTTGGTATGGGTACAAAAATTTAAACTCGCGTCAGGATCACGTGACCCTGATCGAAAATTCGTAAGACGGAGAGAGAGCAATGAAAAACTGCTACAATATCATTAGAATACGTAGGTAAATTTCGCCACCATATTCTAATGTTATTATAGCTCATGTTTGTGTACGATGGCGCAATAGATTAATATTGTATTTAACCACATGAATGATAGAACTTTTATACTAATAAAAAAAAAACCCCAAAAAAGAAATTCCCTAACTCATGTTTACACTTCTGCCGGCACTCCCGGAGTGCAACCTGTTTTTTCGTTTGGTCCTCCGAATAATAGTTTGATCACTAGTTCAGTATTATGATAGTGCCAGAATTGTCGACATTTGTTTTAATTCCAAGCAAGCTTTTATGATTTGTAGATATACTAATATCTACAAATCATAAAATCATAATTACTAAATTATGATTTTTTTCCACATATAAATTGTAATTTCAGACATATTTGCAGAATGTTTTAGCTGTGACATCTGTTTGAATCGAATGATAATAATATTGCAGCAAATACACCTTGAATTTAACGCAGTATACCACGCAAGTTAATCACATTAATTACTCGCTCTAGTTAACGATGAAGTTGACACAGTGGCAAATAATTTATCAATGTGAAATGTTATTGAAGCTCGAGAATTTCCATAATGTGGTTTGCCTTTTAATGTGTACTTCAACTGCGGATATTTTAGGTAATATTATTATATTTGAATTTTAGACTTCATGGTTTGGTTTTGGTCACTATTTATTAATATCAATCAATAGCAATTTCGAAGATGCGGTAGTCTAATGGTTAAGGCGTCGGACTCACAATTGTGAGGTCGCGGGTTGGAATCTAACTAACACAAGCCATAGAGCTTAGCTGGAGGGATTAACAGAATTGCTAGTAGGTAATATGGGACCTACAATTCCACGAGTTATCTTATTTAAGTAAATTGTGATGTAGATACTGTACGATTTGATGAAATACGCGTGGGTAAAATACTTATGTAGATATATTCCTAGGTATAAATTCCTCTAAACCGATTTCAATCTCGATTATAGGCGAATGCATCAACCCCCAGACGAGGTTGTTTTGTGTACCGAAAACGATGGGGCTTGGGTGCCCCAAAATAGGAAATCAATTTTGGGGCACCCAAGCCCCATCGTGCGAACAACTCACACTAGGGCACAATTCATGTCAATATGTCAACACAATGATAGCTGATCGAGGCTTTAAACTATCACGATTGGGAGTCCAGAGCCCTAGTCCTTGCAAAATTGTATTAACTCGTTTACAATATCTTATCGTGATATCAAATATCCTGCGGAGTGGAGCTTGGGTAACAATTAAGAAGGTTCTATTCGTAGATTATAAATTGTTAACAATGTTAACATAATTAATTTAGAGTTCTGGTACTTTCTTCGTGTCGTTTTAACCTATTAAAAGAGTAATTTATCCTTCAAGGGTAAACAGGACATTTCGTGTCTTGAGTTCAACACCCGAAACATTATAAGATGGCGACGTCTTCCACTGATAATTACGGCTTACATACTTAATTACAATATTTACCAGTAAGTGTTTAAATTGTAACCACAATTTAATGGAAATTGAAGTGTTGTTATTTTGTCCCAATTCCTTTTAACAAGTGGCATTGTAGGGATAGATCTTTCTCTTTCAGTAAATAATATATATTCCAAAATTCTTTCTATGTCTCATTTAACATCTCTAAACGGTTTTACATCCACAATTTTTGTCCGAAGTGTGTAAATATTCCAAAGCTGACTAATGAAATTTTTAGAACTCTAGAAGATGACCCGATTTTACGTGCATACCACATACGAAAAGAAACGGTTTTATTAGGTGTAAACAGAGTGCTTCAAACCGATACAACCACGTCGCTCTTTATTGACCTTGTTACCTTACCATTAAATGTCCCTTCCCATTGGAACCCTTTTCTCCACAACGATAAAAGTCTAGGACATCGTTTTACTTTTCGAGTATATCAACGTGAATTATTTCACATTGTTTGCTCAGAAAACTTTTCAAACAGGAAGCGAGATGGTAATTCTTCGCATATTTTTGGTCCATGATAAAAATTTATGCGGTTTTTTAACAGCTTTTGGGGTGCTGGCTTGTCTAAATTACCCCGATGGATGGCAATTATCTAGCTTTTGTTGTGACTGCGCTTTGTAAGTGTTTTTACACATGCAGTGTAGTATCGAAACATAGGTAATATAAGTACCTATACCTTCGCATTGCACCGTTGCCAATATTGCATCACAATAAAACTAAATGGATATCTTAAATAACAATAGAACTATGCATTTTGCTATCATTTTTATCTATAAAAACACCGTTAGGAAAGAACGACAAAATAAATAAAGTTTGCTTTGCTTACAATTTGTTTCTGACATTTTGTAACCAGAATAAGAAGTAATCTATACTTATACTTATCTATACTAATATTATAAAGAGGAAAGATTTGATTATTGTTTTTCAGTCGAAACGTCGGGGAAATAAAAGGTTCACACCTTTAAATAATTCACGCGATTAAGTCCCGAAATATATCTAAGATTTGATTGTTTGTTTGTATTGAATAGGCTCCGAAACTACTGGACGGATTTGAATAATTCTTTCATCGTTGTGAAGCTACACTAACCCCGGGTGACATAGGCTATTTTTTATCCCTGTATTCCCACGGGAACGGGAACTACGCGGGTGAAACCGCGAAGCGTCCGCTAGTGAATTATAAGTACGAAGTTAAGTAGCTATGTACAAAACTAAGAATTGTACACAGATTAAAAATATATACTGTAACTGAAAAAACGGAAAGAAAAAGACAGTTATTTTTATACCACAAAAGAAATAGATTGGTAGTAACTTAGCTTTACCACAGGATAAATAATTGACTTAACTGGCGTTCCGGATAAAAAAGGAAGGGCTTAAAATTTTTGCCGAGACTTTTACAAAAATAATTAAAGGAAATTTTAATCTATAAAAAGTAACGTTCAAAAAGTATAAAAGAGAAGCTCCTTTTAACATTTATCAAGTACTAGTTGACCCGCGCAACTAGTTCTTGATACTACTACGTCAATTTTCTCCGCTTTTGCAATATTTTTTGATGATCCGCTCCTATTGGCCATAGCATGATGTTAAATAGCCTATCTATAGACTTCCTCGATAAATGGGCTATCCAAAACTAAAATATTTTTTCCAATTCAAAGTCGTAGTTCCTGAGATTATCGCGTTCAAACAAAAAACAAACTCTTCAGCTTTATAATATAGAGTATAGATAAGGAGAGTACCTACAGTATAAATACAATAGTAGTTTCTTGTTACCTAGAGACTAGTATACCCGTTTAGTATGTACCTGCTAATAGAAAAAAATTAAAAAGCCTTCCAGAGCTACCAATAAATAAACAAGAAATTTCATCTTACATTATTAGAACATTTTAAATTAATAATTATTATTTAGATCTAATCTAAATTAGATTTTCTATTTAGTTTTTGTAAGTAGTCTTCTTTTGAGAAGACCAGATTACGGAGTGAAGAAAATTATAATTATGTACTTCGGTATATTATCGATACTTATTTGATTAATAAAAACGCATGGTTCTTTTATCATGAAATTCACATAAAAGCGGCGGTAGCTTTGTGGGCAAGGCATCGGTCTCGCAATCGTGAGGTCGCGGGTTCTATTCCTACCCATTATACCTACTATCGACGTAAACGCTGGAGGGGTTAACAGGATTGCTAGTAAAATGGGACCACAATCCCACATTGTTAGTTATCTTTTAAAAAATATAATCTTATTGGAATATACCATTTAGCTCCCTCGCCGACATTGATCCTACTGTAACTGAGCCGAAAACAAATTACGGTCTGTTCTTATCTACAGTTCCCAAAAACTCCATTGTTGCCTTATTCGGGTCAGTAAAAAACCACTCGTAAACCCCTGTTTTATTACTAATAAGTTAAAGGAAGCCAACAGAGCTCAAACGTATAAACATTATCAATTTTAAAAAGTTTTTGTGGCATTTTAATTCAAGCAGCTACGTATCATTGTTTTTAAACTTAAGCGATTTTTATACATATTCCATATATATTTCGGGACTTAATCGCGTGAATTATTTAAAGGTATGAACTTTTTATTACTTACCTTAATCTTTTATTAAACGCCGGGTAAATAAAAGGTTCGTACCTTTAAATAATTCACGCGATGAAGTCCCGAAATATATCTAATAGCTACGTATCACTACATAGTACCTAGTCATACACGTGTAGGACTTCGGCCATCGCATCACATCTCAATTATGTGCAAGATACGAACTAATGGCTTAATTGGAAATATTCATGCATGTTAACTTAATTATACTAATATTATAAAGCTGAAGAGTTTGTTTGTTTGTTTGTACGCGGTAATCTCAGGAACTTCACTGTTGGAGAGCTCATTTATTGAGGAAGGCTATAGGCTATACAATATTACGCTACGACCAATAGGAGCAGAGCATCAATGAGAATTGTTGCAAAAACGGGGAAAATTTACGCAGATGAAGTTGCGCGGGACAGCTAGTCTACATAATATATATTTCATGAGTTAATATTCTATTTATTTACTTTGTGCCTAAGTCCCAGATTTAACATTTGATTAATTGCTTTAGACTAGTATCTAAATATTAAAAAATGAATACTTACACGTTTTACAGTAAAAAATATTTAAAGTTTAAATAAAACGGAAGTCTTACAAACGTAGATGCTAAATTATCTATTTAAAGAATTATGATGAGTGCCTGCCACGTGCTTATGAAAAGGTTTTACATTCCAAAGTTAATTCAAAGGATTTAATTTATGTTTCATTAGCACGTTTAAAGTTAGTTAGGAATTTATACATTTAAGTGGAGTACTTTAATCGTAGAAACTCAAATGTCTAAACTACACTGTAGTAGATTTTTTTCTTTATTTTTCATGACGCAAAGGACGAGTTGTAAAGGCTAAAATCTCTGCTCGCCTAACTTAATAACGTTCTGTGTTCTGTCTGAGTTCAAACGGTGTCTGATTGCCATTTGCCAACAATTCCGTTTATCGACACCTATAGTCCTTTGAAATAGGCACCAATCGAACGCACTTGACCTATGCACTTAACTATCCTGTGAGATGTCAAAGCCGAATAATGTCACCGGTCTTTGTAAATTAGCAACAAAGGATTCTGTCCTCTGTAAAGGAGATGTCGAGGCTTGCCTGATTGGCCCAGGCAGAGTGCAGGCAGCGGTGCGAATGCTATGTAAAGGCTAAGCCTTGCAACAAAGCTGCAAATATTGGCAACCTACAAAGTCAAACTTGCATGGAAGCTTTTCACTCATCGACTGATGTCATTTTTTTATTTGAATGTTACATTAATGCAGTAGATCTATAAGCTTATGAAATAAATTTAATTTCTTCTAGTTAGTCTTTTATTGTGTTTCAGGGTTCCGTAGCCAAAATGGCAAAAATGGAACCCTTATAGTTTCGTCTTGTCCGTCTATCTGTCTGTGTGTCTGTCCGTCTGTATGTCACAGGCTCATTTACTTAAAGACTACACAATGATTATTGATTACACTTGGTGAAAAGGTGTCTTATAGTAGCCGCTACTTAGTTTGATAGCTAAATAATAAAAATAAATATTTTTGAGAGGCACTCTATACATGTAAGAGAATCTGAAAAAAAGTTGAGCAATCGTCAACGTGTGGAAAAACTACGTTTCTCAACACAAGGGTGTAAGTGCCCTGAACATACGCTCTTCTGCTGGTGCAATTATTCAATTCAGTTTTTTTTCAGACGGCAACGGCTCCGGAACCCTACGCTGAACATGATCCGACATGCTCTTACCCGATTTTTTTTAAACTAGTCACAAATAAAATTTATTATTTGTCATCTACGAACACTTTTGACGTCTACTAGCCTACAGCGATTCGTGTTCTGTCATTAGACCGATTGGTCAGGACACACAAGGCAACCAGTTGGTCCGAAATCCGTGTATACTATTTATTAACGACACCACAATTATGTTAAATGCTTCAAACTGTTAATACTGTTGAGCGTGCCAACAATATAGACAGAGATAAAAAAAAAATCTTAGATACACTTCTTCTGACGCAATAGTGTATAAATAAAACATCGTAATCAACTGATAAAGCTAAGTCCTAAAGTAGAGCCGAAGGCGGTAAATTACAGCGTAAAACCATTATTCATTTAAAAACTTGTAATTGTAATTTCAACGTTAATTTGTTAATTTAAACGTTATTTAACTTTGTTTTCATGTTTTGTATCGCTGAATTTTGTTTTATGTAAATAGAAAGGTAAAATGTTATCTAACATTTCAGGCACCCGTCGTAAACTTTCGCTTGTTACTATGCTGTTAATCCCTTAAAACAGGTTTATATACTAATTAGGCGTTTAGAACTAGCGAACTAAACTGAAACTATTCACGTCATAGTCATAATGTTGCAATAACTAAGTTGATCTGATACTGACACACGAATGAATATTCACATGATGTTTATGTTTGTGAGTCGTGTTCAAAAATGTCTTCAATATTCACCTTTCAGTTACAGCAGGTGCGTAACTTGCCTCTGATTTTGTTTATTTTAATCACACAGCATATTGGTAAATGCAGTGGAAAGGCCGGTGCTCAAAGGCTGAAAGGATTTGACTGTTTAGTTTAGGTCACTGGCGGGGGAGCGTCAGTTCGGAACTTAAAACACGTCAGAAAGTAATATCTAATTAGCGCTTCATAATAATAGACAAATAAATCGAATTGGATGCGGAAGGCGGAGGACCGGGTGTAGATAGTGGCGTTAGGAGACGCCTTCGGTGGGGGGGGGGTGTCGTAACATTGGAGGGGGTGCAATTGACTAAACATCGGTTTTTGCAATGGGGGGTTTCAACCCTCAAATCCTCTGGGTGCGCCTATGACCGGAACGATTGATTGAATTGCCCAGATTCACAGAAACTGTTCTCCACTTTGTAAACCACTGTCACTTAGGAAGAAAAATCATACCTACTCTCAGGGTTTCTCATTTTGGGGTCCATAGTAACTACTGTCTGGAGAAATCCTCGGACCAAATGTAAAAAATATAAAACAATGTAGCAATTCTAAGGAATAATAATTTCCATGTGTCTATCAAAAAAATAATAATAAAGAAATTCACACTTTACGTAAATTAAAAAGTTTACAGAGCAAAATGAATACCAAATATTACACCAACATCAAACCATTTCATTAGTACGTTAATATGGATGCACCTACATAAATGAAGTAGAGTCGTGTGAGTACTAAACATTTTAAACGAGGTTTTTTTTGTTTTAAACTTAAGGGTTAGCAGGCTAGCTTGGCAAGGGGTCTATACAAAAAATAGATTGGCAATCGCTCTCTAAATAATACTGAAAAACGTTTGAAATCTGTTGCATAATTATTTATAACGGAATTTGTTTAACTAACAAGGAAAGCGACTTTAGTGTATCTTATTATTATTTTACATACTCACTACATCAAGGATTAATTAGTTACATTTCCACAAGTTCTGCAGTACACGTGCATGAACTACCCGTATCTTGTTTAATACTAGTTTCAATGTTACTATTATTTACATTAGCTTAACGCGACGCGACACCGAGCAGTGCTAACATGAGATGTTTGCACATTTCGATATTGTATTGTATTCGCTATACAGCTCCAGCCACTTGCTATAGAAATGAATTGTAAAGGAAATGGTTGGTGAAAATTGAATTGCTTGAATGTCGCTTTAGAAATTGTGCCCTATAAATGTAGGTCTCGTGAATTTTTTTATTATTTATCAGTTTTGAGAAGGTATTTTTGTATAAATAGTTGAATATAATTTTTTTAAATATATTGATATTTGAATTTCTTTGTATTATCAGACTCTATAAACTTCGTAGGTAGGTAGGAACAGCAACGTAGGACTCCCAGGAGAGCAGGTACCAGGTCTGTACGAATGAATATTCACATGATGTTTATGTTTGTGAGTCGTGTTCAAAAATGTCTTCAATATTCACCTTTCAGTTACAGCAGGTGCGTAACTTGCCTCTGATTTTGTTTATTTTAATCACACAGCATATTGGTAAATGCAGTGGAAAGGCCGGTGCTCAAAGGCTGAAAGGATTTGACTGTTTAGTTTAGGTCACTGGCGGGGGAGCGTCAGTTCGGAACTTAAAACACGTCAGAAAGTAATATCTAATTAGCGCTTCATAATAATAGACAAATAAATCGAATTGGATGCGGAAGGCGGAGGACCGGGTGTAGATAGTGGCGTTAGGAGACGCCTTCGGTGGGGGGGGGGTGTCGTAACATTGGAGGGGGTGCAATTGACTAAACATCGGTTTTTGCAATGGGGGGTTTCAACCCTCAAATCCTCTGGGTGCGCCTATGACCGGAACGATTGATTGAATTGCCCAGATTCACAGAAACTGTTCTCCACTTTGTAAACCACTGTCACTTAGGAAGAAAAATCATACCTACTCTCAGGGTTTCTCATTTTGGGGTCCATAGTAACTACTGTCTGGAGAAATCCTCGGACCAAATGTAAAAAATATAAAACAATGTAGCAATTCTAAGGAATAATAATTTCCATGTGTCTATCAAAAAAATAATAATAAAGAAATTCACACTTTACGTAAATTAAAAAGTTTACAGAGCAAAATGAATACCAAATATTACACCAACATCAAACCATTTCATTAGTACGTTAATATGGATGCACCTACATAAATGAAGTAGAGTCGTGTGAGTACTAAACATTTTAAACGAGGTTTTTTTTGTTTTAAACTTAAGGGTTAGCAGGCTAGCTTGGCAAGGGGTCTATACAAAAAATAGATTGGCAATCGCTCTCTAAATAATACTGAAAAACGTTTGAAATCTGTTGCATAATTATTTATAACGGAATTTGTTTAACTAACAAGGAAAGCGACTTTAGTGTATCTTATTATTATTTTACATACTCACTACATCAAGGATTAATTAGTTACATTTCCACAAGTTCTGCAGTACACGTGCATGAACTACCCGTATCTTGTTTAATACTAGTTTCAATGTTACTATTATTTACATTAGCTTAACGCGACGCGACACCGAGCAGTGCTAACATGAGATGTTTGCACATTTCGATATTGTATTGTATTCGCTATACAGCTCCAGCCACTTGCTATAGAAATGAATTGTAAAGGAAATGGTTGGTGAAAATTGAATTGCTTGAATGTCGCTTTAGAAATTGTGCCCTATAAATGTAGGTCTCGTGAATTTTTTTATTATTTATCAGTTTTGAGAAGGTATTTTTGTATAAATAGTTGAATATAATTTTTTTAAATATATTGATATTTGAATTTCTTTGTATTATCAGACTCTATAAACTTCGTAGGTAGGTAGGAACAGCAACGTAGGACTCCCAGGAGAGCAGGTACCAGGTCTGTACCTAAGGATCGTGTGGCCAATCCAGGATTGTCGTTTGGTCGTAAACCA
This sequence comes from Herminia tarsipennalis, assembly GCA_945859575.2. Taxonomy (NCBI): domain Eukaryota; kingdom Metazoa; phylum Arthropoda; class Insecta; order Lepidoptera; family Erebidae; genus Herminia; species Herminia tarsipennalis. Next base: position 24,286,783 of record OX243831.2, on the reverse strand, counting down.
GATAAGGCTGTTGTTGCACCACCCACATAAATGAAATAGCTGAATAGTGAATGATTTTGGGGGGCTTGAGCCCCCTAGCCACCCCCCCTGGATCCGCCACTGGGCGTTGAAATTAAGAGATAAACTTTTTTGTTAATTCCTGAAATAAAATAAGTTACAAGCACAACATATATTGTATCACTTACTAATTAACGACTGTAAAACTCTTAGTACAAGACTAGCTTTTATTTCCTTCTCATTTTAATATTTTAAAAGGAAATCTCCAAATGAGTTTCTTAACCATAAAGGCCAAAAGTACTTGTCCGAGATTTTGGCATACTTATACATACTGTAGCTACCACATATAATAATTCCTACACATACTCACAATTTTTTCATAATTGTTTTGAGCCCCATCTATTTGATTCTTTTTTAAACCATATTGGATGGTAGAAAATAAAGCGGTTATGCATTTCTGTTAAATATTACCGACACTAACGCACACCAATGATCTTTTAGATACAATACATTAGGTATAGCGCATGGTATATTTGAAAAAAGAAATGTTTTCTCAAACATTGGAAACATTTAAGAGCAGGCGAAGATTAGAGGGCATGTACTCGATAAATCATTCGCAGACACACCACAGCTCAGAGCACAATGGCTGAGCAAGGACGAATTCCTACATCTGATAATATACCTTGGTACAACAAATGTATTTTATTATGAAGATTTATGATTGATATGTTAATATAATACGAGGAATAAGAACGTAATCAAGGCTGCCTGTGAAATAGTTATGAAATTAGAAGAATTAAATAGTTAGTATTTTAAGTTTAAGTCCGTTAAGTATGTAAAAACAGTACCTATTATATATACTTATCAACAATAAGTTTTAAGTTAAAAGGTGTAGATATGTTACATAAACAACGATCTTTTAAAACGGCAAGTTAACCAAGGTCTGGTATTTTTCTTCTTCTGTATTCACAATGACAGCTAGGTATAGTTAAATTCCGCATAGTCATCATCGCTTGATGAGCATTCAAGACTGTCCCGTACACACTCTCACAGATCGCGGTCAAATGGGCTTGCTAATGTCATATTTGCTTGCGATTATATCGCTTAATGTGAACTCAATGTTATATATTAGGTAAAGCTTTATGGCTTTTAATGCTGTACCTACTATATAGCAGAATAGTATAGCGTAGTCTGAAAAGAGGTTAAGGCTATTGCCCGATATTTTAATTGAAAACAAATACAAATTAATTAATGAAACATGTTCCGGAATTTGATGTCCGGCGGTCGGCGGTCACATCCATTCCCGGTGGTAATTTCCATGCCGCAAAACTGTAAACGTACTTATTTAACGCAATTGATTTTTGTTGGTCTGAAATATATATATATATATATATATATATATATATATATATATATATATATATATATAGATATAGATTTCAGACCAACTACAAAATTTTACAAATCTAACTTCAGGACAAATGATTATATAATATACTAGCGGCCCATCCCGGCTTCGCACGGGTGGACACGGGAAACCTCATTTCTTTAGTAATTGCGACTATAAATTGAAATGTAAGCTATCCTATCTCTCAAGTTGGACCAAACTGCATATTGTGTGCAAATTTGAACGAAATCTGTTAAGCGGTTTAGGAGTCCATCGCGGACAAACATCGTGACAGGAGATTTATATATATTAGATTGATATTTGAATTTCTTTGTATTACCAGACTCTATAAACTTCGTAGGTTGGTAGGAACAGTAACGTAGGACTCCCAGGAGAGCAGGTACCAGGTCTGTACCTCCGGATAGTGTGGCCAATCCAGGATTGTCGTTTGGTCGAAAACCAGATAAGGCCGTTGTTGCTCCACTCACGCTTTTTGGTTTTGGATAAAGAAACACGTATTTAGCGTTTTTGAAGTTTGTATAGAACAAGAACGTCAGTTTTGAAGTTAGATCTGTGAAATTTTGTATTTGGCTTTTTAGTTTAAAACGAACAAACAAGTGTTTAGCGTTTTTAATAAATCAACCAATAATATAGGTGGACCCTTAAGATAAAATAGGTGTTGCAAGTTGGTATGAACTTTTTAGTTTTGAAAACTTCATTAGTTTTGAAGTTAGATATGTAAAATTTTGTATTTGGCTTTACAAATTAAAAAAAAAAAATTACGTTTTCCAGCATTTTTGGAAAAACCACTCATATGGGGCTGGTAAAGGGATTTCAAAATTGTATAGAACTCCGTCAGTTTTGAAGTTAGATCTGTGAAATTATGTATTTGTATGTGGCGGTAAATAAGGAAATACGTAATTCAGCGTTGTGATCGAGGTCGATAAATCAACCCTTCAGGGGGTAACATACAACAAGGAGGGCGAAGCCGCAGACGACAGCTAGTGTACTATAAAAAAATTCCTCACAAACTTTACACTATCGACAACTTCTCTTTGACAATGAGTAAAACCGCCGGAAATTCGAGTATGAATAGCGGTAAATTCGTATTGAAACCACATAATTATATTATGGCTTTGCTCAAATCAAATTCACACGCTGTTAACTTAATAATTCAATATTTGAATAAACCTGCGTGTAGTTGATTTTATTCAATTTGTTTAGTGAAATAAAATCAACTCCAAAATAAGTAACTAAGTATGTATAAACATACTTTATGTTTATACGAGGTAATCTCAGAAACTACTGATCCTAATTGAAAAATTCTTTCACTGTTGGATAGCCCGTTTATCGACGAAGGCTATATAACATTACGCTACGACTAATAGGAGCGGAACAGCAATGAGAAATGTTGCAAAAATGGGGGAAATTTACGCAGACGAAGATGCGCGGGACAGCTAGTGAGATATAACGGTATATAATATATTAATATTATAAAGCGGAAGAGTTTGTTTGTTTAAACGCGCTAATCTCAGAAACTACGGGTTTGATTTGAAAAAATATTTTTCTGTTGGATAGCCCATTTATCGAAGAAGGCTATAGGCTATATAACATCACGCTACGACTAATAGGAGCGGAGCAGCAATGAGAAATGTTTCATAAACGGGGAAAATTTACGCAGACGAAGCTGCGCGGGACAGCTAGTAACAGTATAAAAGATAATTATGGACGTACTCGGGATCATTTTTCGGGCGCGTAAATTTTGAAGAGGTTTTAGGTGGCTAAACAGCCCAAACAAAATGTGTAAAAAATATTGCTACTTATCGTTATAAAACCCCCGACAAGCGAGACGATAAGTTGATTACATTCAAAACCGTTGAACGCGTTTTCATCAAATAAAACCACGAACCATCGATGAAACTAAAATTATATTGTTACATACAATTCAATCCGTTCGTTTCAGATGATATTGTACTTACATTGACGAGCAAAAGTTCCGGGTCACTTACGTACAACAAAATCCAAAGAGAATATAAAACAAAACCTCGATGTCTTTCAAAATATCGAACACAGCTGGTAACTCCGCCGGCCGAAATATTGTACACGGCACTCTGAAATAAGTTGTGTGGGAAAGATAAATTTAAGGCACTAATCTAAAGTCTATAACTATAATAGTTTTTATTTTACTATTCTTAAAGGTTCAATTCCGTGCATCGCGATCGATCGCGAGCCGCTCGCGGCTTACGACAAGCGGTTGAGGTACCTAAGTGACAGACGCGCGCGGCCGACGACTGTCGTAGGCTGCGCGCGCACTGTGAATATTGTCGCATCGGCCGCGAGCGTCAGCCGCTTGTCGTAAGCCGCGAGCGGCTCGCGATCGGCCGCGATGCTCGGAAATGAACCTTAAAAATGTACCAGCTTAATGCATAAAGCTTGAAAAAATGTAAAAAGTACAAAGTGATATTAGAATGATCACTAGGCCTATTAAAGGTCTATTCTGGGTATTATTATTTCATTATCTGCTTATAAATTGTACTTGTTGAATTGTTAATGTTTTTTTTTTTTTTAATTTTATAAATTGATGACCGGCTGCACGCACGAAAAAGTGTCACGTTGACTTCAGCCTATCAACGAATGGCGATTGCAGTGACAGGTGATACAATTGGAACTAAAGCAATCAGCGAATGGCGAATGCAGCGATAGGCGATACAATTATAACTAAAGCTGTCAAAGGCATGGTTGTTTATTACAATGTCATCAATGTTTTCTTATGACGTTATCACATAAAATTATGGTCCTTAAACCGACTTTACAAGCAACCATTTTTTATTTCAAATAGACCATTTTTTATTTTCAAGTGACCCGAAACTTTTGCTCGTCAGTTTATTATCAATCTGAAAGAAACTTTGCTTGTCTGTTTTATCTGACGCTTAAACCGCTGAGCTGATTTAGATGACATTTGGTACGGAGATAGCTTGGTTTCCGGAAAACCGACATACACGCGGGCGAAGCCGCGGGCAAAAGCCAGTTAAACACAAACCACCCCACATATTGCGCCGAGGGTCAAGAAGTAATGAGGACTATTAGATATAATAAGGTACAGATAAGTAAGTACCGCGACCGGTGGCGTCATAACGTTCCATTCCATTTTATTTTCTCGCCCATATAGTAGTGACTAAGGGTCTTGAAGCTCACAATATGACGATAAACCTGTCAACATAGTATAAGGTATGAAGGCTATCGTATTCAATGATATAAGCGTCGTTGCTCTTTTTTTCCCAACTGTTTTATATTTTCTTCAACGTCAACATTTTACTCGGTTATTTAATTATTTTTAAACAAGTTTTTAGACTCAAATTCCGTACTATAAATTACTGTTAGGTAACATTAAGACAGACTTCAGATTTATAATATTATGTACTATGAATTACAATGCGTTTAGGAGTTCTTACTTGAAAGACCAACTAACCTCCATCCATCCAAATTAAGCGGCGGTAGCATAATGGCTAAGGTATCGGCCTCGCAATCGTGAGGTTGCGGTTTGAATCCTACCCATTATACGACTGACGTGAACCCACTTCTAACACAAGCCTATCTCTTAGCTGGAGAGGTTAACAGGATTGCTAGTAATGTGGGACCACAATCCCACATTGCGAGTTATCTTTTTAAAAGATGAAAAAAACCACAATCTTTCGAATTTTCAATTTTACTGTTTCAAACTATTTTTTTTTAATGAAGACTTCCTCAGTAGTTTACAAGCCCTGTGTCGCGGGAGAGTTTACAAACAGACAAGTCACGGACACAAAGTACACCCAGGCTCGGAACAACAATTTGTGGATCAGACAAAGTAGTGTCCCGTGTGGAAATCGAACCCACGACCTCTTGCGTAGCAGTCCGGCACACTCCCACCGCGCCACAGAGGCTGTCTGATATCCTAATCTCTTCTATTTTTATTAAGTATACATAGTAGGATGAACTCATTGTCGATACAATCTAAACCTACATACACTAGAAGTAGGTATACAAATTTACCATAGATTATGAAGGTATTACGTAGGCTCTCACAGTGGGTAGGTTCACCACCTGCTCGTCTCTTCATTTAGTATTAGATATAAAAGTAAACTCGTGTATACCTACTTACTAACTAGATAGAAACTAAGTCAACAAGAAATATGTGAGTTCGTCACAAAAAAAATAAAAAAGGCATGACAGTGGGCTTAGTGCCACAGTTCTAATGAAGAAGACAACAGCCTGAATAAAGCAATGCTCATCCGACCGCCCTAGACCCCTGTGTTCTTATTACACCTTCCACATTCGTCCTATTCACATACATTGGCGGAAAATTGTGAGTGTCTAGATACACTGGTGGTTTTAAATTCGAGATACATACAGGGTCTGAAGCTGGCTCGTTGCCAACCTCCTTACGACGTCTGTCTTTGCATACGAAAGAGTCTTGTAAGGAGCAAATAATTAAAAAAATATCGAGATTTTCTTTCTCTGTGTGCTTTTTAATGATTTCGTGTTACGTACAGTAAAATAATTAATTATTTCAGTTGACGTATTTAATATCGTTTTAAATTTGGATTTTAAAGAGCCTATCATAAAATGTTGATTGCTGTGTTAAATGATAATTAAATTATCAACATTTTGTATTTGAATTTAATTTAGAACAACTAAATAGCATAATGCGTCTTTAATTTAAATGGTTATTATGCATAGGACACCACTTTTACTCGATCATATGCGTTCTAGGACCATTGACAGCTATCTATTGGTAATAATAAATGTAACCTTGCAGAGTCGGATCTGGATCCGATCCTGCAATCCGATTTGGTTCTTGGGGCACGAGAGGCAAATGAGCAAACAAATTCAATACTATACAAGAAATTCAGTACACAAAACAACCGTCCGCAGGGGTCACGTGCCCCCGTACACCCCCCCCCCTGGAGTTCGGAGGGGTCACGTGCCCCCGTACCCCAACTGGATCCGCATATGGCACATAATAAGTAATAGTACTACGTACCTTTGAAGGCTGCACCACAAAAAAAAACTTCTGGGGGTATCGGAAACAAGAGACAAACAAATTCAATACAATACAAGAAATTCTGTACACAAAACAACCGTCTATGTAACTTTGATCGCAGCCCCAAAGGTGATCGTTTCCTGGTTTCCTCTTTAATCAAAACTTTATCTCTTTACTTTAACTATCGAAATACCAACTTATATCGAGAATGAACTGATTGCCCTAGTTCGTGCGATTGGATAACAAACACTTTCATAAATATTATAAATGATGTTATTATCGAGAAAGAAGTTTTGCTTCCTCGTTTATAATTTGGTTTCGTGGTCGACGATATACAATTGCAGAGGCGGATTTCGGAATAAAACCTCAATGTCATACGGACCAACAAATTGGTGTAGCTTCTTAGCAGTAGGACAAGCCAAATCTGTAGGTACTATAGTGTACAGCATCAGCACGGTTGTAGCTTGTTTAGCAGCCTTTTCAACTTTTAGTACCTACTTCCGTAGATACAAATAAATATAATAGTCTTTTGTAGGATTCCGTTGAACACGGTCACGTGATCCTGACGCGAGTTTCACATTTTATACCCATATCAAAAAAGAGTGCACAACGCCGCTAAAGAAGTTTTTACTTCAAAAAGTTTTTTCGAATACCGTAATATGGGTATCAAATTAAAGGGCCCATCGTAAGCATTTAAAAAAGTGTATACATGATTATGACTATTACTAAAAAAATCGATTAGCAACCATTCTTTTTACAATTTAAACATAAGCCAATAAATGTGATGTGTGAAATTTAGTAGTTACTTACATCGGTTACATCCTGCAACCCCTAAAAAGTATTATTTAAAAAAAAAACCTGCCTGCGCAAAAAAGATGCAAACAAGATTCCCTACATATGTAGGTATTAATGCCTCCGACTGCATGATATTAGGCATTAATTAATCTCGATGAACTTAGTATTGTGCCGCCGACTGCATAATATTAGGTAAGTAGGTACCTACATAATTATGTAGGGGATTTTGTTTGAATGCGTTATTAACATTGTGGAAGTTTGAGTGAAAGTGAACAAAAGAAGAATTTTGGTGTTTAGGTAAATTGAAGCTTTAGGTAGGTTATATATATCTTATCTTAATCTTAATATCTTGGGACAACTCACACAACGCTATCTGATAGCTTATACTATGAAAACCAGACAAGTGATAAACATACTTATACATTTCTAAATACATACATATTATAGATAAATAACACCTAGACTCAGAATAAACCATCGTGCTCATCCCACAAAGTTTTATCCTGGGTAGGGATCCAACCCAAGACGCTACGCGCTACGCAAGACGTCGTCTCTTGCGTAGCAGTCGGACACACTCCCACCGCACCATAGAGGTAGTCAATCTATCTATAAATCTATTAAAGATTTACCAAAAACCATTCTGATGATAGAACCATTAAAAACCACGTCCAAGTCCGTAAGATGTAAGTAAGTACCTATCATCTCAATGAAACAGACAAACAAATCCAATCATTCTTAAATACCTATCTGTTTACGTCGGAGGCTTTAAACTGAGTTAAAGGTACGCATATGTAAGTTATAATCTTATTTGTTTTGGGAATTGATCTGTTACATAAATATTTGAAGTAGTATATCATAAACATGAGGTCTTGGCCCAACAATTTAGTATTCATGAAATAGCTTGGCCGGCCTCATAGTGACAATAAATTTTGGCCAAAAAGAAATACACACCTATATATTATTTACTAGCTGCCCCGCGCATCTTCGTCTGCGTAAATTTTCCCCTTTCCCCCTATGTTACTTCTAATACCTCCAAGAATATGTGTGCAAATTTTTATGATGATCGGTTGAGTAGTTTTCACGTAAAAGCGTAACAAACAAACTTACATTCACATTAGGGATGGGGCAAATGATGAAAATAAATCGATTAAATCTCATTCTTTGGAACAATGATGTTTTAAGTAAAAAGGTTCAGATAGGTTACAAGCGCTCAGAAAGCGGCACCGTAAAATCTATACAATTGAATTATTTTTTATGTCAGTGTCGCATCGCCCGCATCAACACATGAAAGCAGCGGATTACATTTTTCTCTTTTTCACTCGTATAATGAAATCATGGTTTCCTACTTTTACGATTTTTTTTCATAATAGTGTAGGTTATCTACGAGTATGTGTGCATTAGTTTGCTGTTTTTAAAGATCAAATGTTGTTTAAGTAACATATCTACACCATTTTACTTAAATCATCATTGCTTTTGAATATATCTTTGAAATTGAATCGTGTTTATTTTGTCACTGTACCTACGTAGATCATGAAAAGGTAATTCTAATTACTAGTGTTATGTTTTATAGCTATTGGTGGTTATCATGACAAATCAGGTAGGTATGTACAATAGAATCATAGGCGAACCCAGAGTATGTCAGTTGACCTACCTGGACCCCCCCCCCTTCACACTGGTGTCAAAGGGGTGAGAGCGTTTATTTGACTCTAACAATAAAACGAAACACCGTAGTCAACTAACAAGTAAGAATTTTATGCATGTCTTTACTGAATACATTCTGAGGCAAGTGTCTTATTTAAGGAGGGAGGGGGGGATTTGAAGCTCCAAAGTCGCCTAACCCCACTGTATGAATATAATAGGTACTTTATTTCAGAACCCAGACAGTACACACACAGTAGTATCTTTATTGATAGCGTCGGAATTATAAGTGCAAGTGCAAGTTTTGAGCGGTTGTAGGATGTTACAAATAACTTTTATCACAGCTATTGTTATGTATTAAGAACATTGAAAAAATAATGGTTGCTAATTAACTTTTTTAGTATTACAGTCATTATTATGTTATACCTTTTTGAAATGCTTAAGATGATCATTTTAATTTGATACCTATGTTGCTTTATTCCAAACAACTTTTTTTTTCACATCTCTTTATTTTGATATCTCACAGTCGCCCTGTTTGTTTTTTTTCAAACGTCACCTACATAAAAACACTTGGGCGGTCAAGACGAATCTAACGAGGTCTTAATTGTTTAAATCCGTTCAGTGGTATGTGAGATATGATGTAATAAAAAATATTACATACATACAGACATACAAGATACACGAGAAAAACACAACCCTTACTTACAGTCGGGTAAAAACTGCAAGGAAGTTCCTGAATGCATAATTGCAAACTGGCACTTATAAAAGTAAGTTCTCACATCTAATAAATACTTAATTCACAACATGCATTTCCGCTATTATCGTATCTTTAAATGACTCATCGGTTTTCTTGTACATGAAAACTAGACAAGTAGGAAGGTACCTATTTCAAAGGCCAACTTAGTTCCCGCTGTTCATATTCTAGTACTAAAGAGAATTAGCTGTTTATGACAGCGTTACCGTGTTCCTTCCAGTTAATTAATGGTTTAGTCTTGTATTCATTATCCTCTCTTAGGTGCGCAGTTACTCGTATTTGTTTATCTATCGTGTAATAATATAATTTGAAAGCATTCTTCTTTCATCCTTATACCACTAATTACACATTTTCAATACTGGCTGAAAATTAATTACTGAAATTGAGAACATGAAGAAAAGGCGAGACGAGACAAATATTACTAAGGGCTCTTGATCTTAGCGATTAATGTCTAAATATTATTTTAATAGTGATATAGTAAAAAGATAATTGCTTATTATATTAATTTGCTGGAGACTGAAACCCACGTAAAGATTTACTGCAGTTTAAAGTATCGGTAAAGCTAGACAAATCACAATTTAAGTGCGAGACTGAATCTAGCTTATCATTCCAGATGTATAGACGAGTCGGTCGATTAGGATTCGAAATATCGTAACAAAATAAAAAAAATAGGTAGATGAGTAAGTACCTATGTTTGGTCTAGCCTAGGGTCAGTCCGGCTTAAATACGCTTCCCAAATGCCAGTGATATACTTATTTAATACTATTAACACTAGAAAATATGTATTTAACAATAAGTATCGTTAGTACCTACTACTTTCTATTTCAAAAAGCTATGTTTAGTTTAGCTGTAAAGAAAAATGTACAGCTTCAATTTTGTATTCATAGCGTGTTCTTCGCCACAGTTTGCGGAGGAAAGCCTTGTTATTTTATGAGTAGGGAGCCATCTTATAAACTCGATCCACTTTGAATTTACAAGAGTTTAATACCGTTAGTAAATTGATAGTGTAGCTGCTTATTTTCTTAGGTAGGTTCTTCTATTGTTTTTAAACTTTCGCGATTTGTATACATAAGTATTAGATATATTTCGGGACTTAGTCGCGTGAATTATTTCGATCGAATCTAAATAAAAGGTTAAGGAAAATGGTAAATAAAAGGTTCGTACCTTTAAATAATTCACGCGATTAAGTCCCGAAATATATCTAATAGGTTCTTCTAGTAGAAGACGAGCGAATTTTGAAACCTCCGAAGGGCTCAAGCCTTAGTTCTTGAAGGTGCCAGGTAGTGGTTATTATTTTATAGAGAGATTAGAGAAATCGTTTTAGGCGGGAGTTGAACCCGCGACCTTAAGGGTACCGGTCCTAAGCCGTTTACAATTCCGGCACCTAAACATGTCCGCCAAAGTCGAATTTAGCCTCTACATGGTTAAATTATCTAAGCTCCACATGATACGATTTTAAGGCAAACTAGCTCTGCCCGTGACTTCGTCAGCTTGAAGTTGCAGTGCTGCTCTCTCCCTATAAACGTTAGCGTGATGATAAAAATGATAAGCATTTTATATAGACACTTAAATTTTATTTACTTGTATGAATAAAGTGAAGACTAGCGGGCTGCCGCGGCATCACACAGAGTTTTCTTCACTATCAGAAGTAAAAATTCTATACACGTAATGACTTATGCATATCCATATTAACCCCCCCCCCCCCAGAAGAAATTATCTCACCAAAAACATTATCATGTAAATTGACACCAAGACGAGTAGGTACATATTGCTACCACTCTAAAAACCCGGCCAAGAGCGAGTGGGACTCGCGCACTGTGGGTTCCGTACAAACTTAAAGGTGTGTTCACACCGCACTTTGTCAACCAGGTTGTAAAATGCTGACGACTCACCAGCCGCGGTTACCTAAAGTATTTCAAGCCACGGTGATGTACAAATCGTTAAAAAAAATTTAAATACGTCATGTATGATAGGAGCTATGAACAATTTTTATCAGAACTTTAAAAAAAATATTTCCTTTAACCGACTCGCCATATTTTCAAAACTTTTGTTTTAACGTAATTTATTTAATAACAGATAACAAGACCATCTAAACCCAATCTGGACTCTAGCAACCAGACAAACAACACAACATATCTAAATAATTCTAAATAAATACTCTAAATAAGTTGCGATAGTTACACCGTTTATAAATCAACAACGTGTGGGCCGATTTTCAAGATCTTTGATTACCCAGACACAGAATAAATAATCGTGATCATCAAACGTATTTATGCTAGATGAGAATAGAACCGACGATGTCTAGCTTAGAAGTCAGGCCCCCTTTATTCATAATTAGTAAATAAATTAGCAGACGTTTTAAGAGCATTTTAACTAGCGAATGTTTTGTCTTTTTCTATTCTGTTTTGAAAATGGACTGAAAAACAAAGACAAAACGTGCGCTAGTTAAATTGCTCTTAAAACGTCTGCTAATTTATTTACTAATCAATACTAATATTATTAAGCTGAAGAGTTGGTTTGTTTGTCTGGATGTTTGTTTGAACGCGATAATCTCAGAAACTACTGATCCGAATTTAAAAATTATTTTACTGTTGAATAGCCCATTCATCGAGGAAGGCTATAGGCTATAATATTTTTTTATTAATAAATTTTAAAAGAACACTTATTATCAGGCATTACCTGATTAGTATAAAATTATTTACTTTTATTGTAGTCAACTACCCAATTGCTGTGAAATTCGTCGTTACCAATCTATGAATGCGCTGAACCCAGAAAGCACAGTTTTTACATACTCGTATAAAATTACAAAATCGCAACATAAAGCTCTCTATAGAATATCGTTTAAAAAATAACGTCTTTATTTTAAAATATGTTAGTCTTTATCAACATTACACCTGACAATTATACTTATATCATTTTCATAGGTCTTACATAGGTATTATATACTAAGGTCTCCACGAGCGAGAGAATCGCGGCGATATTATCGCCATGCCACGTATTTCTATACACTTTCTTAGAACTTGTTTCCACACGACGATGTTATCTCGGCGATGCGACGACTGGCTGAGCGCGAGAGAAACGACATCGTATCGCCGGGAAACGTGGCGCGCTCGCCGCGAAACGTGGCTCTCTCGCAGCGAGAGCGCGGCGAGCGCGGTATCAAACGCAGGCATCCCGCGGTCTCGCCTCATTTAATAAAACTTTTCCTCAACGCATTCTCGCGGAAACATGGTGATTCCGTTACGAGTAGTTGCGGACACGCGGCGATTCCATTACGAGTCGCGACGATACACGAGACGAGACAAGACGATCCCTAAGATGTATAGATAATTTTCCATGACATACAAGCTAGATAATAATAATAATAATAATATCTTGGGACAACTCACACAACGCTATCTGATCCCAAACTAAGCAGAGCTTGTACTATGGAAACCAGACAACTGTTAAACATACTTATATATTTCTAAATACGTACATATTATAGATAAATACACCCAGACACAGAATAAACCATCGTGCTCATCACACAAAGTTTTATCCTGGGTGGGGATCGAACCCACGACCTCTTGCGTAGCAGTCGGATACACTCCCACCGCGCCACAGAGGCAGCTAGATAGATACTTACAAGCGTATCAAAATTTAATCTTATGGAAAACAAGCAAATTCTTATATAGATAATTAATTATTATTATATAGATATTATTAATGAATCCCTATTACCCTTGGTCTCGAAATAACTAAAGAATGACCCGATTTCGTTCACTCTTTTCTATTTTTTTGTTTTCTAATACTCCATAGAAACTCACTGCGGTAATTGTGATGTGATTAATTTAAATTGAATTTCGTAAGATTTTTTTTGAGAAATTACTTCAAAGAAGTTTAAATAATCATATTTTCGTAATCTTTGACTTTTTCTTTCAGGCATGTAGAGTCTATTATTCTAATCAATTGCGTAAGTGCCATGGTATCAAGTGAAATTTATAAGATGTATTTTTTCGGATCTGTTAGATCAATCTAATAAAAAGGGAATGTTTTTTTTTTCCGTTCTGTTAGATTAATTTAACAAAATGGAATATTTTTGTTGGATTGGTAAATCAATCTAACAAAACAGTTTTTTTTTTCCGTATTGGATCTAACAAAAGGAAAATGTTAAATTAATCGAACTAACAGTCTAACAAAACGGAATAGAGGAAAAAAATATCGTGCCTTTGAGAATAATTGTACAAATCCAGAATTATTTAATGCAGCTGTTGGATAATCGTTACTTTTCTGTTGGTAGGTGAGACTTCCCCTTTAAGGTTCTTTCCACAGAACATTAATACCTACTAGTTTCTTTCCATACAAACTTACATACCCCTATTTTAAGGGATAGGGAGAAAATGTACTAATTTCTTAATTATTGTGTTATTTGTGTGCTAATCCTAGCTTTAACATCAAATTTCAGCTTTCTATGACTTTGGAAGTACCCTAACAGTTTCGCGGGTCAGCATGGATGATAAGACACTAAAAACATGTACAAATCTTATTTGGGTAAATGTTACCTCAAAAGTCACAATAAACTTTAATATCATGTGTGCGTTCATTTCCAAAAAGCCGGGCAAGTGTACACACAATGTAGGGTTCCGTCAATTCGAAAAATGTGGCTTAAGAAGTGAGTTTTCTGTTGTTTTTGTTTCATACTTACAACATTATATCTACTTAACAATATTTTTCAATGCATTTAACAGCTAATCAAATGAGAAGTAACAAAATTTTCGTACAAATTCGAACGAAAATTTTTTTACTTCTCATTTGATCAGCTGTTACTCGTAAACTTGTAAAGCCTACTTAACTGTATTAGTTTTCCTTTTAATTACACTATATATGTTACAGGAAATGTATGAAATCAAGGAATTGTATACAAATCCTAGGAAATGTGCACAATGCCGATACTATTTAGGAAATGTATAAAATATTGTTTGAAAAACTATTCAATGCATAGATATCCTAGGAAATGTATAAATTTCCTCGGAATTGTATATAATTCCAATATCGTATTAGGAAATGTATAAAGTAAATGCTTTCTGTAATAAAACACGTTGTTAATAATATTTTTTTATTATAGCACTTATTAAGACAATCGGGTAACTGTCGTACCGTAAAATAATAATAATATGTTCATATTATCTTACTAATTAAAATTTCTAAAATCAATTATCAATTAACTTTTAACGTATCACAAAATCAACTTATATTTATTCTTATAAAATCAAATTTTCATTTGGCAAGTAATCAGTCTGATAATTAAGTAATTATAAATGTCACAGTATAAAAGTAAATCTTTATATTATCATACTTTGTCAGTCCATATAGTTATTTATTTTTGCAGGGTAAGCTCGAATGACATTTGGAAGACATCTTGCTGTAGCACAGTTTTTCTTACAAAGGCACTTCTTAAATCCCTGGCCGGTTCCAGTGGATTGCAAGTTGGCAACTGACCGTAGTGCAATCTCTGTACTCGGTACGTCGTCTGCATCAAGAAGAACTCTTGGACACACATTAATCTGAGATCGAGCATATAATTGTTTTAAGATACCGTTCTTGGTACCAATCTGATAGAGTTCATCATCGGTTTTAGTCAAAACTACACCAATAATGTTACGTGCATCACCTCGTCCTCTATCAACCTCAGGAACTGCAATTCGTACTGAAGCGCCAATAGGTACAGGGGCCAACTTCTTTTCACTCAATTTAAGCATTTTTTCGGCTTGTTGTTGTAGGTTTTTCTTAGCATTTTGACGATTATCTAGTACTTTATCTTTTTTTGAACATATTGGACACAAAACTTTAGATCCAAATCCTTCATCGGGTGTTTCTTCAGCAACAGCGCAAATAGCGTGGATTGCACATCCACATTCTCTACATGTATGAGCTCCTGTAGTTTCTTGTGAACAAACGCTGCATTGGAGGGTGCAATTTGGAGGTTGCGTGTTTGTTTCGCGTTGAACTAAAACGTCGTTAGAAATTTGGCTTACCTCTGCTTCCGTGTTCATCTTAGAGAGTTCACATGCAGAGACTTTGGGATCTTCCTTTTTGGTAAGGTCCTGTATGATTTTCTCCAAATCTTCTTCAGTTTCAACATTTTGCGTGAAATCATTGGGTAACTGTAAACCAACTTTTACTTTACACCCAAAAAGAGCCTCATACGGAGATTGCTTGATACCAGCATGAAAAGCTCTGTTTTTCATCAGTTGGACAAATCTCAAACCCTCACTCCAATGTGAATTATCATTATCTTGCATCCACGTGGTTAGCATATTTTCAATATCCTGATTCGCTCTTTCCACACTCCCCTGACTTTGCGAATGCCTGGGTTTACCATGAATAATTTTTAAAGTAGGCCAATATGTTTTTAAATTGTCAATAATTCGGTTTGAAAATTCTCTGCCGTTGTCAGACTGAAGTATTGCCGGAGCACCAAGTAGAGTAAATATGTCCAATAAAGTGTGAGCCACTTCCTCAGCTCGTTTTGTTTTAAGTGACCGTAGAACAACAAACTTTGTTAAATGATCTTGGTACACCATTATAAATTTGTTATCACCGTCGGGCTGGGATTGAAAATCTATCAGATCTACTTGGCACCTAGAATTAAACTCTGAGGATATAATAGGCTTCACAACAATGCCTTTTTTAATGTTTTTTTGCTTTTGTTGACATGGTTCACAAAGTTCAAGATACGTTTCAATATCCTTACGCGTTATGTTTTTGTAGTGACTCCATACCTCTTTCATCATGCGATCTCTTCCGCCGTGACCAATTCGAATATGAGCCTCGTGTAATATGTCGAATAACTCGCTATCACATGCGTAGTAAATAATAGTGCTTGTAGTTTCTTTAATAGGAAAAATAAACTTACTGGTCTGGTCAATGGTAAGCACGTCGTATCGCCGCAATAACCAATAATCACGAGAAGTCTTTCTAGCAGTTGTTTTTGCCGTAGAAACTTCTTCAATTAACTCTTTATAACGTTTATCTTCAATAAAAGCAGTGTTTTTAGCGTTTGTTAATATTCTTAATGACGCCAAAGTCCTATAAAATCGCTCTTTCATAAGCGCGATGCGTGATTCAGCAGCCATTTTTGAACAATAGCGACGTGCGTACGCACTGACAGTTTACAAGGCACTGCGCGATCGCCGGATCAGGCGAAGCAATACCCTTCCCTCGTCCCGCTGTCCCCGCGTACCCACCAATATCTTAAATGTTTTACATTTCCGATTGCTATTTAGGAAATGTATAGATTTCCTAGGAAATGTGTAATGTGTAAGTATAATATAATTTATTTCACATATTTCCGTGCGATTTTAGGAATTACATACATTTCCTAGGAATTGTATACATTGACGTATTACATACATTTCCGTTAACATATATACTACTACCGTGTTTTTCACATACCCAACATCAACCATTTAGCTGGCAGGGGCGGGGTACAGTTGACTCTAACAAAAATTTGCACTTTAAAGCTTAATATTTTACAAACGGATCCTTAAATCTAAAAATCGTCTGCCCATCTTCGTAATATTTTTAAAAGACTTATATAATGATACCCTACACGATGGGATAGGCGAGAAAAATAAATCACATCCCCCCAATTTACATATAGGGGAGGTAAGCTAAAACAAATTCACTTTGTCGGCGTAAGTAATAATATGAAAATTACAGCCTCCTAGCACTAACAGTCTCTGAGCAAAGGTGCGGACGTACGGACGGACGGACATGGCGAAACTATAAAGGTTTCGTTTTGCCATTTTGGCTACGGAACCCTAAAAACAGTTTTTCGTAAATATGATGATTATGATTTAAATCTATTTGCATGTATTACAAAGGGGTATGCCCACCAGCAGTATCGCTAGTATTTACGTTGTGCCACAAGTTGATTAAATGTATAATTCTTGTTTCTAATTATAACGTTATTATATAATGATATGGAGTCTCACATTTGTCGGAATATTGAGATGCAATTATTAGTCTTTCGGTTTATTTATTTCTTTTTTTTCTTATGAAGTTATTTTTAACGGTGGTGGTAACACTATTACAAAAATAAAATCGTAATATCGATTAGGGTTATTATCGATTTTTATTAAATAAATAATATAACTACTATATTAATTGTTGCACCGTTTAAATGTAAAGAACGATAATATGTATACACTATACTTTTTAATAGGTATATTCTTTGATACCTTTAGATTAGGACCCGGCTCGATTAAAAATAAGAACATAGTAATGAATTTTAATAAAAAATCGATTTGTATAGAATATGACAAAAGTTATGGCAACACTGAAATGTAATGTCATGTCACTTGTTTATCTGTGCATAAAGCTTGTTTGGCGCCGGTCCATTATGAAAACACACAGCTACGGAAGTCTCGGGTTCGATTCCTGAGTCTGGATTCAAATTATTGTTTTTAAACTTTCGCGATTTTTATACATATTAGTTATATTTCGTATCGTGGTCACGGGTCGACCCGTGACCACGATCGGTGCAATTCGATCGAAACGTCGGGTAAATAAAAGGTTCGTACCTTTAAATAATTCACGCGATTAAGTCCCGAAATATAACTAATATGGATTAAAATTTTTCTATCTTTCAAAAATGCAATTATTGCATTATGAAAACAGTTTAAATTATTAATAACAAATAGCTTTTGTTATTTCTCGTGTTGTGTATATTGTGGTTACATTATGTGAGTTTGAGATAGAGACTCCATATACATAGTAACAATCAGAAATATTTTGTGAGACAGTGACTCGTATCAATATTGTGACAATTGTGAAGTGTTTGTGAGATAGAGATTCGGATTATATATCACTGCAAAGCCGAATTCATAGCCATAAACTAGTGTTACACATCATGTGTAATACAATTAATACGTAATATCATAGTTATGTCCTATTTTTTTAAAAAAATGTATATAAATATTTCGATTTCCGAAGTTCATCCACCCATAACAATTAAACCCGGCAAATTAGGTAAATCATTGTTGGTTTTTCTGAAAGTATATATTAATGTCTACATAAATCAGTACTTTTCATCTTGGCACTAAATTCCATAGTCACTTGAACAATCGCCTTTGCAACAAAACCAAACTTAATATTATAAACGTGACGTTACGTTTTCACACTTGAACCGATTTAGATGAAATTTGGTTTGGAGATAGCTTGAATCTCGGAAAAGGACATAGGATAGCTTTAATCGCGATAACCAGCATACACGCGAGCGGAGCCGCGAGCGAAAGGTATATATATATCTAATTATATCTGTGTTACAGTACAATATCTTTGTGCTGTATCTACAATCTACATCACAATCTTATGTTCCTTATCGCACGTTCAGTATCTATTAAATGTTTCTACTATCTGTTATCAACACGAAGTCGTTAGTATATAAGATGCACCTTTGGATAATTATAACCAGACTATACTACATCTTTTGTCTCATTTATACCTAATCATATACTGCCAAGAAGTTTGGCAAATTGGTGACCCCGACGAACGAATACGCAGCAAGAAACATGGCACAATCACCGTGCAAGGCAAACATAAATCAGCAAGGAACACTTGAAGTAGCTGCTGGCACCTCGGTTTTATCCCGCATTCCGGAATTTTGGAAAGACCAACCAAGATTATGGTTCACGCAACTAGAAGCCATATTAGCACCACAGAAGCAAGGAGACGAATACAAATACTGTACAGTAATAGCAAAGTTATCCAAGGAAGAAATACTACAAGTTAGTGACCTAATCACTTCACCACCGACTACAGATAAATACAAAAACATCAAGGAACGTTTAATTGATTATTACGAAGAAACAGAACAGCGACAGTTTCAAAAATTAATATCAGAGACAGAACTCGGTGATCAAAAACCTTCGCAGTTATTACGTCAAATGCGAGTCCTCGGGAGAGGAAAAATCAGTGACGAAACAATTAAACTACTATGGTTCAGGCTTTTACCAACATCAGTTACTACGGTTCTAGCAGTTACGGAAGACATGGAAATTGACAAACTGAGCCAAATTGCAGACAAAATAATAATGAATTCAAAAGTAACCGAAATATCAGCTGTTAGCAACGACACTTCAAACGACAACAATACAGCATGCATTTTAGCCCAGCTAGCAAAATTACAGATAGATATTGACGCAATTCAGCAAGGTCAATATGGCTATCGACCCAACACGCACAATCATTTCAAGAAACGTCAACAATTCCCGATTATGAGGCCGAGAACAAACTATAGAGGAGCAAATCGATTTTGTTACTACCACGAAAGATTCGGAAAATATGCAAAGAACTGCATTAAACCATGGGGTTGGAAACCAATGACTTACGTACGGAACCAGGGAAACGAATAAGAGCACAGACAACGGCGAAACTCTGTGCAATCCACCCATCCAATCGCCTCACCATTACCGACCGAAAAAGTGGTATGAAGTTTTTGATTGACACGGGCGCAAATATTTCAGTCATTAGCAAGCAACAGAGACATTCAATTTTACAAAATGAACAATACACACTATACGCTGCAAATGGGACTAAAATTAGGACTTACGGCGAGAAGACGCTTACCTTGAATTTAGGACTACAACGATGTTATAAATGGAATTTTGTAATCGCCGATGTTACACAACCAATAATTGGAGCAGATTTTCTAGAGCACTATAAACTATTAGTCGACATAGCAGGTCGCAAACTTATCGACAAAGTTACAGAGCTGACAACGCATGTAACTTCGGAAAAAGCGACACAACAAACAATTCGTACTATCGCAGTGGGAACGAATCCACGTATTACGCAACTTTTAAACAAATACGAAGACATCACGAAAGGGTCCTCTCTCCGCAATGCGCCCAAACATAAGATTGAACATCACATTATCACTACAGGACCACCCGTCGCAGCTCGGGCAAGACCATTACCTCCAGAAAAATACGACATAGCCAAAAAGGAATTTCAAAATATGATAGAACTCGGAATTTGCCGACCGTCAGATAGCCCATGGGCAAGCCCATTACATATGGTAAAAAAGAAAAATGGCGAATGGAGCCCGTGCGGAGACTATCGAATGCTCAATAGCACGACAGTACCGGACAAATACCCATTACCAAGGTTAACTGACTTTACATACATATTAGAAAATAAGAAGATACTAAGCAAGATAGATATACGTAAAGCATACCATTGTATTCCTGTTAAAGATATAGAAAAAACAGCCATCATCACACCTTTTGGACTTTTTGAGTACTTAAGAATGCCTTTCGGATTACGCAATGCGGCACAAACATTTCAACGATTCATGGATTCCTTATTTAGAGATTTAAACTTCGTATTTATATTTGTAGACGACTGTCTCATCGCATCGGACAACGAAGATTTGCATTATCAGCATTTAGAAACGGTTTTCAAACGTTTACACGAGAATGGAATAACCATTAATCTCGAAAAATGCGAATTTCTCAGAAGGGAAATAGATTTCTTAGGTTATCATATAACGAGCCAAGGAATACACCCTACCGAAGAAAATTACAAAGCAATCATGGAATTTCCCAAACCGAAAACAATTCAAGAATTAAGAAGATTTTTGGGCATGGTCAATTTCTACAGAAGTAATATTCCACGCGCAGCGGAAAATCAAAGAATTTTAAACGAATATCTACATGGTTCAAAAAAGAACGATAATTCACCTGTTCCTTGGACAACGGAAGCAGACAAAGCTTACGAAAAATGCAAGGAAAGCATGAAAAACGCAGTGTTAACAGCGCATCCTTCCCGCAACGCATCACTAGCGCTCATGACCGACGCTAGTGCTACTTGCGTTGGTGGAGTTTTACAACAAAAATCCGGACGCAATTGGGAACCATTAGGATTTTTTTCACAAAAATTGAGCGAAACTCAACAAAAATATTCTACGTTTGACAGAGAGCTGTTAGGAATATACATGGCCGTCAAACATTTTCACAGATTAATCGAGGGAAGAGAATTTACAATATTTACGGATCACCGACCTTTGACATACGCATTCTCCCAAAAACCATCATCAAACGATACACCGCGACGGGTCCGGCAGTTAGATTTCATTTCACAATACAGTACCAACATTCAACACATAAGCGGACGTGACAATATTACCGCCGATGCCTTATCTCGAATAGAGGAAATATACGTGCCATCACCTATCGATTACGCTGAATTGGAAAAATGACAATCAACAGATAATGAACTAAGTAAATTACATGACAATAAAAGATTAAAATTCAAAAACATTACGCTTCCGGGTTCCACAATAAACATCACCTGCGACACGTCTACTGGAAAAAGCCGCCCCTACTTACCAAAGCATTTTCGCAAACAAATTTTCGATAACATTCATGGTATGAGCCATCCAGGAAAAAGAACTACGAGAAAAATGATAACCCAAAGGTATTTATGGCCGTATATGAACAAAGATATCAATAATTGGTGTAGATCATGTATAGCCTGCCAAAAATCAAAAATACAACGACATACGATATCACCTCCTGGTACATTTATGACAGCGCAACGTTTTGAACATTTACATATTGACATCGTCGGACCACTTCCGATTTCACAAGGGAAGAGATATTTAATCACAATCATAGATCGTTGTACGTCATGGCCCGAAATATTTCCGGTAGAAGATATAACTGCAGAAACAGTAGCCAAGACACTTTTCGAAGGATGGATTACTCGTTTTGGATGTCCATTGCGCATTACTACGGATCAAGGCCGACAGTTTGAATCAAGAATATTTGAGTCACTCTCACAATTTTTGGGAATACATAAAATTAGGACAACACCTTATCATCCACAATCCAATGGAATGATAGAGAGATTTCATAGAACTTTAAAGGCGGCGTTAATGACAAGAGAATCCAACGAAAATTGGTTAAAAGAAATTCCAACAGTTTTACTCGGGTTGCGGAGTAGCTTGCGAGAAGACACAGGTTATAGTTCAGCAGAGATGACATATGGAACGCCAATACGACTCCCTGGAGGATTTTTTGAGTCATCAGCAGCACAGTTATCAACGTACGAAGAGTTTGTAAAACAAATTCAAAAGGACATCACACAAATGACATCAATTCCGAAAATAAAAAAACACAATCAAGCTATATTTGTGCATCCCGAACTCAAAGAATGCTCACACGTATTTGTTCGGTGTGATAGAATTAAGAAAGCCCTGACACCGCCGTATGAAGGACCCTACCCAGTAATTAGTAAAACAGATAAAACATTTTGCATTAGAATTAGGGATAAAGAGACAGTGATATCAATTGATAGATTGAAACCAGCTTTCATGATCAATGACGAATCAAACTACGTGCCAGATTCAAAGGATTGCGACAAGCATTCACACACGTACACTACACGATCGGGACGTAAAGTAAAGCCAGTAGTACGTCTATAAAAAATCGCTGATATAAGCAAGCTATTCGTATATATATTAACATAGATCTTAACATATACCATTAATTCACAACTACTCGTAACAACAAGACATCTAAAATGGGAAATCAAAGTTCTAAGGACCAGATAACATACAATACGGACAATTGCCTCAATCAAAACGAAGCGGACCAACTCCGTAACCTGATCCAGGAGGACTTACGGTGGACAAGAAATGTTGCAATGGGACAGATTATTTTAACAATCGGCGTGATCCTAATTTACGGCATAATGAAAACACTGGACAGAAGAATGAAGAGTTTAACGAAAAAAAAATAATAAACACTCGTGCAACAGCTAAGTCAAAATTACAGACGTCAGCAAATCACACCACAACAGGCGTCATAAAATTCCACCGCTTACAATAGCATTATTATTTATATACATCAGCAAATAACTAATGACAGGCGTCATCAAATTCCACCGCGTACAATAGCATTATTATTTATATACATCAGCAAATAACTAGTAAGGTCTAGGTCAAATTTATATTGTAAACACTATTACCATAAATTTTTTTTAAAGGGGGGTGTACTGTTACAGTACAATATCTTTGTGCTGTATCTACAATCTACATCACAATCTTATGTTCCTTATCGCACGTTCAGTATCTATTAAATGTTTCTACTATCTGTTATCAACACGAAGTCGTTAGTATATAAGATGCACCTTTGGATAATTATAACCAGACTATACTACATCTTTTGTCTCATTTATACCTAATCATATACTGCCAAGAAGTTTGGCGATAACCAGCATACACGCGAGCGGAGCCGCGAGCGAAAGGTATATATATCTAATTATATCTGCAACCAGTTTTTCTTTGTGTCAAGCATGTTTGAAATAAAGCGCAAAGAGTGCGGAGCATCAGCACAGTCAAATGTTTTATCCGTAAGAAACCTGAACATAGCGACGCAATATAATAAAGATATAGGATATGTTTGACAACAGAACCTTATATTAACGCTACTTTATCTATTCGAAACAGCAATTTCGTAAGTAGAGAGGAGACAGACCTTTATTAGTGTTTCATGTTGCTCCAGTTTCAATCCCACGTTACCACTTTACTTTCGCAAATTATCACATTTCTTCCTTCAAAAAATATAACTCCCACTAGGGACTAATTCTTCTGACATGTAGCAAAATCTTATCACAGGCTCGGATCCAAAACTTTGTTTAGGGAGGAACAACCGGCCAAGTGTGGGGGTGTATTTGATTCAATACCGGTACACCAGCCACATGGCTATTGCCTGCCAAAGCACACCAGTCCAGTATCAAAATTTTAGAATTTCGCAAAAAACGGTGTTTCAGTCGAGTCTTGGGGGGGAGTTACGCCTGCTGCCCCCTCTTAGATCCGTGCCTGACTGTAGTTAAAGATATCTCAAACCAAAGCGCTATTAACAAGCGAAGGCTTTACCGTGGACTCAGATTCGTCACTAAACGAGGAACAAAGGCCTAAAGGGCAAAGTTTTAATTTGTTTTCCACCTGGTTACTCCCGATTAAATTTCGTCAGCTAACATTCGCAATTATGACAAATTAAGTCCTAAAAACCGATTTGATAACGTAATAAATGCTTTTTAAGTAACGTTACCTCAATTTGTACATACCTAGATGGATGATCCATTTTGAACCTCATCACTCCAGGCCATGGATAGTAGTGACATTGAGCGTGTTAAGCCGATGCTGCGCATAATATCTTTCTGGTCGTGTGTCGTGACTTGTATGTTTGTAAAGACCCCCGCGACACAGGGCTTGCATCCTACTGCGAGAGTCGTCTTATTAAAAATAAAAAAGAGAATAGAGTGTGCACTTGTGTCTGCGCATACACTTGTGTAATATCTCCTGGTTAGTTGACTAGTCCCTGATAAGATTAACTGCCGTCGCAGGAATTCGTTAAGAATTATTATAATTACGAAATGCTCAAAGGATCATAGTAAGAAGAAGGAACCATTGGATTTTTGGTAAGCTAGCCTTCTTGAAATTCATGTCAAGTAGTTAGGTATACATCTTTACTGAGTCATTATAATAAAACTTTTTTTTCCATTTTACAGCACAAAAAAAGCTCTCAGAAAATTTAACAATTTTTATATTTACTTTATTAACATTATAAAGAGTTAAGGTAATCTCTGAATCTATTGACCCGATTAAAAAAAAATATTTTATTAATAGAAAACCACGTTATTTGTAATGACTATATAACATCACGATACGACCAATAGGAGCGGATCATCAATCTTGCAAAAACGGGAAAAATGACGCAAACGAAGATGCGCGAGTCAACTAGTAAGAATTTAAATATTAGAAATATTTACATCTCTTCGTAATCTTGCCTAAGGGACCGCGGATGTTCCTTACAATAAGAAAGAAAACGAACACAATTGATTTACCGTTGTCCCTGTTTCCTACAAACCCCATATATTTTCAAGTGCGATTCTCGGTCATACGTAGCATACTAGCTTATACCCACGCCTCCGCTTACGTGGACTCGACCGTTTTACTTGAGCCCTCTAGGATAGGACGCGTCTAGAAAAAGTGAGATCAGTTACATTATACTGATTTTGATTAAACTCGTGGCATTATTTCAGTTAGAATATTTATTT
Organism: Herminia tarsipennalis; assembly: GCA_945859575.2. NCBI lineage: Eukaryota > Metazoa > Arthropoda > Insecta > Lepidoptera > Erebidae > Herminia > Herminia tarsipennalis. The sequence goes on along the minus strand of OX243831.2, from coordinate 24,261,076 downwards.
ATAAGCTTGAAAATGTAATAATGTAAACCTTTAGCAAATAAATGACACGAAAAAGCCGTGACATTTTTTCAAATCAAAACTCCTGTAAGTAGTATTTTTATTAAATTGAAATTTGTCTCGAACAAAACGTCAGACTGCTACGTTAACTTTAGCGGTGCGGCGATATAATAATTGTATATAGGCTTTTAATAAAAAAAATCCCTTCTAAATAATCAAAGGAATCATAACGGTTAATAACTACAAAGGTAACCGAACCATTCACAAATAAGTAAACGATCAAAGCGAAACCTATTCTTATGAGTCATATTTTCAACATGGTAAATCAGCGATGACTTTGCTACACGTTACAGCTTTAGCTATTTGCGACCCAGATAGGGCGGGGTCAAGGTCGTTCCTCCCTCAATGTACCCCCGACACGAACATCCAGACCTTTAAATCGAGCGTGAAATATGGCCGGAATTTTTATGAGACAACTACTTGTACTTATGATTAGATTGTGTTGTGGAATATCGTCACTGACAGATAAATTACTTTGAATAATCTTTTAGTGGCTCCAGCTTTGGGTTTATTTATTTTACAAGCAGTTCCCTTAGGACTCAGTCCTATGATAGTTCAGTTCTACGATAATTGCTTTCTTGCCGGTCAAAACCGACGGACATGTGAGTTTCTGTGGGGATAGTAAAAATAAAAATCTTTATTCACATAGGAAGCAAAATACTACACTTGTGAAAGATCATGTAATGTCTACTATACTATATACTGTATACTTAGTGTTTTGTGGGGTCCAGTCCATTACAAAGTTGCCGGTCAAAACCAACGGACATGTGAAATTCTGTGGGGCGTGTGTTCCGCGGGGGCCAGTCCATTACAGACAAATCTAAATAGGTTGGATGTGACCACTTTTATTAGAAGGGTAGGAAACAACTGTAAGTAGTACTATATATTATATTATCTGTGGTAGTACGCAGTAAGAATACATCTTGACTGTCTCTGTGGCGCGGTGGGAGTGTATCCGACTGCTACGCAGGAGGTCGTGGGTTGGATCCCCACCCAGGATAAAACTTTGTGTGATGAGCGCGATGGTTTATTCTGTGTCTGGGAGTAATTAATCTATAATATGTATGTATTTAGAAATATAAGTATGTATAACAGTTGTCTGGTTGCCATAGTGCAAGCTCTGCTTAGTTTGGGATCAGATGACGTTGTGTGAGTTGTCCCAAGATATTATTATTATTATCATCTATTAAAATGGATCTTACACAGTTTGTCCTGCTTAAAATGGTACCTATCTATTGTTCGTTTATCGTAATTGTACGATCCAAGTAACCTTTGCCCCGTACGTTTGCACAATGAAAAGTGTTTCACCTTTATCCAAAGTAAATAATGTGCTATTAAAAAAAAATGTTAATTAACCTATTGGCAGTGGACTATACCGGCTCCTGGTATATGACATTAATCCTAAGTAACCCCTAACTTAACTTTTGGGCAACCCACTCGCAATATATTTTTTAACATTATTAAATTTGATACAAAGTGGTTTCCTACTCCACCGGATCCACTACTAGGAAAGGATGTTCCCGTGCTTTATATCGAGAACTGACAATACTAACAGTCAGTCTACAAATCGTAACAACACCAGAGTCATGACTCATAATTGATCATTGAGTCCAGGTATAAAATGTCAAATGTAAACTCGGTCGCAGCATAATCGGGTATACGCAGATCCTCACGTAATTGTTTAAATGTGAATTTCCGTGGATCGGGACCGATCGCAGCCGCGCGCCTTCGATTGCGTGCGGCTGACGATGCGACAATAATAGTCGAGCGTATGAAAATGTATGGCGCCGTTTCCGAGGTCTGCGAGTCAGAAGCGCGGCCGGGGGCTGACGTCAGCCGCACTTGTTCTTTATCGTGTTCTTCTATATTGTGGAGTTGACAAGGACTATGTTTTAAGAAAGCTACTTTTGAGCACGACTCGAAATTAATTAGGTATCGTTCAATTATTCTGAAGTTACTTTACAAGTTTCTTTACAATCTATTAAAACCATCAGTGAAAAGAAGGAATCTCTTATAACGTCTCAATTTGTGGACAATTTAATACCAACTTTGGTAATTAAGAACCTAAATTTTTTCTAAACTAAATGAACATAAAATTTTCCTATTTCAATCAAATTTAAATACAATAACTATACAGAAATTACTTTCTCTAAAGTCTATCAATACGGTGAATAAATATAATGACTTTTCAGACTAGACTTACATTAAAATAATTACTTTGAGTAAGTTCATCGAAACGCAAGCAATTAATACCTTCACAACTATTTTAAGCTCGTATTTTATTTCTTCGAATCAACAAAAAGGTAAATTGATAAAATTGTGTTTTTTGCTAGTACAACTTTGATGAATGTTAAATGATAAATGATTAGACTGTCACATAAAAGTTTTGTTAGCTGAAACAAGTTGACAAATTTCTTTTGCAACAAACTTTATTGGTTCCGTTTTCGGTCATGAGTTTGAGATTTTTGATACAATCTGAGGCTTAGAGCTAGCTTTGCGTCATCACGTCATTAGTGAAATTATAATACCTACTCGGGCCTTGCTACCTCTCTAACATTCAGTACCTCAGTGATGCTGAAGTGCTGATAAGCCCCGCTCGATAAGCGCTTATTACAACTAAGTACACTGAATCAGGGACCCTAAAACCCTAAACCTTAAAAAGAGAGGTGTAACTTATTACACCTGTTTCCCAACTTACTTCACCACCTCAATCCCAAATTCTCTAAAAAAATTTCAAGGCCATCCTTGATTTAGAGCCCTAATTCAGAGTAGTGCGTGTATTCTCCAAACACAACATTTATTAATATGTATTTCTATCTACTTAAAAATATTTTTGAATCACACAACATGGAATAAAGTTAAAAAGAGCTTTTAAGATACATAACCATAAAAAGAAGCAGCCTAGCTTAATAAACTACCTAGTACAAAAGTTTTCCGTAAAGTAATACCTATATAAAACAAGATAATAGTTATACCCTATACGTAATTGATTCGATTCCTGTCATGTTTCAGTTTAATCTATTCAGTTATTAGATTCCAATTTCTGGCCGCAGCCCCGTCTGGGTAGATTTCCCATGGGTACTGTAGATTTACCGAGATAAAAAGGAATCTTGCCGCCTGGCTCTCTATGCAAAAATAAGGCCCTTCCTATGCATTGTAGGTGGTCGAAGGAACTTATTACATATTATCATTAACATAATACTGCTACCTACTAGAACTCAATCCAGACTTCCATAATTGTAAAAGCAAAACTGTGGTCTTATTTTGAAAGTTAGCCTTTGGGTTCGGATCAAAAATACCGTTAAAAATTACGAGATTATCTTTTCTGAAAACTTCCTTACATACGAACCGGGGGGGTTAGACAAGGTACATTCGTTCCGTAGCGAATTCGATATCGCCGTACTAATTATTCGCAAAAAATAAAAAAATATTTATGGGCTCCACCGCAAACGTCAAAATGTAGACTTTAATTCTATTCCATTCACAATATCGTTATTCGAATGTGACTTTGTCTAGTCCTTGTCAAATCGGTTGAGCTATTTTCAAGTGATGATCTTTCATAAATGCGACAATTGGTTACCGAGGGCAACAAGGTACCGATAAATACGGAAGCGTGAATAATCCAAATACGCCTATTCGAAAATGACCGCAAAATTTGGTCGGTTGATTTGGGAATGGCTAGCTCGGCAATCTCTCTCGAGGGATCACGGTAAACAGATATTCATGTATGTTAATCATTATGCTGACAATGTAATCGATATGGAGCCGACGATTTAACGGCTTTAAAATTGGCTAGAAGCTTTCAGCCAATTTAATGCAATTGACATATGCGGCATGGCTTACCCGCGTGTTATTGACAATCTATTTTCACACTACAGGCAACGCATAACAGTAAAGTTCATCGTCAATGCAATAGTTCAATTTATTTAGTGCAACAATAAATATTTTTTTGGGTCGACCGTAGCCCAGGTCAGGCCTGGTTTCAATGAAACGTTTTTGGTACTAGTTAGTATGACTGTATTTTTTATAAACTCCATATTACTATTTATACTCCATACCTGATATTCGTATAATAGCACAAAAAATTAGTTTGAACGCGCTAATATCTGCAAATATAAATTTGATACGGTGTTGGTTAGAAGCTGAGCTTAATACTTTATAATGTGATCCGATTCACAATGGCGAAGCCGCGGGCAAAACAGTGTGTATTAAACGTAGAATCATGTACCTAAGTGCCAAAAAATAAATAAAATAAGTTAATAAATAATAATTAAAAAAATTAAAAAATCCGCCTGCAGATAAAAGATGAAAACAAGATCCCCAAGAGCCCGATAAATATTTTTTTCTAGATATTTTTATTTATTTATTTAGTCATGTAGGTATGTACCGTTTTGATCGATGACTTGTTGCTATCTTATGGGTAGTGCCATGATCTCACTGCTGTAAAAATTTTGGGATGTTTGATCAATAAAATCTGACAGCTACTTTTCAGTGTTCTTTTGAGGTTAACTTTATGCTTCCTAAAAAGTTCTGAAGTGACCGAAGCGGGTAGAAATCTAATGAAGCAAGATCAGTGGTATACGGAGGATGCATCAACACATTACAGTCAAGGTCTCTCAATTTTTCCTGAATGGCTATAGATGAGTGCGGTCAGGCGTTGTCATGATGGAACACTACGCCCTCCCTGTTTATCATGTCCGGTTGGGTTTTCTCAATGGCTTCTTTTAACCTTATCAGTTGCTGATAGTAGAGGTCAGAATCGATAGTTTTACCCGACGGCAAAAGCTCATAGTGGACGATTACTTTCCAATCCCACCAGCATCAATTTGTTTCGAGTCAGACTGGGCTTTGCCGCGGTCTGTGGGGCTTGTCCATGCTTCAACCATGATCTTTTTCGGACATTCTTATCGTAAGTGACAAATTTTTCATCACCCGTAATCAACCGTTTAAGATGGGTCGAAATTGTTACGTTTCAACAAAGAATCGCAAATAGAAACACGTTGCACTAAGTTTCTCTCAGTGAGATCATGTGGTACCCGAATATCAAGATTTTCCTTGTACCCAGACTATTGTAAATGACGTAAAACTGTTTTGTGATCAACATCCAGTTCTTCAGCAACAACGTAACTACTAATATGTTGATCTTGCTCCACTTTTTCAAAGATGGCACTGATTTTATCCGTGACTGGGCGTCCAGAGCGAGCCTCATCCTTCACACTAAAATTTCCAGACTTGAAACGCTTGAACAACATTTGTGCTACTCGTATTGACTCCGTATTAGGTCCGTAAACCGCACAAATTTTATTCGCGTCGTTCGTCGCATTTTTACCTTTTTTGTAATAAAATTTTAATTAATTTCTTCGTCACGTACCTACGTTCATTTTGCTTGCTTGAAAAACAATTGAAAAATGCCGATAATTCGTTTTTTTTTCTCAGAATGTCAACATTTAATGGTATTAAAACCAGGCAATTACATTCAGTACAACAAAAGAGGTATGATTACTAACAATACATTAAAAATACGAAAATACTTTTGCCCCTACCTATTATATAATTTCATGCAGTCGAAAGCAATATATGAATCTTGATGAACTGAGTAAAGTGCCTCCAACTGCATGAAATATATAATATGTTGGGGACCTTGTTTCCATCTTTTTTGTGCACGCGGGTTTTTTTTATTTTTTTCTTTGATACTTTTGAGTAGCTGTAGGATGTAACAACTAACTTTTGTCACAGCTATTGTCAAGTAGGTATTCAAATTTGGAAAAGGAATGGTGGCTAGCTAACTTTTTTATTACTACAGATATAATCATGTTATACCTTTTTGAAATACTTAATATGAACCCTTTCATTTGATACCCATATTGCAGTATTCAACACAACTTTTTTTTCACACCTCTTTTTTCACATCTCACAGCCACCATGTTAGTTTTTTTTCAAATGTCACTTAACTGAGAACATTTGGGCGGTCAGGATAAATTTAACGACATCTTAATTGTGTAAATCCGTCCAGTGGTTTGTAAGATATGAGGTAATAAAGAATATTACATACATACAAGATACGCGCGAAAATATAACCGTCCCTTACAGTCGGGTAAAAAGTTCAGTATTCTAAAATGTTAGCAATAGGTACTTAACAAACAAACCCACAGCACACAAATATTACATTCTAAACGATGCAATGTGCTGGCGCCTTGCCAAACTTACCTCACAGCCTCGTCCAAGTGAGGAGGGTCAAATATGGAAATTCGAGAATTTTCCACAAACGGAAATACCGCAGTTATGCCGGGAATCGGCTGTAGTACCCACTGGCACGTCCGAATGAATAGAATGTATAGCAAAATACACACAATATCTTATTGAAATACTTGATATAGAAATATTCATGCATAGAATCCGATACGATTTATTGCAGCTGATTTGACGCGGGATTTCAAAATCTGCTTTGTTATACCTAATCGGTATTCGAGCCTTCCGTATATAAAAGCTTTTCCCGTGAATGCCATATCACCGTCGAGTGAAATTAAAAATAATGTTAACGACATTTAGACAGAGAGAAAGAATAATGCTCTGAGTAATGTTTCGTTTCCACCTATATAATTAGTTATACTAATAAATATTATCATTATCATCTTATAGGTTTATTTTTAATTAATGTTTCGTAAATATTTCTATATTAAGTAGTTTTTTTTACATTAATCGAATCGCATGTTGCCTTTACCCTCTTCTGTAATTTTTGTAAGTTGATCCTCCCATTCACATAGGATGGATATCCATAGGAGGCTAATTCATTTAAAACACACAGTACTTTTGACTTGACTTTGACATGTTAAATTAATCGGTATTTAATTTTAACACCTACAGACAAAGACTATGGAGAACACCATATTATAACAAAACATAGACAGTTTAGAGAGTGGTAGATGTGGTAGTAGAGAACTAGGAGCCAATGTAAAATAACATGTCATCTAAAAATTTATTTAGAATTTTTATTGAACTCAACGCCTACATACCTACATTAATTTTACCTCTAGTAACACAGTGGCGAATCGCTGAAAAACCCAAGATCATGATTTGGTAATATAATAAGGTAAAGCCACATTCACGGGATGTCTTGGCCTGAGCTCTGGATCCGCCGCTAGTTCTAAAATTTATTGTTACAGTACATCACATGAAAAGTCATAAAATTAAACTCATTCTATTTACGTGGGTATTATAAATCATGAAGTTAAATTTCAAATGTAATCAGAGACCGAAATTAAAAACGGAACGTGACGTGAGCTGAGATCTAATTTGAATAATTTAGATAGCCCAAACACTCCCCGCGAGGGTCATGCGGGTCGGCCATGTGCTAATAATACCCACTGCAATACGTTGATTTCGAGAAGTGTTATAATAAAATTACCCACTTAATAAGGCACTTGTCCCACAAACGGCGAGAAAGCAAGCAGCTATTAACTATTTTCTCGCTCAAGAAACGTAGGTACTTATACGTATGTAAGTACATCCCGTATACACAAAAGAGATCAGCTATAGTTGATCGCTGATCGTCGACACTACCGGCGAGTCTCGCTCTCTTTTGTTTACACAGACGGACGGGACGGGATCTACAATAGGCTAGTTTCCTAGGTAAACAAAATAATCCAAAAGATTAATTGAAGTAAATAAAACTAGCATTAAAACTACCAACGATTAATATATTTTTAAATGATGTGTTAAATAGATTTTTTTATCATTAATCATATCATTAAAATAAGTGATTTGACTAGAAAAAATAGTGACGTCATAATCCGGTATTTGTATGAGATCTCCATATACAATCTGCGTTTTGACATTTCTTAAAGAGTTGTTGTTTTGACTAGTTGGGAACTAGCCCATTACATCTGTTTATCAGTTGTCTGGTTGCCATAGTACAGGCTCTGCCTAGTTTGGGATCAGATGACCGTGTAGGAGTTGTCCTAAAATGTTATCATATAATTTGATATTATAATGTATTTACTGCCTAATTGTTGTATATTATTTTTTGTAAAAGATTTTTACTTAATAAATTTATTATTATTAAATTTATTTATCATTATCTATTTGTACGTTTCTAGAGCGATAAAATAATTAATAGTTGCTCGCTACTAACCGGCAATGCGACAAGTGCCTAAGGCCGCAAACACTCTATAAACCATTTACGGTATTTAATGTCAATTGTATACAAAATGTGCTTAGTAAACAGTCGGCTGCGCCCCACTCCACTTTTCAAAATAAGATATTCTAAGCAAAGATCGGGTCAATACAAAATCTTGTTAACATTTTAACTGCCATAAACTCGACATCCCTTTCGTACTTTCTTCCATTTATTTTACCCCTGTTACAACGTAAACCTTTCACTACACTTCGTACAATTTTTAGGCGAGGTAGGTCTATATTGACTACGCCGAGTTGGAATCTTTGGAGCTAGTTGGTTGCATTTTAGATGAGAAAATAATGATAGTTAACAATACTGTAATAAATAACGAAGTAAGTGACATGCTAGAATCTCGATAAAAAATATTGTTTTTTTTTGTTTATGCGTGGTAATGCAGTTAAGGTTCCGTAGATAGGTATTAGTTTCATAAATACGTTTTTTTTTAGCTTTATTAAAATCAATCCAAATAATACTGTAGTGGTCTTTTAGGTGATTTCGGTGATGGTGGCTAGTCTCAAGTACGCAGGAGATATGAATAATGAAGAGTCTCTTAGCTGGTGTGCCAATGGTTCCTTATATTATATAGTAACTTTTAACATCAACCTTACGCCCAATATCGTCCAACCGACGACGACGAGGAGCTAACAAATTGCAATATTGGCCAAGTGTGAATAGCTTGCACGACGGAGGGGGGGGGGATGATTCCCACGCACAACAGGAGGCTGGTGGGGATTAGAGAGGTGGTATATCCCTCCCCAAAAGAATAGCGATTTTACCTCCGGGTAAAATACCCACAGATTTGGAACTCATGCTATAGACGATTACCGATTATCCTAACCTCTTCTAATGTCCATTCCTAATACAACAACTCTAATCTTGTGGTATGAGCCAAGAGATAATCATTAAAACTTTGCAGGAAGATGACATTAATATTCACAACAATGGTTTCAAGACACCACACCGAGCCAGTTTGATGTGCCTAGAAGTAATAATCTGCGACTTTAAAAAAAACTTATTATGTTAAGGGATCATTACACAGAGCGAATTATCGCTCTTCCGCACACACGTTACGTCAAAATAAAGTAGAATATTCGTTCGTACATGTGAACATACGAAATTGCACGCACGAATTTTGCATTTTTCCGCAACTTTAAGATTTATTTGCAGGATCATTTTAAGACATAACCTTAAATTTCTTTAAATAATCTACTAGAAAAACTCTTTGACCAGTTACACCATTTTTTTCGAGTCCTAATATTTTGGTTTTCTATATAAATTTTTGTCAGAGCCGAAGCCTGTTTCGCGTAATCTACCCTTAAGCGGAGTAGCTGGTTGCGTAATTTGCAGAACATCTTATTTATTATTAGCTACGTTACACTGTGATTATCACGTACCACCCTCCCCTAACTACCTAGTTAAGGGAGGGTGGTACGGAACCTACATTGGTGGTGTCAAATTCAAAACTGTCTGACGACATTACAAGTAACAGCTAAATTGTATTAGTACAGAACGTTTATTCTCGAAATACCTTAAAACTTTGAGAACTTAGTTCGATTCGTGTTGGTATTTATTTCAGTTACATGTGAATGTGCTCTTAAAGTATATAAATAAATGATTCTATTCAACACACCTTTCTGAATTCTCTACGTTTTTGGTATCAAAGGTTTTTAATCTCTACCTCACAATAGGCAATATTTGTTTGATCCAAATAAAGGTCATAAATAGTTTTATATTTTTAATTACTTAGAAATTGTTTATGTCAATATTAGTAAATATAGTTTATTTAAAATTATGGAAAACATTATTTAAAACCACTTCTATACAAGGTAACGAAACAGCAAAAAATAAAATAAACATGGTGCCAAATAAAACACAAAAAGTAGACAGATTGAAATATTATAATAATATCTTGGGACAGCTCGGATCAGAATTTATATTATGGCAACCAGACAACTGATAAACATACTTATATGTTACATAATATACCTATACTTATTATAGATAAATTAGACCCAGACACAGAATAAACCATCTTGCTCATCACACAAAGTTTTATCCTGGGTGGAGATCGAACCCACGACCTCCAGCTAATCAGTCAGGGTCACTAACACTAGACCAACAGGCCAGTCAATCTGCGAGAAAGTCAATATCTTCTCAACATTACCACTGTCGGTCCATAATATGGGAGACCGTTTTCGAACATTGTAACACCCCTCCGTGCCTAGGAGAGCACGATATCCATCCCATCAAGTCCCATAAAATTTAAATAATTATAACCAATTTGAACCGTAACTGACATCGGTTAGGAGACCATTATACGTATGTATCCGTGTGTCTATCTTTATCTCTGTCTGTAGAATCAAAGCTCCCGAACACATAAACCGATTTTATTCAGATTTTATAAAGCTGTATTAATAGGGATGGTTTTTATCTTTGATGTCATTTTATTTTTACCTACAGTCAAATTTGAGATTTATTATCATTTGTCGTATGATGCAGTTGGGGATCAAATTGGTCATAATATATTAGTTGCAGCTCGCACCCGCTCTCTACATTCCTGCTCTTGCAATGAGCAGCCGTCATCGACAGACCCGTTTGCTCTCATTTCCTAACCTACGATTGTACTCATGCATCCAACGAGGTACAGTTATTCTTTGTGATGTCCCATTGTTGGCCATAAAGAGCATTAAATGGCTGGAAAACTGAGAGACCACTTTGTCATATTGAACAATAAGCTTTTGTATTTTAAAAAGCTAATTATTTAGTAAAGAAAATTTTTCAAGTAAATCTTTAGCGCTGCAGTAAAAAAAGATAATTATATAATATGATTACATTATGAAAATAATTTTAAAACCGGGTAAGTGCATGTAGGATTCCGTAGCTGCCCAGCACAATTATGCGATATGGGTTTTCTGTTGTTTTTGTTTTATACTACTACTAACAACATTATGTACCTAAGTAGTTAGTTTTCAATGTAATATGTGCGAAAATTTTGTCACTTCTCACTTGGTCGGCTATTACTCGTAAACTTGTAAAGTTACTCGGGTATAATAGTTTTCCATTTAATTTCATCATATATAATAATAATAATATAATAATAATATAATAATAATAATAATATAATAATAATTTAATTCAGACCAATGATCCATAATGTGTTAGTATACAGTGTTCTTAAAAATATATACTACTACCCTGATTTTTTTCACATCTCCTAAAACAACCGAAAAATGGTCTTCACAACCCCTACTCCTCTAACGACATTCCACACTATGGGATAGGTGACAAAAAACCACATCCCCACTTTACGTGTAGGGAAGGAAAGGTACTCTAAAAAAAATATTTTGTAAGATTTTTTTGTACGAAATATTTTTTTTGATGTATGGTGCCGTTAGCAGTTACCGTGGGCTATGGACACCAGCATCATTAGGGATATCACAGGCGCGTTGCCGACCCTTTTAAAATATATTCACTACCCTTTTGAAGAACCCCATGCTGTAGTCTATAGGGAAAACCTCGGCAGGGAGCTCATTCCACAACGGGAGCGTTTGTGGAGGAAATTCCTTTTAAACTGCATGGTCGGAGACCATGTAGGCTTCAAAGTGTGGGGATGAAATCCCGACGTCGATGTTGATAGCGAGCGAGCGGTGCAATGGTAAAAGAATTTGATTTACCACTTTGTTGGCGTAACTAATATGTATACTCATGCCAAATTACAGCTTTCTAATACTAAGGGTCTCTGAGGTAACCTGGGGCAGACAGACAGACGGGCATAGCGTCCTATGGATACCGTTTTACCTACTTGCTACAGAACTCTAAAAAGGTGGGCAGCTCGGCTCTCTTGTTACATGCGAATGTGCTAATGGCTCCATTACAGCACCCCGATTAGGTTATCTAAATCCTTAATAAGATAAGTGTAATAAGATTAGATGAGGCCCCTAATTCTCTTACTAGTTTTCAAGGCAACCCTTGATTTAGGGCCCTGAAACCATGAACCTGGATCGTTACAATAGCTGCAAAGAACTGCATCTTGCATGAGCCCATTTCTTGATGTCCTACACCCAATTGCTTAAAAAAATACCTACAGGGTGATTTGTAATATACTAATAACCTCCCTCTCGTGGCTTCTTTACATGACACTAAAAAACCTTGTGATATCAGTTTTGGAAAATATGTAAAATAATAGATAGGTGGTTCGCTTCTGGCCCCGGTTTGACTACGGAAGTCTCGGCTTCGATTCCTGGGTCTGGACTTCAAATTTTTCTATCTTTGAAAAATGCAATTATTGTATTTGTAAAGTAATTGGCAAGAAATGCCTATAAAAATTACTTCAATATTCGGCCTGCGGCATTATAATTTGTTAAATTGCTTTCTGTGACGAAGCAATAACAAAAGCCGTGATAGTTCTTTAACTACCGACTAGATGGCGCATGCTAGGGCCCAAACTCGCGAGTATCAAGGCATAGAAAAATTTGAGGTCTAGTAACATAGTCCAGATAGGTGGTTCGCTTCTGGCCCCGGTTTAGCTACGGAAGTCTCGGGTTCGATTCCTGGGTCTGGACTTCAAATTTTTCTATCTTTCAAAAATGCAATTATTGTATGTATTTGTAAAGTAATTGGCAAGAAATGCCTATAAAAATTACTTCAATATGTAAAATGTTAACTCCACCTACCATCTATTTTTAAAGTTATAACCATAACCACCTATTTATTATTACACTGGATGACTATTACACTGGAGTGAAATTGTGGTTTTTTGTGTCTAGGGCCTATACCTACTATAGGGTTTAAACATCACAATGAACAACAATTTTACTTTAGGGTCTCACAGATGGCTGATACACAATCAACTATCAACCGTCTGTGAGACCCCGAAGTAAAATATATGGTTTAGGGGTAAAATATTTTCCAAAACTGATATTACAAACTTATTAAGTGTAAGGTAAAGAAACTACGAGTATTATTAGTATACTATAAATCACCATGTACTTAAATAACCAACTAGCTGACCCGCGCAATTTCGTCTGCGTAAATTTTCTCCGTTTTTGTGACATTTTTCATTACTGCTCCACTCCTATTGGCCATACAGCTGAAGCTGAGGTTGATGTTATACAGCTTATAGCCTTCCTCGATAAATGACCTATCCAACAGTAAAATAATTTTTCAATTCGCACCAACAGTTCTGAGATTATCGCGTTCAAACAAACAAACTCTTCAAGATAAGATACCTAAACCCATATAGTACCTTTGGCGGGTGTGGTAATTGGCAAATAAATTTTACGCTTATACGAAACACGTGACATATTTACCTACAAGTATAAAGCCGAGGAAGAAATTTAGGCTCTACTACGTTGAAACGTTCAAAGGATCCTAATTGCGAATGTTCAAATTCTACACATATTTTGTTACAACACACTCCGCAGAATTAGATATTAATAGCGGATATTGTGCGAAATACACTACATAACAGGCACAGGTTATAATATAACCGCATAACAACGTGACCATATAAATGGTAAAATGCTGAATATAATTTTTATGAAATGCGCGGTGAGAACTGCTATTTCAACATTGACCGCAAGTGAATTTCTCAAAATAGAACTGTAGACGTGCGAAGTGGTTTAACAAGAGTTCGGGTGCGATAATAATTAATATTCAATGGAAGGAGCTCTTCGACGTCTTAACAGATTTTGCCTCGCCATTTTGTTGCATTTTTATTAACTTTCTTATTTTCATTCATTTAATTTGTTACTAATCTATACTAATATTAAAAAGCTGAAGAGTTTGTTTGTTTGAACGCAACAATCTAACGAATTGAAAAATTATTCTACTGTTGGATAGCCCATTTATCGAGGAAGGCTATAGGCTATATAACATCACGTAACGACCAATAGGAGCAGAGCAGCAATGAAATATGTTGCAAAAACGGGAAAAATTTACGCAGATGAAGTTGCGCGTGACAGCTAGTCGTATATTTACCTAATAACGAATATAATGAGTACATAAATACAAGAAAAATATGAATAAATAAACAGTTACGGCTAAAAATAAAAATCACTAGAGATTAGATTTATGTAAGTAAAGAGAGGAGCTCTTTCTTTGATTTACCTAATACCAAGGTAATTCAATTTAGTTTTTTACTAGGGGAAAATCTCAATCGTTATCCAATTACAGAGGGCTCCCCTAGGCCGCCATGTGGTCGCCCCCTGTGGTTTGTGAATTGTAACTGTTCGGTCGGATATCATACAGTTTTTACGTGTGTTAAACAGGGATTATTGGACAATTTAAAAATGTGTGACTTATGCGTGCCAGGTTCTTCAAAACTGACGGAGTTTCATACAAATTTCCAACGCCTATTTTACCTCCTTAGGGGTTCCAAAAACGATATTTCAGCGTTTTTCTGTGTTTCTCTATTTTAAATCAAAGAGTCAAATACGTAATTTCACACATCAACTTTAAAACTGACGGCATTTCATACAAATTTTAACCCTTATTTAACCCTCATAAGCAATTCATTTTCAAAAGTCCTTTCTAATCAGATGTCTACATTTTATATGGAATATGTCCGTGAAATTTCACGTCTTTACAATTAGCTGTGCGTTGATCCGTCAGTCAGTCAGCATTTTAAATATATAGATATTCCACAAATGATGGTGGCCAAATGTTATTACACTATTATGGAGTTCTTATATGATACTAGCTGACCCGCGCAACTTCGTCTGCGTAAATTTTCCCTTTATTCTTTTTCTTCCTTTTTTTACAATATTTTTCATTGCTGCTCCGCTCCTATTGGTCGTAGCGTGATGTTATAACCTATAGCCTTCCTCGATAAATGGGCTATCCAACAATAAAATATTTTTTTCAGTGCAGCCCAGTAGTTCCTGAGATTATCGCATTCAAACAAACAAACTCTTAGGGGTATGAAAAATAGATGTTGGCCGATTCTCATAGATACCGGATAAGCACAAAAAATTTCATCAAAATCGGTCAAGCCGTTTCGGAGGAGTATGGCAACGAAAACTGTGACACGAGAATTTTATATATTAGATATTGTTGTTGGAAGATAACTGTATAATTAGCTAATTGAAATGTATAAGTAAGTAATCTTAAATTATTATTCTGTCTATGTTTTTAGTTATAATTTGTTAATTTAAAGATATTTAAAAAATGCAACTGTAATGGATATTAGTTTGATGACATTTGTAATAATTGTACTTTTAATGCACCTATTTTGTGTGATGAACACGTTGGCTTATTCTGTGTCTGGGTGTAATTTATAAAATTCAAAATTCTTTATTCACTTAGGATGCAAAACACCTCTTGTGATACGTTGGGATTCTACATGTACATGAAATCTAACAATAGGTAAAGCCGGAGAAAAAAACCTGGCAATAAAAACTCGCGGCCACTCTTTTCAAATTGCCAAATTTACAATGTTTGAATGTTTATAAACTTGATATAGGGGTAAGGTGCTGGTACTAATATACTACTACATACACAATGTTAAAGGACTGATACAAATTTTATTATCAAAAAAATAAATATAATATGTATGTATTTAGAAATATATAAGTATATTTATCGGTTGTCTGGTTTCCATAGTACAACCTCTGCATAGTTTGGGATCAGATAGCGTTGTGTGAGTTGTCCCAAGATATTATTATTATTTTAATTTACATTGATTTATTTTTTCTCTCCCTTTCATGTTTTATTATCATTTTAATGTTTTTTTTATATTGTTTGCCCAAATTGCAGCATAAAGCTATTATATACTCTAATATATAAATAGTTTAAAGTAGTTTCTACATGTAAATTGCATAAGTAGGCACCTTCATTTACCTTCGTTTATCTACTTGACATATTATTTTGCGTACGAATTCATCTGAAATCTTCAGTTTCATTTGTTTCTCCAATCTGACCATGAACTCGAAACATAAATTTTGTACTCGTGTAAAATAAACAAGATTAGCTTTCTTCTTAAACTGCATTACCAAACGGTTTATTTTGAGTCGTTGATGTAGTTCAGTCAAACCTGACTCAGTGTGTTTGTCGCTTTCGCATCCTAAAGCGCACCTATTATAGTACCTACTTATTTATAAGCACCAACAGCCTTACGTATTAAGTCTATTTGTCACGTCGTCTTAATTAGTCTGAGGTCTTAATGGCCTGTAGAATCATGTAAATGCATTCTGCATAGACAAACCTAGATAAAGACATTAGAGACACAAACGTACGTACACAGAGTCTCCACACAGTTCAACGATGACTTGTCAAAGCGATACAAATGGTGTTGTTCGTTACGAAGCCCAGTATATTAGGTTCAAGCTACATAGTACCCATTCACTGATGCATATCAGACGTCAATCAGTCCCATTTCAGTTGAACTAACCTTGTTAGTCGAAGATATACCTACAACGAGTTGTTACACGTTGTAGATATATCTTTAGGATACCTTTCTGTTGAAAGATGTTGGCAAATTCAAAAGTAGTTTTACATAGGCATCATACTATTTAATTTTATATATTACCTAGGCACTAACATAATTATGAATTTAAAAAGATTATTTAAAAGATTATGCTTCAATAATGCAGTCGAATCTTGCACCACAGTAATACTATTGAACAAAAGTTTTCAGTAGGTAATAACATTGGAGAGATAAACTGGATGCCTTTTGCAAACGTCTAAGATCAAGTGCCCGGGGTGGGTTGAACTGCTACTGAATTTTGAGATCGCTGGCGGCCAGTTTTCCCGCCTGCGGAGATTACCCCATAATCACATTTAAGAGGGGGCTGGCGACGAAACAAATTAGTGCGAGTTGATCTAGCTGGCTGCAGGCAGTGGTATAATAGCATCATACCCGCCAAATAAGCTTTATTAATATCAATAACACTGCCACTTTTAGAGATTAATGGAACGTCGGTAAAGACATGCAAATAAACACTATGTTCAATTGCTGAAAATCCTGATCTGTACACAAACTGAAACATAACTGAATTAAAGAATTATTTATGTACCAAAACGCATAACCGATTCAACATTTTTGATTCAAGTTTGAATAAACCGATCCAATCCGTTTACTAAAACGAATGTATTTTTGTTCCAGAATGCCCTCCCGACATATGCATAGAAGAAACACAAACAGAAAGACAAATGCCAGCCGCATCGCTTACCAGTGAGTTTTTTTTCTGATTGCAAACATGTAGGCAAAGCTTTAAACATACGTAGCGCTTCACTCCGTGTCTGTAGACTTCCACAGGTAAAGCGACATAAGAAAACTTTAGTTTAAATCAGAACTATACAAGCGCCTGTTTTTCTTTTTTTAATTTCTCCTCGGTAAAGCAATTTACTTCAAAATTTTATTTGTATAGTGTTAACGAAAGATCTTTAAATAGTGGCAAATTGATTAAAAATCAGTGAGGTTTTATTTAGGGTGAGAATTTTAGAGCGCTGCAGTTGGAGGTCGCCGTATTAGTAGCCAAAGGGTTATACAATACTAGCTGACCCGCGCAACTTCGTCAATTTTCCCCGATTTTGCAACATTTTTCATTGCTGCTCTGCTCTTATTAGTCGTACCGTGATGTTATACAGCCTATAGTCTTCCTCGATAAATGGGCTATTCAACAGTAAAATATTTTTTCAATTAGAACCAGTAGGTCCTGAGATTATCGCGTTCAAACACAACACAAACTGTTATGCTTTATAATACATATTAACATACTCGTAGTTATCACTTTGTTTATTTGTAGCTCTATTTTGAATGTTGAATCTGAAGGCATAAAGTATGTACTTTGGTGCTATTTTTACTGTTTTAATTCGATTATAAATGAATCGATTTTAAATCATCTGTTTGGACCGATGTTTGCGGTCGTATTCGATGCAGCGAAGTAAAATCTATAGTATTCTTTAACGCGTCGAATAGCAGATAATATCTCTACATGACTAAATAGTAATCTGACTAGCTCAATATATTTTTTTAGAGTAAAATGTGTGTCGTTTTCGAATAAAATACATTTAAAAACGCCCGCAATCTTAAAGCCATAAGCTTTACTAGGCTCATGATCATTTGACAAATCAAACTAGGCACAGTACCCACTCAGTGTGCCTGATGTTAACCCGTTACCGTAGTCTAATATTAAATATACTAGAACTTTACCTCTTTGATATAAATAACGGTTGAGGAAGGAAAACTCACTACTAAACCTCCATTTATAAAAGTTAGCAAATCGAAGTCAATTTGTTGGCAAAAAGAGAGTCGGTGCTTTAAAACAAAATTATCAGATAAGGTACTAAACATTAATCTTTGTCTTTGTTATTGCAGGAGTACAAAGCTTTTAATTGGTGAAATTGCATAACTCTTTAGATGCTATACCTACTTTTAGTAATGATGTGGTAGGTATTTTTTTCTCCTATTTAAATATTTCTTCTACTTAACAGACAAAATACGTACATATAAGATTCCTGAGTTTTTGACACTTACTTCATTTATTTATTCTAAATTAATTCCCATCAAATGTGCAGTATCACTTGGGTTATTTCCATTGCATTCAATAAATGTGTATTAAGCACAAAAGCACATCTGAGACATCCAATTTCAACCCTCTAAACGCTAGTCACGTCAGATTACGACAAAGCAATGTGCAGTCTGGTTGAATTCAAAGGCAGCCAATATATTACTGATGGACCACTTTAGCGCACCGGCCAATGTATTACACTTTAGAGCACTGAATGTAGGTACACTGCAGTGGTTAAGAGGATCAGGGAATCAACGCCTATCGTGTAATTATTTTGATCGATGCGGTGCGATATGGACCGTGAATAGAGCGAATAAATCAATAAAATTGGTTAACTGTGTGGCTGCACTAAGAGGGTTACGTAGAAATACAATTTCAATTAATGGAGCGTTCTGTTTCGGGCTTCGGAATTAACTTACTGTGAAATAATTATTATAAAATACAAATTTATTATTTCAATTAAGTAAGTACCGATATCAAAGGTGCTTCAATATGGCCTCACATCTGTAACAGTATTAAAACTCACAATTAAGTTAATAAACTTATTTGTGACCTTTAGTACAGTTACAAATTCGGGAATATGACAAGCGATTTTGGTTTTTTAGACACAACAATCACAAAGGACAAAAAAAAATTTTGTTTGTGTAACCTGACAAAAAATATTCCGTCTTCGAAAGACAATTAGATTAGATGTTTGCATACCTACCGATACGTAACCGTATCTAGGTAGATAAGGTTACGCAATAAATTAATCAATATTTGCGGTTACACAGCTAGGGAATTTGGTAATAGCAGAACTCTAACTTCCTTAGGTCCTTTTCACACGTTCCGGTTTCAATCCGGTCCGGCACCGGGTACCCAGCGCGAATGTATGGCGACCGGATCGGACGGACGCCAGAACATGTGAAAGCTACCGAACACCGCCATTCACTCAACACCGGCTGCCCGGCGCTGGATTGAAACCAGAATGTTTGAAAAGGACCTTACTCATACAATAATAATATCTTAATAATATCTTGGGACAACTCACAGAACGCTATCTGATCCCAAACTAAGCAGGGCTTGTACTATGGCAACCAGACAACTGATAAACATACTTATATATTACTAAATACATACATATTATAGATAAATAACACCCAGACACAGAATAAACCATCGTGCTCATCACACAAAGTTTTATCCTGGGTGGGGATCGAACCCACGACCTCTTGCGTAGCAGTCGGATACATTCCCACCGCGCCACAGAGGCTCTTCTTTTATTATATTTTGAAACCAGAGTGAAAAACCAAAACCTTATCTTGGAGTCGGGTAAAACAGAGACAAAACATGAAATTATGAATATCTAAAGGTGTCAATTATTGTCAAACCATGAAGCCGATAAATGTCCCTCATTTCTATTCAGCATAGCTTTGCTCCATTTTCAGCTGATCTAGTTAAACCACCGGTACAGATGACCCGTGGATCTGATCGGCTTTATTAAAGGCATATAGACAAACTGATCATACTTATCTCAGACAATGAAGGTTCTAGGCATTGAAGTGTCTTAAACCTAATAACGAGACACTGACAAATCATAATTAATGATATATTATTATAATTTGAAGCGGCGAGTGGACACTGACAAATCATAATTAATGATATATTATTGTAATTTGGAGCGGCGGTAGCCTAATGGCTAAGGCATCGGTCTCAGCAATCGGCAATCGTGAGGTTGTGGGTTCGAATCCTGTCCATTATACTACCGACGTGAACCCACTCCTAACACAAGCCATAGAGCTTAGCTGGAATAACAGGATTGCTAGTAATATGGGACCACAATCCCACATTGCTAGTTATCTTTTTATAAAAAACTAGCTGTCCCGCGCAACTTCGTATGCGTAAATTTTCCCCGTTTTTGCAACATTTCTCGTCGCTAGTCCGCTCCTATTAGTCGTAGCGTGATGTTATATAGCTTATAGCCTTCCTCGATAAATAGACTATCCAACATAAAAAGATTTTTTTAAATTGGACCAGTAGTTCCTGAGATTAGCGCGTTTAAACAAACAAACAAACTCTTCCGCTTTATAATATTAGTATAGATAAAAAAATATATATATAACAAAATTTTACTTTACGAACATTTTATGTTAAATACATAGGGGGAGTCCGGGGTGGGGGTATATCTACACTTCACCAAAATACCCATATTTCTTTTTAAAGTAACATAAAGCTATTTAAAATAAATTGTATCTTTATTAAGGTTAATTTTCTCTTAAAAACGTCTGGTGTAGCTTAAATAATTTGCCAGTTATTTACAAATTCTTTCACAAATGAGTTTGGCTAATGTGTCCCGCCTGGGTGGGAGACTTAACCCTCCAAATAAACCACCCGTGTTTAAAAATAGTTGAAACTAATTTCAACCATAATTTTATTTTAAAATCATAGTTTTATGACACAGAGAGAGAAATAGGAACTATGTATGGTATATATCTAAGAAACATCTTCTTCCATATCCCTGTTTTTATCGAATCTTTCTTTTTATAGGTAAGTACTATGACGACGCTCTGCGGTGTTACGTTTGACAGAACATTTCTATGAATGCGTTTGCACAAACTTCAAACCGTTGTCCTCAAAACTAAAATATTCCCATTGCATTCCTTCCGTGAAAGGACCCCTTCTTTCACGGAAGAAATGAAATGCAATGGGATGGGAGTGTTTTAGTTGCATTAAAATGGTTCACGTCTCTTGTATCTATTTTACCCACGAGGGTATTTTTTCTTACGATTTATGTCTCTTCAAGGTTGAACAGTTTTCTCCTGTTCGTCGCCTTTGAAAATAAGTATTGTAAAAGACAACTTCGGTATGCCCCCAATCTTAGTATGAGAGTTATTTTATAAAAGCAATAGGGAGAAAAGCATTAACTAATTATAATTACTCTTCATTTCAAGTCGCTTTTAATTGTACTTTTGTTGACTTGACCTCATATAATTCAAAATGTGTCATAATATAAAAAAAAAAAAAAACAGGCTGAACATTATTTATTTATATAATTGTATTCTTAAATTACTGAATAGCTTACTACTAATACAATAACATAAAAATATGCTATGCGTGTGGATCAAACCCTTTCAAAGCCGAAGCTATTAGCAGAAATATATATTTAAGATGGTTTTCTACTGACACGATAATAAAAACACAATTGAGTTTGTTGCAAAATTTTCTTGCATTTTAGTATAGTATACTACTAAAATGAGATTTTAGATGCGTTACGCTAGGCCTAGAGTGGTCACTCGTTCCCACACCCACTACCTTTCTCTGTCACACAGACATATTTATGTGCCTTCTAGATGCTTACAATTTAAACGGCTATTACACTACCCTAAATCAGCGCCCTAAATCGAGGTGGCCTTAAAAATTTATTAAAGAATTAGGGTCCTAACTCTTATTACACCTCTCTTTTTAGGGGTTAGGTTAAATAAAAACATAAACTGGCTCTATATACTTGTGTTGACTAAGGTAGCGGAGTTACCCACACACGAGATTTTTGTCCAAATCTCGTGTGTGGACCGGACTTTAGGCCGATAGGGTACTTCAAGGACATTTTAGGTGTTAATTTATCTGTTTTTTTTTTTGTTCGTTTCTTGTATCTGCAATCGGCTCTTCAGCCTTAATCAGATGTTGTCTCGGATAAACTGATTTTAGGTGTTATTCCATTGAGTAACACCATGTGTAGGACCAACTTAGTCTCTGTGGTCCAGTGAGAGTATATGCCATCGTTTGAGGCGTTTAACATTGTTTTGGTCTTTTAACAGGTCTTTTGCTAGAGTATTGCTGTGTTGTCTTAGTATTCTTTGTATTTCTGGCTGTAGTTGTTAACTTCCTCTTTAATGGTCGGCATCTCAAGATACTCGTGTATCTCTAAGTTTCTCACAAACCAGTGTGCACTGGAGACTGTTCTCAGTGCAATGTTTTGAAACCTTTGAAGAATCTCCAAGTTGGAGTTACTAGCGGAGCCCCAGAGCTCTATTCCATAGGTCCAAATCGGTTTTTTTCGTAAATTTATCTGAAAATTTAATGTTATCACTAGGTATGAGAGCAAAAAGGAAAGATGCAAATATAATAATTATTACTATTTAGTAAATTAATGAAAATGAAAAAAAATATATTACATGTTGCCAAGGCCTCCTCTCTAGTGTGGCTAATGTCTCTCACCCCACGCCAATGTTTGTTGTTTACTTTTTATTACAACCTACGCCAGGTCTATAAAATCTGTTGGTATATTGTAGTTGATACAATGATAAATACACTTGCTAATTAAATAGGTTACTTGTTTTCATAGATGGCTATAAACAACACAGATGAAACGTTTAAAATTGAAAAAATAACGTACCTACCAGACGCGAAAACACATTATCACTTCGCAATTCTAAATCTAACTGCCGAATGCAACGGTAGAAGGAGAGCGATAGGTAGAGCATGTGACGTCTAAGATTCTATGAGCAGTGGGTATTATCTCCCCCCTGTTAAACTCCTTTTGACTGCCTCTGTGGCGCTGTGGGAGTGTATCCGACTGCTACGCAAGAGGTCGTGGTTTCGATTCCCACACGGGACACCACTTTGAGTAATCCACAAATTGTTACTCCGAGTCTGGGTGTTGTGTCCGTGACTTGTTTGTTTGTAAAGTCCCCCGCGACACACGGCTTGTACCCTACTGCGAGAGTAATCTTAAAAAAAAACTCCCGGACCCGCCCGCATCTTCGTACGCGTAAACATTTTGAATGCCCATGTGCTACTCCAAACTATAAGCTTTCTCTGTGTCAAATTTTATACAGATCCGTTCAGCCGTTTTGGCGTGATTGAATAACAAACATCCATCCAAACTTTCGGATTTATAATACCGAGTTTTCATTGCCAAGTTCTTTTCTTCGGCTTTACATATTGTTTGAGAACTTGGCATTACATGTACATGTAGAATCCCGACATATCACAAATGTTGTTTTGCATCCCAAGTGAATAAAGAGAAAAAAGAATTATGATTTGAATATTAGAATAGATGTATGAAGGAATAAATCGTTCGGGCGGGTTTCAAACCCACGAACGTAAGAATACCTAACCTTGAGACGTCAACAGCTCCGCCTCCGAGCCACGTTAAAAGTTGTCAAATTCATACTTCATAATATTGATTGTCAATTTATTCATAACTAGCGGACGCCTCACGGTTTCACCCGCGTAGTTCCCGTTCCCGTGGGAATACAGGGATAAAAAATAGCCTATGTCACCCGGGGTTAGTGTAGCTTCACAACGATGCAAGTATTTTTCAAATCCGTCCATGAGTTTCGAAGCCTATTCAATACAAACAAACAAACAATCAAATTTTTCCTCTTTATAATATTAGTATAGAAGTATAGACTAGGTTTGCCGCGTGAATGTCGGTTATCACGTTGAAAAGTATCCCATGTTCTATATCTCGGTTACAATCTATCTCCATACCAGATTACATCTAAATCGGTCTAAGCGTTAAACGTAACAGACATACAGAGTTACTATCATATTTATAATATTAGTTTAGATTGTTAATGGCATTAAGATTTTTTTTAAATTCCGCGTTTTACATATTTCTAGGGCTTAATTTCATACAAAAACTAATAAGGTTTCCTTTTAAAACTTAGCTTGCCTTGAATTTGGTAAGAAATATAAACTTCAATGGTCAAGGATAAGTGGCGAACGGGGGAAGTATGTGCGGTGACGATAACGACACTATAGGAACGTGTGAACCCCATCCCAATGACCTTCACTGCCTGTAGGTACTTGTCCTACCAACAGCAAGAAAGCGAACAACTATGAACTATTTTCTCGCTCAATAAACGTACAATAGATGTAGATGCTGTGTAAACAAAAGAGATAGCTATTTATAATAATAGTTGATCGCTGACCGTTCTCACTACCGGCTAGCAAGCACTCGCTCTATACTGCATCTCTTTTGTTTACACGGACATTTACAATATACTCGTACATCGTTTTTTGAGCGATAAAATTGTTGATAGTTGCTCGCTACTGTCCGGCAGTGGATGAGTGATAAGTACCTAAACTTAGCGCATGCGTACAATATGGTTGCTAACAACACTTGATTAAAACAGCATAATGGATGCTGTGTTACAACCTATGAACAAGTCTATTTATTCGCTGTAAGTTTCTCCTGTTTTCATTAATTCTTCATCAACATTCAACTGACTAGTAAGAAATCTAGGGCCGTATATCGATATCGACTAGGGTATCTTTACAAATAAGTCGCGATCGGAAAAGTATGAGACAAGATGATGTACTTGTCCGCAATTATTTTGAGGGTACTGTAACCTAAATGGCAAAAACGGAACCCTTTTAGTTTCGTTATGTCCGTCCGTCTGTCTATCTGTCTGTCACAGGCATGTTACTCAAATACTACCCAATGAATATTAATTGATAAAATTAGGTGAAAAGGTGTATTGTAGTGGCCGCTACTTAGTTTAATAGCTAAATAATAAAATAAATAATATAAAAATAAAATAATATAAATAAAAAATAAATACTTTTAGGAGGGGCACTCCATACATGTGACAGAAGCTGATTTTTTTTTTGAGCATACATCAACGAGTAGCACAGGTCTTTTAAAACCATTTTAGGGGTTATATTAAACTTTTATATTAAATTAATATTTTTGGAAATAATCGCTCCGAAAGTTGTATAAATGGTGCCCCCCCCCCCCCCTTATCTTTTGAACCGTGTGACCAAAAAATATGAAAAATATATCAAAAAGGCAAAAAAAATAAAATTATTTCAAAAATTATTGGATATACCGTCCTTGAGTAATTGCCGAAAAAAATAAAGTAAGTAAGAGTCATGAACATGCTGGTGATAGCAGTGTCTATACTACCTATAGGTAGATACCGTTCGGCATTGTGACGCTCCGAATTTGCATATCATCTTTTTAATTTTCTCTGAATATTACCATTTACCTATACAAGTGGATCATATTCATTATACTTCTGAATTGAAATTACAAAACAGCTTAATGTGTGTGTGTGTGTGTGCGCGTGTGTGTGTGTGCGTGTGTGTGTGTGTGTGTGTGTGTGTGTGTGTGTGTCAACGTAAAATTAAATGGTGAAGACCATTTTGTTACAAGCTTTTATTTAACTGGCAATGCTTTTGTGTTCGTATGTATCTTTGGTGACAATACAATGAAATGGTACCATGGAGCTGTTCTAATGATGGAGCCGGAAGACGGCCACATGAACTTCTTATCTAAATAAGATAACCCATCGAGTTTGGGGTCATTTGTTTTGTCTTAGTGAGAATTTTAGTGCTGCATGATATCTAGGGTCTAATAATGGAGTCGGAAGGTGGCCATAAGAATTTCTGAGTTTGAGCTATTGGTTCATCTTGAGGATTACTTTTTTTAAACACCAAATTTACACTTAAAAACTTATAATTAGGGTCTTAATCGCGTGAATAATTTAAAGTAAAATACCTTGTTTATTTTCAACCGTATCGCAAAGGCCGTGGTCACGGGTAGACTAGTTCAGCTCAGTGTCGCCTCTGTGAAGCGCGGGTTTCGGAAACTACCCTCGCTTGATTTTTATCACTTAAAAAGTTGTTTTAAAAATATTTTTTACAATTATCTTATTTTATAAACATCTTCAAATTTCGGTGCGGACGAAAATCAAAACAGATGAAGATTCAATTGATACAGGATATACTATACGTCAGTTTATCCTAAGTCTATAGTTTCGACTTCGACAGTACCTAATTTACTTTTGGTTTTCTAATTTAGGCGCGATTTTACTTATTCATTTTTATTTAACCCTAAAAAAACTCATTTCAAATGTTAAAAAGAGTGTAAAGTTTAATGTAAATCCCATATTATAATAAAACTAATACGTATCTAATATTTATAATATCAAATAGAGCAAAACTTCATTGTGAAAAATATCTCTCCGATAGGCTAATTAAGGTGATAAGGTTGCCAATCAATGTCATTCAAAGTTTTGAGCATTGAGTTGCGAGTCTACGTACTTTTTTATTGCTGGAAATAACCTAGTAAATAATAAAATATATTTAATTGGCCCGGCGGCGCCGCACCGAAACGTAGGTAGGTAGGTAGGCCTATCAGTCGAACTTCGTCTCCGCAAGTTTTCCGCCGGAACAGAGGGCTGCGAGGATAGAGGTAATTACTGGGGTTCGTAACTAAGTATTACAATTTATTTCACGAGTATTTGGTACAGGTATTTCTAAATTTTGAAATATAATAGGTATGAAAATGAAAATGTAGGTATTTTTTTATTTTTTATTTATTGATTAAATACAATGTTAAATATTATAACTTAGTGATAGCAACTAAAAACCACTAAGGTGTAAGCTAGTGCTATAATGAGTCCGTCTATATGAAGTCAACTTATGTTTACATGCTAGACAAAACCTATCATAAAGGCCATCCTTTTCTTTCTTCGGATATCAGAAATATATTTCATATTTAATCATTCGTTACCAGTACTTTGGCCAATATTGAAGCACATTTAATTTTTATATTAGATGCTCCTACTATATGGTACTCGTACTTATCCACTAAGACTGATTTTAGTTTATCTTATGTTCCAACTTTTTAATAATATAATTTGCATCAGTCCAGACATGGTGTATAGGATATTAGTGGCAGCACCTTACCCCCATATCAAGTTTATAAACATTCAAACATTGTAAAATTGGCAAGAGTGGGCGCGTTTACTATACATTTCATATCTCAATTATAATTAAACCTTTCTATGCTAATCTAGTAAAAACTATTTTTATCTTTAACTTTATATTTTTATTTGTCATATTTTTACATAGATCTGAGGGTAGGCTATTAATTAGTCGAGGGACAATACCTAGTCTGGCCATAAATACTGTTACAATTAAAAATAAGAAAGATATTACATTTGAATTTGGAATCTGTCATTTTTATACGATTGTTCATTGTATTTTCTAATTTTGGCGCCAATACATTGTACAATATTTTGCTATATTAAAATGGAGTGGGGTGATAAAGAAAACCGAATCGCTGTGATTGCATTACACAAAGTTGGTATGGAGCCGAATGTAATTTTTAAAACTCTCCATACGCTTGGTATTAGTCAAATGTTTGTGTACCGGGCTATTAATAGGTACAATGAGACCTTCTCTGTTTGTGACAGAAAAAGATCTGGCCGTCCACGTAGTGTTCGTACGAAAATGGTGGTCAAAGCAGTAAGGGAAAGAATTCGAAGAAATCCTGTCCGAAAGCAAAAGATTTTATCTCGGGAGATGAAGATAGCACCCAGAACCATGTCACGCATTTTAAAAGATGACTTAGGACTTGCAGCCTATAAGAGACGCACTGGTCATTTTTTAACTGATAATTTAAAAAAGAATAGGGTGGTAAAATCGAAGCAACTACTGAAGCGGTACGCAAAGGGAGGTCACAGAAAAATTTTGTTTACGGATGAGAAAATCTTTACAGTTGAGCAACATTTTAACAAACAAAATGACCGTATTTATGCTCAAAGCTCTAAGGAAGCTTCCCAATTAGTCGACAGAGTGCAACGTGGGCATTATCCGACTTCAGTGATGGTTTGGTGGGGTGTTAGCTATGAAGGAGTGACTGAGCCAGCCATATTTTTGTGAAAAAGGTATCAAAACATCGGCACAAGTGTATCAAGATACCATTCTTGAGAAGGTAGTTAAACCCCTTAACAACACCATGTTCAATAACCAAGTATGGTCCTTCCAACAAGACTCAGCGCCGGGTCATAAAGCTCGGTCCACGCAGTCTTGGTTGGAAGTGAACGTTTCGGACTTCATCAGAGCTGAAGACTGGCCGTCGTCTAGTCCCGATCTTAATCCGCTGGATTATGATTTATGGTCAGTTTTAGAGAGTATGGCTTGCTCTAAACGCCATGATAATTTGGAGTCCCTAAAACAATCCATACGATTGGCAGTGAAGAATTTTCCCATGGAAAGAGTGCGTGCTTCTATTGATAACTGGCCTCAACGTTTAAAGGACTGTGTTGCAGCCAATGGAGACCACTTCGAATAAGCTTTTTATATTTTGAATTGTTTTTTATTTATGTATTAAACTAACACACTGTAAAAGTAATAAATATTATTTGCAATAAAAAAAAATGTTTTTTCTTCGTAACAATATTTATGGCTAGACTAGGTATAGGCGGACGTCCGCTTGCCATACATGTTGTTAGCGCGCTGTGTACGAAGCCGATTCTCGGCAACTGTCCGAGTGTAACATACAGGATGTTCGATAAAATTTCTTAGTGAGTCATTAAAAAAAAATTTGTTCTTTAAGTATTAAAGATTTAACTTGACTTTGAACTGTGTTTGACTTGACTGCCTTTGTGGCGCGGTAAGAGTGTGTCCGACTGCTACGCATGAGGTCGTGGGTTCGATTCCCACACGGGACACCACTTTGTGTGACCCACAAATTTTTATTCCGAGTCTGGGTGTACTTTGTGTCCGTGACTATGTTTGTAAAGTCCCCCGCGTCACAGGGCTTGTTTCCTATAGCGGGCGCCGCCATTAAAAAAAAAAAAAACTATCAATCAACTATCAGGATGCACGTGCTTTCTGAGTTGGACCGCTCAATTTGAACCCTACCTGACTAGTCTAATAACTATGAAAGCAACAAGTGTCAGTAGAAATGAAGTCGACATTTCCTTAGGACTCTTTATCTACAGTTAAAGGAATACCTTCCACTACGAAGACGAACGGAAATACACTACACTTGTGGGTAAATAGAAATGACAAAACTCTTTTAATGTTTAAATGCTGTACGAATTGCAGACTCACAGGTTTAAATATTTTACTTAATTTAATCTACAGTGAAAACGTACTGAGAACGTACCGTTCATCTGTATCTATTATGCAGCAGATACATAATTAAACTGGTTTGTTCGCACTTAATGTATTTCCCCCCTATTCCTAATCAGTGACAATCCTATTTCGTTGGGTTTACACATGCAGAAATCCTTAATAACACTAATAATATACCTACAAACGGCATTAGTCAATGTCTTCATCAATTGACCAAGACCTAGTCGTATTAGTTATCATTACATTACATTAGTTATCACATGCTACGTGGGTGAAACAGAAGTTTTGAAAAACAAAAATTAAGACCATCCTATGTCACATGAGCCCACCGAAATAAGCATTTAAAGAACTCACAAGAGTCTGCAACACAAGATTCAGCAGCAATTGTCTAAATTACTTAGATCAGCTTTATTTTGTCCCGGGCAAGAGATAATACCTAAAAATGCCTATGTGGCGCGGAAGCAGTGTGTCCTACTGCTAGGCAAGAAGTAGGAGGGTTCAATTCCCACACGATATAGCACTTTGTGTCATTCAAAGATTGTTGTTCCGGATTTGGGTGTACTTTGTGTCCGTGACTTGTATGTTTCTAAAGTCCCATAATTATTTCTATGGTGAGTTCTTATTTGATGCAGTCTTTCTGAAGTTATGAGATTAACATAGGTACATTTCGGCGTTTTATTTGTATATACATATAGAAAACTTAAAATATTTTATAAAAAATAAAATTACTAATTTTAAAAATACCCACGACGGGCGTATAAAGAATTAAACCCCTGCAACTAACACAACGTAACATAATCCGTCTTAATTATTAAAAGACGAGCTTGATCCCTTTTTCAGAAATACATGCGTATAATATAGTGCCCCTGCTCTGTAACATTAAAACTTAACTAAAACATGCTCAGAAATGAGACTTAAACAGAGCAAAAAACCGTTCCCAAATCGTCCTAGCCATCTCCAAGAAAAAACATAATAACCGTTTTGGAGAAACATGACCACAGTAGCGCTCCTTGCGGTCTAGAACTTAGCTAAGAACATACTCGGTAATTACACTTATACAATGCAAAAAGCGATTCCAATAAAAATCGTAACACACACACACACACAAACACCTTTTACCCGAAACGCATATACCGAATCCTTTGCCGTCGCTGGTAAAAAATTGAAAACTACGTAGAACGCAATATTTAGATTGCTGTGGAATAGCGTAGTTCAGAATTACACTGAAAAAATAAACTTGCTGATTGGTTAAAAAACCATAGGAGTATAGAGCAGGGATGTTTGATAGAGGGATGATAGAGTTTCTACTCCGAATTTGAAAGGTCTGAACTTCCGATTGGTTTTACACTTCCGACTCTGATTTCTACACTAACACTTTTAAATTGGACGTTTTAATCGGTGGTGTATCCTATTAGTTAATTTATACATTATAAATGTATGAAGGAAAATATACTCACGGGTATAAAATCCTATGATCGCGGGTTCGAGTCCTGCACTAGCGAATTTTTCCTTCACACATTTATTATGACTGAGAAATGCTTCTATTTTATTTTATTTTCTTAAGCCTTATCAACATCTTCTCCTGCCAGCTCCGACTCCGGTTCCGATAAAACCACTTCCGTAACATCCCTAGTATAGAGTTCATTCCATTCACAAAGCATAAGGTCCTACTGTTTTGTGATCAAAGTTCCGTCAAATCAGCTAGTTGATAGTCCCCGAATTACCAATTATTTCCTAAATTGACACCGGATTTAAACCACGCGGTGAAAATGTGTACACGCTATTAAATAAATTGGGTTCATATTCAACGTCAAACCAAATTAGACGCTTTAGTACCTATCTATTAATTTAGTGTTTAGGTTTGTGGTGCAATAAGTTATTTCAGTATGAAATTGTACGTTGATAAAATTATGCAAGTATAAATAGTTCTGAGGTCTAAATCCGAAAAACCAATTCGTATTTCGCCGAGACTTTACGAAAGAGAAAACGTTGAAATACTAATACTTGGACTACTACTAGAGGTAGAATTTTGACATATTTTGTATGGAGCATATGTCAAATAGGTATATAGTTCTAATAGCAAAATCCATCGATAGATAGATTAATGAGTCCGGCCGTATGTTGCAGTGCCATCGACTGTCGGCTTTAATCCTGGAAGGCCGCCATGTGTTATGCCTATAACACAAATGATGACAAATTGAACACAGATATTATATCACAAGTTTCCGTGCCTGAGTGAAATCTGGACATATAAAATTAATATAAAAGATTTATCTACTGGAATATTTCACGATTAAGTAAAAAAGGATTTTGGTTGAGTTTGTTGTGTAGGTATTTTATACATCAGGCACTCTGTGTTAATTTATATTTTATACGCGGATTTATTGTAGGACGACAAAGGGCTGAGCCTTTTACTGCTATCAGCTATGAACTGCGAGAAATGAAATGCTCATACAATTTCATTTAATCCTGCCTTTCACACGTCGTGGTTCAGTTAAAATTATTCAATTAAGTATTGTGTCTTAAATAAACAAAAAAAGCAAAGGTTTTTAATTGTGTAACAATTAATTTAAATGTATTTTATTTTGTGTTTAAAATAAGGCCAAAATTATACAATTGATAATTACTCATTGTGTCTATCTGTTGTTTTATTTTGACCTTATTTCATATCTGAGTTGAAACTCAATGTAAAATATTTCATTATACAACATACTAAATAGATAAGTAGATACAATAAAGCAAATTATACAGACAATAAACATACAAACAATTTTTGCAAACTCTATCAGCAGGAATGGTGAATCTGAAGTTAAGTTACTGCCTGACACTAATATACATAATGTACATACTAGCTCTTCTCCGCGGCTTCACCCGCATTAAGGTTTGATTTTTATTGCCGAAGTACCTACTTTTATCAAGATCTGCTCAATAGTTTCTACCTATCTTCACAAACTTTCGGATTCTAATAATAGAACCCTGATCTAATCCCTCAATTTATCTAATTAATAACTGCAAATTAAAGGCTAAATTTAAGAGCCTATAGATGGCTACAGGCTCTTTTTAAATAAACTTTGATACATAAATATCACTATACAATATAAATGAATCGTTCAGAAATTGTTCGCCTCAAAACGTCAGATTCTCGATATACGAACTCTTCATAGAAGTATCTGAAATCAAAATTAAATTTGCCAAGCTTATTGCTAACAGCTTTCCACACAACTACGTAGGTACTTCAAAATCCAGCTATTTCTAACTTTACCAATATCAATTTTTCTATTTTGAGGGGCCTCCGATGAGAATGCTTGTGACAGATTGATCAAAGTGTTCCCGTGTTCCATTTATCTACGAATGTCTAAAATGTTCCAAGATTTTATTACTGATTGTTGTTATATGTTGACACAAGTGTCTACCTATTACAAATATTTTGCGGTGCTGTACATTATCAGAAACAGTCTTTTTACAATCTTTTTTAGGGTTCCGTAGCCAAAATGACAAAAACGAAACCCTTATAGTTTCGTCATTTCCGTCTGTCTGTCTGTCCATCCGTATGTATCCGTATGTGTACTACTCAATGAACATTGATTAAATTTAGTGAAAAAGTGTCTTGTTGTAGCCGCTACTTAGTTTGATAGCTAGATAATAAAAATGTTTTTAGGGGCGGCACTCCATACATGTTGAAAAAAAGTATTTGAGCATACATCAAAGCCTGGCACATCATCCGACAGGTGTTTTAAAATCATTTTAAGGTTTCTAATATTTTTTTTGATTAAGTGAATATTTTTGGAAATAATCTCTCTTGCCCGGGTGAAGTAGGAAGGTATTCATAGTTACTACTTACTATGTATGCTCACTGCTAACCATAAGGGACTTATAATCTAAGTTTCTACAATTATGTAGCCAAGAAAGGGTTTAAAGTATAGAAATATTTTTCCTATGGAAAAAATAGGAGTTGCAAGTTTGTGTGAACCTTCGTCTGTTTTGCAATTAGATCTGAAAAAATTGGTGTTTTTGTTTTTGGTTTTAAATAAAGAGACCTTTTGCGATTAGGACTGTTAGCTACATCAGGACAGATTAGCAAATGGGCTCTGCGTCTAAACCTTTCAACGTGTTTTACCTGGTGACTCAACTTCAAGAACAAAATACAAACATTAAGAAGTAAAAATCGCTAGCACAGGGGTCTTTTTCGGGAATTTCCTCTCAAGCACTAACTAAAAATATATTAATAGGTTAACAGAGTAGTGGTAAGGGGTGGTGAAGTGCTTTTGGCATTACCAGGAAAGTCGCACAATCGTGCAAAATATGTAAAAACCGGGAAATTGCATGTCGGGCCACGCACAATGTAGAGTTCCGTAGTCACCCCATATTATTATTATGAAGTGGGTTTACTATTGTTTTTGTTTCATACTTACAACGTTTTATATTATTTTGTAGGTCACTTAATAAAATTTTTTAATGGAATTTGTATGAAATTTTGTTACTTCTCATTTGATCAGCTGTTGGGTACTTGTAAACTTGACTCGTAAACCGTTTATCTGGCGGGGGGGGGGGACTTGACTCGCAAAATTACTGCTTCTAGCACTAACAGTCTGAGAAAAGCTGCGGACGGACCAACGGACATGGCGAAACTATAAGGGTTC
Organism: Herminia tarsipennalis; assembly: GCA_945859575.2. Taxonomy (NCBI): domain Eukaryota; kingdom Metazoa; phylum Arthropoda; class Insecta; order Lepidoptera; family Erebidae; genus Herminia; species Herminia tarsipennalis. The sequence goes on along the minus strand of OX243831.2, from coordinate 24,226,835 downwards.
CGTTTTGCCATTTTGGCTACGGAACCTTAAACATTGAAGAAATAATATTAAGCAATAAAGACTTGTTAGCTAAACTGCTATTGGATTAAATAATGTTTAAACAAACTAAATAAATACACTATTGAACACCTAATGCCCACTCGGTCCAAACAATAAAAATAACAATACTGTGGTTTTAATTTTATTTCTGAAATAATGCTAACTAGGTACTCCAGTACACGCTCTACATTAAAACGCGATGTAAAGCTGCATTTTTTGTATGTTGTTTGGGCCGCTTAGTTTAAAACTTTTACGAGTTTTAAGTCCCGCCTCAGTTGATTTTTTTCTCCACACATAAATATGATATATAGATATATAGATCTTACGAGTATCTTTAAAACTGACGGAATTCCATACTAGCTTTGACATCCTTTTTCAACCCCTTAGAGACGGAATTTTCAAAAATCTCTTATAGGATGCCTCCATCATCAAAACTTCACATCTCTACGATTAGCGGTTTAGGCTGTGAGTTGATCCATCAGTCAGTCTGGACAAAGAATTTTATTTAAATACTAAAGGGGCATACAAAGAAAGCCGACCGATTTGTCGTTTTCACGCCAATATTTTTATTTCGTCGAAATTCATAAATACAAATTCATCCAATACAGACGGTATTTCGAGTTCCCTTTAGCGTTCTACTGCCAGAATATCATAATTAAAGTACTGTAAATGTAAAACCGCATCACATTGAATTTCAGAACCACGTTATCTGTATTAATCAATAGTTATTATATTTTACCTGCATTTAAGCTGGCTTATAGCCTTTATTATAAAATAACTTTTGCCTGAGGCTCCGCGTTCATGTCGGTTACCGAGATAAAAACTATACTACTTATGTTTTCGCATTTATATGTTACAGCTGACACTTCCCCAAAGTCTGTTGGCAACAAAGGAAGCTCCACAATAACCTAAATTTTCTAACAAATAACAAAATGGCATCGCACGTCAAATAATGACTTTTATAGCCAAATTTTGGGTTACATTATTACAATAATGTAACCCAAAATTTGGCTAATAAAATTTCGTATGGATCTGTAATTTTTAATAAAATATAGCTTATGATACTCACTAATAATGTAGCTTTTTATTAGTGAAGGAATTTTAAAAATCGGTTTAGTGGCTTAGGCGTGAAAGCGTAACAAACAAACAAACTAACTTCGCATTATGACTGAACGAATCTATCCCACGGGTAACGTAGATGCATTTATCCTTATAAAAAGTATAATCTATTTTTGTGCCAATTTTTTAGCTGTTTTGACGTAATTGAGTAACAAACATCCAACCATCTATGCCTCTATACATCCAAGCATTCCCATTTATAATAAAACTAGCTGACCCGCGTTTTTGCAACATTTTTCATTGATACTCCGCTTCTATTGGTTGTAGCGTGATGTTTAGCTTATAGCCTTTTTCGATAAAAGAATTTTGTAGGCTAATAATCATGTGGGTATATGTTATAGATTTTTTCAATTCGGACCAGTAGTTCCTGAGATTATCGCGTTCAAACAAACAAACAAACTCTTCAGCTTTTAATATTAGCATAGAATATCAAAATAATGTTCGAAGTGATTCTTTAAATTGGCGTAACTTTTTGATTTTTGGGCCGATAGACATGAAACAAACACTAAATGTTAAGTGAAAACCACATATAAATCGGCCTTAGCTGAGATTAGCATGCACAAACGCACAGACAAACATTGTTTTCATCATTGTTTTGAATGTTATTTAGAGACGCCGATCTGTTACATTTTTATTATATGTACTGATGATTAGTATAAATTAAAACATTACCTAATTAAAATACCTATATTTTGGACCAAGTTTCATTTCTGATACTGTAACGTAACACATAATTATCATTGTAGATACATACCCTTGTTCTCCATAGAACAAAACACGAGATAGAATAAATAAAACAAAAATTAACTGACAAGTTTCTTTTATCTTTGATATATTTTCAACTAATATCTATTGCTTGATAAAATGCTAAACACAAATCTAAATCTCGGATCCACGATGAAATAAATAAGTTTATTTTTGGCAGTGAAACGAAATGAACAATTTGTATTCCATAATGGTGAACCTTTTTGCCTTGTTTGCGTTTCGAAACTTCGATACTGGTCCAAACAAAATTAGGTTTCACTGTCAAACAATTTTCGCCCGTTCCCGATAATGAATGCGGTGTCGATATTTGGCAAGGACGGCGCCAATCGTCGACACTCGAATAGTATCTACCCATCTATCTATTGAGCGAGCACGGCAGACTGAATATTATTTTATATCCCTAAGATAAATAGAAAATATTAATATATGACTATTTTATTAATTCACAAGCTGTTGCCCGCGGCTTCCCCTACGTGGATGAATAACCCCGTTAAGAATTGATTTTCGCTTTCAATCAAAATTCTAAAACACGTGTTTACTTATTTACAATCAAAAAGTCAAATATTAATTTTCACAGATCTAACCTTAACTGCGTAAACTGCGTCAGTTTACGCAGTTTCATAATAACTTCCAATGCCAATTTTTCCCATTTAGGGGTTTATTTTTCTTTAACAATGAAATACGTTTTTCCCTATTTTAAACCAAAAACCAAATACGAAATTTCACAGACCTTTAAAACTGACGGAGTTTCATACGAACTTAATCTATTTTACCCTCCTATTGTTGATTTCCAAAAACGCTGAAATACGTGTTTTTTATGTTAAACCATAAAGCCAAGTCCGAAGTTTCAAAAAACTAACTTAAAAACTAAGTTTAATAATGACTTGCAACCCTACCAATGAGAGGTTTTTTTAAAAAAACCCTTCTTAACAAATACCTACAATTTAAGGAATACGTCCTCAAAATTTCACGTTCTTCCATCAGACAGTCAGGACGAAGAATTTTTTATTAGATTATTGAAATTGGATAAAAAAGTGTAACCACTATTTTGCAAGTGACTGTGTAGTAGACGGTAGATAAGTACCTGGACAGTTATCTGGTATGTAATTTGTTGTTTGTTTTAACATTTTTATTAGAAATATTTTAAAGAATACACCGATATTGCTACACACAGTGAAATTATAGGGAATATAAATATAGCAGAAACATAAATTATGTGTTTTATGTATTGTGTATCAAGTGGATAAAATCGCTTTTTGTACAGTATTATATTATCTGTGTTTGTACTAAGAGTTATGTAGGTACTGTGGTAGATGTGTTGAGGGATCGAAGATCTCAGATGAAACCTCATTTTTCAGTTCTTTTAAAAGCTTAATTTGGAATAAAATAAAAATGTGGAAGAAATTAATGGGGAAAGAGGAGAACCGTCAGAGCCTATGGCCTAAAAAGTCGTATTGAAAAAAATTATGTATATTATTTTATTTAAGATAGTAATCAGTTTGTTTGAGAATATATGAAACTAAAAGATCAATTTGTCGTTTTTGAATAGTTTATTAGGGACATTAAAACAATAAATGAGAATTTGTCGGTTGTATTCAATAAGGAAATACGATCAACGAATGTTACTGTACCTACTCATCGAGATAATATGTACCTAGTACATTAATACCTCAATGTATTAAAGGTTTGTAGATATAGGCACTCCGTATCTGCACTGACAGATTAAGACAAATAAGTCGAACACTGAAGTCTCAGATCTCGAACAACTACAGGTTTTCATTAAAAGTTTAACATCTGAAATGTAGCAATTGTACCTACTTTGAAACATTTAAAATGTAAGACTATAAGACTTTGAAGCTGAGAAGTTTTACCTACATGAGGATAACAAAATTATATAAACTTCCGAAGACACACACAATAAATAAATTTGTACCAGGGAGGGGCCCAGCCACGACCCCAGCCAGATAGACTGACAATCTAAAGAAGGTCACAATATTTATTTTTAGGTATATTACTCGATTACTCGAAGACTGATTTTAAAAACTCTTATTGTTTGAAACGGTATACTTTCATAGTGGTCCCAAAGACATCAGGTCAGGATCTAACAATACAACTGGAAAAATTTATAGAATCACTTTAAAATATTAAAGGCATATCTATACCGCTTTAGAAATAGTGAAGTCGTTTATTTTCTCTCAAATAGCACAAGCAGAGCAGAGGTAGAGAACAAATAACAAATACCTAATAACTACTAAGTACTTCACGGTGTGTGACTCGATCACAATGGTTACTAATATAAGCAATTTATGCTCGTCACAATACAATGGTGCAAAGAGCTGATGGTGACGTATCAGGTGAATTCCTCAACAATTAACGACTCTGCATCGAGAACCCTTTTTTGATAGCGGAACTTTTTTCAAAAATCATTCACATGCTATTCCGAATCGAATGACACCTAGTTAATATTTTTTGGCAAGCGGAAAAAGGTTGACCTAAAAAACACTGGTTGTCTAGTTAGCAAAAAAATACAAGTTTGTACCTACTCCAAATTGTGCCGAAATATTTTTTTCATCTCGGAATTAGTATTTTTGCTCTTCGATATCTGAGTGCATAAGCCATTTTTATCTGCTAGAGGATAAAGTAAATTGAATTTAGAACATCGTGTGCACTATGTTTGTGAATTCAAAACATCATTAAACCTATTTACTTCTACCTCCATGGTGCCGAATTTATCATACAACCTTTTTTTATTTTGTTAAAAACTTAGACTGGGAACCTTCTTGGTGTATTTTTATTGATTTTTTCTTGCGCGCGCCATTTCTATTCACGTCATATTGTTAAAACCATAGATTAGGACTTTGAATAAATGATGTATAGACATCTAAAAATGAAGCAAAAACTGTCAAAAAGTACGGTCAAATCACAGACATATAATATACTAGGAGCAGACCGAATATTAGGTATTAAACAGTGTGGCAAATACACACACATTGAAACTCACCAAAGCATGGGCCGCATTTAGGACGCTTAATTTAAAAAATGGATTTCAATATTTTTTCATGAAATTTTCATGCTAATATATATAAAATATAAATGTGAAATGCTGTCTGTTTTATATCTTCATGGCTAATTTAGCTAGACTAAACCGCAAAACCGATAATGATGAAATTAGGCATGGAGATAGAATGAACCCTGGGAAAGGACATAGGTAGGCTGTAGTTTCCAAATTACGTAGTAATACAATTAGGAAAATTGAAATAAAAGAATTATTTATTTTTTTATTTATTTTGAAATAATACAACCTTTTTTAGAAAATTTCTCTGAGATAAATTTGTTTCTTTACATTGATGTTTACATCTTAGATCAATATAAAATTTGACAACAATTTGAATTATCAAGTATACATGGTTTATGTCATGATCTGGATTATTCGAATCAAACATTGAATAATCGACATAATCACACACAAATTTAATCAAGCTATTAAAATCGTTACTTTTGTTTATTTTGAAACATTTTTCACATATTTCTATTAGTTTAATAAGAGCTTGTGAGGGATATGTTAATCCACCTCGGTCTTTTATCTTTATCAAAGATGAAAATAAACATTCTTTTTCTCCAATCATTAATATTTGACATATGGAACAATTAATTTTTTTAATCACTTTGCGTGCGATAAAACCCGCTATATAAATGATTATTTCTTTTGTGTATTCGTCCAAAGGTGTGTTAATTACATCATCAAGAAAAAAATCGATAAGATCTTCGTCAACATTATGAACATCCATTACATTTTTTTCAAATGTGGGAGTACTATCATTGACTGCATTTATTACCTCTGTGGTCGAAGATACTGTAAGAATGGGTAAATCAACAAGCTTTCCTTCGGTATGCAATTTTAATTGAGAACGAGTGATATTTTTTTTATATGCGGTACGAAATTGAATAACGTTTGGATTGTCATTGTAACCTCCCCTAGCCCTCATCAGACCAAAAAACATCTCTAAATGGTCTTGACTCACTTTGTATAGGGGTAAAAATCTTAGCTTTCTTTTAATAATCAAGTCATCAAACATATTAATGGCACTTTGTAAGGAAATTATGAAACCTGTAAAACCAGTTTTGCGACCTGACTCTACGACTAATTGACCGTTCAAAAACTTTAACTTAGATAAATATTCTTCACATTCTTTAAAAAAGGTAATACAGTTTTGAATATTAGCAGCACACACAGCCTTTTTATATCCTGGCACAAACATACACCGGCTATTTAAAATATCAAAAGCATCGTTGATCATTATAATAAACTTTATAGTAGCAGAGCAATCACGAAACTTTTCAATTTTTAAATTATCTTTGCAATATAGAAGTGCATCTGCTACTGACCTACTCAGTAATTGTGTAGCAAGCCTTACTTTCATTTTTTGTTTGCTGAAATAAATATGAGCTTGCTTCAGTTTGTTTGCCAGGTGTAAACCTTTTTGCTGTTGTAATTCATGTAATAATGTAAAATAATCAAATTTAATTTCATTGCCATCTTTATCAATTAAACGTTTATAATCACCTAGAGTATTTCTTATCAGCTTAATCATGTGACATGGATCATAAAAAGCATTAATTCTTATATCTTTAAATGTAAAATATGGCTTCAATGACTTTAAAACAAAAACACACCCTAGATTAGTCCCCATACTAATATTGGAAGCAGCACCATCGAAAGTTAAGCCACAAACAAAAATATTAATGTTGTAAAGCATTTCTACTGCTGTTTTTACAAAACTGGCTCGTTGTTCACCAGTCATGGACATTATAAAAAAATATGCTATGGGTAATTTCCACGAAGCATTTATAGCTGTGACAAACATTACCAAAGCCTGTGTTGCAAGAGGCAGGCTATCATCCGACACTTCGGTACCCATATCTACATAACCTTTGTATTTGCTTTCAGAACTATCCCATACCAATCCTTTCCTTATTGCCATTTCATCTACACAAAGATTTACATAAATTGGATGTTTACTACATGTGGACAGTTTTTCAAGTGTGTCAAATGACTCTGTGGTAAATCCTGGTTCGGCATTGATTTTTTTATACCAATTTGTAATAGTTTTAGGATGAGGCAAAATTGTGTTAAATGTGTTTCTGACAAAATTGTATGCTCTGGGTGAATAAAAATTAAGTTGTAAGGCAAATGATCTTAACTCGGGTGAATATAATTTTTTTAAAGTAGAACCCTGCGCTTTTTTTAAATATCTAACTAGAAAATCTTTATTATTACCAGGAATATTATTCAAAATGTGAATGTCATCGTGATTTAATTTATTTTTCAATTCTGAAATAATTTCAGAGAAGTGTGATACCTTCTTTCTTAACCGTGTTCGTTGTTGGCGCAATGCCTTAAGTTTTTTATTTTTCGAAATAAGCCTTTTCTTCAAAGATTCCACTTTGGCATCACCGGACACTGAAACAGGAACTGGAGGCTGTGAAGGAGCAGGTACTACGAAATTAGACGACCCTGGCATATTTTCTTCTACCTGAAAATTTTATAATTATTACATTAATTTAGTATTTAAACTGTCAATTATTACCTTCTAGCGACTGCCTGTAGCTTAACCCGTACCCATGTGAAGTTTAGGACTTTTTCCGCAGGAAATTCAACGCAGATCAGGGTAAATTGTATCCTATGTCACTCTAGTCCTCAAACTACCATTAATCCGTTGCTCAGTTTCAACGTGAAAGAAGGACAAACAAATACACTTTCACATTTATAATATTAGTAAGGATAATAGGTAATTAGTAAATCAGTGCTATTTTTGTGACAAATGCTCATTGAAGCAAACAAATAGTGACTAGACTGTTAGGTCTCGTACACAGACATATAAAGGGAAAGAAGTCCCTTAATACATCTTGTATCATCGGTCTTGTATTAGTGACCTATGTCATATGTTACCCTTTCTAATTTAGATATGTACAAAAGCGCTTACTATTAAAGAGGTTTCGGTCATGGTGGATGTGGAAGCAACAGGCACTACTTTATTTTGTACTTGTTGAAGTACAGAAACCACCGTCCCAGATGCAGTTCGTTTTGTTGATTGCAACTTTTTGGGGCGGCGAGACACATTTTCCTTATCCTGTAAATAATAGACCGGGAAATGTATGTGACGATAAAGTAATCAAAAGTTGACTAGAATAATATTTGAAGAAAAAAAAAAATGACATAGGCATAATTTATAATAGACCCTCATATATAGTATATCTATGACTAGCGACTACTATGTGGTACTTAAAATATTATGCACTAGTTATACTCACTTCTGTAGCCAAGGGCAATTCGTCAAACAAAGTAGGAATTGCTCTAGAACGAAGTCTAGTACGGGAACTACCAGCATCGAACAAGTAATCCTCAAAATGCTTTGAGCATAGCACACTATAAGTATTGGGTTGCCAATCCTGACGTTTCATATTTTTTAACCATGCATTCCGAGTACTTTCATCCTTTGGAAACCTGGAACAAATTGTTTGTGTGGTTATTTGCGTTGTATAAATTGATTCATTTAGGCATGAATCAATTCATGCCTAAATTGATTCAATGTTCCGAGAAAGCTGAGTAGCTAGTCTGTAATAGGTATCTATATACGTTCTTAATTGCTTGCACATTCTAAATGCAACAAAAATACGAATGCCGAAGTAATCTCGGCATTTGTATTACTTTGTTACCGAGTCCGTCCCAGTTCGTCCTTTGATATGTCAACAGGTACTTCGGCTGTCAAAATTTGTCATTTTCTATCAAAACATATCCTGATTACTTTTATTTCTTTACTTTTAGGATATTACTATTCACCGATAGCATCTTAGATAAACAATACTACGCAAAAATTGATAAATCTTACGATAATATTTTTATAAGCTTGGAAAAGACACAAACATGTTCCAGTACACAACAAAGACACATAAAAACTTACTGATGAAACGTTAATCCTGGTGTTCTGTTGTAGGTAGCACTGGCACATCGATACGCACTGCACTTAACCATAGTAATTGATTAATCTCGTATTGTATTATAGTCCCAAAAAGCAATATTCTTATAAAAACACCAAAAATTCGCACGTCCGATATGTCATGAATAACATGGCGGCGAGAAATAAAAATACCACGCGTTGGCTTTTGTTTATGTGTGAGTCAGTGTTGCAATAGGCGGAAAAATGAGATGCCACTAACGAGTTGTAGCTGAGTACGAAAAGGATAAAAATCAAAGTTTGATTTATAAATATAACTAGGTATTAATATTCCGTCTGCTATAGTATTATATGTCTGTGGGTCAAATGGACGTACAGGTAAATTAGCTTGAAGAAATTTTTGCGTTTGTAGTAGTGTATGGTCAGCAAATAAAAAAAACAACATTTTATTTTTAGTTTTTATTGTTTTTAAGGTAATATACGTTTGTGGCTGGAGCACACCAAATGCGTGCACGTCTACGCATACGCACTACGTACTAATATGGTCGTGAAAATGTGTATCCACCGCATTGTAATCTATGGAACTGTATGAGGCAGACAAGCCAGTTCCAAACATTACAAGCATTGAATGCCGGTTTTCACTTCAGTGAAGACGTGTATGAATTAGGTGTTCTCCGGCCATAAATGTTTTATTCTAATAATTCATCAACCCCAGGCATATCACAATCATCCCCATCCTCGCTTTCATCAGATGAATTATTTAAATTAATTATGATTCGTTCTGATATTGTGTCTAAAGCTGCGTCTCTACCCTGATATTTGCTTTCCTCCTCAATAGCATGCAAACAAACTTTTCTCCATTCCTCTACAGTTATGGCGTTCATTTTTTCTTCAGCTAATGACATTATAACCTTCATATTCATTGCGACATTCTTTTTTGCGACATATGTTTTCACTATCCCCCATATATTTTCTATAGGATTAAACTCCGGATGGTATGGTGGTAAACGCAGCACAGTATGACCGTGCTGTCGTAATATTTCGTCTATCTTGTACTCTATAAATCTCGCCTTGTTTTGCAGAATCAGTTCATATAATTGAGGCTTAAGCAACGTGGATGAATGCTCAATGTTTCGAAATGTCAGCCAGTCTATCATTTGCTGTTTTCTAGAATTACTATTCGGTGCAGGATTTTGTATTGAGTTATGATATGGTGCGTTGTCAACAACAACAACACTATTTGGTTGTAAGTTGGGTATTAATTGAGTTTGAATCCACCTTGAATAGTTGTCATAGTTCATATTGTTGTGGTAATCTCCACTTTTTTGGTCGGCTTTAAACATAAGCAATGCATTTGGTATAAAGCCATCGATACCACCGGCATGAACAATGATTAAGCGGTTGCCTTTCGATATATGTTGCTTCAAACCTGAAGTGCTTCCATCTGACCAAGATTTCGAGAGGGTATGTGATGTATGTATATATGTTTCGTCGGTGTAAACAATTGGTCGGCGTTGTTCACGATATTCAGCAATTTTCATCAAATAATTAATTCGCAAGTATCTAATTTCGTGTTTTTCCATAAGAAGTTTCCGGTTATCTTCTGTTTGCTTCCAATTAAAACCTAATGACATGACGTGTTTTCGTAACGTGCTGACACAACCTTTATAATCGATATCTTCTTTCAATTTTGAGTGCAAAGTTTTTAAAGTGGGAACTTCTTTATTTGTGATGTGGAAGTCATGAATTGTTCTTCTGATAACTTGCTGATCAAAGTTATCGATTACTATTGTAGGTTTACGATTCGGTTTCTTTTTAGGAGATTTAAATGTTACTTCCTGATCTGAAGGACGACATTTGCTTTCTGATACTACCTTTCTGACGGATGCTATTGAAATTCCTGTTGATTTAGCAACTAATTGAGTGGGGGTCATAATACTGCTCGGGTTGTTATTACACTCATTTTCGAAATATTTGTACAAACAGTACAAAACTTCCTTAGTTTGAGAAGTCAAAGGCTTGCCTCGACCATGTTTTAACACTGGAGCCATTTTGAATTATCAATATAAAGTTACAACACTTACACACTTGAAATTAAACACTTCAACAAATATTTTAACAATAATAACAAACAATAACAACAATCAACAAATACAAAATTTCACAATGAAACTACTACGTATCTAATAATTATAATTTTTTAATGAAATGCGTGCTTTATGTTCTAACGGTATCAAGCGACTGACGTCAGACTGCACGTGGCACCTGCGGACAGAGTAAACTGGTTTATTCTGGTTTTGTGCGTGTTTCCACTTTCCACTATCAAGTGACGATTTATTTATTTGTTTTGTTTCGTAATTATTATGGTCAAAACTTTTTACCTATAGCTAAACTACTATCATCTAAAGAACGACACGATATTTTATTGTTTCACGGTAGTCGCCTTGTCGTTTGCTCAAGGACGTGAAATTGAATGACATATTTTTTTTAATAAAGTCAAAACCTTTTTCTTTAAAATAAAAACTTGTTTTTATTGAAAACAAAAATCAGAGTGTTGCTAGGGATAAGTATTAAATTAAATAGTAATGTTAGGATATTGAAACATTTTTGTAAGGGCCAGAACGATATAGTGGAAACGCGCTCTAATATCTAAGTAACATACACACCACTACATATGCAAAAATTTCTCGAGACTAATTTCACTGTACTTGTTGAGAGGTTAGAATAATAATAATAATATCTTGGGACAACTCACACAACGTCATTTGATCCCAAACTTAGTAGAGCTTGTAGGTAGGTACTATGGAAACCAGGCAACTGATAAACATACTTATATATTTCTATATACCTACATATTATAGATAAATAACACCCAGACACAGAATAAACCATCATGCTCATCACACAAAGTTACATTCGGGGTGAGGATCGAACCCACGACCTCTTGCGTAGCGGTCATAATTCTTCTTCTTTGAGTTTATGGCAATCTAGCCGTTTTAATGGCTAATTTCTGCCAGTGTCAAGTATTTAAGCGCTTATTACATGCACAAAGTCTCGTTCTTAGTCAATTATCACGTATTCAAATCATTTTTTACAAGTATAATTTGGAGCTGTAAAAATAATGACCGGTCAGTTTGCCGCCATTTTTACAACTCCCTAGCCATAATTATTCTAGCGCGCCATTTTCAACGAGTGTCAAACGTCAAAAATAGTAGCTCCATCTAGACATTATATAATCAAAGGATTAAAAATAAGAAACTTGAAAACTCATGAAAAACCTAAAATGAGTGATTCTAGCAAAGAGGAAGTTTATTGACTGAAACTGTTAATAATGCGCAAATGAACTTTCTCGCATTTAGTCATTTCCTCGCTGTGGTGGGATGAAAAGTTACGTATTGCACTCGAGTACAAAGATTTTTCACTTCGTGCTCTTTTGGTTCCCTTGCCAACGGTCAGGATTTTTATTTTAGAATCCTTCGCTTGCTCGGTCATCAAAATTGAGCACGCGGTTAAAAAGCAACTTTGCACTCAAATTAATATTTCAAATATTTTGAGACGCACCAGGCACAAATGTAAAATAATTGATTTTCTAATCGTAGTACGAAATAAATTACTCAATTGTAGGTATTAACTTGGGAGTCATCCGTTGGTTATTAGGAAATAAATATATTTGCAAAATGTTTACATGAAGCCTAACAAGGGTATTTTCTCAGAACATATTCGGAATACGAGTACGTCAATAGGAGGATATAATTCTCTCTGTTGTCGGCATTTATATATAAATTCCAGGGGTGGAAGTTGCCCATAGAAATTACACACAGCCTACACTTTTTATGTTTTTTTTTCATTGAACAGTAAAGAAAAGTTGGAAAGACCTTTGGTTCAATTTTATACTAGAACCGTGTGGCTGTTTGACTACCACCATTTTAAACGAGTGTCAAACGTCAAAAATAGTAGCTTCATTTTTTTTATAGGCTTACTGAGTGAATGCTTCATCTAGACATTATATAATCAAAGATACTAACTAATAATATACAGCTAAAGAGTTGCAAATACGGGGAAAATTTACGCAGACGTAGTTGAGTGGGTCAGCTAGTCTACAATATGTGTACAAGTATGTACATATACGTTAATATATTATTAGATGTAGATAGCGCGATCCATGTAACTCAAAAGGAAAAAAACGGAAGCCTTATAGGATCACTTCGTTGCCGTCCATCTGTATGTCAAGATCCTATAACTCGGGAACGTGTGGAAGTATCGAGTTGAAATTAAAACCATATACTCAGGTCTACAGTCCCTTTAGTCGGTTCGACTCCGACATACCCCCTCCTGCGTGTCCTCGTAGGAGTAGAATCCGTGGGTTTTTGCACACAAATAAAAAAAATAAAAAATGTCTACAGTCCCTTGAACTCGTAAAAAATCAAATTCCTCAGTTAACTTATAAAGAGACGGCCGTTTATGCCGCAAAAAACGTACTTTTCGGAATCAAAATTTATAGGGTATTTTCCGTTGACCTAGAACTATGAAATTTGAAAAAGCGTCTTAAGCTACAAGTATAGGGAAATGTTTGCAATTAATTCATAAAAATATAGTCTTTAAAAATCTGCGTCATTCGATTCTTGAACTATCTATACTTATATTATAAAGCGGAAGAGTTTGTTTGTTTGTTTAAACGCGCTAATCAGGAACTACTGGTCCGATTTGAAAAAATCTTTTTTGGATAGCCCATTTATCGGGGAAGGCTATAGGCTATATAACATCGCACTACGACTAAAAGGAGCGGAGCAGCGACGAGAAATGTAGCAAAAACGGGGAAAATTTACGAATACGAAGTTGCGCGGGACAGCTAGTTTATAATATGTACCTACAAATTTGTACGGATCCCTCGGTAGTCGAGTCTGACTCGCTCTTGTCCGGTTTTATCGCAAATACATTTATTGAAAAATGATTCCAGTTACATCAACCAGTAATTCCAGTGAGCTACATATCTGGAATGTCCATCAGAATGCCAAAAATAATTTACTTAACATTAAATAACATGATTAACACGAACTTACTAGTGAATATTAATAAATTAAATTATAATTAGTAGCTACGGCTTCCGGGATTTAAAATATTTCATAGTATTTCAATCATAAATATTGCATCATTTTAATATTAACAAATTATTTGTTGTGATATTGTGACATTACAACCACAGAACATATGTTCTGTTCTGGGGTTATAACTTTCTAGCTTGCTACTGAATAATTAAGTTAGTAGTTACGTACGAAATTCTCTCTTGTATGAAACACTTTACTTGAGATAGTCGTTGGCAAAAGTCATTTTTGGCAAGTTACACATTCATATGGTAGTACTCATCATATAGATATTTTATACCTAGATATTTCAGATGATATGTAAAAAAAACTCACAGTAATAAAAACTATAGTCTGCGACGGAGGGTTCTGAGTCTACGAGTATGTATTCTTACTCGTAGATCTTCTAAACTACGCAACAAATTTTGATGAAATTTTCACTACCATTTAGGCAATATGTTTCGAAAGATTCAAAGGTATTATAGATGGATATTATCTATACTAATATTATAAAGAGGAAAGATTTGATTGTTTGTTTGTATTGAATAGGCTCCAAAACTACTGGATGGATTTGAAAAAGTCTTGCATCGTTGTGAAGCTATATTAACCCCAGGTAACATAGGCTACTTTTTATCCCTTTATTCCCACGGGAACGGGAACTACGCGGGTGAAACCGCGAGGTGTCCGCTAGAGTGTATATGTAGTGAATAAATGTCTATACAAAACCGGAGCGGGCTTCTAGTTAATTATGTATTTATTTTTGAGAAAATCAACTCATAGCCTATTTTGATTTTATCCAAATGTTTTCAACACGAACGTCTTTTATTCTAAAATACCTATGTATATAATGAAGCGTTATTCTTTGACAGAGGTCGTCTCAATTTATTGAAAATGATTTTATTTCCGATGAACAACAAAATGTTTCTCAGAAATATCAATAATATACCAATACTACCCTATTTATACGTTTTGATCCCGTAATATTGTGAAAAAGTAGGCATCAATTATTTCAATACTTACGCGATTTTATTAAGTGGCGAGGTACTCAATGCCACGTGTTGAATAATTGTTATAATAATTATTATTTTATATTTGGATATTATACTAGTTGTATTTGCTGCAGGTGAGGACAGTGACACTGCAGATACTGATGGCAGGTTGTCTTCCGATAACTCTCCACAGCGACAACGAAGAGGAGGTATATTGAAAGGTGGACGGTTGTGGAAGTCGTTG
The DNA here is from genome assembly GCA_945859575.2 of Herminia tarsipennalis. Classification (NCBI taxonomy): domain Eukaryota; kingdom Metazoa; phylum Arthropoda; class Insecta; order Lepidoptera; family Erebidae; genus Herminia; species Herminia tarsipennalis. Next base: position 24,211,642 of record OX243831.2, on the reverse strand, counting down.
GACACAGACAAAGACACGAATGAACAGGTGAGTGAATGATTCAATTGAGCTAAATATATAAAGTATTACCTACCCACTTCAGTCTATTTCTACAATCCACTGAATCGAGAAAAATAATACTGGATATAATAATATTGGACCTGGCATTCGAGATTACGCGGATATCAGAAAATAAAATGCTACAAATAGAAATTTATTGAAGTTGAAAGCCGTTTGAAAATGGATTTTATGAGAACATTATTCCTTAAACTACTGTTGTTATTCAAACTTTAACTGTTAAGACCCTATTGTTACTACAGAAAAAACATCTAGAAATTATAAATTAAAAGCGGCGGTAGCTTAATAGTTAGGTAAGTGATAATTATCGCGAGGTTGCGGGTTGGAATCCTACATTATATAACTTACGCCATAAAACCAAATTAACCTTTTCAACTTCTAACCTGAATTTACACTCAATACGTCCATACACAATGGGCATTTAATGTCCATTAAAATCTATAATAAACTACCAGAACTTAAAAGAAATGAAAATAAAATAAATCCATTTATACCCAAACGTCAAATCAATTCTACAAAATAAAAGTTACTACACTGTTACTGAATATTTGCAAAATAAGTTATTAAATTTAAATAGACCTTATAAATAACAACCTACACTTACACTAGAGATAAAATAATCGATACCAAGTTTGTTTGATATCTAAAAATAAAAATAAAATAATCGATACCAAGTTTGTTGATATCTAAAAATAAAAATAAAATAATCGATACCTAGTTTGTTGATATCTAAAAATAAAAATAAAATAATCGATACCTAGTTTGTTGATATCTAAAAATAAAAATAAAATAATCGATACCTAGTTTGTTGATATCTAAAAATAAAAATAAAATAATCGATACCAAGTTTGTTGATATCTAAAAATAAAAATAAAATAATCGATACCAAGTTTGTTGATATCTAAAAATAAAAATAAAATAATCGATACCAAGTCATACTTAGGGTAGCTACTTACTTAATGACATTTTATGAAATGTAATGTAATAATAATAAAGAGTAATTATTATTCATAATGCTTTATTAAAATATAAAAAAAAGGAATTAAAAAATGTTATCACTGCTGTAAAATTAAAGGAAATCCAACACGCATGGAGGCATCCATGGCATATGGTTTCGAATTATTTGAAATGTCCTCCACTGTCTCTTTTTTGTATTAGTTCTTGACACGGTTTTATATTTGAATTATTTTGATACATTTATAAAACAATGACATCAACCTGCTTCACTCCCGATAACACATGGAAATGGCAACCTTCTTGGACGCCATACTTTATCCTCATTGGTCTTCGCGGATGTGCTTGAGTTTGCTATTATCTTTGAGTTTGATAATATGGACGTACCGAGATATGAAAGAAACCATCGATTTTGATCGTTATTTTCGTTGTGAAGTTAATGATTTACTTTTATTTGCAAAAAAAAAACAAGAATATTTTAAATTTCAATTTCGACACCATTCATTCAGGTAAACAGTATATGGAAAAGAGCCATCTCAAAATCAGGAAAAAATCCACTTATTTTTACGAATGTTTAATTGTCCGTAGGTAGGTAACTATCGAAATGAAAATTATAAAAAATGCTATACTATAAAGGTGTGGTCTAATTCAAGAGTTGGTATGTATATATTTTCATCAAAAATAAAAAATCATGCGCGCCCCTGTTGGTGTTTTCATATGCAATGACCCGATCACTGTGCTTGCTTGATGCTACGAGTATATTGCAGTTTTCGTACACTATCCAATATTCACAGGTTAGAACAACTTCTCGATGGCTCGGTCATTCCTCACTCACAAAGTATGTTTACCCACAGTAAATAAACCTACAGTTTATTTTTTTAATACTAGAATGATGACCAACGATCAACAACCACAGCGAGCGACGAAGACGGTTCCATCACTCCACGTTCTGTGCGCTTTTTGGAAAGACCAAAAGACTCTGAGGAAGAAAAACCAAAGAAAGAACAACCGGAACCGGTGCAGAACGCAGACATACATACCGATACTCCACCACAAAAGGAGTTTAGTACAAGCACTGCCCACAGGTAACGACTTTTTTAATAAAATTATGGAAACTGAAAATCCTTTCACTACCTTAGAGCTATATCAATACCTACACACTGCCTTTTTCCGTGAATAAAACTCCAGATCCCTGTCGTAACGTAACCCATGACATGTAATCCTGTAGAAGTTCAAAGAATCGAGTTAAAGGAGATTTCCAGTCCTATTTATGCTTTCCGTTACATTTTATAAAATGAACGAGAAGTTTAAACCTGAACTGAACGGCGGAGTCGTTCAGAAATGTTTATCATTCTTGTTCACTTGAATGGCGACAATACTTTATTCTGAGCCCTATAAAAGGTGAAGGTATTTACATTTTATAATGTTGTGGAAACGGTGGTTAATGCATTTTATAGTGTAGTGACTTCTAGTTAACTTGCAATATAGGGTTAAAAGACGTATCTTTTACATCAAAATGTTTGTGCACTTTTACATTTTATATAAATTTATTACCTACAATTATAAATGCAAATGACGCGCGTAGTGAAAATTATTTCAGTGATTTTTAGTAAACGGTAACATGAAAAACGATTTATTCTTTTATTAAAGGGCTGCCATAACTGCTGTATTACCGACCGGGACTTTTGGAACTTAAAATTGTTCGTATATATTAAGTTTTTGTGTTTTATTTGGCATCAATATTTATTAATCTTTCAACCAACATCAAAAAGAAGAAAGTTCTCAATTCGACTGTATGTTTTTTTTATGTTTGCTACCCGATTACTCAAAATCGGCTGTAACGATTTGAATTTTTTTTTGTTTGTAAGATTGTACTTTCAGATTGGTCCATTGTCAGCAAAGTTAGGATCTGATGATGGGATCTTGGTGGTATCGAGACAAATCTTTAAATATTAAACAATTTGAGATTCCTCAAGACAGATTTGTTGCAATTATAACATTTAAACTTACGCGTTGCATTATAAATACAATTTGACACGGGAATAAACACGTTTAATCTAGGTAAATTATTTTCCTTAAGCTTCAGTCAGCTTGTGACCACGGTCGGTGTAACCCGGTCGAAACGTCAAGCATAAGGTAAATACTTTACCTAGATTAAACGCGTCTATTCCCGTAGTAGTAACTAGGACCAATCCCAAAGTCAGGATAGGTCCCATCAGGCTTTGGGATCGATCCATGACTTGATAGTTTAATAATCGAGACGTCGCTTCGTCACTTTTATTACTAAGCTGGTTTATATGATCAGCCGCTCTCAGTTTACTTTATAACGGCAAAATACAAAAATTCTAGGAATCTTTGTTTAGAACCAAAATAGAAGCCTTAAAGGCACGTACTTCGTTGTACCTCTGATTACCTATTCTTTTCTCAATAGTGCTTGGCGACACTAGGTTGAATTGAAATTAAATAGTCTTTTATGTACTGAGATAGAATAATAGTAGAAAAAAAAGTAAGTAAATACAAAATCCTTGAGTATATCAAGGATTTGGTTCCAGTTCAAACTTGTCCGATATAAAAGTATAGGACTTTTATTTTGTTATTTCGTTTCGATTTTCGAAACGTAAAAGCATACGAAAATATATCGAATGTTTAAAAATTATATAAGCAGTTACAAACCTATTTCTTATTACATTTATTTAAAGTATAGTAACTAACAATCAACTGTTTTTTAACTTTGTATATTTAAATTTAAAAAACCATAAACTGTAATATTTTTAATTTGGTCAATGAATAAAGGCTTTTTGAAATTAAACTAACAAAAGCCTATGAAACCTATGACCCGCATTACAGAAAAATAAGTATAATTTTTGTTTTTCTGTGTGAATCGAAAATGGCGGCATTTCGTCGGACTTGTCGGAGCCACTCATCTACAAAACATCATACCTTCCACAGTCGGCTTGATACGGGATCATGTCAGTTTTTCTCCCTCCAACTTTTATACGATAAATTTGCACATATGTATAGTTTGTGCTTGTCCTTAAATATTTACGGTCTCTCAAAGATCGCCTCTAAAGGTTTCAATGCTGCTGATTAAAATCCAAGTTCTTATTTAATTTTGCATATCTCTTTTTTCGGTATTCGATAAATATCTATCTTTTTCGACAGCTTTTCATGAAGCGCGCTATGCGGCCGATCTTTCTTCGCCTCCTCCATAATTTATAAATACTATATAAATATGGCTGCCTCTGTGGCGCGGTGGGAGTGTGTATCCGACTGCTACGCAAGAGGCTGTGGGTTCAATCCCCACTCAGGATAAAACTTTGTGTGATGAGCACGATGGTTTATAATGTGTCTGGGTGTTATTTATCTCTTATATGTATGTATTTAGAAATATATAAGTATGTTTATCAGTTGTTTGGTTCTGGTTTCCATAGTACAAGCTCTGTTTAGTTTGTGTGAGTTGTCCCAAGATATTATTATTATTTATATATATATATTATTATATTATTATTACATCCTTTAACCTTTAAACGAGCAATATTCTTGTATATATATAATCAATCTCGGCAACGACTCCAACGATTTTCATGAAATTTAGTAGTCTCCAAATTCTCTCGATAAAAGTTTTTTAATTAAAAAGTAATTACGACTACTTATAAGGTAGTAATTATGTTTTTATATCAAATTAGGCCGTATCAATTAGCGTTTACGATGGTGCACAGCTTGCCAGTATCTATTCAAAGGGCAAGGAACCCATGTTCTGTTGGCAAGCCCCTAGTTACAGATATATTTTTATTTTTTTTAAATTTGGTAGTAAGTAGGTATCTACGAGTATATCAGCGTTGATTTTTAAACGTAGTTTATCTTTTGTCTTATCTATTTTTTTTCTATGTGTTATATCTGGTACCTACGCAGTCTTGCTTATTAAAGAACGAGCAAAAGCTAGACTAAACTGTCTGGCACAGATAGCTAAGAACAGCCATTTTAAATTGCTACTTATTTCTACCTGGGATTATTTGGACTTCATTCACAGAACACTAAAACCTTATATGTATAGTGACGTATATAGAATACCATATCCACAGTAAATAACTGCATGTTACAACTCAATTTGGTTAAAATCAAACGGTGTGACCAATCACAAATATATTTTTTACGTAACAGGCTCGAAACACCATTGATCCTCACCATTCACGCACCAAAAGCTAACTCGGCGGTTCAGCAGTTGTTCAATAGTGGCCGACCGCCCCCGCCAGCTATCGAACCGCAGTTAGTCACTTCTGAAACGCTGAGGTATGTATGCCCAACGGTAAAACTCACATAAAACAGGTAGGTATATTTTGTGAAACTTCAAATTGAACAAGCGTTGTTATTGTCCAATCATTTTTGGAATGTAGTTCTTTATCGCACGTTTTTATTGGCAGGCTGAGAGGCTAGAAAAAAAAAGCTTAATATTTTGACCTTAATATTTTTGATTATGTGCAGCTAGAAAGGAGGTTGTGTTATATAGGATGTTTGTATTTTTTGAAAAGATTCTTATTTTTATTTTGCCCATGTGTAAACTAGCTGGGTATAATATAAATAATGTGAATAATCTTAATTTGAAATAGTTTTTTTTTATCATAAGTTACGTGTTGACGTACAGACCTGCGGGTCAATTCACGTATTTAAAGCAGTGCAGTTGCTCTGCCATGCTTAAAAAGTAAATATTGACTTGACAAAGCGTGCAAGTGAGAAAAAAGTCGCACGGCCTTTGACAGGTATTGTCCAAAAAGTAACGTTGTCCATTTCTAGAGAGTGATCAATTTTGTGAGGTTATGGCGCAGTCCTGGGAATCAATTCACGTATTTAAAGCAGTGCAGTTGCACTTCAGTTGCAGTTAAGTTTCAAATATAACGGTCATTTTTGTATTCTTGTAACATTGGGATCGATCTCAAACACGCTTGCGTCAAGTATGCGTCTCAAGAGGGCTATAACGACATTCTAGTACGGTGCGCACGGTGCGGAAGCGTTTTTGAGATCGATCCCAAAGTTACAAGAATACGAAAATGGCCGTTTAAATCGAAACTGCAGTTAAGTTTCAATTTAACTGTACTGCTTTAAATACGTGAATTGGCCTCCTAGCCTCTACGTCAATGGTTAATACAAAAACAAAAAAGACATACCAAAAGGAACTATGTGCCAACCGGGTGCCCATAAAACACCTCTTTTTTTTTATTCTGTGGTTATATACCCAAGTATGATCTAAGTCTCGCGAATGTGTGAGTGTTGGAATACCTACTTACGGCCGGTCTCAATAATCTATCTATCGATGGATTTCGCTACTAGAGGTAGAGTTTTGACTTATTTTGTATGTATGTTACGTCAAATATATGCTAGTAGCCAAATCCATCAATAGATAGATTATTGAGACCGGCCGTTTTCAGTCAGATTTTTCGTAATGTATGTTTGTAATGTTTACCGTGACTGTCATTAATCACACTTTGTACATGTATTTCACTTCTTTATACGTATATTTTAAACAGTAGTTCATTTCCTTTAAGATTAATCTGATTTGAAAAAAATGGCTACCAAAATAATCTTTCCGTAGGCGTTTATTTGATTTTGTGTGACCACACAGAATTCAACGAATACAAATAATACTGACAAAATAGTGAAAGGTTTGTTCCAGGAAATTCAAACTGGTCGGTACACAGGAAATAAAACAGACGAAAAGCTTTCAAAGCATAAAGTCATCTATCCAAATAAATGAAATTGAAGTGTCTGTTTGTAATGTTAAAATGAAAGGTTTTTACTAAATGCATATGAACGTAGGTTTTTAAAGTACTTATGATATAAACACATATTTTAATTTATGACATGATAACGTCTTGTAAATCGATGACGGGGTGCACGCAAGAAAAAGTGTCACGTGCCAACGGTCACGTTGTTGATTGGCTGCTAAGCAGTCAGGTTATTGATTGATTGCTAAGCAACAGGGAATGGCGATTGCAGTGACATGACATGCGATACAATTGGAACTATCGTTATTGATTGGTAGCTACGCGGGTGGCGATATGTCATCAATGTTTTCCTATGACGTTATCACGTAAAATTGTCGTCCGTAAACCAACTTTAAAGACAACCATTTTTTGTCTGTCTGTGAGTTTGTTCCGGCTAATCTCCGGCTGGACGGATTTTGATGGGACTTTCACTGTCAGACAGCTGAGGATGTAAAGAGTGACTTAGGCTAGGAATTTGCCGCTGTCGGACAGGTCCATGATACGGTGAATAGGAACCTATAGAAATTATCTCTAAATGTTTTTTTTTCATCTATACTAATATTAAAAAGCTGCCGAGTTTGTTTGTTTGTTTATTTGAACGCGGTAATCTCAGGAACTACTGATCTGAATTGAAAAATTATTTTACTGTTGGATAGCCCATTTATCGAGCAAGGCTATAGGCTATATAACATCACGTTAGGACTAATAGGAGCGAAGCAGCAATGACAAATGTTTCGAAAACGGGCAAAAGTTATGCAGACGCAGTTGCGCAGTTCGCAGTATTAACTACCGGTTAATTAATGGTTAAGTGGTAATGCTATGTAGCTAATCCACTTAGAATATTCTTAACGAGTGTACAGAAGCGTGACTGACCTTCATCGAAATACTCCTCAGACAGAAACCAGCTAATTAGAAACAGACTTAATTGGAATCCGCCCTTAGGACTCTTATCAACACAATTTAACACTATCGCGGACACAACGTGATTTTGAGATTTTGATACGGCAAATCATACAATCACGTTCAAAAACAGAATATTATTTACGGCAGGACGGTATTGTATTGTATCTGGATAGAGGCCGGGATGTGTAGCCCGGAAGTCGCTGCGACCTAAAAGGTCTATTGTGACACCTCTTTCTTCCTTAAAGGATATCTCCAAGTTCTAGTCTGACCATGAAGTCGACTATATGTCTTGGTGGAGTGGCCTTAACGTCGTCAGGTGTGATTAAGTGCCCTCCGAGGTGCTGGCTTCTAGTGTGGTGAATTGCCTCGCAGCCACATAGGATGTGTAGGTATAGGTGTTTCCTCATTCTTGTGGCAGAACCTGCAAACATTAGTATCATTTAGACGGATCTTGTACATGTGTTTGTTTAGTCTGCAGCGCCCGGTTAGGGTTCTGGTAAGAATTCTGATTTGGTTCTTACTCATAGTAAGAACCAAATCGGCAGGACGGTGAATTTAAAGGTGAAAATTCGTTCAATGTACCTTGTGTCACAACGTATCAAACACTCTATACCTTACTTTCACGTAGACTTACTTTATTACCATTTTAAAAATTAGTACAACTTTTAGTGACAAAACGTATGCAGACGATGACGTGATTAAACGTTTACGTCATATTGGTTTTTAGGGTTCCGTCTGTCTGTCTGTCGGTCCGTCCGTATGTCACAGGAATTTGAATCAGAAACAGTGAAAATGTGTCTTCTAGTGGCCGCTACTTAGTTTAATAGCTAAATAATAAAAATAAATATTTTTAGGGGGGCATTCCATACATGTAATGCATGTTTTTTTCGGCTAACTTCAACGTGTGGCACACCATTCGACAGGTCTTTTAAAAACATTAAAAGGTTCCTAATAAACTTTTTTGATTGAGTAAATATTTTGGGAAATAATCGATCCAAAAGTTGCATAAATTGTGTCCCCCTTAACTTTTGAACCGTGGAACCAAGCAATATGAAAAAAATCACAAAGGTAGCGCTTAATAAATACTTTAAACTAAAGTTATTTCGGACATAATCGGATTTACCGTCATTAAGTTATAGCCGAAAAACTGCTGTTCTCAACAAAAGGGCGTAAGTGCCATGAACATACGCTCTTCTGCTGATGCAATTATTTAAGGCTGCGGAACCCTACAGTGATCATGGTCCGACATGCTCTTGTCCGGTTTTTTTATTTACCTAATATAATTTAATAGAACGTCAAATCATTTGGTATGAATATATATTGTGTCATTCTAGAACACAATTTAAAGTGAGGCCGTCGGTGAAAGTGTTAATACAGTAGTTGCCCTTAAATTAATGCTTTCATTAACTATTACAATACTTCAAAATAATACGAGAGAGAATTCAATAGATATTATATTAAGATTAGATTTTTTTTCTTGTTATATTATATATATATACAGGGTGTAACAGAAAGGTGTGGTCAAATTTCAGCAGCGGATAGGGTATGTTGTCAGTATTGCACCTAACATGGTGCCATAGCTGGTTGCATTATTATTACATAGTTATAGCATATTCTTTTTGTCAAAATTCAGTAGTGAAAGGCGCATTACATAAGAATGATACCTCCCCTGGTACAAAATTACATTGGATTATTAAGGCATAGAACTTTTTAAGTCATACTTTTTTTAATTAATAACTTTTTTATTCATAAATAAAGAAATGAAAAAATAATAAATATTTTTTTAGGGTACTCCGATTTTGATAAAATTAGGTATGTGCACTCAGTATCATGGGCACATACCAACCCTTGAATATGACCACACCTTTCTGTTACACCCTGTATATTTTAAATTAAAAACATTTTTAATGATAAAAACTACTCTAAATTACATCTATAATAATACAATATATACAAGATATTTACAAAAAAAAAATAGTTAAGTAAGGTCACAAAACCGTTTAGGCGTCAAAGAATTCCTCTCCATCGATGTCAACTGGTAACGTTCCCAGAAGGCTGGCAGCATTGCCACGTTGGATGGCAATGCTCATTCTTTGTGCAAAGAATAGGCCAGCCTTCTGGTCCCGGGAAGCGCTAATGAGGCGTCTAGAGATTTCCTTAATTATATTTATATTATATTAGATTAGTTAATGCATTTTTGTATTACTTAAATTGCGACTGGCCTGTTGGCCTAGTGGTTAGTGACGCTGACTGCTAAGCCGGAGGTCGTGGATTCGATCCCCACCCAGGATAAAACTTTGTGTAATGAGTACGATGGTTTATTCTGTGTCTGAGTGTTATTTATCTATGATATGTATGTATATATTAAAATATATATGTATGTTTATCAGTTGTCTGGTTGCCATAGTACAAGCTCTGCTTAGTTTAAAATCAGATGACTTCGTGTGAGTTGTTTTTATATTCACCTTATTGTTATTGTGCCTTTATAAATTAATGTCACATTTAATTTGCTTTTTGTAGTCAAATTCAATGTACTTTATTCAACGCTTATGAACGTCAGACAAAATTTGGAATAGAATGATTCTACACTACATTAAATGCCAAGTATGCAAGAGTAAGGCCGTGAGAAAATAAATTGGCAATAAAAAATGTAGTTTTTATTAGGCTCCTAAGCACCATTTTGATAATGATTTTCCTGTTATTATTAATGCTAACAGAGTAAGTAGATGCTACAAGTATAAGCGCTAATCACTCAGAACTAAGTTAACTTAGTTTATCTCACACAGACATAAATTAATTATGTACACAACCTCGCTTTGCTATGTATCTATACGATCACGAATAATTTGAAGCTAATCTCGAAATAATATCTTTCCTGCTATGGCATAAGTTACTTACAGTCAGTAAAAACTTATGTATTGTTATTATTTATTTATATGAGATGATATGAGGTTACATGGAGAGTACACTTACTTCTTCACTCGAGCAATGACCGTGACATCTTATTATCCAAACGAATTCATAAATTTTAATGTTGATTTTTATTCGCGTAGAGCCTGGGATGCCGGTGTTCGACCCAAGACCGAAGAGGCCGCGGTGCGTCGCGTAGCAGAGAGGAATGCGCTACGATGTTCGTTGCTACGCAGCGAAGCTAGAAAAAAGCAACAGCCAAAGGTATGCACAAACAGGGCCTCTAGACAAGTGGCATAAACTCTAATCGAATAGAATGACAATCGAATAAAATGACATAAGAATGACGTCTCATATTAACAAAGTTTACTGTGTTGCGCACTCAACAACGTCATTCTATTCGATTAGAGTTTATGCCACTTGTCTAGACACCCAGTTCCGACTAAAAAAAATACTCCACTCTTTCTACAATTTAAAAATGTTCAGAAAGTGTTTTATTATATACAGAAAATGGTAAACAGTTTTAACAACATTTAATAATAAGCAGCTGACCATATTTCTCGGAGCAAAAACTAAAGCAAATTAATTTTAAAAGGGTAAGCGGCGACGTTTGCCAGTTTGAATGAAAATGGTAATGAACGACCTCAATACCGTACTTGCTTTTACGCTGCTTATTTAATCGCCTTATGCTTTGATCCAGTGCTTAAACACAATAATATTTATCTACGTCCATCAGTCTATGTACATATTTTAGGCGGAGGGAATTGAATCCTTAGAATTCAATTCTTTTCGACTTCTCTTCGAATTCTTGTTACTTATTCGATAATATTGTAACAATGAACCGTGTTGACGATGACATGTAGAACGGTGTCACAGGACCATTATCTAGTCGGTTCCGAGCAGGATAATCACCGAATAGTGTCACACTATATGTATAATATTGCGTCTTTAAATCGCGGAGCACAGAAGAACATTTCTACAGAACAATCGACTTGTGATTGTTTTGCGATGCGGCAATACGGTATACGCATGGCAATACGGCCTCCTACCACAGTAACGGCTGGCTAGTGACAAACAATTGACATACTTTTATTTTGTTTAAACTTGCCACACAAGTGTGATTCGTGGCTCAATTTTAGTGTCACTTCACCGTCGGCTGGAACTGAAATATTTTGATTTAAAGTGTACACTGCAGCCACCGACTGCGCCCGCTCTATACCCAAGGAAGTGACTTGCTACCGCTAAGAAAGAAAGGTCCCCCAAGCTTTCATCCAAAGTAACTCAAGAGAATATCGTCACTTAGCTCAGTGTTCCGCAAACTCTTAAAATTCAAGGTAGGTAGGTAGGTACTTGCCTACACTTAAGAAGACCTCAGAACATAATACCGTCACACTTAATTTAAATCCGCAGCTTCTATGTTACTGGCTTCATATAAATTTAAAGTTCGCGCACACAAGGTGATGTCCCCGGAACACCGTCCAGTGTGGCGCGGCACACCATTTGCGGAACACTGGCTTAGCTAACAATACCGCGAAAGTAAAAGAAAATGGAGGGTTTGCTTTTTTAAGGCATATAAAAAAAAGTGTTAGCTACGCCACGATATAACACTTAATTTTAACCCTTAAGTGACCATTCAATTTCAAGTCACGCAACAAAGTCATTCGCAAAATGTCACAAAAATAAAAAGCCATAAAGAGCGCCTGTTGAAGTCTGAAACTGTTTGCAACTAAAACACTAGTTAGATATTAGTTGCAACAGTTTGTTTCAATTCGAATTTACACAAGTTTCAATACATTCACGGTTGTAGTTTGCGAAATGTAGCAACAACTTTGTGTTAATTAATTGACTGCTCACTTAAGTTGGATAGGAATACCTTTCAGTGACAGTGGGCGGTTGGTACAAAGCACGGAAGCCGTAGCCACTTTAGTGATAAAAGTTCAGATAGTAATTTTAGAAAAATGGTAAGAGTGAAATGTATTACTTACTTACGATATCTTATTATTAGCATAGATATTCTTCATTAAATTTCTTGACGTAATTTAAGTGAATTTCACAAAATTTTATTTCTGTATTATTCTCTGTATCTATAGGCGATTAATTAAATAAGTAATGAAGCGGCGGTAGTCTAATAGTTAAGGAATCGGTATTGCAATCGTGAGGTCGCGGTTTCGAATCCTACCCATTGTACTATCGACGTGAACTCACTCTTAACACAAGCATTTGGTTAATTGGAGAGGTTACCAAGATTGCTAGTAATGTGGGACCCAATCAAAAAATTACACGTAATATTATATGTAAACGTATTATTATAAAATCTATGCAAATTTAATCATGTTACAATGGACTGTTCATAATAAGCCTAACACAAAGGTTAAGGTGAGTCTGAACTCCTTCATGAAATAAATTAAATTGTGACGCAACAATAATAACAACGTTACAAAGCCCCACAAGATAATGGTTGACCAAGTGAGCACGCCGTTGCCGAAACCTTTCACAGAAAATATTTCACGACCCCTTGCCCATTCTGTTCGTCTGTCCGATATTGTTTCTTTCGGGATTAAATTTAAGTACCTATGTTTAACTTAAATTTCACCTAAATAATAAATAAGGGTTAATAAACATTTTTTACAACTAATTTTTCTTGTATATACTAAATGTTGAATCCTGATTGGATTCGTCATTCTATTACAATCTAGTCTTAGAGACTAAAAAAAATGCACTTGGGGACTGCTGCGGTAAAGCTATTGCATAGCATTTTTTATCAACTTATGCAATTATAATTATTTATTTATTTTTTATTTATGCAGTATTTTTTTTTTTCATTACATTTCAGAGCAGCTCGTCTCGATCCGTGCGAGTGCTTCGTACAGTCGTATCATATACATATACTTACATACGTTATGAGAACGCTCGGCCGAACTACATGGTATTCGGAGTGGGGGGTGTTAGGTTTTATTTTCGTTACAATTTTTTTTGATTCGGTCGCCGCGCTCAAAGCCCGCGATAAGAGCTATGCAATAGCTTAATAAATAATTTGATTTTAACTTAATCTGCTATGTTGTATACTAAAACTTAAGAATGTGTCCATTGGCACTTTTTCTTATTGTCTTTATTGAAGAGGATCACTTCGTTCTTGTGTTCTAATGGGTAGCAGTTATTGCGCTAAGTAACACTCACTCACTAAACTAACTCGAAGGGTTTAGTCCTTTTGAGTGTTCGCACTATGTCCGTGGTGTCGAAGAGCTGGATAGCCTCGACATTCACATGTTGAAGAAGTCGTCGTTCATGAGCTTCGGTATACTTTTTTATAATACTAGCTGTGTGTTTATTAGCCTATGTGTTAATCCAGGGTGTCAGTTAACTCCATACCAAATTTTATTAAAATCGCTCTAGCCGTTTTGACGTGATAATATTAGTGTGATGTGATTACCAACATGGTCAACTGTCAGGTCACGATGGAGATCCTCATTTCTTATACACCAGGGAGCGTTAACATTACCCCGAAGTACTTTTTGTACTGAAGTAATTTTTATAGGCATTTCTGGCCAATTACTTTAGAAATACAATAATTGCATTTTTGAAAGATAGATTTTTTTTTTCCTGAGGCTGGATTTCAAAATTTTCTATCTTTCAAAAATGCAATTATTGTATTTACTTTTTGTACGTTTTTGAAATCGTTGCATTATTTCAATAGGTATTGCTTTTTTTTGTACAGCCCAACCAGTTTTTACAACTAATGTTACAAAGTTATTTAGTGTAATGTAAAGGAGTCACCAGTGACTGGGTAACTGTATTACAAATCACTCTGTACCCATATACTTATATTTATATAACTTATACGTATTGTAAACGTTAATTAATAATTGTAGACACGAAATATAATCGAATTTACCTCATAATGCGTCGCGGCATGCTATCGAATGCGTGATCTGAAATTAGTCGGTCAGTATAACTCTGTAACAGATGCTGTCAGTAACCAATTAAAGTCCTGTACGCCATACGCTAAGGGATCCAGCTGACTGACGGAAAGGTATTTCTTTACTCCACTAATGTGACGTAATATAAAAAAATCAACCTTTATAAAAAGCTTGCATTTTGTAGCGTACTCCTCCCGGTCTATATTGTCACAGCCTTTCTCAGAAGTCTCGTTCTAACTTTCCTAATTTTGAAAATACATTATAATAAAAATTATAATCAGTCTCTGACATAAAAGCTTCAGGTAACTTATTACATTCGCTCAAGGGCCTTTCATGAAAATTGCCGGAAGCAAAAGAGCTATGTCGGCACCCAACAGTTACGAAGGGTCCTTACAACACCATTACTTTCGGCTTCCCTTTGGATTGTAGTTACTTAGTATTATAGGTACAAAGAACTATGTCCAACATGATATATTTTTGTATCGGGTTAACCCTTCGCCTCCTAACATCGTCCAATTTGAAGATTCTCTTACATTTTATTAACTTAATTTCCTTACTAATTGTTGACATGAAGTAGTCGAATTTACCTCTAAGTAGACCGGTGCTTCACTACATAGTATAAAACAAAGTCACTTTCTCTGTCCCTATATCCCTATGTATGCTTAAATCTGTAAAACTACGCAACGGATTTTGATGCGTTTTTTTTAATAGATAAAGTGATTGAAGAGGAAGGTTTATATGTATAAATAGCTGTGCTCCGCGGTGTTACCCATGGTTTATTAGCCTATGTATTAATCCAGGGTGTCAGCTAAGTCCATACCGAATTTTATTAAAATCGCTCCCGCCATTTGGCCGTGAAGAAGTAACAAACATACACACTCACATACTTTCGCCTTTTTAATATTAGTGTGATAACATCCATATATTTTAAACCCGTGCGAAGCCGGGGCGGGCCGCTAGTAAATACTAATTGAAACGACGTGTGAACAAAGAACTTATAGCTACAAAACTGGTCAAGCACTAGATTAGACGAACTAGTGTACCTAATTAGGTCGCAAGTTACTAAATAGTTTTTAACAATTTAATCGCCTTCAGGCTTTCGGCTCTATTTAAAGCAGTTACGGTCTCAATATATTGTAGGTACCTACTGCGCTTTTTAGGATTCCGTAGCCAAAATGTCAAAAACGAAACCCTCATAGTTTCGTCATGTCGACTGCCTCTGTGGCGCGGTGGGAGTGTATCCGACTGCTACGCAAGAGGTCGTGGGTTCGATCCCCACCCTGGATAAAACTTTGTGTGATGAGCACGATGATTTATTCTGTGTCTGGGTGTTATTTATCTATAATACTAGCTGACCCGCGCAACTTCGTCTGCGTAAATTTTCCCCATTTTTGCAAACATTTTTACTTGCTGCTCCGCTCCCATTAGTTGTAGCGCGATGTTTTATAGCCTATAGCATTCCTCGATAAATGGGCTATCTAAAAGTAAAATATTTTTTTCAATTTGGACCCGTAGTTTCTGAGATTATCGCGTTCAAACAAACAAACAAACTCTTCTCTCTCTTCTAATATAATAGTATAGTTATAAATGTTAGGGGTGGATAACCCTTAACACTTAGGGGCATGAATAATAGATTGTAATTTTCCCTTTTTTCTTCCTTTTTTTTATAACATTTTTCATTGCTGCTCCGCTCCTATTGGTCGTAGCGTGATGTTATAACCTATAGCCTTCCTCGATAAATGGGCTATCCAACAATAAAATAAATTTTCAGTGCAGCCCAGTAGTTCCTGAGATTATCGCATTCAAACAAACAAACAAACTCTTAGGGGTATGAAAAATAGATGTTGGCCGATTCTCATAGATACCGGATAAGCACAAAAAATTTCATCAAAATCGGTCAAGCCGTTTCGGAGGAGTATGGTAAAACTGTGACACGAGAATTTTATATATTAGATTAGATGTATGTATTTAGAAATATATAAGTATGTTTATCATTTGTCTGGTTTCCATAGTACAAGCTCTGCTTAGTTTGGGATCAGATAGCGTTGTGTGAGTTGTCCCAACATATTATTATTATTATTATATTATTATGTCCGTTGGTCTGTCTCTCCGTCCGTGTGTCACCGGCATTTTACTCAAAGACTGCACAATGAATATTGATTAAATTAGGTGAAAAGGTGTCTTGTAGTAGCCGCTACTTAGTTTGGTAGCTAAATAATAAAAATAAATATTTTTAAGGGGGGGGCGGCACTCCATACATGTACCTAACAATAAAATATTTTTGAGCAAACTTCAACGTGTTTTAAGGTCATTTGACAGGTCTTTCAAAATCATTTCAAAGATTCTTATAAACTTTTTTGATTACGTGAGCATTTTGGAAATCCCTTAACTTTTGAACCGTGTGACCAAAACATATGCAAAAATCAAAAAGGTAGTGTTTAAAAATTACTTTAAACTAAAATAATTTCCGACATGATCGGATATACCATCTTTGAGCTATTGCCGAAAAACTGCGTTTCTCAACAAAAGTGCGTAAGTGCCATGAACATACGCTATTTTGCTGGTGCAATTATTCTAATCGGATTTTTTCATACGGCAATGGCTCCCGCACCCTACACTGAGCATGGTCCGACATGCTCTGGCCCGATTTTTATAATAAGTAGGTACATAATGTAGTGTACCTATCAGACGTCGCGTCGCTTGTTTGTGTTGCAAATTTCCTACATTACGGATAGTAGATAATCTTGTATCTAAACGTGCAGCATTCGCGTTTTGTTGTTTAAGATTAGGTTCTTACGTGCATACCTTAGTTATAGTTAAGATACCTTAGTGTTTTAAATAGAGCTTACAAAAATCCGTTAAATTACGGAATGTGAATAATTCTTATAAATTAAGTTAATTTCGCATCTACATACGAAATTATAAAGTACATACATTATTAGGTACCTACCTACTATACACGATTTTCCAGTCGATACATCAATATTGTTACAGAGAATTTCGGTAAAACAATAGGCTTCCCTATTGTACCAATATTGTTCGACCTAATTTGAACCCTTTTGATATGAAATACTGTAGGTAATTGGCTATTTGGACCAAGATTTAATCTGAAATATAATATAAGCTGATGCCTATGGATTTAAAAAAACAATCTGTACTACTCGGTAACGACACATTTTCTGCAATTTTAGACTGCAGAAATTTGGAACAGATGTCAAATTTCATCCAGATCCGTTCAGCCAAACTTTCGCATTTGTTATTTTGAAATCTTAATAACTAGGAATAAATTAGAAATTATTTTTACACTTCTAACTAGATCAGTGAATGATAGAAGAGGTAATTCAGGTAGGGGTGTGTGCATAACGGAAGCACACACCTACTATTGTAATGGGTAAGATAAACTTACCTATTATTTTAACAAAAGGGAGATGTGAGTGAGTGCCGTAGGGTCAAATACGTATAGTGATCTCGTTCCAATTTCTCAAATATGTACCTACCTACTTATCTTTAGCCGGGCCATTGTCCCCTTAATAGCATTCACAGTACTAGTCCATCTTGGTGGGTAGCACCACAGTGTCAATTATTTATCCGTGACAGTGATGTAAACACATTAGTATGTTTCGGCTGAAGGGTTAGGCACTGTAGCAAGTGTAATTACTGGGCAAATGACACTTACGAACTAATGTCTCAAATGAGGAGTGCGGTGCGGTCACATTAGATCTTTGCCAATGGAAGATTTGGGTGGCACTGATGCTGTTATGGGCTAGCTTGTCGCTTACTTCATTAACGGCCGGTCTCGATATCTACCGATAGCTTCCACCCCGCCCGTGATTTAGTCCGCGTTATGTTTGGACTGCCATTTCTCCCCTTTAAAGATTTAATCCATTCATAAGTGTGAGCTGTGTGTTGATATATCAGTCCATCACAGTTTTCTCTTATGTCTCTTAAATACACAGGTAGCTGATCCTCGCAACTTCGTCCGCGTCACATGAGAGGGCTAAAGAGAGTGGGCACCTACAATATAATTCTTCTCTAAAACTTACTGTGTTTTATCCACGAGCCACTTGAGAACAAAATTTGGTACCTGCAATGCTAATTTAAAATCACGCGGAAGAAACTAGGGGAAACATTGTATGTATGTCTGTAATGGGTAATATTATTATTAACTAGTAGTAACGTAGGCTATTTTAGGGTACACCTCGCTATGATCGGTAAGAGTGACAAAGGAATACCTAATTAGGAATACAGGGTAGCTACGATACGATACTGTGGTCTTTAAAAATAAAATGTAGGCATAAAATAATACTATATAGGAATTTGTGTAGCTTTTATCGCGGGCTTTGAGCGCGGCGACCAAATCAAGAAATTCCGTAACGAAAATAAAACCTAACACCCCCCACTCCGCCGACCATGTTTTTTGAGCTCGGCTCTTATGAAAAATACTGCAAAAATAAATAAATAAAATTGCATAAGTTGATGAAAAATGCTATGCAATAGCTTTACCGCGGCAGTCCCCGAGTGCCACACATTTGTTTTTAAATTAATTAAACTAAATAACTTGACTATGCTGACGCTAGTTATCTCGACCTCACCGTGGAGCAACTTAACAAACTTGAGCACCTTCAACATTTCTGTATTAGATTTATATTTGGTTTGTGTAAATATTGATCATGTTTCCGAATTCCGCAACGTGCTCAAGTGGCAATATGCCTTCGTTGGAATACTCACATTCTCTCGTTACTGTATAGCAAACTCTTTAATCGTTTTACTCCTCTGTATCATAAAGAACGTTTCAATTTCCTTCATGACACACATTCCAGACTATGGTCATCGGAGGATTTGAGGTTGGAAATTTCAGTGCATTCCACAAAATTCTATGACAAGTCGATTACTGTCGAGGCAGCAAGACTATGGTATGCCCTGCCTCTTACTATAAGACCAGCCCAATCGTTGGCATCGTTTAAAAGAATCTTGATGAAACATTATCTCTCTGAGTACCCCAATTTTAAATTTTTATGAATTATTTTTTCTTTTTCTTGAAATTCTTGATAATTATAAATTAATATCACACATTATTCACGCTGTACACTACCCCTACCTAATTCGTGTTTCTGTATACGTGTCCATCCTAAGGTTCGCTCTTAGGAATAAGACCGCCCATTGTTCATTTTCATTGTACAATTGTATACTTTGTTTTTTTGTATTGGTGTACAATAAAGAATATTATTATTAGTATTATACTATATCGCCAAATTGCTGAACACAACCGTTCCATAGGAAGCATGCCGTGCGACTAGCCTCGCGGTGCTACCGGCCGGACTTGGTACGGTGCCCACATAACCCACCTCGCACATCATTCCGTAAAGGCTTATGGTACTTGACTCGCCTGCCAGCAGATTCGATTGATGAAAATTTTGGCACTGGACTGATGTGTTTTGATAGGTATATTCCTTCCCCGCCCTCCCCTCGGCGGTGGTGGTTAATGTACCGGTATTAAATCTAATGCCCCTCCAGTCATGCGAACAACTCACACTTGGCCAGTTGAGCCAATAGTTGTCCCCCCCCCCTGAACAAAGTTCAGGTAATATTCTAAAACCATGATTTACTTACCTATCTCCTAATATATTCATTGAAATCAATTTATGTAAGAGCAGTTTTGTTCAAAATTAAATATTTGTAATATAGGTTAGGTGTTAAGTGTTTTAGAACTTTATAAGAGGAACAAATCCATCATACATTATTGTTGTGTAACTTTAACCGTTTACGCAGCGCACGCTATGGAAACTCTCAAAAGGTATATTTTTTTCCGTTTTTGCAACATTTTTCATTGCTGCTCCGCTCCTATTAATTATAGCGTGATGTTATTTAGCCTATAGCCTTTCTCAATAAATGGGCTATCCAATACAAAAAGATTTTTTCAATTCGAACCAGTAGTTCCTGAACTAATCGCGTTTAAAAACAAACAAACAAACGCTTCGGCTTTGTAATATAAGTATAGATTAACTCTCTGTTCAAATAGGTATAGTTAGTATAGTTAAGTGCTGTTGATAGATAAAAGAAACCTTTCTAGTTTTCTATTTATCGAAAGGTTATTGGTTTCGATAGCATAGCTATCTTAACAGACAGTTAATGGTTGATAAACATTAAGACCGGCTGTTAGTCGTACCTATAAAAAATAAAACTACTAAATATAATTTAATTATATACATATTAAGAAATATAATAAGTATGTTTATCAGTTGTCTGGTTGCTATAGTACTAGTTTTGCTTAGTTTAGGATCAGATGACGTTGTGTGAGTTGTCCCAAGATACTATTATTATAATAAAATAAAGCTGAAAAGTTTCTTTCTTTGTATAAACGGTCACAAAAAAATTGGTTAATACCATATAAGTATATAAAATTATAATAAGTATACTAGCTGTCCCGCGCAACTTCGTTTGCGTAAATTTTCCCCGTTTTTGGAACATATCTCACTGCTGCTCCGCTCCTATTGGTCGTAGCGTGATGTTATATGGCCTATAGCCTTCCTCGATAAATGGGCTACCCAACAGAGAAAGATTTTTTTAATTCGGACCAGTAGATTCTGAGATTACTGCGTTCAAACAAACAAACTCTTCAGCTTTATAATATTAGTATAGATATTTTGAAGTTGATTTAACTTTTCATAATCACCTTTTTGTTAGTTGGTTTAAGGTTCTTTATAGTGGGTGGGTGTCGTTTATTTATTTCATCCAATTAGCTAGATAGATGACCGTCGTCCTGGTCGGATCTAGGATGTCACTATTTGTTAAGAAGTAAGTACCTACGTAACAAGCCTGTAATCCTTGAAGGGTTTCTATCAGCATGCATCAGCAACTACAATACGTAGAACATATTCAACTAACTACCTATCCATTAATGCAATACCAACTCAGAAATATTTTACTCTTTTTTATAAAAGCCGCCCTCTCTATTTTAATTTAACAATTTTTAGTTTTTCTAGCAATGTGGGATTGTGGTCTTACATTACTAGCAATCCTGTTAACCCCTCTAGCTAAGCTTAATGGCTTCTGTTTAGGAGTGTCTTCACGTCGGTAGTATAATGCGTAGGATTCGAACCCGCGACCTCACGATTGCGAGACCGATGCCTTAGCTATTAGGCTACCGCCGCTTCCGATTTAACAAACATAATATGCAATTACCTAAATTGAGGACAATATTTACAGATCAATCAGACAATCTCTTCCATAGCAATCGAAGAGGTTGTGGAACTAACTCTTCAGCTTTATAATATTAGAATAGATATAGATTACGTCGGTGGCGCGATGTGAGTGTTACGCAAGAGGTCGTGGGTTCGATTCACACACGGGCCACCACCGATTTTTTTCGATCCACACCAAGGATAATACTTTGACTGATGAACACGATGGTTTATTCTGTGTCTGGGTGTAATTTATTATTTATCTAGGTGTATTATCAGTTGCACGGTTGTCATAATACAAGCTCTGTCTAGTTTGGGATCAGATGATGATATATTAGGCATTATTCTTAACTGCTTATATAAGGATATTCGTAGTTTTATTGGTTGCTACTGGCTTGTTTATTTGGAACATACCTACATCCTCATCGAACTGACTAAAATCACATAATCCAATTTCTCCGCCAATTAGACCAAATTAAATTTCTTTATATTTTCATATGGAAATGATATAAGAAACAACTTTTATAACCTTGTTAAAAGTTCCTATCTAGTTGTATGCATGACACGTGCCGTTCAATTTAAATTTTGAATATTTTCAATACATTACATACATTATGAATTCGCATTATGGATTAAGGATACGCGACGAGTCAATGTCTATATCTTAATTATTTTAAACTAGCGGCCCGCTCCGGCTTCGCACGGGTATAAAATATATGGATGTTATTGTACATATAAACCTTCCTTTTCAATCACACTATCTATTAAAAAAAACCGCATCAAAATCCGTTGCGTAGTTTTAAAGATTTAAGCATACATAGGGATATAGGGACAGAGAAAGCGACTTTGTTTTATACTATGTAGTCATGATACGAAGCCACCCCCGCAGGCTTCGTTTTCGAGGTTTTCGGTTCGAAAATATTAATATGAAGCGTCGGTCGGCCATTAATTTATTGATCTATCACAGCTAGTTAAACAATAACGTCAGTTCGGATATCATTGCCCTCTACCGAAACACGTTGGTTTACCAACCTATAAACTTATTATTAACTAGGTGGAACATGTATCGTCCATTTAGGTTACACAGATCATTTAACTAAATATGTACTTACATGTATATATTTTAATAAATAATAGCTTGCCCGTTGCTCCGCCCGCGTTTATGTCGATTATCGCGATAAAAAGTATCAATTTTTTTGCATTATATGTAACAGCTCACACTTTCCCAAGGCCAACAAAGAGATCATACTTACCTCAATTTGGCAGCGCACGTTAAATAAAGTGTCAAAGGGCTCCCCATAGTAACCTAAATTTTCTAACAAATAACAAAATGGCAGGTTACGTCAAATAATGTATTTTCATTTGCAATTTTTTTGGTACTATGGTTACATTAATGTAATTATCGCAGGGATCTCTAATTAAAAAGAAAACAGTCTA
Source organism: Herminia tarsipennalis (assembly GCA_945859575.2). NCBI lineage: Eukaryota > Metazoa > Arthropoda > Insecta > Lepidoptera > Erebidae > Herminia > Herminia tarsipennalis. The sequence continues at coordinate 24,188,524 of OX243831.2, read as the reverse complement.
TAATACTCGCTGATAATGTAGTTTTGTATTTGTGAAGGAATTTTTAAAATCGGTTTAGGCGTAAAAGCGTAAAGGTATTTAATCATAAATCATTTAAATTATCGTTTGCGTAAGCCTCCAATGTCGACAGACAATGAAGACAGCTGCCAAAGCTACAACCTGCTATTGCTCGAAGGGATACGTAAAATGATGGACGTATGTCTATTGTACGATATCATCAACGGGGGTATCGACTACCCTGAACTGGTTACACATGTGATATTCAATACACTCATAAGACGCACTCTTCATAGAAGAGATAATTTTTGGCAGAGTTAAAAATTGCGTATAAACAAGGATTGCTCGAACATAAAATACACACATTTAGTCAAGTAGATCTATTTAGGTCTTCTAATTCCTCATTCAAGGCACTAATTGTCACGAATATTAAAAAAGTTAAAAAATAACTCTGCGCATCATCACATCTCTTTTTTTTCATTATGTAGTCCATTATTTTTTCTCTTTTGGTATGTTAAAGTGATGTAAAATGTTTGTTTTGCGTTCGTACTACTATACAAAAATTGTAATTTACAGGAAAACCTATAACTGGCCTTATTACAGTGTTTTACCTTATACTTTTACACATACTTTGTAACGCCATTGGTTTCTTAATAAATAAATAATATCAGTTAGGATTAAGATAGCTGTCGCGCAGCTTCTTCCTCATGGATGACTCTAACCCATTAAGGGTTGATTTTTTTAAGGATTTTTCTTTAAAACTGACGAAATTACATACAAACTGCCAACTCCTATTTCACCCCTTAGGGGTTGATTTTCCAAAAACGCTGAAACACGCGTTTCTTAATTGTAAACTAAAAAGCCAAATACGAAATTTCAAAGATCTAGAGAAACTGACGAAGTTTGAAAAAAACTTGGAACCCCTATTTTAATTTTCATAACGTTGAAACTTGTGTTTTATTATTTTAAACTAAAAATCCAAAAACGAAATTTCACAATTCTAACTTTAAAACTGATGGACATATAAACAATCTTACAACCACTGTTTTAAATTTCCAAAAAATCCTTCTTATCGGATGCCTACATTATATAAGGAACACGTCTTCTTAATTTTACGTCTCTACGATCAGCGGTTTAGGCTGTGCGTTGATCCCTCAGGTAGTCAGGACAAAGAATTTTAAATATATAAATATAGATATTAGGTTCGTATCGGTAAAGCATTCGATTTGCAATATGTAAAAGTACTATCTACCATTAGCTATGTATTCTGTGAAGTTCTGACCGCGCATCTGGAACTAGGTTCTAGACCGCAGATGGGTCTGAGCGGTTTAGACAGTAGATCAAACTAATATTGTGTTCATGGTTTGAATACCGGTGACTCTCGTAAATGCGGTCGACTAATCGTAAATGCGGACTACCATTATTTAGGATTTTTTCAGTACGATATTGTATCTAAAATGTAAATATTTGTGGGTATTTATCATGTATTTACAAATACGAGACTGTTTTTTGTTAGTATGGCCAGTGAAAATACTTTTTTCGATATACCAACTGCACTACAGTTAATCATATAATAGAAGTATGAAATACATTTGGATCAACGTTACTCGTTTAGATTGCAGTTGGCGACAAGTGATTGCGCAGATGCATTTTTGGAAATAAATGGTGACAGGGAGCGGGGGGCGTTTTTTCTTGTCAAATCACTTCTTTTTATGATATGATCAATGATAAAAAAATAATTTAACATAAATTAATTAGGATTTAACTTAAAGCAGTTTAAATGTCAGGTTTATTTACTAATTAGTCTTTTGGATTTTTTTATTTACCTATGAAACAAGCCTATTAGATATGCGATAACGCATAACATTTTTATAATTAGTATTACTAACTCATGTTTTTTATTATTATTTTCGTAAAGAAATTGTTTTTCAAACTTTCTTTAGTATTTACTCTAACTGTTCTAAATTTAAACGTTTATGAACTCGTATAAATACTATTTTTATATTTGTGGGTAGCCCATTTATCGAGGAAGGCTATAGGCTATATAACACCACGCTACGACCAATAGGAGCGGAGCAGCAATGAGAAATGTTGCAAAAACGGGGAAAATTTACGCGGATGAAGTTACGCGGGACAGCTAGTCGTAAGTAATTTTAGGGTCGCATCTGTATGACATGCGCGAAAGTGATATGAACCCATTGAATCTACTTTACGTTGTACGTACGAGTTACGTTGCGTTCTTCTTCTTCTTCTTTGAGTTTATGGCAATCTAGCCGTTTTAACGGCTAATTTCTGCCAGTGTCAAGTATTTATGCGCTTAATACATGCACAAAGTCTCGTTCTTAGTCAATTATCACGTATTCAAATAATTTTTTACAAGTTAAACTCGGAGCTGTAAAAATAATGGCCGGTCAGTTTGCCGCCATTTTTACAACTCCTACTATGCGTCGATCTAACTGTAATTATTTACTTGTCATTGTACATCTACACGTTATTTATGTATCTATTATCGGTGACGTACTAAGGTCAAGTGGCTGTGAGTGTCAACCTGTTACCAAAGAGAGTTGGTGTGACAGCGTCAGATTGACCGGCGAGTAGTCAAGACACAGTGCGTGTACAGCGAGCGGATATTATTTATTTATCTCGCTATTATCACTAACATAATTTCAATTTATTAGATACCTATAGCTGTACATTACAAATACTGTCAAAAATTATATTAAATTTATAGAATACTCGCTTTTCTTTCCCTGCGGCTTTGTTCTTTTCTACTGTCTTCAAAAAGAAGAAGTTTCTTCATTCGTCTGTATTCTTTTAATGTTTGTTACCTGATTACACGCCGATGGCTGGACCGGTTTGTATACTTCCAGATTGGTCTTATTGTCATCTAAGTCTAAGTTTCGATCTGATGATGAGATCTTGGAGAATCGAGGGAACTCTTCAAATATTAAAGGCACACCTACAGTAATTTGGGTATATTTTAGCTAAAGGACCAATTTAGAATCGAGTATGCTATCGATTTTCCTCAAACGATCGATATACTCGTACAGCGAGCTACATGTTGGAGTGCACATTTCGAGTCTGTTAGGATTACAATTTTTTTCTACTCTGCATTTAAGAAACTTCCATAATCTATTCGACTTCGAACAGGTGCAATGTACACCCTTCTTAAATGTTTAGGGTGTACCCCTATTTGGAATTAGCCAATACTTTCAAAACATTGAGGTATCTACAAGTTTTTTCTGTAGTTTCATTAATTTAACTCCTATTTGGAATTAGCCAATACTTTCAAAACATTGAGGTATCTACAAGTTTTTTCTGTAGTTTCATTAATTTAACTCCTATTTGGAATTAGCCAATACTTTCAAAACATTGAGGTATCTACAAGTTTTTTCTGTAGTTTCATTAATTTAACTCCTATTTGGAATTAGCCAATACTTTCAAAACATTGAGGTATCTACAAGTTTTTTCTGTAGTTTCATTAATTTAACTCCTATTTGGAATTAGCCAATACTTTCAAAACATTGAGGTATCTACAAGTTTTTTCTGTAGTTTCATTAATTTAACTCCTATTTGGAATTAGCCAATACTTTCAAAACATTGAGGTATCTACAAGTTTTTTCTGTAGTTTCATTAATTTAACTCCTATTTGGAATTAGCCAATACTTTCAAAACATTGAGGTATCTACAAGTTTTTTCTGTAGTTTCATTAATTTAACTCCTATTTGGAATTAGCCAATACTTTCAAAACATTGAGGTATCTACAAGTTTTTTCTGTAGTTTCATTAATTTAACTCCTATTTGGAATTAGCCAATACTTTCAAAACATTGAGGTATCTACAAGTTTTTTCTGTAGTTTCATTAATTTAACTCCTATTTGGAATTAGCCAATACTTTCAAAACATTGAGGTATCTACAAGTTTTTTCTGTAGTTTCATTAATTTAACTCCTATTTGGAATTAGCCAATACTTTCAAAACATTGAGGTATCTACAAGTTTTTTCTGTAGTTTCATTAATTTAACTCCTATTTGGAATTAGCCAATACTTTCAAAACATTGAGGTATCTACAAGTTTTTTCTGTAGTTTCATTAATTTAACTCCTATTTGGAATTAGCCAATACTTTCAAAACATTGAGGTATCTACAAGTTTTTTCTGTAGTTTCATTAATTTAACTCCTATTTGGAATTAGCCAATACTTTCAAAACATTGAGGTATCTACAAGTTTTTTCTGTAGTTTCATTAATTTAACTCCTATTTGGAATTAGCCAATACTTTCAAAACATTGAGGTATCTACAAGTTTTTTCTGTAGTTTCATTAATTTAACTCCTATTTGGAATTAGCCAATACTTTCAAAACATTGAGGTATCTACAAGTTTTTTCTGTAGTTTCATTAATTTAACTCCTATTTGGAATTAGCCAATACTTTCAAAACATTGAGGTATCTACAAGCTTTTTTCTGTAGGTTCATTAATTTAACTCCTATTTACAAGTTTTTTCTGTAGTTTCATTATTTTGCCTAGCCTATCTAAGAGATCGTTCTAGCAACAGACCTAGGTATTTAAAAACCCTAATTACCTGAATTTTCCCACCATTCACTTTAAGAGATACATTAAATCTATTAACCCCTTTCTTTTTTCTCACGCAAATTTCAGTTTATTAAGGCGAAATCTCTAGTAATCGTAGATCTTAAAATGCTCTGAAAATATGTGGAGTTTTACAATTTAACATGTTTTTGAATTTAAAAGGATGAAAACGAAAACTAAAACATCATAGGTTGTTATTTCATACACATTTCTACAGAGCTTGTCGTTTTGACAATTTATAAAAGAGACTAATTTGACTTGACAGTCAACATCCTTATTGTTAAATCGAATTTAGAGGTTCATTAATTTATTAGCTGTTAGGAAAACATTATTATCTGTGGCATATAAGACGAAATCATCTGCATATATTATCATTGTATAAGTTTAATGAATATCCATGGTTGCTATGTTGCTATATTAAATAATAACGGGGATAAGTCATCATCCCCGGTCAGTGGTAGGTATGCTTAAGAAAGAAATTGTTTATTTTAATCTATAGTTGTCTTCGATTGAGATATTGCCATAAATAAATAAGTACATATTTTTGTCCCACCGCTGAACTAACTATTGTTTTTAAATAAACTCAATGTCTATAAAACATCAAACGGTAACATGGTTTTTACATAATTACAAACTACATACATTACTGTAAACTTTCATTAAAATCCGTCCAGTCGTTTTTGTGTGAAAGAGCAACAAACATCTATTCGTCCAACCTGAAACTTACAGATTTCTACTATTTATATGTAGGACCATTTAAAAAATTCGAGTGTGAGGACTATAGCTACATTGATGATTAATTTAATAATTTATAATTCATTTATTCACATATTATAATAAGTTCAAAGTTACTAATTCATTCTAAGAACTAGAGTAGTGCTGAAGTATATGGGTGCCTGTACTAGGTAATACCTGTATCATAGGTGGTAAAAGTGCTTAATATTAGTATTAACTATATCGAATATTTATTATTTACAATATAAATTCAAAATATAAACCGTATAGGAACTAGTTCTGTGTAAAATAAAAAAATAAATAATATTATGTTCAAAACAGTTTACATCAGCATTTTTAGAAACTGGGCTTTGATTGTGACGAGGTAGGTACTAATACCTACATGTCTACCTATTCTATAGACTGTGAAAAACATAATCCTTCCTGTTCGGCTTAGCCACAGTCAGGTGAAAATAACTTGCTTTAAATCTATATTAATATTATAAAGCTGAAGAGTTTGTTTGTTTGGTTGGTTGTTTGAACGCGGCAATCTCAGGAACTACAGGTCCGAATTGAAAAATTCTTTCTCTGTTGGGTAGCCCTTTTTTCGAGGAAGGCTATAGCCTATAAATAACATCACGCTACGACCAGTAGGAACAGAGCAGTAATGAAAAATGTTGCAAAAACGGGAAAAATGTACACATACGAAGTTGCGCGGGACAGCTAGTTACATAGGTATAATTAAAGTTAGGTTATAATATAATATATATAAATAATACATCCTATTTGAATTAATCCAAACTTGTCAACTTCGTATAGCTTCAAATTCAAAGTTGACGTCTTGTTATTGGACGTTAAAAGGCCATATTCCAGTTAAATTAACTAGTCAATTCAATATCAACTACAACGCGTCAACTACTAAAGTGTGCAGCAAGCGTAGTATCAAACTGGTACCTATGTTAGGAAAGGTGATTTGCGAATTCATTCAAAGCTATCTTTAAAACTAAAGAACCCGTTTAGCTTTTTCTATTATAAACTCCGTGATGCTCTCTGTAATCATTCTAGTAGAAAATCTGAATCCAACCGGTACACGGCTGTCATCTACAGATGTTTGCGTGAATTTAAATAGCTAAATTAATAGAATGAGAAGCTCTCTTGCCAGAGTCTTACGCTGATAATATGATTAGCGTCGAGGAAATTAATATTAATAAGTGAAACGTTTTAATCTATACTAACACTTTCGTGGACAGAACGTGATTTTATGTCCTTATTTAAGATACGGCAGAACATACAATCACGTTCAAAAACAGAATATTATTTACGGCAAAACGCTGAATTTAAAGGTGAAAATTCGTTCAATGTACCTTGTGTCACAATTCACAATGTATCGAACACTCTAAACCTTACTGTCACGTAGACTTTCTTTTTTACTATTTTAAAAACTAGTTCAACTATTAGTGACAAGATGTATGCAGACGATGACGTGAATTAACGTTTATGTCATACGAATCGATACGTCAAATATTTTTGAATGCAAATTTATTGAGTCATTCTAGAACACAATTCAATTATTTTTTTTATAAATGGCAAACAGTGCCGATGTCGACAATTCTGCCAATGTCAAAAGTGCTAGGAAGTCCCATGTGTTAAAAAAAAAGTACTTAGTGAAGGGAAATTTCTGTTTTTACAGTAGACCTAGAACACAATTTAAACTGAGGCTGTCTGCGAAAATTCCTTTGCCAATAGAACGCCACGTTATTCGTGAGTGTCATCTATAACTATATCTATACCTTATACTAATATTGTAAAGAGGAAAGATTTGATTGTTTGTTTGTATTGAATAGGCTCCGAAACTACTAAACGGATTTGATAAATTCTTTCATCGTTGTGAAGCTACACTAACCCCGGGTGACATAGGCTATTTTTTATCCCTGTATTCCCACGGGAACGGGAACTATGCAGGTGAAACCGCGCGGCGTCCGTTCGTAGGTTATAAATATATAACATCACGCTACGACTACGGTGAAAAACCGGGCAAGAGCATGTCGGACTATGCTCAGTCTATTGTTCCGCATCGTTGAATAATTGCATCAGCAGAAAAGCGTATGTTTATGGCACTTACGCCTTTTTGTTAGTTTAAAGTATTTATTAAGCGCTAGCTTTGTGATTTTTTTTAATTTTTTAGTCCCACTTGGGGACACAATTTATGCAACTTACGGAGCGATTATTTCCTCAATTATTAATAAATAATTCACTCAATCAAAAAAGTTTATTAGAAACCTTAAAATGCCCCCTAAAAATATTTATTTATATTATTTAGCTATCAATCTAAGTAGGGACTACTACAAGACATCTTTTCATCATGTTTCATCTATATTCATTGAATAGTCTTTGAGTAAAATGCCTGTGACATACGGGCGGACAGACAGATAGACAGACAGATAGACGGACATGACGAAACTAAAAGAGTTCCCTTTTTGGAATTTTGGCTATGGAACCCTAAAAAACCCGACTGCAGAATTATGTGTTTGAGGCGTATGTATGTAAGAATGTGTGTTCCCTTGTGGCACATAAGTAGACCAAACGCGTAGGCCAGTATTGATGATTATTTATACCAAAACTAATTTAAACCAGTTTTCGCGGCAATCCCGTGTGAACGGTCAAAATCTAGTCATAATTGTAAATAGAAAGCTGCGCTTAGAAATGCATCGCGCCCCGCGCATACGCCAGTTCGGGCTTGCCGTGTAAACGGAAAAAAAGAACGTGGTTATGGATCCTACAGTTTAAGCTCTGTGAGGCCTTTAACTTTAGGAATTTTGATATTTCGATCAACATAGTTAAGGAAACGTTTAAGCAAGTGTTCTACTTTGAATGAGTATTAAATCTGACGTGTCTCAGTCTCCACTTAAGAAGGATCGTTGCAGATAATGTGTACGGTATTGTGACAGGAACACACCCATTGTTCACCGTCTACTTTGTCTCTACTTTGTCTCGACGTCGTCTCGACGATAAAATCATTTTTACAGTATTAACCATGCTCATTCTTACTCTGACAGTTATCTACAAATGCACTTTATAAATCATAATACATACAACAGCAAAATTTACTTTCATATTTGGTAGGTAGGCACATACCCACTCCAGTACTTGCCACAGTTGTACCTACCTTTAAAATAATTAATTATTTTATCATATCTACTTTTTAGAAGACTCGTACATTACGATATGGACAAATTAATACAAATATGAAAAAGAATCATCCCACATTATCCATGGACACTTTAATTAATATATATTTTTTGCAGCAGGAGACTACATCATTGGCTGAACGAATCCGTTTACTGACTTGCGACGTTGAAGACGAACCAGAGGAGCAAAGATCATCACCGGCAGGTGCCAGCACTGACAAGATGTCAAGTAGCAGTGACAAATCTAGCGATAAATCGTACAACAGCATCGACAAAAACAGTGAGAAAGCATTCGGGAGCGCTTCGTCCAGTTCTTCGTCGTCAACGATATCAGTGCCGCTGCCCACCCGCCAGCAACCACCTGACCTGGGTGATGTGCATCAGGAGCCACAAAAGGTAGGGTATGCAGAAGATAGTCGTTTACCATCAAGTACCTAAGTAATCCAAAAGAGAAATCGCCATTCAACAACTTTGGGGAATTTCCAAACCCGACATTTTAAAGAGTCCGGTGCGGAAATCGTATCTAAAACATTTGAGCTTCCAAACTAATTTGCCCTCCAAGTTTCACGTTACTATTTTATCAGTGGATAATTATGATTCACTCAACTTGTATGTATTTAGGGAAACCGCTACGTTTCTACTTACATAGGCACTAATCGAGCCAATTATAACTGCGCTGTGGATTTGTAATGTGGATCATAAGACTAACAATAGGTACGTTTTGTTTTTGGCATGGCGATTTCTATTGTTGTCACCCGCATTAATCCCCCCGAGGCGAGGGTAATTACCACTGTGACGGAACACAATGTGGTTTCAAACGTTTCGTGTCCAACTGCGACATATCCCTCACCGCGTCAACGCCTCATCGTGTCATGACGACGGGTAGAATATGTGATATCCGTGGGGACACAGAAAAAAGTACTTGTACCTATTTGTTTTATATCACTTTCGATTTTAACATTTATTATACTATAAATACAAGGTTATTTTTGGTATAGCGCAAAGCTCAGACACCCCATCAAGATTTTTATTTGAAGATCAAATATAAAGAAAATAAAAATATTGAAATCTTGCAGAGTTATAACACATTTAATTTGTATAATGTTCTTCGCGCTATCATGCTCATAGCGTCCCGTAGAATGTAATTCATGGTTATTATAGAAAATTAAGTGATGATTACATTTTATATCAAGTTGTGAACAGGATTGAGACTTTAAGACTGATTAATGAATTAATTAGTGACTAATTAATAGAAAATTTGGTAGGATTGTGTTACTGATTCTAAGCAAAATGTATTAGGTTTGCACTATACCAAGAATAACGTTGTATACTACCTAATTGTTTATACCTACACATATTACTTCGCATTAGAAGTAGGTGTAATAGCATTTTGACTTTAGGTATATGACGACACACGGCCGTAATATACCTACATAAGCACGAGGCGACTAGATTTTATTAATTGCAAAGTAGGTAGGTATATGTACAAAGATACCTTTACGTGAAAATTTATTATGTAACTCCATTATGTTGTGTAGAAAGCTACTGTGCTACCTATATATAATAAATCCCCTAGTTCTGACATAGTATTGAAAGCGAGAAACAGGAGAAAGTTATGTAATTAAACAAGCAGAAGTCTTCATAAGTTACTGAGCACGTCTCTATGGTATTTAATGTACATCGAAGTTGTAGTTCTAAGTAGGTAAGCACATTGAGTGGATGTTTATGAATTTATATCATTCTGAGCTTTTATAGTTCTGAATAAATGTGACTGTAATTATTACAGTTACCTAAGCAGATTTAACTAAATGTGTGTAATAAAACGGCAATAATTATGATTCCGCGAATTTGTTATCAACAATTTCAAAGTGATCTCTGTCCTACTGGTTTATGTTTTTTGAATAGGCGATATGGAGCATGGTAGGTAGATATAGTCATAGGCAGAACCTCGGAGGGAGAAGGGGGGGCACGTGCCCGCCAACACGGTATTTGTATACCGAATGTCTTGTATTGTATGGAAATATTTTGCCCATTCGCCTTGCCCCCCTAAAACAAAATTATTTTGGGCACCCCCCACCCTTGTCATGCACGCGACGGCAGAGAGAAAACATTGGAAATTGTTGGATACAAGGTAACAATTTTGCGATACAAGGCCGTTGAATTTTGAGGAGTTCGCCTAATACTAGACCATCAGTTCCATTACATGATTTGACGGAGACGAAGAATCAGGTATGCAACCCGGTACTCAGATCGCAACCCGCAATATTTATTATTGAATAGATCCGCTGGTCATCGGTGGTCTTCATCATCAGTTCCATTTCACTCAATGGTGTTTTTTATAAAAGTAAAAATATACCCAAATTACTATAGGTGTGCCTATAAAATTTGAAGAGTAGGTACCCTCGATTTATCCAAAATCAAAAATAATTTTCCAAATCGGTCGAGCATTCTGCGAGTATCGGATAACAAACAATTTAAAAAATAAAGACAGTCGAATTGAGGACCTCCTCCTTTCTAAAGTCAATTCATATTTTAATAATAAATACTTTGTAATGGTTGATCTTAACAACCACTATTTACTTTATTGAGTTTATTTTCCAATGAACATGATTCACAATTAATACTTCGGCAACCTTAAACTATAAAATAATTGGACTCAGAGATATAAAAGCTTATTACTTTTTATTTCCAAAAAATACATGAACATTAATTAAGTCGATATTTTTTGTAACATTTTAGTGAACTAAGTACCTATCTGTTAACACAAAAACGCTGTAGGGGATTGTTAGCTAGACCTTGAAAAACCTAAAATGACTTACTATAAAATACCTACGTAAGCTATACGAAGTAAATATCTACACTTAGGTACGTAGGTACTACCATGGGCGGATCCAGAATTTTATTCTGGGGGGCACGAGTGGCAAATGGCAGTGCCGGATCTAACATGCTTACGACGGGGGGGAAGCGTGCATTTTGTTGCGGCCGACATCTGCCAAGTGAGTTGCATGCACGACGGGACGATGGGGGTTACAAGAGGCAAATGGTCAAAGAAAATCAATACAATACAAGAAACTCCTTACACAAAACAACCGTGTGGAGGGGCACCTGCCTCCGCGCGCTGTAGGTACATATTGATAAATGAAAGTGTTGCAAAGACACTTGCTTATTCACACTATCAAAATCATGTAATAAAGTAACCGGTCATACCTTTTTAAAATTTCGTGTATATAATAAGGTCCAGCATTTATTAGGTGACAATCCAGTGAACCTTGTTAAGCATTTAGATATGTCCTGAAAAAACTGAACAAAATTAAGTTAAAATACAGTAATTTCCCTAACTTACTTTGGCAATCTACGTTCAGAAGGTTTTTATTTAAACTAATATTATAAAGCTGAAGAGTTTGTTCGCTTGTTTTAAGTTTACGCTGTAATCTCAGGAACTACTGGTCCGAATTGAAAAAAAAAATTCTGTTGGGTATCCCATTTTTCGAGGAAGGCTATAGGCTAAATAACATCACGGAACGACCAATAGGAGCGGAGCAGCCAAGAAAAATGTTGCAAAAACGCGTAAAATTGACGCATACGAAGTTGCGCGGGTCAGGTAGTATCATTATAATGGTCAAATTATTTCAGCAACACCGGCTTTTATGACTGAAATTAACCAAAATTGAATAACTATCATAAATTGAGTCACGTCGACCGCCGCTGTGGTTACTCAGACTCATTGTCAAAACGGCTCTCGCGAAATCAATTAACGTTAATGCCCTTTTATGATTGGTCAATAGGGAGGTTTCGCACGGCAACTGTTTTAGTTTTAGTATTAAGTGCGCGTAGTTTGAATATATGGACCATTAGGAACCGGCTCTTATTAGGCGTACCTACCTACCTCATAACTTAGATTTGAATATACCTACATTTTATATACGTATATAACTTAATATGGGGTATAAAAGTATTTAACAATCTTTACATAGTTTATTAAACAAATTAACTTCCCGCTGTCCCTAGACAAGCTTAGATCTTCTAAAATATGCAACAGATAACGATGCAATTTCAGTATTATTAAAATAATTTATTACGTGAAGTGAAGAAACGTCCGTGCATAGCCGAAGCGGGCCGCTAGTTGTTTATAAAATTATGTGTTTACTCGTAGCCAAAGTCGGAGCCCCGACGGCAGTTCCTGTCTACGCTAGCGCCGTTGACGGCCTGTGTTGGAAGTGCTGCTCACCATGAAGGCTTCTACTACGTGCCGCCTGGAGACAGAAGCTCTGCATCTTCTGCTACCAACTTAGATTTGCAAGAACATAGTGATGCACCAGCTCCTGATGTACTCGCTGGTACTCCAGGTAAATAAATCTATAAGTATATAAACACATGTACATTTTTACTTCTATCTTTATCTACTAATATTATAATAGGCTTGGTTTGGATGTAAGGGGTAATCTCCGAAGATACGATTCGATTATTCCGATCGATTTGGTTGAAATTTGGCATTATAAAATTATATATACTGTGGGTCTTAATAGGATGAATATTTTAAGATAAATACCTTTTTTATTGCCCGACGTTCTGTCTACCCGTGACCACGGCCGTTGCAATAGTAAAGGTATTTACTTACCTTAAAATATTTAAGCGATTAAGTTTATCAAAATATAGCTTCGAGCTTGCGGAAGGTTATACTTAAGCTTTTTATCATGACTAATTTTAACCCTAATTCAAACCTACGTCGAATAAAAAAACTTTGAGAGGTGTCAAGGGACACCCGGATGGAACGAAGTTCTTATCTTATTTATTTTTTTATAATCTTAGCAACACCACACTGTTCAATGCGAAATAGAAAGACGAAACGAAAATAACTTACAAAAAGACGTATAAATACCGAAGGCTCGAACCTACACAATTGTCACCAATACTGTGTACCGAATTTATGCATCTAGACAAAATCGACAGGTGACTTCTTCGTCAAATTAGATTTTCATATCTTACGCGCACGCCGCACGGCTTGTGTGTGTTAAAAAGTGTCGTTACAACTTTTCGTAAGAATTATTTTTTTCTGCACCGCCCGATAACTGAGCTATAATAACATTAAGATGGTGGCGAAATTTACCTTCGTATTCTAATGATGTTGTAGCAGTTTTTCATTGTCCTCCGTCTGACGAATTTTCAATGAGGGTCACGTCATCTACGAATTTTCGAACAGGGTCACGTTATCCTGACGCGAGTTTAAATTTTTTTACCCCTACCTAAAAAAGTGCACAGCGCCGCTAAAGACGTTTTTACTTTAAAAAAACCGGGCAAGAGCATGTAGGGTTCCAGAGCCGTTGCTTTATGAAAAAATCCGATTTGAATAATTGCATCAGCAGAAGAGCTTATGTTCATGGCACTTAAACCCTTTGCAAAATGCCTGTGACATACGGACGGACAGACAGACGGACATGACGAAACTATAAGAGTTCCGTTTTTGCTATTTTGGCTACGAAACCCTAAAAACATAATTAAAGTAGATATGTATTGGGTGCATGTACCTAGTGTCTAAAGTTACAAGATGATAAGCACTATAAGTAGTATAATAATTAAGTTTAAGGTTTTAAAATCAATAAACAACCGCTACTGACTCCACACTATCACCTAATATGTCATATAACTAGAGTAAACGGTGCCGAGAAAGTTGGACCACATTTCACTTAAATAAAGTTGTTATTATAAACTGCTTAAGTGCTTAAGTTAAATAACCTGAAACTACTTTCCAGTTAATGTTTTAGTGAGTTCAAATTCTATGAATGTTGTCCTATCAATGTTTTCCTAGAGTTTATTAATCCATTTGAATAATTATATTGCCATTTATTATCTACTAGTTCCAAGATTTTAAAACGGGGTTAGTAGCATACCGATCATATTTAAATGTTATTAGCTTTTATTTATCTTAACCTTTAAGTATTTTTGAAAAAATGTTCAAAACGCTTTCATTAGCGTAGGCCTTTAGCTAATCAGGCTATGTCTTATTAAAAATTTCTTAAAAACAAATTTTGAAAGTATTTTTAATTATAACAGGAGCTGGTGAGGGTGATGATGGATTGGCTGCGTTTGCCCGAGCTACAGCTCCTAGAACAGAAAGACTAAGGCAACGCTACGGTCAGGAATCACAACCTGTCAGCAGTGATGACGAGCATGACGATTACGGTAAACATTAATTGATATAATTATGCACAGTAATATCCATGTCAGCAGATCTTCTCGAAATTGATAAAATATAACTTTGACCTAGGATAAACCTTTCTTAAGCTCATTTTTTATAGAAAAGAGTTGTGTTTTCTGTGGTTTTGTAAAATACATTGACGTATAAACTTGGATCGTACCATCCCTTTTAATTAAAAAGTAAATATTGACTGCAAAGCGTGAAAGAGAGAAAAAACTCGTGCGGGCCTGTCTCTTTGACAGGTATTGTCCACAAAATAGCGTTGTCTCTTTTTAGAGAGCGGTCAATTTTATGAGGTTATGGCACAGTCCTGGTCCATACGTCTATGGTAGGAGACTAGGAATGTTTTTTTATATGTTAAGCAGCTTTACCACCCCTCTGGGTAAAGGTGCATAATATTTTAGGACCACAGGATTTTTCAATGACACACATTACCTTCTTATGTGTACTAAATTGTGAAACGAAACACCTCTCAATATAAATTTATTACATAGGTACTTGCACATGTGATAAGATTCAATTCTATTACGTATTTTTCTCTTCCTACACTGACATTGAATTTTATATCTAGTTCCACTTCGAATGGCTCAATGTGTCGCTCATTTACACTTCACTTCACTTTGAACTTCACTGAATTACAGTTATTTAATATAACATTTTCTTATAAAATACTTTATAAGTTTGTTACTTCTGCGTTCTCAAGTCTCGCCTCGACTCGCGACTGATTTACCAAGTGATACGACACAATATTGTGTTGGAAATTACCAACCGTGCATTTTTTATTATTTTGTTTATGGTTGCCTAAGTTCTATACTTAGGTAGGTACTATTTCTTGGTATATCGGGAGTAAGTACCTCTACATATATAATATATTTAATAATGATGTCTGTCATGATGTCCTATAGCCATGAGTAGATATAGATCTACATACATACTCGTATATCAAAACTAGCTGACGCGCGCAACTGCGCCTGTGTAAATTATCCATGTTTTCGCAACATTTTTTGTTGCTGCTTCGCTCCTATGGGTTGCAGCGTGATTTTAATAACCTTCGTCGATAAATGGGCTACCCAACACTAAAATAAGTGTTCTATTCGGATCAGCAGTTCCTGAGATTATTAACAAACAAACTCATCAGCTTTACAATATTAGTACAGATGACAATAATATTATCTACAGGATTCCATCGCCGGCCAGCCGTCCGTGGTATAGCTATAAAGCAGCAACTAGGCGCTTCGGACGAGATCCTGCAACAGATGCAGAACGAGTTGCAGCCTTCGCCAGGCACAACTCCATCGCAAATGCCAGCGCATGCCTGCCAGCGCACAAACTCCAACTACTCCTGGCCATATTATTCTGAAGCTAACCTTAACTCGCGACCACAAAGCAGGGCTAGCGCTAATTCTAATTGGTAAGTAAAGCTGATCTTCGCGGCGTCCGCTATCAATGTGACCCAAGTTTCGTTTCGTATAATATCTGAAGGCCTACTCTCATTCAATGAAAACGAAATTTCGATCAAAAAGGAGGTGGTAATATACAAAGCCAGCAACATCAATTCAATCCACTCATTTCTGAAAATTGTCTATGGGTTCAGACTTCTTGTCTTTATCCAAAAAATAATTAGAATAGTCTCCGTAAACTTACGCCTGCTGCTTCATAGTTACCCAGTAGATAATACGACGAGTCTCATGGAACGGATCCGACGGTCCGACGAACGAACTCTGTAGAACCATAGTCTAGATTCATTTTTGGTTCCAGTGAGACATTATTTTCTCTTTAGAACCAAATATCGACAAACCGAGAACACTTAATAAGTGGCTTATACTTTAATTGTTGTCACTTTGTTGATACACTTTATTTTTCCCAGGTCTAAGTCTTCGGACTACGTAACTGGTCGGCAGTCTGGGAGTACTCCAGTACCACAACAACAACAACACAGCGATGCTTGCTACGCTCATGCACAGAATATGGCCACATATGCTCATTATCAACAGCGAGCTCAGCAAGAGACCATGTATAGAAATTGCTCGCTCTATGCAAATGTCGGGTAAGTTTTAAACTCTTGATAAGTCTTTAGTTTCAGAGCGACTAATATGAAGCTACCGCAATATGGTTGGTGGTTGGATCCAGTTTGATAAGGGAGACCACACACATTAAATAGTACCAAGTGTGTATAACTGGCCTGTTGATCTTGTGGTTTG
The DNA here is from genome assembly GCA_945859575.2 of Herminia tarsipennalis. Lineage (NCBI taxonomy): Eukaryota > Metazoa > Arthropoda > Insecta > Lepidoptera > Erebidae > Herminia > Herminia tarsipennalis. Next base: position 24,171,642 of record OX243831.2, on the reverse strand, counting down.
TGGTTAGTGACACTGACTGCTAAGCCGGAGGTTCGTCGATCTCCATCCAGGATAAAACTTTGTGCGCTAAACACGATGGTATATTCTGTGTCGTACAGCCATTTTTTTTTTGTGAATCGGCTCATTGTTATATATTACCACCAACCAATTCTCGAATCCACTGGAAAACACAAAAAATTTCGTCAAAATCGGTCCAGCCGTTTAGAAGGAGTTCAGTGACATAGATGGCGTTGTGTGAGCTATCCCATGATAATAATAATATTTTAAGTAAATAAGTTTAAAAGAGTATGTACAATTTTTTTATAGAGGGGTGTAGTTAAGTATAAGTTTGTACATAACTTTGATAGCAGTAACTGTGTCCTTATTCACGATTTTCATTCCGTGTCCACGGCAAGCCCATGCATTAAGGCGCGTGCGCAGTGCGCTCAAAAATGTTCGCCACACCTCAGCATTTTTTTTTAAATTTCATGCATTTCTAAGCACAGTTCTTCATTTACCATTAAAGCAAGATTTTGGCAGTTATGTATGGGTTTGCCGCGGACACGGAAAAAAGATATAAATAAGGACTCCGATAAATAGCTTGCTATTGCGTCGACCCGCGTTATAAAAATAAAGTGTATATTAATGTACTTAGGGATTTTGGCAGAGTTATTTGTTATAATAGTGGTTTGATCCTGCTGGGATTCCATTAACAAAATCGTCATTCTGTATAAGAGTACCTACTGCTATTAAAAGTTTTGTGATAGTATTAAAATAATTGAAACAGTATGCTACATTACGGCATTATTGATTGGCTAGCTTTAGCCCACGGCTTCGCACGCATTACCTACTCTGAGCCGGTGTTTCCTGCAAACTTTTGAGAAGCCTTAATTGGGTAGATGACTACAATAACAATAAATTATTTTACACCATACAAGAAATAGCATTTGGAAAAATATTCTGAAAAACATTGTTTCTCTACAATTTTACGTTGTCATAAATTTATAAACATCAAAACAAACATTGAAACTAGATGATTTGACCATACAAAAGAATGACGTCATTGTTATGTATTTCATATAAATTAGTAAGAGGCGCATCGTTTTGACGTTTCCTAAAAAGATACTGATTTGACTTGACAATCATCTACTCTATTGTCTACGTCCCAAAAGAAACCATTCATCACTTCCATTGTCGTATAGAGCAGGCTGCGCCATCCCTTTCAATTAAAAAGTAAATATTGACTGCAGAGCGTAAAAGAGAGAAAAACCTCGGGCGGCCTTTGACAGATATTGTCCACAAAGTAGCGTTGTCTATTTCTAGAGAGTGGTTAATTTTCTAAAACTTCACTTATGACCATTGACGTATTTAAAGCAGTGCAGTTGCAGTTAAGTTTCGATTTAAACGGCCATTTTTGTATTCTTGTAAGTTTGGTATCGAAAATGGCTGTTTTAATCGAAACTTGCTGGTCTCTACGTCAATGATCATTTCTAAGTCCATAGACACATAATATCGAGAGTATTTTGTGTCATAGGCTTGGACTGGGCGTTGAATGAATAAGTCAGTATAAATTATTGTAATTTCGTTTTCCTCAGCTGTTCGGACAGCAGTCAGGAACTATATAGTTCTCAGACTAGCTCCGAACAGACATCACCCGTGCGGGCGGTACCGAGATGCCGTAGGCCGGAGTCTCCTCCACCTATTAGGAACCACCATCAGCTGTTGTATGTGCCGTACAGCACCCACTACCATTACCAGCATAACGATGCATACCATGCGCAGTGGCAGCAGGCTAATGAATGTAAGTGACAACAAATTCAATATCAATATCAACCTTTTAAAATTTGTATTAAGCGGCGGTAGCCTAATAGCTAAGGCATCGGACTCGCAATTGTGAGGTCGCGGGTTCGAATCCTACTCATTATACTACCGATGTGAACCTACTCCTAACACAAGCCATCGCAAGCTAAGCTGGAGGGTTTAACGGGATTGCTAGTAATGTGGAACTCACAAACCCATCTGGGTGTTCTTTGTGCCCGCGTACCCTACTGCAGGAGTCGTCTTTTTATATAAAAAAGAGCAGATATCTCGATCTACTCGGTTCTCTCTAAGTCAGGGACCTCTCGAAGTAGGGTTGCCAACCGTACTCTCATCTGAGTATTGTATTCTATATCATGTAGGCGTAGGTACTCTATAATCTTATAACACTAATAGAGTACAATAAAATACTCTTTTTTCCACAATTTTTACTGTACTAGTGCCAGTCATGAATATAATGATACATAACCGTTATCATAACCAACGAAAAAGTACCTAAAAATATATTTTTAAAAATGTTGTATAAATGATTCTCTGTTTGTACGTCTGTTTATACTCGTCCAAAGAACAGATGGACTATAGGCCGACCGCTTAACTCGTATATCGCCTGCGCGGTGAGAAGGGAGCACGGGGTGATGTTAACGGGTGGGTGAGCGGGGTGCGCGGGACAGAGAACTCAACTACGAGTTAAGCGGTCGGCCTATAACGAAATAATCGCCACAGCAGGAAAAGAATGGCAAATAAAAGCAAGGGACAGAGAGACTTGGAGTAAACTGGAGGAGGCCTATACCCAGTTTGGGGTTCCAAATAACACAAACTAATATAAAAAAAAATGCATTTAATTTATAAAAAAAAAAAAAAAAAATTTTTATTATATGTAAAATTGTTATATAAGGTTGTTGGAAATAAATGGGTTAATTATTATTATTATTATATACTCTTTATTTACCACCTTTAAAATCAGATAATAATATACTCTATTTCTTCTAATAAAACTTGGCAACCCTATTTCGAAGTAACCCTCTAATATCCTAAATCTTCATCGATCATATTCCGCAGACAACCGCATGCATACTTACTACCAGCACCAACAACAACAGAGCGTTGGAAGTGCAAGCACTCCACAGCCGAGTGCCGCGCAACCTCAGAGGGCACATTACACGCACGCGCTACCCCTACAGGTATTTTAACTCATTAAACTATACTTAAGAAATGTCCAGCCGTCATCGAATATCATACTTAAAAAATATAATAAGACGAATTATAAACCTCCTCCTTTTTTAAAGATTAAATCCATTTGTACTGTCAAAGAGTTTGAGAATGGCTATTTATAGGTGAGAATGGCTATTTATAGGTACCTACAGTAAGTAGACCACACAAAATTATCATAATAAAATTAATATTAAATTTAAAAAATAACTTTATTTTTATATAAGAATCTCAGGCAGAACTTGAATGTAAGCGACTTACTGGGCTAAAAGATGGATAAAATCTTTATTCCAGACGCTATGTCCAGCGCCAGCGCGGTACAGGCCAGTGCCAGCTCCACAACCGGGCGGTGGAAAGCAAATGATTTGTTACTCAGAAAAGGTAAATTCAATATATATTATATGTTCGTAAACTTTCGCGATTTGTGCACATTATAGAATTTTATAAGCTATGGGTCTTAATCGCGTAAATATTTTATTTTAAGGCTAAATACCTTTGTTTATTGCCCGACGTTTCGACCGTATTGCAACGGCCGTGGTCACGGGTAGACTGATTCAGCTCAGCGTATATATATTGCTACTATGTATAAAAAAATCTTGAAACCTTAATCTATTATCTTTGCTTAAAACAGTAAAGGTAGGGAAATTCCTTAGTTATTACTGGGTCGTACGACTAACAAAAAACACTTTGTCTATTTTTTTATAATAGCTCATAGTAGTGTTTCAGGCTTTTTACGTGTATTTCTTTTTTAAGGGTTCCGTTCCGGTTCCAAAAGCAAATTAATTCAAATAAAGCGCCATGATCACAACGCCCTCTATAACCAACCGAAATCATGTCGAAAGAAACTCAACTCGTGCTGTTCATTTTCCGATAGTTACCCCGTTCTCTAATAGATGGCAGTATACTCAAGTAAATATGCGAACCTAAAAAAGAAGGCACTCTTAAATACAGGTGGCAATTTAGTTCAGATGATTTCTGCTAGGGAACGCTAGGAAGCATTATGAGTACTTTAGTAATAAATAGCGGAGTCCAAACTGGAGGATCTTTAGGATTAGCGACCCCACGATCCGTGATCCAGGATCGTGGAGCGTGGCTCGTACTACTTGTAATGAAATGCGCTCCAGTAAATGTCAGTTCAGTCGAACTCTGCTCAAAATTCATATCGCCGCATCGCGTCATCCACACACAACCGTCCACACTGCGCGCGCCAAACGACTAAGGCGCCTTTGCGCTTACACCTGCACAAAATAGTAATAATAATTGACAAAATAGTAACAATAATAATAATAGACAACGGACGGATCGCGCGCGGCAAGGACGCGCGCTCCAAAGCTTGCGATTGGATCGCGCGAGGCACATCTACACCAACTGCATCTTTGAATCACGCTCCCGCAGCGCGCGATCGAAGCGCGCTTTAGTTTTTCCGACTGCGCCAGTAGGAGACCTAGGTACGCTCCAGTACAAATTGGCCCAAAGGCTGGACGGATTATATCTCAGTTCTAAAAGTGAAGTAAAACTAAACTTTTAAATTAGTATAACGCCAATAACTCATGGTTGGGATTTCGTAGTAATAGCACTGCGCCATAACCTCACTTAATTGACGACTCTCTAGAAAGAGACAGCCAAAGATAATAGAGAGACAGCGCTAGTTTGTGGACAATATCTGTCAAAGACCGCCCGAGTTTTTTCTCTCTTTCACGCTCTGTAGTCAATATTTTAATTATACTGTTTAATTGAAAGGGATGGCGCAGTGCTGGTCTATACGTCAATGTTACTTACTGATGAAATTTGGATAAAATTATTCGATCGTACTGACATAATTAAATATGAAAATAATAAATCACAATCAAAAAACCAAAATCAAATATGAAAATTAAAAAATCGTTACTCGGACTGCACTGGGTTCTTCTGGTTTCTGGACCGCCCGATTTCCACCTGAGCTAAATAACATTGTAGATGATAGCGAAATTTACCTTCCTACTCTAATAATATTCTAGCAGTTTTTATTGCTCGCAGATATCTCGTTCGCCGCTTAATCAGGGACCCCTCTGAAAGTCTACTACACATACTTTGCTATATGCAGGTGGCAGCTCCATTGTATCAGCCGGCGCCTGGATCTCCGTCCCGAGCCGCCAGGGGAGCCCCTGAGGGAGCCCCGTCTGGAGTCTCTGCGCAGACGGCCACCTCGCCTATGGCACCGCCCCAGAATCCAGTTTATTATGCCATGAATGTCTGACGGGGGGACTAGGTAATGTCTAAGGGCCGGTCTCAATAACTTATCTATCGCTAAACCGTCTGTTAATATAGCACATTCGATCTTTAAAAACGGCAAACTAATGCACACATATATAACCTATATATTGCAATGTCACACTATCATAAAAAGTCGTAAAAGTAGGTAAGCATGATTTAATTATCACAAGCGAAAAAAATATAACTTTTTTACAAAAAAACTAATAACTTCAATCAAGGCAGATTTGCTGGAATTTATTGAAGAGTTTGTCTATCTCCAAAACTCATGATGAGTTTTGGTTTTAGTAAATCTTTACGAATTTTTAATGGCATCATTTCGGAATAAACCTCATTAGAACAAAAAAAAATGAAAATCCGTCTATATATGACGGAGTTATGCCCGAACATACAAAAAAACATCCGAATTGAGAACCTCCTCGATTTGAAGTCGGTTATAAATGAACCGCCTTCAATGAAAAAAATATCAATCACATAATACATACAATTTTTCTGATTCGTATATTTTTTAGCTCTAGTGTTTTGTGAGTTAGGATAACGCTTTGTACACTAAAACCTTCCTAGAAAAATATGCAGTCGAAAAGCGAAAACCCCCATCTAAATAGGAACTCGTTTCCGAGAAAACGCGAACATACATACGTATGTATGTTGGCGATTTTTTCGAAACTGCCAGTGTCTCTTTTTCGCTCGTGATAATTAAATCATGCTTTCCTACTTTTAAGACTTTTTTTATAATAGTGTAACATTGCAATTTAAATGTTACCTATGTGTGCTTAGTGTGCCGTATTTAAAGATCGAATGTTGTGTAAGTAACCTAGGTTTCTTAAAACATCATTAGTTTCGGTGGATGAATTATTGAGACTCCGTAAATGAATCTTCCCAACGTGTAAATGTAAGAAAGATGATGTCATCGTCAATTAACTTCAACATCGTTAATTTTCGTTTCGTAAATTTTTAGGAACGAATAGTGTAATTGTAGGTACCTTCCGGAGTGCATTATTCGATAAGATTATCACTAAAAAAAAAAGCTAGCTCTGGCTAGCTGCATCTGTTTAAACGTTGTAAAATAAAAAACTAAGAACGAATTTCCACAAGGTTTTCACCTCAAAACAAAATAAGTGATATTGTTTTATGATCCAGACTCAGGAATATTCGGCCTGCGACATCATAATTTGTTAAAATGCTCTCTGTAACGAAGCAATAACAAAAGCCGTGATAGTTATTTAACTACCGACTAGATGGCGCTACGAGGGCCTAACTCGCGTGCATCAAGGGATAGAAATATTTGAGATCTAGTAACATAGTCCAGATAGGTGGTTCGCTCCTGGCCCCAGTTTGGCTACGGAAGTCTCGGGTTCGATTTCTGAGTCTGGATTTCAAATTTTTCTATCTTTCAAAAATGCAATTATTGTATTTGTAAAGTAATTGGCAAGAAATGCCTATAAAATTACTTCGATTGTTATAGATTTTCTAAAAAAAAGTGTAAGCTGCGGCGGGTAACTATAGTGATAAATGTATCGAGAGACTAAATGTTTAAAGCGAAATAAGATCGGTATAAGCACTCAGTAATGTAAGTAGATCCCATATCAATCGAACCTTGTATTTGGCAACACTTTTCTATTACACGTTTTTGTCTAATAGCTACTTAAAATACCGTCCGTTCTCCTGAGACTTAAAAACCATGCGGTACTAAATAAATAATACTTTATTAAAATTTCAGGTGAAAATCGTGGTGGGCCCCACCGGCGAGGTCCGTATCAGCGTTCAGCCACCAGCGAACATAACTGAGTCCACAAAGAAACAGTAAAATGTAAACAATAATAGTTGTGTTGAACTCATACTGCGCAAGAGTTCGTTTAAAGGTCCCTGTTTGGTCACTCGTCTCCGCTTCGCTTGTCGATGTTGATTGTATTAAGAAAAGCATTTATGGTATGGCATCATACATTGAGAGTTAAAGTAATGATTTTTATGAAAAGATTTAATCACAGGCAATTTTTGGAGCTTTTGACAGTGTTTTGGGACCGATGCAACAAAATCACAACAAGGTCTTCGTTGTAGATATAATCAATACATATATAAATCAATATACTTTTCAGAGTTCGGTGTAAAACCAAGACGATACCTAGGTTATTTACTTAATTTATGATAGTTTCGTAAAAGCTTCATTGAAATAATTTGAAAACGTTCCAAAGATTATCTTTGCCAAAGCCCACATACTTAGATTGATTTACGAATTATTATATTTACTATTTTTTTGGAATACTTACTTAATTACTATTTTCAAATAAAATTTCCCAGTAGATAGGTACCAAAACAGGCAAGGTTGTTATTACCCGACTGCACAAGAAGGGTTATTTAAGTTTGATTTCACGATAAGCCATATTCTACCAATACTAAAGTATTTCGTTACCGGTAGTCTTCTTTGATATTGGATAAGATTATTTGTCAAAACTGTACTAGAATAAGTAAGTATCTATCAATGAATGTTGAGGAACAAGTTAACGAACACTGATGCTGGATTTGAATTGCTGGTGTATTTATAACAGCTTGCGTGTCCATAGACATTTATATTTCGGTGAAATGAGAAAAATATATTCGGAAAGGCCTACTATAATGTTAAATGTTTTATGTAAGTTAAAATATAATTATACATATTTAATTCGAACATTGTGAATTTCGTGTGAAATAAGCGTTCTCTTAAGGTTCATTTCGTGCGGCCGACGACTAACATAGACTGCGCGCGCACTCTGACTATTGTCGCATCGGCCGTGCGTGTCAGCCGCTCGTCGCAAGCCGCGCGCGGCTCGAGTTTGGCGGCAATGCACTGAAATGAACCTTTAGGGTGGAAATACACATGTAAAACAAAGCAGTAACGTGCATGCTAGTTGCCATGCCTATAATCAATCATGACTATTATGTACCTAGCAAGTGCAAAGAACTCGGGAGCTGTAAAAGAAGTGTGTCAGTTGCAGTCACGTATATTTTTTCCCTCACATTACGTATGTAAGATTCAAGTCTTTGTTCAATATCTTTGTATTAAGGATAATTCCAAAGTCCAGAGTTGTTACATGTTGTTGTCTACGAAGTTACGGTGAATATTTCAAGCATAATATATACTAGGGCTTTCAATCCCGCACTCTCATCCCAGTATCTGCGGGATTAAACAATTTCAATCCCGCGGGAGCTTATGAATTAATAATATTTATAAAAGATAAATAAAGCAACGGCATAACCAATTTGACTTAATTTTACTACATCGGTGGCGCGGTGGAAGTGTGTACGACTGCTGCGCAAAAGATCTTGGGTTCGATTCCCACATGGGACACCACTATAAGTGATCCACAAATTGTTATTCCGTGTCTGAGTGTACTTTGTACCCGTGATTGTATGTTTGTAAAGTCCCCAGTGACAAAGGGCTTATACCCTAAAGCGGGTCTTTCAAATTCTCTCTTTCATTAGGTTTTAATATTATTTAGAGATCAATCCAATTGTTCTGTTAGATATAAAAATTAAAAATAAAAACAAAATTATTTTTCATTAGAATGTCGATAAAACTAATTAAAACTTTTATTATGTAGTTTGGTCAGTAGTAAGTTCGAAATGTTTATGAAGAAAACGTAATACCTACCTCAAACTATCATCTGCCAGACTTTATACAGCAGCTACCTAGGCAGCAGCAAAAACGCCCTTTCGGCTCCCACACTAGTCAGCGGTTTACCTTCAAATAAACATCTAACTACAGAGCCCCCTTAAAATAATAAAATATTTTTGGAAAAAAAATCAAAAGTAATCTACCGTAGAACAAGTGGAAACGAAGGCCGATCATACTGATATACCTATTTAAAATAAATATCTATAAAACCCAAACACAGAATAAACAATCGGCTCATCACAATATGCTGGGTAGGAATCAAAAATGTTTTATTCCGCAGTCCCGCAGGATACCGCGCTCGTAATGCTGCAATAGCGAGATTGCCTAAATAACGCGGGATTCCGCAATTCCGGGATTGGAAGCCCTAATAGTAGTTAAAATGTACACATGACACTTCTTCCATTTTACATAAAAAACTTGAACGAAGATTTTGGCACACTTTACAAAGATGTAGGTATTCTCTCTAATCTCATTGTTGTTATTGGGGCCTGTCGGTTTTTCATTGCTTAAACGCGCCGAGATGCGCTACAATGGGAAACTTAGCTCTCGCACTTTTGAGGACAATGAACCAGTTGTTATATTGTGCAAATAACCAAAAACGAGTGCCAAAAATGTTAATCAAGTATTAGCGACTTAGTATTCAAGAGTTTATGGTAAATCACGAATAATTATTTAGTTATTGTTTACGGAAAAGGCCTAGAAATTAGTAAGTTAATTTTAGCACATAAAATCTATAATATTCCCACATAAAAGAAGCTATAGTTATATTGTAAATTAATAAATTTAAAAGTAACTAGATATATTTCGGCTGATTGGACGCAGGGACACCTCGATTTTCATGTATTACCTAATTCCCAATACAATTTACATAATTCATATATTTTAAGACAATAAAGTTTATGTTTGCTTACAATAAGGTCGCTTTGCTTATAATTATATCGTTTAGATTGTAGATGTTGAGCTTTTGTGTGTTTAAAATTATGAAAAAAATTAACGTAATTTCGGTGTACTTAATTATAATTTATTAATTTTTTAAAGATTACTAGCAATGTGGAATTGAGTCCCACATTACTAGCAATCTTGTTAACCCCTCCAGCTAAGCTCAAAGGCTTGTGTTAGGAGAGGGATCACTTCGGTAGTATAATGGGTAGGACTCGAACCCGTGACCACATGATTGTGAGAACGATTACTTAGCCATTAAGCTACCGCCGCTTCATTATTGATCAAAATTGTCTATAACAGGCGGTTATTTGTTTATAAACGCAATATTTAAATGAAACGAAGTCGCACAACTGCCAGACCAAAAGGGAGACCAAAGATAACCTCTTGCCATTGAAAATAAATAGAAAATATTTTTGAGACGTCAATGTGGGTATCATGCCGTTTAGGTAACTTACAACAATTTACTGTCGTCTCTATAAAGAGTTTTTTATACGATAGAGTACTTATCTTTAGTACGTTAATGGCATGGTACTTCAACTAGCTCATTACTTCGGGCCTCTAACGAATCTGTGAAATTACATTCATTTCTAAAGAAATAAAATGGCCCTTATAGTTAATTCAGCCTATTTATGTTATGTGTTACTTGCCTACACGGTAAACGAGGAAAATAAAACATTATTGACCCGATTTTCAGACGACTTAGAGTAGAGGCAAGAATTAATAAGTTAGTAAGTGATAAATAGATAGAATATTATCATGGGTTAGAAGTTGTAAGAAGTAGAACGTATGTTACACTGAAATTCTATTAATAGCTTTCGAGTGCGAAGTCTCAAAAACCTGTTATAAGAATTTCAGTTCTTGGAATGAAGATTTTTGTATAAACTGTTAAAGACAAATTTTTTTGTGTTATTAAAGTAGAAAATATTCATGTTACTGAAATGTGAAAGTAACCTATTTTGTAAAATAATGCAATGTAAATACCTAAACATAAAGTAATTAAATTCAAAGCCAAATTCTTAGAGTAGATGTTAGGATGATTTCACTTTGATTGCCGTAATCAATTTAATCATAAGTATGTATGTAGTAGTAACATTACTAAAATGAAAACCTTGACGGTAATTATCGACTTGCTAAGAACTATTGTGTTTCGTGGTGTTAATTCCCAGAGACTGGTCAAGTTGAATCGACAACCTAAGAAGGTTAATCATATAATCTTTAAAATGTACTTACTTATCACACCAAAGGAACATTCCAAGTCAACAAAGTGAATATTAATTTCCACAACATTCCATGCTTGTGGTTAATGACGATAATAGGTATTTATCTAACTGTTTTTCGGGTATGAGGCGATATACCTACATATAATTACAATATTTTTTTATATTTCAAAATTATATCTATGTAATGTCAAGTTGTTTTAACCCTTGTGATATTTTTATGGTTTTGCTGCTTAGCAGATTATTTAGAAAAATACACATAATTGTATGCGGCTAATATCGAGAAATATTTTCACACTTCGAACTAGTCAAATTTGCGACCAAAAATTATCTATATTTTGTTTAGTAAATAGGTACGTAATATTAAATAAATACCACTTGTCCTATGTAAGATAAATGTAACTATTGCTCTCCACGTGGAGGTCCATTTTGGAAATGTTATCTTCGCAACTTATTAAGCCCTTATGTGCTTAATAGATAGGAAAGTGAGCGTAGACCGAGTAAGTATTACTACTATTAAGAACAAAGGCATGTTGTGAGTAGTAATTACATAGGTAGGTACGTAAAGGGTTTATTTTCTCATAATCTATATTATAATATGAAACTCAGAAGTTTATACTGATCAAAATTTTAATATACAAAACCCTACATATTTGAGGAGATTGATTATTGTCTAATATATTAAACGAGGAGCTCTAGTGATGTTAAACGTTACTGCGAATCAAATGTAGTAAATGGACGTTATCCATTAAAAAAATGTAACTTTCAAAAAGTTTAGCCTGGATTGTTAAAATTATCTGGTTTTCGAGACTTCAAGGTCCAACAGAAGTAGCAAGTGCATCTACTTTATAACATAACTCGTAAAGGGGATACACATCTACCTACATTTAAGTAAAAACGCACATAATGACGAATGTAGATATATAATGGAGTTTAACTGGCTCATTAAATTCATCTTTAATTAAATGTGAGTGGGACCTTGATATAAAAAAATGTTTTAGCATTTTATATACTTAAAATACCCCACACCGGTCGTTATATTAAACTAATGTATTAAGTTTTTTTTTTAAACTTTCGCAATGTTTACACATATTAGAATATTATCGGGACTTAAAACCGTAAAATATTTTTATTTGGTACCTTTTATTTACCCGACGTTTCGATCGAATTGCACCGATCGAGGTCACGGGTCGAAAAAATAAAAGGTTCATACCTTTAAATATTTCACGCGATTAAGTTCCGATAATATTCTAATATGTTAAGTTTAGTCCCATTTGATATAAGGACTTTAAATTAATAACTTCAAACATTTTGTCAACGACCATTTATAGAGAAATTGTTACAATCGATCGTTAGCAGGTAAATCGTATAACTTAAGTATTTTAATAGGTATATATCGATACTTGTAGATCTCATAAAAACTTTGGGAAAGTATGTACGAGATAATCCGTTCAAGTAAATCGCACTAAAACTAATAACAACTTATTAATAATTCCTTTCTTATGCAAGACTGACCCCGAATACTCAAACAAGCTGCCTTTTCACCTGAGATGCGTTAGTTAGCAAAGCTTTTGATGTGTATTTAACCTGTCAGTGGGGTTTATTCTGGTGAAAAGAAATTCGACGTAGCTATTTTTTTTTTATAGAAGGATTCGTGATGAAGATATTAGATAATTTATGTGAGCTAGGGATATGCGAGTGGTATAGCTAGGTATATGCAGCAGAGCGCGCTACAAGAGTTACTGCATACTTAGCGCGTGATTATCACCAAATGAACGTGGATTAAAGAAAAACATTTGCATTAGATTATAAATTGTTTAAACTGCAGATGTAGTAGAGAGCATCATAAGTTGATTATATCGTACAACTTTCCTATTCTACTCTTTAAAGCTTCCTACGCGGGGCATTTTTTATTAAATCCTATATTTGGCCATCAATATATATACGAGTATATATATATATATATATATATATATATAGCGAATCTTTTTACGTGTGTTGTGAATATGATGTGGATTATTATTTCTACAATTTATTGTAGTAGATGTATTTAAATATAAGTACTTAAGTAAAATAAAATAGGATACAAAGCCACAATTTTCAATAAACATAAAAACAATACCTACCTAATTTCAATAAATCTAAATATTTTTAGTTAATGAGATTGTTATAGCTAGACACCGTTTGAAGTCAACCTGTATTGTTTTGTGTTTATTGTTTTATTTGTTGCTAATTCTGTCATCTTGTTTTATTAAGTTTATTAAAATTGTTAAGTACCTACTTAGTATATGTATAATTGTTATCAAAATACAAAATTTATTTCAGCCTATTATTATAGGTATTTAATACCAAAATTATAATTATAAATAATTAATTAAATATTGTATGTAACTCTTTCTTTAGACGCTATTACGAAGAAGGTAGTCATAAAATAAATTGAGATGTATAATGAGTGTTAGGGCAAAAAATTCGCCACAAAATGTTTCAAATTACCCATGTACAAATGTATTTGTAGATCGGTAAATAAAAATAAAAATTGAAAAATATAATATTTTCATTCACCCTTCCTTCCCGGTCATACAGTAAAGTTACAGACTTACAGAATATGTAGAGTTGGTCTGTGTAGGTACCGATCCGACCTGATCGGATATTTGATGATCATGGCTATAGGAGAAATCCTTGGTGTGGATGATGATGGTGCTTTTTTAGAAATGTCAAAACGACACGATCTTTATAAAATTTTCAATTTTCATTTTAAAATTTTTTTGGTGTGACGTCACAACTCAGGATCGTCAAATCATATAGTATTTGTTTTGATGATTACAAATTCTTACAGACGTTATATTGTGGAATAACATATTTACTCAGTTATATCGTATTATTGCCTGATTACTTAAAATTAGTTTATTTTCATTGTAGTCATCATCCCCATCTAGTCAAAACAACAACTCTTTAAGAAATATAAAAAAGCAGTTTTTTGAACAGTTTAAAATTTTGATTTTTAGTTGATAGTTTATAATATCGCTAGGAAGATTATTATTATGTTATTATACGATGTCATAAGACTTTAGGTCGATAATGACCAGTTTCCTGAAATGACTATAAATAATTTTATAAATTCCAAACGTAATAATTTATAAGTAACTAATAATTCTGCGTGACGAATAAAGGTCATTATTTCTTTATTTGGATACCAGAAATAATATTTTTTTATTTAATAATTCGATAACAGTACTTTGGCCAATATTTAAGCACTATATACTTTTCACCTTTGTTATAAGTAAATGCTCCTAATATATTGTAATAATAATAATAATATGTTGGGACAACTCACACAACGCTATCTGATCCCAAACTAAGCAGAGCTTGTACTATGGAAACCAGACAACTGATAAACATACTTATATATTTCTAAATACATACATATTATAGATAAATAACACCCAGACACAGAATAAATCATCGTGCTCATCACACAAAGTTTTATCCTGGGTGGGGTCGAACCCACGACCTCTTGCGTAGCAGTCGGATACACTTCCACCGCGCCACAGAGGCAGTCGGCACCCACTAAGGTTGATTTTAGTTTATTTCATCTTCCAACTTTTCAATATTATAATTTGCATCAGTCCTTTAATATGGTGTATAGAACTTATCCTCATATGGTGGCAGCACCTTACCCCCCCCCCCCCCCACAGAAAAAGTAAACACTACGTTTTACGTACCCCCATATCAAGTTTAAAAACATTCAAACATTAATATAATTGTAAATTAAAAACTTCATAATTATTATTCTTACATAATACACAAATAAAAATAGCTTGATAGAGGATATAAAATAAATACTGAAATACAATATAACTATACATTAATCAAGCATCTTTACAGTTTATATTTATGTAACATTTTTTTTTTAATAAATATGTACTCAAATTGAATTCCGGAGAATTAAGTCATGTAAAATAAAGTATTTTTGCGTAGGTACTTCTCATAAAGTGTAAATAAAGTATAATACTTTATTATAAAGTATTGTGGTAACCCTACCTTAGTCCTACCCAGTCTTTTGGCTCGAGCACTCGCGGAGCGTAGCGTGCCGGTGTTACAGATATCGGGAGATATGGAAAGGTACGTTTTTACACGATTAATGTATTGATATTATAAAGGATTACTTCGTCTGCAATTCCCGTTATTAACTGGTTTATTTAAGTATAATATCCAATTCAACTAATAAGTAAGATTTTTACGAGCGACTTGGTATCGATTTCTTCATACAAGACAATTACATTTAATAAGAGCTCTTAAATTTCTTTTGTATATTGTATACTAGCTGTGCCCGCGACTTCGTTCGCGTGAAAGTCGGGTCTAAATTAAGGTAGTTTATGTTACGAAATAACTTCTATGTAAATATGTTGGAAACAGTCCAGTCGGGTGAGCCGCGATATGATTCAACTGCGGAGAATCTGAAATCTGAATCATGTATTGATGGCTGCAACACCCAAAAGCTTTGTGAAAATAAAAAAAGTACCAAATACAGACTCTTTAGGTATTCGTTTACTTTAGATAGTTAGTTTAGTTGTCGGTTTTGGTTAATGTCGGGCCACGCACAATGTAGGGTTCCGTGGTCCTCTCCCCTATCCGAATAATGTGGATTAAGAAGTGGGTTTTCTGTTGTTATTGTTTCTTACTTACAACGTTATACCTACATAATATAATATTTTCAATAGAATTTGTACGAAAATGTTGTTACTTCTCATTTGATCAGATGTTTATCGAAAACACAGTCACAATTAAGTAAACTGTGATAGATTTCCTTTTAATTTTACTATATAGGTATATACTACTAAGTACCTTGAATTTTTTCACAACATGAACCATAGCTGGCCGTACACTTGACTCTAACAAAAATGTACACTATAAAGCTTAATATTTCACATAGGGATCCTTAAATCTAAGAATAGTCTTCACAAATCCTAAACGCTTCATAAAAAACCTATCTAATGATACCCCACACGATGGGGTAGGTAAAAAAAAATGGACTTCAAGAATGGAATTTCAAGATTTTATTCTTTCACTTTATCGGCAATATGTGTATTCACAGCCTTCTAGCCATAATAGTCTCTGAGCCAAGCTGCGGACGGACGGACATAAGGGAACTATAAGGGTTCCGTTTTGCCATTTTGGCTACAAATGGGGTATATTACATGTAGTGTTACAACGCAATAATCATAAAATGTTTTTTCAGGTTTTTCCTTTCCCTGCTGTAACACTTTAGTAAACAAACACAGAGCGTGTCATATGTGTCATGCCTGCGAATATGGCAGCGTCAGATTTACAGGTACATAATAATCTATGTACAGCGCGAGCATCCAACATAAGCGATCTTTTTAATGGTTTTTAGGTTTCCGTAGCCAAAATGGCAAAAAACGGAACCCTTATAGTTTCGTCATGTCCGTCTTTATGTCTGTCTGTCTGTCCGTCCGTATGTCACAGGCATTTTACTCAGAGACTACTCAATGAATATTAATGAAATTTGGTGAAAAGGAATTTTCTAGTGGCCGCTACTTAGTTTGATAGCTAAATAATAAAAATAAATATTTTAGAGGGGAGCACTCCATACATGTAGCAGAAGCTGAAAAATGTTTTTTTAGGGTAACATAAACGTGTAGCACATCATTCGACAGGTCTTTTAAACTTTTTTGATTGAGTGAATATTTTTGGAAATAATCGCTCCGAAAGTTCCCCCCCCCCCCTTAACTTTCGAACCGTGTGACCAAAAAATATGAGAAAAATCACAAAAGTAGCGCTCAATAAATACTGTAAACTAAAATTATTTCGGACATGATCGGATATACCGTCATTGAGTTATAGCCGAACAACTGCTTTTTTCAACAAAAGGGCGTAAGTTCCATGAACATACGATTAATTTGTACTCTGCGGAGTGTTTTTCTATGTTTTCTTACGTTACAAATATGCAAGTAATAAAACAAAGACATGCACCTCCCCCAGACTCATGTATTTTCAAGCCTTCGCCATACATTTGGTCCGCGTTGACAGACAATAACCTGCCACCCCCCTCCTCACGTCGCCCGAACTTCTCACGGTTTGGTCGATGTTGAATCATTCATTATCGTTGAATTCCCAACCATAAACCCAAAACATGATCCTCGATGCACCTGTGTGATGTGTGGTCAAACAAACGGACAGACAGACAAACATTTCTAAATGATAGCAATGTGTTTCTTTTAGATACTATTTTTCAACTTATTTTACTAAGTTATAGAACATTATTGAATACAACGCCATTTACTTTACAAAACCAATGAAGTTTCTTACAATACTTAATATTTTTTAATATATGCAAGAAGGTTTTAGTACATTAAAACCTTAATTATATAGGACAATGTTTCCACTCAGCAAGAATCGAATTCGTGATCGCAAGCACCTATAACCCTAATTAAACGATTTCACTATTAAGAATTATTTGATTAAGGTGAACAATTTGATTTCATAGATGGCGTTACATGTTTTTTTTTTTTACGTACTGTCTTTTTTTAGCAACAAACACATAAATTCTAGAAAATGTCGAATACTTTTTAATTGTAATGTCATTACTGTCAGCAGTGCATGCAATACCTGTAGATATTTTACCTAGGTGCATATTTAACTTGATTTTTAATATAAAAAAATTATAACCAATGTAAATAAGTTACCTAAGGTCGAAAGAATAACTATAACATTGAGAAAAATATTGAAAAAGGAAAAAGACAATTTAAAAAAATACAAAAAGAACATATTCCGTCATCAGATTCGAGCCTCGGACCTCGTTGTCCAAGACCACTAACACAGCTTCGAGACTATATTGTTCGTATCATCACACGTCAAAATTACTACTCTTATGAAACTTGACAATGTTCTGTTTAGCTCCTTATAGTTTTAGCGTGAAGTTATGTATTGCATGGGTTACAATTGTAGATAATGTCTCATTGTGGAAAATTTTATGATAAACCATTATGGTTAATTTCTAAAAATGCAGCAAAGTGTTTAAATAGGTATCTACTCTTTTCGAACATTTCCTAATTTTTTTTTCTCTAAGTTCGGCCATGTACAGACACGTGAAATTTACAGTTTTATTATATGTATAGATAATTAGATGCTTATATAACAATGGGCGAACTTTTAGGCTAAGATTGTTTTGTGCCTCCGTTTTGGTCCGTTAGTAGGTATACTATATATTTTATTTAAAATCGTGTACCTACGTCAGTCTTTGACACCCATAGTGCAGATTAAGCCTTGTTATGGATTTGATGACCATGTGCATATCTAAAAGGGTAAAAAGTAACTTCTCTTATAGAAGAGAGGTTACTTTTTTCCGTAGGAAAACTGAACTGACGAAAGGAAAAGAAGACGGGACTGAAAGTCACCACCAGGAAGACCCAGAATATGAGGTGCAGGGTGACAAGCTCTTTGCCGTTACTCATAGACACAGAGGCTGTGGAAGGTGTCCACAAATTCACTTACGTCAATAGCGTAGTGTCAGAAACTAGAGGGACCGAAGAGGGCATCGCTTCGAAAATCGCCAAGGCGAGAGCAACCTTCGCACAGCTCCGTCCTGTACTGAAATCACGGAAACTGACCAAAAGAGTTAGGTCAAGATATTCCGATCCAACGATAAAACCGTGTAAAGTACATAATAGAAGTATAGATGTGCAATGTAGAAAGTCACAAAGGACATCTCATGTCGACTCCAGGTCGTTATCAACCGCTGTCTTCGCCGTATTCTCGGTGTTAACTGGCCTGACAGTCTCCAACCTAGATCTGTGGGAACGTGGCGGTGAGACTCCAATCGATTAACAGATAAAACGCTGAACACATACCAAGGCAAGACTGGAATTCCCAAGGAAAGCGTGAACATGGCAGCCCTAAGCAGACCTGGCGGCGGACGATCATCGCATAGACGAAGAACATTGGGAAGACTTGAAGTGAAATGAAGCGCGAAGCTCAAAATCGAACGGAATGATGGTGCCCCCATGTGAGTCATGATCAAAAAGTTCATGACAGGCCGCCCAGGCTTCAGTTTTGGTTTGCGGTCGACCTGGCGGCAGACGATCATCGCATAGACGAAGAACATTGGGAAGACTTGAAGTGAAATGAAGCGCGAAGCTTGAGCTCGAACGGAATGGTGGTGCCCCCACTCGAGAATCACCATCGGTTCTCCAACCGATGTGGCCCGCCCACTGCCACCTAAATCTGGCAATTATTACTACAACTCTGTATGATTCTTCTCGATGATCTTGATTCTTCTGCGGATCTCCTCGTTCTTGAATTAATCTTTTAATTGAGCAGGCAAACGACGAGCACAGGCCTCCCAAATTTAGCTTTCTAAAAGGGTTTCAATGCCGTAAGTCACTGTCACTGGCAATAAACACAGGTAAGACTTGCGTTTTAATGCACTGCGGTATTTGGGACGTAAAGATTTTTCGTAGCTTCCGCTTTAACGCCTAGTCGAGTTGGACTTGACGGGTGATCTCTTGTTCAAAATTGTACTCGCGTAGTTAATTTATTTATTCAAAATACAATTACAACATCATTACAGTTACTCAATTCGATGTAGGATTTTGTGCGTGTACCGTAGGCCTACTCTCTTTCTTTATAACGAAATTCATGAATTTTCGTTTGCTTAAATTTCTTAAGTTTACGGGGACTATTCTTATTAATTTTTGGATAAGCATAAGAAGTTCAAACCCATGGACGATTTTCTGTAACGAGTGGATTAAATAGATGTCGCTAATTCTGTATATCACCACACCGTTTTTGATCGAAACTTCGTTTTCATTGAAATAGAGTAAGGCCTCTGGATTGTTTATGCCACGTACTATCGGCCAAAACTCCGGTATTCCCCTATTTGGTTTAAAGCTGTGTGGGTGAACCAGCCCCTTGCGAAAGTATTACGCTTGGTGACCGATGCGCGTGAGTGTGTGTAACCCCGCCCCTCGAGGCCCTTATGAGTTTAGAATATTCGCCACCTCGTCGTCAGCGGTAGCTGATTAATAATTATAATTTTATATTTTGGTTTCGTTATGTGTTCTCGTAGGCGGGTAGTGCAAATTGTAAATTGCGATTTGTAATAGTTTTAGTCAGTGGATACTGTGTTCTATTATCACATTGCATAGGAATCTAGCAATGTGGTCGCCATTACTAAAAATCTTTTTAACCCTTCGAACCCGCGACTCTCTCGATTGCGATTGCGATTCACATGCCTTATCCATTAGGCTACTGCGTCTCGTCAAGTTAAGAGATGTAATGAATTAAAACATTAGTGATCTACTTAATATGAAATGTAAATATTTATTAAATATATATATATATATACTATATATAAGATATTATTTATATTAATAATAATCAAATTTCATAATAAGTAGATCACAAATGTATATATATATATATATATATATATATATATATATATATATATATATATATATATATATATCTGAGCTTGGCTCAGTGTTTTCTTATCGTTTTTTTTTTTTTTCAGAAAAACGTAATATGTAATTACATACCTACTTAGAAAACAAAACTGTCTCTCTCAAGGGCGTCCTTGTGAGAGTTTTTTTTGTGAATCACCACTATTTAGGATTTAGGTCTTCTTGGTTCTAGGTCATTTTGGTATGTGGTCCCTTACTCATTGGCGACCGAGCAGATCGAGATATCTGCAAGGTTAAGCAACGTTACCACTGTCAGTCAACAGATGGGTGACCGTTTTCGAACATTGTCATACCCCTCCGTACCCCGGAGAGCACGTTAAGCCGTCGGTCCTGCGCCCAATCTCTCTCTGGTCGTGTCGGATTGCCGTCCCATCGGGCTATTAGAGTAAGGGAATAGAGCGTGCAGTTGTGTCTGCGCATACACTTGTGCACTATAATATCTCCTGCGCAGTTGGTTAGTCTCTGATGAAATTTGCCACCGTAACCGAAATCAGTTAGGAGACCATTATGTGGCAAAACCAAAACTAAACTACAGTTGGATCAACGTAACTAGGCCGGACTGAAGTAAGCGACAAGTGGTTGCGCAGATGCATTTTTTGGAAGTAAATGGTGACAGGAAGCGGGGGGCGCGGGCGGTAACTAAACCAAGAGTTCTAATTTCAAACTTTTATGAACTCATTTAAATAGTGGTTTTTTATTATTGAATTAAAATGTTGTTAATATTTTTAATCGATTAAACATAATTAATCGTTTTCGTTACTCATTTTAGGGTCGCATCTCTATGATATGCGCGAAAGTGATAAAAACCTAACTTTAATCCGGTCAAGTTACGTTGATTTCACTGTATATTTAGTTAGTAACCTAACATATTATTGTTTCAATAATATTTTAGATCTCATTATTTTAAAGCCCTGATCCCAACTATAATACAGGAGGGATCAAGAGTCCGGGTACAGAAAACAGGTCAAAGCGAAGGCAATATAAATCAGAGTTCGTGATAAAACGAATGTCGTAAATCAAAACTTCAGGGAAACGTTAACAATGCGCGTAAAAAAAACCCGATCCTTGCTTCTTCACAAGGAAGGGGTTGATTGGCTTAGCCGAATTGTGGGCGCGGTCGCGCTACGAAGCTTGAGCGACGCATTCAAATGAACATTTTGTTAAAGGTGTATCTAATTTTCTCGGGAGTGTCTTTAACATGAAATTTATCTTATTTTATTTTTATATTATAAGTATTAATCCTATCCACGTTATTTTTTTTAATTTGTTAATTTTACCGGCTTAAGAATAGTACCACCCCATTTCATCCCGTGGGTGTCGTCAAGGCGACTAAGGGATTTCACACCAGAGGACGGGCAGCAGCGTCCTCTGCGTACTTAAAGCCTAACTGCTCGCCGCTCGCCAAGCATGGCGATTATGGCAATCAACCCCAGGATCTACATACTGGTAGGTTCTACTGGGGATACCCGTGCCCAGCAGTGGGCCATCATATGGGTTGATATACGTTAATTTTAAGACCCACTCGTTCGTAGGCTCTATTAAAGCTGTCGAACATCTCATTATCAGTAAATCTAAGGTGGGTGATGTCCCTACTCACCATTAATGTTGATGCCAAATCATTTCCAGTCCCTTGCATACATCTCCCAATGCAGAAGCGAACAATACAACAGAGAAATGACATCCCCCTGTCTCACTCATCATTGCTTCAGTTGATTAGGTTCCTAGTTCTGGTCTTGTGTGACTGATATGATGACGTTTTAATACAAACACTTCAGTACTTCGGTAGTCACCGTAGTTCGAACCACTGCAATTTAGCACGAGCATTTTAACCTCATCAGATTAGAGGTCAGAATCGATAGTTTTACGATTCCTTTCCAATCCCACCAGTCCAATCACACAGCATCACTTTGTTCCGAGTCAGACTGTGCATTGCCATGGTCTGTGAGGCTGGTCCATGCTTCGACCACGATCTTTTTCGGACATTCTTATCGTAAGCCACCCATCACCCGTAATCAACGGTTTAATAAATGGGTCGTAATTGTTAGGTACGTTTCAACAAAGGATCACAAATGAAAACACATTGCATTAAGTTTCTCTCAGTAAGATCATGTGGTACCTACCCAAATATCAAGTTTTTTCTTGTACAAAGACTATTGAAAATTACGTAAAACTGTTTTGTGATCAACATCCAGTTCTTCAGCATTATCGTACCCACTAATATGTCGATCTTGCTCTACTTTTTTAAAGATGGCGCTGATTTTATCCATGACGGAACTAGAGCGAGCCTCATCCTTCACACTAAAATTTCCAGACTTGAGACGCTGGAACTACATTTGTGCTATTCATTTAATTGCATCAGCAGAAAAGCGTATGTTCATGGCACTTTTGTTGAGAAACGCAGTTTTTCGACAATAACTCAATGGCGGTATATCCAAACTTATCCGAAATAATTTTAGTTGAAAGTATTTATTAAGCGCTATCTTTATGATTTTTTCCATATTTTTGGTCACATGGTTCAAAAGTAAAAGGGGGGCACGATTTATGCAACTTTCGGAGCGATTATATCTAAAAACATTCACTCAATCAAAAAAGTTTATTGGAATTATGTGCCACACGTTGATGTTTCCTGAAAAAAAATGTTTTCAGCTTCTGTTACATCAGCTGTGGTGTGCCGCCCCTTAAAATATTTATTATAATTCTTTAGCTAATAAACTAAGTAGCGGCTGCTACAAGACCCCTTTCCACCAAATTTCATCAAGATTCATTGAGTAGTCGGACAGACATGACGAAACTTTAAGGGTTCCGTTTTTGCCAGTTTGGCTACGGAACCCTAAAAAGGGATAGGGGCCTACCGTGGAGGATAGTTGCTTATCGATGAAATCGGTTGCGGGGATACCTACTTGCTTCATTCAGTGACAGTGATTTTTTTAAAGAGAAACATTTGCTAATCGAAAATTTAATCAGCTTTCTAAAATAGCAAAGTATTTAAACAATAAAGACACAAAAAATAGCCTTCCAAATTTTAAGTTATTACATTTTGGTTTATACAGTGATTTTTTTAAAGAGAAACATTTGCTAATCGAAATTTTAATCAACTTTCTAAAATAGCAAAGTATTTAAACAATACAGACACAAAAAAAATAGCCTTCCAAATTTTAAGTTATTACATTTTGGTTTATACAGTGATTTTTTTAAAGAGAAACATTTGCTAATCCAAATTTTAATCAACTTTCTAAAATAGCAAAGTATTTATACAATAAAGACACAAAAAATTGCCTTCCAAATTTTAAGTTATTACATTTTGGTTTATACAGCGATTTTTTTAAAGAGAAACATTTGCTAATCGAAATTTTAATCAACATTCTAAAATAGCAAAGTATTTAAACAATAAAGACACAAAAAATTGCCTTCTAAATTTTAAGTTATTACATTTTGGTTTATACGTACGCACTAAAAACATTACCCAGCCTTCAGGGTCAGTCAGTAATAAAAATAATTTAAAAGAAATTTCATCAATATAATTTCCACGCCCGTGAAAGTATCGCCGCGGAAGTTTTTTGCTCACACCTACCAAAACTTGGGCCTTCTCTAATGGTTTACATGGCAATAAGGTCTACAAGGGGGATACTTCTAACCATAACCAACAACTCTAACATATGTATTCAAAACTCTCCCCTACCAATCGGAGTTCCGATCAGAGGACAGGGTATTTTTGTGGCT
This sequence comes from Herminia tarsipennalis, assembly GCA_945859575.2. NCBI lineage: Eukaryota > Metazoa > Arthropoda > Insecta > Lepidoptera > Erebidae > Herminia > Herminia tarsipennalis. The sequence continues at coordinate 24,147,370 of OX243831.2, read as the reverse complement.
TTATAGATTCATATATTTTTAGTTATTCTTCTGCTGTATATTTAATTTAAAAAATAAACCTTAGGCAATTGCGTAGTCGAGAAAATGTTCGTGCTCATTTTGAAATAAAGTTATGGAAATAAATAAGGAAATAAAATAAAGAAAACATTGTTTGGCAATGGCGGCAAAGTTTGGTAACGAACTTCATTTATGTACAACTTTGTATTGAAATGTTTTTTTTATTTCAAAATGTTGTGAAACTATACAACATCCGGTAAAAAATATTCTGGAGACTTTCCTTATCCTTTGTACCTAAGATCGACTGTATTTTTATAGATTATTATTAAAAATTTGAATTGTACCTATTTTAAAGGGTGATTTTTAAAATACTGATAACCTTCTGGTCGTTTTACATAACACTAAATAACTTTTTAATATAAATATGAGCTTTGGGAAATATTTATTAAATTAACCCTTAACCACCTACTTGTTTTTGGAGTTATGACTTTAGTTACCTACAGAGTAATTTACTGCAGTAAAATCATTGTTTATTGTGAGGTTTATACTAGGTATGTTACGAAGGTGGTTTCAACAAAACCGAAGTCGGAGTTTGGTATGTATGTCTGAATCAGAATCGGAATCGGAGGTGGTGGGCGAAGACAAATATGTTGAGATAAGTCTTAAGATAAAAAGAGAAACATTATTCAGTTATTCATATTAAATGTGTGAAGGAAAAAATCGCTTGGGCGGGACTCGAACCCGCGATCATAGAGAATCCGTGACAATTTTTCCTTCATCTTTTATTATAAGTATAAATTAGCTTAAAAGAGCGGCCGCCGCACGCTAGGTATCTCCAATTAAAACGTCCGATTTAAAGGTATCGGAGCCGAAGTCGGAGTCGGAGGAATAAAATCAATCGGAGCTTTCGACCTTTCGGAGTCGGAGTTGAAGCTCCGTAACATCCCTGGTTAATATCCTAAACCTGACACACAATGTAAGGTTCCGTTGCCCATAAGAAGTGGGTATTTTGTTGTTTTGGTTACTTTGTACTTGTTCGGCTATTACTCGTAAACTTGTAAAGCCTACTTAGCTGTGATAGTTTTCCATGATTTTTTATTACATACCTGACAACAACCATTTAGCTGGCAGGAGGACGGGACTCTTGACTCCAATTTTTGATGTTCACATTTCAAAAATAATTAGTAAAGGGTTGGGTTGGTAAATAATGTTGGGTTTTGTACTTAGAGTTTGAAAGGATTTTAAAAACTCATCAACATTAGGTCTTTTATATAAAACTCTGGTAAGACCACTACTAGAATACGCTTCAGTGACATGGAATCCATAGTATACTGTATATAAAGAACAAATTGAAGCCCTGCAAAACAGATTCAAGAGACATATCGAGTGGCGATTTGATTCGAGCTCATTTAATGCACTTAATCTGCAATCCCTCGAGGAGCGTCGCGCGGTGCGAGATCTTATATTTTTAAACAAGATCATAAGAAGTCAAATTGACTCATCTTACCTTTTATCTAAAATAAATCTAAATTGTCCACGCCCAACCTCACGTAAGAAGTCTCTTTTCCACATCTCATTGTCACGAACAAATTATGGTAAAAACACATTCATAAAAAGATCTTGTCGCTTATATAATTCTTTAATTCTACTTATAGCAGATGATAGGTTGGATTCCCTTCACCTCTCTTTACCTAAATTTCTAGATGCTATCTTTACATACGGATCCCTAAATCGAAAAGTGGTCTAAACATACCCGCAATATTTTTAAAAGATCTATCCAACGACACCCCTATATGATGGGGTAGCCTAATAGTTATAGTATCGGACGCACAGTCGTGGTCGCGGGTTCGAATCCGATCCATTATACTGCCTACGTAAACCCACTCCTAAAACAAGGAGTTAACAGGATTGCTAGTAGGTAATGTGGGTGGCAACTCACAATCCCACATTGCTCCTTAGTTAATAAAAAAAAATACATTTTTATTTACCCCAAAATTAATTTATTTAATGTACCTACTAAAACAGTATATAATGGTCAAAAATATATAATAGTAAAAAACATCAAGTATTCAAATAAACTTCATTGGTTTTGAAAGTAGATTTCATCAGACGAAACAGGAGTAGGTATTCATTTTAAAAAAAAACATCTGAAATTCTAAGGGTGAGGGAGAGGAGGGATATGATATATTTAGCGTCAGGTTGACACGTTGACAGCGTTTTTAATAAGTACACAAATGTAGGCATAAACCTAAGAGAATTTAAAACTACTTATTTAATTTTAAAATTAATAAACGAAAGTTAAAAAAAAATATTTAAAAGGAACACACACATTGCTATTATTTTTAGAAATGTTTGTCTGTCTGTAAATTTGTTTGACCACGCATCACACAGGTTCATCCAGGATCATGTTTTTGATTCCACACCGGCCAAGTGTTAGTAGTTCGCGCGACGCGCGGGGAGGCTCAAGTGTTTAGAAGCGGCGTATGGCGGAGCAATAGTAAATATGAAAATATTAATTTAAAAAAAAATCACCTATTTCATTTGATCACTGCTTTAAATCGCAGGCATAGATGACGCTCACATGGCACGCTCTATGAAATAAATTAAGGGAAGTGATGAAGTGTCTATATCATATGCTTTATTTTATATTGTTGTGAAGATCACTTTAAATTGCTAGCATGGTGTGTGTGATTAGTCTTTGTAGTAGTAACTAGTAATTGACGTATACTGATTACAAATAAAGTATTTATTGATTAACGTAAGTTTTAAATATCAAGGAAAAGGCAACTTGCCCAACAAAACTTAAAAAATCTTATATACTCTACCTTATTTGTTCTTTTCATCGAGGTTTCACGTAAGTACGAACTTATTTCAGGTCGAGAAAGATACAGTTATTTAATTCAATACAACACAATATTATGAAAGACCAAGGAGGAGCTTACACTAGATTTAAAAAATGCGTTGTATCTCATAAATTCAGTTTCAATCACAAACAAAATGTAGGTTCCACCATTACTATAGATATGTATATAGATGATACTTAATTCCACTAAGAATTCTCAAATTAATTTATCGGCAGGAAAAAACCATAGAAACAAAAAATAACTATTTTTCTCTGTAACAATTGGATCATTATTTTTTGCTTATAATAAAGAACTAAAAATAATTAAGTTTATGCATTATCTTATACCTTTAAACGAGCAATTCTTGTATATATATACCTATATATATAATCTGAATCTCGGCAATGGCTCCAGCGATTTTCATGAAATTTAGTATGTAGGGGCTTTCGGGGGAGTTAAATCGATCTAGCTAGGTCTCATTTTTGGAAAACGTCGTTTAAAAAAATAACGAGCGAAGCTCGGTCATCCAGGTACCTACTAAAAATTAAAACATGATAAAGCGAATATCCTTAATTTTTTTTTAAAGACAACTCTGGCACTTGGGTATAAGTCCTGTGTCACGGCGAACTTTACAAACATATAAACCAATCACGGACACAAATTGGTGTCCCATGTGTGAATCGAACCCAGGACCTCTTGCGCAATAGTCGCCACCACGTCATTACGTTACACATTATACAAAATAATGTATTCTTTATTTCTTAATTGCGGTTTACTCTTCTATTATAAATTATTGTAGGTCTGTAGTTTAAATGAAAACTTGCCTGAGTCCGGCATATAATGGGCAGGTAGGTAGGACCTACTTACGAGACGATTTATTGTAAGAATATTAACCCCAAATGTTTTATGTCTTACACCTATTAAATAATAACTATCTAAAACACAGTAAACGAATACCGAAAAAGTCGGTATATGGTACTTATTTATTTTCACAAAGCTTTTAGGTGTTGAAGCCAGCCATCAATTTCGACGATTCTCCACTACAAATTATATCGCGGCTCACCCGACAGGACTATTTCCAACATATTTACACTGAAGTTATTTCGTAACATAAACTATCTTATTTCATACATGTAACAGCTGTTTTTTTTAGTAAACCTCAACGTTTGGCACGTCATTTGACAGGTCTTCCAAAAATACATTAAGTTTTGTAATAAACTTTTTTGATTGAGTGAATATTTTTGAAATTAATCGCTCCGAAAGTTGCATAAATTGTGTCCCCCCCCCCCCCCCCTTAACTTTTGAACCGGGTGACAAAAAAATATGAAAAAATCACAAAGGTAGCGCTTAATAAATACTTTAAACTAAAATTATTTAGGACATGATCGGATATACCGTCATACTACTGCTATACCTACCGAAAAACTGCGTTTATCAACAAAAGGGCGTAAGTGCCATGAACATACACTATTCTGCTGATGCAATTGTTCAAGGCTGCGAAACCCTACACTGAGCATGGTCCGATATGCTCTACCCGGTTTCTTTTAATATGCTTAGAAAAAAGGCATTGCTTCAAAGATATAGAAACTTCCTATTCTTCATCCTCTATTGCATCGACTTCCTTAACAATAAATCCTCATTCTCATCCGCATCCCCAAATTGTGTTTTTAGTACTTCCCCATCCCAATTCTCTTCCTCATACCGGATAGCACCGAAAACGGAATAAGGAGTTATGGAAAATGTGCATAAAAGGATAAGGTACGGTAATAAGCAGTAGTATGTGGTGATTTCAATGTAAATTTACTTGAGCACTCACATTTAACTACCAGATTAGTTAAACTATTTAAATCATTTAATTTACTGTACGTATTTAATGAACCAACACGAATTACATCACATTCTGCTACTTACTTAGATAATATATTCTGCAACTGTAAGTAATGATGTAGTACTGAGTGATTTAATTCTGATCACTGTGCGCAAATCATTTTTCCTCTATACGTACACAATGGCCAAAATGAATAAGATCACATGTACAGTTCGCCTAGAAAAATTCAATCCTAATGTTTCTGGTAATATTACCAGTATAGATTTCAGCCACTCTGATCCGAACTGTATTTACCTCATTACCTAGTGAGGTAATGATTTGACGTAACTACTAAGCACAACCAGCTCCTTGAACTCATGCCCGGATAAGTCGAATCACTCTTGAGAGATAATGTGGATGAATGCAATGTTCCATTTGCATATGACATAATTTTATTAAAGTATTTAAGTCACTTCATTTGAACAAAGCCAGGGTAAGAGCATGTTGGACCAAGCTCAGTGTAGGGTTCCGGAGCCATTGCCGTATAAAAAGAAACAGATTTGAATAATTGCACCAGCAAAAGAGCGTACGTTCATGACCCTTTAGTTGAGAAACACAGTATTTCAGCAATAATGTATCCGATCATGTCCGAAATAATTTTAATTTAAAGTATTTGATAGTTGAGATCACACGGTTCAAAAGATAAGGGGAGGGGGGGACACAATTTATGCAACTTTCGGAGCGATTATTTCCCAAAATATTCACTTCATCAAAAAACTTTTTTAGAAACCCTAAAATGTTTTTTAAAAGACCTGGCGAATGAGGTGCCCAAAAAAATTTTCAGCTTCGTTACATGTATTTAGCTATCAAACTAAGTAGCGGCTAATACAAGACACCTTTTCACCAATTCAATATTTATTGTGTAGACTTTGAGTAAAATGCCTGTCACATACAGACGGACAGATAGACAGACAGACCGACATGACTAAACTTTGGGTTCCGGTATTTTCAAATGGTGCCGGATCCGCCAGATTTCACAATTCGGTTTTCTTAAAGTAATGCGTATATTCGAAAGTCTTTCAAATGAACGTTTCGTCATTGGCCACGATAATACGTCAAGAACCAAGGTATACAAATAATGCCCTTGAGGAAAAATTTTGCAAAGCTACCCGGACGTTTCTTACTCGAAGGCAAAGTCACGCGTATCGCCCTAGACTTTCGAAACACGTTATTATATTACTTTTACGGAAAGAAATTTCTTCTTTAGCAATATTTCTCTTTTCAAGAACTGCTTCAAACTTAACAATACGGTAGACTGTATTGTTAAGTTGGTACCAACTGTTTTGCAATCTATACCAGCTGTTTGTTTTAATTTCTTATTTGTTAGCAAACGTGAGGTCGTTTACAAACTGTTCTTGCATCAGCGTCGCCATTTAAACAGATTTCTCTGTATTTATACAGATTTTTGATATGAGGTAATTACAGATTAGCACGAGTTACAGTTTTTTATACAGAAAATGGGTTTTGAGGGTTTCGAAAGCAATTTTCCGATTTAATTACTTATTTTTTATTCTCGAGCAATTAACGTGAAACTGGCCGTGTGAGAAGCAGTTAGGCATTGCAGATACTTTGTCTAGGGCAAGCTTTAACTCTCTTACATTTGCATTAAAAGTATGTTTCTGTTTCTCTCTTATTGGTCGTAGCGTGATGTTATATCACCCATAGTCTTCCTCGACAAATGGGCTATCCAACAGTAATAAAAAAAAATCAATTCGGACCAGTAGTACCTTGGATTATGGCGTTCAAACAAACAAACTCTTTAGCTTTATATATTAGTCAATCACAGTTTCCAATGCTCCTCCTCCCCCTCCTCCTGTTTTCCCTTAAATAGCTGATTCTTACAACTTCGTCCGCGTTACATGAGAGGGCTAAAGAGAGTGCTACATCTACAATATAGAGCATCTACAATACAATCCCAAAGGAGTTAAAACTTTCTTTGTTTTATCCACAAAGCACTTGAGAACAATGAAACAAAATTTGATACCTACTTACAATGTTAATTTAAAATCACGCGAAAGAAACCAGGGGAAATTTGGTTTGTATGACTGTAATGGGTAATAAATATTTTTAATAATAACGTTAAAAGTATAACATAGGCTATTTTAGGGCACACCACACTATGATTGGAAACAGTGAAACAGGATTAATAGAGGAACGTTGGGTGGCTACGATACGATACTGTAGTACTTTTATAATTAAAATGTAGGCATATTTATTAGGTATTTGTGTAGCGTTGTCACCCCCGAACAAAGTTCTGGATCGGCGCCTGATTTTGTTGCGTAATATTTTAAAGCAATATAACTTTATTAAGATAAATGGCTTACCTTTCTGCGATTTTTACCGATATTTCTACTTATTTCTTTAAAATCCATCTGGCAACACTGTAGTCCATATAAGTGCCGCACAAGCTGGCAACGTCGCATCGGTATCGGTATTGAGTATCGATAAAACTATTAATAAAAACGAAAAATACCAATACTTTTGGGTTTATCGGTATTTGTATCGTAGTAGTCTTTGTTAGCACCGGTAAAATTTGAATACCGATAAATAACTCGCTGCCATAAAGATTTTGTATGCTGGTATTGTTACCTGTATAGATCTGACAAGTGACAATGACATTTTGACTTGACGTGTCATGTTGGCGACCATTGACTCCGCTATCTATCGGTTTATACATTTTTTACTACAAAACTAGTTAATATCTTCTAAATAACTTGTCTATATTTTCAAAAGTATTTCATAATCATATTGATTAATAATGAGTCGAAACGACAAGAAAGATATTGAAGACAGTGGCAGTATTTTTCAAAATCTGGATAAAACAACACTTTTACAGGAATCGAGATATTTTAACTCGAACCCTGTTAATCCAAAAAAATGTATTCATATTTTGACAAAGATACTTTACCTACTTAACCAAGGTGAAAAGCTAACTACTCAAGAAGCTACAGATATTTTCTTTGCTACTACAAAACTGTTTCAATCTAAAGACGTGGTATTGCGGCGCCTTGTTTACTTAACTATAAAAGAATTGAGTTCTATGGCACAGGATGTGATTATCGTAACCTCCTCTCTTACTAAAGATATGACTGGTAAAGAGGATTTATATCGAGCTGCAGCAATCCGAGCGCTGTGTAGCATAACAGACAGCAGCATGTTGCAAGCTATTGAACGCTACATGAAACAAGCAATAGTTGACAAGAACCCAGCAGTTAGCTCTGCAGCTCTTGTTTCTGCAGTTCACCTGTCAGCCACGGTGCCAGACTTAGTACGCCATTGGGTCATGGAAGCTCAGGTGAGGAATTTACACTACTTTCAAGTCTATATTTATTTAACTGTATATTTGTTTACATTGCATTGCATAGAAATATACAAAATTATAGCAACAGAAAGTATGGTAAAGTATTCCACATCAAGCATTTTATTTTTTATTAAATGGATAATGTTATTGATAAGTGGGTCATTGATTTCATAAATCAGAATAAATGAAAAAGAGATAACAATTTGCTGTGCTTAATATTTTGACATGCTGTGCGTTCTTGCAAGTACTACCTATTTGAGAATACATAACACTTAAATAAGGAATCCTTATAAATAAAGAATGACAAATAGTTTAATTATGAAACCATCTATCACTCATGATTTATATTTATTTATCATTTCTACTGCAAATGCCATAAATCTATGGTTTCATATAGAATATGCACATGTCTGCTTATTGCTGCAATTTGAATAAAGTGTGCATGCTGTATGAATTTTACATGAGTCATCTTAGCCACTGACAATGGCACCAGCCTACTTGTAGACCTGATACAGTATATCTTGTGTTTTGGAAGTAGAATTAAAAAGCTAAAGATATACCAGAATGATTTAATGAAATCGGCTTGGTGGCATAGCAGGACTGTGTACAATAGCTGAGCGAAGAGGTTATCTAGGCTTGATTTAGGCACAGGACAGAGTTTTGTGAGATTAGTGATAGTCTGTTAATTGTGAATGTGAAGTCCCCTGAGATAAAGCAATTTGAAAGGAATGGCTGCAAGTTTTTATTGCCTTGTTCTTTTCTACAGCTTTACCTAAAGCTTTGCGAATTCGACATAACATGTACATATAGAATCATTAGCTGTTATTACAATCGTCGCTTTTGCTTCCTAAATGAATAAAGATTTTTTAGATACTGGTCTTGGTACACCTACTGCAAGCGGGGTCATTATTAATAAAATAAAAATTCTGCAAAGATCCAACAAAATTAGTGATGAACTAAGGCTCTCATTTTTCCTCAAAGAGGTCTCCCAGACCTTGCACTGGGAGTTCAAAAAGGCACAATAGCTCCTGCTTTCTGAATTACTTGTCAAAGTCAATCAATGCAAATAGAGCTGTTCGTAAGAGCTGTCAAACCATTGCAAATCCAAAAGGAGGACTCTAAAAGAAAATGAGTGTTTTTAGTGTTTTCCTTGATGAAACCATCCCTCAGGGGGATCAAACCCTTTCTGAACTAATATCCATATAGTGAGATCAAGCTCCTCCCAAACCACTGCTGTCAAATATGTTTTCTAGATTTTGTGTGTTGAGTGGCTTATTTGATGTTACTGTGTATTTTTTTATTTGCAGGGAGCTGTTACATCGGAACATACAATGGTTTCATACCATGCCTTGGCAGTTGTGGCTGGGACTCGAAAAAATGATCGCCTATCTACTGTCAAACTTGTTACTAAACTAGCCCGCGCTCCACTTCGCTCTCAATATGCACTTTGTCTACTTATTCGTCACGCAGCCAAATTAGCTGAGGAAGATCAAACAGAGACGTCTGAAGTTTATATGGAGTTTATTGAATCCTGCTTGCGTCATAAACATGAAATTGTAGTTTATGAAGCTGCCCATGCAATTGTTAATTTAAGAAAATCTGCGCGAGATCTTGCCCAAGCTGTATCAGTGTTACAAATATTTTGTGGTTCTTCGAAAGCAACCTTACGTCTAGCGGGAGCTCGTACTTTAGCAAAGCTGACAGCAAAACATCCCAGTGCAGTTGCTGCTTGTGCAGTTGATCTAGAAAATCTTATTTCAGATCCAAACCGCTCAGTTGCTACTCTTGCCGTAACAACTCTTCTCGCGACTGGAGCTGAAAGCTCTATTGATCGTTTAATGAAACAGATTTCCAGCTTCATGTCTGAAATTTCTGATGAATTTAAAATTGTTGTTGTTCGTGCTATTAGGCGTCTATGTTCTAAGTATCCACGCAAGCATCAATCACTTGCTTCATTCTTAGCTGGGATGCTTCGTGATGAAGGAGGTTTGCAGTACAAAACTGCTATTGCAGATGCAATCATTGCTCTAGTTGAAGAAAATCCAGATGCAAAAGAAACGGGCCTGGCACATTTGTGTGAATTTATAGAGGACTGTGAGCATGCAGCACTAGCTGTACGCATTTTACATATTTTAGGTCGTGAGGGTCCCAAAGCACGTCAACCATCTCGTTATATAAGGTATATATACAACAGAGTCATACTGGAATCTGGGCCAGTTCGTGCTGCTGCTGTTTCTGCTGTTGCTCGCTTTGGTGCAGCTCGTCCAGAGCTATTACCAAATATTCGAGTGCTTCTGGCTCGATGCCAATTAGACGATGATGATGAGGTCCGTGATAGAGCTGTTTATTACAGTGCAATATTAGATTCTGAAGACAGTGAGCTTATTAATGATTATATTATTAATGTGATGATTCCAAATCCTGTGCTCTTAGAGAAAGCTCTGCAAAATCACCTTACCTCTGAAGACCCGTCTATCGAAAATTTCAATATCAGCACTGTACCTACTCTGACTGAGGAATGCCAGGAAGTAAGGGAAGCACCTTTAGAAATAGAGCCCCGAGCGCCTGCTGTATCGCGTGAAGAACAATATACAGACCAGTTAAAGGTTATTCCTGGAATTGAAAAGTTGGGACCAATTTTCAAAACTTGTGAGGCTGTTGATTTGACTGAACCTGAGACGGAGTATCGCGTCCAATGTGTTAAGCATGTTTTTGCTGGGCATTTGGTTCTTCAATTTGAATGTTTAAATACTCTGAGTGACCAACTCCTCGAAAAAGTTCATGTACGTTTAGAAACGCCCCCTGGCTATAAAATACTGACTGAGGTGCCATGCGAACAACTACCTTATGACAAACAAGGTAGCGTTTTTTGCCTGTTGGAATTCCCTGAAAGTCCAATTGAAACGTTGGGCACTTTTGGTACAACTTTAGAATTTGTGGTTCGTGACTGTGATCCTACAACTGGCTTGCCGGATAGTGGAGAAGGATATGCTGATACATATCCTTTAGAAGAGGTCGAAATTACTTGTGCCGATCAGTGCAGAACACGTGCAGCGTCTGACGACTGGGAAGCAATTTGGGAAAGAGCTGCTTCCGCAGCTGAAGCTTGTGATACTTTCGGTCTATCACAAACCGACGTCGCGGAAGCTGCTAAAGCCGTATGCGAGCATTTAGGTTTACCCAAAGCAGCAATTGGGGGAGAAGCAGTCAAAGAAATCCGCGGAGGTGGTATATGGCGAAACGGCATTCCAATACTTGTTAGGGCTCGGTTGGTGATCGCTCAGGGTGCGGTAACCATGCAGTTAGCAGCTCGCTCGCCACGTGAAGATATAGCCACGCTGTTATTAGCGGCCGTTGGTTAATTTGTTATTTCGTTTTTCAAAATACCTACTTAAGTATATTATATCCTCTTTGCATGTGCCTTTTGTGTCCGAAATGAAATTAGTGTCTATTTAAAACCTATTTAGTAAACTGTCTTTTTTATTACATTTAATAATAATATTATAATATATTTACTAAAAATCCATGTAATTTCTTAAGTCTATCTACCTGTCTATATTAAACACAATAAATGTACAATTAACACGAATGAACGTAAGCAAAACATAGTCCTATAGCTAGATGTACTAAACTGATATGATTGGAATACATGCAATGTGCATGTGTGCCATGCATGCAGTTCTCTAACTAACCACGCGGACTCTGCCCGAGACGTAAATACTTGTCTTACTATTTACGTCATAGGTGAGCAACTGCAATGTAGGTACGCAAGCGTTGCATAACACCACGAAGATTTACCAGCGCCAATAGGTGCCTACAATGTGTAACACGTTTAATATAGTTTTAAAACAATTCAATGTCTTCTTTCCTATTTTAATGTTTTATTTTATAATAAAATATTTGTAATTACTGTTTTAATGTGTGTTTTTATTTTATCACCTGGTGTATCGGGCAACAAGCAGTTAGAGAATAGACACAGTATGAGGTCATCAAAGTATTAGCCCATTTGGACATTCAAATCATCCAATATCTCCATAATAATAGGATCTTTCCCGAACATAAATTATATAATTTTAGACATATTTTGGCAACGATACAATTTATGGTAGGTACGTCTATAATACCTACAGTCTGTTAAAGAGTAGTCCTGCTCTGTAACTTGCTAGCTCTTCCATAAATTTCTTGAGTGTACGGGACCTGCTCTAATTATTTTTTGCTTAAGCACAATAAGTCTGAACCCATAGACAATTTTGACACGAGTGGATTGAAATGATGTTGCTGCCTCTGTATACCATCTCATTTTTAATCAAAACTTTGTTTTCATTATACTAAAGTAGACCTCTAGTGTTAGTATGTCTATACGTTTATAGATGGCGGGAGCTGTAACCATTTACAATACTTTTATACCTACATATCGTTAGTTTTTTTTGTCTCCATTACGACCAGAGATGAGCGTTTAAACGAGAAGCTCTCTAAAAAACGTTTTTCAACAAAAAGCAACAAGTACACTTTAAAATATAAACAAATTCGTTTTTTTATTTATTGCCAACACATATGTTTGAACAATCTCATTTCTTTATTTATATGTCACAAAATGACATTGACATCAAACATTAAAAAAAAGGATAGGTACGTATTTCATAAACTTATAGCTTAACGCACATTACATTGACATTACATGCCAACGAAAAGTACTTTAAGTAGTTTTATTTTTTACCTAAAGCCATCTCTATTGATAAGCAACCTTATTTTTTAAGCATAAAGCACAACATAACTTGAACATTACTAGATGCCAAAAAGTGCGACAAAATTATGTTGACGAAGTTGTCACTTTTATTAGAGCACAGCCTGTTTCTTTAAATTGATAGGATATATTTTCGTTTTATTTTTTACTTTTTTACGTATTTGACATTTAACGCTTTTTTATTGCAATGCAAAGTTTTGTCGCTCGCTTGCCGTATTATTAAAAAGAGTTTTAAATAAAAATCGTTGTTTTAAGCGGGCTTATAAAAATAAGTGCAACGTTTAAACGTTCAAAAAAACAAAGCCGTTTATCACATCTCTAATTAATTACGACTTTATTAATTTAAACATGGTGAAATCGTTTAGTGTCTACACTACAGGCGATAATTCCGTAAATATACCTCTTTATTAGTGGTCACAGTAAATTTATGGGAAAGCTGATGTAAAAAATGGGATATTTCTCGAATTCATTTTAAGAAGCTATTGATGTCGTTTTACTTATTAGGTCACGTACTTTAAATATCAGTTCAAAGTTTTTTGATTTCTCTTCGGGATAATCGCTTGTACACACATAACGATTATACCCTGTATAGGGTATAATCGTTATGTGTACATGGGTCTAGGTACATGCGAAAGTAGGCAACTAGATTGTCCCTCTATTTGCCCTACTTTGTATAAGTCTGTTACATAAGCAAGTACCTATCCCTCATTTATTCTCTACAGTGATTAAAATGCTTTGATTTGGATCGATAACTAAGCCGGACATTTTACAAACATGGCTTATAGGTAGCTACCTAGCTTGGTCTTGGTCACTTCTACTTTTATTTAGATGAGGTTTTATTTCAAAGATTGGTTGCCATACGCCAGATGATATTATTACCGGACACCATCAGGGGCGGATCCAGGATTTCATTCTGGGGACAAATGGCAGTGCCGGATCTAACATGCTTACGAGGAGGGGGGTGCATTTCGTATCACCTACACCACATCGTTCAAGTGTGAGTTGCAGGCATCCCCGTCATGCCTGCAAATCGTTCATGCAAATGGGCAAAGAAATTCAATACAATACAAGAAATTCGGTAAGGACAGAAAACAACGGGGTGGGGTGGTGGCGCACGTGCCCCAGTGCCCACTCCCCTACACCCGCCTATATACAGCATTGATAATTATATACTACCTACCTACATATCTAAGAGAAGTGTAAACCTACATAACTAAGGGAGGTGGCCACATTACAGATATACTAAGTATTTATTATTGAGCTCAAGGTAGGTATTCTATATTATAGTCTAGTGTTTGTAGATAAGTGTAGCTAACTAATAGTAATGAAAGTGTCCTTCACGGTAAATAAGAGCTATGGATATAAATAGTTGTAGGCTTACGTAACTATAGATATAAAATGGTTACAGTCAGGTGCGCTAAAAGGTGACTATTTACGACGAATGTGGGTGTAGCAACGTAACGTGACAAGGCGGGGGGAATATGAAACGTGGCTCTACAAAAACAGGCTGTCCCAGAACTATGCCTCACGGAGGGAAAGTACCTTTACTCAAAGAAGATTTCATTTTTAAATAATCGCCTGTCTAATTTTTTGCGATACTAAGTAGGTACTTACGAGGACTATTTAAATAACACGTTTACGTTCAGTTTGTAACTATGTGTATCTAAATACTGTAAAAAATGCAACAGTTGCGCCTCATAGCGTCGTGATTAACTATAAAACGTTATTTTATTAAATGTAAAATTTCATAGCCTAGATAGAGGACCTACTAGGTATGTTAATTAGGAAAAATAATTCCGATGACTGACTCTTTGAATTGGTGTTATAAGAATGTATAATGGTGCTGTTTCAAATTAAGCGGGCTCGTTTCCTGATTCAGACTGGCGATTATTTAAAAAAAATGAATGCAGTTCGATTTATTTTTTAAATCAAAATGAAGTCTACTTTCAGTAAAATGTTCTATTTACAATATTTATGGTAGGTAATAAATATTGTAAATAGAACATTCCTCTCCGTTGAGGTTGAGTGGCATAGTTTTGGGACATCAGTAGGTATTTAAAACAAAGCCGGGTTAGTTGGGTACACCATTTATAATATTATTATAACTCAACAAAGGGGGGAAAGGCGATTTTCATTATAAATATTCGATTTTTAAGGTTTCCGTAGCCAAAATGGCAAAAACGGAACCCCTAAGGTTTCGTCATGTTCCGGACGAACATGTCTGACATGTCATCTGTCTGTCTGTCCGTCCGTAGGTCACAGGCATTTTACTCAAACTTCACGATGAATATCGATAAAAATTGGAGCGTAAGAGTCTTGTAAAAGCTGCTACCTACTTAATTTGATAGTTAATTAATAAAAAGAAATATTTTTAGATTTTTAGGAAGGATACATGTCCATGAGACAAATCCAGCTTCTGTAGCTGGATTTGTCTCCCTCCTGAATCAGGCTCGAAACCAAGCCCCTTTGGTTTCGAGCCTGATTCAGCCTGAACAGGGGCAATTGCCCCTCTCCCAGACGTATTCACCATACCTTCGATCCGCGTTGACGGACAAAACAACTGACACTTGGCCGGTGTGGGGTCAAAGTACCTACATAACATAATCCTGATTCCGCGCCTGCCCCGAACACCAGAATAACTATTAAAACATCGGAATATTCACGAAAAGAAGTTTGGTAGTGGTACGGATACCGCTGATACAGATAGTTACAAATAAATTGGATCCCTGTGTTGCTGCCTAAGTACCTACCCATACGATGAACAATCGATTTACGGTAAGAATGGGAATTGCCGGTCACATAAGCGGAAATCATCACAAATCTGATAACCTATACTAATGTTATAAAGCTGAAGAGTTTGTTTGTTGTAACGCGGTAATCTTAGGAACTTCTAGTCCCCTACGTAGGTTTTACCCTACGTAGGACCTTTATCTTAACTAACTAGGTATCAATCATCTGGTTCTAAATTAATCATCGTATCCCTTAAATACTACCTAGGTACCTACCTACATAAATACCAACTAAGTAGGTTGAATGACCCTGTAATCTTATATTGATACTAGGGTCACATGGCACTATGTACCAGTATCAAGCATGACTACTTGCACAAAAGATACGTATTACGTGGTCTGTGATGATGACATGCTTATTGTGTAGGTGAGTAGCAACCTACATAATTATAATAACTAAATACTTACAAGTGCTTAATAGTTTGTTTTATTAATAAATCCATAGCTGTCTGCGTTCAACCAGTTGCCATACGGTATTGCAAATTATCCCAAGTAGCCTAGTAAATTTTCGAAATGATGATGAAATTGAAATAGTTTAAAATTTGGGAATAGGTACATATGTACTTATGTAGTACCAAGCTATCTACTTTTAGGAATATTGTTAGCTATTATTCTTCTACATCTAGACAAGTCAGAGTAGGTACATAATAACAAAGCTCTTGAAATATATCTGTACAGGTAAGGTAGGTAGGGTGACTGGGTAAACAGTGGGTCACTTGGATACAGTGGGTTACATAGTGATGAAACCAATGGTGGCTGCACTGCTGTTTGTTTGTTCGTATACCCCGTAAACAATCCCCTCTTGGCTGGTATCCATGTGGCTATGCTTATCGGGTGACTTACTACTACCGATTTATAGCCGCTCCTAAAATATTTATATTTACCTGACTTACAATAAATATCGATACAATATTATATAATAATTAAAAATACCTTTAAATCTAAACTTAAAAAGTACTTACTTTCAACTATTTTAAAAGCTTTTCTATGTACCTACCTACTCATAAAATGAGATAAGTAAAAAAAAAAAATTTTTTTTGAGGTCATTAAATCCCACAGACAAACTGTGTAAACAGTTTTGTTGGACAATGATAATTGTATGTATAAAAGATGCATGTTTTACTAATATTCCTTATAAAAAAAAAAAAAAAAATTGTATATCATACTTGAATCATATTAATATGCTGCATTTAATATATTAATTGGCTGGCTATGTGTTCTTATTAAGTTGATTCTTGTTTGTTGAGGGTTGTCCAGGCGTCAAGGGACTCAAGGGTGGGTCTTATTTACTGTGAGTCGCGAATGTGTTAATACTATTGAGGTTGGAGTAGCGATTGGAATTCGAGGTCACTAACCACAATAGTATGTACCTACTAGCACAATCTAATAACTGGAAAGCTTTTTATACATACTGTGGCACTAGTAGGTATATATATACATAGAGATTCTAAAACGCCACACGATCGAAAGTCTCGTGATATTTCTTCTGTTAAAGAAGAAAAGGATATCTCTACATTAGAAAATAAACTTCCAGATGTGAGTGATGATAAGAATTCTCCAGATAATATGAATATTTCTAATTCGCCGTAGTTCTCGGATTGATACGAGTATCCTCAATGATAAACATTTAATTGATTTCCGTTGTATACATTATTTTATTTTAGATTCTGTTTCTCAAGATATGTATTTTTGTAGATCTTGTCAGCATTGTGTTTAAGTTATAATTTAAGTGATTAATTGTTAATTTAAGTAATCGCCATCACAGAAAATAGATAACAAAAGGGCAATTTGGTTTTCTTTTTTTTATAGCTCCGCCTTAATGTTATGATACTGAAAGCCAGTTGATATGTTTTATTATGTTGATTTTATGTTTATTTTTTTTAATTTCATGTTGTCTTTAGTTACCTATAAAAAAAAAAAGACCCATTGTAAATCGATTCATTGTTCGCCTCCCTGTGTACACAGTGGATAAATTCTGTTAATTTAAAAACAATATGTCACATATCCCTACAAAGAAAGATTAATGGCTTTAGAAAAGTACATTCAATACCTTGAAACAATATATACAAACACCTTGCGACGGTATCATTTTATATATAAAACGTCATGACAACATTTTTATGATGAATCACTCTTTTGTAACTAGAGCCAAGCGCCGGCGCCGCGGCTTGATAGACGGAGTAGGCTATATCGCTAATAGCTTGTTCAAAGTGCTGTATCAGCGGTTCGCAGGCTAGTATGAAAAGGACATTGACCTTATACCTAAAGCGTAACGAAAATTATTTGTACAGTTTGTGGAAAAATCTAATCTTATAAAAAGATTAGAAAACACTATCAGCAAACAACATAAATTGATTAATCTCAAACTCGCATACCTCCAGAACTCAAAACATTTTGAGCACAATTTTTAAAATGATTTTATAACCTCGGCGTTAACTGCCAATAACCTGTTGTATAGTCTTCAACCAGGGGTAAGGGTACAAGACTTGATTCTAGATACGATGATGGATATTTACAAAATTGGACTTTCATTTGCTATCCCCGAAACAACTAGGATCAGAACTAAGCTCTAGGTATATCAGCTCAAATACCTGAAGATTTGGCCATCCCAGTGTCGTCCTATTTTCGATTGATTGATCTATAAAGTTTATTAAAAGAAAGAGCTAAATATTCTGGCAAATACTAGAAATACGCATACCCTTGGTCGAAATAGATCTCTATGAAATATTCAAATGGAATGACAGCATGTTAAACGAAAAAAACTATCGCAGAATTCTGGTCGATAATGTGAAAAAGGACTCATATTTACTTATTACAGAGACTAAACTTCAGTCAAGCAGAACCCCGAGATCATTTTATATCATAATAGGAAGACTATTCATCATTTAAAAGACGAGCATAGCTAATGTGAGACGATCCCAGCAACAAGAACTTACAAACCTTCATCTACACCCTGCAGTAATGTCTGGAAGAAGTTACGCTTGAACAATGACTACTATTACTTTTGTAGTAATGAGTTCCTTTATAAACTCATCTACAAGAGTCAGGTCGCTAAAATTAAGTAAACGGAGACTGATCTGTTGCGCGTTGGGGAAGACTGTATTATAAAAACAGTCAATTTTCTAGTTTATTCTAATAGAAAGTTTTCTAGTCACATTGGTACTGCCCCAAAAACATTTCTATGCCAACCTTCCCACACGAGATTGATCCCAATAACTCGGACACAACATACCTACGTTAATTTAAGTCTATCAGAAAAAGTATAGAAATTATGAAACAAAGCGACAAGTTATCATATCACGACGTACACCACTACACGTTGACATATCTACTTGTATTTGGCGCCATGTTAGCCATTATAATCTACTGTAGGAGAAGATGGCATCACAGAATGCGGCAAGGAATCCCTGTTACCCATATAGTGGTACAGTCACCGGCGCCTATTGTTGAGACAGTGATGCTTTGGCACCACTACCTACACTTACTAAATTGCCTTTTGCCCTAATCTCATAACACTTTTTGTGACGGTTCGGGGACAAATCCCCGTAAAATGGCAATTTAGTAAGTGTAGTAGGTAATCTACAAGACTGGTGCGATCTAGTGAGTGTATACTGATGGAAGGTCGAAGTTCTTCTCCAATTTTTCATGTGTTTTCTGTGACACATTTATATGACTCTGACAGTTTGTGATTTTTGTGAACTTATTTTCATCTTTACTTTATGTTATCATACTAACCCTGGTTTCATTTATTTAGTATTAATTTAGTATCTTAGTACTAACTGACTTGTAAGGTATTTTTTAAAGTTAAATAAATTAAAAAATATATATATATGTATATATATATATATATATATATATATATATATATATATATATATATATATATATATTTACATTAAGGTTAATAATTTATTAGTACGTAATACGTTCCACATCTTACCGGGCACGCGTCATACTCATCTATTCCTTTAATTTGTAATTTACTTTGTACTAAAATCTTATTTTATCTCAATCTTACCCTCACTCCGAACACTTTAATTAAATTTCTTCAAAATCATTGACCTCCAGGGTAAATGATTCAGCAATATTCTAAAAGCTGAGAAAATTTACAATAAAACCAAATTTAAAGTCAGTCTGACTGATAGATATTGGTAAATGAGCAATGAAAAAAAGTGACCCACTGTTCACTCGATCATCCTACACATCCAAAAAGTCTACGCAACATGTGAATTTATTGTTAAAGAGTTGGATAATTTCATATAAAGCGTGGCCTCCTCTGTAGTTCGAAACTTTTCGGCAGCGATTACTCAAAGAATTGATGGGTTTGTTAATGTTTTCTTGCGGCAATCGCTCCCAATGATATTTTATCAAATCCTTTAACTGTTTAATGTCACTTCGTCCAAGTCCTCTAAAACACGTCCCTGGTGGAACATATCCTATGCATGCTCAATGGGATTTAGGCTTGGACTATTATGCAGGCCAAGACAACAACCGGATGTTTTCCATTGCCGCTGCTATATGAACGCGCATTGTCATTGGAGTCAAAGGTTTGTGCAAACGAATGAAGATAAGGCCTAAGAACATCCTCAACGTAATTTTGAGCGTTAATGTTTCCAATTACAAAAACGAACTCAGTTGGTCTGTTTTTCATAATACCCGCCCATACCATAACTGTTAATCCGCTGTATGGATGAACTTCCTGAACGTACCTATCTCAGCCTTTTAATATTGCCGGGACGACGGTATATTCTTACGACACTAACGGCCAGAACCCGAAATGAGACTCTATTCATTTCGACGAGCACGATTCCCATGATGTAAGCACCTGATAGGGCGTCGTGTTCGTACTTTCGAAGGATGTGGCATCATGTAAAGAATGCTTACAATTCAATTTTATCGAAAACTCTAACTAAAACTTTGTTAAAAATTCAGATTTGACCAAATTGTATCTATATCTATACTAATATTATAAAGAGGTAAGATTTGATTGTTTGTTTGTATTGAATAGGCTCCGAAACTACTGGACGGATATGAAAAATTCTTTCATCGTTGTGAAGCTACACTAACCCCGGGTGACATAGGCTATTTTTTATCTCTGTATTCCCACGGGAACGGGAACTATGCGGGTGAAACCGCGAGGCGTCCGCTAGTATAAAATAAAACACATTTAAATTCGAATGCATTCGCATAAAATTTTATGAAAATAAAACTTAATCGTTTTTATTTTAAACCAGCTAGTAGGTAATCTGGAACCAAAAAGGTTACAAACCTTACTTTTGGTAAGAAGATATTGAATTGATGATTGTTGATTATTTTAATGACCAATATAATTTGTAGAATTTGGAACGTGATGCATGTTGCTTAAACTTGTTTGAGTAAAAAGGTGTAAATAGGTTACAAGCGCTTAGAAAGCGACACCTTAAATACTATACAATTGACTTCTTTTTATATGTCAGTGTCGCATCGCCGTCATTAACTTTTTCGCTAGTGTTAATTAAATCATGCTTTCCTACTTTTTTTATATAATTTGACATTACAATATATACCTAGGTTATCTATATGTGCATTAGTGCGCCATATTTAAAGATCGAATGTTGTTTATGTAACCTATCTAGGTAGATACACCTTTTTCACTCTCAGCGGAGCAGGTAGCAGGGCTGATTATCAGGATTATAATCTGGGCGTTGAAATGAAAAGAGGAGTATCCCAGTATGAACACAATGTTTTTTCCTAGTAATCCACAAGTACAACATATTACTACTTAATCTGAACTTATATTGTAACAAACACATTAATTATCACAATAAATTACAATTATTACGACCCAGATCAGTCGGCCATCAAAACTCTCAATCCAAGACCGTCTATTACGCAGTTTTACGAGAATATTCTCTTTCTGAAACCATAAAAAAAGTAAATCTCAATCGAGTTTCATAACCACAAAGGTTATACCATAGATTAAACAGATATAACTGGGGTTATACCATAACAAGTTTAAGACGTACTTGCTCGAGACCTCGGCATATACACAGTACCTACCTCCAATAGGATTGTGTAGGTACCAAGATAAATATATCTAGGTACCTACACAATGGACCTATTGTCAGGCGAGATTCGGTGGTTAACCACCCTCTCTCCAAGAACTAATATAAAGACCTATTACAATTTCCGTCTCCAATCGTCGTGTAAGTTACTCGCCGGTGCTTGAACTGCTTGAACTGCTTGACCACAGAACACTAATCCTTACTTGTGCGCTTGAGTCAAAATAATTGCACTACCCCCTCCCCTCCCCCCAAAAGCCACCTACGTTTACTTTTTTTTACAGATAGCTATGTATGATTGTGGGTCCCACATTAAACCCTACAGTTATGCTAAAATCACATCGTCGGTATCTAAAATACCTAAAGGGTAGGATTCGAACGGTTGCGAGTCCAATGCTTTAACCATTAGGCTACTTGTCCATTAAAGCGGAGCGGAGAAACGGCGAAATATTAAACAATAGGATTGCATAAAAGCCTCAGTGAACAGATCCTATAAGTAATATTTCTCCGTTACTCCGCTCCGCAGCCTCGCTCCGCTTCAATAGACAGGCAGCCTTAGGTTACATTTGTTACATCTTTCACAACAAAGAGTGTCCTTCACGGCCAATAAGGGCTGTACTTACGTATTTAGCAGTTAAAATAATTACAATCAGGTGTGCTAAAATGTGACTATTTACCCTATTTACCTACGTCAAACGTAGCAATGATGTAAAACCTCATTTGGACGTAGGTTAGTTACAACCGTGACGGCCGGGGTGCGTTGCAAGAGGATTAAGTAAGAATCGTGAAAAGTTAGAAGGCCATGACAAATTGTAAATCCGTGTACCTAACACCCCTACCCTCGCCCTCCCGCCCCATAAAATAAATGCCACATATAGGTACCTACTCATTCACTTGGGTACAAACCACACACAATTTTCCCCGAATTCAGGGAAATACTATAATAATTGCCATTCATTCCACTGAAACGTAAAGTGCGTCAGGGCCACGCGACAATAGAGTCCAACAAGTACCAAAGTATTGCTATCCCTCTCATAAGCCACGTGCGGATAACAAACCTAGAAAGAGATCATCTTTCTCACTCATACGTAAACCTCTCACGTGTTTTTGAGCGTGAACAATAAAGTGATGTGCCTTCATTATTTACCACGTTGTCGAGGAATCAGTTAACAACAATTAAGTACCTACTGTATAAAAGTATATAGGTAAAGTGACTTACCTACACTACGACTAAAATAGCGGACATCATTTTAATTTACACAACAATGAGGAAATTTTATTGTGTAAAAATATAAAATGAGTAAGAACATTATATTAGAAAATTTTCGGAATTAATCGATACCTATCTATGCATTTTTATTTACCCGAATGTCTAGATTGTTTTCACGGGTCGACATAACACACATAAACACACAGTCTAAAATAATAATTGTAAATAAATGTAATATTATAATTTTATATTATTATCATTCGTTTCTACGAACTTAGTAATCATTATACTATGCAATAAAATATTTTTATTATTGGGCTAAAACATGACTCTGTAAATTATTATACTACATGTCGACTTTATGATATCGACGTCGGACATACCTAGTGTTCATAAACTTTCCTTACATCATTCTGGGGATGAGACACACATTTAAAATCGATTTGAAAATAATTTATTATATCGATTTTTTTAAGTAGTTGCATTATGCATACTTGCTGAAGTATTTACACTAATTTGCTACTATAGTAATTTTAACAAGCATGAATCATAGCTACAGATTATCCATTAGCGAGTACCTAGTCCTTTCGTCCAGGTAGGTAAGTAAGTACTTTTACCTAAAAAGTTTTCGGGACAGTCCAAAGTCAAACTTATTGTTTTGCCTATTCCAGTTTGAAAAGTTTGAGGTGCATTTGCATTTGACTTCCTGGAGCACGGAAACCGGTTTGGTCTCCTCCACCCTCCAAAATGCGGCATTGTTGTTTATGTTTATTTAGTAAGAAGGTCTAATTGAAATGGCACGGAATATAAAACGAAAAAAAATATAAATTTGAAGAAAACGTGCCAACTGCATTTTAATTTAACAAAAAAAAAAGAAATAACAAACTCTTCATCTCTCTCTTCACATTTTTGTTTTAATTTTTTCAAAGTTTTTTTTTCGTAGACGAATATATTCATTTTGCTGAATTATTTTTAAAAGCATTTTTAAGTTCATGACGTTTACATAATTTGTTACGTTTTCGAAAACTTATCGAGAGCCTGCCAATTGATAATCGATTTAAATTTAATCGG
Organism: Herminia tarsipennalis; assembly: GCA_945859575.2. Lineage (NCBI taxonomy): Eukaryota > Metazoa > Arthropoda > Insecta > Lepidoptera > Erebidae > Herminia > Herminia tarsipennalis. The sequence continues at coordinate 24,123,507 of OX243831.2, read as the reverse complement.
ATTGGACATCACTACGTACCACACAGTCGTTTTGAGAGAATTGTAGGAGGTGTAAACTTACTTTATCTATTCTCTTTTTTGCTGTTATGCACGGTCGAATATTGTTATATGAGGTAAATTTATGTTAAGTAAGTGTGTTAGAGTGTTACGCGACAAAAACGTGGAATATAGATCAAAATCTTAGACTCACCTACATACATACACTGGAGGTACCTACCTTCAGTGAACTTCGCAATAAGTTTGAAAAGTTTATTATGAAGTTGGATTTTTGAAAAATACAATAAAAGTAAGTATTAACGTTAAAAGTATGACACAAAGGTTTCAAATACCCAGTAGTTCTCTATTATTTGTAAGAAATTAGTCTGTAACTTTCCATACAGTGTTCCCTATTTGTCAATAAAAGGCATCCTTCAAATAGCTACTATCAGTTGTTGTGTAGAAATAAATTTATCAATTATTGAAGTAAATAAGTTTAAAAATTATTAGTTACAAACTCAAAATTTTTTATTTTCAATGTAAAATATTTCTACTTATACTTACCATAAACACCCCTTGAAAAAAATGTGAGCACACCTTCAATAATTTTTTGTATGCATTTTTTTATTTTTCTTCTTTTTCCCTTTTTTTGTAAAGTCTGCAAATTTTCAATGGTATGCTCAGGTTTTGGTCAACACTGTTTTGGTTTGGAAATGTATACTTATTATTTTATTTATTGAATAAAACATGAGCACACAATTTATTAATGTGGGTACTTTAAACTTAATTGCATTTTCTACCAAATCTTTTTAGTATAAAAATACCTAATTGAATTAATTTTATTTAACCTCTCTTGTGTATATTTTGTGTAACACATATCAATTAAAATTTTAATAATATTACCTATATCAAAAAGATGATTAAGTACTTCAAAATGGCTAACTGAATTTTCATCAAACAAAGCTAACCAAATACTGTATCTAAATAATTTTATCTGTTCGATAGCTACACCACACCTTATAAGCCAGATGAGAGTAAAAAAAAAATTGCCCAGCGAATGTTGTTTGTTTCTTGGTCAGGCTCATTGACCTTTTTAAACCTGACCTGCGTGTTATGTTGTCTGATCATACATTACATACCAACCAAACCAATGTAACAATGACAGAAATGTTTTTAAAGCTTTTGCAGCTATTAGTCAATTTTTAAATCAATTATTAGTTTGTTTACTTTGTTTGTTAAAAAAAGACGACTCCCGCATTAGGGTACAAGCCCTGTGTTGCGGGGAACTTTACAAACATACAAGTCACAGACACAAAGTACACCCAGATTCGGAACAACAATTTGTGGATCACACAAAGTGGTGTCCCATGTGGGAATCGAACCCACAACCACTTGCGTAGCAGTCGGGCACACTCCCACCGCACCACGGAGGCGGTCAAAGTGAAAATGAATTCCTACTTCATAATAACTATCTGTGTGACAATTTTTAACCCAATGATTTAGTGCTTTGAGCTGTGCGTTGATGTATCAGTTGGTCACATTTTCTCATAAACATAAGTACAGACAAGACTAACCCAGTGAACTTTATAACACCTAAATTTTTATTAAGTCTGTTAGTGGTGTTATAAAAAACTCGTTACAATAAATACTTGGCCCTGGCAGAAATTAGCCTTTAAACAGGCTAGATTGCCATATAATGAACTAAAAAAAAGTATCCAAATGTATAAGTAAACTATCTACGTTTTTTTAATATAGGAAATATATTTAAAAACATAGCCAGTCTACTTAAACATTATATGAGTAAACTGGCTATGTTTTTTAATATAGGAAATATATTTAAAAACATAGCCAGTTAACATAAACATTATATGAGTAAACTGGCTACATTTTTAAATATATTTCCTATATTAAAAAACATTATAAGAGTAAACTGGCAACGTGTTTAAATATAGGAAATATATTTAAAAACATAGCCAGTTTACTCATATAATGTTTATGGTAACTGGCTATGTTTTTAAATATATTTCCTATATTTAAAAAACATAGCCAGTTTACTCATATAATGTTTAAGTTAGTTAAACATAGCCAGTTTACTAAACTGGCTATGTTTATGTACTTTTTAATATAGGAAATATATTTAAAAACATAGCCAGTTTACTAAACTGGCTATGTTTTTAAATATATTTCCTATATTAAAAAAACGTAGCCAGTTTACTTATATAATGTTTAAGTTAGTTAAACATAGCCAGTTTACTTAAACATTATATGAGTAAACTGGCTATGTTTTTAATATACGAAATATATTTAAAAACATAGCCAGTTAACATAAACATTATATGAGTAAACTGGCTACGTTTTTAAATATATTTCCTATATTAAAAAACATAGCCAGTATATAATGTAGCCAGTTTACTTAGACATTTGGAAATTTTTTTTTGTTTATTATATCGCAATCTAGCCTGTTTTAAGGCTAATTTCTGCCAGGGCCAAGTATCTATTGTAACAACACTTTAACTGTATGCATGTATTTCAATAACTTAAACTAACTGTAATATTTACTGCTTATCAGATGTGGGTTATAGGTTACAAAGATATTTTGCATTTAGGACTAAAATGTGTATATCAAAATCTTTCAAAGTTATGCTACAAGTGAGACAATCTAAATTGTATTATCTATACTAATATTATACAGCTGAATCGAATTGAAAAATTCTTTTACTGTTATCCCACTTATCGAGGAAGGCTAACATCACGCTACAACCAATAGGAGCAGAGCAGCAATTAAAAATGTTGCAAAATCGGGGAAAATATATGCAGACAAAGTTATGCGGCTCAGCTAATAAAATATACATTTAATATGCAAGTTGCGAATGTATCAGTTATTATTAAACTGCTAAGCGACTTTGATGAATATAGTTTATGGTCAGTGAAAATAAAAATAAAAGTCCTTGCTTGCACTAGAGTTGAAACTGCCTATAAATAAATCTCTTAGAACAACTCACTTGTAACCATCTGATCCCAAACTAAGCAGTGCCATTATGGCTTATACAAATATTTCTAAATACATACACATTATAGATAAATTACAGCTAGACACAGGGGAAATCAAAATTCCAACAACCTCTGGTTCAGCAGTCAGGGTCATTAACCACTAGACCAACAGGCCAGTCATATTATGTCAATTTATTTTTTAATTTCAATTGTTTTTGTTTATTTTTATAGTACTGATATTCAAGATGGACAACCTTGACGACTCTGAGAACAATGCAAAAATTTCGGATTCAGCTTACTCCAACAGCTGCAGCAACAGTCAATCACGGAGAAGGTAAGAACTACTGGCAGAATGCTCAAACCAAACTCAGTTTTCGGACTTTATGGTGCAAAGGTATCGATCTAATTGCTCATTCCACACTTTAATGAACATTGGTAGCATTAGTACCTGGTTTTTTTTTTTTTTTAAAACAACGTTTTCTAAAAATGAAACTCAGCTATAATGATTCATCACCCCCAAACCATACATACAAAATTTCATGAAAATTGTTGGAGTTGTTTCCGAGATTCAGACTATATATATATATATATATATATATATATATACATATATATGCTAGTTTAATGGTATTAATGTATAGATAATAGCCTGGATCAGTGTTCTGCAAACATTTTCCGCCTTATTCCAAAAGCTGGACTAAACCTGGTTTGACGAAAATCCTAGTTTAAACCATGGATCTACGAAAATCTTTATTACAAAACGAGGTTCATCGCTTAATCGATGATCATCTTTGGTCCATAGCTTAGTCTTTCAATAACCCTAGTTTAACTATGGTAATAACCTTAAAATGTCAAAAACTTAACAATTTGAAAGTTAGACCATTTACAATTTTGCGTATTTTAGTTTCAAATATTAATGACGAATAATGCGTGTTTAGTGACTTTAAATTATTAACTAACTAAATATGGTGTGGCAACAAAATAAACGCAAAAATCGAGTGAAATGAAATGTGTGACAAAAGATTTAATAATACATGCATAATATTGTTATTCAAAACATTTATCACAGCTTGGAATTGAGAGAGAAGATTTAACATACAGAACTCAGAGATGTCCTAAAATTAAAGTGGTCTGTGCAATGTTTGGGTCAACCAGACTCGGCGTGAAGTGTACCTACGCAGTGTGGAAAGTTGAAGGTCCACACAGATTATTTTTGTTCGACAATAGTATCATTAACTGGTGCTCTATGTAAAACAAACTGATGCATTCCACTTATATGTCACATTATTAGATTGAAGTTGGAAAATCACATTTGGAATGTCTGATAGGTGGTCTGGAGTAGAGCGGCAAAAACCAATGTTGAATATACTCAAAATGCACAAAACAAAGTAATAGAAACATCATCTTACCCAAAACTTACTAGTGAACAATATAGTGGAACTAAATAAACATTGATCAATTTAAAATTTAGTTGGTAAAGTGTGTGCATGGGTATACCTGTAAACTTAGGTTATAAGTAGGTACCAAGAACTGAATATTATGTTTATAGGAGCTCAGCTAGTTAATCCTTTGCTACAATGTTCCTTTAAACATAGACAGAGAGTACAGATTGGTTACAGGTTATTGAAATTGTGATGTAATAACTATTATGCACTACTTAACAGTTTAGATAATTATATTTAAGATTCTCATGAAAATGAACTAACACTGTTTATATAATAAACAAAAATTGCATACAATTTAAAATTTACTGTAAAATAAATAACTATACTAATATTATAAAGCTGAAGAGTTTGTTTGAACGCGGTAATCTCATGAACGACTAATTCTTTTGAACTTTTTACTGTTGGATAGCCCATTTGTCGAGGAAGTCTATATAATATCACTCTACAACCAATAGGAACGGAGCAGCAATGAGAAATGTTGCAAAAACAGGGAAAATGTATGCAGACTAAGATGTGCGGGAAAGCTAGTTATGTATAAAGAAATAGGGATATCAACTCAATATTCCTTTTCAAACATAGTTTGAACAGGGAGTACAGATTGGTTACAGATTATTGAAATTGTTAACATCCATTTTGTTGTCAAATGGAATAACTATTAAGTGCTACCTAACAGTTTAGATAATAATATTTATGATTCTCATGAAAACGTACTCTGTTTTTAGGAAGAATAAATGGTATCTAATAAATAATGATTCTACGTAGTTATTTGAGAATTTCATTTCATAGCAAGCTCACTGATATTAAATAATAAATATATTCATAAAATTTGTTTCAATTGTTTGTTGTGCTTCAGCCGAAGCTTCAGTACCTATGTTGAATCTAGGCATACTTTCCCCCAATACATTCAGAACAACGAGTGCAACAAAGAAAACAGTAAGTATATTAAAAATGCATTATCTTATTGAGTAAGTATCCTTAAACTATTGAACGAATTTTCATCCAACCATGCTAAGAACTGTTCCAATGAAACTAACTTTGTAATAAAAACTCGCATCCAAGTTCCTCTAAGTGTTTGGGCGCTATAATTACTCAGATTAAACTTATAACATCCATAATAATGTCGTGAGTTAATTAAATTTAGGTTATCATCATTTGTTTACATTTTTAGTACTACTGACAGCTATATATGTAACGTTCCGATCCTGACAGAATCTATTTTATTATTCGTAAATTGCAGGCCGAGGACTTTTATGTCAGGTTTATATTTTGAAAATTACGTAGTCCTGGCGAATAATTTAGCTAATAGAACGTCTAAATATTTTTTTCTCAATGAAAACTATACTTTTAAATTATATTGGCTTAAAACGGAACGTTATTTTTGAATGATAAGAAAAATGAATGAACTAAATTGATTATAATCTGTGGATGATTGCAAGATCCTTTGGTATCAGCTGGTCCACGGATTATCTAAGCTTTGTAATAAGACCAATAGTACAGTACTAAATCCTGGACTTGAAAGTCTTGGCCTAAACCTTGATTTAGTCTTCTCTTTGTAATAAGGCGGTTTGAGTTTGAGGTACATCTAGTCAGTTGGAACATTATCAGTACACAGAATGTACCACATATTTTCAAAATTTTCCTCAATTTACAATTACTCTTAATATCTTTTTGAAAATAAATTATTAGTTTTTTGATGGTCACTATGATCTCCACGGAACACCAGTGTGCCGCTGTTTGTGGAACATTGAGCTAGATGATTACTTAACCGGTCTCGTTTTAAGAAACTTTTTCTAAATATAATGTTGTTGTTAAAAAACAAAAAAGAAATGTTGCGCACTTTGTAGTGATTCCACAGTTATGAAATGGCTTACTCCATGGTTATGACGTCATAACTGAGGGTCGTATTGTTAACTAATAGTAATGCTCTAACCAATGTTGGCGCCAATTTCATCAGAGACTAGCCAACTACGCAGGACACAAGTGTAGTAAGGAATAGAGAGTGCACTTGTGTCCGCAAGTGCACTCTCTATTCCCTCACTCATAGTCCGATGGAACGAAAATCCGACACGACCAGAGAGAGATTAGGCGCAGGACTCAGGCTCTCCGAGGCACGGAGTTTTTTTTTTTTTTTTTTTTTTTATTGGGTAAACAAACAATATCACAATAACAAATGGTTAAAATAGTATGATGTTATACAAAATTAATGATTGTGACATCCACACCGTTTACCACGGATATGTTATTTGTAGATAAAAATAGTACAAGCTGGAAGTGGAGCTTAGATTAATATAACAATTATTTATTTATTTTTTTAGAGTTGTGTGCCAATGTTCCAAAACGGTCACCTATGTAAGGACCGACAGTGGTAACGTTGCTTAACCTCGCATATATCTCGTTCTGCTCTGTCGCCACTGAGTCAGGGACCCCCATTGATGAATATAACTTTCATAAACATGTTACATCGTGGACGAACGTATTTATTGAAATCTCTGTAAGGCGTACTATTGCCTGTATAGTAAAAAAAACATTTTCATTGCGCAAAGTTGCTACGCAAAATCGATCTCAGACTGTAGTCTCCCTTAATATCACGGGAGACATCAGGATAGTTATCTCCCATGGGCTGGGAAGATATCGGAACTTACTAATATAATAATTTAAAATAATATTTTAAGATTACATTCACAAACTGTCAAATATTACATTATAGGCTTTTTACATGAAAGCATTATCCCCTATCAAATATTATCTTATCTTATTTATTTTTGTTTATGAGATCGCTTTTACTCCGACTTAAAAAGAAGGCCAATAACCTAACTAAGCAGCTAAAAGGTAAAAACACGACTTTTGCATTCATTTAATAATTATGAGACATTTGTTACTTGGTGAATCTACACCAACTTTTGCTTTGTATGTACCAACGTTAACAAATGTATGTTAATAGAGAAATACAAGAAAGTGTAACGACTAACAAAGTAATTTAATATATATGTATAATATCTTTGAAAACCACAAAAATGTTTTTTATTGTTCTACGTTACTTTGATGTAAAGGGTCTTTCAAATAGAGCGGGTCGATATTAATAATCTGTGGCGGCCATTTTGATTTGGCGGCATCTGTCAAATCTGTTTTTTCTTATTCAGTCACTGATGCCAAATCACCATGGCAAGTTACACGGTTGAGCAGCATGTGCAAATGATAAAACTTTATTATCAAAATTGCTTTTGCGGGTAGGGTTATCTCTCGCAGAGGTGACGTGAATTGGCCACCAAGATCGTGTGATTTGACTCCGCTAGACTTTTTCTTGTGGGGTTTTCTGAAGTCGCAGGTCTATGCCAATAAACCACATTCGACCGTTGCCCTGAAAGCCAACATAACGCAGGCCATCGCTCAGATTCAGCCGGATCTATGCAGCAGAGTCATTAAAAATTGGACCTCTCGGATTTGTGCCACCATGCGAAGCCGCGGCGGACATTTGAACGATGTCATATTTCAAGCATAATGGCATAAACGGGCCTTTCAAATAAAAAATAAATTTCGTTAATATCTCACACACATCTAGTTTTATTCAATTTTAACATCGACCCGTCTTTGTTGAAAGACCCTTTATAATATATAACAAAACAATTTATCACTATAAAAATGCATCAGCTGTTTTTCATAAAATGTGTTCCAAATAAAAGTATATATATTCTTTTAGTTACTTGAATGTGTGCCATTTTCAAAATTTGTGATTTATTTTATTTTTATCGATATGTCTTTTTCTAACACCAAAACTTCGCAATTGTTAATTGTGACAATGGCCAGAGATTGATGATTATTGTTCTTGTCTATTTGAATATTTAAATCAAACATACATAAATAGGTACTTATTAATTATCCAGTATGACTAAACTCGACAGAGTTACTCCAAATATTGCTTTAAATATAAGTTCCGATATCTTACCAGCCTAGAGAAAACAACAGGATTGCAAAAATTGTTAATTTCTCCCCTAGAGGATTTTAAGAAAGAACAGAAGTAGACTAACAACAGTCCGAGATCGCAAAATCAAAATTAAATTGTCGGAGTACATTTAATTACAAATCAAGATTATCCAATAAACAAAAGCTATTGATATATTTTTATAATCGATTTCTATTATACAAAAAATTTATGTTTCAGTTATTGAATAACTCGAATTTACGTCGGGATAAACTTTATCCCGCTATATAATCGAAACTGGCTTTTATGTAGGTAATTTGAAATCGGCAACGAAAATAGAATTAATGTATATTCTGTAGACAAGTATTATCATATTTTTTGACTTTCGGTAGAATGTAGTGATAATAACGGCTAGATTCAAAATTCAAACTTAGGTAACTTCCATTCGGGATACCTGAATACATATAGTACGGGGTCCCTATAACAAATTATAAAATTATACATATCAAGCTGGAATTGCCATGGTAGCTTCGTTTTGACGAGACGCCCAATTTTATGTATACGACAACTTTATATAGTGGTACGTTAGTGAAAAAAACAGGTGTTAAATATGACAAACTTAACTTTGCCGTTGGAAAACTATTATCCCCATACAACAACATAGGCCGCAGTTAGTTTACCTACCGCAAATAACATTGTTATTAAAAATGACTTTTATAATGCAACGAGTATGGCTTTTACTTCTGTTAAGTACCATGTAGCTTGTAGTAAAAGCCATAATCGTTGCATCACAAAAAAAAAAAAAAAATATTACAAATTTATTTGCGGTTACCGGTTAAAGTTGTCGTATACATAAAGTTGGGCGTCTCGTTGAAAGGAAGCTACCATGCCAATTCCAGCTAGATTTGTATCATTTTAAAATTTGTTCTAGGGAACCCGTACTAATAGAGTGAAATCGATCTTACGCATTGGTCGTCAATTGTCTATGCATACCACTTAATTGCTGACTTCGACAGTGGACTAGTAAAATTTTGGGGTTTTGTATTCTTATACCATTTTATAGATTAGGCAGGAAATAGTAACTAAAAAAAAATTGGGTAAGTATTCTCAGACGAGTCAACAAAATCCTGGATCTGCCGCTGCCTGATCCAGATATAATATAACGGGACGATAAATTTTCTTCTTTTACCCACAAAAGTCACAGCGATGAAATTACGATACAAGGCAATAGTTACGTAATGTTGGAATCCTATTAAGCGCGGGCAAGTTCGATGCCACGTGACTAGAATATATTTTTTTTATAATTACGAAAGAGAAAAAAAAACTTCGTAATGTTAAATTTAATGACGCGATATTTCTCGACGTCACTCGTCGTATAATAAGTTCTTTAAGGAGTTTTAGCTTTTGTTTAGCAATTAAGTGCTTGTGACGTGATTTTGACGTCAGCAGTCACTCGACCCGGTACGTGATGTTGTTATTGCAGATGAGGAATATTAATTATTTCAAAAGTAGGTTTTGTTAATTATATATGCAATCAGTTCTGTACAATGGTTTTGACATTTGTTAAATATGAGAGCAGTACAATATAAGAGTCGGGCCTAGGAAGCTTAGACTGTACTGTCACTAAAAATAAATACATCCCCACTTTACATGTAGGTATTTTTTAGGGTACCTACCACGGGCGTACCCAGCTTTTGACCAAGGGGGGGGGGGATTGATAAGTGACATTTATGTTTGCCACCACGCAGCATAAAAAGTCACTGTGCGAGTCGAGCTGGCGAGCGCAGCGCTTAAGCAGAAGCTATTGAGCGAGCTGGGAGGCCGCAGCATGATCTAAAAGTCACTGCGCAAGTAGAGGAGTACTACTTGAACTTAGAAGTCACAGCGCAAGCAGCGCGTAGGCAGAAGTTATTGCATGAGCTGTAGAGAACCCAATAAGTGAGTTGGAGCTGCAGTGCGATCTCAAAAGTCAGAGCACGAGGAGAAGGGCGCAGCGTGTATCTCATAGCACGAATAGGGGACCTCAGCGCCAAACTTAAATTCAATCAATTAGCCTGTATTGGTCCACTGCAGGACATAATCAATCAGGACAACATCGCCCTTCCTTTTCTGTATTTCATACGCGCATTAAGTTAATAACAATATTATACTTGACCTTTACTAAGTTATGTATAAATTTTATGGAAAACTTTTGGTACGTACTTAGGCATGGGTACCAGGGGTACCTACCCTAAAAAATATATTTTTCAAGGTACAATTTTATCCCTCTTACATTTTTATCTTCGTTAAGGGGGCATTACACTGAGAGATTTATTTATTTAGCGCTACGGACACGATCGCCGGTCTCGCTCTTCCGCATACGACCATTACTTCACAGTGCGCAGGAGCGCAGATCAAAATAAAGTAGAATATTGGTTCGTACATATGTTAGATTACGAACGCCATGACTATGACAATACGAAAATGCTCGTTTTTGCATTTTTCCGCAACTTCAAGATTTATTTGCGGGATCATATTAAGACATATCCTTAAATTTCTTTATTTCATCTACTAGAAAAACTCGTTGACTAGTGACACAATTTTTTTCGTGTCCTAATATTTAGGTTTCTATATAAATTTTTGAGAGAGCCGAACCCTGTTTCGCGTAATCTACCCTTAAGGAACCACGGGCAAAAGCTAGTAATATTATATTTTGTTGTTTGGAATAACGTGTTTTTTACCTATATCGTATTTCTTTCATATATTTACAGTAATAGCACGGAAAAAAATATATTATCATATAAATATATATATATATATACACTGACGGACTTATAAACTGCATCAAAGTAATAGACGACTTTGAAATAAATATTTTAACCAAGTATGCAAACTTTCTATACAGATTTAAATTGAAACCTCTAGATTGGTTCGTGAACTTTAAAACAGCGTAGGATCATATCTTTAAGTTTAAGTTTATGTACTGGAAAGGACCTTAAGACCTTTTTTGAAGAAAAAACAGAAGTTTAAGGAAAAATTGTTTAATTAAAAAATTGGTTTTAACAATAGACACAAACTTTATGCAAGGGTTTATTTGTGTTTTAATAAGGTGTATTACCCCCACGTGCCCTTATTACGGATTCTAATCGGTTCCGCATAGATTTTATAAGGGTTTTTAAAAGATCTTGCGGAATATTGTCCCATTCTTCTGAAAGTGCTGTTCTTAGTGCTGCCACTGTCGTAGGCGAAGGGTTTCTCGCATATACAGCTCTTTTTAAATTGTCCCAAACATGCTCGATGGGATTAAGATCCGGGCTGCGTGCTGGCCAATTCATTGTACGTATCCCAACCTCTTCGCAATAATGTTGAACTTGTGCAGCTGCATGCGGCCGGGCATTATAATAATAATAATAATAATATCTTGGGACAACTCACACAACGCTATCTGATCCCAAACTAAGCAGAGCTTGTACTATGGAAACCAGACAACTGATAAACATACTTATATATTTCTAAATACATACATATTATAGATAAATAACACCCAGACACAGAATAAACCATCGTGTTCATCACACAAAGTTTTATCCTGGGTGGGGATCGAACCCACGACCTCTTGCGTAGCAGTCGGATACACTCCCACCGCGCCACAGAGGCAGTCGAGTCGATTATCCTGCATTAAAGTAAAATTTTCGCCTATGAATCCCATGTAAGGCACCACGTGATCTTCTAATATCTCTGTTATGTAGCGATGTGCTGTCAAACCCCCTCTATTACCGTTTTGACGGACCATGACTATGAACACAAGTTCTGTTCGCCCGTTCATCGATATGCCACCCCAGACCATACATGAACCGCCTCCAAAAGGAACACGCTCCTCAATGCAACTTTGAGCATATCGCTCCCCACGTCGACGATAGACTCTTCTGCGACCATCTGCACCATATAAACATGTCCTACACTCGTCCGTGAACAATACAGAGGCCCACTGCTCTTCTGTCCAATTCAGGTGATGACGCGCAAATCTTAAGCGAGCTTGTCTGTGAGCTGCAGACAACTTTGGACCATTTGCTGGTCTAAAAGGGGTGATAGCCGCTTCCTTTAACCTTCTTCTTATTGTTCGTGCACACACGTTTTTTCCACGCACTTCATTAAGCTCGGTTTTGATGTTAACTGACGTGAGGAAACGATTTCGCAGGGAAGTTGTAACAATAAATCGGTCATCACGACATGTGGTTGCTCGAGTTCTGCCTGTACCACGTCTCCTCCTGTAAGAACCTGTCTCTACAAACCTTCTGTATATTCTACAAACCGTAGACTGGTTTAAATTTAAATTTCTACCAATCGTTCGTTGATCCAAGCCCTCCCGCACCAATGCTACAATTTGTGCCGCTTGTTCGGACGAAGTATCCATATTATGGTTCAAAAACTCTCGATGTGTTAAAAAACTAACCCAACAATTATGCTGGTAACAATAATTCAATTGACCAAACAAAAAAAATCAATGAGAATTAATTTAAAACTTTGCTATAAATAACACGCAAATCTGATACTACGAGTAAATTTTCTTTTCCCGGCTATATTCATTTGTTTTACCGCAGTTCTATTTTTAAATTTAATTTTTTTTTAAGATTAAGAGCCAGTCTTTCCATATTTATATAATTTAATCTAAAAAGTTTGCATACTTATTATAAAAAATCCTTTTAGAGTAAACCTGAACTTTGATGCAGTTTATGAGTCCGTCAGTGTATATATTGTGCTATTACGATATCAGAACGACGTAAATGTACATCGCTCTGACGAAAGGCGTCAAGCCCTCCAAGTGAAACCCGTTGATTCAATGTTGAAATCCTCTTCATGGTGACCTTTCTGCACCTTGTTTGCTCAATTATTATTTTTCTAAAGCTTTCAAAGTCACTTATAAATTTATGGTTTCCTTTATTCTTAAATTTTCTAAACAGCGTGACTTTTTGCCGTTAATCTCATTATATATTTCATAAGAATGAGTATATCGACAATAAATTTAATCTGGCATATTTATTGAGTTAACTTGTAATTAAAAATTTACTAAGAATAAATATGTAAGATAAATAAATAAGCCTTTTATTTCTTGCATTTCACTTATGATATTTTACTTAAATAAACTATTTGTTATTTTTTTATTATTATTATTACTTAAATTTTGCTAAAAAGTGCTTTAAACCCCTCTTCAGGTGAAGGATTTCAAATGGAGTTCTTTGGCTCCAAAGAATTCCATTTGGTTCTGTCTTGTGCTTTCTGCATCCAATTTGGACCGGCCGTTTCTCTTATATCGTCTTCCCATCTTGTGTGGGTTTGGCATTTCCCTGCTGGGTCATTCTATGATGTGACTCTTATGGTCCATCTGTCATCTCTTAGTCTCGCTACGTGTCCCGCCCGTTTCCATTTCAGCTTTTTTGCATAATTTAGAGCGTCCGTGACTTTAGATATGCTTCTGATTTTTGAGTGTCAATTTTTTGGAATTTTTCTAATTTTAAGCATACTGCGCTCTAGTCTGCGTTGGCATGTGTTTATTTTAATTTTGCTTTTGGAAGTATGAGATATACTTTTTGACACTCACACACACAGATATAGGTTTGACACGCAAACAAATATTTTTTTAGGGTTCCGCAGTAAACAAGGAACTCCTATAGGTTCACTATGTCCGTCCGTTTAGCTAACTAGGTAAGCTCAGAAACCCTTAGTACCTACTAGAAAGTTGTAATTTGGCATATATATAATACACATACTAGTTGTGCTGACAAAGTGATAAAATAAAGTCTAATAAAACTATTTTGGGGTATCTACCCTACCTGTACAGTGTGATGTGTTTTTATCTTGTCTACCCCATGGTGGATAGATCTTTCAAAAACATTGCGGGTCTGATAAAACTATTTTTCTATTTAGGGGTCCGTTTTTTGCTACAGTCAAGTCTCCCCCATGCCAGCTAAATTTTTGTTGTTGGGTATGTGTAAAAAATCACGGTAGTAGTACATATAGCCTGAAAGCTGTCTCTTGCCTAATGGCTGGATAAGATTGCAAATGTATACCCATATACCGCAATTGAAATTAACAGAAAAATATGAGTTTATTAATTATGAATAATTTTAAACAAAAAAAAATAGTTTAAGTATTGAAATATGTAAATAAAAGGTCCTACAAATAATATAATTCCGTAAGTTTCAGGGTGGACGTATATATAAACGAAATACTGTGACAGACTACTAAAAACAAGTTAATAGCATTGTGTTTCTGGTATTTTTTTAACATGCTACTGTAAATTGTGCGAGTTGTGTATAAAAATTAACTATGTTTTAGTTCACTTTTATTCAGTTTTATAGAAGTAAGCTATATATATTTAGTATATTTATGGCATTTCACTGCAACTTACAACAAATTTAACTTAACAAATGCTCTAAACGTGTATACGCAAATTAGCACACTTAATATAATATTATTATCTGTCGATTTACTAATATTAAAATAATATGTTTAAGTTCAGTTTGTAATTTTAAATCATCATAAATATAAGCAGAAACACTGTAAAACTGAAATAGTTTGGCATCTAGCATTGTGACTAACTATACAAATTGTCTTTTATTAAATGTAAAATTTCATAGCCTACCCATTATTAAAGATACTAGCTTAATTTAAAAAAAAAAACTATTTCTATGACTGACTCTTCGAATTGGTGTCATAATTATACAGGTGGGTTTGATTCTCGGTTCAGTCAGGCGATTATTTAAAAAAAAAATGAATGCAGTTCGATTGATTTTTAAATCAAAATGATGTCTTCTTTCAGTATTTACTCCTATCCACAATATATAAGGTACTTTCCTTGCGTGCGGCATAGTTAAGGGACAACCTGTAGGTATATATATTTAATTTATCTAATCAGATGCGATTCTTCAGTTCCGGGCGATAAAAGTTTTGACTCGTGAAAACTATTACAAAGTTACAACACACAAAAAGTGTTTAAAATAAAACAGATTGAGGGAGGGGAGCGGAATAAGGAAGTCATACCACTTCCTTATTCCTCTCCCCTTCACCTCCCTTGTACAGTATTTAGGAAGTATTAAGAAATCAGTTGTTACTAAATACGTCATGTTTATTTTGACATTATACCAACTGCGTGTCTCCGCCGGGAGAGTGAGCGAGATAACATAACTTTTCCCTCCTTCCCAAACCCCTACCCCATGTTTCGAAACTTTTCAACTTTTTGGCAAAGTTCTACAGCCGAAATGCCTTAAATTGTCGAGTAATTGAGCATTTATTTTCAGTCACAGTTCGAAGTCGACACATTCGGGAAGTAACTCTAGTGGGAGCAGCGGGTATGGCGGAAAACCATCTACGTCTGGTAGCAGGTTTGTGGACTAACTTATTTATTTTTTAAAGTTTAAAAGTTATTAAAGTGTACAATGTGTAATAAAGTGGAGAATAGTGATTAAATTTCAGCAGTGGTTAGTCTGACCTGACATGACGGCAAATCTCCTAGCATTGTTATATTTCTTTTTCTTTCGGCAACAGATTGTATGGCCTGAGTATTTGCACCTCCCGTGGTGAAAAAACAGATTGATTAATATTTTAAATTCTACACAAACGAATTGTATCAATTCAATCAAAAATACACGAGTAATTAATAATATTAATTTTAGGATGCATAGAATTTGACGAAATGATAGAGAAGCATTTTTTATAACCCTTAAATTTGACTACATCTTTCTGTTACAAGTTGTATATTCCCAAGTGTGTCGTTTAAGTTGTTTAAACAGTTAGTATGAGTCTTTTTTGTATCCAGAGTCTGTATGTTTATGAGCATATCCATGCTGTTTGAACATTGATCTGCAAACATCTAGAGCGCTGATTTCGATTTGTGGATTTTAACTACATGTTTAATATATTACGGATATATGACAAACAATGTATTATGCCAATATGTAGTTAGCTATTATAAAAAAGTTGTTTACAACCTTAATATACAAAATAGGTTGTTATTAGTTACGGCGAGAAAAAAATCAACTTCATTGGTTTATTAACATGGAGCTAAAAGTGTGTAAAGAAGTGGCTAAAGAGTGCAAAAATCAGGAAAATAATTAAATTTAAATTCTAATTGTAATTTATAATGTGATCGCACGGACTTTTCTCCACTAAACATATCTACATAAACGCAGTTTTAGAAAGATCCTCTATTTTTTTGAGAAAAAAATATAGCCTATGTTGCTTCCCGATAATGCAGCTTTTATAAGTGAAAGATTTTTTAAAATCGGTCCAGTATACATATTATACATATATATACATACAAAATCTTTCCTATTTATAATATTAGTATAGATTGTTATATTACTCGCTAGAGAGCCCCGATAAACGCGTGCGATCGCTGCTAATTATAAGTGCTATAGGGCGAAGGCCTATTATACGCGCCGCCAGCCCCCCGGCTAGTGCCGCCGCAACCGCTATGTCCCAGCATTTTAAATCTGTAATATCTTCGAAAATATTCATTTAAATTACATGCTGTGAAGCCAAGCCATATTGATCTATATTAAATGCACAATGTATTTAAGGTACTCAAATTAATGCTGTATTGCTTAAAATAGCTTCATAATAAAGCTATTATTTCTCGTAAAAAGTAAAAGATAAAAAAAAAATATTGTAGATTATCCCTAAGATATAGATATATGCCATCGTGGACTTTTTTGTAAACCTTTTTAAGGTATACAATACCGTAGTACAGTATTTTTATCTATGTCGTAGGGTTCAGCCAACGTTTGCAATGTAAGCGCAAAAAATGTGTTTATTTACGACATCACATTAGAAACCTCTAAAATGATCAGTGTTCCTCTACTATATTATGCATATTTTATACATATAAACCTTCCTATTGAATCACTCTATCTTTCAAATGAAACTGCATCAAAATCCGTTGCATAGTTTTTAAGATCTAAGCATACATAGGGACAGACAGACTGGAAGCGACTTTGTTTTATACTACCTAGTCTAGCCATAAATATTGTTACGAAGAAAAAACATTTTTTTTTATTGCAAATAATATTTATTACTTTTACAGTGTGTTAGTTTAATACATAAATAAAAAACAATTCAAAATATAAAAAGCTTATTCGAAGTGGTCTCCATTGGCTGCAACACAGTCCTTTAAACGTTGAGGCCAGTTATCAATAGAAGCACGCACTCTTTCCATGGGAAAATTCTTCACTGCCAATCGTATGGATTGTTTTAGGGACTCCAAATTATCATGGCGTTTAGAGCAAGCCATACTCTCTAAAACTGACCATAAATCATAATCCAGCGGATTAAGATCGGGACTAGACGACGGCCAGTCTTCAGCTCTGATGAAGTCCGAAACGTTCACTTCCAACCAAGACTGCGTGGACCGAGCTTTATGACCCGGCGCTGAGTCTTGTTGGAAGGACCATACTTGGTTATTGAACATGGTGTTGTTAAGGGGTTTAACTACCTTCTCAAGAATGGTATCTTGATACACTTGTGCCGATGTTTTGATACCTTTTTCACAAAAATATGGCTCAGTCACTCCTTCATAGCTAACACCCCACCAAACCATCACTGAAGTCGGATAATGCCCACGTTGCACTCTGTCGACTAATTGGGAAGCTTCCTTAGAGCTTTGAGCATAAATACGGTCATTTTGTTTGTTAAAATGTTGCTCAACTGTAAAGATTTTCTCATCCGTAAACAAAATTTTTCTGTGACCTCCCTTTGCGTACCGCTTCAGTAGTTGCTTCGATTTTACCACCCTATTCTTTTTTAAATTATCAGTTAAAAAATGACCAGTGCGTCTCTTATAGGCTGCAAGTCCTAAGTCATCTTTTAAAATGCGTGACATGGTTCTGGGTGCTATCTTCATCTCCCGAGATAAAATCTTTTGCTTTCGGACAGGATTTCTTCGAATTCTTTCCCTTACTGCTTTGACCACCATTTTCGTACGAACACTACGTGGACGGCCAGATCTTTTTCTGTCACAAACAGAGAAGGTCTCATTGTACCTATTAATAGCCCGGTACACAAACATTTGACTAATACCAAGCGTATGGAGAGTTTTAAAAATTACATTCGGCTCCATACCAACTTTGTGTAATGCAATCACAGCGATTCGGTTTTCTTTATCACCCCACTCCATTTTAATATAGCAAAATATTGTACAATGTATTGGCGCCAAAATTAGAAAATACAATGAACAATCGTATAAAAATGACAGATTCCAAATTCAAATGTAATATCTTTCTTATTTTTAATTGTAACAGTATTTATGGCCAGACTAGGTATACTAGCTGACCCGCCCAACTTCGTCTGCGTAAATTTTCCCCGTTTTTGCAATATTTCTTATTGCTACTCCGCTCCTTATTTCTCCACTGTTTAATGAATGTTTATTATATAACCTTCCTCTTCAATCACTGTATCTATTAAAAAAAACCGCATCAAAATCCGTTACGTAGTTTTAAAGATTTAAGCATACATAGGGATATAGGGACAGAGAAAGCGGCTTTGTTTTATAATAAGTAGTGATATATATTTATATTTTAAAATAAATAAAGTTTTATTTATAAATAAAAACTGTAATATGATCAAACTTGATTGAAATAAATGAGTATGAGTGTAAGTGCAGACTTTATCTATACTTACTTTTACTACTTACTTTTTTTTCATACATACATTTTTGCTTGTCTACAAGTACTTCTCTAAAAAAAGTTTTTTATGGTATAAACGTTATATATTTTTAAATTCTACAGCAATAACATAGGCCAGCCGCCAAATAAAGATAAGGAAGCAAAGAAAAAGAAGCAGCCGCCGGCAGACACAATAGTTACAGACGTAGTAGTCGAAATAGAAGTAACACCGCCTGATCCCATACCAAACATTGAGGATGAAAAGTCTAATGGTGGGTACCGCTTCTATTGACATAGATTTAAATACCAGTATTTTTTCTTTTTTTTTATTAACTGCTTTTATATACTTTTTATTTTTCAAGAAAATTTAAATCACTTCATTCAGCGGATACAGGAAGATATTATATTATTTAGCCGGCGAGTCGTTGCTTCGCATGATCAGATTGATGTGCATTAATGTTATTTTTATCTTTTTCTTACTAACATGTACCTCAATTAGTACTCTAAATTTTTACAGAGTTTCGTAGCCCTAAGAATGAAAATTTATGAGCTGGTCAAATTTTGACAGCAAGCACCTCCGCCTGCATTGCCTTGAGCTATAAGCTCGTGATTATATCGAACTTAAAGGCCTTTATTATCATAAAAAAGTATTTTTTAGGTTCCGAAACTCTAACTAGTTGCTCGAGACTATAGCTTAGTTTGGTTACGTCTTTAACTATTCAGTTCTATTTAATATTACTTTGGAGTTAACTTTCCGCATCCTTACTGTCGAAATATAAGAATTGTTTATCTGCATTTTTCACTTACTTACGTAGTGCCTTATTGAGTCTCGTCGTTTATTATTTCGGATTTTCTTATTGACGTTCTTTAGGTGTTATGTAATGCGGCCGTTGATGTTACAAAATGCTATTCTCGTCTGCAAGTATATTAAAAAAACTCAAAATTGAACGAAATCAACAAAAAAGCTCCTAACGAACTCACACGTTTGATTTAAATTATAACACATTTTGCAACTCTATACAAATAATTACCTACTAACTAAACTGCTTACTACTATACAATTGAATGTTAAAATGGAACACAGATTCATCTAACAAATCACAGAACTAAAATAAAAACTACTCAATATATGTAATAAATTCGCAGGTTTGACACAGGTATTTCTGGGGAGGAGAGGAGGCGTTGAAGCAATATTAAATCATTTATTATCGTTACAGAAAGCCAGAGCGCTCGGGTATTCCAAACTTCGTGTCAGTTGTTTCAATGTATCCCCCTTATTTATATTATATAGGTACTACGTCATCGGATTTGTTTCTCTATACAAGGTTTGTTGTCGGATAAGGTACAGACTGGGACTATTTGTTCCTAGAAATGCATGGTATGTATAATACAAGCTTTTTTTATATCTTTTTTTTTATATTATTTTTTTATATTTTTTTACAACTCACACAACGCTATCTGATGCAGATCCCAAACTAGGCAGCAGCTATAGCAACCAGACAACTGATACACACTCTGATACACAATACGCATGTATTACGTAATACGCATGTATTGTGTATCAGTGTGTGTATTAGTTAATCTATTCATATAAATATGAATAGTTAGCTGTCCCGCGCAACTTCGTCTGTGTTTAGCTGTCATGTTGGTCGTAGCATGATGTTATATAGCCTATAGCCTTCCTCGATAAATGGGCTATCCAACAGTGAAAGAATTTTTCAATTCGGATTCCAGTTCCTGAGATTACCGCGTTCAAACAAACAAACAAACTCTTCAGCTCTATAATATTAGTATAGATTACACAGAATATATCTGAATAAACCAATGCTTATCACTAAAGCACGACCTCTGGCTTAGCAGTAAGAACCAGTAACAAATAGACCAACAAGCCAATAAATATAATAAAAATGTGAAGTATTTTCAGCGAAATCGATGTGTTGTGGTTAGTTTAGTGTGGTAGTCTTTTTTTTCAGATTATTTTAAGTAAATTATGAGAATATAGGTGCAAGTTTATCTTCCGTTTGTAATTTTGTTCTGCAGTAATCGCTACTCCGTCGCCAGTGCATACGCAGGCTGATATGAGTATAGACAACATGGATATATCCAAATCGGAGGCACATAACAGTGTGAGAGACGAGGTAATTATGTTCTGATTTTATTGTAATTTATAATGTTATTATTCGTATAGTGCAAAGCTCAGCTCATTTTTATTTCATTAAATCATATTATAAATAAAGTAAATTAAAAATTTTGAAAATTTACATACTTATAACTTTATGCCATTACCATTGCCAGAATCGTGCTCACTGCGTCGCCTAGTATTACTGTTTCTGAGCAAAATATTTTCAAGTTTGCACTATAAAAAAAAAATGTTGTATATCTTTTAAAAATAGTAACAACTTTTTGTTGGGGAAGTCTAACAACTTTTTTCACGAAGGCTCTGTCTTCTTGATATCATTCGCGGCATTTTTTCTGTCCGCTGTTTTTGTGTAATTTAATGTTTGTCCAAATTAAGCTATCATTTCGAAAAATCGTTAAACTGATGTTGTTTGTTAGGTGTGATGTAAGGAAGTGGTTGTCATGTGTCTGGTGCATTTCAAAATGAATATGTACCGTATTTTAAGCTAGTGCAAGTAACGAGTATGAAATCTTTAGATTATATTGATAACTAGCTAATGCCCACAGCTTTGCCCCGCCTCTCAAAGATCAGTTCGCCATAAAAATAGTAAAAGGGTGAAAATATAACACAATCTCTTAATCTATTTACGTCTGTGCTCTTTGATCTCAGAATGCAATTCAATAAATTGTACTGGTTTTTAATACAATAATATCAATTATTGAAAGATAGAAAAAATTGAAGTCCTGTCCCAGGAATCGAGCCTGAGACTTCCGTATGCCAAACCGGGGCCGGAATCGAACCATCTATTTGGACTATGTTACTACCTCAAATTTTTCCATCCGTTCCTGCACGCGAGTTGGGAAAATTTCAACATTACAAAATTTGCGAGTTGTGAAAGTTGGGAAATATAAAAGTAGCCATAAAAATTCACTTAGGTCACGTTAAGTAAATCTAGCTCCGCAACAGCTCGTTCACGTGGATGACTGCTATCGCAATAATTCTTTCTAAATTAGAACCCAATCCCTTATTTTTCTGCGTACATTTTCCTCGATTTTGCAACATTTTTCGTTGCCGTTGCGTGTTGTTTAGTAGCCTATAGCCTTCCTCGAGAATGCTGCCTCGAGGATGTTTCCAACATTAATAGAACTTTATAGAGTAATATATATATTGTATAAATAAATATTTTTTCAACTGGAGCAGTAGTTCCTGAGATTATCGCGTTCAAACCAACAGACCAATAAATGTAATAACAATACATATAATGTAATGAAATACTAAAAATACTTTTGGAAAGCTGCATCTAAACCCGTTTAGCAGTTTTGTTTATTTAAAGAATGTCACAAAGTTTCACGTCTATAACATTAGCAGGATAGACAAATTGATTTGGCATCAAAACTAAGGGCTATATATCGTAATGAGTATGAACATAAGTGCGGACGCATGTGCTATTCTAGTGACGTAATGATCACGCTTTGTAAAACGGGACTACCTACGCTCACGTTGCATCGTAACGCCCTTCTCACAAACTGCTTGCTCGCGCCAAAATACAAAATACGCGTACCGCATTTTGTTATCAATTGATTTAGGAGCGATCAACACGCTAACGGCTATAGATAGAGAGCAGTCCTGCAACTTCACATCGCGGTCGCGGTCTTAAATTTTTTTGTTCTCCTCTGGTTCGAATCATAGAAATATAACTGGCCTATTTACCTGAGGGATCATTTTTTTTAAAGACTACTCCCGCTGTATGCAAGCCCTGTGTCGCGGGGGACTTTACAAACAAGTCACGGACACAACATATACCCAGACTTGGAATAACATGTGGTGTCCCGTATGAGAATCGGATCCACGACCTCTTGCGTAGCAGTCGGACACACTCCCACCGCGCACAAATCACACTCAACACGGGGGTAAAATCCATGTGTTAGATTTGTTTGAAAATAATAAATAATTTGATTCAAACGGATATTAAACTTGCTTCAAACTGTAGCAAACTCTCAAAATAATCATCGACCACAAAAGTATACCTACTGATACTACTCAATAGGTATCGCCCTAAATAGGTATCTATGTATTATTAAGGTGCAAGCTATTATTACTCTAAAGTTCGTCATCGAAAGCCATTTAAAACTTTTATGACAAACAAATATAAGACAGCCATTGTCGGAGTAATTTTATTGTAAATTTGTTTCTTTTACTCTAAAGAAATTAAAAATAATGTATTGTTGAAGGTGGTATCCTGCATCATGCCCTTAGTTAACACTACGGCTGCTAACGCAGGTCGCTCTAACTCTAATAGCCCGTTATGCCAAGTAAGTACCCTAGATTTTTTAAAGTGTATCCATTATCCATACGCAACAGTATTGATTTCTAGATACGGATGAAAATAGATTCTCTTGAAGCCGTTTTATGTAATACTAGCTTTTCCCCGTCGGCTTCAACCACGCTGTTTGATATTTATAGGCTAGTGCTATACTGATATATAAATTACATTACTGTAAAGTTTCATCGAAATCGTATTGGTAGTTTTTAGCAACAAACAAAAACATCATAGATAAATTATTATAAAAATATATTACGTAATATAAACGACGAGTAATTTTTTTTTTATGTCTTCTCTTACAGGATTTGCCTGGACAAGATGGGTTCTCCTGTGTTATATCTATGCACGACGGTGTCGTAATGTACACAACAACCTCATTGACTACAACCCTTGGATTCCCCAAAGAAATGTGGATTGGCAGATCTTTCATAGATTTTGTTCATCCAAGGGTAAGACTATTTTTATCTTATTAACACACTTATATTGGCTTCACATACATATGTATGTAACAAAATATTTAAACGTGAAAATGAAATTGAAACCTTTTTTTATTTTATTTTCATCGACTTTTTTTAAAATACTTTTAGTTTGGGTCTTTTTTATGTATAGTTGCATTGTTAGCTACAAATATTAACATGAAGAGTGAATAAAATGATATAATCCACAGGACCGTGGAACATTTGCGTCGCAGATCACAAATGGTTTTGCTGTCCCGAATAATGAAAATGGTACGCAAGTTCAAGGTAAATCTAATTGACTAGAATCCATTGTGCCAATTTACTGTCATTATTGTTTAAAATACTTTATTTTTTGCATGACATTATATTTAGTTGACAGAGGAATGCATTCATAAATAAGGGGCGTTCATGAAAATGAATTTCATGTGAGGTGATTTTGGCAGATTTTTGTCCCCCCTTTCCCTCCCTCTATTGAGATATCGTGGGACTTGGCTTGACCCCCTCCCCTCCTACCTAATCTTACGTGAGATTTCAAATTTTATTAACATTGGTCAATTGTGAGTCGCTCACATGACGGGTGGGAGGGGCTTCCACCTTTCCGCGTCTCCCGATCTAGACACTTAGCCGCTACGAGAAAATTTTGGAGAGGGGGAGGGGGCGTAATTCTTCCGCCCTTAATTTTTGCCGCTCTCGTAGCGGCATCATTAATACGTGAGATTTGCCAACCAATAACCCCAACTCTCCCCCAAAACGCCTCACGACGCACCCTAAGATGTACCTAATTTATTTTAATGTAAATTATGAAAAGGTTTTTATATTCGTGGCTTTAAATGTTGTTGTAATTTTTATATTTTATTTTTCTTGTGTAATATTTTCGAGGCAATGTTGTTTTCGTAGAATATTTTGGTCAGAATGCCATGTTCTACAAGTAATATTTTCAAGGAAAAATATATACACGATAAGATTACTCATTTTATTCGTACATGTCTTCAGGCCATGTATTTTATGAGTCTGTTATGTACCATTGCCACGAAGTATACAAATATTCTATTTGTTATTTGGTACCATACATAGAGAGTTTTTGTTGCGGGGTTACACTATATTCTCAATGTAAGGTTATCGGATGAAACATTGGTTGCACACGCATCCAAAGTCTTTTATTTAGCAAAGTTTGCAACAGATACTTTATATAATGATAGCATTTCAACAAAATATTACACTGTGGTGCGCCACATGTCTGTAGCCTCTTTTCGACAATATAAAACAACTATTTTGTGGTCATTGTTATTTCTTGGATATTCAATTGAATGATTGGCACATGGATGGAAAAAGTGAATGCTCGTTGGACAGGAGAACATCTCCAATCTTTAATTGATATAAGATAATAAATTACTTGTTATTGTTTATTTTTTGATTAGAGTGATTGATTATTTAGTAATGGTTTTAAGGAATAGCTGATATCGATGACGAAATATTTATTACAAAACCGCAATCTTTAATAGATATTCTTATTGTATGGTTTGGCCTGTTTTACCATACTTCGAATATAATAACGGGCGTAAGTTTTGTTAAATATTTATTTTTAGAAACGATTATTTGTTTTTTTACTTAATATTTATTTTTCATGTTTTTTTTTTTGCAAAATTATGACACAATTTCTAAACATATTTATGAACAAGTACTTAAAAGAAGACTGAACTGACTGACATTTGACTGAAGTCAAATCAGCCTCATAAACAAATGAACATATTTTTTCAGAACACTTTAAAACATATTTTTACATGGTTAATATAAAATATTATATTCTGATAGTTAGTAGAAGTAGAATAGTTCTAGTACTTAGTAGTCAACGAGAGTGATATATTACTTTGCCCTAAATAAGCTATACCTTAAAACGTGTACTACAATTATAATTTTGCTTAATAATAGTTTATTTTTATAAATGGTTTTTATAATTTCTTATACAAGCATTCACAGTCAGTGGGAAAGGGGTAATCTGTGGTGGGAAATCACAATTAATTTAAATATATTTTTATTTGACTTTTCGAGTAAATGTGGCAAGACTGGTTTGATTTAACATAACAATTGAATTAACAAGATGGTAGATAGTATATTGTTTTTAAACTTCACATTTATATTAGTAATAATAATATGCATTTCAATGATGAAACTAATTTAAAATAATACCTAATATTGCTGGCAACGAACTTTCTATACGCCTCTGGTGTTGCGGTCTCCCAACAGCGAAATTGTTGTCATTAATAATATAAATGTGAATTTATGTATACACAAATATAAAAATGTCTGTACTGTTGTTTTGCCTGGCTTGAGCAGATAATTGCTGAAATTTAGCTTTTAAATAAATATCAAAAATATGAATTTCTATATAAGGACGGTTCATAGCAGATATTTTTTTCAATATTTCAACATAAGATATGTTTTGAAAACCTACAGTCTAAAGTTACTGTATAGCTTCGCTAAGTAATGGTAGAAAAATAAGACATAAAGTGTACATGAAATCAAATTATCGGTTACGTCCTGGTTTATCTTTAGAAATTTTTTGATTATTAGTGTTTTATTGTTTTGTCATCAGCCCAAACCCCTGATAAACCATTGTCGACTATGGTATGCCGGATTCGTCGTTACAGAGGCTTAGGGTCAGGATTTGGGGTTAAGGAGAGATCTGTGGCCTACTTACCAGTTCTTCTTAAGTTAACCTTCAAAAATGTTAACGACGAGGACGGTAAAATGACATACTTAGTCGTACAGGCCACTCCTTTCTTCTCGGCGTTTCAAAGTAAGTACCTATCAATACGATTACTGATAACCCTATTCTGATTATGTTAAACCCTTCGAACATTTAAATGAACCCACCTTGCTTTTTTTATATCTTAACTAATTTGGCTGCGATTTCTCCGGCGTAAAATTTTCACACTGCTTTAGAGCATGAGTTTGGTGAATTCCTTTATGCCTATATCACAAAATAAACCCTTTTTTTGGACTGAGCGTAGATAAATAGTAGTTCGTTTTTATAATAATAAAAGTATGTAGCTTTCAGAATAATAAGGGAAAAAAGGGACCTTGAAATTTAATATAAATTTACCTAGCCTAAAGATAAAAAGTTAAGGTATAAAAAGGCTTGTTATGTCCAATACCTAGCAGGTATTTTTGGATAATATTTTCAAATCATATAAGTATTTAACCTAGTGTAATATAGGCCTTTTCTTTTTCTGATTAATTTGTTTAATGTCGTAAAACAATATAATAATAATATACCTGTAAAACAATGCTTTTTTTCTGTTTTGCGATTTTTTATTTCTCCACATCCAGTTTTTTAAATATCTCGTAAATTAAATTATATATTTATGATTTTTATCATAAATATATAATTTAACATCATACATATATATATATATATATATGTATGATTTTTAAATGTAAGATCCTATTTCATCCTTAAGCATTTACATGAATAGCTGTTGTGTAAAAGGATTTAATACCGGATGCGTTCTCTATTGTGCATAAAACAGGTAATTTTTTTCTTAAGAACCATACGAGTTACTAAGCAACGCAGTTCCATTCGTGATAAGACACGCAGCAAACGGTATAATTGAATACGTGGCCCCAGAATCTATTCCTTACTTGGGGTACTTACCTCAAGATCTTGCTGATAAAGACGCTTTACTGATGTATCATCCGGACGACTTGATTTATCTACGCCAAGTGTATGAAATTATTGTCAGAGAAGGGGGCTTCCCAAGATCCAAGGCATATAGGTCTGTATTACTTATTTATTATGGACACTGTAACATCTTCATGGAATGATTTCGAAACTACTGTCGTTCTAAAATCTCTAAGTCAAGCTCTGCTTAGAGCGGATTTGAAGGAAATGTAAAGACATCTAGCATGCTTGTAATTCAATTCGACTTTATAAGCCGTATTCTCAAACGATATTCAACTTAACGCTCTGAAGAGCATTTTTGTTTTGCTACCATCCACTTATAATACACATATAGTGTGACGTAGTAAACCAAATTTCGATTAATATCAAACGAAATGCGGACAAAACCAATAAACTAGTTACAATGATTAGCTTTTGAGTATTCGGACGAAATATCAGTCGTCCTCTTTGGTTAACGTCGTCTTGTTAGCCATTTTTGTGTTCATAAGGTTGTTTTTTAATCTAGAAATCTAATTCTAACATTTTAGAATGCGAACTCAGAATGGGGACTATATTAAACTGGAAACTGAATGGTCTTCTTTCATAAATCCATGGTCTCGGAAACTCGAATTCGTTATTGGGAAACATCACATAATTGAGGTAAAAATTTCAATTTTCAAGTACATTTGTATAGCTTTTTGTAATAGTACGAGTTTTTTTTATTGTTTTTTATACTCCTTAAACAATCACTAAATAAAAAGATTCACTGTCATTTGTATCATGTTTCTAAGGCACATTATTATAAAATATACGACCGTCGACTCGTGCACCCACTGGCATCACGGAGGGTGATGCCAGTGGGTGCACGAGTAGAAGACAAAAAAACAAGAAAATACACTTTTAATCACATACAATTTTACACTATTTCGAATAATGTCTGCTGTAAATCTGGCTGAATCATATTATTTTTATTTATATTCCTTGTTAGACTTAAACTTGGTGTTTTAGGGCCCTAATAACCCGGACGTGTTTCAATTACCGCTGAATGAGAAACCGGTGAAAGTTCCTGAGGAAGAAAGGAACAAAGCACACATGCTCAGGGAAAACATCATCCGGATAATGAACGAGGTAAAATTACAAAAGCTACTTTTTAACTCTAACGTAGGTGTTGTCCTATCGGTCTTACACTTAAAAATTGTGACTCTTCAGTCACCATTTCACACTCTTATACGAGAAGGATCTCCAATCTCAAGCGCATTATCCGCAAGTATTTTATTTAACACTAGCTGTCCCGCGCAACTTTGTCTACGTAAATTTTCCCCGTTTTTCCAACATTTCTCATTACTACTCCGCTCCTATTGGTCGTAGCGTGATGTTATACAGCCTATAGCCTTCCTCGATAAATGGGCAGGCATATAACAGTAAAATATTTTTTCAATTCGGATCAATAGTTCCCGAGATTACCGCGTTCAAACAAACAAACAAACTCTTAAGCTTTATAATATTAGTATAGATTGATAGGCAGATGCGTATACAGCCGAATAATCCCGCCCTACTCTTATCAATAGAAATTCTGTGCTATTTATTGAAGAGCGGCATTAGGAAAATTATATATTAATTTGGATATATAAAAATAATAGCCATAAATTTCCACGGCCACTAAATCTCTGCCGTTGATAAATACATTGCAAATACTTACATATATTTTATTGACAGGTTTTGACGAAGCCAGCTGAAGTTGCGAAACAACAGATGAGCAGGCGTTGCCAAGATCTCGCGTCATTCATGGAAAGTCTAATGGAAGAGTCACCTAAGGCAGATGAAGAACTACGTGTAGAAATACAGGAGCCTGAGAACAGTTACTATGTGAGTTTTAATTTTTTTTTAAAGTTATTTTTTATGTCCGCATGTATGTCAGTAATCGAAAAGAAAATAAACTTAACTATAATAGTCACGCTAAAAGTTTACATTTTTGACAAATTATTATCAATGTGGCTAAGGATGTGACTAAGTCATTCAACAACCAAAAGAACAAAATTTTCCGACAAATCGATTCTAAATTGTGATCATTTGTAATTGTTTAGAATATTACATTCTAGGAAATGTATATGAAGATAAGGTTTACAAGGACAAAAGCAAACAATTTATTATTATTATTATAGTTTTCTTTTTTAATTTTCATTTTTTATCATTACCATCATCATCATCCGTCATCATCAATTCGTGATCGAATTACACACACGACACTACGACCGAAAATAAAAAAAAATAGTTTTATTAGTTTTCCTAAGATCCACTAGTTAGTGATTAATTTATCACATTTACTATGCGACTTTGTCGTCATTCGCAATGTATAGCTATTAGGTATAATCTCGAAGTAATCATATTCACTGTAACTATACAAAACTGAACATTTTAGTTGTTCTGAGACTGGGTGTACGTTGTTTTTCGAGAGTTTGTTTACTTCAAGTTTATTTATTGTCAAAGAGATAAATATAAAGTTCGTTTGTGAGGACTATAAGAACGTGTGTTGTTATAATTACTTGTTCAGTCTTTGTGTTACTGAATTAGATTTTCATATAGTTAAGGTTAGATGCTCAGAACAGTCGAAAAATCAGATTAAATTTGAATGTTGGAACGCTGAGAATCCGCACATGGCGTTTTTCAACCTTTTGTGTATGTATGGGAATTAAATAAGCAGATTTTGAAAGGTTTTTTTCTATAACTCTCAGATACATTTACTAGTAATTGAAGTTTTCCCTGGGTGCCGCCACAGCTTATAATCAAATAAAGCCTAATATAGAGTCGAGAGTCACTTAATACTCTATCAGATTCAATAC
The DNA here is from genome assembly GCA_945859575.2 of Herminia tarsipennalis. Lineage (NCBI taxonomy): Eukaryota > Metazoa > Arthropoda > Insecta > Lepidoptera > Erebidae > Herminia > Herminia tarsipennalis. Next base: position 24,093,138 of record OX243831.2, on the reverse strand, counting down.
TTACCACACACACACTACGCATACTCACTGCGCTGCCAACGAGATGATGGCGGGAAGGTGCACCACATACATTAGGGCCCAGATTGGCCTTCACTTATAGATGGCCAAGGAAGTGTCACGTGGATCAGCCACGTGACCTCAAAGATGGGACTGACCTCCAGCCTAATTATGCAGTGCGTAGAAGTCTAGTTATAGTGGGCTTGGCGACAAGAACTTGAAGATCTTGATCAGCAACTTGAACCCTGTATGTGTGTAAGCAATTGTTCACAAGGGTCCGCCTGTCTGCGTTCGCCATCACTCGCCATGCGATTCGGCGGCCGTGACCAAGCGCAAATGAAACAACGCACTCTTTATGGCGAGTTGGTTAGCGCAGACAGACAGTACAAAACATAAGGTCTTACAGACGAAAGCGTGCTTGAGCCAACTTAAAATGCAAAGTGCTGACAACAGGCTCCGGCCGTGGCTAAACCATACGTCTGCAGCGTATGAAAACTGACCAATAACTATTGTATTCTCTTTTCTTGATACAAATTGAGAAAGGGATATTAAAGCCAATATAACACAGTATAACCATAGTGATCAATGTTTCAAATGCCTAATATCACACAAAATCTAATGTCATATTTATACATAATAAAAATGTTATTGGCCGATGTCTCTCTGAACACAGAAGATATCTAAGAATTCAATGCCTAGAAGTCAAGAATTTTTGTCCCAAGGCTTTTTTCTCCAAGGTTCTGCAGCGGGTCAGGCGCCTCCTATCCTAAACTACTGTACCCCATGACACATAAGTAGTTACGCGAATTTAACACGTCAGGAGTCACATATTGATGCCCTCGCTAACTGCAGACATTTATCTCTCTCTTAACTTGACGTAATACCCCTGTTATATTTATAGCGTCTCGGCGTTTAATTATTTACTTATGAGTGATGTTTGCTTTCAGGAGAGAGATTCAGTGATGCTCGGTGGTATATCCCCGCACCACGACTACAATGACAGTAAGTCTAGCACCGAAACGCCGCTGAGCTACAACCAACTAAACTATAATGAAACTTTGCAAAGGTAAGACATTTCAGCTACATTGTGAAGTGTTCTTTGTGATATGGTTAGGTCTCAAACTTATATCTAAAGTCCCACTCAGTAAGTAATATGACTTTTTAAATGTTAGATATTTGATATGTAGGTATAGATACTTCAAGCTTGAAAATAAATATATGAGCCTATTTTCCCTGATCAAAATATTCGATTTACTTTTATTTTAGTCGAAATAACACTGTAATATTTGGAATTTGTAATAAGATGGGAACTAGAATTGGTAGTATCGATTCTTTGTATTAATTTAATGATACCCGGCTCTAATTTTTATGTATTTTTAGGTACTTTGACAATCATCAGCCTCATTTGTATGAAGATTACAATACTGTAACCGGAGAAAATGTTCTCGCTTTAAAGGACACAGGGTCTATTATAAAGTACGTATTTAATTTTAATTCGAATACATTTTATTACATTTTTAACTGCTAAGGCTATAATCATAATATAGGTAAATAACTGGAAGAACATAACATTTATAAATATTAAATTGTCCTATTTCAAATTAAGATTTTATTTGATATATTACACCCAGCCAGTTTGACATAGGTAAAATACAATACAATACAACTCTTTGCCAAATACAAACAATCTATATAATACAACCTCATAATTCTAGTTACACAGAATCATAAAAAAAAACAATGATTAAATCAAAACGTCAAAATGAGAAAAATACAAACAACCTATATAGCTTGTTTATATAACACAACCTTCTTATTCTAGCTTTACATAATCATAAATAATAAATTTTTATTGATGTGAAAATGTAACACTTATTTTCGTCTAGCCTCTCAACCCGCAAAAAAAAACGTGCCATAAAATACTACATTCCAAAAGTATTACACAAGACAGGCACAGGCACTTCAATAAATACAATCCCAAATTATTTGTACTGAATCTTTTCTTATATTTCAGCCATTGTCTATCACCTATGGCACAACATTCAGGCGATTCAGGGGAATTTACCAGTTCTTCTGAATCTAACCTCGTGGCTATGGGCAGCAACAGTCCCGTAGCCGCAGACGACTCTCAGACTATACGGCTCACGGAGTCTTTACTTAACAAGTTAGTGATGTCTTTGACACATTTTGCTTTATAGAATTTGATTGTTACTTTAAGATGTGGTGTATTTTCAATGTGGGAAGGTCATACCTGAAATGTTGATTATGGAACTATGTAAATAAAAAATAAAAAGCTGTTTATCATAACCGCGGTCCCTGATATAAGGACAATAATCGTTTTTGAGATTCGAAGACTGACATATCCTTAAGTGTATACAAGGGTATTTTTTGTATAGTGCAAAGCTCAAAAACCCCAAACAGATTTTCAACTCAAGAAATCATATAAAAAAAGAAAATGAAAATATTGAAAACTTGCAGAGTTATAAGCCATTAAAGTTGTCTTATGTTCGTCGCACTATCATGCTCATTGCGTCGCATAGTAGTAATCCATTAAATGATTACAGATCTCATCTCTCATCACACTCATCATTAATTAAATTGTAAAATATAGCATAGTCAAAAAACTATCCCATTCGATTGTGTTACTGATGCTGAACAAACTACTTTCAGGGTTGCACTATACCAAGAATAACGTTGTATAATGTAAACTATACAATATAGATAGTAAAGACTATATTACATGAGTTTTTTATAAGCCGACTGCATTTTATGCCCCAAGCTTTTTTAAAACAGTAAAAATGTATTCAGAGGTTTGATCACTTTATATATAAACTTGTATTTCTTGCCTACAGACATAATGCCGATATGGAAAAAAAATTAATGAAGATACACCGCGAAACCCGCTCCAGCAGTAAAGGAGAGCGAGACAAGGCATCCTGTCAAACAAGACGGAAAAAGAAGGAACATTTGGCTCGTTGTAACGCTTCGTTCCAGCCAACCAATGCCGGTGTTGAGCCAAGTGAAAATCAGGTCTTTATTTACAACGCTATATTTATGATAGGTTTATCGAGTAGTATTCTTGTCGCAACTATTTACAAGTTATAGTGAAAACAGAGTGACTTTTGTGTGTTATATATGTACTTAGTAATCGTATACAGTGATTCGTATAATATCTCGATTAAATAGCTTTTAAATAAACAACCTCTATCTGGACGCAAAGATGGTACGGACACATATATAGCAAGATTATTGTTATTGACATACACTATTTGGCTATCAAGAAAGACGTTTAAGTTGTTTCCTGTACACACATACAGAAGTATAGTTAGATTCATTGCAAGTAAAAGTCCAGTGGCAACGTAGAAATTTCAAACTATTAGGTCCTTGCCTCCGATACTACAATATAGAAAAAAAAAACGGAAATGTCATTTGTAATAGTATTATATAAAAAAGAAAACACGATTAAATAAACAAGAATCCGTAATCCCATTGATTGACCAAAGATTTTGATTGATATTTCTATAAATGTACAGTACTCCAAAAGTAATAATGCGCATAGAAATCTTCGGAAATCTTCGTCATTGTTCGGCAACGGTCGTATTACCCGAGCGTCGAAAGACGATATTTATATAGAGTGGTTAAGAGCAATTTCTCTATGCCTAATTTTATATATTATGTGTTTTGTGCTAAAACAGATTTGATTTACCTGTAACGAAATTTGATTCGATAATTCCATGTAAGTAAATAGCGAAAACGCTACAATCATTGTTGGAGTGATTAGTTTTCAAGTGTCTTACCGAAGTTGGTGTAATTATGGAGGAAAAGGTTTAAATAACATAAGGTTTTATTAGAAGGAGAAAAAAACGTTTTCAAATAGAGGTTTACATAAAATATAATCAAAATCTCAGTTCAAATTTGTTTACAGCACTAATCATTCCAGAAAAATAATACAATTATAAAAAAATTAATCAGAATCGAGGAAGACCTCTATTCCCGACATCGCAGATTCATCAGAAGTTTCATTATGCTCTTGTTCATTTACACTTTCCTCACTGCTATCACCTGTGTAAATAATCAGTTCATCGGAATAACTATCGATTCTTGGCTCAAATTTTCTATATTCATCTTCGCATTGAACCGCATGATCAGAAACTTTTTTCCATTCTTCTGGTCCTATTTTATTGATTTTTTCTAATATAGCATCTTTAACTGACGTCACAGTCATTGCAATATTTCTCTTGGCCACGTGTTGCTTTATTTGGGACCAAATATTTTCAATAGGGTTAAAATCGGGATGATATGGTGGCAATCGTATAATTTTATGCCCATGTTCCTCCATTATACGGTCAATGGCAAATTCTGTGTAATTTTCTTTGTATCTTTGTATAATTTTATACAAATCGGGTTTCAGTTTCTTTGGGTCATGCGGAATGTTGTGTTGTTGTAACCAAGCTGTCATTTGTGGTTTAGATGTGTTTGAGTTTGGTGGTTTCACAGACAGCTTATTATGATATGGGGCGTTGTCTATTACCAACACACTATTAGGAGGCAAGTTGGGAATCAATTGATTGCGTAGCCAAGTTTGATAACGTTCCGCGTTTATTTCTTTATGATAGTCACCTTCTGAGTCGACACATTTATGTAACATTAGAGCCCCTGGGACGAAGCCTTTTTCATTGCCTGCGTGTACAATAATTATTCGCTCTCCTTTGGAAATGGGTTGTTTGATACCTTTTTTGTTGCTATCTTGCCAAGTTTTACCCTTAGTATGTGATGTGTGCACATACGACTCGTCCATAAATACTATGTTTCTACCAGAACTCCTCAGCTGTTGTATTTCTCTGAGATATTTGATCCTTTTTAGGCGTATATCATGTTTTTCCATAAGTAATTGTCTGTTATTATCAGTTTTCAGAAACCTAAACCCCATGTCTTTCAAGATCAACCTTAAAGTCTCGGCACAGCCTTTGAAATTAATAGCTTCGATCAACTTTATTCTTAAATTATTTACAGTTGGGAGTTCTTTCAGCGTCAATTGATAATTGTATTTCATATTACGAATAACACAGTAGTCGAAATCATCAAGTACCAGCCGAAATCTACTTTTAGGTCTTCCTTTTTTCGGTGTAGAAAATTTCTTTGATTGATTATGTTTTTTTTCGTTTAAGATATTACTCAAAGTTCGTCGCGAAATTCCTGTAGCTTTTGTAACACGGTCTTGAATTTTTTTAAAATAACCATCATGGTCTCTGTTGAAAACATTGGCTTCATTTAAGAAATAAAGGTACACATTAAATACCATTTGCCGTGCTTGTGAATTAAGCGGTTTTCCACGTTTAAATTTATCCATTTTGGAAGAATTCGTCTGAAAGAAAATGGCATGGGCAGAGTTAGGTATATATTTTTTATGCATGTTTATCTATTTATTTAATTTAAATAAATCTCATTTTTTAAATGTTTTTCTAGTACTTAATATGTATTTAATGTAGGTATTTTATTTTTTTAATATTAAAAAAACGTGAAATATGTTATTTATTTTCCTTTTTTCAAAATATACTATTTAAATCTGAATAAGCTAATTAATGTTGAAATTATATTTACCAAGAAGGGTGTGTAATAGCAGCTCTATATATTTCCACAAATAGAGAACACGTGCAGTCACTACCAATATATAAAGACGACTGACAGACATTTCGCTGACCGGCGACAGCTGCCGAACGCCCGATTTGTTTTCGATTGTGCACACATGATATTGACTCCTATCTCTTTTAAACAAGGTGCAAAATGCAAATGCCTTGTTTAGGGCTCTTACGATTCCATGATTCGAGTGTTTCCGGGAATACGACAATTAGCGAAGATCTGCATGTGCATTATTAATTTGGGAGTACTGTACATGTGATCGTTTATCATAAAGTCGTTATTACATTGATATTGTAGCCACATGGCGTAAAGCGGCCATCGAAGCACGTGGATTTTGATAATCCCGCGCACAAACACCATTGTTCGGCTCAGCGTCAATCGCGACGCTCAAGACATCGCCCTATGTCCACAAGTGCCGCTCCAGTACAACCTTCCGCTACTATTACTACTACAGTTGGTAAGTATATTCAATAACTGACTAACTAGAAATAACTCATTTTATAACAAATGTTCACACTTTACTTTATTGGGGATTGATCTTACAAAAACGTGAATCACAATCATATTTTTAACCGAGACGCCAAATACCATTTTACATGGGTGCCTATTGCATATCAAAAATTCTTTTTTCGTGGGTTCCACGTCATACAAGGACCCAATGTACAAATTTCTGAGGAACGTACACCTGTAGTATGTTTAGCTGTTAATAAAGCTTAAAACATGCGTGCCTTATTAAGGATGCATTTCGACTGACGTAAAGCGGAATGGACCGTCAATAGGGATGTTGACTGACAAGTCAAATCAGTCTCTTTTTATGAAATGTCAAAACGACAAGCTCTGTAGAAATGTGTATGGAATAACAACCTGTGACGTCATAAGTTATCGTCAAATCATTACTTTTAGTATGTATTTCATTTTCATGTTTCTAAATTCAAAAACATGTTAAAATGTAAAATACACAAACAGTTATTTTCAAAGCATTTTAAAATCTACTATGACCTGATTATTATTTAATAGTTTACTTTTAATGTAGTCAACTACCCAATTTACCAATCACAGTGCTAGAAATCGTAACCAGGATTATTTCCAGTACTGTTTTTGGTCAATTTATGGCCTGTTTCGTCAAAACGCACCCTGAGACTGGTGTTCCCTGTATAACCTGCCATTAATAATAAGATTGCCATATCGATCTGTCGTGGACTATAGAATGGTGGCTACACTGTCACGTTGGATGGTAAGGTAGATATTTGTGATGTTGCCTAAAGTACTGATCACCCCTTAAAAACAATGTAACTATTTCTATATTAACTACATGTGAACAAACTAAATGCTTTCAGCATCATCTCACTGGCCAACTCCTCCTGTCAACAATATGAATACTTACATCTTGGGCGTCGGCATCCCTCCACAAGTGCCCATGGTTCATGGCATGCCTGGTAAATATAACAATTTTGTACCATTAGATCATTAATTTTGTACCAATAACGGGAAAATCGACGCTAGACGTCAATTTTCCCCGTTTTTGCAACATTTTTCATTGCTGCTCCGCTAGTATTCGTCGTAGCGTAGCGTGGTATACAGCCTATAGCCTTCCTCGATAAATGGGCTACCGAACAGAAAAAGTTTTTTTCAATTCGGACCAGTAGTTCCTAAGATTACCGCGTTCAAGCAAACATACAAACTCTTCAGCTTTATAATATTAGTATAGATTTCAAAATATTATATCTCAGATGTTTTCACTTGTGACATCTTTTGATTATGATCAATTTTGAATGATACAAACCAAAATTTAAACAATTTACAACCTATTTTTTGTAAAAATTATTTAATTTTGAAATTCTTTAGCCACCTAAGAAGGATCAAGTGTGAAGTTCGCAAAGCTATAGGTTAAGCCTGAAAAAAAGAACAAGGCAAGGCTGCTAATCTTTTTACTCTGCCATGTTTTATAACGTTTGTTAGTTTATAAACTGTATATGTAGGTTAGGTGCTGCTAGATGTTAGAGTTACTTAGAACCATACACCTGTGATAAATTATATATATATTTTTTTTATATTATACCTGCCTATTTAACATAGGGGTAGATGGAGAGAATAGGCCGTCGCATATGAGTTATTTGATTAAGATGAATAAGTAATTGTTTCTACTTTATTGTTTTGTGTTTGTAGGTATGTTCCCAATGTACTACACACCTGTGACCGCTGCACCTATTATGGCAACGACGTCGAACCCTTCTTGCTCGAATACTGTCCCACAATTCCAGCCTCCACCAAGTTAGTATCTTACTACCTATATAGCAATATAAACCATAGACATAGACACTGGACTGAGCAATAGCCTCACAAAACTCACTAGAAAGAGACAACATGGTCGATACCTGTCTCTTTTCTGAAGGTCTGTAATGACAATTTATATCAATATTTTTTTTTATTGTCTATGCAACATGTCATTTCTAGAAAGAGGTAACTACTGGCTGTACGCCTGTTATAATGATATATGAGTTCCTGGAAGGGGAACATTCAGTCCAGTCTATATCTATGCTGTATTTACAATGAGATGATATTTTTTTATTTTCATTTCTGTATGCCTTGTTACGTCAGACAAACTCTTTTATTTATAATAATAATAATAATCAATATTTAACAAGGCTAAACACCCAATATTGGCACAAAATTTGGAGTAAATGTCAGCTGTTGTCTCTAAATTCCTATATTGGTTATTAGTATAGTGTTGCTAATTTTGAGCATATAAATAATACTATAATACTTTTTAAAACATCTGCTAATATATTTGTATATTATAAATTAGAGGGTTAGTAGTTAAAATACTATTATTAAAGAATTATGCATGAGGGGACAGTGTTTATAAATATCAAATCAACATTCAGTGTCAATATAAGAGATACCTGCAATTTGAATTTGCAATTTCAACCCAATCGGTGCAGTATTTTAAGCTGTGCGTTCATATTCAATCAGTCATAGTTCCCTTTACAAATACCTTGCAGAATTTCGTCACAGCATTTTCATATTTTTATTTTCAGTGATGATGTACGGCACGCCGCCAATGTACGGACAACCTTTTATGTATTCACCCATAAGTCCTCAAATGCCATATCCGATGCAGCAAACGATGATGCCTCAAGCTATGCCGCACCACAGTGTAGTAAACCCTTTGGGCTTGACCAGCAGCAATTATGAAGAGGTTAGTTATTGTTTTATAAACAACTAGCTGTCCTCACAGTGTTACTCGCGGTTTATAAGCCTATGTGTTAATCCAGGGTGTCAGCTAAGTCCACACCAAATTTTATTAAAATCGCTCCAGCCGTTTAGACGTGAAGAAGTAACAAACATACACACTCACATACTCACAAACTTTCGCCTTTATAATATTAGTGTGATATAAACAATATTAAATTGTGGTCCATTAATAGTAATATTACTTGCTTAAACTTGAAGTTTTGGGATATATTTTTTAATACGTAATTAAAGCTATGGGTAATTTAATACGACTCATGATGGTATGTAAGTATTTTTATAAATAGTAAGTTTGAACAGAAGTTATGAAAATTGGTGTTAAGGATTTTTTGTATTGTTCTCGGAAGCTTTCACATTTAGCACGGCATCTAATTTCATCGTGTAACCAGAGTATGACGAAAGAAAAAGTTAATTAAAGTTTCTGTCATATTATACGGAACTAGCTGACTCTCGCAACTTCGTCTGCGTAAATTTTCCCCGTTTTTGCAACATTTCTCATTGCTGCTCCGCTCCTATTGGTCGTAGCGTAATGTTATATAGCCTATAGCCTTCCTCGATAAAGAATTTTTAAATTCGGATCTGTAGAGTGTCTGTAGTTCCCGAGATTACCGCGTTCAAACAAACAAACTCTTCAGCTTTATAATATTATAGATATAATTATCTCCTATCAATACATCCGTATATATAACTATATATATCGTATATGTAAAGTAAACGAAATATATTTTTTACTTGTCATCATTTGTCATGGTTCCCGTATGCTCGTAGATAATTTACAAGACAATATGGGATAAATAATCAAGCATGTAAAAGTATCCCTAGTCGCTTACAAAGTTTTAATTAAATGAGAAATTAAAAAAAATGATTTTTTTTGTCATAGTACTATATTATGAGTATATTTAGATTTACCTTAAGAACTCATTACTTTCTAATAACAAATAAATGTAAATAAAAATTATAAATCTAAGCCGTAGTCGATAAAACTGAAGAAAAAACAATACTTAACACTATTTTTGTAATATTAAAAACATTTGTTGCTAATTATAAATACATACTTTTCATTTGTTGCGTTTTGTAGAACAGGTAAATTTTTAATCAGCTGCATTTAAAATTAAATTGGTTTTCATTCACGCAAAATGAATTTTACCGAGATTTAAATTAATTAATATGAAGTAAACAAAATGAAATCAATTTACGTTGTAAATATGCAGGCATGTAAGCCCGGTATAACATCGAAGCCCAACAAGCCGAGCGGTGGAGGGTGGCGCGACAAGAAATGGCCTGAATCTAAAGCAACGTGGAAAACGAACATGGCGGCCACAGAATGTCCCACTTCTACGAAAGCGCTGATCCGGGTATGCAATCTACATTTTACCATTATTATTCAAAAGCATATTCTGCTTTTATATACCTCTCCACTGCACTAATTCGTCATCTAAAATTGCTGATGTTATAATGCTTTAATGAATTGGATATATATCGGGAGTTAATACCGTGAAATATGTAAAGGTACGAACCTTTCATTTACCCGACGTTTCGATCGAATTGCACCGTTCTTGGTCACGGGTCGTCGATCTATAACCACGGTCAGTGCAATTCGATCGGAATCTAGGGTAAATAAAAGTTTGTACCTTTAAATAATACACGCGATTAAGTCCTAATATATATCTAATATGTATAAGAATCGCGACAGTTTAAAACTTTAATGAATTGTTGTTCCTCAGCAATTTATTCAGTATAATCGTTAACTCTAAAGCTTTCACTTCATTTTAAATAAATGTTATCGTCACAAGACTATTTATGCTAGTAAAGTAAGCACAGCACATAGTAAAGTACAGCAAATTTTATTTCAATACGATGGCATGTGTGAGAAATTTTCGTAATTTACTTTAATTGGTGAAATGTTTACTGTCGTAGGAAAATGGACATATATATCACGTGGCGTTACAAGTTTCAACCTGTGATACTACGTATTAGACGTTGTAGTGAATGAAATAACAGATTATATACTATCATAAATGAAGCCAAAGCATTATATACAAACTAAATAATTTCCATAGCCGAATAGTTTTTAAAGAGCTTTGTTTTATAATCGGATATTTTCTATAATAATCAATAGTATTTGAAAAATTCAAAATTAGAAGAAACACAATATAATTTTTTGAAATTACAGCATTTATTAGAACATACATTTTGTTGCTGCGAAGTATTCATTAATTAATTATACTATTGTTTTAAAGGAACCATACTGTAGTCTGCTACTTCTCTCGTGGTTTTATTAAAGAGACGAAAGTACTAACTACGACAGATATGGAGATAGAGTCCATGATTTTATGTTAAAAAATGTTGTCCACAATTTGTTTTAAAGTGGAATATCAATACCTTAAACTATTGTTATTTTTCAGTTATCATTCCCACGGCAATGTACTTCACGTTTTATTGCAAGTAGACTCGTAAAGCTTACCTACGGTTTTTATACTTATATATATCCTGTATATATAAGTATAAAAACCGTTATACTTATATTTTATACTTATATATATACAGGGTGTAACAGAAAGGTGTGGTCATATTCAAGGGTTGGTATGTGCCCATGATACTGAGTGAACCTACCTAATTTTATCAAAATTGGAGTATCCTAAAAAATATTTATTATTTTTTCATTCGTTTATTTATGAATGAAAAAGTTATTAATTAAAAAAGGCATGACTTAAAAAGTTCTATGCCATAATAATCCCGAATTTTGTACCTTTCACTACTGAATTTTGACAAAAAGAATATGCTTTTACTATGTAATAATAATGCAACCAGCTATGGCAACATCGTAGGTGCAATACTGATAACATACTCTATCCGCTGCTGAAATTTGACCACACCGTTTTGTTACACCCTATATATATATATATATTGGTTTCTTATATAATCTTATATGCTTTTATAAGGAAAAAAATACAAAAAAAAATAAATTGGAATATTGTCACACATGCCTTCTATTTTTATTCATTAAAGGCAAATTCAACTTATTGAATTATCAATAAGTTGAATTGAATTATCAATAAGTAGAATTTGCTTTTAATGCCAGCAAATTATGCATGAGTAGTTATTTTTTTATTGTTTTAATTTGTTTTAGTTTGTTTTCATTTGTGTTGAATTATTATTTATTTTTTTTCTTTTGCCCTATTTCAATACTTTATAGGAATCGGAGGCGCACAGTAGTCAGTCTGGAAACGAGAAGTCTACGATATTTTCATCAGATATGAAGTCACCGCCAAACAGTTACAGTCCAAAGGTTAGAGCTGCAATTGTGGCTCATAATTGCAAAATTTCGTCTGAAAATCATAAATTAACTTTATTTTTAATGCAATTTATTTTTTAAATTAAGTTTTTTTTATGTTTTATTAGTATGTGATAACAAATTTGCTGGAAAGTTTTTGTTATTAAATTTGGTATTCACTGTGGCCTACTATTGCACACTAGATGCGTTTTAGCAGTAGTCTTTAGTAGTATTTGTGTAATTCTAATAAGCGGCCTTTAAAGGAATATGCAAATTTAACTTTTTATAAAGTTGAAATTGTATATATACCTATCCATATATATAACAGTTATAATGTCCTACAATCTAATTATATGCTTGACTTCAGAGTACAGAGGCCGTGCCGAACACGCTGCTGCCTCAGGCCAGTTTATTACACTGCAACAAATTGAGTAGGCATGGTAACAGTGACGAGGCGATGGATAAGACCGATGGAGAATCTAGTTACTCGTCCTTCTATTCCTCATTCTTCAAAACGGAATCGGGGAGTGCTGACGATAGCGGCGACGCCGCTAAGAAATCCGATAGCAAAGATACCAGATTCCGGGTGAGAAATCTGTTATATCAATTTTATTTTCATATTGCCCGTGTAAAAATGGAATAGTGCACCAATGCGTGCGCAAACACGGGTGCACTCTATTTCCCCATTCTCATTATCCAATGACACGGTAATCTGACATGACTGAAGAAAGATAAGCGCAGGACCGAGTTTAACATGCTCAGTGTGTGGTTAACATTTTTCGAGAACAGACAGGGGCAATAATTATTAACCTCGCTGATCTTTCGACGTTGTTATAGAAAAATAGATTAACTATGTATAGGGTTTTTTTTTCAGAGCCCTATGGATGTTAACTCTTCTTATTATGAGCCTCGTCCAGTGAAAAAGATCGCCAAGAGGAAGATGGAACCGCCATGGTTGGAACAGGTAAATAAAAATGATGCTGATGTTACAATTAATTGTAAAAATACAACAGCATGCTTAATGTTGAAAATGTCTAGGTTACTAAATAAATATTAATGTCAGGATTTTATGTCAACACACGACTCACAGACATGACTAAAAAATCAACTTTTTCTTAAATTCATGTGGACACAGGTTTGACTCTTTGTACGGTAAATTATGACTATTCACCCTACAAGGAGTCAAACCTGTTTATAGTAGATTTGAATATTTTTGTGTCTGTCTGAGTGTTCTAACTCACCATTTGGACAGATTTTAATTGGCCCTACTTCTATAAATATAAAGTATTTCGCAAAACGTGTATCGTTCAGGTTCAGAATGTCTAATTCTCAAGATATCCAACAGTTTTAAAATGTACAATTCTCAAAATATTCAATTCTCGTAATGTCCAAATCCCAGAATCTAATTCCATAAACAAAAAAAAGTGCAACATTTAAGAATGTGATGATTGTCAACAAGTCCTCCTTGGTGCGCTTTTTAATTACTTAAGTAAGTAGGTATACCAAACAGTAAAAACAGGTACACACACATTTAGGTACACATTTTGTCAATTTTATGTTGTTTCAAGATTTATTGCATGTAATCAAAATTGTGTGCTTAATTTTTGTCCCCGGTCTAAGCCGTAGGTCATCTTGGTGGGTAACACCACAGTGTTAGATATTCTTCCGTGAAATAGTAATGCAAACACATTACTGTGTTTCGGTTGAAGGGCACTGTAGCAATATAATATTAATGGGCAAATGAAACTTACGAACTAATTAGGATTAGGTAGTTAATTCATGTTTTGATGTTATTTTCTTAAATTAATTAATGTTATGTCTCAAATGAGAAGCCCGGTGATCTTTTCCTAACAAGGATTTGAACGACACTGATACTGTTATGGGCGATACGTGACGCTTACCATAGGCTCACGACCTGCTGGTCTCATTATTTACGGCCGGTCTCAGTAACCTATCTATAGGTAACCTATATAGAGATGTATATTTGACATAAGCTCCATACAAAATATGTCAAAATTCAACCTCTAGTAGCCAAATCCATCTATAGATAGGTTATTCCGACCGGCCGTAAGTCGCATGAAAAAATATGTACACTTAAGATTCATAAAGTACCTGATTAAAAAAAATAAATAGAAAAAACCCGCCTGCAAAAAGACGGACATTTACTATGATGCAGTGGGATCGACTTTTTTTTTTTATTTACGTTTGTTTTTTAGCATTTATTATTCCAAATTACATTTAAATATATATTATATATTTGTTATCAGCTTTTAAACTCCCACCCTAACACCCCACTCAATAGGTTTTAAAGTTTTATTTTAAAAATGAGTATATGTTGGCGCCAAAATTACGCCATTTGATTTTTTTTAAATTTTAAAGTCCCAGTGTCACTCTCAAAACTAAGACGAATCTAACGACACCTCTCAAGGTATCCATCAAGCCGTTTAGGCTCTAGGGCGTGCCAAAGAAATATACATACATACATACATACACTCGAAAAACATAACCCTCCTTCTTGCGCAGTCGGTTAAAAAGCGCTCAAGGGTGGATTTATTGAAAATGACCCCAATCTAATTTTGAACATTTTGAGAATTGGACTTTACGAGATTTAAATATTGTGAGAATTGGACATTGCGTGAATTGGTTATTCCGAGAATTAGATATTTTAAAATCGTTGGACATTTTGAGTTAACATAAATCGGCGCAATCAAGCCCCACCACTGAAGAACACCGCACAGATGAAACCACTGAACGGATATACTTATTGTGAAGTAGGCATACTCTAAGAATGGATTTTTAAACAGTACCCTAAAAGGGTAAAACGGATCAAATTTTAATCAAAATATAAAATTGAAACCACGGTAAATGCTAGTAAGCTACGCTTTTGCAGTACAGTACTACTTTTTCCAATCTGTGGAAGATCCAGTCTGTGGAAGCTTGTAATTGGCATTTACCGTAAATAACTTGAGCTATTTCTACAACACGATGCTTCCCAAAAAAATAAACTATTACTGAAAAACAGTGCACTTTGTGAATGTGCAATTTTATTTAATTATTTATTCGCATATCTCAGGTGTGCGTGACATCTGAACTAATCTACAAGTATCAAGTTAAAACAAAGTCTTTGGAAGAAGTTCTCAGTTCGGACAAAGAGAAATTAAGTAATTTAGAACAGGTTAGTATCAGGTATTCTCACAATCATTATAAGTAAATATCTTGGCACTTCTCTCTATCTATTTATATAACTAATAAACATTCGTATATTATATATTTTCTCATCGTCGTTCTTATATATTTTTAAATCTTCGTCATCACCAAATACATACTAATCATAATATAAATAAATTGCACTTATAATATATACTTATAGCACTTATAGCATATAATAAACCACCGTATTTATCGCACAAAGATTTTTCCTGGGTGGGAATCGAACCCACAACTTAATCACTAAAGCACTATCACTAATAATTAAACTAATATTAAAATCATATCAATCTATTAAAATAACTAAATATTATTTATAGTATATTTTTTATTTGACTCCACGCTGGATCATGCTAGTCCATAGCAGCAACAGCGTTTCTCATATCGTTGTTTTGCAAAGACCTTAGTGTCACCGCACTCTTCATTCTGAAACATATGTTTTGCCCAGTAAGTAATTATTACCGAAACACAGTTCTTTTTTTTTTAATGACTACTCTCTCAGTAGGGTGTACCCTACTGAGGGAGTAGCCCTGTATCGCGGGGGACTTTACAAACATACAAGATGAACAACAATTTATGGATCACACAAAGTGGTGTCCCGTGTGGGAATCGAACCCACGACCTCTTGCGTAGAAGTCGGACACAATCTCACAGCGCCACAGAGGCAGTCAAAACAGAGTAATGTGTCCGTGTCATTATTTCACAGAAGAATAATAATAATTTGCACTCCGATCTATGGCTCGACTTTCCATCAGTAGTTAATTTAATCTCAAAACTGTTTCTGTTATTTAATAATGTATGTTGATATTTCAGCCAGCACTTGTTAATGACCAATTGGGTCAGTTATACTTGGATATGCACTTGGAAGGAGTCGCGTCCAGGCTTACCTTGGAAGAAGGTATAACCAGCTCCAGTAGTTCTGGCGAAGAAACTACCACTTCAAAGTCTAAGGTAACGGAAAATATTTATTACTAGCTGTCCCGCGCAACTTCGTATGCGTAATTTTTCCCCGTTTTTGCAACATTTCTCGTCGCTGCTCCGCTCCTATTAGTCGTAGCGCGATGTTATATAGCCTATAGCCTTTCTCGATAAAAGGGCTATCCAACAAAAAAATATTTTTTCAAATCGGACCAGTAGTTCCTGAGATTAGCGCGTTTAAACAAACAAACAAACAAACTCTTCCGCTTTATAATATTAGTATAGATGTGTTGATGTCACTTATCATGTCAATTTAATTATAAGATTAGATTTTGTGACGTTACTGAAGATGAACTGATGTAGCTCTCGTTCTCTCTAGGTTGAGTTGTGAAAAGAGGAGTTGTGCGTTTTCTTTTAACTAACTTACACAATATACACACCAGTGGCGGCGGGACTTCAGAACACCATTATTTCCGGCTTCCCTTTAAATTGTAGTTACCTATAGACAAATACCTATACCTACCTGGGGTAAACCCCAAATCCCATCACACCTGGGTAGGCTTCAGCTGTCCTTTCTTTGTCAGTCAGTCCTCGCTGCTGATGGAGCCAGTTTTTTTAATCCGAAGATAACTCAACAAATAGTTAAAAATAGTTACTAATGTTAATAAATTTCAGCAAAATGTGTTTTTGACCGATTGTTAGCTTATCCAATGGTAAAATAAGTAACTATTAGTTTAAATAAATAACCACCCATAGTTATATGGCGGATAGTTAAAACTCAAACTTAACAGCTGTTTTGTAGGTACTTTTTAAATTTTATTGATGTCAATGCCGTCGTTTAACTCAAATATTCTTGGATTCATGTTATTATTATGAATTTAAACATAGTTCATTTACTTGCGTCATACAGGTTACATAGTTGTTACAATAATATTAGATCTCTGTCCGTCTGTCGTCTGTGCAGGTGTGCAAATTTTAAAGTTGTTACATATCTAATTTAATTGTATATATATATATATATAAGATGCATATAATTTAAATCCACAACATTCAATATCATGTTAGATTTCATTCGTAATTATATTACGTCGGAAAGTTCATCAGACGATGATATTTTTGTTGAATAAGTGTTAATGAGAAGCCCGAATTTTTTAGACCATGTAATCCACTCGTGGACATTTGGGATAGTGTAGACTTACATGACGTTTCGTTTTGGTTTCGTTCACTCAATGTTGGATTGTAGTCCCACATTACTAGCAATCCTGTTAACCCCTCCAGCTAAACTCAATGGCTTATGTTACGAGTGGGTTCACGTCCGAAGTATAATGGGTAGGATTCGTACCCGCGACCTCATGATTGCGAGACCGATGTCTTCCGCCGCTTTAGAATTTATTATGGCCAGTGTTGTTACATAGAAAAATATAACCCACAAAAGCCATTTATTTTTAAGAAATGATTTCTCATTACACTGGCAATTTAATAACCAAAGGTTAAGTTTGACTATAGTTAAAATAGACATTGAAAAACGTAATAGACCTCTAACCATTAGTTGACCAGTTGACTATGGTTACTCAAACAAATCGTTATACTGTGTTTGAGTACGGATTAAAAAACCGGCCTTAAGTAATAGTTGCGATAATGCCTCAATACAATTATTATTAGGGTTCCTAATTTGTTTGTACCCTAAACGCACTATGTAAATCTCAGCGCATTTTGAGGCTTCCCTTCATTGCTCGCGCAGAAGTTCTGAGGATGCGGTCAAAATTCGCCCAAATTTTGTTAACAGTTTCTAAGGTATCACACCCGCTTTTTAAGCTCCATTGTATGACAATACTACTCTGCTTATTATAGGTTGAGAACTATATTTGAAACTTATTTTACATATCCATTTTTGAATTCCAGGGACCACGTAAGAAACGCGAGTACAGCAAACTTGTTATGATCTATGAAGAGGACGCCCCTTTGCCCTCACCTGAGGCCGCGCCTGAGCCTGATACAGACGGGGCCACGTCGTCGACCTTCTAATGTGAACTAGTGTGAACTACTGTGAACTAGTGTGAACTAATGTGAACTAGTGTGAACTAGTGTGAACTAGTGTGAACTACTGTAAACTAGTGTGAACTATTTACATTCTAGTCGTCGATACCTACAGTCATGATTTACTTAACGTGAAATTCTTGAACATTTTCCATACTATATACCTAAGGTATAAAAACAAATTTACGTTGCACAGTGGACATTTTTAGTGAACTCTTATTAGTGTTAAGTTCTATCTTAAGGACATTTCGAAGAAAGTGATCTGGTTTTAGATTATATATTATCAATTATTGACTAAATATGTGTTAGCCGTCGTTTAATCGTGTTTAGATATTTAAAATTTTTTAAAATTACCATTCTTCCATTTTGGCTGCCAATTGCACCAAATATGATCTTTGAAAGCATGTTTTGCAACAACATCAATTGAAAATTATGAAATTTTGTATCACATCGTTTTGTACTAATTGGTGTTTAAATTTAAGAATTGGTGTTTAAATTTAAAAAGCAAAGGATGGGTTAAACGCTCTTTCCGTGATCGTCAGAGGTTAGTACATGTATTATAATAACATGTATTCATTTACGTTATAGTACATGTATTATAATAACATGTATTCATTTACGTTATAGTACAATGTTTTGATCTTCAATGTTAGCCGTGTCACACAATATGACTCGTATGTAATGTTTAGTATTAAGTTGCATGTAAAACCCTGGACGTATTTCTAAACCTGTGATATGCAGTTTCGGCAAGTCTTGCACCGTTTTGAATTTGAATAAATTTTTGGTTATGTTTGGGTTATGTACTGAATATTTTGTAAACCAAATTTGATTAGCGTTTGCGCAAATTTATTGTAATTAGTATTTAATTAAGCATAAAGTATTGCGGGGGATTTTTGTAGATAACTTTGTGTGCATCTTGTTACAACGATGTCATTGTATAAATGTTAGTCTGTTTACGTGCACAATAAACACTAAACCCAAACTACGCATTTACATTGTTCTTATATAAGATCATTACATGTCCACTATATGCATTTTTTTAATATTAAATTGCTGGACTGATTTATTCACTGCTAGAGGACATGCCAAAGATCAAATGACAATAAGATATAATTCTGTTTTATTTAAGTTTTTTTTTTTTTAAGAATAATTTTGTGGTCAGTTTAGACAATGGTCAGAAATGTGTAAATAGACCACAGGATTTTACACAATACATTGAATACAACATTATAAAACTTAACTCACTACTCTTTAATGTTTATATTTGTATATCAAAATTATGTTACAAGTAGCTTATTACCAATTTACTAAAGATGATAAACCATTTTTGAATTTATTAATTGAGTATAATACCAATTTATTTTTGTTTTCAGCTTCAATTATATAAATAAGTGACCATGGATGATCAAAAATATAAATCTAATAGATATCGAAATATACTCAAAGGAATCAGGCTCGGTTTTTATTAAGATATACGTAAAGTAAGTTGTCTCCGGATAAGTAAGAACACCTGTTGTAATAGCTGCTTTAGGCATTATTACTTCATAATCAATCTGTTTTCCTTGTTATACTAATTTTAAGTAAGTAATAGTATATATAGTGTCCAATTATCTACCTTTTATTAAATATTTCCATTTCTAAAACGATTAATAACGTCTTTGGCTATATATTTATCGATACACGTTTTAAGATCTAAGGATTTCATTACAGCTTGCAATCAATCATTGTTGTTTCAAATGTAGATTCCATATAATCCAAACGGTTGTCTCAAATGTAGATTCGATATAATCCATCAATTCCAAGGAATTGTGTTAGTAAATGCCACCATATTCATAGTATTAGACTATAAAATAGGTAGGTATTGCATATTTTTTACCAATCAATATTTTTTTTCGGATTATCTCGAGCTGACTTGTGTTACCGGATTTGCAGTTTTTAAAGAACGACAACAGGTGTACTTTAGACTATTTGATAAACCGCTTTCGTAACACTACCCCTTTATAATGTTACCATATTGCTAAGATAAAATCCACGGGATCGATTCTTGCAATGATATTACGAATTGAATAATGAATCAATAGCTTGCGCCTCTTGAGTCATTTGAGTATTATCGCTATCATTTAATTTTTTGACATCAATACTCACTTCAAAATCTTTTTCATTATAAAATACTGCCTTTGTAACAAAAATAAGTACATTCTTACATTCCTACGTTATAAATTATTAAATAAACATAAGGGTTGATATTAATTGAGAAGGTATTGAGTTGCTATTATAATTTTAGTTTAGTATTAGTTCAGCAGTCATGTTACTTATGAATAATTAATAATATAAAGAGTTTGACTTATTTGTGTCTGTGTTTGAAATATTGATCATTTTATAAGTTTTGTAATTAAAAAACTTAATGTGATGGATGTTAAAATTAGGTTTCAATTATATTTTTGTTACATTTTGATTCGCATGCGATTTATGAGTTGTTATGGTTATGATTTTGAATTTGTTAATTAACTCCGAATTAATATATTGTCTCCAAATGTAATCGTAGATCGTGAAATTATGGAGAAATCATGACTTGAAAAGTTTAAATACATGTTACGAATTAGATTATGAAAAATAAATATGATAAGTTATTCTAAATGTCAAAGATTTATAAATGCTGGATTGTACTATTTGTAGACGAAACGTCACTGTATTGCAATTCTGATAATTAAATGATTTACTAAGAATTTTGAGTTTATTAATTACATAATATACCATTTTTCCTATTGTATCTCTAGTTAAGAATCCAAAGAACTTAGCAGTAACTACTGATACTGGTGATAATGAAAACGTGAATTAGACAATCGGAAATGTCATATTTATACATGAATATTCAGACACGCGGGAGCGTGTCAAGCCACGTTCAAGGGATGGACGGGTGGCAACTCTGTGTACGATGTAAATATACGAACCATTTGGAGCCACTTTGGCCCATTCATAACTCAAAAACTGTTTGTTATAAACACACTAAATTTCGCTTATATATTGAGATCCCATAAATAAGCTAGTACTCAAGTTGTATATACAGCTTAAACGGTTACAAAGATATTGACATCTATAAATCATTTTTAAGACTGACGGTAATATAGACAATAAAGTTACCCCCGTCCTGATGACCTAGAAGGTGTATTGTAAACGACACCACTGGGGTGTCGTTCTCATTTTTGTTGGTAACTACCAGTACCGGCGTAAAGGTAGGGCGCGGTTGGACGACCAAGGCGCCGTTGATCAAGGCCAAAATCGTCATGTTTGGCAACACTAGAATGGAATGCAGTGCTTCATTTTATCATGTCTAGGAATTTACAGCGCTACTGTGTTTGTATCTATGTTGCGCGTGACTTATTTTAACATGTACCTATGGTTTTAGATACAACAATGTAGGTAGTAGGTAGGTACATTGTAAGCGCAATAAGGTAAATCAAAAGTAAAAGAGTGAGAAATAAAAGAAGTAATTGTCAAAAATTCTGTCAAATAATGTACACAGAACAAGTAGCCACTAAGCTGCTAAGCAAGAATTTCCAAAAATCCTTGGTGGATGCTTACAACACTAAAGACATCAAGTCTCAACATTTCAAGTTTCCGTGGTGTATTGGTAGAGGGAGGCTTTTTGTGGTACACAAGTTTAAACTGAAATAAACACTAATGTTGATGGCTACGGTTATGGCTATAATTAAAAGATATTTTTACACGCCATTCGCGAATTCGAATTTTCGATCACTTTATCGATCCTCGGCGCGGCATGTCTATAATAATATTATAAAGCTTGAAGAGTTTGTTTGTTTGAACGCGATAATATCAGAAATTACTGGTCCGTATTCTATTAGCTGATGCCGTCGAAGCAGTAGAGTAGGCGACGCCTGAAAGCCAAGCATGTGACGATTTCATTATTAAAAATCTAAGGCACAATGATTGCGTAGATTGCAAAATCACATTTTTAATAGAATCCACGCAGCTGGTTTTAAGGAATATAGTAAAAGCGAGTTCTTTTTCAAGATGCCCCATCTTGTCATATACTCAATAACAGAAGCCTGGACTTCATAATGCGCGGATCCAGGATCATGTTCTGGGGGGGGGGGGGGGCGGACTTTGCTTTTGACGCAACACCGGCTAAGCGCGAGTAGTTTTGCCCGTCAACGCGGACCAAATGTATGGCAAACACATGAAAATTAATGAGTGTAGGGGGGGGGGGGGGGAGCAATTAGTCATAGTCATACTCATTCATTCATTAACAAATTACATTGTATTTGAATGTTACAAATTATAAAATAAGAATAATTGACATTAAATGATAGGAAAATATAAAATTAACTAACTAATTACAATTCTCGTACGTCATACAGACATCTATTCAGCAGATACTCTTTAAGTTTAAATTTGAATGAACTTTTGTAGACCATACATTTAAGCTCTTCAGCCAACTAACTTATTAAATAAGACCACTGCTTGGTATCGCGGGCAATGTTTTATTATTTCGAATTGAGGGTGTATTAGTGATAGGAGGTCCTTTCGTCGAGCTTCTTTCTTTTTCTCTCGTCAGGTGTTCAATCTCTGACATAAGTACTTTGAAAAATTACTTAACACTACTAGGGTATAGAGACTAGGCACCGTTATTATGTTAAAATTTTTGAAGTGTTCTTTACAGCTCTCTGTTTGCGGTATGCGCATAATGGTTCTTATGGCTCGCTTCTGCAAAACAAATGCTCTTTGTATATTGTAGGTACGTATAACTATGACCCCAGAATTGTATACTGTATCTATCTTAATTTGGACTCAACTAGCGCATAGTACACTATTTTCAGATTTTCTGTATCTAATTCATCCCTTAAGGTCCTTAAAGCATAACATGCTGAGGAAATAGCTGCATCCATAATGTTTAGTTCTGCTTTCCAATTTATAAATTCGTCTATATGCCTAGGAATTTAACTTCTTTAACTAGTTCAATTTTGCTATCATTAAGAAATATCTGTAAGCTATCTTTGTTTCGTGCTGTACCTAGTATAACATTAAATTCGTCTTTACAGTGTTAATTATTAAATTGTTTGCATTATACCATGTCAGAAAGGCATTTATTGTTTTATTTAGTTTTACTGTTAAGTCCTCAATATTATCAGCTCCTAAAATAGCGTTTGTGTCATCAGTATACACGACCAGTTAAGTATCAGGCGTCACTTTATTCCTAGGTCCTAAGATTGATCCTTCCGTTACCCCTTTTTTGACTAACATTAGAGAAGATTTATGATTGATTTATATTTGCCTCTGTTAACCCCCTTTTGAATCCGCGCCTGTCAAAACTACAACGCAACACCCCCCAAACTGCCGTCCTATCGCTAAAAGGCAGTTACTCACATGTTTCTGGATAAGAAACTGTTTTCTATCGTTATATACTAGTATCGATAGAAACCAGTTTCTTTTACAGAAAGATGTGGCTTATCTAACGGCCTTTTAGTAAATGCCTACCTATACCGGCTTGCATTTGAATAGTCCCGCTTGAATTAGTTTACTAGCTGTTGCCCGCGACTTCGTTCGCGTAAAAATTAAAAGCAAATTTATCTCACGGGATAAAAATTCCAGTCTAGAGAGCCTGGAACAGAGAAAGATTATAGTCTGGAATAGCACATATGCTATTCGAGACTATAATCTATCTGTTCCAAATTTCGTCCAGACCCCGTTGTGACGTGATTGAATAACAAACATCCAAACTTTCGCATTTATAATATTAGGTATTGTCTCCACAGGCGAGAGAGCTATCGTTATACTATCGTCGGTTAGTCTCCATGAACGAGCGATTACTTCGTCAGCTTATCGCCGCGAGTCGCAACGGAATAGCCGCGTGTCCGCGACGAGGTATTGTGCAAAGGTTTTATTATAAGAGTTCAGTAAGGCATAGACTATTCATGTGAGTGTTAAGATGGCGGGGCCAAGTCTCGGATTACAAATGCAGTACCTTTTTGCAACTATTTCCTACATGCGTTCAAACTTTAGCTACTTACTTCAAAATATAATAAGTAATTAAACAAAATACGTGGTCCAGCCATCTCGACGTCAAGATGACAGGACCAAGTTGATAGCCGGCTTATCCTTCCTATGCACCAATACAATACTTTATTGCTATCTCACGATTTAAATTTGATTTAAATTTCTTCCTTCTTCCTGTTATAAAGTTTCAAAACCTTATACCAATAACCATTTTATATTTTTGTGAAAAACACAAACTTTCTATATTTTACATCGCGGATGCAACACTCTAACATAAGCTATTTGCAGTCAATATTTATTAACAAGTTTTAAAGGAGCAAAAAATATTAACAAGTTTTGTAGGAAACGAACAAATTAAATTGACATTCCGCCACGGCGCGGCGCTAGCAAATCAAATCTAATATAATTTAAAGCGGCAATTGCCTAATGGCTAAGGCGTATATTTGTTCTGTGTAGGCATCAGTCTCGTAATCGTGAGGTCGCGGGTGCGAATCGTACCCATTATACCTACTACCGACGTGAACCCACTTCTAACACAAGCCTTTGAGCTTAGCAGGAACCACCCCACATTACTACCTATTTATTAAAAAAAAAACATGTAATTTGATACCTATATTTAAAAGGTTCTTTTTAAAAATGATGTTTTAAGTATTTATTTATTTTTACTTTGTAGTTTTTACTGGACATCTGGAGTCTTCATTTGTATTTAATATTTTATATAACCAAATTATAATAATAATAATAATAAAAATGATTTATTCACTTAGGAAGCAAAATACTACACTTGTGAAAAGTCGATTTTACATTTACTGGTAGGTAATGCCTGTTCGCAAACAATAGGTAAAGCCCGAGAAAAGAACAGGCAATAAAAACTCGTGGCCACTCTTTTCAAATTGCCAATGTTTACAATGTTTCTCTGTTTATAAACTGTATATGCAGGTAAGGTGCTGCCACCATTATATTAAACACCATATTAAAAAACTGATGCAAAAAAAAGATGTCAATAATATTAGAAGAGAAAATTGAATAAGACTGTTTTAGTCATGACTGCTGAGTACCAGTGATCACCTTCCGGCCCCATTATCAGACCCCGAACAACTGTTAGACCACTTATTAAGACAAATCTAAGAAGCTTACACGGTATGGAGGCACGAGTGGGTTCGTAGATACATGACTGCTAAGTACCACCGTTTCGCCTTCCGGCTCCATCGCTCCATCATCAGACCCCGTATATCATCGAATCAAATGAGCCCAAACTTGGTAGGTTTCTATATTTTAGTTTAGAAGTTCCTATGACCCCTTCCGAATCCATCATCAGATCTATGGTACCATAATATTGCATTGTCATCAAAGATACACTAGTGTACCAAATTTGATCCCAATCGAACGTCAGGAAGTAGTACATATTTAGCTTTCAAGATTTGACCCACACAAACGTACATACAACAATATGGGAGCCAAGTTTAATATCGTAGTTGTCAACATCACCGACAAAAGACTTGAGATCTAAATGGGTGCCAAGTTCTGTAAACGTTGGGACCAAGTTATTTATAAGAACGTATGACACATTCATTTAAATTAATTTAAAGTACAATTTATTGATTTATTCTGCTACAACAATATTTGATATTCAAAAATATGACTTTTAGTTTTAATAGTCGAATTATTTACACAAAGAAAATAACTTATTTATTTAATTAATATGAAAGACTTACAGCTAAACAAATCATAGTAAGTACCTAGATTGCTTAGGGATATAATCTGCCAGCCAATTACAAATCGTCACGTATAGAAATCATATTAATAAGTTAGTACTAATGAAGAAACCATCCAATAAATAGAATAGATTAGATGACAGTGTTCTCTATCACTATTATCAGTTCTTAAAATTCCATACTAATTAAGTATTATTGTACTTAGGTATACCACATGACTTAGATTATTATTTGAAAAAGTCAACGCTTTATGCATCTTCTAGCCGAAGCTACACTAATGATGGACGGGATCTAAATCATACTGTTTAATTAATTGATTGTAGTGCCTACTTGCTCTCACTAAAGATTTTTTCTGTAGTTCGATGAAGTAAAAGGTATACAGGGTGGAATTTTGTAATGCCACCTGGAGGGGAAGCACTCTTAATACTTTAGATAGAAAATTTTACTCAAAGGAAACATTTCTTTATTTTTGAAAAGAAAAAAAACGGCATTAAAGATTTTTAAAAATTCGCTTGCCGCACACGGTAATCGAACCGACTAAAATCTGTAAAAGTACCGTGTACTTTTATTGCATTGATTGTTAGGGTCAATAAGGATGAAATCTCTTTAACAAACTTCATAAATTGAATTACATGAAAACAATTAAATTTTAAATTAATTTAATTATGTACAAAAATTTAAACTAACTAATTAATTGCTCGAAATGGGCTCTATTTTCTTGGATACACAAATTTATTCTTCTAACGAATTCATTTCTAGTTACCTTCAATAACGTATTGTGGTGAATGTTATAAATCGTATTCTGAACTTCAACTCTCAACTCGTTTACATTCTCATAAGATTTAGTGTAAATTTGATTTTTTACATATCCCCACAAAAAAAAATCTAAAGGGGTGAGATCTGGTGATCTCGCAGGCCATCTGATTGTGCCGTTTGTACCAATCCAGGTATTAAAATGGTTATTAATGTAGGCAGTAGTGATTCTGCTGTTATGGGCTGGAGCACCATCTTGCTGTAGAATTATTTGGTTTCGCTCTTCCTCGGGGAAACCATTTAACTCGTTTCTTAATAAATCGAGTATTTCTAAATACTTAACAGTGTTTAAGTGACCTTCGTATACATGGACTAACACAACCATATTTCTCATAATTCCGCACCAAACGTTGAAAGAAAATCTTACTTGACTGTTAGTTTCATGAACACGAAGAGGATTCACTCTAGACCAATAGTGATTATTGCGGCGATTGTACATGCCGTTATTGCTGAAGTTGGTTTCGTCAGACCATACAATGTTACTCAAAAAATTAGGGTTACGGTCAATTTCTCTCAGCATGTTTTGACAAAATTGTAGTCGTCTCTCACAATCCCCAGGATGCAATTTTTGTACCAACCGACCATCACGATAACATCTAAACTTATACTTTTTCAGCACTTTAAGTATGCGAGTGTGGGTTGTTCCAATTACTTCGGCAGCATCTCTGCTTGAAGCCTTCGGAAATGCTTCGAAGTATGTTAAAATATTTAATTCAAAATCAAAGTTGTTTTGTTGAAGAGGGTGCCGTCGCTTTTTGAAACTTCCAGTGTTCTTTAAATTTTCTATCATTCTTTTCAGTACAAATCGAGTTGGTGTCTGACGGTCTCGATATCTCTCTCCATACCACCGCAGAGCACGATTCACATCTTTATTATTTAAAAAATAAGCTTCCATTAAATCAAATTGCTCTTGATAAGCCATTTTTACCGTGAAACAATTATGAAATGATTTGTAAAAACAATCAAATGTGAATAACAGATGAAAATCTATTTTCAAATGTAACATTCCATATTTAAACTACGTCATACACGCAGTTATGTCGCATCTAAGAAAGGAGTCTGCATTACAAACACGTGCAAATTGCAATCGTCTTATCTAAATAGTAATTCGTCATTTCGATGGATAAATGACGTCAATGATAATAATTAATGAATAACATAAGTACACAGATAGATCTTTGAGTAAAAGTGCTTTAACTTGACCCATTGAATTAATAATTTAAGATTTCATTGTTTTCCATTCATTTAACTTCTGAAAATGGAGCTCATTTCGAGCAATTAATTAGTTAGTTTAAATTTTTGTACATAATTAAATTAATTTAAAATTTAATTGTTTTCATGTAATTCAATTTATGAAGTTTGTTAAAGAGATTTCATCCTTATTGACCCTAACAATCAATGCAATAAAAGTACACGGTGCAACTTTTACAGATTTTAGTCGGTTCGATTACCGTGTGCGGCAAGCGAATTTTTAAAAATCTTTAATGCCGTTTTTTTTCTTTTCAAAAATAAAGGAATGTTTCCTTTGAGTAAAATTTTCTATCTAAAGTATTAAGAGTACTTCCCCTCCAGGTGGCATTACAAAATTCCACCCTGTATATGTAGATTGGCGGGTTCCATCGAGTTTTAGAGGGAACATTAAAGTTTATTTTAGCCAATAGTTCGTGACAGTCGATGTCATTTATTTTATATTTTTAAAAGAAAAAGGGTGTCTGAGATCTCCCTAAAGGTTCATATCCGTGCATCGCGGCCGATCGTGAGCCGCGCGCTGCCTACGACAAGCGTCTGATGCACGCGGCCGACAACTGACGTAGGCTGCGCCCGCACTCTGACTATTGTCGCATCGGCCGCGCGCGTCAGCCGCTTGTCGTAAGACGCGCGCGCATCGCGTGCGGCCGCCATGCACGGAAATGAACCTTATGGGATGTTAGTGGTAACAGGTGGTACTTTCTACAAAGATTATGGCAGTTTTCCGATTCATAGTGAACCTTTTTTTGAATGTTTTCTATCCTGTCAACATATTTTTGATAGCATGGATTTCAAACTTGGGAGCCATACTCTAGACGGCTCCTGACATAGGTACAATAGAGGATTTTTAAGGTCTTTGCCTTTGTGAAGGATTTAGAGAGACGCATAATAAATCGAAGTGATTTTGAAGCCCTTGTGGCAATTGTATCTACGTGTGATTTGAATATCACTTTGGAATCATGGTATCAAGTCATGAATACAGTCGCATCTGGGTAGTATTTGATTATCTAATCTGTAAGTTGCGTAAGTATCACAGCACGGTGTTCAATTTCCTCCATAGTTTCAGTTTACTTCCGGATTGATTTGTTTAGCAGGCGAGTGTTCGTAAACGAATGAGGCAATAAAGCTGAAACTTAATTGATATACTAATGATGTGTCCCCAATTAGTATGACACTAAGCGAGTGCACCTATCGCCACTTGATTCCACGAACTAATGGACCTCTCCTCGTACAATATTTTTCCAATTGCCGTAGATCAGCTTGCAAGGCGAAAATATCATCAGCTGTATATGGTGCTGTATATTTTAATATCATCGGCAAAACACAATAATTAAGACGTCTTAAGGGATGAATCAATGTCATTTATATAAATTGAGAACAGTAGGTAAGGGTCCGAGCAGAGATCCTTGGAGACAACCACTTGGAATAGGAATCCAGCTGAAAATTTAGGTAATTGTTTATTACAACAGCCTGGGATCTATGGCTAAGTAAGATGTAAAAACCATCTGAGTAGGACTCCTCGATGTTTGATTCCCAGCCAAATCCCACGTGATGTGTACGCACTATTACACTCAAAAAATCTACTGGTAATCAAGAAATTTTCTTTCTCAAAGTCTATCGGGGAGAAATCCACACAATAAGGCCACGGATAATAAGGCCGCGGCCAATAGATGGCGCTCAGTGTCGTGAATTTACCTATGTGACGATTATTCATAAATAAGATAATAAGTTTTTTTATGTGTAAATGGTTTTATTTATTAAATAATATTTATAAAGTACTAATTATATTTAAATACTAGCTGTCCCGCGCAACTTCGTATGCGTAAATTTTCCCCGTTTTTGCAACATTTCTCATTGCTACTCCGCTCTTGTTGGTCGCAGCGTGATGTTATATAGCTTATAGCCTTCCTCGATAAATGGGCTACCTAACAGTGAAAGAATTTTTCAATTCGGTGCAGTAGTTCCTGAGATTACCGCGTTCAAACAAACAAACAAACTCATCAGCTTTGTAATATTAGTATAAATAACGTTTTTTAAGTACCCAAAGTGAAAAAAAGTGTACTAAATATATCTTGGTTTATCGTTGATGTAATATACTTTTTACATTGAGCTTTTGTAAAGTGATTCCCGCTTGTTAAGGAACATTAAAGTGTTATAATGCATTTCACAATGTAAATTATGCTTTAAACTGAAGAAGGTATGTTATAAGTAATAACTATGTTTTTCCATGTGTTTAACTGATTAAACCATAAACTTAGGATATACTAACGTACCTACCTAAGTCTATGGATTAAACATACTTTTGATGTGCTGATTTTAGAATATAAATGTTATTGAAGTGATTGTGAAATATTTACTTATTTTTTATTTTAGAAATATTTACTTTACAAATACAATAATTGCATTTTTGAATGATAGAAAAATTTGAAGTCCAGACCCAGGAATCGAACCCGAGACTTCCGTCGCCAAACCGGGGTCGGAATAGAACCACCTATCTGGACTATGTTACTAGACCTCAAATTAGATGGATGGCGATGATCAACTAGATGGCGCATGCGAGGGCCCAACTCGCGAGCATCAAAGGATAGAAAAATCCAGTCCAGATAGGTTGATTGTATTCCGGCCCCGGTTTGGCGACGAAAGTCTCGGGTTCGATTCCTGGGTCTGAACTTCAAATTTTTGCAAATGCTTTCATTATTCTATTATGCATATTTTTTTAAATATTTTGGATTTCACATAAAAACAAAAAGCATTTTTGAGACGCTCTAATCAGTTCGTTCTTCCAATAGTGCGCGTAGTTAGCTCAGAGGCTCTTAGTACTAGAAAGCAGTAATTTTGCATGGATACCTATACATATTAGCTCCGCTGACAAAGTAGTAGAATAAAATTTTTAAAAAATGTGTAAAGTGAGGTGTGATTTAAAAGTATAAAAATATTTGCGGATGTGAGTATCATAGACCTTTCTTGGGTAAAGGCCACCTCTAGTGCCTGCCAGTTTGCTCTATTTTGTGGTATGACTCGTCAGTCCAAAGAAAGTGAGATCGGCCGGGTCTTCTGCTTTAGTCCACCTTTTGGTCTTGCATTCTTGCGATATGTCCAGCCTCTTTCCATTTTGATCCCAACACGAAATTCAGAATGTCGCCTGATTGCTCTGTACCTACGTTTCACATTGAGGACACTTCTATCTATCACCAATACCAACTAGTCGCGGACTTGGTTTATAGGTAACTGTCTAATATGGTTGAAATCGGTACTCACTACTGAAAAATCACCAGGGGATCTAGACAAAGTCACATTCGAAAAGCGATGTCGATATTGGAAATTATATAATTTGACGTTTGCGGTGGAGACCATAGACATTTTTCTATTTTTTCCGAACGATTAGTAAAGTGTTATCGAATTCGCCACTGAACGAATGTACCTTGTCTAACACCCCTGGTCCTTTTCACATGTTCCGAGCCGGCGCCGGATTGAAACTAGGTTAACGATGTACGGTAGTTTTCACACGTGCCGGCGTTGCTCCGGTTCGGTCGCCATACATTCGCCGTCGGGTAGCCGGCGACCGGGTACCCGAAACCGGATTGAAACCGGAACGTATAAAAAGGACCCAGGATTAAAAACTTAAAAAAAGATAGTTCTTTGGGAAACTTTCTGTTTTTTTTATTGTGGATCCATTGGGCTCCTTCTTCAAAATTACAATCTAGTCCTAAAACTACTAAGTAATTTAGTTATATCTTAATCTGTTAAGTTCAATATTTTACTGCAAGAATTTGTCCTATGACACTTTTCTCATTGTTTATGATAAATGGAAAGACACTCAGTTCTTGTGTTCTACACTAATTTCACTAAACTAGCTCGAACGGCTTAGTTCTCTTCAGTCTTCTTACCATGTCCGTGATGTCAAGGAGCTGGATAGCCTCAACGTTCACATGTTTAAGGAGTCGTCGTTCATGAGCTTCTGCATACTTTTTAATAATTTGTGAAACAAAGTCTACCTTCTCATCACGATGGAGATCCTCGTTTCTTATATACCAAGGGGCATTTACCCTTAGCACTTAATTTTGAAATATTTGGATAATTTCAACATTGATTTTTTTGGTAATTTACTGATGACTAAATTTTTTAATTAGTTTTATTATTAATAATAAAACAATTAATCTGCATACCTACTTATAGTAGGTATGCAGATTAATTAGTAGATCAAATTATAACTTTATTTATTTACCTATCTAAGTGGTACTTACCTGTGTAGTAAGTCTATGATCCGCATCATGAAATATTAAACCTAACAGTATGAGATTTGGTACAAAAAAGGAATACTTAGTCATTTCAGCTTCACAGCTCGATGGATACTCACGTTTTATCGGGTCTCGAAGTTGTATAGAAGATCCCAGTTGTTATACTATGCACACATACACAATATCAACAGCATATCGCTACAGTGTAATTACATTTCACTCACACAAGCACGGCTCACGAACGCGGGCTCTACCTGCGCAAGAGTCGCATTCCGTCACCCACCTCCGCGAACCAAGCCTGCGAAGGCTTCTGCGTTTGATTTTTTAAATTTAGAAAGTTAGTGTTAGTGATTGGTTATTCGGAGCAAAATGTCAACAGTGTTTTGAGGTATGATACATTTACTGATATTATTTAGATTTAAGTATAAGTACTCTAAGTTGGTAGAGTCGAAGCAACGTTAAGTAATTTTCTCAAAGGTAATTAAGTTGCGTTTTAAAGTGGATGTTGCTTGCGCGAATGTATTTGAAACAGGTTGGCTTATGTTGCGGCCGATTCTGTTATGTTTATACATCTATATGGATAGATAGTAGTCAAATATAGTAGAAATAAGGACCAGTATGTACTCTTGCAAATAAGGTAACTTTATGATGTGGTCTTCGTCACGTGATTTAAAACAATGTACGGTTGTGATCCATCATTTTGTCATTCTTATCCGATGACTAATACCGTCTGGGCAAAATTAACTGTTTTTTGTGCATTTTTTACCGTACTTTAGTAAGATCATGTACCTATCTGTATTATGAAGTTGCTTTTAGGGGCTGCTAGACGTGAAAATATAAATAAGTAAATATCTACGCATTAATTTGTTGTTTTAACCGTTTTTTTGGTGAGCAAACAACTGTCAAAACTCGTCAAGTGACTTTATAAATTGTGGTGTTTACTAAGTGGTGATTCAACAGGCCTGCCATCATCATCATAATCGGTTGGTGGTGCAGTACAGTGCGAGCAAGTCCATCGATTCTAATGTTATATATGTAGTGTAGAAGTCGTACTCGTAGGTAAGACTGCTGTGCAAGAGGCTGCTGTCTGCCGCAGTCAGATACTCGTACGCGGTTTCCTATTGCGGATTTAACTTAGCCAATCCAGCGTATTAGGTGCTCTGTTGCGTGATCTGGTTCTCTCCACTTTTCCCTATAGGTATGACCAGCCGCTTTATCCTCTTTGTCATTTCAAAATAAACAATTAAAAGAAATGTACCTACCTAAATAAATATAGTCATGAACATACAAAATACACACAATACATAGAGGAAGGTCTATTTTCAGAATGAAGTCGAAAAAAGCCAAGCACTTTGCCTGACAGGTCACCTTTGGAATTTATGTTAAGCCCATTCACGTGTATGGGCCTAAACTACAGCTAGACACGACCTTCACGGCCCTTTCGCTTCAGTTAGAATCTAACAGCCTGTCAATTTTTATTACGAAATAATTCCTTGTATTTACTCTGAGGTAAAACACCCAACTAGGTGAACCATAAAGACTTATCGAATTTTATTGATTTTATTTTTGTTTATTTATTAGTATTATGCGATTTAAAAAATGTTTGATATATCGTACGTAGCAGTGTTGAGTATGGAATCCTAATATCTATAGCAACAGTCGATATGGCAATGTTAGAATTTTTTATTAGTACACAAATGTAGACAAAAACGTAAGTAAATCTGACGGAACTGAGGTTAGTTAGTTAGTTTTACCTGGGTGAACTAGAAAACCGCACTTAGCCTCCTGATTGGGTCATTGCGCGTGCTCTATTTATACTCTCTGTCACTCCAGCCATCCGATGAACGCCAGCAGCTTGCCCAAATTACTACAGGCTTCATGAATGGATGTTGGTGATGCTAGGAGTCGTGCAGTCTTATCGTGACTGCCACACTCCGTGAGCACGTGTATTTGTGTTTCCAGAACGAAATTATATTTTACCATTATATGATTGCTTTCGTTTCAACATATCTATCAGACAAGTAATTCCCCCAGTTACCTGTCTGTATCCCCCCTCGATTTGACGTTTATGGGAGTAGATGTAGGATGCGTATCGTCTAGGTCTTCCCGTCCCCGTCTTACCTAATATTCCGATTGCCCTTATGTCTACCTGGCGTGACTCTGACTATATCTACATATAACTGTTACTGCAGCCTAAAAGAAATAGTAGTTAGGTACCAGGTACTGTTTACCATCAGTCAAGCACCATGTTTGTTTATGAGAGATTTCACTCACGTGTTTTGGAATTGATTGCAATGTAAACAAATCAGATAATCATGCTGCATTCCGTTGTTTGTCAATTACAATAGGCCTCATAAAGCACCTATTTAAACTCTCCATATCGTGTACCTGCGAAATTAACAGTAAGTAATTACTTAATATTGCATACAACTACCTTTGTAGGTACCTATACAGATTTATGCATGTTTTAAATGATGTCCTTGGATTGAGTAGGTAAGTGATGATGTGATATCATACCCTCATCTATACTAATATTATAAAGCTGAAGAGTTTGTTTGTTTGAACGCGGTAATCTCAGAAACTGCTGGTCCGAATTCGAAAAATTCTTTCACTGTTGGATAGCCCATTAATCGAGGAAGGCTTTAGGCTATATAACATCACGCTACGACCATTAGGAGCGGAGCAGCAATGAGAAATGTTCCAAAAACGGGCGAAATTTACGCAGACGAAGTTGCGCGGGACAGCTAGTTACTGTATAAACAGCTATATAGGTAGATTATTCTCACTCAAATGACATATTATCATCCTATAGGAAAGATCATGATTAGGACCTTTAATAGAATATCCTGAACCTAGTCAAATGACTAGGCATAGGTCCAATTGCTACGCAAGAGGTCGTGGGTTCGATTCCCACACGGGACACCACTGTGTGATCTACAAATTATTGTTTCAAGTCTGGTGTACTTTCTGTCCGTGACTTGTATGTTTTTAAAGTCCCCCGCGACACAGGGCTTGTATACAACTGCGGGAGACGTCTGTTTTAAAAAAAAATACTAGGTTCGGGATATTCTATTAACATTTAGGTAGGCAGTATTTCTATGAACTTAGGGAAGCACTCTCGCATTTACCTAGGTACCTATCCTTTTGATTATTTAAAAAACATTATTAAAATATATATATTACGGGTCTTAATCGCGTGAATAATTTAAAGTAAAATACCTTGCTTATTGCCGTAAATACCGTATTGCAACGGCCGTGGTCACGGGAAGACTGAGTCTTCCCGTGACCACGGCCGTTGCAATACGGTACAAATCGCGAAAGTTTATCAACATTTATTTAAAAAACCTTGAACAGTGGTTTTACAGAGGAACGCAAGAGTGTCAGATCAAATCAGTTTCACCATATTATCTACTTACCTAGTGCAAGTATGAACACTCATACTTGCACTAGGTAAGTATATATCCTTTCCAAAACCAAGCCATGTTTTGGATACCTTATTTTAGTTTAAAGTATTTATTAAGCTATCTTTGTGTTTTTTATATTTTTGGTTCATCATCATCAGCCTATCGCAATCCACTGCTGGACATAGGCCTCTCCAATTGCACGCCACTTTGTTCTATCTTCGGCTTCTCGCATCCAGCTCCTGCCAGCCGTTTTGCGTAAATCATCACTCCCCCTGGCCTGAGGGCGTCCTACACTACGTTTGCCAAGCCGCGGTCTCCACTCAAGAACTCGTTTACCCCAACGGTTGTCGGTTCTTCGGCTAATATAGCCAGCCCACTGCCACTTCAACTTGCTAATCCGGTGGGCTATGTCGATAACTTTGGTTACACGGTTCAAAAGTTAAGGGTGGGGGGGGGGGGCACGATTTATGCAACTTTCGGAGCGATTATTTCCAAATATCTTCACTCAATCAAAAAAGTTTATTTGAAACCTTAAAATGTTTTTTTAAATACCTGTCGAATGATGTGCCTAACGTTGATGTTTGCTGAAAAAAAAAAGGTTTTCAACTTCTGGTACATGTATGGAGTGCCCCCCCTCAAAATATTTATTATTATTATTTAGCTATCAAACTAAGTAACGGCTACTACAAGACACCTAA
Organism: Herminia tarsipennalis; assembly: GCA_945859575.2. Taxonomy (NCBI): domain Eukaryota; kingdom Metazoa; phylum Arthropoda; class Insecta; order Lepidoptera; family Erebidae; genus Herminia; species Herminia tarsipennalis. The sequence goes on along the minus strand of OX243831.2, from coordinate 24,056,682 downwards.
TCACAAAATTTCATCAAGATTCATTGAGTTGTCTTTGAGTTAAATGCCTGTGACATACGGACGGACAGACAGACATGACGAAACTATAAAGGTTACGTTTTTGCCATTTTGGGTACGGAACCCTAAAATGCTACTTACAAGGTTTCTTTTTTATATAGAATTTAATAGGTTTATATTAATTAGCGATATCTAGACAAATTCCACTGAAATGAAAAATGTATGGCATAATACTTAGTTTACTGAAGTAAAACAACGTTATGAGGGAGGGAGATAAGTAACTTGAATAACAACTGTTTAATAAAACTTAATGAATGTAGCGATAAGAGTTTATTGTGTTAAAATGTGACTTCAAATGAAGGCATCGTTCATTTCAAATGTTCGTAACTGTGTCAAACATTTGAAATCGACGATGCCAATCTTGATTGTTAATTATACTGACCAAATTTTGTCTACCGAACGGTGCAGGTGGTGTTGTATGTTGTACATTACAGTGCCCTTGGTGTACCTAGGATCTTAGGTTGGTATGAATGCGACTTCTATTTATTGTAATACAAATTGACTGGCCGGTTGGTCTAGTGGTTAGTGACCCTAACTACTAAGCCGGAGGTCGTGGGTTCGATCCCCACCCAGGATAAAACTTTGTGTGATGAGTACGATGGTTTATTCTGTGTCTGGGTGTCATTTATATAAAAGATGTATGTATTTCGAAATATTTAAATATGTTTATCAGTTGTCTGGTTTCAATAGTACAAGCTCTGCTTATTTTGGGATCAGATAGCGTTGTGTGAGTTGCCCCAAGATATAATTATTATTATATAAGGTTTGGTATATAACTATAACTCACTCGCTGAAACGCTACCTACACGAAATGGTGTCGTGGTGCCAATTCGGTCTTCTGTTCGATTGGGTCTACCATAGTTAGGCTTATTAAATTGGACAATTGTACTCACCAGGCTATGCCATTACCAGACTAATTAATAATATGGCATTTATATTATCATTTAGTAATTTTTAAGAACAAAAGGAAATTGTAGTCGGTGCATCAATTAGCAATACCGAACTAATCTGTTTACTGCCAATGAGTAACTAAACCATGCTAATTAATAATTACTAGTAATGGACCACTGCTTTGAATATTACCTGTTGAAGGCATTAATAATAATAATAAATTAATAATATCTCGGGACAACTCACACAACAAAAGTTTAAAAAAAAAGTATTTTCGTATTTTGAATGTATTGTTAGTAATCAAACCTCTTTGATTGTACCTACATTAAATGTTGACATTCTGAAGATACACCCACCTTCAGGGCCGTAGCTTGGGGGCATTGGGGGATAATATCTAAGGCATTACCCCACAATGGGGTAGGGCATAAGTCATTTAAGCTAGGACAAGATCCCACATTTTAAAAAATGAAAATAAGATTACAAGCAATGTGTGATTGTGGTCTTACATTGCTAACAATTCTGTTAACCCCTCCAGCTAAGCTCAACGGCTTGTGTTAGGAGTGGGTTCAAGTCGGTAGTATAATGGGTAGGATTCGAATACGCGAACTCACTATAGCGAGACCGATGCCTTAACCATTAGACTACCGCCGCTACAATGTCCCCCAAGCTCTTAAACTCAAGTCTAGCTGTGCTCCTGACCAAAGTCTATTATTATTACTGTCCCTAACGATATGAATTGAGCCGTTTGCTAAATAAACAAAGTATGTATATTTGCATTTAGTCTTAGTGTAATAAATAGACAAAAGTTTCACTTCACAGTATATCTTCGTCAAAAACTGATATTCTGTGTCTTCCAATAAGAAAGGTTTCATAATGAAAGAGTTAAACACACAACTACTGTGAATGCCTACTAATAATTATGCTTGTTTGTATGTTCTTCAAATCTATTTCGTTCACAGTACAGTTAGGTACTTGAACTCTTAATTATCTTATTGCTATAGTCCTGAGATACGATATAGTTATGAGATTAGGCCGCAAAACTGTTGGGTTAATTTGCTTTATGAGGCATGGAGGAAAATTTAAAAAAATGTCACTCATCTCTTATCTGACAGTGATAACTTTGCTTCTTAGCCCACCGATTTGCTCGGTTTCTACACAGCCACGACCCTTTCCTTTGGGGAACTTGTTTTTAAAATTTGTGGAAAACATATAGGCACATAAATAAAACCGAGATTGCCAAAACTCATCAGGGAGTTTTTCACCAGCAAACAACGGTGAGATAAAATTCTTATTTATCTTCAGAATGGCTAAGAGCATTTTGTCGAGCAACGCTAAGAACCATCTCGATTTAGCCAAATTTCTAATAAAAACCACATTCTAAAATTCATCCATCCGTTAAAACCACAATGCGTTGTAAAACATACTCTGATAGATGTAAAATTTGATAGGCATAAGTTATGATGACTTCTAATATTTTGTAAAGACCTGGTTACCTAAGTTCTAAATCGTTATTTCTATAAGGGTTACGTTACATAAGGGCTGCATCACCACTTGCATTGAATTCAGGTCGACATGCAATGATTGGAGTTAGTATTGATTTTAGCTAATAATAAATCGTGCTTTCTGTTTCTGCTTGGTGGTCAAACGTCATTTAGGCTGTGTTCATTACGAGACTTACTTAGTTTCTGCTTTGTCGTGTCCGCAGTACAACTCTTGTCGGATAGTGTAAAATATTCTTTTGAAAATAGTCTTACCAGTAGATTAGTGATCAAAATGATTAGGCTTCAATTTTGGACATTCAAGTTTAGAAAAAAGTGTGCATTGAATATTTCTAGTGGAAATACCAATTCATTCAGGTTTGTATGTAATGACGGTAGGTATTAATTTAATCATAGAAGCACTTGTAAGAACAGTAGTGATATCATTTCAACTATATCAACTACGTATTATGAGTCAACTACATACGTATAAACTCTACCTGGCCACTTTAAAATTATTTGCGCGATTACGACTTTTAAAAGTAAGTTATTTTGTTATGCTTACACCGATGTGGATAAATTAAGTAAATAATAATGAATAATGCTTATTTAAATAGTATCAACATGTGTAAAGTTTGAACATTTTTCTTATTAAGGTATATAATATATTGACAACCATGGTGTCGCAGTGGGAGTGCATACAATTAGTTGTAGGTTGTCCATTAATTACATAACATTTTTGAAATGTTTTGTAGCTACACAAAACTTGCACTAAAAACCTAATAGTTTTCAATGAAGAGCGAGTTTTGTGTGTCTTTTACCAAAAATATGACAATCAGGTGTCCAGCTTATATTGAGGCTTAATTAAATTTCTCAGATCATTTATGACATGTTTATGATTTTTGAATCATAAATAATACTTAATGTACCTAAATGGTTTGCGCATAGAAAATTGTGAAGAGAGAAACTTTTATTTTGATGAGAAATTTGCGACGTAGTTTGTCGTTTCGTAAAAACATTGATTTGACTTGACAGCTAAACGCAGCTGAAACGCAGTTTGTCGGCAATAACTCAATGACCGAAATACTTTTAGTTAAAAGTATTTATCAAGCGCTACGTTTGTGATTTTATTCAAATTTTTTGGTCACACGGTTCAAAAGTAAAGGGAATTTATACAACTTTCGGAGCGATTATTTTCAAAAATATTCAGTCAATCAAAAACGTTAATGTTAACTAAAAAAAAATTAGCTTCCCCCCCTCTAAAATATTTATTTTTATCATTTAGCTCTTAAACTAAGTAGCGGCTACTACAAGACACCTTTCCACCTAATTTCATCAATATTCATTGAGTAGTCTTAAAGTAAAATGCCTTTGACATACGGACAGACAGACAGACAGACAGACGGACATGACGAAACTGTAAGGGTTTCATTTTTGCCATTTTGGCTACGAAACTCTAAGAATGGGTAGTATTTCAAGTTATCTTTTTAAATTTTAGGCTTAATATCTTGTTCCAATCTGAATTTTTTGGGACTATATAAATATAAAGTAGCAATAGCAAGTAGGTATTTGTGTTGAGTTGGTCTGAATATTTGTAGTTAACTACCTAGGTAATTGACTGTAGGCACAAAGTTGACGAGCGATTTACAAATACCATTATTGGTCCAAAACTAAAAGACAAGACCAAATCGGATTGTCAGTTAGTACAATTAAAATGATGGAAATTCTCGGATTTTCTTGAAGGAAATGACGTGTACCTATATAATATATTAAGATAAGGTGGCGAAACATGGCCTTGGTGTGATGATGATGACTTGAGTGACGTCATCATTACAGATATACCACAAGTCGGAAAACAAGCATATATATATATGGATAAAAGTACCTACACATGCTTATGTAGGTACTTATATATACCTTTATATCCGTTTAAAAAATACAGTTAAAATTTCGAAATAATCTTACGGTCGAGTTTTCTAACATCACTCAGTTTTGAGATGCCGTTAACTCTTATGCTGTCCTTCTCACTTGAATGTGAATAGTATCGACATAAACCAAACCGGGCAAGTGCGTGTCGGGCGAAGGGTTTCATAGTCTCCCCCCATCCGAATAATGCGGCTTAAGAAGCATACATATAACTTACAACTTTATACCTACTAAATAATAATTTTCAATGGAATTTGTAAGTACGTAAATTTTGTTACTTCTCATTTGATCAGCTGTTAATCGTAAACTTGTAGTCTGGCCTACTTAGGTGTGATAGTTTTCCTTTTAATTTCACTATATACACTACGGACATTTGACTCTAACAAAATTTTGCACGTTAAAGCATCCCAAACGGATCCCTAAATCTAAAAAAAAACTTTTTTACAAATAAATATTACCGATTTCAAAAATAAATACAGGGCAACTAAAAAGCAAAAAATAATATACCTAGAAACACATTAAACATTTTAAGGCTGGTGCCACGAAATAATAGTTTTTTATGAATATGTATAATATTTTTTGCTTTTTAGTTGCCTTGTATTTATTTTTTAAGTCGGTAATATTATTTTATTTCTCACTTTTTAGTTGGTTGGTTTATAATTCACTTATGTTACAATAGGCTTATGTCAACTGCTTATATCCTTTTACAAAATATTGCTTGCCCCAATGCAGGGCAATTGTTGAGGAGTTCACATAATAGTTCACTATCAGCTCTATTACATGGTGTAATAGTAGTATGACGAGAATAAAGTGTTACTCAATACCATATTAAAGTAATTGAATCCCAAACTGTGAAATATTGAATAGGTTCGTTCTTCATTTATGGTCTTCATCATCAGTATCACTTCACCAATTGGTGCTTTTTGAGAGTAAATGCACGATTCACTATGAAATGTACTTAAATCACTGTCACCTACAGTGATTTAAGTATATTTCATAGAGATTATAATTAGAGAAGAAGAGAAGAGTTCCCTCGATTTCTCCAGGATCCCAGCATCAGACCGTGATCTGATGACAATGGGACCAACTTGAAATTTTTAAATTGGACCCGCCGTCTTTGAGTACTCGGCGAACAAACAAACCAAAAAAAAACATACAGTCGAATTGAGAACCTCCTTCTTTTTGAAGTCGGTTGAAAATAGCCTTCACAACCCCTAAATTTTCTTAAAATACCTATCTAATGATACCCCACACGATAGGATAGGTGAGAAAAATAAACACATTCCCACTCTACATATCCTCTATATGGTTACCCTTAATGTATTAAAAGATGTTATTCTCTCAAGTAACTAACGCCGACATATCCATACAAAATTACAGCTTTCTAGCCCTAACAATCTCTGAGCTAAGCTGCGGACGGAAACTATAAGGGTTCCATTTTGCCATTTTGGCTACGAAACTCTAAAAAGTCCTATGTGATCGAAACCAGCTTGCCAAGGTGGCCATTGTGACAGTTGCCTCCAGGATCTATAAGAAGTAGTTTCTACTGGGGTGACCCGTGACCCAGCAGTGAGACATAATATGAGTTGACGTGATGAAACACGTTTGAGCACAACTCAAAGTTCAGTATCGTTTGAGAATTCAGGCATCTGTAAGACAAAGGGTACAATACCTGTCACACCGTGGAATTAATCAATAATATAAACCATTTTGTATTATTAACATGTGAATTTTGAATCGAACTAAAGTAAGTAAAGTAGGTTGGGGACTTCAACAATGGTTGTTTTATTCACTGCTTTTCATCCATGGGAAAATTGCAATAGTTTGATAATAACTTGTCAAATATCTTCAGTGTAATCCCATTGTCTTTACAAATAATACTATATCTTGGGACAACTCACACAACGCTATCTGATCCCAAACTAAGCAGAGCTTGTACTATGGAAACCTACAAAATACACCTAAATACATTCATATTATAGATATATTTATTATCACCCAGACACAGAATTAACCATCGTGCTCATCACATAAAGTTTTATCCTGGGTAGGTACATTACACTTTTATTAAAAGTACCTATTAAAATATTTATTGGACGCATTAAACATTTACCAACTGCAGTTCACGAAATAGTGGAATCAAATGAAGTTTTATTTAAAACGCTCTCTGTGAAAGCCGGTTGTCCGGGCAGGTGAGCAAACAGCCAATCGTATTTGAGACAGCTAGGCGTAATATCCGGGACAGAACAGTGTGTCCCAATCATATCCGGACCACCCTCGGTGAAGCGGCTACATATTGGACCATTCAATTTGTTTATAGGCCTTTTAATATGTTCACGCGGTTAGTTAAAATTTACACAGAGCAATACAAGGGTGAATCGAAACTGTTGTCAAATATGTTTTCCTTTTCGGTTTGTTCTAACACGTTTTGTAAATGTTATTGTACAGCTTTTTACCACAAAGAAAAGTCGTAAAAATAAAAAATAGTGTTGCTGTTGACAAAATAATAGTGTTGACTAGACAGTCATCTAGTGGTTCGTGACCCTGACTGCTAAGCCTGAGGTCGTGGGTTTGATCACCACCCAGGATAAAACTTTGTGGGATGAGCACGATGTTTTTTTCTGTGTTTTGGTGTAATAATCAATATAAATATTTAGAAATATATAAGTATGTTTATCAGTTGTCTGGTTGCCATAGTACCTACAAACTCTGCGTAGTTTGAGATAATAATAATAATAATAATAGCACTATTAGTATATTACCTGCTGTATAGTTGAAGTCTGCGCCTACTGTGATACTCATCCCAGGAGGCACAAGATTTAAGTCAAATTATACCATTTTGGTGATTGTCACATAGATAATTGTAGAAAAAAAAAAGATTTTTTTGGTCTCATTCACGTTCTTTTATCTATTACTAGCTGTCCCGCGCAACTTCGTCTGCGTAAATTTCCCCCTTTTTTTTAAAGCTATTGCATAGCTTCTATAAAAAAGCTTCTACCTAAAATAACCTTCCACCCCCCACTCCGACCGGCACAGCGGTGATACATTTTAGTTTTTTTTTATTATTTTACTTTTTTTAAATATATTTTTTTTATTAAAAAAAAAATTAAAATATATATTTTTTTAGTTGATAAAATATGCTATGCAATAGCTTTACGCGGCAGTCCCCGAGTGCCACAGTTTTTTTTTTATTAAACCTATGTTACTTCTAATACCTCCAAGAATATGTGTACAAAGTTTCATGATGATCGGTTGAGTATTTTTCCCGTGAAAGCGTAACAAACAAACTTACATTCACATTTATATATTAGTAGGGATAGTTTCGGAAACAATTTGTGCAAAGTTATATAACTGGCAGGATTTTTGCAAAAATATTGTAAATCTAAGTAAATATAATTATTTTAAGTTAGAACCTCTCTATATAATTGCTGCACACAGTATTTTTCGTGCTTCGTGATATAAGCACGATTATATTAATTTTCACATTTTATTTTTCAATATATTTAAGAATGTGAATATTGATATAATTTATTAGAGTTATATAACTATGAATAGATTTTTCTCAATATTGATTTGGGTACAATTGGGTAGTTGACTACAATAAAAGTAAATTATTTTATACTAATCAGGTAATAGTAGAACTTAAAATGTTCTGAAAATAACTGTTATTTTACAATTTAACATGTTTTTGAATTTAAAATCATGAAAAGGAATACTAAAAGTAATGATATGACGATAGGAACATATGATGTCATAGGTTCCTATTCCATACACGTTTCTATAGAGCTTGTCGTTTTGACATTTCATAAAAAGAGACTGATTTGACTTGACAGTCAACATCCCCATTCAGCATATTACTACTGATTAGAGTTGCACCTAAAAGTTGTCTTCGTGTACGAAGACAACTTTTAGGTGCAACTCTGACTTTTATCACATAATTTTAGCATGTACGAGTATCAGAAATTAAAAATTACCTTTATCGAATTATCGCGTATTTCCCTATAAATTATGCAAGGTCGTAATAGTAAAAGCGTAAAAATAAGATAAGTTTAATGACCTACTTCCACTTGCTGCAGCTTTCTACATAGAGTAAATAGAAATCTTTGTGTCTGTGACTTATAAACTTTCGCGTTGCATGCTTTTTGCATATATCCAATTCTACACTTCACAGTAGTCAGCGGGCGCTGCAACCTCGTCGAAACGTCATACACCTAAACCATAAATTTAGGTAAATAGATGCAGGCATTCTATATGTACACAATATTTAACACCATCTACATTAGTCTGGCATCTTTCACAGCTACAAACAACAGAATAAGAAACTTGTTTCCTTTTAGTACGATTGCATTTTGTCTTTGTTAAAGATTATATTTTTAAAGATCCTATTGCGTGAGCAATAAAGTCTATTTTGCTGCGGTATTTCATTAATTGTAAGACGTAAGTACGTAGATGTCGGGTGGAGGTTCTCATGGCGTTATATGTTGCATACTAATGAGTTTGAAACAATAATGTGTGGCTGGCATCGAGGCGTCTGCAAAGAGTCGCTGTATAAGTGCCCGGTCACTATAAGACGATGATGAACATTATCTATGTGAAAAATGTGTTCGGGGTCTCTTATTATTTAATTTTATTATACCTACGTCATCATTTTACAAATCTAGATATCGTGGTTTTTATTTGATTCGTCTGTAATTGTCAGTCAAGCGTAGCGTGATCACCAAAGGCCAAATTCAAGGGTAACCTGCTTGGTCTTATTCTTAATTTTAAGGTCACCAGTTTTACTTAAATACCTAAAAAAGAATGGAATCCACGTCTTATTACTCAGTCAATCATTACTGACATAAATACAAAATACACGAGTTTTAAAAGCAATTTAGGATAGGGATAGAAAATATCCCGGATTAACCGGAACCAGATAGATACACATATGCGAATTGTAATTATTCATGAACGGAATATAATTACTTATTATATAGAATATAATTATATTCTTTTCATGAACAATTAGAATTCGCATGTATCTATATTAGATAGTTATCTATCGATAGAATATTTAAAAGATAAATAAGTTGTTAAATTTATTTAGTACATTCTGCACGTGTTATTTTTATATGGAACGTGTTAGTTTGAGTACATTATTATTAATTCTGTTATTGCGAGGCTGAACTAAACGTGAGCGTGTGCCGAGCCCATCTCAAGGTGATCGCTTAGATCACTGCGCATCGCTGACTTGTCACGTCGACTTAAATTCCTTCCACCTACATAAGTAGATAATGGTTAGAGGCTGCGTCTATTAATCACGTGATGTTTTTTAATCACTTTTTGATCCTCTTTTCCCTCCTGGGTCCTTATTCGTTCTTTTGTTTTCGCGGCAAGCCTCTTCTTCTTTTGCATGCGCGTTGATGCATTTCTAAGCTCAAAAACGGAAAAAAGGATTTGTGAATAAGGACCCTGAAGGTCCTTGGTGAGGTTTAAGACTATCCGCCCTTCTTCCTCTATCCCAACATCGCGTGTACCTTTTTGGACCATCAAAAAATATCATATACCTATTTTCACACGACGTGTGAGTCTCGTACAATGGGGGGTGCAATTGGTCCAAAACCGGTCAAGTGTGAGTCGCTCGCACAACTGTGCAATTGATTCAACGACGGTCAAGTGGGGTAAGTCACGAGCCGCTTTTCGGTTTTTAAAATCCTGCATTCAAGGCTCCTAATAAAAATACAAGTGGCATCTTACCACACCTGTCTGCCCCCTGGTAAAATTTCGTGATTTTTCCAAAGCCTTCCCTTTCCAGCCTCGCGTAATTATTGGACGACCTCTTAAATACTCTCCTTGAATTATTTACATCGTAATTATGTTATATTTGATTTTGAACCGTCTAGGGGAAAGCATGTTTCAGGGATTAAATGTCACTTACTGTATCGTTCATTTCTTCCTTACGCAAATAAATTTCAGTTGCACCAATATGCTACTTGAACGAACGACAAAATAAGCTGTTTGTTTTCGTCTATTATTTACATAGCTTTATTAAATATTTTTTATGACTGAAGTAAATCTCTTTAATTAACTAGGCTACTCACACATGGCCATCTGATTCCAAAGTAGGCAGAGCCTGTACTATATATACTGTATATTTATATATACCTACTTACCTACATATTATAGATAAATTAAATCCAGACACGGAATAGTCAATCGTGCTGATCATACGAAGATACCTAATAATCTTGGGTGGGAATCGAATCTGGTTTAACAGACAGGGTCACTAACAACTAAACGAACAGAATAGTCAACTTAGATGCCTTTGAACCAAAAACTCGAAGAGATTCCAGTTCGCACTGGACCCAGTTGCATAGTTATACACTTTAGATTAAGATATTCACTTGGCCATAGCCATGGTGATAGAGTCAATTGCCCCTAATCGAGGGAGTCCGAATCAGCCGGTGTTATTGAGGCAAGAGAGGGTCGACATAAATTATTTTTACTAGCTGCCCGCGCAACTTTGTATACGAAATTCCCCGTTTTTGCAACATTTTTCATTGCTGCTCCGCTTCGATTGGTCGTAGCGTGATGTTATGTAGCCTATAGCTTTCCTCGATAAATAGACTACCTAATTGAAAAATATTTTATCAATTCGAACCAGTAGTTCCTAAGATTACCGCGTTCAAACAAACAAACAAACAAACTCTTCAGCTTTACAATATTAGTATAGATTACATAACACCCGATTTATAAGAGTGCTTTCACACTCGCGGCACGCCACCCGTGAAACAGTTTTATTAAAATTTTGAAAACGTAAAAATCAACTGGTCAGCTATCAAATTCACTGTAATTCTAAAGGCATTGTAACTAAATCACACCTATTACTATCATAACTACCTATCGTTGTATTATACCTACGCTTATAGAAAAAAATAATAAATATAGATACTAGGTAGTACTCGTAGGTTTAAATAATATTGGTTATAACATTATACAAGTATTATAAGCATAAGAGATTATGTGGCTGCCATCTATTTAAGTTAGCACTGTATCCGCCACCCGCCAAACAACGATAGGCAAGTTTCCTGGTAAACAAAAAATCCAAAAGACTAATCTATACTTATATTATCAAGAAGACGAGCTTGTTTTTTTGTTTGTTTGAACGCGGTAATCTCAGGAAATACTGATCCGAATTAAAAATTATTTTACTGTTGAATAGCCCATTTATCGAGGAAGGATATAGGCTATATAACATCACGCTACGATCAATAGGAGCGGAGCAGCAAAGAGAAATTTTGCAAAAACGCTGCAAATGTATGCAGACGAAGTTGCGCGGGACAGCTAAGACTAACAATTAAACTGACAATAATCAAGTCCCAATCAAATTTTGTGTTACTCCAAGTTACTCCCGGGCGAAAACTTGTAAAATGCTTGAGATAGCTATGAAGCTTTGTGAACGTCAGCTGCGGTTCGGTGGGTGGGATAAGCAATGATAGCCTCCCACAGATTTGCTTTTTTTTTAAATTTAATCTATTTGAAATTAGAATGTATCTATAAAGAATATTAATTTAATCGAAACATTTCAATAAGATTATATATCTACCAGTTAGAGCATGTTGCATAATGTCGAATAACTTTAGATACGTCATTTCCTCCTGAATAATAAAATGTAAGCTGACAGTTATTATGATTCTGTAAGTAATAAAAAGAGTCAGCTGGCATATGCCGAGGGAAAACTCGTCAGCTGGTGCATTTAAATAGGACATAGATGCTCCTGCGCTACATCCTCCAAGGCATCAGCTGACAATTTTTTCACCGACATATAGCTAGCTGAAATATTTATCTATTGATCGTATTAAATAACACCAGATAAATTAAATTGAGAATTCTTGTGACCGCGTGTGACGTACAATCCATCACTTTATAGTCGGTTGACATTATTTTTTCTTCAAAATATTAGGTAAACTATAATTTGTTAGATTTTAAAACGGGAGGAAATAAATATATTTATTTTTTTGCGTGCGGAGGAGAAACAGGAGGCAACCACTGCTTACCCACCAACCGTATTGCAGCTGACTTTCAAGGAGCTTCATGATACAACTCTCTGAAGTATTTTACAAGTTATAGCCCGAGAGAAAATGACTGACGTGGCTCGAAGTCTAATACAGCGTATACAAGAAGTGCTTAAATTGTTAATATAGTACATAAAAAAAATATCAATTTTGTGTATTTGTTTATTACTCCGGTAGACGAGCGCTTTGATCGTTTTTAGTGAGAAAAGAAAATTTAACAAGAAGAAAGAAAACTAAGCTTTTAAGCGGATTAAAAACATTAATAAATCTAATATCAACGCTCCGCGAGTAAACAACAGATCCTGAGAATTTGAATATCATAGACAAAAATAATGTATAAAAACGAAGCTCTTGTTTCATTTTCATTTTAAAAATGTAATGTAAAAGAAGGCCATGAATTTTCAGCCCATCAAAGTAAGACGGCAACAGACAAAGTTCTAAGTGCTGGTGCCACTTCATACCTGTTTACTTCTACAAGATACTTATTTTTGCCCCAGTTACTTATGCACTCGAGTGTTATGTACTTGCTTATAATAACTGGGGCAAATATAATGCAATTTTTCTGATCTATTATTTATCTTACGCGCTTCATGTTTTTATTCTTTGCTTGTTTTTTTTTAAAGTAAAAGTTCTCATCTACTTTCTACTTGTATGCCAGTAGTTTAAGAATGTCTTTAAAACATTTTTTTTTCTTTTTTTTTTCTTTTTGACCCCGTCGCACACACACACAGGGATCTGTCTGTTTGTCTGTTGAGTCCAAACGATTGTTTATCGGATTTCTTGACTTTATTTTTGGTGATGTGTGATGAAAATTAATAGGTTTATTTTCTTTCTTTCAAACGAAATTCATAAATCTTCTTAGTCATAAATTTCGTAAGAATATTACTATTCTAATTATTTTTTTCTAAGCACAAGACGTCCGAGCCCATAAACGATTTTCGGTAACGAGTGCATTGAATTGATGTTGCTGGCTCTACTTATATGTATAGGTAGGTATATTACTACCTCATATTTGATCGAAATTTCGTTTTCATTGAATTAACATCTCCAGTTTACTCGTTTCTACGCGTCGTAGGTTTTTAATATCTGTACCTACCCAAAAGCGGCGGTAGCCTAATGGGTAAGGCATTGGTCTCGCACTCGTGAGGTCGCGGGCTCGAATCCTACCCATCATACTACCGACGTGAACCCACTACTAACACAAGCCATTGTGCTTAGTTGGAGGGGTTAACAGGATTGCTAGTAATATGGGACCTACAATCCCACATCCCACAAGATAATTAATGTAATCTTAAAAAAAAAAAACAAACTCGGGATTGTTTATATATGTATGATTTTATTGTAAATATGAGAGTTGGTATTTCTACAAGTCGTTGTCATCAGTTATACTAATATTATAAACAGGAAAGATTTGATTGTTTGTTTGTATTGAATGGGCTCCGAAACTTTACGGATTTAAAAAATTCTTTCATCATTGTGTAGCTACACTAGCCCCGGGTGACATAGGCTGTTTTTTATCCCTGTATTCCCACGGGAACGGGACCTACGCGGGTGAAATCGCGAGGCGTCCGCTAGTATTCAATAAAAGGTGTCATTATAAAATAAACTCTTAGAAGCAGCTTTACTTATCCTACCTAGGTATTATATAACTTACCGATTACTTAAGTACTGCATATATGATTCGTCATTTTCTTTATCGATTGCATGGTATATATATATATCTCTAACTCACAACACTACAAATGACTCGGTTCGAGTTACTTTCCAATACGAATCAAGGGCCTTGTATATTTACTCGTTGCTTAGCAACTGTATTAAAAACTTACCTCAGTTGTGATTCAGAACAAATGCGTTTGCTTACAATGATGAGTGAATTGTGTGAAATATTTGAGCCTCTGTTTCCTCCCTGAGATATTTTTGTATACATTAAACGTATGTGGTGGGATAAGGAGTAAACATCATCATCATTCACCAGGTAAAACATTGTCTTTGTAACCTTCACACTACCTTACATTTTGAAGACACAAATATTTGTATTGATCTATTTTTCAGTCAACATCTGTATGACTAAGATCCACATCCGTGGTATAATATTTAAGTAGATATACTCGTCCTTTTGATTTTGTTTGAATTATATATCATTGATATTATAAATAGATATGATTTAGGTGGTAGGTGCTTTGTCACTCATTCGCACTTAATTAAAATTGAAGGCAGCGTTGCATAACTTCAAAAGTCGTAACAATACCTATTAGGATTTTGATACTATCGATAACATTAATCGAAAATTGAATATTGAGACAATATATTATATGGATTTTGATACTATCGATAACATTAATCGAAAATTAAATATCGAGACAATATATTATATCGATAGTACGTTAAAGCAATATTTATTATGAAGCTAATAGGGCAAAATTATACTAGGTATTAAAAGCACTCTAATTGTTGTCAATTTCTGCCTATATCTACCTAAGGATGGTTGTGGATGTGTAAACCACCCGTAGTCAGAATCGTAGTTGCTTTTGTTTTATTATCACAAAGAGTTTGAACTTTTGTAACCTATACCTATTACTGATAATATAAGCGATCAGTTTATGAATAATACATTTTTGATTTTCTCTTTACCTACTCGTTCCATGAAACTGTAGCATAAATCATTTTATTAGAAGTAGTACACTAGATTTTAATTCATTTGCTAGTGTCAAAATAGTCGTAAGAGTAAATATTCATAGTTATTTCGTAAAACCAAATCAATTATTATAAACTAGCTGTCCCGCGCAACTTCGTATGCGTCAATTTTCCCCGTTTTTGCAACATTTTTCTTTGCTGCTCCGCTCCTATTGATCGTAGCGTGATGTTATATAGCCTATAGCCTTCCTCGATAAAGGGGCTACCCAACAAAAAAAAATCAATTCGGACCAGTAGTTCCTGAGATTACCGCGTTCAAACAAACAAACAAACAAACTCTTCAGCTTTATAATATTAGTATAGATAATTATAATATCTGGGGAAACTAACACAGCGTCATCTTTTCCCAAACTAAGGAGAGCTTGTACTAGTGCAACCACACCACTGATAAACATACTTACATATTTCTAAATACAAATATGTATATTTTAGATAAATTACACGCTGACACATAATAAATCACCTGCTCATCACAACTTTTATCCTGAGAGGGGACCGAACCTACGACCTTTGGCTTAGGAGTCAGGGTCACTAACCACTGGAAAAATAGGCCCGTTTAATTACGGTTTTAAAACATCGGTTAAAAAAAAAGTAATTTAGGCGGCAATTCCAAATGTAAAGCTCACGAATAAAAGCTACTAAGAAGAAACTTGTAGCTGCTGTCCTAGCTAGCATGTTAGAAGATAATATTCTGCATTGAAATAATTACTAACCTAATACATCGATGGTATGCGATGGCGGTTAAAATTACGACATATTTAATATAACAATATGTATATAGCTATCAATTCAAAATACGTTTCAAGGTTAAGTCATCTAAAACAGGTTAAGTTAGCAGTGACTCAATTCATATTATTATATTAATGGTCATTTCCTAATTTACATAGTTCCGCGTAGTGACGTCGTGTTATTAAAAAGTCTTTAAAAATATATTATATCGTTATTTTATTGGGAGGGAAGCGGGATTATCTAATTATATAGGGTATATGTCACATACCTTTAGAAAGAGTATTAACTAGAAAAGTTTTTTTTTGTAAATCCCACGTTTCTTTATATTAGTTTTATTTACAATATAATTGGACATAATAGTTTTTCTTATCGATTTATGGAACTTTGATACTCCACTGTTATATTTTTATAAATTGTTTGTATACAATTATGATTAATTCTGAATAAAACAACACTAGACTAAATAATTAAAACGATTTTTGACACCTCGGCCATAAATAAAAAAAATGGTTCTAACAAAGAAATGGGTATTTCTAGAAAAATAGCGATAAATTGATTACTTACTCGTTAAACTTAGGCAAAAATGTTATTTAATTAGGCGCAACAAGTATCCAACATCATCACCTATCAACCATTTTCTTATGGCTACTCACCCTTCAAACACCCAGTATAGCAATATAACAAGTCTAATATCTAAAAACTTACATACAACACTCAATAAATTAAGACTAACAATAAGTTTACACAAAGCAGGTTATTAAAAATTCAAGGTAGTACCCAGATATTCACGGTTGCTTTATCGCAAATACCGCTGTGCGTATGAAAAAATGTTTCCAACAAAATTTGTGACAAATTTTATATTATAGATGGAAACACCATTAGAACAATAGAAACTGAGATAGGTAATCGCGAAAAACTATTTTTTTAGCGTTGTACTTGAATAACTTATATGACGCTGATACAAGATTTTATGAGACTTTTGAGACAATTTTTAGAACGCTAAAATGAAGGTACCAGATTGCACCGGCCGTGATCACAAGCGGACTCTTGTGACCACGGCCGGTGCAATCTGGTACCTTCATTTTAGCGTTCTAAAAATTGTCTCAAAAGTCTCATAAAATCTTGTCGAAACGTCAAGCAATTTTAAGGTAAACAATGCGCGTTAATTCCCGTATCATAAATAATTATAATCATGCAACGCGAAAGTTTAAATGTTAGTAAAATGATTATTTTTTTTATAAGTGTATTTTTGGTTTTGTCTTTAAAACTTTGATGGTTCCCAATAAACGAAAGGTTTATAATAAAATTAGATTTCCCACGTTTTTAAATGCCAACTTGTCCACACTTATGCCCGTTTGTCCTTTAATTTAAATTAAGTAGACTTATATCTAGACGATAACAAAATATGATTACGTTTATTGCTTTGCGTTTATTGCAAATGAATTAAATTACAATATTTAAAATATTGAATAAGAACAAAGCTTACCTACTTACTATCAAAAAAAATTTGAAATTTGTATTTTTTACTTTTCTATCTCATTACCGTTTCTTCAAAAAAGGCTGCTCGTATATTTTAGCTTTGTTATTTGAAGTACATTATATAAAAAATAATATTTCTTTTGTATTTCTAATATTAGTAAAAGTTTATATTGCAAGTATATTTGAATTTGAAAGATATTGTAATTCAAAAGTTTTCCAAATATTCGGCAGATTTTGATGTTGTTAAAACATCTACTCAATGCGCTTCATCCACCGTCTGTGACTAGCAAACATGGTAACACAGAATGAGTCATTCTGTTTACTATGCAGCGAAAGTATGGCCGGGCCTTAAGTATTTTTATTATTAGTATTGTCACCTTAACGGTTTCGAATTTTGTATGCAACCATCATATTGAGCAGGTAGTATAGTCAGTGAAGGGTAACTGCTATCCTCCAAAGTATTGTATATTGTAATACTTTGAACAATAGAAGTTACTATTCATTATTTTGTGCAAATTCATAAGTATATATTAGTAGTTTTCGCTCGCGGTTTCGCCCGCGTGGATGTCGGTTATCACGGTAAAAACTATCCCATGTCCTTCCCCATAACTCAAACTATCTCCAAACCAAATTTCATATAAATTGATCCAGCAGTTTAAGCGTGGAAAGGTAACAAACAGACAGAATTTCTATTAACTACTAGGTATGTTTTGTTATTGCCAAATATCTCCAACCGAATGGGAAAGGAATAAATATAGTTAATAAATTACGGCATAGAAAGTAGCGCCCGTGTATGTATTTCGAATTAAATTACGTCTATGTCTTTTTAACTTTTACAATGTTGACATCTACGTGAACAGATTTGATCAGGTATTTCGTAAATTCAGAAAGGACTGTGATGACGTCAATTGGGGTCTTTATAAAACTGACGATTGGTATCTATGACATCAATGCTCATTTCACCCCCACTGCACCTATTCATCATCCAAGCGTTGAACCTGCGAGTACCTGATCTTCAACGCCCCAACATCGGTTTCTTTAATTTCTCTCCAGTCACACCGGGCGAGATCAAAAAGATGAATTCTTCAGTCATTAACCATACTTTCAATACTTGTGCTATATAGTCAAGATCTTCGTTCTTCCAACAATATGCTTCTTTTATGTTCTGCTCATTCTTTTGGATTCGTCGGTTCCTCCTTCCTTGTACAGTCTGTTTTACTCTGAAATCAGAATTGATCTAATCGCTTAAATTTCAAGATGACAAGTCGTGCACTGTTAATCGATGGATCACCTGAATCTCAAAGTTAGCCACATATGTTCGTATGTTATGCATTTAAGAATATGTTTATTTGTATGTGTGTAATGTATTTAAGTATACCTACGTATATTTATTATACGTATATATATATATATATATATATATATATATATTTTATTTCTGTGATGGATTGTATTTATCATATTTAACCAGCATTGGCTGTCAACAATCTGCACGTACATAATTTTAGATAGAGAATGTACTATTTTTGTGCATAAATTCAAATTCCGGGAAATAGGTAAGTGGTTTTAAAGGAAGTGCTCCGTGTTTGCAGATCTACAATGTCGCAATCAGGAACACGACTACCCTCCGAGGCCATCAGATGTGGGCAGCTCATCTGTCAGCTGAATGAGTACTGTTCCGAGGACACCAACCGCTGCGCTCCCTGCAACGTCGTCTGTAACCAAACCAGCCATAACTATGATGCGGGAGCCTGCATAAAGGAATGCCAGGGTAAGTGTCTTATGAATTATCCTCTCTTACCTATTACGCACAGTATTAAGCAATTGGTGGTCTTTGTTATGAACATTGGATATTAGATTACAAACTGTAGAATTAAATCTAAATATAAGCGGCGGTAGCCTAATGGCTAAGGCATTGGTCTCGCCATCGTTAGGTCGCGGGTTCGAATCCTACCCATTACACTACCGACGTGAACCCACTCCTAATAAGTGAATAGGGGTTAACAAGATTGCTAGTAATGTGGGACTCAACCCACATTGTTAGTTATCGTTTTTTTTATATATTATATATATACATATATATAATCAATAAGACGCTTATAACGTAAATTATCTGGAAATCTGTCACACAGGGGTTTCCCTAGTATAGACTCCAGTCTCTCACAAGGGATCATAGACATGTAATATAGTGAAAATCACCCTAATTCTAAGTTTGCTTGTACATGATGACCTTTGTGATGAGAAAATAAATAAACATTATTATTATTATATAAGAATTAGTCTCCAAAGAAACCAAAAATAAACATGAGAGAAGAAATTGAATTTTATGCTCCATTTTTGTCTCTTTGCTACACTGTCACGTTTGCATCAAACATATTTTTTGAAAATACCGAATATTTTGTGGGTTTCTGCGATTCTATTATTGCTTGAAAAGCTTGAGTCTGCGTCTCAAATTCATATATTTTTTAATGCTGCAGGGAAAAATCTATTCTGTGTACTATTTCTGTTTTGTTTGATAAATCCCGTGCTCGGACTATGTAGCACTACTACTTTATGGCTGGAGAGCCCAAGTAGCTATCTTGGATTTACTCGAGCGTCGTGGGGACACCTATTTGATTTTGGAGATTATTATTTGTATATCCTTTCATTGATGGGCAAGGGAGTTAGCGGCTCCAGTTCTTAAAAAACTATTTTGTATGAAACGGGGCCACACCACCATTCAAAAGCATACCAGTAGGTAAAACAAATTTACTAAGTAGGTACAAGTATATAGCAAACCTACAATTTAAAAAGTCTAAAACAAGGTTTACTAAGAGTATGAATGTTATCGGTACGATAACTACTATTCTAAGAAACCACTAGATTACAACCGCGTTTCTTTCCACCTGGTGAAAATCCTTGGAGCTATAAAGATGACTAATATGAACAAATAATAATAGAAGCCTCGCTACGAGAACACTCGATTCTTTACTTTAAAACGTAACTATAAGGTCCATTGTAGATATATCTAAACTGTATAACCAGTTTCGTGACTGCAAACCACCTACCACTATCTCTGTCTCTTTTTAAAGATGGTGTCATTCGCTCGCACTTGAGTGAAGAATGGGCAAGTTTCAGGTCAAGCTCTCAGAGATTGGTTTCACATTAGACAAACTGCGCGGATAAAGTGCATATATTTTAGTTAGATGTTATTGAAATAAATGAGAAAGTTGTGGCGGTATCGTACATGCCCTGGCCCCAATTTGATTACCTTGTATTCACATCATTACCATCGAATTCACTTTACGCGACCTTCTTCGTGATTATGGCTTTAATAAATAAAAGACATAATTATTGCGAATTATATTTGACATGCTTTTAACGGCAAATAGATCTGCATTTCTTTTTATATATAATTTTGTTGTCACTATAATAATGCTTCTTTATTTTCAAATGTTATAAACCAAAATGTACCTTCGTTCTTCTTCGATCCCATTTGCAAAGCTTAATTGATTTTCTCCTCTGGTCTGTCCCTCTCTTGGTGCAATCTTAGATGGCTCATTACCAGAAATAGTAAAATTCCGTTATCCTGAGTTAGGTCGCGAGACCAGGGGGAAGGCATTTAGGGTTAAAGTCAGATGTAGTGCTCAAGTAACTACTATAGAGTGGTACGTATATAGAATTAAACTCATGGATGACTGTCCACCGCAGGGTCCTTATTCACTTTTTTTTTTTCCGGCAAGCCCGTTCGAACTGTCTTAATGGTAAATAGAGAGCTGCGTTTAGAACGCAAAGCGCATGCGCGGCAGATAATTTTGAGCGCACCGCGCAAACGGCAGAGCGAAAACGGAAAAAAAGAACGTGAATAATAAGGACCCTGATGTTGGTACAGAACTGCTTTTAGTTTCTTAAATCTTACATAGGTTTGGTGGGTTAGGTTGCTTATCGGTAACAAAATGACGTGTCCATACATTTTCTAGTTAAGCTAGAAAAATACACAGGTCCTGTGTAATATTTATAGAAAAAACTAGCTGACCCGCGCAACTTCGTCTGCGTAAATTTTCCCCATTTTTGCAAACATTTTTACTTGCTGCTCCGCTCCCATTAGTTGTAGCGCGATGTTTTATAGCCTATAGCATTCCTCGATAAATGGGCTATCTAAAAGTAAAACATTTTTTTCAATTTGGACCCGTAGTTTCTGAGATTATCGCGTTCAAACAAACAAACAAACTCTTCTCTCTCTTCTAATATTATAGTATAGTTATAAATGTTAGGGGTGGATAACCCTTATCACTTAGGGGCATGAATAATAGATTGTAATTTTCCCTTTTTTCTTCCTTTTTTTTTATAACATTTTTCATTGCTGCTCCGCTCCTATTGGTCGTAGCGTGATGTTATAACCTATAGCCTTCCTCGATAAATGGGCTATCCAACAATAAAATAAATTTTTCAGTGCAGCCCAGTAGTTCCTGAGATTATCGCATTCAAACAAACAAACAAACTCTTAGGGGTATGAAAAATAGATGTTGGCCGATTCTCATAGATACCGGATAAGCACAAAAAATTTCATCAAAATCGGTCAAGCCGTTTCGGAGGAGTATGGCAACGAAAACTGTGACACGAGAATTTTATATATTAGATGTGTGGCACTCGGGGACTGCCGCGGTAAAGCTGTTGCATAGCATTTTTTATCAACTTATGCAACTATAATGATTTATTTATTTTTTATTTATGTGTTTTTTTTTCTTTTCATTACATTACGGAGCACCTCGTCTCGATCCGTGCGAGCTTCGTACAGTCGTACCATATACATATACGTTAAGCGAACGCTCGGCCGAGCTACATGGTAGGCAGAGTGCTGGGTGTTAGGTTTTATTTTCGTTACGGAGTTTCTTGATTCGGTCGCCGCGCTTAAAACCCGGGATAAAAGCTATGCAATAGCTTAAACGGGTTGTACTCCGAGAGTTCCGACAAAAGTGAAAACTTGAACATTAACGTTGTGCATTTTTTAAAAATTTTGGAATGGTTAGGGATTTAAAAAAAAAAAAAGTTAAATCCTTTATGTGGTTAAATACAATATTCATCTATTGCGCTATCGTACACAAACATGACAATTTAAAAAATGACAATGATAACGTCATGACAAATTTATCTCTCAGAAAAAAATACGCATTGATGAAATTTCAATAATACCTAATTTACGATCTTACTGACATAAAAATAATAAACCAAAATTAAAATAATAAGCGGGCAAGAGCAAGTCGGACCATGTTCAGTCTAGAGTTTCGTAGCCTTAAATGATTGCATCAGCAGAAGAGCGTATGTTAATGGCACTTTCGCCCTTTTGTTGACAAACGCAGTTTTTCGGGTATAATTCAGTAATCCGATAATGTCCAAAATAATTTAGGTATTTATTAAGCGCTACCTTTGTGATTTTTTCATATTTTTTGGTCACTCGGCTCAAAAATTTAGGGGGCACAATTTATGAAACTTTCGGAGCAATTATTTCGAAAAAATATTACTCAATCAAAAAAGTTTAATGGAAACGTTAAATTTTTTAAGACCTGTTTAATGATGTGCCACAAGTTGATGTATGATCAAAAAAAAACAGCTTTATTAACATGTATAAATCCGCTCCTAAAAATATTTATTTTTATTATTTAGCTATCAAACTAAGTGGCGGCTACTACAAGACATCTTTTAACCTAAATTTAATCAATATTCATTGTGTAGTCTTTAAATAAAATGCCTGTGACATACGGACGAACATAACGAAACTATATAGGTTCTATTTTGGCTACGGAATCCTAAAAAATACCTTGTTCGACAAATGCTATTCGTTGCGTCTACATCCGCACAAAATTGTAGAGTATCAGGTGGACGCCGCTGCGCCCGGTACCACGCTATTCATATGTCGAGAAACAAATCGTTATTCCGTGAACATTGCAAGTTATAACAGACCGAATAGAATGCAGCCGTTGGATCATTGGTAAGGGCTGTAACAATACCCATAAAAGTCATGCTCTGTTGATTCCGACAGGTACGAGGCGCACACATGGAATACTCACACACACAAACACACCGACACACACACCAACACTTTGTCTCTTCTCCTGAGAGAATGTGTGCTCAAATACAGGTGTCTCCTTGTTTATAAATTGTTCAAGTGTAATCGGCTTTTCTTGCATGTCGCGATGCAATGAAATCGTGTTACAATTAGTTCGTCTGTAAACAAAGTGAAGCATGTTCACATCCTTTGTATATAGTTTGGTAGTTGTAACAAAGTAGCGCTTTGCTGTTTTTTATGCTTTATATTTTTCCGTCAGTGCATAGACTAGTTGCGATATTTTTCATTTGATGTAAGTTCTTAGTTTTTTATATTTTTTAGGATTGAAAGTTGTCAGGTTTTAATTAAAACTTAACTGCAACTGCACTGCTTTAAATACGTGAATTGAGCTGCTGGACAGTTTCACATAGTTGAACTGAACCGTTATTGCTGAATGTATTCATTGTTCATAGTTTTAAATACGTACAGCATTCCCCTCGTAGTTGTCATGTGTAAGAGTGTAAGTGAGTGTGTGTGTGTGTGTGTGTGCACGACCCGGGCCGGGCGAGCACCTGTCGTATCTCGACCTGCTAATTGTTTGCTCTGGACATTTTTTCCCCTACCTCACCTGTGTCAACGTAACGCACGGTCCTAATTTTTTGTTATCTATTGTGGCAAAGAAACGCGAGCAGTAACGTTAATGCACTTATATTGTTACTCCATATAATTGTAGCGACTACGAATGTTACTTTATTTATGGACTTATAAGACAATTTTACAAAAAGGAATTCCGATTGAAATATATTCTTTAAGAAATATGCAAGAAATTGATTTTATAAAATATAAAATCAATTTCTTGCAAAGTGTCGGGAAAAACGTTCGAGGAATTTATGAAGAATATTTTCTAGAACTAAGACAGTTCTAGAAAATATTCTTCTTCGTTGTAAATTATCCTACTTATTTTTGTTGCAGGTTATCTCCTCGACTTAAGATATTGGAGGAGGTCAGATACACTACCGCCTTCCGACGATCTTCTCAGTAAGTATCTAATAATGACTAATTGCATACTGCTTTGTTTGTTTGCAAATAATTTTATGTGTTAGTTGTCACACAACACGTGAGTATGCTTTTATGTAGGTATATAATACACTAGTTTTTGCAACACTTTACATTGCTGCTCCGCTCCGTTTAGTCGTAGCGTGATGTTTTATAGTCTATAGCCTTCCTCGATAAATGGGCTATCCAATAGTAAATTAAATATAATAATTTATTAATTTTTAAATTCGAACCAGTGGTTTCTGAGATTATCGCGTTCAAACAAACTCTTGAGATTTATAATATTAGTATAGATATAGTAGCTCGCAACACCAGGGGTATGACTTGAGCATAGCCGAATTTAGTAATATACTTATTAAAAATACCTATTATGTGGAAAAAGTCCGTATACTCTAAGCACACACATCAGTACAATGTAGTATAAGTACATACTGTAAGTAATGAAATGATAGCTGTTATGGATGATTAATATAAAAATACATATCTTCTAACTGACAAGTCTGGCCAACTTAAAAGTGGAGAAAAAAATATTCATTGTTTTCTTTCCAGTTTTTGTTAGTTGTAAACTTGTTGCGACCTTTCAAAATATTGCGAATTGTTTGCCTGTTTATGCACATGCCTATGCGATAGCTTTGTTTTTGTTTTTTGTTGTTGTCATAATATGGTGTCTTATGCTTATGTATGAGTAAAGTGTTCTATTTACCTAACCTGATATGATTTGTGTAAGGTGATTACTGGCTGATTAACAAATTAGGTGTTACGTTTCTACGCATTCTTAACGGCATAGAAGATAAATCTTAATATATTTTTATCAGTCGACGTAATTGTAACAAAAAAAGACTGTTGTATTTTTATATCTTTTAGATATTAATCACGTATACATAGGCGGATATTTTTTCAGAATTGGAGAGTTTCTTAGTTTCGAGGCGGGGGAAAAGGCGTTTGGGCTTGGGCTTGGGTTAGATGGTGCAAAAAAAAAAAAATAACAATAATGACTAAACAGCGGCCAAATGTGTAAGTAATTACGAGGGTGTTTCAACCCCCAAACACGTATGGGTGTACCCATACGTATGTGGCTAGATTTAGGCGTGAAAGCGTTACAAACAAAGAAACAAACCCATTCATTTTCGCATTTATAATATTTATGGGCTGATTTTCACTTTTGAATGCTGAAAATGTGGTTGATTTTTCAAAAACGCTGAAAGACGTGTTTCTTTATCCACAAAGTAAAATTTTCACAGATTTATCTCTAAAACTGACGAGGTTACATACGAATTTGCAATACCTATTTTACCCCCTTAGGGGTTGGTTTTTCAAAAACGCTGTAACACGTGTTTCTCATTTTAAACCAAAAAGTCAAATACGAAATTTCAATAATCTTACTTTAAAACTAGCGAAGTTTAATAAAATCTTGCAACCCCTATTTTACCCCCTTAGGGACTGAGTTTCCAAAAGCGCTAAAATTCAATTTTCTGGCAACAACACTGCCAGTCGCACTACCAGTAGTGTCGTTGCCAAATGAACGACACTACCGCGCCTATTTTGGATAGAATCATATTTCATGATTTTAAACCATTAAGCCAATTACGAAGTTTCACAAATATTACTTTGAATTTCCAAATATCCCTTATTATCGGATGCCTACATTGGTTTTACCAAATATAAGTAAAACATCTTTGTAATTTTATGTATCTAGCGATCAGCGCTTTAGACTGTGCGTTGATCCATCAGTCAGCCAGTCAGAACGAAGAATTTTATATATAGTAAATATTTTATGTATCGTTAATGAATTAGGTGCCATCGATCCCACTGACATAAAATTAGATGTAATGAAAAACACAGATTCTTTTCATGTCTACAAATTGTTTAAGAGTCATTACGAATCGTCTCGCACAAAAAAGGTTTTAGTACCGTAGAACACATACACACATTGATGCGGTTTTTTAATAGATAGAGTGATTGAAGAGGAAGGTTTATATGTATAATAACATCCATTAAATAGTGGAGAAATAAGGAGCGGAGCAGCAATAAGAAATGTTGCAAAAACGGGAAAAACTTACGCAGACGAAGTTGCGCGGGTCAGCTAGTACATAATGAACTCTTCAGCTTTAAAATATTAGTATAGATAATATGTATACCCGCAATATTATAATATTTGAAGTTAAGAACTGTCAATTAGTTTATAATATCACATCTTCATATTCTGATACCTTTTGGTTTGATTCTTTTATGTTACATCGACTCCACACGTTGCCCCAACGTCGGTCCACTCACCATCACCATTCGTCCAACGTGTGGATCTTAAATAACGCTTGTTGTCAAATCTTAAATAACGTTGGCGCTAATACTATTTTCTAGATCCACGAGTGACGTTGTTGGGACTAACGTGTGGAGCCGATGATATAATAATCACGATAACAGAATATGAAATTAAAAGCAAAACTATCACCTTCAGCAAATTTGAGCTGTTGGCGTGAAACTCACTCATTTGTTTTTTGAATTTTAACTCGCTACCTACAGGACGTATGTCGGTCATACCGACTGAGCCAACACTGTTCTTTTGGGAATTGTAATCACATTAACAAAATAAATGCATTAAAGGTACTACAAGTGTCGATCTACATCACATATCAATGAATATGTGAGTACATTATGTTTGTTCTGAAGCAAACTAAAATAGCATAAAAACATTGTTGAACTCAAAGAACCGTAGACCAAAATCCTTTGAAGGCACATAAATACTGTTAAGAACGACTACAATCTGGTACCTATATTTAGTACAGAACAACATTCTGCTCTGCAGAATAGTGTTAGCGTCTTGATATTATAAGTTTTTGAGAATGCTGGAATTGCACAGCGAAGTTTTAGACTTTAATTGGACTGCTGAAATGTTTGCTACGCTAACATTGAAACTTATGATCTGACTCTTGGATATATATAACTAGCTGACCCGCGCAACTTCTTCTGCGAATTTTCCCCGTTTTTGAAACATTTTTCATTGCTGCTCCGCTTCTATTGGTTGTAGCATGATGTTATATACCCTATAGCCACCCTCGATAATGGGGCTATCCAACACTAAAAGATTTTTTCTATTCAGATCAGTTGTTCTTGAGATTATCGCGTTCCAAAAAAAAAACAAACAAACTCTTCAGCTTCATAATATTAGTATATATAAACTGCTAGTATTGATTTATTGTTATCAATGCCAAAAAAAGGTGTTATGAGTTAAGCCACCGTAGTGTCTAAACAGATGAACAGATTGGAATGCGTTTTTTTATGAAAAACATAGGCTTAGTCGCATCTGGTCTCTTTCGCTCGCTTGGTCGCAAAATGTCTCTTTTGTGGAATGTCCCTTTAGCAGAATCTCTCTTTCGCAAAATGCCTCTGTGTAACATTGTTTATTGAATTAAAAAAACTTATTATTGATTAAATTTATCACATGTAAGACTACTTTGTAGTCTTATGTCTGTATTTGGTATTTTATTGTTATGCTTACGTTCTATCTAGACAATATTCATGTTTTGTTATCCATAATGTTCTTTATAAATGAATATACCTACAAAATCAAAGGTATATATTACTGCGACAGTAAGACAAATTGTAATACCTTGTGGCTCCAGCTTTTGTATGATGTCTGTTCAGCGTAGAACGTATTGAACAGTTCGTCAATGAGCTTAAGCGACTGTAACAATCCGATCCCGTGCTTCTGCAAAAGGTAATTCATTGAGTTGAATGTATGTGTTTAGATATAATTTTCATATAAGTACATGTATTATGTATCTGCGTGTATTGTTCAAGAGTATCTAAAATAATTATGTCGCTTAAGTCAGTATCTATATATTAATAGGGGAAGCAAAAGGGTTATACCCCTTTTAACGAGAATTGCGCGGACGGAGGAGTATGAAATTTCGCACACTTATCCATACTAATATTATAAATGTGAAAGTAACTCTGTCTGTCTGTCTGTCTGTCTGTCTGTTACGCTTTCACGCTCAAACAGCTGAACCGATTTAGATGAAATTTTGTATGGATATGGTTTGAGTCACGAGGAAGGACATAGGATAGTTTTTATCGCGATAACCGACATCCATGCCGGCGGAGCCGCGGGTGAAAGCTAGTAGTTTATATAGGGAAGGAGTGAGGAATGGTAATATTAAAAAAAAAATGTATATATAAATTTATTACAGTCGAATTTAGACCACGGGCGACCACTAGTAAAAATAAAATTACACAACCTCTTAAATTAGACCTATCTTGAATAAACAAAGGGTCAGATAATTTCTATATATATATAATTCTTTAAACACCTACAACTGTTATTGTGTTGGTTTCGTCACCAACCTAGGTTACATAGGCAGATTTATAGGCGACTCCATTCTAATTACGCATTAATTTTATTGGATGGTATGGTACAGTATTTGGAGGGTGTGCGAAATTGAATAACCGTATTAGAAAAAAGGGGATACCTTTGGTGTTGCTAGAGTCCATTACAGTATGTCTTCATGCCATGGTGTATATACTTGTTTGCAAATTATTCTTAAATTTATTAAAAAAATAATATTATAAACGCAGTACTAACTCTGTCTGTCTAATCGATTTAAATAGGCTTTTTACTAGGCTAATTTTTATGACATTTGGTAGTTTCAGTGGGTTTTGATAGGGAAAGGTATATTCTATCTACATTTGCACCTAGTAGAATTCCAGACAACATCTATACCTAGATATCTGTCACTATATCGACTGCTTCTGTGGCGCGGTGGGAATGTATCCGACTGCTACGCAAGAGGTTGTTGGTTTCGATCCCCACCTAGAATAAAAATTTGTGTGATGAGCACAATGGTTTATTCTGTGTCTGGGTGTTATTTATCTATAAAATGTATGTATTTAGAAATATATAAGTATGTTTATCAGTTGTCTGGTTTCCATAGTACAAGCTTTTCTTAGTTTGGGATGGCGTTGTGTGAGTTGTCCCAAGATATTATTATTATTATATTATAAATTTGAAAGTGTGGATGTTTGGTATCCAATCACATATGGAATTTGGCATATAGATACAGACGTAGTGTACTTGTGATCACCCACCTGGGCAAGCCAAGAGGTACTGGCTGCCGCACCCTGACCTTCAGTGAAACCAAACTCTGCTACAACTTGGTATTTAAGCACCAGCTCTTACATGTTATATTACGCAAAGCAATAGGGAAATCCGGAGAAAAGAACAAGGCATTTTTTAATATTTCTATATTCTCTATCGTCATATGGCTACTTTGTCGACGGCCTTGCATAACATTACTTGAACATTAGTTCCAAATATTGCACATAAGCGTTACTAGCCAAGAGTCTTAAATATAGAAGATGTAACAGAATATTTATAAATGAAGCGTTTTTTTCTAAGGTGTTCAACGTCAAGCACAGACAGCACTCATCATCAGCGCGGTGGCTCTGGCTATCCTGGTGCTCATCTTAATCATCATATGCAGGGGCAAGTTCTCATGGAGATGTATCAAGCAGAAGTTTCAGCCGGTAAATTACATATGTAGGCTTATTTTATTTTCTTGGAATCATCGTCACTTGCTTATTATTATAATATCTTGCTATGAATTTGATCTTAAGCAAAAGAATAACTTGAACAATCCAGCATGTTGGACCATAGAAGCAATAATTCACAAGCACAAAAACATTTAGAATATCTTATCACAAAACTAACATATGACTAATGAATAATGATGCATGACAGTATGATAAATAAGCCGAAATAGTATTAATTACTATTAATAGAATAAATATAAATATTAACGAAAACTATATATGTTTGCGAAAAAGTCGCGTTAAGGTTCATTTCCGTGCATCGCGGCCGATCGCGAGCCGCGCGCGACTTACGACGAACGGCTGACGCGCGCGGCCGATGCGACAATAGTCAGAGTATGAGAATATATGGTACCGTTTCCGAGGTAAGCGACAAACGCGCGCGGCCGACGACTGTCGTAGGCTGCGCGCGCACTCTGAATATTGTCGCATCGGCCGCGAGCGTCAGCCGCTTGTCGTAAGCCGCGCGCGGCACGCGATCGGCCGCGATGCACGGAAATGAACCTTTACGAAGTATATAGTTTAATGGATTTGACGTACCTACTAGAAAATCTGCTGTAGCAAAACTACTGTTTACTTTTAATATCTAATCAAAACATTTACAGAACCGTGTGAAGCAGTACCCAAACGATCTGACCCACCACAACCCCCACGCTGAGATGCCGAAACCGAAACACGAACTCAAACTAGAAATCAGGAATCCTGAGCCCCCAAAACGGGCGCAACAGCCTCTCAATGTTCGTGATTTAGAAACGAGAACCTCACAAACCGAAAAGAGTCAAGGAGCCACTACGCCTAAAACCACAAGCACAGCTCTCAGCAACAGACACCCCGCTGAGGATACTACTCTCGATTTTTCATACGACAACATGGGCATGAATGTAACTCCTCCCGAGCAACCTGCTACCAGCCACAAGTTCTGAGGTCCGGCTGTCAGCTTCGGCGGCGAAACTATCAGGTTTATTGATGTTGGTAGTAACTTCAGCACGACTGTGTCCGAAGGTTAGGAGCCTAGTAAAATACTACGAAGTAATTTCTGTTAAAGCGATTTTAAGTTTTCATATAATTTAATGAATCCTACTTCTACCACGCCATTGCTTCGAACTGTGACTTTATTTTACATCAAATAAAAAAAGTTAAAAAACTAAAACCCTATGTAATGTTGTGAACTGTACCCTAATGTTCTGAAGATAGCCGTCACCTTGCCTATAGCCTCTATCAATAAACTGGCATCTTAACGCAAAAGGCATTTTTAAAATTTGCTCGTAGTGTCTGAGCTTAAATCACATAATATTTTTTTTAAAACATCACTATAACATTTATACATCATTTTTATACTAGCTGGCCCGGCGAATTTGTAAAAACTTATAATTCAGGGGTTCATGCCCTAGAGGGCGCCATATTGAATTTAGTGTGACGGCACATATCTTATAACCAGCGGACGACGATTCTAATGATACTTCGTTTATGAAATTGTGATACGTTGTTAAGAAGTTATAAGGGAGCAGATGAACAAAGATACTTAAAGGTCAAAAAATATACTATCTACTCCTTTTGGCTTCGCCGTACTCGGGTAAATATAATAGAAAAGAACCGCGGTACCAAGATAGACTAGACTTCTAAGATTATTATTTGCAATCCAATTTTATCATCAAAACAAATTGTTTATGAAGTTGGCTTTAATATTCTACGTCCTACGGTTATTGCTTTACTGTAGTTTCCTATGCAATCAGGTATTCACAGGAACTTCAAGAAATAGAAATAAAATGAATGCCTTTAATTTAGTTTTACAATTTCTGGAATACCTGATTGCTTGTCTCTCTGCAGGGGATGGATTGTGGTGTAAACAGAATTTCTAAAGGTTTAATTTATTACTGTTCCGGAACGTTGTGTAAATATTAAGTGATTGAATTCTTGTTGTTGCCTTTAGTTTCTTACTGGCTCCAATTCGAACAGTTATCTACCAATAGCCTGCTAATGGCTCGACTATTTCTTCAAAATCATTTCACTGAACGGTTGATCAGTTTATTTAAATAACTGAATAATTAAATACATGATCAGATGACTCTGCTGTTTTATATTTTAATGAACTTATATTAGTTAAGTAGTCATAACCAGCACAAATATATGAATTTATACATAAAACAATTACAAAATAAATGTTTGTAAGATTTACACCAACTAGTAGGGTTTGTAATGCTGTTTAGATATTTGGAAGCCCTTTTTTTGCAGCTTTTAGAATAGTTATACAAAAAGTAAGTGTAAAGAAAGTCGCATTTCACCGGATTTAAAACGTTTTGATAAATTATATAAATCGTTTTTGTACTTACTGTAATCTGAAACAGTAATTATATATATGTATATCCCGTTAACGATTGTAATCATTAATTATTAAGTAAAGTAGCATAATTATTATTAAAATATGTAGGTAAATATTGTAAAGCATCACATTAACGAGAATGATCTGTTATGTAGGCATATGTATAATTAATAAACATGTGGTACTTACGAGATGCCTAATCTAAATTGATCAGTATTTGTAGAAAAGGTGAGACGTTACATAACATGACGTAACTAACTGAAAATCGCCCTCATTGTCTTTTAGGCACAATTTTTTTTTCAAGACTGTAATTTATTACATATTTTTCAAATTGTTTAATATTAAAGCCATGATACTTACCTATTAGGTAACCTCGGACCAACGAGACGAGACAGATAATTACTTACCGTATTCAAAATGTCAACAATAAAATCTTTATGCATCACGTCACGTTTTAGATAACATAAATTATAACTTGTAGTAAAAGTGAACAGTACAATCAAACGAGTTTCTAATGAGTAATAACCTGTTTTTATACTGTACTTACTCACTCAACTCTCGTCTTGGTGTCACGGTAAATAGATAATATAAAATACATTATACTGCAAGTTATTAAAAAAAAACTATAAAAGTCAGTGTCTCACTGCTGGCCTTAAGCTAAAGCCATTCGTTTTGATTAATCTCAAATTGCGCTTGCATTTGGTGGGTACATTATAACAGTCTGAAAAGTTCTTGTATTCACTTTCTTTCATTATTAAATCGGTTCGAAAGTCTAAAAATGACTGTGAACGAATTATAAGAACATACTAGAATTAGAAGTACGATATTAGATTCATAAGTAACGACAAATATTTTGTTACTTAGTTACAAATGAAACTAATATACTTTTATAAGTCTATAAAAAAAAACAAAACTGATAGGCATCGCATGAGTACTCAAAAAGCGGTTATTTGTTATGTAAAGTAAGGTTTTAAGGCGTGTATTCGTTGAGCAATAATTTAAGACATTAACAACATATCGTATAGGTTAAATGTAGTAGGATTATGCCCGATACGCTCGGAGTTTTACTGAATCATATTTGATACCTGATTTAATAAGAATTTATAGAAACTTATTAGTAAAACAAGCCCAAAAAATAGCAAAAGTACAGCAAGTAGGTTTGAAACAAACGTGCTCGAGCAACACCTTTGAGCAACTCGAAAGACCTTTGGAACATTGTGGAGCGAGATTCGTTGTCCGTTAACAAAGCCTATCTATGTGTAGGTTGCTTTAGCGAATTCCGTATGAAGCTTACTTTCGGTGTTTTGTAACGAATTTATCAATAAACTATCTTACCAATTACACTTTTATAGAAGTATTTTTGTTGCTACTATACTCTTTGAGGTGACAGTGACAGCATGACACAGTTGGGTTTGAGATTCCGTTTGTTTATCTTTACTAAAGGTATTTGTAAAAGGGTTGCTGTATGAAAACAATCACTAAGCAATCTGACAGGAATATTGTTAAATTCAATGTTATCGTTCCAAAGCTTGCACATTTCACATAAACATCATTCACATTAGTGAAATCAGCAAGGTGAATAAGACCTTTTAGGCATCGTCGCGTTGCGCATTCATATCTAGTAGACACAAGCCTCTAATTTATAGTACCTAAGTTTAATGAACGTCTTGAACTATAGTTTCTACAAAATATTATTTCCAGCGTATATAATAACGTATGATTAGCAAAAAGGACCAGCCGTCGTCGAAGCTCACTTTCGTTTTGATTTTGGCCGTTTCATAGGCAAAAAAGATTTACACATAAAACAACTTTTGTAACTAATTTTAAGTCTTGGCCTCGATGACAACTGGTTCTTTTTAAAAGGCAATAGCGGTTCACCCTTCGTCGTATCTGGCATTCCTTCGAGAGTATCACGAAAGTATTCACATTAGAAAGAATTAATTATTACTTAATTACACTTAATTATAAGAAAGTATTGTACTTATATTCTGAGTTCAACTCAAGTTAAATAAATGTCAGCATGGCTGAGGTAGTTTTTCATTTATTGGGTATTGTGTATGTTATTGATAATTAATGTTGGTGTTGGAACGCTCACTTTAATGTTAGTAGTGTAAGTTAATTGGATAGTATGTTGTTTACTTAGTTATATAGTGTATACTACCTAAATCTATTTCATGTTTCACTAATTTTGAAGTTCATACGCATTTTCGTGTTTCGTAGCTGAGGTATAAGTCTACAACACTTAAGATTATGTATTTTAGTGTTTAAAATAGTATTGTTGCAAGCATCTATTAAAATTTAACAAGATAGTTGATTGCAAGCTTGCACCGCTGAATTTCTGAAAGGCAAAAGAAAAATTTAATAATAACCTGATTCTTACTGTTCATAAATGTTTATTTGGAGTACCTATGATCAACTAACCAACAGGTAAGATAGAGATTTTCATAACTTTAGAAGGCGTATGTTTAACGCATCACGAATAGTATCTCAACTGCATCCACAGCCACACATACTAGTACTTATCTAGTATCAAAATATTTTATAGTTCTTGATTACTTTGGAGACCTATATCTTTATCTCATCTCGACGGATGTCTAGACGTGTTAAAAATAGTTTTGTAGTGTGGACTTCATTTGGATGGTATCTTCATTCATCAAAGACGAATACTTTTATTACAAATTGATTTGAAATAGCAGTTATGTTAGTTGAACAGTACTTTGAAAGCCTTTCAGGAGGTGGGTGCAAACGTTGCTGATAAACATAGCTTGTTACTTAAACTTCTTTGTAAGCTTAGAATATTCCTAAGTAGTCTTATACAGTCAAAGATAACTAGAACATCTTATGCATTGCAGTCTTTCATTTGCGAGCATTTCTTTTTCAGAAAACGCGCACGTTTTCTGTAAAAGAAATTTTATTATAATAATAAAATGCCGAAGCTCAAACTCAATAATATAAATGTGATGTTATTGTAAAGTGAATTTAAATGTACTTAATGCTTTTAATGTTTGCTTAAAATATATTCTGTCACCGCATGTAGGCTTACCAAATGCAAATAATAATGTATATATTAATAATAGAGTTAAACCTATTCATCACTATGAATTAGATAATTTTATAAATGAATAAGTTAGAATAAAATTAGGTGATTATACTGTGCAGAATTAAGTAGGTAGGCGTTACGCTAGTATCGGTGACGATAGGTTTTTAGTTTATTTGTTAGGTTTATGAACGCAGTTTTAGGTTGTATGTTTGGTTATAAAAGCATTCCAATCGGTGCCTTTTTGATTAGCCTCGGCATATAAGCCACTATAGTTCTAATACATATGCAATTAAGAGTAAATTTATAAGTCTGTACAGGTCTGTACCTAGTGTAGAAAATTGTGAGTCGTAGTTCTCGGCACTTAATATATCATATGTTTGAAGATACTGAGATAGGTCTGGAGAGGACTTGCAAACTATCCTTCAGAACAAAAGTTTTACAAGAGTCTCGGGTTGTCCTTTTGTGACTACGGATCCAATCAATGTAAGTGGTTCAGTATATTTATACTTAGACGACTATTATTGTTGTTTTTTCTCTTTTCAATGATGTATTGGACATCGTTTTAGACCATAATGTGGATTTAAAGTTTTTTTCGATTAACAAACCTCAATATCGAAGTTCGTTGATCCACAACAATCTCATCTTTGATTATTTTAGTGATTCGTTCACTAAACAAATCAAAGATGATATTGTTGTGATTGATGCAATATTTCCAACATATAATTTGCATTCGTACCAATAAATAAAGTTATAATAAAAAAAACTTTATTAATACAAAAGTCCTTTGTCACAAAGGAGTGAAGCGGAAAAATAAACTCACTGCGATACAAATTAAATTAATTACTTCAACACTTTGCAGGAATTTATTTCAGTACTCGCAGGTAGAGAAAATAAATTGACATTGTGAAGCGCAATATCAGTCGCCTGACTCGTTTTCTTGCATCATATAATAATTATACAAGAAAAATAATAGTCAAACCTAACAACCTAACACGACTCAGAGTCACCAAAAATAGCTCTAGACTATTATTAATAAAAAAATCTAAAAGAAAAGTACAAGAACTATTTTACTGTGACAACTCAGTATCGAAAGTAAAAGACTTTTAAGGTGGGCGGCCATCTTCTTCGATCTTTGGCTTTATCTAAAAATGCATGATAAATGGCCATAATGATATGTTAAACAGTTTCCTCGTCATAATCAATATCTTATAGAACCTTGGTTTGTATTGAAATAAACTTCCTGCTACATTCAGTGGTATTTGCTTCAGATGCTTGAATAGCGCTGATTACTTTGTTTTTCCTTTTCATGGATAAACCGATATATCAAACTTGATAAAGATTTATGACCTTAGAGATGATATTTCTTAATATACCTTCCTATGGTTTTTATTTAACGCTTTCACGTATATCAATTGATGAAGTAAGTAAGAGTGCTTGACACTTTTTTGATTGTAGTTAAATCATTTATAAGTTCTAGCGACCACGTTGAATGGATTTGAATATTATGTTTGGAAAATTATTTCAAAATGATATAAAGATTTTTTTTAAAGAGATGATTGGAGAGAAATCATCAGATATTTTAATATGAACTTAGTAGTTACTTTTAACATTGGTATGATCTCATTGGTTTCTATTATTATTCTGAGATTTCTATAGTATTTATTTTCCTGGAACTCTATTCAATCTTTAATGATAAAGATTATAATCTCTCCAGTTTTTATTTGCAAAAATAACTGCTGAATTATTAAGGTATTTCTTTCTTACATTTGTAATGTATCTTTTGTAAATATCAAGATAAATTTCAATAACAATTTATCGAATTTCAAGCAAGACATAATTACTTATTTGTATGTTTTTTGTATTTTAATATTAAATAAGTAATGTATAATAATACAATCAATAGATTGTTAGTTTATTGATCGCAATAGTTCGAACACACGACTTTGAATGTTAATTTAAACACCATCTACAGTTAATAAGTGTCACTGATAGTTCGTTGTTTTCTTCACTTTACCTAATTTGTTACTGGTCAGGGGTCCATCAAATATGTTGCACCCAAATCCACTGTCTTCCTTATTTCTGTTAAACCTAGAACTCGAAGTTTACAGGATATAATAGCCTACAAATAGTTGTAATTGGTGTAAAATCCCGGGTTTTTACTGTACCAGATAATATGTTAAGTTCTAGTTTAGGCTCGAGTCACACTATTAAGTAAATAGCTTTGTGTTGAGATCTCCGCAGTTAGATAGTGCACAGTGCAAGAGTTCAGATGAACTTATGTTTCTTTGACTTCTTAAGTAAATAAATCATTTTGAGTTTGGGTTATAGGAATACGTAAGAAAGGGTAGTGCGCGTCGAATTTCTCTCTTATCGCTTAAATTGAACAATTCCCGAGAAACAGGTATCTCTACATCACAGAAGACTAGCTAGCGTTGATAGGATTTTATAATTAGTGCAATCAGGACTTAGTGTACATTTATTTATTCATTAATAAATCAAAAGATTTACCAGTTACACTGTAATCAAGTGTAAAACTTATGGCTCATAAATAAGTATTGCCATTTATCTGTAAACAAATTGAAGTCGGTGTTTGAGTCCAAGAGAGCGTTAAGCTCTTTTAGCGAACGCAGTACGGCACAACAGAACAATACAAATAGCCTACAGGTTTTATAGTGGAGATCTGGTACATAAACGAGTCAAGCCAATACTTTTAATACCTAAATCAAAGGTATAGGAAGGCAGTAGGTAAACTTCATGAGACCGAATTCTTGTATAAAAACCACTGGGCACTTCTTGATGGCATCGCCATGACATAATAACTGTGCTTCAGTCTCTCCTTTAAAATCAAAAAGGTGGGGTAGGCTTGAAAAGTATGACTCTCGTTTAATTACCGTCACAAAACAGTTGTCCTTTTTGTACCATAAATTCATCACAATGCCGAACACACAATCATTGAAAGTTAATTAAATAGTTTTAGCTGCAATAACTACGTCTCATGCATCACATTTTAATAATAAGTATTTTTTTTAAATAGACGCAGTTTATATTATTTAGGATCGTAGAAGTGAGGAAACTTTAATTTAGTTTTTAGATCTTTAGGATCCGTCCATACAATACATTCCATTAGATTTAGTTGCATTTTATATAGGATAAGTAAATCGCAATATAATTATTATTTTTAGTGGTAGATATAAGTTCTGTAAATTCTATTTAAGCACACGTTAAGTGCTCGGGATTGTACCTGCCCTGCGATTCTGAAACACGTGCAAGAGATTTTAGCTCGTCCTCTTGGTTAGGTTTTTAAATTAATAAGACAGGTCCTGTCTGTGTGAAACTCGCCGAAGCGCACGCCACTAAATATCGTTGAGGTATTACTATTATGTAGTGGAAGAAACACCGTTAAAGCGACAGCCAGGCATATGCTGTAGCTTTAGGTAGTTTACTTAGTATAGTAATCATATAGGTAGTTAACGCAATAAATACTAGCGTATTATACAATAAAATATATTTAGAGCATTCTTACCATAAACAGGTCAGTGACAACGTCTTTCTCTTCTAATTATAGTAAACTAGCGGACGCCTCGCGGTTTCAACCGCGTAGTTTCCGTTTCCGTGGGAAAACAGGGATAAAAAATAGCCTATGTCACCCGAGTTTAGTGTAGCTTCACAACGATGAAAGAACTTTTCAAATACGTCCAGTAGTTTCGGAGCCTATTCAATACAAACAAACAATCAAATCTTTCCTCTTTATAATAATAACTAGCTGTCCCGCCCAACTTCGTCTGTGTAAATTTTCCCATTTTTTTTTTTATAATCCTAAGTTACTTCTAATACCTCCAAGAATATGTGCAGAAAGCGTAACAAACAAACTTACATTCACATTTATATATTAGTAGGGATTGACGTAGCATTATGCCAAATGAAGACGCTACGATAATGACTCGCTAATGCTCTCGTCTGAACATTATTATGTAATTAATAAAAACAAATAAAATTAAAGTGTTTGTAATTTCAAAATAACAGTTTTTTACTAAATGCAAATGTATTGATTGCAGTGATTTTTATTTCTAAAAATAAAAGAATACCTTTGCATAAAATTGTTAGCTCAAATATTTAAGGTACTTTCCCTCAAAAGGGCATTGGTTTGGTCCATCCTGTATATGATACTTAAAACAAAAACACACTTTTTTTGGTCTGTCTGTTTGTTCCGGATAATCTCCGAAACCGCTGAACGGATTTAGACGGGACTTACACTGTCAGATACCCGATGTTCTAAGGAGAAACTTAGGCTACTTTTATTATTGCGCTAACGTCTATATGGAGACGACGCAGCTAGTTCAAAATACGCACACAGCTTTAGTATTTATGCGTTTACTATACGATAATAGAGTAACATTCGTGCTAAAGCTACAGAGCGAGGGGACTTGTCAATAGCTTGTTATATTAACGAGTTTTTTTAAGGCTTGTTATATTATATATAAACGAGTTTTCTAGTTGCAATTGGGACGCGATGTCTCCTCTAAGCCATACCTCAATCCAAGAACCAGAATAAAATCTTAGTAATTAAATTCAGAATCGCAAGAGCTGTGTAAAGTCCATCTTTCATAAAAGTAGGTGCTGTTTTAAACAATATTTTTAAGTATCAAAGCTTTGGCAGAGATCTATAGAGCGTACTTCGGCTTAGGTCTAGGCTTAGTTAAGCATCTGTAAAATGTAATAAAAATATTGACAAAGCACATGCTGATTGTTGACCTCATAGACATAATGTTTTAAGATTATCTATAAAAATAAATAAAATTCAAGTGTCTGTTTGTAATGTCAAAATAACAGCTTATTACATAATGCCAATAATGTTTTAAGTAAAAAGGCGTAGATAAATTACATAGACAACATTCGCCAACTAAATGCACACACAAATAACCTATATATTGCAATGTGACACTATTTTATAAGAAGTCGTAAATGTTTTAAATATCACGAGCAGAAAAGAGAAAAATGTAATCCGCTGCTTTCATCTGTTGCATCTATGCGACACTGACATACATATAAAAACAAGTCCATTGTATAGTATTTAAGGTGCCGCTTTCTGAGCGCTTGTAACGTCTCTACACCTTATTACTTAAAACATCATTGCTTAATGCATATAAAAGTATATTCATTTATTAAGCCTTTTGTTAAAAACATTTACAATTTTTTCCTTACTGCTTAGTTAGCTTTAGTTACATATTTTAAAATAATTAATAATATCTTTTTGCTCGGTGTGCCTTACGGCATAGGCCTCCTCTAACGACTTCAACTGTTTTCTATTTACCGCCACTCTTAGTCAATGGGGACCTAAGGTCATTTTTAGTTCGTCCTCTCATCTTCTCACTTTGCGATCTCTTGGGTATCAGACAGTCACCTGATTACTCAATTTTTCAAGCTTACACCGCAGCGAGTGCCTAGTTTATCTCCATTTTAGATGGTCGATACGTGATTGGATATCTGTTAGTTTTGTTTTGCGCCTGACGTCTATATTCTTGACTTTGTGTTTTAGTTTTAACCCTAGCATGCTCATTTCCATGGCTCTATATGCCAAGTCCAGGTTTTACAACCATATGTGATACATGGGATCTTAAATTATAGTTCCGTGCTTTTTATAATTTTTTTCAAGGTCCAAAAATGTTTTCATAAATTTGCGATTGTTTGTCAATTTCTTTGGACATTTTGATTAATTGGTTATACAATCACTGTTAGACAGCTGATGTTGTAGGTTACTTTTATTATCACGCTAAAGTCTATAGGGAGTGAGCAGTACTGCGACTTCATGCAGACGAAGTCGCGGGCACAGCTATTTTAACATTAAGTTGGCGCCTTTACAATAATTTCAAATGGTCAGCGTATGCTTCGTCAAGTTTTTCTTAAAATTTTACTCACTTTAAGATTAGGTTAAAATAAGTAAGAAATAAAGCTGGAAATCTACTTAAGACTATAAATAACTCTAGCGGCATCACTGCACTTAATTAGAGTAAGTAAAGTAAACGTATATTGTTTGGTATTTCGTGTCGAGAGTTTGTGCGTATTGTTGTTATTGAAAATGAATCGTAGCACTTTAGTGCGAAGTGTTGAAGCTGCAACTTCAGCGCTCATTAAAAGTGCCAAACATAAATCCTCAGGCAGTTTAACATTTAACGTTGGAATACAACTCGAAAGTATCGAATACTGCAGTTTTGAGTCACATTTCGCATTTAATTTGCTTTATTCATTGGTAAAATGATACCGTTGTTGTTCGCTTGTTGATAAATGTTGATGGTATGTTTTCTGTTGCGATACTAATTGTTATAAATTAAAAATGTTCTTTAGGGTCTTTTTAACGTACCTAACTACTTTTATACAATTAGGTAATTTTCACACTTGCCGTCCGGTGCCGGATACCCGGCGCGAAACGAGTCGGAACGCGTGCAAGCTACCGTACATCGCCATACATTTTGCGCCGTATACCCGGTCGCCGGCTATCCGGTGCCGGATAGAAACCGGGATGTGTGAAAACGACCTTATTGTCAAACATAAAAGTATACTTTTCTTGGGTGTGTTTTTATTCGAAATAGAACTAGACATCTTGAAAATAAAAATGTATTAACGATTTATTGTAGTACCTAATACTGACATAGAAATAATGTTATATCACATCTAACTTTAGAATAATTTATAATGTAAACGATATATCTGTATATTTATGAATCCTTCAGGTATTCCGTCCAATAAATAAGTTTAGGTAATCTATAAATAAGATAATATAATGCAATTCTATGAAAATATTACTAATAAGCTGATAGAATAGAGACAATATTTAAAAAGGGTTAAATGTTTTAAAATTCAATTTTGAATGTTGTCTTTTATGTATAAATTCATTGAAATCCATTTTAGTCAAAGTATCACACAACTTAGAACCTATTTTATAGTAGATCTGTAGGTACCTCTTTGATATTATTATACTACGTATTTATTCATAGCTGGTTAAGACAATGTAGTAGATACATACTCAAATATATACAAAATGTAGTCGGCACGTGTCAATACATTTGTTTCTTTTGTAATATAACTACTTTTCATTAAAATAAAACATTTTCAAAAAGGCACTTTTTACCATAAAATACCGAAAGCACAGAAGGTAACCACCATGCGAAAGAGGAGAAGAAAGAAAGAAAGAAAACTATTTTATATGACTGGCCTGTTGGTCTAGTGGTTAGTGACCCCGACTGCTAAGCTGGAGGACGTGGGTTCGATCCCCACCCAGGATACAACTTCGTGTGATGAGCACGATGGTTAATTTTGTGTCTGAGTGTTATTTATATATTATATATATTTATAATATGTATGTATTTAGAAATACATAAGTATGTTTTTCAGTTGTCTGGTTTCCTTAGTAAAAGCTCTGCTTAGTTTGGGATCAGATGGCGTTGTGTGAGCTGTCCCAAGATATTATTATTATATTATTATTTGTTGAGCTCGCATAACTAACACTACAAACAAAAAACACTAAAACATACGAAAAGCGCGTAAGGCGCGGGGCGGCAGTGGCGGGGCGACGGGCGATATGCACCTCTCGATATGGAGGTTACCTTCTGTAATATCTCTATTAATAGATCATGGCTCTAACTGGCGGGGGAGGGGGATTTGGGGGTAGAAAACCCCCGGAAATTGCAAAACCTTTGGTTGCGTTTAGTCAATAGGCAAGTTTCCAAATAGTCAAAACAACATCTCTTTATGATATGTCAAAACGGATATTTTATATGGAGATCTCATACAAATAACGGTCTATTACGTCACTATTTTTTTCAAATCACTTCTTTTTATGATATGATCAATGATAAAAAATCCAATTTAATACAAAATTTTATCGGGACTTAACTGTTGGCAGTTTAACTGTCAGGTTTATTTACTAATTAGTCATTTGGTTTTTTTTGTTTACCTAGGAAACTAGCCTATTGTGCCAGTGGCG
This sequence comes from Herminia tarsipennalis, assembly GCA_945859575.2. Lineage (NCBI taxonomy): Eukaryota > Metazoa > Arthropoda > Insecta > Lepidoptera > Erebidae > Herminia > Herminia tarsipennalis. The sequence goes on along the minus strand of OX243831.2, from coordinate 24,013,369 downwards.
GATCCAGGATTGTCGTTTGGGAGGGGCTTGAACTAGATAGGGACGTTGTTGCACCACTGACACGAATCGAATGGGTGAAAGGTGAAAGATTTTGGGATGCTAGAGCCCCGTAGCCCCCTCCACTCTTGGATCCGCCAATGAATTGTACCATCTAAACCCCCTCCCGAAATACGAAAACTTTCTCCGATAAATGATCCTTGGTACGACCATGAAATATATATTAATTTTTTAGTACAATCGAAAAATGTTTATATTATAATATTGTTAAATGAAAAATTATTTGTACAAAATTGTTAATCACATCCTAATTCACTATGTTTTATATCGTTTTCGCGGCAAGCCCGCGCAAACTGGCATGTCCGCGCGCATGCGCGATGCATTTCTAAGCGCAGCTCTCTATTTACCATTATGACAGGATTTTAACAGTTAAACGCGCGGCAACGGAAAAAAGATAGTGAATAAGGACCCTGTTTGGCATTTAGAACCGAGAAAATTAAATTTATTATTATTATTTTACCTTAGTATCTATACATATTTGTATTGAAATAAACATTTATCAAGTACTGTGCTGTTCTTTTAATCCAAACCAATATTAAAAATGTGAAAAATAACACAAAAACCAGGGCCCCCAGTTCCCGGCAGTCAGTCAGACATGGTGGCAACCACGGTAACGGTAACGTTGCTAAGAATATCCGGGCTACGGAAGGCCACCACAACCGACTGACCCTGGCAACGTATAACGGACGCACGCTACGGCTTAGACTCGCATCTGGCACAACTTGAGGTCGAACTTGGGAAGATGGAAGATTAGGTACATAACCTCGGGTTATGTGAAGTCCGAAGAGAGGGGGAGAACACCATAACCCTCGAGTCGTGCCTTGGTACTTCCGCGAGGGAGACCAACAATCCCAAGGCTGGGTTGGGTTTCTGGTAAATAATCCCATTCTGACAACGTTGTGGAAATGTCCAGCGTGTCGAACAGGGTAGTGTACCTCATTATCAAGCTTACCGAGAGGTATAGCCTCAAGGTGGTTCAAGTATACGCACCGACCTCGGCACATCCAGACGACGAAGTGGAGGATATGTTCGATGACATATCGAGGGCCCTCCACTCCATCACTAAGACCCACTACAACGTTGTTATGGGGGGCTGCAACGCTAAAGTGGAAGTACAGAATTGCAGCGAATAGGTAATAGGATCCCATGGATTTGGAAGCAGAAATCATAGGGGGCAAATGCTAGTCAACTTCCTCGAACGGGAGGGGCTCTTTTTAATAAACTCTTTTTTCAAGAAACAGCTCCAAAGGAAGTGGATCTGGCAAAGCCCCAACACTATGACGAAAAAAGAAATCGACTTCATCATGACGGACAAAAAGCACATATTCAGACACGTCTAAGAGATCAACAGGTTTGATACCGGTAGTGATCACCAACTTGTCCGACACTTTCTGAATATCGACTTCAACTTCTTCGGTGCCCGTCTGGTGAGGTCCAGGCTACGATCAACTTTGCTCCAAACCATGATAGGATCCGAAGCGTTCCAGTCAAACCTGGATAACCGATTTGCTGCCATGGAAACCACAACAGACGTAAACCAGAAGCTCGTAAATGTGGTTCGGATACTCAGGGAAGAAGGTACGAGATTTTGTGAAATGCAGCGTAAGGGCAAAAAGTCAAAGCTTTCGGAAAGACTTTAACGAAAAAACGACGTGAAAACCCACCCGTCACTTTGTCGAAAAAACGCGCTCTAAACCAAGAGATCAACAAGCTTATACGACACGACCTTCGGCGCTCCAACACTCTTTCGATTAAAAGAGAGATCGAGCTGAACCGGGGGTCAAAAGTGTTCGTACAATCTCTTGGAAGAAGCCACCTGATGAAGCTGACCACTGCAAGTGGAGAAGTCGTTTCTTTGAAGCTGGCGTCTATGGCCGGTTATACGCTTCGCATCTCGACCTGATCCTGAAAACAAGGGTCCTAGAGCCACTCTAACACGCCACTACACCAAAGACCTGCCAGAAGTCAACATTGACGAAATCGTACTGGCTCTTAAACAGCTAAACAATGGAAAAGCTTCTGGAGAGGATGGCGTTAAAACAGAGCTGCTAAAGCCTGGAGGTAAATCCATAATGAGGGAGCTTCAAAAGCTCTTTAATGCTATCCTGTTTGAAGAAAGAACTCCGGAGGCGTGAAGTAGAAGTGTAATCGTCTTGTTCTTCAAAAAGGGAGATAAGATCCGGCTGAAGAACTACCGACCTATTTCCCACGTATTTAGGCACGGTTATAAGCTGTTCTCAAGAGTCATCACGAACCGCCTTGCGCGAAGACTTGACGAATTCCAACCACCAGAACAGGCTGGATTTCGGAGCGGAAATGGCACCATATACCAACTCCACACAGTGCGGCAGATTATACAAAAGACCCAGAAGTATAATCAGCCCCTGTGTCTAGCATTCGTGGATTATGAGAAGGCTTTTGACTCGATTGAAATCTGGTCCGTTCTGGAGTCTCTGCAGTGATGCCAAGTAGATTGGCGATATATCTAAGTGACGAGATGTCTCTACGAAGCCGCTACCATGACCGTCCAAGTACAGAATCAGCAAACAAAACCTATACCATTGCATCAAGGACTGAGGCAAGGGGACGTTATTTCCCCGAAACTGTTCACAAATGCAATGGAGGATATGTTCAAGACGCTGCACTGGTAAGGGAGGGGCATACGTATCGGCCTACGGATGAACTTGGATAGATCCAAGGTCATGTTCAATGAATAAGTACTACCGGAACCGGCAGCGGTGCACGGCGCCTTTCTCGAAGTTGTTCAAAAATATGTGTACCTCGGGCAGGCATTGCAGTCAGGTAGAAACAACTTCGAGGACGCGGTGAATAAGAGAATTCGGTTGGGTTGAGCAGCGTTTGGGAAGCTACGTCAAGTCTTCTCATCGTCGATCCCACAATGCCTTAAAACGAAAGTCTTCAATCAGTGCGTCTTACCCGTCATGACATACGGAGCCGAAACGTGTACACTGACGGTACGGCTGGTCCACAAGTTCAAAGTCGCTAAGCGGGCTATAGAAAGGGCTATGCTCGGAGTTTCTCTTAGGGACAAAATCAGAACTGAGGTGATTCGGCAGAGAACCAAAGTTATCGACATAGCCCACCGGATTAGCAAGCTGAAGTGGCAGTGGGCTGGCCATATTAGCTGAAAAACCGACAACTGTTGCGTTGGGGTAAACAAGTTCTTGAGTGGAGGCCGCGTCTCGGCAAACGTAGTGTAGGACGCCCTCAGGCCAGGTGGAGTGATGATTTACGCAAAACAGCTGGATTTACGAAAAGAGAAGCCGAAGATAGAACAAAGTGGCGTGCAATTGGGTGGCCTATGTCCAGAAGTGGACTGCGATAGGCTGATGAAAAATAACTGTCTGTTATGTTTTCACGCTTCAACCGCTTAAGCGTTTGAGTCCCAGGAAAAGACATAGGATTGCTTTTATCGCGATAGCGCGTTGTTAATAACTTGGTTAAATAATTCGTCATTCAACAGTTATTAGGTATATAAAAATTGTTGTAGTTAGTACCTATGCCGAAATGATAACTCCCGATTGCGTGAGATGCGACGATGCTTACCCTTGGAATACATTCTCTTTTTGGACTACTTTGCAATGCCCTATTTGATTTATTTGTACTGAGTGATGGTTGATACAAAAAAATGTTGTGATAAACTGCATCCAATTTTGTGCAACCGTTATTGCGTGATGCGTGTACAAACATACCAACAGAAAGACAAACAATAATTCTAAAAATTATTATTTTGGATTCCACTGCTGTTATAAAGATATCCTTCCCCGGTGTATTAAAATTGGCTATTTACAATTTTATTATACCCATGTATAATATCTAATAATATCTTGGGACAACTCACACAACGTTCTCTGATCCCAAACGAAGCAGAGCTTGTACTATGGTAACCAGGCAACTGATAAACATACTTATATATTTCTATTTACATACATATTATAGATAAATACCCAGACACAGAATAAACCATCGTGCTCATCACACAAAGTTTTATCCTGGGTGGGGATCGAACCCACGACCTCTTGAGTAGCAGTCGGATACACTCCCACCGCGCCACAGAGGCAGTCAAATATAGTATAGTATATATTGAAACAGCGGAGAAATAATAGGCAGCAAAACTGAGTTAAGGCGCTGACAACAGCCAAATAGGCTTATCCTAAACAATTTTTTAGCCAAATCTACGTAGTTTGTGACGGCAGAAAAAATATATGTTAATCTTGAACATATTTCTAAGAACCCTGTTGTATTCAAAACACGAATTTGAATTTTTTTCTCGATAAAAAAAAAATACAAACTAACCTCTTAAAATGATCTTCTAACAAAAATATCTGTATTACTTAACAACGTACGTTGGTAAAATAATTAACAATAACGTATCATGTTATAATACAGAATCTGGTTGTTTCTTATTTTCGACTACTCGACTTATTTTTAAGTAATTAATTGTTTTATGGTTTATAATTAGTTACGAGCGCTGCGTGATCGCGCTTCTCTTTCTTTTATAAGCAATCTGACAGTGATCGCAGAGACGCGCAGCTAGACGGACGTATGTCGCTTTGCCTCGCCATCCATTCACTTCATATTTTGTTTGTTGTTTGAAAAATTATAGACATTGGTAAAGAATATAAGTTTAATAAATATACTATTAATTTATACTATCTAAGTTGTTAATTTAAATATATTTAGTTCTAAGTTTAAAAATATTTGTTACTATAATTGGGAAACAAACAAAAATGTCGGAGGCCAGCAAAAAGCGCTTCTATACCAACAAACAAAAACATCTCATGGAAGTAGTAAAGTAAGTACAGTACTCCCAAATTAATAATGCACATGCAGATCTTCGCTAATTGTCGTATTCCCGGAAACACTCGAATCATGGAATCGTAAGAGCCCTAAACAAGGCATTTGCATTTTGCACCTTGTTTAAAAGAGATAGGAGTCAATATCATGTGTGCACAATCGAAAACAAATCGGGCGTTCGGCAGCTGTCGCCGGTCAGCGAAATGTCTGTCAGTCGTCTTTATATATTGGTAGTGACTGCACGTGTTCTCTATTTGTGGAAATATATAGAGCTGCTATTACACACCCTTCTTGGTAAATATAATTTCAACATTAATTAGCTTATTCAGATTTAAATAGTATATTTTGAAAAAAGGAAAATAAATAACATATTTCACGTTTTTTTAATATTAAAAAAATAAAATACCTACATTAAATACATATTAAGTACTAGAAAAACATTTAAAAAATGAGATTTATTTAAATTAAATAAATAGATAAACATGCATAAAAAATATATACCTAACTCTGCCCATGCCATTTTCTTTCAGACGAATTCTTCCAAAATGGATAAATTTAAACGTGGAAAACCGCTTAATTCACAAGCACGGCAAATGGTATTTAATGTGTACCTTTATTTCTTAAATGAAGCCAATGTTTTCAACAGAGACCATGATGGTTATTTTAAAAAAATTCAAGACCGTGTTACAAAAGCTACAGGAATTTCGCGACGAACTTTGAGTAATATCTTAAACGAAAAAAAACATAATCAATCAAAGAAATTTTCTACACCGAAAAAAGGAAGACCTAAAAGTAGATTTCGGCTGGTACTTGATGATTTCGACTACTGTGTTATTCGTAATATGATATACAATTTTCAATTGACGCTGAAAGAACTCCCAACTGTAAATAATTTAAGAATAAAGTTGATCGAAGCTATTAATTTCAAAGGCTGTGCCGAGACTTTAAGGTTGATCTTGAAAGACATGGGGTTTAGGTTTCTGAAAACTGATAATAACAGACAATTACTTATGGAAAAACATGATATACGCCTAAAAAGGATCAAATATCTCAGAGAAATACAACAGCTGAGGAGTTCTGGTAGAAACATAGTATTTATGGACGAGTCGTATGTGCACACATCACATACTAAGGGTAAAACTTGGCAAGATAGCAACAAAAAAGGTATCAAACAACCCATTTCCAAAGGAGAGCGAATAATTATTGTACACGCAGGCAATGAAAAAGGCTTCGTCCCAGGGGCTCTAATGTTACATAAATGTGTCGACTCAGAAGGTGACTATCATAAAGAAATAAACGCGGAACGTTATCAAACTTGGCTACGCAATCAATTGATTCCCAACTTGCCTCCTAATAGTGTGTTGGTAATAGACAACGCCCCATATCATAATAAGCTGTCTGTGAAACCACCAAACTCAAACACATCTAAACCACAAATGACAGCTTGGTTACAACAACACAACATTCCGCATGACCCAAAGAAACTGAAACCCGATTTGTATAAAATTATACAAAGATACAAAGAAAATTACACAGAATTTGCCATTGACCGTATAATGGAGGAACATGGGCATAAAATTATACGATTGCCACCATATCATCCCGATTTTAACCCTATTGAAAATATTTGGTCCCAAATAAAGCAACACGTGGCCAAGAGAAATATTGCAATGACTGTGACGTCAGTTAAAGATGCTATATTAGAAAAAATCAATAAAATAGGACCAGAAGAATGGAAAAAAGTTTCTGATCATGCGGTTCAATGCGAAGATGAATATAGAAAATTTGAGCCAAGAATCGATAGTTATTCCGATAAACTGATTATTTACACAGGTGATAGCAGTGAGGAAAGTGTAAATGAACAAGAGCATAATGAAACTTCTGATGAATCTGCGATGTCGGGAATAGAGGTCTTCCTCGATTCTGATTAATTTTTTTATAATTGTATTATTTTTCTGGAATGATTAGTGCTGTAAACAAATTTGAACTGAGATTTTGATTATATTTTATGTAAACCTCTATTTGAAAACGTTTTTTTCTCCTTCTAATAAAACCTTATGTTATTTAAACCTTTTCCTCCATAATTACACCAACTTCGGTAAGACACTTGAAAACTAATCACTCCAACAATGATTGTAGCGTTTTCGCTATTTACTTACATGGAATTATCGAATCAAATTTCGTTACAGGTAAATCAAATCTGTTTTAGCACAAAACACATAATATATAAAATTAGGCATAGAGAAATTGCTCTTAACCACTCTATATAAATATCGTCTTTCGACGCTCGGGTAATACGACCGTTGCCGAACAATGACGAAGATTTCCGAAGATTTCTATGCGCATTATTACTTTTGGAGTACTGTATTATATTTTTCATATTGACAAAATATTGCACGAACAGAAGTGAAATCGTAACCAAACCAAAAAGCTACACTAAGCTGTTTTGTACAACGTATAGCGAAAATTCATTTGCAACTGTGAAGCTCGTTTGGTCTAGCGGTATCTGCGTTGGTTCAGAATATCAAGTTTCGAGTTCGAATCCTAGGTTCGCCCGTTCAATTTTTGTATTTATTTTTAATATTTTCTTTTATCTTTTCAGTAAAAAGAGACGTTTGGCGAATAGTTCAGAAGCAGGTGAAACTTCGGAAAGTTTTTCACCAATAAGTTTGTAATAAGTACCTACATACTAATATAGATAATAATTTTATTATTTATATTACATTAACACATTACACAAAAAGAATCGCCACATGGACAAAGAGGATCCCCTTTACATTTTAGAAAGATAGTTACAAACAAGTATAATGATAAACTATCACATTTGCATAGACCTACGACTATCTTAGAACTGGCCTAATAGGAAAATACTCCTAAAATACTTGTAGCTTTATCCATTGTTTCTTGCCCTTTCCATACAAATAGTTGTGTAGATTTTAGTATTTTTTACCTATATATGGCGATCTATACATGCTGAAGTGTCTGTTCCTAATGTCAAAATAGCAGTTTTTTACTAAATGCTATGAAAGTATGCATAGTACTTAAAACAAAAATACAGTTTTTTTTTATCTGGCTGTCTGTCTGTGTGTTTGTTTCGACAAATCACCAAAACGGCTGTACGGAGATTGACAGGACTCACTGTCAGACAGCTAATGATGTAAGGAGTAACTTAGGCTGCGTCCACAGCTAGTCTACAGCTAGTTAGACATAATAGGTGAGATTAGTGCTGAAGAATGTTTTTCTAAGTTTAAATGTAATAAATATTTTGTACAGATTAGGAAATGTGGCTGTTGCAGTTACATTAGAAAGTGATGTTATAATTCCTCTAGAAAATGTTACCAGGTAAAGATGATGCCCAAGTGATATGAAACTTCCTCATGATCGTTCTTATACTTCTTATGTTATTGTGAGTCATAGTTTTTTTCCATCACTGGTTTGAAGTATCGGCAAAGGTATCTGAGACAGTTGAATCCACCGATAATATTCCTAAACTTGAGGTAAATATTATTATTTTGAACAGGTTGTCGAAGATAAAATCTGGCAGTTAGTATTTAGTTACTAACGCATAGGTAAGCTTTAAGTATTATTTTTTTTAGACTGCTACAAGTCACCCTGCACAACAAAAAATCCTTATAAATATTATTATTATTATTACATCGGACGACGAATAAACTTATCGCATTTATTTTTAAATCTTCAGAATATTTCTCGCCCTTACCCCTAAACCCTTGGGTTGTAATTTAAAACACATTAATTTGGTAGGAGAAAACATAAATGGATTCTTGTCGAAGTTCACTCTTTTGTGTAGGATGTGCAATTTAAAATTTATCATTAAAAGTGATTCCAGTGACGAAAATTATTTACCAGTCAATTATTGTGCTGTAGCAGGTATGTTATCAATTTTCGGAGGACTTCAAACTTGGAAGAATTTTCTTCAGCTCTAAATTTACCTTATGTCAAATAAATAATAATATTATTAATAAAAAATAATATATATTAATAACTATCTGTGCAAATAAATAAAATTGAAGAGTCTGTTTGTAATATCAAAATAACAGTTTTATGCATATATATTAATTATTATGGATAACATATCTATATTCATAATAATTACTGATAGCAAAAATACAGTTTTTTTTTGTCTGTCTGTCTGTCTGTTTGTTCCGGCAAATATCCGAGAGCAAATAAATTATAATTATGCGAAAATATTTAAAATGTTGCTAATATATTTTCGAGTTTTATTTTTCTTTCTTTTATATTGTTTTGAAGTTCATAGCAAATAAAGTCTCCTGAAATAATTAAAAATACAAACGTATAAAAAATATTTATTGTTTTTTTTAATCGCCCTGTCTAATTTCTTTCTAGTTCTTCATATAGAACAAAAAATAAAGCGCCATCTATTGGTTTATTGTTTATTATTGACCGCGTCCTTGTGTTGGTAGTTCGCTGTTTTTACCGTCCTTTATCAATGGCACTAGGACATCGGAGAAATAGTGGGCGTGGCTAAAATAGTGAAACATCGAAGTTCAGTAGCTGTTGTCAGCGTCTTAAGCGTGTATTTCGGTATACACGTTTAATATTCTAGGCCAATAGATGGCGTTAGCAGTTATAACATACAGTACAGGTAAATTAGCTTGAAGAAATTTTTGCGTTTGTAGTAGTGTATGGTCAGCAAATAAAAAAAACAACATTTTATTTTTAGTTTTTATTGTTTTAAAGGTAATATACGTTTGTGGCTGGAGCACACCAAATGCGTGCACGTCTACGCATACGCACTACGTACTAATACGGTCGTGAAAATGTGTATCCACCGCATTGTAATCTATGGAACTGTATGAGGCAGACAAGCCAGTTCCAAACATTACAAGCATTGAATGCCGGTTTTCACTTCAGTGAAGACGTGTATGAATTAGGTGTTCTCCGGCCATAAATGTTTTATTCTAATAATTCATCAACCCCAGGCATATCACAATCATCCCCATCCTCGCTTTCATCAGATGAATTATTTAAATTAATTATGATTCGTTCTGATATTGTGTCTAAAGCTGCGTCTCTACCCTGATATTTGCTTTCCTCCTCAATAGCATGCAAACAAACTTTTCTCCATTCCTCTACAGTTATGGCGTTCATTTTTTCTTCAGCTAATGACATTATAACCTTCATATTCATTGCGACATTCTTTTTTGCGACATATGTTTTCACTATCCCCCATATATTTTCTATAGGATTAAACTCCGGATGGTATGGTGGTAAACGCAGCACAGTATGACCGTGCTGTCGTAATATTTCGTCTATCTTGTACTCTATAAATCTCGCCTTGTTTTGCAGAATCAGTTCATATAATTGAGGCTTAAGCAACGTGGATGAATGCTCAATGTTTCGAAATGTCAGCCAGTCTATCATTTGCTGTTTTCTAGAATTACTATTCGGTGCAGGATTTTGTATTGAGTTATGATATGGTGCGTTGTCAACAACAACAACACTATTTGGTTGTAAGTTGGGTATTAATTGAGTTTGAATCCACCTTGAATAGTTGTCATAGTTCATATTGTTGTGGTAATCTCCACTTTTTTGGTCGGCTTTAAACATAAGCAATGCATTTGGTATAAAGCCATCGATACCACCGGCATGAACAATGATTAAGCGGTTGCCTTTCGATATATGTTGCTTCAAACCTGAAGTGCTTCCATCTGACCAAGATTTCGAGAGGGTATGTGATGTATGTATATATGTTTCGTCGGTGTAAACAATTGGTCGGCGTTGTTCACGATATTCAGCAATTTTCATCAAATAATTAATTCGCAAGTATCTAATTTCGTGTTTTTCCATAAGAAGTTTCCGGTTATCTTCTGTTTGCTTCCAATTAAAACCTAATGACATGACGTGTTTTCATAACGTGCTGACACAACCTTTATAATCGATATCTTCTTTCAATTTTGAGTGCAAAGTTTTTAAAGTGGGAACTTCTTTATTTGTGATGTGGAAGTCATGAATTGTTCTTCTGATAACTTGCTGATCAAAGTTATCGATTACTATTGTAGGTTTACAATTCGGTTTCTTTTTAGGAGATTTAAATGTTACTTCCTGATCTGAAGGACGACATTTGCTTTCTGATACTACCTTTCTGACGGATGCTATTGAAATTCCTGTTGATTTAGCAACTAATTGAGTGGGGGTCATAATACTGCTCGGGTTGTTATTACACTCATTTTCGAAATATTTGTACAAACAGTACAAAACTTCCTTAGTTTGAGAAGTCAAAGGCTTGCCTCGACCATGTTTTAACACTGGAGCCATTTTGAATTATCAATATAAAGTTACAACACTTACACACTTGAAATTAAACACTTCAACAAATATTTTAACAATAATAACAAACAATAACAACAATCAACAAATACAAAATTTCACAATGAAACTACTACGTATCTAATAATTATAATTTTTTAATGAAATGCGTGCTTTATGTTCTAACGGTATCAAGCGACTGACGTCAGACTGCACGTGGCACCTGCGGACAGAGTAAACTGGTTTATTCTGGTTTTGTGCGTGTTTCCACTTTCCACTATCAAGTGACGATTTATTTATTTGTTTTGTTTCGTAATTATTATGGTCAAAACTTTTTACCTATAGCTAAACTACTATCATCTAAAGAACGACACGATATTTTATTGTTTCACGGTAGTCGCCTTGTCGTTTGCTCAAGGACGTGAAATTGAATGACATATTTTTTTTAATAAAGTCAAAACCTTTTTCTTTAAAATAAAAACTTGTTTTTATTGAAAACAAAAATCAGAGTGTTGCTAGGGATAAGTATTAAATTAAATAGTAATGTTAGGATATTGAAACATTTTTGTAAGGGCCAGAACGATATAGTGGAAACGCGCTCTAATATCTAAGTAACATACACACCACTACATATGCAAAAATTTCTCGAGACTAATTTCACTGTACGATATTGGCTGTACCTTGTAAGTTTAGGGAATCCTTCTGATTGTGGATTCTTACCGTGTTTGTTGATGTATTTACTAGTAGGTTCATATTTATCGATAAAGGTAAATCTATTAGTGCTGGAAATATTTGTAAAACAACAAAACAGGTCCAAGAGTATCGGTGACGAAGTAAAAGTCCGTGTGACTGCTGTGCACGAAGTTGTGGGTTCGATTCCTACATGAGACATATTTGTGAGAATCATTATTGTTGGTTACGAGTATGGGTGTACTTGGTCTGTTAATTGTAAGTTTGCAAAATCCCCTGTGACATATACCTAGTTATTATTCCAAAGCGGGTGTTGTCTTTTTAAACAAAAAAAGAAATTTTATACAATTATAAATATATTAAGCTATTGCATAGCTTCTATCGCGAACCTTGAGCGCGGGGACCGAATCCAGAAATTCCTTAACGAAAAAACCTCACGCTCCCCAGTCCGACGGGCACAGCGGTGATACTTTTTACTTTTGCCATCTATCAATGAATAGCAGAGCTTTTAATGTTTTTTTTTATTTAAAAAAAAACTATTTTAAACTAAAAAAAAATATTTTTTTTTTAATTAAAAAAAAACACTTAAAAATATATATATTTTTTTTAATTGCATAAGTTGATAAAAATACTATGCAATAGCTTTACCGCGGCAGTCCCCGAGTGCCACACATTTTTTTTTTACGGAATCGTTTAGCAAAATGGTGACTAGAGACGGGCGTTTTCTTAATTTTTTTGTCATGGACGATCACCGTTATCGTGCTAACAGAATCCATGTCGGCACCGTTGTTTTTTGCAATGAGCGTAAAGATTACAGAGGCACTTGATGTCGTTATAGTTGCCGAAATCATTATTAACTAAGCACTTATTTTTTTATTACTGACTGAATAATATTACATTTGATATAAATCAGCTTAAAGGAATTTCCATTTATACATTCTGTCAAAAATGAAATGGATGATTAGTTTATGGTTCGAAATACAATTTTTGTTTTTTTCTTGTTAGACCTGGCACAACAGTTTTCCATTTTGGCGCGGTGTTAGAGTTGCTTGATTTAGATTAAATACAGTGTTGTTTTTAGTAAGATCATAACTAATGTGTATTGCGAATTTCATAATGAACAAAAACATCAAACAAAGAATTTGTATTATATTTTGCATCGTTAATGAAATTTCGTGTTCGGAGTCTCTGAAAATGTTACAGAAGGCTTGCGGAGAATTGACTTTATCAAAGCATGAAGTACAAAGAGTTAAAAAAACGGTCAAGATGTAATGGAAGATTTGCCTCGCTCTTGTGGGTCATCAACTTCTTCAACTGAAGTTAACATTGCAAAAGTGCAGGAAATAGTGACTGAAAATCGTCATTTAAGTTTGAGAGATATAGCTGCTGACGCTTACGAGTTTATCCGTATCATTTTAAATAATCCTTTGTGTGATGAGCACGATGGTTTATTCTGTGTCTGGGTGTAATTTATCTTTAATATGTATGTATTTAGAAATATAAGTATGTTTATCGGTTGTCTGGTTTCCATAATACAAGCTTTGCTTAGTTTGGGATCAGATAGCGTGGTGTGAGTTGTCCTAAGATATGATTATTATTATTATTAATCAATTGGGTATAAAACAAATAGTTGCTGCAATAAAAAGATTGTCTCATGGGCTGTGAGACTTTATCCATTTTTGTAATGTATTTTCACAATGATAACACGTTTTTATTTTGTGTTACACTCCATTTTTATTAATCGGACCAATCATAAATGACTGCTGTCAAATTTTAGAGCTGTCACATGTAGGAAAAAATACACCAAGCTTAAAAAGTGTAAGTACTGGGACAACCTATGTATAGAAGATTAATTCAATGTAATAAAAGGCATATCTATACTTCTATATATATCTATACTAATATTATAAAGAGGAAAGATTGTTTGTTTGATTGTTTGTTTGTATTGAATAGGCTCCGAAACTACTGAACGGATTTGAAATATTCTTTCATCGTTGTGAAGCTACACTAACCCCGTGTGACATAGGCTATTTTTTATCCCTGTATTCTCTCGGGAACGGGAACTACGAGGGTGAAGCCGCGAGGCGTTCGCTAGTTTATTTTATAAAAATCTAAATTAGCGTTAAAAATACAAGTTGAATATACCTATTATATTTAAAAGTATCGTTGATTGTTGTTTCCTGTTTTCATGACATTCCCTAAAATGAAAACGAAGTGTTAGGATTAGAATCGGGTATTGCTAGCATCCGTTTCTTAAGTTCTCGGTTTCGAATGCTGGCATAGAGTATTGGCATTGAACGGTATTAGAAAAACGGCCATCTCTAGTGGGGACTGAAGTTACAAGCCGTCACGTCATTCTTGGGTTCAAGGCAGGTGAGTCCACACTTTATGGTAACGCCAATTCACCACTGCTCAAGTTCTTAAATTGACACCAGAGTGAGCTGCAAAAAGTTTTGTAAGGAATCTCTAAATTATTTAAAAAAAAACACAAAATAAAAAATTTGAAAAAACGCACGACCCATACTTTGTAATAGGAAAAGTATAAAATAAAATGTTAGGCCCTCAACTAATAAGAGGTAAGTAGTACGATTATAATTCGTTGAGGTAAAAAATATAACACACACTAAAATATTTTAGTTAATTTCAGACCAGCAACTTCTTTGGACATGCGACTTTCGGAGGAATTATTTCCAAAAATATTCATTAAATCCATAAAGTTTCTTAAAAACCTAAATTATTTTAGTCATTATTTCGTTCCGAAGTTCCGATGGTGACTGAGAGAAGGACGATGTCATCTGCGAGACGAAGGTGACTTACCCGTTTGTCACCTATCCAGGTTCCCTTCATAGTCCATGGTCAGTCTTCATTATATTTAGCAAAACAGAAATGAATATCTTGGTGATAGCGGGTCTCCCTGTCTTACGCCTCTACTTATTTTGATAACTGCCCAGTGCAGGCCAGCTTTACTCTACGTGAGGTTTTGTCATATTATGTCTTCTAATATGATAATGTAAGGTTGTGAAATAGATTGTACAAGTAGGCCGTCCTTCGTGAGAGATGATTGATAGATAGTCGACAAAAGCTAAGAAGAGTCTTTTGTTAAGTTCTTGGTACTTCTCTATAATTTAGCCCAATACGTGAATGTGGTCACCGGTGCTATATTTTTTTCTGAATCCCGCTTGCTCTGGTGGTTAGTAAGTTTTAAAATATTCTCGCTTCGATATAAGACAAATAAATTGTACATATGATATCAGATAATCGGTTGTTCTTCATGTCACCAGGATAACTCTTTTTTTTGCCCAATCTAGGAGGGCCTAATATACAGCAAGTTGTATATATCTATGGCTCTTTATGGAGTCTGGGCTCTGTCTCCCGCTACATCGCCATTCTGTGAAGGCTATAGAGAGCGTTGGCCATCCGGGTTATACGTGGATACCGCACTATCTCCTTTGAGGCAGCAAGCCTTCTTGCAGGAACACCGCCTTGGGATTTGTTAGCGAAAGATCTTGCGTCACTGTTTCAATGGCGTAAGGAGGCACTGGAACGACGCTTCGAGAGACTAAGGTACAACGATATCAGCTCTGCGATACATTACTGGCAGATTGGGCAACAAGGCTTGAGCACCCAAGCGCAGGGCTTGCTACAATAGTGGCAGTAAGATCCATTATGAAGGATTGGCTGGACAGAAGACATGGCTTTCTTACATACCGGCTGACGCAGGTACTCACGGGGCATGGTTGCTTTGGAAAGTACTTGCACCGCATAGGCTGGGAACCAACTTCCGAATGTTATCACTGTGGTAGTTATAACGAGGATACGGCACTGCACACCTTGACGGAATGTCCAGCTGGACCTAAGCCACGACCTTGCGGTAGCTATCGGAGTCCAAAGCCTCTCGCTAGAAAGTGTAGTAACGTCGATGGCACGCAATGAAAGGGAGTGGATATATGTCGATACCTTCTGCCAGGAGGTTATGTACTTTAATTTTCATGCTTTATAATTTCTGGTTACATATGACATCATTGAGTTCTGTGCCATGTACTTTTTATTTGATTGTACAACTTTTTCTTTGTTTGTTGTGCTATTATTGGTGTATTAGTGCGGGACTCCCTTGTTTGTAGTGAGGAGATAGAAAGTTGCCTTCTATTTGTGTTCATTACTATAACTAACTTGTAATAATTAAAGGAATAATCCTTTAATTATTCTCTCGCTTTTAAAATCTTTGCAGATATTCTTCGTCGTGTCTTATACATTCCATTTATAGCACGATGCCATCCCTCCGCATAGTTTGTAGTTCTATGGAGCCTGCCGAACACATTCCAAGAATCTTTGCATTTCATCCAAAATTACATATATTGAATGAACTTGTCTAATTCAGATGTGTCTTTAAAATCGTTTATTTTGCGATGTAATGTAATCCAATGCTTCGTCAATGCGATCTAAAACATGCAGACCAACACAGGCCAATAATTCTGCTTTTGCATTTGTGTGTCAATTTGAGCTTTTTGGCTTTTTTCCAGAGTGCAAAGATAATAACAAATTTCATGTTCTGTTCTCGGAAAATACTTTTGAAATGCCTAAATAGCGGCTTCCTCAAAACCGACGAAGCACGTATATCAATGGTTTCATGGTTGTTTAAGTTTCTGTACTATTAAAATTTGCATGTATGATACAATCCACCTCTGAATGGCTTTGGTCAGATTTTAAAAGTTCCATGGCCGAGATAAGTCTATTAAATGGCTCCTTGCCTTCTTTGAACAAAATACGAGAATGTGAAATGAAATCAGCATATTTCGATGGTATTCCTATTACTTAAGCACTGTCATATGTATATATTTTATAGTCGCTAGGGCGGCAGCTAAGTCATTTGGGTGATTTTCCAGCCGCGTTTTATATTTATTCCCTGTTAGTTTTAATTCCTCCTTAACAGTTCTTATGCATAGAGCTTCATGTATCTCTGTGTTGGTGATAAACCATGGTGCATTTAAAATTGTTCTTAGAATGCCATTTTGTAGCCTTTGTATTATGTTCAGATTATAGTCGCTAGTCCTTCCCCACAGCTGTGCGCCATACATCCATATTGGTTTTCATTTTGTATTTCAGCAGTTTGTTATCGATCGACAGTTTGGAGTTATGTGCCATCAGTCAGTAAATGTTTCTGAATGTGTTTTGATGTGTTTTTTCCAGGTCAGCCTTTCATCCACTCTGTGGCAAAACATTGTCGCTCATTTTTACCGGAGCACAGCTTCCTCTCCTCAGCGTAAATGTAATATGTACTGATTTTGATTCTCCCTTGATTCTTCCCTTCTTCTCTTGATTCTGCCCTTGATTCTCCAGTTTTGAATCCATTCGTCGACCTTATCAAAGCTATTTTGCAAAACAGCGGATGCTACGATTGCATCATTGCTGCTTGAAAGAATTGCAATGTCGTCAGCAAATGTAGCCGTAGTTACACCTTACGTTTCTGGGAGGTCAGCGGTGTAAATGTTATATGATGGGGTCAAAGATGGAATCCTGTGGAACACCCGCCGTTATATCCTGAATGACGATTAGCTCTCCGTCCTCTCTTACCTGGAAAATTCTGTTTGTGAGGTATGACTCTAGCAACAGGTAGTAACTGTGCGGTAGAGTCGTTTTTATTTTATAAAGTAGGCCTTTATGCTACACTTTATCAAAGGCTGTCTGGATATCCAAGAATACATCGGAGCAGTATACTGTTTTTGAAGGACTTTCTTATCTTGTCACAAACCCGATGCACTTGTTCTATTGTAAAATGTTGTTGTCTAAAGCCAAACTGGTGTTGGGGTATTACCAGCTTTTCATTAAGCATGGGTGATATCCTACTTAGGAGAATCCTCTCAAATATCTTGGACAGCACAGGCAAGAGTGCAGTTCAGTTCCTCAACTGTGACTGATCTTGGTGGAATGGCCAGTTGCAGATCCTGCTGTAGTGTACATGTGACTTCGTTTTCGAACTCCGCTTTGTTGCCTTCATTAGGTGTAAAGATTGCGGCTACGTATTATGCAAACATGTCATCTTTTTCTTTACTGGTCTTATTCCAGCCAGATTGAGTTTTAATTCTAGAGAGAGTATTCATTCGATTTTGTGGCAGTTAAGTTTTCTAATTTGTTTTGCAGTGTGGCATTATTTAAACTATCTATGGAGATTTTCAGCACTTTAATAGCTTTTATTAAGTGCCGCCTTATCTCTTTTATATCCAGTTTGGTGCCATATCCTACGTAATCTTCTCTTCTCCAGTATTTTGTGTTTTATCTCAAGTGGTAAGTTCCCAACTGCCTGACAGTTTATCTCTTTTTTTAAAGGGGTGTTAATCCGGCAAGCCTTTTGTATAAGGTTGGTAATGTATTGCGTTGCATCATCGATATCGTCAGGTGTTTTCAAGACTTTTATCTCGATATTTTCCTCGATGTACTCTCTGAAGCCCTCCCAGTCAGTGAGATTATTGCACAAGGAATCAGGCCTCTAATAGGTAATGATGGACGTACTAGTCAAGATAACAGGGGGGGTTAGAACTACTGTTTAAATAGGACTCAGCCGTCATATAATTTGTCGAGAGTCCCATTATCACGAAAAAGTCTAACAAATCTGGTTTTTTTGGTTCTCTTAATGAGATACAGTTGATATTATTTTCATCAAGACTTAGTTATAGTTGCCTGCCTCTGGTTGTTGTTAGTCTTGAGTCCCAGTACGTATTTTTGGCGTTCCAGTCATAGTCACTGTCATATATGTAACCAATTTTTTTACCCGATTTTCTTGGTTTCTTTGTCGGTATATAGACGACTTGTGTGGTGACGAAGTTGGTGTTCATGAGCTTCAGATTTTTTTTTTATAATATATTTCTGATGAAGGTCATCTGTTCTAATGGACCAGGGTGCGTTAAATAATATTATTTTACATGTCACATTTGATAGCAGACAAGATTATTGATAGACATAATATTCAATTTGATTGTAAGTGTCCAGGATTGTTCAGGCTAAGATAAAAGTAAAGAGTATTTAATATCTCGTTCAATACATATTATAAGTAATCAAGCACATAGGTACTACCTATACAAAAAGTTATATTTAGTCAACTGAACAAATAAGAAAAATCGTTATCACTAGTTCAACAAACTGAACTAGTGAGAAAACCATTCTCAGTAGTTCAGTCACTGAACTGTATTAATTGAACTAGCGGGTATAAAGGGCTTTGAGATGCTCGTAATTTAAAATGGAAGGCATCTGTATTATATAGTTTTAAAAAGCAAATTTACAGAAATAGAACGCAAGTAGCCCGTTTGCTGGTTTAAAAACATACTGATGTTCCAGTCATTTTATTACGAAGGAACAAATGCATTCCCAGGCACACATACACACGGCAGGGATTCTTAAACGCGACGTAATTTTATCGCGCTGTGTTGTATTTTCAACGCTGGACTTTGAAAACAGATCATATGGAAGTTCCTATTACTATTCACACCAGCGTAAAAAAACTGCCAGCGTTGCATTTAGTGCGCCGTGGGCTCTCACTGCAGCGGTCGGACGTGTTTCTCTGAACGTCATCAAAATGACGATGTCGTGGGTTGTGGACTCCAAAATGCTAATTATAGAAATAAAGTCTCGTCCACTTTTATATGCAATAAATTTGCCTAAATATTCAAATAAAAATTTGAAGAGTAATGCCTGGGAAAATATTACAAACGGACTGGGATACACTTACCAATTAAAAAAATAAAATATCGATCAATGTAAAGTTTTTTTTTTTTTTTTTTTTAAATATAAGGACAGCTAAAAATAATGATGATATATACCTAGAACATAATAATAACAATATTTTGGGACAACTCACACAACCCAAACCCAAACTAAGCAGAGCTTGTTCTTTGGAAATCAGACAACTGATAAACATACATACTTATATATTTCTAAATATACACATATTATAGACAAATAACACCCCAACACAGAATAAACCATCGTGCTCATCACACAAAGTTTTATCTTGGGTGGGGATCGAACCTACGACTTCTGGCTTAGCAGTCAGGGTCACTAACCACTTGACTTTTTGTTCGTCTCCTAGCGCGTTAAAAAGCGTTCGTATGAATAACCACATTAAAAGCGTTAAAAATACGCTAAAGCTGGGTTTTAAACGCGCGTAACAAAATCGCTCATGTGAATGAGTGCTAATAGTAGTGGGAATGATTTCTATAGTAGCCTACCTACTTACTTAGACTGTGTAGCCACTCAATGTTTGAGCTTTAAGCACCTTTATTGAACTCAGTGATTCGTAAACCAGTAAAATTCATCAATATCTGATGCAGTCGAGTTGAAAATAAGTGTTATTATATTACGACGAAATTGCCCCAGATGCAAATCAAATTTGCACCTGAACTCTTTGTTTGTTGTACAATTTTTTTCTTTTTTCACTTTACAGTAACTTAGGAATGAAAGTTTCTTTATTTAATTTGCAGTTGTTAATAAAGGGAAATGGTTGATTTGAAGTAAGAACACATATTATTTGAACTCAACCACCTCACGGGATTATATCGCTATTTAGTAGTCTCAGAATTTTCTAAGTTTATTGTTATTTTTTCCGCTTATTGGTTATTTCTGATCGGATCACATAAAATTATGGTACATAGAATCTCAAACCCTGCACCATTTGTGTTGTCTAAAGTAACTTATAAATTATTATTAGGTATATATGGTGTTGTTATCCAAATTGCATCGTAAACCAAAGTGGTAATGAGCCAGATTTGTTTGTCGCATGTCATAAGAGATGTGGGCAAAAATCGCCACTGAGCTCCACGCTCAAAAAACTAACGATATCGCAGTAGACCCAGGTGAAGTGGCGAAACGAATTCCATTGCTCAAAGATTGACCAGTTTCCGAAGACAGACAGATAGTAGTGGAGGGGAGAGAGGAATGCTTTGCCTAGTCACTGTGTTAAATTTGAAATGGGTTTCTATTAAAGTTCGTGAGTTCGAGAATCATGCATATTATATATAAAGGTTAAAGAGTATTCTAATGAAGTGACGAGTGGGAAGATCTCACGAAATATAGGGGGTTAAGAGCCTTAAAAGTAATTACAAAATTAAACTTATAACCAGAATTTACAATTGCTAATAAGAGAGGGGTTGGATTAGGAATACTTGTTAGGTGATAGTGCAGTTGGGTATTTAACTGCTGTAGCGGTTAAACCTCAAAAATGCAGTGATGATTTGCAGAAATGCACTTCTTTCTGTGTATTGTTCGAGAAGCGTGAAGCGAGAGCTTGACTCCCATGTTTCTGATTTTTGCCCAAAATGGAATCTCCCTAGAAGCATACAAATTTTCGAAACATATCATATTTTGAATTTAGGTTCTACACACGTAAATCACACACAGCCAGCTAAAATTGTAGTTTAATTAATACAAATACAAACATACAATAGATATACCTACCCTAGGCTTAGAGGAATATATTTGATACTGTGAAAATGACATTTATATTTATAAACAAAGTTTTTACAATTGTTTCAGATTGGATAAAATTAAATTAATAAGATGAATGATAGACATATACATGAAAGGTAAGAACTAACACTACAAACGTTACGGAATTGTATAATAATCTACCAGATGTAATATTCTAAAATAAAACCATAACTTCCAAGAAATGTTCTCCGCCAAAATGTCATGTTATGACTAACAGATCGTTAATCATTATATATGATATATCTACGCTATTACATTGTGTAAATGTTTCATCGTCATTGTCTTCAAATTAAATCTGAAAATGTATGCTTTAACAGATTATTATTCTCTTTTGTATACAGTTGACGCAATTTTCTCTTATATTTTAAAAGTAATAATTCTCTCGCGCCTACTTCTAATTCAGTTATGAATAGAACTTGTCGTAATACCTACGTGACACAGAGTATGCGTACAATCTAGTGGGTGGAAAGCACAGGTGTCGCGCATATAAACATAGCGGGCAGCAAAAATACCAGACAGCGCGTATCCAATCAGCCTCCAATACAAATGCAAAACAGGAGAAATGACATCCATGAAAATGCAAATAACATGATAACAACATAAGCTAACCCTTGCAATCAATGAAGGCAATACCCCATGAAAATGAGCGGTAATTATAGGCTTGGCCAGAGATGATATGTTGTCGTAATTTAATTAAATATCGTGTATACGCCACTTTTACTTGTAAAACAAATCTAGAGGTAAAAGAAAGTAAATACTGAATGCTTTGGGATATTAAATCACCCTAGATTTAATATCCCAATGCATTCAGTATTTACTTTCTTTTACCTCTAGATTTGTTTTGTAAGGATTAAATTGCTTGTTATTTTGCACTACTTATTTCCACTTTGCATTTAAATTTAATCAAGATAACTGTGGATGTCACATCGCTTAGAAGTATCATCTTTATATAAAATTTCTTGTTTCTGAATTAATATCTTGGGTAATAATTTACTTTGTTATTTACAAGTCCGTGGTCTGGCAAAGTTACTTACGGAATTCCAATTAAAAAACTTGAGAATACAGAGAGTAGGCTAGGCTATCCAGGCTAAACCATATTAAGGTCATAACTAAAACAGAAAAATGGTTACACAAAAAGAAAATTACCAAAGAACTGAGGAACTCCTACAACGTCAACAATAACCCATTTAACCACCAGCACATACCCACATCTACATGCACACGCACATACACTTATTCTTTGACGATCACGATTTGAACATAGGTATGATATATTTGAACATACCTGAATACTCAAACTTTCACCTTTGTTACAAAAGAATATGACAAGAACTCATCCCAACAATGGTACACAAAATTTTCGTGATTATTATCATTTTTTCCCTATTATTGTATTTACTGCAATTAAATTAAGCTATAACCTTTACTCTGAGAATTCACTATCTAGAAATAGGATACTGGTATCACAGTGACGGCAGAACACTAACTTCCAAGTCACCGGAACACCTAGTTTAGAAGTTAGGGTTTATTCTATTGGTGCGACCTTTACTTTTGACCCTTTAAGATTATATTAAAAGGTTTTTTACATAAACCAATTATTATTATATTAAATTGGGAGTTTCCCAATTTGATGTATGTACCTACCTACACTCTTTTAATACTATTCATATCATACAGAATGATGACAATTGTTTTTGTCAGCCAAGTAAGGTAAATAGTGATAATAATTGGTGTCGTGTTTACTCTCAACGAGACCTGTTATTAAACAACATTTAAAAGTGTACACCAGATATGTTGTTTACTATTGCCGTTTGTACAACTTGTGCGTGTTTTATTTGCTTACTGAGGGCGACTCAGTCTGATTGAGCTAACTGATTACATTGATCATTCGTTTATCATCCCAGATAACTTGGAAAAGGCACGTCCATGGAAATGCAAAATGAATAAAGCAGTTAACTGTTTACTCATCCTTGTAACTATTTGATTGGGCATAACTTTTAGGGTACCGTAGCCAAAATGGCAAAACGGAACTCTTATAGTTTCGCCATGTCCGTCCGTCCGTCCGCAGCTTTGCTCAGATACTGTTAGTGCTAGAAGGCTGTAATATTGCATGTAAATTTTGAAGAACATTTTTTTGAGGGCACCTACCCCACCGTGTGGTGTATCATTAGATAGGGCTTTTAAAAACGTTTAGGGGTTGTGAAGACCACTTTTAGATTTAGGGACCCGTTAGGGGAAATATTAAGCTTTAAAGTGCAAATTTTTGTTTGAGTCAAGTGTTCCCCCCTGTGCTAGTTAAATGGTTGATGTTGGGTAAGAACATCAACCATTTAACAAATTTACGATAGTAGTTTATATAGTGAAATTAAAAGGAAAACTATTAAAGCCAAATAAGCTTTACAAGTTTACGAGTAACAGCTGATCAAATGAGAAGTAACAAAATGTTCGTACAAAATCCATTAAAAATTATATAAAAAGATTTATGTGGAACAAAACAACAGAAAACCTACTTCTTAAGGGGGGAGGGGACTATGGGACCCTACATTGTGTGTGGCCCGACATGCACTTGCCCGGATTTAATTATTTTTATAATTCCCAGGAAATACGTAAACTTGTACAAACTTACATAGTTTTAAAAAGCATCATGCATTGTGAAATCAACCAATCTATTTTAAATTTAACCATAACATTTTTTTCAAGAGATAAATATAACTCGATTGTAGTTTAAAGAAGATTGCAATTTTATTTCGAAAGATTACAAAAGTATAAATTTTTTTTTCGTTTTAATTTCTTGAATCACGGAAAATGTCTTGCTTTTTAAAGAAATTATCTATATCCATCATGTCGTTAGCCTCGCGGTCTTTTTTGTTCATAATAATATCATCATCATTTTGTTGTCTCCTTTCATCTTCATCCATAACATCATTGAAGGTAAGTTGTTTCATCGCATTCATATCAAACATATCTTCATCATTTTGACGTCTCATTTTAGTACGTCTGTTATCTTCGCCGGAACTTCTACGTGGATAGTTATCATATTCGTCCAGTAACTTTTGCAAGCGTAATCTTATCATTTTCTGCTTATGTCTCTCCAGAAGATTGGCATAGGCATCAGTAAATGGTAATATGTTTATGCCACCATCAGGGGAGACCAAGCCCGGTAGTCCTGGCACCATACTTGCAGCTCTAGGTCTTATACCATAAGGAGGCATATACGACGCAAATGGTGATGCAATAGGAGGCAGGGGTCGTGGAATTGGCATTGGCGGATAAGCAGGCTGATGTAGGTAAGGTAAGCCAGCAACTGGCAACATTGGATTTGTAGGAGCCAAAGGTATACCGAAGGGTAGTGGATATGGTAGAATTGGTGGTAACATTGGTGGTAGAATTGGTATAGGTATCGGAATCGGTCGTTTATCTATATATGGCGGAATTTGTGTCATTTCTTTCTTGTAGTAACAGTATTCAGGTATGTTTTTTGGGTACCAGTAGAGCGGATTACATAGATCTTCGCCTGGCTTCGTTCCATTGGGTCTCCGTGGTATAAAAGTGCCATCTATTGAGCATATTGCATCGTCTAACGTTATCACGATGAGTAGGAGCTGTAAAAATATAATGCTTACAAGAGTATTGCAATATTAAAATCTAAGTCTAATCTATCAATATTAATCTTGTAACTGTTGCTAAAAAACGCAACATTAACGTCGCGTCTGCGGAGCGATAACGCTGTGCAGACGCGACGTTAACGTTGCGTTTATTACGTTGGGGAAACGCCAAACGTTTGTAAAAGCCTGTGGGATAGCGGCCTAAGTGTCTAAATAAACGGATTTTAATGTGATTTGTAAAGCATAAAAGTTAGGATAGATCAAAATTTTTAGAAACTTTAACAAAAGATATATTGGGATTATGATATGGAGGTAGCGTGAACCACTTGTTCCTAATACAACGTCAACGTAAAAAGGATACACGTAAAGGTATGAAAAAATATTAAAGATATTCCTCCTGCCTTATAACGAACACAATCTGTTTTATATTTATCTAGAGTCACACATTGCATCACATTCACCCCAAAAAGAACGAGCGCCGCTCCGGATATAACTAATTTAAAAGTTTCCGTTTATGAAATTCGTTTGCGGAACCCAACGCAGGGTTATTACGTTTACATTTCCGTAAAGGAGTAAAGATAAGTCGTCGAATGTCAGTCATCGCCTTAAACGACTTGGCACTGAATGAGTTTACAATAGTCATAATGTTTTAAGCTGATGTTCAAAGTGACAGGTGGCAATTTCTGTAGTAATTCTCAAGGCAACAACACGCATTTTTACGTTGATAATATGTGGATTTTCTTACTATTTCCCTTCGCCGATTTAATAAACTACTGTTGGACAGTGTTACATAAACATCTGTTCTTAATACAACGTAAGAAAATTAAGGGCAGAATTTATTTTTGTATCTTTTATGTTTCACATGTATTAAAATAAAATTGGCCATGAAAACGTTGTTTCGTATATTTTCACGATAAGAAATGGCAGTGTTCACAATGTTTTTATGACCAGTATTTTTCCCATTTGTATTATTATGGGGTTGATGGCTGGCCCATGAGTTATACTCGTAAATGGGTTACTGGTCCGCCGTGTTTAATTCTCTTCATTGTAACTATTTAGTTGTTTTCTGTAGGTATTTACATCCATACAAACAATTTGTTTTAATTCTCTAATTTAAGAGAAATAATACATTATAAAGCGTGTATTTAATTTTTGATACGAGTCTAGTTCATCACACTTCACACTAATATTATAAAGGCGAAAGTTTGTGAGTATGTGAGTGTGTATGTTTGTTACTTCTTTACGTCTAAACGGCTGAAGCGATTTTAATAAAATTTGGTATGGAGTTAACTGACGCCCTGGATTAACACATAGGCTAATAAACCGTGTGTAACACCGCGGGGCACAGTTAGTTGCTTATAAAGAACTTACGTAAGCACATCACTTCGAACACAGATTTAAAATGTGACCTGTATGTCACATGATATAGCTGGCTGCTGGCATTTTCGGAAATTATTATTTTTGTATTCCAACTTATAAACTTTTTAAATCACTAACCTCTATGCTACTAGTAGTATAGAGGTCAGTGTTTTTAATACAATATCACAAAATAACCTTAAAGTAAGGATCTCCTTTATTTAAATTTTCTTGAATTTCGAACTTATTGAATATAATACCTGGTGTTTATTTTTGATTAGCTGTTTTAAAATTTACTCGAACCACATGACGCTTGATGTTTTGTTACATTGTCCTGATTTTAAAAACCAACGAGCGTTTTTTTATAACGTTTTATCGAGCAAAGACACGATCGCGGGTGACGGTATGTAAGACAGAAAGAAATGTGACAGGTAAATGTTCACTGACTTTACAGCATTTACCTGTAATTACGTTGAACACAGCGTCGAACACTCGCAAAAACGTTACTTACATGGATATACTTTAGAAAACTGACCATTTGCCAGTTTTGTACCATTCGTAAGAATGTTACATTACATTGTAATGCTCTAGCAAATCTTCAAGTGTATACTCACCCTTAGAAGAATGACGTAAGCATAGTAGGAACGTTAAAATAAAACAAGTATCGACTTTGATATCGACTTTCTGTCAATTTTTTTGTAATAGATCATAATAATAATTTAAAAATCCCTATCCCTACTAATATACAAATGTGAATGTAAGTTTGTTACTCTTTCACGCGAAAACTACTCAACCGATCATCATGAAACTTTGTACACATATTCTTGTAGGTATTCGAAGTAACATAGTATTTAAGAAACTTTTTATTAAGAAAAAAAAAAAAAAAATTTACGAAAAATTAAAAATGGTTTGTCAAAAAATCTCAAAATCTAGCTTCTTCAACGCCATCTAGCGGTTCCCGACATCCACGCGGGCGGAGCCGAGGGCGAAAGCTAGTATTTTATAAGGCATAAGAGTGTCTAAAGCGTCTTCTAGACGGTTGGAAACAAGGCTTCCCGCCAAGGTGACCTTGCTGGTTTGCAACAGTGTAGACGGCTGTTGCAAACCAAGAACAATGTAATTTGGTTTACAACAGTCGTCTGCACGGTTGGAAACCAGCAAGGTCACCTTGGTTTGTTCGCTTGTTTCCAACCGTCTAGAAGACGCTTTAGCGTGTCTCTTTCAATAACATGAAATTTAAAGCATGTTCCAGACGGTTGGAAACAAGGCTTCCCGCCAAGGTGACCTTGCTGGTTTCCAACAGTGTATGGTGTGTAATTTAGTTTACAACAGCCGTCTACACTGTTGGAAACCAGCAAGGTCACCTTGGCGGGAAGCCTTGTTTCCAACCGTCTAGAACATGCTTAACATTAGAAAAAAGAACTCAGCGAAAGTACATTTATTAAAGATAACCAGCGATGTAGGCATTACTGGCAATGTAGTAACACCTTCAGTTTAGCAAAATTGCTTGTTTCTGGAGAGGTTTCACCTCGTCGAAATCGCGACCTCTCGAGTCCGGTGCTTTAATAGTTAGTTTACCGCCGTTTCATGATTTATATTCTTTAGATACCAAGCTCATATGACGAAACGGCAGTAGATTTGAAAATTGATTTTTACCGAACCTAATTTTATTGAGAATTGATTCCTTTATTTATTGACTGGCCCGTTGGTCTAGTGGTTAGTGACCCTGACTGCTAAGCCGGATTGTTCGATCCCCACCCAGGATATAACTTTGTGTAATGAGCACGATGGTTTATTCTTTATCTGGGTGTAATTTATCTATGCTTCTATACTAATACTAATCTAATATATAAAATTCTCGTGTCGCGGTGTTTGTGGTTAAACTCCTCCGAAACGGCTCGACCGATTCTCATGAAATTTTGTGTGCATATTGGGTAGATCTGAGAATCGGACAACATCTATTTTTCATCCCCCTAAGAGTTTGTTTGTTTGTTTGAACGCGATAATCTCAGGAACTACTGGGCCGCATTGAAAAAATATTGTATTGTTGGATAGCCCATTTATCGAGGAAGGCTATAGGTTATAACATCACGCTACGACCAATAGGAGCAGAGCAGCAATGAAAAATGTTGTAAAAAAAAGGAAGAAAAAGAAAAAAGGGAAAATTTACGCAGACGAAGTAGCGCGGGTCAGCTAGTATATATATAATATTATCAAGAGGAAAGATTTGATTGTTTGTTTGTATTGAATAGGCTCCGAAACTACTGGACGAAAAATTTTTTTTGAAAAATTCTTTCATCATTGTGAAGCTACACTAAGCCCAGGTGCCATAGGCAATTTTTTATCCCTGTATTCCCACGGGAACGGGAACTTCGCGGGTGAAACCGCGAGGCGTCCGCTAGTCTATAATATGTATGTATTTAGAAATATATAAGTATGTATATCAGTTGTCTAGTTGCCATAGTACAAGCTCTGCTTAGTTTTGGATCAGATGACGTTGTGTGAGTTGTCCCAAGATATTATATTATTATAATTTTAGTAAGCTATATTGAGTACCCAGGCGTGAGTTGCTAGACCAAATACAAGTATTAAACTGTTATTATTTTTTAGTATTTTTTTAATTTAATATATTTCGCCCTTAACTTTTTTAAATTTTGTAAGTACCTGCCTGTATTATGATTTTTGTAATGTATTTAAAATTGAATAAATTATCATGTTTATATTAAAGTAAATATAAAATAATAATTCTCACCTTAATAAGCAAACACATGTGGTACATTTCGTTGGTAGTTCGATAGACTGAAGTTTTGATCATGATCAAAGGGTTTATAAACTGTTCTCGGGTGTTGAATCGAACAATGAACTATTTTTTTTAACTTTGACAATGGATGGTTTATTTTTAGGCTAATAAATGAACATACTATGAATTGGTATAATTTCTGCCATCTGGAGCGATAGTTTACTGCAGAGTAGGTATGTATTGCGGCTAGGTCTTTTTATTCAGTGATTGCGTAGTGCTTGTACATTGTCTTGCTACTTAAAAGTACATATATTCGTAATAATATAAAAAAATAATGTGTCATAAATCTGTGATAATATATTTTCCTTGTGTTTTTGGAGCACAGATGAGTCTCTTGTTATCAAACTACATCAATCTTATGTAGTTTTTTTCACAAGTTAAACACTACGATATGAAAATGATAACAGCTTAATTTACAGTCATTTTGATAATTTACTGGATCGATCTATAGTATTATGCTGGATGAAGCCATTAGAAGTAAAACAAGGACATAACAGCTAGATTTAATATACCCCGGCACGTCGTCGCCGTACTCTACCATTTTTTGGATTTATTGTTTCGATAATGGTTACAACTCCTCCATGTTTTGTTTTTGTTCTAGTAATCCTATCTTTGTCTTTATTTTTATTCTTATTTTTCTTGTAGGGCTTAGTTTTATTCTTCTCACTGTCCCATATGTATACCTGTGGTTCAGGTGATTCGTCGTAGCCTACATATTTAGCATAACTCTCTTGTCCATATTTGCCATATGCTGTAGCTAATTCCTTGATCATATACTCACTCTTTTTAGATATTTCTTGGTTGTATATAGCTACAGGACCTAAATTGGGAAGGACCCCAATTTTTGGCACACTCGGGTCTTTCTTTATGTCTTTTTTTAGCATTTCTAACATCTTTAAATATGGTGTTTCTTCAGGCTCGGGTTCGTTTTGGATATAGTACATCTGGGTATAAGGATTATCGTGTTCTTCTTCGGAGTAGTCATAATACCTTGTATTCTCATACTCTTGGTCGTATCTTCCTCTAGGTCTCATGACCCTGACAGGTGCCCTGCTTGCAATCTTTGAACGAATCAGTTTTTCAAACATATCTGCACACATTTCAGGTAAATGTAATGGATGCCAATAGAATGGGTTACATTCGTTTATGTCCTTGTATCTTTCTTCGAAATCAAAATTATCCATGTAAGTGACGCCCGCGATGGATGGCGATGTGACTGTTATTATATCGTAGTGCAGAAGTATCAATAGCGCCCATTTCATCTGAAATTAAATTATTAGTCTTGAATTTATTTTCGAAGAGAAGTGACCTCTTAGCAAACTCTCTTAGCTCCTAACAAACGAGGAAGGAGGAGGAGAAAGGAGTAATAGAGCAAATTAAGTTGGCAGTCTAGATTATATTGCACATTTTCATTCCCGATGTTACGATGAATATATTTCGAGCGTGTCCATTGACTGTATCATGAATCCACTTCTGTGTGTACGTACACGAATAGTATATTTAACGTTTATTAATAATTAGGCAGACATCACTATCTGATGGAAATTTCAAATTCGTGGGATATGTAGAAGTAAATTAATACTCGCTGTAATTTCATGCCAATATGTAGGCGTAGAGCATTTATAACGTACGCGATGAAAATAATATTAATTAAATTGTAAATAACTAGTGATACATCAAACTACAATGTTTTTGGCTATTTATGATGTAAAGATGTTTTTATTAGATACACGACACATTTTTCACCAAACTTATCAAAAATACTTGTAATTTTTAATTCAAATGCAAGAAGACTGAAAACTTAACAAAATTTGCTTAGCTTATAAAAAAAAAATGAGGTTTTGTTTCTACATAATCCATTATTTCATCATTAGTTTCATATAACAATTAGGTACCAACGAAATTTAAAAAAAGAAAGTGTTTCTTTGTGCCCTTTAGTGCTGTTTGTTTATAGAGTTCCATAGTATGCAAACAGAAAACTGCACAGGATAATGGTACAAAATTTGTAATAAGGATACAATTGTACAGGTAGTAAATATAAATTTACTACTTTTCGTTTGCGGACTGTATGTATGTCGATTAACAACTACGGCAGCCTACACGGCGCGTGGCCCGACATGCCCCTGCCCTGTTTTTCGTTTCCAAGGCAGTAGCTAGTATAGCCAGTGACCATTTCTTTGAACTACCGACATCATTGTTTCATACAATCGCAAAT
This sequence comes from Herminia tarsipennalis, assembly GCA_945859575.2. Taxonomy (NCBI): domain Eukaryota; kingdom Metazoa; phylum Arthropoda; class Insecta; order Lepidoptera; family Erebidae; genus Herminia; species Herminia tarsipennalis. Next base: position 23,982,063 of record OX243831.2, on the reverse strand, counting down.
TTGTGTTATTGGAAAATTATTTTCAGCTTATTTTAAAAGAAATTTTACTTCAAAGGCTCTTCTTATAAATAAGAAACGAACTGTAACACATGAATTCTAAAAGAAAAATTTTAAATTACTAATTGGCAAAGATTCACAATAGATTTGTTACAAAGTTTGACATCCTTAAAGATTTGCAAAAGAATAGAGGAACAGATATAAGTCGAGAAATCCGTCACGTCAAGTCGCAATATTGTGTTGTTTGGTAGACAATTGGCTTGGAATTTTATTTCAGTTGCCGTGTGAGCAGTGCTCCTAAATAATTACACTCACCGTCATTATTCTATGTGTTTGGTTTTTAACGTCAACTTCTTTCGTTCAGGCTTTATTGGCACCTACTTATCGCATTGTTGTGAATGTATTTTTTTGTTTTAACTACGTCGAGATTATTATGTATTGTGTTGGCACCTGCACAGTTATGCAATTGCATTATTTGTGGTTCAGTTCAGGTATGTAAGTATTCTTAGATATAAACTTGCCCTTTTAATCATAATACGCTTAACTAGCAAATGTTTTGTCTTCTTCTATACTATTTTGTAAACGTATTGAATGACAAAGACAAAACATTCGCTACTTAAAACGCTGTTTCTAAAGTAACTATTAAGAAAAATCTGTGTTTACTTGTCAATTCAGCTCTAAAAAAGGAACATTATTGTAAAATGATGAAAAGGATTATTTTGTATGAAGATTTAGAGATCGGATAATCTGATACTTATTTACCTAAAGTTCAGGTGTTGGTTATTATGGAAAGCGCTTTTTTATCGACAAAATCTTTACTATCTTTCATTATCATTTATTTTCTGTATGTACAAAATAAATAAATATTTTGTAACTTATACTTAACAAATAAATGAATAGTACCGAGTCAAATAAAAATATTTATGCTAAGTTATTTAAGTCTTTTTATGTACCACACCACTCTTTCCTTCAAACCCTACGTACACACATACTCGATTGAGGAGTTAAAATGTAACGTAAATATACATCTGACTAATAAACAAATCCCAGGATCACGTGATTTTACTTTCAATAAAAATATTCTCAGGAGCCGCTTTCATAGTATGTTAGCCGTAAAATTACTTTAGGTAGGTAAATATGCATCCGATTATCCGATCTCATGATTGAAACAAAACATAAGTGCACAGCTGTATTAGTACAATTAATTTATTATTTTTTGCCAATAAAATCTCCGATTTGTATGTCTTTAATGTTGCCTAATAATCCCGTACTATTTCCGGAGTCTTTAGGATATCGAAACAGTTTTATAATCACGGGTTGTATTACTACTGGACGTTTGTCACATTTACCTGAAAAGATAAATCATTTTAGAAAACATCGATCCACCAGCTTATGAATTACTAGCTGACCAGCACAACTTCGTCTGCGGAAATTATCAAACAAAAAAAATCTTCAGCTTTATAATATTACTAGCTGTGCTCCGCGGTGTTACCCCCGGTTTAGCCTATGTGTTAATCCAGGGTGTCAGCTAACTCCATACCAAATTTTATTAAAATCGCTCCAGCCGTTTAACAAACATACACACTCACATACTCACAAACTTTCACCGTTATATTAGTGAGAGTATACATTACATTTTATCAACACTTCTCACCTTTAGCTTTCTGCCCATTATCAACTATTTCACAATGTACAGAAAAGTTGAATATAACAACAATTAATGTCAAAGTAAGAAACATTCTCAGGACTATGGACTATTTTAATGGCGTACTTCAAAAATATGGCGATTGAGTGCGCTGTGTGAAATTGCAATTTACGCATGAAAACAGTAAAAACAATATGTGATTTTTATTGATTTATTTATTTGGGTTGTATATTTTTCGTGAATTGATTGCGAAATTTGCTAGCAAGGAACTGTTGGAATTTTTTATCAGTAATGAATGTTGGCATCATGATATTCCTAGGAGGGCAACAACATTCGCTGCGGCCCGTGTTCTGTCGTTTTCTTCTAAGCGCTGCAGCCTTTTTGATATCCTCTTCATTGAAGTTTCGTGCCTGTTTTTTTAATTCTCCTAACGATGCTTTATAAACTTGCATGTCTTTTTCGTCAAGTAGGCCTTGCATAATGAGCAACTCTATCATATCTTCGTTAAATTTATAGTCAATTATGCACTCTGAAATGTAATTAAATCGAGTAATTTTAGCTGTTGAAATTTTCTGCATCATAATCCAATGCACACTGGGTGTTTATTTCGAAGTCAGAAACTCGTTGTGTTCTACTGCTTGGCAAGTTGTCCCTAATCCCCATCCAAGGTCCTTATTCACGATATTTATTCAGTGTCGGTAGCAAGTCTGTGCGAACTGGCGCATGTGCGGCGCGCTTATAAATGTCCACCACGCATGCGCGTTTATGCATTTCTAAGCGCAGCTGTCCATTTACCATTATGACAAGGTTTTGACAGTTCACGGGCTTGTCGTGGAAACAGAAAATATCGTGATTAAGGACCCAGTATAGTAAAACTATTTAGTTTGCACTGCCTTAAAAAATAAATTCTTGTCTAAATTTTTTTTGGTTTTTAACCAGAAAAGATTAGACAAGAATTTATTTTTTACAACCGCCTAGAAAAAACAGATAAGTTGCGGCTTTAGTCCCTTATAGAGGCAGATCATCAAGTTCTTATGCATCTTTTGTGTCTGCTAAATTTCTGTGTAAAGTTTTGTTATTGCTTTTCTCAAAATTCTGACGTTAATGTCAATATAAGAGGTACTGTGTTACTTGAAATGGACATGGGCCAAATTGTAAAGGAATCGCGCGCATTCAGTAGAAATAACGATGTGGGTAGACAACATTAGTTCGGCTAATACGTAGGCTGAGCTGGACGTAATAACTAATCTTGGGAAATGTCCACACGGTTGAATTAGCGGACAAACTCAATATTTTTATAGATTCTTTGTTTATATAACAAAGAATCTTTAAAAATAGAATCTATACATGTAGATGAAGAAAAGTTTTACATGCAGATGAAATAAACGAAAATTGTTTGTAAATGTACCGTCATTTGGAGGGCATTCACATTTATGATTTAAAAGTTCTTCTTCTTCTTTGATGTATGCATGTTGCTTTTTTTTAATGTAAGATTTGGATTCCAGCTGATTTGCCGATGGGAACATATTCCCGGTCAAGATAACCGGATCCAATATTGCCAACATCAGGAGTAAAACCTGTGAATAAGACATTTATTTTAGAGAACTTAGCTTCTGCAAGCAGGTAAATTATCCTGTAATGAGGATAAATAATAAAAATATTTTGAAAAATAACACCTACGACGTAAATACACACATTTATAAAAAGTTGTTAATGACAATAATGTTATCAATTAGAATTATTTGTGGACAATTAGAATTAGAATTTAAATAAAACCGTAAGTTCAATTCGTAGGTTTTTTAATTTTCTAATGTAGCTTAAGTTAGATATTACAACGGTAGGCTAAATGGTAGTAGAAGAACGTGGTAGCGGAGATGGGCAGGTAGTCGATTAACAACATTAAATAAAATTGAATGCATAGTGAAAGACTTATTAACCATAATTAATTTGGAAAATGTTGTTTTTTACAAGTTTCTTTATTTTTTACGATTATATACAAATTTTAATTAGTTGTGTATTGAAAAGGTGGCGTATTTTGTATGAAAATTACTTAATTAGTTATACATTGAAAAAGAAGTCATAAAAATATATGCCTTCTGGGAATTTCTGTTCATAATTTAATATGTAAGCATACAAAATTCACTGAATAGAGTTTCTGACAAAAAACGTATCAGGACGATAATCTACTTAGTTTATGGACTCTATTCTAAAGACGTACCAATAAACTTTTCTTAAAATATAATTAACAGGTGTGTAGACTGTGCTTCTATTTATTTTGCCAATATTTTACTACTACGTCGACAGTTTCAAACAGATTGTACTTTTTTACGGTGTGTTGTGTGTTTAACCATGTTTACTGCTATCCTTATTTCGTAAAAACTATCTAGTAAATTGTGGCGTAGATAATGATGTGGATACAAAACAGTAAATTATATATATTTGTCTAATAAGCCATTGTGGTGGCGAAGGTATTGTACAAATTTATCGAGTAACTCATTCTGAACTCTGGATCGATCGTGCCGATTGCGTAATTCTGGGACTTTCATGTCAGTGATTTGCAGCTTTGGCACTTGGGTGTCCGAAACTGGTCCTGTTGACAGTTGATTGTGTGAGTCTTGCGTGTTTGTCAATTTCTCGTCTGGGACTGACGCGTTCAGTACTTGCATGTGTGATATTTGCACATTTGGGGCTCGCGTGTCGGCTAATCGCACATCTGGTACTTGTCCCGTTGGGATTTGCGTGTCGGATACTTGCACTTCTGAGATTTGCTCGGAAGGGATTTGCGTCTGGGTTACTTGCGTGTCTGGGAATGGCTCGGGTGGGATTTGTGTATCTGCTAATTGTACGATTGGGATTTGCTCCGGTGAGATTTGCTTGTCTGATACTTGCATGTCTGGGATTTGTTCGAGTGGGATTGGTGTATCTGCCAATTGCTTGTCTGAAACTTGCTCTGGTGAGATTTGCGTGAGCGATACTTGCTTGTGAAGAATTTGCGTGTTAGATAATTGCGCGTCTAGGATTTGCTTCGGTGAGATTTGCGTGCCTAATATTTGCTCGGGTGGGACCGTCGTGTCTAATATTTGTTTGTCTGGAACTAGCTCGAGTTGTACTTGCATGTTTTGCTTGGGTGAGATTTGCGTGTCTGTGACTTGCTCGTGTGGGATTTGCATGTCTGGGACTTGCTCGGGTGGGATTGGCGTGCCTGATAATTGTACAACTGGGTATTGCTTGTGTGTGAATTGTGAGTCTGATAATTGTGTGTCTGGTACTTGCTCGGGTGGGACTTGCGTGTCTAATAATTGTACATGTAAGTTTTGTTGATTTGAGACTTGCGTGTTTGATAATTGCAGGTCAGGGACTTGAACGTTTGGGACATGCGCGTTTGAGTCTTGTACATCAGAGACTAAATTGTTAACGACTTGCTTAATTGGGACTTCCATGTTTAATACTTTTGCAGTAGTCTCCCACCCCGATTGTTCAAAACCGGAAGTGGTATGCTTTTGTGATTTTATTGTACTGTTGTCTTCAACGGCATGTGTCAGCATAGTTAACCTGTTTTGCGTATCTTTTGAATTATAGTTAGTTCTAGTTTTATTTTTTTTAGATTTCTTGATTTTTAAACATGTTCCTGGTATAATTAATGGACACATTGAAGTTGGTGGGGCCGTAGTAGTCGGCACTGTAGATATTACATTTACATTTATAATTGAACAAATGGCACGAGTAAAAGGAGCTCTAGTTGTTTTTTTTTTCAATGGTGCATGCGGATTCTCTGAATGTATCTTTATGAAATCCTTACGGTATATTTTTTTGTAAGCTTCCCTTCCTCTCTTTCCAATGTAAAGTGGAAATCCCATTGCAATATTTTTTTGACTTCCTTTACATCCACCGTCACACAATTTGTAAGGTGCGGTGAACATTAATATTTCCGGGTGCTCTGCTATTTCTAAAATAAATGGTTAAATTGTATGTCGTTCATCCTCCAGATGTTTCTCACATACAAACTAATTATTCAACGATATAACTAGGTACCTATAGTATAAACTAATTGATAGTTGATTGATGGTTTTCGAAAGTCTTATAAGATTTTTTATAGTAAATCGAATAATGGCGTACAGAGTCGTAGGCTTATCTTAGTCTCTGATGGCCTTTTATCTCATATCCATTAAGTTAGTGGGTTCAATTAGAATTAAAAAAACTTTAAAATTACAAATAAAAAATTACGTACTCTCTCCATTGGCGATTTTTTTAATAAAGTCCTCCCCGTCACCAACACTGAAATCAACAGATAATGTAGATTGTGAATTGCCTCCAGTTATTATTGATAAGGAACTAAAAACAGTAATTATTTTTAGATGTTGATAAGTTAATTGGCAAATGCTAAACATTTTCACCTTTACGAATTGATTTAAGTTCGTAGTTCTAAGACAATATTGTCAAAATAGGTTTGAACAATTGCTTTGGTGATTTTTTGTTTTATTACTGTGTTGGTACCAAATATAAAGTGCTATTGATAACTTTACAATAAATGTTTATTGAGAAGGAGCCATAAAATATAAGGATTTTATTATTTGAAATATCAAAACGATCACTACAAAACATTAAAAGCGGAAACCAATTGGCCAAACATTTTAAAAAAGCTTTGTTCTGAGACCTACAGCTAAAACTTAAGGCAACTATATAAAAAAATCTTATGGACCAAACATTTAAGACATTAAATTATTCAATGCGACAGATTTTCGTTTTATAAGTTTCAAAACAAATAAAATATTCTGCAGTAGGTACATGAAAAATTGATCACAAAGTACTCGCAGAGAGTGAACTGGAAGATATCAAAAGTGCGATTGCAAGTTCGCTTCATTTACCTACAGCCAGTTTTATCTTCAGTTTCCTTATTGTGATTCATTCCGGCATCGTCGCCCTGCTCAAGCGGGACATTGGGAAATATTTATGTACAACGATTTATAACTGTCACTGCCTCTAACTCTTCCCAATTGGCGAAAGAGTTCTACACAATTGTTTCGCTGGGCGATGTGTAAAAATAGTTGCCCAAGACACTGGCCTAGAGTGAGAAAATGTTAATAATATATCTCCGCCGTGACATAACTCATGTGTTTTCTAGTTTGTACAAGATACCACTCTTAGGAGAATTATTTGCATTGTAAGTTGTTCGAACTAAGTTGAGATCGTTTGTTTTCATTCGTGTGATTCTAAAATGAATCAACAAAAAGAGCGACTAAAATAAGTATCTAAAACAGTTCTTTTCTAAATTTTAGGATCTCTTAATCTCTATTTTATTATTACTTCGCGGTCGAAACTAGTCGCATGTGATAGTTAGTAATGCATCTATATTATTATTACTAATGTTATAAAGAGGAAAGATTTGATTGTTTGTTTAATTGTTTGTTTGTATTGAATAGGCTCCAAAACTACTGGATGGATTTGAAAAATTCTTTCATCGTTGTGAAGCGACACTAACCCCGGGTGACATAGGCTATTTTTTATCCCTGTATTCCCACAGGAACGGGAACTACACGGGTGAAACCGCGAGGCGTCCGCTAGTATATTATAAATGTGAAAGTGTGTTTGATGATTAGTCATTCGGTTACACAGAACCAATCAAACAGATTTCCAAACAAGATGGCTTGGAATCCTACTCACACTTCACATATGTACTTCATAATTACTTTTTACAATACAAAGATTTGCTAGGAGAAAATTCAATATTGAGTTAAGCTCGCCTTAGTATGCATAGTTGTTAAGTATTTTGTAATTTTATGTCATTTTCTTAGTGTGTACAAAAACGAATAGTAATGGCTATTGGCTGTTTATCGGACTGTCCTCCTTATTTGCGACCTAAAATTAATGCTAAACAAAGTACCTATCTAACGAGTATAGTAATCTAACGAGAACATTGAAATTCATTGCATTTACTACGTCACAAGTCACAAAATTAACCGATTAATTCTGAAATGTATTTGACATGTTGGCATCAGTTATATTTTTCAGGGTATGTTTTATTGAGATTTAATTGATATGGCAATTTGCCTGCTTGTGATTTTATTACAACAAATTAGCATTTCATAATATTTTTAATTGCTATAAAGGATATGATCATGGGGGTGGGCAGGTTGCTTGACAGTATAGATATACTTAATAGTCACTTGTCATTTTATGTCATGTTATGTTTATGTAGGCATCTACTAAGAAATGATTTTAAAAAAATCGTCCCCTAAAATAGGAGTAATAGGGTAAAATAGGAGTTATAAGTTTGTATGAAACTCCGTTAGTTTTGATGTTAGATTGGTGAAATTTCGTATTTATCTTTTTCGTTTAATAAAGAAACACATATTTCAGCGTTTTTGGAAAAATCAACGCCTGACGTAAAATTAAATAGGGGTAGCAGGTTTATGTAAACTCCGTCACAAGATTGTTTAAACTCCGGCGGTTTTGAAATTAGATGTCTAAAATTTCGTACTTAGGTTTTTGGTTTAAAATAAAGACATACGGTTTTAGCGTTTTTGGAAAATAAACCCGCCGTAATTTAGGGGTGGCAACTTTGTATGAAACTCAATTATGAAGTTAGATCCTCAACACCAGTAAATGTTATGCGATGAATTTCGGTCGGATGCGGCACCCAATAGTGTACGATTATAAAATAAATGGCGACAGCATATCTCGTCCACCAACTTTAAAAGACCTGGGTGTCACATTTGACCGCAAACTAACATTCCATGATCACATGATCGTGCTGGCAAAAGAGTCATTTGTGCGTTTGGTTTTCGTTCTTAGAAATTCTCGGGAATTCCGAGGCCATCACGTCATAAAATTTCTTTTCGGAGCATTGGTTCGTTCCAAGCTAGAAACTGCTATGTGTGAAAATTGTAAAAAGCTTTTTTCTGGTATACCATAAATGTATCCCACAAAATTTATTTTAATAAGTCTAGATCATAATTACTTTGAGGTCACACGAGAGTTGCATCAACTTGCGATTATGTGCAAAATCCTTAGAGGGAGCATTGACGCACCAGATCTACATGAAGTATTATGTCGATTTTATGCCCCTGACATCTATCGTCATAACCGAAGGCACATATTGTTTGCCGTACTATCGTATTGCACGGTAACTCACCCATACCGCGGGCCCTCTCTGCACTCAACGCTTTCCTGTGTGCCAATCCTGACTGTGACTTGTTTGCGCATGGCTGGTCAGATATTCTGTCAAAGTGTATTATTAATAGATGGTAAGTTTGTCAATAACAAAAGTTACACTGACGATATGGCTCTGCTGAGCCCCTCGATTAGGCGGTTAGAGAAATTGTTGGGAATCTGTGAGAGCCAGCTGCCCACTTAGTATTAGGTATTCAAATCAGGAAACAAGGAACCAAAGGCAGTCCTACCCGCTAGTTTTTGTGGTGAATACTTAAGTAGACACCAAATTCAAGTACTGGTTATCACGGAGATCCTCGGTGGATCTTTCTGATGACCTTTACGTAGAAAGGAAGCGCAGGGCGCTAACGGTGAGGTTCAATATGTTGGCTCGTAGGTTCGCAAAGTGTACAAAAGACATCAAGACAATTTTATTTAAGACTTATTGTCAAACATTTTACACGTGTGGCCCATTGGTTATATGTGGCGTGTGGCACGTGTGTGTGTGACATACGGGCAGATCGCTAGACTTCAACGGGGCACTTGGATATATTACTGTAATTAGGATCGAAATCCGAAAGGCGAGTGGGGCCAACACCATGGTCGGTTGTGATGGGTGGTGGGTTCACATGGCATAGATTTATTTTATAATTTTCCACGGAAACCGTTAGTACCTCTGCAATAATTATGCAATTCTGGTAAATGCATATTCGCCCGTAAAAACTTCAGTTATATTCAATGCGAAATAATATATATCTAAAGGCTAATGTTCAAGTGACTATGGAATTTAGTATCGCTACAAATTTTGTTGTGCCAAGATGTAAACTACTGATTTACACAATATTGGTACGAGTCTCTGTCTCACAAAATATTTCTGATTGTTACTATGTATATGGAGTCTCTATCTCAAACTCTCGTAATGTAACCACAATATCATACACAACACGAGAAATAACAAAAGCTATTTGTTATTAATACTTTAAACTGTTTTAATAATGCACCGGCACCAAATAAGCAATATGCACAGACAAAAAAGTGACATGACATTACATTTCAGTGTTGCCATAACCTTCGTCATATCCTATAAAAATCGATTTTTTTATTAAAATTCATTTTTCAAATAAAGTATGGTGTATGAATATTATCGTTCCTTACTTTCAAACGGTGCAACAACTATTAAAGTATTTATAATTATAATATAATTACAAGAACCAAAATACATTTAGTAATAATAATAATAATAATAATAAAACACTAAATAAATAATTTGAAAGACTAATATTTTCGTTTTATTAATCCGGCAAATGTGAGACTCCATATCATTATATAAAAATGTTATAATTAGAAACAAGAATTATACGTTTAATCAACTTGTGGCACAACTTAAATACATGCGATACTGCTAATGGGCATTCACTTTTACGTAAGCATTTGTTCCCGTGCTAATTATGTGTACGCGAGCTACCACTGTAGCAGGTACGGTCAATAACATAAGTTGTAAAATTTAATAACAATTATTGATTTCAGCAACATTTTGATTTTTAAAATTTTTTTCTTAATTATACAGCTTTTAAGATAATTTAATGCTAAGCGTCCACTGATCAGTATACGAGTATAAGACATCGCACGAATCAGCTCGTGGGCAATGCCGACGCCAATGCTCTGAGGGCCAATTTTTACAATGCGTACCCTGCGCTTATTACGCACTCAACTTCGCGTTCGAACGACCGCGGCTCTACTAATTTTGAGATTTTTCTTCCTCTTCTTCTACTAACAAACAAGCATGCTGGTAGTTGTCGGCAAATCCGTACGCTGCCGATACAGTGGACGCAGGGAATCTAATAAATATTCCGTTTGATGCGATGCGTGCGATATGTACAATGCGGAAATGTGGACCCTTACCTTTATACAGCTACTTGACATAGACCCAGATCCAACACAAATGTTTATGGGTCATACAAAAAAGTTTTTTTGTATGACCGTTGGGTACTTATGTGAAAAAAATCACGATAATAGTATTAGTAGGTGTATAGTGAAATGAATGTGTCCATATTGATGAAAAAGATACAAATGTAGTAAAAACAAAAATATCTAAATTTGAAAAAAGAATTCCGTAGTTGATGAAAAATATATAGATACTATATCTTAATATATATAAATCTCCTGTCCGTGATGGACTCCTAAACCGCTTAACAGATTTCGTTCAAATTTGCACGCAATATGCAGTTTGGTCCAACTTGAGAGATAGGATAGCTTAGATCTTTAATTATAGTCGCAATTATTAAAAAAATTAGGGATCCCATGTCCACCCGTGCGAAGCCGGGACGGGCCGCTAGTATTATATAAATATATACTTATTTGAATTTACAGCCGGCCATTCATAAATTACGTTTCAAATGGTCAGTATTGAAAAATGAAAACTTCCTAAGTAAATAAAATATATAACTTTAAAAAACTATAACCCGACTACGACATAATACCTATCGTAATCTAAAAGATTTAATCCATCAAACAAAAACGTCATAATTATTTTAACGTCCCTACTATGTCATTGTATTTTATGAAAAAATACGGAGATATAACACAACTAGCTTTCGCCCGCGGCTCCGCCCGCGTGGATGTCGGTTATCGCGATAAAAACTATCCTATGTCCTTCCCCGGGACTCAAACTATCTCCATACCAAATTTCATCTAAATCGGTTTAGCTGTTTGAGCGTGAAAGCGTAACAGACAGACAGACAGACAGACAGACAGACAGAGTTACTTTCACATTTATAATATTAGTATGGATTATTTAGTTAACGCAAACTATGCTAGCAATGTTTTTGGTATCAAATGTGCTAATTAAGCCTTTATTTGATAAGTACTTAATACAGTACACGTAAATATTTAAAAAAATAATACCCTATTTACATGCTTAACACACTTTTTGTGACCATCATAATGGAAGAAAATGTAGCCTATGTTACCCTCGCTATAATAATGAATCAATTGAAACCTCGTTCATCTAAATCGGATAAGTAGTTTAAGCGCTACTGTGAAACATACAAATATACCAACATATATAGACTGCTAAAATCATTACCCTTCCTTTTTAGCTTCGTCATAGTCGGGTAAAAATCTATTTTATTAATGGCAATATAATAGATCACATTTGACATTTGTCAGTCTTAGCTTTATAGTGAGGTGATAGTGTGGCCTGACTGCCTCTGTGGCGCGGGGGGAGTGTATCCGACTGCTACGCAAGAGGTCGTGGGTTCGATCACCCCATCCCCCATCGAAGCACGATGGTTTATTCTGTGTCTGGGTATTATTTATCGATAATATGTATGTATTTAGAAATATATAAGTATGTTTATGAGTTGTCTGGTTTCCATAGTACAAGCTCTGCTAAGTTTGGGATCAGATAGCGTTGTGTAAGTTGTCCCAAGATATTATTATTAAGTATATGCAGAAAAAGAAAAATATGAGTGAAAAAGGAATAAATATATACGGACTTTTAACATCAATGAATTAAATGCAGTTATAATGAAAAGTACTTATACGTATTGTTATTTTAATTAAATTTCATTGAAAATCAAACTCAATAAAAAAATATCATATAAATATCTCTTCCATTATTCATTTCTAACGTAAATTTAGGAAACAGAACAACCTACTTGTTCCTAAGTTTATGCATAGCATAAAAAAAAATAGCATTTAATCATTTTGAACTATTAAAAAGGATATATATTTTTTTTTATTAAAAATGTTTTTATTCCAATTACAATGTATAATATTACATTGTACAGGTTATTTGTTTATTACGTACGATGATTTTGACCTCCTTCACGAGGAGTGAAGGAGGTTAAAATAAATAATAGGCAGACGCCCTCTTCCCCTGTCTATTATTTATTACGTAAGAATTTAAAGGGAAAATGAATATAATTACGTTTGTTTTGTTTTAATTTTTATTTATCATAAGACCGTTTTTTATGAAGTTTTTGTAATACTTCATTATACACAATTTGACACGGGAAGAAACGCGTTTAAGCCAGCTAATGTATTTACCTTATGCTTGACGTTTCGACCGGGTTACACCGACCGTGGTCACAAGCTGACTATTGTCACGACTCCGCGTGTGAGGCGGACGTTTCTTCATTCACCCTCACATTTTCTTGTTTCTACCCGCGCACACAACACTACCCCCGTATTTATAAACGAGTAATTGCAGTTACTTAAGTAAAAGTAATTACTTAAGTAACAGTTTCTATTTTATAGTTAAGAAAATGAGTGAAGTAAGAAACGTCAAACGTTAGAATACTTAGCCAAGCAATAGTCACCGATTTCGTTACTTGAGTAATAGCTTTAATTAAGAATTTTATGTAGAGGTTATTTTTCATAACATATATTTTAAAAATATGGAAGGTTTGGAAAAAAAAACAATTTCTTTGGCGCTATGCCAGCCAGTCGGTAAATAATACAATAATAATAATAATATACCATTTATTTTAAGCATCAATGGCCCACAGAAATGTATACTTTGCCTCCTAACATATTTACAATAATGCAATAAGTAAAGTGCTAGTAAAAGTAAATACAACTTAAAACCTCTATATATTAAAACTATATCAGTAGGTACGATTCACTCCCGCTTAAGTATCATGCGTCGCGACCCAGAATCTGCACCCCCGTCTTGTAGCGGAACTTCTGGCGCACGTACGCGCGCGCAGAGTCCTCATAACTTAGCTTTGCCGCAGCGGTTCTTGACGGTTGGCTGTCGGCGTTTCTTTCCTTGCATCGTCACAACACCATATTCTGTATCTTCTTTATTTCTGTTCGTTGTCATATCCGGGTAATGCTTGACAGGGGCTTCTGGCTACACTGACAAAATCTATTGATTGTGGTACTTGAGATTTCACAGGGACAAGCAATGCAGCCGACACAACGGGGAGGCTGACCGCGGACGCAGGCTTGCGGGCTTACAAACACTAGAAATTATACCCTTGCTACATCAATTATAGTAACTTGCGCCCGTATTTAACCAGCAAAACTTCCTTTAGATAAAACAGTAAAACTTATATAAAAATTAATTATAAAACTAATATCTTCAATGACATTTCTTGGGTGACATCAAGCGAGTTTTATGACGCTAAATTAAAAATAAGTTCTTCAAAAATACTTTAAATACGTGTGACGGGCTATTTCATTTGGTAGCATTACTATTCAATTATGTTGCATTTCGTTATATTCAGAAAACTAAAATTGAAGAATATCGATAAAATCAAAATTTGGTCTGATTAATTTCTGTATTATTAATTATTTAAGTTTTAAAATTTTTAGTTATTTTAGTTTGTCGTAATATATTTTTGGCTCTCTATTTTGCAAATTTAATAAAATCTTGTTTATGTAATGGAACGTTTTTTGCGGCTCACCGGTTGCTAAGTAATAAGTAATACTTGGTTAGTTTGCTCAAGGAAGTAAAGAATATTTCTTGTCTATAAAATAGATTTTTCTAAGTAATTACTTTAAGAACTAGTCATGTCTCAATGAAGTAATTGCTAAGTAATAAGTAATGACTCGTTTATAAATACGGGTGTAAGTATATGCAGGCAATCGCGGACTTGTTGGTTTGCCGATGTTTAACAGCTGCCATGTATTCTTTGACCCGTTCAGCAATGGACCGCTTCGTTTGGCCTATGTATGAGCTGCAATTTACTTTGTAGACCCCTGGTGTTTGTAACGGCAATTTGAGTATATAATGCAACGTGTAAGTTTAAAAGTTATAATACATAATCAGTCTAATGTTATATCGAGTAATACTTTACCAATTTCACACAAATTTATCTGAAAATCATATTAGGAGCCGTCAATTCACATTATTTATTCTTATTTTTAATAAAAACATAATATTTTCAGGTTTCAGCAGCAAACTTTGAAATTTCAATGGGTAAAACGATCCGTTTTCTAAATATAAAAAAAAAAATGCAGCAAATGTTAGGCACTTTTGTGTTCAGTTTACTTTTACGCTTTGATAGTTATTTACAGATATTTAAAAAACAATGTTGAAAAGTGTTATCATGACTTGTGAACCTGTTTATTAATCGAAAAATAATTGTGTACTACAATATTATTGTTAAAAATTTAAACCTTTTACACTAAATTTTGAAGTAAATCAATAACACTAATATTATTTAATTAAGAAAATACCTAATTGATAATCTAACACTCCAAAAGAAAGCAAATAATGTGTAAGCGTAAAACAGAGAGCTACTGCAAAGTGTGACAAACAATAGCAATGTCACAATTACAATGTGATTTAATAGAATATACCTTCACATATTTAAAATATTTTTTTTTGTAATATCCTCATTTTAAATAGTCAAATAAATACCTATATATTTTTGTATAGGTATATATATCTTTTTTTTTTGCGGCGTTACAAGGTTACTTTGTAAAATTATGATGAACTGTTAAATGTGATCTATTTAATTGGCCCTACAATATTATACCGTAATCTAATTAAAATAATTAAATTAATTGTTACTTAAGATTGGTGTCAAATAAAAATATTTCGTACTATTTATTTCCAGTATTTAAATTTATTTTAAATGTTAAATTATACGTGGTTCCAGTGATGTCTAAGTCCGATATAAGATTGTTAAGTAAGAAATATAATTATGTACCTACGTAGCGAACAATGATCAGAAAACTTGTTAATTAAATGAATACAAATAATATAAGTTAATCCCTACTTTATTACAAACAGTATTCTTACTCGTAACATTTTTCACATTTAGATGGAGAAAAAAGTATAAAACTTTTTAATTAAAATTATTTTACTGACTTATTTTGAACAGGGCACACTGACTATAATACGCTGTACTGAAAACCTCGTCTATACTATCTATATCTATACTAATATTATAAAGAGGAAAGATTTGATTGTTTGTATTGAATAGGCTCCGAAACTACTGGACGGATTTGAAAAATTCTTTCATCGTTGTGAAGCTACACTAACCCCGGGTGACATAGGCTATTTTTTATACCTATATTCCCACGGGAACGGGAACTAGGATGAAACCGTAAGGCGTCCGCTAGTAAATTATAAAGTGAAAGCAATTTCAAATGCCGAATAGAAGGATTTACAAGACGGTAAGTATTTTTATGGTATTTAGTCAATTATGTCAAATGGCCGTGATTGCTATCTATGTTACACCATCATAGACTTCTATTTAATTCCGTCCGTAGGTAATTTCAAAATGTAATGGATGTTTTTTGTTCTCGGCGATAGCCCTTCTAGCGTACTAGCAAAGAATACTAACTATTATTACGTAGTACTACTAGTATATAGATCAGTGAAAGGGTATCTTTTGCCTAAAATATTATTAAGGCTAAAATCATTGAGAAACACTAGAAATGCTAATGTATTACGTATATATATCAACTAGCAACTAGGAAGACTAGCATTGTAGTTTGACATTTATCTCTCTTACACTTATTGTATTTGTTTTATTGAATTACACCGTAATTTCTTGATTAATGTCGGTGTCCCAGTCATTTAAAATAAAAGTTATATACGGTCTTCTCTAGAGAGAGAAGAGCGTAACTTGTTTTTTAAAGTTGTAACTTGGTTTCGTTTTTCCATTATGGTTACGGAACCCTAAAAACGAGAGAGTTTTTAGAGTTCCGTAACCATAATGGAAAAACCGCCGTCCGCAGCTTAGCTCAGAGACTGTTAGTGTTAGAAGGCTGTAATTTTGCATACAAACACATATTACTTACGCCGACAAAGTGAAAGAATAAAATCTAGAAAAACCTTTTTTTTGAGGGTACCTCCCCTATATGTACAGTGGGGATGTGATTTTTTTTCTCACCTACCCCATCGCTAGGGATATCATTAGATAGGTTTTTTAAAAACGTTTGCGGGTTGTGAAGACTAATTTTAGATTTAGGGATCCATTTGTGTGCGTGTAGTCGCTTCAAAATGAATACAGATAAATCTATACTAATATTAAAAAGCTGAAGAGTTTGTTTGTTTGTTAGCCTGCTCTCTTAGTTTGTTAGCACTGTTGAATAGCCCATTTATCTAGGAAGGCTATTGGAGCGGAGCAGCAATCAGAAATGTTGCAAAAATTGGGAAAATTTACGCAGACGAAGTTGCGCGGTACAGCTCCTCTAAAATAAACATGAATGAACTCATTATAGAATTTTATAGTCTTAATCGCGTCTTAATCGGTCACGGGTAGATTCAATCAGTAAAATAAAATATTTACGCGATTAAGAACCGTAGCTTATAAAATTCTATAATGTGTACAAATCGCGAAAGTTTACGAATGTATGAACTCGTCCTTATAGTATTTAGTAGAGCTTGTGGAATAGACGAAAGTAGTCCATCTAGCTAATGGTTTGATGCAGTAACTCTGATAAGCCCTCCCCTGCCTATGTCGGTTGCTTTGATACAGCAAAACACTACCGTTAGGCCCTTAAAGTAAGCCTATTACAAAGGCTTACCAATAGAATACACAATTAATATTTTGAAGGGTTGGTTTTTGTATATTTAGGTTGATGTTATGTTTATTTCTTGTACAATAAGGTGGTTGTAGGCAGTTTGAGTTCTATTCATCATGGGATTAAATATAAAAAGGGAATGGGGGAAACGTTTTGTAAAAAAAGCGTCTAATATTATCTCAATAGTACGCTATTCTCTTAAAATTCTCTCTACAATATCATTATTGTGCACACTAGAATCAAATTTATGTGGATTTAATAAAGCTATATTCCCGTACGAGCCTCATAAATTGCGTGAGTGTTTAGAAAAGAAATACGAAAATGTGATAATTAATCGTAATCGATAATTCACTGGCCGACAGCCATTTTGGTGCCTAGAATTGCCTCTGAAGTTGTTGTCAAAGAAGCGCTTGAAGATGTAAAGCACGGTATCACAATAAATAGACAACTTACTAACAACTTGCGTTATGTTGATGACACTGTATTAATAGCGCTACAGACTCCGACTTGTCAGAAGGCTTAAAACATATAATGAGAGGCTTGAGAAATTCGGGGTACAATCTCTTGAAACGCACCGTAAGTGCAGCGATCTCAAGCGTCTTCATAATATAGTACATAGGATCATTGATTCGCCCGAATTATTATAATGCTTAAACTTCAACATTAAATTTAAAACTCGATAACCGCATCTGAGAAGTTTTATTTTAAATACGCTTATAAACATATAAACAATACGTCATATTATAATATCAGAATGTGTCGTCTTTATAACGAGCTTCTACCTCAGTACAGCAACGAACTGGGCGTGTTCAATCTTGGATTGCCTAGTTTCAAACGGAAGGTTCTTCGGCTAATATTAGCCGATAACGTTGGGGTAAACGAGTTCTTGAGTGGAGACCGCGTCTCGGCAAACGTAGTGTAGGACGCCCTCAGGCCAGGTGGAGTGATGATCTACGCAAAACGGCTGGCAGGAGCTGGATGCGAGAAGCCGAGGATAGAACAAAGTGGCGTGCAATAGGAGAGGCCTATGTCCAGCAGTGGACTGCGATAGGCTGATGATGATGATGATGATGATGAAACGGAAGGTTATACAAATTATGTCAGAAGCTTAGCCCTAATTTAGTAAATTAAGTCAAAACTTATTAACTGCACACCTATGTAAGTTATTCTAAGTAGTATTAAGTAAATTTTAAAATTATTTTTTTGATTCTGCAGTTTATATTTTTAAATTGTAATACTAAATTGTAATGTGTACACAACATGTCTTTGGCATACTGTCTTGAACAGAACTTTGTAACATGTAATTTTAAATTGTAATGACTGTATTCTGTTTTATGTGCTTAATAAAATAAACAAAATAATGGCTGGACTAAAACTTGAACACTTGTTGTGCATTTTTGAATATTTTGGAATGGTTATAATTTTTTTTTTTTTGGGAGTACTTTTATTTTTTATCAGTATAAAACATAAAAGTACTATCACCTAAATGGTTAAATACAATATTAACCTATTGTCAAACGAACAAATGACAATTAAAAAGTTAATCTCTCAGAAAAAATTACATAGGCACTGATAAAATTTGAATAATATTTTCGATCTTACTGACATAATAATAAATACAAACGGGAAAGAGCACGTCAGACCATGCTCAGTGTAGGGTTCCGCAGTCTTGAACTTACATAGATTATGCCGAAAAATATTCACCCAATCAAAAAAAGTTTATTAAAAACCTCAAAGTGATGTACACGTTAATAATTGTTAATAAAAAAAAAACACCTTATGTTACATGTATGCCCATCCTAAAAATATTTATTATTATTATTTAGCTATCAAACTAAGCAGCGGCTACTACAAGTCACCTTTTCACCTAATTTCATCAAGATTCATTGAGTAGTCTTTGAGTAAAATGCCTGTAACATACGGACGGACAGATTGACAGACAGACGGACATGACGAAACTATAAGGGTTCCGTTTTTGCCATTTTGGCTACGAAACCCCAAAAAACCAAAATCGGGAAAAATAACCGTTAGGTACTCGGATCGAACTGGAGTCTTCTGGTTTCTTAACCACCTGATTTCCCACCTGAGCTATAATAACATTGTAGATGGTATCGAAATTTACCTTCGTATTCTAATAATATTGTAGCAGTTTTTCATTCCTCTCCCTCCGTCTTACGAATTTTCAAACAGGGTCACGTAATCCTGACGCAAGTTTAATTTTTTTTCCCATACCAAAAATGCCACATGATTAGACCAAAAACTGCACAACGCCGCAAAAGAAGGTTTCACATAAAAAAACCTATTTATTTTTACATTAATCCAGAAAAAAATAATGCCTTTATGCCGTTTTCTCATCCACCCTATCTATCAGCTATTGTTTTTATGTCTTTATGCGTTTTTCTTGTATTCCACTCAGATCTCTTAAATTACGTTGAAAGTACTCTTTAAGATTATTGTGATAAAGGTCCACCCTTTGTTATATTGCAATTTTAATCTTTAAAGCTATGCATTTAGCACGTATACTATATTTTTACCAAGTATATCATGGTGTTTCCGTCCCATATTTACTGGATTTCGTAAAAAAATATATTTTTTTCTTAATAAAAAGTATCCTTTGTTACTTCTAATACCTCCAAGAATATGTGTACAAAGTTTCATGATGATCGGTTGAGTAGTTTTCGCGTGAAAGCGTAACAAACAAACTTACATTCACATTTATAAATTAGTAGGGATTAATAATAAATATACATTTAAAAAGTTTTGCCCTAAATTACTAACAAACAATAAAAAACAAACAATCACAAAACTTGCCTACCCAGACTCTGTCGCATTTAACAAACGAATTCACATTAGTTAAAAGGTAAAAAACCTTAAAAGTAAGTAAATAATATGAGGTGATATTCTGTTCCATTAACCTTACTATGTTCATTTACAGACTAGTAGGCTTGTCATTGACAAGTTTAATTATCAAGATCTAGCTATCTAGCTGCCTCCAGCGCAGGTGACCGCTCCGTAATCCAGCGATCGTATTATCTTTAGCCGTTAGATACTAATAGTTAATGGTAAACAATGAGATTCCCTTAATACTGGTGTATTGTACGGAGCCGTTTATAATTGAATACATCAAGGCAATATTGGATGAGCTCCGATGTGTGACGGCTACTGTGTCCCGTATTTAGGTTGATGAATAATCAGGCCTGCAGGCGAAGATTACGTTGAATAGAGGCTAAATTTGTCATTGTTATATGAGTTACGCACTAGAGATATTACCTGTATAGGATCATAACAAACAATATTATAATAATTTTAATCACTACTCGTACAATAATCTTTGAGTCATTTCGATTCGTGCCGTGAACAAAATTGAGTGAATTCGTTTTGAATTATAATTTAAATTTGTCAGTCTATAAAACTATAAATACGTAATACTACTTACTATAGCCCCTATTATTTTAAATATGTAAAGTAGCTGGGCCCGTATGTTGAAGATATTTAAAAATTTAAATAATTAACGGTTTCTTAATCTGATACTGTGTATTGTTGTTTTCAAGTACATATGTTTGTTTCTGGGTGACATAAAACTAAATAAATGTTGTTGCCTTTTTTATTGTTTAAAAAATAGGTAATATTCTAACTTAAATTATACCTTCCATCAAAACCAGTTAAGTATAACGGTAGATACATCCCACTTTCAGTTTTTGAACCCTCTAATATAATTTAATGGTCACATTTATGGCTGATTCTTGTAGTTCACCAGTTTAATCACGAAAATACTATTATTATAGGTGCATCGCAACTTAACACCTAAATGAAAGCCCTTCTTTAAAAAACATCAAACCTAAAATGTATTTCATGTGAATAAAATTACAGGTAAATACCACAGAACATTAATAGGTAATACCTACACCACTTGATGATAAATCAATTTTGTTATGGCGTCCATCACACCCATCTCTTAGTAAGGTACATATAGTTGAATGTACATTAAATCTGTGCGGGCTCGAAACAAGCTATGACCACTCATTAAAATTCATCCGTCTGCCAGACCGATCAATTATTCGATCATTTATGAATGAATTGATGAGGCTTGTCACAGAAATAATGCAGATAGATGATGCAATGTCTCGGCGATGAGTCCACGGCTCGGTAAAACAACAATCGATATTTTGCGATGACATAGAGAGTAGCACATTGCCTACATACAGCTTACTAAACAGTAAATACCTGCACTTTGTATCTAATCTCCTTACGTGTAGTTCCCATGTAGATTCTACGCAAAATAGAAATACTTTTGTAAACACAAAGGGAAGCGTGTACGCTTCCCTTTATGCAAGTTTAAACACCTGATATTTTCTAGACAACCGATTGTGTTGCAACATTCTGTACTCCGTATTGAAATACCTAACATAATAACCAGAATAGTATTTCTAGTGAAAACTTGAATATAAAATGCACTTAATGTAGGCAGGCAGACGTTGTAGGAAACCATCATAAAAATTGTACGCTCCGTATGAGGGGAGTTTGTGGGCATTTCAGAATATATTAATGATGTAATTAGTGTTGCGGCAGAATCGATGTCACAACTTGAGCATCTATTTTTAACTATCGAGTACCCAATCGATGTCTGGGCTCCCTTGGTCATTGTAACATTTAATTATGTTCAATTTGGCCGATTGCCTGCTTTACCTGCTAGGTAGCCCAACGATTTGGCTAACGCCCAAGTGATTACATTCACTGAACTGTCAAAGATAAGTTATTTTAGATATCTCGACATTGAAATTTTGTGGTGCGTCCACTGAGTGGATGTGTCATACGATTGTGACATTGAACGACTTGCACATTAAGATCTATTTGCACATTACTCGCATGTGAAATGAGGCATAATTTATAAGTGTGTAATCATTTACTGAATAAAATTGCAACTATCAGTCAGTTTTCACAACACCACTAACATATTTTTATCAAGGTACTATTTTTTTGTAAGTTGTACAATATAAATAGTTACTGTGTGCTCATTGTAGTAGTGATTGAGGCGAGTACATACTGCCGTAGTAGTGATATTTCAAACAGAAACTGCAATTACATAAGTACGTTACCGATGTAGTATCCCGAAAGCTGCTTATTAAAATTTTCGGACGAAAATTATATTATCCATAAATAATTTTAATTATTCACTCATAAATCACATTTATTAAGAAATCAACGCTCAGATTTATTATTCTAAGCGAAGTTAATGGGCGCTATTTATCTGGATATTAATCTAATATACCTTATTATTCGTAGCGGAGCTCGACGAAAAGCGAGATTTCTTCTTATCGATTCGATATTGAGATACATCATCCGTCCCGTAGCTATTGTATTTTTTCTTGTGTTTTTCTTTTACACATTGCAACGTTAACTGATTATGTAATGTGATAGAGAAACACTTGAAAAGATTTTTAATGTTTCAGTCATTACCTTTTTTTCAGGTAGTGGTTACTTTTACTGCTATGGCATCGGTCTCGGAATCTTAAGGTCGCGGGTTCGAATCCTACCCATTTTACTACTGACGTGAACCCACTCCTAATATAAGCCATTGAGCTTAGCTGGAGGGGTTAACAAGATTGATATTAATGTAAGACCCAATTCCACTATTTGACACTTTAAAAAAAAGTATCAATATCTGATTGTTTTGGTTTTAGAATCAGATAGATATTGTGAAGTGGGCCTGATGTTGGCCGTGTGCATTGGAGTATATTGAGAGTACACTAATTGAAAATGCACAGAACATCTAACAGTTGCTCATACATTTGAACAGTTGTTTGTTATTCTGTCGATGCTACACTTCATTAAAGTAGAATGTAATTGATATACCAGCTTTTGACTTTGAAGCGTTACTACCTGGCACAAGTGTCTGATGTCGTCACATGTTTATATATTCCTGACTGATATGAGAAGTTATCATAGGAATGTTGTGTTGACGCTTTTCTATTTATAAAATGCTCCTGTCGCAAAGCTAATTTAGAACTTTCGCGTTGCTATTACTTATAGAATTCAGTTCTAGATAACTGAAATATATTATTATTCTATGTTTCTACGGGTATCGCAAGCAAATGAAACTAAGTTAGTTAACTTAAAATTTTATTGTCTTACCCAAATAAGACAGATAGTAATAACATGGGAATGCGGACGGCTTCCGGTGATTTTTATGCTATTGGTACCATTCAGACGGCGGCCGCTGTTGCTGCTCACACCAACGAAATCCTGTAACATCGACACAAAGGTCACGCCGGAGCCGGGACTGGGTCCGCTAAGCGAGGTCAAGCGAGGGTGTTAGAAGCGAAGCTAGATGGAAACGGTGTTAAATCCGAGTCTGGAATACTTCCTCGAGATGAGGGACTTGCTGTGGTAGCGGTGGAACCTGGCGCCGGTGGAGATGTGGTGGAGAAGGCTGGCGTCTTTCGAACTCTTAGTGCTAAAATATCCGGACGATTTGGACATGTACGTCCTCAGGGCGCGCTCGCCCCAGGTCTGTGCTCGCGGCCGTTCCACAGGCAGTCCTTTGTTTCGCCTGTCCAGGTAGTTGATCAGGTCGTTGTAGTAATTATGCTGGTAGTCATATATGTAGCCGTATTGGAGGAATCGCGGCCTGTAATGCGAGAATAATTAATTTTACAAATTGTTATAAAATAAATGAAGTCCACTATCGTTGTAAATGTACACAGAAAAAGTTTATAATTAATTAGAAGTTTTTATTAATGACTGCAGTATGTTTACCTTGCTACATGAGTGGTATGAAAAGTTGAAATATTATGATAAAACAGCTGATATAAGCTTGGTCGACTGTGTTTACGTGTTGCTTCTGAGTTTGGTTTATTTAATTTAATTTGGTTATGTTCACCTGATCCAGTGTTTGAAGACAAGTTTTTTAGGTTCAGTTCCGTAGACGGTATTCTCGGAAACGGGAGGTTCCGCCTCCTCCGGTTTAGCCGGTTCCTCAGCAGCAGCCGGGGCAGCCTCTGGTTCGGGCTCGACCGGAGCGGGCGTTTCTTCCTCTACATCATCCCACATCTCGCAAAGGGGTGCTCTGTGATCAAAAACCACAACGTTATAGTTAACACTCGAAGATGCAACTTCACTAACGGTCACTGTGTCGCGTCACTTCACAGACCTAACTGGGTTTGGAGATACGTGTGGTGCGGATGCTCGTTCGTGTACGACTGTCTGCTCCGTCCCCTGGTGGCGCTCGCAGCCTCCCGATTTGTCTCCCTTTGACCCCACCTGGCTGTCGCAAGCGCTATGTTTGCGCGACTCGCTGCCAATGATGTTCTGTCAATACGTTGACCGTGCATTGTATTGACAAATTCCTAGTCGTTTTTAATTAGTGTGCCAAATGACGCATTACATCTTTTGATCTAGGAAAACACTTTTAAATGGTTGTTGATTGACTCACTGTCTAATTAATATTTCTTGTGCGATTATGTACCTACACCGTTCGTAAATTATATTGTTTATTTTTTCGATTCTGTTACAAATTGCTATTGTGAGACTTATATGAATAGGTACATTATTGTATTCTACACACGAATGTATTAATCGTACTGAGGTCATTAGTTATACATGTCAGATGAAAAGACGAAAAAGACAAACGTTGGATCGCCCTCGAGTTGGGTGGAAATGAGCCAGATTGTCACTAACTGTAATATGTAATGGCACATTTGTTTTACAAAGTGACCACATCGTATTATTGATTTATTTTTTATAGTCGCCTAAAAGTCTGTAACATTTTACGTTTGTAGCGGAACTGGAATTGTGTAGATAGATTGCTATAATTACCTAAAGTAAGGGTGCAGCCCAAAAAATTACTTCTTACGTAGGTACGTAAGAAGTAATTTTTTGGGCTAACCTATTATGAATAGGTATTCATAATAGGTTTATCACACTTTTTCAACCTGAGAATGTTTCGCCTACTTCTATTTTATTTTGAAAATAGAATAAAAAATAACATTCACGAGTTGGAATGCTGTTATTAAAGTTAAATTAAATCTGTGATGGATCCAAACTTAAGAATCGCGTGTCTGGACATGATATTCTTGAACGCAAGATACATCTACCTCTGTGGCGCAGTTGGAGGGTATCCGACTGCTACGCAACAGGTCGTGGGTTCGATCCCCACCCAGGATAAAACTTTGTGTAATGAGCACGATGGTTTATTCTGTGTCTGGATGTAATTTATCTATAATTTGTATGTATTTAGAAATATATAAGTATGTTTATCAGTTGTCTGGTTTCCAAAGTACAAGCTTTGCTTAGTTTGGGATCAGATAGCGTTGTGTGAGTTGTCCCAAGATATTATTATTATTATATTATCTAGCTATTGTAGGCCAATAGGCTGTCGTATATCTATGTGAGAATCGTAACTATTGTATCAATCGCCGAGTGCTTAACATTCCCGTCGTTATTATCAATACAAGTGGCACGCGCGGGACGTTAGCAACAATGTTGTACATACTCATTGAAAGATATGACTAAATCTTATTTATTGCACAGTACAAAAAGACAGATACGTACTCTAAAGTAATTTTGTTATTAACGCGATTTTGTTAGCTTGCCGTGTGTATTATAACCCACGGTTGGTATGGCAGTTTTCCAATTATTTTTTATTATACACGCTAGGTTTCGCCCGCGGCTCAATCTGCGTGAATGTCAGTTATACATATCAATCCATATGATGAACCTACATATTATAGGTAATTGCCATAATGGCCACGCTTAGCGAGTAGGTTGGTGATCGCAGTAAGTTTTTAAAGTACGCAGAGGACGTTGCTGCCCGTGCTCTTGTGTGATATCTCTTAGTCGCCTTGACTACACCCACGTAAAGAGATGGGGTGGTACTATACGTCAGCTGGTACACTATATCACGTCGGTTATCACGATATAATTGTCATATGTCTTTCCTTGTGACTCTAACTATCTCCATACCAAATTTCATCTAAATCGGTTCAGCGGTTTTAGCGTAAACGTAACAACTGACAGAGCTATTTTCAGAATAAATTATTAGTGAATTGAGGCCAAAATGCATCCAACGTGAACTGGTGGTGCAGCTAAAATGTGACGGGCGCTGCGCGCTTGTAGTGTAGGTACCGGCGGACTCTGAATCAGTCTCAGAATCGCCCGATTTTTTCACCGGACGCCGGATGGATTTTTTTGCCGGACTGTGTATTGTATAGCTTGCAAAGGGTGTGTTCACTTGCACCAAACACCGGACGAAATTTATTCAGCGTCTGGTGAAAAAACCGGACGTTTATAAGCGGCCTTTATCTCTTTCCCGTCTAACCTCGTAAACCGATTGTCATGTCAAACTATCGTGAACTATACACGTACTCAATGAGCTAATAAAACCGTGGTAATATCGTCGCCATATGTCATATTGAATCTTTCAATTAGTGGTAGGTAGGTACTGTCGTTCATCAAATTAAGTATCAATTATTGCACAAGTCAATCTATTTGATAGCTATTGGCCTAAGAAACGTGGAATATCGACCTTCACCCATCTGATAATCGGAGGAGACAAATTATGTATAACATTTTATTGTTTTACTAGCTGTGCCCCGCGGTGTTACCCGCGGTTTATTAGCCTTATGTGTTAATCCAGGGTGTCAGCTAACTCCATACCAAATTTTATTTAAATCGCTCCAGCCGTTTAGACGTGAAGAAGTAACAAACATACACACTCACATACTCACAAGCTTTCGCCTTCATAATATTAATGTGATTAGTGTGATAAACACCCCTATTATAGCTTGCCTATCGTAAAGTGTTCAGGGCAATTTTAATTTTTCATAACCCTCTTTTGATAACCGAACAATTAGGTACCTTTTTAAAAAAATAACTTTGGCCAGAGTGGTTGAATATCTCTCCAAGGTATGTGGTTAGATACTATCCCATCCTGTGGCGGCATCAGAGTGCATTTAACTTAAGGCTGTGGTAAGTTCATCAAGGACAAACGAAGATAAAGGTGTGTAAGAGCAAGTGTGATGAGTAGGTGATGAAGATTTTTGCCAATATTACAGTATTGCAGGACTCGATAGGTGAGGGTGACAGAGTTAGTAGTTGAATGGATGTATTTTTGGTTGTGGTAGTATTAGTGGCTCGTTTGATATGTTCCCATAGCCTGTTTGGATTATTACTAGCTTGTTTTAGTCCTCCGTATCATATGTTTGCTTTCTGTATCGAGTGTAGGTAATTTTTATTACTTCATTTCCAGAAATTATTTTGTTTTTTTTTGTATAGTGCATTTCTGTTTCTTTGCACTGTAACACTCTTCTTTTAGATGGAACTTTTTTAACTAAGCTACTTTCAGAAATGGGTCCAGTTAGTAAATTTAAAAGTTTATCAGTAGTCGTAATTTGCGACTCTTAAGCTAAGAATGGTAGTAAAATCTAGTTGGACCATTGTTCTGTTCAGCCCTTCATAGTCACTTTTAGTTATAAAGGAGCTGACGACATGTTGTGAACATGTGTTTCTAAAGCAAAGTAAAGAGGAACAGTGATCTGTTACTGTGGTGCTTAAGACATATGTATTAATGGAGGAATTTGTTTTTAGAAACGCGTGATCCAGACAGTTTTCATCAGCATAAACAGGACGCAACCAACCATTAGGTTCAAACGTCCTCGCGATCGTTGACAGTACCAAGCGCTTAGCCCAGATATGTGGCAATTCCAAATCGACGTTATACGTGAAGATGTCCTGGATTTATAAAATAAAACTTACCTTTATATAACAAAAATACTGATATACACTCTGTTAATACAAGAGCTAAGCAAAAATTAGTAGGACAATATAACTTAAACTCGTTCATTGGAATAGGTGCTAGATTAAAAAAAAAAAATCCCAGACAGCATTTCGAGACTACCAATAAATAAATTCAAGAATGTAGTCGAAAGACATCTTTAACTCAATCGGTAATTACTTATTACTCAATCGATGATTATTTAACTGATAAATGGATGTAGTTTGTTGCTCCTTGGTTGTACAGTTTATATTATTTTACTTAAGAAAATATTAATGTCGTTGTATGATAATTTTACTTAAGTATTAGTTAAGAAAACGATTTACTTTTGTAAGTAAAGATTCTGCGCTATAAATTAAGGTCATTCTTTTCTCTCTTTTGCGAAATATTTATATTTATTTTTTAATTATTAGTAATTTGGCCAATATAGTTTTAAGACATATAGTTTTTACATTGTGAGTGGATGCTCCTATTATGTTGTACCCTATTAGGTTATTATATCAAAATATATTCTTAACTAGCTTTCGCTCGCGGCTCCGCCCGCGTGAATGTCGGTTATCGCGATAAAAACTATCCTATGTCCTTCCTCGGGACTCAAACTATCTCCATACAAAATTTCATCTAAATCGGTTTAGCTGTTTGAGCGTGAAAGCGTAACAGACAGACAGACAGACAGACAGACAGACAGAGTTACTTTCACATTTATAATATTAGTATGGATTTAATATTTTTCATCATTTGTTTTTGCCTTAGTCCACTAATATGGTGTATAAAATAATGGTGACAGCACCTTACCTGCATAAACAGATTATAAATAAAAAAACATTGGCAATTTGAAAAGTGGCCGCGAGTTTCTTTTCTCCGGCTTTACCTATTCTTTGCGAACAGGCATTATACATGTAAATTTAAAATTGACTTTTCACAAGTGTAGTATTTTGCTTACTAAGTGAATAAATATTTTTTATTATTATTATTATCCCCTACTATATGTAACAACAGCAGTATGTAACAACTTTCTGACAAAGAGTCAGGGCTTATTGATAATGATTCGCAACAAGCTATATCTAGTATTTATTTACTCTAACTGTATTATTATCTCTTACAGCAATATTTAAAAATAATTGAATCACAAAAAATATAGTACATATTATTTGTGTTTGTTTTTTCAATAAACCCTAACTCATTGTCAGAAAGTTGTTACATACTTTTTCATGCAACATTTTTGAGCGAAAGGACCTTGAGAAGAACCCTATAATGTCCACAAAAGTGATGTTTGTACAACAGCTGCATTAAATAATTCGGGATTTTTAATAAAAACACGATTATTCTCAAAGCCGCCGATGTTATTTATGTGTTTGAAAGATAGTTTAATGCTTTATAATTTCCGAAAGATTTGATTATGTCACTTATACGTTTTATTTTTACTGGATAAATATGTCGAAGCACCAAGGTAGGCGTATGAGCTATTAGCGGCTTAATATTCGAATTAACATTATGCTAAATGGTAAATTGGTAATCCATCATATGAACGCGGATACCTCGAGCAAGGTAAAGTCCGCCAACTGTTCCAATCATTTCGATTACACAAATGCCACTGCATCACTGAGCCTACACTTTGCACGCACGACTATAATAATAGCAACGACTATCGGAACTGTAGTACTATTACTTATTCTGTGCTATCGGTAGACGTGTTGTCGCTACGACCACTCGATTAAGACTGACCGAATGAAATTAACTGCCCTACTACCGGCACTTCAAATGTAAACGTCAAACTGAAGTCACGTCATCTTGCGGCGGCCATGTTTAAATGAGTCAATAGACTTGCTTTTTAATCAAAACAGAAACTAGGTCAACGGAAATCAATTAGCGTTTTAATAATTCTCAGACAAATATTGTCTGAGAATGATTAAAATGGTACTTGTCAGTGGTACCTATAAAACAGTGATGTTTAATAGAAGTTTATGCCGATTGTATCATTATAAGTAATAATACCTTCACGTATGGTTATTTTTTTTTTAATAAATCATTTAAAAAATCACCTATCAGAAACAAAACTCATTTCATGACATGTCACAAGACAAACCGTTATTAACGAACTTCTATATCTAGGTCTTATTCAGTCTATGAAAATAGCAGCTACTGTTAAAATTAAGAATAAAATATTCCTAATTTATCGTATGTGGCTATTACTATGTTAGTTTTTAACAAATTAATCTTCAATAGAGATTACTTTTACGATTATGGGGTACATCAACTTTATCACAAGCGAATTTCACAGCAATTGTAATTCGTTGACAGATTAGGTGATATTGCTAGTGCTTCAAGTGAATGCTTTTGTAAAAAGAGAAATAAAGCTTAATATTACTATAATTCTATTAAATGTTATATGAGGGTTTCAGTTCTGTACATGGCAATAAGTGGGCAAACCGCCCTAATAAAGCACTCAACCTCTTTTGATAAAATGTTGATTAGACGCGAGAGAAGCCATAATTTGTAAAAAGAAAATTAATTTTATCTTCAAGCTTTGTTATTTATATTTATTTTTTAAGAGATATAATCCTTTGTCCATTTAGGTATCATCATAAATGCAGGTCCTATATAGACAAAATCCATTCTTTTGAAAAATGACAGCTATTGAATCTCGCCTCTTGTTTGTGTCTTGTTTGAAGCAAGAATTAACAAATAAATAGTTATTTGTTATACAAGAGTGCAAAGTTGCTTTTCAACTATGTGCTCAATTTTGATGACCGAGCAAGCGAAGGATTCTATAATTGAATCAAAGAGCGCAGCGACTGATACAATTATTAGAATCCTGAGCAATAGCGAGAAAAATCTTTGCACTCGAGTGCAACACGTAACTTTCATCCCACCACAGCGAGGAAATGATTAAATGCAAAAAAAAAAAAAAACAATCACAAGATACTTTTATTTCAGTTTAGGTATTAACTACTACATTATGATAGGTAAGTATTACAGAGTAATCTTGAAATTATAACAAATAATACTTAGGTATAATTAAGAAAAATTGAAAGTAACGTTGCTAAAGTTACTTATGTTGATTGTAATATTTTTGTTAGGTACTGTAATGTTGGTGTTAGTGACTTTTGTACTGTTTTTCTACTATCTGTCATACTTAATAGTAGTACCGATTCATCGAATTCCCTTGGCGTAAATGTTGGCGAGAGAGGGCGATGGTTAGGTGTTTCATAACGGCTCATTTTTAATGTAGAAATGCTAGTCTCTTCTAGAGGCTCTTTCTGTGTAACGGATCCTAAAAAATGTGGTTATTTTTCGTGGTATACTGCCAATTTTATTAGCACCCACAGGCTGTCTGACATACTTTCCGTTGCGATATTGTAAAAGAACTCGATTGATTGGACTGTTAGGCGGGCGTAAGGCTTGATATTTCTCAACAATTGATTCGTATTCCTAGCGAATAACGAAGCTGCGGTCCTTTTTGTCTTTGTATTAGGTAAATTAATTAATAGTAAGTCATCTGAATGTTACTCAATATTTTTGATATTAAATTGTGTTAGTTCAATAGTTCGACATGCTCCGTTTCTACTAATAATAAGAACAACTTGTAACGTTAAGAGAACCGTAGCAGATAAATTAATAAAATTGATATGCATGCATATTTATGCCTATCAACATCTACTAAGTATGTATAAGATTATGTTAAGTAGTTGAATACTTAAATATATACTGAATGAGCAACTGACTACTTAAGTAGATACTGAATGAGCAACTGACTTACTTTTGCCGCCAAATATACGGAATCAGGTTTTTCGTTAAGATACTTTTTAATTTCAAATGCTGTGAAAAGTGCCACTAATTTAGGATAGGTGTCGATATGTTTATTTATTGAAAAAAAAAATATAGTTAATTATTGTTATAAGTATAATTTATTACAATTTATGTAAATAATTTTTATAATTATTACTTACATAAATTTTAGTGAAAAGTTAATGGCGCGCGCAAAGCAAATTAAAAAAAAAGTACACCAAAAAGGCTCCGAGTCTGAGTTTTTAACAAATTAAAAATGGTTGTATGATAATTCGGCACCATGGAGGTAGAAGTGAATAGGTTTAATGATGTTTTGAATTCACAAACTTAGTGCACACTATGTTTTAAATTCAATTTACTTTATTCTCTACCGGATAAAAACGGCTTTTGCACTCAGATATCGAAGAGCAAAAATACTCTTTCCAAGATGGGGGGATGAAAAGCATATTTATATACCAGAAAACCAAACCCCCTACAAACACAATAAACGAAATCTTTACGGGTGGAGTCGCGAGCTAAAGCTAGTTCGTAGTGAATAGAGATCTCTTGTACCCCGTCTACCTGCAGGGCACAATAATGAGAAGAGCCAACTAAGTAGCTCAAGCGAACGGAAATTACAGAGCCACAAGGCATTTCTACTTCGAAAATAAAGTTTAACAATGGCCTACATTTCTTACTGCCACTACTTTGCAAGTCCTTGATCTATTCTAAATTTAGCAGTCACCTGATATTGATAAAGACATTGGTATGTCGACGATCACAGGTAAACAGCGAGGCATACAAGCACGTGTCAGAACATATTGATGTATTGCAGTTATAAAAACATTATCGATATAAATCGTAGCACTCAATCACTTCTAGGTATTTTGTCAGTGAGAGATATGGTACAGAAATAGAAATAGATACGTTTATTCCGGGTGAGCTGGCCGTATAATTGGCTTAAGACTTATATGAAAGGACGAAGAGTTTTCAATGGCCAGTGAAGTTTCCTCGAAAATAAAAATGAAACCGATGTACAGTGCATTACGTTGTTTTTTTTTTTCTTTGTAACACCGGTCGCAAACTAGTGTTTATAAGCTTAACGTATGATAGATAGATATGTCTATGAGAACTTTATCTATGACATTGTAGCGTCCAAATGCATTGCATTACACTAAAGGTTCATTACCGAGCATCGCGGCCGATCGCGAGCCGCTCGCGGCTTACGACAAGCGGCTGAGGTAAGTGACAGACGCACGCGGCCGACGACTGTCGTAGGCCTGCGCGCGCACTGTGAATATTGTCGCATCGGCCGCGAGCGTCAGCCGCTTGTCGTAAGCCGCGAGCGGCTTGCACGGTCGCGATGCACGGAAATGAACCTTAAATAAGTTTGGTATATCTAAGTATAAAAGTTTGGTATATCTAAGTATAAAAATATATATATTAACCCGTGTGTAAAAGTAGTACTATTATTTATTCTGTGGTAGAAGTACCGACACAGTACAAATTATCAAGACCAGGCGAGGGTAGTTGAAAAACGCCGCTTCTCACGGAGACATGGCTAAGCTGCCATCAGTCGACCCGTGACCACGATCGATACAAGCGATCGAAACAACGGCTAAATAAAAGGTTTCTTTTAATATTGCTACGCAAGAGGTCGTGGGTTCGATCCCCACCCAGGATAAAACTTTGTGTGATGAGCACAATGGTTTATTCTGTGTCTGGATGTTATTTATCTATAATATGTATGTATTTAGAAATATATAAGTATGTTTATCAGTTGTCTGGTTTCCATAGTACAAGCTCTGCTTAGTTTGGGATAAGATAGCGTTGTGTGAGTTGTCCCAAGATATTATTATTAAGAAAACATAATAGTAATAATAATTCAAGCGATTTAAAAACAATAAATTGAATCTGTAATCACCTGCTTTTGTCACACAATCACGGCGGTGTATCCATAGTAAAATCATTGTTCCTTGGCAGTTCCTTGGCCTTACAATTAACAACGATTTTACTCCGGTAAAATAGTACTGGAGTAAAATAGGTGGTAGGTGGTTAAGTGCTATTTTATAAAATATTTTTCTAAATCACACAAAGTTTTGATAAACTTTCGCGATTTGTACACATTATGAAATATATATACCGTACTGCAACAGCCGTGGTCACGGGTAGTCCACCCGTGTCCACGGCCGTTGTAATACGGTCGAAACGTCGGGCAATAAACAAGGTATTTTAAATTAAATTATTCACGTGATTAAGACCAGCTAAAATGCAATAAACTTCATCAAGATTGTAAAAAAGTCTGTAAAATATTATTAAAAGATATTTACTTTTTAAATCAAGCAAACGGAGAGACTGTTCACTTTATCATCCCGTCAATTTTGCAAGCAATATTTAAAACTGAAACATCCAATGCAAGAGCATTAAAAGTCAGTAATAAATTAGGTTCAACTACATTGCATGGTTTTTACTAAATCTGTGTAATATTAAAATATCATGTATATGAATAATCATTGCAGCATACTCAAGCGTAGCATTTATAACTTTTCCGTAGCAGATATTTTAGTTTGAAGCTACGCAGTTGGGCACGCGAAGCCTACGGATAGCGTAGCAACAAGTTTC
This sequence comes from Herminia tarsipennalis, assembly GCA_945859575.2. Classification (NCBI taxonomy): domain Eukaryota; kingdom Metazoa; phylum Arthropoda; class Insecta; order Lepidoptera; family Erebidae; genus Herminia; species Herminia tarsipennalis. The sequence goes on along the minus strand of OX243831.2, from coordinate 23,947,621 downwards.
AACAACTGGTATAAATACTGTTACGAATTTATGAACATTCTGCATTATTAGTTTCCCTTGTTTACTATAAACGAACGAATATTTCATTTTAACTAATAAGGGTTTTGTTTATTACCTGAACATACCATATATATATATTTTTTTACTTATTTATTTCTTCTCTAACTAGGTCCTATTTTAAACATCATTGCATTAAAGAACTGTCTACCTTTTTTCTTACTTTTTGTCTCTTTCATTTTGTTGTTCCTTTTAATCATCAGAATTGGTAACGGAAAATTTTGAACCACTAGTTCAAAAGTTTCCATTACCAGTTTTGATTTATTCATATCTGTTCCGTGTTAGAAAAAAATGATGATTTTTTTTATACTGGCAGTTATGGCCGTGATTTATAACTCGTACTGCTTCATAATCGATGATAGAAAACACAGTGAGATCCGGCAATTCGCACTGGAATCTCGTTGTGGATTACGGCTTGTGCCGAATATTCCTGTATTGAGGACGTAATAAGGCAGTGGGAACCTAAATATAAACTGCGGAATGGGCGCATAGAAAGGTTATGCTAACCGAAACCCGGCAGCTAAGTAGGCTTTACAAGTTTACGAGTAACAGCTGATCAAATGAGAAGTAAAAGTCGTGGCCCGACATGCACTTGCTCGGTTTTTGGAGTAAGTATTGTTATGATATTTTATGTTGTAACTTCTTTTATTGCTGTTTCTATTGTGCTGAAAATAAATTGTTTAATTTGTTTTAAGTTTAGTTTAAGTGTTTACATTTTATTGTCATAAATACATACCTGCCTCGGTACATAATAATACGAGTTATTAGATTGTGCTAATATTTAGAATATAGCTGTATAGTATGTTTCGGGCATGCGACACAATCAATTAGTTAGTCAACAGTTAATTACAATTGACACATAACTCTGCAAGAGCAAACAGAATTTCAAACAGAGCCGCAGGTATTATTTTAAACGTTTCCATCAATTAATACAGTGTAATTTAGCGTATGTTTCGTTCTGTAGACTGAGTTCATGCTTATCCACAATTTTAATGATGGGCCATATAATTGGGCGCTCTCATCAACAACCCGGTATGAGCTATCATATGTCGGTGCTATTGTATATCATGTTCATATCGATTAAATACTGCCTGCGTGGAAAATTTAAGCCTATATGTATTTGGGTACATATCACGAAATACAGAAGGTACCGAACATACACAAAGTACAGAAGATAAGCTTCATATTTGCCTCACTCGACCAATGCACACATATACTGCCTAATGACTGCCTCTGTGGCGCGGTGGGAGTGTGTCCGACTACTACACAAGAGGTCGTGGGTTCGATTCCCATACGGGACACCACTTTGTTTGATCCACAAATTGTTGTTCCGAGTCTGGGTGTACTTTGTGTCCGTGACTTGTATATTTGTAAAGTCCCTCGCGGCACAGGGATTGAAACCTATTACGGAAGTCGTCTAAAAAAAAAAAGATACAGAGACCAGACCAGACTCGGACCACTTCAAGGTGGTATAAGAGACGCTGAATATCGACCTTGACCCATCTTAAAACCAGATGAGACATATTATTTATTAAAATTTATTGATTTATAAACACGCGCATGAAGTGTTCATGGATATTTTTTTAAACCTTCATTCTTTTGTTAACCAAATGAATTTAGTTTCAACTAATACTTTTTAACATAGAGAATATGATTTACCAAATCATTTTCTCTATGTTAAAAATTGTAAATACTACTTATTAGCTGCTTATTTATTTCTGTTAGCCAATTTATGTAACTACACCGATCTGTTAACCAATAAAAATTGGTATCGAAAGAAAAATAATTTAGTTACGAAAATTACGCTTGCCTGCAAAAAACCATTCATGCAATTTTACCTGCCATGCTTTGTTAAATCGAAATAAAATTAGCCGTGGATACTTTTAGATTGGAAATTTATCATAGGCATATTTATAAATCAATAAAATTTGATTAAAATATGTCTCGTCTGGTTATCTTTATTTATTTATTTATTTATTTATGTTTCATGAACAATACAATATTGTGTTTGAAAATAACTTATAACTAGATTAAATATTGATTTTAAATTGCATTCATAATCATAATAATAACAAGTAATTACATTAGCAATTAGTACACAGATTAAACATTCATAATAATAATAACAATTAAATTGACAATAAAAATACATTAAAAATTTATTTTACATTGCATTCATAATAATCAAACGTTTACAATAATTTATAGAATTGCTGTCGCTGCCCCTTATAAATCATTTATGCGGTATAAACATTTTTCTATAAGAAATGCCTTCAATTTAGTTTTAAAATTAACTTCATACAGAGACTTTTTTAGTTCTAATGGAAGTTTATTAAATATTTTGACTGAATTGTATGTTGAGCAGTGTTTAACTATATTTAAGGTAGGCCTTATATTTGACTGCACATCCAGACGCCTTGTCTTCTCACGTATTTGTCTGTCCTCATGACTCTCATAGTTATATATATTTTTGGCGATCATTGGGTGAAGTCGATGTTCCCCGTCTTTCCTACTAGATTTTGTTTGCGTGAGTGATGAGTATATGTGTGTGCGTTGAGCGTGCCTTGTATAAAGTTTACCTTCCATTCTTTCAGCATTTTGTGTACGTATGTAGGTGGGGGATGCACGTAGGTGGGGTCGTACATTCTAGTAATGAGACGTATCGAATGACCCTGCGAGGTAGATGAATGACGCATCTGTTGATTGACGCTTATTATTGTTGAAGGCTAAACATAATGATAGCTATTATTGAGTACATTTGTGGGTGTAAAGTTATATCTTAAGACTTGTGTTTAACAGAATGAAACAACAAACAAGCTAATTGTTGTTCCTATTTTGTCGTTCAAAGTTTTCGTTACTAATTATAATTAATTCATATCGGTTTTGTGTAAGAAAAAGTCATAAACTTTAAAATACTGGTGATGTTCGTGATTTATAACTCCTACTTCTTAATCAATGATAGAAAACATCGTGAGGTCCAGAACCTCGTCGTATATTACGACATGTGTCATAATAAGGCAGGGCGAACCTAAATATAAACCTAAATGAAAGCTTAATAGAAAGGTTAAGGTAATCAAAACCCGTCCGCAAAAAAATAAACTTTTGGGCAAATAAAGATTAGCACTTTCATGAGTTTCCCTACAAACAACATTCGAAAACGTATTAACGTATACTGTGGTATTTCAAGACCCAACTTTACCCTTCCGAAGAGCACAAACCCCTAAAGCAATGATTTATAACATCCATCGCAATGTCTATCATAAACGCACTAACTTTGATCCATTTATAGGCCTTTAGGGCCGCAAATTCGCAACAGGCAACTCTAAGCAACGCGTGCAGCGAAGCGTTCCAGCGTGTTATTGAGCGCACGTTGACGCGTGCAGTGTATATTCGAGCGTAGTCTCCTAGACTATTAACCAATCTGAGGCCCCTTTCAAGAACAAACGTCATCAAGTTACAAGATTGAGACACATGTCAAACGTCCTGCTCTTATCTGGTCACGCCTCGCCTAGCTGCACGCCGTAAATGCTGCTACCAAGACAAAAGATGAGAAGTCTATACATTAGCGCTCCGTTGCACGCACTGCCTCCTGTTCATTTCCACAGACGCGGTCAATTGACCAATCATTGTACTTAAAATCGTTACTAGTACTCTTATTATTTCGAGCACAATCAATTCAGGGTCCGCTCACGTCAGTAAAAACATTCCCTTAGTCTTTGAAAAACAGTCAATCTACAAGAAAGGAGCATAAAGCCTTTTGTTTTGCAGTCCGCCCACATCACGCAGTAATTCTGTTCTCTCTACGTAGAACGTGTAATGTGGCCTAGCTTTATTTGATGTAGCAGCCCGCATATGTCTGATACCGTCAGAATTTTACAACATGCATGTTGTATGCTCGCATACGTACAGTATTCATTTAGGAAATAATTAGACGTTGAAGTATTTCGGAAGGTATTTGCAGAACTGAGATGCATTGTTTTGAAATGCTTTTACCTGAGTAAGTGGTTTTAATTGTCAGTACCTACATTACGAATCTGTTGCAAAATACACGAGAGAGTTAATACCAACGTAGGCGAAGCCGCAAGTGAATGCTAGTCTATATTTGCGGTTTCAATAATTGTTTTAGTTCTGTTTTCTTCGTCTCAATAGAGAAATGGTTTATTAAAATTAATTTACTTGCAAAAATGTGGTATACCCACATTTTGTACTATGAGAAAATTTTAAATAAACTATTCGGTAATGTTATATGGGTGTAACTATTTCGGTTTAAATACATATAGGTGGTAAGAAGTTCACCGGGTCAGATAGTTAATAATAAATTACAACCTTAAAAGCTAGAATTATACCAAAAACAAAAAAAATACACATCTTATAGGTCCTTCGTCTGTTAATCAGGTTACATGTTACGCGGATGCTGCATTATCGAATTTGATGCTCTACGTCAGAGCAGCCAGGAACATCAAAGCTTTGCTGCGATGTCAATTTACACACAAGCAAAAGCCTAGAACATGCTAGCATACGTGTATATGCACACGTGTTTATAGATTTTCACATAGTATGATCAAAGTCGCTTCTTGTTATTTGTCCCTATATGCTACGAATTTCTTCCGGACGGTTAATATGTGTACTAGCTGACCGGTGAACTTCGTTTCATCCTAAAATTGAAGGGGTTATTATTTTCTGGGTGACTAAAAATTAAATAGCTACAATAAATCTGTACCAAAATGAGGGGTTCTGACTCAGACTCAAAAAAACTTAACCACTGTCACTGTCGGCGGCATTTAGATGGGTAACCGTTTTTAAAGGTAATCAAAAAACTAAAGTTTGAGTACACATACGGTAGCCTTTTTATTTGAAAGAGGGATATATATATATAGCGGGGAAAATTAATCTATCTTCATCTACATATCTAAGGGTTCAATTTAAATAAAAGTATGAACAAAAACAAAAAGCAAGAAATCTTTATCCCCCTATGAATAAACCTACGTAAAAATCAATACGTATTATTAAATCAAGTACTCCCACAGCGTCTGTCTGTCTACCTGAAATATAGACAGACATAGAGATAGACGCTACAAAATCAAAACTGCCGAATGGATTTTCATACGTTTGTTATTAGGCATAGATAGGCTTTGTTTCAACAGCGGACTGTTTTTTGCTTTGTTTATTGAAACAAAGCAAAAAACAGTCCGCAGCTTCCGTGTTAAATTCGATTGTATTAGTATGGCGCATACACATTAAATAGCCTGTTGGTCTAGTGGTTAAGCACCGGTACAGGTGATGAATTAACAAAATACAGTTGTTAAACACTATTCACATCTTATTTACAGTACATGTTCTTTTACAATCTAAGTAATTTGAGCACAAATGACTTAGATTGTAAATGTTTTGCAACCTAGAACATGCGTGAACAAAGTCCATTATATTATAAAATGTCGCGTTTGTTCACCTGTGTGTTTATAGTACACAGGTGAACAAAGGACACCACTTATGTTCACTCAACTCACATAGGTGATGTCACCTGGTTGCAATGATTCCAAGGTGATATGAGGACACTAGTTATGTCCACTTTGTTCACCCAGGTGAACAAGGTGAAAAAAACCATCAGATGTGAGCAGACTTAAGATATTATATTGTATCTATTATTAAATTAATTTTAATTCCGGGTTTGGATGTTGTGTCCGTTAGTTGTATTACATACAACTTCCGCGATACATGGCCTGTACTCTAGCGAAGGAGATGTATTTAAAAAACTTATTGTATCTAAAATACTCTCATTTTTCATAAAATTAGATACAAATAGATACTCTACTGTACGTACATACATAGAAGTCTTCAATATGACCATACCTTTCTGTTATACGTTATATAAACACAAAAATAAAACATAAAAACATTTTCTCTTTGAGGTACATCTAATTCCAATTTTCGTGACATTATGATGTCCGATCTGTCGTAGACACCTATGTCCGTTCCGCCTACTACATCCGGTTAAATTGAAGTACATTATTTGAGGCATTCCTCTCTCAGGTGAGGACATTCATATTACATTTTCCGGTTAGTAACTTCACCGATGTTGGCTTCTATTTTCTAGGTATTATATTTTTATAGCAGTAACAGATCATCTTTGGATCACTGGTTCAGAACCAAAGAGGATACTACTCGTAATATTCAGTCATTAGTGTTATCACTACTAGCTTTTAAACATTTTTTTTTTTCAAAAGACTACTGTCACTTAGGACAATTTCCGTATGCGGAACACTTTACAAACAAAAATTTAACTGACACTAGTATTTGTGATTGTCCCGCGTGCTAATGATGTGACTTGATAACAAAAAAAAAGGTAATTAAAATGGTGTAGATTTCTAATTTATACAAAGAAGACAAGACAAGTTTACTTCAGAGTAAAAAATAAATAAATTATTTTATCAATATTTTTTTAATTTATTATTATATTAATATTTAACACAGTGTGCACCTGTACATGCCGTAATAGGTACCTACATGAGAATAGCCTATACGACGTAATAATGTAACGTGTTATTGTAAAAGAGAACAGCAACGAAAACGGACGATTCGTTATTGAGATAAATGGCAACATTCGAGTGTACACACGCACGCACGCACACGAACACAAACAATCTTTCACCCTAAACGCATATACCGTCCGTTCCGTCGTGGGTAAAAATAGGCCACATTAAAACGATTTCAAATATGTATAACACAAGGGCAGGCATGTTATTTTTTAATTTTCTAATTATAATCTTGTTATGCTAAGGATATCAGTAGGAAAACGTGGCCACCCCAAGCATACCTGCCCATCTAGGGATTATAGGAAAATAAGTCAAGTAAAACCTGGGTCATGGTTTACGGGAGCAGAAAGGTAAAACCTTTGGATGTCTTATTGGTAGCAGAACACGACAGTGATTGATTTGACCATCCACTATAAAATATTGACGAATAATTTGGCTGCAGTTAAACGACTACAGCGATGACCCGCGTTGATGCCAATGTATATACAGCGTGTGACTCAAATAACTAAACTGACTGTGTATAAACAGGACTACTTTTAGGAGATAGAAGGCAAAAACTTTGATTAATTCTGTATTACATACAGCCGGCTCGAAAGACTAGTGGAATCAAAAAAAAAACGAAATTTAAATTTAACCTAAGTTACTCTTTGCAACATCAGCTATCTGCCAGTGAAACGCAAGTTAAAATTTGTCTAACCGTTTTAAAGTGTAACTTGTAAACGTTCACACCTAGAAATGCCTACATTTTAATAAATATGTTTTACCAAAGCTCTGTTTAAAATATATGTAAGTACCTACGTTTATAGATAGAAAAAAAACCCTGTCTGTTTAATTAATGTATTGTTAAGTATTATGATCTTTTTCTATTTACGTTATCTTATTCTATTTATTTTATTATTAGGAAAACACCCCAATAAATTATATATATTTTTGACGCATTGCTAGCGACGGCGGACGGTAAAAAATGTAAAGAGTCCCTACAACAGCAATTTGGAGGAATACGCCTCTACGTTTTGAAAGAATTGAGTAGTAAAATCGTGAATTTTCGCGTCAGTCTAAAGCCTGTTGTACCTACGCACACAGTATTTTGCCGTGAAAACCACGCTTGATTCGTCGTGTTTACACACGGTCGGCAGTTTTGTATGGATCACGGTGCAAAACGGGTTGTGTACAACATGTGTGTGTACATGACGTCATAGTGCCTGTCTACGTATGAGGGAGTTCATTCTATTTTTTTTTTAAATACTAGCAAAGTGGGTCATGTGCATTAACTAAGAATCGTATTAACCCCTCCAAATAAGTTTAACTGCTTGTGTTAGGAGTGGGTTTCACGTCAGTAGTAGTTATAATGAGTAGGATTCGAAACTGCGACCTTTTGATTGTGAGTCCGATACCCTAACCATTACCGCTGTTTCAATACCTACTGGTGATTATTGGAGACATATTGGTGATTGCTTTTTTTTTACATTGACTGTGCATTAAAGGAAAGGTTCGATTTCAACACGGAAGATCACTTTGTGCGGTCCATTATCTTATTTTAGTTCCTAGGTTGGGTGTAGTTTAACGTACGAGTACTATATTTTTATGTTTGTATAGTTCCCTGCTATCCACGGCCTTTTCCACGCCTGTTAGGACAAACGCGGTTGCGCGTATGGCAAGCAGAATCTTGGTCATACGGGGAGCACAGTCCTTTAAAACAATATTCTGCTGGTCTAAGGAAACCATAAGAAAAAGATTTTATCTTGCGTTTCGCGCGAGCACGTGAATGTGAGGTAAGGTCCCAAGGTTTGACTATTGCGCTGCCGTTGTCTTTTGAAAAAAAAAAAAATACCTTAACCTGTGTTAGCCATTTTACAAAATACGCGACACTGTTAATAACACAGGAAGTTATGAAGTGTCTTATTATTAAACAAACATCACTCGATTTTAAAATAGAAACTAAAAAGTAGAACTGCTAATTGGTGATGTTTCAAAATAAATTGTGTTTCTCTTACATAACAAAACTCGATGCGAATAAATGTTTATTTTGACAAAATGAAGATATACTACAGTGCCAGAGGTTATAAAAATAAGTGGTGATTGATGGGACGTTCACGAGTAATATTAAAAAGCTCTGAAGAATATCTTTAGCCAAATACTCGTAAAGTTGACCATTTAGTTGCTGATTACACAGTGCTTATTGTCGCTGTTTCTTTTTTTAAAGACCACTCTCGCTACTATATTTAGGTATACATTACATTTCGTTTTTTTTATTACATACTATGAAATGAAGCGATGAGCAGGTCGTACGCCTCCACCTAGCTTCACCTAGCTTCGCCTAGCTTCACAACAGTATCAGTGCCACCCAAGTCCTTGGTTGCCAAAGATCTGAATGTCACCGCACCTCCTCATTTGAGAGATTAGTTCTTATGTTTCATTTGCCTAGTAATTACACTTGTTACAGTGCCCTTCAAACGAAACACAATGATGTGTTAACATCACTAACTAAGAATAACTGACCTGTTCTGGTACCCACTAAGACGGCTTATGGCTTAGACCTACTACGTCGGTATCAAGGTAAATATTATCTAGGTATTCTTGGTATTTTGTAGTACAAAATCTGAGTCGCGAGATATTTATAATTTTTTTTTCAAAAATAGCACAATTGATGAATATTGTATTTGACCACTTTTAAGATAGTACTTTAATACTGACGTTGAGCATTTTTGAACGAACTTTGTGCATGTTGCAATGGTTAGGGTGTATATATATATATATTTATATATATATATATATATATATATATATATATATATATATGTATATATATCTATATATATGTATTTATATATATATAAAACGACGAAAAAGTTCGTTTAAAAATGCACAACGTTAATGTTCAACTTTCACTTCTGCCGGCACTCCCAGACTGCTTCCCGTTTATTTTTTTCGAGGTATTTCGCTACCTTCTCATAACGCTATTGAGGCAGTCGTCTTTTAGCCACAACCTAACGTTTGAATCAATATGTCTATCAATGTTTTTTTGAGCACGTTTATAATTATATTTGCTTGATTTATGAAGAAGTTATGAATAATGAAACCTTATATGTTGTGCGGGTTAAGTAGATTGTCTAGCAGAGTTGCTTGTTCAAATGCGAGTGAGAGAGTATAACCTCCATTTGACATAGTCATTGACATTCGATCGAGGGTAAACTGACTGCACAATTTCCCTATCAAAATTGATGTCGCAATTTTCGGCTAATAGTGTGCACCCTGTAAGAGTGCACTCTCGATTCACGAATCAGTCGTTCCAATTAGTTTGGGGGGAGGCCTTGTATTACTGGCGGGTATAGAGCACCAATATGCAAAATTATTTAAATAATATTTTTCACTGCCTCGGTGGCGCAGTGGGAGCGGGTACGACTTCTGTAAACAGGTCGTTGGTTTGATTCAAACACGGGACACCACTTTCTGTGATCCACAAATAAAGGTATCCGACTCTGAGTGCTCTTTCATCTGATAATAGTATGTAAATTTCCCCGCAACAAATGGTCCTTATGCACCATTATGACAAGATTTGCCGCGAAAGACGGAACAAAAGAAGGCTTGCCGCGATGCCGGAACAAAAGAACGTGAACAAGGGACCCGTACGTACTACAAGACCTGTGTCGTCCTGTGTTGCAGGGAATTTCCTATTGCGGGAGTTAAAATAAAGCAAATAGGTACAGGTTTCCCATTACAAGTCAGCGCTGGGTGTCTCGCGTAAGTTATGCCAAGTAGCTGACCCTGTGTATAATGCGTCCTCATATTGTTTTATTATTTAAAATATTAATTTAGAAATGTATTTATTTTTTTGCTTTTGTAGGCTAAACCGAAAACTAATAATGTGAGCATAACCTCGAATAATGTCTATTTGACAGCCCGATCTCCTATTTCGGAATCGGTTTGCCGCGTTACATTGTTACGGTTAAAGCGCACGTTATCTATTTGTCTGCTTCGACTAGCATCGTTAAAAGGATATCATGTTATGGGGTATACAAGTTAGTGACGTTTACATCCAATCATGTCGGTATTTAATAGGTATATCAGTTTCGTATTCATGCATCGTCCTTTGTTATACCTTGGTTACGGAATTCAATCCTAGCCGGTTGGATACGCACATGTTTTGTTCTTACGGCGAAGCAGGACGGAACAGGAACAAGGGAGGGTTTTAGGTTACAGTTAGCAGTCTATGTATCTAAATATTTGTTTATTTTATAGATACAAGTAACAGTTACATATGAATCTAAATGATGTCGCACTGCTGGGTACGGGTCTCCCCAGCAAGATCTATTTATTGTAGATACCGGGGGTAATTTCCATAATCGCCACGCTTGGCGAGCGGGTTGGCGATCACAGTAGGTAAGTTAGGGTTTTAAAATTCGCAGAGGACACTGCTGCTCATGTTCCGGTGTAAAATCCCTTAGTCGCCGACAACACCCATTAGAAGAGATGGGATAAGCAACAAAGTTCTATAATAAGTACTTGGATTTTTTTTTATTTCAGTATTTCTATTTCGATAAACCAACATTTTGTTTACACTGCACCTTACAATTTACAAAAACTTATACTTACATAAGTATAACAATTACTTTATGGTTAACACCACTATTAACCTATGAGCCGCCATAGCGCTTAAACCACTCATTCAATTTATTATATGTATGAGGCGTCAATCGATTCGTCATTATCCGGTCCGGTGCGGGTGATATAGGATAACTCGATTTAAAAAGGTTGTTTGTCACGTTTGTGTATAAGTTTGTGATAAAACTTCTGCTTGTTGACATATGTATACTCTATTGACAGTAAACGACAAGTCTTTGAATTCCTAAACACTAATGTGTCGAAATGAAGTTAATTAACAGTTATAAGACCAGGAATCAAAAATACAATAATACTGAACACGGTTCGTGAAATCGTGATTCATTGTTTAGAAGATAAGTAATACTTATTGCGTAGGTACTTTTGATGTTATGCAGATTTATTAGAATTGGTAGAACTTTAAGTTATGCTCATTAAACTAGATCATAATAATAAATTAATGAGCCCAATGATTTAAGTTTTGAAAGCCATATCAATCAAAGAATACTTTAATCCGTTAATGCTACGCGACGAAACTGTAATAACGTAGAGCAGCGTATTGCATCGCTGCTCAGTCAGGAATAAAAGGAACTCTTACAAATACACTTAATAATAACTATTAATTAAATCGTTTCAAAAAGGAATTATGCGTTCAGAATTTTATTAGGGTAATAAACGCTTTTCATTTTCTTTTCTAAACTATTTAGATTTTGTTCTGGCTGCAAAAAAAAAGACGTTTCGTTGCAAGTAAAACAAGTTCTAAAATTGATTGATCCGATATCTTCTCTATCTGTAATAATAGTAACTAATTTGAAACTACAAAACCTCAGGAAATATAATGCAAATAATTTTAACAACAATTTAATAAGTAATTCAATATTAATTTTGGTTTGGGGTTAGTTTCAAACAGGAATCTGATTACTCGTTGATTATCCGCATGTAATCAGATTCTTGTTTAAAACTAACTTATAAATGAAGCGGAGAGTATTAAAAGGCGGCGAGTGGCTCAAAATTAATTAGACTGACCGAGGAGGTACCACCTATCTTTAAGTTATAGATTATTTGATTGTTTTGTTTTTAAATTACGATATAGCCTTAAGAATTAGACGAATTAATACTTTATTTCTATAATAATACGCGTAGTCCATTATTTAAAGATAAGTATTCGTATTCATTCGTATTGTCTTTGATAATAGGGTAAGACACTAACTTCACTAAACCAACTCGAACGGCTTATTTATCTTTAGTCTTCTCACAATGTCAAACCAAGTTATTGGTGATAAAAGGTATTGTGACGGATACAGCATTTATGTTTTAAGGACCAAACCACCGGTACTAGTTTTAATTACTAATCCAGAATTTTGGTTTTGGTTTGACGCCGAGTCTAATTGACAGCTAACGATGGATCAGTAATTAAGACCGGCCATGAGAAATTTATTAATGTTAAAGTATAATATAAGCCACTTTAAGGTACACCAGCTATGATCGATAAGAGTAAACCAGTAATAATAGAGGAAAGCTGGGTGCCTACGATACGATACTGTGACCTTATAAAATGTAGGCATATAATAATATTATGTAGGTATTTGTGAGACGTACATTAAGTTTTAAAGTAACATATTAATACTTGTTTAAATTAAATAAAAAACAGTTTCCTTAACACAACCGTTTCATAGGGAGCATCCCGCACGGCTAGCCTTGCAGAGCTACCGGCCGGACTTGGTACCTTGCCCACATTATCGCCCAACTCAGACATCATTCCGTAAAGGCCTATTCAAACCTAAGCGGTATTCTTCACTACAGCCTGCGCTAAAGAAAACCGAGTGGGTAGGTACGCGGTAATACTTCTATCCTACTAACTATTCCGTTCTAGCCAAAGAATTTCATACTAATACCTGAGCGAAACCAGCGCGGCAGCAAATACCGCTCAGGTTTGAATAGGCCTTTTAATTACGCGCACGATATGTGACTAGCCTCCCAGCAAATTCGATTGATGAAAATTGTGATACTGGACTGATGTGTTTTGACAGGCATATATCACCTCCCCCCTTCTCCTCGGCCGTGGTGGTTGATGTACCGGTGTTGAATCTAATGCCCTCCCCCTCCTGTTATGCGAACAACTCACACTTGGCCAGTTAAGCCAATAGTTGTCCCCCTGAACAAAGTTCTGGATCCGTGCCTGATTTTGTTGCGTAATATTTTAAAATTATGATATCTTTTATGATATTCATTAGAATCAAATGAAGATGAGAAGTTTTGTTAAATATTTGCATTTATTGTCGTGCGCTGTGTAAACGTGTAATTAAATCATGTTTAAAACCGTTAACATATTTTATATTAAAACATTCGTTACCAGTACTTTGGCCAATATTTATGCACATATTGTTTTCCTATGTTGTAAGTACATGTTCCTACTATGTTGTACCTACAAAGGCTGATTTTAGTTTATATCATGTTCCAACTTTTTAATAATATAATTTGCATCAGTCCTTTAATATGGTGTATAGTATAGGCATTAGTGGCAGCACCTTATCCCCATATCAAGTTTATAAACATTCAAACATTGTAAAATTGGCAATTTGAAAAAAGTTTGCGAACTTGGCATTACATGTACATGTAGAATCCTGACGTATCACAGTGTTGTTTTACACCCCAAGTAAATAAAGAATTTTGAATTTGATTTTTGTTTACGCAACGCAGCTCTCAAAAGGAATAATTTTTCCCCGTTTTTGCAATATTTTTCATTGCTGCTACACTCCTATTGATCAAAACATGACGTTATGTAGCCTTCCTCGATAAATGGGCTGTCCAACACAAAAATATATTTTCAATTCAAACCAGTTAAAGGTGTACAATGAAATTGTGTTATGTTGAAATGGGTACACGCTAGTAAAATTTATAAATATTATACAAAAAGCACAAAATTGCATATGAAAATGAGTAGGTAAGGAAAATTATTTTCACTTACATTATTAATACCAGACCCAAGAAAAAGGGGACAGCTCTTTTCTTTAGTCCGTTACTGGGCATTTTGTAATCGGAACTTTCAAAATGTTGGGAAGAGATCTTTGCAGCTTTTTACAGTGGATGTTTTAGTGGCACTATATTTAGCCACTGTTCCCTTCTTGTAGGGTCAGTAGGGAACTTAAAAATGATTTTTTGATAAAAAAGATAAAGCACTTTCGATTAATTACAATTACCTATTTACCTAAAACCTAAATGGTTTTATAATTCAAACACGTTTCCGCAAAAAATATAGCCACCCTACTCATCTGGCGCTTATAGCAAGAATTAAAGAAAACATGATATTAAACATAATAGCATATCGTATCAAAGTTATAGTCGTTGTTATACACATATTAAACATTAAATGAGTCCAATTCTGGGTACACTTTTGCAACCTTAATTGTACTATGCAAACATACACCGTTCTTGAATAAGTATTTTACAATTATTGTTAGTTTTTGCCCGCCTTATGTCTCTGTGACACAGAGAAAGTAATCACTACGTTATATCTCTGTGACATATTAGCCAGGGTTGGCATCATCTACCGCTCTATATCGAATCCACTGTCGATACCTCGGTATAGAACGACTGCGTTTAGGGGATGTTTTAAATATGACGCCACACGTTGTTGGAATAATGTACCACCTCCGTTAAGGTTCTTAAACAAAAAAATAAAATAATTTCATTGAAAAAAAATACTTCTTGACGATCAAAAACTTTTATAATTTTGCACTTACTTTGTTACAACCTCGAGGCATGGTATATTTATTCCTTGAAAGGTTGGCAATGGCATCCACTGTATTCAACTGAATACGTAGGTAACTACCTACGTAAGATTGGTACGCACAACACCACCAATCATCAGCGCCAAGTGAGACGAAGAAAATACAATTAAATATAATCTTTTAATATGTAAATATTTTGTTGGTATTTATTTTATTTTTTAAAAGTACACACCACACACACACACACACACACACACACACACACACACACACACACACACACACCACACACACACACATACCACACACTAGGACCCAGTTGAAAACCAGCGACCAGCGTCAGGTGCATATAAAATGCGCCCGGCAATAAGCTGAACTGGGTTCCTATTTTGGTGCAGCCATGATACACTCATTTATTTTCCGACGTTTTAATTATTAATTGTATGTTTTTGTTATTTTTATTGCTAATGATTTAGCTTTGATTTGTATGTTTTTAATTATTAATTGCACTTATGTTTTTTTTTCTTTTTCTATTATCTGTTATTACTCTTGTCTCGTGTGTTGGTTCCAAAATAAATATATTTTTTTTCTTTCTTCCTTTAAATACAAAACTCTTTGACAAAATCTTCCTTGAAAAATTTGTTTAATTTAAATATGTAATAGGTCATTGAATATTGAACTACAGTCAAATGCCAAATATATTTTAAAACACAATTAATTATTTTAATTAGGATGACAGTTATCGAGTTTTTATTTCAATGCAATTACTTTTTCATAATTAATATTAAATATTTCACAGTCTTACCCCACATGTAGATTTATGACATCCCATGAGTATTTATTGTTACATTTAAATAGTTTTTTTCGTAATTTTAAATTCATTTTGCATTTATTGTTGAAATGTAATTTTTTATAACGTTTATTGAAAAAAAAAACTTAATTATGTTATGGACAAATTGACATAGGTATGTCGTAATGTACATTAGAGTTCGATGAACACCTACTAACTAATTCCTTTATTCGAAGCTATTAACAGCTTATTTTACACATAGACTAAAACGCCGCGTGATTATAAGCGTAAGACTGAATGTCAATCGTGGAGTGTGGAATCAATGAGTAAGTCTATGATTTTGACTTCTACTCCAAACATAGAGCAACCATGGCAAAAAATGAGCCTGAAACTCCAGCGGAAAAACGTTACCAAAACCTTTTTCGAATACGACTGTAACGAAGAACGTTTGCTAGGCAAAGGAAAACATAAAAGTACCTATCAACAAGTTTTTAGTAAATTGTGCAGTCAGAAGTTTTGCATTTGGCGAGATGTTTTGTTTATAGAAACATTGTACATATTCTGTTGGTATACGAATCACTCGGTTAACGAATAAAGAAAATCACAAATTTACTCAAATATCTTCTTTATAATCTTTGTATTTGAAATTTGAGTGATAATCAATCGATTGAAAAGAGTGGTCGAAAGTTTCTATTTTCTTGTTATTTTCTCCTGTTTTACTTCTACGACTGCAAGGAAGGGGTGTGTTTTTCGCGCGTATCTGGTATGTATATAATATTCTTTATTACCTCATATCTGTCGAACCACTAGACGAATTTGTACAATTATGACGTCGTTACATCCGTCGTGACCGCCTAAGTGTTCTTAGAGTGACATTTGGAAAAACAAACATGGCGGCAGTGAGATGTCAAAATAAAGCGGTGTGAAAAAAAAGCTGTTTCGAGGGTATCAAATTAAAGATCTCATCTTAAGCATTTCAAAAAGGTATAATACGATTATGACTGTAATACTAAAAAAAATACTTATAAGCCATGTTTAAGTTTCCGTAGCCAAAATGGCAAAAACGGAACCCTTAAAGTTTCGTCATGTCTGTCTGTCTGTCCGTCCGTATGTCACAGGCATTTTACTCAAAGACTACTCGATGAATCTTGATGAAATTTAGTGAATAGGTGACTTATAGTAGCCGCTACTTAGTTTGATAGCTAAATAATAATAATAAATATTTTTAGGAGGGGCACTCCATATATGTAACAGAAGGTGATTTTTTTTTTAACTATTATCAACGTGTAGCACATCATTCGATAGGTCTTTCAAAAACATTTTGAGGTTTTTAATAAACTTTTTATGATTGGGTAAATATTTTTCGGAATAATCGCTCCGAATTGCATAAATCGATGAGAAAAAAACACGAAGATAGCGCTTAATAAACACTTTAAACTAAAATTATTTTGGATAAGATTGGATATACCGTCATTGAGTTATTGCCGAAAAACTGCGTTTCTCAACAAAAGGTCGTAAGTGCCATGAACATACGCTCTTCTGTTGATAAAATTGTTCAAGGCTGCGGAACCCTACATTGAGCATGGTCCGACATGCTCTTGCCCGGTTTTTTTTTTCAATTTTCAGTACTTCACAATAACTGTGATAAAAAATATTTGTTACATCCTACAACTACTCAAAAGTATTAAGTAAAAAAAACAATTGAATGAATGTGCTTTTAAATATACTTCAAGCTTAATACTTCATTATTCTTTAACGCGATAATCAACAAAAAGACATAAAGCCGTTGAGAACAGATTTTCTAAAGCTCATTAATAGTAAATTCTTAAAATTATTTCAGCTCGTTATATAATATTGATGAATGGGCTCTACTGCAGGTAATCCTTCATTATAAACAGATTTTCTAGGAAAATTCCAGCCCTAGAAATGTTTATGAAAGATGGAAAACTTATTCAAAGAGGGATTATATAGATTAAAATCCCCTTTCATTTTGCTCAGGTTTGATTTTAAATAGCATTTAAATCATTGTTTGATATGAATAAGGTATCATTATATTATATACTAGCTGTCCCGCGCAACTTCGTCTGCGTAAATGTTCCCCCTTTTTTATAATCCTATGTTACTTCTAATACCTCCAAGAATATGTGTACAAAGTTTCATGATGATCGGTTGAGTAGTTTTAGCGTGAAAGCGTAACAAACAAACTTACATTTATATATTAGTAGGAATTAGCTGTCACCCGCGGTTGATTTTACCCTCTTAAGAGTTGATTTACCGCTTTCGATCAAAACGTTGAAACGAAAATTAAACACTTGTTGTTTACAGCCACAAAGCCAAATACAAAATGTCACAGATCTAACTTCAAAACTGACGGAGTTCCATACAAATTACCAACCTCTAATACAGCCCCTTATGAGTTGATTTTGAACACGCTGCTACCGTATGCCCCAATTGACCACAGTGGAAACAAAATCCGCTGCAGTCAAAGCTGCTGGTGCATGCTTGCCTCAAGGATTGTGATCCTCGCAACAAAGAAACCCACGCCTCTGAAAAACTTTTACCGCGATGGACCTTCACGGTTCCGGGAGAGCACTGAGCCTTATGCTCTATCGCCTCCCGGACCTACTCAGACATCACAGAGTCGTCCAGGCCGAAGCCGCGCAACTCCACGCACTTCATCGGCCTAGCGATCCAGACGTCTTTCCCGCCTCCCGCGAGATGCCTCAGCGAATTGCTACCACGTCGGCCTTTGTCGCACCCTCCGCCACTGGAACTTCAACGAGCCGGGCCCCAGTCTGTGAGCGGCGTAAGCTCACTACCACGCCCCTAGCAGCTAAAAGAGCCTCCTTCACCCTGCTGAAGAGGCTGGCGTATGCTTCTAATCTCCGCCTTCGGCGATGACGACATGAAGACGGCGACCGTTTTCGGCAGAGACAGTTTCGGCCCTCCCTTACGTCCTATTTTGCTGGGGCAACCTCTTGTACGGAAGCGGTGGCAGCAGCCTTCCTCTTTTTACGGCGCCACGATTTGCTACTCCCCGCCGCCCAGGTCCGTCGGCCGGCGCCTACACCCGGACCTGGGCAGTTGGGGTGCTTGAGGCGCCCGCTACTGCAGCACAGGGTGCTCTTCTTGGCACTCGCTGCGGTGGGGGATTGGAAACTCCACCCCACGGCTGGCCACCTCAGTCTACTAGCCCTGAGGCAGCCGCTGCTGCAAGAGACACGGCGCGTCCCGCTGTTCGTGGTGGTTCGCCGCGAGCGGCGGCCGACAACCGAGCTTCGGGGATAGGCGTGCCTTAATAATCCCCAAAAGGGGTGAGAGCTGTCTCATCTGTGTCTTTGTAAAGGAGCCATGAGGGGGCCGCTCTCTACTATGAGCCGGGACAGAACCGGCTTGCACAGCGCTTCTGTGGCAGAAAGAAAATCTCCCCGCCGGCATTGTGAGTGCACGTCAAGCCCGTCCTCGGCAGCCCAGGGATTGGCCACTCCCTACTCTGCCAGAACATTAACCGTATGACGGTTTCACGTAAAGCTGCAAATTCACCGGCACACGTAAACAGCACACCTCAAAGAGATAATCTGGACTAAGTTTTTGTCGTGGTAAGCCACCAATTAATGGAGCTACAACCTTGCCTTTTAAACGGCAACAAAGGATGCATATGGCATCCATGGCTCCAGTTGCATTTACCAGTCTTATCCAAAACTTCAGCAACGCGATTGCGTACAGAAGGCTAAAGTTTGAAATGTATCATCTGTAACCACCCTAATACGATGGTCGAATCAGTCCAACAGTAAACCTAACTGATCTCAACTAGAAGCGAGAAACACACCTTCACATAATATATAGAGGTGAACCAACTACCGCTTCACACAACTCCAGCCTTGGAATCGTGGTCGGCTTGATGGAAGCCACTAGACTCTTGGCCATCAATAAACTAACCGTATACTCATATTCATTGTTAATACTACGAAGGTAGACGCAAGCACCGTATGCCGACTTAGACGCGTCGGTAAATTTATGGAGCTCAAATTCCTAATGTTCATCGCAAACTACACGTCACTGAATACGTAAATTATGTAAAAGAGGTAAGGTAGTTGTTGATAATTTGTCAAAACACATAGCCTGTAATAATATTTTCATGGTAATGACAATAGAACTTAACAAACCTACCTAAATGTTTGATCAATTATAAAAAAATGCGCAACCACGGATAGCAACTGAAAGTGAAGTGATTTGTGAAAGAAAGTGTTTTGTGTACCCATTTGAAGACATCAACAAATTAAATGGAATCTCATAACAATTAGTATATCAACTAAGGCACTTGGTCATACATACACTTGTCAGGTTTTCATGTTTTCAGATGGAGTTATTTTCGACACATTCACCCGGATCACATGACCTCCATTTTCTTGTTAGATGCAAGAGCTCTATCTAGTGACTTCGTCACGAATGTATAACATCTTAGAGATGATTACAACCTGTCAATAAGTCGTCAACGTAGCAATGATGTTCCACCATCAGTGATGGTGAATACTTTAGGGTCCTTACAATCGAGTCGTATTTGTTTTAGACACCACGTCGAAGCAAATTATGCACTAGCTTCTCCATACGTGACTGTGTTGGCTCACTAACATTTTCACGCCAAACGACTTGTTGTAAATACCTCTCCGACCGATGAACAACTATTTGCCTATACATCTTCTCTACATCTGGGTCCTTATTCACTATGTTTTTTTTTTCATTGCGCGATGCATTTCTAAGCGCAGCTCTCTATTAATAATTATGACAAGATTTTGACAGTTAAAAGCGCGGGCCTCCCCATTTAAAGGTCATTGAGAGATACCCCTGTCGAGGTAGGATAACTTGCGTTAAAGACAACTCGAAGTTTTGTCGTCCTACTCGATTCGCGGAATATCCCGTGATGCGGGATAAAGTGACCTGAATGTACGTAGGTACTTTAAGCTTAGTCATGTGACCAAGTGACTCATATTCTAACATAAAATGATATAATTTACTAAAGTCTAAAATAGGTAGCTTTGTTAAAAGAACTCATAAAAATAGGAGGATCATTTTTAAGAGAAAGTCGGTACAGAAGCGGCCATCAGACATGCGAGTCGTATTATTAACGAAGTGATCTTCTCATAATTTTTGCTTCGGTATATCATTTGCAGATTTTGTGGTTATATCTCCTCTAATTGCTAAAACTTTGTCAACTCATTTTTTTTCTAATTACCGTCGTTGTCGAAAGTGACTTTAGTAAAATTTCATTAATTTGAGCGTAACATAAGAATTTGACCGGCGACTATCCATCCTAAACGAGTTTCCCATAGTACTAAGTTCCTGGTTCCAAATTTTAATCAGCAACTCCCAGAATAGATCAGCGCCTCTTAAAATATCGACTTCTGCGGGTTTATAAAAGGTAGGATTTCATAAGACGGCGCGTTAGCTCTAATACTTAAATGGCAAAACAAAACATACAAGCGTCCGTCGGTAGTCTAATGGTTAAGGCATCAGATCCGATAATCGATAGGTTCGAGTACCATTATACTACTGATGTGAATCCACTCCTAACACAAGCAAACAAGCAATTTAGCTAAGCTTGGCGGGGAGGGGGGGGGGGCAACAATAAGGTTAAATTCGAAACTATCATTCAAAGACGTGATCTTAACACGACATATTTTGCTTGCCTAGTATATGTAATTGTTTGCATAACTTTTGCTAACACCGCGCGAACGAGATGCACATAATTAATATTATCTCGCAGTTTGACAAACGCAGTTGATAACAACATATCTCGCGAAAAAAATGATTACTTGTTAAACTTAGGGCAAATTGTTATTTAGTTAGGTGCAACAAGTAGCCAACAGCATCAGCTATCAACTTTACAGCTATTTGACTGCCTCTGTGGCGCGGTGGGAGTGTGTCCGACTGCTACGCAAGAGGTCGTGGGGTCGATCCCCACACGGGACACCACTTTGTGTGATCCACAAATTGTTGTTCCGGGTCTGGGTGTAATTTGTGTCCGTGACTTGTATGTTTGTAAAGTCCCCCGTGACACAGGGCTTGTACCCTACTGCGGGAGTTGTCTTTAAAAAAAAAAAAAAAAAAAAAACTATTTTCCTAACAGTAACAGTTGCTAACACTAATCACAATGTAATGTATGTAGGTACTACACCTTATGATTTTAATGTAGGTAACACAAAAATGGCATGAAATAATTATAATAGTAACACAATCTTGTTTCGGTAGCCTCGGAAAGTCCATGCTGAACTTTTTGCTAGAATCTTGTCATGGTAAGTAGAGAACTGCGCTTAGAAATGTATCAATGAGCATGCGCGCCGAACATTTTTGAGCGCGCAGCGTATGCGCCTAGATGCATTTGTGAGCACACCTCATTATTTACCATTAACAAGATTTGGACACTTCCACATGGGCTTGATAAGGAGACGAAATAAAAATCGTGACTGAGAACCCTGGATGACGATGTTATAATGATTTATACCTTAAACTCTATACACCCCTAATTAATTGCTATTTCAATTGTTCCGCCGATTTTGCCGAAATTTTTATAAATCCGACTCGTAGGACCATGTCGGGTATTATCAAGGGTGCTGAAGAAACAAAACTGCAAGAATGCTTCGTTTAAGAATTAATTTCTTTAATGCGGTGTTAATAGATTGAGTAACGTACCCTTGTGGTGTTGACACCGCATTAAACAAATTACTTGCATTAAGTCGGTACATATTTTAGTAAAATGTCCTACAAAAATAAAGCGATTTTAACGCGGACATGGATTCATTGCCATTAACTTTTGGTAGGCGCTTCAACAGTAAGAGATTATGTAAATTTCTTACATGATGATGTGAAATTCATAATGTCGGAAGCAGACGAGGTACATGTATTAAAATTTCTATGTAAGTACCAGATGCCACGATGCTGATATTAACCACGAATCAATAAGAGCGACTATCAAACTTATTTAATACTGGTGTCCTGTTTTATAGTGTCATAGCTTGCACAGAGCTACCCACAAACCACTATCTATTCATCCGGAAAAAAATATCTGAATGATAATAAAAAACGGCATTGGAATGCGATGCGTAGAGAAAATATAATACTATGCGTACTGAAAATGTAAGATATGTACAGAAGTTGTTTAGTTTATAAATAAATGAGACAAACCATAGCGGTTGTAACTTTTTAATAGTCTAAGGGCCAAAACCAAACGCGAGTAGTAAAGTTTAAAGTAAGAGTAAAAGAATAAGTAGCCACTTATGCTGTGCCTCGCGGTGTTACCCGCGGTTTATTAGCCTATGTGTTAATCCAGGGTGTCAGCTAACTCCATACCAAATTTTATTAAAATCGCTCCAGCCATTTAGACGTGAAGAAGTAACAAACATACACACTCACATACTCACAAACTTTCGCCTTTATAATATTAGTGTGATGTTGTCTGGTTTCCATAAAACAAGCTCTGCTTAGTTTGGGATCAGATCGCGTTGTGTGAGTTGTCCCAAGATATTATATTATTATATTGTCGAAAGTTGTACGAGTTGGTTGGATTTTCGAGAGTACTGTCTTGTTAATATTATTTTACATTTGGTAATAAATAAAACAACAAAGTTAACAATGTACAGTTAATATATATTTTCATTATTAATTTATGCTCTCCGTATTTTTCTCTAATCTGGCGTTTTCCTACCATCATATTGTGCTATTTTTGTCGGAGAAGAATTTCTTGGTAAACACATCTCTCCAAATATGCGCTCTGGCCTTTTGTTTTAAAATAATTATAATAATTTATAGTAGACCCTTATGTTCATGACAACTTGACGTAACAGCTAAAATAAGAAAAGTTGTATTATTAAAGCTACTAGTTAGGTTTAAATAACAGACATACTAAATTTACAAATATTTTCTAAAACCTTATATTCATGCATAAAGTATGGAAAACTGTTACATTTAATAGAATCAGTGTATCTAGGGAGGGAAGGGGTAGACTAGGAGCAAACCAAGTCAGTTCTCCACCAAAGTATCTGAGTCGGCTGTGTAATATTCCGGTTCCTGATAAAACCTACCCTCACCGAGGTCGAGGCCTACCCCAAACCAAAATCTTGGGTTCCTCAACGCATAAGCTCGTATATATGATATATAATATTTACTTAGTAAAATGCTAGGACGAGGACAAAACAACCACAGCATGTGGTATTATTTAACAGCATTGTTAAATAATAATCAAAGATTATACTTACTGTTCCATAAGTTCCAAGAGATTTGCAGTTTCTTGTCTAGCGTCGTGCGTATTGTTGCTATTTATTTAGGTATTATCAAAATCACGTTATTAATTAAAACTTATTTAAAATAATAAATAGGTACGTGAGCATAGAGGATAGCGGTCGGTGACGCAGACAACTGGTTTAATGTTGACAGACAGAAGTCAAAAATGTAATTTGGATTCTTAAAAACCTTTTGTTTCTTAATCTCAATAATAAGGTTTGTATCAAATGCTCAATAAATTCTTGAAACAAAACGCAACCAACTAAAATCATTCGTTCTTAACTGAAACGTTATTATGGCTTTTTGCAACATCTTATAATTTAACAGAAGCATTAACTTTAATGAAGGATTAGTAAATCGCGACATTAAGACACTTTCTTGCAACTGACCGTAAAGGGACTTATCTAACTTATCAGGCATAGAGTAAACCCAGATTCGAAACAATATGGACCACCATGTTTTGTTCTTTCTTGCACAACCGTTATAGGCATTCCCGCTGCGCTAAAATTTGGCTATTTTGTACATAAGGAAATATATGTTTACATGGGGTTTGGATCGAATAATGTAGGTTATTGTAGACGAAAGCGCGTTCCCACTATTGCGTGATGACAGATTATTGTGTTTAAAGTGCCTTAGCTTATGTATTTAAATGGAGGTGTTCACATATAGTACGACTCGATTAACTTTTTACAGTGACAACAGATCCGGCTAGCACGACAGCCGTTATAATGGGAACATCTAGAGACAGCCATCCAAGGATAAATTAATCGTCACGACATAGTGAAACGCGGCCTGTTGTAATAATAAGTGGACTCTTCGACAACAAACAGATTATGACAATGTTTTTCTTGGTATAGTGCAAACCTGAAAGTGGTTTGCTCTGAAGAATCTGTGACGCAATCCAATGCGGTAGTTTTTGGATCATGTTATATTTTTCAATTAATTAATTAATCAATCATTAAATAGGTAACTCATTAATCCATAAGTACAAATCCTGTTCACAGTGTGATGTGAAATGTGATATTATTAATTATTTTTATTACACTTATTTTTCAATAATAATCATGGATTACGTACTATGAGCTGCAATGAACACGATAGCGCGAAAAACGCAAGACATCTTGAATGGCTTATAACTTTGCAAGATGTCAATATAAACTTTTCTTTTTTATGTAATTTTTGAAGTTGAAATTATGTTGGGGTGTCTGAGATTTGCACTATACCAAAAATAACCTTGTATAATATAGCTTGACCTGTGTGTAGAAATTTAATTGAATTAACTGATTCACATTTTATACACTTAATGTCATTTAGAGAAATCATGACAAAGTCTTAATATTTTACCTACCTTGTATGATGCGAAGCCATTCAGTGATCAGTAATGATTGCTCGCTGGATGGTGTAGTAATTCATTATCTAAAAATCTTTTTATACTTAGTATAAAAAGGTTGTTGTGCAATCTAATTCTTTTATAATTGTAACAGTTTAACTACATGACGAGTGCTAATATGCGTTTATAATCTCTGCGTTACTACAATAGGTATGTAAGCGGTTGGGAACGCGCGTTTTCGATCTGAATCTAGGTTTAAACTGTAGAAAGTAACTACTATTTGTGCAGAGTAAAGTAATTTTATTTTCTTAACTGTATATTGTATCTACTTTATTTAGTTATCAGGCGCAGTTCACACAAAATATCGCTTCAGAGATCTACTACTAGTGGCCTGGCTAAGTATGTTTAAAAAGGCTGTACTATAATATCATGAAATAAATCCGGTTATGTCTTGTATTGTGTTTTTTAATAAAACAAACTTATTCGCATATATTTTGAGTGTAAAATAATCTATTAACAAGTCAATAAATAGAAAACAGGGTATACATGACATTTTATTCTATCCAAATATAAAATAGACATCGACCTCGATCATCGTAGATAGGCAAATGCAGGAGCACACATTCTAGCAAACTTATCTATCTCGTAACGTAGAGAACTCACAGTGCCCTGAAACTGGTGTTTTAGAGCAGAGAGTGGCGCGAGAGTAACAAGATTACATGTATTTAGAAAGTGACTTGCTTCTTTTCCCTCTCGGCTCTGATAGTGATCTTGGAGGCGGAAACAGTAGATTCGGAATTCTCGTTATCAGCGACGAGTGCTCGCAGGCGAGCGGCGCGTCGTTCTCTCGCCGCAGTCTTCTCAGACAGTTCGTTCATTTCATCCTCTAAGTCAGTAAGGCGTGCTCTTGTCGCTTTTGCCCTTGCTACGGCAGCGGTCTCGTCATCAGATTTGTTGAGGGCAGTCCACTTTGTGAGCGCTCCCTCTTCGTTAAGCCTGCGCGCGATGCGCTTCTCTGTGCGTTCCTCGTTCTCCTGCAAAGCTCGCCTCGCTCCGCTCACTTCCGACTGACCGATGCCAACGCTCTCAAGAATTTTGTCAGAGATCCTCATACGGCTTTCGAGGTTGGATACGTTGGTATCGAAATCGATGTCTTCAGCGAAACGCGATGCTTTCTTGCTGGCACGGAGGCGTTTGAGAGACTCTGTGATCTGAAAAGCCAATAAAGCAAGAATTAGTAGTGTTTATTTAATTTTACAGAATCGCAACGGAATTCTGAATCGGATGAATATACATGTGGCCGTAGCTGGCTCAATTGCATAATAGCTCCATGCAAGCGGTACTTAATTGTCATGTGAATAATCTAATTGCCATGTATCAGATTTGATTTACTTGCATCTAACTAGCATTAACGCTATTGTTCTGATTTACTTTCATGTGTATCATAAGTCAGACCCCAGTTCAGTCGTTCTTATTGAAACACAAAACTAATCGATATTTAGAGACCTGAATTTTGATAGATATGACAATGGTGATACATAACCACACATTCACAATTTCAAAAACCGGGTTCCGCAGCCGTTGCCTTCTGCAAAAATCCGATTTGAATTATGGTTCCATCAGAAGAGCGTATGTTCATGATGCAATAACTTAATGACGGTATATTTTTCATATTTTTTGGTCTCATGGTTCAAAAGGGACCCACACACAACTTATGCAACTTTCGGAGCGTTAAATCGAGATAATTTCTAAAAATATTCACTTAATCAAAAAAGTTAATTAAACAATAAAATGTTTTTAAAAGACCTGTCAAATGATTTATTGATGTTTGCTGAAAAATGTAATGAAATCTTCTGTTGGCCGGACGGAGTGCCCCAATAAAAATATTTATTTTTTAGCGGCTACTATAAGACATCTTTTCACTAAATTTCATCAATATTCATTGTGTAGTCATTGAATATAATGCCTGTGACATACGAACGGACAGACAGACAGACAGATAGACAGACGGACATGACAAAACTATAAGGGTTCCGTTTTTGCCATTTTGGCTACGGAACCCTAAAAACGCTTCAGTATAACAAGCCCTAACAATTAAAGAGATGAACCACAATGATGACGATAATAATTTTAAAATGGCGAATTTAAATATGTACCTACTATTCTATTAATTCTAGACCACACAATTGAGCGGAGGGTCTAGATTTTTCCACTAAGCTAATCCTAAATGTACCCATGAACTAAGAAATATACTAGCTATCCCGGCGAACGCAGTTCACCTTTTTTTTTAATCTGAATCATTCTCACACACAAAAAGTTTCATCAAAATTGGTCCAGCCGTTTAGGAGGAGTTCAATCACATACATAGGCACAAAATAATTATTTATTTTCAGGATGATTTTTATATACTAATAACCTCCCCTCGTGGTTTTTTTACATTTTAATAACTTTGTTATATCAGTTTTGGAAAACATTTAATATAATAACCCTTAATCAACCTGTATAAAGACTAGCTGTCCTGGCGAACTTCGTATTTTTTCGTGAATCGTGTTTTTTTGTGTTCTCAGACCCACTCAAATATATACACAAAATTTCATCCAAATCAGTCCAGCCGTTTAGAAGGACTCAGGTGACATTAAATTGTATTAGATACCTACAAGTGATTATATATGTATAGAAATAGATATTAATCAGAAACAATCAATACAACATTTTTATTGTTTATAGTTATTAACACTAGAAATCAAATATTTCAATTATGTTCAATTTCCTTCAAATTGTGTTTACGGAGATTTTCCGAATGTATCTAACAAAGAGAATTTAACATTACGTAATTTCGGTACAGAAATGCAAATAATTATTAAACCTATTTTGATTAATGAATGTAATAAAATCTGCTTCAAAGTCGAGTAGCTCCTGTCATGAAGATTGGCAGCCCTAGCATCTGTAACAGTTATAGTCCAAGATCCCATAATGAGAATTCAATATCTATCGTAATTCAACAAAATAATCTGATTCAAATTTGACTACAAAACCGTATTGCTTATATGAAATGAAAGCGCACAGTAATCATTTTTTTACATTTAATATAATAACATTTAAGGCACGCACAGCAAAATAACTCTGACGGATTTTATTTGTACAATTCTTTAAGTCTGTAACGGTGTACATGTACTTGCGATTTAAAACTTACAATTTTGTGAATGCCGTTTACTAAAAATAAATAGTGAAAACAAAAACCACGCCGTGAGATTTTGCAGTGCGGGCGGAACTACATTTTTAGTATGTAATGTTTAAAAATATTTCTTGAAAACTTGAATACTGGAAATTTTCTTTTGAATCAATTATAATTAAAAACAGATGAGCGTTAAATTAATGCCGTGAGATCTTAGACTATTATAGCATTTCGGTCTGGTCTCTCATTGTTCACTATTTCAACGTGAATTCTGACAGAATTATCCGATATTTTGTTCATCTCTGAAATTACATTTCCAAAAATAACGGTTATTCCATGATTAATAACAATTATTGTAATATGAGGAGTGGATATAGCTGTTTCAACTAATTATATTAAATATTTCAAGTTAATCATAAATAACAACGCTATATTATTTAAACCATAATTGTTTATGTTACCTGTAAAATAGGTATCTATCACACTTTTCCAATAGCCTCAATTTATAGCATACTCAACCATACTTTTATTAAAGCCTCAAATGCGCGTAAAAATTCTTATATTTTTTTATTTAAGCATTTTTAATTTTATTTAGGTAAGTATAAAAATGTTTAGCGAGTTAGTGAACACATTTAGGGTTTCGTGGCCAAAATGGCAAAACGGAACCCTTATAGTTTCGCCATATCCGTCCGTCTGTCTGTCCCCAGGTTCGCTTAAAGGCCTTTAGTACTAAAAAGCTGTAATTTTGCATCTATATAGGTACATATTTTTTCGGCAAAGTGGTAGAACTAAATTTTGAAAAATATTAAATTTTCGAGTACTTCTCCGACACATAAAGTGGGAATGTGATTTTTTCTCACCCAAGCCATCGCGTGGAGTGTCGCTGGATTGGTCTTTTAAAAATATTTAGGGGTAATGTATATTATAAGTTTTTGAGTACTTGTCAAGATACGGCTTGTATAGCTCGGCATGCTTACCTTATTTTATCAACCAGATTAGAGTGTGTAAGTTTGTTTCTGTAAAAATTCTTCGTGTATTTCATTTTGGAAAAAGACGATTCGCACAAATACGTACACCCAAAGAATGTTAATAGAATTTGATCAGTAGATAGAATTGGATATCTACTGTACTTATAAATAAAACATAAATGAATTGCTATAGGTAGCTATAATTACGGCAAAAAGT
Organism: Herminia tarsipennalis; assembly: GCA_945859575.2. Taxonomy (NCBI): domain Eukaryota; kingdom Metazoa; phylum Arthropoda; class Insecta; order Lepidoptera; family Erebidae; genus Herminia; species Herminia tarsipennalis. The sequence goes on along the minus strand of OX243831.2, from coordinate 23,917,944 downwards.
AGATATCTATTTACTCTGCGTAGTCAGTCTCTCTAATGGACGCGAAATTCAATATGGTTGAAAATAAAGTAACACCATGTAGGCCAACCACAGCCGGCAGGCCACATGCGGTTCGCGGGCCGCAGGTAGAGTATAACTGATTTACGGCCGGTCTTATTAATCTACCTATCTATGGATTTGGCAACTATAGGTATATATTTGACATAAGCTCCTTACAAAATATGTTAAAATCCTAATCCGTCCACCGGTATGGACGCCGCGTTGTCAACGAGTGGACACCGAACGGCGAGGCGGTGGTGGTCGGGTGACTGGTTGATACGTTTAGCGTTGACCTTTAGGCGAACCGTACATTTATGTGAATCGTTGAATATATGTACAGCCAGAAGAAACTGCTTTTCGAATGTCGGTACCGACATTCGAAAAGCAGTTTCTTCTGGCTTATTTCAATTAATAGCGATGGCTATTAAATGAAAAGCGATGTTTGTTATGACTATATTGATGATTTTTTAGATTACATGAAACTCGTCGGTGCTGCCCCGGCCCGCTCGCTTTGCTCGCTCGCCCCGTGTGCACAGTTCGACCCTAATAACCTAATCTAACCAATCTGATTTAGTGTCATTGATGCCCTCTGGTTAATTTGCTGCGCAATCAGCATTTTTTATTATGCAGTCATATTTTTAAGATGTAAGTATGGGTGGTAAGATTTTTTATGTGCGTTTAAAAATATATCAAGGAAAAAAAACAAATGAAAACCAGATAAGTGCGAGTTGGCCTTGGGCACCAAGGGTCCCGTAGTAACTTGCTTTTTTGTAATATAACTACAAATTTACGGCTTTCGGATTTACTATTTACATTATTATCACAGTTCCAAGGGGTTGAAGACCTGAGTACCTATTTGATATGAATTTCAACTCTATGCCTCCACGCGTTCCTGAGAAAAAGAATATTTACAGAGAGGCAGAGAGATGAACAACGTCCTCCGTTGTCCCTCTTTTTGTTTTGTCTGCCTGTCGGAACCTTAAAAAAGTCCAAATGATTTTTTTACGCTAAGCACCAATCCATAATAATGTTATAAATATAAAAGTAGCTGACTATGTATTACATTTTCAGGAGATTGGTTTTTGGTACACAGATAGATTGGAGCTTAAAAAGTTGAACGCTTCACGCTTTCACAAGCGCTTCACACTTTTAGAAGTGTGAAGCCATTGAGTGTTCACAAAAGTAAATTCCTGCAACCTGGAGAGTTACCTAAGAAATAAAATGTAATTTAATATTGTAGTCCGGGACTGTCAGTGAAGTTTATTGCAATAAAGGCTCACCTGAAGGTATTCGAACGTAGCAGCGTTATTCATAAAATAACACAAAGAAGCTGTAAAAGAGATTAAGCTGCCGGCTACGCTTTTTTCAATTCCTTGTTTGTTTTTAGTAATTACGAGAACAATGGCATTTAAATCTAGCCTATTGAGTTTAGAAACACCTCGAATTTTAATTTTCTGTTGTTGTTGTGATGTTGTTTGAAACATTTATTATCATTAGTTAAACTCATTATTATTCTTTAAATACGATTCAATAGCAAACCTTATTAGTTTATATATATCTTTAAAAAATGTTTTACCACTGTGTTTTTCAGTACAGGGTTAAAAATGTTGTTCAATAATGAAAGCAGCATGCTTAATGTAAATAGGTAGGTACTTAGTCCAGCTTATCTACGGCTACAGTGAAATACTTATTTGCCTATTTTACAGCCTTTCTCAGTTTTTTTTTACCATTGATTTATACAACCAGATCACTGATGTGCAATGTCAGTAAATAGAACATGATTTGAATATCTTGTAGTTAACGAAATTTGTTTTCGAGGAGAGTAGCATGTTGTTGGTATGTTTTTCCGTGTCGAATACTATATCTTGCAATATACGCGAAGGTACAATTACAAGTAGGTTTGTTGATAGATTGTTGATCTCCGTGTATTAGTTAAGATTTATAATGAACATTTCCATAATGTTAATATTTTTATGTTAACAAAAAATAGATTTAAAAGAGCGACAATCGACTGCCTAAAATCTTACTGAGTGTTAAACTTAATATAAGTAGTAACTTAGTACCTAAGACCTTGTTGTAACTTAATCTTCACTGTATGTCTATAGTAAACTGTGGAAACGATGTAGATTGTGCAATAACTTATGTCATTAGTTAGTAAGATGTAAAATGTATTGTACAATAATTTGTTTTCCCAAATAAATTAAAAAAATTATTAACACATAATGTAAGTGTTATTATTGTAAAAAAACGAGCAAGTACATATCGGGCCACGCACCATGTAGGGTACCGTAGTCCCCCCCCCCCCCCCCCCATCCGAATAATCCGGCTTAAGAATGAGTTTTCTGTTATTTTTGTTACATGCAATAATTTTCAATGGAATTTATACGAAAATTTTGGTAGGAACTTCCCATTTAATCAGCTGTTACTCGTAAACTTGTAAAGCTGTGGTAGTTTTACTTTTGATTTCACTACAAAAGTACATATACATATATAGTGTACTACTCGTGATTTATTTCACATACCCAATATCAACCATTTATCTGGCAGGGGGACACTTGACTCTAACAAAAATTCGCACCTTAAAGCTTAATATTTCACAAACGGATCCCTAAATCTAAAAAAGGTCTTCACAATAACTAAACGTTTTTAAAAGACATACTCAACATGATAGGGTAGGTAAAAAAAAAACCACATCCCCATTTTACTTAAATAGAAGATACCCTCAAAAAATATGTTTAAAAGATTTTATTCTTTCACTTTGTCGGCGTAAGTAATAAATGTGTATCCATGCAAAATTACAGCCTTCTAGCACTAAGAGTCTCTGAGCTAAGCTGCGGACGGACGGACGGACATGGCAAAACTTGATGGGTGCCGTTTTGCCATTTGGCCTACGGAACCCTGAAAATAACTCGTCGTGTTGGGTATTTAGTACGCAATAGGGTTCAAGAACTTGTGCTCGCCCTGGCAGCATTCATACATCTAATTGGAATAAAGTTTGCATACAAGTTGGAGTTTAAAATGTCGTCTCATGCGAGCGACATCGGTGTCGCAGAGATGGTACTCAACAATTTGAAAGTTGTTGAAGGCTCTCAAAGTTATTGTGCGCGATGCGGTCCTTGACAAACTAAGTCTCACATTGAACTTACTCATGGCTTGTTCCGTACTTACTAAACTAGTATTTGCTAATTAATTAAGTTCGTACAAATGCAACCTAATGGTGCGATGATACCGAAATGTTCTTGTTTGTTAGTTTTTGATTGATTGCAACGAGACGAACCGCAGTTAGGTATCTTAGTCAGACACATACAGTTTCATGGAATAACTGATAACAATTATTCCATGGAATTCTATTATTTTAATTAAAATTTAAACAGATTAACCACTGCAAAAGAGAAGACGAAATTTTTATGAATGTAGGTAGTAATTTTCAATCAATTTCGTGTAATATTATTTTATCAGACAAATACACATTCATTTACTTACTAAGGTAAAATTAATAAACTCACAGATTTCCACGAATTTATTTTCATTAAAATATTTCGTTTCTTCTCTTTTCCACCTGTTTCGACATAATATATTTTACAAAGAGCCTTTACTGTTAAAATATTAAAAAATTGGCGAAAACTCATCTGTTTTCCTTTGTTGAGTGACTTTAATTAAATGTATATTTTACGTTTGGATATCAGCTCGCATTCTCATTGGACGTTTCTGATTCCCGGAGTGACCAGCTTTGTTTTCTAGGTGTTTGCCCTTACTTCCTTACTTACGTAACTGCTCAAAACAATGCATTAAAGAAACAATTCTAATTAAACCGATAACAAAGAAATAGGGCGCATCAAAATCAATGCCACATACGTCGATGCATAAATGCCACATACAGACACAGACTTATAACTACATTTTTTGTTTAATGTATAACAAATAAAAAAAATGTTAAATAAATAAAAAAACAACTGCCTAGTAACTCATACATATTTAATTGTGTTAGTTTGTAGACTAATTATTGGGCAGTCAAATTATGCACAAAAAACCGGGCAAGTGCATGTCGGGCCAAGCACAATGTAGGGTTCCGTAGTACCCCCTCCCGTCATCAACCGAATAATTTGGCTTGAGAAGTGGGGTTTCTGTTGATTTTGTTTCATACTTACAACGTTTTATCTACATAATAATATTTTTCAATGGAATTTGTACAAACAAATTGTTACTTCTCATTTCATCAGCTGTTACTTGTCAACTTGTAAAGCCTACTTAGCTGTGATAGTTTAGTTTTAATTTTACTATTTATACTACTACCGTGATTTTTTCACATACCCAACATCAACCATTTAGCTGGCAGGGGGATACTTGACTCAACAAAAGTTTGCACTTTAAAGCTTAATATTTTACAAACGGATCCCTAAGTTTAAAAATCGTCGGTAGATGACAAAAAAATCACACCCCCACTTTACACCCCAAAAAAAAATCAACAGCTAAGGGAATAAAATAGGTGTAACTCCGTCTCAAGATAACTCCATCAGTTTTAAAGTTAGGTTTGTGAAATTTCGCATTTGGATTTTTGGTTTCAAATAAATAAAAACATGTTTTAGCGTTTTTAGATAATTAACCCCTAACGGGGTAAAATAGGGGTTGCAGCCTTTTGTAAAACTCCATCAAAAGATTATATAAACTTCGACGGTTTTAAAATTAGGTGTGTGAAATTTCAAATTTAGCTTTTAGGTTTTAAATAAATGTTTTGGCGTTTTTGTAAAAAAAGTAGTGTAATGGTTGCAAGAAGAACTACGTCAGTTTTGAAGGTAAATCTGTGAAGTTTTGTACTTGGCTTTGAAAAAATAGGAAAACACGTGTTTTGACGTTTTGATCGAAAACGTTAAATCAACCCTTCAGGGAAAAATCAGCGGGCGACAGCTAGTGAAATAATATGAACATCGTGCTCTTCGGGTGAGAATTGATCACTACCGGTCACTGACCGTCAACGTGATTACACCCCCTGTGCTAAACGATAATAATTTTAATGTATCACAGATTTTTCAATAATCACCAATAACCGCACGAATGTACATTGTAGCTACCTACATAAATATTTTCTGTTTGATCATAAAGTACATTTTACAGCAATGCAGCAATCTTTATACGACAATAAAACCGGGTGATTCAGGTGTTGTAAATATGTCATTCGATATTAAAGGCACGTGTTTTTGATTATATGATAGGGGTTTGCAAACTGTAGTTGTCAAAGATATACATAATTTAGAACATAATCTCTCAATGAAATAACAATGAAGTTTGAAAATAAACCATCGATTTAATTATTGAAGTTTTGATATTTCAATTATTTATTTATTTATTTATTTAAAACTTTATGCACAAAGTTGTACAAAGGTGGACTTAATGCTAAAAGCATTCTCTGCCAGTCTACCTTAGGGTGATGTAGAAATGGAATGTGTGAAAGGTGCAGGTCTACCAATTACTATCTACTTAATTAATTTTTCAATTTGAATTACTAGCAGGCGTAGTTAGGTAAGTACTTGATATTTCGCAACGGCTTGGGACAACTTTAAGAAGTATTGAGACAGTGTGGATAATATGAACACGGATACCTCGAGCAAAGTGAAGTCCGTCTTTAGTTCTAGTCATTTCGATTACACAAATGTCACTGCATCACTGACTCTATAACCACACGAACACTTTGCACACACGATTATAAAAATAGCAACAAGTCTATCGGAAGAGTGTTGTCGCATCGACTTACGCTTGTCGCTTAGGTCAATGGAAATCAATTAGTGATTTAATAATTCTCCGATAACTCTAGAAGAGTTCCATTTTTTTCGAATTCGTTTGTTAAATATTTTTAGTCGTAACTTAACAAGTTGGTATAGGGCAAATTTCCCAGGATATATTCCGTCACATTAAAATAGTACGGTTCACTGCCTTGTTGTATGCATAATTGCACACGCGCGTCTGAGTGCCCCAGCAGTTGCCGAAATCAACTAGCGAATATCAATTTTCGGCGAAACTTTTTACTCCCATTTTGTAAACGAGTCCGAATGAGTCTACCAAATAAATTTCATAGTTATTTACAACTGCATTTTTTTAAATTCAAAACACATCCATAAATCGGGCCTGAAAGTAAAATGACATATAGTATTTCAATAGCTTCGTAATAATTTACAGTTAATAGTGTGATTACTATGCCATTGTGTTCAAGATAAAACCCAATTTATATAAAACGCCATCTGATGTAGACACTAGCTTGCGACTGACTTCGGTACTCCAAAACAATATGAAGATACATTCACGTCAATTCTCTGGAGATATTTTGCCTTCACGTTGAAATTCTGAGATTCAACCGACGCACGTAACAAAGGAGTGAGGAATCCAATATACTGAATACCTTCATTGAGTTTGGTTAGGGGAGGTGCACTTCGCCTGTGTTCATATTACAAGGGAGCACCCTTCTGAGCTACGACTCTTGTTTATGGCTACAGTGCCTATAGATTATTTACATGACTTAAGATTTGTTTAGAGTTTCCTTTGGAGTCTAGAAATTATCTTGACCTTCTTATTCTGAATTGGTATCGTAGTTTAACGCAAGAGTAATACTAGTACAGTAGGAAAACCAGGGGCGTTGTAAAAAAGCTTACACATCAACCGACTTACAGTAATTATTCGGAACTCATCGTTGTTACAACTACTATAATTATATTTTAATTAAAGATGAAAATGGTGTTTTCTTATTTCATTGCATAGAACCCAAGGTCTAACAGTTGCATCATGACTTTTTTTTTTTTATAGTATAGAGTCACATTAAGTAGAAAATGGCCGACTTCTTGTTTCTGAAGAAAACATGACACTGATCATCTGATGAATGAGTGTAGGTATAGCGGCTTATAAGTATTAGATGTGCTACATAAATGAAGAAATAATAAAATAAGTTAGAATTATCCAATTTTGAAAGAATAAAATCGGAATCTTTCTTATGCTTAGTACCATTTATGCTAATCAATAGTAGTATTTCATCTTATTATGATTCTACGTCACAAGTAAACGGCAATCAGTCGTAAAAACTCTTCTTGTATTCCGTTTTGTGCAGCCGAGCGTTTTATTTAGTAAATAGGTACAATATTTCCATGGCGGCACTCATCACCCTGTAAAACATTTTTCTCGTTTAAAGAAATAGGGTTCTAAACGTCGTTAGGTACGGTTCATAACTCGATAGCGGTTTGATTTTCCACTTTCAAATAAGAAGAGCTAGATGGTTCTCTTGAGGAAAGACAATGCAACGTGACAGACCTGACATTTGTAATTTATTTGTTGAGAACGTGGGATTTAAATTTAATTTTCATTTAGTAGCTGTTGTCCAATTTGTCTATTATTATTGTGGTGAGGATCTTTATAATTTTTCATTTTGGCTACAGTTCTAGGTAAGACTTGGAAGAACAAAACGGTATGCGTTCTATACTCATTCAGGACCTGTGACGTATTAGTCTACACCAGTCCTAATCTCGCTTATGTTTTCACCTGCATCATGTTCTACAAAATAATTTGGGAAGCGCCATGCCAACCGGTCAAGGACTGATTCATTTTCTTGCTGTAAAACTTGTCTTTATATAAAACTTAAATTGAGCGTTAGGTTAATATGCTCACGGGTGCATGTCTAATACTGCACTTGCTAAACTACCAAAGGAAAAAATAATAGCTATGACTAGATAGAAATCAATCTCACAACAAATAGTTTAATGTGGTTTTATATTTATAAGGAGTCGGAGGTAAAACCAGTGGTTTGAAAAAAACATTACCTTGTCAGATGACAAGGTGATATTTTTACAAACCACTGGTTTTAGCCCCGACGTAAAAACGTGTCGGTCTGTGGCATTATAGCACCCGAAAGGACTTGTTAGCAATTTTTTATTAGAAAATCGTGATGGTTTTTAGCTTTATTTGATGAAAATCCGTTCAGCCGTTTTGCAAATAAATCAATTTTTTGCGATTATTTCGCTACTAGCTGTGCCCCGCGGTGCTACCCACGTTTTATTAGCCCGTGTGATATTCCAGGGTGTTAGCTAACTCCATACCAAATTGAAATCGCTCCAGCCGTTTAGACGTGAAGTAACAAACATAGACACTCACACACTCACAAGCTTTCGCCGTTAGTAATATTTGTGTGATTAGGGACGTTAATGAAACTACTACCATAGGCGAAAGACCGGTATTAATTTTGACTAGCACATATTTTCACACTATTTCAACACTAGGTACTATGGAACGTCTGACAAGGTTACTCTTTGAACCAATTGCATCACGACGACCGGAGCGAGAGTTAATTAAAAAGCTCGTTATTGTTTTTCTCTCTTTATATTACGGGTGTTGATTGTTTTCGCTAATATTACCCGGAATGTTTGTTCACTTGCCCAGTGAATAAGTGAGTAATAGTTCTACAGAATTCCAACATTGTCTGGCTCGGTGTACAAGCCTGATGGTAAGTGACACACCAACAAAAATCTGAGCGTCATTGCATCGAGCTCTTCAGTTATGTCTAAGACATAAGTTCGTAAGTCTTATTTCCTGTGTCTTCAGCCGATATGGAGTAATGGTTTGAATCACTAGTTTACGGAAGAATAAATGACTCTGCGGTCGGAGACACCAAGACAGCATATGGCTTAGATGTAGTGCCAGACGTGGACGGTGGTTGCTGGTAGATCTAAAAATCATACTTATATCATACTACTCACTACCAGCCGTATTTATGTTAACAATTGGATAAATAGTGAAATAATATTTTGCGAATCTACTTTTAAATTTCATTCTAAAAATAAAAGATAATTAACACTGTTGTTTATGAAATAAAATAGGATTATAAACAAGCCAAAAAAAAAACGGAATACTCAGCTGATCATTTGAAACGTGGTCAAAAGTATTTATACCGCTACATTTTACTTTAAAGTGTCAGTGACAGCATGTAACACATCTCACAGAGTTAAGGCCTTCCCTCGCCGCGAGCATGCGGCCGTAATGTAATATTTTTAGATTCGATTTTGAGCATTGTGTTATAATACCGCCTCCCTGACTGTTCTATTCTAATTCTATTTTCGAAGCGATCCTTTAATTTTTAAATTAATATTTCAAGTTAAATCAAAAGATTACAGATTGTATCATTACAGATTGCGCACTGCAATGCTTGATTCTCCTTCCTGACCGATCTGTAACGCTAGAATCTGTAACGTTACATTACAGGCGAATGCTCGAAGTAAAAGACCACCCATACGTTTAAGGCATAAAACAAACAAACAGGACGTATGGCGAGGTCAAAGCAAACACGCATGGTGCTAACATTAGAAATAAATAATATCTGCATCACGTCTTCCCTAATTGCATTGATAGTCTTCTTTGAGTTGGTATATAGGCCCATTTAAAAAAACTGCCACCTCTAAAACTAATTTGAACCATTTCTCTAGCGAAAACATTAAATCAGTAAAGGTTTATTTCCGTGCATCGCGGCCGATCGCGAGCCGCGAGCGGCTTACGACAAGCCTCTGACGCGCGCGGCCGATGCGACAATATTCACAGTGCGCGCGCAGCTTACGACAGTCGTCGGCCGCGCGCATCTGTCGCTTACCTCGGAAACGGCACCATACATTCTTATACTCTGACTATTGTCGCATCGGCCGCGCGCGTCAGTCGTTCGTCGTAAGCCGCGCGCGGCTCGCGATCGGCCGCGATGCACAGAAATGAACCTTAACATTCATTCAGTTTACAATTGACAACTGAGCTTGCACATTTGTCAATTGTGCAAGCTCAGTTGTCACAGTTGCACCAGTCACCTCACTAGTCGGAAAACTGCCATGATGGAAAGTGTTGTAGTGGATTTATTTGTAACACGTGTATATTGTTACCTATACCGCAAAATTTGAACGAGAATTCACAATTTTCCATACTAAACGTTTCTTATTGGCCATGTATTCTTCTCTTCTCTATTTTATTCTCTCTCGTTTATATCCTTTCTGCTTTTTCCATGTCTATTTATTCAACCGTATATCTGTCGATTGTGAAGGAAAATTTGGTCCACAAATAGATATGTTATATACTAATACATACGCCCACAGGGCCCGTGAATGACGTAAATCAAACCACTAGTGAAGGCTAGTTGCGTAGTATGAGTAACAATGTTCTTTTTAAAGACCTTTGTGAGCTCGGGAGTTTATATCATTTATATTCGATATTAGTTGCCAATGGATTATCCTCTAACCGTGTAATAGGCAGTCTGTTGAGCAACGAAATTCCAATTTATTATTTACTAGCTATCCCGCACAACTTCGTCTGCGTAAATTTTCCCCGTTTTTGCAACATTTCTCATCGCTACTCCGCTCCTATTAGTCGTAGCGTGATGTTATATAGCCTATAGCCTTACTCAATAAATGGGCTATCCAACATTGAAATAATTTTTCACTTCGGATCATCCCGAGATTACCGCGTTCAAACCAACAAACAAACTCTTCAGCTTTATAATATTAGTATAGATATAAACATTTTGTCCTTAACCAAAGGTAAACTATTTATGTATACAATTAGGTTTCGTGTTGAGAATAAATATCTTAACATTGTCTTTTTATAGAGAATCAGGTTACTTTATCAAAATAGAATATGTAGGAAGAGAGAAAGGAGCTTTGTTATTTAGATATTGGAAAAAACATTGACAATAGTCTATTTTTGCCACTGAAATAGGTAATGGAAATTTCCGGAGCAAAACATAGGATTAACAAAGTATTTTGTATTCTGTACTCGAAGTTTATTGCCTATTACAAATTAGTAGCCCTCTTCCCTGCTTTTCTTTACAATTTGAGTTTGCTGAAATCCTTTTTTTAACCTTGTCTACATCACAAAAGAAACCTCTGCAAAAATGTTGGCTTTCTAGATACCTATAGGGCAAACCCTTGGTTGGGGGTTATAAGTGAATGAATGAGTCTGAAGTTTTATATTATATCGATGGTATTATTATAATTAGTACTTTTGTTACTTCAAAACGATATTAATACGTTATTAAAGTTACGTCTCAGATGTTTGTTCAGAGGTATTATAAACTCTTGCAGGTGCAGTTAACTACTAAGTGTGTTATATCAAGTAATACATCAAACATCACGTTCCACGACAAACTTCGATCGCCATTTTGGACTATTGGAACGTATATATAGTTGTACCTAATACTCTCAAACTACTTATACAAATTTACTGAAGCAAATACCAAATGTACCTATTGCGAGAGACGTTCTTGCGTCTATTGAAGTGGTACGAAATTGCCGATACAAAATAAAAATGTGTTAGAATATAAAAATATTTTGTAGAGAGTGAAGGTATTCATTGAAATATATTATTTGGTGTAACCGCAAAAAATATGTGTGGCAAAATTTTATACTATTTCCATCTATACTAATATTATAAAGCTGAAGAGTTTGTTTGTTTGAACTACTGATTCGAATTGAAAAAATATTTTACTGTTGGATAGCCCATTTATTGAGGAAGGCTATGTAATATCACGCTACGACCAATGGGAGCGGAGCAGCAATGAGAAATGTTGGAAAAACGGGTAAAATTTACGCAGACGAAGTTGCGCGGGACGGCTAGTTATTAATAACGCCATAAAGTAGTACTTATTCGGTTTCCGTAAAGTAAGTTTGACGTGTAGTTATGCTGTTTAGTTCTGAGTGCTATAGATAGGTACTGATAAACTTGCCCGGTTTGTACACATTATATAATTACCGTATTGCAACGTTTCGACCGACCCATTGGACTACGGCCGTTGTAATACGATCGAAACGTAAGACTATAAACAAAGTGTTTCACCTTAAATTATTCACGCGATTAAGACCTGTAGTATATTTAATTTTTAATTATCTGAGTGCGTTCTTGTTGGTGGATTTAACCGTGGATAACAGGAATAAGTGCAATGTATAAATGCTTGCATGCCTATAAGGGGCAGTCTGTGTACCAATTTGCGAATTCGCGAATTCGCTTGCGAATGGTGTGTATGTGTGGTAGAGTACGGGAACGTCTCAAATCCTATGCGAATGCCGTCCTACACTTCTTGTAGGTTTGCGTACTTGTGCGAATATGGGTCCAACATCATAAAGAATTACAATCGTTTTATTAAACTCAAAAGTCTTCGTTAATAAACAGTAAACACCTGTTACCTACATCCAACTCATAAGTTTATATATAGGTATCTATTTTAATATCGTGATGGCAGTGAGCTTATTTGGCTGTTTTAATAATAGATTACCTTCGTAAGGGTAAACTAAATTTATTTTTAGCATTACTTGCAACTCATGGCGCAATAATTTGAATGTGTCACCGTGTGTCATACATATCCATGTCATGTTCACTGAGGCTCAATTTGTTCCTTTATTAATACATACGTGAAGTATCTATATTTATATTATTTTCTAATGTTTACTAGCAGTAGTAAAATCTACTTTAGCAAGCTTTCAAAATTTGAATTTGCATATTCAAGTTTTTTTATCGAAAAGGTTTGGTTCTAGTAACTGCAGTTACTTGATCAGGTTGAAAATCTTTTACTCTTCTGTTTTGACGTGATAACTCGATGTCTAATAAATCGATGACCAGCTGTACTCACGAAAAAGTGTCTAAGTGTCACGGTATTGATTGGTCGCTAAGCAACAGCAAGACATGACATCCGATACAATTTGAACTAACGTTATTGATTGGCCAAGCAACGCGAATGGCAATTGTTGTGGCAATGGCAAATGCAAATTGCTTGACGTTTCGACCAGGTTGCACCGGCCGTGGTCACAAGCGGACTGAGTCCGCTGACCGTGACCACGGCCGGTGCAACCTGGTCGAAACGTCAATCAATTTTAAGGTAAACAATGCGCGTTAATTCCCGTATAATAAATAGTTATAATGTTTTCTTAAGACGTTATCACGTAATATTATCGACCGTAAACCGATTTTACAGGCAACCATTTTCTTTCTTTCCTTTTTTTACAGATAACCTTATTTCGAAACTATAGTATGCTTCGTTTTTCAAATTGTTTTTGTTTCTTATTTATTGTCCATGTTTGATGTTCAAATCCTTGAATGGATTTTAATTACTTTAATACAGTTGTTTATCAGCACAACAGTGGCTATCTCCATTTAATTAGCCTCGTCGTACATTAGAGAGCTCAAGTAAAATAGAGATTTATAGTCACGCGTCATCGCACTTTAATAAAATCACAGACTCCTATAACTTCACATAACTGACCCTGCGTGTAACTACGACCACAAACAACTTTACATCGTAAGCTAATCATTCATAATGCAATTATCAGAAACTATAAAAGCCGCTTCAGGGATTGTCACAAGCAACAAAATAATCTTGTTTCGTGTATGTCGGGTATGGTTTCGATCTTGTAGGCAACTTTGTTACCTTTGATTGACCTTGTGGACTTACTTCAGGCACGACCCAGCTTTTAGTGGAATGAGTTTATAACATTGCTATTGTTATACATTATTAAACATTCTGAAGTTAGTCGCGTTTAATTATTAATGGCTAGTAACTACCAAGCTTCACATCTCACCAATACTCAATATGCCTAGGTATCAACGACGATGAACGATGAACGAACGATGTCTAGATTAAATGATATTATCTAAAAGGCGAATAAATATAAAATTGAGATATAATATTAATCATGTTTTTCCATTTTACCTTCTTTGTTCTTTTCTTTTCCCATATTTTCATCAGTTTATTAACTATACCTTATACAGTTGCGATTCCGTTCATTTGCATTTCTGTTCATGGGGCTTAGACTGGTTAATTCGAATATCGATATCGTTATTGGAAAAGAATTATTGAACAGAATTGAACGGTTGTGGTGCAGACCATAGACAATTTTTTTTTATTGTTTTGCGATATCGAATTCGAAACGGAACGAATATTTCTTGTTAAGCTCTTGTCGTAATTGTAAATAGAGAGCTGCGTTTAGAAATGCATCATCGCGCATGCGTGGCGGATATCTTTGAGCGCGCCGCGCATGTGCCAGTTCGCACGGGATTGTCACGACAACGAAATAAAAATCGTGAAATAAGAACCTTTCCTGATGCGCCCGCTGCGCTAAGGCAAAATAGAGTCTAACGGCCGGTAATCTAACTATCGATGGATTTGGCTACTAGAGGTATATATTTGACATAAGCTCTAGTAGCCAAATCCATCGATAGGTAGATTATTGAGACCGGCCGTAAGATGATTTGAAATATTACCTTTGTTAAGCAACTCAAGTAGCTCTGAGCGACACTAGTTGACTATTCAGCTAAAGCGAGTAATTCTGTCTTTACTACATGTCAGTACCATTATTGTTCGTAAGAAATCATACATTTTCATATCGTTCCGTTATTTTACAAATCATTATGTAATATTTGTGCTATAAAATTAAATAAACTGAAACAGGTCCCAAGGGTTTAATAGCTCCAGTGTTGTTCTGTTTATGTAATTCGTCCATCAAAGGCGTCCGGAACTGTTGCCGCTAGCATAAAGCATACAAAAGAGACAGCACACACAACCGCTTTATAAAATGAAAATGACTTATTTCAGTAATAGTACAAAATGAAAATTATGATATTTATCAGTAAGCTCACGTTCTTTTGAGTATTTGTACGAACGGTGCATCAAAGAACTTTCTAAGTATCAGTGTTATAAACTTGCACGATATTCCTGTTGATATTACATCTCATGACAACGTGAAAACGATAAGTCCTTCGATATTGAAGATTTCATATCATGTCATGTCTGCCGTCTGGATATAGTTATCGTGCCAAAAGATCACGGCTCATGAAGGAATAGTTAAAGAAAAGTAGGTGTTTATAAAATTAAAAAAGGTTGACTTTAAATTCAGTCGACAAACTTCAATGTGTACAATTGCGTGTAGCCAAGATTATAAATAAAAAGTAGGTAAGTATTAGTTGTGCTATCTAAAGCTTTTAAATCGCATGTGGACACTAACTTGATAATTTGATTAGGTATAAGTGTTTGTTTAGGTTAAGTTATAAATGATAGTAAAACATGGATAGGTATTTTTAGTTTGTTAGTAAATCTACTCAATGACTTTGTTTACTTTTGTTATCGACAATGAAGGACTTTCTTATTTAAAACGATGATAAACAAAAAGTATTGAAGATATCTTATTTATATTTTTATTGAACATTCTGGAACATTTAAATATTTTTTATTGCGTTTTGAAAATCATTTCTTGAAGGTGACCACCTGTTCTATACACTAGGAGAGTTGAAATCTTATGTTTTTGGGTCGTGTACATTAGGAAACCTATAGTGACGACTCCAGTATTCAGTAAAACCTTTTTGTTTCAAACATAAAAATATTACTAACCGCTAGGACAGTTGCGCGCACACGGACGGCAGCCACATACATTCGACTTGACAAGCCCCAGCTCGCTCTGGCCCCTAGCGCGAAACAATTGGCTGCCGTGCAGTCAGACCCGTATATCTGGCTGCGGCAGCTATGATTTTATTCCGTCATAAATTCGATTGACTGCTGCAGCTTGGCCACCGCAGACAAGCTGCCTAATGCGCGCCTAGCATTAGATAACGCGCTCGCTAGATTTAACATTCTGTGATTTTTTTAATGGGGTTATCTTAAAACCTTGGTATATATCCATTTACCAAAAAACCTTCTATTAGCTCAAGAACTTGAGATTCGTGATGCTACCGAATCTCAAGTTGGACAAAGTGGACCAAAACTTTAAATTTTGACTCTACCAATTTATTGAGCAGAACGTGACCACCGTCAAATTATTATTTCATATGTACAAAAAAAAAAAATGATATCTTATCTTAAACCTTAAAACGATTAATTCTTTATGCTCCAGCGATTTATTTTCATGAAATTTAGTATGCAGGGGGTTTCGGGGGCGATAAATCGATCTAGCTAGGTTTCATTTTTGGAAAACGATAAAAAACCGTCCGTCCGTCGGTCATCCAGGTACTATGGTATTAAATATGAAAGTTCTCGCGCCACACTTTGTATAACAAACTTATTGAAACAATCAGTCCACTGATTTCAAAATATTTATCTAAATTAATTATTGTTTATATCCTGCAAGCATTTTGTTTCTTCAAATATTAATTTCGTTCGTTCGTAGGCAGTCGATAAAGTATTATCATTGTAAGAGGGCTCAACAATGAGTCGAGCGTGTAAGTGGTACTTACCTATATTATTTTACGAAAATAAATTAAGCTCCTTTCGATATAAAATGAGAACAAAATGAATATGAATAAATTACCAACAATATTATACATCATTATTATTTCGGATTGTTTCGCAAATGATCCGCATTGGAAACGTGACAGGGTGTTCTAACAATGACGGAATAAAATATGACCTCGTCGTCGTCCAAACTTGTTTATACGCGGCGGCCATGCGGTCGGCCGGCCTTATGCAAAATGCATGCACATTTATTCCTGTCACTCAGAGCGTGCCCCCGTAGCGTTGCGCGAATCGACACTAAAGCTTCAATATTCGCTTTTGAATTCTGTTCCTTATTTCTAGAATTGAAAGCTTTCAGTGCTAAAATTGTAGACGGATTCAAATCCTCTTATAGGTACGCCAATGCCATTAAGTTAATAACAGAAACACATTAAATAATGTTCAGTTGGTATTCCGCTAATTACATCAAGTTTCTGTTGGCAATTTTATTAATTTTGAGACCACATATTCTTGAATTGATATATTGCTTTGTATGAAATTTCACGTGTATTTTTAATGACAATAAAGATAAAATTTTGGTGTTTTGAGCAAACATTTAAAGCTTCCAAGTTATTTTTTTATTGTAAGTTTTGTTTTTTTTTTTTTTAAACGATAACTAGCAATGTGGGATTTACGTCCCACATTACTAGCAATCTTGCTAACCCCTCCAGCTAAGCTCAATGGCTTGTGTTAGGAGTGGGTTCACGTCGGTAGTATAATGGGTAGGATTTGAACCCGCGACCTCACGATTGCGAGACCGATGCCTTAGCCATTAGGCTACCGCCGCTTCAAAGTATTAGTTTTAGTTGTATACTATGTTGTCATTTTTAAGAAAAATGGAAGCGGAAATAGCCGCTGTCAGACAAATACGTAGGAGAAGTTTCACATACCAGTAAGATCAAGTTTGAAATTACAAAACTGAAATTTGTTTGATACTAGATCTTCTTAGACAATAGTTAGATACTTTCGTTGAACCCATGCATAACAATATTACCTACCGTATCTCTTCAAATAGTAAAGCAAAGTCCATGAATATATTGCAACATTATTACACGTATACTTTGAATATATTTGCTGTTTGGAGCAACGCACGGGTCAAAAGTTATGAAATTCCTCTCTTCGGATTCAGGCACTCATGTGCAACTTTCAATGCAATAACCGATACATAAAACGCTGGACACCTCGAATTTCGCCTGTACTCGAGCTAGACGCCTTTGTCCTGCAGTTTTTAGGAAACATTTCACGAACTAGTGAAATATGTTAAATTTTGTAGGATTCCAAATTGCAGCTTGTTTTTAGTCGAATTCATAAAGGTGTTTTTGTATAGGTATGTTACGAAATATGGTCGCCTATTGTAAACCGAAGTGAAAAATTAAAGTTGGTTTGAGAAGGAGTTATTAAATTATTAAAATGGTAAAAAGGTAATAATAGCGTAGTTATTTGAGCTGTTTCCTTGACTCACGTCAAAGGCAACTTTTTAGTTAATTTAATCTAGCTGACCCGCGCAACTTCGTCTGAGTGAATTTTCCCCGTTTTTGCTACATTTTTCCTTCCCTCCATCTCGTAGCGAAATGTTATCTAGTCTATAAAGTAGACTAAAGATGGGATGGGATGGGAAGACCTTCCTTCCTCGATAAATGGGCTATTCAACAGTAAAAAAAATTTTTTATTCGGACCAGTACTTAGTTCCTGAGATCCTGCGACCTTAGTTCCTGCGTTCAAACAAACAAACAAACAAACTCTTCATCTTGATAATATTGCAAAGTTTTAAAGTCAGTATTGTTCGTGAAAATTGCTTCAATAAACGCCCTATGTAACAGTAAAGCGTTGTAAGTAAAAAAAAACATTACATAAATTAAAACGAGCAGTGGTCAGATAAAATTTTCCCAAATATAACTTTAATTTATAATGATTTAATAAAGACCTACTTCACCAGAACTGGAATGCAGTGTGGTATATATTTTCATTAATTACATTTGCTGTTGTTATTTGTTACCCTTTGACAGAATAAATATCAAAAGTGCATTAATGTTAATTAACATTGCCATTACGGCTTGAATTATAAGAGCCTTTTACTCCACTGTTGTGAAATGTAATGAATGCAAATAAAAGCTTCTATTGTACTTTACGTAGGATTTTTCAATCATTAATTCATGTGAGTTCGTTTGCTTTTGAAACTTAACCTAATGGTACGTAAATTAGAGATTTTTTAGGCTTTCGTCCCCCAAAGTACTTACTAATTACCCTTATTTTAATTAAATATTGAATATTTCAAAAATAGCACTGTCTCTATTTTTTTTTTAATATTCAGCAAATGAAAAAAATCTAATTATCTTTTAACTTACTATTGCCGATAAAGTTTCATACAAACTTGCAACCCCTATTTTACCCTTATGAGATTTTGCCAAAAACGCAGTTGTATATGATTATTTTAAACTAAAAAGTGAAATATGAAGTTTTTCAAATCTACTATATCCAAAATTGTAAACTCTACTTTATCCCCCTAAGGACTATCGAGAACCGGTATTTCTTTATTTTAAACTTAATGGCCAAATAAAGAATTTCAAAGATATAACTTTTAATACCGTAGAGTTTTATAGAAACTTGCCATCCCGATGTTACTCCCTTTAGAGTTGATTTACCAAAAACGCCGAAATCTGTGTTTCATCATTTTAAACGAAGAAGCCTAATGCAACATTTTGCAATTCTAGTTGCCGAAGTTTCATACAAACTAACAACCACCATTTTACCCCCTTTGGGGAAGATTTTCCAAAAATGACTTTTTGTCGGATGACTACATTTAAATTTCACGTCTCTACTAGCGGTTTAGGCTTTGCGTTGATCCATTAGTCAGCTAGACAAGACTTTGAATTTTAAATATTTACTAGCTTTTACAGTACTTACATCCTCAGAGAGTTCTTCACTATCGAAGGCAGAGGACAATGGCCTGCCCCTCTGCACCCTGGCGCCTCTAGAGTCGAACAGATCATCTGCAGCAGACGACCTGCTCTGTTCTACTTGAACTTCATTTAGAGCGTTGTTGATGCGGCTCTCAACATCGGCACGGATTCGATCGCGTTCCGGTTCGGCAGCGCGGGAGGCAGGCACCTTGCCATCGAGCCTGTCCAAGACGGGCCGGTAGTAGCTCTCTCCTTTGTTAAAGTTGCAGTCGTAGACGCGAGTGCGTCGGGTCCGTCCTACGCGACTCATCTTGTTGTTCTGAAAATTTTGAAAGATTCTTATAAGCTTATCAAAGTCTATTATCTGTATAACACATTTATCCGTAACGACTAAATATATATTACGTATCTAATATATACTACAACTGCAGACTAATAGACACTTATAGTACCTACATAATGGAAAGGATTACTTATAGGACATGTCTACATTTGTTATTGTTATTTGTAACGTGAAAATGAGAAAAAAAATCATATGTATTCCAAAGTGGAGACATAATTCACATAACTGAGATAGATTCTTAAATACCTGTGGCCAAATAAGAATATTATCTTCTGTTAGTAATTATCGGTCCATAGATTCTCCTCGACTACCACTCGCGTTAACGATTTGTACAAGTTTCGCTATTGGTCACGAAAGACGATTCTCGAATTTAAATCAGTAGTTACAGAGCAATTTGTTCGAGGGTCGCTTCTAATGAAATGTTTATTACACTACATGTAACAAATGATTCGTCAATATTTTCATACGAGACTTGACTTGTTTAACATACACTTACAAGATATCTATTTATATGGAGAGAGTAAGTATTTCAATTATAACTTTTAAACTTACGCGTTGCAATAGAAATACAATTTGACCGTCAGGTTGTGACCACGGTCGGTGTAACCCGGTCGAAACGTCAAGCATAAGGTAAATACTTTACCTACATTATACGCGTTTATACCCGTGTCAAATTGTAAGTATTTCAATGTTTGAATTTTATTTACAGTAAATTAAAAATATATTTTCTCAAATAAATGTCGGTATAACGCACTACTAAAGTTCCTAAAAGTGCCATATCATATAACAAGTTCTTTTGTGAAACACGTGAGTACATTTTTTGTGATCGTTCACCTTGTGAATGTCATTTCTAGGCTAATAGGTCAACGAAATATTAAAAAAAGAAAAGTGAATAAACACGACGAGTTCTGATATTTGAGTCGTTATTTATTCAGCTGTAATTAGTAACATTAAAAGACGGAATACGTGATTTCGAAATTATTCTAATGGTTTTTGTTTTCCTTTCTACACGATATGTGTTTTAGGCGAGTTGTTTCAATTACCGATTATTATCTATCGAAAATAAAACTACGATATGCTTCTTTTATTTGACTTTATTTTAGAGGGCCGTACCTATGCAGATTGTTTAAATTACAAACAAGCTTTAACGACGAGAATATCAGGATTTGGCTTCAAGGTATTTCATAGATGACGACACACAGTTGCTTTGTAATTAACAGACTGTATAGTACACAGAGCAGTTCCCATTAGTACCCGCCTGCAGCTTGGGTACGCAGGACTAAAGTAAAGGTACATTGCCAACAGTCCGTCAATATCTAATGTATCAGCTCTGTTAGGTAAATTCTCAGTAGTGACGAGAGCGTTGAATACATCGCACTTTGATCTACCGACCGTAACCAAGGTTCTACGCTCGGGGCAATATATGTATCATGAAGCATCGTGTCGTATAAGACGCTATCAACCGGCCACACTAAACACGATTTTGTATTTATTAGGAGCTTAGGTATTTCCTATTTCCTGCTAATCAAGTGTCGATCTTACGTTCATGAATATAAATGATCACGTGCATAAGTAATATTAACTGTTCGTATAGAATCATTTCTGACTTCCAACAAAGGAAGTGTGGTTGAAGTGACAGCGAGATGTTTGCCAAAATTATGATTTATTATTTCAATATTGGCGTGAAATATACAGCAGTATATTTCTACGTGAAATATGATCGACTAGAAGACTGGTTCCATTAGATGTTTGGGATTTTAATTGCTTCTATTTGAAACGTATGCTGTTTTATTAGACTTTGGTTTATGATTGAAAATAAAACTATGTCGTAATCTGTGAGTATTTGTGTATTAATTTTCAACTTCTTTACAAACTAGGTGCTTACCCTTATATTTTATCTTTCTCAGTCTAGTGTACCTATAGATAGGTATCACTAGTTTTGTCAGCGTGGATCTATAGTATTTATCGTTGTAAAATGTATCTAAGTATAATGGCATTTTGATGTTTATGTTATAAGTATTACTGTAAAGATCTTTTCAAACTCGTCATATAGTTTTGGCGTGAAAGAGTAATAGAATAACGTATTTTATATAATTGAGTGAGTGATGCGTACAGTACGTTAATTGTTTTACATTTTTAATTGTAGTTTGACTTAAGCTGTAATGCAAAATAAAGCTTATAGCCTTTCGAGAGTATTTATTTCTACTAGCGGTCGCCTAGTAGTCAAAATTCGACCATAATTAATATATATATTATTATTTTTAATATTTTAGCATTCTGTACTCCTTTTCTATATAAGTGTGCGAAATTTCGTAATCCTCCGTCGGCGCAATTCTCATTAAAAGGGGTACAACCATTTTGCTACACGTATTAATATACTTACAGATAATTTCTTGTGACGTGTGACATGTTCCGCAATTCATTAGAAAAAAAACCCGTTTAGAAAATTATAATCATGACTTTGAGATATAGATACAAAGCAGGCGTCAATTTTATTTACATGAAAAGAAATTTAACTATGTTTTATGGATTTTATGCTCTTCATCTAGTTATATATTAGTATTAGTAAATAATTATAATTTACTCCTTTTAGTAGGTATGGCTATTTATATACATATGGCTTAAGAGTCACAATAATTAGCTTTCAAGAATTAGGTCGTTGGATTTATTTGACTGTATCACTACTTTCTCTTCCTTAATCCGGATTATTGCTATTTACTAGTGTGTATCATTATAACGTAAATAACATCTATTTATTACTTTACTTCCAATAAAGTTTATATTACCTATATTTATTCATGTAGTTTATATTACTATTAAAGCCGAACCATTTTTTTTTCAATTACCACATGTATAGGCAATTAAACAACTATAAACACAGCGCAAGGAAGGACAGAATGCCATACATTACATCCACAAAACTTAAAGTAAAATTACATATCGTATATGTATACGTCCTCTCAACCCCGCTCGAACGTCACAGCCGGATCAATGCGTAGTCTCTCTATTCTAAATGATTTGTACCTCTTATCGAATTACAAGCCGCGTAGTAGCTTGCCTCGGGCAAAGCAATTAACATAACAGTCGCTAATGGGTATTAGACTTTACGTTGTAAATATATAAAGGAATAGATTAATTAGGCAAATCTGTCTATGGTTCCTTAAAATTCATATTTCGCTTTGTTAAATGTTTGAGAATTGTTTTATTTTTATTGAAGAGCCTCTCAGCTAAAATTGTAACCTTGTTTTAGTTTTTGATCATAAAAATAACTACATATAATTAAACAATGAGCCTTGCCGCATCTGTCTGTCTGTAGTAGATATGTAGGTTTGTTCGTGATTTTGATGCGATTTTCTACATCATGATGGTTTGTATATAATATAATATTGGTACATGCATATGAGACTATTTGTAAATATTTTATTTATGTAACTTGTTAGAATTTTATTTAATATAAATTGCATATTATGGTTATAAATAGTGAAGAAAATTCTGAGGATTTTAATATGAATTATTGCATGACTATTTTTAAAGCAATAGTCGTAAAAACAAAAGAAGTGTAAAATCAAAATGGTAAAAGTCTAAGAATAATTTAAATTATTATTTTATAGGTTTAATAGGTAATAATGAATCGTCACTAGTCTAGCTAAAATTAAACAACTTCATAACCGATTTGATTAATTTTGTGTGCTCTAAATACAGGGGGTTTTCAAAAAACGGAAATTACAAGAAACAGTTGAAAAATAAAAATAACTAAATTACATTTATTATTTCAAAGGTTGCTACCTACTATGCTAAAACATTACAACTTATTGGAAAAAAGTACAATATAATTTTGTTCCGATGTTACTCTAATTAGGTATAACAATAATTTATAACGATAGGTAAGTTGCCAATGTAGGTAGACGTAGACTACGTATAATTCCAGAGGTATTACCAAGGTACCTATTACGGCTCTAATTGTAACAAAGCCCTCTTCAAATGTGAAGTATACACGTGGAACTCGGAAATTATAAGAGGGTATTTTGTTAAGAACGAGGCAGATTTTATGTGTTTATTTGTTTTCCTCATAACATTATAACAACAGAAAATATACGCCGCATTAAAATCATTGTGTTCGCATAGTACATTTCAATTGTTTATTTCACACCACCTGTCTGGTATTACCTATCAAATAGGTGCTGTGAAACAAACAAATAATTTTAATCCTCTTAAATTATTCGTCTACGTACAATATATTTACAAAACCATTATACAAACGTGTTTCTAATTTCAGAACCGAACATTATTAACGGGTTGTGTATTTGTTCATACATATTTGTAAAATAAACAGCTGTGCTCATTCTCATGCTGAATGCCCTCTGTTTTTTTAGTCTGCTTCTTTATTTAGTATCTCAGTATGAATAATATAATTGAATTACTTTGTTCATCGTTGGCCCATTGGGTGGAAATCTTTCAGGTACCTTTCTATCGTAAAAAACAAAATTTGTTTTGTTTATGTTAAATTTTCCAGCTGAAAATTCACGCGTTCGGATTGTTTGCAAAACTATAAAAAACTCAGATTGTGTGTTTTATATACATGACTTCAGAAACATTAAGCTCTCTACATAAACAACATGTCGAAAACATTAAAATCGGGTAATGATATAGCCTCGGCACGGGATGTCGGCAACAATACGTAATGTCCGGTTTCTGCTACTAAACTGATTTTTAAAACATACGAAAATAGAATCAACAACTTTAACTGACATGACAAACGATCATCCGATATATATTTTGATGTACTCCTGCGTACCTCATGCGTAAGTCCCAGATTCTTGGCATGAAAATGAATATTAATCAATGAGAGTTTTACTTCAATGAATTATTTTTATAAATATAAGTATCCATGTTTACTACTACGAACGTGTGTCTGTAAAACGCGCAATCTATAAATTATGCATTGTAGTATTGGCGGTGACCGAAGAAGCTTTCAAATCATCGATCTCTCCCAATGAATAATCCTCCAAGAGCATCGCGTGCGTCGAACAGTGGAACAAAATCAAAATAGATTTCGCAAACATTCGATATGGGGATATTTTTAGTAACGAAAACCCGGTTTTTCAACGGACACGAGGTATTGTATTATGCACTTGTTGAACGATCAACGGCAAAGCTAAAAATAATCACGCATTTGGAATTCGAACGCACATTACTGGTAACCAATCTAACATTAAAAAGTTTCAGATTGGAATAGTAAATAAAAAATCTAGTGATAATTAAACAATTGCCAGATTGATGTAAGATGTCGCACAGCAAAATAATAATTTAGTATAAATTCGCCGAGATTGCAGTAAAAGTAGAAGTTAAAATGTGTACTGACCTGGAGCGTGTACAGGCGGCGAGAAGGAAGATGGGACTGGGCAGTTGAGCGGCGGCGATTCGGCGCGAGAGCAGTGTGGGTGAGACTATGTTTAACCGTGAGCCACACAGAAATATACTGACTTTTGTTCCGAAAGATTTCCTAGTCCGAAAAGCGAGGCGTGACAAACGCAGGAAGCTGAACGTATCACGGATTTCCGAGAATGTGTAATGCACTTCTACACATCAGTCGTCGCGCGTCGTAACATACCGAATGTTATTTTTATGACATAAATATTGACACCACGCGTCTATTTCCCCGGAAACTTCTGGTCTATATTATTACGTAGGTACTAAATCTCCATTATCTTAAATATTTTATTTTAATGAAAAGGTGGTTCGTCTAAATTGTTTGTTTTGTTTGATTTTTATAGTCTACTATCTGGCCCAGCGAATTATTTACCGCCATGTTGTTATTTTTCCCCTTTTTTTACTTAGGAACCTTCTATAAAGTATTACAAAACTAAACAAAAGAATGAATTAAATCGGCTAAGTTATTCTCTAGTTATCATATTGCCTAGTCTACACGGATTAAGTGGTTAAGTAATTAACTAATTTTTAACTAAATTATAGCGTGTAAACAGCCACATAATACCTCTTAAGTCATAAGTGTTAAGTTAGGATTTAGTGGATAAGTGAGCAAGTAGAATAGAATTGATTCTATTTTTGGTTTAGTAACCCACCCCCTCGCACCGCGCGCGGGGTGATGGGCGGGAAATATTGACATTTTGTTTTTTATTGTTTGGACAGGAACAAATAATTTAGTTCGAAGCTTTTGCCTACGTTTGATTATTTTGATTGTTTACAAAAGGTTTTGAAAAACAAAATAGATAGCAAGGTGACAAATATTATACCTTTAAACGAGCAATTCTTGTATATATATATATTTATATCTATACATATAATCTGAACCTTGGCAATGGCTCCAGCGATTTTCATGAAATTTAGTATGAAGAGGTTTTCGGGGGCGAATTCATTTTTAGAAAACGTTATTTAAAAAAAACCTGCGTTATTACAAGGTACTAGATATTAATGGCAATTTCATATTTTACTCCATCAATAATTTAATTATGTAAATATCTTACTAGTTTCGCCCCGGCGGCCCGGGCGTCAAATCGTAGTTTTTTATACCTTGAGTTACATTAATGTAGTTTTCGTACCGATCTCTCCTTTTTTTGATAATAATGTATAGCTCCCCGATAATGTAGATTTCTAATGGAGAAATAATTTTCAAAATTGGTCCAGTAGTTTTTAAGTTTATTCGATTCATACAAAAGTACAAATCTTTTCTCTTTATAATATTAGTGTAGATTAGGTACTGAATTTAAAACTTCAACACCCTCTCGATGATTTTATGAACTAAAGAGTACGGATAAACTTCACCCGTGGAAACAGCTACTTAACAGTAAGTCACTTAAAATTTAGTTAACGACTTAACCACTTAATACGTGTAAACTAGGCATTAACTATAAGTGTTCCCCTACTTAACAGCTAAATGGTTGATGTTGGGTATGTAAAAAATGTGGTGGTACATTAGTGAAATTGGTGATATGAAGTTAAAAGGAAAACTATCACAAGTTTACAAATAACAGCTGATCAAATGAGAAGTAACAAAATTTTCGTACATATCCATTGAAAATTATTATTATGTATAACAATGTTATTAGTATGAAACAAATACAATAGAAAACCCACTTTTTAAGCCGCAATATTATGTTGAGGGGCTATGGAATCCTACATCGTGCGTGGCTTGACATGCACTTGCCCATTTTACACACACACACATACACACACACACACATATATATATATATATATATATGTATACTAGCTATCCCGGCGAACTTCGTCTCGACTCTTTTTTTTTTGTAAATAGGGTTCAATTGTGAATCTAAGCCATCCTCGAATCCCCTTGAACTCACACAAAAACATTCATTAAAATCGGTCCAGCCGTCTAGGAGGAGTTCAGTGACATACACACGCACACAAGAAATATATATATATATTTATTAAATTAAATGAGCTTTTATTCTGATGTCTGCTTGTGTGAGAAAGTAACAATATCCATTGTTTTTTTTTATATTTCCACGCATCTTCTTCATTAACTGTCGGATTTATAATATTAGTAGGACTTAAAATATCATTTTTAAATAATTATTATTATATGCATCATTTTATTTTGTATTTACCTATCTTCAAGTATGTTAACGTAAAAAATCTATCAATAATAGTCTCACTCCTAAGATCGTTAAAGCAGCAGTTCAAACATACTTAATTACATTTTATTTCAAATTGTTCCTTTGAAAATCCTTTTTTTAACCCCGACGGCCACAAAAACGTGTTTTTGTGTGTGTGCGTGTCCGTGTGTACATGTGTGTGTGTCTGTTACCATTTTTTTCGGAAACGGCTAGGCCGATTTCAAAACGGTTTTTCGCGTTGTTTAAGTCTAATTTCCGAGCATGTTCTTAGCCAGATTTAGATATTATAGACAACTAGGGGGCGCTATAGTGCTCATGTTTACACAAAACGGCTTTTTTATCGGTGATGGCTAGGGCAATTCGGAAACGGTTTTTTGCTCTGTATAAGTCTCATTTCTAAGCATGTTCTATTTAAGTTTTAGTGTTACAGACTGCCCAGTACCACGTATGTTTTGTAAAAACGCTCAAATAAGTTTGAAATAAAAAACATGAAAACCGACGACGGGCGTTAAAAACAATCAAATAAAATTTAACCCCAGACTAACAGGAGGTAGGAAAGTTGCAAATAAAATCTGTCTTGGACTGCCGTTCACTGACCTGTCACATGCACAAAAGTATTTGAAATCAATTCGGGCGGTAAATATTGCTCTTCAGGATTTCGCTTTAGGCATCTTTTATATTTCAAAATCTAGTAAATTAGACCCATCAAATTAGACAGCGTTGGAAAAATAGCGGAGAATCGATGTTATTTTATATAACATGTCATTTGAATATAGCTGATAACAGAAAAGACACAATTGGTTTGTCAATCAAAATTGAAAATTGATTGATATTCGATGATTATATTGCGACTAGAAAAAACCCACATTGAAACTCGATTATCTCGATCGTACCTTTTCCCGAACTCATTTCAATATTGATAAAAATCAAAGTAAATTTTTGTTATAGTTAATGTAATTGCTAGTCTTCTTTTAATTTTAGAACACCTGCTTAAACACATTGCTAATAAAACCAATGTAAGCTGACATTATCAAAAATACTTACATAACGTTGTTTATTCTGCAAATGAACCCTTATAACTTATGCAAAATGTCGTAATGAAGGATCAAGAGATAATGGGTGTAAGGTTCAGACAAATGACCATTACACAATACCCGTCACTTGGCAGCCAATTTCAATGCTATGTCGGCCTTATTGTTTTAGGAATAATAAACGCTTTTCTACATTTCCAATGCGTTTCACGGTACGGTCGAGGTTTTGTTTTGCATATTTTCTGTGTTGAGCCGAAAAGAAAAACGGACAAGTGTGTATTTGTAGGGTTCCGTAGCCAAAATGGCAAAACAGAAGCCTTATCGTTTCGCCATGTCCATCCGTTCGTCCGTCCGCAGCTTAGCTCAGAGACTGTTAGTGCTAGAAGACTGTAATTTTGCATGGATACACATATAAGTTATGCCAACAAAGTAAAAGAATAAAATTTGAAGAAACAAAGACATTTTTAGGGTACCTCCCCTATATATGAACTAGTTTGTTTTTTTTTCTCACCTACGCCATCGTGTGGGGTATTATTAAATAGATGTTTAAAAAACATTTAGAGTTGTAAAGATCATTTTTCGATTTAGCGATTCGTTTGTGAAATATTAAGCTTTAAAGTGCGAATTTTTCTTAGAGTCAAGTGTGAGTCAAGTCCTCCCCTGCCAGCGTTGATATTGGGTATGTGAAAAAATTGAAGCCGAGGATGGAACAAAGTGGCGTGCAATCGGAGAGGCCTATGTCCAGCAGTGGACTGCGATAGGCTGATGATAGTGGTACTGGTACATATAGTGAAATTAAAAGGAAAAATATCGTAGCTAAGTACGCTTTAGAACTTAACGAGCAACAGCAGACCAAGTAGGAAGTAACAAAATTTTCCTACAGACTCCATTGAAAAATACTTAACGTTGTTAGTATGAAACAAAAACAACCAAACACTCACTTCTTACGCCGCATTATTCGGATGGGGGACTACGGAACCCTACATTGTGCTTGGACATATGTACATGCTTTTTTAATTTTTATTTAAGTTTATTTCATCGGCTCACTAACATTTGTTAACACTGATGAAAACAAAATCTGCAATAGTAATGGGAGTAACAAAATGAATTGAATAGTAAAAATAAACTACAAATTAATGTCATTTTTCTTTCTAAATATACGTATTAGAAGATAAGTAAATTTTCTGTGTTTTTGGTAGGATTGTTCCCGTGTGGTAGTAGCTTATACCTATAATAAATAAATTTACTTTTTTTTAATTAATTACTAAGTAGGTACTAGTACGACTTCTATTATTTTGGTGTCACATTCGGGTGCTTAACCTTGCATCTATCAAGATACAATACTATTGTAATTGTCACATTACTTTAAAAAGCCGTGTAAATGATGGCTGAAGTTTGTTAGCCTTGTGCATGTTTGAATCTTCAAAAATAGTGTTAGTTAGATTCGAGTATTATCAGTACTAATATTATCAAGCTGAAGAGTTTGTTTGTTTTTGTTTGAATGCGATAATTTCAGGAGCTACTGGTCCGAATTGAAAAAAACAATACTGTCGAATAGTCCATTTATCGAGAAAGGCTAAAGGCTATTTAACATTATGCTACAAACAATACGAGCGGCAGCAATATAAAATGTTGCAAAAACGGGGAAATTTTACGCAGCTTGTTTAAAAATAAAAGAACCTATTTTCCGTGCTGTGAAGCAATTAGCGGGGGTTACGTACTTATGCAATATCGTTATATTATTAATAAGACACTAGCAGACTCTCGCAACTTCGTCTGCGTAAATTTTCCCCGTTTTCCGCTCTTGTTGGTTGCTTTCTTGATAAATGGGTTATCCAACACTAAAATTATTTTCCAATTCGAATCAGTAGTTCTTATGGAACTACTGATTCGAATTGGATAATATTTTTTAAACATTAACGCGTTCAACCAAACAACAAACTTTCTAATATTTGTATAGATTTTATCACAAACTAGCTTTTGCTTGCAGTATTGCCCCCACGGAACTGATTGTGATTAAAGAATTCAAGCTTAAACTGCTCGAGCTTCAAACTAGTTCTATAAGAAATGTAAGTCTTTAAAGATCAGATCCTTCAAACATACCTACATTAGTATAGATTGATCTTCGTATGTGTCGGAAATTGGCTGCAAATTTAATTAAATACAAATAATCACTATAATTGCGTGTTTACATAGTACATACCAATCCATCTAACCTAGTAAGTTAAGCTGTATCATTCCATTGCGTACACGTACTAATAATGCTGAGTGCATTCCTGATCACCTGGGTGTGTGATTTCTGACTAAGAATAGAACCATCTGTTTCTTGTAGGCGCCATACTGACAGATAAATAGAATACTCAGTACATGTTCTCTAGTGTTTTGTTTTTCACATGTTGTAATTTCATACATGATACATTTTATAAGATATATAGGTAGGATAGACGTAATTGGGATTACTGTACGTAGGTGTGCGTTAACAGAAAAACTACTGTTTAATCTATATAAATAAAAATTGTCGAATGTATAAGTAGGTACGTTTTTAATTGTCAGGATGACAAGGTTTGTGTGAGAGAATATATTAAAAAGAAAAGATTAAAGAAAAACAGAAGACAGTTAAAATGTACCTATTGACATAATGACTTAATTTCAGATGGGCAGTTTGAGTATAAAGACCTTTATTTCACATAACAATTAATAAATAACCTAATTTTGCTAGTACATGGACATTAATAAAAACTTAAAAAGTGCCACCAACATCCTATTGTTTTATTGAATGGTTTCTAGTTTCCAGTATTGCGGGCGGTAGGCGGTTTTTATTGATTTTTTTATTGTTTTAAGATGACCGAATTACACTAATATTATAAAGGCGAAAGTTTGTGAGTATGTGAGTGTGTATGTTTGTTACTTCTTCACGTCTAAACGGCTGAAGCGATTTTAATAAAATTTGGTATGGAGTTAGCTGATACCCTGGATTAACACATAGGCTAATAAACCGCGGGTAACACCGCGGGGCACAGCTAGTAATGTTATAAATGTAAGAAACATCGCTTATTTAACGCGAATGTTCGCTTTGCGTAACGGAATGATGCCGTTCACACTCACGACAAGTCTGCGGGAATGTTACAGGGCCCGGTCCGCTGAAATTTCACAAGTTTGAAGGTGCCTATACATTATTTATTTAAAAAAAAATGTGTTGCAATCGGGGACTACCGCGGTTAAGCTATTGCATAGCATTTTTTATTAACATATGCAATTGTAATTATTTATTTATTTTTTATTTTTGCAGTAATTTTTTTTTCGATTTTTGCGAGCTTCGTACAGTCGTACCGAACATATACGTTAAGCGAACGCTCGGCCGAGCTACATGGTAGGCGGAGTGGGGGTTGTTAGGTTTTATTTTCGTTACGGCATTTCTAGATTTGGTCGCCGCGCTCAAAGCCTGCGATAAAAGCAATACAATAGCTTAAAAAACTAAATATTAGTTCGTGTCGAAGCAGTGTTTTTGATTAGAATCAATACATAGGTAGCTCAATTTGGAACGGATATGTGACCTAAAACGTAAGTAAGAAGAACCGATGATGTAAAGACTGCGTACCAGTCATTTTACTGAAGTCGGTTGTGTTGAGTTTTAAACATGGTTATTTAACCCGTAACAACCGTAGATCTAGTACTGCATGTTCGAACACGCATTACTGTTGTTGTATACCCTGGGACTTAATAAAACACACATTTAATATCACTTTCTAAAGTTGGCATTTATATAGGGAGGGCCAGAAATTGTAATAAACGTTTATTATCCAACAGTGATTACTTAACATTAGTTGAGTAATAAAGGATAATGGAAACATACTTGGACCCCGACAGAACTATTCAATGCTCAGTGAAGTCGCACCACATTCTAGTTGGGGGATATAGACGTAAATTAGCAAGTTTGTCCAGTTATCCTCTTAGCTACACCTACTCTGTACACTCTCTAATGTGGCCGATATTATCTTGTTGTTATAGATAATATGGTTCTGAATCTGAGGCAAGGATTATGTTACGGGATAGGGCGGGGAATAGTCTATACCTACTTCTATACTAATAGTATTAATGTGAAAATTTAGATGTATGGATGTTTGTTATTCAATCACGCCATCCAGGGAATGGAACAGGAATAGATTATACCTTGGAATAGCATGTAGGCTACTTTTTATCTCGGAAAAATGTTCCCGTGGCATAAATTTGCTTTTCAAAATTATCACGTGAACGAAGTCGCGGGAAACAGCTAGTAAATAATAACTTAGCCTTTTGTTCTATAATACAAATACTATATTATGTTCTGTATAACTAATTATAAAAATGTCACTGATTCCTTGGTGTGTGGGAAGGGTGCCTGTGTGGGACGCCACGTGTGTAGACACACTTGCTCCTTCCCACCAACGTTCAAGCTGGGGCGGCAGCTAAAGCGGCCGAAAATTTGAAAATTCTTAAATACAGGGGTCTTGGCAATGAATATATATTTGTACCATTCGGCGTCGAGACCCTTGGCCCATGGGGTCCCAGCGTGAACAAATTCTTTAAAGAAATTTCCAATAAATTGGTCGACTTCACTGGTGACCGTAGAGCTGGCAGCTTCCTCGCACAACGCATCAGCATTGCTATACAGCGAGGAAATTCTGCCAGCATCTGCGGAACCATGCCCAGGGGCCCCATTTTTTTAGATATATTTTAGTCTTATTTAGTGTTAGTTTTTAGTTTTAATTAGTTACCTATATTGTTTTTAAACATTATAAAAATCAATAAACCATAATTCTTTATTCACTCGGAAAGCAAAAGCGACGCTTATCACAAGCTTCGCTTTCACTTCTAAAGTGAATCGAAAAGTGAAAATGGCATGATTCTATAGCTCATTAATTCCAAGTTTACAAAGCAATAAGTAAAGCTGGAGAAAAGAACTAGGCAATTAAATTGCATAAAATATTATACCTATGCCGAAAGACACATTGCACTAGTGTGCGTTTTGACATAGGCTTCCTCTAACTCTTTCCACTATATAAGAATAGTATCGGGACCTAAATCACGTGAAATATTTGAAGGTACGAACCTTTTATTTACCCGACATTTCGATCGAATTGCACTGATCGTGGTCACGAGTCGCCTGAATCACCTTCAATATGTGTAAGACGATCTTCTTCATCACGAAAGTTTAAAAACCTTTCCACAGTGTTCTGTCAGGGCAGGCTTAGCTGTAACATTAAAACTGATGTTAAACTATTTGGGGTTTGGGGGGGGGGGAGGAATCGGTTTGAACCCTCAAATTTTTTCCCACCAGCTCTGGGTACCTAAGGAAATCGAAAATACAAAAAAGTCGAGTGTGCCTTTAATTTCGTCTGATGAGAGCTATATTTTAAGTATCTTAAAACATAAAGTTTCTTATTATACCTAACATTTGGGAGCCTGGTTGGCTGGTTGGCTGGTTCCCTGAACTTAAGAAAAAAAGTTAGTCAGCTACAATTAGTACTATAATAAGTCTCATAGAAAAAGCACGATCTTTTTTTAATAATATCTTAGAATTATTTTTTTTTATTGCCTATTGTTAGCAGACGAGCCAGCGGCCCACCTGATGGTAAGCGGTAACCGCCGCTCATGGACTACAGGAATGTCAGGGACACACCCAAGCCGCTGCCTACCGTGAAGTGAAAACTCTCTTTAAACCTCGTTTGAAGAAAGACATGTCGTAGCGCGGGAAACACCGCAGCAGGTAGTTCATTCCAGAGTCTACCGTGGAAGAAAAGAACACCGGAATCTATTGTTTCCATCCAGGACCGTATTGTTTCCAGGTGGGATGGATGAACCCTACTATGATGTCGAGTGGTGCGGTGGTAGAAAGGTGACGGTGGCACCATGTCAAACAGTTCCTCAGAGCACTCCCCGTTGAACAGACGGTAGAGTACGCTAAGTGCACCAAAGTCACGCCTCTGCTGTAAAGACTCCAGTCTGTCCGTGAGATTGGGGTCATCAACGATCCGAACAGCTCGCCTTTGGAGGGAGTCAAATGGATCGAGCAAGTATTTGGGGGCACCCGCCCAGAGATGAGAGCAGTACTCCACATGCGGTCGAATCTGCGCTTTATAGATCCCAAGTCGCTGTGCCGGCGAGAAGTAACGCTTCGTTCTGTTGAGGACACCCACCTTTTTGCACGCCTTTTGACTCCCAAACTGGACTTTGCTGGAGATTTCGACACCGAGGATCCCAATACTCTCGGTGACTCGGAGTGTAACTCCTTGGAACTGTGGCACTAGGACAAATGGGTCTTTCTTCGCAGTGAACGCGCATACTTGTGTCTTTGTGGGGTTGAATCGAACCAGGTTCCTCTCACCCCATTTGAAGACCCCCCCCCCCAGAGAGTCCTCGACTTCTGACACAAGTTGCAACCGTCTCTCCTGAACAACGATTCGAGGGACGTTCTGTTGGCTAGTATATCGCGCATCACCCGTGCTGTCATCTGCATAGCAATGTATGTTCTTTATGGACAGCATATCATTGTTTTGCAGAATGAACAGTGTTGGGGAGAGCACCGAACCTTTTGGAACGCTAGCATTAATGGTTTTCAGACTGGAACAAGCACCGTCAACGACGACCATAATGCTCCGATTGTCCAGAAAGCTAGCGATCCATCTGCAGAGCCCTTTGGGGATTCCATAAGAAGGAAGCTTCGATAGAAGGGCCTTGTGCCAGACCCTGTCAAACGCCTTGGCGATGTCGAGGCTGACAGCGAGAACCTCGCCCTTGCCTTCCAAGGCTTCAGCCCAGCGGTGCGTGAGGTACACAAGAAGATCACCAGCTGAGCGACCGTAACGGAAGCCATACCGGCGGTCGCTTATCAGCTGGTGCTCCTCAAGATACCGCAAGAGTCTGGTGTTGAGAACTCTCCCCATCACTTTTGATAACAAGGATGTTGCCGCTATCGGCCTGTAATTTGACGGGTCTGACCGGTCACCCTTTTAGGGAATAAGGTGGACATTGGCGCCCTTCCACGAAGATGGAACCCTTCCAGTTTTATATGAGAGGCGGTAGAGGCGCGTCAGAACGGGGGTCAACTCAGGGGCGCACGTCTTAAGTACCACTGCAGGGATGCCATCCGGCCCGCTCGATTTCTGGGTATCAAGGAGCCTGAGCTCCTGCCTAACCGCACGTTGCGTGATACGTATTTCTGGCATGGAGCGCTTACACTTTGGAATGGAAGGTGGTGTGGCTCCTCTATCATCCAAAGTCGAGTTAGAGGCGAAGAGTCGGCCCAAGAGATCGGCTTTCTCCTTAGCACTGTGGGCCAGACTGCCATCGAAATTGCGTAGTGGTGGGAGGTTGGACTGGCAAAAGTTATCTTGCGCAGCTTTGGCGAGCGACCAGAATGCACGACTCCCAGAGGGATGCCTTTGCAGTCGCTCGCCAATTCTGGCAATGTGATCTGCCTTTGCAATAGCAATAGCCTTCTTGTTGGCTCTGGAGGCGGCGTTGAACTTACGTTTCTATAATAACTCACACAACGTCATCTGATCCCAAACTAAGCAGAGCTTGTACTATGGCAACCAGACAACTGATAAACATACTTATATATTTCTAAATACATACATATTATGGACAAAGAATAAACCATCGTGCTTATCACATAAAGTTTTATCCTGGGTAGGGATCGAACCCACGACCTCCGGCTTAGCAGTCAGGGTCACTAACCACTAGACCAACAGGCCAGTCAGGGTAATTCCTTCATCTCCTTATCACACACAGTTTTTTTTTGTTTTAATTTAAATCTATTTCATACATTTCTTTCTCTCATCTCTATTTCAAACCATCAAAGTTTTGAAATGAATGCAAGAAATCTTTGTGTAATCTAAAATAGCTACAAGAGCTATTTTGATCTAATCTTAATTTTCGTGATAATGAGGCCGATATATTTGTGCTGACTGTACCAACAATACCACGTTCTCAAATAACCAGATAGATCTATGGCTGTCATGTCTAATTTGAATCTTCTTATCAAACGTCAAAATGGTACGCTACGTAGGCACCTACTGTACCTATTTTACATGAACAACGTGTAACGGAATATAATAATAATATAATATCTTAATATCTTGGAACAACTCATACAACGCTATCTGATCCCAAACTAAGCAGAGCTTGTATTATGGAAACAGACAACTGATAAACATACTTATATATTTCTAAATACATATGTAGGCTCAGGATGCCGCAGGTTATAGCTTGCCATCGTTCACGAACACCGGGAGACCACTAGGTTTAGATTTTACCATTATTATTTAAATTTAAATCTTAATTTCACCACAGATAATTTAATAAACGAAATAATACTAAACGCGTCTAAATTAAATAGCTAATAATTGATTCCACATATCACTATAAGAAAAAATAAAATGATCGGGTCGGAAATTAGCGATTCGTCGGGCACGTGGTGCGCAAACGGCCCTCGTCGGCGAACTGCCTACAAGATGGCCGCCCCGCCATCACTTCCATGTGACGTTCCGCAAGAATGATCAACTACCCTCATTCTTTTCCGACGTAAATGACAGTGAATGTCAAGTGTTGCCATATGTTGCGCCGTCACATACATATTATAGATAAATAACACCCAGACACAGAATAAACCATCGTGCTCATTACACAAAGTTTTATCCTGGGTGGGGATCGAACTCGAATCGATCGAATTAACTGTTACAAATAGCTTTCTCTTTATTTACTAAATTTACTTTCTTAACGTTAACTATGTCTATTTTGCATGCGGTGTTTGCCTGTAATAGGTTATGCATTTAGCTTGTAAGTCTTGACTTGTATAATAATTCTTTATAAAATGTAATAACTGTTGGCAATCCTTAAATAAATAAATAAATAAATAAATAAACTCACGACCTCTTGCGTAGCAGTCGGATACACTCCCCCGCGTCACAGAGTGAAATTTGAGTTGTGGTCAAATTTCATCAACGGACAGTGTTTGTTATTAGTATTGCACCTACCATAGTGATATATCCGATTTCATTATTATTACATAGTTATAGCGTTTTATTTATTTCCAATTTCACTAGCGAAAGCCGTATGGCATAAGTATTATACTTCCCCTGATACAAAATTTGGATTATTATGGCGGTTTTGATAAAATTAGGTAGATGCACTGGTTATCAAGGGGCTATACCAACCCTTGAACTGGATCGCATCTTTCTGTTACACGTTGTATAATCCGAAACAATGACGTTATAGTACTCACGTTGAATTCATTAACTTTTAACGTCAGTTTTGATGATTAACGTTAAGCTGAAGAAAATCTTTAAAGACTGTGTGTGAAATAATCAATTCTCAATGTTGTAATTCTACATTTTCCACAGCTGGTGGCCGTCAGACATCGTCTTTGTACTCGCTCCCTTTCCCGCCAGGTCATCATTCACGCAGGCTATCTTTCCTTCGATCTTCCCGTACATTTAAAGCCTTCCTTTATATTTTGTACCTGCACCCTTTCATAAGACTGAGGAAGGAAAATAATCCTCTAAAGTATTCTTCCAGGAACGCTAGCTATCGACATCACAAGTATTTATAGAACGATTTCTACGAAGCTTGTTTATACCTATCTCGTCTATGCGTACTGCCTTAATATTATTACTCTTAATTAAGTACGTAACGTACATCGCAATAAGTATTATTTATGGTGATGTTGTAATAAGTATGTTGATGATAACGTAATTATACAACATTCTAACCTTGGTAAAATTAGGAAAAATATCACAAAAACAAGAGTCCAAAGCATCAGAAGTTGAATTGCCCCAAGTAACAAAAGCCTTAGCCAAACAGGGGATGGGTGTTTGTTTATTTGTTTACCCACAAAAGTGGGTAAACAATAAACAAACAATTGTGTGCCACAGTACCGGATTCAATATGTTTACACGCTTAATGTTTGCAGAACGTGTGCTTCATGTGATCGGCTTTCTTCGTGTACCTTCTGATAAATGTACGAGCACAAATTGTAAAAAAAATAAGCTTAAGGAAATTGGCATTGTTGTAATTACTGGACAAATGAGACTTACGAACTAATGTATCAGATTAAGAGGCGTGTTAGATTTTACATAGACCCCTATGTATCCCTACGTAGCGAGTTGTAGCAAAATATAAAAGTTTTAATTGTAGAACTATGTAGAAGTCCTACGACTCTTTCTCGTAGAAGACCTACGACTTATCGTAGAACCACATTTACTACTGCGTCAGCATATTTTATCAATCAGTTTAGTATTGATAGTTATAGGTCATCTAATTTACATCAGGAAGGTAAATAATACAAAGAAATAAATGACAAGTTTATTATATTCTCTTACTTGTTTGGATTTAGGAGTAACTATTGGCTAGAAAAAGAGCCAACAAGAAAACTAGCCCGTCTCCTAATAAACATTTGCCATACAACATCTCATATGTTACATATTAAAAACTTACAAACTCAGTAATAAAACCAAATGACAATATCATTACAGTGTTCAACCATATCACTGTAGAACAGTTGATAGCTATCACACAAGACAATATTCATTAAATCACATTGCAATACTTTGTCATCAGTCAATGTACACAAACATAATAATATTACTACAGTGTCATAATTTAGCAACTCAATAAGATCGTACCTGTCTCGACAGCTGATGGTATAAGACTGTTTTAATCACAATCTATCAGTCCTTATTTAATGGAAATTTTATCTACGTAAATAGCTTTAAATGTTCGGATGCGGAACAATGATTTGAGTGGCGCTGAGAGTTGCTACACACATGTTCGATTCGGCATCATTCGGCACGGACCGGGCTAGTTTATAGTGTACACTCTATGGGCCGGGCGGTATATGTGGATGAACGTTCAGAAAAAAAGCGACACGGCTTTGTCGAACGACTTTATTGAACTACTCGATCGGCACTTGTTAATGAAGCCGAACATGACTGTAGTAGTAGTTTCGGTTCTGCACTTTCGGTTCGGCAAATACTGCCCATTCGATCGTGCTGAATTGAACATGTGTGTATCATGTCGTGATCGACGTCTTGATTCAACTTTCTCGAAAAATACTTGATATAGAGCTGGGTCCTTATTCACAATGTTTATTCCGTGTCCCCGGCAAGCCCGTGAGCGATAATAATGAACTACTAGTTCGAATTGCCAATTGAGGAAGGCTATAGGCTATAAAACATCACGCTACGACTAATAGAAGCGTAGCAGCAATAAAAAATCTTGCAAAATAATAATAATAATAATAATCATCATTTATTTCAGGCTACTAAGGCCCATATCATACAGATACATACATTAAAACTTAATAAAATAATACTTAATTTAAACTACAATTACACTAATACGTAGCACAAAATACAATAAACTAATACATAATTACATATTTATAATTAAAATTATACACGACACTGGGATTGAGACAGCGGCGTCGTGTTTCGCTGCGTGGTGTCACGTAACCTTCCACGAAAACGTCGGTAGGCGACACCCTTCGGCCAGAAGTCCTCCTTCATAAAAATGGACAGATGTTCTCTGGGAACTCGCACCATGAATGATTTGAAATTGACGTCATGGTGCGACTCCAACTACTCCACCCTCAGGGTCCAATTCGTCTTGATCCGGAGGTACTCCGCAAGTTCCTCTGCCTTTGTGGTATGATGCAGACGAGGATAGTAAACGCAGACGAAGTTGCGCAGGTTATCACCTAAAATATATTTAAATTAAATCATCAATAGAAACATCGAAATGCGTTTCTATCTGCTTTGGCCCCTATTTTCCAAACATGTGATTAATAAATGCATGAAACGTTGTCAATATCTGGATGCCAATACAATATGATGCCGTGATACATTATTTAAACCGGTATATTGTGTGCTTATTCATACCACCACACGGTCATTACGTAAAAGGTTTGGTTACCGCAATGCATTAGCAATATAAAAGCGTTTTAATATCTATATCAGATTTGATTTCCGGTGATATGCATCATTAGACTATTAAAATTACTACATAACAAGATAGCAAAATATTAGTAAAATTAATAATTTTAATATAAAATTTATGTACCTATGTGTATTTTAATATAAAATTATTTCTAATGATATAGATCGCGAGGCAATCTTGTTTGAGAGGCAAAAAAACTAATCTATATCTATACTATTTATCTATACTAATATTATAATAAAAAGGAAAGATTTGATTGTTTGTTTGTATTGAATAGGCTCCGAAGCTACTGGACGGATTTGAAAAATTCTTTCATCGTTGCGAAGCTACACTAACCTCGGGTGACATAGGCTATTTATTATTAAACGGTTTTATTAAACGGTTTTATTTAGCTCACCCCGTTTGTTTTATTTATTATTTATTCTTGGGTCAAATTTAGTAATTCAAATTTCACCCTCTTCCTGTCAACCGATTAATCTGAAATTTTGAATACACTTTGGATTTTGGTGACAATACAATTATGTTTATTCATTATCATTATAAATTCAAGATGGCCGCCGCTACAAAATGGCGGATAACGTAGGTTTTATCAATCCCATCAATATGGGTATCAAATGAAAGGGCTCAACAAGCAGAATACAATGTACTATAAAAAATTGAAATCCAAGATGGCGGCCGCTACAAAATGGCGGATAACGTAGGTTTTATCAATCCCATCAATATGGGTATCAAATGAAAGTGCTCAACCAGTAGAATACAATGTACTATATAAAATTAAAATCCAAGAGGGCGGCCTCTACAAAATGGCGGATAACTTAGGTTTTATCAATCCCATCAACATGGGTATCAAATGAAAGGTCTCAACAAGTAGAATACAATTTACTATGCAAAATTGAAATCTAAGATGGCCGCCGCTACCAAATGGCTGATAACAATTTTTTATCAATCCCACCAATATGGGTATCAAATAAAAGGGCTTGACAAGAAGAATACAGTGCACTATACAACCTCAATATTTAAGATGGGCGCAGCCACTGAATGGCGTATAATAAAAAGATTTAAATTTAGAAATTGAATCTGTAATTTAGGTATCTGATTAATCCAGCCTGAATCCACCACCCAAGTCAAGATTTTGTATCGTGTTGAGGACTGTGTGGCGTTAGGGTGGCTAACGCCTACTTGGAAATATATCGTGAACGTGACAGGCAGCTTGCAAATGCATTCGCGCAAGTACACGCATTTCAGATACTGGAACACGCAGAGCCGATGGAACTAGACCATGAAGAAGAAGTTCCTTATTTGCCAATGAATGAAGACCAGTTCTTACAGGCTAAGCAGTCTATGAATGCAGGACAAAAGGAAATTT
Organism: Herminia tarsipennalis; assembly: GCA_945859575.2. Taxonomy (NCBI): domain Eukaryota; kingdom Metazoa; phylum Arthropoda; class Insecta; order Lepidoptera; family Erebidae; genus Herminia; species Herminia tarsipennalis. Next base: position 23,876,439 of record OX243831.2, on the reverse strand, counting down.
TTACATTAGTTACCCAGTCCATACAAAATCAAATTTCAGGTGCTGAAGAACGTTTAAAAATATTCTTTACAGGAGGAGCTGATGTGGGCAAGACTTTTCTATTAAAGTTATTACGAGACCAAATTAATAGGTGCTACGCAAAGGATGCGGTTAAAGCCTGCTCACTAACAGGAGTTGCAGCTAGATTAATAAATGGAGCTACGGTACACAGTACTTTAAAATTGCCTGTACAGAAAGACGGTCGCATAACAGGTATGTCACCACTGTCAGGAAACTATTTGCGAATAATGAGGCAACAATGGCATCAGACAGAATTTTTGATTGTCGACGAGATTTCCATGGTGTCTTATCAAATGATAAGCATGATGGACGCTCGATTAAGGCAAATTAAGAACTGTGAAAATGAGTTTTTTGGAGGAGTAAACGTATTACTTTTCGGTGATCTTTTACAACTGCCTCCTATAAAACGATCAGGAACACCTGTTTTCAAACAGCCAGAACATCTCCAACCAGCTACACATCTCTGGCGTTTATTCACGCTGTGTGAATTAACTGAAAATATGCGTCAGCAAGGTGACCAGACTTTTATTGATATTTTGAATGCTTTGAGAGTCGGTGAGCTAACAACCCAACATTTAAGTATTTTAATGGGAAGACTTCTTCAAGACACGAGTGATGAGTTTGCAATAGACAAAGCGTTAAGGGTATACCCCACAAATCAACAAGTTAACGACCACAACTCTGCTGTATTGAATTTGTACAGAAATAATGGTGCTCGCATTTACAAAATAAAAGCGCAGGATCAGCTAGTACACGCCACACGAAATGCAGACAATGTGGATATAGCTACTATAATACCAGCTGATATCAACAAAACTGGGGGTTTACCAGCGGAACTGGAAATATTTGTGGGGGCAAAAGTCATACTACGGTCCAATATTGACGTTTCAAAGGGATTAGTAAATAGTGCTATAGGCTACATCAACGAAATCGTTTGGCCTCAATTTCGTCGAACTCAGATGTATGCAACAGATGTACCTTCCGTCCGAATTGATTTCGCAAGAGACGGAGTACATCTTATACACCCGAAAGCCATACAGTTTCCAGCTAAGTACAATTACGGGACGGCTGAAAGAAGAATGTTGCCTTTAATACTATCATGGGCTTCTACAATACATAAAATGCAGGGCAGCACTGTGGATCACGCAGTTGTATACTTAGGTGCGAAACTGTTTGAAGAAGGTCAAGCCTACGTGGCTCTTAGTAGAGTAAGATCTTTGCAGGGACTACGTATAGAGGAGTTGGACTGCAATAAACTAACGGGCAAGAAACCTTGCAATAATGAAGCACTAAATGAATTAAACAGAATGAGAAATAAAAACTAAAAACTAGAAAATAAAAATAGGTAAAAAAACTTTTTAAGTTAAACGGTTTTATGTTAAACATACATTGCAATGTTTAAGATAAATGTACTAAAAACCAAAAAATAATAAAATAGATACAGTCGTGGGAATTATAAACATATGCATAGACTAGACTAAAATAAAACCGTGGGGCACGTCAATTGTCTACAAATTATCGACTTAATGTGCGATAGAAGAATCGTTTAATTCGTCGTTAGGCAGTTGGCCCGCAGACGGTGAGGAAATTACTTACTATTTTCTTGCTCATGGAAATTCCAATAGTTATACACTCCATGTAAATAAAAGAGAAGTTTCAACTAGTTTATCGTTGGACATTCACACTGCTGGCTGGCGAGGAATCGTTTCACTGCTCGTAGTTTGTCTTTAATCGACAAAACATATGATAAAAGTACTACTCGCTCACCACTATGAAACCCTAAAACTCGCTTATAATCGAGCTTGCTAGCTTGTTTCCACATTCTAGCCCTACTTATCACACGTCCATCGTTGTCGGTTGAACAACTGCCTAATTATAGTGTAACATTACAAAACAAACATTTTAATCAACGATTGTAGACAATTGACGTGCCCCACGGTTTTATTTTAGTCTAGTCTATGCATATGTTTATAATTCCCACGACTGTATCTATTTTATTATTTTTTGGTTTTTAGTACATTTATCTTAAACATTGCAATGTATGTTTAACATAAAACCGTTTAACTTAAAAAGTTTTTTTACCTATTTTTATTATCCCTGTATTCCCACGTGAACGGGAACTACGCGGGTGAAACCGCGAGGCGTCCGCTAGTATTACATAATATAGAACTTACAAATTAGGAATCAGCAGAATGTATTTTTTTTTAAATATTCTAGATTTTTTGGTTTTGACAAAACAATACTTGTGAAAGTTTTTTTTTAATTTATTTGCTATTTTGTCTTCACAAAAGGTAAAATACAGAAGTTGATTAATACAATTGTTTACATGCATTTGTGAGAGACTGGTGCCTGTGATAGATTTGTATACCTGTGTTATAGGTCACGGTCCCTCAGATTCCATAGTTAACTTAGTATGTATTTTATGCTTTCTCTTTCACTCATGTTTTGTGTTGATAACATCAACACAAAACATGAGTGAAGAGTAACATTCACATGCAATAACATTATTATAAAACAAATATGTTGTGAATCTGATGTGTGTGTGATGTGTGTGAGCGTGTGTAAAGTGTAGCAAGCAACGCCGAACGCGATTTTATATGAGTAATATTTTACTTGCGTGGTACATAACTACGTATTTAATTTATTACTCATAAGTAATAAATGTACCTACATATTTTATGAAGCTACACTATTGTAAATTTTAATGAAGTTTCATCAAAGTCCGTGCCATTTCTTTAACCGAAACCATACAAATGACTTAATTTAATGCGTAGGTATCATGCCTTTTCAGACGGTTATACTGAGAAATAAGAAGAAATTAAATTAGTTGCCACGGAGACAATGTAGGCGTTTGGGGTAAGATGTGCGTGTGTGCGCGCGCGCGCGCGCGCGCGTGTTTGTGTGTGTGTGTGTGTGTGTGTGTGTGTGTGTGTGTGTGTGCGTGCGTGCGCGCGCGCGCGCGTGTGTGTGTCTGCTACCATTTTTCTCGGAAACGGCTAGGACAATTTCGAATATATGGGCGCTATAGTCCTAATGTTTTTCTAAAACGGTTATTTTTTTTTTTACGCAGATGGCTAGGACGATTTGGATTTTGTTCAATTTTTGTTCTGTATAAGTCTCATTCTTGATAATGTTCTCAGTTAAAATTTAATAGTAGTAGTTATAGTACCCGCTACTTAGTTTGATAGCTAAAAAAGAATAATAAATATTTTTAGGGGAGCACTCCATACATGTAACAGCATGTAACAGAAGAAGAATTAAATGAATATTTTTGGAAATAATTGCTCCGAAAGTTGCATAAATCGTGTCCCTTAACTTTTGAACCGTGTGACCAAAAAAATATGGAAAAATAAAAGATAGCGCTTAATAAATAATTTAAACTAAAAATATTTCGGATAAGATCGGATATAACGTCAATGAATTATTGGCAAAAAAACTGCGTTTCTCAACAAAAGGGCATGAGTATACTAACATTTAAACTTTCGCGTTGCATGATTATAACTATTTATTATACGGGAATTAACGCGCATTGTTTACCTTAAAATTGCTTGACGTTCGACCAGGTTGCACCGGCCGTGGTCACAAGGTTTAAGGTAAACAATGCGCGTTAATTCCCGTATAACAAATAGTTATAAAGGGCATGAGTGCCATGAACATGCGCTCTTCTGCTGATGCAATTTCGAGGCTGCGAAACCCTACACTGAGCATGTTCCGACATGCTCTTGCCTTGGATTATATATTAGTTCCGTTACAATGAAACGTTTACTCTCAACACGAATAAGTGCCTAGCATACTTTGTAATAAATTAATAATTTAAAAAACCCAATATGGACGTTAAACATAGTCAAATAAAATTTTAAAACCTGCCTCTGTGGTGCGGTGGGAGTGTGGCCGACTGCTACGCAAGAGGTCGATTCCCACACGGGACACCACTTTGTGTGATCCACAAAATATTGTTCCGATTCTGGGTGTACTTTGTGTCCGTGACTTGTATGTTTGTAAAGTCTCCCGCGACTCTTTCTTTCTTTTCATGTACCATAATACGAGTACCGTTTAAAAAAAAACATTTTCAATAATCTGTCAACCCGTCTATCTGTATTTGGCTTTACTTTTATTTCAATAACTTACCGAGGGGGCAGTGTTTCCTACTGATTGATACTATCTATCACTGGGAGGACGGGTAGCTTAACCACGATACGCATGCCCATACAAATCGTGCTTACTTGCGTATCACTTTCATTTTCAAGGAACTGTCCGTTAACATAGAATGTTTTTCGCTTACTTGTCAACATAAACGGATATTTGTAAGGATAAGTGATATTATACCTCTTTCTTATGTTCTGAGGTTTTAACATACGTACTCGGCCTTTAAAATATATATTAATTTGGGGATAATTACCATAATCGCCACGCTTGGCGAGCGTTTTGGCCTCTAGTAGGTATCAATGTTCTGTAGGTATGGCGTTCGCAGTAAGGCTTTAAAGTACACAGAGGACGCTGTTATCCGTCCTCCGCGTGTGAAATCTCTTAGTCGCCTTGACGACACCAACGGGAAGAGATGGGGTGGCACTATTCTTAAGCCGGTACCACACGGCCTTAATTGATAAGTTAATTTGCTGTAATATGGCAATTTATTTTTTTAATATACAGTAGTCGTCTGTTTGATTGTTGACGGCCTCTGTGGCTGATATACTCCATATCCGACTGCTACGCAAGAGGTCGTCGATAAAACTTTGTTTGATGAGCACGATGGTTTATTGTGTCTGGGTGTTATTTTTCTATAATATGTATGTATTTAGAAATATATAAGTATGTTTATCAGTTGTCTGGTTACCATAGTCCAAGCTCTGCTTAGTTTGGGATCAGATAGCGTTGTGTTAGTTGTCCCAAGATATTATTATTATTATTATCTACTGGTAAAATACAATTATCATTCGTTACGGCTACATATGTGTGCAAATCGTATTTTTCTTTTAACTTACAGATTTGGTAAATGAATTTGTTTTTTTTTTATTAAAAGTTAACTAGCATTGTGGAATTGTAATCCCACAGTTAAAGTCAATGGCTTGTGTTAGTAGTGGGTTCACTGGTAGTATATGCGTAGGATTTGAACTCGCGACCTCGCGATTGCTAAATCTTGACAAGTATTTTCTATCTCATTTTATAAACGTTTCTCATTGCAGTAGATAAATAAGAAATTGATACCTAAGTACTAAAATTTTTGATTAGAGTTATTATCGCCTAAAATATTGAAATATTTTTACTTTTAGCGCAATTTATTTTGCTATCGCTGAACACCGGATGAATTGGTGCACAGCGGAGGGTTTGGGGGTGGGGGGAGTTAAATGCATTTGCGACCCGTTTAAAAATAAGCTGAAGTATGGCTGTTCTAAACAATTACCTATGAATATAATTTCAAATTGATTTCTCGGAAAATTTCTTTTATCAATTGGTTAGTTACATCTTGTCTTGAATTTGTTAAAAGATTGATTGTGACTACTAAAGTTCCTAAGTGGATTTATGTTATCATATTTGTCGTAGGTAAGCGCAATGGTGTATTGTCCCCGAACTCTGTGCTATATTGGACGGGTCGTGATCTCGTCTCGAGACGTAACGTTCGGTGTAGTGGACGTCAATAAAACAACATACCAACGTAATATATTTTTGGTATGTCACATAACAGTTGCAGTAGTGTAAACCCGGGATAGATGCCTCACTATGATGAAAGCTTTGCTTTTAAAAACCTATCGCAGCGAAGAAATATTAATTTAATTTAATAGGTTGAATGAGAAGCCCGGGAACCATTTGCCTTGTTTTCTAGAAGTTATGATTCTGAGGGAATACGTTTCGCTTTTGCGAGTGAAAATCTTATGAATGAAATACTATTCAAAAGTGTTAAGTAAAATGATTTCCAACATATTTACTGTTGTGTACTTAATGTAAGTACCTACTTAAAAAGTTACACAACAGTAAATTTAAAAGTTAAAAAACAGGAGAAGGTTCTCAATTCGGATGTTTTTTTATGTATGCTCAGGCCTATTCAAAATTATAGGTTTATTCCGATTTTATAAATTTTGTAAAGATCTGATGATGAGTTTCGGCGACAGACATCGAAACTCCTCAGTAAATTCCTGCAAACCTGCCGTGATTGTAGTCGATTAGTATGTTTTTTTGTAAAAAAAAAGTTTTATTACAATAAACAAAAACCCTAAAATGCTCCAATTGGAACTGATGATGAAGGCCATTGATGACCAGTGTAACTATTCAATATTTCACGGTTGCGATTTGATTACTTTAGTAGGTATGGTATTGTTTTTGCATTTTATGGTAGATAAACTAATATAATTACACATGTAACAGAGCTGATGATGAAGAATCATGTGAACTCCTCAACAATTAACGGCCCTGCATCGAGAATTTTTTTAGCAGTAGTCAATAAAGTCAATTTTTTGTAGCAAGCATTTGACATTATACTATTGTAACTTATAATTACAAACCACATAAGGTAGAACGACTTCAAAAATAAATACTAGGTATATATATAAGTCAGCGCGCAATAAGTCGGTAAATGTAAAATTTAAATTTTACACGAGAAACGATTTACTGTTGTTGTTGAATATCTTTTCAATGAGTAAAATAAAATGCGAAATATTTAGGCAAGAAATAAAAGTTAATTTTTAGTTAAATTAAATTGTTATGATTTTTATTTATTACACTTTATTCTATAGTTACACTTTTTTTTATTATACAAAAATTTACTAATTATTTACTACTTACCACTACTTACTTAAAAAAACTACAAAAAAGAGTTACATAAAAAAGGTGTTGCACAACTAGTATAGGCGTCGAAGAATTCTTCTCCATCGATGTCAACCGGTATAGTGCCCAGAAGGCTGGCAGCATTGCCACTTTGTATTGCAATGCTTATTCTTTATGCAAAGAAAAAGCCAGTCTTCTGATCACGAGATGCACTGACGAGCTGCTGGTCTCGACCCAAAACGGCTCAAATATGTAATCTCCGACTAGATTACCTACTATATTTGCACAGAGGCCGCAGCAGTGCAGACACAGTTTGCCGTGTTTGGTAGATAGGAAGGCGCAAGGGTGTCGACGCAGGTTGCATCCCACACCAAAGGTTTGCCCACCTTCCAAGGTAGTAAAGATACATACCATTCGGTCTCTTGCCATTGCTGCGCGCCAAACCATTAGGTTCAGCAAACACTGGGACAACAGCGCTGACAAGAGCCCCCGGTGACACCGGAACGGGAACTACGCGGGTGAAACCGCGAGACGTCCGCAAGTAAATAATAAATTAGAAATATAATTTTAAGAAATCTACGAAAATAAGTAGTAAGTACTTGAAAGTGATAGATAAAATATTGCACTAATAGCACTGGGATTATTGCAGTAAATGTATTAAATCTCACAACGAGTAATATTACAATATGAACTTTACAGCAATAATTTCTATGTTAGAGACGATGCGTAATGTATAGTTACGACATTGTTGTTGTAATTGTAAGTAAAATGGTTTACAGTATTGTAACAAAATATATTTGAATGAGTATTATTTTCAAGAAATATCTTGAAAAAAATGTAAAAAAAATATGGTATTGAATGGTTACATAAAATATTATGTAACAATTCAATACCATAATTTTTAACTAAATGTTAAAATGTAATATTTACACGTTGAATAAAATACTAACTTAAATTATTTAAAAATCAAAACTTTAAAATTAGCCTTGGTTAGGCCAATTTTCGTTGTTATCGTCGTTTTACCTTCGTCATTTCATTATCACTAGAAAAATCTGAAAATAAATTCGTAGGTTAAAATAACAACATAAAGTACATTTCCGACTTATTGCACGAATGCATTCATGTGTTCAGGGAATATTTATGATAGAAACTACTACATATATGTTCGGCTTCATTGACAAGTGTCAAACGCGTAGTTCAATTGGGTCGGCACGTCATTCGATTAGGCAGAATTTGTCGCCTTCCGGCTGTGCCGATTATGTCGTCCCGCTGTCGCCCTGCCCAGTGGAAAATATTCAATATTGTCGCCCCTCTATGCCGATTGACACCGACTTGCTTGCAACTCTAACGTTCACGATCGCGACCAATTCGCACTGACTTTAGATTAAAATCAATCTCACATTCAAACGGCAATGTTCGGCCGGATATCCGTCTATCCGACTGTAAGGTTGGTCAATTTTTTTTATCTCTAATATTTAGCACACCGACAAAGAACTGGCTGCTGCTCGCGGCTTCACCCGCGTGTTTAATTTTTTGATTTTTCAAAACGCCGATACTCGTGCTTCTTTATAAAATCAAATACACAAATACAAATTTTCACAGATCTAACTTCGTTTTGAAGTTAAATTTGCGATTGATGAATTTATCGACTACCTGGGCAGGGCTTGGGCTGTCGATGGAGAGCTTTAAAATAAAATGAATTTGTTCTTCAATTCTTGCCTTTGTTTGCGAAATGTTGCGCTTTATAATGCTATTTTTTGTATAGATAAGAATTTCTGCAAACATTTCCTCTATGAAAATATCTAAATAAACTGAACAAACATTTCTTATTTAGGACTTCTACTGAAATTACTTCTACACAAATAACATATAGGAAAATGATTTCTACGAAATTGATCAACCTCCTAAACCAAAATATTCATATGACTTCTATAAAAAACCGGGCAAGAGCATGTCGAACCATGCTCGGTGTAAATTTCTGCAGCCTTAAATAATTGCATCAGCAGAGGAGCGTATGTTCATGGCACTTACGCCCTTTTGTTGAGAATAGCAATTTTTCGGCTATAACTTAACGACGGTATAATTTTAGTTTAACCTTTGTAATTTTTTTCATATTTTTGATCACACGGTTCCAAAGTTAAGGGGACGCAATTAATGCAACTGTCAGAGCGATTATTTCCAAAAATATTCAATCAATAACCAAGAAATGTTAAAATGTTTTTGAAAAATCTGTCGGATGATGTGCCACACGTTGATGTTTGCCGAAAAAAAAAAATGTTTTAGCTTCTATTATATGTTATTTTTATTATTTATCTATTAAACTAAGTAGCAGCTACTACAAGACACCTTTTCACTAAATTTCATCAATATTCATTGAGTAGTCTTTGAGTAAAATGCCATAGGGGTTTTACTCAAAGACTTATACATAGGGACAGACAGACAGACAGACGGACATGACGAAACTATAAGGGTTCCGTTTTTTGCCGTTTTGGCTACGGAACCCTAAAAACAAAGATTAAAAAAACTTCTAAGAAAATGAGTCAAGGACATAGACTTGAATATACTATACTCTGTCAAGAAAGTACCGGCCAATGATCAATAATATACAAAATGTTAGATAATCATCCCAATTTATTTTTTTATCTCCTTCAAAGTATGCTTCTTCAGAAATAGTACACTTACGCCCAGGAATAATCCAATCGTCGAAACACTTTTTCCGGAATTGAGTTCAGTTCTTGCCGCAGTTCTTCTTTAGTCTTTTTCCAAATGAAAATGGGTGTCACGAAGTGGAAATTTGAGTTAACCAAAAAGAAAGAAGTCGATTGGTGAAAAAGGTAGTTACTCGATGTATAAGTTGAGTTTTTGGTCAAAAATTCGTCGTCTTGTGCAAACGCACATTTATCGTGGTGCAGAAGCCAAGAATTTTCTTTCCAAAAAACTGGCCTTTTTTGTCGAATTCCCTCTCACAAAGGCCGCATAACACTCAAATAATATTCTTTATTTACCGTTTGACCTTCCAGCAATAATTCCGAGTGCACAATACTGCGATAGTAAAAGAAAACAAAGTCTTTGGCGCGGTACTTTCGTTTTCGGTTCAGTTGGAAGGCGCCACTCCAAAGCTTGTTGACAAGTTTGCTTTTCTAACTCGTAAACCCATGTATCGTCATCAGTAACAATGCGTTTTATAAATGTTGGGACGGAATTGACTCATTCTAGCATGACCTATGCGACACTTAAGCGATTAAGTTTTTTGGCGGAAATTCAGGAACTATAAAATTCTTTTGGGGCTAGCGGCAACATGTTTCATACCCAATTGATTATTTTAAATGGTACGGATTGACTCGTGAGACATAGACAATTCAGCGGATCTCTCTTAAACTTGAATGAAGATTTTTAGTCACTATTTCCTTCACTTTTAGGAGGGGTTAACAGGATTGCTTATAAATATGCTTTTTTTTTTATTTCTTAATTAATATTTTATTTACTGTATTTAAATATAAACTTTATTTATTTTGTTTATATTTATGTTATATTTCTTATTATATTGACGGTTAATGTACGTGTCGTCACCTTGGTCTTAGCAGAATACCAGCGCAGCTCCTCATTAAGCGGAGTTGCATTTTTGTCTTTCAGTACTACTTTATTTGAATTTGTATTATTTACTGTATTTTTTTTTGTTTTGAGGACAAAATAAATTGATTTCTTCTTCTTCTTCTTAATATGAGGCCAATCCCACATTGATAGTTATTTTCAACCGACTTCAAAAAGGCGGAGGTTCTCAATTCGACTGAAGGTATTTTTTTTAATGTTTGTTACCCGATTACTCGCAGACGGCAGGACCTATTTGAAATTTTTTTTTTTTTGTTTGAAAGGGTACTTCCAGATGGGTCCCATTGTAACCAAAGTTGGATCTGATTATGAGATCTTGGAGAAATTGAAGAAACTCTTCAAATATTAAAAGCACTTCTATAATAATTTGGGTATATTTTGTTATAAACACCATTGAGTGAAATTGAACTGTTGATGAAGACCACAGATGACCAGCGGAACTATTGAACTATAATAAATATTGCGGATTGCGAACTGAGTACCTACCGTGTTCGATACCTGATTCTTCGCCTCCGTCAAATCATGTAATGGAACTGATGGTCTAGTATCAGGTGAACCGCTCAAAAATCAACGGCCTTGTATAGCAAAACGCAACATTTTGTAAAAAGAAATGAGCAGCTAGGAAATTATGTCTTAGGCACTAACTTCAAAATGTTTAATTATTTTTTGTTCTTGTACCTATATTAGTTTTTGCTTTTTAGTTCCCTTATATTTATTTTGGAAGTCGGTTTTAATTTTTTTGTAAAAAAACATTAACTTTTTTGTGCATTGGTTTGTAGTTGACTTATGTTAAAATAGCATAATCTGATCCCAATATTCACAATATATTATATTCACAATTCCCAATATACTATCCAAACTGTTATTTTTTTTTTTTCACAAAATGTTGCGTTTTGCTATACAAGGCCGTTGTTTTTGTATATTATATGGATGTAACAGAAAAGTGTAGTTATTCAAGTCACATACATGTGATAAATAACCTGTGTACCTAATCTTATCAACATATAAGAACCATAAAATTTTACATTATTTTTAATCAGTTCATAAATTATTATGCAAAATATCGACACGAATAATGCTACATCACTATGATCAAGATTACTAACTATAATCAAGATTTTCATCGTAGTATAGTAGTAGTAGAGAGTTTAATTATGCTGGATGACCCTTACATAATGATCTCTTATGTATCACTGCGCGCCTGGTACCCGTCACGCGTCTGTTCTGGCTCTTGGGACGAAAATCGCAACTAACCATGGAAAACAAGCTCCTACTAACAAGTGCATACTTAAACCCATTTGGACATATGGTTTACAGTTGTGGGGCACTGCCTCAAACTCCTACATAGAAATACTCGAACGAAGAACAAAGTAGCAGGTTCGAATACGACTTCATTTAAATATACGCGACAGTGTTGTTTTGATAGACGACCACGGTATTACATAAAAACACATACGCATTTGCGAGACTGAATGCAGTAGCCAAATAATCAGTGTGTACCTACGTTATTGCTGACTAATTAAGAGCATTGCGTTAGATCTAGTTATACTCGTAGTGACACATGCATGTCCATATCCGGCCGTTTTATCATTGGAGCTATTTTTGAATTATATGGAGGTGGCATGTGCACTATAATATAATTATAAACATCTGTAATGTATTGCACATAATACACTCTACTATCTAAACTACTACTACTAGTACTTAAGACACTAGATGTTGTTTTAGTAGTTAGTAGTCGCAAGTGGATTTTTGACGAAAGTCTCGATAGTAAAACCCTTTCGTCAAAAATATAAAAAAACTTCATTACAAAAAAATATTAAACCGACTTCAAAAATAATACAAGGTAACTAAAAAGCAAGAAATAATCCTATACGTACAATAACAAAAAAATCAGTAAACAATTTGAAGTTGGTGCCTAAAACATATAAACTACATTTCCTGGCACCAACTTCCATATATTTATTGATTTTTGTTATTAAAAAAAGGCAATGATGTGCCGACCCGAACTACCCGATTGGTACTTGTCAATGAAGCCGAACATTAGTTCTTACCTTTCAGCACCTGCATCAGTGTAAACAGCGAAATTAGTACTTTTTTAAGACAAGCACAAAAGTTATTTCTCAATATAAATAATAGTACCTACCTATTCATTCGCCATAATTTGCTCTCAGTGCAGTACAAGTACTAATTAAAATTTTAAAATTAAATTTTGCGGTTACTGATTAAATTTGTTCAGTGACATAAATAAAATACCTACTACACTAAACCCGGATTAGGCCGGATACTGGATAGCGACCGGATGTTCGTTGCTTTTTGTTTTAAAATGAATTTTCATATAAATATTTCGAAGAAACTGTAAAATGTGAATATGTAATTATTATTATAATTGTAAAGGCCTTTTGCAATTTTTTTCCAGCTTGTAATTTCAATCCATACCCGAAGTTAAAATGTTTTCCTGGTATAGTTAAATTTCGTTTAAATTAATGAATTCTTTTCACAACCCATCGAAAGGTAAAATAATAAAGGGTAGAATGAGACTTTCCCGAACCATCATTTCATTATGAAAATGACTGGTTTTAATTAATAAACAAATGTATACCTGGCAAAGTGACATGTAAAATAAATTGACATATTCGATGATCATTTAAATGTGTAAATTCAAGATATTATATACTCGTTCCTTGATCAGATTTCATCCATTATTATGTTTACGACTTGTAGGTATCAATTGATTCAAAAAATCTAACCTTCTACAAAGGACCTTGAGCAGATATACCCTGGCAATGTTAAAAAAGGTAGCGATTATACAACAGCTGCATTAAATCAGATGTCTAATAAAGACCGGCCAAGTGCGAGTATGACTCACGCACTGAAGTGCATTATTTTATTAATAAAGTAATTGGCAAGAAATGACTATAAAAATTACTATAATATTCGGCCTGCAACATCATAATTTGTTAAAAATGCTCTCTGTAACGAAGCAATAACAAAGCTATCGGCTAGATGGCATAAGCGACGGCCTGACTCGCGTGCAGGAAGGATCGAATTCGATTCCTGGGACTGGATGTAAAATTTTTCTATCTTTCAAAAATGCAAGAAATGCAATATGTATATACAAATACTTAAATGTTTGTTTAATATTTTTTAGAACATTTAAATTTAAAATAATCATTAATTAACAAAACATATTTTATGACACATCGTAAGACAAACCTCTATTCTGGCGAATTTCTTGCTATGAAGAAGATATTCTAAATTCTCTTTAGTTGGGATTCTATACTCAGATATACATCTTTTTTTATTCTTCTCCACCCCGATCATAAATTATTTTTTTTAACAATTTATTCTTTATTAGACATTAGACACAAGCTTATTTATTATGATTGAAGTTAATTAAATGTTATATGAGGGCCTAGTTTCTGTACGTGGCAATTTTTAAGTAGGCAAACCGCCCTTATAAAGTGCTCAATTTCTTTAGTTTGACCTTCATTGCTTCAACGCGAAATTAAGGGTGGTAACCATGGAGATATGTGAAAACATACTATCAAAACCTTACGCCACGCCACGTCATCCGACGCATGTCAGCACTAATCAATCGCATACATGCTCAGAAACATTTAGAAAACACGCCATGTGATCACACGCATACCCACGCGTTAACACCCAGTCAAGCTAGATCGGCGTGTTGCCAGGAGAGGGGGAACACACGCTACCTGACGCTCCACACGCAGTGTGTTTCTAGTTAACAGTGGCTAGAGAACCTTCGTGGTATAAAGATTGAAGTAATTTAGAATTTCTTTAAAATATCAGATGATAAATTAATTAAACTTGTGAAACGGTATCAAGTATTACATGATAGGAGTTCAGGCCAATATCGTGATCATAGTATTAGAAATTGTGCTGGGGAATATTTTTTTTTATTCAACTATGTCTGTATAAAATATATCCCCAAAATCTACAATGAGTCATCCTCAAAATTCTAATCCAGCTCGTCTTCTTAAAGCAATTCCATGGCTGCGTCAATACTCTTTCGTCTTTCACAAAGCTATGACACCGGCAAAGCGTGTTGTAGCGTCGTGTGGCGTGTTGTATATATGCTCGATTCGCATCAGATGTCGACACGTCACATCGCGTGGGGTGTTAATAGTATGTTTTCACCTTGGGAATGAATAGTTAATTAGCATTCTTATTCCCTTTAGTCAATATTGATGCTTACCGATGATGATTTGCCGGGATATTTTAATAAATCAAACCGGTGTACAAACTCACAGGCTATTTATAATTTGTAAAAGTTCAACGGTCGTTTCCGTTTTCATACCACCGTTTTCAATATTACTAATAGATAGGTAGGTTTCATTTCAATTAAGTTTCCCAATTTCAAACCGCTATAATCCTTTCAGATACGAATACCAAAGCCGAGCTTATATAAAAAATAGTTTACAATATTTGTTGTATCGGAAAATATTTGTGTTTGAAATCGTATATTCCAAGTACTCAATAAATAGAGTTATATTGATTTTTGTTTGACTGTATCTTCTATATCTATACATATAATAAAATTGTAAATTTCACGTGTCTGTACATGGCCGAACATAGTGAAAAAAAATATTGGGAAATGTTCGAAAAGAGTATTTAAACACATTCCTTCATTTTTAGAAATGTCTGTCTGTCTGTCTGTCTGTCTGTCTGTTTGTTTGAACACAGATTCGGTTGAAATTTTGTATGTGTATTCTAATAAGTCTGGATTAACATATAGGCTATAATATATCACGCTATTTCCCAAAGGAGCTGAGCAATAACGGATAATGTCTGTAGTCAAAACAATAACTACTTGACAGATCTTCATGAAAATTTGCAGTTATATTGTAAATACTATAGGTCATTTTACTACACTTACACTATGAATCATTACGCTATCGTCTATGGGGAGCGAGCAGCAACGTATGTTTGGTCGAACCATTATGGTTTTTCCCAATTTTTTCCACAATAAGACATTATTTACAATTGTAGCCCATGGAAACAATAACTTCACGCTAAAACTATAAGAAGCTAAACACAACATTTTCAATTTTCTTAAGATCAGCTATTTCCCTATCGGTTGATGTGGTCTATTGGCACAAGTGGCCGTATTCAACGCGGCGAGATCGGAGGATCGAGTCTCAAGTATGCGAGACTCTTTTTGTGTTGTTTTAAAATACTTTTTATTCTTTTTTTAAGTATTTTTCTAAATGTATACTTAATATATAAGCTTTTATTTTCGACTTTAACATGTTTACTTTGTTTAATAAATTTTCATATTAATCGATCACTTTCAATAGGCACCTTTACCATGGTTTTGCATGAATCGTGATTATGTTATGAATGTAGAAATGAAAAACAATAACATTACAAATAAACTGTATGTTAGTTGCTTAAAAAAAAGAAAGATTAAGTCCGTGTTATATCAAAATAAAACACGTGGCGCCATCTATTATTCGATTTCCTCTGAGTGCCATAATTGCTTACCTACAAATGTTGATAAACTTTCGCGATTTGTACACATTATGAAAATATATATATTACGGGTTACTTAATCGCGTGAATAATTAAAGGTAAAATACCTTGCTTACCTGCGTTAAATATGCATGATAGTTTAAGTATAATTTAATATAAAATCATCAAGTATTAAAAGAAACTTATCCAGTTTTGAAAATCGATGGCGTTTAAATACATAGTATCTAAAAATAATCAGGAAAATTGATTTAAAAAAAAAACTGAAATTCTTACGTAGAGGGATATGAATATATGATGATCTTAATTTGCGACAGGTTGACACACCTATTTTTCAAATTTACCAATGTAGACATTATAAAATAATATTTAAATCTTCTAAAGTGAGTGAAAAAAAATATTGAAATAAGTTTAGTATTTAAACACAAAAAAATATATCTGAGTATATCTTTTAGAAACGTTTGATTGTTGTCTGTTTGTTTGAATACGCATCACAGTACCGCGGGAATGCAATGTTTTAAAAACAGGATATTTTTTAAAAACATACCTCACACTAGCCCTTTTTTTCGCGGGGGACTTTTTTTTCCATCATACCTTTATTACCTATGTATAAATTACCTTGAAGGAGCGGCTAGGTAGGTACCTCCGATTAAAACGTCCAATTTAAAAGTGTCGGAGCCGAAGTTGGAGACGGAGGTTTAAATTGTAGTCGGAATTTTCGACCTTTCGGAGTCAGAATCGAAGCTCCCTAACACAAAATTTCGCGCGTGTACTTGGGCGGTTTCGGGTTTCATTTAACCCGAAACCGCATAAGTACTCGCGTGACGGGGGAGGGGGGAATTTTTCAATATTAATAATATTTGATGTGATGTAAATCATTTTGGTAAAATACTTTTTTGTCGAGGTGCTAAACTTTGTCGCCCTTCATTATGCTGCACTAGGCATCTGCTTGGCTTGCCCTGCCATAGGTCGGGCCCTGATTAAAGTTAGGCCCTATTATCCATAGGTGCCACAGAGCATTGTGGAGCATGTTTCCAATATGTTTTACATAGAAGTTAAATTATAACATAAACTACCTTATCATAAACCCAACTTCCACGCGAACGACGTCGCGGGCACAGCTAGTAGACAATAATATATGCAATAACACCATCCCGGCCGGGCCAATGTGCCCGGAGCCCGGGCCCCTGTTCTATGGGGGCCTCATATCTATACTAATATTATAAAGCTGAAGACTTTGTTTATTTGTTTAAACACGATAATCTCAGGAACTACGGGTCCGAATTGAAAAATGTTACTCTATATTACTGTTGGATAGCCCATTTATCGAGGAAGGCTCTAGGCAATAACCCCTTCTATTGTCGTAGCGTGATGATAAATATATCATCACGCTACGACAATAGGAGCGGAGCAGCAATGAAAAATATTGCAAAAACTGGGAAAATTTACGCAGACGAAGTTGCGCGGGTCAGCTAGTATTATACTAGAGAAGCTATCTTGGTCTGGTTAGTAAGTACTTTTTAATTCAACATTCTTCGGCAGTCGCTGAAAACTATGAACGAGATGTCATTCGATTTGGAATAGAATGACAATGATTAAAAAAATGTAAAAGTTACATACTAAAAAGGTGTTTGATTTTTTGCAAATGAAATTACTTGAGATTTTTCAAATTTGAAAGAAATTTAAAAAGAAGAGAAAATTTCCTAAAAAATGGAATCGCCCGCATCTGTATTAAGTACATATATTTTAATAATATTTTCAAAAGTGTGAATATATGACCTAAAACGGGACCACTGGCTTGGGCAAGTCACGCCCGCTTTAACAAAAACAACTATTTAACCCATGTTTCTTCGGTGCGTGTGTATGCGACTAAATTCCTCCTAAACGGCTGGTCTGATTCATGACTTTTTGTGTGTGTTCTAGTAGATTAAAAATGGTTTAGATCACAATTGAACCCAATTCACAAAAACAGATGCGGTACGTATAATATTAAGTAAAAAAAAAAATCAAGCACTAAGCGGATATAATAATAAACAATAATCTGCGTTGATTAATTAATTTTCTTCCTTCTCAAAATGAAACGTAAATAACAAAAAAAATAGACAGGACATAAAATGGTGAAAAACTTTCGCGATTTGTACACATTATGAAATTATATATACGATGGGTCTTAATCGCGTGAATAATTTAAGGTAAAATTAACATTAAGACGTGTCGACCGTATTGCAACGGCCGTGGTCCCGGGTAGACAAAGAAATGAAATCAAAAATATTGTGTCCAACTTCTAGTTATCATAAAAAGCAGGTCTGGAAAGGTGTGGTAAAAAATAGAATTATCTACACAAATAGTGTAGATAATTCGATTTTTTACCACACCTTTCCAGACCTATTAATACAGGTTTCCACGTACTTTTTAATGTCAATATCCTTTTCTAACCAGCTATGTTGCAGTTTAAAAACTATTGAGTTTCATAGATGAGAAATTGCCATACAGAGGCTTTATAGGTCTCTGTATGGCAGACACAATAAATATCTGTATCACTTTATGATACTAATATGCTTACAGCGTGACCAGTTTATTAGACCTGTTGTTTTGCAGTTCCACTGATGTTACAATGATAAAGCTGGGGTCTCGGTATTCTGGATTTACATGAACTATCGTATATCCGACTGATCAGGTTTTCGTTACGTGAGCCTTTGTAATTAATTCGTGTAAACGTTAGACATGTGAATTAATAAAATTGCCTACTCAAATGATACTAGAATGATAATAAAATTCTAGGGACCTCAAAATTATGAGTTTTCTGAGAATTCATCGGACCTACTCATTTGTTATAGGAGAGTTTGAACTACTAAGACGACAAATAAAATCTGTTCCGAGGGAAGAAAAGATAATATATAACAATAACTGCAAAACAAATACGATTGGTGTCCAAACATGAGACTCATAATAATTGGTAGACCTCATCGTCAATAGTAACTTTCAATAAGACGTTGAAAAAAAAATAACTTTTTCTAACAATAGGAAAAGTTATTTTTTTTCAACGTCTTATTGACACAAGTCAATAAATCTGGTCCGAAAAAAAATTATACGGTCCAGAGGAAAGAAACTTTCACTAAGACAACAAATTATATGTCATCATCATCAAAGATTTGAAAATCTTTTATTTCATATCTGGACCCTTAATCAATTTATATAAATATAAAAAAATATATCAAATAGGTGGAAAAGGAAAAAATGTCTGATTGTTAAATGGTCGTAAATCGTACTATCAACAGATATAAAAACACTTCCTCTGTCGAAGACCATTAACGAGGCGGCCGCGTGCTGTTAGAACTACAAAGGCTGTTAATGCTGTTAAAGCCAGAATTCGTCGAAATCCCATTAAGAAGCAAAAAATCTTATCGCGAGAAATGAAAATTCTCACGAGGACTCTGTAGCATATTATAATCTAGATATTATATTAGAACCTTAACATCATATTAGAACTGTATCGTCGATGTACAGGATATACCCTAAATCAATGTTTACAATTAAAGAGAGCGGATTGATCAAAACGCCTTCTGTCACGATACGCAGGTGAAGGGCACAGAAATATCCTCTTTACTGATGAAAAAAAATCACGATTGAAGAGCACTACAATGAGCAAAATGATAAAATGTAAGCTCACAGTTCTAAGGAAGCTGCTCAAGTGGTCGAAAAGGTACAGCGTGGTCATTATCCTGCGTCAGCGATGGTTTGGTGGAGCGTGCCTTATCAAGGTGTCACAAAGCTACATTTTTGTGAAAAAGAAGTGAAAACTTCCGCCAAAGTGTTTCAAGAGACAGTCTTGGATCGTGTTGTGAAACCATTCAGCAATACACTTCTCATCGCGAACGAAGTCACGGGCAACAACTAGTCCATACTAATATTATAAATGTGAAAGTAACTTTGTCAGTCTGTCTGTCTGTTACGTTTTCACGCTCAAACAGCTAAACCGATTCAGATGAAATTTCGTAGATAGTTTGAGTCCCGGGGAAGGACATAGGATAGTTTTTATTGCGATAACCGACATCCACGCTGGCGGAGCCGCGGGCGAAAACTAGTTTTTATATATACAACGTGTAACAGAAAGGTGTGGTGAGATTTCATCAGCAGACAGTACGTGATGTGTAT
This sequence comes from Herminia tarsipennalis, assembly GCA_945859575.2. NCBI lineage: Eukaryota > Metazoa > Arthropoda > Insecta > Lepidoptera > Erebidae > Herminia > Herminia tarsipennalis. The sequence goes on along the minus strand of OX243831.2, from coordinate 23,856,363 downwards.
TACACCTACCATGGTGCCATATAGGATTGTATCATAACATATTTATGGCTATTCCTTTTTGTCAAATTTCAGTACCAAATGTCGCATGGCATAAATATTGTATATACCTGTTATAGTGAAAATTTCGGTTGGATTATTATGGCTTAGAAATTTATAAGCCTTTTTTTATATTTGATACCTTTTAAATGTATACTAATAATATAAAGCTGAAAAGCTTGTTTGTTTGAACGCGATAATCTCAGGAAAGGTCCGAAAGCTCTTTTACTGCTGCATAGCTAATTTATCGAGGAAGGCTATAGGCTTATATAAGGAGCAGCAATGAAAAATGTTGCAAGAACGGTGAAAGTTTACGCAGACGAAGCTGCGCGATGCAGCTAGTTGATGCATAAACGAATAAAATAATAATGAAATCATTTTAGGGTATGTAAATTATGATTTACAACGAACTAGAAATCGGAGTACCCTGAGGTTTAATTTATTATTTTTAATTCGTTTAGACATCATGGAAAAAGTTCACATTTAATTTTCGCACCAGGGGACATATATTACTTAATGCCATACGCCTTTCGCTACTGAAAATTAGATCACGCCTTTGATACAGGTTTAAGTATACTATATACTTAAACCTGTATCATCTGTAGTAGCTCGCATAGATGAATTAGGGGTTGATTTTACAAAAAAAAAAGGTTGAATCACGACTTTCTTCATTTAAAACCAAAATATCAAGCTCAGATTTTCACAAATACCTATATCTTCATAACTGACAGCGTTTAATAAAAAATGCAACCCTTATTACCACTATACCCCTTGCGGACTAATTTCCAAAAATCCTTTCTTACCCTATCCTTACAACACAAAATGCATCTTCGGCCAACATTTCAGGTTTGTAGCCCAAGCAACTAAGGCTCTGCATTGATGAATCATTTTATTAGTGAAAAGGCAATTATAAATGGACATACTTCGAGTATAGAATACTAAAAAATAATAGCCAAAGTGAAAAATAACATCACATATGCACAATATATAGTCTCGGCATTATGTGGTACATGGATATTGTAGACGCCCCTATTGTAACTTTTTAATTAAAGGCTTGTTTATTTTAATCACGTTTTAGTCTTTGTTGGATGGTGATACAATATCCCAGATTAAATTTGTTTTTATTAACAAGCTTTGTTATTTTTATGAAAGCCCATAGTTTGGAATAGCAGATAAAATTTTGATATTTATGATAATAACCAGCTGCCCGTCCTGGCTTCGCACGGGTGTAGGAGGTACCTACTAATTAAGAAAATGAAACCAAATCTTCCATTTATAGTACAAAAGAAACAACCAAGTACTTGAGCTAAAACAATAAAGAAATTGAACAACTGACAACAAACGTCAATCCGTCAATTCTGTCAACATTTTTGAAGATCCCCTTTTGTCTTCTGCCTCAATCACTCACTTCCTTTTTTACTAATATTTTATTTTATTATCTATACTAATATATAAATGTAAATGTAGGTTTGTTTGTTACGCTTTCACGCGAAAACTACTTAACCGATCATCATGAAACTTTGTACACATATTGTTGGAGGTATTAGAAGTAACATAGGATTATAAAAAAAGGGGGAAATTTACGCAGACGAAGTTGCGCGGGACAGCTAGTATTTAATAAATGTCAGTACGGTCAGGTCTTACAAAGCTTAAATAAACCGTGGATCAGCTGATACGAGGCTGATGGCTGATATGACTGATACCAAAGAATCTTGCAATCAGCCATAGTTTATAAACAAATTAGTTCGTTCATTTTTTTTATCATTCAAAAATGACGTTCCGATTTTTACCAAAATAATTTAAAAATATAGTTTTCATTGAGAATAAATAATTTTGACGTTCTACGTTCTACTATTTATAAATTGTTTGTAACTACGTAATTTTCAAAGTATATGAATTCTCGGAGTCCAATTTACAAATATTAAAATAGATTTTTGTTAGAATTGGAACGTTATATGGATAATTGTCAGTTTGCTGTCAATAGTACTGAAAATGTAGACAAACGATGAAAACCTAATTAATATTAACCTCGAAAATAAAAGGGATGTTATAATTGTAATCTGTATATCTGTCTGTGCTATTATAGCGCTCAAACAGATAAATGAACTTGGATGCGAGTTTTCTTTTTACAAAGCTAGTTTCATTGGAACGATTTTTAGCTTGGTTGGATGAAAATCCATTTAGTTTTAAGGATGCTTACACAAGAAGATAATCCAGTTTTCTGCACACAAGAATGGAAACAAATTTTATGAATTAATTTATTATTTAAAAACCTTTGATTATATAATGTCTAGATGGAGCATTCCCTCAGTAAGTCTATAAAAAACCGAGCAAGAGCATGTTGGACCGTGCTCAGTGTAGGTCTTAAATAATTGCATGAGCAGAAGAGCGTACTTACGCCCTTTTGTTGAGAAAAAGCAGTTTTTCGGCTATAACTCAATAACGGTATATCCGATCATATCGGAAATAATTTTAATTTAAAGTATTTGTAGTATTTTTTTTTCATATTTTTTTGTCACTCGGTTTAAAAGTTAAGGGGGGGAAGGGACATTTATCAACTTTCGGAGCGATTACTTCCAAAAATATTTACTCAATCAAAAAAGTTTATTATAGACCTAAAAATGTTTTTAAAAGACCTGTCGAATGATGTGCCACACGTTGATGTTACATTTCAGGTTCTATTAAATGTATGGAGTGCCCCCCCCTAAAAATATTTATTTTTATTATTTAGCTATCAAACTAAGTGATTTCATCAATTTTAATTGAGAAGTCTCTGAGTAAAACGCTTATGACAAACGGACGGACAGACAGACAGACAGACGGATATGACGAAACTATAAAGGTTCCGTTTTTTTGCCATTTTGGCTATGGAACCCTAAAAAAATGAAGCTACTATTTTTGACGTTTGACACTCCTTAAAAATGGCGCGCTTGAATAATTTTGGCTAGAACATCTGATAGGTAGGTACGAATCTTCTTACCTGTCAAAAAGGACGTCAACTTGACCGTACATTTTGACAGTTCCTTGCTTCAATTTTAGATGCTGGATTAGGAATCTAGACATTATATAATGAAAGTTAATAACAGAGAGTTTGCTATGAAATGAAATTCTTAAATAACTACATAGAATAATTATTTATTAGATACAATTTATTCTCCCTTAGAACATTTTCATGAGAATCATAAATATAATGATCTAAACTAAGTTATTACTGTTAAGTAGTACTTAATAGTTATTACATTTGACATCAAAATAGATATAAGTTAACATCTAATATATAAAATTCTCGTGTCACAGTTTTCGTCTCCGAAACGGCTTGACCGATGTTGATGAAATTTTTTGTGCTTATCCGGTATCTATGAGAATCGGCCAACATCTATTTTTCATACCCCTAAGAGTTTGTTTGTTTGTTTGAATGCGATAATCTCAGGAACTACTGGGCTGCACTGAAAAAAATATTTTATTGTTGGATAGCCCATTTATCGAGGAAGGCTATAGGTTATAACATCACGCTACGACCAATAGGAGCGGAGCAGCAATGAAAAATGTTATAAAAAAAAGGAAGAAAAAAGGGAAAATTACAATCTATTATTCATGCCCTTAAGTGATAAGGGTTATCCACCCCTAACATTTATAACTATACTATAATATTAGAAGAGAGAGAAGAGTTTGTTTGTTTGTTTGAACGCGATAATCTCAGAAACTACGGGTCCAAATTGAAATAAATATTTTACTTTTAGATAGCCCATTTATCGAGGAATGCTAAAGGCTATAAAACATCGCGCTACAACTAATGGGAGCGGAGCAGCAAATAAAAATGTTTGCAAAAATGGGGAAAATTTACGCAGACGAAGTTGCGCGGGTCAGCTAGTATTCTATAAGAATTTATATAATTATTATATACATAATATGTTTTGTTACTTTTTTTCTTTCTAATTAATCAAATAGGTCCAGCCGTTTTGAAGTGATGTAATTAACATTAATTTTGAAATCAAACTTCAGAAATAAGAGTCAGCACGTACGAAAAAATATTACTTCCTACTAATATTACAACTGCAAAAGTTTGGAAGAATGGATGTTTGTTACTCAATTACGCCAGAACAGCATAAGGGATCTGGTTGAAATTTGGCAGAGATATAAAATATAGTCTGAAAAAAAATAGATTAGTTTTTAGGGTTCCGTAGCCAAAATGGCAAAACGGAACCCTTACAGTTCCGCCATGTCCGTCCGTCCATCCGTTCGTCCGTCCGCACCTTCAGTTAGAGACTGTTAGTAGTTAGTAGTGCTAGGAGGCTGTAATTTTGCATGGATACACATATTACTTACGCCGACAAAGTAAAAGAATAAAACCTTGAAATACATTTTTTTGACGGTACCTCCCCTATATGTAAAGTGGGGATGTGATTTTTTTTCTCACCTATCCCATGGTTACGGGATATTATTAGATAGGTCTTTTAAAAACCCTTGCGGGTTGTGAAGACAAATTTTAGATTTAGGGATCCATTTGTGAAATATTATGCTTTAAAGTGCTTTTTTTTTAGAATTAAGTCTTCACCCCCCTCCGGGGGGGAGGGGGGTGAAGACCCCGGCAGCCAAATTAATGATGTTGGGTGTGTGAAAATAATCACGGTATTAGTATATATAATGAAATGAAAAGGGAACTATCACAGCTAAGAAGGCTTTACAAGTTTACGAGTAACAGCTGATCAAATGAGAAGTAACAAAAGTTTCGTACAAATTCCATTGAAAATTATTGTTAAGTAGGTATAACGTTGTAAGTATGAAACAAAAACAACAGAAAACCCACTTCATAAGTCGCATTACTCGGATGGAGGGGCGAGAGTGACTACGGAACTCTACATTGTGCGTGACCCGACATGCACTTGCCCGTTATATTTTTTTCTTTTAAGAACTAATTTCTACTCTACCTACTACTAATCTACCTACATCTAATAAGTCGGGGCCGAGCACTGTATAGGCTTCTATTAAATATTGATTAATATTGCGGTATCACCAAAACAAGTAGGTGGTATGAATGTTATCATACCCGAACATAGTTAACGTTCTCAAATAACCTTCAAATTTTATAATGTATTATTTATTTATTACTCATTTACAGAAAAAAATACACAGTAAAGATGCAAACATAAACTCATTCGAATTTTAACGTGCATCAGTATCGTCTGACTATGTCACTAATTACATTGGTATTATAATTTACTAGCTGTCCCGCGCAACTCCGTCTGCGTAAATTTTCCCCGTTTTTGCAACATTTCTTTTGGCTGCTCCGCTCTACTCCGGGCTAATCTATAGCCTTCCTCGATAAATGGGCTATGTAACAGTAAAAGAGTTTTTCAATTCGGATCAGTAGTTCCTGAGATTACCGCGTTCAAACAAACAAACAAACTCTAGCTTTATAATATTAGTATAGATTGAATATACATTATAAATTTACGAGTATAACAGAAATATATTACCTACATCATAGCGCTTAAAACAATAATATTAAAAAAGAAGATAGGCACAAAAAGTAAGCAACAATGAGCGCACCGCAACGGCAGAGCGCCTTGTTGCACATCATTTTGTAGGAAGTAGGCAGGCAAATATTACAGCATATATATACAGGTTGTCCTCAAGTCTGTTATATTATGTTTTTAATAAAATGTTTCTACAATTTAGATTTCATGTTTTTTCTAGTTAAATTTTCCTTAAAGAGTTCAGGTGGTTTGTTTATTAAATAAGGTATAATATTTTGAGTGTTTTTTATAAAAATCGTGTTTAAAGTTTGTCGTGAATTAAAAGTTTAGCGGTACTCGTACTACGCATTTCTCATTTACGTTTTTTTCTCATTTTTTTTTAAATTTATCGTTAGTTAATTCTTAGTTCAATCATTTTAGGTTAATTTTTTGATGTATGGTCACTTGCAATGGTCAAATAATTCATTTTGATATTTTATATGATTTCTTAATATTATGTGGGTTAATTGTTTTAAGAATACGTAGTTAAAGTGCATATTATTCGATCAATGTGAGATTTTATATGTTCTTCAGTTTGCGACAATCCATAAGATATAATTGATTCGGCCAACGATTTATATAAAATTAGAAGCGTTGGGTAAGGTATTAAATAAAAAAAAATGCTAGCTAAAACGCATCTTAATTTAGAGCACACTAGGTTAATATCATATGTTCTTTCAAATTCATCCAATTATCGATGGTAAGTCCTAAATATGTTTGTGCGAGTTCTATAAGTGAGTGAGCTGTTACCAGCTGGTGTGAGGCACACGCGATTTTAGCTGGAACTAATTTATACATTAGTTTTGTCTTCTTTTCATTAAGCACTAAATCATGGTCATGCGATCGTTTTGCCGAGCATCAAAGGCTTCTTTACTCTGACGACATTACTTTTCATTGGACCATATATTTTTTATCCTTGAAATAGTCTTTGCACCAATCTAGCAGCTTTCCTCTGATTCCGCTGTCAATTAATTTATTGTGCCTAAGCGTATCGAAAGCCTTGTTATTATCGACAAATACGTCCGGAATGTGCTGTTTTTTTATCCAGATGTTTATATTCACTGTCTGTAAATGCTGACAAAAGTTGTTTAGTATTTTTACTAGGTTGTAAACCGTAGGTGGGTACTTGATAGTTTCTATGCTTCTGTTAATAAGTTTGCAATAGCGGCTTAGTCTTGTGTATACATTAGTTTTAAATCCATTGGTCTTTATTTTGTCCATACCACGGGCTTTATAACAATTAAAGAACAATTTCTATTTTTTAACAGAACGTGTGTCTGGTGGCGTAAATGGCAGTGTTACATTTACTGGAGTCATATAATTATGTTTGGCTATTTATCAGTGGTTTTGTGCATTTGGAAATTATTTGTATTACATTTTCGTCAAAAGTTTGTGCAAATTTATTTGCGATGCGCTCTGAAGTGTCATCAGCTTTTATAAATGAACTATGTAGCACATCATCAATGGAATGCTTTAATCTACCGATAAAGCGATTTAGAATTTGCCATAAATTTCTAGTACCTATATCTTTTATTTGATATCATTGCTATTGTTTTATGAATTAGTGTATTAGCATAATTTCTAGATTTGTTAAAATTTAATTTTAAAACTAGATCTTTAAGATGCTTAACCCGTTTTTAAGGGCCAGAATGGCAAAAACGGAACCCTTATAGTTTCGTCATGTCCGTCTGTCTGCCGGTCCGTCCGTATGTCACTGGCATTTTACTCAAATACTACTCAATGAATACTAAATGTCGAATGCTGACAATAATGTGAAATAATGAAATGTCGAAGGCTGACGCTCGCGTCAGCCGCTTGTCGTAAGCCGCGAGCGGCTCGCGATCGGCCGCGATGCACGGAAAGAGTCATGAACATACGCTCTTCGGCTAAAGCAATTCAACATGATCATGGTCCGACATGCTCTTGCCTGATTTTATTTAAATAGTTTATCCCTATGATCACATGCTTAATTTTTTTTTGTTTGATCAATCGGCATTACGAGGAGAACTGCATTTGACTTTCATTTTGTACAATGATTGCTCATAGGAATTTTTATGATGTCTTGAGAGCGGGATCTAGGGTATATATGATCGATACAAGATTTACTTAATTGATACATACATTTGATATTTCAATTCTTGTATATTAACTGATCCCGCACAAAAGGCCCAATTTACATAATATGGTATTTATACGTTGGTGTCCCTTACCAAATATAGTTCAGTATTTTTGGTGAAGTGTTCGAGAGTATTTCGTTAATAAAAAGGATTTTGTCTAGGATCTAGATCGCGGTGGTCGATATACAAACACTGCTCGTAGAATAGTTTGATGGGGTAGTTACTGTACAAAAGATTGTTTCAAAGTGTTGAAATGACGGCAAGAGGCCGGAGGGTATGTCATTGTTGCCGTGGAGGATAGGTAGGCATTTGGTATGGTATGCAACTTGCGTTGATACCTAAGCACCTACCCACCTTCCAAGCACGGCGAGCTGCGCTTGCGCTGCTGCTGCATCTGCTGAGAATCTCAAACGGCGCAAATATAGTACGAGTAATCTGGTTGGAAATTATATATTTGAACCGTTTGGGGTTGAGACGCTGGGGCCGTGGGGCCTAAGTGCGCGCCACCTTTTTAAGGAAATTGCGCGATGCTTCATTAGTGCATCCCGGGGCCAGAAGGCTGGCCTATTCTTTGCACAAAGAATTCGAATTGCCATCCAACGTATTTTCATTTTCTTTTTGTAATTATCTTTTAAATAATGTATTATTATAGATGTAATTTAGAGTACTTTTTAAATATCGTGTATATAATTAAAATTATCTTGTCTGTTGAACATTGAAATAGATCTAGATAAAAAAAGTAAAAAATAAATTAAAAGTGTTTAGTTTTACATTTTTAAGCTACATTTGCGTTTGCTATTTACGTATAATATGATATCACCATTCCTGCGACACTGCAGCTAAATGCTAATACCTAACGTAATGTTTAACATTTTTGATGGAAACGCTTTTTTGAAGCTCCCAGATGGGCTAGACTCAGTCTACAACCACGTATATGACTCAGTCTATAACCACAAATTTAATACAACAACAAAAAATCTTTTTAGACAGCTTTTTCTCCCTGTGAACACTTGGCCAGTCTACTTAGTTACGATCAATCAGGCAATGTAAACTTTTTTATTTTGGTTTGTTTGATAAAAGAGTCAGGCTAGGAAGTCTATTGTTACTTTATTATATACTAGCGGACGCCTCGCGGTTTCACCCACGTTATTCCAATTTCCGTGGGAATACAGGGAAAAAAATGTTATTTGTTATTTAAAAAAAGGATTTAGATAAATCCTTTTTTTAAATAACAAATATCAATTACTGTCGGCGATAGTTATAATTCTTTGTCCTGACTGACTCATGGATCCACGGACTTAAAATTTCGAGGACGTATTTCTTATATAATGTAAGCATCCGATACAAAGGGATTTTTGGAAATTCATCCCCTAAAGGGGTAGAATAGTGGTAACTGACGGAGTTTCATACAAACGTATAAAACTGCGTCAGTTTAAGTTAGTTTTACGATTTTTTTTTAATTTACGAAATGTTGTATGTATTTGACTTTTTGATTCAAAATAATGAAATACGGGTTTCAGCGTATTTGAAAAATCAACCCAAAAAGAGTTGAAAGTTTGTTTGAAACGCAGTAAGTTTTAAAGTTAGGTATAACAAAAGCCTCTAAACAAAATAAAGAGTAAAAAAATGGTAGGTATGCGAAATTTCCTAATCGTTTTTTTTTGGTGAATCACGATTTCACGTTCTTGAGTAATCAACCATTAATAGGGTAAAACAGGAGTTGTAAATTGGTATAAAACTCCGTCAGTTTTGAAGCTACAGCTATTACATTTTATAAATGTGAAAGTAGTAATGAGAAATTCTATCTGTTTTTACGCGTAAACCGCTCATTCGATATTAATTAAATTCGGTATAGATATAGTCCAAGTCCTGGAGAAGGACATACGATAGCTTTTATCAGGATAGCAAAAAAAGAAACCTAGTGTATTCTAAATCCAAATTGGGATTGGTATTACATTAGAGTTACAACAGAGATTAAAAATAAATAAACAATCAATAAATGGAGCTTCGCCGTAGATTTGTTTTGTTTTTTAATTGTTAATAAAATCATTTCTAGAATCAATTTAAGTAAAAAAAAATCTGGAAAACAGATTTTGTAAACAAGCAAACATGAAACTGTAATTTTATGCGCAATGTCACTTAGAAAACATTTTCACTTTTCTATTCAAAGTAATGTTCGCAATTGACTATAATGTACGAGGAGAAAATAGGCACTGTGGCCCCTGGGAGGCACGGGCCCACCTCAAAACTTAGTTGGGAAACAGTAAATTATTCTACTGCCTACGAAGCTCTTGGGACTTGAAGAATAACAGAAGAAGGTAACACAAGGCACCGAGTAATCGATTGAGTTGGGTCTCGTTGATTTGTTGCTGTGCGATACACGTTGCAATAAATACCTTTTCATCTATAAAGATTTTCTGAACTTTAAAATTTATTAAATCTCATTTATACTATTTTTTTGTGTTTTTAAAAGATAACTAGCAATATGGGATTGTGGTCCCACATTACTAGCAATCCTGTTAACCCCTCCAGCTAAGCTCTATGACTTGTGTTATGAGTGGGTTCACGTCGGTAGTATAATGGGCAGCATACGAACCCACGACCTCAGGATTGCGAGACCGTTGCCTTAGCCATTAGGCTACCGACACTTCAATGATAGTATACATATTATCACAAAGTATGTACATCAGAAGAATATTGGGCGAATAAATACTTATTCAGGTTGGTTTGTGGTATTTTCGTAAAGAATTGCAATAAAATGGCGATATGGAACTAAGTATTCAACCTCTTTTATAAATTAAAGTTTTCTTTTTGAATGACAGTAGCTATTGACAAAGAGAATATTATAAAACTTCGATTGACAGCTGCTATTGACATCACAAGCTACGTTTTAATTAGTGTTGACACACTATCGATAATATTGAAGTTTTGCTCCATCGAATATAAACCAAATTCAGTGGTGGATATCTTGTTGGTACTAACTCCGATTGCAATTTCTATATTATTTATTGCAGTGAAACTTAATGTCAATGCTGTTGCTCGTCGTTTATAGTATTACTAAAGTTTGGACCACTGACCTCCATAATCCTAGTACGATAGACAGGCTATCGCCGACAGTAAATAGCTTTCATTACATTTTGACATTACGGACGGAAAGTTGTCAAAAAGAGTTGTAAAAATGGCGGCAAACTGACATGTCGCTATTTTTACAGCTCCGCGTTTAAAGTGTAAAACCGTGTAAAATATACTTGAAATACGTGATAACTGGACAAGAACGAGACTTTGTGATTGAAAGAAGAAAACTATAAATACATTATACTTGAAACTGGCGTATGCATATACCTAATGTTGGAGTCATAATCTCTACCGATTAATATTGGAGGGAAGAGGAAAAAAAAACATAGCAACAATGGCCATTTGCCATAACCCATATATACTAATAATAAAAAGCTGAAGAGTTTGTTTGAACGCGATAATCTCAGGAACTTCTGATTTGAAAATAAAAAATCTTACTATTCTTAACTACTGTTGGATAGCCCATTTATCGAGGAAGCCTATAAGCTATGTAATATCACGCTACGAGTAATAGAAGCAGAGCAGCAATGCAAAAATGTTGCAAAATCGGGGACAATTTACGCAGACGAAAATGCGCGGGTCGGCTAGTAAGTGATAAAATACCACACAAAATACCGTCTTGTGAATACTTCTATTCGACATTTGAAATTGCTGCACTTTGTATGGGGTACCCAGTCCGGCGTACTATTAGGTTATGGGTTTCTACCAACCTATTTCCGATGTTTTGATATCATAATAGTATCGATTTATTAAACGAGAGTTGATATAAATTCATGCAACACTAGTTTTGAATTTGTCATTATTTAAGAATCAATATGATTGTTGAGTCAAGAATTGTAATTGTTTATTGAAGATTAACTCCTTGTTCACATTACAAATATTTGTTTTCATTCGAAACCATTATAAGTAGATGTAAGGAACTTATTTTTCCATCCATATTATGAATTATCATCGTGGTACCGGCCATAATTATAAATCGTTTTGTAAATATAATATTAGTATTTCTATCATTTTTAAAAGCTAACTGTCAAGCTTTTTTCAGTATCTACCTAAAATGGGATCAACGTTCAGAGGTGATAAGATGTCTCTTTGCGATGTGTACCTTCAGCCAGAGGTCGCTTTTGAAGTCCTGTCCCATCTTGGAGAAATGGGCTGCATGCAGTTTATTGACGTCAGTATTTTTAATTGAATATTTTGGGCTTTTGCATTCATATCGTTTGTTCAACGGTTAGCCTAACGGAAGGCTTTGTCTCAATAGTGTTTAATCAAAACGTTGTAAGCAGTACTGTGACTGTTTTCATAAATTTCAAAATCTTAATATATTTTTTAAAACAACCACATGTAGCGCATACACTATAGAATCTTCTGCGTTGTCGAACTGTATAGTTGAGAAAGGCCGCTGTGACATAAATTGGCTACAGGGTCATTTAGGCACATTAGGCAACGTATTTGAGCCTTGACTTCGACTTATCCTTTCATGTACATGTAATCAAGATGTGAGGATAGACGTAGAATACCAAGACCGTACGTTCCTACACCCGCTAATGTCTGCATCAGTACTTGTTGTATGTATTTATTAATTTAAACCCGCTGTTTTTGTCTGTTGGTGTACTAAATATGAATTCAAAAATTGCCACGTGGACCTGCAGCGGACGAAAAGATTTTTTTATAATATAGGGGGCCAACGAACAAGCGGCTCATTCGATGGTAAGTGATTACTACTGCCCATAGACATCTGCCACACCAGAGGTAGGTACAGCAATTGTGTTGCCGTCGTTTAAGAAAAGAGTAGGCAATTTTTTGAAGTCCCTAAGTCATATTAGTCCATAAATACAGCTGGCGCCAGCTAATAGCAGTATTTCAATAGATAAGCTGATATGCGTTATGTGTAAGCAAAGCGAATACGCATACCTCGATGATTAAGTTCGTAATACTAATTTCAGCTGCAGCCGGAGTTGCAGCTATTTCAGAGGAATTTCGTCCAAGAGGTATGTAGATGTTCTGAAATGGAACGTAAGCTTCACTATATGGAAAGCGAGATGAATTTACATGATATACAAATACATGACTTGAAACAGGAACCGAACGCGGTTCCGATTCATGAGCTCGTTCAGTTTGAGGTATGAACAATTTCTATTTTAATTAACTGAAATACAATTTTTTTTGGTTTCTAGTCGATTCTATGTGCAAGCATAACTAGACTTTTAGCAATCATCTATACAAATAAATAAAATTGAAATGTCTGTTTGTAATGTTAAAATAACAGGTTCTCTTATCAAAAGCACAGTTTTAAGGTTTTTGTCTGTCTGTCTGTTTGTTTCGGATGAGTTCCGAAACGGCTAGAAGGATTTAGACAGGACTCTAGTACCTAACTTAAGCTACTTTTATTATCAGCATTGCAACTCGACGCGGACGAAGTCGCAGGCACAGCTATGTATTAAAATCATTATTTGGTACTACATACTCATGTGTTGTTTTTGGTAGCTTTCTGTATTTTCGGTGACAATCAAACGGCGGCTTCGTAAACAGTAGTCCAAGAGAGGAGCGCCAAAAAATGCAAACACTTTATAAAGGCTGATTTTTTTATATTACGTCACGTTAGTGGAGTATGGAAATACTCTTCTGTCAGTCAGCTGGATTCCTTAGCGTTTGGCGCAGAGGCAGGTTATTTTTTTTTCAAATAAACGAAATATATCGTGAAACTGTTTTCTAAAATTTCCAAAATAGTTTTCTAGCAGTATATCTAGTCTAAATAAGTTTTGAATTTATTCCACTAATGTGACGTAATATCAAAAAAGGTGCTGTTATAAAATGCTTGCATTTTTTCGCGCTCTCTCGCTTGAAAAATCAGAAGTGTCAATTGCAATTTACCGACTGATTTTTGTATTTTTATTTTTTATGAACTTTCATTGTTTGAAAGCGTTAAGCGTTTTTGCATAATAGTAACTTATGAAAATTATATAATCATGAGCTGGCATTAATATACTAAAATATATAGACTACCTCAGTGTCGCGGTGGGAGTGTATCCGACTGCTACTTAAGAGGTCGTGGGTTCGATCCCCACCCAGGATAAAACTTGGTGTGATGAGCACGATGGTTTATTCTGTGTCTGGGTGTTATATGTCTTTAATATGTATGTATTTAGAAATATATAAGTATGTTTATCAGTTGTCTGGTTTCCATAGTACAAGCTCTGCTTAGCTTGGGATCAGATAGCGTTGTGTGAGTAGTCCCAAGATATTATTATTATTATATATTAGACGACTTAAGAAATTTAACAACATATTTTTCAGGCTCTTATAGAAAAATGGACTCGCGACGTTATTGAAATTACAGCGAATGAAAGTGCTTTAATGAAGAACTATTTGGAGTTTTATGAATTGTTGTATGTGCTGAAGTACATTGGGCCTTTATTAGGAGAAGCAGAGATAACGATGGCCCGTAGTGTGGGTACCGAAGTTGCCCCGTATGTGAAGACCAACCAACATTATAGACTCAGCGTTTTGATGCGCTTTTAAAGACGTTTAGTACGCTTTTTAAAAGAGATAACATGTGAAATGTACAAGACAACACATAATAGTACGGGTTTTCTAGAACAAATTTTAAAATGATACATATCAAGCCGGAATTGGCATGTTAGCTTCGTATGGAGATAATAGTTTTCCAAAGTTAAGTTTGTAATATTTAACACCTGTTCTTTCCACTAACGAACCACTATATCAAGTTGTCGTATACATAAAATTGGGCGTCTCGTCAAAACTACTATGCCAATTTCAGCTTGATATGTATCATTTTAAAATTTGTTCTTGGGAACCTGTACTATAACTGTAGGCATACGATTACAAATCGTCCATAAATGCGCTTTAAACATACTGAGTCTGTAAAGGCGGTAACCGCACTTCTGTTCACGAATTATATTTATCCAGTCTCTTTTTATGCGAGATCAAAGTGGTACATAAAAAGAAGCCGCATGTAATAAAAGCTTGCAAAAGTACTAGTTAGTGACGTCACGTCATTTTCTATGCTAGGTCCAAAATACAATTGAACATTCATAAACTTGTTAAATTGTGACTAAACTTCTTTGCTCAAAACATTTTAATAGCAGATACTATTGCCTGATTAGGTATTGTATTTAGGTATTAGGTATCACAACACCTCTTTGCAAAATTTAGATAGATTTGTTATTATACCTACTCGTATTCGTTATTGGAAAGCACTGAAGTTTTAAATATAGACACGCCTTACAGCACTCTATTTTGGCAACATAAATTCACGGTAACTACCGTAATCCCAGTTAGTCAGACATCAACCAGTATCACAACAGCATGTCTTTCCCGACATTTTAGCAATCTCCATACCAACTAATAATACTAATCAGTTCAACGGCTTATGCGTGAAAATGTTATAGACAGATAGAATTATTGTCACATTTTTATAATATTAGTTTGGATTAGCTTTTCCCCGCGGCTTCCCCCCCCGCTAAGTTTCAATTAAAAATATGGAGTTTTTGCGTTTTTCCGATATTTTTTGTGCAGATTGCAAAATGTGTAAATCGGAAAATGTGCAGATTGCAAAAGGGGCAGGTCGCGGAATGTGCACATCGTAAAACGTGCAGGAACCTATCTACACTGTATCTGCATCTAGATGTATTGTAAGTTTTGTGAGTTGTCACTCGCTTAAAGGATAGAAAGGCAGATGGGCTCATTTTTAAGCTCTGTCCCATAAGTACTTATTTACTCACTGATATGTGTCTGTTATTTATTTGAACGCGGTAATCTCAGGAACTACTGGTCCGAATTCTGTTGGGTAGCCCATTTATCGAGAAATGCTAGAGGCTATAAAACATCACGCTACGACCTATAGGAGCGGAGCAGCAATAAAAATTGGTACAAAAACGAGTAAAATTTTACGCATACGAAGCTAGGTCAGCTAGTTTATTATATTAGTCATTACGTAATTAACCTCAACGTATCTAACAATGAAAACTATTCTTAATGTAAATATACATATGTATAGGTGTGATTATGAGGAAGCACATATAAATAATGTTTTATCATTTGAATAAGGTCGTGAGGAAAAAGGTTCAGGAATTAAAAGCGGATTGCAGATGGTAGAAATGTTCATTAATTCGAGATTATGCACAATAGCTAGTCATTATGAATAATGACAAGACACGTCAAAGTCAGTTAGTTTGACAAATTAATTATTTTAACTAGCTATTATTCATAATAGTTAGTAAGTTAATTGATGATGACCGATGATGACGATTGACGATAATGATGGTTGGTAACGATGATTGGCGATAAATGCCTTTAATGTTTTTTTTTGTAATGATATAATAATTTAATAAATGTGTTAATTGCATGTGACTGTTATTTAAAAAAAATATTTATAACAGTGAGTAATTAAAGACTTATGAGACAGGGCCTAAAAATGGGCCCATCTGCCTTTGTATCCGATAAGCCAGTGACAACTCACAATACATAAAGATACAGTTACAGTGCAGATGGGTTCCTTGGACGTTTTACGATGTGTACATTTCGTGACTTGCATATAATGCGATCTGCACATATTTTGACCTGCACATTGTGCAATCAATACATTTTGCGATCTGTACATTATGCGACCTGCACATTTTGAAATCTGAACATTTTGCGATATGCACATTTTGCGACTTGCACATTATATTATTGATCCGTTTTTTTTATTTTAAACAACTTGCCACCCCTATTTTATCCCCTTAGGGTTTGATTTTCCAAAAACGCTAAAACCCGTGCCCAAATATAAAATGGAGTGTCATACAAACTTAAAACCACTATTTTCATTTTCCAAAAACGCTAAAACCCGTGCCCAAATATAAAATGGAGTGTCATACAAACTTAAAACCACTATTTTCATTTTCCAAAAACGCTAAAACCCGTGCCCAAATATAAAATGGAGTGTCATACAAACTTAAAACCACTATTTTGATTTTCCAAAAACGCTAAAACCTGTGCCCAAATATAAAATGGAGTGTCATACAAACTTAAAACCACTATTTTACCCCCTTGGAGAATGAATTTCCAAAAATCCCATCTTATCAGATGCCAACATTATAGGAATACGTCCTCAAAATTTCACGTCTCTACGATCAGCGGTTTAGGCTGGGCGTTGATCCATCAGTTAGTCAGTCAGGACAAATTATTTTATATTTTACGTTACAATTTTTTCGTGCAGTTTTTTTTAGCCTATAACGCCTCTATATATAAAACCTCATTGGAAAGTATGTTTTTAATAGAAGGAAACTTGAAGAGCACACAGCAGCTGGCGACGCAAGCGGACGATTGACTATCATCACAGGTGTGGTGCGTAGAACCAAAGCGTACAGCTTCGAAATGATGTTGTGGAGAATGTCCCACGGAATGATACATTATAGACAAGCCGCTGAAGATAAGACACTAAAAGATCCGGTCTCAGTAAGTTTAAACTACTTCACCCTTTATCCAAACCTGTTTGTTCTAGGGATCGTTATATTTTCAGGGTAAATACTATAAGTTGAAGGTAAGGCGAAACTTAGCCTTGACTAAATATGTACTCTTAGTGTTCCGAGGTTAATTGACAAGCCCTCAGGTTTTGGAATCGTTAAAGTTGTTTGTACCAAATTAAAGACTGCGGGAGGCGGCAAGAACTACGGTGTTTGACGTACCTACATCCCACACTGATCTGCGGAAATTTGCTCCAACGCTCAGGGCTTTTGATATTTTAAATGAGGGGTCCCGTTGAATATGTATATATATATACCTATTCAACGGTAACTTTTATATAAATATATATATATATATATATATATATATATATATATATATATATATATATATATATATATATATATATATATATATATATATATATTGTTACCTGCAATAATAATTTAGTTTAGTGTTAATTGTTTCTGATAACAATGTGTGCTTGATAAATAATTAAATAAATACATCGCCAAATTGAGAAGCAACAAGTACCTATAAATGCATACCTTACCTACATACCTAAATAAAAATCATTCATCAGTCACTTCAGCCCGATCGATTTTGCTGTTTTTCTTTTTGTTGTGTACGTAACTGTTGAGGACTACTAACAATTTTGATTAAATTTATAAAATGAATTCAAAATTGAACCATTTTGTATAAAATAATGGTACTTCTATATATATATATATATATATATATATATATATATATATATATATATATTGTTACCTGCAATACAATAATAATTTAGTTTAGTGTTAATTGTTTCTGATAACAATGTGTGCTTGATAAATAATTAAATAAATACATCGCCAAATTGAGAAGCAACAAGTACCTATAAATGCATACCTTTCCTACATACCTAAATAAAAATCATTCATCAGTCACTTCAGCCTGATCGATTTTGCTGTTTTTCTTTTTGTTGTGTACGTAACTGTTGAGGACTACTAACAATTTTGATTAAATTTATAAAATGAATTCAAAATTGAACCATTTTGTATAAAATAATGGTACTTCTGCAATGTGATATTTCGTTTAAGTGGTCTCTTTGTTACTAAGTACTTAGAATCACAGTCACCCGACTCGCGGTCGCTAAGTCGGTCCCGCCCCGCAACCCTCGCACGATTATCTCAACTAGACGGCTTCGACGAATGTCTGTATTAGTTATTAGGCTGTGTTAGTATAGTATCCCAGTAAAACCTAAAGTTCATCGCTGACCCCATCAACCCAGCACTGCCTCGCCGCCCAGCGTCCCCCGTGGGCCCCAGTTGGGCGCCGCGTTGTTTACGAGTGGACATCGCGTGTAACAAGAATTTGGGCTAGCCTGTCAGCGATTCGCACTAACTAAAATACGCAGAAATGAACACAAGCTTCATAGTAAACGCTCTTGAAGAAAGCGCACATAGACATCGCTCAAGGACTTTACAAGTATCTGATAGATAAGTAGGTACTTACTTGTAATTCGTTTCGAACTTGAAACAAAACGAGAGTTGTTAGGAGATATCGTGAGATTTGGCTTATTCTCCCCCCCCCCCCCTTCCCTAATCTCACGTGAGATTTGGCTTATTCTCCCCCCCCCTTCCCTAATCTCTCGTGAGATTTGGCTTATTCTCCCCCCCCCCCTTCCCTAATCTCACGTGAGATTGTTCAAAATGCATATTATTAGTGTAAATACAGTTAAACAATATGCTTGCACGATGTGCGTGACAGAATGTCAATAACTTTTTTTTTTTGGTTTAAATCTTAACAATCATTAAAAAAACTATAGGTATACAAATGTCAATACATTGACTCGCGAGCTAGGCGATCCGGTACCGATATGGAGTTGATGTAGTGAGCGGAAATCTATACAAATCCATACAGCGATAGGCTGATGATGTGATTGGCAATTAATTTTTTTTTCATTGTTGTTAACAGCACCAGGAAATCACCAAAGTGGCATTTTTAGCAATTTGCCAGGGGCCTAAGTTAGCTGACCGCGTCTTAAAAGTATGCAGTTGCTTCAGAGTGAACACATATGCCTGCCCTAACACTTACAGCAAAAGAATGGCCATGATTGAGACATTAAACACTAGTATCAGTGACTTGGAACAGGTAAACAACAGATTACTATGAGGGGAGAAATTACCTATCTTCACTTTCGCATGGCATGTACATTATTTACATATTTGTAACCGTGGTGGTGCAACTCGTTGAAAATCAATTCATTCATAAGTTATAGGTACGACGTCGCGATTAGTCCAAGTTTTGTTGTCTACAACTTGTCCAAATACTTTGATTTATTAGAGGTGAAACAAAAACTTCGAACCTTAGAATATGAAATACTGAACAAATAATCCATTCGTTGGACTAGTTTCCAGATCTATCACACTAAAAATGCAATAGCCACTCAATCACAAACAGTCTCACAAACTAAATGACATACTCAGCTATATTACTTTTCACCTTCTTACATGTAACTAAAAATAAAAGGTTAGTTGACTCTCTTATGAACAATGTAGCAAAATATGATATTCCAGATATTAGACAAGACACGATATTTACGGTGCAAAGCATTAAGGACTGTGAGCAAGCAATGGCGTGGGTGGATGGCACAAGTGAAGAAATCCAAAGCCATTTATCATCAAATGAATTTGTTTACTTTGGACATAAGCAGCAAGGTTCTGATTGGTCAGTCCTGGGTACCTGATAGTGATTTAGAAAGAGTAAATACAACGTTTGCCCAATGTTGCGTAAGTAATATTTTTAACTATGTGCACGTTTTATTCTATTTTGTCAATTTTGAACTAATAAACCGAATACCAAATTCCGCACATCTCGGGTGGGTGAGCGGGGTGCGCGGGACAGAGAACGTGAGTTCTCTGTCCCGCGCACCCCGCTCAAAAATTGGCGGGTTTTTTATACAAACTTACAAGCACTATTTTATTCCCTTAAGGGATGAGTTTTCAAAAATCCCTTTTTATCAGATTGTATTGTCATCGGTCCTTGATGTGTTTCAATTAAATTCGACGTTCTTAAATGAGTGAAAAACACGTTCAAAGATTCCGTTACATAGAAAGGATATAAAAGATACATAACAATCTAATAAAAGCGTGTTAAAAAAAACACACAACTTTCTATGCACGCCGTGTTCAGCGGCAACGCGTCATCATTAAATTAAACTATAAATAATGAAGGTACAATTCCAAAAGTTAGAAACTTTTGTCGGAAATTTTCTCCTATCGCTCATATTTTTAGAAGCTTTATCACTATATGACACGTATTGCAACTTTTGAACTACACTAAAGGGACGTCAATTAAATATTTTTTTCAAAATTAATATAAACAGCTGGTCGCTTACATCTTTCGCCGGACATGCTTGTCTACGATTGATCTTTCCAATTACGGGATAATCATGAAGGCGTAAAATATTAATAAGAGAGAACTTGCGTCTACCGGGATGTCAGCTCAAACTATTCGAAAAAACAATATGAAAAATTGTTTGAATTACGCCTATAGTATATTTATTACCTGACCATTTATAACCGACTTCAAAATGGAGGAGGTTTTCAATTCAGATGTTTGTTTATTCATGTATGTTCGGGTATAATTTCGTCTTATATAGACGGATTTTCAAAATCGTTTATTCCAAAATGGTCCCATATAAATTTCATAATCATCTGATGAAGAATTTCGGAGGTAGAAAACTAAACTCTTCAATAAATGACAGCAAATCAGCCCTGATTGAAGTCGGTTAGATGTTTTTTTGTGCAAAAAAGTTTTATAAAAGGGAGACCCTTCCATATTATACAACTAGCGGACGCCTCGCGGTTTCACCCGCGTACTTCCCGTTCCCGTGGGAATACAGGAATAAAAAATAGCCTATGTCACCCGGGGTTAGTGTAGCTTCACAACGATGAAACAATTTTTCAAATCCGTCAACAAACAAACAATCAAATCTTTCTTCTTTATAATATTAGTATAGATAAATAATTTTGATCGTTCAGTAACGTTTGAAGTTAGGTCATGCACATTTATTGCTTCAATGGAGTGATAACGAAAATCAGTCTTCGTTACTTTTTGATTGTGAATTTTATTTCAATTAGCACCTCTATTAATCAGTTTAAAAAAAATGAATTGAGAAAACGAAACATCATTGGTTGTTGTAATATGATATAGATAGTACTTTGTAGACTGTAAGCTGCTATTAGTAGGCTGACTATTTCGGAACCCTAGCTAGATAGCCAAATCGGTAAAGAGTAAAACGTAAGTTTTGATGTCCGTGACGCAGCGAAAAACCTTGGAGAAAGCTGTATAGAATTCCTTTACAATTTACGAGACCCAAAGGAATAACTTGCTAAGAAAATGAACCGAAGTCTCTCTGGAGAAAACCCTGAACTGATTGAGAGTAGGTTCCGAAGTAAAATTTAAGAAATCTTTACTTAATGTTTACATAAATATGCACGGTACACAATGCTCTCTACACTCAAAGTTTGTTTGTTTGTTTATATTACTGTACATGTCCGAAATTAATGAATCTTAAATCATATCTCCGATTTTTTCCTATTTTATACTTGTTTCGGACATACACCGGTGAATCATTACAGTGAATTTTAAATGCACTGATCTAAGTAATGTTGGCTGTATTACCGTTTTGAATCCCATCTTCTCCGGCGCTGCGGGAAGTGCAGCCCTTCGTAACAAAGTGCAGGCACCTACGCTCGCCGCCCCAGAGTCAACCGTTACGGCTTACATGGTGCCTGCACTTCGTGGCAGCGGGCGGTGGATGCGCTCCCTCCGCGCCTCTGGTATGAACTCAGGGTGGGCTAAATACTTTAGTACTTATTAGTACTTAACTACATTATGTTTTGATATCAATCTAGAAATCATAATTAGGCCCATTATTTTGCTCCAAATGAAAATTTACCACGTCGTCATGGTGAATGTTAATCATTAACCGCCGTAGTGTATTTTTTGTCACGCCGTCTCCGGCGTGAGGTTAGTAGGTAGACCGCTATATTATTCAGCCCAAAAATTTAATAAATTTATGTGTGATATAATTTAGTAGGTATGAGAATTCCAAACAGGCACAAATATTAATGAATCAACAGTGATATCTGTTGTAACTTTTATCATTCGGAGTCGTAATTTAAGTAGAATTTACTCGAGCTTGAATCTCGCCACGTAATTTATAAATCTTACTATTGTACAACAAAACTAAGTAATTTTCAAAAGAAATAAAACACAAATAGCAATTCTATCCATATACGTATTTTCTCTTTTTCATTATAATTATGCTGCTTATTTGGCAGCAAATTAATGAGGAAATTATGTCCTTGCGTGGCATCCACGTGGAAACTAAAGGTAGGTATAAAAAAACATGGTAGCAGTATCAGATAATTAATGATGTTGGTTATATCAACTTCAAATGACATTATTTTTTGTTAAGAAAGGGTCGTTTGGTTTTCGTTTTGGTATGGAACAAGAGAGGCACAGTTTGCACTGTACGTATTGGTTCAAAACTGCTGATATGTAACAAGGCGTATACATTTTTGCTTTAAAGATTATGAAAAAGACTTTGACCGTGTTAACCATGAGATACTAATAAATATGTTAAAAGCCATAGATCTGAACAGCAAAACCGAGTTGAACGGATGATCAGACGGATCCTGTCTCCAATACAAAAGGGTGTACTTTGTCTCCCATGCTTTTTAACTGCTACTCTGAAGTTGTTGTCAAATAAGCGCTTAAAGATATAAAGCACGGTATTACAATAAATAGACAACTTACTAACAACTTTCCGTTATACCGATGACACCGTATTAATAGTGCTAAAGACTCTTGTCAGAGAGCTTAAATCATATAATGAGAGGCTTGAGAAATTCGGGCAAGTGCAGCGATCTCGTCTGTCTTCATATGATAGTAGAATCATAGATTTGCCCAAATTATTATTTTCCTGAAACTTCAACATTAAATTTAGAAGTCGACAACCGCATCAGATAAGCTTCATATTAAACACACATATAAACAATAACTAATAATATAATATAAATATAATCTCTCTTTAACGAGCTTCTGCCTCAGTACAGCAACGAACTGGACGTGTTCAATCTTGGATTGCCTAGTTTCAAATAAAAAGATTAGGCAAATTATGTCAAAAACTTATTACCTGAACATATATGTAATTTATTTTAAAATTATATGTTTGATTCTGCACTATCTTTTTAAATTGTAATGCTGTGTACACAAGTCTTTGGCATACTGTCTCGAACCAAACTTTGTAACATATAATTTTAAATTGTAATGACTGTATTCTGTTTTGTGTGCCTATTAACATAAATAAATAGCATCCACTGAGAAAGGCCTTTGAGAGACAGTTAATTGGGTGTCGTTGCGCACTAAAAAACTGAATATGAATATCTCGAAAACAAAACTCATGGCGGTTACGCAACATTGTGGTTGACAACAGTACGTTATAGTTGTGCCCCAGTATAAGTATTTGGGTTCGTTGCTAACTGATACTATGCAAGAGCGATACCGAAATTCGCGCACGTATAGAAATAGCACGAGCCTCATTCACGAATATGATAAAAGTAAAGTGCAATCGGCAACTGTCCAATCAAAATAAGAACCAGACTTCTCCAGTGTTAAATCAGACCCGTTGTTCTGTACGGATACGAGACGTGGACCTTGACAGCAAAGCTTTGTTAAAACCTCGAGGCCTTTGAAATGTGAACGTAGCGTCGTATGCTTCGCACCAGTTGGACGGATAAAGTAACGAACGTAGAAGTCTTATATAGAATGGCGAAAAATCTCGAGCCTATTCGGACGAATGGTCTCCTTATACGGCCACATAATGCGTCATGAACGCTGTTCTCTCTTTTCATTTTTTCTTTTATTATGATGGGCAAAATACTCAGGAATCGTAAGGTTACAAGATATTCTGGCTCTATAACATAAGAGAGTGGAGCTATTAAGACTAGAACAGCTGTTCAGACTGGCGCAAGACAAGGAAAATTCAAGAAGTTGACTGCAAATCTTCATTATTGGAGAGGCACCGAAAGGAGAAGAAAATACATAACGAAACCGTTGTGTAAACTGAAAGCCATCAATTTGATAGAGAATGATGGTTAGGCGAACTTGCGAGTGTGACTAAGTGTTCTGAATTCACATGTGTATAAGCCACAAGCCGATGCAAAACCGACAGCTGATGGCCGCAGGTCCCGGACTTTGCTTTAGGCTATATCGACTCAGACATATCACACAACCAATGAAAATCTGTCATATAGATTCAACATAACTGCTTTCCAGGGCTCTGTAGCCAAAGTGGCAAAAACGGAACCCTTATCGTCATGTCTGTCTGTCTGTCTGTCCGTCCGTATGTCAAACATTTTACTCAAATACTATTTAATGAATATTGATGAAATTTGGTGAAAAGGTGTCTTGTAGTAGCTGCTACTTAGTTTGACAGCTAAATAATAAAAATAATTATTTTTAGGGAGGGCACTCCATACACCATTTTTTTTTAGCAAACATCAATGTGTGGCACATCATTCGACAGGTTTTTCAAAAACATTTTAAGGTTTATAATAAACTTTTTTGATTGGAAATAATCGCTCCGAAAGTTGCATAAATTATGCCCCTCTCTTAACTTTTGAACCGTGTGACCAAAAAATATGAAAAAATCACAAAGATAGCGCTTAAAAAATACTAAAAAATACTTATAAAATTATTTCGGACATGATTGGATATACTGTCATTGAGTTATGACTGAAGAACTGCGTCTGTCAACGTAAGGTTTTTAGTATACGTTTTTTAATGGAATGAATATTTTTGGAAAATATCGCTTCGAAAGTTGCATAAATCGTGTAACCAAAAAATATGAAAAAAATAATAAAGATAGCGCTTTGTAAATGCTTCTCTCAACAAAAGTGCGTAAGTGCCATGAACATACGCTTTTCTGCTGATGCAATTGTTCAAGGCTGCGGAACCCTACACTGAGCATGGTCCGACATGCTCTTGCCCGGTTTTTTTGTTAGTCTCAATCTAAAGTAATGTGTCATAAGTAACATTTCACATGTCATTCGTGTCTAGTGAAGCAAAATGAAGACGAAAAGCGTAAAAAATGAAATACGTGTTCTCTATTTATTAAATTTGTCTCCTCTAGGCTTGCCTCTATAAGGTTTTGTACTATTTTTGACTCTCTAAGCCATTTGTAGGTCACTTGTATGTTCAAATTCGCCAAAAATAGAAATACCCGAGAGATGTTTTAAGTAAGTAATACCTTTTTACACAAACAACATTCGATCTTTAAAAATGGCAAACTAATGCACACATAGATAACCTATTTATATATTATTGCAATGCCACAATATAATAAAAAGTCTTAAACGTAGGGAAGCATGATTAATTGTCACGAGCGAAAAGGAGAAAATGTAATCCGCTGCTTTCATCTGTTGACGGCGGCGATGCGACACTAACATTCAAAAACTTGATCAATTGCCGAGATTTTAAGAAACCGCTTGCTGAGCGCTTGAAACCTATTTACTTATAACATCATTGATCTGAGACGGTACTTATAAAGACGAACATTTTACTACACAATCGTCGTAGTGGACAACCCCGTTACCTATCGAACATTTTAGAGTAAATTACCCAAGATTGACTATTTATGATTTTAAGCTAAAAAGGTAACAGTACTAGGGCAGTTTACCCTGGTAAAATACATGACAGATCGGAGGAGCGGGCAAATTTACAACCATTCACCAGGTGAATCACATCGTACAAACAAGCGTACTTGCCCGCATCACATGTCACAAGTGTGGCCGAGGCGAATAATCCGGCGGACATTTTCACGAAAAATTTTCACTTTGAACAGATCGGCTCCTACACTGAACATTTGTCCGTGATAATACAAATATCACCTCCATATTTTTGATAAGCCACGCCGTGTAATGTTCAACTGTTTGTTCGGGGGCTAGAGAGCTACGTGACTGGTTTTTATCGGTCAGGTCACGGCACTTTGTTACAACACAATCTGACCACGGCTAAAAGTCCAAATGTGGATGCACCTTAAGGCGCTGACAACAGCCAAATAGGCTTATCCTAAACAATTTTTTAGCCAAATCTACGTAGTTTGTGACGGCAGAAAAAATATATGTTAATCTTGAACATATTTCTAAGAACCCTGTTGTATTCAAAACATGTTTTTGATTTTTTTTCTCGATAAAAAAAAAATACAAACTAACCTCTTAAAATGATCTTCTAACAAAAATATCTGTATTACTTAACAACGTACGTTGGTAAAATAATTAACAATAACGTATCATGTTATAATACAGAATCTGGTTGTTTTTTATTTTCGACTACTCGACTTATTTTCAAGTAATTAATTGTTTTATGGTTTATAATTAGTTACGAGCGCTGCGTGATCGCGCTTCTCTTTCTTTTATAAGCAATCTGACAGTGATCGCAGAGACGCGCAGCTAGACGGACGTATGTCGCTTTGCCTCGCCATCCATTCACTTCATATTTTGTTTGTTGTTTGAAAAATTATAGACATTGGTAAAGAATATAAGTTTAATAAATATACTATTAATTTATACTATCTAAGTTGTTAATTTAAATATATTTAGTTCTAAGTTTAAAAATACTTGTTACTATAATTGGGAAACAAACAAAAATGTCGGAGGCCAGCAAAAAGCGCTTCTATACCAACAAACAAAAACATCTCATGGAAGTAGTAAAATAAGTATTATATTTTTCATATTGACAAAATATTGCACAAACAGAAGTGAAATCGTAACCAAACCAAAAAGCTACACTAAGCTGTTTTGTACAACCTATAGCGAAAATTCATCTGCAACTGCGAAGCTCATTTGGTCTAGCGGTATCTGCGTTGGTTCAGAATATCAAGTTTTGAGTTCGAAACCTAGGTTCGCCTGTTCATTTTTTGTATTTATTTTTAATATTTTCTTTTATCTTTTCAGTAAAAAGAGACGTTTGGCGAATAGTTCAGAAGCAGGTGAAACTTCGGAAAGTTTTTCACCAATAAGTTTGTAATAAGTACCTACATACTAATATAGATAATCATTTTATTATTTATATTACATTAACACATTACACAAAAAGAATCGCCACATGGACAAAGAGGATCCCCTTTACATTTTAGAAAGATAGTTACAAACAAGTATAATGATAAACTATCAAATTTGCATAGACCTACGACTATCTTAGAACTGGCCTAATAGGAAAATACTCCTAAAATACTTGTAGCTTTATCCATTGTTTCTTGCCCTTTCCATAAGTTGTGTAGGTTTTAGTATTTTTTACCTATATGTGGCGATCTATACATACTGAAGTGTCTGTTCCTAATGTCAAAATAGCAGTTTTTTACTAAATGCTATGAAAGTACGCATAGTACTTAAAACAAAAATACAGTTTTTTTTTATCTGGCTGTCTGTCTGTGTGTTTGTTTCGACAAATCTCCAAAACGGCTGTACGGAGATTGACAGGACTCACTGTCAGACAGCTAATGATGTAAGGAGTAACTTAGGCTACGTCCACAGCTAGTCTACAGCTAGTTAGACATAATAGGTAAGATTAGTGCTGAAGAAAGTTTTTCTAAGTTTAAATGTAATAAATATTTTGGACAGATTAGGAAATGTGGCTGTTGCAGTTACATTAGAAAGTGATGTTATAATTCCTCTAGAAAATGTTACCAGGTAAAGATGATGCCCAAGTGATATGAAACTTCCTCATGATCGTTCTTATACTTCTTATGTTATTGTGAGTCATAGTTTTTTTCCATTACTGGTTTGAAGTATCGGCAAAGGTATCTGAGACATTACACAACGTTGAATCCACCGATAATATTCCTAAACTTGAGGTAAATATTATTATTTTGAACAGGTTGTCGAAGATAAAATCTGGCAGTTTGTATTTAGTTACTAACGCATAGGTAAGCTTTAAGTATTATTTTTTTTAGACTGCTACAAGTCACCCTGCACAACAAAAAATCCTTATAATTATTATTATTATTATTATTACATCGGACGACGAATAAACTTATCGCATTTATTTTTAAATCTTCAGAATATTTCTCGCCCTTACCCCTAAACCCTTGGGTTGTAATTTAAAACACATTAATTTGGTAGGAGAAAACATAAATGGATTTTTGTCGAAGTTCACTCTTTTGTGTAGGATGTGCAATTTAAAATTTATCATTAAAAGTGATTCCAGTGACGAAAATTATTTACCAGTGAATTATTGTGCTGTAGCAGGTATGTTATCAATTTTCGGAGGACTTCAAACTTGGAAGAATTTTCTTCAGCTCTAAATTTACCTTATGTCAAATAAATAATAATATTATTAATAAAAAATAATATATATTATTAACTATCTGTGAAAATAAATAAAATTGAAGAGTCTGTTTGTAATATCAAAATAACAGTTTTATGCATATGTATTAATTATTATGGATAACATATATCCATAATAATTACTGATAACAAAAATACAGTTTTTTTTTGTCTGTCTGTTTGTTTAATATCCGAGAGCAAATAAATTATAATTATGCGAAAATATTTAAAATGTTGCTAATATATTTTCGAGTTTTATATTTCTTTCTTTTATATTGTTTTGAAGTTCATAGTAAATAAAGTCTCCTGAAATAATTAAAAATACAAACGTATAAAAAATTATTATTGTTTTTTTTAATCGCCCTGTCTAATTTTTTTCTAGTTCTTCATATAGAACAAAAAATAAAGCGCCATCTATTGGTTTATTGTTTATTATTGACCGCGTCCTTGTGTTGGTAGTTCGCTGTTTTTACCGTCCTTTATCAATGGCACTAGGACATCGGGGAAATAGTGGGCGTGGCTAAAATAGTGAAACATCGAAGTTCAGTAGCTGTTGTCAGCGTCTTAAGGTCTGTTGCGCAGTACACGCCGTGAAAAACCACGGTTGATTAGCCATGTGTAGACACGATTGTCAGTGTTGTATGCGTCAAAATGGAAGTTCGCTCGTCTACAGGACGGTGGTAGCGCTGTGCTGTAGCGACGTCACCGTGTCTGTACACGCTTCCTGTCCTATGTCCTTCCCCGGGATTCAAATTATCTCCATGTCAAATTTCATATAAATCGGTTCAACGGTTTAAGCGTGAAAAGATAACGGACAGATAGTTACTTTTATATTTTACTAGCTGACCCGCGCAAATTCGTCTGTGTGCATTTCCCCCGTTTTTTGCAACATTTTTCATTGTTGCTCTGCTCCTATTGGTCGCATCGTAAAAAAAAATTACAATTCGGACCAGTAGTTCCTGAGATTATCATGTTCAAACAAACTCTTCAGCTTTATAATATTAATATTAGTATCGATATTGCGTAATCAAAACAAAAGCACATCGACATGGAAACAATGTGCGAAACTTATTATAGTAGAGGAGCCCAGAATGCTTTTTTTGAGTTTACTCGACCGCGGCAGATTATCATATGGGATGATAGCTTGCGTCCTGGGTCTAGGGTATAAAGGGCAGCCCGACAAATTGGTAAAGAAAAATTGATCGTTAAAAAAATCGAGCTAATCAGATTAAGGTAAGGTGAATTACATGCAGAAAATTGTGCATTTTAACAATCTGTCGATTTTCCCATGAAATAACGACATAAGAAAGGCACGAAGTTGCAAAAAACTATCGTCACTTGGGTATTCTCGAGCGAGTTTTTTTTTTATTTTGAAGGATATGGTCTCAGGATCACGGGAATAATATAATCTGCCGATTTCCTTAAGCCGAAGTAGTTAAAATCATTATTAAGGTGTGGTGTATATAACTACTGCTATTATGTATTTCCCTCACCGCGCCTCTCGTTAATTATCACTCTTTCTCAATCTCTCACTCTCTCGCACCGTTCCCATACTAGGTATAGTTCGGTTGAAACTTTCGGTGAATTGGCTCTGGTACAGTCCAGTCGAAAATTTTAAAAGAGACTGATTTTTATTATTTCGAATTAACATAAAATATGACCATTTGTATTCATTGCAAGATTCAATTGGATTCAATTAAATTTTAGATATCTATCAAATATAGTAAAGTACAAAATTACTTATTTATTTAAAATGTTTTGCACGAAATACCGCTATAGATATTTTGTAATTTTTGTCCGGTGGTTAGTTTCGAATAGATGCAAAAATCAATACAATCTGACCACTATTTTCGGAGAAATACGAGTACCTACAAACATACATACATTAATAGAATACATCATAATACGAGTATGTTAAAAATCACGCAATTCCATTAATACCTATAACATAGGTACCATACATATCGAATTGTTTTTGAAGTCTCTTAAAAATGAACAATAGAAAATTATCAAATCAAATAACGATTAAATATATAAATAGTAGTATACCTACTGGAGCACAGAGATTAATGTGTCGCGTACTGACGTGCACTCGCACAGCCGTGCACACACGAACGAGATATATTGCATACTAGCTGACCCGCGCCTACATGCAATTTTTGCATTTTTTTTTATTGCTTGTACGGGTCAATCACCGGTACAATAGGTTACACGAGTTGAATGTGTCAGCCTTCCGCAATAGCGCATCATATGACTCGATATTATATACATTAAGGTTAATAATTACGTAATAAGTACGTAATACTTTCCACACCTTACCGGGCGCGTTTCATACTCGTCCCATCCCTTTATTTTGTAATTTACTTTGTACTGAAATAAAGTTATCTTTTTAATGTTTTATCTTAGTTTATGTCAATCTTACCTTCACCTCGAACATTGCTGCTGATTAAATAATACTTTTATTTAATTTTTTTCATTGCACGATATTCTTCTAAATACTTATATATATATATTTTGTGTCCATTGTGTTGATTATTTTTTGTAATAAAAAAATAAAAATAAAATTTAAACTTTCAGTTTAAAATTCCCCCCACAAAATGGTCAGACTCAGATTTTAGATCAGTACAAGAAGGACATCAAGCTGTACGTCACGTATTCAATATCACGATATTTTTTTTGCATTTTTTTAAAATCGGCCCATTGTTTTGGTCGCGTGCAAATCGCCAGTCTTTCGTGGACCACGCGATGTCAACTCGTTGATAACGCGGCGTCCACCCGTGGGCGTTGCAACAACGAGGCAGTGCTAGTGCACGAGTTCGAATCCTACCTATTGTACTACCGACGTGAACTTACTCCTTACATAAGCCATTAAGCTTAGCTGGAGAGGTTAACAGAATTGCTAGTAATGTGGGACCCAATCCCACATTGCTGGTTAACTTTTTATTATGAAAATAACAAGTATCCAAAAGTTTTAGGTGTCA
The DNA here is from genome assembly GCA_945859575.2 of Herminia tarsipennalis. Taxonomy (NCBI): domain Eukaryota; kingdom Metazoa; phylum Arthropoda; class Insecta; order Lepidoptera; family Erebidae; genus Herminia; species Herminia tarsipennalis. The sequence goes on along the minus strand of OX243831.2, from coordinate 23,824,792 downwards.
CTCAAGTCATTTGAAATTTTGTATTTATGAATGGCTGGTAAAAACTATTTTTTACAGGACCCTTAGTTGTTAACGAAAGCGCGTCATCAATTTCCAAAATAAGGTAGTAATTAAGAAATTTATTTTATTTCAGAAAGCCCTGCAAACAAACGTCAGTTCATTTATAAATAGAAGACAACACGATTTGGTACCACCTACTTATAATCGAGTAAACAATTTCACCAGGGGTTTCCAAAATCTGATTAATGCTTACGGCACTTGTAAGTACGGAGAAGTAAATCCAGGTAAAGTATTTTTTTATGAAGTGTTGTAACATGTAGGACCAGAAGTATAATTATTTAAGTTACCTAATTATAACTTTTTGAGATGGCGGTTTATAAAAATATTCATAGAAAATAAACGACTGGTTTCTAGAGCAATAACAGCTTAACTACTATCTAATGTAATGAAGGGTAAAAAAAAATCATAATTATTTGGTGAAATACGACCTACTGTATTTCAGTGAAGAACAGCCGTATCAAAAATATAAAAATCTTGAATCTTTAGGCAAAAAAATAATGGTCACGGCTTCAACGCCATCCAAAAAAAAAGTTCAAAATTATTAGCCTTCTTTTAGCCGTCTTTTTTTAGGTCCACGGGCTTTAAAAATTCCTTAACAAACTGATGGACTGGATAGTCTGTTTATTCAGCTTCAGTTTTCTTATTTTAGATTTTATGTACGTCTATATCCCGCGCAGTTATCGAAATTTGAATAAAAAACCGGGCAAGAGGATGTCGAATCGCGCTCAGTGTACGGTTCTAGAGACGTTGCCGTAAAAAAAACAGATTTGAATAATTGCATCAGCAGAAGAGCTTAAGTTCATGGCGCTCTTTTGTTGGTAAACGCAGTTTTTCGGCTATAACTTGATATTCGTTTATTTTTGATGTAATTTTAATTTTAAGTATTTATTCAAAAATATTTTAAAAATTAAGTATTTATAAAAAATCTGCACTCAACCTTTCAGATTTTTTCATATTCATTAGTCACGCGGTTTTAAAGATAAGACACAATTTGTGCAACTTTCGGAGCGATTTTTTCCAAAATTATTCACATAATCAAAAAAGTTTATTTAAAAATGGTTTTATAAGACCTGTCGAATGATGTATCACGCGTTGATGATTTCTCAAAAAAAAAATATTTTTAGCTTCTATTACATGTACGGAGTGCTCCCCCCCCCCTCAAAATATTTATTTTAAAAGACATCTTTTCACTAAATTTAATCAATATTTATTGTAACGTGTAAGTTTAAGAATCACGCTCAACATTAGTAATATCATTGATATTCTCAGTCAAGCCGTTAATTTAAAAAAAAAAACCTAAAATTGCCTATTTTTTCTGTTTTTTCAAAATTCATCGCAAGTATAAAAAAAGCGTTTCCTTAAAGATCGTGACTGCTTTTGTAGAAAATTTTGTGCAGTTTACGGAGCTGACCTTTTATTTTTTTAACTACAATTGAATACTGAAAGATCGTTAATTTAAGACAAAAAGGTCCATTTAAAAATCGATAACTGCCAGAAATAGACGCGCAGAAAATCTAAAAAAAGAAAACGTAGCTGAATAAACAGACTATTTACTCCTTAAAGTTGTTTTAGCTTAAAAACAATTTTTAATACGTGGAGCCAAAAAAATAAGGTTAAAAATATTGAAAAAAATTAAATTAAAAAAACCGTTATTTTTTTAGATTGCGCTGAAGCCGTGATCTTTAAAAAAATTGGCCTAAAATTCCAAAACTAGCATATTGGAGATTCGTAATGATAGATAATGTTTGCTTTTTTTTAAATTTCTGATATGACCATTTTTCATTGAAATACAGCCGATCAAAAACCATTATTTAATTTTTTACAATATTTTACATAAAACTTTGTATTACCTTTCATAATTTTGCATCTTGACAAATACTGACGACGCTGTTTATGTACTTATACAAAATGTTTGACTTGTTTAGGCCTCTATACCGTGATCACATTCCCATTTCTATTTGGAATAATGTTCGGTGATGTGGGACATGGATTCATTTTATTTTTATTTGGCATGTGGATGTGGAAGAACGAGAAGACATTTTTGGAACAGAACAGTACAAATGAGATCTGGAACATTATTTTTGGAGGTACGTGTTTTTGCCAAAATGCATTGAACTTGACCCATTAGTCGCTTTTATACAAAGCGTTCCGTTTATTTTTTAACATGTGTCTATTAGCTTGACATGTATGTAAGAATGCAACAGATTCTTACACCTTAATTTTCGTCTACATTCTGTCGTTTGAATAACTGTTTGAAATTTGCATTTCGCTAATATCCCAACATATTGACCCAGACTGGCCTGTTGGTCTAGTGATTAGTGACCCTGACTGCTAAGCCGGAGGTCGTGCGTTCGATCTCCACCCAGGATAAAACTTTGTGTGATGAGCACGATGGTTTATTCTGTGTCTAGGTGTAATTCATCTATAATATGTGTGTATTTATAAATATTTAAGTATGTTTATCAGTTGTCTGGTTTCCATAGTACAAGTTCTGCTTAGTTTTGGATCAGATAGCGTTGTGTGAGTTGTTCTAAGATACCTATAGATAGAAGATATAGATTTATATTTGTGGAGACACATTTCTATCCATGCTGTGTATGCAATAACGTTCACTGGCCCACCCAGTAGGTACGTCCACAATCTTCACTAATATACTTACCAGATTTTGGTAAATTACATTTACTATTTGTGCTACTGTTTGGCTAGATCGCGTTGTAATTATAATCAGCTCGGCGAACCTTGATCCCTATGACAGTTCATACTAGTGACGGGTCGTGTCGATATATCGCAACTTTTTATAGGCAAAGGCGTGACTTGCATTCAGCCACATCGATAAACATGTTTTTAAAATATAATCTACATTACTATAATTATAATGCTTGTTATATTTACAAGTATCCGTGTATTTGTATATGGGGTTGCCAATATTCCGATGCAGAGGTAACATGGTCGGACTGTATAATTTTAATGTGAATTAAAATTTTAGTTATAGCAACACTATCTGATCTGTCACTACGCTAGTACTGTCAGTTCGCTACGCCAGTACGAGTCTTGTATGCGCCACGTGTTTTGTTGTGTCATCGGAATCCTTTGTTTGTTACTATTGTTGTTTTCTGTTTTTGTTATTGTTGCTGTTTTGTTTTTGTTGGTGTTTCAAAATGCCGAAAAGACTGAGAAAAACTGTACTCAACAGTGAAACGCGGGAGTTTGTTGTACGCTTGCGTGACTATTTTGCTCGCGAACTACAAAATGGCGGACCTTTGTTGCCACTTGACAACGTACGCGACCGTGTTGCTGATGCTTTGGGAATTGGCAAAGCTACCGTTTCCCGAATTACAAAGGAGAAGTTCGGCGAATCGTCGATGGAGGAGAACAAACTATCAACTCCAAAGAAGAAAAAACATAATAGGGCACGACCCGTAACTAACCCCGATGATTTCGACATGGCAGCGATACGAAACCATATTTACGGCTATTATTTTCGAGGTGAACTGCCGACTTGCACAAAATTATTAGCGTCGCTGAAATCGGTTGATTTATTTAAAGGTGGATTCACTTCTCTCAGACAGGTTATAAAAAAATGTGGATTTCGTTATGGGAAGTGTGACAAAAGAAAAGTGATAATGGAGCGGAAGGACATTGGATTGATGAGGTGTGATTTTCTACGACAAATAAAAAACATCGAGAACTGGGACAAGGTGGTTTATCTGGACGAAACGTGGCTCAACGCCAATCACTCAGTCTCCAAAACATGGACAGACGACACAGAGAAATCCTGTACCAAAGCACCAGAAGGCAAGGGCCAGCGTTTGATTTATCTGCCACGCTGGCACAGCCAAAGGTTTTGTACCTAACTGCTTGTGGGCCTTCAAATCCGTGAAAACAAGTGATTATCACGAAGAGATGAATTTTGAGAATTTCAAGAAATGGTTCACACACACAAGACAATTTAAACGAGCCCCACTAAATTTTAATGGACAACGCCCCATACCACTCTGTGCAAATTAATAAAGCGCCTACCGCGAACAACAATAAAGGCGAAATAATAGAGTGGCTGCAAAACAATGGTGTGGCAGCTAATACTCAAATGCTGAAAAAGGATTTAGTTAGATTGTTGAACCTTCATAAACAGCAAACAAAGAAGAAATATTTCTTGGATGAGATGGCAAAATCAAAAGGGCACACCGTGATTCGGCTACCGCCCTACCACTGCCAATATAATGCAATCGAAATGATATGGGCGCAGATCAAAGGTGGGTTGATTTGTATTTATTTTAACATGTTTTTATTTAGGTCACTGGTGACTGTCTAGTCGGCTAGTACTATTTAAAGTAAATGTACTTACCCCGATCTCGCTCTTTGACTTTGCATCATTTTCAATCTAAACCATTATTGTTTCAGGTTGTGCAGCCAGGCTTAACACCACTCCGCTATTCACAGCTAATAAAATGCTTACGTTGCTACAAGAGGCATGTAGTCAAGTGACTCCGGACAATTGGAGGAAAGTGGTTGAAAAGACGAAAAAACTATGCTTAGATGATTGGAATCGAGACGTGCGATACGACAATATAGTAGACCAGCCGTTTTTAATAAACATAGGAGAAAGCAGCTGCAGTTCGGATTCCGAGTCTGAGACGCAATCGGTGACATCATTGTCAGATTCAGATTAATGTATATTAAAAAATCATAAATAAACCGCTTTTGTTTTATTTGAGTAGGTATATACAATAAATTTGTTAAATCTCCTTTATTTTATTATCGCAAACAACTTAAATGATTATAAATCTGACACTAAGAGCGTAGGTACTCTATTGATGTATTTTGTACACTCGTTTCCATTTTCGATATTTGTTTATCGATACTTTTCCGCACTAGTCGATATCTTCCAAACGGAGTAACTTTTGCAGGACGTCAACGTAAAGTCTGATTGAGATAATTTCTTGTAAGTGTTAATAATTATTATAATTCTAACGGGATATTATTGTAATTGCATATATCTGCCTAAAATTAATAAATATCATTTTTAGACACCGCCAATTCGATTATAATATAACGGTGACGCTACTACAAGGTTGTGTCGTGGGAATAACTGTCAGTGTCATAGGGATCAAGGTTCGCCGAGACTATTATAATTTACTAATACTCCGCAGTATTTTTGACTATTAAATTATACTTTAAAATAATTATTTTCAGGCAGATATATAATTATTTTTGACTATTAAATTATACTTTAAAATAATTATTTTCAGGCAGATATATAATTTTGTTGATGGGAGCATTCAGTATGTTTACTGGAATGTGTTACAATGATTGTTTTGGATTAGCATTCACATTTGGCCGTTCGTATTTTATGAACCATTTATCTGTGGAAGAACTCAGTCAGCAAGAATTTATTGATTTGGATCCAAGAGGTAAAACAGGAAATGTTTACATTTATGGTTTGGATCCCATGTGGTTGGTAAGACCTTTTATTTCATTCATACTATTAATATTGACTGCCTCTGTGGCGCGGTGGGAGTGTATCCGACTGCTACGCAAGAGGTCGTGGGTTCGATCCCCACCCAGGATAAAACTTTGTGTGATGAGCACGAAGGTTTATTCTGTGTCTGGGTGTTATTTATCTATAATATTTATGTATTTAGAAATATATAAGTATGTTTATCAGTTGTCTGGTATCCATAGTACAAGCTCTGCTTAGTTTGGGACCAGATAGCGTTGTGTGAGTTGTCCTAAGATATTATTATTATTATTATTATTATTATTATTATTAATATCTGCGACAGTAGCCAACAATAGATTATTTCCAGCCTTCCAGCCTGATTCCATTTTACGGTATTACTCTCCTCGCCTTTGTTAAGAAACGTTATTAAATGTATCTATTTTTATATTTAGGCGATCTAAAGAAAGATTTTACAGGTAAATGCTCCTTTTATGTAGATAAATTATCTATACTTGTGGAAAAAAAGCCAAATAAGAGTATCTACCATATCTACATACTCCACAAATATTATTGAATACGACTTGAACACCAACTGTTTTAATAGTATGGCCATAAAATATATGGCAGAAAACAAACATGCTGCATGCAGCATCTAAAATGTAGTTCTACAAAAAAAGGCATTTTTTTTACTTTGTGTTTTTTATTGTAGCTGTCGAAAAATAGGATTATGATTGAAAATTCTATCAAAATGAAACTATCGATAATTATAGGCATTATCCACATGATATTTGGAGTTATGCTAAGTATCGTAAATTATCGGTAAGCTTAAAATATTTCTGATTGTGTACCTATTATCCTACTGTCAGTTAATTGTTCTCTCTAATTAATTATATTTTCAGGTATTTCGATAATCATTACTATATAATTCTGCAGTTTATTCCGGAGATATTAATTTTGAGCTGTCTTTTCTTATGGCTAGTGATTATGATTTATATGAAATGGTTTTTATACGGCGCCAAATCAGGTAATTTTCTCTCACTGTATTACAGTAAAATGTAGCCCATTTTAATTGTTTTATTTTTTTTATTAGACGATCCAGAATTCGGGTCCTCCTGTGCTCCACAAATTTTAATATTATTCATTGACATGGCGCTATTCTCGACGACTAAACCCGCTGACGAACATTGTAAGATAGCGTATATGTTTGAGGGTCAACAAACACTTCAAATGATTCTAGTCATTATAGCATTAACAATGGTGCCCATATTATTACTCGGAACACCACTTTATAAGTTAATATCTTTCAATCGGAAAAAAGCACAAGCTACAGTAAGTTTCTTAACGTTCAATAGCTTTAACTGAAAGAAAGACATAATTACAACATATTTATTTACAGTGTGTTTGTTAACGGTAGCGTTTGATTTAATTTTAGAATGCGTTAAATGCTTTAAAGATTACTGGCAACCTTGATGAAAAGAGAGAAAAAGAACTGAATCGCGAGATTGATAAATACACAGTGGCTTTTGGAGAGATAATGGTTCACCAAAGTGTCCATACTATCGAATACGTCCTCAGCACAATTTCGCATACTGCTTCATATCTCCGATTGTGGGCATTGTCGCTTGCTCACGCACGTAAGTCCGTATTTTTTTAGGGGTAGATATAAGTTTGCCTACTATTATAAGGGTTTTCCTCATGTGCTTGTACCATGTTCTCCGTGGAGCATGAGGAATCATTTGTCCTCGTGCGGAGTATCTACTTTTAAGTAAAAAAGGTTATTCTATCTATCATGTAATTTGTAATAACTGAGTGTCGGAAATGAATATCCTGTAAACAACAAAGTTGTGATGACAGCTGTCAAAATTAACATATAAATAAATAAATTTTTAGAAGACGAAATTCAGTTATTTCATTACAAAAAAACAAATTCAAATTAGGAAGATAGATTACCGCCCATGAAAAAATTATCATTCAATATTCGTCTGACTGTGGATATTTTGGAACAAAACAAATCTATATTTGAATGAAAATAAACTTTGTAAAAATCTACTGCACAACGGAACAAGTGAGAGTTGTATCTATAGTTAGTTGTGGCAAATGGTATATCCAATAGAGGACGCTGCTTTGGATCTAACTGATTAGTACGAATTCAAATATTTACTATACGATCAGGATTATTTATGGAACCATAAGCTACGTTAACGAGAAAACAGATATCATTGACTTTTCTTCTGTAGTCTTAAATAGTGATATCGTCTACACCCATCGTAATAAACAACTGAATGTAACATACATTTTTGCATTGGCTTTGTAGTTATAAAGTATACATAAAACAACTTTTTCTGTGTACTTTCAATTCAATTTTGATACAACTTAAGTAGCTAAACATATACACAAACATATACAACTTAAGTGCTAAACATAAACATAGCTAAACATATGAGAAATACAAAATTTTGACAGCCTTTTAAGAGCGAAAACCGACACTGTAGTCAGAACGCTACAAAATGTGTGTCTAAGGTTGTTTCCCAGAAAACGCAAAAATAGGGAGTCCAAACTCTCACTCGAGACTCTCGAGCTTATGAGGCAAAGACGAGATACGCAAATATCTCCGTTAGATAGGATAGCTATAAACCTAAGGGTCAGGAAGCTGACGCAACGTGACCGTCGAAGCTCCAATACTCGCGCCATCGAGACTGCGATTGCACAACAGCTTGGCGTCAGAAGGGTCCTATCAGACGAAACTTAACACCGCGGATGGCAAAACCGTCACCTCAAGGTTCGAGATACTCGAGGAAATCGAAAGCTTCTATGGACGCCTGTACGCATCACGAATGGCTATACCTATGGGACTTAGCATCCACTACTACAGAGCCCCACTTACGCGCCACTACATCGAGGACATTCCGGATGTCGGTCTAAGCGAGGTCGAGCAATTTAAGAGAGTAGAATTGTAAAATTGAATTATAGAGCGAAAAAAAACAGATGACCGAACGATAAAACCAAGATCTTTAGATGCCTTACTTATGATGTGATCAAAGTTAATCAAATAAAAACTTGCTATCAAGAATAACATCAGGGTCCCTAATTTTATTTACTCTACTGATACGGTAGATATTGAGTTGATAAGCTCATTTAGTCCAGTCATTTGGTGCTAAAAAATAAGGTAAGTTTTCTGGGAGTTTTGAAAACTGGTAAATTTATAGATTTATGAATGCTCTTTCCAAATTTCTACTTCACCACCTCGTGACTTTGCCGCTCGCACCGCCATATTGGAAAAAAGGCCCATCAAATCAGTTTTAGGCAGTATCTCTTTAACAACTCATTCCACGATAAAAACAAGTATTCCAAAATTAGATTAGACAATATTACCTACAATTTATGTTATTTATATTATATAGAAGAAATTTCTATCTGTAATGTTTTGAACATCTGGTTTATCAAAAAAATAAAGAATACGAAATTTTTTTATGCATTGCATTTGGAGACTTATTTTACCTAATGGTGGCGTGGAAATTTATTTTTGGCCAAAATGCATTTTAGTGTAGACTTTGCGGCGCTCATTCGCCAAACCTATTGTGTATACAAAAAATATATCTAAACATAAGCTAAAAACTAAGACAGACACAAAAAAAATAACTAAAATATATCTAAAAAATTGGAACCCCTTGGCATGGTTCCACAGATACTGGCAGCATTTCCTCGCTGTAAATCAATGCCGATGCGTCGTTGTGCGAGGAAGCTGCCTGCTCTACGGTCACCAGTGGAGCCGACCATTTTTTTTTGGAAAGTTCTTTAAAAAAATAATGTGCACAGGGACCGTCGGCGTCGAGACCCTTGGCCCGTGGCCAAGGGTCTCGACGCCGAAAGGTACAAATATATATATTGGTTGCCAAGAGCCCTGTATTTATGGGTTTTGACATTTTCGGCCCCTTTAGCCGCTGCTCCAGCTTGATCGCTGTTTCCGTAGAGGTGGAAACGAGCCAGTGTGTCTACACACGCCACACCAGCACCCTTCCCAAACTCCAAGGAATCAGCGTCATCCCGTCAGGTCTCTTGCCATCGTCCCGAGCTAAGCCATCAGAGCTGGTACGTTTATCTAGGCAAGAGCCCGACGGATTATGTCATTCAGGGCGGCGTGTCTAGAAAAGCGACTGGCACTCTTTTGGCAAGATAGCCCGTGGTATCCCAATTGGTCGACTTCACTGCCACAGGGGCAGCGGTGCGGAGTACATATGCGCAGCCCTATGCGCAGACTGATAGCAAGTGGGATGGTATCAGGCTCCAGAAATGTGCCAGTATTTGGCCCCAACATAAACTATAGGTAGGTATGCTCTCTAGTTTAATTTTGTAGTAAATATTTTTTTTTTCGTGAAATGAGTCGGAAAAGAGATATTGTCCGGAAACTAATTAGAGTCGCCATTTTTTTTAATATGGCGGTACGAGCTGCAATGTTAGGAAAGAACACGCCTTAGTCTATGAAATCACAATTTTCAAAACTCACGGAAAACTTTCTAGATAAAACTACCAGATGAGTAGAGTATTTGTCGTGTAAATGTAATGCAAAACATTTAGCTGTATTTAACTGTTAAGTGTACAATAGTTAGTAAATTTGTCCAAATCGGTTCGCAACTTTTGAGCGTCGGAGAAATTACGTATTACTTTAAAGATTTTCATGTCATCTGCGTATAATAGTATATAAGATTAAGTATATAAGAATTCTGAAAGCATGATTACCCAAGACATATAAATAAACTCATAAAATTCGGTCTCTCTCTTATAATATTAGTATCGATAATCTAATTTAGGTCTGATATCAGAAATACACCGGTCTATACGCTTTGTAAGTCACTAAGACTTAAGGACACTATATTGTAACTTACTATTTAATGACCAGATTATTTTCTCTCTTAGTCACAACCATTACTTAAGGAACGTTTTGGTGTACAGGTGTTTTGTAAATTCGTATGTAGTCATCAATTTTGTAGCTGACTCTACAACAATATCATCAGTTGGGATCACAAGGAAAAACAATTCCTCATGTTCCATCCAGGGGTAGAACTCAGGTGAAACACGAGGAAAAACTGTACTTAAATAATAACTCACTAGCTTGTCACGAAAGCATTCAGCATCATATCCAAACGTACCTTATATCTTTAAATCTATATAGTTTACTTAACTTGATTAAACTTATTTCAGAACTTTCCGAAATGTTATTCCACATGGTTCTGGCTAAATTGGCACTACATGATCATACAATTTTTGGCAGCATAAAAGTCTTCTTGATTTTCGCTGTGTGGGCGTCGTTCGGTGTGTGTATCCTAGTCATTATGGAAGGACTTTCCGCATTTTTGCACACTTTGCGCTTGCATTGGTAAGTAATTTAAATAGATCTCACATAAGTACTTACTTCGTACACTCTCATAAATCCTGAATAAACTACCTACCATAATCAAGAAGATATCGAGATAAAATAAAAACGCGCTATGTACTATCGCATCATCATCATCACCAGCCTATCGCAGTACTATCGCATGGTAGTGATTTTTTGCCAAAAAACCATATTTGTGTAGATTTTACGGCGTTCGTACGCTAAATCTGTTGAGTTTACAAAAAAGATGTCAAAACAAAAATTATATGTAATATTTACTGGTCTAATTAAATAATACATGTTTTATCGTGGAATAAGTTGATACAGAGATGTTGCCTAAAAACTGATTTTATGCACAATTTCCTTAGTAACATTTACTTATTTAATTTTACTAATAACAAATCATAGTGAGGGACGAATTCAAATTGTACTTTTAGTTTAATCAGGATTGAAAATCTCAACTTTGCCATCTCGTGACACTGCCACTTGCGCCGCCATATTGGAAAAATGGCCCATAAAGTCAGTTTTTAGGCAACATTACTTTATCAACTCGTATATATATGTAGTTTCAATAAGTACGTACTGGCCTACTGGTCTACTTGTTAGTAAACCTGACTTGTCGTGGCTTCATTCTCCACACAGGATAAATATTTGTGTGATGAACATTGATCACATTTTTTATTCTTTGTCTGGATTTGTCATTTAGTTTAAAAATATATAAGTATGTTTATTAATTTATTGTTTGTTTTCCATAGGGTCATTTCATGTCAAATATCAGAAATACGCGCGCGATGATTTTTGATTTTGATGAAACTCGGTATAATGTTCTTTTAGAAAATATTTTACTTTTCTTGCGAGCTCCAAATGTCAAAACGGCCTGTTTTCATAGTTCTATCGTAACTTTTCATTTGTAATCTACAGAAGCAATTTGAACAGTGATTAGCTAAGGTATATATTTATCTACCATAAATGCTTAGGTACCTACATTCAAAATGGATATGTAAATCAAACTCATAGAAATAGCTCCACCTTAAAGTTTTTTTATTATTTTTTATATATTGGCCATTTTAAGCCATTCATAGCTTCCAAGTTGATTGATCAATTGAATTGTTTTTTTCCCTTAATCGCCGTTCAACTTATATTAAATATCAACAAATTTTGTTGTCTTAGTGTAGAAGAAAAAAAAAATAGATAACTTTGAAAAAAATTAAAAAGACTCCACTTCAGGGCTAATTAAGGCTTTTTAAGATGACTAGTTATGTGAGATTGAGTCCCATATTACTAGCAATTCAGTTAACTCCGCCAGCTAAGCTCAAAGCAGTATTTTTTTTTAAAGATAACTAGTAATGTGGGATTAAGTCCCACATTACTAGCAATCCTGTTAACCCCTCCAGTTAAGCTCAAAGGCTTGTATAAGGAGTGGTTTGATTTCATTAACCTCTTTTGTACTAATAGTACTTTAGAGGTCAGTCAAATCAAACCTAGGGTTACTCGATAAGTTTTGAGAGGCTCGTCATTTAAAAATGAAACACATGTGTATTAACTATTTTTAAAAACCAATTTATTTAAAAATAGTACGCAAGCAGTCAGGCTGCTGGTTTAATTTTTTAAGGCTGTATCGTACTATTTTACTAATAATGATGTTCCAGTCATTTTATTACGATGGTTACCGCGTTTTTCTTTACTACGTTGGAGCTTAACGCCGAACATTTGCATGCTATGCTATTTTATAATTTTAACTTTGGTTTAACTGAAAACCTTAGCCTTCAACGGCTACAATCAGCATTAGGGGAGTCTGCCCCATCTCGAGCAATAGATTTTAGATGGTTGAGTGAATTTATAATGGGTAAAACAAACCAGATGACCAAACTGGTCGCCTACAAACAGCAGTAACTGCAGAAAATGCGTGAACTATACTAAAATGATGGTGCAAGAAGACCCACGAATTCCTTACTCGGACATCGGGAAGATTTTTGGCGTTAGTTCGGGGAGCGTTAGAATTATTTTGCATCAATATCCTGGAGTGGGGAAGCTTTGTTGTCATTGAATCTCACGTTTGTTCTCAGACACTGAAAAACAGGCCTGTGTGGGTCGGCGCCGCGAAATGTGTCTTCGATTTAAAAAGGGAACGGCAATGAAACGTGGATTTATCAATATGATCCGGAAAATAAGAGACAGTCGTCAGTATGGGTCTTTTTAGAGGGAAAGTTGCCGACAAAACTGCAAAGACCTCGTTACAAAAAATGATGGCTAGTATTTTTTCGCTGTGTCCACAACAATGTTGGAAAATTATAAATCTGTTAACTCTGAATGATAAACAACAGAAGCAGTGCCGAAAGTTTTTCAAGTGAAAAAAGAGTTAAATTTGCTTGCAAACTGTAATAGTTCTGTGATTTTAGAATCCTTAGTCACAAAAAATCAAAATTCCTCAAGCATTTTTTCTTCGAAAAAAGGGTGTCTTTAAAAAATATTAGAGATTTTCAATTTAGCACAGTAATCCTCCAGCCAGGTATAACCATAAGGAATGTATTAGACAAGCTTTCAGTGGCCTCAAATATCTACCCAAAAATTTATACCATCAGCTCTCCTACTAATAACAACAAAACTTCCGTTAGATTTTAACATTTGGACGGTAAGTTGTCAAAATCAAATGGAAGTGTTTAATTATATAAAGCTCTATGGTATCTAAGTATACATTTTAACTAATCACTGTTTAAATTGCTTTGGTATAATTAAAATGAAAAATTAGAAGTAGATCTACTTAAAAGAGGCAGTTTTGGACATTTGGAGCTCGCAATAAAAATAACTGTTTTTTTTTTAATAATATGGATCTGGTCTTTTGGCGTCTAATTTCATCAAAATCAAAAATCATCACGCGCCATTGTCAGGTGTTTTGACATCGTCCTTTCCCGGGACTCAAATTCTAATTACATGAAATTTCATCGTAAATCGATGCAGCGGTTAAAGCGTGAAAACCTAACAGACAGACGGACAGAGTTACTTTCTTATTCATAATATTATATTAGATATAGATATGTACTAAAATATCTTCTCGTAGATGATACAGTTACAAACCTATGTTTTAAAAATATCTTGTTTTAGGGTGGAATTTATGAGCCATTTTTTCGTCGGAGGTGGCTCCCTATTTCAGCCATTCTCTTTCAAGGTAATTCTTAGTAGAGAAAGTAATGCAGAAGTTGGATGTAAGAAAATTCCGCTTACACAACAGTATTGAAAAAATATTTTGTACCTACTAGAAAAGCCATTTATTATTTTTATTTAACTTATTTTTTCATATTACGAAACAGTACCCTATCTACTGCACGCTTGCGAAATGCAAATGTGGTTAATTTATATTTTGAAAATTTCACTCCTAATTTTGTATCAATTTATATTTCTAGCAATACGATCTCATGCTGGTCACTTTTGAAAATTTCACTTCTGTTTTTGTATTTCTCGGTTTAATGATATTTTAAGTAAATAAAATATTATTGATTGAACTACGGTAGACAAAAAACAACAATAATAAAAAGACAAATTACGGGAAAACGTATTCAACAACAAATCATTTACACTATCGGTGGATGTGGATGTCGATTGTCGCGATTAAAGCTACCCTATTAGCTAGTATCCTAACTCCGTACTCGTCGTTTGACATTGACAGCTAATGTTAACATAGCTTTGTGTTAATTATTTGTTTTAAAAATGAATTCGTGATCTAAGAACATTATAAACCTTATAAGAATCATCCATAGTTACCAAAGTTTCATCCAAAATGTTATCCGAGTGAACCTCACAGTACTTCAATAGTTAGTGCAACAGTGTAAAGTCGGTGATAAAAACTTTATATGAACAAAATACACAAACTTGGTGATGAATAGTGAGTAACAATTATATACTTGTGCACAATACATGGTCAATGAAATCATAACATGAATAATAAGACCTTCTGATACAATTTTAGTAAAATAAATTCAGTTACGAATTAAATTACCAAATGTAAACAAAGGAACTAAAAGTGGCAACTGACAGATAACCAATCAGAATCGCACATAAGTTTTGATAGCATGCACTTCGTTCAAAAACCGAAAACTACTATTTTGAACACCAGTCTTTTCAGCCGATTAAAGCATATGATATATTAAAGTAAATAAATTACCCCGAAAAATATTATCTGACCGTGTGTGTGTAAAATACTGACAATATTGCAGAAAATTATTTTATTATTTTGTAATTACATCTGGTACACCATGGCCGACTGTGAATATGTTAATACGCAAACAAGAAGAAACTTGAAATTTAATGAGAGTGAGTTGGAGATGGACATCTCATATCAGAGTTTGCCAAGTAGTTGTGATAAACAGGATTATACAGAACTAAAAGAAAAAGTTGAAAAATTAAGCTCAGAATTACAAAGTGCACATTCAGAAATTGAAAGCTTGCTATTAGAAAACCATAGCTTAAAGACAGAAGTAATAGAACAACAGAAAAAAATTAAATTATACAAATCGGTAGGCCTAGCTGAAATCCAAACTTCTAAAAGTACTACTACCCCATTGAAATTTTATTCACCACAATATTGTAGAAGTCTTAAAAGCACCATTACTCTCTCAGGACAAAAAATAATAACATCTCCTCTAACGCGCAGGAAAAAAGGCCACAGCAACTTAAGTACAGGGTTTGATTCGGGCCATGTATTACAAGTATCGAATGGTCCCTCTTTGGGTTCCCTGAACACAACTACAGAGCTTCGCACTCCAATCAGTGCCAAACCTACAACAAATAAGATCAAAAGCAGGACACCTACTAGTACGACAGACGAGGTGCAGAAGAAGTTAACTATACCTATTCAATCAGCCCACTCTCAGGAAAGTTTATTGGATAAGTTATCCTTAAAAAAAACCGCAGACCTTGATAACTTTCAGAAAGCAGACGAAAAGAATAAAGTTAGTAATCAGCCGCAAATACTATCCGAAACGAACGTAACATCAGCAGAGAAGACAGCAGAAAATACAAGGATGGAAGAGAGAAAGGCCAATCACGATCGTCATAGCATACCAGGCAGGCGACGAGTTATGATTTTGGCAGACGAAAATGGTCGTAAAATTGGTGGAATACTTCAACGGCTCCTGGGTAATGAATTTAACGTGTTCTCGGTTATCAAACCTTACGCATCTTCCAAACAAATACTGGAAGGGTGCATTAAAAGCAGTGAGGACTTTACCAAACAAGATTTCATTATTTTTCTAACAGGTTCAAATGACACAAACCCACTGGAAATGCAATCGCTACTCCATTACACTATTAGTAAACTCACTAACACCAATTTGTTTATAGGCACGATTTATAGAAATGACCACTTAAACGTGAAAAGTGTTAACAATCTGTTGCGTTTTGTAAGCTCCCATTTTAAAAATTCCAAAATTCTTGACCTAGACCGCCACAGTTATAAAAACATGTATAGATATGATAAACTGTTTGTAAGTAGATTTTTGTTAAAAGATATACTACATACGTCGTATATGAATCGTCGCTTGGATTATTATATTAACAATGAAAATAAACAATTTGTAAATGAAAACATTACCTATAGGACAGCATCCACACAAACTACCTGCGCAGATACGGACCTAGGGGAGAAACAGGATGACACATTTTTTCGTAATTAAGGATAGTAGTCAAACACGCAGTGTCGGCCGGACTCACTGCCTGAACTTCTTCTACCAAAACTTGTGTGGAATAGCAAATAAAAAAAATGAGTTAAATATTTATTTAAGTGACATAAATGGAGACATTAATGTCAATTACATATGTATCTGCGAGCATTTCCTCAATAAACAAAGTAGTTCGGTCTTTCATTTCGAAAACTATAATATAGCATCGTGCAATACTAGGACTAATAAACGAAGAGGGGGCTCTTTAATTTTATCACGTTTAAACGATACTTACGAAGAACTAAATATTTGTAAAAAAATGTATAAACAAGACTGCTTTGAAATTTGTGGCGTCAGGGATACTAATTTCAACCTGAATATCTGCTGTCTGTATAGAATCCCTGAAGATAGAAATTTTAATGAATTTATGACTAAACTAGAAAATTTACTAGAACACTTTTTCAACAAGAGTTGTATCATACTTGGTGATTTTAACGTCAATATTATGAAACATAGTAAATATCAACGTGATTTTTTGGCACTACTGAAATGTTTTAACTTTCGTATTTTAATAGAGTCTACAACCTTCTCACGCAATGGAATCGAGTCATGCATTGATAATATCCTAACTAACCTACCAGAGAAAAATATAAGCCACATAAGTGTAGACCAAAACGATCTTGGAGATGGTCATGCAGGCATTTTTTGTAACCTGAATCTCAAAACTATGAATACCAAATCGGAAACGCAATCTTACACGGCAATGCGTAGAATACTCTCTCAAAAAAATAAAATCCTTTTTAGGCAAAACCTGTTGAATAGCAATTTAATGGGATGTTACATTAATGGTTTCCTTATTGCATTCCAAAGAATATTCACTTCATCCATTACAAAGAAAAGGATTGAGATTAAAGGTGTCAAGAACAAAAACAACTGGATCTCTAAGAGCATTAAAACCTCAAGCAAGATGAAAAGATTCCTAAACACTATAAACAAAAGTGACAGTCATGATTCAATAATCTATTACCGGAATTCTTATATAAAAGTGTATAAGAAAGTCATAGCACAAGCGAAAAAAAAAGCCGTTAAGAGAGCAATAGATAAAGCAAAAAATAGAACCAAACAGATCTGGAACATAGTTAATAAACATAGAAATAAAGGA
This sequence comes from Herminia tarsipennalis, assembly GCA_945859575.2. Classification (NCBI taxonomy): domain Eukaryota; kingdom Metazoa; phylum Arthropoda; class Insecta; order Lepidoptera; family Erebidae; genus Herminia; species Herminia tarsipennalis. The sequence continues at coordinate 23,807,105 of OX243831.2, read as the reverse complement.
GATACGAATGCTAATGAAAACTATAAATTTAAAATTAATGATACTATTGTGACCGATACCCAAATTATAGCTGACATTTTCGCAATTCAATTTAATTATAGTACAAATGACATAAACCCCAATACGAATAATACCCTTGCAATGAAATTCTTAGCTGATCACTCGAATAGAATAGACACTAATATGGAGATGAGACATACGAACAGTGGTGAGATTGAATACATAATTAGAAGAATGGAAACGAAAAAGTCTTGTGGTTATGACGGTATACCTATCACGCTAATAAAGGACAATATAGATATCCTAGCCAGTCCATTAGCAACATTTTTCAATAATTGCATTGATGACGGAATATTTCCAGACCAACTAAAGATCGCTAGGGTTATCCCCGTCTTCAAGAAGGGTAAAAAGACTGATCCTAAAAATTATAGGCCGATCTCCCTACTGCCTGTTGTCTCTAAAATATTCGAGAAACTTTTGAAGGATAGATTAGTCTCACATTTAAACTCGAATAATATCCTAAACGAGCGCCAGTTTGGCTACCAAATAGGAGTAGGTACTATAGATGCCGTTGATATATTAATCAATGATGTATTGGGTGACCTGAACAGAAAAATGAAGGTTGCTGGCATATTTTTGGACCTTTCAGCCGCATTCGACACCATAGACCATGATATCCTTTTAGCTAAACTAGAATTTTACGGTGTCAGAAATCATGCCTTAAAACTGCTAAAATCTTACCTCAGTAATAGAAAGCAGTTTGTTGAAATTAAAAATATTGTAAATGATCAGGAAGTAGTAACTAAATCGAGACTAACTAAAACAACGCGTGGGGTTCCACAGGGTTCAATTCTTGGCCCAATCTTCTTCATAATTTTTCTGAATGACATAGTAAATTTTATTTCTAATTCAATATCTGACATTAAATTAATTATCTATGCAGACGACACCAATGCAATAATACCAGCCTCCTGCAAGGCAGAGCTTGATTCTAGAATAAATATTGCACTTCTGGCCTTTAATGAATGGTTTGATGCTAATAACTTAAAATTAAACATTAATAAAACCAACGCAATATTGTTCCGAACTACGGCAAGTAAGACTCATACCATTAACATTATAAGTAATGGGGTGAAAGTGGAATCCAAAGATAGTGTTAAGTTTCTGGGGATTAACATTGACCAATTCTTGAACTGGAAATCCGAGTTAGACGCTATCGAAAACGCGATAAGCTCAGCTTGCTATGCCTTAAGGAGTTTAAGAGATGAGGTGGATTTGGAACAACTTAAAATGGTGTATTATGCTCTAGTGGAATCCAAATTGAGGTATAGCGTTCAGTTCTGGGGAAACAGCTATGATTATAATATAAATAGAGCCTTCACCATTCAAAAACGCGCTATTCGCACTATGGTACGGATACCTCCTTGGGAATCGTGTCGTGACCATTTCAGGAAACTCGACATTCTAACACTTCCTAGTCTCTACATTTTAGTTGTAGTGATGGATGTTGTTCGACATCCCTACAGGTACGAGACCATGGAACAAAGAAGCATAAGACTAGAGACCAGAAGGAAAGACCTGGAAGCCCCACTTCGTCCGAGGCTAAATATTTCGATGCATGGCTGCCGGTATCAGGCGGTTAGGTTGTATAACTTGTTACCTACGGACATGAAAATTATTGATAGTCCGAATATATTCAAAACACGGTTGAAAAAGCTATTGTTGGAAGGGTGTTTCTATTCTGTAGATGAATTTAAATTTTAATAGCATATATTATGTATTTTAGATAAATGATTCGTTATTTTTCTTTTCTTATTTGTGTATTAATTAATAAATTATTGTTAGATTTTGAGTTATGTACCTATTTCAAACACGATTGTAAAATTGTTGATGAATAAATAAAAATGAAATACTAAATAGACTCACTAACTGCGTACCATATTCCATCGAAATCTGTTCTGAGTTTAAGAGAGAAAATGAAAACTCGGATGACCTTGATAATTTCAAGTGACCAGACATTATTCATCTACCTACTGTGATAATTAGGGTGCTAATAAAAAATAATTAATGTATTTGCTTTAATTTTTTTATTTTTAATTTATATTATTAGAATTGCATTTAATTTAAAACAATATTATAATGTTATCAATTAAAAATTGTGTTTACTTAAATTTTGTTTCATTTGCGTACTTTTTGTAGATAAAAACCGTATTAGCGGCAGTACCTACTAGTAGTCACTTATTACAGAAGCGATATTACAAATCGTCAAAGCATCAAAATGATAGGGACATACCGTTTCGTTTACTATTTTACTTCACACGCACTATGACCAATAGGTACGCATAACTACCAACAACAAAAACTTATATCCATTTGGATTGAGGAGCCACTTTTCGTATCATAATGAAAATAATATTCTGATTTAGTAGGTATCAGAACACGAATTCACATAAAGGTGGCGCCTCAATCTGGTTTAGTAGATATAGGACCTATTCGTAAAATGTCTCATGATGAAAAAAAGGATCTATTTTCGGAATGGCTTATTCAAAGGACTTGATCTCATTATACCTCATTCTGCAAAAGGCTCATTCGTATAATACCTTATTTTTGTAATGACCTATTCTTATAAAAACTCATTTTTAAATACATGCCTGCTATAACGTTAACACCTCGTTCGTCCCACAATCGTTAGTAATTATAATAATATCTCCTGTGTAGTTGGCTAGCATCTGAATTGAGGAGCCACCCCGAACACGGAACGTAATCAATGTTTTTTTTTTTTTTTGATTGCAACTTTTATTAACAATTGTGTATTATAGTGTCTACTGAAAATGTGAGTCCAGTACAGTAAATGTTCAAAAATATATAATATTTTTAATCTGAGCCAGACTTCTATAGGTACATAATAGCGTGAATTACCATGAAAGTGATTGTTCAATTTATCCTATCTATTATACTACCGACGTGAACCCAATCCTACCTAACACAAGCCACTAAGCATAACTGGAGGGGTTAACAGGATTGCTAGTAATGTGGTACTTACGATCCCACATTGCTAGTCACCTTTGAAATAAAAATAGCGATTAGTCCTGCGACATACGAACCGACAGACTGACAGACGCACGGACTTGACGAAACTATTTGCCATTTTGAGTATGGAACCCTAAAGACATACATACGGGTCAAACAGAGAACCACATTTTTGAAGCCATTATTAAAGTCGCCAACGTAAAACAACAAGGAGTTGTATGTGAACGTTTTAGTGAAGAGAAAATAATTATAATCGATAATTAATAACGATATTTTTCAACACGTACATGATGCACTGTATACGTACAGCAATATTTTTTTAAAACAGTAGCTTTAAGCGTTTCTAAGTTCGTGTTTTATGTGGCTCTGCCAGGGTGCTCCCCAGCAGAGCCACTTTCCATGCACGATATTTCGTTACCTAGAACACATACATCTATAATGCGCTTATGTACGTTTGACGAAGATTATTTTAAGGTATAATTAGTCGGTATTTATTATACTGGCTCTAGAGTATGACACGTTTCGAAACTTACGTTGTTAGGACGCCCTGCGCCACTGTCCTATAAAGACGACCACTTCGTAAGTCAAAAGCGACTGCTGAATTCGAGAATTTTCTATCAGTGTTATGCTTATGCCAGTAGTATTACGGTCATGTATCGATAAATATAAAGTACTGAAATTTTTATCATGACTACTCAAGAATTGATACGAATTCTAGAAGGCGAAGATGATGAGTTTATGTCAGAGGAAGATACCGATATTGTCCAAGAAATATTTTTGTTTTTATGTTACCTGCATGGATTAATTAAAATTAAATACCTAACTTAAGAACTAATTACCTGTGTTTAGATACTATCCATACTATTACAACTGTCTGTCTGAGATAAAAAGTATGAAGACAGTTTAAAACCCGGGGAGGACATAGGGTAGTTAGGATTTGCGATAGGGGGCGTCTTTAAATAAAACGCGAGGTAAATTTGCCGAATTTTGGATACTCTCCTTTCCTAAGGTGAGATATCGTGAGAAAAGGACATAGTATAGTTTTTATGGGTTACTTTTCACTTTTTGCTATTATTATTATTACGTTAAAGGTTGTCAATTTAAAATCAAGAACAATTGTCTCCGAATTACACACATCAACAAAGTCTAGGAATATTTAAATCTAGATTTAATTATAACCTCATAATATTTAAATCTTTTTGAAGTTGAGTAAAAGTTTGATTGTGGGTAACTTAAAATCAATAAATCTTTTAAAATTTAAATTTAAACTTTGAATCTGAAATGAAAAATCCGTTTTGTACACCGACGCGTGCATACTCGCCGATTACCGCAGCGTAACTGATTGGTGTGGTGTGTGGTATGATGTGTGGTTGGCAAAAGCCGACTAGACGGTGATCCCACCGCCCGCACACCAGTGGTGGCAAATGCGCTCCAACCCATAGGGACGTTGAAGGTCAAATCATAATTTGGTTTACATCAACCGTCTGCACTGTTGGAAACAAGCAAGATCACATTGGCGGAAACGCTTGTTTCCAACCGTCTAGAAGGCGCTTATGTAGTTACACGTGCTGTTTGACGAAGGCTTACATTTTTGAGTGATAGACTAACTTTTAAGTTAATTTGTTATACTGTTTAACGTTTGATAACTTTCTTGAGATTGATAATCGTTAAAATTAACTACAGAAAACAGGTTTCTACTTGCAGGCTGCGGGGGTCCCATTATGTGAAGCTACTTAGTCCATTATGGTTATGGGTGCTAAGGAATGTGCTTCCAGTGATGTACGTCAGCTAGCAATGTATAGTGAACATTGTATCAGCTAAAATAAAAAAAACGTAACAAGTCTAATAATTATTATCTAAGATCACGTTACATCACATGATATAATGACAGCAAATTCAAAATAATAGTGACATATGAGAAAACCAGCTTTGTAATCGACAGATAATAACATTAGCGATGAAGAGAACTAATTTTAATCTTATTTCTTGTATACCATAGACCATAGACAACAATTTTTGATTTATCAGTGAATGCGTGAGCTAGTGACGAGATGTCTAAAACTCGAGAAATCGATAAGTAGGTACTATTACAAAATATGCCTAGTACATCCTAAGTTTATTCAAAATTCCAGATTAAGCTAATCTTCCTTAAGTTGTTGAATTATAGTAAAATAATTCACAAATATCACATACGATTGACTAGTACTTAACATTAAAATCACATAAATGAAAAAAAACAAAAAATCAAATATATATAAATTTAATTTAAATATTTAATCCTTTCGTACTAAAATATTTTTTTTAAAAAGATAGAAATCAACCACAATAAAGTTATATTTTATAATATGTTTATTTGAGTGGTAACTGTAGGTCCTCCGACTCCAAAGAACAGAACAGAACTCAATTATTGCTTATGACTGCTTTTGGCATTTTGCGTTTCTGGTATTTTGCATATCTGGTATATAGCGAATCCGGTGTTTTGCGACTCTGGTATTTAGCGATTCTGGTATTATGCGTCGGAGCCTTTCTGTCTATTTTTTCGTTTGGAAATCCCTTGCATGAATCTGATCTAGGGTAGGCCCTAGATCAGATTCATGCAAGGGATTTCCAAACGAAAAAATGGTAACGAAAAAGTGGCACAGACTCATATAGGTATGAGTCTGTGCCACCCTTTACCAATCAGAGGTTAAACCTTTGTTGTAGGATCATTCCCAATAGGACCATAGTCCGAAAATTGGAGTAAAGAAATAGTTGTTAGTAATAAGTAATTGTGACGTTACCAATCGCGACATTTCGCGAATCATGATTGGTCTTTATGCGTCCGAAGGCTTCTATGGAATGAATTACTTATATTATCCGTAATAAGGTAAAGTTTAAGATTTAATTATAAGAATTTCGTATTTACTATTATGCCAATGACAACTTACCTGTGAAATGGATGAATCCTTGGATTATTTCGATTGGTAACGTCACAATCAATAATAGAACATGTAACCATGGTCTGAGATATGATATTTTTGTAAAATAATCACGATCAACATAAATAAACACAAATTCTGTTAGAGTTTATTAAAAGCAAGTCGACTTTGGAAGGCCTGTCATTCAAAATGGGTGAAAATGTTTGTTTGTTTTCTCTGTCTTACTTGTAGCACTTTCATAAAGAAGCATCCTCTTGCTTCCACACTATGTACGTCTATTAGATACGTTAGTATATCCCAAGTCTATGCCATAGACTTAGGACATAGTTTATACCGATATTGTTTAAACCATGCATTGACGTAGAGCAGTGCAATTGCAGTGCAGTTGCAGTTGAGTTTCGATTAAAACGGCCATTGTCAACTACGAACACGAAACTTACTTACTTACTTACTTGTTTTTTTCTAAAGAGATATAAAAAAACGGGCTCAGCAAGATGATTTTAATGTAATCCAAACGTAGCAAATAGTATTATATGGTAACACATCGAATATAAAAAATAAGCAGCCCTTCGACTTGTAGGTAATACAAAATAGCTTAATCATCAAGATGGAGGGACCATAGATTAGATTCATGCAAGGGATAATTAAAAGCAATAATCGTGGGGTAGCAATAAGGTATTGCATTTCTGCATATGAAGGATATGCCTCTGAGCAGCCTTAAAGATACGTAATTTGTTTAATTACTAAATATATATTGAGGTAGCTAAAATTTGAGTAGCAAAAAGGTACTGTATTTGTTTAAAATATGTAGTTTTGAATCCAAGATTTGGTTCCTGGCCTTCTTGACGCTCACGAATAAATGAAATGTAAATGCGCATTACTAAAATGCGCGTCAATCGCTTGTCATCTAAACATTGGAGCTTAATACCAGAATCGCTAAATACCAGACTCGCAAAACACCGGATTCGCCATATACCAGATATGCAAAATACCAGAAACGCAAAATACCAAAAGTAGTCATAAGCAATAATTTAGTTCTTTTTATAGACTCTCCTATAGCTATGTAATAATAATGCAACCAGCTACGGCACCATGATAGGTGCAATACTGATAACATACCCTACCGCTGCTGAAATTTGACCACATCTTTTTACATCCTGTATACAAAAATCCCACATACTCCGACACTATTTCAATTTAATTTACTTTTGAAGAAAGAAGCACTTTTACAGCATGTCAAAAATTAAGAAGAATCCCTGAGTTTCAACCTAGCCTGAAAATAATATAAAAATGTAAAGAAATCAGAAAAAAAATGTAACTGATTGCATCAACAATGGCATCATGAGGGAAGTATGCCAACAAAGATTGGAAGAATCCCTTATCTAGAAATCACTAATCTTACTGTAAGATCAATGAAAAGAAAATCAGAATATCAATCAAATAAGTGTACACTGAGTTTTATACTTTTACTTCAGTTAATATTATTTATTTTCTATAATTAAACTTTGTTTTTAACTAACAAAATCAGTTTTTTTTTTTGCGTTTCTGGTTATTTTACATATCTGGTACATGGCGAATCCGGTGTTCTACGAGTCTGGTAATTTGCGAATCTGGTATTAAGCTTTGGAGCCAATAGGGACACAATATCTATATAAAAGCGTATCTTATGCATTTGTACATCTAATCTTTAATCGTTATTCATTTAAAAATACCTCTATAAGTTATATTAAAGAAAATGAAGATTATTCAGGCTTGAACAAAACGTGTGTTGCATGTTTTAATTCATCAGAAGTATTATCAGCTTTGTTCTTAAGCGCAGAAGATTTCCTAGGATTTTTTGTTTTTATTGAAACTGGGACAAAGGCTAAAGCCAGTGATGCAAAACTATATTTAGTCGCGACTGACTTCATACTCATCGCATCCGTATCATGTTCAAAAACATCATCTGTGCCAGCGGGAGCAGTTATAGACTCATGGCTAAATTCAATATCTCGAGGAAGATAGACACCAAAACGATCCTGGAATAAAACAATATGCCGTGTGAGTACATTTTAGAAAAAAATATATCAAAATGTAATCTGGGGATGTTTATGTCTAGATAAGGTATACATAATTATGAAAATAAGATGAAGGCATTATCCCGCCGTGGTGGTGGCCACCATGGTAGTGGTGTCACTAATATGACCTTTTAATATAATATAATATAATATAATATAATATAATATAATATAATATAATATAATATAATATAATATAATATAATATAATATAATATAATATAATATAATATAATATAATATAATATAATATAATATAATATAATATAATATAATATAATATAATATAATATAATATAATATAATATAATATAATATAATATAATATAATATAATATAATATAATATAATATAATATAATATAATCTTGGGACAACTCACACAACGCTATCTGATCCCGAACTAAGCAGAGTTTGTACTATGGAAACCAGACAATTGATAAACATACTTATATATTTCTAAACACACAGAATAAACCATCGTGCTCGTCACAGTTTTATCATGGGTGGAGATCGAACCCACGACCTCTTGCGTAGCAGTCGGATACACTCCCACCGCGCCACAGAGGCAGTCGATTTGTTTTTATCGCGGTGTTTATTTGGCCAATTTGTGGGCCTATGAGAAATGATAAAGTGTGTTCAAGCATGACCAATAATTTTATAAAAAAATCTGAGCTATGTTGCGGAAAACTAATGGAACTAATTTCCTTAGCTGGCAACTGCCACAGTAGTCTTTATTTGACAATTTCACAATGATCAAGTTTATACAAGCTATCGGAGATTCGAGTAGGTATTTTTAATGAATTAATATGAAATATATTCTAAGCCCAAGGCAATAAATGCAATTTGAATAACAAAATTTAGTTAGAATCTACCAAAATATAATATTAAAATAAACAATCTAGTTCCGTGTTATTATAATTTCCCAGAAATACGAGAGTTACCATGACAACAAGTGATAGACGAACGGGGCGACTTGAAATCGTTCCAACGGTTCCAACGTTGAACCAAATAAACCGATTAACATTAGAGGAAAGTAGATAATTAAATAGAAAATACCGTTTCGTTTAAAAAAAATCTAGAATCAAAAATGTTTGTTCATAATACATTCTAAACAATTAAAAATATTGGTAGATACTCGTATATCTTTTATAAGTGTAAGTAACTACTTTTTTTACCAAAAAATAAATTTGCAAATTCTTCCAGCCATTTTTGAGTTTTTGCGTAACTGATTTATATATAAAGCAAATGATTTATATATAAAAAAATAAGTTTACAAAATATCTGTGTATCGTCCAAAAATATTTTAATTTTATTAATAACTTAAAAAAATACTAGCTTTCGCCTGCGGCTCCGCCTGCGCGGATTTCGGTTATCGCAATAAAAACTATTCTATGTCCTTTCCCGGGACTCAAACTATCCCCATACCAAATTTCATATAAATCGGTTCAGCGGTTTAAGTGTGTAAAAGTAACAGTTTAATAGACAAGAGTTTCAAAAAAAAAAAAAAAAATATGTAGTGTTTATTTACCTTTGGATATCGATTGTAGTTACATTTTACTTCTGCCGTTATAATGTTGCTCTCGTGTGCACCAAGTATCTGGGGCGTTTCGTAACCTACAAATTCAATTATCTTACATCGTAAAAATAAATTCACCGCCTGACCACAACATACCGAGAGTGCAAAAGGTCACCTACGTACAGTACTCCCAAATTAATAATGCACATGCAGATCTTCGCTAATTGTCGTATTCCCGGAAACACTCGAATCATGGAATCGTAAGAGCCCTAAACAAGGCATTTGCATTTTGCACCTTGTTTAAAAGAGATAGGAGTCAATATCATGTGTGCACAATCGAAAACAAATCGGGCGTTCGGCAGCTGTCGCCGGTCAGCGAAATGTCTGTCAGTCGTCTTTATATATTGGTAGTGACTGCACGTGTTCTCTATTTGTGGAAATATATAGAGCTGCTATTACACACCCTTCTTGGTAAATATAATTTCAACATTAATTAGCTTATTCAGATTTAAATAGTATATTTTGAAAAAAGGAAAATAAATAACATATTTCACGTTTTTTTAATATTAAAAAAATAAAATACCTACATTAAATACATATTAAGTACTAGAAAAACATTTAAAAAATGAGATTTATTTAAATTAAATAAATAGATAAACATGCATAAAAAATATATACCTAACTCTGCCCATGCCATTTTCTTTCAGACGAATTCTTCCAAAATGGATAAATTTAAACGTGGAAAACCGCTTAATTCACAAGCACGGCAAATGGTATTTAATGTGTACCTTTATTTCTTAAATGAAGCCAATGTTTTCAACAGAGACCATGATGGTTATTTTAAAAAAATTCAAGACCGTGTTACAAAAGCTACAGGAATTTCGCGACGAACTTTGAGTAATATCTTAAACGAAAAAAAACATAATCAATCAAAGAAATTTTCTACACCGAAAAAAGGAAGACCTAAAAGTAGATTTCGGCTGGTACTTGATGATTTCGACTACTGTGTTATTCGTAATATGATATACAATTTTCAATTGACGCTGAAAGAACTCCCAACTGTAAATAATTTAAGAATAAAGTTGATCGAAGCTATTAATTTCAAAGGCTGTGCCGAGACTTTAAGGTTGATCTTGAAAGACATGGGGTTTAGGTTTCTGAAAACTGATAATAACAGACAATTACTTATGGAAAAACATGATATACGCCTAAAAAGGATCAAATATCTCAGAGAAATACAACAGCTGAGGAGTTCTGGTAGAAACATAGTATTTATGGACGAGTCGTATGTGCACACATCACATACTAAGGGTAAAACTTGGCAAGATAGCAACAAAAAAGGTATCAAACAACCCATTTCCAAAGGAGAGCGAATAATTATTGTACACGCAGGCAATGAAAAAGGCTTCGTCCCAGGGGCTCTAATGTTACATAAATGTGTCGACTCAGAAGGTGACTATCATAAAGAAATAAACGCGGAACGTTATCAAACTTGGCTACGCAATCAATTGATTCCCAACTTGCCTCCTAATAGTGTGTTGGTAATAGACAACGCCCCATATCATAATAAGCTGTCTGTGAAACCACCAAACTCAAACACATCTAAACCACAAATGACAGCTTGGTTACAACAACACAACATTCCGCATGACCCAAAGAAACTGAAACCCGATTTGTATAAAATTATACAAAGATACAAAGAAAATTACACAGAATTTGCCATTGACCGTATAATGGAGGAACATGGGCATAAAATTATACGATTGCCACCATATCATCCCGATTTTAACCCTATTGAAAATATTTGGTCCCAAATAAAGCAACACGTGGCCAAGAGAAATATTGCAATGACTGTGACGTCAGTTAAAGATGCTATATTAGAAAAAATCAATAAAATAGGACCAGAAGAATGGAAAAAAGTTTCTGATCATGCGGTTCAATGCGAAGATGAATATAGAAAATTTGAGCCAAGAATCGATAGTTATTCCGATAAACTGATTATTTACACAGGTGATAGCAGTGAGGAAAGTGTAAATGAACAAGAGCATAATGAAACTTCTGATGAATCTGCGATGTCGGGAATAGAGGTCTTCCTCGATTCTGATTAATTTTTTTATAATTGTATTATTTTTCTGGAATGATTAGTGCTGTAAACAAATTTGAACTGAGATTTTGATTATATTTTATGTAAACCTCTATTTGAAAACGTTTTTTTCTCCTTCTAATAAAACCTTATGTTATTTAAACCTTTTCCTCCATAATTACACCAACTTCGGTAAGACACTTGAAAACTAATCACTCCAACAATGATTGTAGCGTTTTCGCTATTTACTTACATGGAATTATCGAATCAAATTTCGTTACAGGTAAATCAAATCTGTTTTAGCACAAAACACATAATATATAAAATTAGGCATAGAGAAATTGCTCTTAACCACTCTATATAAATATCGTCTTTCGACGCTCGGGTAATACGACCGTTGCCGAACAATGACGAAGATTTCCGAAGATTTCTATGCGCATTATTACTTTTGGAGTACTGTACCTACCTAAAGCGCGCAATAGCAACGTTGTGTGCGCTATTCTGTATATTAAGGTGAGTATAGACTACAGTATTTACTAGTAACTGATCGTCGAGCATTCGCTGTTTTAAATTTACTCGAACCACACTTCGAATATGATGGTCGATATTTTGTTACCTGATTTTAAAAAACAACAAGCGTTTTGGTATAAAGTTTTGACGCGGGTGACGGAAGTGTATGCAAGCCTTACAGCATTTGTCTGTAATTACGTCAAGCTCTAGCTAATGCTCACCCTGGGTGGGTATGCACTCAAACATTTGCTGAAGCATTACAATGTAATGTAACATTCTTACGAATGGTACAATTTCTTTCTGTCTTGCATACATTCCCGTCACACGCGCTCGTGTCTTTGCTTGATAAATCGTTATTTAATAAACAAGTTGTAAGAAAACATTGAACGTCATGTGCTAAGTGTGATTTGAGTAAATTTAACAACAATGAATGCTCGACGTTCTGTTACTAGTAATTGCTCAAGTGTATACTCATATATTGTTTTTAAACTTTCGCGATTTTTATATATACATATTAGATATATTTCGGGACTTAATCGCGTGAATTATTTAAAGGTCGGTGCAATTTGATTAAAACGTCGGGTAAATAAAAAGTTCGTACCTTTAAATAATTCACGCGATTTAGTCCCGAAATATATCTTATATGTATACTCACTGTTATTAGACCGAGCGTTTGCTAGTATTGTACCATTCGTAAGAATGTTACATTACATTGTAATGCTCTAACAAATGCTCTAGTCTATACTCACCTTTAGACACCGTTCAGGGACTACACATAGACATCGTTCAAGAGAGGTACGTATAAAAGTTATCCTCTGTACTCAGGGTATTTTGTAGTCTAACCTACTTATATTCGTATTAAACTAAAACAACATTACTATATAAAAGAAATATAGGTACATCTTAATTCCTTCGATATTACCGCATATTAGGTAAGTATACTGGTCCATGTATACTGGCCAAATTACAGAATACCAAAAGTACAGAAAACAACCTGCATACGTACTTCACTCGAACGAAGCACATAAAGACATCGTTCACGGACATGAATCAGGGACCGCTACGGTGCACTTTATTCGGATGGCGTGTCCTGATTCTTCGTCCGTGTGCGATGTGATTAGAACGTCTTTGTAAGTTGCCTTCTGAACTCTCAGTATTCTGTGCTGAAATGTTAAGTAATCCAAGGTAAATTGTTACCGAAGATAATCGATTTTATTCTAGTGTCTAATTTGAAATAATGCTCATCGTTTAACGCGAAAGTTATAGTCTAAGATACGGTCTAAGAAATATACCCTTATCTGTTATTTGATGCTAACAAAGATTATCATGCTAATATTGTCAAGATTGTTAAAATTGTGAACTAGCATTATTAATATACGCACGTCAGTTATAACCATTTGTTTTAATGATATTAAAGGTTATTAAAGTGAACCTTTTATTACATCGTCTCAAACTTTTTCGTCTGTGTGTTGCATGTCGCGTGACGGTCGGCCGCGGAGCAGGTTACTTGTTGGAGACTTGAGTCTACTTTTATCATTCCAAATTTCCAAGTATAAAATTATGATTGATAAAGCGATTTTTATACCCTTAATGGAATATTATTCCAAAAATTTTTTGTTAAATGTCTATAATGTGAAAAAATGTGAAAAAAAGTTTCACTTTTACCGTGGTTTCATAAAACCACACAATCCTTTTTTTTTATCAACAGTATTATTAAAAAAGTAAGCATGAAATAAAAAAAACAGTTAAATGCTAGTCGAACTCGCTCACCGGGGGTACCGTACAAACTTGGTTTTTCTTATGCTGGCAAGAGACGCTAAGGTTTGCATAACCTTACCAACAGCCAAACCCTAGCATGTATGGCATAAAGCTATCTGTACATTATAACTTGTTTAGGCTCTTGGTTACGCTTGTAAGGTTACAAATACAATAATTGCATTTTTGAAAGATAGAAAAATTTTAAGTCCAGACCCAGGAATCGAACCCGAGACTTCCGTAGCCAAACCAACGCGGACCGATGCGAGGGCCCAACTCGCGCAAAGGATAGAAAATATTGAGGTCTAGTAACATAGTCCAGATAGGTGGTTCGATTACGGCCCCGGTTAATTTCCCCATAATATTTAATCCCAGGTAACTATTAATGGTTTTCAGTTTTTTTCTTTATTTCTGATTGCTATAAGGAAAATTTCATGATTCTGATCAACAAAAAGTGTCCTTTAGGTTTTGATTCTCCTTATTGGCACGTAATTAAGATAGGCAGCCCATTTGTGAATTATCAATCTAGAGAATATCTATCATCTTGGTTAAGATTAAGATCAAATAACAGATGAGGGTATATATTTTTTAGACCGGATCTCATACTATTGTTTCGATTATACCTTTATAATTATTTCGCCTCCTCACTGTTCTTTTTAATTTCTTTTTCATTCTATTTTCCCAAGTGGCTTCGTCAGCTGAAAAAAATAATTAGGTAAGTGCCAAAAAAAATGCCAAACCTTTAATTTAATCAAAACTTAATAAAATGAGACAAATTACCCAGTCTTTTATTTTCTTCTATTTTTAGTTCAAATAACCGATATGCGATGTTCAAAATATCGGCAATATCTTTCCGTACTTCAATAACTGGTATTTCCATAGCATTTTCAACTGCTTTGATCAGTTCCACATAAGCAATATCATATAGGATTAGCCATTCAGTTACTTGTGAGAAAATAGCTTTATTAATCATTTTAGAGATCATTTTAGAACAGACCTCTGAAGTGGATGGCTCTGGCGTCAGTACAAATTCTGTTCAAAAAGATCGTAAATCCTTTAAAATATTAAACCAATTGATTGTTCTCTAACTATACCTACTTATAAAAAAATACGCCGATTGAAAACATAGTTCAAATATAACATTTTATTAAGGTCGTAGCAGACGTACCATCACACACATCCACTCAGAAAGGTATCATCGCCGTATTAATTCGAGCGTACCGTATCTATTATTTGCATGAAACTCCCTACTGCAAAGGACACTAATCGGAATTGTAACGTAATAACCTTGCTTTCAGACAAGTTCACGAACCATGGTGCTGTGCGTGGTCAACTTGCAGCGCTTATAGCTAGTCGTCCCCGAACTTGCGGCTCGTCGTCCCTGTGATTTAGTTCCTTCGTCCCCTCGCTTAAGGCTATGCATACCACAGAGCGTATAAATACAGGAAAGATGGTGTAGGTGCGTGGTGCGTTTCGTCACAATATGCGTTATTATCGCATTTCACTTGATACGACCTATCAGAACCGAACCACAGGGCGCGTACAGCGAAGGTGCCTGAGCGGTGCCGCTGCTGCATATAAAAATATATGTTATAGGTAAAAATTTAAGGTAGTATTCACATATATGCACGGTTGACCTTCCTTTACTGTAAACCGCCTATCGCAAAAAGGGCTGAACGTTTGAAAACATGTTTCATGTAAAATATGTCGCAAATATTATGCTGTACATTTTTTATTTTAATGTTAACTTCGTTAGAACAAAATAAACCGAGATAATCACGAAAAACTGCTTTTTTAATAATATTTAAACTTGCATAATTTACGACGCTGACACGAGATTCTATGAGCCTTTTGAGATAACTTTTGGAATGCTAAAATGAAGGTAAATATAAAAAATTCAGCTTATTATCTGTCATTTTTGTGTCACCCTTTCAACCCAAACAAGAATTTTTCAAATCGGTCCATCTGTTTTCGAATAATTGGGTAAGAAACATACAAAAATTATATAGAGTCGGATTGAGAACCTCCTTCTTTTTTAAGTCGGTTGAGAACAAAAACTATCTTCGGATTTCACTTCGATTTCACTCACATACACACACACACACACACACACACACACACACACACACACACACACACACACACACACACACACACACACACACACACACACACACACACACACACACACACACACACACACACACACATACCTCCACACTAGCGCTCGTGCATTAACACACTTCCTCTATCACCCAGTCCATACATACTCAACACCGATGCATGCATCTTTTATTATCTCAATCTTTTTGTTTTTTACCTGTATTGTACACAATAAATTTAAAGTTAAATGAATAAGGAGAGAGCCTGGAGATCTGTCACACAGGTCTTGAACCTATCACGGACTCCAGCTCTCATAAGGTTTATATATAATACATTATTGTTTTTTTTTATTTAGAAACATAGATTGTATGTAGTTGATTTAGGTTAGTCTTTTGACGTGATAACGTCCTATAAATCGATGACCGGCTACACACGAAAAAGTGTCTAAAACAAGTCACGTTATTGACTGGTTTGCACTAAGCAACGTGAATTGCGATTCCACCTGCTGATACGCTGAAGTATTGTAGCCGTCGGGCACATGCGCTCGGGTCACTAAAGCTGTCACAGGCATTGTTGTTTATTACAATATCATTAATGTTTTGGCGATTGCAGCGATATGCGATAGAAATAGAAACAAAACTAAAAAAGCTGTCACAGGCATGGTTGCTTGTTACAATGTCATTAATGTTTTCTTATGACGTCATCACGTAAAATTATCGTCCGTAAACCGAATTTATAGACAACCGTTTTTTAAATATCTTTTTATATACAGACACAGCTATTTTACAATATTATTTTAAAATTAATTTTATCTGTTGTTTAAATTTACTTGACTTTTTCCTTGAATCTTTATTGTCTATATAATATGCCTAAAAATATTTTCTTATTTAGTTTAAAATAATAAAAATTAAAATAATAAAATAAAAAATTAAAATAATAATTTAAATGTGCAAAACGAGAGATGGAAATTAAAATTAGCATCAACATCTATCTCTATTGGTCGAAACGAAACATGACGTCACATGACACATTCTGTCGTTTATCGGCGTCGATATTTGTACTGTGCTATAAGTGTTACAGAAAAAAAAAATATTTTTATTTGTGTTTCTATGGTTTTCCCTACAAACATATTAATTTTAGAATTCTTAGTGGTATTAGGAATCTTCTAGCAGGATGATCGACATTGGTTTACCTAGCACTACTTCTCTATAAAAGCGGTGGCACATTTCATTTTTGATTGAAACTGAATATATGAGACACGATGCATTTTTTTAATCTTAGTG
The DNA here is from genome assembly GCA_945859575.2 of Herminia tarsipennalis. Classification (NCBI taxonomy): domain Eukaryota; kingdom Metazoa; phylum Arthropoda; class Insecta; order Lepidoptera; family Erebidae; genus Herminia; species Herminia tarsipennalis. Next base: position 23,789,848 of record OX243831.2, on the reverse strand, counting down.
TTGGTTGACCCCTTGTTCTTTCTTAATGATGTGTTGTGTTGAATTAAGCCCGTGCCCAGTAGTAGGACATGAGTTGATATGATATGATATGATGATGATGATAATAATTGAATGAAACAACTGTATATTTCTTGACCTGAAATAAATTCATACTTACGTGAAACCTCGACGAAAGGAACAAATAAGTTTGCTATATAAGATTTTAGGGTTCCGTAGACAAAATGGCAAAACGGAACCCTTATAGTTTCGCCATGTCTGTCCGTCCGTTTGTAGCTTAGCTCAGGGACACTTTAACAACTAACTTTTATCACAGCTATCGTCAAGTATTGAAAATTAAAAAAGAATGATTGCGAATAACTTTTTTAGTATCACAGTCATAATCATGTCATACCTTTTTGAAATGCTCAAGAAGAGCCCTTTAATCTGATACCCATGTTGCAGTATTTGAAACAACTTTTTTTTCACACCTCTTTATTTTGACATAATAAATGTGTGGCACTCGGGGACTGCCGCGGTAAAGCTATTGCATAGCATTTTTTATCAACTTATGCAAAATTTCGGAGCAGCTCGTCTCGATCCGTGCGGGCTTCGTACAGTCGTATCATATACATATACGTTAAGAGAACGGAGTAGGCGGAGTAGGGTGTGATAGGATTTATTTTCGTTACAGAATTTCTTAATTCGGCCGCCGCGCTCAAAGCCACGCAATAGCTTTAAATATAATATAATATAATAATATCTTGGGACAACTCACACAACGCTATTATCTTATATTGATCCCAAACCAAGCAGAGCTTGTACTATGGAAACCAGACAACTGATAAACATACTTATATATTTCTAAATACATACATATTATATATAAATAACACCCAGACACAGAATAAACCATCGTGCTCATCACACAAAGTATTATCCTGGGTGGGGATCGAACCCAAGACTTCTTGCGTAGCAGTCGGATACACTCCCACCGCGCCACAGAAGCAGTCGTAAAAGATACTGTTAAATAAATTTAAATGGAAAATCAATGTTTAAGTTTTTAATCTATGCGAGGACCTTACGTCCGTCATATTTAAATATGTGAAAATACAAACAAAAACAAAATTAACTCATGTCTATAAAAGTTATGATTTTTTAAAATACTAAATTAATCTATACCTAATATTATAAAGCTGAAGAGTTTGTTTGTTTGTTTGAACGCGATAATCTCAGGAACTACTGAGTGGAATTGAAAAAATATTTTACTATTGGAATCGCTACGACGAATAGAAGCAAAGGAACAATTAAAAATGTTGCAAAACGGGGAAAATTAACGCAGACGGAGTTGCGCGGGTCAGCAAATAATTTATAAAAGAAAAGAATACATTGCTTTTAAATGCTTGCTCATGAGAGTATTTTAAGAATTTGGGGTCTAGGAGACCCCACGTTAGTGTTAATGCAAAAAAATCACGGCAGTGGTTAAGGGGTAAAGATAGTTCATCTCTTCTATTTAATTTATATCATTGCTTTTGTATTTTCGTATAGAGAAGAGGAAAAATCGGGTGTACATTTTGCTTTTTGTTAAAAACAATTTTAAAAACATTTTTAAGTACATATTGCATTAGCAATAGGCACTTAAAATGTTTTTTTAGCTTTTTCTTTTGTCTGCAAAGATATTACATACAACTGATAACAGTATAAAACTGCTGTAACACTTTAGTAAACAAACACAGAGCGTGTCAAGTGTGACGTTATTTCTTTCCCGCGAAATATGGCAGCGTTTAAACAGGTCAAATATTATCGATGTTTTCAATGTGTTTTCAAATATTAATTTGGACTCTTTATTTACATATTTTGGGGCTTGTAATCGAACACGATTATATCAACCCTAATTTGGACAATATTTTTATATTTTTATTAAGTTTGGGAATAAAAAAAATACAAAATAAACATACATATTCCCTATTATTAATTTTATTATCACAGATGGGTAATTACATAATGACTTAAAAAATATTATTTTGGGTGCGATCTTCAGTTAATGATAATATTTATCTATCTGGTAATTCTCTACATAGTTTGTATTTTTATTAGATAGTCTTGTCAATGTAGTTGTGATTTCGTAATGCGGTATTAGCTGTTAGTTTGAATATCAAATGAAAATGTTGGGCTTACTGTGTGCTAATGAATTGTTGTGTGTGTTGTTTTATTGAGTGCGCTTTGTAGTTGTAATTGTAGTGGGATTGAAAGTAGCGACGATGTGATTTCAGAGATATTACGTTCGATATGCTCGGGGTATGGTCCTTGCTTACGTATATTCATACCCTTGGTAACATCTGCAGTCGTAGTACACGCGTGTTTTATAGAATTTGTAGGTTCAATTTCATAAACACACTTCACGGTCGCATTAGCCGTCCAGCAGCGGTCGGGAAGCCGTAAGCGCGGCGTTGCCCAGACGCAGCCGAGCTGACGACGGAACGGAGTTGCTGATTCGCTGTTACGTGCTTAAGGTTCATTTCCGAGCATCGCGGCCGATCGCGGCTCACGACAAGCGGCTGACGCTCGCGGCCGATGCGACAATATTCACAGTGCGCGCGCAGGCTTACGACAGTCGTCGGCCGCGCGCGACTGTCACTTACCTCAGCCGCTTGTCGTAAGCCGCGAGCGGCTCGCGATCGGTCGCGATGCACGGAAATGAACCTTTAAGTTAGGTTGACACCTGGTTGACGGCGAGGCTATATCGTGACGAACCCTTTCAGAGTTGATACGTCTGCTATACCCTTTAGTATTCTTGCCGCATACTACTAAATACGCGAGAGTACAGAAGACAACCTTGATACGTACTCGACCAACGCACACTAAGGCTCTGGCTACATGCAGCGACCTGCATGCGCAAACAGTTTATGCAAATATTGGCGCAAAAACTGTGTGGCGTCTACACGATAGCGACTTGCATACGCTACACGCGCAATCTTATTTGCACCAACCGACTGGTGCAAATCTTGTACCGTCTTAACGAACTAGCGTTTTGTGTCATTTGTGCGGTAAACCATTTTGCCGTCTTAACGCACATGTTTACTTGCAAAAACAAAATTTGTGCAAATAAGATTAAGCATGCCCATAGATTTCATTTACGAACATGATTGTAGACCACTGCGGGTCACTTTGTACGGTACGGTACCTGTAATTCGCGTCCGCGTGCAAGGTCGTCAAGAGCGTTTTCTAAATACGTAAGTTGCCTTTTGTACTCTCAGTATTCTGTATACATGTCGCAGTCAAATAGCATAATACAGCTTTAGGCAAACGGCGACGGTATTTTTTACGTTTTATGAATTTCAGTGTATTACGTCTACATCGATGTTGGAGTATAATGATGAAACTTGATATTGCTATGACATTATGTAATGAATGAAATAATAACTATAGAGAATAGAAAACTTAAACTTATTTAAACTTAAATTTGATGTTTCTGGCACTCTGCGGCCGCCGCTTGCTTCGCTCACTCGCCTCGTGCGTGTAATCTAACCTATTCGATTTAGTGACATACTTATATACCTATATTTTATTTATATATACTACTTCTAGCACTCACAGATGGAAGCTATAGATTCCGAGGACAACAGTTTTCATGGATACCTCAACATTTTGTCCGCGGCGCATGACAATTTGCCGCGGCAATTTGTTATGCCGTGGTCATTTATAAATGGCGGTAATTATGTCTAGTAGCGTTATACAAAATGGTGACAATTTACATACGCCGTAAGGCTTTTTGTAAACGTACAAAATGCCGACACCGATTGTATAAGGCCGTCTTATGCTATTTGCCTTCGACTTACATCTTAAAGCGTAAGCAAACTAACCCAGACAAAACATTACCCCAAACAAACTACTATTCTGCTAAATCTTAAATAGGTAAGGATAAAGGTGGGTACTACGGGTGTTACGGGCCGTAATAACATTCGTAGCGAGCATTACGTTACGCCGAGTGCTACTGTGTAAACAACTGCTCGCCCGTGCTCCTTATTGGTCTGAGGACGAGGTTGTATTGGGATCTTTCATTGCGGCGTACAAACTGCACAGTGTAACACTCAATGAATTCACCAAAAAACCGACAGCGACCGGATTTTGTTTGTTGCTCGCATGTCCGTGTACGTTTGCATCTACTGACTGCACGAATGCTCGCTTTGAAATATGTTATATTATGCCTCGTAACGTTTGGTCAGTACCCACCCTAAAATTTACCTGGCGTCTGTAAAGTTGAGTCTGATGTTTTTATAGACATGAACGATGAAGTTGCAGTATTAGACGAAACCATTTTAGAAGTTAGGGTCTCCGTAGACGGCATAGATTGACCAATAAAATCCTTTATTAAATCTGCTCTTGGACTGACATCTTCATATTTCTTATTGAACTAAAATTTTAAAATTTCTTCGGTACACGGAACGGTAACATCGACGAATTGTTGGATGGGAATACATTACACATACATGCACCTAGGTGTGCACTGGTGGTGGTATACTCCGAATTTCATCAATATAATGTGTAATTGTTGAGTAAAATACCTATGACATACAGACGGACCGTCAGGTTGGAAGGCAGGCTAGCAGGCAGACAGACAGGCGGATGGACGGACATGATGAAACTATTAGGGTTCCGTTTATGCTATTTTGGCCACAGAACCCTAACAAATATATTTCTTCTTCTTCTACGCGATGAACTCAAAAATGACTAAACCGATTTGTCGATTATATTAACATTCATTAAAGTTCAGGGAAGGTATTTGTGCAAATAAAATTGTAAAAAATGCCCAAAAATCACACGATCCATTATTGTTTACTATCTATTCAATTTGCAGAAACCGAGGGGCTGAACTAATAAGAATTAATATAAGTTTTTACCCAACAATCAAGTGAATCTGTAACTTGCGAGCAGTTGGCAGCTGATGATTTGAATTTATTCCCGAATTCTTCACGCATATCGGCTTCTGATTTTGTTAAAAAATAAAGAGCAGCTTCTTTAAGCACGTCTTTGCTTTTTGGTCGTTGCTGTAGAAATCTTGATAGTAATGTTATTATTATTGCTGAAATCTATGAAAACATAGTTCATTGTATACAAATACTACGTCGAAACAATGACTACGTTTAGACAAAAGTCGATATGTTATTATTAAACATTGATGTGATAAAGATAATAACTATGTTTATATCCGGCAATAGGATTAAGATGCCAGTTAACCAGTGGCGAATTGTTCAAACGAGGCGAAATAAGGAATGAATTTTCGCCATCCATACAAGAGATCGAAATACTTTACATGCTGCCATAAGGCTGCGTACAAAGGTACACTAGCTCTATTCCTTTATAAAATATTATCTCGACACAGAACAGGGATTGTTAATAATCCTTTGATACGACCCTCGGTAAGAAGTGTGTCTAGTATTTTCTAATGCCATTTACAAAGTTTTATATTAAGACTAAATTCGATCTAAAGAAAAGTGATGTTAGTGTAAAGTATTTTTTCACATTAAATATAGACAATTAAATTAATGTATTTAATAAATTAATAAGAGATTTTACCTCAGGGTGTTCATGCAAATATGAAGTTTGTTCTAACTGTAATGTCAGACAAAATCGTTGCATGTTCTTTCGTTGATAATCCGATAACGCTGTTGGAGTACGCTCGTAGGCGTTTTTTGAAAATGACATATTTGTGTTATTAAAAAAAGACATTATAAATATTATAAAATATAAAAGTCTATAAAAGTAATATTGTCAAATGTAAAATATCAAAATATTATTTTATCCATGGACTCATAGATCACACTGATGTCACAATTTGGGATGAAATCTATACAGTGCACAAAATATGAGAAAGAAACGATTTACTATCCCTCTCATTCATGTATTCATTAACGTGATATGTTTAAAAATTCCATATAATCATAATGCGGTTCGTCAGCCGCATTCAATCGCATATGTGTGTACCTGACTAATTAATTAGATGTGTTGTGGCGTGGCACGACCCATCGTATTATAATATGCAAAAAGCTTATGTTAAATGAGCAGCAGAATCTGGACGCAACGGACGAGGTGTCCAAAGTTCAGATTTGGTTCGGCGAAGATGACATAGGTACAGCCAAGCGGCTACTGTGGGTTTCCCCAGCCGTTATTACAAATAAATGCACTACTGAAAAAAATACGATGTGTATAATGGCACCAGCAAAAGAGAAGCGCAGTTTTTCGGCAGTAACTGTAAAACGGTATATCCGATCATTTCCAACATAATTTTAGTTTAAAGTACTTATTAAGCGTTACTTACCTTTGTGATTTTCTTAAAAAGCTTTCTTGGTTAATTACCTAGATATTTTTGGAAATAACCAAAAATATCTAGTTAACCAAAAAAGTTTTTTAGACACCTGACTTTTTATTCAATGATTCAAAATTCATGGTCATAGATTTCTACGACCATGAATTTTGAATTTGAAATTTTAATAATGCAGAATAATGTATTTGTGTTAAATATTAAAATTTTGTTTGTATTCTGTATTCACAGAGTACCTATAATTGAAAATTGAACGGCAACTGGCGATCGTAGGTACTTCATTAAATTATTTTAGATAATTTTTGTTTCTATGAGTTGTAATGTCAGGGATCGTCATGCTCGCTAAAATGTTATTGTTTGTGGTCGTCTTCCTTCCCTTCAATATAGTGAAGGGGATGATGGCTGACCCATGCGTCATACTCGTAAACGGATGCTACATGAGGTGACTGGTAGGCCTTGTCATTATCATCTAATAGGTTTATTTTTAATTAATGTTGTATAAATGTTTGTATATTAAGTAGTTTTTATTACATTTATCGAATCGCATGTTGCCTTAACCCTCTGCTGTAATTTTTGTAAGTTGATGCTCCCATCCACACCATAGGAGGCTAATTCTATTTTATTTGAAAACTTCTTTAGAGGCGTTGTGCATTTTTTAGGATGGGTAAAAATGTTAAAACTTGCATCAGGACACGTGACCTGATCGAAAGTTCGTAATACGGAGGGAGAGTAGACCGCCGGTGCGGCGTAGGAGAAAGTAATATCCCCCTCTCCTTTTATCGTGCGGCGAATATTGGCGCTTGCGCGAGTGTGCGTGTGTGTTTGTACTACAGCGTAATAGTTTTGAAGTGTTAATTTATTTATCTTCTATACTATATAATATTATAAAGAAGAGGAAAGATTTGATTGTTTGTTTTATATTGAATAGGCTCCGAAACTACTGGACGGATTTGAAAAATTCTTTCATCGTTGTGAAGCTACACTAACCCCGGGTGACATAGGCTATTTTTTTATCTCTGTATTTCCACGGAAACGCGAACTACGCGGGTGAAACCGCGAGGCGTCCGCTAGTGTAATAATTGATAAAGTTGTCATGTTTGTGTACGATAGCGGAATAGATGAATATTGTATTTAATCACATAAATAATGGTACTTTTATACTGTTAAATAAAGAAATTCGTACGAAATTATTCCCTAACAATAAATTTTCAAAAATGCACAACGTTATTGTTTAAGTTTTCACTTCTGCCGGGACTCCCGGAGTGCACCCGTCGTTTTTTTTTTACTTCTGTTATAAGTATGGAGTTCCCCCCCCCCCCCACAAATATGTATTTTAATTATGAACTATCATCAAACTAAGTAGCGGCTTAAACAAGACACCTACGCTCCAAATTGTATTAATATTCATTGTGTAGTTTTTAAGTAAAATGTCAGTGACATACGGGTGGACAAACATACAGACAGACGAAACTATAAGGGTTCCGTTTTTGCCATTTGGCTACGGAACCTTCAAAAGATAACGAAGAGTCTAGCGGAAATCTCACGATATAGAGAAAAACCGACCCAGACGAAGGCGACGTGCACTGATTATGGCGAAGGTCCTAATTGAGGACCCTACAGTCACCGTTGTCCGCGTCGACATCACTTATCTTCTTCCGCAGCGGAAATATGAGCCTTCCTAAGCCAATGTAGAAGATATGTGCAAACAAGTCATCGAGATGCGCAACGTAGTAACGAGATCTGGGACATCATGATGTGTATGCCCGTATCGCAGTGATAACATCGCCGTCCGTGTCGAAAGCTGAGCCACCGGAATGCACTGCACAAGTGCATAGCATGACGCCCCCGCCCATACGTTCCATGGTTACTCACCACAATGTGGCTCCATGCAGCCATCCCGTGTTTTCTGTTGCCGCGTAATCTCATATACTTGACCTATGAAGATATAATTGGGTAGTTGACTACAATAAAAGTAAATCTATTATATAAAATTCTCATGTCACGGTGTCTGTAATTTGGATAACATTTATTTTTCATCCCCCTAAATGTAAAGGGTAGTCCACCCCTATTTTTTTTTTAATTTTTAGTATTTTTTTTTTTTTTTTTTTTTTATGATACCGGATTCAAAAATACATACAACCCTGAATTTTCACCCTTCTACGATCAACCCCTATTTTTTTATTTACCCCTATTTTGCAAAAACGGGTTAATTTGACGCAGATGAAGTTGCGAGGGTCAGCTAGTTGTTTTATAATAATCAGGCAATAGTAGATCTTAAAATGCTCTGAAAATAAGTGTTTTTTACAATTTAAAATTTTATTTAAAAGCATGAAAACGAATACTAAAAGTAATGATTTGACGATAGAAACCAATATTCCATACACATTTCTATAGAGCTTGTCCTTTTAACATTTTATAAAAGGAGACTGTATTGCCGGAAGCGCTACTATCGCTCTCTCTCTCTCTCTAACCACGATAATAAAATAACGTTTAAACATCAGAGGAAATAACTGTTTTATGAAGGTGTAAAGAAAAAAAAGCGCCCACAGCCAACGATCAAGAGCCGCTGCGGCAAAGCGCCTGCATAAATTGATAGAACGGCGCGCCACGATGCTAAACATTCCGGTGTACCTACCTATATTTATCGTTTGCACTTTTCCACAAGCGCAGAGGATATTAAGGATTACATGGGACATAAGATTCAACTTCTTGACGTTTGTGGTGCGAGTACCACACCACCTTCTGCACCGAACAAGATTCGACAGATTAGTTATTTGGTAGATTCTCAACTCGACAGATAATGGGTTGAGCAGACCTTGGACTCGAATGATTAGCTGTAAGGCAGAAAATTAACAGTCGTGCACTAAATATAATTCGCTTAAACACTTTTGAATACGGAGTTGCATATTTATACGCAGCTGCCATTGCTGGCTCTGTTTAAGATTCCGGAAGTCATATTAAGAGTTGAATATATACCGAGAATATCTTCCTTTGTTACAATGAAAAATAATAAAATCCAATAACATTTTTCTTCAATTATTAAGGAAATAATTGGGTTTCCAAGATCATGAAAAAATGACAAATCCATGACAATGTGAAAATGACAAAATCAAATCGACTGCCTCTGTGGCGAGGTGGGAGTGTATCCGACTGCTACGCAAGAGGTCGTGGGTTCGATCCCCACTCAGGATAAAACTTTGTGTGATGAGCACGATGGTTTATTCTGTGTCTGGGTGTTATTTATCTATATTATGTATGTATTTAGAAATATATAAGTATGTTTATCAGTTGTCTGGTTGCCAAGCTCTGTTTAGTTTGGGATCAGATAACGTTGTGTGAGTTGTCCCAAGTTATTATTATTGTAAATAGATAAAATTGTTTCAGTGACATTGAAAGCGAGATGAGCGTTATCGACTGGTTGTGCAACGTAAATTTAAGAAAGTGAAAGTTTCAAAGTACTACTAAGGTACCAACATAAAAGCCACCTAGATAGAAAATATTGTATTACTAGCTCTCGCCCGCGTGAATGTTGGTTAATGCGATAAGAACTAACATATGCCCTTTCCCGACATACCAAATTTTATAAAAGCAAAGTTTACCAAATTGTTAAAATTTTACAAAAATATTAATTGAAAAAAAAGTAAGACTTATTTTTACGTTTGGCGACTTAAACTAACAAAAGAGGTAATTAAATAAAAAAAAAAATCAGAAACACTTGCAAAAAAGAAATATTCGCGTTATGTTTTTCAGTTTTATATTTTTTGGAACTATGTCCTTCAATAATTGGTATCCAATATTTTTACTGATTATTGCCTATATCTACATCTATTTCAGACGAAAAAATCAGACGCCTATCTGTTTGTATGGAAGTTAGAAGCTTCTAAAGTTTTCTATGGTAACTATGGTTTCAGGGTTGTCACGTTAAGAACCCTTTGTATACACGTATTGTAGCAATGATTAATAATATTCTATATTTTTACTTTATAATAGACATTTATTATTTATAATGAAACTGCTATAATTGAAGTACTTTTTAATAAGTATTATTATATTGTGCTATGTTATGGTATGTTGTGCGTAAAATTTGAGACACAAAATATTGTGTCTCAAATTTTACGCACAACATACAGTCTACTTATGGGGGTTAAAACTGCCCATTAAAGTACTGAACAAACAATTATTCCTAACATGTGTACTACATTTTAGGTATTATTGTGTGTGTAAAGTAATAACAGACGCCATATTGTGAAATGAAAAAATAAAAGTTGACCTAATAATCAAGTGGGGTATCATTGGAAAGGCAATTGAAATTATTTTTTTTAAAGTCTTTATACCTGACTGCGAAAAGAGAGGGTAGTGTTTTTCGCGCGTATGTATGTATGTAGTTTTCTTTGTTACCACCAACAGGTCTAACGGCTGGACTTTCATGAAGGGGGTCTCAAATGATAGGTACTGACCTCCCGTTAGTTAAAAGCTAGATAAAATCTTTAGAAAAATATATAATATAAAGACAAAAATTGATGTCATTGAATTATATCAAGTGAGGTATTATTATTCTTTGGACTTTTTTAGTTTTGAGTAGTCATTACAGATCAACAGTGATTCAAAGATGGCGGTAACCACTTTACTTATAAGTTCAGTACTTACTACCTGTACTTATTAATCTGTCTACGTGTTAGTTAACTTAGAGAAATAAAATGAGAAAAAAATATATAAATTCAAAAACCCGACTGAAAAGAGAAAAATAAGTCCAGAAGCGAAACTAACACGAATTGACTAGGTCCCAACTGGTCGCTTTTGGACTCATTTTTGTACTTTCAGTCGGGTTTTTAGTACGGGTTCTCTAAAACAAATTTTAATATGATACATATCAAGCTGGAATTGCCATAGTAGCTTCGTTTTGACGACACGCCCAGCTTTATGAATACGTCAACTTTATAGTGGAAAAAAATATGACAAACTTAACTTGGCCGTTGGAAAACTATTATCCCTAAACATCAACATAGGCCCCGATTAATTTACCAACTGCACAATGCAGCTTCTATTAAGTCATTCTTGTCTTCAATATATTTACATTTGTCTAGTGAATTAATAGGTCAGCTACAAACTTTTAGTATCTTATAAAAATGATTTTCAAACGACTATTATATTGAAAAACAAGCTACAGTTTTATGACTCGACAAAGTGTTAATTATTGTAGCAACTGAGTTTGTATTTAACGTTTATATGCCAGCTTCTAAAAAATGAATCAACTGCATCTATAAAATAATTTCAACGTGTTCTAATTTCAACAGTCAAAGTTCTCACAATATTATTCACTGAGTCATATTAATTGATGTTGTTTTTTTGACATTCTGTTGGAACAGTTAAGATGATAAATTAGAAGCTGTTCTAAGATCTCAGAGCATGTCGAACCATACTCAGTGTAGGGTTCCACAGCCTTGAATAATTGCATCAGCTGAAGAACGTATGTTCATGGCACTTACGCCCTTTTGTTGAGAAACGCAGTTTTTCAGCAATAACTCAATGACGATATACCCAATCATGTCCGAAATAATTTTAGTTTAAAGTACTTATTAAGCGCTATTTTTGAGACGTTTTTATTATTTTTTTGGTCACGCGGTTCAAAAGTGAGGGGAGGGGACACAATTTATGCAACTTTCGGAGCGATTATGTTTTATAAGTAATTAAAAAAATGTTGTTGTTTCTGCTAGATTTTCTTGCAAGATGCTCCCAGTCGAAATGCCAATATTTGTTTCGTGTTTCTGCTACTTGCTCTGATAATAGGCACAGCTGAATTTTGAACTTCTTCTTTACCATGTACTAACATTTTATGTATTGTGACCGTCACGGCATGCCATTCAAAATTCTGCACACACCTGTGAGCTAGCGTCCAGAAAATTCACATATATATATATATTTCAAAGTCAATAACTGAGGAATTAACCAGGAAAATTTTAACTCCTACACTGGTTGATTCCGAAGTGAGGTGTAAGTCTGAAGCCTTGAACGCTTGGAAAATGGCTTGCCCAAATGTTGATTTTCCCTCCAACCTGTCCTCCCAGAGGCAGTGGGATTGGCCGCTCTGCAGTTCAATAAGGCAGCATCTAATAAATACTTTTTCCAGTCCTACAGAGCGAGCCCGCCTACTGGCTGTGGGTGAATGGGAATCGGGCATCTGGTTGCAGGCTCTTCCATCGTCCAACTTAGGCACAAAGTTGGACGATACGACATTTCGCATCGCTGCATGCCTTCGTTTGGGTGTCCAATGTGTTTCTCCTCATCGATGTCACTGTGGAGAAGACGTGTGCGGCCTCGGATACCATGGCCTGTCGTGCAGCAGGAGCGCAGGTCGTATGTCCCGCCACGCAAGCATCAACGACATAATCCGACGGGCGCTGGTGACCGCTGGCGTGCCAGCTGTGATCGAACCAAATGGTTTGACGCGCAGTGATGGTAAGAGGCCGGACGGTATGTCTTTGTTGCCTTGGAGGATGGGTCGGCCCTTGGTATGGGATGCAACTTGCGTCGATACCTTGGCGCCTACCCATCTCCCAAGCACGGCGAATTACGCCTGCGCTGCTGCTGCATCCGCTGAGAACCTCAAACAGCGTAAATACAGTAATCTGGTTGGGGATTATGTATTTGAGCCGTTTGGGGTTGAGACTCTAGGGCCGTGGGGCCCAAGTGCGCGCCAATTATATAAGGAAATTTCCCGACGTCTTATCAGTGCCTCCCGTGACCAGAAGGCTGGCCTTTTCTTTGCACAAAGAATTAGCATTGCCATCCAACGTGGCAATGCTGCCAGCCTTCTGGGAACGTTACCTGTTGTCATCGATGGGGAGGAATTCTTTGACGCCTGAACGGTTCTGCCCTCCTTTTTTATTTTATTTTAATTCTGTAAATATCTTGTTTAATTAGTTAGATGTATTATAATTTCTTAATTAAAAATTTACCTTATGTCATCAATAAATATTTACATGTGGAAGTCAAAGTCAAATATCTTTATTTCGTAAAATCAGGTTAATGATTATTTGAAAACGTCAAATTAAAACATACTAAAAATTTTATAAAATTATGAATTTGAAAAAAAAAAAAAAAATGAGGTTAGGTGGCAGTTCCAAGTGTAAAGCTCATGAGAAGAAGCTGCCAAGAAACTCATGTGCCACTCTTTTAAAATCATCAAGTTTTTCTTTACAAAAATAAATTTTACTGAATGAACCATGGTGTTTGGTGAGTGTAATCGTTTATAAAATAAGGATAACTAAATAATAATACTATTTGTAACTCTAAAATGAGTATATATAAACGTATTCAGCAAACACAATACTTCACTTCTTACAAAGTAAATATGTATATATACATATAATCTTAAAGTACATTTTAATAGCCTGTGAGAGAAAGCAGTTCAATCCCAAGCGTTTTTGTCTTCCATATAATCAATTATTGAGTAGTAACTTTTCATACACAATTTTTTCTTAATGGTACACTTAAATTTATTACGACTTAATTTTTGAATATCGCTAGGGATTTTATTGTAGAAACGTATACATTGGCCCCGAAATGATTTGTTTACTTTTTGTAACCTTGACGCTGGTACAACAAGTTTATGTTTGTTCCGCGTGTTAATATTATGTATATCACATTTCTTACAGAAACTATCAATATTTTTGTGAACATATATAATGTTTTCATAGATATACTGACATGCAACAGTCATGATATTGATTTCCTTAAATTTTTCTCTAAGTGAGTGTCTACTACTAAGATCGTAAATTGATCGAACAGCCCTCTTCTGCAGAACAAAAATGGTTTGAATGTCGGCAGCATTCCCCCACAGTAGAATACCGTACGACATTAAACTATGAAAGTAACTAAAATAAACTAATCGCGCTGTTTCAACGTCTGTTAGCTGACGAATTTTTCTAACTGCGTACGCTGCAGAACTGAGTCTATTAGACAATTCACTTATATGTGGGCCCCACTGAAGCTTAGAATCTAGAGTAATTCCTAAAAACTTTGTGGTCTCTACAGGGTTCAACTCATCTTCTTTTATTTTTATAGTGGTTTTTACTGGTTTCACGTTAGGTGTTATAAATCGAATACATTTAGTCTTGCCCTCGTTTAAGAGTAAATTGTTAACATCAAACCAGTTAACCACTTTTGAGATAGCCATATTTACATCTTCAAAGTCTTTTTGCTGGCGTTTTAATTTAAATAAGAGTGATGTATCATCTGCAAACAGGACTATCTCATGATTATTATTTACTAAATATGGTAAGTCGTTTATGTAAATTAAAAACAACAACGGCCCGAGAATAGAACCCTGTGGGACTCCCATTTTGACCACAGACCCCGGGGAGCGTTTACCATTAACATCAACTTTCTGAATCCTGTTACTCAGATAGGACGTAAGAAGATTCAGAGCTGTGTTTTTAATACCATAATGTTGCAATTTCCTGATTAATGTTTCATGCAGAACACAGTCAAATGCCTTAGATAAATCACAGAAGACGCCTAAAGCATCTTGCGATTCCTCCCAGGCGTCAAAAATATGTTTTAAAAGCTCCACACCAGCATCGGTTGTAGAGCGACCCCTAGTGAAACCAAATTGTTTAAAGTGTAATAATTTATTTTTGTAAAAGAAGTTCTGCATCTGATCATATATTATTTTTTCAAAGATTTTACTAAATGTTGGTAGTACTGATATGGGTCTAAAATTAGTGGGGTCAGACATACTACCCGATTTATACAATGGTATTACTTTACTATATTTCATTAAATCAGGAAATACACCACAATCTATACATTTATTAAATATAAAAGCCAAGTCCTGCGCGATAAAAGAAATTATAGACTTAGTAATCACAACTGAGTTACTCCAGAGGTCGGTAGTCTTCTTAACATTAATAGAATTAAAAGCTTTTATGACATCTATATGTGTAACATAATCAAATTGAAAAGTGATGTCACATTTATTAACATTTTTAATCAAGATAGACTCAGCAACAATAGGTGAGGAATTCAATGACTTTGTAGTGGAGACTGGAATGTCAGTAAAGAATTTTTCAAATGCAGTGGCTACTTCTATGTCCGATGTGATGGTTTTACTATCTATTTTAAGACAGTAATCATTATTCTGACTTCTGACTCTTCCGGTCTCACTATTTATAATATCCCAAGTCATTTTAATTCTATTATCACTGTTTTTAATTTGTGAACTAAGGTAGCAAGCTTTTGCTGTTTTGCAAGTCTGCCTAAATGTTTTAGCATAATTTCTTACATAAGCTTGAAATCTTTCACAACAGTTATACTTTCGTTCATCATACAGCTCATATAATCTTTTTCTACTTTTATGTAGGCCGACAGTAGCCCACTCACTAAAAGTTGCATTCCCCTTAACCATAATCGTTTTGGGAGTGAAAACCGAATCGAAATTATGACAAAATTTATTAAAGAATGTTTTATATAAAATGTTAGGATCACTGTCCTCATTCAACAGTGGAGGGTTACAAATGAGGCGGCTTTTGAAACTCTCAAATCGACTGACAGTTTTAGGGATAACAGTTATACATTTTTTAGTTACTTTTCTACTTTTAATATCAAAAGAAATAAGTTGACCACAGTGGTCAGAATCCATTTGATTAATTACTCTCTTGTTATCTACAATAATATCTGTGAATATATTATCTAAACATGTGGCTGTAGTGGCAGTTATGCGGGTAGGCTCTAAAAATAAATTACACAGATTAAATGATTTGAATAGAGCTAAAATCCTCATACTTGAAGTAGTATTCTCTAATAAATTAACATTAAAGTCGCCACATATTATTACATTTTTATTAAGGTTTGTTACCTTATGCAAGACTTCATCCATAACATCTTCAAAAATATGATATTGTGCTGAAGGTGGTCTGTACACAGTCAATACAATAAACCGCTTCAACTCTACACAGGCTATTTCTATGCTACGTTCAACAGAGAAGTTAACAATATCACGGCGTTCTTTGAATTTAAGATTTTTATTTATTAATATTAGTGAACCACCATGTATAGCCAGTTCCCTGCTAAACGAGCTGCCTACCTGGTGATTGTTGAAATTAAACATGAACTGATCGCTCTTTAGCCAGTGTTCAGTAATACATAAAATATCAATAGCTTCAGCATTCATGAACAATTCCAATTCCAAGTCTTTTCCTGTCATTCCTCTGATATTCTGATGCACCAGGTTAATTTTATTAATATAACTATTGTTCTGTTTTGACATAACAGAATAATTTTCAAGTGGTAGTGCACAAGTATGTGTGCAAGAGGTACTCTCTATTGTCTTAAAATTTAATTTAAATTATTCGGTATGTCAATATTATAATTATTATTAAACATAAATTATCATTATTAATGTCAGGTACTTTAGCCAAATTGTTGGCTAAGTTAAAATTAATGTCATAATTTTGTTGCTCAATAGAAGCAACTTGAGTAGCCAAATTCTTGGCTGAAGTATTAATATAAAAAGATAGCGAAACAGCTATCTGTCTTTTACAACTACTTTTAAGATAATATCTATCTTTTGTCAAATAAAAATATTTACTAACAAGTTTGTTAGTGTCAATAAAATGAAATTTATTATAAAAAGGTCCATTAATTTGGCATGTCAGTTGATGCATAAGGTTATTCAAATTATATCTAATAGAATTTTCTTCCTGTGATAATCCATTACTCAGGGGAAATGAAAACATAACAATTTTTATATATTATATCTTGGGACAACTCACACAACGCTATCTGATCCCAAACTAAGCAGAGCTTGTACTATGGAAACCAGACAACTGATAAACATACTTGTATATTTCTAAATACATACATATTATATATAAATAACACCTAGTAATAACATAACCTAGTAATAAAATAACACATAGTAATATTGGAGATTTATGACCCCATAGTTTCTTGTAAATACCTAATGTGAGTATTATCCTACTTATTGTATTGTAGCTATATATTGTATACAGTTATCTTTGCTTGTATATATATAAATATTTAAAAATAAATTGGTCCCAATCCTAAGGTCAAATTTATAAATTATAATATCTCCGATGACCAACAAGCTAGGTAATCGCAAATTAAAACATGTATTCCTTATCATCAAAGAAACCTTTATTGTAAAAATTGATACCAACCGAAAATATACGAAAATACCTATTTTTTAACATAACTCGGTCAAAAATAGCTATGAAACCGAAAAGTTTTTTTTAATACATACTTCCTTCGTACACGTAGCTGGCTAAATTGAAAAATGTTAATGAAATTGTATATTTGTAAAGATATTTTGTATTTTTGTTTTTTCTGGAAACCATAGAAAATTCAGGAAAACTCGGAAAACTTGAATTCTATATGATATATTCAGACGGGTGTTCTGCTCTAATAAACGATTCTTTCACTCAAACTCAAACGATTGTTCCATCAAATAAGCGAATAAAAAGGACATGTCCGTTTTTCAAGCCTAAACTGTATATTTCAACTTACTGCACTTATAATATAATGCACTATTACAGCACACTCTTGTGACCGACTCTCTAATATCCTCACCTAAAACAGTTGTACAAAACTTAGTAGAACTACTTACTTAAAATATTTAGGAATAGGGATAGGGTTTATTTTTATGAAATGTCAAAAACGACATGCTCTATAGAAATGTGTTGGTATGGAATAACAAC
The DNA here is from genome assembly GCA_945859575.2 of Herminia tarsipennalis. Classification (NCBI taxonomy): domain Eukaryota; kingdom Metazoa; phylum Arthropoda; class Insecta; order Lepidoptera; family Erebidae; genus Herminia; species Herminia tarsipennalis. The sequence goes on along the minus strand of OX243831.2, from coordinate 23,771,833 downwards.
TTAGTCAACTTTTAGTATTCGTTTTTCATGCTTTTAAATTCAAAAACATGTTATAATGTAAAAGAATACTTATTTTCAGAGCATTTTAGGATCTACTATTACCTGATTAATAAACTAATATTATAACAAGGAAAGATTTGATTGTTTGTTTGTTTGTATTAAATAGGCTCCGAAACTACCTACTGGACGGATTTGAAAGATTTTTTTATCGTTGTGAAGCTACACTAACTCCGGGTGACATAAGCTATTTTTTATCCCTGTATTCCTACGGGAACGGGATCTACGCGGGTGAAACCGCGAGGCGTCCGCTAGTATGAAATAATTTACTTTTATTGTAGTCAACTACCCAATTCAGATTGACGACCTTCGGTCATACCATAACCACATTGACACACTTACCTCTAGAGTCAGGAAATTAATAATTTCGAAACTTCGCCATGCATGCAGCTGATACACAATTCATCAAACTAACTTACCTTGCAATGTGTCAATCAGTAACTCAATATTGTATAGTTGCTTGGAGGGAAGCCGATAAAACCCACTTTCTGAAACTGATGCGACTACATAGAGCTGTCCTGAAAGTGGGATGGTATTCCGATACCTAACTTCCGACTTTTATAAAACCTGTAGAGTTCTGTCTATTAAGAGCTAGTTAATTTTAAGTACTGTAACTATTACCAACACACAAACTCGATACACTCCTAACAAATTTGACTCCCTCAGATGTAAAAAATAGTCTGCCCCCGATACGAGTCAGCTCTAGTCTTGCACAGCGATCCTTTTATTTGATCAGAAAGATTCTTAAAAACCATTCAACAAAAATCTCGGTCAAACCATACACTCTCATGCATCATACACACATTTCCACACACACGCCCACCTGCATAGCACTCAATTCCAGTTATTTCTCTCTTTCAAATACACACGTATGTACATTTAAGACTACCTTATCTTACCTTTCACGATAGTAAAGACTCCAGCTCTCATAAAGGTTTTATGTAACTAAATTGTAAGTTATTTAATGTTATAAAACATGTACCGTTTTGAGAGGAATACATTTATGTTTTATTTTTATGGAATGTTATTTCCCCAAAACCGTTTACTGCCTTGGAGGACTTCAAGCTACTGGAATGGGAAGAATACGGCATTAACAACAATGGCGAACACGTCACACATGTTTTGCCAGTGATATAGTGATCGTGGGAGAATTGTTGGAAGATATCTGTGCTATGCTCGGGGACTTCAGCAAAGTTTCCCAACAGGTAGGTCTAAAAATGAACATGCAACCAGCTACTATTGGGAATGCTACTCTCAAAGTCGACGAATATGTATATCTAAGACTAACGGTCCAGTTAGGTAGATCCACAGTGCATTGATACCCAGGTACTACAAAGAAGACGCAAGGTGGATTAGCCTGCGTGTCAAGCTTTTGGTCAAACGGTCATATGCCTTGTTTGCGTGTTAGTTAACAAAGAACCTTTGACCAATGAGTCCATAAAAATAAAATTTAGATTGCTGGCTGCATACATAGCTGATTTAAGATATCGATTCTTGGCAGCCATGTACATTAAATGGAAAAACAGGTAGTGTTTTCATTAATTGTGGCAAAGATTAATCGATTACAATTTAAATCTTTATTCTGTATTAAACATATAAAAAATAACAATCCTTAAAAGTGCACCAGCAAACGAGCGTATCTTCATAGTACTTTTAGGTCCTTTTGTTGAGAAACGCAGTTTTTCGGCAATAGTTTAAAGACGGTATATCCGATCTTGTTAAAAAAAATGTTGTTAAAGGAATTTATTAAGCACTACCTTTTTTCATATTGTTTGGACAAAAAATAAAGGCACAATTTTTGCTCCCTTTTTAAAATGTTAACTTACTGTTTTTAAAAGATTTGTCATTGATCTGCCACATGTAAACGTTTGTCGAGAAAAAGTCAACATCTGTTACATGTATGGAGTGATAATAATGATAATATTTGTTTTCATTATTAAGTAGCAACTAATACTACACACCTATACTATTAATTTCATGCATATTAGAAGCGGCGGTAGCCTAATGGCTAAGGCATCGGTCTCGCAATCGTGAGGTCGCGGGTTCGAATCCTACCCATTATACTACCGATGTGACCTACTCCTAACACAAGCCATTGAGCTTAGTTGGAGGGGTTAACAGGATTGCTAGTAATGTGGGACCACAATCCCACATTGCTAGTTATCTTAAAATATATATATATATATATACATATAAATATATACATAGTGTAATGTTTGAGTAAAAAGGCCAGTACATACGGACGAACAGACAGAGGTTAACCAGACGAAGAAAAAAAAAAGATAAGTTACTAAGTTATTTATTTTATAATGAAGAAGTGTGCTTATCTGCCAATATAATTGACCCTTAGTCGTAAAATAATCCGCAAACATATCTCTATATGATATACCATGTCGCGCCCTTTGGATACCATTTGGCACTTCTTCCAAGCCAATAGTGCACAGGGTCTCTTTCTCGAAAATGGTTGTGAAGAACACAACATGTTTTATACATTTTATAGTATAACTTTAATTATTTTATAGTAACATTTAAAAAAATATAATTTATAGTATAAAATATTTTTTTCTTTATTGTTAAATTTGATCCATCAAACTTTATCTGATTGTCCAAATACTTAGTAACCAACAATAACAAACGGTATTGGGTACTGGTATAGGATTTGTCGATGAAATAGGCTTAGGTTCCGGAGTTTGTAAATCATTATTCATTGGCTTTTGATATAACGTTGAATGTGTAAATATAGTAGAAACGCTATCTTATACAAACTTATAGTCAGTAATACAAATGGCAAGCAAAATTATTGAAAATAAGTGTTTATAATTAATAACACTAATATAATACATATATAGTTCTTATATGTTTACCGTCTATCGCACCTATGCAATTTGGAAAATTGGCTCGTAAAAGATTTTTTTAACCAATTTTCTCTTTTCGGTTGCGGTACATTTGACTTTTAGTAAAAATACAAACTTCTCTTATTATCTCAGCTATCTGTATGAGTAAAAAAAATGCAGACACTTCTAAGATATCTAGAATTAAAAAAATAACATGTTATATTTATTTACAGGTCAATCACTTCAAAAAAGGGATTATGAATGGAGAAATATAAGAAGCTGCTTTGCTAGAGATATACGAAGACTAAAAAAATGCCAAAAACGGCTCTAAAAACAGCTGCTGTTTTTTAAAGAATAATATATATATATATTATTCATATCTTGGAACAACTCACACAACGCTATCTGATCCCAAACTAAGCAGAGCTTGTACTATGGAAACCAGATAACTGAATAACATACTTATATATTTCTACATACATACAAGTTACCTATTGATTAATAACACCCAGACACAGAATAAACCATCGGGCTTATCACACAAAGTTTTATCTTGGGTGGGGATCGAACCCACGACCTCTTGCGTAGCAGTCGGATACACTCCCACCGCGCCACAGAGGCAGTCAAAGATTCTACGACCACTTCAAGTGCTTCGCAAGATCCTGAAATGTCACAAATTTGTATCTGTGCCAGTTATATGTGGTTTCAGAACACAATAGCTTATCAAACGATCGCACAGATATTCGTGTTGTTCTTGCCTTCATAAAATATTTTAAACATTCATTTTAATCTTAGTTCTTGTAACAAAGACTGTACCCAACACTCTTAGGATTTATTTATTTTTCTTTCTCTTTTTAATTATTAGCACTACTGCACAAATGTGCTTGGAATACTGTCGCTTGGCTTGGCCTCTAGCCCTACTGGCCTATGTTTTGGTCGCCAAGATGTCGATTCGCTGGCGACCAGACGACAGTGCGTAATGGCTATTTATTGTTATGCAAAGAAGTCATGAGCGGGAGGTTATTAGTATATTACAAATCACCCTGTATATTTGTGAAATGCGCACAATTGCTTATTCTGTATCTGGTTGTAATTTATCTACAAAATATCTTATTGTGTTTTAGGTATAATAGTAAATTTACGATAATCTGTCTGGTCGTCTTAGTAGAGGTTCTCCGTAAACTGAAAGCGTGTCCATTTGAATTGCGGAGCCACTTTTCGTTATCTTAATTAAAATAATATATTTTTAGTAGTAAGTTAAAAAAAAAATTCGGTTTTCATTACAGATTCTGAATTAGGTATTTGAATGTCAAATCTATCGATAACAATAAATTATTTTACACTTACTAAGTAATAATATGCCTTTAAATGATCTGAAAAATATATATTCGTGCATAATTTAATATGTTTTAGTGAATCACACGCTGTTCGTCTCAAACGCTATTCGTCACTAACGCGTTATGTCACAATACGCAATTAGTCATGCACGCAGTTCGTCACAAACGCGATCCGTCATAAAAGCAATTCGTCTGAAACGTAGTTCGTCGCAAACGCAATTCGTCATAAACGCAGTTCGTCACACGTAGTTCGAGAAACAGCATTGGATCACAGAAAAAACATAAAACTATGTACGTTATCATTTATTATAAAGTTTGGTAGTCAGGATAGTCTTTAACACCATAATATAGAACAAGAAAGATATTATATGTCATTAAGTATTATAATCTTTTAACAATCATTGTAAACTCTAATATGTATTTATCAAAATTACATACCTAGTTTTCTAAAAATTTGGGAGTAATGTCAGGATAGTTTTAACACCATAATATAGAATAATAAAGATATTATATATGTATGTACGTTTAAAGTGAGAGACGCACAGCACACTGATCGATTAATGCAACGCCAATTAGTAGATCCACCCTTGTTTGTCCTGTTTATGTTATACTGATAACCGCCATATAATATAATTTTCTTTCCTCTTTTGCTGGTTATAAACTCAAACACTTCCGTATTCATGTTTAAACGTAAACGAAGACAGACAGAATGAGTAACTGAGTGATTGTTGACAATAATTATTTATAATCATCAAAATAAATACTAAAAGTAAATGATTTGAAACCAGAACACAATGACGTCACAATGTTAAACTGCATACAAATCTCTACAGAATGAATCGTTTTGACATTTTATAAAAAAGATACTGATTTGACTTGACATTCAAATACCTACTCAATTACAGATGAATTACCACAGAAATTACAGATTCTGTTCTACAAAACTTACTACTAAATAATGAAGAACTTGGAACTACTGCTTCTATTAATAATGACGAATCATAATGTATGCTAACATTTTTAATTTTAATACTACCGAGCTCAGATTTGGTCTACTAACTACTCTCAAAAGTTACAAAATCATTCTAAATTATGTTAAGCATTAATTCATAATGTTCCTAGTTCTGACGTGGCTCCTCAATCTAAACATTTAGATTGAGGTGCCACCTTTGTGTTCATATAACTTGAAGTATTATACTACAAAATCAGTAAATAAGTATATTATTTTGCTTGCATTCCCATTGAGGGACCATACGTCCAACTTTAGTTTTAAAACCTTTAGTAAAAGTTCTCAAACAATTGTAAGTACAGCCATTAATTTACAAATACAATAATTGCATTTTTGATATCTAGTAGCCGGGGCCAGAAGCGAACCACCTATCTGGACTATATCAGATAGGTGGTTCGCTTCTGGCCCCGGTTTGGCTACGGAAGTCTCGGGTTCGATTCCTGAGTCTGAATATCAATTTTTTCTATCTTTCAAAAATGCAATTATTGTATTTGTAAAGTAATTGGCAAGAAATGCCTATAAAAATTACTTCAGCCATTAATTTGTAAAAGTAACCATTCAAAAGTTATAATCGTTTAAAGGTGGTCCCTGATTGAGACCCATATCTCTTAGGCATCTTTCTTAAAATTTGCAAATGTCATTTACAAATGACAACTTGAACGCGAGCTATTATTTTTATCAAAATACAAAAAGTGGCTCTTCAATCCAAACGGACATCTGGGATCATATGGCCTTATGTGAATTGTCTGATATAAACATCTTATTAGTCCACTATACCTACTGTTACCAGATAATAAGTAATAGTACTACGTACTGTTACTCGGAATTATTATTATATTAAAATAGTATTTTTAGATTTTTTAGTCACCAAACCTATCTTTAAAATGTTAATCTATAAAATTTACTGAAAAATACATCGCAAAATATGATACGGCGGAGGAGCGGCAAAGCAACGCATGTCTATTTGAATTAAGGAGCAACTTTTCGTATCTTAATATGAATAATATACTTATTTAGTAGGAACTTTAAGAATTTTGTAGGATACCTAATTCCTCGATTTTGTACTATAACTAGTCCGGCCATAAATACTGAATTACTTTTAATTTCGAACGCGTTTATTATTTTTAAAAGTTCTTTCGATTTCGCGCCATTTTACATATTTTTTCGTGTTTATTATTAAATTACAATATGGATTGGGGTGTTTAAGAAAATAGGATTGCGGTGATCGCCTTCGGCCATATTCCAAACACTTCAAAAGCTTGGTATCAGCCGTATGTTCGTTTAACGTACTATTAACAAGTACAACAACACTTCCTCTGTTTAAGCCATAAAATATCGGAGCGGCCGCGTCCTGTTAGAACTACAAAAGCTGTTAATGCTGTTAAAGCCAGAATTCGTCGAAATCCCATTAGGAAGCAAAAAATCTTATCGCGAGAAATGAAGATTCCCGCTAGGACTCTGTCGCATATTATAAAACACAAGACCTGAAGCTCGGTGCTTATCATCGGTGTACAGGACATGCCCTAAATCAATCTTTACAATTAAAGAGAGTGGATCGATCAAAACAGTCTATTTCCACCAACGCCTTCTGTCGCAATACGCAGGTGAAGGGCACAGAAATATCCTCTTTACCGATGAAAAACCTTTCACAATTGAAGAGCACTACAATGGGCAAAATGATAATAATAATAATAATAAAAATGATTTATTCACTTAGGAAGCAAAATACTACACTTGTGAAAAGTCGATAATTTCGGTCGATAAAGTGAACGCTCACAGTTCTAAAGAAGCTGCTTAAGTGGTCGGAAGGGTACAGCGTGGTCATCCTCCTGCGTCAATGATGGTTTGGTGGGGCGTGTTAAGACGGAGTCGGCGATACAGTCCGAAATTATAATTGTCCTTGATGTGTAATCTTCTAATTTCCTTTTTTTCCGAATTTTTTTTTTACACTTTCATCTTTTTCCTTATTATTATATTTATATATTCACTTTTTTGCGAGTTTTATTTTAATCCACTTTCTACTATTTTCCTTACGTATGTACAATCACTCTCATCTATCAATACCACAGACCTAATAAACTTTAATATTATGTCTGTGATCAATACCGGTTTGAAGAACGAATACTACAGAAAATACATAAACTTCTTGCATATAAACAGTTTACCACGGTTGAATAAAAAAGTAGGAAAAACTAATCCTTTTTGCTTACCTATACCTATACCTTTAAGAAATCTAATAATTTCTAAAAAAAGAAGGTATGTATTATAAAAAAAAGTAAAGTTTATAGAAATGTTAAGACGATCATAATTTATATTGAAAGATGCCAAAATTCAGAATATTATGGATGATTCATTAAAAGGAACAATTTAAACAGAAGAAGCATTAAAAAAAATTGTTGGTTCAAGTGAAAATAATAGGTTTTAGTTTTGTATAATATTATGTATTGTTTCATTTTTAGGTAATAATTGTAATGTTTACTTGTCCTTAGTTATTGTCCTTGTTGCTTAATCTCGGCGAAAAAATATTTTTTTATTTATCTGAAAGCTTTAATTTTATAAAATGCTATACTTTTGACAATGATGTCGATATGCTTTCTGTATCGAACTATACATATTTGGAAAATTCTAGAAACAGTACATGAGCCACTTTAAAAAAATAGTAATTCGGAAACATAGGAATTCTACAAATTAGTAATTATAAAAATTTCAATTTTGTATAAAAAGGAACTCAGTATATTAACAATGTTAAAAATTATGAATTGAGATTTTAGTGCTGACTCCGTTAAGATACGCCCCACCAAACCATCATTAAATCGCCTTGATAAGTCAAGCGTCACAAAGCTACTTTTTTGTGTAAACGGAGTGAATACTTCAGCCAAAGTGTATCAAGAGACAATCTTGTATCGTGTTGTGAAACCTCTCAGCAATACACTTTTATAAATTAATAAAATATTGATTTATTTTTTGCTGAGACTATTTAAATATTTACTTATAAGTTTTAGTAATATTATAATATTTCATTAAAAAAAAATAGCATTTTCATTTGTAACAGAACTTATGGCTGGACTAGGTATACTTCAAAGTTCTTTAAACAAAGGTGGCACTTCAATCTAAATGTTTAGATTGAACAGCGATGTCAGAACTAGGAACATCATGGGAACACTTAATTATAATTGTACTATAATTTGTATATTTTTGTAGGTTTTGATCGTCGACTTTCACTTTAAGAAAGCGCTGCAATCTCTGGTGCGTAGGGTGTGGGCCAGTGCCTGACTGCCCGTATATACATAGATCTTGTGACACACATCACAGCATCTAAAACTAGATAATGTAATATCTAACTAAAATTTTAATAAGTTTACTAATAAGTTTAAAAGAATAAGTTTTTAGTAATAATAATTAATATTGGATGTCTTACAGACATTATTATAGACTATGTAAAAACTCAAATAAACTTTTATTATTATTATGTATGTCGTTTCACGGGACTATGGAGTCCCGGTCATTTGGGAGGCGTGCGTGGGGCCGAGGCCAACACGTAGAGGCCCGTTAGACACTTTAATCTAAAGGCTATGTGACACAAACCGGCGAATATCTTATTATTATCTATCTAATATATATAAATCTCCTGTCACGATGTTTGTCCGCGATGGACTCCTAAACCGCTTAACAGATTTCGTTCAACTTTGCACGCAATATGCAGTTTGGTCCAACTTGAGAGATAGGATAGCTTAGATCTTTAATTATAGTCGCAATTTTATTTTATTGCAAATTATTTGTCTATAATTAATTGACAGTCACAATTAACTGTTAACTCCAAAAGATTTAGAATCTTTTCAGATGTCGATACTTTTCGACTGGATTGAGTAAGTAATCAATAGATGGCACTGCTATGGTAAACCGACAACCGTGTCTTAAATAAAAATTACGTGTCACGTTGTTTGTCCGCGATGGACTCCTAAACTACTGAACCGATTTTAAATTTGATTTGCACACTGTGTGCAATTTGATCCAACTTGAAAGATAGGATAGCTTACATTCCAATTTATAGTAGCAATTACTAAAAAAATGAGGGATCCCATGTCCACCCGTGCGAAGCCGGGACAGGCCGCTAGTTATTATTTTAAAAATATGATTGTCTCTGCACCGCGCTCCTTTTTAAGACAGCCCGTACGTCTCATTTGCCCAGTAATTACCCTTGCTACAGTACCCTTCATCCGAAACACAGTAATGTGTTCACTGTAAGCTCGGAACAACTATAAAAAATGTTTCCCAGTGCTCTCTTTTCTTTATTAGTTTTCTAATAAGAACATTGCCGTTGAATTTTAAAAAAAAAATTCGACGTTACAGACACTTAGACTTCTTCTAAGTGCACACTGCCGTGGCGATAAGTCGACTTTTGCTGTAAAACCGACGCGTTTTGGTTGTAATTGACCCCAGGCTTTGGAATACAGAAATACACGTTTTGAAATTTTATACATTTATTATATACAGTATCTTTGAATCATAATGATTAACATCTGTAAAAATATGAAGTAAAAAGAATATTTTATAAAACAATCAAGTTTGTATTATAGTTATGTAGGTAATTAAAAAAAAGTTACCGATGAGGTACAAATATTTTAGGAAAGTTTTCGATTCTTGTATAGAGTCGATTTATTTTAATACCTACCTACTATTCGATTAAGTACAGAAATCTTCTGTAAAACGCCTGCATCACTTCTCATCAGGCACGTCTACGAAAGATCCTTCAGGGCTTACAGTCACATTTGTTGTTGGAAATTCGTTATCGTTTGGCAAATAAATGCCGAAACGATCCTGGAAAAAAAATAATAATATGGAATTAAAAGAAAACAAGATAAAATAATAAAAAACCCTTGATACGTGGAACAAAAACCTAGCCATCTTCAAAACGGCTGAACGGATTTAAATCAAACAATATTGAGAGTTCTAATTATTACCCTTTCGAATAAAAGAAACCGAATATGAATCTGTCCATACTTTTGTTCGCTTCAATGCCACAGACAGGCATGTAAACCCACCGATACTAGTAACACCCCTCTTTTTTCGTCGGGGGATGAGATTTTACCTTCGGATATCTATTGTAAGTCCATTGTGGGTGACATTTGCAGGGCCGTAATGGCGGTATCTTGTAGCTTGGATGTGATGACGGCTCGCTACTTTTCGATGACGGGGGACTTTCATAACCTGTTAATTTAGTTAAAATTGAATAAAGTTAGGATCTGATGATTAGATTTTGAAGAAATCTAGGAAACTTTTTAAAAATCAATCTAGACGGCTGGTTATACCTACATAACCTTTTAAATAAAAAAAACGGTTCAGCCGTCGTCTGTTCAGTCGATTTACGGAGGATAATTATAAGTGATAACTTCTTACGAAAACGTTGATGACATATGGCCTTTCGAGTTGCTTAGCAACCAATCAATAACGTTAGTTCCAATTATATCACATGTCTTGTCGCTGCAATCGCCATTCACTGTTGCTTAGAAACAAATTAATAACGTGACTTTTTCAGACACTTTTTCGTATGCGCAGCCGGTCATCGATTTATAAGAAGTTATCATGTCAAAAATCAGTCGAATTGAGAACCTCCTTCTATTCTAAGGCAGTTAAAAAGATGACAATGAAGATGTAATAATTCTAGAATGTTAGATAATGAGAAATTATGCTGATCTCCATTGTCTGAATCTACCCCAGATGTTGTTATACATCAAAATAAAACTATAAACAACTCTAGAATCATCTGAACAAAAGGAAACCAGTGAATAGTAATTTGTTTGAAGATAGGGACCTTAACATTAGACAAAGAATACGCTGAACTACAAACAAAACAAATAAAATAACAATATCAAAACTCAGAATGAATAAAGAAGTTAATTCTTAGAAATGTTTATCACTACATAGTATAAAACAGTGTCACTTTCTCTATCCCTATATCCCTATGTATGCTTAAATCTTTAATACTACGCAACGGATTTTGTTGCTGGTTTTTTTTTAATAGATAAGAGTGATTGAAGAGGAAGGTTTATATGCATAATTACACCTATTAAATAGTGGAGACCAATAAGAAATGTTGCAAAAACGGGAAAAATTTACGCAGACGAAGTTGCGCGGGTCAGCTAGTAAGAAATAAAAGAGAAAGAAAAATAAGTACAGTGAAATTAGTCTCGAGAAATTTTTGCATATGTAGTGGTGTGTATGTTACTTAGATATTAGAGCGCGTTTCCACTATATCGTTCTGGCCCTTACAAAAATGTTTCAATATCCTAACATTACTATTTAATTTTATACTTATCCCTAGCAACACTCTGATTTTTGTTTTCAATAACAACAAGTTTTTATTTTAAAGAAAAAGGTTTTGACTTTATTAAAAAAAATATGTCATTCAATTTCACGTCCTTGAGCAAACGACAAGGCGACTACCGTGAAACAATAAAATATCGTGTCGTTCTTTAGATGATAGTAGTTTAGCTATAGGTAAAAAGTTTTGACCATAATAATTACGAAACAAAACAAATAAATAAATCGTCACTTGATATAGTATGACCATTAGTGCTGTGCACTCCCTGAGGTATGCGCGCGGTGAGACGGGGGGGTTAGAATCGGCTGCTGCGCTGTCAGTGCGCCGTCAACGCTTGTGACGGCAGGTAGTGTTATTTGTATCGGACTGTCTATGTCAGACGCACACGAGATAAATATTCAAAGATGGGTCGTGCGTTATCTCGTGATATGAAGACTGTCATTTTTAAGGTGGCTGAATATTTTAAGAAAAGAAAAGCAGACAAAGAAAGCTTTGAATTTAAAAATGACGTGAATATTGCTAAAATCGTTGCGGAGGCTACGGGATACAGCAAAAGAACCGTACATAATGTGATTTCTGCGGGCTATTTATCAATTGAAAATTCAAGCCAATTAAAATTTCAATCGCCAAAAAAACCAAAAGTTCTAAAGAAAAAACACGTTGTGGATGATTTTGACCTTGGAGTTATCAGAAGAAAAATTCATCAGTTTTACGAAGTTGAAAAAAAAATACCAAGTGTCCGTAAGTTACTATCAAGTTTGAGACAGGATGGCATATTGAATTGTGGACGGGAATATTTAAGACAGCTTTTACACAAAATGGGCTACCGTTACAAAAAATGCAAATCAAAGAGACATCTCCTTATAGAGCAGCCTAATATTACAGTGTGGCGGAAAAAATATCTTACACAAATCAGAAATTACAGAACGGAAAACCGAAACATATATTTTCTTGATGAAACATACATCAACGCCAGTCACCATGCCAGCAAATGTTGGCAATCATCGTCAGAACCCGGTATTCATGCTGATATTGGGAAAGGACGGCGACTAGTAATACTCCACGCTGGGTGTCGAAATGGCTTAGTGGATGATACATTGACTATATTCAAATCCGATGCTAGAACCGGTGACTATCATGGAGATATGAGCGGACCTACTTTTTATAAGTGGGTAGATGAAAAGTTAAAAGATAAGTTGCTGCCGAATTCTGTGGTTGTAATGGACAACGCGTCTTACCACAGCGTTCAGATTGAGAAGAAACCAACTATATCAAGCCTCAAAAGTGAAATGCAGAACTGGTTGCTACGCCATAATGTAGAATTTTCAGGAACCATGTCAAAGGCTCAACTGCTACTTCTTATCAAAAATACACAAAAAGAACCCGTGTATAGAATTGACGAACTCCTGAAAGCCAGTGGACACACTGTTCTGCGTTTACCTCCGTACCATCCAGATTTAAATCCAATCGAGTTGGTCTGGGCTGATATTAAAAACAACATAGCCCAAAACTATATTAATTCTTCTCTAGACGAAAAGATAATCTTATTGGATAAATTGTTTTCGGAATTCACGGCGGAAAAATGGCAGAAATGCGACGATCATGTCCAGAAAAATGAAAATGATTACTGGAGTCGCGATAGTAGGTTCGATAATGTTATCGATTCATTCATAATAAATTTGCAAGACTCTGATTCAAGTTCCGGTGGCGAAGAGGAAGATGAAGATGATGACGAAATGGAAGATGAAGTTGAAACAGAATCTATGTCAGAATAACTTTCGTTAGAATATATAATTGTTTGTAAATATAAAAAATGTTTAATAAAACAAGTCCTGTTGTGAATTATAACTTTCAATTCTTATTTATCACCTGCATATTTTTAATAAAATATGAGTATATTTGGGTTACATTTTAATCAACAAAGTAAGTATATATTACAGATAGATAGCCTGCGACCAACGCAACGTCCCGCCACAAGTCTTGCCTTAGAAATGCAAACTGATATCGTAAGATCTGTCCGACATGTATCGACCTCATGTGAACTCATGCACTTTTTTCTTCGCCCCCCACCTCGCCGTGCATACCTCAGGGAGTGCACAGCACTAATGGCCACACTATAGTGGAAAGTGGAAACACGCACAAAACCAGAATAAACCAGTTTACTCTGTCCGCAGGTGCCACGTGCAGTCTGACGTCAGTCGCTTGATACCGTTAGAACATAAAGCACGCATTTCATTAAAAAATTATAATTATTAGATACGTAGTAGTTTCATTGTGAAATTTTGTATTTGTTGATTGTTGTTATTGTTTGTTATTATTGTTAAAATATTTGTTGAAGTGTTTAATTTCAAGTGTGTAAGTGTTGTAACTTTATATTGATAATTCAAAATGGCTCCAGTGTTAAAACATGGTCGAGGCAAGCCTTTGACTTCTCAAACTAAGGAAGTTTTGTACTGTTTGTACAAATATTTCGAAAATGAGTGTAATAACAACCCGAGCAGTATTATGACCCCCACTCAATTAGTTGCTAAATCAACAGGAATTTCAATAGCATCCGTCAGAAAGGTAGTATCAGAAAGCAAATGTCGTCCTTCAGATCAGGAAGTAACATTTAAATCTCCTAAAAAGAAACCGAATCGTAAACCTACAATAGTAATCGATAACTTTGATCAGCAAGTTATCAGAAGAACAATTCATGACTTCCACATCACAAATAAAGAAGTTCCCACTTTAAAAACTTTGCACTCAAAATTGAAAGAAGATATCGATTATAAAGGTTGTGTCAGCACGTTACGAAAACACGTCATGTCATTAGGTTTTAATTGGAAGCAAACAGAAGATAACCGGAAACTTCTTATGGAAAAACACGAAATTAGATACTTGCGAATTAATTATTTGATGAAAATTGCTGAATATCGTGAACAACGCCGACCAATTGTTTACACCGACGAAACATATATACATACATCACATACCCTCTCGAAATCTTGGTCAGATGGAAGCACTTCAGGTTTGAAGCAACATATATCGAAAGGCAACCGCTTAATCATTGTTCATGCCGGTGGTATCGATGGCTTTATACCAAATGCATTGCTTATGTTTAAAGCCGACCAAAAAAGTGGAGATTACCACAACAATATGAACTATGACAACTATTCAAGGTGGATTCAAACTCAATTAATACCCAACTTACAACCAAATAGTGTTGTTGTTGTTGACAACGCACCATATCATAACTCAATACAAAATCCTGCACCGAATAGTAATTCTAGAAAACAGCAAATGATAGACTGGCTGACATTTCGAAACATTGAGCATTCATCCACGTTGCTTAAGCCTCAATTATATGAACTGATTCTGCAAAACAAGGCGAGATTTATAGAGTACAAGATAGACGAAATATTACGACAGCACGGTCATACTGTGCTGCGTTTACCACCGTACCATCCGGAGTTTAATCCTATAGAAAATATATGGGGGATAGTGAAAACATATGTCGCAAAAAAGAATGTCGCAATGAATATGAAGGTTATAATGTCATTAGCTGAAGAAAAAATGAACGCCATAACTGTAGAGGAATGGAGAAAAGTTTGTTTGCATGCTATTGAGGAGGAAAGCAAATATCAGGGTAGAGACGCAGCTTTAGACACAATATCAGAACGAATCATAATTAATTTAAATGATTCATCTGATGAAAGCGAGGATGGGGATGATTGTGATATGCCTGGGGTTGATGAATTATTAGAATAAAACATTTATGGCCGGAGAACACCTAATTCATACACGTCTTCACTGAAGTGAAAACCGGCATTCAATGCTTGTAATGTTTGGAACTGGCTTGTCTGCCTCATACAGTTCCATAGATTACAATGCGGTGGATACACATTTTCACGACCGTATTAGTACGTAGTGCGTATGCGTAGACGTGCAAGCATTTGGTGTGCTCCAGCCACAAACGTATATTACCTTTAAAACAATAAAAACTAAAAATAAAATGTTGTTTTTTTTATTTGCTGACCATACACTACTACAAACGCAAAAATTTCTTCAAGCTAATTTACCTGTACTTGCCTACTATTTCCCATTAAATTGAAAAATAGTATTTAGGAGATCTATTTAACAACGCCCCATACGATGAGGTAAGTTAGGAAAAAAAAGTCATTTTTTTTTCCCAAGTTTATATTTTACCACTTTGTCGGAGTAATTAATATGTATATTCATGCCAAATTACCGCTATCTACAGTCCGTCAAATCTAAGAAGTACCGTTTGACAGTTCTGACAATTGAATGATAGGGATGGGATGAAAAAATCGATTACTATAATATCCGAACTTTAAGAGATCGATTACTATAATATCCGAATTTTAAGAAATCAATTGTTATAATTAAATAAAAGAAATGTTTAGGATATTTTTTTATTCACTACTAGTACTAGTATCGTCGTCTTCGTCATCATCGTCATTTAAATTAATGACCAGTTGATTGTCCATTACATTATCAAAGTGTACGTCTCTTTCGAAGTCGTCCATTATTATTTTCTTTGTTTTTTGTACTACTTTACTCCAATCTTCCTGTGTAACTTGGGCACATGCTTCCTTTAATAAACCTTCCATTTTCTTGACACTGAAGGGTGGTTTTGTGTTGTGTCTTGCTGCATAACCTGTAAAACAATAATGTAACTATTTGATAGCAGACGAAAACCATTGTTTAAATTATAAATGTTAGAAGTACTCGTGTTATTATTATAATATTATAAAATATTACCTTTAACTTGGGCCCAAATCAGTTCAATGGCATTATATTGGCAATGGTACGGAGGAAGTCGTATGACTTTGTGCCCGTGCTCTTCGGCCAATTGGTCAATTACATATGTCGGTTTTGGTGGTTTTTGCAATTTCACTAACTGTAATAATTCAGCTTTTAATAGTGACATGTCGGCATCCACTCCTTTTCTTTGCAGCCATGCCACCAAATCTGCTTTCTTATTGGCTGACGTAGGTGCTTTATCAATTTGCACAGAGTGGTATGGGGCATTATCCATTATAATTGTGCTGTTAGGAGGGATATTCTGTAATAAATTTAAGAACCACTCTCGGAACCTTACTGCGTCCATTTCTTCATGATACTCTTTAGTGCTTTTGGATTGGAAAGCTAATAAAGAGTTTTCCACGAAGCCTGTAGACGCTGACCCAGCATGGCATATTATGAGGCGTCCACCTTTTCCTATCGGCACCTTCGAGCACGAAGCTTCAGAATCATCAGTCCATGTTTTCGGCACAGAATGGTTGGAATTTAGCCAGGTTTCGTCCAAAAATATTACATTATCCCAGTTTATAATTTGTTTAACTTCGCGCAGGAATGTTAGTCGCTGCATAATTATGTCATGTCGCTCCATAACAATTTTTCGTTTGTCAACTTTTTTGTATCTGAAGCCAATTCCTGTTATTACCGTTCTCAACGACTCTATGCTTCCCTTATACAGCCCGGCATCTTTTAAAGTTGCACATAACTTTGCCAATGTTGGAAATTCGCCTCTTGTAAAATACCCGTATATATGGTTTCTAATAGCATGACTATCGAATTCATCGATGCCTGTCACAGGTTTATTTCTTTTTCGTTTTTTCGGTGTGTGAAGTACGTTACTGTCACTCCCCGAAGGCCCATATTTTTCACTTAATATTTTGCCAACGGTGCGGCTACCAATACCGAGAGCTTCACCGACGCGATCCCGAACTTGTGTAACTGGCAGTAGAAGTCCACCATTTTGAGATTCACGCTCAAAATACTCGTGTAATTTCACCACCAATTCACGAGCCTGGCTGTTCAAAGTACGTCCTCTTTTCGACATTATTAATAAACACTTGCTTAGTTCGGAGTCCAGTATAAATATTGCCAAGGTAAACGGATAAAGAATGATCAGTCCAGAAAAGTAATAGCCAAGTCACAAATTGTAAAACACAAACGAGAAAGCAAGTACGCGCACAGTCAGCTTCCAAGATGGCGAGAGACTGCTGACGCCGAACCGACCGAGCGGACCGCGTGCGCTTGTAGTTGGCAGTGTTGCCAGAAAAAAAAAATTGTAGAGACTTGGACACCTGCGATTTTGCCTATTGACCTAAAAATAATTAAATTAATTTATTTTAGGGTATCTGTGTATTCAGTGCATTATGCGGTCGCGCAGTAACGTCGTTAATTTATAACATCAGGCAACAACATTTTTGTGAATGGGTTCTACATACCTTATTTTTATTAGTTTTAGACGTAGAAATAAGACTTAGAAGAAAAAATTGTAATTGTAAAATCAATGGATGTGCTTGTTAAAAATTTGTTTATTTCTCTGTAATATGCAAACCCATACTATCATACACAAAAATAAATGTAAAAAACACTATCCCTGACTCTATTTACTATTTCGACAGCGTTAGCGCGAGAAACCCCGACTTATTTGGGCGCGAAAATCAAAAATCGACAAATCGCTTTCGACAACTTTTTAAAGAAGCAAATATATTTGATTTATAAATACGTATTTTTGGTGAATGGGTTTTATCTCATATTTTACGATTACATAACTATTTAGTTATGTAATCGTAATATGTGAGATAAATCCCATTCACATGAAAAAATATTTGTTTGGTTGTCAAGTGTAATTTGTAAATAATACATTCGATTTTTCGTATATGTAAACGATTTTTTTGCATACAAGTGTATCCGAAGAGTCGCAACACTACGTGCAGTGACCTAACTACGTAACTTTGCACAGTGTTTTTTTAGCCCTTAAAATCGGACATGCCCTTTTTATTCCAATAATAGATGCTGTAACATGTTTGAAATGCGAGAGAAGAACACTCAGAGTTCAATTTTATTTAGAACCAAAGTTATGGTCGTTTTTATTATTTTTCTATGGAAACCAGAAAAATCACAAAAACATTAATATAAAAAAAAGTATTGAATAATTAAAATATATTTATATACAGTATTATAAAACACCATTTTGTCTTTATTTTAAGATAATACTTGTAATTTTTACTGCATTCAAATGGGAGTTATGAATTTTTTAGCTTCATTTCGTATTTTATTTTTTATTTTTTTATCTCAGCGAATATGGATTTTAATTCTTAATGTACTTATTAATTATATCCTTATCTATTCAAATTCAAAATATCGAATCCATATCTAGCAGGATCTCGAAGCTATCGGATTTTGAAAATGACGACCTAGGGTTGACACAAATAAAAAATTACAAAATATTTTCCTAAAAAATACCTAATTGTGGACAGGTGATAGCAATACGTAATAATAACGTTTTGCGCTTTTAATATGTAAGTTAATTAAAATAGAAGTAATTTTTCAAAATATTGTTATTTTTGGAGGTAGTACTAATCAATAAGAAATAAGCTATTCTTGTAATAGGTACGTGCAATATGGGTTCAATACTAACCTAAAATGTCAATGATTAAATTTTACTTTTCCTCTGCATCATCCAAAGTTTGACTAGTAGAAAATTACTTTTATGACTTTAGAATTAAGTCCACCTTATGCAATTCATTTACATTAAGTTTTAAATATATGAATAAAAGATACTTAGAAATTCAACAAATACCATGAACGTTCTTTTTAATTTACAATATTTGTAAGTATTTAAGCATAGGTTCCTTCTTCATAATAAATAGGAATATTTTAATTTTCTATTTTTATATTAACGTAAGCAAATGACTCTATTCCACCTGATGTTAAGCGGAAATAGAGTCCAAACGTAAGGCCGGACAGTGCAGCACTATGTGCAGCCCTATCCGTCCTTACCTTGCTCAGAGATGTGCTAGTAGAGAGTTCCATTTTTTGGAAGTGCGTCATGGAAATGAGTCACCGAATTTCTTTGTTCGGGATGGGATGGTTTCCACCGTCCACAATGTCTGTTCACATTAAAAGTGATTTAAATCTGATGAAGGAGATTATTTGGTAAAGGGAAGGGGTCCGCCCTCGTTAGGTTTCAACTAAAACCCTTTACTGTTAAATAATCTCTGGAGGAACGGGGGTGAGGCACCATGGAGCCGTTAAAGACCCATGGTACCATTTCGCCTCAACAGGAGTTGACCCACCCTGTTGAGGGATGTCTGTCCGGGCTCCGACCGGCTGACTTAATGCAAGGAGGGCAAGAGGGCGCCAACCCTCTTGTTGGTCAGCGAGCGGCAAATGAAGCTGTGGATACCGCCACAGCCGGTGCTCTTCAGTCTCCGAGAGTACCCGCAAATGCGCAAGGAGAACCTTTAACACCTAATTTTACCAAATTAAAAGCGTACCAAATACTTGTCGGCGCTGCTAAAAAACTTGGAAAAAATGTCCGACCCACTGATTTAGACATAAGCGATCGCATTTCAATTATTTTAGAAGCTCTGTCACTACCCTTAACTCACCAAACCAATAAAGACTTGCATAAGTTAATAATTAAATTTACCTCTAAATGTGAAACATTATACAAAAAATGTAATTATAATTATAATATTTTTATAACAAAACACAAAAGGTGGCTAAATGAAGATTTTTCTAAGCAGTGGTCTTGTCTTGTAGCCGAACCTCTTCTTAGTAATTCTATTCTTGAACCTAGTTCCAGTTCTGTCCCAGATTACATTCCAAGCTTTGATTTATGTCCTGTTTCTGAATCTGGTCCTTCAGTCGTCCTTGACCTTTCATCTCAGTCAATTACCAATTCGAACTATCCTATTCCTGAACCTGGTCCCGGTCACGTCCTAGATTCATATCCTGTCTCCGTTTCCATCCCCTCTACTGATTCATCTTTGATTTCCGGTTCTGTACCGATGAGGAGATATGACGATCCCATTCTTGAACCTAGTCCCAGTTCTGTACCAGATTACATTCCAAGTTCTGATTTATGTCCTGTTTCTGAATCTGGTCCTTCAGTCGTCCTTGACCTTTCATCTCAGTCAATTACCAATTCGAACTATCCTATTCCTGAACCTGGTCCCGGTCACGTCCTAGATTCATATCCTGTCTCCGTTTCCATCCCCTCTACTGATTCATCTTTGATTTCCGGTTCTGTACCGATGAGGAGATATGACGATCCCATTCTTGAACCTAGTCCCAGTTCTGTACCAGATTACATTCCAAGTTCTGATTTATGTCCTGTTTCTGAACCTAGTCCCTTAAGCTTCCTTAACTTAGATCTTTCTTCTCAATCTATTCCCAATTCGAACTATCCTATCCCTGAACCTGGTCCTAGTCACATCCTTAATTCATATCCTGTCTCCGTTTCCATCCCCTCTACTGATTCATCTTTGATTCCCGGTTCTTTACCGATGAGTAGATATGATGATCTTTCTCTAAGACAGAAACACAGAGCTCGAAAACGATTGCAGGATTATTTAGAAAAAGAGTCTCCAAAGAAAGTAATATCAGTCTTTGCGAGTACTGTTGAAGTAGGAGGTAAAAAATTAAAAAAGAGCGTTTCCAAAGATTTAGAATTTATTGTCGATTCATGTGTACAGACTCCAACAAGAGCGACAAAAATTGCTTCAAAAATTAGAACGCAACCGACACCTTATTCAGCAGATGAAGCGCTAGCTATTTATATTGACAGAAAGTTTTCAGTGGCGACATACAAATTTTTACAACAAGATTTAAAAGCTCGTGGATTTAACGCCTTTCCTCCATACAGCCAAGTGCTCGAAGCCAAAATACAATGCTACCCGTTACATCCAGTCCATGTATCTGATACAGAAGCTATTATTCCAGTTTCCAGCCTAGTATCTCATTCTTTCGAAAGATTAGTTCAATCTTATGACGCAACTTTTACTGACTACTGTAATCGAAAAGATACCAATAAATTAAATTGTATTTTTGAAGCATCTTGGGGGTTTGACGGTAGTACAGGCCAATCACTGTATAAACAGAACTTTTCCCAAAATGAACATGACGAGAGTTGCCTTTTTGCAACTACTTTTATACCGTTGCAGATCAAAACAACCTGTGGACAAGTTCTGTGGCGTAACCCATCCACAATCGTATAGATATTGTCGCCCAATTCATATTCAATATAAAAAAGAAACGACTGATTTAATAATTGCTGAAAAACTATTAATACAAAATCAAATTGACCAATTAGACAGATTTGATACTAAAACTTTAAGTGGTCAAACTATTTCTACAGAGTTTAAACTATATTTGACAATAATAGATGGTAAAGTTTTAAATATAATTACTAATACAATGTCTCAACTTCGGTGCCCTTTTTGTAAAGCGACTTCCAAAGAAATTAATAATTTAGAGTTTGTGTATTTAAAACCTGTTGATCAAAACCTTTTGAGATATGGCATAAGTCCGTTGCACGCATGGATTCGTGTTTTGGAATGTTTGTTACATTTAGGTTATAAAAAAATTGTAAAAAAATGGAGAGTACCTAAAAGTTCCCCGGAAGCCGTTCTTGTCAATGAGAATAAAAAAAAAATTCAGGATGAAATCCGAACTAAATTAGGGCTGCTCGTAGATGTGGTTAAGCCTAATACGGGTACGACTAATGACGGAAATACTGCAAGGACGGCCCTGTCTAATAAGTGTCGTACAGTATTTGCTGAAATTTTAGGATTACAGCAATGGCTTTTGGATGACTTACATGTCATACTAGTAGTTTTATCAAGTGGATTACCTGTTAATGCAGATAAATTTGATGAGTTTTGTAAATTATTGGCCAAAAAATACGTAGAAGAGTATTCGTGGTACCCGATGACCGTAACTCTACATAAAATACTTGTGCACGGCAAAGATATCATAAAAAACTCTGCACTACCCATGGGACTGTTATCCGAGCAGGCTGGAGAAGCGCGTAATAAATTTTGGAGACACGACCGCGAGCACCACACAAGAAAATCAGATAGAGAAAAAACAATGTTAGACCTTTTCCATCGAGCACTTGAATCCTCTGACCCCTTTATATCGAATATAAGGCTTAATAAAAGATTAAATAAGCTTAAGCGTCAACCTCTTCCACCTCAAGCCCTCATATTGTTAGAGCCTTTTGATGTTCCAACGGACGAAGAAGAGGCTGATCCTGGGGAAAATATAACCATCATGGAGAATGACTTCCCAGATAATTTCGAAATGTTATCTGAAGATGTGGATTTTGATGATACGTAGAGTCTTCTGGGTTCTCCGATGCGGTACAAGAAAGGTGTTAAAAAAATGAGTGAAAGTATCTACTTTCACTCATTTTTTTAACACCTTTCTGTATCTCAGACAATATATATTGCATTGATCTAGAAATATAATTCTTAAAATACAGATATCAATTATTTAATAGAAAATAACTTAACAGAAAAGGAAAACCGCCTTCAAAACCCATAAAATAAACTTATAATAGACTAGCAGCGCCCCGCGGTTTCACCCGCGTAATTCCCGTTCCGCTAGGAATATGGGGATAAAATATAGCCTATGTTACTCGGTGAACGAATTTAACGGTGAAAGATTTTTTACAATCGGTTGAGTAGTTTTTGAGTTAAATCGGAACAAACAAACAAACAAATCTTTCCTCTTTATAATATTAGTTTAGATACGGTTTAAGAAGTCCGAGACAGTTTTTTTTCAATTAAACTATAATAGTTTATTTTATGGGTTTTAGAAGATGGTTTTACTTTTTTTGTCAAAAGTTTTATTATTCTTAATTTTTAGTGCCGTAAAAAAATGAATCTTTGATTTACAACAATCATAATTCATTTATACACACAACTAAAATGAAACCAAAATGCAGATGTAACAATAATACAGCAACTACACCCTTACTGTATTATTGTTATATCTGCTTACCCATTTACAGTACGTAATGTTATTTTATGGAAGAGTGTAATCAAAGCATAGTCACACAATTAAAGCAATCGCGGGTAATTTGCTGTAAGTTATTGAAGAGTTCCGTTGTCGGTCTCCGAAACTCTTAATCAGATCTTTACGAAATTTGAATGGGACCATTCCGGAGTAAGTGAACTTATTTTTAACCAAAAAACAAATCAAAAAAATCTACAAATAACGGAGTTATGCCCGAACACAAAAAATAATAATATAAACATCCGAATAGAGAACCTCCTTTCTTGAGGTCGGTAAATAATAAATAGGTAGTCCCAGAAAACGTAGCAATCAATAAATTAGGGTAGCCGCTATGCAATCCGAATTTCAAAAAATATTTCTACGAAGTTTATTTTCAATTACCTACATCTAAGAGAGGCAACCCTAAAATCATAGAAATTCTATGAGAACTTTAGAAGCATGTATCTCCGAGATCCTACTAGATATGGACACGGTTATTTTTTTGGAGTTTTATTGTATCTTAGTTAATGTAATGAGCTAGAAATAAAATCCATATTCGTTTGGATTTATCATAAATAAAATAAAACCTTAAATTACAAAAAAGCCTGATACTGGGTTTCCTTTCGTAGTTAAAGGCTTGTAAATATAGTCAAGAAATGCCTAAAATACACCGTTAATTGTATATTGTAACAGAAATATGAAAAACTTTTCCTGAGACGAGGTATTTTGAGATTTAGCAAAATACCTAAATAAATCAAAATGGCTCTAACTTTGGTTCTAAGTATATTTGAACTCCGGGTGTTCTACTCTCGCATTTCAAACAGTTTCAAGCATCTATTAACGAAATAAAAAGGGCATGTCCGATTTTTAGGGTAAAAAAAACACTGTGCTTTGTAATGAGGTCAAGAATATAACTATTAGAAATTATTTACTGTGTAAATATGTGTTATTTTGCTTTGTTTGAAAGTTTTCAATTACATTTAGATATTAAGAATTGTACATTTTTAGATACAATAATGAAATCTTTCTAAATTCATGGTTTTATGAAAAAGGTTATCGAAACTGAATAATGTACGTATGAACAAAGTTGTTTCGGTTTGAAAAATATGAAACGTCAAACGGTACCTCTTAGATTTGATGGACTGTAGTACTAAGAGTCGCTGAGCTAACCTGGGGACAGATAGGCGGACATACGGACGGACACAGCGAAGCTATAAGGGTTCCTTGTTTACTACGGTATCCTAAAAAAAGAGATCAGATCCACGAGCAAAATACAGTAGAATAAATATATTGTAAACGAGACAAATTACACAAGTGACATGTCGCGAAGGGGACATGTCGCAAACGGGGCATATCGCTAATCGTCGAGGCTTTTATTATCAGGCCCAGTCACGAAAGGGCCCAAACCATCCAAATCCTATAGAATTTTGACATTTTTAGCGTGAAGATTATGACAAATATATATAAAAATTTGGCCGTTTTGATAAATAAAATACTATAACATGACAACGGTATAATATTAAACACCGGAAAACTAATATTACGCTCTCTTTTTACCTTTGTTAACGATCCTATACGTCTAAGTAGCAAAACGTTTAACTATTGAAACATATAGTAAAATCTGCTTTTACCCGTGGTACCCCCAACATATCCCCCTGGTGGGATCACGGGTAATTTTTTTTACCCGTTGTCCCATCGTTCTAAACTGTGTTTGCCAGGGGGACTACAGGTAATTTATTTTTACCCCTGCTCCCACCACGTCCCCCTGAAAATAAATTGTTTACAGTAAAGTTAAAACCTCTTCACTGAGATTTCCTTGTTTATTTATTTTATTTTTCTATATTATGCGTCATTTCAATAAATGTGTCATGTTTAATTAATATGACATTATTCATAATAGTTGTAACAAAGAGTAATGTAATATAAGGGTAATTTATAATATATAGTAGTAATATATATA
Organism: Herminia tarsipennalis; assembly: GCA_945859575.2. Classification (NCBI taxonomy): domain Eukaryota; kingdom Metazoa; phylum Arthropoda; class Insecta; order Lepidoptera; family Erebidae; genus Herminia; species Herminia tarsipennalis. Next base: position 23,746,509 of record OX243831.2, on the reverse strand, counting down.
TTATAAAGTTTGTGTCAAGTGTAATTAAAAGTTCCGATTAAGCAGCCAGAAAAATGAATAACAACAGTGTTGATATAATTGACCGAAAAGGGGGAAAAGTTTTACTTTACAAAGGCTACCAATTTTATAAGAAAAAAACATATGTAAATACAATGCTTTTGTGGAATTGCAAGGAGCGAATAAAAAATAAATGTAAAGGATCTGTCACTGTTACTGAGGTAAATAATTATTTACCTATATTAATATATTATATTATAATCAATACTTTCTATGTAGGTACAGTCAGCATCAGATAGATTTGTGCTTTCAATGTAGCCAAAATTATAATTTATGCTCTATCGGATGTTGACTATACCTAAGCACAAAATGTAAAGGTTTTTTTAACTTTTCTTTGACATATTTTACAGCAAATGATTGTAAAGGCTGAAAGACCACATACATGCGTTAAAAAACTGCTGCAAAATGAAATTGCTCTCGAGTTAAATGATATACGACATGTTGCAAGACAAACCGACACACCTATACCAAAACTATATGAAGATGTCAAAGACAAGTGGCAAAAAAAAGGATACGACTTAATTACACCTTTGCCAAAATTTGAAAATGCAAAACACGCTATTTATAATGCACGAAAAATTTTTTCAAAAGTAAATAAATTAAATTTTAAGAGTTTTGATGGAAGTTGAAGTCCCAATGCAGCACTCAGAGTTCGTTTTAGCAGATTACTATGACGGAAGTACTAAGATTTTAATATTTTGCAAGGATGATGACAGAGCCCTAATTGATAAAGTAAAAGAAATATTTGCAGATGGAACTTTTCAGTCTTGTCCATCACCTTTTGCTCAATTATTTATTATTCATGCTGAATTGGGTAGTACAAATACTACGACAAAAGTAAAACCAATCATTTTTGCTCTGCTTAGTGATAAAAAATACGAAACATATGTGACACTATTTAGATTATTAAAATCGCAGTTGCCAAATTGGAAACCAAAAAAGTACCATTGTGACTTTGAACTTGCAGCTCTAAATGCTGTTTCAGTAGTTTACCCAGACATAACCGTGGTTGGTTGTTATTACCATTGGTCGCAAGCCATGTGGCGAAATTCAAAAAGGATAATAGGTCTTAAAAAGACTAAACTGGCAAAGAGATTAGTTGGTTTATGTTCAGTGTTACCTTTATTGCCAAAAGATAATTTACGAGATGGCTGGGAATATATTAAGTCGCAGTATACTTGCATTGGAAATAAAAATATCAAGACATTTCTGGACTATGTTGAAGGGCAATGGCTTGATAAGCATACCTGGGAGGTTATCAGTGTTTTTGCAGAACGACACAGAACAAACAATGTGGCTGAGTCATTTCACGGTAAAATAAATAAATATATTAAAAAGTCGAACAGTAATATTTTAAGGTTGTTGAATTTATTAGCAAAATTAACGAGCGTCAACTGCAATAAACCCCAGCTCCGATCAAGGCCAAAATCATTAATTGAGAATGATAATTATATTAGAGATATCCAAATGGAGCTAGTTTCTGGTGAGATTTCAATTGGTTTGGCACTGGAAAAATTAAGATAAATACGTTTTTTAAATTTATTTAAAAATATTTTTTTTTGGTAAGTAGGTACAGTACTCCCAAATTAATAATGCACATGCAGATCTTCGCTAATTGTCGTATTCCCGGAAACACTCGAATCATGGAATCGTAAGAGCCCTAAACAAGGCATTTGCATTTTGCACCTTGTTTAAAAGAGATAGGAGTCAATATCATGTGTGCACAATCGAAAACAAATCGGGCGTTCGGCAGCTGTCGCCGGTCAGCGAAATGTCTGTCAGTCGTCTTTATATATTGGTAGTGACTGCACGTGTTCTCTATTTGTGGAAATATATAGAGCTGCTATTACACACCCTTCTTGGTAAATATAATTTCAACATTAATTAGCTTATTCAGATTTAAATAGTATATTTTGAAAAAAGGAAAATAAATAACATATTTCACGTTTTTTTAATATTAAAAAAATAAAATACCTACATTAAATACATATTAAGTACTAGAAAAACATTTAAAAAATGAGATTTATTTAAATTAAATAAATAGATAAACATGCATAAAAAATATATACCTAACTCTGCCCATGCCATTTTCTTTCAGACGAATTCTTCCAAAATGGATAAATTTAAACGTGGAAAACCGCTTAATTCACAAGCACGGCAAATGGTATTTAATGTGTACCTTTATTTCTTAAATGAAGCCAATGTTTTCAACAGAGACCATGATGGTTATTTTAAAAAAATTCAAGACCGTGTTACAAAAGCTACAGGAATTTCGCGACGAACTTTGAGTAATATCTTAAACGAAAAAAAACATAATCAATCAAAGAAATTTTCTACACCGAAAAAAGGAAGACCTAAAAGTAGATTTCGGCTGGTACTTGATGATTTCGACTACTGTGTTATTCGTAATATGATATACAATTTTCAATTGACGCTGAAAGAACTCCCAACTGTAAATAATTTAAGAATAAAGTTGATCGAAGCTATTAATTTCAAAGGCTGTGCCGAGACTTTAAGGTTGATCTTGAAAGACATGGGGTTTAGGTTTCTGAAAACTGATAATAACAGACAATTACTTATGGAAAAACATGATATACGCCTAAAAAGGATCAAATATCTCAGAGAAATACAACAGCTGAGGAGTTCTGGTAGAAACATAGTATTTATGGACGAGTCGTATGTGCACACATCACATACTAAGGGTAAAACTTGGCAAGATAGCAACAAAAAAGGTATCAAACAACCCATTTCCAAAGGAGAGCGAATAATTATTGTACACGCAGGCAATGAAAAAGGCTTCGTCCCAGGGGCTCTAATGTTACATAAATGTGTCGACTCAGAAGGTGACTATCATAAAGAAATAAACGCGGAACGTTATCAAACTTGGCTACGCAATCAATTGATTCCCAACTTGCCTCCTAATAGTGTGTTGGTAATAGACAACGCCCCATATCATAATAAGCTGTCTGTGAAACCACCAAACTCAAACACATCTAAACCACAAATGACAGCTTGGTTACAACAACACAACATTCCGCATGACCCAAAGAAACTGAAACCCGATTTGTATAAAATTATACAAAGATACAAAGAAAATTACACAGAATTTGCCATTGACCGTATAATGGAGGAACATGGGCATAAAATTATACGATTGCCACCATATCATCCCGATTTTAACCCTATTGAAAATATTTGGTCCCAAATAAAGCAACACGTGGCCAAGAGAAATATTGCAATGACTGTGACGTCAGTTAAAGATGCTATATTAGAAAAAATCAATAAAATAGGACCAGAAGAATGGAAAAAAGTTTCTGATCATGCGGTTCAATGCGAAGATGAATATAGAAAATTTGAGCCAAGAATCGATAGTTATTCCGATAAACTGATTATTTACACAGGTGATAGCAGTGAGGAAAGTGTAAATGAACAAGAGCATAATGAAACTTCTGATGAATCTGCGATGTCGGGAATAGAGGTCTTCCTCGATTCTGATTAATTTTTTTATAATTGTATTATTTTTCTGGAATGATTAGTGCTGTAAACAAATTTGAACTGAGATTTTGATTATATTTTATGTAAACCTCTATTTGAAAACGTTTTTTTCTCCTTCTAATAAAACCTTATGTTATTTAAACCTTTTCCTCCATAATTACACCAACTTCGGTAAGACACTTGAAAACTAATCACTCCAACAATGATTGTAGCGTTTTCGCTATTTACTTACATGGAATTATCGAATCAAATTTCGTTACAGGTAAATCAAATCTGTTTTAGCACAAAACACATAATATATAAAATTAGGCATAGAGAAATTGCTCTTAACCACTCTATATAAATATCGTCTTTCGACGCTCGGGTAATACGACCGTTGCCGAACAATGACGAAGATTTCCGAAGATTTCTATGCGCATTATTACTTTTGGAGTACTGTAGGTATCTAGATTTGTAATAAACTTGATCTCAACAAAAATCTTTTTATTTAACAACTACAGTAGCATTTCAATAAAATTAACAAAATTAAATAAATTCACTATTTGGGTACTTCAATTACCTGTAGTCCCCCTGGCAAACACAGTTTAGAACGATGGGACAACGGGTAAAAAAAATTACCCGTGATCCCACCAGGGGGATATGTTGGGGGTACCACGGGTAAAAGCCGAGTAAAATGTCTAATTTTGATAAAAAAATCTTTGATCACATTACACATGCAAAAACCGGGCAAGAGCCTGTCGAACCATGCTCACTGTAGGGGAACCCCACACTGGGCAGCCGTTATCTATACTAATATTATAAAGTACAAGAGTTTGTTTGTTTGTTTGAACGCGGTAATCTCAAGAACTACTGATCCGAATTCAAAAAAATCTTTTACTGTTGGATAACCCATTTATCGAAGGAATAACATCCCGCTATGACCAATAGGAAGCGGGGAAGACAACATATGAGATGGGAAGATGAGCTGAAGCTTACAGCGGGCCCTTACTGGAGAAGGGTTGCCAGAGATAGAACACAATGGAAAATGTTAGAGGAGGCCTTTGCCAAAAGGCACACTGAACTTAGGAGATATCCTCTAAAAAAAAAAAAGGAAACCAAACAATTCAAAACAGATGGAAGTTCAGGATGGAGGGCTTATTGATTGATTGATTGATGACCAATAGGAGCGGAGCAGCAATGAGAAATGTTGCGAAATCGGAGAAAATTTACGGAGACGAAGTTGCGCGGGACACCTAGTTACAAACAAATGCACTACATATGAAAATAAACGATTTGAATAACAGGGTTGATGACTGTCAAATCATTCTTTTGTATGGTCAAATCATGTAGTTTCAATGTTTGTTTTGATGTTTATAAATTTATGACAACGGAAAATTGTAGAGAAACATTGTTTTTTCAGAATATTTTTGCAAATGTTATTTCCTGTATAGTGTAAAACAATTTATTGTTATTGTAGTCATCTACCCAATTGCACCAACAGACAAGCGTTTGTTCATAGCCTTTGTGCCCTTTTCTTGAGGAACGCAGTTTTTTGGCAATAACTAAATAACAGTATATCCAATCGGAGAATTCGTGGCGAGAACTAAACTGAATTCCGGAATAAGCGTTTAAAATGTTTTGGTGATTGGAATATTCATTGGCGTAAAGGTATCGTTTCTGAAGGAGCATACTTTGAAGGCGATAAAATACATTTTAATGAAAAACTAAAATTTTCTTTACCATTGATAGTTTTTCGGTAATTCATTGACGGAGTAGTATGTAAGATTAAGCAAGAATGTTTAAATTACACAATGTGAAAAAAATCACTGTTGGACTACCGATAGAAAAATATGTATTTGAGAAGATGGATGGACTTTCATTCGCCAGGCATAATATTAAACTAGTAAGACTATAGTGCAAATTTAATATGTAGAATGCCATGCCAGTGGTAACATCATCCCCGTTGACCTTCATATTACTCTCGACAAGAAACTACTCTCCGCCAAATAAGAATAACCAGCGCAGAGAAGCTTTTAGCAGTCTGATGCACCTGGTGAGTATATCATATACACTGGAATTTTGTCAAGAACATTATAAAGTATCTAAAATAAACCAGACATTATTAATATCGTGTTACAAGTCTAACAACTACAAACACCTTACAGTAAACTACTAGCAGCTTTTATTTAACACCAGTAGGTGATATTATGTGACTAGTTCCAAACAACTACTACTTTTACGCCAACCTTTAAAGTTTTTCTGTCGTCTCAGGGTCCTCTTCATTTTTTTCCTCATTCTCTTTTCCCACGCAATTTCTGCCGCTGAAATGTATATGAAATTTTGTGCAATATTATTATATCTTAATTATGTTGCCAGTATATAATATATATATATATATATATATATATATATATATATATATATATATATATATATATATATATATATATATATATATATATTATAGTTATGTCAGTACGAATAAGTACCATGACCATCAAACGTAATATTTTTCTTACCTATTCTTTCTTTCTCGTCTATAATAGAATTAAACAAAGCAAACGAATGTTCAATAAGATCTGCAACATCTTGTCTAATTTCTATAACAGGTATTTCCATAGCTCTTTCGACTGCTTTCATTAGTTCTACATAGGCTGTATCATATCTGATCATATTATCGGTCACTTTGGAAAAAGTAGCTTTATCCAGAGCGTTTTCAATCATTTTCAACAGGATTTCTGCCGTCGTTGGTTCAGGGATCGGTTCTGGCTCTGTTGAAGAAACGTAAGGTTAAAAATTTAGTTATTAAACTTTGTAGGGCAGGAGAGATAGTGATATCAGAGTTGATGGCATTCACAGTCTACGGTGACTGCTCATCATCAGGTCATACGCTTTATAATTGGAAAATAGTAACACTACGTCTTCAAACTTTATATTCAGTACGTTTGGGTATGTTGATTTAGGGCTAAAATTGTGCAGGAATTATCTTCTTATTTCGCTTTTCTTATCGAATTTAAAAGAGAGATAGCTTAACTTGATTCGTACTTACCAGGAGTAGGTAGCGTCGTTGCAGAGGACAATTCGGATAAAAAGGAAGATGATGCTGTAAGAGGCGTTCCAGGTCCAGGAGAAGGCTTTAAATCTAACTTCATCGGATTATACTTTAAAAGTATTTCTTTTAAATTGGCCTCCAAATCGTTAGAGTAAACCGGAGCTTTTGTCTGTTACAAAAGTGAGGTTAAAATTATAAGTCAAGATTATCGAATTGAGACTATTCCTGTGACATAGCTGTCTCCTTAATTTGCTTAGTATAATATTGATATATAGATGAGTACTGAAACTAACATTTACAGTGTCGTAGCACGTTACCTATGCGACACCTCAAAAATATTAAAGTTCATTTCGCTTTCTAAAATGCCAAGGGTAAAAATAGGTACTATTTTAAGTAGCAAGACTACCTCGTCTAGCTGCTCAAAATAGTACCTGATTATGAAAAAATATATATTACTTAATCATAATGATCATATACAATGGTACTTTGGCACACACTGTGTACAGAAAACAGACATGCACTTACATGGTGACTCGCACCACTATCCAAGACATCTGCAATTCGTGGGATTATCGATGACTAATAGAGCATATGATGTTTGCTGCGTTAGAAAGTGAGCTCACACATGTTCAGGAAGTACTAAAGCGAAACGGATATAGATAAAGTACAAGACGTACGAAGAGGAGAGACTCCCGACCGGGGGTTGACAGAGCATTTCTACCGTATGTGAAAAGGAGTGACGGACAAAGTTAGAACAGTAGGTACTGCAGAAATACTCCATTAAGACTGTATTTAGTCCGCACTCCAAGGTAGCTATGCACCTACGTACTCCTAAGGATGTAATTTATCTACAGACACCTAGCGTCTACAAAGTGGATTGCAGCTGTGGTAGTTCCTACATCAGACAAACCAAGCGCACGATAGCGGAAAGGGTTAAGGAACATATCGCGACTGTGAAAAACCGACAGACCAACAAGTCCGCAATAGTGGAACACTTGCTGGATGCGGGAACCAATAACTGGATGGAACTACACAAACCACAGGTCCTCTCCACTGACCGTCCTTATTACTCCAGGACGGCTAGGGAAGCGGTTGGACTCAAGAGTTTGTTTGTTGTTTGTTTTTTTAAACGCGATAATCTCAGAAACCACTGGTCCGAATTAAAAAGTCTTTCACGGTTGGATAGACAATTTATCGAGAAAGGCGGCTATATAACGTTATGCTACGACCAATAGGAGCGGAGCAGCAATGAGAAATGTTGCAAACACGGGGAAAATTTACGCAGACGAAGTTGCGCGGGACAGCTAGTGAGTGATAAAAATCAAGCGAGAGTAGTTTTCGAAACCCCCGCGCCTTATGGAGGGTAGTCTACCTGTGACCACGGCCATTGCAATACGGTCGAAACGTCGGGCAATAACAAGGTACTTTACCTAAAATATTTCACGCGATTAAGACCCGTAATAGACATATTTTCATAATGTGTATAAATCACGCCACTTTATTAACATTTACAGTACCTAGTTGCCTAGTTTCAGATAATTTCGATTTTAAGTTTTTATTTTGTATACTTTAACTATAGAGGTAGGTACTGAAATTGTCAGATCAATTCCTCCTACCCCTATTATAAGTATGTTTCAGGTAACCATTATTTTCACCTTTCTGTGAAAGTGGGCTTCGCTCCAAAAAAAGTGTTTAGCCAGAAGGCTAGAAAGCCATTGTTTATGGATATATACTAAGAGCTTACTATTTGTTTGAACGCGCATATAAATCGAACCCACAGTTTGCGATTTAATTTAATTTTAAGGTCTATCATGTTGATTAACGTTCATTGATAACAAATAATGACTACAGGGGTAAGATCCCTGTAGAGTAATGAACCATGTGATAAATCCAAGTCCATATCGACTTTTCGACTTTAGTTTTAGACCAAAATATACATTCAAGTGTGTATAATAGCTGTGGAACTTACTGCAACGTATGGCTCATCAGGTTTCAGATTTAAAAATGTTCTAATGCGTTTGTCGATTTCTTCTTTTGGCTTTGTGAAGTAATTTCCTGCTAATTCCAGAACATCCTTCCTTCTTTTATACTGTGCTTGTAACTCAACGAACATTTTCATCATTGCTAGTATCTGTTTCACAAAAACACTTGTCTTATAAAACTTGTCAAATATAGTTTGTCCATAAATTTCAATGTGAATAAACTTGTTTGGTGTCTAAGCCTTAGGCTGTCTTGGTGGGTACAACCTACGGTGTCAGTTATTCTTCCATAAAAAATAAGCATGCTCTTGTAATGTAACATATGAATCGAATTTCAATGCGATCGTTTTATTTTTTCATGAATGTTACTACTTGTATCAAAATATTACAGACTATCGTGAACAGACGTTTGCATGAAATTCTGAAATAAAGTAAAACAGTTCGTTTAACATAATGAAATTTGCTGGATGCGAGAAGCCGAAGATAGAAAAACGTAGCGTGCAATTGGAGAGGCCTATGTCCAGCAGTGGACTGCGATAGGCTGATGATGAATGAAATTTAAATGCTTTTTTCTTTTTTTTTAGGGTTCCGTACCTCAAAATGGAAAAAAACGGAACTCATAAAGGATCACTCGTGTTTCTGTCTGTCTGTCACAGCCACTTTGCTCCAAATCTACTGAACCGATTAAGTTCAAATTTGGTATACCTTTCTATTTTTGTGACCTAAACATGTACGCGTAACGAAAATAAAATAGTTTTGATTTTAAGAGCCACTTTTTGGGGTAAACCAGAAAGTAAAAAATAAAAAAGTTTCGCCAACTGTATCATGTAATATTCCAAATGAAAGGGCTTGTTGTGAGCATATTTATTTAATATGTATATATTTTTTAATCGTTACTTTATTTGTTATTCAGGAAAAACCATGAAAATAGGCCATTCCCCCCCCCCCCCCTTCCATTTATCTCCGAAGCTACTAAGTCTAATACTTTAAAAAAATATATAAAAGATAGTTCTCAGCCTATATATGCAGTAAAAATAATAGGAAGCCTGAATTTTAATAAAATAGTTAACCCGACTTCGACATAATAGGCACCTATTCTGAGCTAAAAGTCTTGGCAGCTATATATATAAAAATATTTATTTTTATTATAATAAAAATAAATGTTTTTAGGAGGGGTACACAACAGAAGCTGTTTTATTTTTTCAGCAAACATGAACATGGGGTCAGGGAACAGGTATTTTAAAAACATGTAAATGATTCTAATAAACTTTTTTGGTTAAGTGAATATTTTTGGATATAATCGCTCTTTAAGTAACAAAATTGTGGCGCCCTCCATCGCTTATCTTTTGTAAAATTTCTAATTGTATATGTTACAGACTATCGAATTTGTGATTGCTCTTAAACTAAAGAATAAAAAAGACAACAACTAAAACACATAACCTTTCCATTTGGCTTCTCCAGGGTTAGGTAGAAAATGCGAACTCTTACATTAATTCTTACATTGCATTACAGATTTACAACTTTACAGGGACGAATTAAAAAAGTAATAGTACACATTTGTTATCTACTAGAGATGAGAAATAGGCGCGGTCTCTTATCGCCGTTAGTCTAAGCTCCCGTGACTCTGAGACTAAGTCCCTCATCGCAGGGAGGGAGCCTGATCTCCCTCGAAAGCGACGAGTCTGCTTCTCTTATTTCTGAATCGTGCTCCAGCTGATTTTTCAGCACCTTTTCTTTTTATTTACAAAGATTGTGAAAATTGTGAATTGTGTTAAAATCTTTCATAATTTTTAAACTCGACTCTCGTGATGAAATAATGGAGGCCATATGATGGCCGATTAATAAAAGTGAAACAATTTGACCTTGAAAATACTGTTGTACTCTCCATCTCTTTCCAAATAAGAGTTCTCTTTCTTAAATAGGGTGACCGTGTTTTCCTATTCCTAAAAACTTAGAGCAACAGAGCCGACTACTTTATAGGAAAATGCCAATTATGGAGTTTGGTACTTACTAATCTGGAATCTGGAATTTATTAAAATCACAGAAATCGGGTTACATAATTGTAAATTGATTTCCGTACTTTATTAAAATGTGATTTTGTTAACTTATGTTTGATTCCGTTTTCTTTTAATTAGAAAGGGTAAAGCAGATTTAAATTCTTCACTGTTTGTACAGTCGCAGAATGAAAATGTTCGTCACCTTTTTCGCCACCAATTTTGCTCGAAAGTTTGAACCGAATCAAGAAACAGTATTGCCATCATGTCAATGTTGGCAGTACTGTACTGTACTAAAAATAAGGTTTTACTCAGTTTAATAACTAAACTATTTAAACCAATAGATGTAACCTTGAAATAAAAACTTTTTTATTATGGAAGTAGACATCAACTTTATGTGTAAAACTTTTTATTTCAAGATAATAGTCAATGGTAGAGCAATGACTAAGAAAATTGGTTGACAGCATAGAGATAGATTAAATATAAAGTACACCAGCTGAGCAATTTTGGGAAGAAAAGTTGGCATCTTCGTCTTCTTCGATGTGTCCAACAAATGTATTTACCCATCACAAGATAAAAAGTTCCTTCAAAATCACTTTGTATATTGATTGTACCGGAAACTGACAGTGTAACTAATATTTAGTATTAAAATAATAAATTATGTTGTAAAATATATTTGGCATTTGACTATAGTTTAATATTCAATTACCTATTACATAATTTAATTAAACACTTTTTTGTCAAAGAGTTTTTTAGAGGTCACAACAACCCTGGCTAATGTGTCACATAGACATTTAAAGCGGGAGGTGTTTTTTATTGTAATTTTTTTCATTATAAAATCTAAGAATAATTGTAAAATATTATTCAAGAATGGTGCATGTTTGCATAGTACAAGATTGCAAAAGTGACCAGAATGTGGACTCACTTATCACTCGTAAGTAAATAAATTTATGTTTGATTCAATGATTTAAATTTGAATCATTTTATCATTTTAAGTAATAATACCTGTATAACGACGACTTTAACTTTGATACGACCGCTAATGACCGTAATAAATATAATATATGATTTGTTGCTGTTCAGTTTAATATTATGTTTTCTTTCATTCTTGCTTTAAGCGTTAGATAGGTAGGGTGACCATATTTTCCTGTGAAATTTACAATGAACTATGTTCGTGTTAGAATATTGAAACAATTTAAGTTTTAGGTGTATAACTGTAATGAATCTTAACACGCTTTATCATTTCTAACCAAAAGAAAATAAAATCAAACATAAGTTACTGAACTGTAATTTATTGAAACTCGATTTCCGTACTTTTAAAACAATACAGTTCAGTAGATATTGAAATAAATAAATAAATTCCATATTAGTAAGTAACTCGATAATTAGCATTTTTCTTGCTCCGTTGCTCTATTTTTTTTATTTAGGAATGTCCAGCAGTACGAAAAACATGGCCACCCTATTTAAGAAAGAGAACCCCTATTTAGAAAGAGATGAAGAGGACAACAATATTTTCAAGGTTAGTTTACACTTTTATTATTCGGCTAGCATGTGGCCTCCATTATTTAGTCTATCTTCATGGTTGACAGCTTCTTGACAGACACGAATTATAGCTCGACTATTTTGAAATGCACCTACAATGAGAATTAATAACATTAAATGACTACTTCTCGATTCACGTACAGAGAACCAAAGGAACTAACACTGCTTTATCTGCCATATTTTACACATTATTTTCACAAATTGCAGTCAGTGGCAGAGAGAGATAGAGGTATAATGAGATAGATATACATATACGTTCCATATATTCATTTAGTTAATAATCTGAGAGGTCTAAGTTCAACTACTCATAGTCAAGGAATATTTGTCGGAATACATTTAAACTCTGTTGTCAAACAATTAAGCATAATTTAGAACATACGAGTTTACAACTATCTAATGTGATACATAGTTTGAAAATGTAATATGTGTTTTCAAAGCGTTAAATGGAGTGTATTTGAAAACTGACGAACATTTTCATTCCGGGACTATACTTAAAAAGTCAAGATAGTTTTGAAGAATTTCTGCCTAGTTTTTATAAGAAAAGAGATGTTTTACGTCGAGTAAGGAATAAAGTCTCGAATATAGCTAAAACGACATTGAATAGTTTAAAATATGTTAAACTACCGGAACTTCTTAATAAGGACTTTTTGCTTATTGAAGACTCTGAAGAGGACTCTGATAGGATTATTGTTTTTATGTTAGGATATAATTATGGGAAGCAGGGTTACCAAATACAAGCACATCTTTTAGCGATGGAACATTTAAATCTGTGCCGAATCCGTTTGTGCAGCTCTCTATTCATTTTAAAAGTACAAATACATCAACAGATATTTGACTAATATTTTTTGCATTTCTTTGAACAAGACAACGAACATATTCAAGACTCTTTACATTAATAAAATCTAATATACCTTAATTTCAACCGGTGATATTTAAAACTGATTTTGAAATTGCTGCCATCAATGTCCTTTGTGATGTGTTCCCGACAGTCATATAAACAGGCTGTTATTTTTCATTTTAATCAAGCACTTTAAAAACGAGAGAGACTGCTATATATATTTCGAAGTGTGTTTCACTCGCACATCTTCCTGTAAATATTATTCCCGAAGCTTGAAATCATATCCAAAAATATTCCCCTAGCGGAATTGAAAGTTTCAATCAATATTTCGAGGCTCAATGGATAATTTTTAAAAAAATTATCGTAATTATTAAAGCAAAATCGCTACTTGATTATCATGATTACCACGATTGTTTTGATTAAATCTATACTAATATTATAAAGCTGAAGAGTTTGTTTGTTTAAACGCGATAATCTCAGGAACTACTGGTCCGAATAAAAAAAATATTTTGCTGTTGGATAGTCCATTTATCGAGGTAGGCTATAAGGTTATTTAACATCACGCTACGACCAATAGGAGCGGAGCAGCAATTAAAAAGTGGTGAAAACGGGGAATATTTACACAGACGAAGTTGCGCGGGTCAGCTAGTTATAAATAATGGTATATCACTATTTCTCGCTAAAACAACATAAGTCCAGTTTTCAGGCTTTTTTCATTATTTCTGATTCACTATTTTATTTGTTTACTACTCAAATACTAAATTAAGCATAAAACAGTTGCTCAAAACTAATTTTTTTGTGTATGCAACAGTGTTTATTGACTCGTAAAAAAATTTAATTGAGAAACATATGAGCTTTTTGAAATGACCGATAAAGCTGAAGAGTTTATTTTATGTTTGAACGCAATAACTACTACTGGTCCGAATTGAAATATTCTTTTACTGTTGGATAGCCCATTTATCGAGGAGGTTATACATATGCATCACGCTACGACTACTAAAAGCGGAGCAGCAATTAAAACTGTTGCAAAAACGAAAAAAAAATACGTCGACGAAATTGCGCGGGACAGCTAGTGTGTATATAATTTGAATCTCGGTGAGGGCTCCAAGATTTTCACGAAATTTTGTATGCAGGGAGTTTTGGGGGCGATAAATGGATTTAGGTAGGTTTCATTTTTAGACAACGTCGTTAAAAAAACCGGACAAGTGCGAGTCGAACTCGCCCACCAAGGGTTCCGCACAAATTTATAGGTACATATTACAAATAGTTCAGTTGAGTCTTGCAGTTTTAAAATAATTGGCATCTACTATGTATGTACGGGAACACCCTATAATTTTAAACAGTTATGGTATCCCAAATAATACACATTTGCTCACTCCCTTTAAACGTTAGTGTGATCACACTAATATTATAAAGGCGAAAGTTTGTGAGTATGTGAGTGTGTATGTTTGTTACTTCTTCACGTCTAAACGGCTGGAGCGATTTTAATAAAATTTGGTATGGAGTTAGCTGACACCCTGGATTAACACATAGGGTAGGCATAAACTGCAGGTAACACCGCGGGGCACAGCTAGTTGTTTATAAAGATGAATGAAAAAAAACCGGGCGAGTACAAACGCACAATGTAGGGTTCCATAGTTGTCCCCCCATCAGAATAATGTGGCTTAAGAAGTGGGATTTTGTTGTTTTTGTTTTATACTTACAACGTTGTATCTACTTAATAATATTTTTTAATGGAATTTGTACGAAAACTTTGTTACTTCCCATTTGATCAGCTGTTACTCGTAAACTTGTGAAGCCTTTTTAGCTGTGATATTTTCCCTTTTAAATTCACTATAAATACTACTACCATGATTTTTTTCACATACCCAACATTAATCATTTAGCTGGCAGGGGGGGACACTTGACTCTAACAAAAATTTGCACTTTAAAGCTTAATATTTTACAAACGGATCCCTAAAACTAAAAATCGTCTTCCCGATTCCTAAACGTTTTTAAAATACGGCCCATACGATGGGGTAGGTAAAAAAAAATCCCATTCTTTTGTCAAGATGTTATTCTTTCACTTTTTCGGCGTAAGTAATATGTGTATCCATGCAAAATTACAGTGCAAGGAGCACTAACAGTCTTTGAGCAAAGGTGCGGACGGACGGACGGGCATGGCGAAACTATAAGGGTTCCGCTTTGCCATTTTGGCTACGGAACCCTAAAAAAAGATGATTTATAACTTCTACATAACTAAGTTTTCGTGAAGATCTGTCCAGTAGTGATTGTTTCATTACCTAAAATAGCTCAAAGACATTAAGCATTATTAGAGAAAAGCGTGATAGTTTATGGCATACTTTCTAACCCGGACCTACATTAACTACTAACTAGCCCTCACATCAACATAACTTATATTATCTCCTATGTACGGACATTAACCAGTTACAATTTTATTAATAAATTTATAGATTGTATCAGCTTGCGCATTGTAATGCTCAGTTCTCCACTCTCACAGATGTAATGCTCGGATCTGTAACGTTACATTACAGCCGAATGCTCGTGGTGAGGGAGCACCCTTATGCATTAATGTTTCGGTTAAAGGACACTTTAGCAAGTCAATTACTGGGCACATGAGATTTATTAACTAATGTCTCAAATGAGGAGCGCAGTGTGGTGACATTCAGATCTTTGCCAAACAAGGATTTGGGTGGCACAGATACTGTTATGGGCTAGCGTGACTAGCCATTAGGGGCGCGACCTGACACGTCTCTTCATTATTTTCGTAGTATAAAATAAATTGGAAGTATAAAAAAAAATCTTGAAAAAGATACATGATTTGAACCCATCTATATAGTAATAATTTATGTGGATACCGCCATAAATGTATGTACCTAATCTTAAATATAAATTTATGTATCTAAACAATACTAGCCTCTGGGTGGTTTAGCATGTAGGCTTCCTCCTCTAACTGTATTGCTGCACTAAGTCTTCTAGTACATTCAATTTGCAGTGGAGACACAGAGTTCCAATCGTTGTACAGTATGCCATCCGCTGTATTTCGTTTTGTACCCATACCCTTCATACGTCGTACAAGTTGGCGAGGCATTATGGCGTTAATATATTCACATAGATTACAGTTATGCTGTTCTTTCAAATGCACTCATTTATTTTGTTATATATCTCGAAGTTGAAACTTATTTCAATTTTATTTTTATATGTTTTTTAAATTTTGACGTGTAAGGTTGCCAAAAATACATTGGTGGCCAGTACTTATCAGAAGACAGCTAAAGAGGTTTTTTATTATAAAAATTCCAACATCCAGTCGAGTTAGATCGGCGAGTTACCAGGAGAGCGGAAATACACGCTACCTGACACTTCACACGCAGCCACAGAGAAAGTAATCACTACGTTTTAAGGTGGAAACACTATCAAAACCCGAAGCCACGCCACGCCATCTGACGCATATCAGTACTAATCAATTTCATACATATGAAATGCTCAGAAACATATAGAAAATACGCCATGTGATCACACGCAATCTCACGCGTTAACACTCAGTCGAGCTAGATCGGCGTGTTGCCAGGAGAGGGGGAACAGACGCTAGCCGACGATTCTCATTCAGTGTGTTTCTAGTTAACATCCGACGCCACTCGTCAGTTGCTAGAATACTTTCGCGTTGTGAGATTTAAGTCATTTAAATGTCTTTAAAATGTCAGATAAACAATTAAATTAACTTGTTAAATGGTGTCTAATGTTATATGATATGAGTTCAGGTCAATATCGTGATCTGAAATATGAAAGTAGTTAGTTCTTTATTAGAAATTACGCTTGGAAGAAAAAAATAAATTCAACTGTTTCTGTTTAAATAAAATTCCCAAAATCTTAATCTCTTCTTCCAATAGTAGATAATTCCATGGCTACGTCAAGACTTTGTCGCCATTCACAAAGCTATAATACTGGCAAAGCGTGTTGTATAGAAGATACGCAAGAGAAATATTAATGGCAAATTTATGATAATAAATTTAATATGTTATCGAAGAAACCTGAACTCAAACCACAATTTTAACACTACGTTCCAACCAGGCGTCCTGGTTTTTTTTCTTCTAATAAGTATTATGCTTCAAAATATTGCAAAATTAATTAAATGAATAAGCTGCTCATTGAAGATTCCTCTAAGTTTTTTCTGTATTTTATTACGCTTAATCTATTTAAAATATCTAAGAATGCTTTTTTGTAAGTCTTCCGTTTCTCTCGCTATATTAATTGTAAAAGATTATTCAGCGTCGCTAAGAAATATTACTGCTTTTATTATATCAATGCTTGTAAAATATTGGTTCACATCTATTTTACTTCTTACTTGACGGCGCTAGAAGGTGGGTTACGTTTTTCGAGTGTATGCATATCCTATAAATACATACACTCTCCCAAAATTAACGCAAGATTTGAATTAAATAGAATACACAATTTTTATATTTTGGATTGTTATTTTTTATATTGAATCTTAAAGTACATAGGATAGGGTTATTTATGGAATAATACATCGGACAAATGGCCTCCACGGCTTTGGCTCTCCACATACGCACATCGCTTGTCGAAAGTTTCCATGACCATTCTGCATAAATGAGGCTGAATTTCGTTGATGCAGCATTTAGTTTTCACATCACATCACATCATCAGCCTATCGCAGTCCACTGCTGGACATAGGCCTCTCCAATTGTACGCCACTTTGTTCTATCCTCGGCTTCTCGCATCCAGCTCCTGCCAGCCGTTTTGCGTAGATCATCACTCCACCTGGCCTGAG
This sequence comes from Herminia tarsipennalis, assembly GCA_945859575.2. Lineage (NCBI taxonomy): Eukaryota > Metazoa > Arthropoda > Insecta > Lepidoptera > Erebidae > Herminia > Herminia tarsipennalis. The sequence continues at coordinate 23,728,787 of OX243831.2, read as the reverse complement.
GGCGTATTACACTACGTTTGCCTAGACGCGGTCTCCACTCAAGAACTCGTTTACCCCAACGGTTTTAATTTATTTAATTGACTACATAGTCCAATGGTTAGTAAAAAACTTACTTCCTAAGTATTAGTCAATTTGACTTAAAATTAGAACGAATAATTACATTTAAAACAATACAATGAAATAAAATATATAAAATGTCACTAAATAATAATATCCTATATATAATACATATAAATAAATATCTCAATGAACTTGGAAAAAATACAAGATAATAAAATACAATATCAATGTAGATTATAATTAAATTAATAGATAATAATATAATTATGACTAACACGATCGTAAGAGCAATCCCACAAAGTGCTTGAGCACTGGCGCGTCGTACTTTTCGGCTAACATTTACAGGATGCTGTTAGAGCTGGCTAGAGAGACGCTGTCCTCTTTCCTAAGATCGCATAAAAGTTACGCAGGGTTTTGCGCAGGGGCAAAAATGCTAGACGCGCTGCAAAACCGAGGCAGCCCCATCAACATCCTGAAACCGTTGTTGTATTGTACACGCAGGGCGTCTAGAGCTTTCCGCGTACAGTTGACCCACAGACTACTCGTGTAGAGTGTTTCGCAGTAGGCTTTAAATAAAGAGATTTTGACATCTCTGCTACAACGTGCAAATCTGTGTCAACATATCGCATCTGGCTGCTAGAGCCCAACGTTCACGTTCAATGTCCATATGATCCTTGAGATACTCAGTAACATAATGGGTACCTAGGTATTTAAATTGGGTAACTCTCTTACGGCCGGTCTCAATAATGTAACTATAGGCCGACCGCTTAACTGGTGAGCGGGGTGCGCGGGACAGAGAACTCACGTTCTCTGTCCCGCGCACCCCGCTCACCCACCCGTTAACATCACCCCGCGCTCCCTTCTCACCGCGCAGGCGATATACGAGTTAAGCGGTCGGCCTATACCAATTTGTGTGTGTGTGTCAGAAACTGACATTTGTGCGATTCAATAACCGTCGATGAGTAGAAAATCTTACCTTTGACATTAAACTATCGTTGGGAGGACTCTCACCTAACTCGGGTAATAATCTTCATAGAAAAATAAAAAAGAGCGTTTCAATAACGCTTTTGACAGCTAACTTTAGTTCATAGAATAACTAGCTGTTATAAAATTATAAACTGCCAAAGTCGACCGTTTAACAATAAGTAAACCAATGATATGCGATGAAAATTGCTAATACAACCATCAAAAGACATACAAAAATCAAGAAAACGAGACAAGAAAAATCAAGAACGCATTTATTACAACTGTATTAATTTTGTATAATTTTTGTAGCTAAACGTAATATCACAACTATCGTTTTAGGTTAGGTACGGCAATGAGATCGTCATCTCAGTACTCAGAAACATACATTACACTACCCGAAATCAGGGTCCTAAATCAAGGGTGGCCTTGAAAACTAATTAGATTAACCGTTATACACCTTTATTTTTAAGGTTTTAGATTCAGTGTAGGTATAAGCGCATCATTAGCAAGTTAGAAAAATAAAAACACTGACGTCCTCAAGAACTAAGATTTATTTAACAAATTTCACACATCACATTTTTAACAAATTAAACACACATCAACCTTTAAACTATAGAATGGTTCAGTTAAATTTTCACCCACTTCAAGCAGTCTGAATAATTAAAAATCTTGCACACATTAAAATCCGATGAGAGTCATTATCAATTTATCATACATCAATTATCTATACTAATATTATAAAGCGGAAGAGTTTGTTTGTTTGTTTGCTTTGTTTGTTTGTTTGTTTAAACGCGCTAATCTCAGGAACTACTGGTCCGATTTGAAAAAATCTTTTTTTGTTGCATAGCCCATTTATCGAGGAAGGCTATAAGCTATATAACATCGCGCTACGACTAATAGAAGCGGAGTAGCGACGTGAAATGTTGCAAAAACGGGGAAAATTTACGCATACGAAGTTGCGCGGGACAGCTAGTTTATGATAAATCTTTGTACCTATTTGCAGTCGAACAGATAAATCGCGTACATTTTAGTCAAATCTTTACGAATCGGTTTTCATTTTTTATAAGTCATAGCATATAAACGAATGCTGTAATATTTTAATAAACTTACAAAGTTAATATGTACTAAGGTTACTATTTATTATTATGAATGCGCGCATCGACGATCGAACACCATGTCATCAGCGTAGCTCAAATTATTGACGCTGATACCGTCCATTGTACATCCGACACGTCTACTGCCGAGTTCAACGATTAACTTATTTACGTACAGTTTGAATGTTTAGGTGAAGTTTAGGTGAAGTTAATCCCGCCTCTTTCACCCCACAGTCTAACCTGTAAGCCTCCCCCAGCGAACTTGATTAAGCTCATTCGAGTACCAGTGCTGGAACAGACTAGTTAGCTCCGGTGGTACACCCACTTCCCTTAGCTTCTTCCAAAGAACATCGTATGACACTAGGTCAAATGTCCTTGAAAGGTGAACGAAGCAGGCATAGACCGGAGTACCTCTATCCTTATAGTATTGGACAGTCTGCTTTAGATAGACAATCGCGCTTTCTGTGGAAAGTCCGGGACGGAACCCAAACTGTGTGTCATGTAATTTGATAAATTCTTGTCGACTAGTTTCTGGTCAATCAGATTGTCCAACCTTTTAGCAATTACAGTAGCCAAGGATATTGGTCTGTAGTTCTCCTCGTCCGATATGTCACTAGTCTTAGTTCCCAGTATAGGCACTACAATTGTTTTTATCATTTCAGGTGGAAGATATGAATGGAATGTATAATACATACGGAGATACCTTGCTAGCACGCGAGGAAGATGTACGCCAGCATGCTTCAGATGTTCAATGCTGAGACCATCGTGACCTGGCGACTTGCCTCTGGCCATTTTTTATATTAATTTTGCAACCTCTTTAGCCGAAAAACTTATTGGTTCGTCAACCGAGTCACTCCTAATCTCATTCCGAAACATACCACGAGTCGGTTATTTTTAAAGATATTGGCTATTGCATTCGGCAAACTAAACTCCCCTACACTCAAAGCGCGGGGTCGACTTCCAGAACTGAGATATTTTTTACGACTCTTTATATGCGGCTAAAATATACGTTTTTATTTGGTTTTGATTATTCTGGCACCATTTTAGCCTACCCCTAAAGATTTTTTAATGCACACGTGGTTGTGGGCTTATTGACATAGACTTGTAATTTTAAATAACCCCATAAAAATAAATCTAATGTTGTTAAAACACGAGATCTAGGGGGGCAATTCTGATCACCGAAACGAGAGAGTTCACGGTGTGGGTCAAATCTTGAAAGCTAAATTAGTACCACATCCGCAAGTTCGATTCGGCTCAATTTTTTTGGTACACTAGTGTATCTTTGATGACAATGCGATATTATGGACACAGACAGAGAGAGATCTGATGATGGAATCGGAAAGTGGCCATGTAAACTCCTAAAGTAAAAAACAGAAACCTAGCAAGTTTGGGTTTACTTGATTTGGCTTGACAAGTACTCCGATCGTAGAAAAAAGAGAAAAAAAACACATACACACATTAAAAAAGTTTTAATGTGTGTATGTGTTGTTTTTTATCTTTTTTCTGTACTGAATTACCGAAGTTTCATCACAATCTGATCAATGGTTTCGCAACGCATAGAGGACTTACAGACAAATATTGATTTATATTTAAAGATATGGATGTATTTAGAAATATATATGTATATTTATCAGTTGTCTAGTTTCCTCTTCTGGTTAGCTCTGCTTAGTTTGGGATCAGATGGCGTTGTGTGAGTTGACGCAAGATATTATTATTTAAATAAAAGGTTGTTTTAAAAATGTTTTTTTAACTATTTATTTTATTTTACTCTGGCTATAAATAATGCTCCAAATATATGAATTAACACATAGCCAGGTTTATACTGTATAATAATAATAATCTACATCTACACTAATATTATAAAGAGGAAAGATTTGTATTTTTGTATGTAACGAATAAACTCAAAAAGTACTGGATCGATTATAATAATTCTTTTTCTGTTGGATAGCCCACTTATCGAGGAAGGCTATAGGCTATATAACATCGCGCTACGACTAATAGGAGCGGAACAGCGACGAGAAATGTTGCAAAAAACGGGGAAAATTTACGCATACGAAGTTGCTCGGGACAGCCAGTACCTACTGTATAAAAACAGAAATATTATGTCAGCAATTCATGCTGTGATTGACAGATCATTTTTCAAAGTGACTGATTTGACTTGTCAGTCAACATCCCTGTTGACTGTCAAGTCAAATCAGTCACTTTTTATGAAATGTCAAAACGATAAGCTCTATAGAAATGTGTATGGAATAGCAACCTATGACATCATAAGTTCCTATCGTCAAATCATTTCGTTTAGTATTTGCTTTCATGCTTTTAAATTCAAAAACATGTTAAATTGTAAAAGAACGCTTATTTTCGGAGAATTTTAAGATCTACTATTATCTGATTAGTATAAAATAATTTACTTTTATTGTAGTCAACTACCCAATTGTATCGATAGTCGGCCTGTTTCTAAAGAAATAAGGCCAGGAAAGTATTAACATAAAATGTAGTATTATAGTAAGGTTTTTAGAATTATATCTTAAGTAGATATTGCCCGCAACTTCGCTTGCGAGAAAGTATTTGGAAACAAATGTATCTCACGGCAACATTCTGATTACAATAATAAGCACTACATGAGACTTATTACATTTTTTTTGGTCATACGTTTCTAAAGTTAAGGGGGTACACAATTTATGCAACTTTCGGAGCGATTATTTCCAAAAATATTCACTCAATCGACATGTTTATTAGAAACCTTAAAATGTTTTTAAAAGACCTGTCGAACGATGTTGTGGCACATCGTTCGACAGGTCTTTTAAAAACATTTTGTTGCGAAAGAGCATAACTACAAAAAAAATGGCTGCTATATTGTGTTACCTCGCTACTGGCAGAACAATTGAATGCCTGAAATTTTTAGTCATTATATTCTAAGCTGCCATTAGTGAAGATAATAAAGATACATGCAGAACACTCATTCATGTTCTGATTGAGATTTATTTTTTATAAAAAAAAAACATCATTCGACTTGAACTTAGCAAACAATGTTCCTACCATAGACATACTCTAAGTCTATGTATGGGTCCTACCGCATACTCTGAAAATGACTGAAAAGTGGTATGGGAGGGTGATGTATTATATACGCTATAACTACCCTGTTAGTTTGGGGTGTTTGGACGATCTGAATGTTCTACTAATTGAGAAGTGGCATCGTGGTTTGTTTGTACTTATTCAAATAATTATTGCACGTTTTATTTCACAGCTCTGGTAGTTTCCAGAGTTTATACAAAATCTTCATCTGGAGAAGTATAGGGCGAATCGGGTGTAGATGGCAGTTGTGGTCGCGCGTGCCGGAAAGTTGCTGTTATCGTTCGTCTCTATCAAAGTGTGAGCGCTAACTGACGTAAACTGACAATATTTGACATTAGACGTTCAATCTGGATTGCAATCAATGAATCGAGGTTATTGATTTCAAGAAATCTAGTTAATTGTGATCTGATATCACGATCCGTCAATCCAACACCTTTTACAGTAATTCTGGATCAGTATAGCTGATCGAGATCGCGGAAATGAAGCGCATTGCCAAAAATATTACTTAAATCTATTGGACATGAAACAAAAAACGAAATGAAATAAATTGCCTTTACTCCCCTTGAATAACTCCCCTTCTTTATAACTGTTATGAATAATTAAGAATAGTAATAATGGCATGCCAAATAAAACAGGCCTTTAATAATGTTGTGCATATTTCACCGGCTAATTTGGTTCGTCGTGTCTATCCAATTTATTTGGATACTACCATAACCGGCGGCCCTCTGGATCGATCCGCATCGCACATTTTGAAATTTTCAATGGTGACTGTATTAATTGCATTGAATTATGTAAATAATTCTGATATTGAAGCCGTTTATCTGTCAAAACTAGCACCGAGTTTGTGTAAATTTATTCTATCCGATTCAACCTTTATTTAACTTCATTTGTCACAAAAGCTTGATTATTGATAATTTATGAACGCTGCGAGTACCAGTAAATTATTTTTTAATACGTTATCATAATTTGACATTAAAAACCTGTACGCAACATGGAACTTTTTGCGAACTAAAAAAAAATATTTGTCTTAAAAAGTATCTACTACAGAATATTACTCATTCCAGAAATCGTAAACAATTCCGAGTAGGGGTTGGTGCTAATTTCACAGGAAACGATGCAGCAAAGTTTAATCAAAAATTATTCGACGCTTCATTCTAGTTTCAATCAAAGTTTTGTTCGGGAATTGCGACTGCAGTCAGACTACTTAATATTATTATGAATAAGACATTTTCGAAGAAAATAAACTAAAATGGCATATAATAATATAACTAAAATTCATGGCTAAACTTGTAGTTGTCCTTATATGTCGGTATTTTGTTCTAGGTATTTCGGATTATAACTACTTACTTAATCAGGATGGACATCCCTATATCACTTACTTACTAAATAATAGCAGTACTCACTGTATACAAAAACGTTAAGACCTTATACATTTTTAATAGGTACCTAGGCAATTTAATTACCATCACTTACGTTTCTAAGTGTCCAATTATGCAAGTTTGGAGCATTCCATTTAATGGATCAATATAAAGGTAGGTACCTAAATATATTAAAGACTAATGCATTAACCAAGTTCTTGTCAATAGACTGAATAGTTTGAATTGAGGATTCAATAACTCTAGAGTAGTTTCTTTAACATAGTAAAAACAGATGAGACCGGTTTTCTTTCCGCCTTTATTCGATTGTGAAATATATAGTTTAGTTTTGCAGTTCTTCTAAAGTCTTATTTTTATTTTAAGAACAATGATTGTAAAATGTCTACTATAGAATCCTTTATAATAAAAAGCAGCAAAAATTGTAATGTTAACATGTAGGTAACCTACCTATAGACATTTTTTTTTTTCAATCATCTATACTAATATTATAAAGCTGAAGAGTTTGTTTGTTTGAACGCGATAATCTCAGGAACTACTACTCCGAATCGAAAAAAATCTTTTACTTTTGAATAACCCATTTATCGAGGAAGTTTATAGGCTATATATTTATTATGCTATGACCAATAGGAGCGGAGCAGCAATGAAAAATCTTGCAAAAACGGGGAAATTTGACGCAGACGAAGTGGTGCGGGCCAGCTAGTTTATATAAATACAGCCAATATGCACAATTGCATTTGCACCTATCATACTATAACCGGATAATACTACTATTATAAATTTTTCAATTTTACACTTGATATCAGAAATTGTAGATATTTTCTAACATAAGCATTATGGAAGTAATTTTTATAGGCATTTCTTGCCAATTACTTATTTATTTGATAAGTAATAAGACTCAAACTTTACACTAAATTTAATTTGCTTGATTTGCCATAATCTAGACTGGTAACTATTTTTATTATAGTCTTTTAGAGGGATCCCTGACTCAGTGGCGACCAAGCATGTCTAAAAATCTGTGAGGCAACGTGTGACTAACGGTCCGTAGATTGGTGACCGTTTGCGAACATTGTCACACCCCCCGTGACTTCCGAGTCACGGGGGGTGTGGCTCTCCGGAACACGTTAAGCTGTCGGTCCGGCGCCCAATCTCTATCCGATCGTGTCGGATTTCGCCAACGCATCGTGAGGGAATAGGGAGTGCACCTGTGTCTGCGCATACACTGGTGCACTGTAATATATAATCCTCCGTAGTAGTTATTACCATTTATGAACCTAGGATCCTTTTGATATATCCAATATTTTTCAAAAAATCGCATTGGAAAATATTTTTTTCCGCTAGCTTCTTTAGGTCCCTTTTCTCCTTTTTATTGCATAGTAAAGGTATCATTTTTAGGGTTTCGTAGCCAAAATGGCAAAAAATTTAACCCTTATGCTTTATCATGTCCGTCTGTCTATCTGTATGTCCGTCCGTCCGTGTGTACAGGCATTTTGCTCAAAGACTACTAATATTGATTAAATTAGTGAAAAGGTGTCTTGTAGTAGCCACTACTTAGTTTGATAGCTAAATAATAAAAATTCTCATAGGGCACTCTATAAATAAACTGAAAAAAAAATGATCAATGTGGCACGACAGATTTTTGAAAACATTTTAAGTTTTCTAAAAAATTTATGTGATTAAGTGCATATTTTTGGAAATAATCGCTCTGAAAGTTGCATAAATTGTGTGTTCGCCCCCCCCCCCCCCATTATCTGTTGAACCTTGTGACCAGAAAAATGTGAAAAAAGCAGCGCTTAACAAATACCTACTTTAAACTTAAATTATTTCGGACATGATCGAATATACCTACCATCATTGAGCTATTGTTAAAATATTGCGTTTCTCAACAAAAGGGCGTAAATGCCATGAACGTACGCTCTTCTGCTGGTGCAATAATTCAAATCGTTTTGTTTTCAAACGGCAACGGTTCTGGAACCCTACACTGAGCATGGTCCGACATGCTAATGCCCGGTTTTTATTTTTTCATTCTAAAGGATCATATCCATGCATCGCGGTAGAACACGGCCGCACGCGGCTGGATGCACCGAAATTGAACACAGATCTAACTAAAAGTTGGCAAATTTTATTATATTCAATATATTTTTCATTTTAAGGTTTTTTTAACGGCACATATTAGTTACACACAAATGAAACCTTAGGTGTATTTCCATTGTTGAAGCTAAAAATCATAGTTTTAAACATACACCTACTATTTATTTTATTCAGTGCACACTGTTGTACAACAAAATTAACTCTCCGTAGGTTATTGACTTCTCGAAAAAATGTTTTTAACAATATAATATGATATCTAATCAACCAATTTTTAGCTAAAATATCAAATTACCTAGACATCTTAACGTAAATAAAATAGTAAAATTTTACAGAGGCGAACATCAACCTTTGTTATAAAATGAATACTTTGATTTTAAACAGAAAACAAAATGAAGGTATAACAGAGGTGGTCCCTAATATCGTTGCGCGCTAATTAAATTATATTCTCAAAGGTGCTGTTTTAATTAAATCCAAATACCGGTACCACCATATATGGTGCTTATTTTCAGAGTTCGCTACGTTAAATTTCAATAAACGAACTGTATTATGGTTTGACGCCTCCGTATCATTGTATAAAGGAATACTACACGTAAACTATTGAATTGTATGAAGAGCTCCTTTCAATAACACACTGCGTAATTGGAGTAAATGTTAATTGGCTCTTAATGCCTTCGTCGCTTGTAACCATAGTGATTACGGATCAGTATAAATTATACATAAAGGGTTATAGGAAACAGAAAAGGCCGCTTATATAGCTTGTAATTAATAAAACGGTTAGAAATTGATGTAAATTGATTGACTCTGCAATTCAGAAGAATTGACAACATTTCTGTTTGAAGTTCACATTTGTTATAATGATTATTTGATATAATCTGAGCGAACGAAATATGACTTTTCGAATTATGAATTAATTAGTAAAACATCCGTAGTAGGTACCCTATATAGATTTCTGTTTAATGATGGCACTGCAATTTACAAAAAATAAAAAACTTTTTTATTTATATACTGGTGTTGCGGTGAACAAAAACAGACATAAAGCTCACCCAGATTTGGAACAAATCGAATATATAAAATTCTCGTGTCACAGTTTTCGTTGCCATACTCCTCCGAAACGGCTTGACCGATTTTTATGAAATTTTGTGTGCATATTGGGTAGGTCTGAGAATCGGACAACATCTATTTTTCATATCCCTAAGAGTTTGTTTGTTTGTTTGAACGCGATAATCTCAGGAACTACTGGGCTGCACTGAAAAAATATTTTACCGTTGGATAGAGCCGATTTATTGAGAAAGGCTATAGGCTATATAACATCACGCTACGACATATAGTAGCTGAGCAGCATTGATAAATGTTGCAAAAACGGGTAAAATTTACGCAGACGAAGTTGCGCGGGTCAGCTAGTATTTATATAACACTGTACGCACTGGCACTTAACTTTCGAGGCAGTTGTAGACTGACTTACAGACAGATATAGACTTTATTGAAAATGATAGGTCTGTCGGCCTGCGAAGGTAGCGTGTCGTATTCCGCCCGTTTACACTAACAAGGCAGACGGGACAAAGAGAAGTCTAAAGACATGGACAAGGACTTCCTCATACTTGACTATAGAGAGATATTGACTTGTAGTAGGTCTAAGCTATAGGCCGTCTTGGTGTGCCAGAACAGTATCAGTTGTCCTTCCGTGAAAACATCACTGTGTTTCGGTTGAAGTTCATTGTAGCAAGTATTTTGTATGAACTAATGTCACAAATGAGGAGCTCGGTTACATTCTGATATGTGCCCAACAAGGCTTTGGGTGGCACTGACACTGTTATGGGCTAGCGTGGCGTTACCATCACGTGCACGACCTGCTTATCTCCTTTTTTCATAGTTAAAAAAAACACCGTGTTCTTTTTACATCCTCATTGTATGTGTCATACCCATTCAGCCATGCCCTCCGGCTAGGTGGGATCTGTCGAAATTTTTACACGTGTGCATAAAAAAGGTCATAGTTCCATTAACAGACACTAGATGCTAAGGTGTATACCACATTATATGGCAACCTACAATACCACACAAACATACTGTCAGACTGGCCTGTTGGTATAAGTGGTTAGTGACCCTGACTGCAAAGCCGGAGGTCGTGGGTTCGATTCCCACCCAGGATGAAACTTTGTGTGATGAGCACGATGGTTTATTCTGTGTATGGTTGTTATTTATCTATAATATGTATGTATTTAGAAATATATATGTATGTTTATCTGTTTTGTGGATCCCATAGTACAAGCTCTGCTGTGTTTGGGATCAGATGGCGTTGTGTAAGTTGTCCCAAGATATTATTATTACTGTTTTTGAACTATTGTAGAAATTCAACAAACCAAAATTTTTAATCAACCTGTTTTCTGAAGAAATTTCAATTCGTATGGGTTTTTTAATATGAACATAATCGGTATATATGTGCGTCTTTCGTTACGTAAGTCAATCTTTGTGCCCGTAGAGCATCTGTGAAACCTAATAAAGTACATTCAGTCATGATTGAACAGGTACGATTTGACATTTCGAACAGGGAATAAATGTGAATTGCAACGTCACTCATATTCAGCGAACTGGGATGTGTATTTTGTCAGTTGATGTAATGACGTGTATTTGTAGTGTAAAACGTTTATACGGTTTGACGTATGATACGGACTCTTGAACCTACTTATATGTTAGGTTACATAGTGGTCCTTGTTTGTAGTAAACAAAAGCCTCTTTATAGGTTCATTTCCGTGTATCGCGGCCGATCGCGAGCCGCGCGTTGCTTACGATGAACGGCTGACGCGCGCGGCTGATGCGACAATAGTGAGAGTATTAGAATGTATGGTGCCGATTCCGAGGTATGTGACAGACGCCCGCGGCCGACGACTGACGTAGGCTGCGCGTGCACTCTGAATATGGTCGCATCGGCCTTGAGCGTCAGCCGCTCGTCGTAAGCCGCGCGCGGCTCGCGATCGGTCGCTATGCTCAGAAATTAACCTTTTTTCACCGGCCGGGTACCCGGCGCAGTGTGTATGCCGATGTACGGTAGATTTCATATGCCCCGACGTCTGTCCGGTCCGGTCCGGTCACTATACATCGCGCCGGGTAGCCAGCGACGATTGGAACCGGAACGTGTTAAAAGGACCTTAGTGTAAGATACCCAAGTATTTCACTTTTCAGTGAATGCATAGCAGAAAGTTTTCAGTCATCTCGAATTTTGTGGTTTTAAATTCCAGGCCAGTTAATCACGAATGGTATAAATTAGTACACAGTTATACAAAATAATGTTTTAGTATTTAATTGGCGACGACACTGCAGTTAAAGACGGATTAATTGAAATATGTGTATTCTTCAAAAGTTGTGACTCTATATCAAGTTTCTTACTATTTATGGTAGAGCTTATGCATAGAAACATCTTCTGGAACATCTTCTTTATTAATAATCAGTTTCATTGATTACCAACAGAGCCTGATCAAATCCAGGGTATCGTATTCGTAGTGGTCAATCAAAACTTCGATTTCTGACACATTATCGTTTTTTAGATCTAATTTATTAGCTTATTTACCAATAGCATTAAGAAATAATACCATAATAAAGATCAATTTAATTGTACAGTTCAATTAAATAATACGTTATTACTCATAAATTAAACCGCTGCCACCAGATAAACACGCGTGTATTTGTAATGAAACAAGCATTAAAGAAAAATATATCAAACTTGATTAAATTAAAATACGCAAAATAAATTCCTAATTCATTTACTGCGGAAAATTGAGGTAAAATATACGTAAAATAAAAACTTACGAAAATTGCGTACAAAACCCAACCATCTTGCACTTTTAACGGTGGCTCACTGACGTGTCGGGACTTGTTAAAACATTTTTTAGGGTTCCGTAGTTAAAATAGATAAAACGAAATCCTTGTAGTTTCGTCATGTCAGTCCATCTCTTTGTATGTCATAGGCATTTTACTCTAATATTTGGCTTGTCACATCTATGTATAGCATATCATTCGACAGGTCTTTTGAAAACATTTTAAGGTTCCTAAAAAACTTTTAAGAATAAGTGAAAAGTCCGAAGGTTGCAAAATTGTATTAACCTCCCTTTAACTTTCAAACCGTAAGGCCAAAAAATATGAAAAAAAAAACAACGGGTTGCACTCCGGGAAAACACAACTAAAACAAACATTATATTCCATACTGAGGAAATTTGAATAATATTTTTCGATCTTATTGAGATAATAATAAAAAAATTAATTACAAATCAAAACAATAAAATCAAAAATTTAAATAAAAATGGGTACAAAATAATAGTTACTCGGACTCGAACTGGGGGTCTACTGGTTTTTAGACCGCCCGATTTCCCACCTGAGCTATAATAACATTGTAGATGGTGGCGAAATTTATGCGAGTTTAAAAATTTTTACCCATCCCAAAAAGTGCACAACGCACGCCAAAGAAGTTTGAAACCGTCTTTGAGTTAACATAAAGACGTACGTGCCATGAAGATACGCTCTTTTGCTGGTCCACTTTTTCAGATCGTATTTTTTCATCTGTAGTGCATTTCTATGTAGTAACCGCTGCGGAATCCTATATTATGCTGATTATAAAAGCAATTTGTAGAAATAACGAGTTCACAGTTAGAAGTACTCGTAGTAGAATATGCACTGCTGCTATAGGTCAACTGTCAAAGAAAGCAGCAGTGAGGAAAGCGTGAAATAAATACGAGTATAACACCAAAGATAATAGACGTTATTTTCGACAATATTGACAACAAAACAAAGAAGTTTATTAGAATCTATTGCCATGCTGATGTAGTTCAAAGGTTGCTTCGGACAGTAGACCCCTTAATTTTAGCAAACAGAAAAATAGTTAAAAAACAAAAACATTAATGCTTTTGTTTTTAAAGTTATGGGTTCCATATTTTTAGTAATAGTAGGTAGTATGACGAAATTGAAAGGAAAACTATCACAGCTTAAAATTATTTCATATGCATGGGCTGATCCAGGATTACATATAGCGGAGGGGGGGAGAGCACAATAGCAGAGCCGGATCTGTGCTCACGACGAGGGGGAAGGGGGTGCATTTCACTTCACCCGACATCAAAAATACGTTCTGTGGGAAGGGCATAAGAAGCACATAGACAAAGAATCCTATCGTGCCTAGTCTACATATTCTATTGTGAGTTTTGGAGGTACCTTGGCAACCCCTTCGCACTGATATAAGACCACATAAAATATCACATTAAATATAGCTCAAATAGAATTGATGTATTTTTATATTTATGTATTATTATTAGTACCCGAATTTGAGCTAATTCTAATTGCCTATTGCTATGTTGCTAGCTCCTCACCGTAAAACCTCTACGACGTTGTAGGGCTCACAGTACTCATGTCAGATCTGCGGACATTTCTGGGCCAAGCTCATAATCAATAACCATGTCTCAAATTGATTGCACTCTCGATTATACGTATATCATTCTTCTAGTTATACTTATTATTATGGTCTTTATTCATAAAATAGACATATACATTACATTTTTTTAATATTGTATAAATATGTAATAAAAATAAATATATTTTAAATTATTGGTTTTTTTATCTGCATGCTATTGCATGCAGATTAAAAACACTATTAACAAATTGTTTCTGTGACACTATTAATTAATGCAAGATGTGTTTATTTGTAATTAGTTGTACAATTGGCTAAGTCTTTGACAATGTGTAACCCTCAGAACACATCTATTATCTTTGGCTTGGTGTAAGAAATAAATAAATTCGCTATTCTATTTCATTTTATTCCCAGACGCTCTGTAAGGATGAATGTAGAATTTGAACCGAAATAATTTCTGCAGTTATTTTCACAGTTCACTACACTACCATTATGTTCCATTTCAAAAGCATTTTTTCTTGGGCACGTATTTGCATAGGTTCTAGCGCTTTGTTACGTAAAAGGCTGCACTTCAGACCTAGACGATAAAATTTTGACCCATGCGAACCTCGTCAATCATCAGCCTCGTCACAAACACCAACATTATCAGCAATAATTAGTATCAATGTTAATCACCGTCATCGATCATCAACAATTCGAAAAGCGTTAAATACCGCTGAGTGGAATCCAGAAAGTATTTATTATTTTCACTCCAACTACCTATTATGAATAATGGCTAGGTAAAGTGATTTATCACATTGGACTATTACTTAATTACACCAGTATTATAAAACTGAAGTTTGTGTGTTTGTTTGAACGCGATAATCTTAGGAACTACTGTAACGAATTGAAAAAATCTTTTACTGTTGGATCGCTTATTTATCAAGGAAGGTTTTGGGCTATATAATATAACGCTACGCCAAATAAGAGCGCAGCAGCAATGAAACATGTTGCAATAACGGAGAAAATTGACGCCGACAAAGTTGTGCGGGTCAGCTAATACCACTTCATTTTATCTCAATATTCGGATAATGTGTGGCCTAATTGCAACTAAAGTCGAGCAGTGGTAAATTCATTACGATCCTGGGCCAAAAACATCCATTTAGTCCCAGATGCTTTGACCAGGTCGTCAGGCCACCTGATTGGGCCTCAGTGCGGCTTCCAACTGGTGGTCGCCACTGACAAACCTTTTTTCCACACCGCATATTGATTCTTCGAGTAATGTGTATACTTTGTCGGTTGCTTTAGTTCTTTTATATCTCTGCCCATACCTTCGGTTTTTTTACGACGTTGATAGCTAGCGACCGAGTTCCCCATCTGTTTGTATTTTGTTCATCTGAATAACGAACGAACTTCGGTTATTAATGAACGAGAATAATGTATATTTAATTTGTGGAAAATGGAAAAAGCCCGTGCCATGCGTACAGCGGATCGTTTATTTGTCAGTTAATATACCACTACTCCAAAACCGGACAAGTGCGGGTCGGACTCGCCCACTGAGGGTTCCGTACAAATTTGTATGTACATATTATAAATAGTTCAGGAAGAGAGTCTTACAGTGTTTATAGAGACGATATTTTTATTATATTACTTTTCAAATTTCATAGTTTTAGGTCAACGGAAATTACCCTATAATTTTTACCTTGATAGTGTCGAAATGTATGTTATTAACGTTAACTTAGAAGTTTCAGTTTATCACAGCTTTAAGGGACTGGAGACCTGAGTGTGTAGTTTTCATTTTAACTTGATACCTTCACGCGTTCCAGAGATAAGGGGTTTTGACAGATAGACAGACGGAGAGACGACGCCCAACCAAGTGATCCTACTAGGGTTGCGTGTTTTTATTTTGATATACGGAACCCTAAAAAAGCGTTTCTATGTTCACGTGTGTATGCGTGTTTGTGAGTTTTTTATATCACCCTAAGGCCTCATTTACAGAGACGCGGGGCGTTACGCATGGCGTTGGACGGCGCGGCCCGCACTGAATTCAAACATATGGCTTTGTATGAGAGCATTAACGTTGAGGCGATTGTACACGCATTTGTTTGAAATGAAGCATTTTTTGCGGCATTTACCGTGGCGGTGCTCGCAGCAATTCTCGATGAAGCGATGCCCGCGTTGAAACCCTTATTTGGAAATCGCATAACCCAGACTCGACGATATTTTAAAGAAAATTATACAGGGTGTAACAGAAAGGTGTGGTCATATTCAAGGGTCGTCACATACACATGATAAATAGCGTGTGTACCTAATCTTATCAAAATGTAAGAACCTTAAAATTTTACGTCATTTATAATCAGTCCATAAGTTGTTATGCAAAATATCGCCACGAATATTGCTACATCACTAACCAATCATTCAAGATTTTCATCGTAGTATAGTAGTAGTAGAGAGTTCAATTATGTTGGATGACCCTGCACAATGATCTCTTATGTATCACTGCGCGCCTGGTACCCGTCACGCGTCGAACATACGGACGTCCGCGCGGCCGTAAACCAAAGAAACAAAGGCAAACAAATGAATACCAACTAACTACTAACCTCTGTACGTTTTCCGTCGCCACCGGCTTTCACGACGACCACATCGAACGGAGAAATGTTAATCACCATCTCACTGTTGTTGGTACCTACTTTGTTATCACATCTGGTGGACGATCATTTGAATGCACTTCACGGTACAAAATAACGTACTAGGTACCTACGTTCGACTTTTACATCCCTACATTTTTGATATTAATGTTTTTAGGGTTCGGGGAAGTACCTACCTACCGTTTTTGAAACTTCAATAAGAATGAGATTTAGGTATTTACATACTTTAAGTTACGAATACACAGTATCACAAATCACAACACATCAATTTAGCACTAACTTCAACGCGCACTTGTTTGTTCGAATTGATAATACTTACATAATGAAATTAGGCGCGAAACTCGGTGACGCTTCCCCGCATTCCTGGCACCACTACATAACTAAATCGGTACCTACCTATCGGTCAACAAAAAATATTTGTTGCGTTCGCCGAAAGTGGTAAGTACCTACGGGTACGCATTACGGGCCACCGTTGGATCCCTTAAGGTACGTTTTGTCCAGGACCGAGCAGACTGTTTCTATCAACTTACTTGGTACCTAACCTACATCACGTAGATTACGATCGCGTCATATGCAATTGATACACAATTTCGAAATTATTCACTGTTACTAACTTAAAACAAAATTTCTTTATCAATTTTACATCACTTCCACAAAGAAAGACAAACAAAAACCAAGAAACAAAATAGATCAAACCGCTTCGGGCTCCGCGTCGAAAACACTGACGGACAGTGACGGAATAAATAAGCAACACTAAGAATGAAACAAAGAAATGAAAGTGCCTAAAAACTTAAAACTTCTAAAATTACAAGAAAATGTATGTAAATTATCTTAGAAAAGTTTTAATTTAATTAATGGCAATATCAAATTATTTTATGAATCATAATAACAACAAAAGAGAATTAAAAACTCATTTTGAAATTACAATGACTTCCGAATATTTCTGCCGAGCTTCCGATCAAATACCGAATTATTTATTGCACACGTTTTGTTTATGACGCCACGGCCTTGAAATGTTGGTGTCTCTGTCTAACTAGGTAATAAAACCAATAATCGGTCAGTTTGAGTTTGAGGCACTGATATTTGTTTTAAATAATTATTTTGTTTGGAAAGCTAATTTCCATGCATTTGAAGTTTTTGAAAAAATCTTTACGTGTTTAATGCAATAAGTTGTAATGCGTTAATAACGCGGGACTTCGCCATGAGTGTTCGAAGTTGAGCCGTGAGTTTACGATTTATTTTTGTTGCAAATCAACTGTTCACCTGAATGTCTGTGTGTTTGTCAATTACTTTTCAACACAAAATAATGAATATCGATTTAGATTGTAGATTGTATTATTGTTTGTGGTATTATTTTAACTATTAAAAAACTACCTTAACACCTCAATGATTTTAATCCTACAATGAAATAAATTGTTGGATTTTGTGAAATTATGTAATTATTTTAACGATTTCATGTAAATAGATTTAAAAAGTGTTCTCTGACAATAAAAAAAGACCAAAACGATGATTCATGTGAGTATAAAATTTTAGAAATCGGTCACCCATCTATGCTCCAACTGTGGTAAGGTTGCTTAACTTACGCAAACATTATATCATAATAGAAGTTGGTTCAACTTTGAGGTACACCGACAAGTTACTTTAAGAATAACAAATTCGTATAATGTAAACAGTGTGTCGTCGCCGACTAGGGTCAGTAGGTACCTTTGTTTATTTGTGATGTAATACCTACCTACCGTACCCTGGAAGACGGGGAATTTGGGAAGAAAGTTCGAAATTATGGTGTGAGCGGTGATGTTCAAGTTACAAATAATGTACGGTTTAATGCTGCCTGAATTCGTAACCTTGTCAACAAAATCAATGAAAATATTTAAATGACTTAAGTATCATATTTTATTACGTAGGTAATTTAAAGTGTCCTATTTAAAGCAATAGATGGGCGTCAGGCGTCATACCTGTTGTTCCCAAGTACTCCTCACAATGTCTGTTACCTTGGTACTCCGAACATTGGTTTTTGGGTTACCTACGTATAGTGTTTCTGTGTGTGTGTGTCTACATTTGTGTAAGTGTGTAGGTATACACACACTCACACAAATGTAGTCGACCAGATAGATTATTGTGTGACAGAGATAAATTATTTTTATTAATGAAAACTGCATTTATTTTACTCTTCGTCCATAAACCATGATAAAGAACGAGAGGCAAGCTACGGAAGAGTGAAACAAGATACCAAAGGACGAATGAGAGTTAAAATGATAGAACGAGACTAGCTTGTCTCACTCACACATCATCACTTGTTTCATCTTTGCAGGAACAAAAAAGTGAAACAAAATGAAAGTGGGTGGTGATTTAAGGTCAAACCTGAAGTTCATTGCAGTTCATTGGAAACAGCTGATTATCTGTTAGTGTTGGGTACCTATCGGTAAAGTCGTATTTTCAGTATGTCGGTGTTACGCACTCGATAAGAAAGAAAATTCTTTATCTCAGTCATACTAATAAAATCAGAATTGGTACCCCCGCAGATGTTATACTTATACCTAACACTGTTCATTGCTAAAATATGACCACACCTTTCTGTTACACCCTGTATATTTATAAATGAATAACTTAATACCACTCCATACCATAACATAATAATATTTTATGATAAAAAGTAAATTATATAGTACCCCGCGTGTGCCATAGCGATTACCGCCGCGTGCTACGCAGCGATAACCGCCGCGTGCTTTGACACACTGCCCGCCACACATCTCTATAAACAAAATCGTATATTATCATATGTTTGTATTTACGCATGTGATGACAAGTGCCGCTTCACGCCCCGCCTTTAAGTAAACCGAAAAAACGACCAACGCTAAGCAAGACGCCACGCCAAACGCCACGCCAAACGCCACGCACTACGCCCCGCGTCTCCGTACCTACTACAAGGCCTAACTTCTAAGCGGCTGAACGGATTTAAATGGATAGGGTATTGTTAGAATTGTTAAAAGTTGGTTTATTTGAGAAAAATGTCTTGTTTCTAGACTAGGATTATTTTTTTTCTTTTGATCTCATCAAAATGAACCATAAAATAAATGCCTCAATGACGCAATTTCAATTATCAACTAAAAATCGCGCAAGAGCATGATGGACCATGGTCAGTGTAGGGTTCCGCAGCCTTGAATAATTGCATCAGCAGAAGAGCGTACGTTCATGGCATATAATATGTGCATACGCCCTTTTGTTGAGTAACGCAGTTTTCAGGCAATAACTCAAAGACGGTATATACAAATTGCTTTTAATACCTAACTGAATGAAAAGAAGAAAAAGCACAATTTTAACTGACTCCTCTTTAAACAAGAAATAGTCAGGGGTTAGTGATGCCATATGTGGCCAATATATTGTGTTCTACTTCTACTATCCTATTCACAAAAGATAGAATTATAAAGATCAAATGTTGTTTATGTAACCTATCTATACCTTTTTACTTATATTGAATACAACTTCTAAATTTTAATAAAATTATGTAGATATACTAAGATGAATATTTAAATATTATCAGTACTACTACTACTAGCTGATAGTGATAGTGCAAATCATCAAAGAAATTGGAAGTTAACGTTTGTAATACGTGGTACAAAAAAAAAATTAAAAAATCTAAAAAAAAAATCGTGATGGATTTTTGGATAGGTATTAGGTAGTAGGTACCTAATACCTATCCAAATTAAAAAATAGTTTTCTTAAGATAAAAACCTGTGTTATTTATCGATCTGAGAAGGCCTGTGTCATTTATCGACCGGGTGAACGTCGTATCAATATACAATTTATTGTACTTGCTCCAATTCCTTTCCAAAATTTTAATATTTAGGGTTTCTTACAATTATCATTTTGTTGTTTGTCCGTCTGTCCGTCTGTGTGTCAAGACCCTTCATCTCGGGAACGAGTTGAGTTATCGAGTTGAAATTAAAACCATATACTCAGGTCAACAATCCCTTGAAGCTGTGAAAAAATGAGTTCCTAGTTAACGCAAAAAAGATACGACTGTTTATGCCACTAAAAACGTACATTTCAACACTCTCAAAGGAATCAAAATTTATAGGGCATTTTCCGTTGACCTAGAACGATGAAATTTGGCAAGTAATACTGTCTTAGACTGAAAGTATAGGTAAAAGTCTAAAAAATATACATTTGTAATTAAATCATAAAATATACCGTCCTTAAAAAACTGCGAGACTTGATTCCTGAACTTATATTATAATATGTACTTACAAATTTGTACGGTACCTTCGCTGGGGGAGTCTGAATCGCACTTGTTTGGCTTTTTAAACCACCCTTATGTTTAAAGCGAATAATGCTTAAACGATTTTTGGCGAGATTAAAGAATAGCAATCGATTTTTGTACTTCGTACAAATCAAAATGCAATTTCAAATACGATAGTATCAAACTGTGAACAAGTAAAAGTCTAGAGTAGCAGAGTCCAGTTAGTGTGTCCACAAGTCAAACAATATTCCGGTGGGTGAGTGCCAGCGAAATTGAGCCCGAATCATTTATAAATGGGGGAGGTTTCGCGGGGCGAAATAGGAGGGGAAAGGTGTGCCACTGCATTTTGCATGAGTTCAATGTTGGTTGCTCGATCTGGCTCATTCCACTCTCCGTCTCATGTACACATACAAATAGCTACCCGTACGTTTTATTGATACTTACACTATTTTCTGGTAATTTTTGGGAATAGTGTAGCTGTATTATAATGAGCAATTAATATGTTAAGCCAAACGCTATGGATGACACACAAAAATGACAAAAAAATCATCGCACTCTAAGGTGAATATACACTAGAGCTAATGTAATGTAATGTTCTTACGAATGGCATAATACAGGCAAATGCTCAGTTTTTCTAAAGTATTTCCATGTAAAGTAACATTCTTGCGAATGGTCGACGTAATTAGAGGCAAATGCTTGTCCCGGGCTTGTGCCTTTGCTTGATAAAATGTTACACTAAAACACTCGTTAGTTTTAAAAACAGGTTGTAACAGAACATCGAGCGTCATGTTCGAAGTGTGGTTCGAATAAACTTAACAACAGCTAATGCTCGGCGTTCTGTTACTAGTAAATTCTCTAGTGTATATTCAGTTTTAGCCATCGAGTTAAAAATGTACTTTAGCGTCTATAATTAAGTAGTAATTATTTATGCATTAGATAGAACTTATTTTACAGTTTTCGTTCCATGTTTACTACCACAACGCCGTAATAATCATGATTTATTCCGATATATGCAAGTAATCAATATATTATATTGAAAAAGTGTTTATTTAAATTGGTACAACGTAAATCTGTAAAAGAAATTAATTCACATCATGAAGTGAAAATAGCTTTGAACAAATTTTACGTTTACTTTGATAAGTATTTTCTCAAGTAGGTACAATAATTCATATATGGTCAAAATTATTATAGCCAATAACAAACCAGTGCTTGAACATATCTTAATCCTTTTAATTTATACTAGCTTACACCTGCGACTTTGCCAATAAAAAATATTCTTTGCCTTCAAACTATCTCTTACGTTGGAGCGTGAAAAGGTAACAGACAGACAGGCAGAGTTTCTTTCACAATATAATAAATATTGACTGAACGGATGCAAAAGATTGCACGTACATTGAGGAAAGACAGGGCTACCTTTCCATAATAACCAACATACTTTGGCTGGCATGGTCTAGTGGTTAGTGACCCTGACTGCTAAGCTGGAAGTCGTGGGTTCGATTCCCACCCAGGATAAAACTTTGTGTGATGAGCACGATGGTTTATTCTGTGTCTGGGTGTTATTTATCCATAATATGTATGTATTTATAAATAAATAAGTATGTTTATCAGTTGTCTGTTTTCCATAGTACAAGCTCTGCTTAGTTTGGGATCAGACGGCATTGTGTGAGTTGTCCTAAGATATACTTTTATACACGATATAAGACATCGGTATACAGTTAGTTCAAAACACAATCTTAAAATGTTGAAGAAGTATAAATATATATTATTGTTATGAACTAAAGTAGTACTCATCTCAATGGCATTCAAACATTATTAAGTTAGAGAATCAATAGAATTTATCAAATTTATTACAAATACATCGATAACTTTGGATGTGATATTTTCGTTAACATTTGGACACAAAATCGTTGTACAAGAAACCTTGTACAACAAAACCAGTGTACAAGAGACCTAGTCCATATTATTTCGTGTATCAATAAATTAAACAACGACTGGAACACGAGTGTATTGTGTCTAATTACCATTATTATTGTGCACCCCATTCACTATATTCATATATAATTCAAGACAACGTCGGAATAACAATAGTAAAAGTATAAACAAACAAAAGTGGTCATAACAGAACAAAATAATCCCTTTAATGTAGAGTTAGTGGCAATATTGCGACTAGTGTGTAAAACTAAGGATATCTGAACGCTCTGGGCTCAGAATTAGGGTGAATTTTTTATAAGGACGCAGGTAGGGTGTGAGTCGGGGTGAAAAACGGGGTGTTCTGGAGTCGCCGGCACGGTCTGCATATTGCATTAGATTTAAATTGTTTACGTCGTTAAGAAAGAAAGTTTGTCCGAACTGGGCGAGAAACAAGAAACTTATACACTGATGTCGGTATATTTAATTTTTTAACATAATCGTGTGGGATTTTTGTGGCCTGCCTACAGTTCTGTAAATCTTTGGACAAACTTAAGCAACGACCCTGAAAGATACAGACCAGTTTAGTTAGCAACATCTAAATAATATAGAATTTGAATTTGACATTTCCGCGGACGGAGCCACAGACTAAGATTAGTTAAGCTTTAACCTACTAATTTGTTGAATGTTTAAAAAAATATTAACTTCAGCTCTACGGTGAACAATGTTGTTTGAAACTTAATTGTAATTTAATATAATGGATGAGTCATAGAAAGTGTTGAACTAATTAAAACGATGACATCATTGTCATTGTTCAGTTTTGTAAATATGTTAGGCGATGCATAAAAAATGATGGAAGTATTCATAAGGTTTATTGGTGGTTGTGGTCAGTTCCGTGATTAACGTGTCATACAACGCGTGTGACACAATGAAGTTCTTTTTGATAACTTTAGTTATCGTTATGTGCCAATACCAAAATACATCTGGGACTGTGTTTGAAATGCTGGCCTCAAGACTTAGTGATCTTTCTACTGCTGTACTTGGTACTATAAGTAACGTAAGGAATAATATGTTGAAGCTGTTTCAACCTCCATTTGAACCCAACGAGTATGTGCCAAGGCGCAGATTCAATTCGTTCTTGGCTAAACAATCTGTACCTAGAACCAGTATAAAAAAAACATTTTGGGAACCTAAACCAACCTCACCATTGCCACAACGCAAAGGAAATTTGGAATTGGACTTTAAAACTACTTTGAGACTCGAAGCAGTTCCTCTAACGACACCTAAAATGTCTTTACAACACGGCAGAGCGATGGAGTCACATATCGTTATCACGAAAGATGGATATCACCTCACTGTACATCGAATTGTAGCAAAGATGGAATTGAAGTCGAATCGTACTATTATACTTTACCACGGATTACTTGGCAGCTCTGCAGACTGGATAATACTGGGACCTGGAAAATCTCTTCCGTATTTACTCAATGATAACGGCTACGACGTGTGGATGATCAACGCTAGAGGAAACTCTTATTCCCGTGGACATACATGTAAGATAATCAACTCGAATGACTATTGGAAGTTTTCTTGGCAGGAATTAGGGGAATTCGATTTGCCCGCCGTTATTGATTACGTACGTATGACTAAAAAAATCAATGACACATCATCTGAAAGAATAGATTATATTGGGCATTCTATGGGAGCTACTGCGCTTTTGGTACTATTGTCTACGTTCCCACTTTATAACAAATATCTGAGAGTTGGTATTTTAATGGCACCTATAGCTTATATGACAGACGTTAAAGGACCTCTAAAAAATATATCAACTCTAGAAAAAAAAGAAAGCGATGATCTGTTTCAAACACTTGGTACTAACGAGTTTGTGCCTTCACGAGTGATTCCAAGAGACATAGCGTCAAAATATTGCACAGGTGCTGATTTGTTTTGCTGGAATCCTTTATATTTTCTAACTGGCGGATATCACTTAGAAAATGACTGGGACATCAATTTCAAAACAACGGTGCTATACCACGTACCAGCTGGAACATCCACAAATACTATACTGCACTACATTCAACTAGTTAAGAGTGGAAAGTTCCATAAGTATAATGATCCTAGTTCTGAGTTTAACTTGACACAAATCACTTTGCCAATAGCCTTGATCAGTTCGGACGTGGACTGGTTAGCTCCAATAACTGACGTTATGAAATTATTCGTCAAAATCCGGAATCCTGTTGATCATCACATTATTCGTCAAAAAAATCTTAGTCACACTGAATTCGTATGGGGCTTACAAGCTAATTATTTAGTTTTCGATAAAGTATTGGAGTACTTAAATCAAGTATTTGATACGATTTCAACGAAAAACGACGTTCTTAATAACATTATTCCATAATTTTTGTAAGAGACCGCCACTAACCATATATTTATGGAACTATATTTGATTTTGTATACATACGAACTTTAAGAACATTCCTTCTCTTCTCTATTCTATAAACAATATAAAGTCGCCCTTATGATTTCCACCAGCATTAGGAGATTTTCCTCGAAGGTTTCTATAAGGTATATTTGAGTATAGACAGTGGAAACAAGTCCATGCGCATCCGGGGAGGGCCAGTTTGCTATAAAACAGTAATTTAAATATTGTGGCTCACCAAAAAGTAAAAAGTCGTCGTAGGGAATTATATCATCATAATAAACGGGTCATCTATAAACTTTAGCAACATCGGAAGTGTAACTCGTGCCTTGTTCGAAGTTAGCTGATCCCACCGCTGCACTGTTATTCGTCGTTACATCATGCATCTTCCAAAGTATTGGATTTCATACGATTTGAAATGGGTAGATGCCGTAGAGCATACATATATAATGTTAATCCTCACCATACGACAATAATTATGCTAGCTTTAAAGGCTTCGCGCGAGTTACAAATAGCATGCCATATAAATTGTACAATATGTTATTGTTTTTAAGAATATAAAAATGTAAACTGAATATAAACCAACTTGTTTCATTTTATTTAGTATTAGTTCAACTGGTGGTACAAATATATCCTTACTAACCTTGTATCTCTGGTACTTATTTAAATAAAAGAAGAAATTTATTAAATATAAAGGAAGTCAGATATTACTGATTAGTCAAAAGTTAAGTTTTTTTACAAAACTATAAAACAGTGCTTAAAAGTCATGATTCTACATGTACATGTTTTGCCAATATGTTGTTTTGTTTTTAAATTTATCTTAATTGATAATGATTTTGTGTTGGTGTGTGCAATCGATGCTAATATTATAAATGTGAAAGTAACTCTGTCTGTCTGTCTGTTACGCTTTCACGCTCAAACAGCTGAACCGATTTAGATGAAATTTGGTATGGAGATAGTTTGAGTCTTGGGGAAGGACATAAGATAGTTTTTATCGCGATATTCGACATTCACACGTGCGGAGCCGCAGGCGAAAGCTAGTATATATATAATTATATTATATTGGCGGTCGGCGTAGTACAAAAATACAAAGAAAAGGAAGAAAAAAGATATCTATATTATATTTCTATTAGTACATTTTTGTATCTATTGTCTATATTTTTGGTTATATGGATAGTCGTAGCCATATGCATAAATAATAAACGGTGTTGTCACCGTTTATTATTTATGCATATGGCTACGACTATCCATTCCACACATTCATCATCACATGTTGATTTGTTACACGAGTTTATTTTTACGGCTCTGCCCGCATAGTTATAGCTTATCATCGCAATGAAGTACCAATCCTGCTCATACTGGGTGGCGCAAAAGTAAAGACCCTATTTGGTTCAGCTATAACATTTTTTCTAAATTAGAAAACTAGATTTAGATTTTTTTAAATGTATCATTGTGCCATTAAATTTCGTACCATTAGGATTTAAAGATGATGTCTTTTAAATGGTGACCTCCAGAGTTGATACACATTTGAGCCCTATTTATAACATTTTGCATAACTTGCCGTAACACTTCCTGTGATATGTTCGTTATTTCTTGACGAATGTTTTCTTTTAGAGCTGCGAGAGTCTGTGGCTTGTTCACATACACCCGAGATTTCAAAAAACCCCAAAGAAAGAAGTCTGGACTGGTCAGATCGGGTGATCTTGCAGGCCAAGGCAAATCGCCAAAACGAGAGATAACTCGGCCTGGAAAAGCGTCCCTCACTAAGTCCATAGTGTCGCGCGCTGTGTGTGCCGTAGCGCCGTCTTGTTGAAACCAGATGTGCTCCAGCCCCAATTCGTCCAAACTGGGTATCAAAAACTCACGTAACAAGGTTCTGTAGCGTTCTCCAGTGACAGTTATCGCATTGCCTCCAGCGTCTTCGAAAAAATAGGGTCCGATCACTCTGTCAACACAGATGCCACACCATACAATAACTTTTAGTGGGTGTAGAGGTGTTTCTTGAATAATGCGCGGATTATCAGTGCCCCAGAACCGAGTATTCTGCTTATTGACATGCCCTGAGAGATGGAAATGCGCTTCGTCACTCATAACCAATTTTGAAGGAAAATCATCCTCTTCAAGGTTGAGGTTTATGACGCGCTGGCAGTAATCTAGACGAGCTCGGTGGTCAGCAGGCAGCAGCTGATGAGTCATTTGAGTTTTATACGGGAACATCTTTAAGTCTTTCACCAAAATACGCTGCAGGGTCCGTCTGGAAATGCCCAATTGCGTGGCACGTCGCCTCGTTGATGTTTCTGGACACTCTTCCACATCTTCGCGCACAGCATCGATATTTTCAGCTGAACGGCCTGTTCTTGGTCTCCCAGACTTAGGTCTATCCAATGTTGAGCCAGTTGCTTCAAGGCGTGTGGCAAAGCGTCGAATTGTGCGACCAATCGGTGCCGGACGGTGGGGAAATCGTCGACGAAATTCACGTTGTGTTCTTATCACTGATGAATTATTCCGTAAGAACATTGACACAATTATTCCTCGTTCTTGAGGAGTAAAACGGTCCATGTTTATTTTCAGTGTATTTTACATTTGTTCACTACACAATTTTCAACAACAGAATGACAGAAAATGTCATATAAAAAAAAAAAAAGTATTTTCTTTAGTGCCCGTACTTTTGCGCCACCCAGTATATGTCCATCCCCATGATCATCATTTCCTAATGGCCAATTTTTTATAATGATCTATCAAGTGATTTAGTCGTGAATAGAGGACAGACAAACAAACCCTTTTACTTTAATAAGCTAGTTAGTGTATCGTATTTTATTTTTTACTTTATTTACTTTTATATTAGGTTTTTCCTTTTAAGAAACGCAATTCGCTTTCCCTGAGTTCTGTACCTTCTCGTAAAACGTAGTGATTACTTTCTCTGTGCCTTCCATCGAGCTAATATGTAGTACAATAATACCTCAATGGTGCCTTCTCGATGTTTTAGTTACCTTTTCTTTATTAGTTAATTATAACCGTAGATAAAAAAATATACTTTCAAATATAGATTTCCTGATAGGAAGCCTACATACTGCCAATATGACAAAGAGCAATATGAAAAATAATCATTTATTCTTAGGTTGTTAGGTCCATAATGTTAGTAATCACATAATACTAATTGAACTATTGAACAGCAGCACCATGTCATCTGCATAGGTGATGTTGTTCATAGAGCAACACCATTAACATGACAGCTGACACCAACAAATATGCTGAGCTCAACAATCAGTTGGTTATAAACAGATTAAATAGGCGAGGGGAGCCCCCTTGCCTCACCCAACATTTCAGTTTTACTCTTCGGACAGAGTGCCTGTGCATCTCACAGTAATTATTTGGTTTTCCTCCCAAAACTTTAATATTGTGATAAGTCCTGGATCTATCTCACTCTCCTTTCTTAGTTTTTCCCATACGAGGTCATAGGACACAAGGTCGAACGCTTTTGATAGATCTAAAAAGCATGCGTTGACTGGTGTATGAAATATTTAAAGGTTCGTAACTTTAAATATATCACGCGATTAGGTCCCGATAATATTCTAATATGTGTAAACATCGCGAAAGATTAAAAACAATGGTGTATATCTATCCGTATAGTACCGGACAGTCTGCTTTAAACACATAATGACACTTTCTGTTGATAGAACTGGCCGAAATCCAAACTGTGCGTCATACAGATTGACCCTAGGGACCATGTTTGTAACCAGCAGATTGTCCACCACCTTAGCTGTGACCGTCGCAAGGAATATGAGCCTGTAATTAGAGGGATCTGAAGTATTTCCGGTTGTATTTGTTAAGAACCAATAGAATCACTGCATTCATAAAAAAAAGTTTCAGCACACCTCTAGTGGCAACGGGTCAACGAATCGAGGTTTTTTTACAAGCAAAACAAGAGCAAGATCTGTACTGAAGCGTGCAAAATAATTGCAGCCAAGCCCGCTACACATCCTCGCACCACTCATCCGCGCACCGTTTCATAGCGTCGCTTCGCATCCTTGCACTGATCAGCAGCTTATCACATCTCCGGTGGAAATATTACACACCATTCCACCGCCTCCTGTAATTCCCGGAATGCAGAGACGAGCAGTTCTAAGTGTGTAGTTTATCACCATACAAGTGAGTCTGTGAGACCCTACCTGGCATACCGAGGGTTAATTAATCAGCTAAGATAATATGTTTTCTTTAAGTTTCTAATTATCTATATCTATCTATACATATAATAAAATTGTAAATTTCACGTGTCTGTACATTCAATTCAATTCAATTCAATCGTTTATTTGCATTCCACAATGTATACTTAGGTGGTAGGCTTAAAATTAGACCATCGTGGACCCCGTTGGGCACAACAAAATAACATAAATAGGTAATTATATTTAAATCTAATTAGGAGAGAGGAGGATATTATCTATGTAGTATAATTAGATAATTGTTTGTCATTTAGATAATCATTTACGGTGTAGTAGCATTTTTGTAGTAAAATGGTTTTTATTTTATTTATATAGCTATTTAATTTAGATTCGTTTCTAATTTTCTCGGGTAATTTATTATATATTTTTATGGACATTACGTAAGGGCTATTTGAGTGCATGCTTAAATGTGAAGTTGGTAAGTTTAATCTGGTTTTGTGCCTTAGTGTGTATTTTGTTTGTTTATCTTCTCTTGTATTGAAAAATTCTTTGTGGGTACGTACAAATTTACACGTTTCTAAAATATATATATATACAAGGGAGAGTTAGTATATTAAATTTGACAAAATGGGGCATGCAGCTATCCGTTTGTTGTATGTTAGCCAATATTCTTATAAGCCTTTTTTGTGTAATAAATAAATCTGTTGCATCAGTACTGTTTCCCCACAAGATAATGCCATAGCTCAGCCACGCGTATGCATAAGCGTAATAGGTGACGAGCCCAGTTTTGATGTCAGTGGTCATTTTCACTTCACGTAGAGCGTAAGAAAATTTAGAAAGCTTTGATTTAATTTTTTGGACATGTGATTTCCAATTTATATGTGTGTCAACAACTAGTCCTAACAGTGAGAACTTATTCACAGTTTCTATTTTTGTGCCATTAAAACTAAAGTTTATTTGAAGAGGTGGTTTTTGATGTGGGTGAAAAGATATTATTTTTGTTTTTGAAAAGTTTACTTCAAGATTATTTTTTTCTAACCATGTTGTAGTTTGTTTGAGTAAATTATTGAGATTTTTGTTCAAGTTCGTAGCACATTTAGATGAGATTACTAATGAAATATCATCTGCATAGAGAACACAAGGTCCATTTATGTTTTTCGGCAAGTCATTTATATAGAGGAGGAATAGCAGGCATCCAATAACACTGCCCTGAGGTATTGAAGCATTTATTATATTACTATCTGAGCGAATTTTTTGCACCTCGTTAGTTTTGTAGTTAAAGAATTCAATTTCAACCCAGTGTTCTCTGTTCCAGTAGGAAGTAAACCAATCATGTGCTTTTCCTCTAATACCTACTCCATATAGTTTGTTATGCAAAATATCGTATTGTACTTTGTCATAAGCTTTGGTCATGTCTAGTAAAATGCCAACTGCGTAATTTCTAGTATTTATTATATTAAGCGCTTCTTGGATAAACTTATAGACTGCTCTGTTCTTGCGGAACCCATTTTGACACTCATCAAATACGTTATACTTTTCGCAAAAGGAATTGACACGAGTGCAGACGGCTTTTTCAAAGATTTTTGATGCCGTTGGCAGGAGTGCAATAGGGCGATAGTTGTTAGGATCTACTTTGGAGTTCTTTTTATGTATTGGTATTATTATTGCTTTTTTTAGCATTTCAGGAAATTCACCGTACATGGCCGAACATAGTGAAAAAAAATATTGGGAAATGTTCGAAAAGAGTATTTAAACACATTCCTACATTTTTAACAATGTCTGTCTGTCTGTCTGTCTGTTTGTTTGAACACGCATCACGCAAAAACTACCAGACAGATTCGGTTGAAATTTTGTATGTGTATAGTTTTATTGTAAATACATACATATATAGGTCATTACTTACACTATGAATCATTACGCTATCGTCAATTGGGAGCGAGCAGCAACGTATGTTTGGTCGAACCATTATGGTTTTTCACAATTTTTTCCACAATAACACATTATTTACAATTGTAACCCATGGAAACAGTAACTTCACGCTAAAACTATAAGGAGCTAAACACAACATTTTCAATTTTCTTAAGATCAGCTATTTTAACCACTTTTGTAAAGGTTGAGGTGGTCTAATGGCACAAGCGGCTGTATTGCACATGCGAGGTCGGAGGATCGAATCTTAAGTGTGCGAGTCTCTTTTTGTGTTGTTTTAAAATTCTTTTTATTCTTTTTTAAGTATTTTTCCAAATGTATACTTAACTTTGTTTAACAAATTTTCATATTAATCATTCACTTTCAATAGGCACCTTTATCATTGTTTTGCATGAATCGTGATTATGTTATGAATGTAGAAATGAAAAACAATATTACATTACAAATAAACAATAACTACTTGATATTTTATAGAATTTATAACTGTTAGTGTTATATCAAAATAAAACACGTGGCGCCATCTGTGATTCGATTTTTTCGGAGTGCCTAAATTGCTTACCTACAAATGTTGATAAACTTTCGCGATTTGTGCACATTATGAAAATATATATATTATATAAATGGTCTTAATCGCGTGAATAATTGAAGGTTAAATACCTTGCTTACCTACGTTTAACGTTTAAGTTTTAGTTTAATTTAATATAAAATCATCAAGTATTAAAAGAAACTTATCCAGTTTTAAAAATAGATGGCGTTAAATTGATTTAAAAAAACAACTGAAATTCTTACATAGAGGGATATGAATATATGATGATCTTAATTTGCGACAGGTTGACACACCTATTTTTTAATTCACCAATGTAGACATTATAAAATAATATTTAAATCTTCTAAAGTGAGTAAAAAAAATTGAAATAAGTTTAGAAATAGTATTTAAACACAAAAAAAGATATCTGAGTATATCTTTTAAAAACGTTTGAATGTTGTCTGTTTGTTTGAACACGCATCACAGTACCGCGGGAATGCAATGTTTTAAAAACAGGATGTTTTTTAAAAAGATAACTAGCCCTATTTCGCGGGGGACTTTACAACACGGACACAAAGCGTGTATACTTTAGACTCGGAAAAGATCGCTCGGGCAGGACATAACCCGCGATCATAGGGAATCTGTGAGAGTTTTTTCCATCATACCTTTATTACCTATGTTTAATTATCTTGAAGGAGCGGCTAGGTACCTCTGATTAAAACGTCCGATTTAAAAGTGTCGGAGCCGAAGTTGGAGTCGGAGGTTTATAATCAATCGGAATTGGGCGGTTTCGGGCTTCATTTAACCCGAAACCGCCCAAGTTCTTGCGTGACGGGGGAGGGGGGGAATTTTTCAATATTAATAATATTTGATGTGATAAAAATCATTTTGGTGAAATACTTTTTTGTCGAGGTGCTGAAAGCATAGGATTTTTTATAATTTGTCTTCTAACGGTCTGGCGCCATAAACTTTGTCGCCCTTCATTTTGCTGCACTGGGCATAATTTTGCTTGGCTTGCCCTGCCATAGGTCGGGCTCTGATTAAAGCTAGGCCCTAATATTCATAGATGCCACAGAGCATTGTGGAGCATGTTTCCAATATGTTTTACACAGAAGTTAAATTGTAATTTAAACTACCTTAACATAAACCCAAGACGAGCATTTTATTGTGCGTGGACGCACGATATGCTAACACACGTTTATAACTTCCATAATATTGTTATAAGTTTTCACATGGTAGCGCGTGCAACGCGCACTATGCATCATCTGAACGTAGGGCTATATTTTACTATTTTGAAGTAGGTACCCCAGATATATTCTCTCGAATAATGCTTAAGTACTGACTTTTATTTAAAGCTTTGAGTTGCTATTAAAATATTTTGTTTTAAAATGAAAAAATATTCCAAGTTTGTGCTGTTTTATTCACGGTTGGTCTGCTTCCCGTCATTTTAAATATAGTTTCACCCGTGTTATAATTTTATTCCCTTAAGAGTACATATATGTACAAATTTTCACAGATCTAACTTCAAGACTGACGGAATTTTCATACAAAATGCAATCCCTATATTATCCACTTATGGGAATTATTTTCCAAATTGCTGAAACATGAATGTCTTCATTTTAAACAAAAAAGCCAAATACAACATTTTACAACACTATTTTTAAAATTGACGGATTATTTTATTGCGGACTAATTTCCTAAAATCCTTTTTAAGGTTCATTTCCGTGCAGCGCGGCCGATCGCGAGTAGCGCGCGGCTTACGACGAACGCGGAAATGAAACTTTAGTAGGTACCTATAATATAAAAGGTGTCAATAAGAAAAGCTTGTAACCTCAGCGGTTTAGGCTCTACGGTGATAAATAAATCATTCAGTCAGGACAAGTCATGCAACATTGATCAGCAAATGGTTTAAACGAAAATAAATATAGTGGTTAAGGACCATGACTGCTAATCCAGAGCTCGTGGGTACGATTCCCAAAAATTAGGCAAAATTAGGCCAGAGCAGTTAAGTTGTCCGATTTTATTTTTTATGTATAATGTAAATTTACATATCTTTTAACATAAAAGTTTAACGTAAAAGTCAGAAAAAAGAAGAAGACAAACACTTTGATTTAGGATTCTTAAATACTTATTGCTCTGAGACTATGTTTTTACAGTAAAATTAATACCTTCTAAAGTAATATCCATTTATCGGCTGTTTCTAAAGCTATTAAATAAAACAGTACCATTGGCCGAAGAACCGACACTAAATGGGGTACGAAAGATTATCGAGTGGCGACCACGAGCTGGAAAACGCAGTGCAAGAAGACCCACACATTAAGTTAGCGGGGAGCTATCGGATGCAGAACGTTCAAGATCGTTCATTGTGGAAGTCGTTTGCAGAGGCCTATGTGCAGCAGTGGACGTTTTCAGGCTGATTTACCAAAGATTAAAATTGAATTATTATGCGTCCAGGGTCCTTATTCACTATCTGTTTTATCGTTTTCGCGTCAAGCCCGCTGTCAAAATCTTGTCATAATGGTATATGGAAAGCTGCGTTTAAAAATGCATCACACATGCGCGCGGATATTATTGAGCGCACCGCGTAGGCGCCAATTAGCACGGGCTTGCCGCGATAACGAAAAAAATCATAGTGAATGAGGACCCTGTGGAAGAATTTCCAGTAGAAGATTTATAAATTTTATGGTAGGTACCTCTATCATCGCTGAAATTCTGCAGTGTCTTTCTCCAACTTCAAGACGATTTCAGAGTTCGCGCAGATCTGACGAACGTAACACTTATTTTGAATTAATATAGGTACTGCTAGAAAACTAATTGTTTAGATTTAAGAAAGCATATAAATCTTTATATATATCGTAATTTAGTGCACTAAATCGATTCGGTTTGGTTAGAACTGTGAGCCAGGCGAGCGAGCAAAGCAAGTGTCTTCGGTGGCAGAGGCTGGCGAGGGCCAGAAAAATCATCACTGCCGAAAATGCCTGTGTTAAATTGTATTGTGCACCGTAATCGGTGTACAGTCTTTCGACAGTTTACAATCTCGCGGGACAGATTATAGTCAAACAGTACTTACAATTTTACGGTGACGTGTAGTTAATTAAAAACATGAACCTGTCTCTGCGTCAAACGTAAAGGACTGGTCACTGACGGAAAGGCCGTATAATAAAACACGTTTTATGTCACGACTTTTATTGAACTGTTAACGGCCCACGAATACTCGGATAAAAAAATAACGCATGGCTTCTGCAAGATTTGTCTAAGTCTTTTAGAAACCTAGCGCAAGTTGATGTAATATTAAAATAATCAAATTATTTACTTTCAGTAAATCGTGCATTGCCTTTGCTATGAAGCTTACTAATTACCAAAATTCAATTATTGTGGTAATACTCAATTATATTCAATTCTATTGTTCTAAAAACAAAAGGAGGTAAATTTATTATACACTATTACACAATATTTTGGTATTACGCAATACAAATATCATACGCTCAATACTTTGCTCTTAATGTTTTGCCATATATTGCTTCAGTAGCAACGTCTGTGTGTTATACCTAATCATTTTAAAATGTTTATAATATTTCTCTTCATTCATTTTTATTTTGTATCTCAATTATGTGCTCAAAAAAGTGAAAAGGAAAAAGCGATCGTTGTTATCAAGGAACATAGAACTGTATATTTGTCAAACGGTTATTCAGAACATATGGATGATGCCGATAATGATTTCATTAAGGAGCATATTAAAGAGTATAACCAAAAGTTGAGTCGAATGGGTCAAATGTATAAGAAAAAAACAGTTGACCTCAGCCTCGTCAAGTCATTACAAAAGAAAATAAAAATAAATGAAAATCTAATGTTTTCATCAATGCATTGAAAACAGTGGTAGTCGCTTTTGGTCCAGTACTAACGGACCCGACCACGCGCCTTTTGTGTGTTTTATTTCCTCGCCACTGTTCAAAATTAGTGAAGAACTTACAGAAAACCGACATTTGGAGGACCAAAAGTTCTTTTGTTGTCTGGTGCTACATGAAGTGTAGCTTCTTCGCTTTTTCGTAACCAAGCAGTAGTTACAGCATGCGAAGGCTTTCCCCCTTCACCCGTTCCGGCTATAAGAACTACCCTCGAGGTTTGAAGTACAAGTACCACGTGAAGTCGGTCGGGGTAGGCAACTCGGTTTGTTCACAGTTTTAAAAACCTCATTTACTTTACTTAAATTCTTTTGTAGTGTTGTGTTGTGTTTCGATCCTTATTTTATAGGTTTTGTTTTTATAATAATACGTTTTTTTTAAAAAAAACTCCCGCAGTAGGTTTACGAGCCCTGTGTCTTAGGGGCTTTACAAACATATAAGACACGGACACAAATTCCATCCAGACTCGAAACAACAAATTGTGGATCACACAAAGTGGTGTCCCGTGTAAGAATCGAATCCACAACCTCTTGCGTTGCAGTCGGATACACTTTGGAGGCAGCTTGTTTGTGTTAAGTTATACTTGATACCTAGACAATCGTACAAAATGATAGCGAATATTTTAATGGTATATGACTGACTACGATGTATTAAGAAAATAAAATAAAACAATTAAGTGTAAAAGTTTTATTTGTTTTTACCAACTCTAATAAAATATTATACAATATGGCTACATATTGATAATAATAACGTTGTCTAAATTGGGCGAGATAGTACGTAATATATTCGTGGTCGTGGTCGTCTTGTCAGGGTTGGTGACACGCTTGACATGCTGTCGCCATTCCTCTCGCACTGTGATATGAGCCACTTTTATTTGCACTTGGAGTGCAGTTGAAATGCAGCCCGTCTATTTAGAGTCTAAGTGGCGTTTTTACCTATTTAATCGGTCCAACATAGGTATAAGTGTTCTGCGGCGTTATTCTATATCTTCGACTAACGCACAATGGCCCAATCTGGAGGCTAAGTACTGTTTTCTTGTTCGCCCAGGTAAAACTGACTAATTAATATTTTCCCTTACACGGCCAGCCGCTCCACAGACGTATACTTACTCTAGTTGTGCAGAACAAAGTGAGAATACGACCTTGCACGATAGAAGAAAGACGTTATGTAACCTATAGTTCGTAAAGGGTAATTTTTAAAATTTGGTAAACTATATAGGGTAATTTTGGGAGAAATGGCCTTATTAACTTTGAAGAAGTATTTAATTGTCGGTTAATTATTGTTATTAAAACAACTATTTTGATAGTCATCAAAATTTTAATTATACTTGTTATCATATAGGTACTTATCGTTATCACTTTGTTAATATAATCAGAGAAAATATTTTCAAAAACTATTTAAAAAAATACGTTTCAAGCTATAAGCTCTCACGGACACCTTGGGAAAGATGCCCTGATCTTTTGATCTTTCCCAAGGTGTCCGGGAGAGCTTCATGCTTCTGCTTCTTCATTTGAGTTTCATTTTTTTTTTAAATGGTGGTTACTACCAACATTTACTGAATCTCATCAACAAACTTTATACCTAGACGGACAATTAAATCATGATCGCTTGTGTGATCACAATTCTGGTTTTGTTTTTTCTAAAACATTTTTCTTCGTAATATCATTTAGTAACGTTTCGTTTCTTTTTACACTTCAGCTACCTATAGCATTTTTGCCCAATTGCAAGAAAGGGTTATGCTTTTGGTGTGTATCTTGTATGTACGTATGTATGTATGTAGGTAATATTTTTATTAGATATCTTTCAAACCAATCAACCATTAAGACGTCGTTAGATTTGTCTTGACCGTGAAGTATTCTTAAAGCTCATAGTGGGAGATTCTTTAACAATTCCACCCTCACTCGGAACAATATGATGCTTTGTGTATACAGCATCACTTTGTTCCAAGAAGTGAGGCCGAGCTTTGCCACGGTCTGTGGGGCTTGTCCATGCTTCGACCCCGAACTTTTTGTGACATTCTTATCGTAAGTGACCCATTTTTCATCACCCGTAATCAAACGATTTTTGCATTTTCTTCTCTAAAGAAGTTTCACTTAGTGGAAGCAGAATATTGCAAGTCAAGGGTCCGGAAGTGCCTACCACTCGACTTGGTAAGAGTACCTGCCACTAATTTTCTTTGTTGCAAGTCTCTCTTTTTGAGTGCAGTCTGTCAATCTATTTCGATTGTTGTATTAAGGGCATTTCCTAACTACTTCAATCGTGGTGATTCACAGATCGAGGGTGGGTAGTGGGATCCCTCCCTTATAATCTACATAAGATGGATTTCTACCATGTTACGACTGATTCAATCGGTTACCCTACTTATTATGTAATAGCATGCTTTCAGAGGCGTAATACTAAGTTCATCGAAATTCATTAATGCGATAAAATGATCGAATCATGAAATCGACTGTATGATGAAATGATAAAATAAATAAATAATTATAATTGCATAAGTTGATAAAAAATGCTATGCAATAGCCTTACCGCGGCAGTTCCCGAGTGCCACACATTTTTTATTCTTTTTTTTAAACTTCGTCGTATTTTTATTCCTTTTTTGTAAATTTTGTCGAAAATAAATATAATATTATTTTGATTTATTTATTTCTAACATAATATTAAATCCGTGTGGATAAGCCAACGACAGCTATTTCAATACAAATTGTTGTTTAAGTATCTATATACCAACTTTATGTTTATATACCTTACATAGTTACTGTTATTTTTCAGCGGTTCTCTATTAACTAGAAAATTATATTATACCTATCATATTTATAACTAGAACGGTTTTTCATACACACTTTTGACCTAGTTTACTACTTAGTCATATATTTTCTATATTTCTCTTAGTGGTTGGTGTCATCATTACAGATTTTATGTCCAGCTATCCAAGTAAGAAGATATATTTAGTTGACCTGAACTAAAGTCTAAAAAAGTAAAAAGTCCACCTAGGTAATAGGTGTTTTTATCTAGATGACTTAGTATCACCTAAACTTTACAAAGTATAGCTTTTCGTTAGTATCGCTAAAAATCAGAAACGTTTTGACTGTTTTAATTTTACTTTTGTAATTCTGATTCGCTTTAATCAATAAATCCTAATAGGTTATAAATAAACCTTCTGATAGTAGGACAGTAAAAGTATCATTACAATACCTACAGTAACCAATCTCACACGTTTTGATTTTCGTTTGATTATTAAATGAAACTTGCTTATAATTTAAATAAAATATATAATTTAATAGACTCAGGCCTCGTAAGCAATAGGTTTCAAAAGAGGAGGTTTAAGAGAGAGGAGATTTAAAAACATATTTTTGCGTTGGAAAAGGTGTACTTCCAGATTGGTCCCTTTGTCATCAAAGTTCGGACGGATCTGATGATTAGATCTTGGAGAAATCGAGAGAACTCTTCAAATATTAAAGGCACACCTATAGTAATTTGGGTATATTTTGTTGTAATTTGTGCATTTACTCTTAAAAAACACCATTCAGTGAAATTGAACTGATGATGAAGACCACAGATGATAAGCGGAACTATTTAATAATAAATATTGCGGGTTGCGATCTGAGTACCGTGTTCGATACCTGATACTTCGCCTCCATCAAATCATGTAATGGAAATGATAGTCTAGTATCAGGTTAACTCATCAAAAATCAACGGCCTTGTATCGCAAAACGAAACATTTTGTAAACAGAAATGAGCAGTTTGGAATATACTATTGTAACTTATATTAATTACAAAACAATACACTAAAAAGTGAAAAATTCATAATTATTAAATATTTTGAAGTTGGTTCCTACATAAAACTAACATAAAACTACATTTCCTGGCACCAACTTCAAAATGTTTAATAATTATTAATTTTTCACTTTTTAGTGTAATGTTTATAATTATTTTTTGTGTATATTATTTTTTGCTTTTTAGTTACCTTGTATTTATTTTAGAAGTCGGTATTTATCTCTTTGTAAAAAAGTTTTAATAATAATAAACAATTTCTATGAAAAAACGTTATGGCTGAATAAAACGAGATTTCATGAATAAGAGTAAAGAATATGTGTAGATATTTGTCATTAAGCTGATTAAGATATTTTTTTTTATATTTTTTTTAAAAGACAACTCCCGCATCAGGGTACAATCCCTGTGTCGCGGGGGACTTTACAAACATACAAATCACGGACACAAAGTACACCCA
Organism: Herminia tarsipennalis; assembly: GCA_945859575.2. Classification (NCBI taxonomy): domain Eukaryota; kingdom Metazoa; phylum Arthropoda; class Insecta; order Lepidoptera; family Erebidae; genus Herminia; species Herminia tarsipennalis. Next base: position 23,688,812 of record OX243831.2, on the reverse strand, counting down.
GACTCGGAACAACAAGTTGTGGATCACACAAAGAGGTGTCTCGACCCCACGACCTCTTGCGTAGCAGTCGGACACACTCCCACTGCGCCACAGAGGCAGTCAAAAAGATATGTGTCAAACACAGAGATTTCGGATTACCCGTCACCGTAAAAGTTGTAACACATGACTTAAGCTTTTCAAGTATACAAAGCTTGTCGATATTGGTTATAAGACTAACCTAACAGTTCGCACTGCCTATAAGTAGCGATAACATTTTTCCCACAGCGATTTCAGACTTCTCGTCATAGTAAAAGTTGTAGATCTAAAACAAGTATTCTGATGATATATCACATGTCATTATTTTGCAACAGGCCAAAATGTCCATGTTCCTTTAATGTTTTGTGCACATTCTCGTATACATAGTAGCGCTTTTGTTTTATATGTACGCTAAGATCTTTTAAACTATGCAACAAATTTTAATGAGATTTTCACAAACATTCACATAATTTCTTTCGGTTGCATGTATATGAATACTGTTGCTGTTTTGATAAATTATGTTTTTCTTTTGCGGTGAGTAAATATACAGAGATGATGGCTCTTCGACGCGTGAGCACGCGATATTTATATGTAGCTGATCTAATTCTGCAAACTTTCAAAGACTACTCCGGTAATCTTTGTATATCACCGCACGGAAAATTGTAGGCACTTAAAATCGAATCTCAAATCGGCTGGAATCATTGGCATCTTCTCTATTGTATTATTTTTTTCTTGATGGTCGTTGTCTTGATGACGTTATTGATCAACCATTTAGTATCGAGGTTCTTTTGTAACATTATTGTAACTAAGCCTACTTTATAACAGTAAAATGTTACGTGGTAGTCCAAATTTTTAAGGGTTTTATTTAGATCAGCGATGTTTTTGTTTTTTACCGCCAATATTGTTCGTTTGCTCAGCCAATGATAGTTTTGAAATTGCAGCGATATGTTAAAAAGACGCTAAAAAGCTCTTCTTTCGAGTCTGTGAAGAGACAGAAATCTAAAACATCACCACTGCGACTTTAGCATTTTCTATGTATAACAATTATTTTGAAAACTCATTTGTATTTTCCTACTGTTGCCGAAGTACTTGTATGTTAGTCGTTCAATCGAGTGACCTAACAAGCCGCTATTATACCTACAAAATTCGTCAGCTACAGTTGATCGAGGAATAACTGAAAGAATCTGACGAAAATCGGCAGCAGAATCATGGCTCCACCAGGAATATTCTAGTTGTCACGAAGGTCTTTTAACGTTCTGACCAGTGTCTCCAGCGTCCTCTTGTGGGCCATGGTGTATTTGTTTCAAACGATCAATTTGCAAAGCAATGGTAGCTCCTACGCACGTTAGGCAAAAAAATGTTTCCTCCCGTTTTAAAATATATCTAATTATTGCTTAAAATAAAGCCTGCCAACTAATAACAAATACAGATTCGCTATGCCAACGGTAGATGGTTGCTTTTGAAGGTCCTTCATCCATAAGGATTAAGGCTACATTTAAAATTGTAGAACATCATCACACGAAAATGTTCTCGTATCTCGCAGATTCAATATATGAGACACGATAATTTTATTTGGTTCTCGAAAAAATGTGAAAGGAAATTCGAAATTTGAACAATAGTATTCTTACTTTTATACAAATTTTTCAAAATAATTACAAGAGGCCAGTGCCTTATACGTAAAAACATTTTTTCGCAAAACGTTTTTTTGTATACGTATTTTGAGTGGCCTGATATAACTTCAAAGTAAAATCTGTATCAGAGTAAAAGCCTATAAAAGCTAAAACGCTAGAAGCTGACGAGTTTTCCCTCGGCATATTGCCTGCTGACTTTTTTTATTACACACAGAATCATATTAACTATCAGCTTTCAATTTTTTTATCTAGGAGGAAATGACGTAAATTTATTCGACAATAAGCTGCATGCTGTCATGCTCTTTTTGTAGCTAATGTTTAATCAAATTAATATTCTTTATAGATACATTCTAATTGCAAATCAATTTAGCTTAACGTGCGTCGGAGGCTATCACTGTTTACCCCATCCATTGAACTGCAGCTAACGTTCACGAAGCTTCGTAATACATTTTTCTGGAGCATTTTACAAAATATCGCCCGAGAGGAACTTAGTCATGTCAATCTGTTCCTGGTTTACGGTCTAGTGCGCCACTCTCGGTTGTTGTCAAGGCTCTCTCTAAGACGACTCGACGTGGTATACAGTCTAGAAATTATGTTGACGTCCATAGCATACCTAACTGATCCTTGCCAAAAGCTATAAAATATGCTTCCTTTTACTTTTGTTTCTCAAGAAAAATAAAAGTTTTTCAATTTGAGATAGAAAAAACAGACGTAACTTTAAAGGGCATCTTATCAAGCAAACAACAATTCCAATTAATTAAACAATAATTTTTTGCAAGTCTAACTTTTAATATGTGAGGCACCAAGAATAAACGTTCGAAAAATATGACATAATTTTTTATATTATTGTTGAGATAGGGTTTGCTTTAAAATGTGTTATATACTCATATTAAAAAAAATGATGCAAACCGATAATTGTAATCCTTTTTTTTTTTTTTTAAATAGACAACTTACGAATTGGCTCTGTGTCGCTGGGAATTTTACAAACATTTTAAACAACACAAAGTACATCCAAACTCGGAACAACAATTTGTGGACAGACACAAACTGGTGTCCGTGTGAGAACCGAACCCACGATCTCTTGCGCAGCAGTCCCTACCTTAATACAACGACTCCAAACTTGAAGTAGTAGTCAGTAAGTGAAAATCGTCTGTTCAATCAATCAGATTCCACATACCTACATGAAGAGTTTGAAATTGTTAAGCAAAATATGGTATTGATTTTATTTATGTCCATTTCTAACGTTGCTATGCGAACTGTAGAAGATTCCAAAATTCGTATACACGTGTTGTTTAGGCAATTGTAAATGCGACAAACAGTGTTGGGTAACGTAAACAGGTGGGTCTTATTTATTCTTAAACAAAGGAAGCCTAACAGGACGAAGTACACAATGTAAAAAGGAAATGAAAATCACTGGAATATTTTGCTAACAGATTCAACATTAATACCATTCCCAAAAACATTAGTCGAACCACATTGTTTAACGGAAAGCCTTTATTTTATTTAACCTCGAAAGCAGTATTCTAATGCTAATATACAAAACAAGTTTAGATTGGAATACAAAACCATCAAATAAACTCTTCTTTCGGTAAAAGTTTACAGCATTTTTTCTTTGTATTTCATTTTACGAGTAATAAATAGGTAAGTATCTGCATAAACAAGGTGGACCAAACCAACAAGGGTGCAACCATACGAGGAACCAAACCATAGATTAGTGAATTTATTTACAAAAATCAATTATTGTATTCGTCAAATAGCATTTTGAAAAAAATTTAAGTTACTGACATTAAATTAGTGATTTAAACTGTAGACATCAAATGATAAAACAAAATTATATCTAGTAGATTTTTTTTATTTTAACTTTGACTTTTTCCAGTACTTTTGATTTGAGACTGGCTGGCCTATTGGCCTAGTGTTTGGTGACCCTGACTGCAAAGCCGGAGGTCGTGGATTCGTTCCCAATCCAGGATAAAACTCTGTGTGATGAGCACGATGGTTTATTATATGCTTGGGTGAAATTTATCTATGATGTAAGTATTTAGAATTAAATAAGTATGTTTTAAAGTAGCTTGGTTGCCATAGTTCTAGCTCTGCTTAGTTTAGTATCAGATGGCGTTGTCTGAGTTGTCCCAAGATATTATTATTAGATGCATTGTTTCATGTTTAGTCCACCGGATAACACAGAATAATAGTGTTCGTCACAAAAAGTTTTATCCTGGGTGGGAATCGAACCCTCGACCTCTGACTAGCAGTGAGACCATCATGCCAGTCAAAATCGATATAAATGACTGAATAACCTTTTTGAATAACGCGAGAAATGAACACGGGGTGAGGGAACACCTTACCTGCATGTACAGTTTAAAAACAAAGAAACATTGTAGACATTGGCAATTTGAAAACAGTGGCCGCGAGATTTATTGCCTGTTCTTTTCTCCGGATTTACCTATTTTTTGCGAACAGGCATTACATGTTAATGTAGAATCGACTTTACACATGTGTAGTATTGTGCTTCCTACGTGAATAAAAAATATTATTATAATTATTACTATGGGCGCGTTCCCGCTAAGTCGTGACGACGGCATATGGTGTCGTTTAAAGCGTCGTTGCGTGTGTATTTAAATTGAGGTGTTCACATTTAGGACTTGATTAAGTGTAGTCCGCAACATTTTTGCAGTAACGACAGATTGTCAGACCGGCTAGTACGACAGTGGTCATAATAGGAACAGCAAGAGACGATAGTCGTCCAACGGCAAAATAATCGTCACGACAAATGGAAACGCGCCGTAAGATGGCACAAGCTCTGCGTAAACGTAGGCTTACCGTCTTGGGCTTCGTCGTCTGACTTCAGATATTGATTGCGATCTGACGTGGACTATATTTAGATACGAATCGATTAAAATGGCAGCTGACTGAACATCTTGTAGCCTTATACTATTTATTTGTTTCTATTGGTATTGGAAGCATGGTAACACTGTTCCAAAATATTTGTGCGCCTAATGCGCACAAATATTTTGGAACAGTGTTACCATGCTTCTTGAAACTGGTTGAAGCATTATTTTTACGTTTTCACAATAAAAGCACTGCGTCGGCTCTCTAACAACGGACCACGACATTATACATTAAGATATCTGAACAATTAATTTAAAAACTCGATCGCAGTACAACACACCGAGATTTACTCATTCACACATAAAAAAAATTACAAAATCGGTAGATGCAGCAGCAATTTAGAAGAAGTTCAGTTAGTGACAAACACACGTACAGAAAACAAAATTGTTTAAAATAAAAATGCGAGAAGCCGAAGATAGAACAAAGTGGCTTGCAATTGGTGAGGCCTATGTCCAGCAGTGGACTGCGATAGGCTGATGATGATGATGAAATAAATAGGTAAATATTTGGAAACTTAAAGTTTTCTGTCTATTATTAACAGACTTCAAAAAAGAGATTAGAATTATGTCATTTTTCTTTTAGGGCTTTTAAACAACAACATGTTTGTCCAATAATTTCTCCAAAACTAGAAATCACGTTTTGAACATTCTTATTTTATTAGTTTAAATTTACTCTAATCTAGGGAATAGTGCAAGATTTATCAAAATCAATTTAGTAGTTTGAAAGATATCAACGAAAACGTGTAGGTATATTAGAGGGCCTGGCTTTACATTTTTACAGAAATTACCAAGGAAAAACATCTTAAAACCTTGGTCAAATAAATAGTACATATGTAGGTAAAAGAAATATTTTTTAGTTACGTATAAACAGAAAATTGTAAAATAAAAAATAATTTAAAAAAATAAACAGACTTCAAAAGATAACTGAAAATAAAGAAATACCTAATACTTTTCTATACACGAAATCAACCCACATTTTTTTGAGGTCGCACATTTTTAATAGTAGCTATCAATATAAAAAAAGGGGCTCCGAAGACTTGTAATTGTATAAGTAGAAGAGCGTATGTTTATGGTACTTATGCCTTTTTTTAAGAAACGCAGTTTTTCAGCAATAACTCAATGATGGTATGTCCGATCATGTTCATAATAATTTTAGTTTAAAGTACTTATTATGCGCTACCTTTGTGATTCTTTTCATAATTTTTGGTCACACAGTTCAAAAGTTAAGTTTTAAACAGAATTTATGCAATTTTCGAAACGATTATAAAAAATATTCACTTAATCAAATAAAGTTTAATAGAAATCTTAAAATGTTTATAAGAGACCTGTCGAATGATGTGCTACACTTTGATATTTGCTGAAAATAACAGCTTCTGTTACATGTATGTACCCCTAAAATATTGATTTTTATTATTTAACAGGCTACAACAAGTCAACTTTTCAACAAATTCCATTAATATTCATTGAGGAGTCTTTGAGTAAAATGCAGTTTCTCAAAGACTTTATAATTATATTTTTTACGATGTAATTACAAATGTATAGTTTTTGAACTTCTCCATAGAGATAAGTAGGCTTATAGTATAAGACGGTATTACTTGCCAGTTTTCATAGTTCCAGATCTGGACAAACAGACGGACCGACCGACAAACGGAAGGACACAGGGCAACAAAGTGATCCTACAAGGATTTCGTTTTTTTCCTTTTGAGGTACGGAACCCTCAAATATGAATCCATTATGTAGATAAATAAAAAAAGTTTAACCATGTTTGTCAGAATTGTAGTACAAAAATCATACAAGTACTGGCACCGATTACAAAAAAATTTTGGTTAATTTCGTGTAAGTATTATTTCAGTATTTTCAGTTAACTTTTGAAATCTGTTTTTTTTTAATTAAATTTATGTCACACGAGAACAGGTTATTAAACCATTTTCTTGGTTTACAACTTAATATTTATTGGGTTGTGTTTAAATATCTACCAGATATACACATGTTTTACTACCAACAAATTCTAATATGGATAAATGCTCACCAAATTGAATTTTATCATATTGTAGAAATTGAGTTATTTTTCTTATTATTGTAAGCTATAAAAGTATGTTTAAATACTTTTATAATCAAGTTAAATTTTATAATCATCAAAAAAGTTAATTTCGTACATTTTTTTTTGTTTTGTTTTTAAAAAGATAACTAGCAATGTGGGATTGAGTCTCACATTACTAGCAATCTTGTTAACCCCTCCAGCTAAGCTCAAAGGCTTGTGTTAGGAGTGGTTTCACGTGCCCCCTGTAGGCAACCACACGTCCGAGTCGAACACCAGACTCACGTGGGGGGTGGTCACGCGATCATTGATTACGGACGCGGCCAACGTGGCTCTGCAATGGGTGTCTCCACATGTACCTCTGCTTAAGTAGAGGACAAAGTGGAGGTGTATAGACGGGAAGCTCTGACTCCCACAGTCGAGGGAGGGAGGGGCGGAGGGTTCGCTAACTGCTGGCGAACGCGGTCTGACACAGACCACCATCCGGCCCGACCCGTAATCCTGAATGGACAGGAATGGGGGTCCATTGGACCGCGGGGAAGAAAACCCCTATAAAAAATTACCCTAATCCCACGCTTGTGGTGCCTGGCAATGGGATGAATGGCTGAGAGGTCCTCAGTCCCAAGGGCTACCCAGACGCAGGTCTTTAAACTCAAAAACCATGTCGCAGGTCAATGATTACGAAAAATCTACCCAGGAGGGTCCCGGACGCACCTCGTTCGGGGAATCCCTCCCGGAGCCAGTCGGCTCCGGCAGTCCCACGTACTCTGGGGGGGACAACCCACGACACACCAGCCCGTCGCCGAGCTGTAAATCCGGCACCGAAAGTAACAGAGCTAAGGTCGCGCTAGAGAAGGAGAAGCGTAGATCAGGTACGCTTCAAGATCTGGCAATGTCCGAGTCCGACGTGTCAGGTTTTGGGAGTGGAGCGAAGGTTGCGGTCAACGAGACTGCTCAGGTTAAGCGCAAAAGGCGCGACTTGAAAGGACAACGGTCCAATAATGAATCTTTGCGATCGGATTCGGCCTCTTGCGACGAGATGGAGCCTAAAGTTCCGAAGGTTAACTCGCGTCGAGGCAGGGGGAGGCCTCCTAAGCGTGGATCCGGGGCGCGAACACGTTCATCGACGCCTTTCTCGCGCCCTCAATCCCCAGCGATGGCGACACCGACCAACATCAACATGGCTGAATCGTCGTCCGTATTTTCTAGCCGGGAAGCGTACGTCCGCAGTAGAGCGGAAGGAGAGTTGGCCGCTGAAGAGGAAGTAGACCAGCTTTTAGAGAGGCTCCGCCAAACCGGAGGGGAGTCAACCATGAAAACCGCGGCAGAGCTGCTCGGATCAGCAGCGGATTCGGTAGCTCTCATCGTGAAGGTGGCCACCAAATCCAAGAATTTGAAGGGTACCTTCGCGAAGGGCCTTAAGGAATCGGCCTCCAGTATAAAGAGCGTGGTGGAGGCTCTTATTGAGCGCTCCGTCGCCCCGGATGCGGCAATTGAAAGGCTGAGGGCGGACAACGCTTGTCTTAAACAAGAAATAGGGGACCTCCGTAAAGAGCTCAACCAGCTGCGGGCCGATTTGTTGTCAGTCGGCGCCGGCCCCGTCCCAGCCCCTTCTGCACCAGCCGGCTCACAGGGCACTTCAGCCCCCACCAGTGCAGCGCAGACTACCTCAGCATCGGCCCGTAAGGCCCAGGCCGATCCAGTTGGCGGAAAAAAAAAAGCATCAGACACCTTTTCAGAGGCACAATGCCAGCAGCTGATGGTCATGTTTGGGGGGTTGATTGACGCAAAGCTTGAGACGATCAAGGAGCGTCTCCCCCGCGAACCAAGCCATCGGCCATCACTAGCGGCAAGTAGGTCGAAGTCCCAACGGGAGCAGATGGCAACATCAATAATGCCCCTACCTTGTTCTGGGGGACGCGTGTCGCTTAAAGAGTTTACTAGGACTACTCCTGTTGCTCAGGAGCGATGGAAAACTCGGTCCCAACCACTCCTCCAACGACCACCAAGAGAGGGGCCTCGGGATGTCACTGGCGTATCAAGTGGCCCGGTGGCCGCACCCAAAGCTTCTGCGCCAATTAACGCCCCCGCTGCTTCAGCCGCCTCTGGTGAGGAGTGGCAGACAGCTAGGCACAAAAAGCGACGCGCGAAAAAAAAAGAGACGGTCGCTCAGTATGAGGCTGCTCGGCCATCCCAGCCTATCAAGAATGCCAAAAAGAAGTCTAAACTAACTCCGCCCAAGTCAGCAGCGGTCGTTGTGACACTGTCGCCGGAGGCGGAGAAGTGTGGTGTCTCCTATGCTGAGATTTTCCGTCAGGCGAGGGTGACCCTTAACGCCAACAATCTTGGCGCGGGGGTTACTTTCCGCCAAGCCCAGACCGGGGCCAGAATCTTAGAGTGTCCCGGTCAGGACGGCGCAAAGGTGGCAGACCTCGTCGCGGAGACTCTGCGGGGACTTGCGGCGGGGAAGGATGGCGTGAAGATAGCCAGGCCCACGAAGTGCGCGGAGCTGCGCATTTCGGGCCTAGACGACTCCATCACGGCTGAGGAGGTACGGTTGGCAATTGAAGAAAAGACTCAATGCGCAGCCGGAGTCGTAAAGGTCGGCGCCATCCGCACCGGTCGCGGAGGAGTTGGTGCCGTATGGGCGCGCTGCCCCGTCGCTTCGGCCAAAGCCCTGACCGAAACGGGCCGCCTCCTTGTGGGCCTTTCCTCTGCCAGGATCACCCTCCTGGAGGCGAGGCCCGCGAGATGTTTTAAGTGTATGGCGACGGGGCACTTGCGACCCAAGTGCACCAGCACGTTTGACTGCAGCGATCTTTGCTACCGCTGTGGTCAACTAGGACATAGAGTGGCAGATTGTTCAACCTCTCCCCACTGCCCCGTGTGCGCGGCGGGCAAATTGCCCGCCAACCATATGATGGGGCGGGAGGGATGCAAGCCTCCCAAGGCGTTCAAGCCACTCCCGGGCAGCCAAGCGACCCAGGCTGCCCCCGGTAATCAGCTGCCGATAGAGGTGGAGGATGAGATGGATGTAGTGCCGCACTCCTAAATGGACAGCGGCCTTTCCACTATCCTCCAGACGAACCTCAACCACTGCGCCAGCGCCCAGGACCTTCTCCTGCAGGTCGTGGCAGAGTGGTCGATAGGTGTCGCCGTAGCCGCGGAGCCCTACTTTGTTCCTCCCCGCCCGAATTGGGCGGGTGACCGGGACGGCTCCGTGGCAATCGTCAGCTCCGCTGCGCTTCATTCCCTGCCCTTGTCGGTCAGAGACAAGGGTTCGGGATATGTTGCTGCCGACTGGGGGGGAGTCACGCTCTACGGCGTATACTTCTCCCCAAACCGGAGTTTTACCGATTTCGAGGTCTTTCTATCCAACCTGGAGATCTCGATACGGCGGTTGGCACCTCGCCACGTGCTAGTGCTGGGGGACTTCAACGCCAAATCTACGGCGTGGGGGTCACCCAGCACGGACGTCCGCGGTTCGGCGGTTGAGGAGTGGGCGGCGTCGGTGGGTCTCTGTCTCCTAAACAGAGGCGCCACCGACACGTGCGTTCGGCGGCAGGGGGGGTCGATAGTGGACCTTTCGTTCGCTACCCCTGCCGTTGAAGCGCGAGTAAGGAACTGGGTCGTCCTGGATGAGGTTGAGACGCTCTCGGATCACCGATATATCCGATTGGAGCTCTCCCGGTCTTCCAGGATCCAGGACCCAGGTAGGGGTTACACGGCGCGCAGAACGTCTCGGTTTCCGCGGTGGGCTGTGGGTGCGTTGGACAGGGACCTGCTGGAAGAGGCGGCCATTGTGGCTTCATGGTCGTCTCCGCCTCCGACCGAGGAGGTGGACGTCATGGCTGGCCGCATTCGCGATGCGTTTACGCAGATCTGCGATGCGGCCATGCCCCGCTCACGACGTCGCCCCCCGAGGAAGGGGGTGTATTGGTGGTCCCAGGAGCTTGCCTGCCTCCGCGCCGCTTGCATCAGTGCGCGGAGGTCTTATACCCGCAGCCGGACTCGTCACCGCGATGTCCAGGAGGAGAGCCAGCTTTATGAGGCGTATCGCCAGGCGAGGGACGCCTTTAAGCTGGCTATCTGTCGCGCCAAGGAGAGGGCGAGAGAGGAGATGCTGGAGGGTCTCGACCGTGACCCCTGGGGTCGCCCATATCGAGCGGCGCTAAACAAGCTCCGTTCGGCGGGCGCCCCCCTTACCGAGACTCTCCAGCCCAGCTTCCTTGCAGAAGTGGTCGAGGGTTTATTCCCGCTGCAGGCAGAGCACACGCCCCCGGCGATGGTCTCCGAGGATTAGACCGATGACCGGGAGGCCGACACAACTGTGCCGCCTGTCACCGAAGCGGAGGTAGGCGCGGCTGTTCTTCGAGGGCGTTCGAAGAACACCGCCCCCGGGCCGGATGGGATTCCCGCCCGGGTGTTGGCCCTGACCCTCGACCATATGGGGGACCGCCTCAGGGGATTGTACGACGTGTGCCTGGCGTCTGGACGGTTCCCTGACTGCTGGAAGGCAGGGAAGCTGGTGCTCCTTCCGAAGCCGGGACGGCCTCCCGACTCAATTGCGGCCTACAGGCCTATCGTGTTGCTGGACGACGCGGGGAAGTTGCTGGAGAGGATTCTCGCTACCCGAATCGTCCGGCATTTGAACGAGGTCGGCCCTGATCTGTCGAACGCTCAGTACGGCTTTCGTGCTGGGCGCTCGACCATTGGGGCCATTCTGCGCCTAAGGGCCGCATCGGAGGAGGCCGTCGCCGGTGGAGGAGTGATGTTGGCGATATCACTCGATATCGCCAACGCCTTCGGGTCTCTGCCATTCAGCTGCATCAGAGAGGCGCTCCGATATCATGGAGTGCCCGCGTACCTGAGGCAGCTAGTGGCAGACTACCTCGAAGGCAGGAGGATCCTGTACGAGGACCGAGAGGGTGAGGTAATCCGCAGGGACGTCTCGTGCGGTGTTCCACAGGGTTCTGTCTTGGGGCCCCTCTTGTGGAACATTGGCTACGACTGGGCCCTGCGGTGTGGTTTCCCGCCCGGGATAGCGGTCATCTGCTATGCGGATGACACCCTAATCACGGCCCGGGGTGGGAATTTTGAGGAGGCGGCGCGCCTGGCCAACCTAGGGATTTCCCGAATGGTCGGGCGCATCGAGGCGCTGGGGCTTAGGGTGGCCCTTTCCAAGACGGAGGCCCTATTATTCCATGGGCCCCGTCGCGGTCCACCTGCTGGCGCCTCGATTTCCGTCGGCTCGGCCCTCGTACAGGTCCGGGCCCAGATGAAGTATCTGGGCCTAGTGGTAGACGGGCGGTGGCTCTTCGACGAGCACTTCCGCATTTTGGCGCCTAAGCTCGAGGCTACTGCGTCCGCACTGGGGAGGCTGTTGCCGAACCTGGGCGGGCCTAGTGCCTCGAGTAGACGGTTGTACACGGGGGTGGTGCGGTCGATGGCTTTGTATGGCGCACCCGTGTGGGCGGCGTTCCTGACCGCCCAGAATCGGGTCCGTTTAGGGAGACCCCAGCGGACCATGGCGGTCAGGGCCATACGCGGATACTGCACGGTGTCTGCAGAGGCGGCATGCGCATTGGCCGGCACACCCCCGTGGGATTTGGAGGCGGAAGTGCTCGCTGAAGTGTATCGGCGGGCGGTGGCTGTTCGTGCAGGGGGTTCGGTGCCCCTGCCCGAAGAGCTACGCGCTTGGCGGGGTGAGGCCCACCGGGCAATCATGGCCCGGTGGCAGGGCCGACTGGAGGCTCCACGGGCAGGTATTCGAACCGTGGAGGCTCTCCAGCCGGTCTTGGAGGAGTGGGCGGGGCGGCAGCACGGGACCCTTTCCTTCCGGCTGGTGCAGGTCCTTTCCGGGCACGGGTGCTTCGGGAAGTACCTGCACACGGTTGCAAGGAGGGAACCGAGTCCCGCCTGCCACCACTGCGACTGCGGTGAGGACTCGGCGCAGCACACCCTCCAGCATTGTCCAGCTTGGGAGGGGCAACGGCGAGTTCTCACCGCAGTGGTCGGAAGTGACCTCTCGTTGCCGGCCGTGGTTCTGTCCATGGTCCGGAGCGAGGGGTCGTGGAATGCGGTCGCATCCTTCTGTGAGGACATCATCTCGCAGAAGGAGGCGGCGGAGCAGGGAAGAGAGCTCCCTGGCGGATCCGATCCGTCGCCGGCGAACCGGGCGGCGTCGGCGCGCACATCTGCGCCTTATGCCGCCTTAGGTGGGGCTGCGGGCGGGCGTACGGGGTAAATTGCCCCGCCCGCGGCCTTCCGTGGAGGCGCGGCGCCCTGTGTGTATCCAGGGGCCGCGTAGGTGTGAAATGCCCGGAACGCAACAACATCGCGTCCGGGCATTGCCACTGGGCGGGCCGCCGACGGTATAACACATTCCGGCGGCCCGTTCGCGAAGGTGGCGAGCGATACACGGCGGGTTTTTTAGTGGGTGCAAACCCCACACTACCTCCACCGTCTTCCCCGGACGGTGGGGGTGTTCGTCAGGAATTTTTCCCGCCAAAAGAAAAAAAAAAAAAAAAAAAAGGAGTGGTTTCACGTCGGTAGTATAATGGGTAGGATTCGAAACCGCGACCTCACGATAGCGAGACCGACTTAGCCATTAAGCTACCGCCGCTTCTATCGCTAAACAGGATGTTACCAATATTTAATTTCAAGACTTTCAATGTAATAATTTTTGCTGAGGCGCTGAGGTATTGTATATCCCTCAGAATATATAACAATGGTCTTTGGTGTATCCCAAGCACGTGTTTCTTGTTTATTGAAGAATTTAACAAAAAAATATAAATTATATATTTCTCCCCCAATATTACTGCAACACGTAATTTGTTGCAATAACCCATACTAATATTATAAATGTGAAAGTAACTACGTATGTCCGATTTAAGTGAAATTTGGTATGAAGATAGTTTGAGAGCCGGCAAAGGACAAAGGATAGTGTTTATCGCGATAACCGACATCCACGCGGGCGTAGCCGCGGGTGAAAGCAAGTATAATATTAAATAAAGTTATGTTTTTTAGGTATATTTACAGGTATTTATTAAATTAATTTGTACCTACTTAAGATTCATGGCTCTTTAAGGAGCAAAATAGATATATCTATTTTGCTCCTTAAGGATAAAAAAAAAATCATTAAAAAAAAATAGAGTTACAGAGCTGTTTTAGATTTAGCTGGCCACCCCTCTTTTACTTCTTACCAAAGAGTATTCTTGGCTTCAGGAGGTGGTTCCACGTACTTCAGCCTAATTTATAACTCCACAAATGTTTACAGGTATACTATTTTAGCCAACCATCACTATTGATATTTCCCATTCACTGAAAAACTACCTGATACTACTATTACATTAACAAACTTAAAATGATCGGATCGATCGCCTGTGCGTCACATGCCGGTGGTGGCCGTGCCCGATACGTGATGTTCGGCAGATTCGCGATATGGTAGAAACTTGAGCAGGCAGAAACTGAATTTGGCAGAATCGTGTTATGACAGAAATTGTAAACTCAAATAACAAATAAATAGCCTAATTAACAGAAGAGAGTCTTAATAAATACTTTAAATAAATAAAGGGAAACGGCGTAATCTTAATTAGACTCTTATTTAATTTGGATTTAGGTTGGAAAATTTGATAACATCAAATCTATTTAGAACTGTTATTATTGGTATTAATATATATTTTTGAGTAAAACGATATTTGGTGTACATTTTTACATTTTGGTAAGCAAAAAAAATTTAAGCATAAACGTAGGTACATTAAGTAACTCTGATGAGTGTTTATTTATTTTGAAATTCAAAACATTGTAATTTGGACACCTCGTCTTAGGTTGGGTTTCATTTATATGACGTTAATATATTTTATTTACTACTAAGTACTAGGCTTTAAAAGAAATTGTGAAACATTTAAATTGTAGTCATCTTTAATTAACAATACCTTGCTACTTCCTATAGAAATGTACCACCGTTATAGATATTTTTTTTCAAACGAATTTAGACAAAGGGTTTTTGCGACTATTTGAATAATTTTAACAAAGAGAGGGGTCGTTGAATAAAATATTTGTTTATACCTATGTAGGTAACAACTTCTGTCTGTGCATGAAACATGAATTTTGAAATACGTTATATTTCACTAAATGTTATGGTTGAAGTTTAGAATGACCAATTCTTAAAATTTCCAACGGTTTCAAAATCAACTCCCAGAATGTCAAATGTAGGTATATATAGGTTTAAAGATAGCCCTTCAAACAAAAACAATGTTATGTAAAATATGGTATGGTATTTATGGTGTAGAGTCCATTGAGATACTATCTTCATTGGTAAGTATAATCCTACTTTGTGGTCTCGATTATCATCTCACTTGTTGAGGTTTTGGATGTGTACCTAACCGTTGGTTTGTTTATCAATACATTAACCTATTGTATTGAAGGTACCTTCCATACATATGTTGACACATTTAAAACATTATAACAACAACAAATCTCTCACCTAAATTTTAAGTGTTTGATGACATCGTTAGTTCTTGTTACACAATGAACATGTTTAGGTAAATACTATTGTTCTAGTAGGTACTATTTACTATTCATAAACAAATATATAGCTGTGTTCGCCTTCATTCTAAATGTCAGTGAGACTGTGAATGGGTGTAAAATGAGTCGTGGTATTTGGGTCATCGTTATTTTATTTTATTGTTTTCATTGCAATGTAAAATCTGTGCATAGTATACAAGACAGGAGACAAACGCTGGATATGATCACCTACATTTTAAAGTCAGTTAAACAATTTGCAAATGGAGTTCAAAAATTATTTAATTACAGTAAGATAAAACCACCTTTGCCTGAAACTTCAATGAAATATTTGGAGAAAACTGGATATCATAATATAAATAACATTAGCTTGATAAAGACTCAGGCGTCAGAAGGATTCACAGGTATTGAAGAAACAACCCCGTTGGTTTCTACTGAAACAGAAACACAACGAATTATTTCAAATACAACTGAACCACTTAAAGACAATAAAATGAACAAGAAATTTGATGCCGCACGACTCATCTCGTTAGTCGGGTATAAAACAGAAACTCATACAGTTGCTACTTATGACGGATATTTATTAACAATACAAAGAATATTACAAGAAAATGAGAGCCCCCCAAAACAGGCAGTTATTCTGCATCATGGCTTGTTTGGAAGTTCTGAAGACTGGTTGCTTTTAGGGCCAGGACTAGCCTTGCCATTTTTATTAACTGACAGAGGCTACGACGTATGGTTATTGAATGCTAGGGGTAATAAATATTCAAGAGGACACACAAGGTGGTCTACAAAATCATACGACTTTTGGGATTTTTCTTGGCATGAAATGGGCACATTTGATTTGCCAGCAGCTATATCGTACATCATTGAACATACTGAACATGCTAATTTATATTTCGTCGGTCATTCTATGGGAGCATCGGCTTTATTAGTGCTTCTGTCAACATATCCCAAATATAATGATAAATTAAAAGCGGCAATTTTTCTTGCCCCTTTAGCATTCATGCATCGCATCAAAGGCCCAGTGAGAATGTTTTCAGATATCTACAAAAAAAATGGTAATACTGCTTTAACCTTTCTGGGAACCAGTGAGTTTTTACCAACTGGGAAATTCTCTAAAAATATTACTAAAAAATATTGCAAAGGTGATAAGCAGACTTGCAACAATCCTGTGCTGTTTATGGTAAATGGTGGTGAAACAGATGTGATAGATGACATTCATTCTCGTCCACCAGGTGGAGGATCAGCTATGACTATAGTACATTATGTGCAATTGGTAAAGAATAAACGTTTTCAAATGTATGACTACGGAATGTTGGAAAATCTTAGCAAATATAAGCAAAAACGCCCACCAAGCTACCACTTACAGGATATAACCCTATCTATATCGTTGTTTACCTCTCCTTCAGATTGGTTAGCTAGTACGGCAGATGTGGTGACGTTGTTAAGCAGATTGAAGAATATTTACATTCATCACGTAATAAGGAGAACCGATTTTAATCACATGGACTTCGTTTGGGCTAAAGATGCGCCTGAGTTAATATTTTATCCGTTGATGCAAATTTTGGACCAACTTAAAAACTTAGAAAAAAAAGAGTAGTTCATCAGTGTTTAGATTTCTTCAGTTGGATTGGAAACGTTACTATTTATACTTCCGGTCACTTTAGTTGCGCCACAGTACATAGTAAATAAGCATTACACTGTAAAATAAATATAGTATAATAATATTATTCATTTATTTCAGATAAAATTGAATCCATATAATGTTAGTACTATCTTAACCTAGTGTTAGTATGTTACATTTAATTTGGTGCATGTACACCTTTACGCACATGCCTACTTGACCACAGTCTAATAAAAGGCCCATCGATTTTGTCCGCCAGAATAGTAGGAATACTGTTAGAACTACCCCTGAGTCGCTGCAGCATAGACACAGACCGCTTGCGTATGATTGCATGAAAATCATCTAATCTCGCTTCGGCGAACATGGCAGTCCCAACAACATTCTAAGCGCATTATTATACTGGACACGTAATGCATCGTAAGCCTTTTGCGTATATCTAAGCCACAGGCTCCAGGAGTAAAAAGATTAACAGTAAGCTCTAAAAAGAGTCAGCTTAACATCGTGAGTGGATCCTGCAAACCTTCGACCCAGCATATTGCATCGAGCTGTCAACGCCCTGCGCTCCCTGTCTATATCTTATTCGTCTTTGAGGCGATCCGTGTCTACATGACCGAGGTATTTAAACTGAGTGACAGCTCTAAATGGCGCTCCGCTTAGCTTGACTTGCTGCATCGTTATAGGCACAGTCGTACTGTTTCGAGGTTTAAAATAAATTATTTCATTCTTAGTGGCATTGTACCTCAGACCGTGAGACACCGCATACGCCTCACAGACAGCCACGAGTTTCCTAAGGCCGTTGATTGATGAGCTGAGCAGTACCATGTCGTCAGCGTAACTTATGTTGATAATCATCTTGCCATCAATAGAACAGCCAACCATAGTGGCGCTTAGCTCACCAATCAACCCATTAACATAGATATTAAATAGGGTGGGTGAGGTTAATCCTTCCTGTCTAACTCCATAGTTCAACTTTTTTTGATGCAAATACCAATATCTAAAAATACTTATGAATTCTGCAGGTATGTCGGATTCATCCGATAACTTTCGCCACAGAACTTCATAAGAAACCAGGTGAAAGGCTTTTGACAGATCAAGAAAACAGCCATAGAAAGCTGTCTTCCTGTCTGTGTAGTACTCTACAGTCTGCTTGAGACACAGAATGGCACTCTCTGTGGAGAGACCGGCTATTGTGCGTCATGTATTTTGACGTGTACCCTTAGCTGCCTCACAAGCAGACTATCCAGCACCTTACCAATGACCGTAGCTAATGAGATAGGTCTATAATTGTTTTTGTCTGATGAGTCACCGGTCTTATTTTTAATTATAGGCACTACCACAGTTTTCATAAGGTCTCTTGGCAGATAAGAATGCCCCAAACACAGGTTGAATAGTAAAGTCAGTACTCTAGAACAATGTACACCAGCTGACCTTAAGTGCTCAATACTCAGACCGTCATGCCCAGGCGACATACCGCGTTTCATTTTCCTAATGGCGAATATAATGTCTTTTGTTAAGAATCGAACATAAGAGTCACCCTTACATGGAGTCCGAGTGTCACCCAGGCTTGTTGGTGTAATTATCGGTACAGACTTCAAATTATTCATAAACATGTTCGCAATTTCACAATTGTGCGACAAACCATCGACACTTGCAGGCAGGCACGGCTTAGGATTCAAAGCATGTGTTCGTTTCCGAAAAGAACTGAATTTTTTCATCATGGAAGGTAGCAATCCTGTCCATTTTTATCTGGTTTTCATGATCTTAAGGCCATTTTAATTTACTTTTAAATAATTGCCTGGTAACCCTCATCTCATTATAAATCTCACCCGACATAGGTTTCCCGTGCAAAAACCCATTTTTGAAAACCATGCCGCGCCTGCATGTGCGCCCCTTTAACATTTATGTTCCATCCGCTTACATGTCGTTTTTTATAAGATGTACTAATTATATGAGTAAAAATAGCAGCCTCCTGTAGAACGGACACAATATAGACATAAATACTGTCAATCAGTTGTTTTTACGGGAATATTTTGGAAATAATCGCTCCGAAAGTTGCACAAATTGTGCCCTAGAAATTTTACAAAAGATCAGAGGGGGGCCTAATCTTTTGTAAAATTTCTAATGAATGTTCTTAAACGAAAGAATAAAAAACCCGGCATGAGCATGTCTGACCATGCTCAGAGTATGTTAATGGCACTTACGACCTTTTGTTGAGAAACGCAGTTTTTCGGCAATAACTCAATGACGGTATATCCGATCATGTTCGAAATAATTTTATTCGCTAAGCACTTTTCGATATTTTTATATTATTTGGTCACACTGTTCAAAAGATAAGGGGATTACAGTTCAACAAATATTCACTAACGGCCGGTCTCAATAATCTAACTATCGAAGGATTTGGCTACTAGAGGTATATATTTTGCCTTCCATACAAAATATGTCAAAATTCTACCTCTAGTAGTCAAATCCATCGATAGGTAGTTTATTGAAACCGGCCGTGAATCAAAAAAGTTAATAACAAACCTTAAAATGTTGTAACCTTTGATGCTTGCTTAAAAAAGTTTTAAAACTCTCTCATAGTTTTAAAACTCTATTCTCGTGATTCCAAGGATTCCGTAGATTTTTTAAAACTCAATTTTAAGCTTCCTTTCTTCTCCTATTCTTAACTTCGTTTTTCTGCAACTTGTGTTGCTTTTTTAGTTTTTTCTTAAAGTGGCGTTATCAATCAATGTAAGAATTATGTTTAGGCTTCATAATCCATACTAATATATTAAATGGGAAAGTTACTCTCTCTGTCTGTCAGTTACTTTTCCCCCCTCAAACCGGTGAACTGATTTAGATAAAATTTGGTTCGGAATTCGTTTAAGTCCAAAAGAAATCGATGTTTACAAGAAAACGATTCAAAGTTATAAAAAAAATATTATCGTCTTTAGTTTTATTTTATATAAATGTTTAAGATTAGAAATAACATTTTATAAATAATAATAATCATAGTGATAAACCATGCGCACGAGATGGGGAGTCGGCAATCGTTGCTCCCAAAAGGCAAAAATCTTTGTTTATTGGACACAAAGATCGTGCAACTATGCAATTATTTAACTTTAGTCAATTTTTGAAGGTCAGAATAGTTTCAAGTCATCCTACCTACCAAAAAGAATTCAACATTTCGTATTACCTATTTACAGACACAAACCAAAGACAAAACCGGTTGCTAGGTTGCTATAGTAACTCTATGACGTTGTAGCTATTTTTTGATTAGGTAGGCTTTATATTAAAGAGGGTGTTCTGAAATGACATAAACTATGTTTAGACTACGTTAGTATATCCTAAGTTTATGGTTAAGACAGCGCGTAGGACCTCATGTAAAGTAGCGCCAACTAGTGGCGTAAATTTTCGTGAAAACCCTCATTACCCGAGTTTTATCATTTAAAACCTGAGTTTAAAACTATCCTAAATTTCCAATGACTTGTTTACTAAATGTCATATAGATTTAATCCATCAAACAAAAACGTCATAATTTTTTTGACGTCTCTACTTGTATTTTATGAAAAGTTAAGGAGATATTACATAATTATTTAGTTAAAGCAAACTATGCTAGCAATGTGTTTGGTATTAAATGAATGTGCTAATTAGTCCATTGGGTAGTGTCTTTTTTATTTTGCACAGAAGTCCATTATGCCAGTCTCTGTCGAATGCCTGGGATATGCCAAAAAAGGAAGACATATTCTTTTTTTAGAATGTTTTGGCAATATTATTCATTGGTTCAATGGTGCTTTTCTTTTACCTTAAGCCGAATTGCCTGTTGGAAATAAGTTTCGACGTCTTTATAATAGGATTGAACATCCCCAGAAACAAAATCTCCATTACTTTGGAGGGCAGCATAATTGGTCGATTGATTTGGCATCTTCAAGGCTTTAACTTGGTTTAGGAATCATTATAATTTTTGCCACAATCTATTGCGGGGTATATATTCTCTTTGTAGAATGTAATTGTTTAATCGTGTTTGTTAAGTTATACCCCCTTCTGGTAGCTCTTTCAGGATAGTTTGCTGTAATAAGATCGTATCCTGGTGCTTTCCCTAAATACAGATACTTTTGATTGAAGATTTGATTTCTACTTTGCTATTTTTTTTAATAGGCGGCTCTGGTAGGTTTTAGGTTTTATGTTTCAAGTATTTTCCGACTATTTCAGTCTCTGTGGAGCCTGTGCAAGGATCCGGTTTAAATACTTATTGTAGATGTCCCGTATATACATAAGCTTTCTCAATCTCATCGTTAGAACAGGAATTATTTGCCTTGAGCAATAGTGATTTATGAGTTATTGGAAATTTAAAGCCCTTTGTCGCTTTCCATAACAAATAGTCGGTCGAGGGTCTAGCATCTAAGCATTATAAGTATGTAACAGTGTTTTTGTTTCTATAGTCACTCAGTAGTTTTTTAAGTTGAACAGCTAGTTTATTGTAGGCCGTTTATCTCCATGATAACTTGTAGTTTTTTAACCGACAGTGAGCAGCGATGTCCACTTCAAATAAAGGGTAACGAGGGAGACGCGACTTCCCGAGCTGCCTGCTAGACAGCAAGTTTTAAATGCTCTTTTGCGCTTGTGACATCCTCATCAGCTTTAAGGGGTATTTTAAGATCTAGAGAGTTGGTTAGTAATTTTCGAAAGTACCCTCAATTTATTTTATAAGTATTCTGTCGGCATGATTTTTCCTTTTCCGATATCTTTCAGCTTAGATAGTAATATTTTAACCGGAGAGTGATCAGAATATAGAGCTGCACTAGATTTGGAGCTAAAGTAGCTGCTGACAATACCTTTAATGATACAGGAATCTAAAAGGTCCGGTATCTTTTTTCTATCAGGCCAATAGGTTGGTTCACCTGTTACTATGAGAGAACCCCAGAATGTGTGCTTGGCATTGAAGTCACCGCCAGACACAAACCTTGGTCTAAATATTTGAAGTAATCATTATAATCCTCTTGCTATATTATTTTGACTTTTTATGTGTTTTGGTATACAGCTGATTTTGTAACAGGCTCCGACCAGTCATCTATTATGATATTTGTTGCCTGAATATTTTCACTACAATGTGTGCATACAATGCGTGAGAAAATAGTACCATGATTTACGTTTTTTATGAGACCCCAAATGATGATGGAAGCACTACCATCTGCTCAAGCTGAGAAGTATTGATATCTTGTTTGTCATAATTATCACCCCTACTCGCTTTTTATGATCCTAATATAATGATTGAGGGAGGGGGGAGGGCACTTGACTGTAACAAATTTAGTGCTTTAAAGTTAATAATTCGCAAATGGATGTTTATGTCGAAACATGAATTTGACATAACCGCAATGTTTTGGAATGTCCTATCCAATATTGATTAAGATTCATATCGTTTACATCATGAGGTTGACTTTAAAAAACAAACACCATTTGCATTTTTTTTCTGGACTTAAAATGTTTCTATATTTCAAAAATGCAATTATTGTATTTATTAAGTAATTGGCAAGAAATGCCCATAAAAATTACTGTAATATTCGGCTTACGATATCATAATTTGTTAAAATGCTCTCTGTAACCATGCAATAACAATAGCCGTGATAGTTCTTTAACTACCGGCTAGATGGCGCAAGCGAGGGCTGAACTCGCGAGGATAGAAAAAATTGAGTTATCTAACCAGCAGGATACAGTATATTGATATTCTAACTATTAATGATCAAATGGAAGAAATTCATGTCAAATCTGACTTGTAAAGAACGGCTGGGGGATGCCTCAGGGTAGTATTTTAGGACCAGTATTATTTTTAATTCACATTAATAATCTACCTGAGATCACTCAACATTTCTCTACTCTTTTTGCTAATGATATAGCAGTTATAATATGTGAGTTAATTATATTATTTATTTAGAAATATTTACAAGTTTACTAGGTATATTGATTAAACTATTAAATACTATATTTAAACTAGAAATTAAGACTAAATAAAACTAAAATATATCCAAAAAATTGGGACCCCTAGGCATGGTTCCACAAATACTGGCAGCATTTCCTCGCTGTATAGCAATGCTGATGCGTTGTGCGAGGAAGCTGCCAGCTCTACGGTCACCAGTGGAGTCGACCAATTTTTTGGAAAGTTCTTTAAAAAAATGTGAGTCCAAAATAAGGAATTATAATGACGACATAAACGTTTGAATATCTGATATTGTTTCATAGTTAGAGGATAATAAACTAAAAGTAAATATTGACAAAACTAAATTCATTCAATTCTACATTAAGCTGCCAAACAAAAATAAACTTACAATTAATTATAAAATATTGATATCACAGAATCACAAGATATATATTTCTTAGAGATCATTATAGATGTTGGTATCTACATGTAAAAAAGGTTTGCAACAAAATAAATAGATTTGCTTATGCACTTTGGCAATTGACGAAAATTGCAAACCAAAATACAGCAATTCAAGCTTATCATGGATATGTTGCTTCAATCATTAGCTATGATATTGTTCTATGGGGAAATGAAATTGACAAAAGCAATGCATCCGTGTATTGGCTGGTGTACCTCCTCTGACCTCATGTAACTGGACCTAAATTTAAGATATTAACAGCTCCATCAATTCATATCTTAGAGTGTTGAAAATTTGTAAAAATCATCTAAATCTCTTCCAAAAATGAAGTAACAATTGTAATTTTAACACAAGATATCCAGAAAAGTGACTACTACCAAATAGAAAAACTGAATTGTATACATAAACTACCAAATGATGTAAGGAATCTGCCAACCAAAGTTCTGAAAGCAAGACTTTGGACATGGCTTGTTGTTGACGTTGAATATTTTGAATACACAAATTATTAACAATGTAAAGCCTGCCAATGTTGACTTCATGAACGGGAGATAATTTTATTTACCTTTCTGACTATGTTTATTAACAGCTCCTATCTTGACATTTGTAATTATGGTTTTTATTATTGCATATTGTATTATTATTGAATTTTGTGTTGTTATAGAATATTGTAAAGTTATTGAAATTTTTTTTGTAATATTATAGAAACATTTTGCATGTCAATAATTTTGACTAAAGTTGTATGAACTATTTTTTCTTTGTAAAACCTTTTTGTACCAACTTTTCTGCAAATAAAACGGTTTTGATTTGATTTTGAAGTCTAGTAACATAGTCCAGATAGGTGGTACGATTCCGGCCCCGGTTTGGCATTAGGAAGTCTCGGGTTCGATTCCTCGTCTGGAATTCAAATTTAACTGTCTTTTAAAAATGCAATTATTGTATTTATAAAGTAATTGGCAAGAAATGCCTATAAAAATTACTATTATATTCGGCCTGCGACATCATAATTTGTTAAAATGCTCTCTGTAACGAAGCAATAACAAAAGTTGTAATAGTTCTTTAACTCCCGTTACATGGCGCAAGCGAGGGCCCAAAAAAAAATACTATAAACAACATCCTCCCTTTAAGTGTAGGGGAAGTACCGTAATATGAATTTTTTTCAGATTATTTCACCATATTTTGGCGTATCTAATAAGTACATCAATGTCATATTACAGCTTTCTAGTGCTAAGTGTCCCTGAGCTAAGCTGCGGAAGGACGGACATGGTGAAAATATAATAGTTTCTTGTTTAGGTACTAGGTACGGAATTCTAAAAATGATATGAGATTTTTTTTAACTAATAAAACAAGCGCATAATTATATTTACTTTCGTAACAAGCGTAAAAGAGTAGCTCATCTGTTGGTGTCGGCCTGGCTTCAAACAAAGGAGGCGAACGTCTAACAATATCGCATTTCAGTTAGTTTGCCCGAAACAAGGTGACTATTCTGGACGTGTTGAGTTTCCTAATTAAGGAGTTACATACATTAATAAGCATATGAATATGGAAAGATTATTTGAATAAGTGCATCTACAAACTTAGCTAATGATTTCATCATTTATAGCTCTTGCTAGCAGATGATTTGTTATTAGACTTCGTCCTCGTGGGTGTAAAGGCTATCTCAACAAAAAATAGTATTTTTTACGGATACTGAAACGATACATATATTTTTAGTTCTTCGTAGCCATTTTTCGACATAAAGATGCATTTGCAAATTATTAAGCTTTACAGTAAAATAGAATGACACAAAAATATTCATCACGACGCGTAAATTAGCTTGCAGGACCTAGTGCAAGAACCAACTACGGTCAAAATGCAATCGTGTTTGCGAGAGCAGAGTTCTTTAGCCGTATCCCGAATGAATTAAAGAATGCAAGCTCGCTTAAGAGGTATTTCGCATTTACATGTCCGTAATCTGCATTTTCAAGCGCTTAATTTACCCTGTTATGAAATACTTTTACACTATCGAATAGGTACATGTTATAAATAAACCAATCTTTAATATTGACCGTTAATACCACTAATACAAATACTGTTTTGTTTCTTTTGTAGCGATCAATTTCCCACACCCCGATAAAATGAAATGACAAAATATTCTTTGATATTCAAATAATGAATTCATGCTATTTTATATATTATTATTTCATTTATTCAGACCTAAAAACAAATTATTATCAGTCCGAATTTCAATAAATTACGATGCACAAACGTCATTACATACAATTATGTCAAATATGCGAAATGACGACGATTCTTTCTTCTCCTCGGGAATTAATCGTCACCGCATGTATAAATCGCAAAAAGCGGTCAGTATTAAACTTGGACCACAACACAATTGACCACATGCATATGAGGCAGCGTTTAGTTGTTAATTACCTAAATAAAGGCCGGTAAGAGTAAAATTTAGGTAACTATTACATATTTTGTGTGGTAAAATACATTATTTTATATAAAGAAGAAATACTTTTAATAATATTGTTCTCTTAAGCAAGTGACATGTAAATAATAATAATAATATTTATTGAGAAAGTTGTTAATACAAAAGTTGTGAATTCTCTGGGCCCTAAACTAGTGTGAATATCATATTCCCAATATTATCATAGCTGAATTCTTTTAGCCATTTTATTAAATGTGACTTGAATTTAAACCGGTTATATTTTTTAATATCTTTATATACCTTTAAAATTTTATTATATAAAATAGAGGCTATGGCATTATAGTGACGTTGGGAGAATGTACTCTTCACGTGTGGTACAGGACAGCGATCAACACGTTTGGTGTTCAAGGGTAGTGAAGGTATTTTGTGTAAGTGGTATCTCAGTAACGCATTCTGTATAAAAAGTTTCCTTACAGATAGCACATCTGTCCTGGTGTAAACACTGCATATTGGATGTCTATAGGATAAGCGCAGGAGTACCTTAAGCACAGAATGTTGGGCTCTCTCTACACTATTAGCATGACTTTTGCTAACACTACCCCAATCACAGATACAGTACCTGATTAGAGACTCGCATAAAGCTCGATACATTTGAAGCAGAAGTTTGGTGTAGGCAACATCTCGTAAGTATTTAAAAATCTAAACTAATTTTCCGACTTTACCAGCTAGTTGTAGAGTATGAGCGCCCCAGTCTAATCTACTATCTACAATTACTCACAGATATTTAAGAGAGTTTACCCGTGATAGAAAGACTCAAGTGCAAGAAATCCGGCTGGTAGCACGATTGCATGGAATCTCATGAAGTTTGAGCGCTAGCTTTTGGGGTGCGTCTGTAATGTGAGACTTACTGAAGCATATGTACATTGATTTAGATGCGTTAAGAGTCATAAGACCGTTATCCAGCCACTCGGTGACCCTAGCGAGACCGATTTCAGCCGCTTGTATAACGCCAGTTTTTTCATGAAACAAAAGGGCAGTGTCATCAGCACACATGATTAATGACATGAATATCGACATTGGGTAGGAGAATATTATTTAAGCTATTTATATAAATTAGAAACAATGCTGGCCCAATTGCACTCCCTTGGGGGACCCCAAATGTGCTGAAATTATCACCACTTTTGCAGTTCACCTTCGGATTCACCTGAACTCTCTGTTGACGATTTGTAAGGTAACCCCTAAACTACTCCAGAACAACACCTCGTTTGCCGATATCTTCCAGCCTAGACCAAAAGGATTGTGCTAGAGCCAGTGTCGAAAGCTTTCTGGAGGTCCAGAAAGACTCCAACACGCCTCTCTCCCTTTTCCATATACTCCGTTATGGCACTTGTTAACCCAAGGTAGACCATCTTCAGATGACTGTCCCCTCCTAAGGCCGAATTGCATATTGTGCAGTAGATTACTATTTTCTAAGTATCCAAATGTGATGAACCGATTAATGTTTATGATAATTAATTTTAATGTTAATTATTATATTGCATGTTCCAATGTAAGCTCTGCGTATCTAATATTAGCCCCAAAAGGTTGTTAATAAAGTGTGTTACGGTTCTTAACATTAATAGTTTTTGTTATAAAATACTGAACACGAGTAAGTGTTATGAAATAATATACAAGAAAAAGTAGTATTATCAAGTTTAAGTACTTACTGACTCTTTACTTACTGACTTACTGGCTCTAAATGAGTAAAATCTATATGCACGCGACAACAGGTAGCTACTTATCTATACTAATATGTATTATAAAGCGGAAGAGTTTGTTTGTTTGCTTTGTTTGTTTGTTTGTTTGTTTAAACGCGCTAATCTCAGGAACTACTGGTCCGATTTGAAAAAATCTTTTTTTGTTGGATATCCCATTTATTGATAAAGGCTATAGGCTATATAACATCGCGCTACGACTAATAGGAGCGGAGTAGCGACGTGAAATGTTGCAAAAACGGGAAAAATTTACGCATACAAAGTTGCGCGGGACAGCTAGTTTAATATAAGGTTGTTAGCACTATGAAACAAAAACAAAAAGTCCTATTCGCAGTCCGCATTGATGAGTTGTGATGCTGAACTACAGAATCTTATCTTAATGAAGTCCTTGGTCCGGTTAAAATCTCTTTTTACAAAATGTCAGAGGAAAGAGAAAATCAAGCACATAAATATCTTATTCTTTCAATGCACGCAAGTTATTGTTCCTAAGCCAAATCTTTGGTAGTAAGTACATTGGTAATACTGAAGTCCCTTATGTCATAGGAAATTTTAGAAAAGCAATTAAAAAAAACTAATGTTTAAATAATTGATTTATCTTAATTATTAAATTAAAAATTATAGTAAGCGTCTAAAGATTTTTTTTGTGAAGTATTTTGTGGTAAGTTGATTTTTTTAGCAAATTAAGTATTTTTAGTCTTTATCGCATTGCTCTGGTGAATATTATTCTGCCTTCCTCTAACTTCACGCCATAAGATTTTTATTTATAAGAATTATACTTTAATGACTATCAATTACCTAATTAATAGCTTTTAAAAAAATAATAAAACAGCCATGGATTCCGTAAGATTTGTTAAAGCAATAATCGAAAATCAAAGTAATGTTAATCCAATGTATGCTGTTTAATATCTGGATTGACAAGTCATTCAGAAACCTGTCACAAGCCTATTAAAATTTAAAAAAAAACTTACGGTAGATCCCTATAATGCGTGTGGTTCGCAATGAAGTTTACCAATTACCAGATTTCAATTATTGTGATAGTATTATATTCAATTCAATTGTTCTTAAAACAAAAGGATGTAATAAAGTATTATTACGTAATACAAAAAACAGTCAATCAACATTATGCTATTATACTCGTATTTTTTTAAATTCTTGAGAAATATAGTCATACCATAATATTGAAAATGTTCTTAATATTTTCCTTTGCCTACTTATTTTTTAGGGTACCGTAGCCAAAGTGGCGAAAACGGAACCCTTATAGTTTCGTCATGTCCTTACGATGGCGTCTGTTGATCTATTTATATTTTTTACTGCTGCACTCCATACATGTAACAGAAGCTGATTTTTTTTTTTTCAACAAATGTCAACGTATGGTACATTATTCGACAGGTTTTTCAGAAACATTTAGAAGTTTCTAATAAACTTTTTTGGAAATAATCGCACCGAAAGTTGCATAATTGTGTCTCTTATCTTTAAAACCATGTCAACAATGAACATAAAAAAAATCACAAAGTTAGCGCTTAATGAATACTTTAATCTAAAATTATTTTTAACATCGGGCATACCGTCATCGAGTTATGGCCGGAAAACTGCGTTTCTCAACAAAAGGGCGTATGTGACATGAACATACGCTCCTCTACCCTGAGCATGTCGGTATGTCGTACTTTCACTTCTTGGTAAAATAGGTATTATTATAATAATACCTATTTAACCAAAAACTGAAAGTACAAAGCTATTATCAATATATAGTCAATATTTTCATTGTCGCTTTTCAGAACATACTTATTTAAGAATATCTTATGCCCGCTCGGCTCCGCCCGCGTGAATGTTGGTTATTGCGATAAAAACTAACCTAGGTATGTCCTTTCCCTAGACTTAAGCTATCCCTAAACAAAATTTCATTTCAATCGGTTCATCGGTTCAGAACTACTTTCACATTTTATAATATTAGTTTGGATTCGTTTTTCCTGGAGCTTTGCCTCCATCAAGTTTTTGTTTGAATGAAATATGTATTTTTTGTGTTTATCTCGATATTTTTTCCATTTCAACCTCTGACTTTAACAAAAACAGACGTATTAGTTCAGCCATTATGAAGTATTGCGCTTAGCCACAGGTTTGTCGCTTCATTTTTATTAATATAGAAGATAGTTGTCGCCCCGGGGCATCGGCCGTGAGGATGATTTTACTTAGTTAAGGGTTTATTTTCGCTGTCAAACGCTGAAAGACGTTGGCTGCTTCTTTACCCATCTGACGAACTTAATAAAAATTTGCAACCCCTATTTTACCCTCTTAGACGTTGATATTCTAAAAATACTGAAACCATAAGCCGATGCTATCCCATGATATCTAAACATAAAATTTAACTGATTTAACACTACAACTGACGGAGTTTTACATAAAATTACAACCACCATTTTACCTTTTTAGGGAATGAATTTTCAAAAATTCCTTCTGTTCGGATACTAACATTATTTACAAGGAATAAGTCCTGAAAATTTTCACAGTCAGTCAGTCATTCAAAAGAACACTTGGGATACGTTGGGATTCTAAATGAACCTGGCAATAAAAGCTCGAGGCCACACTTTTTAAATTGCCAATTTTACAATGTTTGAATGTGCGACTAATATACTATACACCACGTTAAAGGAAGGTAAAATTAAATGAAGCGAACAACTATATCCATTTTTCTTAATCATTTAAATATTCATCCACTGTATAATAACCTTTATGTGTAAGAGGATTTTGGCCCTCATTTTTTAACTTAATTACTGATAGACTAATAATACTAGCTGGTATCTTGGTAAATGCTCTGACAGAAAGACCCATAAATGAATTATGAGTTTTATGTAGCCTATGATATTGACCCACTAATTGTACTCGTGCTTGTATTTTGTCGTGTTCACCGAGTGAACGTCTTCTCGTCTCTTTGTATATAAACTGTATATGCAAGTATTCACATTCTCTATGGCTGCCAGGTGCTGTAGTCCGCGTTGCAGTAGCCGGTGGTGCGCTGAAATTTCCCTCGGTCGCAATCGCACTGACATGATCCTCCATTTTCAACGTTGATGGCGCGCTGTGTTCCTCGGGAATAGATGCCGGTGTCGCGCTGGTGTATCCTTTCGTTGTAAGAGAAGTTTCGCATTCCGCGTCCAAAGCCGCCATCCATCGAGTCCGTCTTACGTCGTCGTCGCGCAGTGTGACTTCCATTACACTTCTGTCACTAATAGTTACGTGTCAGGATAGTAGGTTCATAGGACATTTTATTGTATTACTAATACAATAAAATGTCCTAATTACTAATACTTCACTGTGGAGAAGACGTGTGCGGCCTCGGATACCATGGCCTGTCGTGCAGAAGGAGCGCAGGTCGTATATCCCGCCACGCAAGCATCAATGACATAATCCGACGGGCTCTTGTCACGCGGCGTGAAAGCTGTGATCGAACCAAATGGTTTGACGCGCAGTGATGGTAAGAGGCCGGACGGTATGTCTTTGTTGCCTTGGAGGATGGGTCGGCCCTTGGTATGGGATGCAACTTGCGTCGATACCTTGGCGCCTACCCACCTCCCAAGCACGGCGAATTACGCCTGCGCTGCTGCTGCATCCACTGAGAACCTCAAACAGCGTAAATACAGTAATCTGGTTGGGGATTATGTATCTGAGCCGTTTGGGGTTGAGACTCTAGGGCCGTGGGGCCCAAATGCGCGCCTATTATATAATTTCCCGACGTCTTATCAGTGCTTCCTGTGACCAGAAGGCTGGCCTTTTTTTTGCACAAAGAATTAGCATTGCCATCCAACGTGGCAATGCTGCCGGCCTTCTGGGAACGTTACCTGTTGACATCGATGGGGAGGAATTCTTTGATGCCTAAACGGTTTTGCCCTCCTTTTTTTTTTAATTTTAATTCGGTAAATATCTTGTATAAATGGATGTAACTTAGAGTAGTTTTTAGAATACATTAAAATGTAAACAGTTGTAAAGAATTAATAAAATTACTAATTAAAACAAATCACTGTTACAATGTACACAAATAAGTACCCATAAATTCATTCAAAACTGAACAAACCCGCGTTGAGTGCAGTCCTTTTTATACAAAAAATCCAAGGTACAGAAAAACTATTGTAATGGTAAGACACATTCGGGAACGTCATGCACACACAAACGAGTTCGCGTATCACTGGTCAGTTTCTTTACTCATCAATTTCACTAACTCACCAGTTTACTTATTAGCTACTTCCAGATCTTAGCTAACAATGTTGCTAAGTTTTGGAAGTCCACAAACAAGCTAAATATTAAGTCTGGTCTCTCTGTAAATGTGGGTGGATGGAGATTGCAAATATGTTCAAGGAACATTTCACAGTGTGGTCTCCCCTAGATCCCTCGGCTATTAAGAGGTGCGGCGTGCCTAACTGTCTGGGAAAGGAGCCGGATGGATGATTCCTTTTTAGAATAGAGGCAAGTCCCCCGGACATGACGGGCTCAGCATCGAGCATTTAAAGTCAAGCCCAAGAGAGATGGGTCTATAACTTCCCTTGTCGGAGATGTCTCCTATCCTATTTTTAACTTATCTTATGTATTAGTCACTTGTACTTGTTAGTTTTTATCGTAGTATCGATGATTAAAAAATAGCAAGTACAAGTGACTAATACATAATTATTTTTTGTTGTTGTATCTATATTATTTTTCGCTTTTTAGTTACCTTATATTTATTTTGAACGTCGGTATTTATTTTTTGTAAAAACGTTTTTATGATGTACTCAGTCTCACAACTGAGACGAATCTAACGATACCTCTCAAGCTAAAATCCATCAATCCATTTGGGCTCTAGAGCATACAAAATAAATATAAATACATACAAACATACATACATACACTAGAAAAAAAATGTTTTCGTACTTTGTATGTATTATTAGGGTTTGAGGTTAGGGTTATGAACCTCTTACCCTTACCCGACTGCGCAAGAGCGGAGTCGGGTAAAAAATAATATACTTTCTTCATTTTAAATCTTGGACATCTGTCTGCTGAGGTCAAGTCTGAATCGAAACCCGCATCAAGCGGCTTGTTGAGTAAACTCCCCACATTGGATCTTTCCCGTTTTGATGGTAGGCTGGAGACCTACCTGGGCTTCTGGAACTTTTTTGTTAGTTTGGTCGATGCTCGTCAGAATCTGCGACCGTCTCAGAAGTTGGCATACTTGTTGTCAGTGTTGGAGAGTGAAGCTCAAGGATTGGTTGGAACACATTGTTTTGAAGAAGCTGTCGGCTGATTTGAGGGCCCGTTTTGACCATAACTATGGGGGGGACAGCGCGACCTACCTCACACCATATGATGGACTTGGTCAAGTTTTTAGAAGATGAATGCCGGATGGCAGATAATACGGTGTTGACACGGTTTCCAGACAGCAGCCACCCAGGGCTAAATTTATACTTATAATTATAATACTATAATTCATAAAATAACCAGAGACTTAGGATATACTAGTAGACGAACAAAGAGCTCAAATGAGCTCTTTGTTCGTCTACTAGTATACACGTGTGATAATTTATGATTTATGTACTTTAAGATTATGTACATATATATATATATATTAACACTGCCGGCGAGTACTCGCTCTATACTGCATCTCTTTTGTCTGCAAAATCTATTGTAAGTTTCTTGAGCGACAAATCGCTACTTGCTTCTCGCACATCGTTGGTGGGACAGGTGTCTCATGCTACTGGACGCATTTAGATGACTTTACAAATTCATAACTTGTGTATCAGAATAGCTCATAGCATATAAATATCAAAATTAAAAACCTCCTGCCAAAACCAGAACATCTGGTAAATATATGTATATATACTTTGTAAGAATTGAAGTATTGTGTTTTGCTGAATACGTTTATATATACTTATTTCAGAGTAACTAATAGTATTATTATTTAGTTATCCTTAATTTTTAAACGATTACACTCACCAAACACACTGGTTCATTCAGTAAAATTTATTATTTTTGTAAAGAAAAACTAGATGATTTTAAAAGAGTGGCCCATGAGTTTCTTGGCAGCTTCTTCTCATGAGCTTTACACTTGGAACTGCCGCCTAACCTCATTTTGTTGTTGTTTACTTGCTATGTATATTATTAGATATTATTAAAGTTTTGTGGTTGATATGTTCAATTAGGTTTCTTATTATTATTATTCTGTTTTTTCCTCAACACGAGACTATGGAGTCCTGGACGTTTGCAAGCCGTGCGTGGGGCCGCAGCCAACACGTAGAGGACTGTTAGACATTTTGATCTAAACTCTGGTACATCGGCTATTATCGCAGCGCGCTATGAAAATGTACCCAACAACAATCCTCAGTTAGTGTAGAACTATTAAAAGATATGGTAACTCATTTCACTGGTTTATGGAGGTGAAATATTTGTGAATTGGCTAACTGGTTCTACGGAAAAACTATGTCAGCTTCCGTGCAACGCATGGTAAAAACACATGGACAATGGACGCAAGCGGTGACTCGCCACTCACTAGATGGGCCCCTCTGACCGCCACTGGCTTACAAGCCAAACAGGCGACAAGAAGCAATATGGGTGTGAGCAGCTTGGAGTGTCGAGCTGTGCGGCGCCGGTTCCATCATCACGAGAAACTCGTGAGCGGGTTTCCCTGTAGTTATGCTCAGACATAATAATAATAACAAAAAGATAGGTCAGATGCTAAAGGCAATAATACGCGACACGGCACGCATCGTGAGGAGATTCCTCTCCCTGAATCCCTAACCACCGGTAGCTTGATCTCTGTTCCCGATGCTGATGAAACACTATTTTATATATTTTTAAATCTACATGATTTTTGTATATATTTAAAAATGTAATAATAAGTGTGAAAATAAATAAAGGGAATATTAATAATAATAAAACTTTATATCAAAATATTAATGAATCATAAGAATAGGTACAGGCCAGCGCGACTGGTCGCAAGAGCTTGTATGCTCGAGAGTGGAATAATTAACTATACTTGTCTATCTTCATGATGACGTTACGTCGTTCATATCTAGTAGTCTTGATTTTTAACAATAATACGATTGATATTTTTAACTACCTTGGGCGCTCTAATTGTTTGTTGTTGTGTCACTGACTGTACCAATAAGACTAACACAATATATT
The DNA here is from genome assembly GCA_945859575.2 of Herminia tarsipennalis. NCBI lineage: Eukaryota > Metazoa > Arthropoda > Insecta > Lepidoptera > Erebidae > Herminia > Herminia tarsipennalis. The sequence goes on along the minus strand of OX243831.2, from coordinate 23,654,424 downwards.
TTTTAATTAAATTGTAAAAAAAAAACATTTCTAATTTTTTAAATTCATTTCTAAGAGTTTTTCTATAGAATATTTTTTAAGTAAATAAATTACTTTAAAAATATTCTAAAGAAAAACTCCGAAAACAACTTAATATTACTTTTCTCCTTACTACTTTTCTTCCCAGAATCAAAAAAATATTGAACATAAAATTATCAGATATGGTTTATTTAAATACGTTTGTCTATTCGTCGTGTTATGTTAATCATTTCCAACTTCGTAAAACAGGTCCATATATTTGTCTTTTGATATAAAATCATTCACTATATATTCTTGATTCGCTCATCTAATTTTAGTGAACGTTTTTTCCTGTTACGTTCCTTGAAATATATTAGAACACTGGCTTATTTTGAAGTGTACATGTTTCGCTTTTTGCGTAACAACGCTTATAAAAAAATAAAGATGAGGCTTTCGTCTAATTTTCTTATTGATTCGGTTGTGCCACGCCATAGTCTGATGTCGCTCTTCATAGGAGCTGTGACATTCGATTTATTATCGATTTAGTTTGCACCTAGAAATCACTGCAGATTTTTCGAGATACGTCAGCTATCCCTCTGCGACATACACAGTTGGCAGAAATGCCAAAGCTGCAAACATTGTAACATGTCAGCTGCCCTTAATAGTATTAACTTTTGTTTGAAAAAAAACCGGCTATGATTTTCACAACATGCATGGGTTATATAGGAAAAAACAGGCTATGATTTCCGCTCCAGGAACATTGAATTGCAGCCATCTCAAAATCCAAGTGTATTTTTTTAGATTTGAAATTGAGGACGAATTGTTTTAGAATATATAAATCCATAGATTATGAACATAAGTATTTAATCATCCATACAAGTGTTTGTTAAAATTTACAATGTTAATAACTACAAGCTAGATAACCCTACATACGAACTATATACATACTATTAACATTATTTACAACTTACCTAGTAAACTACAAAAAAGAGTTAGGCGTCAAAGAATTCCTCCCCATCGATGTCTACCGGTATAGTGCCCAGAAGGCTGGCAGCATTGCCTCGTTGTATGGCAATGCTTATTCTCTGTGCAAAGAAAAAGCCAGCCTTCTGGTCACGAGATGCACTGACAAGACGATGGGAAATGTCTTTGAATAAGAGGCGAGCACTTGCACCCCATGGCCCTAGCGTCTCAACCCCAAACGGCTCAAATATGTAATCTCCGACTAGATTACTATATTTGCGCCGTTTGAGAGTCTCCGCAGATGCAGCAGCAGCGCAGGCACAGCTCGCAGTGTTTGGAAGATGGGAAGGCGCTAGGGTGTCGACACAGGTTGCATCCCACACCAAAGGTCTTCCCATCTTCCAAGGTAGCAAAGACATACCGTCTGGCCTCTTGCCATCGCTGCGCGCCAAACCATTAGGTTCAGGAACTGCTGGCACACCAGTGCTGACAAGAGCCCGACGGATGATGTCATTTAGGCTAGCGTGTCGTGATATGCGGCCTGCGCTCCTGCTGCATGATAGACCATGATGCCCAAGGCTGCCTACGGCTTCTCCACAGTGGCATCGATGAGGAGAAACACATGGGGCACCTAAACGCAAGCAGGCAGCAATGCGGAACGTGGTGTCGTCCAACATAGTGCCTATGTTGGACGACACCACATGTTCATATATAAATGATTTAAAAATATTTTAATTTTAATACCCTAGCGCCTTCCCATCTTCCAAACACTGCGAGCTGTGCCTGCGCTGCTGCTGCATCTGCGGAGACTCTCAAACGGCGCAAATATAGTAATCTAGTCGGAGATTACATATTTGAGCCGTTTGGGGTTGAGACGCTAGGGCCATGGGGTCCAAGTGCTCGCCTCTTATTCAAAGACATTTCCCAGCGTCTTGTCAGTGCATCTCGTGACCAGAAGGCTGGCTTTTTCTTTGCACAGAGAATAAGCATTGCCATACAACGAGGCAATGCTGCCAGCCTTCTGGGCACTATACCGGTAGACATCGATGGGGAGGAATTCTTTGACGCCTAACTCTTTTTTGTAGTTTACCGGGCCGGAGCCCTAGATCACGAAAATCGAATATAACAGTTTTAAATACATTCAACAGAAAAATAAAAAACTTGTAGAATAATATTTAGAAAACCTCACTGTTTTTAATTCTGAGTGTAATGACATAATATCAAATTTTAATAAATTTGGTATTATGTCATTACACTCAGAATTAGGCATTTTTAGATGTTCACTAGCTGACCCGCGCAACTTCGTCTGCGTAAATTTTCCCTTTTTTTTTTACAACATTTTTCATTGCTGCTCCGCTCCTATTGGTCGTAGCGTGATGTTATAACCTATAGCCTTCCTCGATAAATGGGCTATCCAACAATAAATAATTTTTTCAATGCGGCCCAGTAGTTCCTGAGATTATCGCGTTCAAACAAACAAACAAACTCTTAGGGGGATGAAAAATAGATGTTGTCGGATTCTCAGACCTACCCAATATGCACACAAAATTTCATCAAAATCGGTCAAGCCGTTTCGGAGGAGTATGGCAACGAAAACTGTGAAACGAGAATTTTATATATTAGATAAATGGTTTGCACCGATCCGTATTATTCACGCACCATTTTTTTACAATTATGTAGAGCTTCAGCAACGAGATTTAAACCGAGTTCCGGGTCACAGCCATAGCCAATGACGTTTTAAGTAAACGGATAGGTTACCAGCGCTCAAAAACCTTAAAATTTTAAAAAAAAGCTTAGACTTACCCGACTTCAAAACACCAAATTCCCTATCGTAGTGCACCGTCTGTATCTCACGAATCCAAGTGAGAAGAGCATCTTGTCGTTCTTCCGGTGAGAAGATTGGTGCTGCACGTTTCTACTGTGGGTGTCTACAATTATAACAAAAGCGCTGTATCCAAGCGTTGACATTAACCAATTTGTCTAGGGAGCTGTAACTATTCAACAAGATGTCAGGGTCGAACACGCATTCTTCAGCTGCAACGGCTAGCGTTTCTAAGCCCGGTAGTGAAGATGTATCCAAAACTGGCGTTCGAGGCCAATCAACTTCGGGCCGAGTCAACCATTCCGGTTCCCACCACAGCGAATGACCTATCAAATTAGGGGCTGTGCAATCGCGGGAAGCGCAATCAGCTTGGTTGATCTCGCCCGGTACATGCTTCCATACTAGAGGGACCTCAGAATTATGAATCTGAGAGACGCGATTAGATACAAAGACCTCCAAGGTGTAGACAGATGACCTCAACCAACAAAGTCCGGGCATAGGTTGTGCTAAATTAATTGATTTGCTAAGCGTGTGAGTCTTGTGGTTCAAGAAGAGCAGCCCTTGACAATTCCAAGACGTCAATGACGTCCGAAGCGGGGTGACCTTGCTCTTTGCCATCATCAGGGAGACCGCCACCTGACCCGTAGAGTCAATAGAACGCAAAAACATAACGGCAGCGTGACCACGCTCCGAAGCGTCAAAAACCCGTGACTTATTCTTACCTGGGGAGTGTATAGCCAGAGGCAGTGAGAGCCTATTGACCTCGGGAAGGGCGGGCACAAAGGAAGTCTGCATTCCGCTACAAAAGGGTTCCGGAGGGGCTCATTCCAACCAAGTCCTGCAGTCAAAGAATCGACATTGTACGTGAAGATGTCCTGAACTGATCTGTACTGCACGCCGAGAACGGCCATTATAGCAGGGTTGTAAACATTCTCAAGCAAGTGAGGATCCTGCTGAGGGTACCCTGGTAGTCTTTCCAAAAGCGCTGGCGAATTGGAAATCCATTTGCGCATCTCGTATCCAGCGGAAGCCAAAATTTCAATCAATTTGTTTCTCAAAAGTAGAGTCTTCCTCCAAAATGATGGACGCGTGAGGGAACCTCAAACGCTCACGGTCCGCCAGCTACCAAAGAGTACGAATGGCCAAATAGGGACTGGAACGAAGTCCGTAGGTATTCGTGTTGAGCTCGAAGACAACCGTAGGATCTCGTAGATCCTCTCTCCATAAAATCAGCTGATACCGACGATCATAGGTATGTATAATAGTTTGCCAGAACATCATCTTGTTGTTGGTTTGTTCACAAAAACGAACTGGTGACGACGAAAATTAGTGATGACGTCACAAAGGTCCTTCACCAACTTGGGACCAAAGTGCAAACACTGGTTCAGGAAAACTCCTGACGAAGTCCACGCAGAACCAGCAAACACAGTGCGCAGCTTCCCACGCCTTAAGCACCACATGATGCGGGAGGAAGTAATGCTCCACCGAACGCAAATCCAAAGTAGACACTGACATGTGTCCCAATCCTCGTAATCTCAAATAAACTCGATGTACTTCTACCGGAGGCCTGAATTCCTACCCATGCAACGCTCCATTGCCAAAAGTCTTTTTTTAACAGTCGGTCGGGATTCACTAAGTGGTACCAGACCCGACTGAACAACTGTACTACAACAAATGGCAGTCAAGTTATAATTTGATCAAAATGCAGACGGCCAATGTTGTTCTGGTAAAACAGCTCGCACTTCTCATGCTCCGGATCAAGATGAGAAGCTTGTGAGGGCTCTTTGACTTCCTAATACTTCTGAACTGCGTCAGAAAGAGCCGACCCCAAAGTCAAACAATCAAGTTCTGGTGGAGAGGGGGACCTTAGTACAGGTCCCATCAATGCAAAACCAAATATGGTCAACCAGCAAATAAGCCACCTTGCTGCAATACTCGTGAATTGTCAATGAAAATTCTACCGAGAACAGCGGCACCAAGCAATAAATCAAAATCCCCTGGGGAATCAAACTGAGGGTCTGCTAAATCCAATCCCGATATCAAATTGCGCACAGAGGCGGAGAGCTGTCTCTGTGGATGCCTACCTAAAATGTCCTCCATGATAAGAGCCGAGATAGCTAGCCTCGGGGATGGGGAGTCTACAGGTGTGAACATCAAGTTTGTGAGGCCCTGAACGGTGGTTACAGGGGTGTCACCTACACCGCGGAGACCATTCAAATATTCACGCACATTTAGGCCTACCTGCCCAACCAGCCAAGTAGAAACAATGTTGCCCTGAGAACCTGTGTCCAAAATAGCCAGAGACCACAACAGAGGTCCCAGTGGGTCCTCAAGCCCTGACCAAAGCCGTTGGTAGGATGACGGCTTCGATGGGGGGGGGGGGCGGTATAACTACTGCGCATGGGGGAGGGTTGATCACCGCGACCCAGCCCGTCGAGGGTATGGATCAAAAGCCTCAAACGCGCGATGTCCCATATCACGTGCCATCTGGGGTTCGACGAACTGCCTTATCCGCCAGTAGGGCGGCGGGCGCGACTCAAGCCGGGGACGTTCTGCCAAGAGTGGAGAGAACCTGTGGCGCCTATCTGTCAACTGCTGGCGGCCACCTGCCGCACAATCAGCGTCGCAAGTGAGGGGAGGCTCCATAGCAAGAGGCGAGCAGCGCTCCACAACAGGAGGTTTCTCCCTCTCGTAAGTACGGCCTACACCGTTGCCGTTCATGCACTGGATGCCCAAGTTCTCACCTCCACAATGCGCACATGAGTGCGGGTCAGGACATTCCCGCTGGAAGTGACCCCCTAGGCAGGAGAAACAATGACGGCAGCATTCACCACTCTCCGTCGGGAAGCCACATGCAAACCCAAAAAGGTGGCACACTTGACAATTTTGTCCCCCGGCCCCTTACAATAGGTGCATTCAAGCGCGCTCTGGGTGACTGCAACTCGGGGAGAAGGTCGTCTGATAGGGTACTCCAAGGTCCTAGTACGGACCTGTTCCCTTGCCCTGGGTGGCTGCTGTCTAGCAACTTTAGAAGGACCTACAGTAACCACTCAAATAAACATAAAACATTACATAATTAGATTTTATGCTTTTTTTCTAGCCAATCGTATGTGATATTTGTGAATTATTTTACTATAATTCAATAACAGAATAGTAATTAGCTAAATTTGGCATACCTATTGTATAAACTTAGGATATACTAGGCATATTTTGTAACAATGCTTATCGACATTTCTCGACTTTAAGACATCTCGTCACTAGCTCATGCTTAGAGTCCTCCTGCTAATCTGGGATTTTGCTGTTCCGGGATTTTGCGTATCTGTACTTCTGCTGCAGAGGGATTTGAATAGCCTGTGAGAGAAAGCAGTTCAATTCCAAGCGTTTTTGGCTTCCATATAATCAATTATTGAGTAGTAACTTTTCATACACCATTTTTCCTTAATGGTACACTTAAATTTATTACGACTTAATTTTTGAATGTCGCTAGGGATTTTATTGTAGAAGCGTATACATTGGCCCCGAAATTATTTGTTTACTTTTTGTAACCTGGGACAACCAGTTTATGTTTGTTCCGCTTGTTAATAATAAGTATTTATCACATTTCTTACAGAAACTATCAATATTTTTGTGAACATATATATACTGGCATGCAACAGTCATGATATTGATTTCTTTAAATTTTTCTCTAAGTGTCTACTACTAAGATCGTAAATTGATCAAATAGCCCTCTTTTGCAAAACGAAAATGGTTTGAATGTCGGCAGCATTCCCCCACAGCAGAATACTGTACGACATTATACTATGAAAGTAACTATAAAAAACTAATCGCGCTGTTTCAACGTATGTTAGCTGACGAATTTTTCTAACTGCGTACGCTGCAGAACTGAGTCTATTAGACAAATCACTTATATGTGGGCCCCACTGAAGCTTAGAATCTAGAGTAATTCCTAAAAACTTTATGGTCTCTACAGGGTTCAACTCATCTTTTTTTTATTTTTATAGTGGTTTTTACTGGTTTCACGTTAGGTGTTATAAATCGAATACATTTAGTCTTGCCCTCGTTTAAGAGTAAATTGTTAACATCAAACCAGTTAACCACGTTTGAGATAGCCATATTTACATCTTCAATGTCTTTTTGCTGGAGTTTTATTTGTGGATAGTTCCACAAATAAATTTATGACTTAGTGTAACGACGACACCTGTGTTACTAAAAAAATAAACTGACTGACGATTTGAACACGAGCCAAACGACGGGCGCCACACCTTACGTTTTCAGATTCGTTGCCCAGCTCCGCCTCGTGGCCACCTGGCCAGGATCTCTTCAGGTTGGAGAGTACACCAGCGGCTGCAGTTGCGTTAAGTTCGAGCGACAAGTTTTTCGACGAGGGAAAGTCCGGCCTCCGGCAGGCTTGGGACCCCGCGGTCTATCGGCTGCCGATGTTAATCTGCAGAGCATGCGATAAATCAAACCTTTCATGCGCGCATATTTTGCGGCCACAGAGACACCAACCTTACTGCGGATCGCAGTTGGAGGCGGCCTTTGTTTCAATCTCTTGAACCATCTTTTAACGTTTCAGTTCAACGACTGTTGGAGCAAGTGCGTCATTCAGCGGAACCGTATGTTGGGTGATGATGTACTTGATAGGCTACGCTAGTACGCACAGCGCAGCTGGGTTATGCCTTTTTTGGCGGAAACAATTCTTATTTTAAAAACTCGGGCCAGGCACCCCTTGTCTGAACAGTCACCGCGCGCCAAGCATTCGAATAAGTCGATGATGTGGTTGTTACTGTGAGAACCCATTATAACGCCTTGTTGAGGAGCACATTTGAAGATGCGCTTCAGGAGTATCGGCTGACAAGCCAAACATTAGGCGATGTTTACCACGTTTTCCCACTTATAGAAAAAACATAGCGCTGGTGTATGCCTTGTACCCGCTATTTGGCAGTGATATTGACTCCTACAACACAACCAATATCAATCTACATTAATATATCGATCACGTCATGGAGCGCATTGAACTTACTTAAAAAGAACATATCTATGTGTGGGCAAACCGTTTTCGGCGGTACAAGAGGCGTTTGGAGAGATACACTAAGAATCGCATCTTCAATAGTGACCAGAAGTGGGTGTATAGATCCTGGAAGTGAACAGATCCCGGTGGAAACGAAAGGTGCTTACCGAATGATGATGCTATGAGAGCTTTATGGCGAAACATGTGGATGCAGTTAGCCGGGCAGGCATGTGAGCCTTTTGAAGTTATGCCGGCAGTTGTCATCAGTGCCGAAGACGTAGCTCAAGCAGCCCGTCACGTGCCAACTTGAAAATCAACGGGCCCTGCATAACTATTGATTGAAGTGGCTACGTAGCTCACCGCTTGCCTTGCCTCTCAGTTCCAGTTATCACTGGATTCTGATAGAAGGTTTTACCCACTTTCTCCGTAAAACCGGTTACTACCGGTTTTATGGGTCTATGGTACTCCATGGACCCCAAAAACTATAGACCTATCTGGTGCTGGAGCTGTATAAAGTTTATGCAACTGTACGCACCTTCCTGAGATCATGTATAGAGCAATGGCAAACTGTACTTTTCTATCCAAGGTGTCGGTGGGTTCTAGTTAACTTCTAGTTCTAGTTTCTTAACCCGAGAGTCCAGGGCTGGGCTATAAAAATTAAGCAGGGGTATACCCAGCTGTTCCCAACTGAGGGATCTACTGAAAGTAACTGAATTTGGTGTGGACAAATGTACGGTCATGCATGTGAAGCAGGGCAGAGTGGTGGAGTCTGCGGGCATACAGCTTGCAGATTTTACTCTAATGTCGCAGGCTTTGGGCAACAATGATGCAGATATGGAATGGACGTTGAGGGGCGCTTCTTTGGCCGCATGATAATAAGTCCACACTACCATGAGGTTTGCAATCTCAAGGAATAAATTCTCCACGTGGATGTTGTTGTGGACAAGGGCTCACCCCGCTCTCTCTGGCGAAAGATTTCGAGAGAGATTGAAAATTGGAGAAGAATAAATTCTTAGTATTTATGACCGTAAGGAAGTATGAAAGAGTAAGGAACTGCATGGACGCTTCGGGACTTAAATGGACTTGATGTAGACACAATAGCACTATACACACTGTGTCCTGGCTATGGTGACATATTTAGTAAAAAAAAAAATAAAAAAAAAAAAAAACCCGCCTGCACAAAACAGTAGGAAACAAGAGAAGCATTAATGGATCTCGATGAACTAAAGTGCCTCCGACTGCATGAAATTATATAATTCTATTTTTTTATTTTTATAATATTTTTTTTTATTTAATACATTTTATGTAGTTGTAGGATGTAACCGATGTAACAACTTACTTTTATCACAGCTATTGTCAAATATTGAAAATTGAAAAAACAATGGCTGCTAACTAACTTTTTTAGTATAACAGTCATATTCATGTTATACCTTTTTGAAATGCTTAAGATGAGCTCTTTAATTTTATACCCATATTGCAGTATTCAAAACAACTTTTTTTTTCACACCTCTTTATTTTGACATCTCATAGCCGCCATGTATGTTTTTTAAAAACGTCACCTATCTAACAACACTTAGGCGATTAAAACGAATCTTATGACGTGTGAATTGTATTAATCCGTTCAGTGGATTGCGAGATATCAAGTAATAAAGAATTTTACATACATACATACAAGATACGCGCGAAATCATAACCCTTCTTTACAGTCGGGTAAAAAGAGGATTTGTTTTTGTAATTTATGGATGAAGTTAAGTCGAATAACTATAGGAGATATATAATGAGGGACGGTACGGTTGGCGTACACAATAGATATTTTTTAAGTAAAATAGCAAATTAATTATGAGGCAATGAATGTGCTGATTCACTTGCTAAAAGTGCAGTCACTAGCACAGATATCAAACACCTCATACAGCATTATGGTGATTTACTAAACCTTCCCCGAAGGTCTCTCCATTCATGTTGGCAGCAGCAGTGGAACAACATTTCTAATTTAATAAAAATATAAAATGTATCCAAACCGGTCGTATCTGTTATAAGTAGATTACGTCTAGGTCATTGTTGTTCGCGGGGTTGAATGAAAGTACTTTAGACCACATATTTTTCACGTGCCCTAGAAATCACCAGTCTTCCTCCCCCCCCCTATTAATTTTCCTTAGTAAACCCATTCTTCCGCTCAACTTTTTACGGCGCTGATTACATTTATTCGCCTTATTTTAATCAGATTGTGATACCCTGTCTATTCATGAATGTTAGTGTGTACTTATTTATTTAAATCTTTGTTTGTTTCAGTTCCCTAACAACACAGTTAAACGCTAAAAAAAAACAAAATTATACTCTACTCCATTGCACATCTGACATTGGCCGAATTGTCGACATCGGCATAATTGCCATATAATAAAAAAAAAATTCCACCATCCCGCATGACAATAATCTCGTGAAGACAGAAAAAGTTAAAAAATAAAATATTTGGACTTTTGCAAGATTGTGGACACGTAGGTTATGAATTCAGCCAATGCCAGAAAGCATAAAGCATCTTAAAAACTATAGTATGTTTAACAATTCACTTCATTATATATGTCAGCGTCGCATCGCCGGCGTTAACAGATGAAATCACCGGATACATTTTTCTCTTTTTTACTCGTGATAATTAAATCTTTTACATAAAACATCATTAAATTCAGCAATCATAGTGCCGATAGTCGTTTCCGTACATAGACTAATCGCCAAGAGCCTTGACCAACGATGGGTTCACTGGCGCACAGTCTCACGATAGGTAAAAGACAGAAGGCACGGCATGCATGGTGAGAAGGTTCCTACCTTCGGAGCCCTAAACCACCGGTATCTTGGTACCCGGTACCGGTGGGTTCACTATTTTTATTACCCGACTGTAAAGAAGGGTTATGTTTTTCGCGCGTATCTTGTATGTATGTATGTATGTATGTAATATTCTTTATTACCTGATATCTCACAATCCACTAAACGGATTTATACAATTCACATGTTGTTAGATTCGTCTTAATCGCCCAAGTGTTCTTAAATAGGTGACGTAGGTAAAAAAACAAACATGGCGGCTGTGAGATGTCAAAATAAAGAGGTGTGAAAAAAAAGTTGTTTCGAATACTGCAATATGGGTATCAAATTAAAAAGCTCATCTTAATCATTTCAAAAAGGTATAACATGATTATGACTTTTATACTAAAAAAGTTAGTAAGCAACCATTGTTTTTTCAATTTTCAATACTTGACAATAGCTGTGATAAAAGTAAGTTGCTACATCGGTTACATCCTACAACTACTAAAAAGTATTAAATAAAAAAATAAATTACAAAAATAAAAAACCCACCTGCACGAAAAGATGGAAACAAGAAACCTAAATTTAAATTTAAATGTATTTTTGTATATATTTAAAAATGTAAAAAATTAGAAAAAAAGGGAAATAAAACCAGAAAGCTAAACACTTTTTCACATTTTTGGCGCCTGATACCCTCCGGCTTGATATCATATATGATAGCATATTATGTACTCCGCACCATTACCCCTGTAGCAGTAAAGTCGACCAATTGGGATAACACAAGTTATCTTGCCAAAAGAGTGCTGGTTGCTTTTCTAGACACGCCGGCCAGAATGACATAATCCGTTGGGCTCTTGCCTCGATAAACGTACCAGCTCTTCTCCTACCGGTTTAGGTCGGGACGATGGCAAGATGACGTGATGACGCTGATTCCTTGGAGTTTGGGAAGGGCTATTGTGCGGGACGCCACGTGTGTAGACACACTTACTCCTTCCCACCTCCACGAAACCAGCGTTCAAGCTGGAGCGGCGGCTAAAGGCGGATAAAGCGGCTGAAAATCTCAAAACCCATAAATACAGGGGTCATGGCAACCAATATATATGTATACCATTCGGCGTTCAGACTCTTGGCCCGTGGGTTCCCAGTGCACAATATTTATACAGCGCGGAAATGCCGCCAGTATTTGTGGAACTATGCCCAGGGGTCCCAATATGTGTATGATGTATTTAGAAATAAACACAAAATGTAATCTAATATATAAAATTCTCGTGTCACGGTGTTTGTAATTTAACTCCTCCGAAACGGCTCGACAAATTGTCATGAAATTTTGTGTGCATATTGGGAAGGTCTGAGTTGGTTCATCCCCCTAAATGTTAAGGGTAGTCCACCCCTATATATATTTTTTTTTAATTTTTAGGAAAATTTTTATTTTTTTATGATACCGATTATATATATGATACAGATGATACCGATTCAAAAATACATACAACCCTGAATTTTCACCCTTCTACGATCAATCCCTATTTTTTTTTTACCCCTATTTTGCAAAAACGGGTTAATTTGACGCAGACGAAGTTGCGAGTTAATATAATATTTAAATATATATTTAAAAATGTAGTTTACAAGGTTTTACAATTAATATAGTTCATAATAATAAAAAGATGGGTCAGACGCAACATAATAATACTCGACACGGCACGCAATGTGAGGAGGTTCCTCTCCCTGAAGCCCTAATCAACGGTAGCTTGGTATAGATATAGCTTTGGCTGTACCCGATGCCTGTGGGACACTATTTTAATACTTTATAATTTATATATTTTTGTATGTATTTAAAACTGTAAAAAATAATAAATCTTTATTTCAGAATAGTTTTCATGAATCTTAAAAACTAATGTATTAACTTGAGAATAGATACCTACATTTTACTCAAACCGCTATTTTTAACCATATTTATGATTCCGTACCTCAAAAGGTAAAAAATGGAACTTATTTATATTATAGGATCACTCGTTGTCGTCCGTCTGTCCGTCAGTCCGTCCGTCTGTCCGTCAGTCCGTCCGTCTGTATGTCAAGACCGTTTGTCTCGGTACGCGTACCTAGAACTATAAAAATTGGCAAGTAATACCGCCTTAAACTAGAAGTATGGGGAAAAGTTTGAAAACTATATTCTTGTAATTACCTGAATTATTTATAACTAGTGGCCCGTCCCAGTTTCACACGGGTGGACGTAGATATCTCTATTTTTTTTTCTAGTAATAAATCTAAAGGATAATGTAGCATACTAATGGTAAAGTAGTTTATGAGTTTAATCGTTACAAACATACAGAAATATAAATCTTTCCTCTTCATTAAAGGTATTATTAGTGTAGTGCAACAAATTTGTACGGAACCCTTAGTGGGCGAGTCCCACTCGCACTTGTTCGGTTTTTAATTTATAAATGGTACTAATATTTAAGCTTCTATAAAAAACCGTTATTATTGCTGTCCCGTGCAACTTCGTCTGCGTTAATTTTCCCTGTTTTTGTTTTGCAACATTTCTTATTGCTGCTCCGCTCCTATTGATCGTAGCGTAATGTTATATAGCCTATAGCCTTTCTCGATAAATGGGCTATCCAACAGTGAAATATTTTTTTAATTCGGATTAGGAGTTCCTAAGATTACCGGGTTCAAACAAACAAACAAATTCTTAAGCTTTATAATATTAGTATAGATTACACTTACCAACTCGGGGCATGAAACCCGCGATTCGACTCGTTTGGATGGCATTAAACGTGTTCAGTCTTGTCTCCGCAAATATTTCGGAGGCGCTACAATATGTGCCAAACATAAGGTGTCTGTAGATGTTGTTGTAATGTCCAAGCTACGGTAGGTGCATAGCATCATGTAGTCGTGGGACCTATTGTGTTGCTCATGATTGTATAGAAATAAATGCAGTATACAGTACCCAGTATTGTTCAGTGGATAAAGCATAATCTATAATAATATAAAATATTTATATATCTAAATACGCTATTGTATTGTCTTCATATAAATCGAAGCGGGATCCTGGATTTACATCATTTCTTTATAACAAGCCATAGTAGCAATTGGTTTTACTGACCGTGTCTTAGCTTTGAATATTCGTGAAAATGTTACGTTATACGATAATAGCAGTTATGATACTGTGGTTTTATTACATCAACGAGTCAAACAGTATATACGTCTACGCGCCATACGACTACCAGAAATCTCACAGGTACTTGTACATTCATCGTAACGCGACGCATAGAACAACAAACACAACTACAGGCTCGCCTTTAAGGATCTTTTTTTCGAAATTGAGAGAAGTTTTTGCTAGAGTTTTACCAAAGTTATAGCAAATATCAGCGAGAGTGAAATATTTTGAGATATCCGTCACCTATTTTTATTGCTAATTGTTGTAAGAAACATGCTGGAAAGAATGAATTTAGAACTTATCTGTATATTCTTCAGAAACCGAATATCACACAGCACTTATTTCTCATCGTAGTGTACTTTCTATCGGGAAGTGACAAGAAGTGAATATTGTGGTAACAGAAAACGATAATGTGATGTATGACCGATACGACTGGACCGAATTAACCCTTTTACGAGTAGATAGGAAAGTCTATGTAGTACGAAGAATGGGACTAACTCGTTCTTCTCCAACGATAGTCACCACGGTTGTGCGAAGAATCGGAAAATCAAGATTATCAAGTTTTATTCTGGTTAACTCTACCGGATCATTTAATGTTTTAGCCCAGAAGTGAATAAATCATTTGGACTGAGGATGATGCCCGAAAAACAGACCAAGGATATTTTAGGAGAATATGTTTACATACCTGCAAATGCATTTTAAAGAGAGTTGGAGGGAACCCGAGCGCTGGACCTGTCAAGCGCCTGGAAACCAATTGGCATACGTCGAAAATTATATTCTGAGCTAAGTTTAAAATAAAAGTAATAAATGTTATTTATGATAAATAATAATAAGTATTACACTTAATAATACAATATTTTACAAAAAGCCGTTAACCGCATCACCTCTTTTACATATTTATTATGAGCTTATTGTGTAAATTTAACTAATTAATAATTATTTACCTTTAAGCTATTTATCCCCACAAATTAGAATATTCTGAGCAGTAAGATAGTTCACATTATTTTGTTGACATACTAGGCTAGATCGAAAATGTGATTTTGTTTCTACCCAGTTAATATTTGTTTGTTGATAGTATCGTAATTATTACTTTTACTAATATTCAATGTATTTTTAAAACTGTGATATAGATAATATGTTTCTTAAAGACATTTTTTTCTAAAGTTCAAAAGGTTTAAGCTTATAAATCACCTGTCTTTTATTATTTAGTAATCTGCAAAGAGGATGTTGACTGACAATACAATCGCAAACCGTTATTGTGAATATTGCTAATTGTAACACAAATGCAAGTTAAACTCCTTTTTACGAAGGGAAGAATATTATTTTAACCTTAATAAACAAATAAATAAATGACAGGTTATGATTAAGGACCTATATCTTTATATATAAATACTAAAATCTAAGGGTTTTATTTACTTAACTAATATTTAAACCAATATTTTATGGACTAATTACAGCAATCCTACGTGTCCCACCATAAACTAGATCTTATTTGGTCTTAATAGACACACGAAGACTTATTGTGGATTTTGAACTTTGACTAGCTTTTGTTTGGATGCTGGCTTCGCCCCCCATAGATTGGATTGTCCCCAAGTCCACAAGTTTACATAAGCGCGTTCAAACAAACTCCTTCGCTTTACGAATACAATATAAAAAATAAAATAACAGATATCACAGATACTATATGAAAAATGAATGTACTATATAAAACTTAATATTTTATGATTGTGATATGTAAATATAATATTTAATTTAGGATGTAAATTAATTTAAGAAAAACGTTAAAGCTTATTATGTACTTTAGTATCAATCAAATATGACTGAAATTAAAATACCTAATTAATTTAAATTTATTATCTAAGTTGTTTTTACTGTACTCAATTTAAATTAAGTTTGAAATGGATTTGGTTTAAAATAATAATAAAAAATCTAATTATTTATTTCTTTAATTTATTCCTAACATTTTTGAGTAGGTATCTAAAATGTGTTACATACTCTTATTATTACTATTTGTATTAGTAGGTATAGATATTTAAAAATAGACAGTAAAAAAATAAAAAAGCCCAACTTTGCATAAATAAGTACCACCCCAACTACTACTGGTTAGGAGTGAACTAGGGGTAGGTACGATGTTACACTGTTGGTTGTGTGGGGTTCACCTAGCCAGGCGGACGGGGACGAGCTCATGATTTCCCGCGTGGCCGATTCGCATTGCGAACCGTTAACGCGATCGCACATCTCCATACTGGATATTTACATAGGCTTTCAAAATTCAACTTAATTACTATTTTTCCTGTGGGTGCATGCCATGTGGCGGCTGTTAGTCATAACACGTAGTATGTCTATAAATATTTGCTTTTAATATTACAAACATTAAACAAATTACCTGTTTTTACCCGACTATGGCGTAGCCAAAAGGGAACAAAGATTTCAGTTTGGATGTTTAAGGTTGTCTACTCACGCATAACTTGTAAACTAATAATCAAAATTTATTAAACGAATTACGACATTAGGCGCGTCTTGATTGTTAGTCGGTTAAAGGCTATGTGACGTCACGGCTAACCGCACACACATAATAATATTGACAAAAAACTACTATTGTCAGTAATATTTTGTGTGTGTTGCCCGTATTGCAGTATGGTTCAATATTATTGTGGATATCCTGAAATTCCGTCATTATCGGAGGAAAGGGGGGGGGGGAGTAATTGTCAATAATATTGACATGTGCGCACGGCAAATTTTGACCCCAAAGCGAAAGCTTCATTAGCCACAAATACGTAGAGAAATAAGTTCGTCATGTTTGAAATAAATTGGGTTAGGCAATTTAAGTAGATCTAACTACTACATGCTTAAGCTGGACTCCTTCAACATTTAACATCAACCATCATAATTTATTTTTGTGCATTTACTAATACTTTATAATTAAAGTAGCTTGGACCTGTATTGTTGGGCATAATAATGCTTGCCATCCAGAGAGCCCAAACAGGGAATATTATTTACAATATTCCGTAGTTTGCGAGACCATATATTGATGAAAATGTTTGTCAAACATTGTCAAAGGAAGATCTAAAAAATCTATATTGTGCCTTCTAGGGGATATGGTCGTCAATTAAAAAAAATAATAAGTCGAAGCAGTGCCATATTGTAATTATCACATTCTGAATTACTAACTGTTGCTTTCTCCCAAATAAAACGTCTATTAGTACGTAGGTATATTCTTTTATGCCATTATTTTTGGCGGCATGGTGACATAATTCAGAACATCATAGATAAAAATGCCTTACAGGAACGTGGTGGACTGTTTTCGTAGTCGGGTTTAAGTTTTTGAACAAATTTTATTTACATAGACTTCAATTTACCTACATTAAATTGTCATTCAAAAAACATTCTTGGTAGTCAGGCCTTAATATAAGTACATACTTATATCTTAATATTCGAGTATCAGGGATACTCAAATGTAATAGTAGTAGAACAGTACCTAACACAAATTCCGACGTATTCGTGTTACTGTACTACTTTTGTAACTATAACAGCATAGTTGATGCAATATGGCATACTGTACCTACCACTTTTGTAACTTTAACAGAATAGTTGATGCAATATGGCATACTGTACCTACCACTTTTGTAACTACAACTGCATAGTTGATGCAATATGGCATACTGTACCTACCACTTTTGTAACTATAACAGCATAGTTGATGCAATATGGCTACTGTACCTACCACTTTTGTAACTACAACTGCATAGTTGATGCAATATGGCATACTGTACCTACCACTTTTGTAACTATAACAGCATAGTTGATGCAATATGGCTACTGTACCTACTACTTTCCTAACTATAACAGCATAGTTGATGCAATATGGCATACTGTACCTACCACTTTTGTAACTATAACAACATAGTTGATGCAATATGGCATACTGTACCTACCACTTTTCTAACTATAACAGCATAGTTGATGCAATATGGCATACTGTACCTACCACTTTTGTAACTATAACAGCATAGTTGATGCAATATGGCTACTGTACCTACTACTTTCCTAACTATAACAGCATAGTTGATGCAATATGGCATACTGTACCTACCACTTTTGTAACTATAACTGCATAGTTGATGCAATGTGGCATAGAAACTAGTCACTGACCTCAATAGTCCTAGTACGCTGGACAAGTTACTCCGTACAAAGTGACAGCAATTTGAAACGCTAAATCGAACGAACGTCAGGTTTTATTTTTCTTTATATTCATGACAAATAGCCGTTGTTGTTATCCTTGTTACACAAGTATAGACTTCCATTTCATTTCGTCAAATCGCCGTCCAAATATTGAAATCAATTGGAAGTCGTATTGTTGTCGGCGGTCGGTAGTACTAGAGGTCAGAGAATCTAGAGCATTGTGTACTTTTAAAACAGTAGAACAAAGTTTTTATTTGACCTAATTTCTTAAAAGCACTTTTAGGTTCTGAAATTTTACCTTCAACTTATCAATGACAATGTCTTTCTTTACAGCCCAGTATAGTAAATTGACAATCACACTAATATTATAAAGGCGAAAGTTTGTGAGTTTGTGAGTGTGTATGTTTGTTACTTCTTCACGTCTAAACGGCTGGAGCGATTTTAATAAAATTTAGTATGGAGTTAGCTGACACCCTATTCACATATAAACCGTGGGTAACACCGCGGGGCACAGTTAGTAGTACATATATATAGTGACAATATTATATCAAAAATTTGCTGACTGGAAATGCTAGCTGAATTGGAACCCCTATAGAGCCCCTTGTGAATTGATTTTCCAAAATGCTGAAAAAGTTTTTCTTTCTTTTAATTTAAAAGTGAAATACGAAATGTTACATATCTAACTTTCAAATCTGACGAAGTTATATATTTTAAACCCCTAGTACAAACAAAAACGCCAAATACAAAACTTCACAGATCTAACTTCAAAACTAACGGAGTTCTATACAAACTTGCAATCCCTATTTAACCCTCATAGGGATTATTTCCAAAAAAAAAATGTTTTCTTTATTTTAAAATAAAAAGCCAAATACGAAATTTCATAGACTTAACTTCAATACTGAAGGTGTTTCATACAAACTTGCAACCCCTATTTAATCTTTTAGGGGTTGATTATCCTAAAAGCTGAAATTTATATTCTTAATTTTAAACCAAAAATCCAATTGCGATATTTCACAGACATAACTTTAAAAATGGCGGAGTTTCACATTATCTTGCGACGAAGTTTCACACAAACTTGCAACCCCTATTTTACTCCTTTAGGGGTTGATTGTCCAAAAGCGCTTAAACATGTGTTTCTTTATTTATAACGAAAAAGCTAAACTTGACATTTTACCGATCTAACTTCAAAACCATCTAATCATCAAACTTGTAACCCCTATTTTACCCCCTTCAGGAACAAAGTTTTGAAAATCCTTTCTTAGTGGATCCCTAGAACATAGAAGGCAATTGTTTTTTAACAGAGAAAATTTTGATTACTAGATTTTCTTCACTTTGACGGGGTATCTGGTTTCAATTCCATTACGAGGCCAAAGTAGCATCAACGCCGAATCGAGACACAGAAGTAACCACCGTGCTTATCACACAAAGTTTTATTCTGGGTGGGAATCGAACCCACTACCTCCGGCTTAGCAGTCACTAACCACTAAACCAACAACGGTACTACAAAAACACACAGTCACAGGGTGCCAGAGCAGGACTGTACGGTGGATACGGTGGATGGGGCAAGGTTTCAACATCTCCTTAAGAAACGCATTTGTTCTGAGGGACGTATGTGACGAAGCGTTGTCCTGATTCAGCATGATGATTTCCAAAACACGTCTTGAAGTTCCGTTTTCAATTAATCGTATACACATTTCGCGGTACCAATCTACACAGGCCTGTTTTTCAGTGTCTGAGAGCAAACAAAGCTTCCTCACTCCAAGATGCTAATGCAAAAGAATGTTAACGCTCCCCAAACTAATGCCAATGATCTCCTCGATGCCCAAGTAAGTGATTCCTGAGTCTTCTTGCACCATCTTTTCATTAAATCAATCAAACCATTATTTAAAATCATAAAATATCTTAGCACGCAAATGGTCTCGGTCATGCTCTATCGTTGCAAAGATAAATGTGGGAACTGTCGTCGCAAGATTACTGGAACAAACTTTTGTTACGCTGACGATATGGTGCTGCTGACACCAATGTAGGCTCTATGAGACATGTGAAGCATGTGTACATAAACATGATCATATACATAAGTCCATAAAAAGTGATTACATGATCTTCAAGGCCTTTGGTAAGTGTCCATCAAATGTATACCATGTGGCCATTAAAATTAAATGGGATAGAACTGAACAAGATACACGCAAGGTTTAAGCAGGTGCAGGTATAAATACCTTGGTTACCAAAGGTCTTGATAATCAATTCGACATTGAAAGGGAGCGCAGTGTATTGGCGATTCGGAGTAATACGTTGGCCCGCGGGTTCGCACGTTGTAGTAACCAAGTCAAATATTTGTTATTTAGAGCTTACTGTCAAACGTTTTACATGTGCAGCCTGTGGTACAACTACACTCAGAGATCGTTTAATGCCTTGCGCATACAACAACGATTTAGGATACTGCTGGTGCTGGCACAATTTTGTAGTGCCTCTGGGATTTTCACTAAAGCGAGGGTTGATGGCTTTCATACGCAAATGACTGACCTCCATGCTAAAGCGACTACGGGGCAGCTCAAACAGTATACTAAAAGTCATAGCTGAAAGACAGGACTCTAATATCCTGAAAGCATTTAAACGTGTTCACATAAAATAAATCAATGTAACTAAGTAAATTGATACGCTGTAGTGTGGTTGTACTATAACCTTATGGACATAGTCATAGATAAAGATATATATTTTTTTAAAATTACCTACTTTCTTCTATTTTTGCGTTCTATTTTTGAATAAAGCCTTTTAAAAATATATAATACTGATGCGTGTCATTTTTAAATTACGAGCATCTCAAAACTTAACGAGAGACCTACGTTTATAAGAACTTGTACTGACTGACTGATTGAGAAACTGATTCATCAACGCAGAACCTAATCCGCTGGGGCTACAAACCTGATTTTTTGGTAATTGACGCCTCTTTTGTTATATTTCATCTACTAAGA
The DNA here is from genome assembly GCA_945859575.2 of Herminia tarsipennalis. Lineage (NCBI taxonomy): Eukaryota > Metazoa > Arthropoda > Insecta > Lepidoptera > Erebidae > Herminia > Herminia tarsipennalis. Next base: position 23,633,533 of record OX243831.2, on the reverse strand, counting down.
AATATTTTAGAAATTTGTACATTAAGGCGGTACAATATGAATTTTGTACAAAAGCTTGACAGTTTTAGGGCTAGATCTGCAAAGTTTTGCATTTGGCTTTTTTATTTTAAATAAAGATAAGTCTTTCATCTATTTTGGAAAATCACCCCCTATGGGGTAAAATAATCGACCCAGGCGTAATCGGGAGTAGAATAGCTAATATAATATTAAGAAAGCATATGTGAGTTTGTAACGCTTTCACTCATAAACCGCAGTGGGGATTATAATGAAATAGAGGGCTGTAAAGGAGCACCAAGTCGGGCGAAGCAAAGCGAAAAAAGCCAGTAATATTTAAACATAGCTGTAAGTCTACGTCGTGAGGTAAAGAATGGCAACGTTGTACCTCCAAACGTTATCCGCAGTCAAGCATGAGGGTTCTAACTTCTAGCTAAAGGGCATCTCTAGGGAGACATAAACTTGCATACGACCCAAGAAGGGAGGCAAGAAGTCTTCGAAACACTCGCGCTGAAATTTGGAAGTGATAAATTTGTATTCATCAATGCAAAATTATACAGAATGTTTAATAATTATAAAAATGTAATTATATGTACCAAAATTAATTAAAGAATATATTAAAATATTAACAAAAATCTATATTTACTTATGAAGCAAGATACTACACTTGTGAAAAGTCGATTTTATATGGACATGTAATGCGTTTTTACAAACAATAGGTGAAGCCTGAGAAAAGAACCAGGCAGTAAAAACTCGCGGCCACTTTTTTCAAATTGCCAATGTTTACAATGTTTTTTTATTTATGAACTGTTAATTATATAGGTAAGGTTATTTATGGTAAGTTATTTATGGTAAGTTATTTATGGTAAGTTATTTATGGTATAATAGTGACCCGTAATCACGATCGGTGCAATTCGATCGAAACGTCGGGTAAATAAAAGGTTCGTAAATAGTTTAGATAGTTCACGTGATTAAGTCCCGAAATATATATTTATGGTAGACTCGGAATGCCGGCTGAGATTTTATTGAAAAATGTAACACCTAGTCCCATATTAAAACTCATAGATATAAGTTTTGTGAAGTCTATATTGATCTACTAATTTAAGCTTATTTGTTATATTCACAGAGATTTTGTTATATATACGCGTTCCAAATTCAAATAGTAAAGTAATAAAACCAAAGTAATATAAAGTTGAAAAAAATAAAAGTTTTTATTATTATAGTTATATATATATATATATATATATATATATATATATATATATATATATATATATATATATAACTAGTCCGCCCATAAATACTGTTACATAAAAACTTTTTTTTTTACATTATATTAAGTACTTTGAATTTGGAACGCGTTTATTAGTTTTAAAAGTTTTCTCCATTTCGCGCCATTTCTCATATTGTTTCGTGTTCATTATCAAATTACAATATGGATTGGGATGTTAAAGACAATAGGATTGCGGTAATCGCCTTGCACAAAGTGGGTATGGAGCCGTCGATCATATTCCAGGCACTTCAAAAGCTTAGTATCAGCCGTATTTTCGTATGTCTCTGTCAAAGACCATAAAAGATCGGGGAGGCCGCGTGCTGTTAGTACTACAAAGGCTGTTAATGCTGTTAAAGCCAGAATTCGTCGAAATCCCATTAGGAAGCAAAAAATCTTATCGCGAGAAATTAAGCTTCCCATTAGGACTCTGTCGCGTATTATAAAACAAGACCTGACGCTCGGTGCTTATCGTCAATATACAGGACATGCCCTAAATCAATATTTACAATTAAAGAGAGTGGATCGATCAAAACGCTTTCTGTCGCGATACGCAGGTGAAGGGCACAGAAATATACTCTTTACCGATGAAAAAAAAAAATTATTTACTGTCAAATTATATAACTTACTAGCTGTGCCCACGTGTAGTCACAGTACTGCTCACTCCTTATACGCGTTAGCGCAATGGTAAGTAGCCCAAGTTTTTGTTCACGTCATTAGCTGTCTGACAGTGAAAGTTCCTTTACAAATATAATAATTGCATTTTTGAAAGATTGAAAAATTTGTAGTCCAGACCCAGAAATCGAACCCGAAACTTCCGTAGCCAAACCGGGGCCAGAAGCGAACCACCTATCTGGACTATGTTACTAGACTTTAAATTTTTCTATCCCTTGAAATGCTCTCAGTAACGAACGTCTCTCTGTCTCTGCCCGTTCGTGTACATTCGTCGAAGTTTACTCTTATGACTTTTAAGCTGTCGTTGTATCCCTCTCCTTAGCTCGCACAGTGACATCTAAGTTAACATTTTGGTCCTCTGTTCGTGTGGGGAATTTAAAGATCACGCTGCTACCCTCTGCTCGCACAGTGGCTTCTCTGATTAGGCTAGAGCTCGTTGTGACTTAATTTCTTAGTCAGAGTTGTGGCTTTTAAATTCACTATGTGTTCACCTCTAGGGTTTGCCGACTGCTCCTGATCGCTTAGGCGCTGAGTCGCTCTGTCTGCGCATTGACAAAAAAGATTGGCCTCCAACTCGCGCAGTGGCTACACAGTGCTGACGGTCATTGTGTGAGCTTAGAGCTCACACTATGACAGCCAGCACTGTGTCATTAGAACGGTACCCTTTTCGAATTTTAAGACAGCATGCCATGGCTTCTTCGTTTGTTTTTAGGGGCACAGTTACTACACAGTGGCCGTCCCCTCACGTAGAGACACTTAAAGTCGCTCTGCAGCCCCTGCTTCCTCAGCCTGTTTTAAAACGTTGCTGTTTTCACCAACTCACGTTTCACTTCTCTCCGCTAGCAGTGACTTATAAAAGCGCTGCGGCATCCAGCTCGTTAGGTTGCTTATAAGTCAACGTGGAGCTCGTCAACTCGGTCAGTGAATTCCATCTTCAAGCTACGCTCCTATGCTTGCAATGTGACTATTAAGATCGCGCTGCGGTCTACAGCTCGTTGGCGCTGTGCAACCTAGCCAGCGCAGCGCCAGGAGTTTAAAATTGGTTACAAGTTGGTTCCCCAGGTGAATGTTAAAAGCTGCTTCGCTTTTAGGATTGACCTGGATCACCAATTTGTGCTGATACTTTTAAATTCGTTCGTTCACGAAAAAATGAAAAGGCTTCAGCACCATATACCATTACATTCATACTGTTCGACGGGTAATTCAGAAAACCGAAGAATCAACCGCTGTGAACGGTTTTTGTGGACTACGAGAAAGCCGTTCACTCCATCGAAACTAAGGTGATTTTGGGTGCTCTGTAAACGATGCTGTGTTACTGGCGATATATCGAGGTTCTGAGATGCCCCTATGACATCGCCACCATGACTGTTCATTTAATTTATGTCGAAGAATATATCTATCTTAGCTATTTCTTACCAAGCTAATTCAGCTTGGTAGAAACAACTTCGAGAAACAAGACGACATAAGGATCCGATTGGGTTGGGCAGCGTTTAACAAACTTGGCCCTAAAACTCTTGGCCTCTATTCCAATGCCTGAAGACTAAAGTATTTAATCAGTGTGTCCTACTGCGCCGAGACGTAAACGCTTACGGTTGGGCTTGTCCATAAATTCAAAGTCCGAAGGACCGATAGCCGCTGATGCAAACGAGTTCTGGAGTGGAAACCGTGACTCGGTAAACGTAAGATACCGACGACGGACCGATACAGACGGACGACCGAAGCCGACGACCTAAAAAAGGTCGCTGGGATGAATTGGATGCGTAGCGTAAATAAGGAGAAGCCTATGTCCAACAGTGAACCAATACGGGCTGATTGATTGAATTTAAGTTTGGCGGCTGAGGTCCTCAATTTTTCTCCTCGTGCTGTGACTTGATTACGCGCTGCGGCTCCAACTCATTTATTGGCTCCTAACTAAACAGCTCATGCAATAACTTTTTCCTACGCGCTGCTTGCGCGTTGACTTTGAAGTTCAAGTAGTACTACTCTCCTTGCGCAGCAGCTTTGCGGATTGCGCTGGGGCCCCTCATTCGTGCAGTGACTTTTAGATCTCGCTGCGCTCAATAGCTTTTAAGTACCAGCATATTCATCAGCTAGCGCTGCGACTTCTGTCTTCACGCTGCGCCCATCGCGCTGCTGTCTGGACGTTCCCTAGTTTGTTCAATGGCTTCTAAGGTCGCACTGCGCTCGCCAGCTCGACTCACGCAGTGACTTTTTATGCTGCGTGCTGGCAAGCGTAAATGTCACTTTTCATCCCTTCTCCCCCCCCCCTTCCCCTCGAGCTGTGACTGGTGTAAGTTATATAAAAACAGTGCTAAAAATCATAGCTCAAGTCCTGAGTTCATTTTCAATTTGCGCTTGGCGCGCAAATTGAAAATGGGTACTAAACTCAAAAATAACTGGTTGCAATAAATCAATTCCCTGGGTCAAAAGCTGGTTTCCATGCGTATAAGTGTTTTGTTCAAAATAGAGCTATAAGATGACATGGTATGGTACTTTATTTTCTTTTTAAAGTATGTCTACGTTTTCGATGGGAAGCAAGTACGGACAGATAGACACGTACCGGCTTTTTCTTTCCCGTCTAAATTTATATATCGGCCGCAATCTATATTAACCACCTACTTGCTACCCTAATAATGAGTTTAGTAAAAACTTAGTAGGATACTCATCATTTTATTGTGTACCTTTAGTAAGTAAACACGGAAACATTTACAATTTCGTACGAATATTTTTATCAAATATAAAAAGATAAAATTGATCTCTCATCATTTCGAATCACTCCCACATTTAAGACGATTATAACAACAGCTTATACCTGTTATTCAAATTATAGGAATACTTCAATTTGTGTAGGACGGCAGATCATGAAAAACAAATAGACGTAGGTACCTACTTAATACTCTTGAAAAACAATACTTGGAAGAGAATTTCCTTATTTTAACAAAAATAAGGAAATTCTATTTACGTTCTGTTATGAATCGGTGGAGATGATTCAATAGGTATCTACAGTCAACGGCAAGAGTAGGTACCTACATGATCAAAAACTGAATGCATTGAACGATATTTGTGGAAAATCTTGCTAAATAGTACCTACAATATCCCTAGAACAAAAAAAAAAAAAAAAAAAAAATCAAAAATCCAAAACCCGAATGCTTAAAAAATGTTAGGAACAGGATCATAAATCGTACAGTAGGAGGCATTTTATTTAGTTAACCGGGATTCAATAATGCCTCCGACGGCATGGTTTAAGGTTATCTTTTGTTATTTTAAACATAATTTTTTTATTGAATACTTTTTCGTAGTTGTAAGACGTACTACTAACTGTAACTATTGAAATTGTTTTAACCAACTTTAAATCGTTCGTCGGTCATTTTAAGTGAAAAAATATTAAAAAAAACCTCATCATGATTTTAAAATTACTGGCTCTGTGGCGCGGTGGGAGTGTGTCCGACTCCTACGCAAGAGGTCGTGGGTTCGATTCCCACTCGGGACACCACTTTGTGTGATCCACAAATTGTTGTTCCAAGTCTGGGTGACTCTGCGTCCGTGAATTGTATGTATGTAAAATCCCCCGCGACACAGGGCTTGTGGGAGTCGTCTTTTGTAAAGAAAAAAAAAACCGGGCAAGTGCATGTCTGGTCACGCCCCCCCCCCCCCCCCACCAACCGAATAATTAAGATGTGGGTTTTAGTTGTTTTGGTTTCATACTTACAACGTTATATCTACTTAATAATATTTTTCAATGGATTTTGTACAAAAATTTTTATATGTCTCATTTGATCAGCTGTTACTCGTAAACTTGTAAAGCCTACTTAGCGGTGATAGTTTATTTAGTTATAGTGTAGTTTAGTTTAATTTTACTATATATACTACTACTATGGATGTTTTCTCACCCAACATCAAGCATTTAGCTGGCAGGGGGGGGGGACACTAGACTCTAACAAAAAATTGCACCTTAAATAAATAAATTGCAGCTTAATATTTTACATCTTCCCAACCCCTAAACGTTTTTAAAAGACCTATCTAATGATACCTCATACGTTTGGGGTAGGTGACAAAAAAAATTACATCCCAACTTTACATATAGGGGAGGTACACTACAATTTTTTTTTTTAAGATTTTATTCTCTTACTTTGTCGGCGTAAGTAATATGTGTACCCATGCAATATTAGCTCCTAGCACTAACAGTCTCTGAGCAAAATTGCGGACGGATGGACATGGCGGAACTGTAAGGGTTCTAATTTGCCATTTTTCTACAGAACCCTAAAAACCTATACAATGATAATCCCACATGACGTTAGTTGACTTTATTTATTTCTCTATTCCAATATGATTTTCATTGCTGTCATGTCTTTAGTGACACTAGCAAGATTAATACGAATCGATTGACGGATAAATCATAAAAATCGCCCCGCGCGTTTGGTCTATATAGTGCCGCAAAGGAACATAGAGGAGGGTAATGTGTTTACATTACCATCCTTTGCGTCGCGCAGTCGTGTAATAATAGATACCAAGCTGGCATTGCCATGGTAACGTCGTTTTCACGAGACGCCCTACTTTATGTATACGACAAATTTATATAGTGGTACGTCAGTGAAGAAAACAGATGTTAAACATGTCGAATGGGTGAATGTAGAAAGTTGATTACTAACAAAACACATCAGTCCAGTGTCAAAATTTTCATCAATCGAATCTGCTAGAAGGCGTCAAGTACCATAAGCCTTTACGGAATGATGTCCGAGGTCGGCGGTTATGTGGGCACCGTACCAATTCCGGCCGGTAGCTCCGCGAGGCAAGCCGTGTAGCATGCTCCGCTTGGAACGGTTGTGTTCAGCAAACTGTTTATTTATTTTTTTGCAATATAGTTTAATAATACATTTTAATAAAAAATATTGTTTTTTTTTTTAATATATGTATTGATATGTTACTTTAAAATACAAAGTACGCCACTCAAATACGCATGTAGTAATATTATATGTGTACATTTTATCTTTAAAAGACCACAGTAGCGTATCATAGCCACCTAGCTTTCCTGTATTATTCCTGCTTCACTCTTACCGAACACAGTGTGGTGTACCCTAAAATCATTGCAGGTATCAAATTTTATCAAATCTTGTTCAATTGTTCTCAAGTGGTTCATGGATAAAACAAAGAAAGTTTCAGCTCCTTTAGGGTTATATTGTAGGTGCCCAACTGCCCACTCTCTCATCTGGCGCGTCATTAACTGATATATCAACACACAGCTCACGATTTTAAATGGATTGGGTTGAAATTTGGTACACAGATAGTCCCCTTTGGTTCTGCCTAGCACTGAATACATTTAGTACCTTCGTACAGGATGCAAGGCTAGGTTGCAGGTTGCGACGTGGTGGTCAGGTTATGCTATTTATGGATGACTTGAAGCTCTTTGCTCCCACCAGCTCACAGCTAATAGCGTTCTGAAGGTAACTGAAACCTTTAGTAATTCTATTCGAATGGAGTTTAGTGTAGATAAATGTGCAGTCGTTTAAATAAAGCGAGAGCGGATGGTGAAATCCGAAGGAACTCAACTCTCTGATTTAATTCAAATAATATAAGATAAAATCATTACTACTATTGAGACCTGTACGTACTGCTGCAAGAACGTTTCTTCGGCTCCCTGAAAATTGTGTATTATATGTGTATGTGCTTAATAGCCTTTTGCCAGGTGGCAACAAGATCCGGGCCTGCAACAGCTGGGTCAAACCAATTCTTAAGTACTCCTTCGGCATACTCAAGTGGATTTAGACTGAATTAGACACCCGGGATCGAAAGGCCATACACCAAGGACGTCATATCGAATGCATCACCCACGTTTATCTGTAATGAGATTGTATATCCCGCGGAAGCGTCGGGGCTGAGGTTTGTTAAGCTTTAAGTCCCTTCATAACCGCGAGGTACACAATGTCAGAGAATATTTTCTACATGTGGACGCGATAGTGCATCGGGATTTCGTAGCGGTGGACACCAGGCTAACCCCACTCTCCTGACCACACGAAGGTTTGTATTCCGGGAGCTAGCGCGCACCCCGTGTGAACAAATATTCCACTTCATTCACATTCATTTTTTGACTTTTTTAATGAATTTTTTGGTTCGAACCTCGCTGTGAACGACCTACCTTAGATCCCTAGTCGCTTATAATTGACGTTTTCCCAGAAAGTAGTGGAAAAACCTAAAAAAAATCCCTTGTTTTCGGTTTATTGAAGATTTTTTGAGTTTTTTCTACGAACGTTGATCCCGTTCTAAACGTCACCGTGTAGCACTCGGCGAGCCGCCTTTGGACACCCCGATTGTCATCGTCCATCACCTGGAAATAAAAAAATCAAATACCATATTATTTGCTTACATATAAAATTGACATATTATTATAGGCTCAGTAAACATAGAAATTTCGTTAATATTTTTAGGTTTTTTAAATTTTATATAGGTTTTCCGGGAGCTAGCGCGCACCCCGTCCTTCACGTACGTGACCTGGCTACGGTTCGGTGACCTTATGGGAGAAACCGAGGCGTTTGTCTGTCTGTGCAATAACTATCGGAAATATATTCTGAGGGATAGCACTGTTGACATCTGTGGTGCTTGTGACCGACCCAGTGAGTCCCTCAGGCATATCGTTTCCGGCTGCTCACGTCTTGCTAGCGGCGAGTACTTGCACAGACACAATAAAGTAGCCAGGCTAATCACCACCAATCAACTAGCAACTTCCTCTGAAATACCATAATACAGGTACGTTGCTGAGCCAGTTCTCGAGTATAGTCGTATCACATTGTACTGGGATCGCTCTATTATTACAGTCAGGACTGTTGTCGCGAAAAAGCCGGATTTTGTCCTGATAGACCGATCAGAGCGTCGTACAACGTTTCGTGACGAAAATCTCGTGAAAGCCGAAAAAGACATCTTGAATTGATTTTTCATCTTGATTGAATCAAAATCCTGATGCAGAAAGCGGTACTCCTCGATAAGGCTCGCATATCCTCATCCTCGTCTATCGCGGTTCCTCTCTCTGCAGCCCTAACCACCGGTAGCTTGGTCCATGTATCAGATGCCAGGGGGACACTATTTTTTATATTTTAAAACGTATTTGTTTTTTATATCTATATTTAAAAATGTAAACTTTATTTTATCAAGTTTAAAAGAATAACATAATAAGTAATACAATATGTATAGGTACACATTTTCACAATTTGTTATTTTGCACAGTAGTAGGTAACTATTATTACACAATTAGTACAAGCACCTTAGCTAGGTTATTAACCAGTGTTATAGATGCTAGGCCATCCCTGGTGCTAGCTCTATTTACAAAAAAAAATATTATTTATAAAAAATAGCACTTATTATAATTTGCTAAATGGAACTACATAAAATTATTTTAATATAACGTAGTGATTGTCGAACGGAACAGAATAGTATCATGGTAATTTAAATACCAGGCCACTCCAGTTTTCATCGCTGGAAGACGCGCTGCAGCGGCTACAGTGTTCGAAAAGGCCGTGGTGCGGAAAAAATGATCTGGAAATTGTTTCAGACGCAAGAAACTTTGTATAGATTCTAGTGGAGAGTTCTTAGAAAAGATTTAATTAAAATATTTTATCCCTAAAGGTTGGTTTTTTAGTCTCTAAAACCTTTTTCAGTAAAAACTGAAATTTAAATTTGTTTTAATTGTGATCAATATTGTTAATACGTGGGACACTCATAAAGTTTAGTTATTTAAATAACGTAAAACAAAAAGTAAGTAGTCAGAAGTTGTTCAGTCATCCAGTTAGTGAACCTGTTTAAACTCTTCTGTGCTACCTCAAAGACATTACACCAAGTGGCACTCGAGAAGGTAAGCATTGTGTCATCTAAAGAAGAAGTAGAAGTAATTTATTTCGACATAAAAATACAATTTTACACACCTAAAATAACAACACATTACCAATATCAAAGAAAAACAATTATATTTAAATTATATTTAAATAGATAATTATGTCGAAAATAGGATATAGTTCAACATAAGCCAGGCTAACGCCTGACGTTGATTTTCAACTAGGCCCTTAAGTGACTACTATAAGTTTTGTTTTTAAAACACTTTAATTTTTTAAAATAACACAATAAAAAAATAAAAATAAATAAAAAACCCACACAAATGTTGTAAACAGTACTTTAAAGTACCTAAATGTAACAAATTCACAAACAATCAAGCGCACGTCTAAACTAGATAGACCAATCAATGGCAGTACCGCTGTAGCCGTTGGAGGGACTATACATGTTGCAAACAAAAGTATTGTATTGAATGGCATATGTTTTGAATCGAAACCCATCTGAAGGCCATGTAGGTACCTATTAACAAGAAGCAGCAGCTTAAGCTGTGATTTTACATTGTTCAAGGTTTCAGTTACACAGCTGGTTTACATAAATTAGGAAAAGTGTCGGCCCAACCACACTGCCCTGTGATACATCAAAAGTGACCAGAAGTTCGTTACTGGTCCTGTCGTGAATCCTTATGGATTGCGTTCTGTTGGATTGATAGTCTTTAAATATTTTAAGAGGGTAGTCTTGGGTACCCAGGCTCTCCAACTTAGTTATTAGGTGTGGAACAGATACAGTGTCAAAAGCTTTCTTCAAATCTAAAAATATTGTAAGGACTCTTTGTTTTTTGTCTAGTTGCTTTGTCATATGACAAGTACGTTCTAGTACGGCATTACTTGTGGATTTGTTACACCTAAAGTCATAATTGCTAGTAAGGAGATTTTTCTGCTCGAGATATGCCATGGGTCTCTTGTTGGTAGTCTTTTACAGTACATTTGAAATGGACGGCAATACAGCAATTCGGCGGTAGTTAATTACTGGATAAACTATAGATATATTTAGGTGTCTAGGGAATGTGCTTGAATTATGACAGTGGTTAAAAAGGTATGTAAGAGGAGGGAGTAGTATAGCTTTGTATTGTTTTGAAAGCAGAGAGACAGCAAAGTTAGACTTTAGTGACATAAGGAACGCTCTTACCTCTTGTTTGTCCGTGTCTAAAATTTCGAGATCGCTATCACTGGAAGCCATGCAACTATGTCAGTTGGGTTTAATGAGGTTGGCTAAGTTCTTACCCACGTTGGCAAAAAAATTGATTGATGTTTCCATAGAGTCACAAGATGAACAGAGTTCCACAGAAGAAACTTTTGATTTTGTAATTTTTGTCACTCAATTTACCTGCCAAATCTTCTTATTATCTTTACCCGCCTCTCTAAGTTCTTACGACTCAAACTCTCTTTTTATTTTTTTAAGAATATTTGTACAATAATTCCTGTACCTTTTATATGTTAAGCTTAAGATTTCATCGTTGAGAGGATTTACAACAAAACATATCCGTTGTCATCCATGACTTGAGCAGTCGCTTGTTATTTAGTAGCTTAACTACAGTAAAATGAGCATTTTTGGAATTTATTAGGATAGTAATAAATAATTCCATTGCTTTGTTAGCATCAGTATTCTCGTAGATAGAACGAAAGACTTTTTAGTTTTTCTGAAACGTGTAAAATTTATTTTTGAAATTGATGTAACCGCTGTTTATGTTATTTATTTAGTTTAAGACATAACATAACTACATTATGGTCTATTACCATTGAGTCAATGATTACGGTTAAAGCTCTACACTGAGCACTGTGTTTGAAGATCACGTGATCAAGGTAACTGGGCTCACGAGTAGGTAGACTGTAGTAGGTATAGGCTGGAAGAAGACCATGAAATGCATCAAGATTGAGATATTCCGAAGTTGATTAGAGCAGGTTGATATTACCAGTGATAACAATTGTTTTAAAAGGAGAGAGATTTCATAGGAATGTCTTTAGGGATTCAAGACAGTTTGTCATGTCAGAAAAAGAAAGTGAACGGTAAATGCAAATAAGTGCCGTCTCAAAACAAATTTTTAATAACATACAACAGCTGGCGTCTGATTCTTGTTTTCTCCATCGCAAAACCTGAGATAGTATGTAAAGGACGACTCCATCAGTCTGGTTTACATGGTTAACTGTATTATAGTGCGTGTAATTTTCAAATAGGGGACTACACGTTTCGTTTTAGCCAATATTCAATAAAATCGTTTTTTTTTAAGAAATTGTATAGGTAAGCATTATTCGATCGAATGTTCTGGGTACGGGTACCATAAGCTATTTATCAGAGTGACTAAAGTGAGAATCTAACTAAATGATTAAGAGATGGATGGTTGGTCAACAGAGTCATTAATTTTTAGTATGCTATCCACAGATAGCAGCTAGTAGACTTTGATTGTAAATTGATTCTAGGTATTTATTTTCCTATAAGAATGTATGGTTGTTATTATTATAAAAAATAAAAAATGTAACAAGCATCAACTCATTAATTAAAAATCAGCTAACTAGAATAGATTAACTACATTCGAAAAAGATGAAAAAGCTCTCTTGCTTATTAAAATAAGGGCTATAAGTTGCTTATACATTTTATTATTTATGATTACGGAAAATGAGTACAAATTTAGGAAGTTGTTATAAACAAAAATGTACTTAAATTGAAGTGCGATACGGAGTGTTTTTGTTTGGGGAGGGTGATTGTTGACCACGAATATTGAATGCTACCTGAATATCCTCCCCTGTGGTACGCCGTTGGACATGACACGGTACTATGACAAGGTTTTATTTAACCAACGCCGCAGGAGACAAATTCAATTAACTCTATGTTTATGTGCCACCAAATAAATTCATTTTTTTAAATGCCTTGCTACAATATTGTAGGTAGGTATGTCTACATAACGCCTATGTGTACCTATAGCTTAGTGTATGGGTAGTGTACCCATAGATTTAATATTGCTTCATCCACTCGCCTGGGTGTGTGTTTATTGCGCTAATATTTTACCCACAACAAACTAATTAATACCTATCAAATTTCATCAATATCGGTCTAGGTACGGGCTTAGCCGCGAACTCAAACAGATAGAGCTACAGTATTTTCAGCAATGGTGACTTTCTGTTTCCTCGGCGCCTTACCAGTTTGTCAACACAATGTACCACCTATTAAGACGCAAGTTAATAATTATTTCGTGTACAATACTTTCAACTTATTAAAGAATATAAAGCAGTTCAGTTGAACTGAAAACATAACACATATCAGTTGACTCGTGACCACCGTCCGGCGTTGAATTCAATCAAAATACTGGCAAAGTAAACATTATTATTTACCTCAAATATTAACCCAGATCGTAACCACTTTAGTGTTTTGTGGTCATTCTATATTGATGGCATGGTCAGTAGATGGACCCAGTTAATGGACGTATAATAAATCAACGACTTTTGATAATATTTAATTAGAAAATTGGTTGTTGTAGAAACTGTGGCATACAATTTCAATAGAAGTTATCGGTCCGACAATTTTTTTGTCGATCAATTCAAACATCAAAGAGGCAATTGCAAATCGATTCGCAGATGACTATGCGATTAACATTTTAGAGACTAGCTACTGCGCAAATATTATACAAAACGAGACTTTTTTTAAATTTGAAACAGACTAAATCTACTTTTAATCATAGAGTAGAGTGTTCAACGCTACTAAAGTACCTAATGCAAAAGCCATGCACAAATCGTTTATTTTCTAAAAAGTAAATATTTACTTTCAAATCGTAAATGTTTAAGGTAATAACTTATAAAAACCCTAAATATAAAAATGAATACATAGATGTAATGGTATTATTAAAACAAGACAAAATTTTTAACGAGACGACGTTTGATATGTAGGTAATTTAAGAACCTAAATATTGCTACCCTGATATAATTTTGACAGTACCTAATGTATTTTTTAATGATACGTTTTAAAATTTAACAGACTAACCATAAAACATTTTTATCTAAGGTATTTTTACATGACGACACGACGAAATAAGCTCGCATTGTAGCTTATACCTTTAAACAAGCAATTAAGTATGTATATATGTATGTATGTATATATTTATATATATATACATATATTTATAGATAATCTGAATCACGAAAACGGCTCCAATGATTTTCAAAACATTTAGTATGGAGTGGGTTTCGGGGGCGATTAATCGATCTAGCTAGGTCACAATTTTAGAAAACGTCGTTTAAAAAATAAATACCGAGCAGTCATCTAGGTACTACACACTTCAATTGACCAATTTTCGAACATAAGCGTGAATCAAAGAGAAGTATTATCCCGAAAAGCGTCGCTTTGGCCTCATCGCACAATAGTGATCTCTGCCCTACACCCCTCCGTTAGCAACCGAGGGTCCCGACAAAGCATTACATTACCTCAAATAATAACACTTAATGAAAAAAGCCGGGTATAACGCCCCGGATCGATAAAGTAAAGGACTTATTGATAAACATGATGCATGACGCACTTAGAGTGCGATTTTCTTACAGATATATAATTTGCGTCGGTTGTTCACAGAATAATATTGCGATTTTAACCGGTTGAAAAAAAGTAGCGTTTTTGTTTAGTTGTATGTGCGTTATTTTCATGATTTTGTGATGATTCCATTTGAACGGGCTTTTCACTAGATACTTACTTGACAAAATATTTTCAACTGACTTCAATAAAAAAATAAATTATAAAAATAAAAAAACCCGCCTGCACAAAAAAGATGGAAACAAGATCCCCTACATAATTATACAATTTCATGCAGTCGGAGGCATTAACTCATATCATCCCTGTGTTCCAATTACGGAACGGTTTATTTTTTATTTTTTTAGTAAAATTTTTCAACGCATGATTTAATTAATATTATTATGTTGGCATTATTTACATACTTAACTGTCAGTTGAAAAATGTAATTTTATTTCGCGCGACTTTAAGTATCCAAGAAAAAATATTTTATTTGGAAGTTTTTTGTAAAAATTATGGCGAACAGAAAAAGGTTAGTAATTATGATATTTTATATTATAATAAAGACAACTTAGGTTTTATACGCGTGTTATAATCTTGTTTTATCATGTCATAATACTTGTTTAGAAAAAAAATGCTATTTTGTGAGTAAATGTGACTTTTGTGTACCGTTCCATTATTGGAACAGTAGGAATATACGCACGTGTAAATTTTATATAATAGCGTTATTACTTTATGAGTATTGCTTCGTAGTTAATTTTATTTTTATAACAAATTAAATGTGGATGAGATAATTTCGCAGTTGGAAGAAGATGACGATGTGTTCGCGGCAGATATATTCATTACACCTCCTGATAATTGGCTAAATAGTGACGAAGACAGTGATGACGAAGAGTCTGCAAGTATAAATAATTTGTCAAGACATCAGTTACTTGCCGAAGCTGATCTCCGGGTCACTAGATCGTCTCAAGCCGAGTCAAGGATAGTGAATGAACTCATGAAGAATGAAGAATTGGACCAAATACCTTCCACATCGTCAGTGACGCAGCCTAGCTCCTCGTCGTCAGTGACTAAGCCACCCCCAAAAAGAAGAAGTGTAGAAGTTACAAAAAAGTGAAATTTGTAGACATTTGAAGACCTCGAAAACCCTGTCCAATTTTTCGAACTATTTTCGAAAACCCTGTCCAATTTTTCGAACTATTTTTTGATGAAGAGGTGTTCGAAATATTGCTGAAAAAAATGCGACCCAAAAAGGCAAACATTCGTTTCGGGTTATTACGACAGATATCAAACATTTTTTTGCAATTATGTTATTGTCAGGGTACAACAGTGTATCTATATACAGAATGTATTGGGAACAAAAAGTTGACTGCAGTTTGCCAGCAGTGGCAGCTCTTATATCGAGAAATCGGTTCGAAGATTTGTTGCGCTATTTTCATGTTGCAGATAATTATAATCTTGATCCTAATGATAAGTTCGCAAAAGTGCGCCCTCTATGGAACCTGCTCAATGCGAGATGGGTCAAGTATTACCATGGCGACAAAAATTTGAGCATCGACGAATCGCATCAAATGTAATGTTGCCTTACATAGCAAATGATTCAATTTCAATTTATAATTTCAACAAATAAAACCATTGTATGAGCAATAGATATTTATGGTTGGATTTATGGTTTTATTTCCTAACAAAATCAATTGCCTCTACCGGTATCTTACATGTATGTATTATCCTAGTGCTCCATTATTGGAACGGTTACAAAACTAAAAAACTAAATGAGATTTTTTATTTTTTCATATGTAGGTATCATTATACATCTATAAACTTGCCCTAAACAGATTTTTATAAAAATGGAACTTGTTTTACTATTGTTGGGATGATACGAGTTAATGAATCTCGATGAACTTAGTAAAGTGCCTCCGATAGTACGTTGCTACATCGGTTACATCCTACAACTACTAAAAATTTAATATTTTTTAGTAGTTGTAAGATGTAACCGATGTAGCAACTTACTTTTATCACAGCTATTGTCAAGTATTGAAAATTGAAAAAACAATGGTTGCTAACTAACTTTTTTAGTCAAACAGTCATAATCAGGTTATACCTTTTTGAAATGCTTAAGATGAGCTCTTTAATTAGATACCCATATTGCAGTATTCGAAACAACTTTTTTTTCACATCTCTTTGTTTTTTTAAAAACGTCACCTATCTTAGGATATTTCTTCAAATATTAAAGGATAACCTATAGTAATTTAGGTAGGTATATTTGTTGTAATTCATGCATTTACTCTTAAAAACACCATTGAATAAAATGGAACTGATGATGAAGACCACAGATGACCAGCGGAACTATTAATAAATAAATATTGCGGGTTACGATCTGAGTACCGTGTTCGATCCTTCGCCTGCTGATACCTCGCCTCCATCAAATCATGTAATGGGACTGATAGGCTTTGTATCGGAAAACGCAATATTTTGCGATACACGCAAAACGCAACATTTTGCGATACACGCAAAACGCAACATTTTGTAAAAAGAAATAAGCAGTTTGGATAATGCTATTGTAACTTAAATCAACTACAAACCAATACACTAAAAAGTGAGAAATATAAACTTATTTACAAAAAAATAAAAACGGACTTCAAAAATAAATATAAGGGAATTGAAAAGCAAAAAATAATATAGGTACAACAACAAAAAAATCATTAAACGTTTTGATGTTGATGCCTTAAATTTAAAACTACATTTCCTGGCAGCAACTTAATACTAAGACTAAGATAAATCTATTGATAACACAATTTTCCGTCTGTATATACCAGTTAGTGGACTGACTTGCAGCGCTTGTAAGATGAAAGGTAAGCTTATCTGATATGTGATTAATAAGCGTACCTCCGGTTATTCATTTCTCTTGCAAAGTCCCATAAACAGTATCTACTCGTATTTTGCTTCATAACTGAGTAAGCTATCGAAAGAAGGAATCTTGTTTTCTTAGTGAATAAATAATGATGAATATCTCGGAACTACTCTAAAAACCCTGTTTGTCGAGTGATTTATAATCTTACTAGCTGTCCCGCGTAACTTCGTCTGCGTAAATTTTCCCCATTTTTGCAATATTTCTGATTGCTGCTCCGCTCCTGTTGGTCGTAGCGTGATGGTATATAGCCTATATGGGCTATCCAACAGTGAAAGAATGTTTCTATTCAGATCAGTAGTTCCTGAGGTTACCGCGTTCAAACAAACAAACAAACTCTTCAGCTTTATAATATAAGTATAGACACAGATAATATAATACTATACTAGTAGTATAGATAACAAAGCATTATAGACTCATTCATGGGGCCGAAAAGAAATAAAAAAAACTAATTAGCTTATTTTATTTCTTGTATTCACAGAGTGTATATCACTTTTTTTGTTATTTATATGTAAGTTTTGTTTTTTAAAAGTAACTTTTGCATATACATAGTGATGCAACTGTCATAATGATACTTCATTTGAGATTTTTTATTGCTCATTGTACTCAATTTGATATGTTATAAGTCAACCTAGAGGCTTTACTAGCTTTAATTTAAAAGTAAAAGAAATTTGAAGTTGATTTTTCGTAAATTGTATACCCGAATATCTTTATTTTCAACCTATTCTGTTCAGTGGTTTGAGCCATGCGTTGATATATCAGTTAGTAACGGTCTGTTACCAGCCCATAAATAATAAATTTAAGGGGAATCCCACGATAAATTGGATTATTTTACATTTACATTCCATGAACACGTTTTTTAATGAAATCAGTGGGCAGAGTATCATTATAATATGGAAAATCGTTCATTTTTTGCTCCTATTCACATAAATTATATCACAGTTACTTACCTACGTCAATTATATTACAAACACAAAATGACAGTTATGAATGCAGATGCATGTAGCCGCGGGGACAAGCACGGGGGTAAGTTACGCATTTTATGAATTGTTTATACCTTCAAATATTAAAGGCACACTATACTAATTAAGGTATATTTGTTGTAATTCGCACATTTACTCTTAAAAAGCACCATTGAATGAAATGGAACTGATGATAAAGACCATAGATGACCAGCGGAACTATTCATTAATAAATATTGCGGGTTACGATCTGAGTACCGTGTTCGATCCTTCACCAGCTGATACCTCGCCTCCATCAAATCATGTAATGGAACTGATAGTCTAATCAAAAATCAACCGCCTTGTATCGCAAAACGCAACATTTTGTAAAAAATGTTGATTATTTATGATATGGATATCGTCAATTTTGTGTTGTCATGGCAGTTATGAATGCAGATGTAGCCGCGGGGACAAGCTATAAGTGACGCATTTTAGATAATTGTTGATACCTCTAAGAAATCAAAACCTGATTTTTTTATCAGTATGCATCAATCTTAACAAGTAAATAGTACTTGTACTTACCATAAATAACAACTAAGGTCAGTTAAGGGCATCAACATACTCGTTACGCGGATACTAAATAATAGAATAGGTTCCCAGCGCACCGTACCTACCTATTATAGAAGTTACCTGAATTAGGTCATGTGAAATTTATAGCAGGTTCCTAGTTAATTTACCAAAGGTACGGCACACTCTACATATAAACACAATAATTTAATTAACGGGGCAACTGTTGAACGAAACTTTGAGAGAGAGGAAGCCGGCGTGTAAGAGGGAGATAAAACAAATATTTTTACTCACACTAGCTTATCTAATGTGTTGCAGCTGCATTCGGATGTTTTATTGCAAAATAAAACATCGAATGCAACGTTACCAAGGGGTCACAAATATAAATAACAAATATTATCTTCTAATGCATATTGTGACTTCGATAAAAGATGTGAAATTGTCTTTGAAAATGTCGGCGTGTGGTTATGATCTCATTTAGAAAAAGACTAATCATTCGAATATTCTTGTTGTTTAGGTGTATCTACGTATTATAAATGGCAGATATGTAGGTAGTTGATTGAAAGTAGTTAGGTTATACTAAGATTATAATGTATCATGGGACAGCGCTCACAAGACGCTATCTGATCCCAAACTAAGCCGAGCTTGTAGGAACTACTACCTACTATATAAACCAGAATACCGTTAAACACATCTATATATTTTTAAATACATACAATTCGCTTACTTATTGCAATCTTGCAATAAGTAAGCGAATTGTATGTATTAGTAAGTAAGTATGTTTTAGTTATGACGTTCTTGAACGTCATATCTAAAACATACTTATTTTACAAGAGGCCTATTTCAACTTTCAATTCGATATATTCACAAAAAATAAAACACAAACAGGTTAAACCTTTTTGGAATGCTTGTGTTGGTTGGTGTAAAATCATAGCATCAAATTATGTTATAGATTTACTGTTCATATACGCACGTGGGTTCTCGGCGAACACTTTTGCGCCTCTGAGATATAACTTTATTCAAATAAACTCATACCGCCCAGCAACAGTGTCTCATTACGATTTTTACGTGTTTGTCATTATGGTACTAAAAAGTATATACTTGTCAAGCATTGTATTTTTTCATATTTCCGCAAAAAACAAGATTTTGTAATATGACAGTCTTGCAATAAGTCAGCGTATGTTCTAGATAAATGACTATCGTATCGTAATTAATAAACCATCGTGCTTACGCAAAGTCTTAATCCTGGGTGGAGATCGAACCCACAACCTCTGGATTAGCAGTCGGGGTCACTAACCACTAGACCAACAGGTCAGTCAAAACGACAAAACATAAAAAAAAATATGTTTTTGCCCCTTTAAGAAGTGGGTTTTTTGTTCTTTTATTGTTTCATACTAGTTAAATAAGTTTTTTGAATAAGTTGTTACTTCCCACTTAGGTATTGCTATTTCATTATAAACTACTACCCTGAATTTTTCAACATCTCCAAAAAACAACCTTTAGTAAATGGCAGTTTACTTGTCTCTCATAAAAATTTACACTTTTAGGCTTAATATTTCACAAACGGATCCCTGAATCGAAAAGTGATATTAACAACCCTTAAATAATTTAAAAGACCTATCTAACGATGCCCCACACGATGGGGTATGTAGAAAAAAGTCACATCATAATTAACGTGTTTTTTTGGCACTGTAAATTTTAGCACTTTTTGCACTAATATGTATATCCATGCCAAATTACAGATTTCTAGTACTAAGATTCTCTGAGCTAACCTGGGGACAGACAAACAGACAGACGGACAGATCGAGCGTTTCAAAATTTAGGCTATGGAATCCCAAAATAACAAAAGTGAAATAGTTTTACACTAATTAGGAGGCGTCTCATCAATTGACATAGTCGATGCCAAGATTGTAGACATATTAAACACTTGTCATTTTATATTTTGGCAACAGAAATGGCTTTCAATTCTGTAAATAAACTTTGATATTGCGAATAAAAATGTCGTTTTTATTTATTACACTTGTAGATTGTGTAGCGTTCACCCTTGTTATTTTTTTATTAGCCTCAGCTGTAAGCAATATGTTTCCGGGGGGTTATATGGGATTAAAGTATCGGTCAGCCGAGTGAATCAATAGCATTATTATGCGTAACACTATTGCACACTTGTAGTTATTATAGTAACCCCACAGAGGGGAGACGATTCAGGGTGCAAGTGTAACTTTTAATGAATCTATTTGTAGGTGTTTATTTATTAGCTGTGTATCAATGTTATTATTTTGGAAATATTTTGAACCTGCATAACATTTCTTGTGTGAATACATTTAAAAAAAAAATGTGTGGCACTCGCGGACTGCCGCGGTAAAGCTATTGCATAGCATTTTTATCAACTTAAGCAATAAAAAAAAAATGTTTTAAAAGGGTTTTTTTTTAATTTATTATAAAAAAACAATATTTTTAAAGTTTTTTTTCTAAAATTCATTAAAAGTTCTGCTATTCATCGATAGATGGCAATACTAAAAAGTATCACCGCTGTGCCGGTGTGAGTGTTAGGTTATTTTCGTTACGGAATTTCTGGAATCGGGCTCCACGCTCAAGGCCCGCGATAGAAGCTATGCAATAGCTTAAAATATCTTTAAAGGTTTCAAATAAAATAGGAGCTTCAATAATCAAATTCCAATAATATTTGCCATTATTAATATTTTTTGCAGTTCCTTTTGTCAAGGGACGTCAGATATGAAATTGAATAACAATGCGCACCCCATTTTTGCATTAGTGGCAA
Source organism: Herminia tarsipennalis (assembly GCA_945859575.2). Lineage (NCBI taxonomy): Eukaryota > Metazoa > Arthropoda > Insecta > Lepidoptera > Erebidae > Herminia > Herminia tarsipennalis. The sequence continues at coordinate 23,612,039 of OX243831.2, read as the reverse complement.
AATAAATTTCATTATTATAATGGCTTTTAGACATTATGTATGTCTTTCTATAATTGTGTTTGAATTAGTGGTCCATTGCATTTCGAGTTTTATAAAGAATTTGATACCTTTATAATTAAAGGTAAACATGTTTAGTTATCAGTAGATAAATTTTCTGAATATCAACTTTAAATTGCCTTAACTTGAATAGGACTTCAAAGCTTGGTTTACATTTCACACGTATACTTGACAAGTGCTTTTCGTTGCTATAGGCAATCTAACATATCGATACCTCCTACGTTAATTATTAAATCTCCAAAAGAGTAATTTTACAGCAAGAGATTTCAATGGCTGAAACAAATATAACCGTGAGTATTAATTTTTGTATTGTGTTTATTATTGTGTTATGTTTATGCAAACTTACAAATTTTAAAAATAATAAATTAAATAATTATATTTTTATTTTAAATAATATATTTAAAAAATCAAAAGCGCAATATCACAATAGACATTGTGAAATTGCGCTTTCGGGGATACGACAACTTACGTAGGAGGTATCGATATATTGTATAACATAATTGGAAAAGCGATCTATTTATCAAAAGTAAAATGTTTTTATCTATCAAAAATGTTATTATTGTAATCAATATCATCAACCCTTGTCGGTCCGAATAATCTTATCAATAATCATCAACATTAATCCGGTTGAATTAGGTTCCGATCCTCCGTACTGTGACGAGATCGAATCCTGCGAGTTTTAAGTCGTTGAAGTAATTACTAGGATCTCCTCGTTAATGAAAGTTTCCATAAGCAAATTTTATTTTATTTCACACTTTACAAAATACATAATCATACATGAAATACGCGACACACTGGTCGGGCTGCGAGCTGCCCTTGGAGCCCTGCTATAGGAATACGCAGATTAAATAACAACCTTCCTGGTCAGCGGCCTAAATCCAAGTTCTTCACTGTTTTATTAATTTATTTATTGTTATGTCATGCCAACAACTTTTTTATTAGTACATTCATATCATTATATCTTATGACTATTTTAAGGCTATGGTGAATTAGTCAATTAAAGATATCCACAGCACTTACAAACTAAAACATACGTAGGTCACTCGATAAGTTTTAAGATGCTCGTAACTTAAAAATAGAACGCAAGTACAGTTGGATCAACATAATTAGGCCGGACTGAAGTAGGCGACAAGTGGTTGCGCAGATGCATTTTTTGGAAGAGAATGGTGACAGGAAGTGGGGGGCGGGGGCGGTAACTAAACCAAGAGAATTAGAGATGCGATTACGCATTACATTGTCATAATTAGTATTACTAACTCATGTTTTTTTGTGATTATTTTCGTAAAGAAATTGTTTTTCAAAGTTTCTTTACTATTTACTATCTACTACTGTTCTAAATTTAAACTTTTATGAACTCATTTAAATAGTGTTTTTTATATTGTTGAATTAAATTAGTTAGTATTTTTAATCGATTAAACATAATTAATCGTCTTCGTAAGTATTTTTAAGGTCGCATCTCTATGACATATGCGAAAGTGATAAGAACCTATCTTCAATCCGGTCAAGTTACGTTGATCGTATAGCAAGGTTGTGGTAAAAAAAATATGATGTTCCAGTCTTTACTCTCGACGGAACGGAGAAGGTATATGCGTTTGGGTTGAGAGATTGTTTGTGTGAGCACTCGAATGTTGCCTTTTATCTCAATAACGGTTCGTCCGATTTAGATGCGGTTTTCTGTCAAGGGAGTGTAATATGTTTGCGATGGTTCTTAGATATACGTTATGACGGTAACTCGTAAAATTTTAAGAAATTGTCATTAAAGGATTAGTGTTTATAACATTGACATATAGACAGGACAGCGCCATAACCTCACTAAATTGACCGTAAAGCGTCAAAGGCCGTTCACGCTTTGCCGTCAATTTTTAGTTTTTAATTTAAAGGAATGGCGCCTAGATGGCGCAGTCGTATTCTCTATGTCAATGGTTTATAAGCAACAGTTCTTAAATTGATGTGATGATGTTAATACACCAGAGTGAGCTGCAAAAAGTTTGGTAATAAAACTCTAAAAAGTATTAAACAAAAAAATAAAAAATTCAAAAACCCACGACCCATACTTTGTAATAGGAAAAGTATAATAATCGCTGCCATGCACATGTACGAAATATAACACACACTGAAATATTTTAGTTAATTTCAGAGCAGCGATTGGCAATCCCCGACGAAAATTTAATTTAATATTACAAAGTATAGGTCGAGGGTTTTTTCAACATTTTTAATTTTGTTTTTTTTTTTGTTTGTACTACGACGATGACTATTTTTCTTTGCAACGATGGAGCTTAACAGCGAACATATACGTGCTATGATATCTTATGATTTTAAATTTAGTTTAACTGAAAAACTTTGCCTTCAACGGGAACAACCAGCGTTAGGGGAGTTTGCCCCATCTCGAGCAACAGCTTTTAGATGAATTAGTGAATTTAAAAGGGGTAAAACAAACCTCAGAGATGAGGTTAAAGGAATAATCGCCCACAAACGGCAGTAACTGCACTTTTGGACACACACGAAATATATAACAGAGTTGCCAACTTTATTGCTATACAATGTTTATTTTTAAAACATATAGGGAAGCTGAGATTATAAAGTTTTTAGTTTAAGTACTTATTCTTAGACTTAACAAAATATCATCATAATTACTTATCCAGTCGCTTTGATAACATATAGGTATGCTGTTAAGTTGGTAAAGGTCTGATTGGCTAAAATGATAAACTATCTTTCATAGGCAAGACACCAAAATGTCAACCTTACTCCAGCTGCTATTTTTTTGGATGATACTCGTATTATTGTCATAGATTATGATAGCAGTTCCAAGTGTAAAGCTCCTGAGAAAAAGCTGCCAAAAAACTCATGGGCCACTCTTTTAAAATCATCAAGTTGTATTACAAAAATGATTTTATTGAAAAACCATTGTGTTTGGTAAATTTCAACGTTAATAATACTAGTATATTAAAATAACAAAATAAATATAACTATTTGTAACTTTAAAACATATCACTGTTAAAACATGTACAGCAAACACAGTAGTTCTTATTTATTACTTTCCAACTGGTCAAAACAGCAACTCTATAAGAAATGTCAAAACACAGATTTTATTTGGAGATCTCAAACAAATACCGGACTATGATGTCACTATTTTTTTTAGTCAAATCATTTCTTTTTATGATATGATTAATGATAAAAAATCCTATTCAGTACAAGATTTAATAAGGAATTAATCATTTGTAATTTATATGCTAGTTTTACTTACTAATTAGACTTTTGAACGTTCGTTACCTAGGAAACAAACCTATTATGTGTACACTTTGTTAACCACTTGTGAGAGATAGCAGTTCAATCCCAAGCGTTATACTTTTTCATATAATCTACTATTGAGTAGTACCATTTAGCATAAAGTTTCATAATTAAACTCTTAAAATTATTGAGACTTAATTTTTGAATAACGCTTGCAATTGTATTGTAAAACCATATACATTGGCCTCGAAATTAGTTGTTAATATTTTGTTACCTAGACGCTGGTGCAACAAGTTCATGTTTATTATGTGTATTATTGTTATGTACACGTATATCATCCTTTTTTTATTAAGCATCAAAGTTCATATGAACATACATGAGATTATCATAGATGTATTGTCATGTCAAATCATAATTTTAAATATCTTGAACTTCTCTCTAAGGAAATGTTTACTGTTTCAATTATAAATTGATCTAATAGGCCTCTTCTGCAGAACGAAAATGTTTGAATGTCAGCAGCATTCCCCTACAGTAGAATACCGTACGACAATCATACTATGAAAATAATAAAATAAACTAATCGCGCAAATGCCTTGGATAACACAGAAGATACCTAAAGCATCTCGTGATTCCTCCCAGGCGTCGTATATATGTTTTTGAAACTTAACACCAGCATCAGTTGTGGAGCGACCCGTAGTAAAACCGAATTATTTGAAATGTAGAAATTTATATACGTGATTTCGGTAATGGTATTTTTGTAATATATTTAATTAAATCAGAAAACCTCACTCTATACCCTTATTAAATATAAAAGCTAAGTCATCCGCAATGAAAGCGATTAAAGACTTAGTAATCACAACTGAATTATTCTAGAGGCCTGTAGTTTTTTTAACATTAATATAATTAAAAGCTTTTATTACATCTGTATGTGTAACTAAGTCAAATTGTAAATCGATGTCACATTTATATACATTTTTACATATACCTACATGGAATTTTATGGCTTTGTAATTTTAGACCGGAATGTCAGTAAAAAATATTCAAAAGCAGTGGCTTCTTCTACATCATGGGTCCTTATTTACGTTCTTTTTTTTTCGTTTTCGCGGGTAGCCCGCGCGAAATGTCAAAATGTTGTCTTATTGGTAAACAGAGAGCTGCGCTTAGAAATGCATCAACGCGCATGCACGGACATCTTTCAGCGCACCGCGCATGCGTCAGTTCGCGCGGGCATGCCGCGAAAACGAAAAATAAAAGATCAAGAATGAGGACCCCGATGTGAGTTACATTCGTTATATAAAGACACAACTCGTAGTTGTGACTTTGACTTTTCCAGTCTCACTAATAATAATTTTCAAAGTTGTTTTTTTAATTTGTGAACTAATCTAGCGAGATTTTGCTATTTTACAAGCTTGCCTTAACGTTTTAGCATAATTTCGTACAAAAGCTTGAAAACTCTAACAACAGTTATAATGTCGGTTATCGTAGAGCTCGTAAGATCTGTTTCTACTTTTGTGTAGACCTACAGTAGCCCACTCATTAAAAGTTACTTTCCCTTTTACCTTAATAGAATTTAAACCATAATTGAAAACTGAAATGAAATTATAACAAAATTTATCAAAGAATGTTTTTTATAAAATATTAGGATCACTGTCCTCATTCAACAGTGGTAATGTGTAGTAGGCGTTTGAAACTCTCAAATTGACTTATAGTTCAATGGAATAACAGTTATACTCTCTTAGTTACTTTTCTACGCTTACTAATAAAATAAAGAAGTGGACGACAGTGGTCAGAATCTATTCAATTAATTAGTTTATTATTAATAAATCTGTAAATATATTATTTAAAAAGTGGCTGTAGTCGCAGTTATATGGGGAAGCTCTAAAAATCCTTATATTTTGGAATAAGAATTATCTAATAAATAAACAAGAAAGTCACTACATATTAATATATTTTCATTAAGATTTGTTATTTTATGCAAGACTTCATCAATACAATAAACCGCTTCAACTCTACACAGGCTATTTCTATGCTACGTTCAATAAAGAAGTTAAAAAAACCACTGCGTTCTTTGAATTTAAGATTTCTTTTCATTAATATTAATAAACTGCATGTTCCCTTCTAAACGAGCTATCTACCTGGTGATTATTGAATCAAGATAGTTTTGCGCAGTAAACATAATTTTTCTCAATTTGGTTGTTATTCCTCGAAAATATTGGTAATATAATATGTTGAATGTAGGTTTTGCTAAAAAGACATAGGAATTTGGTTAGAGCAGCTCGACAGCTTCCAGGCTTCGTACTTGCTTGGCTTGTGTCCCATTATATTTCCAAACTAGGACGGAAATAATCACGGACCTATACATACTTGTAACCTTTATCCCAAGCAGCTTTCCTAGCATTTGCATGGATCTGCTTATTGAGTGGCGAGAGGTTCAGATACATATACTGCTTTTTTTGTGTTTCAATATCCCTTAATATAACTTCCTAATTCGAATTAATAAAGGCAAAGATTGGAATGGTTTGAACGACCCACAAGGGTCTTAACAACCACAGAGCCTACATGCACTTTAACTACATGTACTCGAGGACCCAACATGTATACATCATAGTAACGAGTTTATTCTGGCAACCTTGTGTAGGGAGATAATTAGATTACTAACTGCCGGTTTCAATAATCTAACTATCGATGGATTTGGCTACTAGAGGTATATCTTTGACATAAGCTCCATACAAAATATGCCAAAATTCTACCTCTAGTAGCCAAAACTATCGATAGTAGACCGGCCGTAAGTAAGATTACGAAACTATGCATTTGTTAGTAGCCACTGAATAGTCACAACATTCACATGCCTCCATCATCAGAACTCGTTAGTAATTATAATATACGGGCAATGCGATTTCTTAAAACGAACAGAATGAGACCTATACTTACACGAGTGTTGATTCATAGTTTACTATCTTTCATAGGTAACTTTAACTATAGGAATTAAAAGTGGGCTAAAACTTAGCATTCCCATAGTTAAAGTAATCTTTCTAGGTACTTGAACTATCTCCATAAAAAAAATCACCTAAATAGATATGTTAGAGATTTAGGCTTGAAAACTTACAAACAGACTGAATAGTTACTTTCACATTAAATTAATAATTTTAGTTTTGATAGCTATTGATAAAAACTTTTTTACAAAAAAATAAAAATAGACTTCCAAAATAAATATAGGGTAACTAAAAAGCGAAACATAATAGAGGTACAGCAACATAAAATAATTAAACATTTTGATGTTGGTGCCTAAAACATAAAACTACATTTCCAAACACAAAACCACAACTAAAAAATGTTTAATTGTTTTTTGTATTTGTGCCTGTATTATTTTTTGCTTTTGGTTTTGGTAGTCGGTAAATATAAATCAACTACAAACCAATACACTATTTTTTTTTAAAAATCGTTTTATTTCTATAAGTTACAAAAGCATAATCCAAACTGCTCATTTCTTTTTACAAAATGTTGCGTTTTTACAAGGCTGTTGATTTTTGAGGAGTTCACTATAATAGTCCATTAGTTCCATTACATGATTTGACGGTAGAAGAATCAGGTATCGAACACGGTACTCAGATTGCAACCCGCAATATTTAATAATGAATAGTTCCACTGGTCATCTGTGGTCTTCATCATCAATTTCAATTCAGTAAATGCACGAATTACAACAAAATATACCCAAATTACTATAGGTGTGCCTTAAATATTTGAAAAGTTCCCTCGATTTCTTCAAGATCTTTGATGACAATGGAACCAATTTGGAAGTATGCCCTTTTAAACACAAAAATATTTTTTCCACTCGGTCCAGCCGTCTGCGAGTACTCGGACAACAAACATTAGAAAACAAAATACATTCGAATTGAATACCTCCTCTTTTTTGGCACTATCTACTACACCTTAAGCCAATTGCCAAAACACCACGATAGCGTCAATTTATTTGCAAACCTTTCTGCAAAGATTGAAATCGATAAGGCAATATAATCGATTACCAACTATTTGTTAGGTACGAGTATATTGTTACAAGTGAAACTGATATACTACGTAGATTATAGATATAAACACAAGTTCGACATTTAGCAAAAAAATATGAGCGATGTTTTCACAAAAGCTCGTTTTTACACAGAAATTTATTATGTCGCACTTGCTTTGTGAAGCTCAGCAATATGAAACTGGAGTTAAAGCGCTCGTGCATTTGTATGCTTTTGTTTACTTTTCAATACAAACTATATGACTGACATAAGGGGAATGTTTTGAGGGTCTGGTTCACCCTTTAATATACGCGTAAAGGTATGGGCGATAACTGTTTTTATACTAGGTTTTTATTAAAGACATTTGCCGCACCAAGGTACTTGCCCAGTGTCGAGGGGGACTTTAAACACATAAAAACATCGACACAAAATAACAATTTTGTGGATAACACAAAGTGTTGTCTGTGTAGGAATCAAACCCACGACCTCTAGCTTAGCAGTCGGGGTCACTAACCACTAGAACAACAAGCCACTCGAGTTTTACCCGATCCTGGGGTCATATGACAATAATTCCAAACGTATTGTTATATTATATTTTCATATAAGTAACGAAGAAAACGATTCCATCAGTCTTAACTATTTATCGTAATATTTCAGAACGAAACGCTATAATACACTTTGAGACTCCTTAATAGAGCCACCGTGATTTTCTCATACAGTCTAGTGATTTTATAACTACCTATCTAAATAATCGTAAAATAAAAATGGTTTCAAGTGGTCGAGAAATAACTATTGCTTTCATTTGGATTCTCGAGTATAAAAACAAAATATGTGGCACTCGGGGACTGCCGCGGTAAAGCTATTGCATAGCATTTTTTATCAACTTATGCAATTATAATTATTTATCTATTTTTTATATATGCAGTTTTTTTTCCTTTAATTACATTTCGGAGCAGCTCGTTTTGATCCGTGCGAGCTTCGTACAGTCGTACCATATACATATACGTTAAGCGAATGCTCGGCCGAGCTACATGGTAGGCGGAGTGGGAGGTGTTAGGTTTTATTTTCGTTATGGAATTTCTTGATTCGGTCGCCACGCTCAAAGCCCGCGCTAAAAGCTATGCAATAGCTTAAAATCCAATAGGTGGTGCCTGAGTCTATTTAAGACGGACAAATAAGACAAATATATACAGAAAACAAAAAAAGGTTTAAAGCAGGCATTAGAAAGAAACATAGAGTCAAAAGAAACATAGAGTCAATAGATATTGTAGCGAGTTCTACAAATTTCTAACATAATATCATAATAAATCTTTCAGAATTTAATAATGTAGAACTGCTAAGACTCCTTTAATAACTAAATTTATTATTAGGTCTGGATATATAGCTAATTTAATGTCTGGACATACAACCACTTCATCGGTATGTATAAAAGTCAGTTACTTTATCATCTGATATATCAAAATGCTAACTAAATGTGACTGCCTCTGTGGCGCGGTGGGAATGTATCCGACTACTACGCAAGAGGTCGTGGGTTCGATCCCCACCCAGGATAAAACTTTGTGTGATGAGCACGATGGTTTATTCTGTGTCTGGGTGTTTTTTGTCTATAATATGTATGTATTTAGAAATATATAAGTATGTTTATCAGTTATCTGGTTGCCATAGTCAAGCCCTGCTTAATTTGGGATCAGATAGCGTTGTGTATGTTGTCCCAAGATATTATTATTATTATGTATATCGTTTCCATATCACGGGACTATGGAGTCCCGGTCATTTGGAAGGCGTGCGTGGGGCCGAAGTCAACACGTAGAGGCCCGTTAGACACTTTAATCTAAAGGCTATGTGACACAAACCGGCGAATATTGTTGTATACACTATATAAATGTACCCAACGACATTCCCCGGTTAGTGTAAAAACTATTGTCAAAAAGTGGTAGCTAAGAAACTGGGTTATGGAGGTGATGTGTTAGTGGAATGGTTAACTGATACTATTGAAGGACTATGCAAATACATGGTAAAAACACACGGACAAATGGGCAGGTGGTGACTCGCCACTCACTAGATGGGCCCCCTTCTGGCCGCCATAGGCATACAGCCAAACAGGTGACAGGGAGCAACATGGGTGTGAGCAGCGCGGGGTGTCGAGCGGTGCGGCGCCGGTTTCACCATCACGAAGAGGCCCGTGAGCGGGTTTCCCCGTAGTTATGCCCTTGAAAATGACACTTCCACCCCCGAGCATACAAGCTCTGGCGACCTCCCTCTGGCCGGCCGGTTAAGGCAAGCCAGAGTTGAGAGTCCTGCGGGCGCTCTTGGTGTTCCACTCCCGCCGGCCAGTGAAGGCAAGCGGGAGACGAGGCCCTGACTGACTCTCTGAAGCATCGGGACCACAGTGTCGCCACGCACATTCAGCTTACCACAAAGCTGCCCTGCGGTTTGTGTACTCTTATTTCACCCTCATGAGACATTTTTTATTGGTGTCATAAGGCTCGGAAACGGCACCATACATTCTCATACTCTATCTATTGTCGCATCGGCCGCGCGCGTCAGCCGTACGTCGTAAGCCGCGCGAGGCTCGCGATCGGCCGCGATGCACGGAAATGAACCTTTACATTACAATTAGCTATAATTACAATATACCATAAAGATTCAGTATAACGTTACCTATTTACAACATAATCAATATACAATATTGCTATATACGGCACTACAATAGTACCACAATGTACCTTAAGAAACTCAGTAATATACTCAGGACTATTATTGAAATGTTCAACCATATTCTTTTTTTCTTTTTTTAAAATATATTACTGTAAAACAGTCGATAAGAATCACATAGTACAATATTCACCAAATCTTATTGCAAATTCCCTATCATAATAAGCTAATACACTAAAATAATATAATATTAAAGTATACAATATTACAATAGTATGAGTAAAACAGTTGATAAAAAAACCGGGCAGCCTTCAATATTTGCATCAGCAGAAGAGCGTATGTTCATGGCACTTACGCCCTTTTGTTGAATAACTCAATGACGGTATATCCGATCATGTCCAAAATAATTAGAGATTAAAATACTCGTTAAGCGCTACTTTTATGATTTTTTTTATATTTTTTGGTTCCACAGTTCAAAAGTTAAGGGGCCGGGGGGATACAAATTATGCAACTTTCGGAGCGATTATTTCCAAAAATATTGACTAAATCAAAAAAGTTTATTAGAAACCTTAAAATGTTTTTGAAAGACCTGTCGTATGATGTACCACACGTTTAAATTTGCTAAAAAAAAATTTTTCTGTTTATGTTTCTACGGAGTGCGCCCCTTAAAAATGTATATTTTTATTATTTAGCTATCAAACTATGTTGCGGCTACTACAAGACACTATTTCACTCAATTTAATCAATATTCATTGATTAGTCTTTGAGTAAAATGCCTGTGACATACGGACGGACAGGTACACAGACAGACAGACAGACAGACATTAGGTATACGAATGTGTTATATGTGTTACAAACAAAATTCAGGTTACTTAGGCCACAATTATTATATATAGATACCTATGTCTACTTATGTAGCCATATAACTCACAGTCATGATTTTCTTAAACATTTAACGTTTTTGCTCGCATTTTTGTGGACGTAAATAAGTCTAGAACTTTATTACTAAAAGTGTATTTGTATTGAAGACTGAATACAAAAAACTTGAGCAAAGAGAAAAATCAAATAGGTACTTACTTACCTTTGGTTTTGCAGTAAAAGTTAGTTAGAATAAATGTATTACTGAATGTTAATTAGTCGCTCAGCGGGCTATGGAAAGGGCTATGCTCGGAGTTTCTCTTAGGGAAAAAAGTCAGAAATGAGGTGATCCGGCATAGAACCCAAGTTATCAACATAGCCCACCGGATTAACAAGCTGAAGTGGCAGTGGGCTGGCCATATTTGCCGAAGAACCGACAACCGTTGGGGTAAACGAGTTCTTGAGTGGAGACCACGGCACGGCAAACGTAGTGTAGGACGCCCTCAGGCCAGATGGAGTGATGATTTACGCAAAACGGCTGGCAGGAGCTGGATGCGAGAAGCCGAAGATAGAACAAAGTGGCGTGCAATTTTAGAGGCCTATGTCCAGCAGTGGACTGCGATAGGTTGATGATGATGATGATGATGAATGTTAATTTCTAAAAGTTCGTATTTCGTGTATAATTTCCACGGATTGCTCATCTATACTAATATTATAAAGGTAAAGAGTTTTTTGTTTGAACGTGATAATTTCAAGAACTACTGGTCCGAATAGAAAAAATATTTAACTGTTGAATAGTCCATTTACCGAGGAGGCTATAGGCTATAAAACATCACACTACGGCTAATAGGAGCGTAGCAGCAATTAAAAATGTTTCAAAAACGGGGAAAAATTACGCAGACGAAGTTGAGCGGGTCAGCTAGTTTAGTATAAGAATAGTTTTGAAAAAGCATAACAAGTGCTCGGCCAGTCACGACCAACTCAAACACTGAAGTTGTTCAAGTTCCGTTTAGTGGTCAAAAGGGTTTTCTGGAAACTTCGCCCAGAGTGTTGATAATAGTAAGAATATTTAGATATTTATTATATAGACTGAAATGATTTCGTTAATTTTATTTTATTTTACTGGTCCTGTTGACTCAACTAAGTAGGTACGACAATAGATTGATGACTGTCTAGTATAAAATGTTTCTGTTCAAACCCGCTAGGAAATCATCGAACAGTAATTGCATTTTGCTTTAAAGTCTTTGGCAAGAAATGCCTATAAAAATTACTTCAATAATCGGCCTGCGTCATCATAATTTGTTAAAATGCTCTCTGTAACGAAGCAATAACAAAAGCCGTGATAGTTCTTTAATTACCGACTAGATGTCGCTACGGGGGCCTAACCCGTAAGCATTAAGAGATAGAAGAATTTGATATATAGTAACATAGTCCAGATAGGTGGTTCGCTTCTGGCCCCGGTTTGGCTACGGAAGTCTCGGGTTCGATTCCTGAGTCTGGATTTCAAATTTTTCAAAATTTTTCAAAATGCAATTATTGTATTTGTAAAGTCTTTGGCAAGAAATGCCTATAAAAATTACTTCATCGAACAGTAATCAAAATTTTCTAGTAAATACAACAACTAGGTATCTATTGGATTTATAACAATTAAACTGTTAAAAAAGTGAAATTCAGTAGATGCCTACTAGTCACATCTTCGTACGGGTTTTCTTCCACTTTCTTTGCTTAGCTAAAACATCTTAGTACGGGTTCCCTAGAACAAATTTTAAAATGATACATATCAAGCTGGAATTGACATGGTAGCTTCGTTTCGTCGAGACTTTATGTATACGACAACTTTATATAGTGATAGGTTACTGAAAAAACAGGTGTTAAATATTACAAACTTAACTTTGCTATTGGAAAACTGTTATCCTCATACATCAACATAGGCCGCGATTAATTTACCAACCGCAAATAAATTAGTAATAAAAAAATATTTTTTGTGATGCAACGATTATGGATTTGCAATTTGAAATTCATTTTTTAATAACAATTTTATTTGCGGTTGGTAAACTAACTGCGGCCTATATTGATGTATGGGGACAATAGTTTGCCAACAGGAAAGTTAAGTTTGTAATATTTAACACCTATTTTTTACACTAACGTTCCACTATATAAAGTTGTCGTATACATAAAGTTGGGCGTCTCGACAAAACGAAGCTACCTTGTCAATTCCAGCTTGTTAAGTATCATTTTAAAATTTGTTCTAGGGAACCCGTACTATCTGTGTCTGGTCGATTTTTTAAGTGAAAACTTCTTTTTCGGCGTTGTGCACTTTTTAAGTTTCCATAGTTCCGTTTTAACCGAACCCATATAGTTTTGTCATGTCCATCTGTCTGTCTGTCTGTCCGTCCGTATGTCACAGTCATTTTACTTATAGACTTCTCAATTAATATTTATGAAATTTGGTGAAAGGTGTCTTATAGTGGCCGTTATTGTTTAGAATAAATACGTATTGTATGTCCATAAGACTATACAACCACCTACCTGATAATCTCACTAAACTTCCTTCTACATTATTTCAACGTAAATTATTTAATATATTATTGAAGCAAAGGTATTACGCCATAAATTAATATTTTGATGACTAAATTTTGGTTAAATAATATTTTAATATGATAACAAATATCCTTGTTGCTTTATACTAATATACTTACCTATTGTTAAATATCCATGCCAACCAAATACCAATGAAACTTTAATAAAGTACGGCAATCGAGTTACAATTATGTAACTCGATTTCTGTACTTTGATAAATTACAGTTTAGTAGGTATTAAAATAAATAGATAAATTCTAGATTAGTAAGTAGGTACCTAACTCCATATTTAACATTTTCGTATAATGTAGTCGGCTCCGTTGCTCTTAGTATTTTTAGGAATGTCTTAAAGTACAAATAACATGGTCACCCTATTTAAGAAAGGGAACCCCTATTTAGAAAGAGATAGAGAGGACACCAGTATTTTCAAGGTCAAATATTTTCACTTTTATTAATCGGCCATCATGGGTCCTCCATTATTTACTCTATCTTCATGATCAGTATCTAATTTTTTCTAAGAGATAAACTTTTAATTGGGTAGATGACTGAAATTAATAATGAAGTAAATTATTTTATACTAATCAGGTAATAGAAGCTCTTAAATGCTCTGAAAATAAGTGTTATTTTACAATTTAACATGTTTTCGAATTTAAAAGCATGAAAACGAATACTAAAAGTTATGATTTGATATAGAGTCATTGTCATTTTTTAAATTTACATTTTTAGCGCAATTGATGAATATTGTTTTAAATATTTTTTTAGGGTTTGTTCGAACACTTTTATTTCAACAATGGGTGGGCCAATTTTCATGATGTTTGAATTGTTGGGTTTATTTCATCCCGAATAGCAGAATAATTAATAAAACATCTGAAATCACGAAAACACATTACGGGCCGGTACGAAGTTCGCCGGGACAGCTAATTAGATAATAAATTGTATCAAAGTCCTTTGGGAAACAAAACACAAATTGTATTAAAGTATTTTCATGTGTTTACTTCACGCCCTATACTCGCTTCTTTTCAGACACGTCTTGCTTAATGGAATAGCACCTTAAACACTACAAGCGTTTAAGGTGCTATTCCGTTAGGCAAGTCTTGCATACAAGTATGACGTCACATGTGCGTGCAAGGTGCTTGCATTGGAAACATATTCAAACCGTCAACAACAAAACATTATTGATTTCAATCTTTACCTACTACAAGTTCGAACTAGCTCATGCAAGTTATAACTTGTATACAAGTTTGTTCAAGTTGTACCTATGCAATTTACAACTTGCATACAAGTGACTTGCTTAAACGAACACACACTCGCAGTAAACCTTAACATTTTTGTTTCTGTACCGCGCTTGTACAAGTAACTTTATTGTAGTTTATGATTTTTGACGTTTTGGATGCTTTAAAAAAAATGGGAGTAGAAAGCAGCTGAAGAGATGAAGTACTAGGGAAAAAGCTCACAAATATACCGAAAGGCTACTTTACTTTCTACCTACTAGGTAATATAATAGTGACTAGCTGTGCACGCGACGTCATCCGCGTGAAGTTGAAGTGCTGCTCCCTCCCTATAAATGTTAGTGTGATGATAAAAAGCAGCCTAAGTAATTTTTTACATCCTCAACTGTCTGACAGTGTGACAGGCTAAACGGATTTTGACGGACCTTTATACTCAAGGCCCATCAAAATCCGTTCAGCCATTACGGAGATTATCCGGAACAAACAGACAGAACGACAAACAAAAAAAATGATTTTGTTTTAAGTATAATTTGATTTAAATTTTTAACTAAATGCTTAAGAAAGTATAAAATTTCTTATACATTTAGTTAAAAACTTCAATTTTTGTATAGAGTTTTTCACTTATTATATATCTTGGGACAACTTACACAACTCTATCTGATCCCAAACTAAGCAGAGCTTGTACCATGGAAGCCACACAACTGATAAACATACTTATATATTTCTAAATACGCCTCGTGTATCTATACAACACTTCATCTTTCTATATGTGTTCGTAAACATCAAAAAACAAATACATACATATTATAGATAAAAAACACGCAGACACAGAACAAACCATCGTGCTCATCACACAAAGTTTTATCCTGGATTAGGATCGAACCCAGGTTACACATCCAAGCCGGAGGTCGTCCTCCGGCTTAGCAGTCAGGGTCACTAACCACTAGACCAACAGGCCCGTTATCAACTACGCAATGGTCAACATAACCTTTTCCCAAAATCAAAAATCCAACATGGTGAAAAATACAGATGTTGACAAAAAATAAATGACGACGCTGAGCAACAAGTCCCTTTCTCTTTAGGCAACACATTCGCACTGTTTTGTCCTCACAGAGGTATTTCTAAGTAATACAGCTTTCATTTGTAAATACTCGTATATTCAACAAATAAAATCTGTTTACGTTTTGTGATGAAATAATATCCTTTGGAAAATTTTCACAGAATTTATTTTGTTACAAAAGTGTAAACACATAGCATATTCAACATAGATGCTTATTGTTTACTTGATAAGAGTTTATATTTGGTATTTATCGAAACATAATAGTAGTATATGTAGGTATAAAGTAATTTTGTTACGTCAATGTCGATGGTCTACTCGTATGTCCACCATGACAAGATAAACAACGTTGCCGCGTCGCAAAAACATCTTCCAGTAAAGTCGCATTAAACGGAAAAGTCGTAGTGTAATAGCGTAGGTACCTACTATTCATTTCTGTTTTTTTATTTTGCCTTATGAGTAGGTACTTAAAATGTTAAAACTTCGACATGTGAGACTAAAACTAGATTATCTCAAAATGGCTGAATGAATTTTCTTGAAACCTAGCTAAGAACCATCTACGATATACGAAAAAAAATCCCTTTTACTTTTTCCTTCAATATTTGGTACAAAAAGAAATCACAGGGAGTTAAATCAGGACTGTACGGTGGATGGGGCAAGATTTCAACACCGGACTCCTCAAGAAACGCCTTTGTTCTGAGGGACGTATGTGACAAAGCGTTGCAGCATGATTCTCCGTGGCCCAGTCTTTGGTCCCTCTCTCGTATGTAAATCATATGTTTATTTACCAAGATTGTAGTCGACCTATACCCGTTGCGAAAAAAAAACTAGCCACCATTTTTTAATTAACGTTACATGGTCTTTGCAGTTTTGCCGGCAACTTTTCTTCTGATAAGACCCATACTGACAACTTACTCTTAATTTCCGGATCATATTGATAAATCCACATTTAATGATTTCTAAAACACGTTTTGACGTTCCGTTTTCTAATCGTTCAATTTCGCGGCACCAATATACTCGGGCATGTTTTTAAATGACTGAGAGCAAACGCGGGATGCAACGACAACAAAGCTTCCTCACTCCAATATGCTGGTGTAAATGAATATTTACGCTCCCCGAACTAACGCCAAGAATCTTTTCAATATCCGAGTAAGTAATTCGTGAGTCTTCTCGCACCTTTATTTCAGTAGTCGACATATTTCCAGCAGTTGCTGCCGTTTATTAGCAACAACTTCTATGGTCATCTTCGAGATTTGTTTTACCCCTTTTAAATTCACTGAACCATCTAAAAACTCTTGATCGAGATAGGGCACCCTCCCCTAGTTCTGATTATAATCGTTGAAGACTAAGTTTTTCAGTTAAACCAAATTTAAATCATAAAACATTATATCACGCAAATTGTCGTAGTGGAATGAGTGGAATATCATTATTTTTTTAAACTAGTAATCTTCCTACTTACGTTCTGTTTTTAAATTACGTGCATCTCCAAACTTATCGAGTAACCTACGTACAAAGATAGAGTTACAATTATATACTTATCTATCTATCTACTTATATATCTTTACTTCTATACTATATATATACTATAATATTATAAAGAGAAAATATTTGATTGTTTGTTTGTATTGAATAGGCTCCGAAACTATTGGACGGATTTGAAAAAATCTTGCATCGTTGTGAAGCTACACTAACCCCGGGTGACATAAGCTATTTTTTATCCCTGTATTCTCACGGGAACGGGAACTACGCGGGTGAAACCGCGAGGCGTCAGCAAGTATATTAATATAATTATATCACACGTTAAACTTAAAAAACTGCGACTATTATGTCGGGGTTAAAAAGGACGCTGTTTGGAATTAAAATTGAAAGTTCTAATATAAAGATCAATTATTATAGCAATGTAATGAAATGTACAACGACTTATTTGCATCAATCATGTGTTAAAGGAGGGGTGAGAGATTTTATCTCCCCATTGGTGCCCCATCCACTCACACAGTATATGTAAGTATTAAAGCTACCTGGAAACCAACGAGAGATGTATTTATTAATCACAAGAGTAAGTCCATGTATACATGTATCATATATACGTTGTATAATTTAATGATAAAAGATTTTAGATATTCACAGAACAAAACTCAAGGTATTCTCTTTTGAGAAAAAAGAAAACGTTGTAAATGAGGTTTGTAAAATTTCTGTGCATGTAACGGGAATTTTACAAATCTCCACTCGGAACGGAAATATCTTATTCTAGGTTAACAATGCAATATAAATTAAATTAATATTTATTCGCGGCGTCAGTGAAATTAAGTGTTTCGCGAGTGTTTACTATATACTAAGTACGTATGTAGTTATGAAAATAGCATACTTTACATTTGTTTTTGAATAAATTTTGCATCTCAGTTTACAGTAGACTAACGACTATGAATCAATTGACACAACACTTAAAGAACGAAATGTTAACATTTAATTCAAACAATAGTTATAAAAAACATTTAATTTAATGTGTTATCTTGATAACTTTTTCACTCTTCCGAGCGATATGTTTTCCATGGCGGAAATTAAAAAGACCCCCTTGCATAGAAAATAGGATATTTAACAAGAGGGGTGATATGTTACGTTCATGTGTCGCTTTGTGTTGTTAAACAGACCCCTTTACAAGTGTCTACAAGTTTGTTTTAAGACTAAAATATCAAAGGTATTTTAACAAATAGTTGTCAAATAAAAAACGGTTACTATAAGAAAGTCCACATTTAAAAAAATCTCGACTTGTGAGGTAATAACGTTATGACCTTTAAACGACTTATGGTGGAATATGAACATAACAAAGAAATGATCATTTGATACAAATCCAATGGATTCACTCTCGTCACAGTCCTATAGATACAAAGACAGGGATTTATTATTGAAAGCTAATTTGGGATCGTAACAAAGGTCAACAAACTTTATCGCAAAAAAATACTGCCATGAACGCCCGCTACGTAAGTACCGCTTACACGTGTAGTCGATATTATCTAAAACAAACAAGGACAACGATTCTAAGTAAACATTCTACATGAAATGGCACATGAAGGTAGAGGAGGTACTATACGTTTCAAATGAGAAGATAATCGCGATCGCGACAACTTCACTCTGTACTTGTCAAATTGTATCACTAGCAACAAAGATTCCCAAGTCGGCTAAAGTACGTATGTGTATGGTAATGAAACGGACGTAGTATTTATTTTCTTTGAATTATGTACCCAACATTTTTCTTTATTATGACATTATTAGTATTCTTTATTATTTAATAAACACCAAGCAGAAATAAGTAAATAGGCAAAATTTAAAAAACTCTGGTCTGGTCTGGTCTTTCAGTCAGATGTGATATTTTTTTTGACTAAAACATAAATACAGTCCATATGTATAGTTCATTAGAGTAGGTAGGTACTTCGGTGTAATAATAATGACACCTTTTTACGAATCATTTTATTGCTGACCTTACATCATACAATGAAGTTGCAGTCGTAATGCGAATCAAAATGTCATCATGACAGTTAACAACTCATTTGAAACGCATAGTACTTTGATATTAATCTGTTGTAAAATTTTCCACTGGTATCTTGGCTCGATGTTGTCATGGCAAATGGAAGCGATACTCGACCTACACATTAATCAATAATCAATGTCTCGTAAACAGTTCTCCGTAATAGGAAAATAGGAAACCTTTTCAGAACATTTGTTGTTTTTCGTCTTATACTCGTAATTACTTACATGACCTCCAGCTATTTTGGATAGTGTTTTTGGTTTAGAGGTGGATAAATGTACCTAATTCAAGTTGTTTCTTCGCAATAATATTTCAAACAAATATTTATTAATGTGAGTGAAAGTTTTACCTGAAAGGATGAGTGTATAAATCCCGCCCGACCCGTGGTCCAACTGTGATGAACAACTGGTTGTTCTACTGGGAAGTAAAGTTACCCATGGTCCAACCATTTTAATGAGCACTCAACTGCCGAACATATCTATTAGCATAGCAAACCTAGTATTGCGGAGAGACATCTATATTCTACCTATTTTTACAGTAGCCAAAATGGCAAAAACGAAACCCTTATAGTTTCATCATGTCCGTCTGTCTGTCAGTCCGTCCGTATGTCACAGGCATTTTATTCAAAGACTACACAATGAATGTTGATTAAATTTGGTGAAAAGGTGTCTTGTAGTAGCCGCTACTTAGTTTGACAACTAAAAAAAAATCAGACATAAGCTGAAAAAAACTTTGTTGAGCAAACATCAACGCGTGGCACATCATTTGACTGAAGGGTTTTGAAAAAGTTTTATTAATAAGTGAACATTTTGGAAATAATGGCTCCGAAAGTCGCATAAATTGTGTGTCCCCACCTCCCTTATCTTTTGAACAGTGTGACCAAAAAGTATCAAAATCAAAAAGGTAGCGCTTAACAAATACTTTAAACTACAATTATTCGGATATACCGTCAATTATTCATATCCGTTTTTTTTTCAAACAGCTACGGTTCCGGGACCCCACACTGAGTCCGACATGCTCTTGCCCGGTTTTTTATAACTATTGTAAAACTCTTTGTCTTGACTGACTGATGGATTAACGCACAACCTAAACTGCTAATCGTAGAGACGTGAAATTTCGGGGACGTATCCGATAAGACAGGAAAAGGGAAAAAAAGATAAGGGGTTTCAAGGTTAGTATGGGGATCCATATTTTAACTTAATATAAACATTTTTCATAAAATTTTACTAAATACTTGTTTCAGAATTTTGTAGCATTAAGTTTGGAAATCCATATTTACAAAATTCTAAAACAAGTCTAGCAATATAGTTTTTTTTTTTAAATTTCATCCCTAAGGAGATTTCCGAGCTTTCGATCACTTTGCAACAAAGTCATGAGCATTATAATTAAGTATAACTATAAAAGTAACTATTACTCAATAACTTTATGACGCATTCATTCACTTATCAACACCCAGCCCAACTCCTACACAGCTGGACCGATTTGGATGAAATTTGGTATGTTTGAATGGGTCTCTGTATTTCTAAAGTATAGTATACTGTAGTAAACTAAACACTATAATTTTTAAATTATCCTTAAAACTAAGATCTATTTAAACATATAGAAAGAAAATATAATTAAACACAATGACAAAAGAAAATAACGAGGCGGGACGAAGTACGCCGGGACAAGGCCATGATGTAGACATAGATGACAGTGCGCCTATGGCAATATGGCACCATCCTTCCTTTCAACTTGACTAGGTTTACGCACCTTGAGCGAAGTATCAGTTTACTTGAGCTTACATGACGTACTTGAACACAATGGAAAATCTTCTTGACAAGGTATTGTAGGAGAAAAACAACATTGTTATTGGCATTTTCTTTTACGAGATATACATTTTCAATAGATTCAATTAGCGGTTAGAATAATCCATTAGCCTCATAACTACATTTAGGTGGGCTGCAAAAAGAAGCATTGGTGTGAAAATGGTATGTATACAAACTATGCTTTCATTGAGGGAAAGTAAGACTAAATATTTATTTTAAAAATTAATCGAATTGCATTCAATTTTTTTTTTAAATAAAAGCCTGTCTGGACCGGGCCCGTCTAATGTAAAAAACTCCATTCTGTATTTTTGTGACACCAATCCGAAGAGTCAGTCATAGAGATTGTTTTTTTCCAAATAACATAGTATCTAAAATTAGTGTAGATAATATATAATTGCATTGCATTTTCGCCGTGTTTCTACTTCTATTTATGATGATTTTAAGGTACAAACTGAATTTAAACATATTATTATTATTATTTATTGATCTATAGGTTTACAATTTGTAATCTTAATGTACTTAAACTACTCTCAACAATTACATTCTCCTCTACCATTCAAAGGTTTGCTGGGAGAAACTCAATATTGAGTTAAGCTCGCCTTTGTGACATGATTATTATTTATTGTTTGTTATTTTTCTGTGTGTACAATAAAGAATTTGAATTAGTATTATTATTTCAAACATTCTTAAGCAAATATTTGAATCGAATTGAATCGACAAATAGTAAAATTGCAAGTGTTCTAATTTGCGTATTACAGAATAAAACACGCTTTATATATTAATGTTCCAAGATCCCTGACGTGCCAGACCTATTTTATTTTCTGACGGGTAAAATGTGGGGCTTCGGTTAGTGTTTATATGTTTATTCAATATACAACTTAGCAGGTATGCTAGATACCTGCTAAGTTGTAAAAACGGCCAATTTGCAGGTACCAGGTGAGAAAAGTAAGAAAAATTCGTACTAAGTTATCAATTTTTTCTAACAGTTGAAATGTATGGTGGTATATGAAATATATGGTGTAAAATACTTCCTGCCGGTTATAACTTCCACCAGACACTTTAAAGTCGCCAAAAAAAGTGACAACTTATCTTATTTTCTGATGCTTGATTATTACATAAGAGAGTATATGGAAGAGATTATATGGAACATATACATATTTACTCAGCTAGGCAGAATGTCCCCTCAGATACCAAAACATGTCTGGGAGAAGGTTACGCCCCTAAAATTTGTCTAGCTGAAACATTTAGATGATTTGCATTGCATATTATTTTTAATATCAAAATGAAGTCTTTTTTGAGTAAAATGTTCTATCCACGATGTTTAAGGTACTATCCCTCCGTGTTGCATAGTTTTGGGACAACCTGTTTTAAATATATTTACTTTTTGTTTAGTTAGAAGCAGAGTTGTTCGATTAAGTGTGTTTAAAAATGTAAAATAGATAACAATTTAGATATATCTAACATATAAAATTCTCGTGTCACGGTGTTTGTAATTTAACTCCTCCGAAACGGCTCGACCGATTGTCATGAAATTTTGTGTGCAAATTTGGTAGGTCTGAGAATCGGACAAAATCTATTTTTCACCCCCCTAAATGTTAAGGGTAGTCCACCCGTAAGTTTTTTTTTTAAATTTTATGTAAATTTTTATTTTTTTATTTTTTAATGATACCGGATTCAAAAATACACACAACGCCGAATTTTCACCCTTTTACGATCAACCCCTATTTTTTTATTTACCCCTATTTTGCAAAAAACGGGTTAATTTGACGCAGACGAAGTTGCAAGGGGCAGCTAGAAATATATATCTATATATAAGTTTAGCGCACCCACAGAACGGACGACTGAAATCCATGTTACATTCACACGTTCGCATTCAAAGCTACATTCAACAGGCACAAACACAAGAACAAGCGTGTGAATGTGCTGGTCGGCTATTTGTGAATAGTTTGTTTGGACCGTGTTGATCTGCCTGTAGAACTGCTTTCCGGGATGCGTTGTGAGTACAATTCCCTCACAGCACACCACAGACGAATGGTCCATACCTAAGTTGTAATTCCGAGCGTAGTTGTATGTTTCGTTCGTAATTTGTCCACAAGGCAAGTAACTTATTACGTGTTTAGAAAAAAAAAAAATGTGTGGCACTCGGGGACTGCCGCGGTAATTATTGCATAGCATTTTTATCAACTAAAAATTATAAAAAAAAATAATCAAATTAAAAAATAAGTCATTAAAAGTTCTGCTATTCATCGATAGATGGCAAAACTAAAAAGTATCACCGCTGTGCCGGTCGGAGTAGGGGGTGTTAGGTTATTTTCGTTACGGAATTTCTGGATTCGGTCTCCACGCTCAAGGCCCGCGATAGAAGCTATGCAATAGCTTAAAAACAAACTATCAAATTAATATTTTAGACTGGCCTGTTGGTGTAGTGGTTAGTGACCCTGACTGCCAAGCCAGAGGTAGTGGGTTTGATCCCCACCCAGAATAAAATTTTGTGTGATGAGCACTATTATTCAGTATGTGTCTGGGTATAATTTATCAATATGTAGGGATATATTTAGAAATATTTATGTAAGTATGTTTATCAGTTGTCTGATAGCCAAAATACAGACTCCGTCTAGTTAAGAATCGGATTAGCGCGTTTGAGTTGTCCCAAGATTTTATTACTAAATGAATATTAAAATAAGACAATAACAACAATTAAGTACTTACCTTTTACTTTTCTGTATGTTAGAGAAGTATGTATACTCGTATTTAATCCCAGTCCGACCAGTTAATGTGCTGTTAGGTATTATGTTCCCATTCGATTTATGTATTTTTTTTTAACTTAAACAATTTAACGCATTTCGGTCGCTTGGGTGACCACTAGTTCTTATCCCGTTTCTTTTACGAAGTCCCTTTTGACATAAATAAACAAGCCATCGTGCATTCGAGTTATTTTTATGAATTACTATAGAATAATTTCTAATCCCCGGACAATTAGCGCAATTTATATAACATAATTTAGTTAAAATTAGTCCAATAAAGTAATATAATAATGTTGAAACAAACAGTCCATTAATATAATATATTGAGTCAACTCACACAAAGCTATCTGATCCCAAACTAAGCAGGGCTTGTACTATGGAAACCAGACAACCTATAAACATACTTATATATCATTTCTAAATACATACATATTAAAGATAAATAACACCCAGACACAGAATAAACCATCGTGCTCATCACACAAAGTTTTACCCTGGGTGGAAATCGAACCCACGACCTCTTGCGTAGCAGTCGGATACACTCCCACCGCGCCACAGAGACAGTCTAAATTATTAGTCCATTAGAGCGTTACTATAATTTTGCTTAAACACGAGTTGCTATGACAACGAGTGATAGACATGCGTGGGAAGACTTGAAAGCACTCGAATGTTGAAAAATGGATTCAAGTATAAAATTATTTTATATATTAATTAGTGCTTATAACATTTTTTGCCTAATTGATGGCTACAATCTGAAAAAAAGACAGACAGTTACTTCACTAGTACATTTATATGTTTATATTAAAAATAAAACTTGAATTAGTATTTAGTAGGTTTTATTTCATATTCTAATGCTAATAGTCGAAAATCGATGTCGCTTTATAGCAACTACAATGATACTTCACTAGTAATCTAATCCGTTTCAAATACGTAGTTATTTTTGACAGATGTCAAAAAGGACTTCGTGGTTTAAATGCAATTCGATTAATTTTAAGACACTCGAATGTTGAACCAAAGAAATCGATTAACATTACATGATCAAAAATGGATTCAAATATAAAATTATTTTATATATTTTTTAGTGTTTAAAATTTTTCTGCCTAATTGATGGCTATAATCTGAAAAAAAAGACAGATAGTTACTTTACTAGTACAGTTATATGTTTATATTAATATAAAACTTGAATTAGTATTTAGTAGGTTTTATTTCATATTCTAATGCTAATAGTCGAAAATCGAAGTCGCTTTATAGCAACTACAACAATACTTCACTAGTAATCTAATCCGTTTCAAATACGAGGTTTTTTTGACAGATGTCAAAAAGAACTTTGTGGTTGAAACGGATTATAAGTCGGAGCTGTAAAAATGGCGGCAAACTGACCGGCCATTATTTTTACAGCTCCGAGTTTAACTTGTAAAAAATGATTTGAATACGTGATAATTGACTAAGAACGAGACTTTGTGCATGTAATAAGCGCATAAATTCTTGACACTGGCAGAAATTAGCCGTTAAACCGGCTAGATTGCCATAAATTCAAAGAAGTAGAAGGAGTGTAAGTCAGCACCTATGTATATTGTTATTTTTAGGGTTCCGTACCTCAAAAGGAAAAACCGGAACCCTAATCCGACCGCCTGTCTGACAAGACCCTTTATCTCGGGAACGCGTAGAGGTATCGAGTTGAAATTAACAGTCGATTTAAAACAATACGTCTAAAGTTCCTTGAAGCTGGGAAAAATCAAAGTTCTAAGTTAACGTAAAAATAGGAAACGGCCGTTTTATTTTTTGTTGTATTACTAAAAAATATTGTACTTTGTCAGGATTGTACTTACCATGGTGCCATATAGCCGATTGTATTACTTTTACATAGTTTTAGCATATGCTTTTTGCCAAATCTCTGTAGTTCAAGGCTTATGGCAAAATTCGATTAAGCTATTATGGCAAAATACTTTTTAAGCCGTACCTTTTATAATTGATAACTTTTATAAAATATTTATTTCCATTGAGAAATATACGCATGAATTTTGATAAAATTAGGTATGTGCACTCACTATACTAACTAATACTAACTCTTGAATATGATCACACATTTATGTTACACGTTGATTAAGTTTCAATGTTACTAAAAAGAAAATAGATATATAGATGAAATATAGCTGAAAGACGTTTGACCATTCCGGATAATTTAGGGTTGTAATGTGGCAACTTTCGACGCGTTTACCCCAAATTGCTTACCCGATATAACCCGGCATACGTTTCGGGTGCGATTATGTACCAGTTGGCAGACTCTTTGATGTTTATTGCACCAATATGACTAGAATATGATAGTTATTTGATAGGTCTTTATTCACTGTCTAACCGATATTCAGATATCGGCGTTGCGCCTGGCATGTTAAAATTTATGATTTTTATTAGATTTTGAGAAACAGCAATAATATATTACCGTTTTGTCAATAGGAAATAATAAAAATAATACAGTATCAAAGATAAATAGTCGTATTTTTGTCAAAAAATGCACACAAAATATAGTTTACCGCGTGATGAAATGATAGATACTTTGATAACAATATGTACCTACCTACTGTATAATGTATAATATTGAATTAAAAATATATGACCCTTTAATAAATTACAGTAAAATATAAGGATAATGAAAATACTCTTATAGTTTTGTAAGGTATTGAAAATCTATTTGCACAGTCGAAAATGTCCGCCAGTATTCAAACACAAGTTTAAGTTACCCTTTTAAAATACACACACACACACACACACACACACACACACACACACACACATAAATTTAGTCCTTGGTTTGGTCGCATAACAGCAAACCTGAAGAGCTGTGGACCCTCGTAGCCAATATCATGGCGGTCATGGTAAGATTTTGTCGAGCAGTATTTTGGATGTATCGATCCTTCACAATGAATAGCTGAATAATAAAACCTTTTTATTAGTTTGACATCAATACCATGAAATAGTCTGTAATTCAGAATACAACAAATGACATATAGTAAGAAAGTGTCTGCAAAGTTTTAAAAAGGTTGCAGAAAAACGACATCACCTAACATCTGTTTTGATTAAATAGCAAGTCTATTGAGTCACTTGTACATGGCAGCCGCAAGATGGCGCTTTTGTTTGACGTTTACATTTGATTTGAAGTGCTAGTGATAGGGCAGTTAATCTTATATGGTCAGTCTTAATTGAGCGGTAGAAGCGACAATCCGTCTTCCGATAGACTTGTCGCTATTTCTATAGTCGTGTGTGCAAAGTGTTAGCGTCTTTAAAGTGTAAGTGATGCAGTAGCATTTGTGTAAAACAGTTTTTATAGTGTCAATAATGCAGAAGCATTTGGTTATCGAAATGATTGGAACTATGGACTATAATGGACTTATCGACATTATGATGGATTACCATAATGTCAATAAAAAGTATCTATTACTATAAAACGGCAATTTCTTACTTTAACACGTAAAGCATTGTACTTATTGTATGCTAAATACAAACATAATTACTTCGTAACAAACTCATATTAGTGTGAAATTGATAAATAAACATGAATGATCTAAAATCTCAATGGAAATGATGATGAATAGAATTACCATGTGACATGTAAATAAGAAATAGCAGATAATTAAGTTCATATTTACCTTACACAGGTTCTGTGAAGCCGCTTATTTTTAATTATGCGGTTGTATGGAACCGCAACCACATTCACTTGAAAGGGCGACGAGGGATCGATGGTCTTGTCTCGGTATCTGTACGTAGGATGGCTTCATTTGATGAAGTTTGAAATCGTTTTAAATTAATAAAATGGCTGCAGTGTAGCGTACAGTTTGAATTTTTAACTAAGTAGGTACGGCAGGTAGGGAAGCAGTAGGTAATAAATACTTACCTTTTTATTCATTACAGGATTTTAAGGCGTGTTTTGTCTTCATTTATGAAATTTGAAAATAGAATAATCATTAAAGACAAAACATATTTAAAATATTTATCATAAAGTATTATGAATGGAGTTTTTATGCATAAAATGGCGGGAGGGAGGAGGTCGCACAAATAACATGTATTACGAAAGAAGAACATACTCTGCAACGAAGCAACAGTTGACCGTGATAAAGGTCGGCAGGTACTGCGGCTACATGACGTTGATTCGATGAGCCTAGGAAAACGAGAATGGGAAGACAAAGTTTAATACATATCTGTTCAGCTCTGATTCCCAAATATAGATTCGCAGGACAAAATGGAAAGGCGGGGAAAATCAAAGATTGTAAGTGTTCGCATACTGTCTTTTGAAATTCGCCAGAAACACCACTTTAACTATTGTTCAGTCTGTGTTTACCATACTATTTTCGAAATAGGTAGCTGAAATACTGTTAATAATGTTTGATGAATAATTATATATAAAGTCCATAAAAGAGCGCCTCGTCCGTGTCCTTGCCTATGTCCTTCATGTCTGGCTGTACACAAAGAACATTTAACGGTTACCAGTTAAATGTTCTTTGTGTACAATTTAGCAACAAATACTTTAAAAAATACAAAAGCATCTGCATTTTGTCTTATTTCGTTAAGTTTTAGTGCTGTTTAAGAAAAAATATATTATTTTATTATTGCTGAATTATAACTTGAATTAATATTATAGTTTTTAATTAACAGAATTATTGCCGATCGTTATTTTTTCAACAGCTTGTCTTTCGACAAAGGACTCCTGTAGACCTCTACTTTACAATTTTGGACAATGTTTATGGTAATAACAATAATAGTACTAAAATATAGATTAATAAGTCTAATATTTCCGGCGGTTAATAAGCGAGATCTTTTATCTATCCTAACAAGGTTTAATATGATATTTTCAAAAACTATCAATAGTTTGTTAATGTTCAACCCACACGCCCGCGCCCGCCGGTACCACTAAATATCTTAGTAATATAAATCCATAGTTGATAAAAATAATATTACCGTCTATGTGTCTGTACGAAGGTACTAGTCGTGATCTCAGAAAGATTGAGTTTTCAAAGAGCCGCGGGGATTCATTGTGAAGTCTAGTTGATTAAGTCTCTTCTTCGCAGTCTCATTGGAAGTTAATTGAACAGTTTGCGTTGACGCAAGTTGCACGTGACACAGCAAATTGTTGCTCTGCCATTTTTATTAATATTAATAGAATTTTAAAACTTTTTTAGATGTAATTATGATAATGTGAGGCGCAAGTTGGACGTGACACCGTATATTGTTGCACTGCCATTTTTGTTAACGTCAACGTCAAGTAACGAATTTTTAACTTTTTTAGATGGAATTATGAGAATGTTAAAGTATGTATTTCGCAATGCTTTAATGGCTTTAATGTGAAACGCTTAACTCAAGTATAACAGCAAGATGTGATAAAACTCAAGGATCGCTACGTACATGCAAATTATACTGAGTGCAGTACCAACCTAATTTTAGCAAAATCATCTTTTAAGATATTTTAATCACTCGTATATGGAGGTTGATTTTTATATTACTATACTTATTATTATAATACTAATAACTAGTGGCTTCTTAACATACAACTAAATAACTTTGTGTCTTGGAAAATATTTAATAGGTATATTAACCCTTAAGCCTACCACTTGTTTTTGGAGTTATGACCTTAACCACCTACAGACTATTTTACTGGAGTAAAAACTTTGTTTAGGCCTTTGACGATTTGACTTCGAGGTCTCATGGATGTGTGGTACACGGTTGTATGACAAAAATACATACATATACATACATACATATCAACCCATATGATGGCCCACTGCTGGGCACGGGTCTCCCCAGTAGAACCTACTAGTATCTAGATCCTGGGGGTAATTGCCATAATCACCACGCTTGGCGAACGGGTTGGTGATCGCAGTAAGGCTTTAAGTACGCAGAGGACGCTGCTGCCCGTCCTCCGGTGTGAAATCCCTTAGTCGCCTTGACAACACCCACGGGAAGAAATGGGGTGGTACTATTCTTAAGCCGGCACCACACGGCCATACATAGTAGGGTTAATTTATACGACCACTAGACTACACGTAGTATGTAATAATAAAAGCTTACTGATACCATAGTTTCAGAATTTGCCTACGTACCTACATACCTACCTATATATCTAAAGTGTTTATGTGTTCGTGTTGCCAATATTTTATACATCAGTAAATTTAATTAAAACTAGAACTATCCGTTTAAATATGAGCGCGGAGCAATAAAAAGTACAGGGAAGTGTACCTACGCTACAAATTTAATGGAAAATACGAGTTCATTTTATGCTTCTTTAATTATGCACCTGTATATTTGATTTTTATTAAAATGCAATTGGACGTGCTACTAGCATAAAATACCGAGGGTACAGAAAGACCCACAAAGAATATGAGTTAAACGCATATAGAAATCGTTAAGGAACACGGAATCTCAAACCGCTATCCGAACAAAGCGGTCCGAAGTGAGATTTGAGAAGATTTTTGAGAGTCGGGGATTCTTTATTCATGAACGATGTCTATGTATGCTTTGTTCACGCGAAGTGTGTATGAAGCTTACATTCTAGGGACAAGGTACACTAAGACAAGGTACTGTCGTTCTGTGGCGAATTCGCTAACGCCCACAACTGGTCGATTCCAAACGATCGTTCGCAAAAAAATGTATGTGGTCTAGAAAGAAAGAAATAATTTATTTTGCGACAAAACAGAAATAATACATGTGCGTGTAAAAACAATTAGCTACTAAATTAATTACAATTTGACAACATCATGTACAGTTTAAGCCGAAAGATAGGAGCTAGTTGAGCATATGCCAGGCAAGATGCCTGACGCTGGTTTTCAACTAGCCCCTTTTTATTAATATACTAATAGTATAAATAGATAAATAATATAATAAATTATAGAAAAGATGAATAAAATAATAATTTATAGTAAAAATAAATAAAAATAATAAATACCATGATGATAGTAAAAATAAATAATACCTTTTAATCTATTACTTTAACAGGACTATACTATTATTATACACCGGTCTTCGTTACATTCTTAAATTCAAACGTTAAATTCTTAAAAAATAAAACCGCCATTTAATTTCGTCTTCTACATGGTCTCACCGTCCGCTAGATTAGTTATCAATCGAATGGAAAAATATAGCTAAGTTAAGTACCTACTATCAATAGTGCAGCTTATTTACGTATCGACTTGGATAGCCCACGTAACATATTTCAATTCCATACATTTTGTACCTACTTTTCCATTAACGAAATTGCTATTCGTATGTGACTTTGTCTAGGCCCCCTGTAGGTACTCTCGGCACTGATAGGTATGTGTATTCGTACTCGATTGCAACTTGATTCCGTTTTTTTAGCAAAACGGCTAGGTATACGTTTACATTGGATAGGGTAGATTCTGATTGGCAAAACGTCAAGAAAATATTATACATATTGATACGTGAAAGCTAAAAGTTTGTACCCCTTTTTTACGAAAGTTAAGCTGGCAAAAAAGTATGCAAGTTTGTTCATACAAAATGGTAATTTATAAAAATAATGAAATATGGTTTCATTTAGAATACGGGGCGATCTCTAGTAGTTCTAATTTCGACAAACTCAAATTATTAATTAGGATCTCAAAGTGTTAGCTTAATGTCTTAATTAATAATCCGAGTTTGCGATCTTGGCTCTTGTTTATATTAGAAAACCAGCATTACAGAGATATCTTCTCTGGTGATTTGAGAAATTCTATTATTTACTAGCGGACGCCTCGCGGTTTCACCCGCGTAGTTCCCGTTCCCGTGGGAATACAGGGATAAAAAATAGCCTATGTCACCCGGGGTTAGTGTAGCTTCACAACGAAGAAAGATTTTTTGAAATCCGTCCAGTAGTTTCGTAGCCTATTCAATACAAACAAACAATCAAATCTTTCCTCTTTATAATATTAATATAGAAGTATAAGTATAGATATAGATAGATAAGAATTACAAACTAACCATCATGAAATTTGCTGCTCCTAGGTAGGTACTTCGTAACGCCAAAGCCGGGCTAAATGTAGTAATTGTATATGAAGATAATTATGATTTCTAATAAACAGACTGTATTTCCTAGTTCTTTCAATATCCAGTTCCAAGACAATGTTTTCACCAAGGTTTTGGATTTTCATGCATTGGTTTAAATGTAGGTATTGATGCCCTTTCAATATTCCTAATTCAATTATCACGAGGTATAGCATACGTTTATAGAGAACATATGTATGTTTTAGATATATTTCGAGACTTAATCGCGTAAATTATTTAAAGGTACGAACCTTTAGTACCGACAGTACAAATTATCAAAATGATCAAGACCAGGCGAGGGTAGTTGAAACACCTCGCGCCTCACGGAGACATCGCTAAGCTGCCATCAGTCGACCCGTGACCATGATCGGCGCAATTTGATCGAAACGTCAGGTAAATAAAAGGTTCGTACCTTTAAATAATTCACGCGATTAAGTCCCGAAATATATCTAATATGTATAATAATCGCAAAAGTTTAAAAACAATACATATGAATGTTCCCTATATCGAGTCGAGAATAATTAAAAGGTAGAAATAATTTGAAGCAGTCTACAAATCAATCTACATCTTAGTAAAGACACATTTGCTTACTAATAACCGTATACAGATCTAGTCGACGTAGTGTAAAATGTACCAGGTTCATTAATATTTCCGCGTGACTGACGCTTAGGTTTAAAGCTAATTCACGTGATAAAAACTCGACGCGACAGCGGAGCAGAGCCCTTAAAACTTTTTTCGCTTTCGAAATTCATTTGGTAGGACTATAATCAGTGGGAAATCGTGCAGAAACAAGCTAAACTTATCACGAAAGGAATCCGGA
The DNA here is from genome assembly GCA_945859575.2 of Herminia tarsipennalis. NCBI lineage: Eukaryota > Metazoa > Arthropoda > Insecta > Lepidoptera > Erebidae > Herminia > Herminia tarsipennalis. The sequence continues at coordinate 23,579,458 of OX243831.2, read as the reverse complement.
CGGGAATCTGCTCCGTGTGCGTTTCAATTTCTATCAAACCCTTGTAAACGTTAATGGAATCTATTTAAGTAATAGATTGCAGATTTTTAAGATTGCTTTTAATGAATGATGAACTCAAAAATGAATTACTCCGTTTTCCATCTAAACCCAATTCGAAGTTAGATCAATACGATTTGGAAAATATTTTTAGAATACCTACGTTTCGATGTGCCTAAATTCAAAGACTATTTCCGTAAATATTTTACAATATCTAAACAGAACCAGGCATTGGTTTGGGAATAAAAATTTCCCACGAACTGCAAATCTGACTACATACATCCGGATAAAAAAGAGGAAATATTTTTCACTATTTTATTACACTTAGAATAAAATATTGTTTCATGTTGTGTATGTTGTATGTATTTTGGAATATTCTTTACAGGCCACTATCATTTACACGATGTAGTACTAAATTTATAGAGCATTGAGATGATTACCTACAGATACACTCTTTGGAGAACCGTGGGGTGGAAGAAAAACATAACTACGTGTTTCATTATCATAACAAATACTTACAGTAAAATATTTGAATGTTGCATTTTATTTTTTATATCTAAGGTTTAACTTAATTGTTACTATTTTAACATTCATTCAAAGACATAAATTTGGTTCTAGTTCGACCGATGTAATCGGTGCTGACATTAAGTCATTTATTGGTCAACAAACCTTAATTTTATAAACGATACCTACGATTGAAATACATAGTCAAATAAATAGACTACCTTTAGGGATTATAAGCCAAAGAATGACATTATATAATTTTTAATTCGAAAATATCCACGGTTTCGATGGAAAATTCATGGAGAGCTGCGGGCAAAAGCTATGAAATATAATTCGCCACAACACCGTATCTTTGAGAGAAAATACATCTTTCGATCATTTCATTATGATAATAATGTTATCTGGTCTCACCAGGAAATAGAATTCTGCTATGTGGATATTATACTCATGCCTTTTAGATTGATGAAAATTCAAAATATATATTTTTGTATTTGATGTTTGAATAAATGTCTCCAAGGTAAAGAATGTTATTCTGTGAACTATCTATGCCTATTCGAACGTTATCGCTATTTGTTCTCCCCTCGATAACTGGAATGGTAATCTTATTTAGGTCAAACGATTCTTACAGATTCCGACTACAAATGAAGTTTAAAATTACTAGATTGTCGAGACCTATCACGACAAATTGACATGGCAATTGAGATGTTAGGTTAGTTAGCTTTACCATTTTATTCTGCATCAGTTCTGTTACTAGTATAGTATTAAATTATCTGTGGTTCTGTTTACTTACTCGTACGTTCATTGACATAGAGAACAGGACTGCGCATCCCTTTCAATTAAAAAACTGTGGCACTCGGGGACTGCCGCGGTAAAGCTATTGCATAGCATTTTTTATCAACTAAAAAAAGAAAAAAGAAAATATATTTAATTTTTTTTTTTAATAAAAATAATATAAAAAAAAAATATATATTAAGCAACATAATAAAAAAAAACTAAAAAGTATCACCGCTGTGCCGGTCGGAGTTGGGGGTGTTAGGTTATTTTCGTTACGGAATTTCTGGATTCGGCCTCCACGCTCAAGGCCCGCAATAGAAGCTATGCAATAGCTTAAAAAGTAAAAATTTACTGCTAAACGCAAAAGAGAGAAAAAACTCGTAGGGTGTTTGACAGGTATTGTCCACAATGTAGCGTTGTCTCTTCCCAGAGGTGGTCAATTTTGTGAGGTTATGGCGTAGTCCTGGTCTATATTACGTTATTGCCGGTTTATGTGTATTTTTTTAACCTGTCTAAATGGCTGTCGCAGGTTATTGGCTGCCGGATCAACAACCAAAAAAATCTAACAATTAATACATTATAATGAAACAGTTGGGCAAGTTCTTTTATCACGACTTAACTCTTGCGAACTTTAAGCATCTCTTCTAGAATCATTATATTCCAAATGCTGCCTGACGTTCATAAGCGTTGCATTTTGTAACCTAAGTGAATAAAGTACTTTGACTTTGAACACAATGTAGATTATGATCTTCCCCGCTCTCTGAGGCATAGATAAGACTCGGTAGTGGAAAGGTTTTACTAAGGATGATTTTATGTAAATTAGCTTTTCGTAGTATTAAAAGCTCACTACATTAAAATAGGTACTTTGCTTGATGTCTGGCAAAGAAGATTTTTAGTCGGAGACATTAATGTAAATAATAAAACGTCGTTGCTTGTACGCTTTTACAAGCAATTTTCATTTTCTATATGTTTGATGCTCCTGTAGGACCCAACAAATTGAATTCGACAAGTCTAAGAGATTGTTATAAATATTCTACATGAATTTAGTGTTATCAAGGGCTTTTAGAAGATGCTACTGTTATTATACGTACAGGTACTTGCTTTCGTTTATTGTTTAGTTCAATGTTCGGAATGATTACAATACTTAGTTTAATATCTATATAATAATATCTTGGGACTACTCACACAACGCCATGTGATCCCAAACTTAGCAGAGCTTGTACTATGGTAACCGGACAACTGATAGACATACTTAAATATTTCTAAATACATACTTAAATTACATATAAATAACACCTAGACACAGAATAAACCATTGAACTCATCACACAAAGTTTTATCCTGCATGGGGATCTAACCCACGACCTCCGGCTTAGCAAGCAGGGTCACTAACCACTAGACCAACAAGCCAATCTTAGTCCAGTATAAGTATATATTTACATGATTTCATAACGGCTAGACAAAAATATAATTATTACACTTGCGTATTCTACTACGTAGATATGAAAGTAAGCTTTTTGTTTTTGCCTCAGCTTAAGTGCGTCACAAACTAAATAGGTACCTATATTATCGCTCACCATAATAATAGCGTGACGTTATGTCTCGCCTATTTATAAACTGTGTTCGAAGATGTTAAATGGATACGAAAATCATGTCAAAATAGATACTAAGAGCATGTTGAAGTAATAACTAACATATTATGGGGTTTTAAATTCCTCAAAATTAAACTTAATTTAATGGACCCAATTTTGTATGGACCATCACAAACAGCTAAAATAATATACAGCAAGTTCATATTACAGTAGATATCTTAAGAAAGTCGAACGCTTAAAGCTCTTTGACGACCGTCGAGCTTTAAGCGCTCGAATATCTTACACTATTTTAATATTTCATATTTATTACGCGCTTTAGCATATGCACGCGTAAAAAAATATGAAAATAGTTGCAAAAGCGCATCAACGCGAGTAAAGTGCTCAGCATATGTGCGTCTGAACGAAGGTTCTATAAATTATAAAATAGCGATGTTTATCGAAACGCACAATGTCAATTTATTGAGACCGGCCGTAAAAGATGCAAGACGAGCCAATGTACTGAAATGTGTTTTACCTTAGGGTGTAAGCTTCTAGCTGTTAGTGTTATTAACATTTACTTTTATTTTTGATATTAATCAGGAAGAATATGAAAATGGTGGATCGATGTAACAAACGAATAACCATTTAGTTATTTCGTTATATTTTTCTTACCTACTGAAATTAATCCAATGGAAAGTTTATTTACAAATTATACCTGTAACTCTGGCTTTTGGATCCGTTTTTCAAGTTTTATTTTATTTTAACAAAATAATTGGTCTGTTTCCATTTCGTCCAGGAGTGATAATGGTACCTTGTTATTGTTATTTTGTTTTTTATATTTAGTTACAAATAATCACTGTCTCTTATTCTACGGAGTTTTACAGCTTATTTTAATTCAGATTGAAAAAAAAAGATGATAATATTATGTTTTTATTTAAAACAAGATCTTATTTAAAGTTCGTTTAGAAATATTTGTATTTATCTTAATTAAATGTTTATATGTTACGTCCGTTTTCAGGATACCTAATATTATAATGAAGGTCCAAACAAGAGTATAAAAGTGAAATACAAATAGATAGCTTCGCTTTCGCACACTTTCGCTTCATTATATGGATATTAATTTAATAAGAACACATTGTGTTAGATAATTGTATAGCTTCAGATGCTAAGAATCCCTCGCGTTGTTATAGTTTTGAGTACACGATATAAGAAGTAAAGTATATCCGTATCTTTTAGTTGGCACACTCTCTCACCTGCAGTGTAACCAAGGCGGTCCAGTTGTATTGTTTCCGCTCGAACCATTGTTCAGTTCCACTACATGAAAGCTTTGTCACGATATTATCACGCGTATGTTCTGTGCCAACGCGGCGCCCTGTCTCTTTACATTTGTTCGATAATAATGGCACAATTTTCTAATAACCTTGTTTCAGATATAGGGTTACTACAATAGAGTTATATGTAGGACGTACTTTGTGGTCTCTACAGTTTCATTTGGAATGTCACGTCCGCACCCCGTCTTCTCTACAGTGAGTAACAGTGCCGTTTCCGAACTGAAAGTGGCATGTAAGTATCCTATCAACGATACTAATAGTATACAATGTTATCTATCTGTAAAAACACAATTTTTCGAAATTTTAATGGCCGTTTGTTGTCTAGTGGCATTATTAGAATCGAAACGAAATTTATCGCTTGTAGCCTGTTTGGCAATTGGAATTGACTTTTAGGAAATAACGACCAAGTGCGCGTCGGACTCGCATGAGTCAATTGTATTGTGGAGGATTTAACTACACCCAAACTCGTCCCGTACGGGAATGGTGCAGTCGTAGTCACTACCGCTACACTAGGCAGTCATCATTACTGGTAGCGCTAGTGTTGCATGATTACAACAATCAACCGAGAACCAAAAGATTGACACAGGTAGGCTGTCCGTTATTTCAGTTTATTTTAAAAATCGATGCACGCATGGCAACGCAGAGAAGTCAATAAATTCCCGTGTATATAGGTATTTAAGCAACTTTCTCGATGGTTTCCGGCTTTAATGCAGCATGTTTGTACGGGAAATTTTTAATATATTAGAAAACTTTGCCGTGCGGGGCGAGGCGGTTCCGAGCGAGGCACCGACTTTAAAATTTGTTGCCCTATACCCTGTTTTATTTTTATTTTAATAGGATTAGGAGAGCTTTTAATGCGGGAAAATAAACAGTTGCGGCTTTAAAAGTTGGCTAAGAACAATCGTTAGGATAATGTTGGTAGTTCATTAGCAAAAGTAATTTATAGGGTAGGGCGTTACAACAATTAAATAGACAAATGATATGGAGATTGATGAATACGATTTTTTTTTTTCTTTACTTAAACTATGACTTTTTATGTTGGAGATCCAATGAAATAGGAAAAAGTCGTTCTTGTCGCTCGAAAACTCAAAATCTTAACAATCAATAACAGATTACTATAATCGTATTTTATTAATATTTGTGGATTATTCTCTAGGGCAGGTGTTGCCTTTTTAATAAATAAAGAAAAACATAAATATATTATATATTACTAGATTTGCCCCGCGGTGTTACCCGCGATGTATTAGCCTATGTGTAAATCCAGGGTGTCAGCTAACTCCATACCAAATTTTATTAAAATCGCTCCTGCCGTTTACACCTGAAGAACTAACAAACATATACCTACACTCACACATTAGTGTGATTAGTGTGATAAACATAATTACAAATAATAGTAAAAAAATGAAACTAAAAACAGTATAACTGAAACAATAAAAATAACACGTAATTTCCAAATACTACGTTCAATTTACTTTGAAATCGATTTATAGTGGGTGCATTTAAAGTTATTTAATGGACTAACCGACTCTTATTCAGGTCAGTGAGAAGCCTCTCAGTAATAAAACTTCATAATACTGCCCCGACGGTAATCCAGATTGAAGATTAAAATAAGAAATTAATCAAACTGTCTCCAAGTCTGACAGAGACAGCTGTGAAGCCTCAAATATAGAACCAATCTGAACAAGTCCTTATTAAGTATTAATCCTGTGGCTCATATTAATAACGAGGCCGAAGCAAACTGACTAATTGATAGGTCATCTAACTATTTTAGGGACGATATCTATTATTATCCATGGAGATTCATATTTACTTAATCATTTTGCTTTCCGATTTAAAACCACAGTAAGACAGTTAGCTAGTATGTCTATTTTTAGTTTATAATAGTTATGTAATTTAGAAGATAACCAGCTTTTTTGTCGGTGGTTGTGTTGAAACCAAGGTTCAGTTAGAAAACGGGGTTTTGTTTGCACAATAGTTTGTGTTTGTTAGTACCTAAGTATGTAGGTATGTTTATCTTTTTATTATTAACTAAGTAACATTTTTATTAGCTGAAGAACCGATAACCGTTGGGGTAAACGAGTTCCTGAGTGGAGACCGCGTCTCGGCAAACGTATGGTAGTGTAGGACGCCCTCAGGCCAGGTGGAGTGATGATCTACGCAAAACGGCTGGCAGGAGCTGAATGCGAGAAGCCGAGGATAGAACAAAGTGACGTGCAATTGGAGAGGCCTATGTCCAGCAGTGGACTGCGATAGGCTGATGATGATGATGAAGTAACATTTTTATGTACCAACTTGGTACTGTAACTTGTTCACTACTAGTATTAAGTCCACAGTTGTGAAAAAAAATAATAAATAAACTTTTGCGCTTAACTTTAAACTTTTTATTTTTCACTGTGCTTTTATTACATCTGATTAAATGTTTTTTTACTAAGACACATGAATACTTCGCCCACAGAAGCCGCTCAAGTGGTAGCTTTGCTGGATTCTGGGCACAGTCAGCGCATAGTGGCTGCAAGATTACATTTAAGTATACTATCTGTTCAAAGAGACTTCAAACGCTATCGGAAGACTGGGCTTATTCATACGCCGTCCAGGATCTGGTAGGAATCAGGATACTTCTGAGCGAGATGATCGATACATCGCTACAGTTTATTTGCGAAATCGATGTCCTGAGGCTTGCAGCAACAGCTCCGTATTGTACGAAGTGTAGCTGCAAGTGACTCTACGATTAGAAGAAGGTTGAAAAAACGTGGACAGGTACCGCACAAGCCAGCAAATGGCCGAATTCACAGCAGACCATCAAAGATCGCGCCTTACTTTTGCACGTGAGCACCTTAATTGGTCATATCTACAGTGGAGTAAAGTTCTCTTTTCGGATGAGTATAAAAATATGCTGCATGGTAATGACGGAAGAAACAAGGTGTACAAACGAAAAGGAGAACGCTGTGCACATTGCTGCGTTGATCAAAAAGTGAGCTATGGCGGCGGTTCGTGGAAAGTATGGGGCGGTAAGGCAGACCTTGTCTTCATATCTGGACCTCGTCTGCCTACATTAAACTCCCATCATTACGAGTATGTGGAACAATGTCTCGAGCCTCGTGTGATATTTATGCACAATAATGCTAGGGCTCACACTGCGGCCATAGTACGAGATTATATTACGAGCCCTGACATGAATCCCATAGAACATATACGAGATGATTTAAAAAGACGAATTTAAGCAAGAGATCCTTGCCCAGAGACTCTTAGCCAGCTACGACACGCAATCCAGCAAGAATGGGAGAACATTCCATCACATGTGATCGTGACTCTCATCCTTTTGATGAGGGACCGTACGAAAGCAGAAATAGAAGCCAGGGGAGGAAATACCAGTTTTTAAGCTTTTTTTCATTTACGCGTATGTTTTTTTCATTTTCTTTATACTTCATACCGGATAAAAATGACTCCGTAAAACAAAATGCGAAATTTATAAAAAAACTACCTGACCCGCGCAACTTCGACTGCCTTTGTGTCGCGGTGGGAGTGTATCCGACTGCTACGCATGAGGTCGTGGGTTCGACTCCCACACGGGACACCACTTTGTGTGAACCACAAATTGTTGTTCCGAGATTGGGTGTACTTTGTGTCTGTGACTTGAATGTTTGTAAAGTCCCCCGCGACACAGGGCTAGCACCTTACTGCGGGAGTCGTCTTTACAAAAAAAAACAAAAAACAAAAACAAAACTTTGCCTGCGTAAATATTCCCTGTTTTTGCAACATTTTTCATTGCTGCTCCGCTTCTATTGTTTGTAGCGTGATGTTATAATATAACACCACACCCAGCTCATTTATCGAGAAAAGGCTAAAGACTATATTATAGCCTATAGTCGTCCTCAATAAATGAGCTATCCAACAGTAAAAGATTTTTTGAATTCGGACCAGTAGTTCCTGAGATTACCGCGTTCAAACAAACAAACAAACTCTTCAGCTTTATAATAATTTAGTATAGATATATTTAAATTTGGAACATAAACATAAGGAATTGAAAACCTCATGCTACCTACTATTAAATGACATTCAAAATATATTCTAAAATATACAGAATTTTTTGATAATTTTTTCAAAATCATAACTTACTTTTTGATGAGTAGTGTAAAAAAAAAAATTACGTAGTTGGTGCCATAAAATAGTAGTTTTTATGTTTTATTTGGCACCAACAATGTTTTTTTTATATCATTATTTTTGAAGTTGGTAAACTGCTTAAATCCTTTTACAAAATATAATTTTTCCCGATGCATGGCTGTTAATTATTGAGGAGTTCAAATGATAGTATCACTATCAGCTGTATTACATTGTGTAATAGTAGTATGACAAGAATAAGGTACTACTGAATACCATATTAAAGTAATTGACTCGCAAACCGTGAAATATTGAATAGTTCCGCTCGTCATTTGTGGTCTTCATCAATAGTTCCACTTCACCAGTTAGTGCTTTTTGTGAGTAAATGCACTATGAAATATACCTAAATCACTATGGGTATGCCTTTAATATTAGAAGAGTTCTCTCGACATCTTCAGAATCCCATCATCTGGGGGCTTATTCACGATGTGTCCAACTGTCAAAATCCTGTCATATTGCAAACTAGGGAGGTGTGCTCAAAAATGTCGTGTGTGACAAAAGTGTGATCCACATATTGCGCTGACCCCAAATAGTTGGGATAAAGTCTAGTGGTTAGTCACCCTGATTGCTAAGCCGGAGCTCGTGGGTTCACTCCCCACCCAGGATAAAACTTTGTGTGAGGAGCACGATGGTTTATTCTGTGTCTTGATGTAATTTATCTAAAATATGTAAGTATTTAGAAATATATAGTACAGGTACTTTGATCACCTGATCAACAACGATCAGAAATTTAAATTATTTGATTGATTCAGACAATATGCAATTTGTTCAATTGATTAGTACCTTGAATTCTATTCCGTTCCATTTCAAGCAAGTACACAGTATAGCTAACTATAAAGGAACGGCTTCGCAGTACCTATGCTAAATTGACGTCACACCTCACAGTGCTCCAGGGCATATCGGAACATACACTTAGATAGTGAGGACTATAAAACCTTTTACAAAAATACAAACAACCTATATAACACAAACTCTTTATTCTAGCTCACATAATCATAAATAGTAGATTTTTAAGCACTGTACAAATGTTACGCTTTTAATCATATAGCCTCCCAGCCTGCAAACATAAGAAGGTAGGCTAACCTTAACGTCAAACGCAAACAGCAAACGGACCCATAATATCTTTGCCCACAACTTGTGCCGGTAACTATTAATACCTGTAGGTACATTTACAAAATATTTATCTATTCAACACCTCTTATCTATACCAATATTATAACGCTGAATTGTTTGTTTGTTTGTTTGAACGCGATAATCTCAGAAACTACAGGTTCGACTTGAAAAAATATTTTAGTGTTGGATAGCCCATTTATCAAGAAAGGTTATAGACTATATAACATCACGCTATGACCAATAGGAGCGTAGCAAGAGAAAAATTTACGCAGACGAAGTTGCGCGTCAGCTATTGTTAAAATATGTCTACCCTGTAAATTTTAAATTCTACCAAAGGAAAAGGCATTCCTTAATATTTTTGGTAGTCTTTAAAAAGTCTAATGGCTGTTGGTCAAATTAAAGTCATTTATTGCGGCCACGCCGTTGTCTACAATACTGTGTCCACTTCCGTAAACTGTTCTTTACTCATCCTATAATGCAATTCTTCATTACATTACATTATACATTATGATTCAATGCAATTCTAAATTCAAAGTTACAACCTGTAATCTACATTTTTTGCGTAAAAATAGAATTAATGCGACCATGGTTAGAAATGCATCGCTGAAATATTAAACGTTTCAACTGCGAAAGCTAAAGTTGCTAAGAGTACTTTGGCAGTTTTCACTGAAGGCTACCCAGTTTCAAATTTAAGGAGGTGAAATAAGTGCAGGATAGATGAGTAAGATGAATGGCATACTTAATTGATGAAAGCGCAGTAATAGTGACGTTCATTTTATTGCTATCGTTACATAAAGTTATCGATCTCGCAATAAAAGACGAATATTTCATCCTTTTTGCATTTATCTATACTAATATTTTATAGCTCAAGAGTTTGTTTGTTTGAACGCGGTAATCTCAGGAACTACTGGTGCGAATTGAAAAAAAATATTTTGTGGAATTTATTGTTGGATAGCTTATTCATCTTTAAAGCCTATAGGCTATATAACATCACGCTACAACCAATGCGGAGCAGCAATGAAAAATGTTGCAAAAACGGGAAAAAATTACGTAACGCGGATCAGCTAGTCTGGTATAGTTGTTCTGTTTATTTACAAGTATTGTTTCTTTTATGTAGGTAATATAATAAATAAATAAAAAATCGAAATAGTTGAATATTTCCTCAAATATTTAATCAGCAATACCATTTTTTTTAAAGACGACTTGCTTGAAGAGCCCTGTGTCGCTGGGGACTTTACAAATATACAAGTCACGGACACAAAGTACACCCAGACTTGGAACAACTATTTGTGGATCACACAAAGTGGTGTCTCGTGTGGGAATCGAACCCACGACCTCTTGGGTACAGGCATCCTGTGAGGGCTGGTTGCTATTCAACGCGAATGGCGATATGCCATCTATGTTTTCTTATGACTTTATCAAGTTATATTATCGTCCTTAAACTGACTTTATAGACAACCAATTTTTTTAAAACTATTTCTATTATTTAATAGCTTCTGCCAGCGACTACGTCCGCGTGTCTTGTATTTCCTGAAAACCTTTCTTATTCCTGACCTTTGATTAAATAATGTCTAGGTTCCTAATCCAGCATCTAAGATTGAAGCAAAGAACTGTCAAAAACTACGGTCAAATGGACGTACTTTTTGAGAGGTAAGAAGACTATAACAGATGTTCTAGGTATAGTTATTCTAGCGCGCCTTTTTCAAAGAGTGTCAAACTCAAAAATAGTAGCTTAATTATTTTTGTAGGCTTACTGAGGGAATGCTCCATCTATACATTATATAATCAAAGTTCCTGACCTACATTACAAAAGAAAAAACTCTAAGGATACCGTTTTTGCCATTTTGGCTACGGAACCCTAAAAAAAGGTATGATGTTTTGTAGTCTGTAAGCACTGGCTAGCGCAACGACATGAAGCTACCTACGACCTACCATTTTAAACAATGATAGGATCAACATATGTTATGATATTCACGATTCGTACTCAACCCGACTGTCGCAAATTATCACCTATTGTTCTGCCTTTGTCTGTGACATGAGCTGAAAACTTAATGTCAGCTTTTTGCCGTCAATATATTTATTTTCATACAAAGAACAATACATTCCCAACGATACGTTTTACATGACTGGATGAAGTTATTTTTGTGTTCGGAAACGTTGTGACCCAACCTTTTGTAACCTGTGAAGGTTTTTAACATTTCACAGTTAAATTTAAGCTCGAATAAATACAGTATCATTATTACCGTTTCATTTTAATTGAATTCGTGTGTGCAATCAAACAACTTATGACTGACACGAGTTTTACTGTAAACGAACTACCTATCAATCATCAGCCTATCGCAGTCCACTGCTGGACATAGGCCTCACCAATTGCACGACACTTTGTTCTATCCTCGGCTTCTCGCATCCAGCTCCTGCCAGCCTTCTTGCGTAAATCATCACTCCACCTGGCCTGAGGGCGCCCTACACTACGTTTGCCAAAACGCGGTCTCCACTCAAGAACTCGTTTACCCCAACGGTTTTTGATGATGAACTACCTATAGCTAAATGAAATTATTAGCGACCAAATCCACAACATTACCGGCTAATTGAGAATCTGGCTATGACACAAACTAATTATGCACTACCAATATTTAACAATTAATTACGATTTAAAAGAAACAACCATGTTACAAAATAACGGACGGACAGACAGACACCGAAATCTTAGTTAAACGATGCCGTTAGCACCCTGTTAGGTAAGTTTGATAAGAACAAGGAACTGTAAATAGTCCTAGGTACTTGCGTACTTATGAGTTTCTGCATTTAAAATTGCCACCAAAAATTATTCACTGTTTCACATACAAAGTTTCGTGCAGAACTGATTCACAGCGTAACTACACAAAATCCGCGTTTGTATCGTAGTACAATGCACTTGTATACTAACGACAAAGTTGTAGAATGTACTGCTCGCCAAAGTTGTCTGGGTACCTAGTTATTAAATTCTCCGTACATTTTTTTTCTCTCAGGATTTCGTTCTCCGTGGCACAGACCAGTCAAAAACACACAGTGTTTTGTCACTATGGCCTCCCTTCAGACCACAAAAACTGGAAGGAGACTAACTGCGCCTCAATCTTTGATAGACTTTATGCGCAGTCCACATTCATCATCAAAAGCGATAACGTCTCCACTCAATTATAGATTTCTTTTCTGAGAACACATTACACCGGTTAGCAAAGAATGTATGTTAAATAACGCGTAATATAGACTGTTTAAATAACCTATAATTTCACAACCTACATAACACTTTTGTTGGTTAGTTAATTTACTCTTAAACTAAAGACTATATTTAAGAGTATATTTTATGTAATTTGCGACTTTTCAAACTAATTTATTCTGTTGTCTTGTTCAGAATTCGAGTTGTTTGGAGTTTGTTCGAGAATTATGACGAGGTAAAATATTGCTTGTCAATTTATCGGCCCATTTTGATACGAAAATAAACTCATAGAAGACATCCATTTTCAGTGTTTAGAACATAGTAGGTAAATTGTATACATTAGTAAGTACTATAATATACATTACACTTATACATACCTACAGTTAACATTTAATATTATATTCAGTTTATTTTCATATTTCCTGGTTCACATAGCCTGCTTTTAGTCGCTGCGTCACTGCCTATTCCAAGTGAATAATTCACACGTATTCACAGTAACAAAAGAGATAATTAGTTGGTTCGTTACACAATCACGTTTAAACCACAAAACGAAGTTGGATGCACAATTATAATTGAGTTACCTCTTCATAGTGGGGTTTCAAAAATATCATTGCTTGTTCAGGATTGGTTTGCTTTTAAACCAATTCTCAACAAGTGATTAAACATAAAAACACAATATTTGTACCCATATTCAGGATGGGTAGAAATATAATATAAATGTTTTTACCCGACACGGTTTCGAGTGCATCACATAGGTAATAATGATACCTCAAAATGCCTACCGAGAGTATCGAAGGTAACCTTTATACGTAATCCACTAGAGCATACATATCAACCCATATGATGTTCCTCTGCTGGGTCTCCCCTTTGCAACCTACTTAATATAGATCCTGGGGGTAATCGCCACGCTTGGCGAGCAAGTTGGCGATCGCAGTAAGGCTTTAAAGTACGCAGAGGACGTTGCTTCCCGTCCTCCGGTGTGACATTCCTTATTCGCCTTAACGACACCCGCAGGAGGAGACGGGGTGGTAAAATCATATAATAAAAATCGTTCACGAAACATAAGGTCACTTCGGCCCACTTTGCTTGGAAGACTACTATGTGCGCACACGTAAGAGCATATTCTATGATGGTTACTTATATATATATATATATATATTGAAAATAAATATATTTTGAATTTATATGACAACCAATAAAGTTGAATAAGAATGAAGTATGGCCTAATTAAGACCTTAATAAATACTTATCCTATCTAAATATAAACTAATACTAGCTATATTGTGATGATACATTGGAATTAAAGCAGGATATTTCCATACTTTTACGCAGTCTCGTTTTTTGGTGCTTTCAATTTAATTTCCCTTTGTTTAATCAACTGCTACTGAAGGGCCCGTGATAGAGCGGTGACGGCACGGAATCGACGGCGTTAACATTTTGACAGGTGACAATACAAAATTATTTTTGGCACGAAGTGCAAATTAAATCGTCGGTGTATTTGTTGATCAATGACACGTTTACGGAAAATAACTCGTGTAGGTAGCAGTAGGTCGGTACTGTGATAGACGTGTTGTTTTTCTTAATTTTTATTTTATTTTATTTTAATTTTATTTATTAGGCTCATAAAACAAATTACAATCATTAAACAGGTACAATAAGAATATTACAATAGAAAACTAGATTGTAATTCTAAGCTTGTGCGCACAGTATGCACCATTTTGGCCGGTTAGTTGAATTAGTATATGAAAATATTACATAATTATACTTAGGTAATTACTTACACTAGAGTTAATATGTTAGTATTTTATATAGTATTAAAAAAACAAAATATGAATTTAAACAATGATACCTACTGTAAATAGAGTTATGTATCTTAAACATGCATCATCTTAATTTTGTACATCTAACCTCTTTAATTCATATTCTAAATTCCTATTGCCTTTGCTTGATACATAAACTTAGGAAATACTAACATATAGACGTACATAGTGTGCGAGCAAGAGAATACTTCTTTATGAAAGTGCTACAAGTAAGAGAGAGAAGACAAACAAATAGGTACACGTTGTAACCCGTTTTGAATGACAGGGCATCCAAGTAATCCAGGGAATTGATTTCACAGGTAAGTTGTCATTGGCTTAATAGATCTTATTTATGTTTATTTCGAAGAAATTTATATGAAAACCATCACAGTAAATACATATAATGAAATCATAAACTTTACTTTATTAGGGATTCCTTAGAAGTAGTGTTTTTAGGAAAATATTTTTTTTTCCTCTTCCCTCTAATATTATTTGGTAGACATTATGGCTCGCACATTCAACAGTTTCAAGTATAATTTCTTTCTAGTTTTCTTCTTTCACTTAGAAAGTCTCGTTCTCGTCCAGTTATCACGTATTTCAAGTATATTTTACACTGTTTTACACATTCAACGCGGAGCTGTAAAAATAACGACATGTCCGTTTGCCGCCATTTTTACAACTCCTAGGAAAATATTATTTTGTTATGTTTACAATAGGGCTTGACCCATAATCTTTAACGATAATTTTATCGATAATATAAATTCTAGCTTATGACAGGACATATTGAGATCATTATGGTTTTTTCTTTAATTATTTTTTATTTGTAGGCCTAGGATATCAGTACCTATTTTCATCAGTTACAATTTTTTCTGCTGTACCTACCGATTTCCAATAGATCCTACTGTTAGAGAAAAATAGATAAGAATAATAGCCCGACCAAACTGGGCACCAAAAAACTTCAGCGGCATTTTAAAGATGAATATATACGCAAAAGAAATATGAATACAATTTTGTTGAAAGGAGCGATTTCTACTTTGTACCAGTAAATACATTTTTTTAAATGCTCTTTTTACGTACCAAGCTAGAATTGTAACTTTGTTACCATTTGCCATGGTAACTTTGTTTTATTGAGATGCCTAAAATTAAGTCTACGACAAATTTGCCGCCGTAGTTTGCGTGCACTTACAACGCTATATTCAATTCTATTTTCTCCTCATGCCCCTACTTATCTAACGCCTCACTTTCAATTGCTCTGCTCTAGCCATGATCGGAATCTACGCTCCTCTAATAATCTGTTGCTTCTCTGTCCTGCTCACAGCTCCACTCTGGTGCATTCTTCCTTCTCTATTCAAGCTATTCTCCTTTGGAATGCACTCCCTCTCGAAATAAGAATGTCTACAACTCGTGTCACCTTTAAGTTCCAAGTACGTAATTTCTATACGAAATTATTGGCGGAATCATCACAATTATAGTAATCTATGGTTATATATGTATAATATGTATGTATTTGTATAGTTATGAGTATGTATCATGTATGTCAATGTATGTATTGGTATGTTGTGTGTGTATGTATGTGTATTTATATATTTATATGTATGGTATTGTTTTTATAATTATTTATTTATTATTATTACTTTTCTTTTTTAATCACTTTCTTGCTTATTTAGCATTAGAAATATAAGTCGATTAAGCACCCACCTTAAACAGTTCTCTGCATCACCCTAAGGTTGACTGGTAGATAATGCCTAAGGCATTAAGTCCGCCTTTGTACAAATTTTGTGTGCAAGAAGATAAAGAAAAAAAAAAAATTATAAAGTGGTCGTTTAGTGGAGAAAACATATTATGTCGAATAGGTGAAGGTACTAAGTTGATTACTATATCTTTACTTCAATCTTTAGGTAATTTCAAAATGCACTTAAAAAAATTGTTTGTCATCCTACTAAAATAATAGTTTAACGAAAGTGTCCTCCTAATCTTTTAAATAAAAATCTCGTGTAACGGTTTTTGCGATCGAACTCCTCCCAAATTCGTGTGGCATAGTTTTGGGACCTGTATTTTGTAATTATCCAAAGACTGAAGTAAGAAAATACTTGTTATTCAACTTCTATATTTACCCATTCGACATGTTTAACATCTATTTTCTCCACTAACGTACCACTGTATAAATTTAGTTGTATACCTACATCAAGTTAGACGTCTCGTCAAAACGAAGCTACTATGATAAATCCAGCTTATTTTGAAATTTGCTCTAAGCATGCTGTACTTTAATAATTTAATAAATTTTTAGTTACAAGTATAATTGAAACATGAGAGGTTTGCAACGTCGCCGTGTCGTGTGTAAATCAAGAGATTACTACGCCGCTGTCGTCAACTTTAGGCCAAAAAGATGAGGTTCAAGTTACAGATTAAAGCAGAAGATAAAAGTAAAACAAAAGCAAATACGTAGTTTGGCAGCCAAAAGTAACAGACTGGCTCACAAGTAACCAAAAACGTTTCTGAAGCTTCGCCAGCCGCTATCGCAATGTAATTACGATGGTATCATAACTACCAAAACATAGGTTTCACCTAACTTTGGAATCGGAGGACCAACATTATCACTCAAATAAACATAAAACGTTACTTTATTAAATATTTTTGATTTTATGGTTTTTAATTTTATGTTATTTCAATGTTATGTACTAGCCAATCGTATGTGACATTTGTGAATTGTTTTACTATAATTCAACAACATAAGGGAGATAATATTAATCTGGCGTATTGTATAAATTAAGGATGTACTAGGCACATTTTGTAATAGTACTTATCGATATTTCTCGACTTTTAGACATCTCGTCACTAGCTCACGCATACACTGATAAATCAAAATCGTCACACGTCAATGAGCTCTTTGTTCGTCTACTAGTATATCCTAAGTCTATGGTTTAATATTATATTTTAAGAGTGGTTGAAAAATAAAGAAAAATTAGGCACTTGATATTCTGACGCCAAGCAACTACAACTCTGGTAATCAAATCTATTATTATTATGCGTAGCCTCAGACCATTAATTTTGAAAGTTTAGTATATTAAACTTAACTTTTAATTTATTTCCTCCACCAAAAACGCAAGCTTTTTATATAAGCTGATTTTATCTATGACTAGTAAGCTGGATTCCTTGGTTCCTTGAAACGCTAAGGAATCCAGCTGAGTGAGGTGAAGTAATATTTGAAAACGTGGCAACCACAAAATACCGAGAATAGATACAGTACAAACGTAGTACCTCACTCGAACATCATTCACGGACACGGAATCTTGGAACAAAGCGATACGAGATTAATATTGAGAATGTCTGAGAACGATGTCTACTTTGTGTTTAACATTCGAAAAAGAGTTAACTAAACCGTTAGAGTTACTCTACTGACATTAATTTAATACGTGCTGTTAGTTGGCAATAATGTCACGATGTCACACTGTTCTTTGTTTGATGACTGTACAATTGACACTAGAGTATAATAGCAATTAAAATAGTGAAAATAGATCAATCTTAATTTTAAATATTGAACTTAGCAGATTGAGATAAAACTAAATTAGGTACTTATTAGTTATAAGACTAGATTGTAATTTAAAAAAGTGCCAATGTAAAAAATAACAGTACTGTGAGGTATTTACGTCTACAAAATGGTTTACCGGGAAATCAAAAGTTTGTAAGAACTGCGCCATAATGTTTCGAAATACAGATGAGTTGCTGAGCAACACAATGGAAACATGTTCCCTTGTTTATTGACACGAGAGAGTAATTGTCGTTTACATCCAAAATATTGTTAAAGTACTTAGAAGCTTATATTATTACAAGTACTTCAATAACTTTGTATTAGTTTACAAAGTTTGAGAGACACTATATTAAAATGTTGCTGCAATAAGATGCCGATAGTCAAAATAACACAGACTAAAACTGCAGCATCAGCAGTGTCAGATCAATGGAAGACGGTTTCTGGTTTTCATCTGAATAAATGAAAACCCTTTGTCTTCCTATTTTAGTCCTGACGTTTAAAAACCGGCGGCGTTATTCCAAACACGTCTAAGCAACATATAATTCAAATAAAAGCTTGAAACGCTAACGGGCACCGTTTCACAGGATACTCTCGATAATTTGCGTAAACGTTTTCTATTACGTTTAATACCCAAGCACTTGGGACCAGAAAATTAATATGCCGTACCTCCTTTTTTCGTTCAGTTTACATTGTCTCGTAATCAGATTATGGCATAGCTTTAAGGATCTTGAAAAACATCCTCTAAATATCTTAATTAAGAGTATCTTTGATGGAATGGGCATCGGTTGAGGCTGCCACAAGGGAATTCTTGCCTCCACACCGTCACTGTGGCAAAACTTGTAACGGCATCTAAGTTAAACATAAGTTTTTTGATAAGTCAGTGTTTAAACGATAGGAAGGACAAGGTGGGGTGTTACAGGTTGCCCGGGTGCAGGGGGAGAAGTTATAGAGATGGGGCATCGCTCCGGTGTTCACTATATCGATAATTATTAATAATTATATTAAATTCATCTGCAAATTTAAAATGAACATTAAACTTGTTAGTTATTGTATTTTATGAGTGATGGGCCATCGAAATGTTTTGTGGTTATTTTTCTATTTTTTTTTAAACTTTCAATTTTGTTTAGCAACATTTTATTACGTTTTAACTTAACATAAATCATAAATATTTTAAGCAACTATAAACTTTATAAGAAAAATGAGTTTAGAAAAAATAATTACAAAATCACCTTGAAATCGTAAGATTCATTAACAGAAATATCGAAGTGATCCAACCATAATTGAAACATATAATTATGAGGAGTTAAAAAAAGAAAAATGTTCGTAGCTGCAAAACTAAGTATCTTAAAAAAAAATCGCTACTTTGGTCCAACAAAACATTATTAGTAAAATATGTTAATACCATTAAAATGTTAAAATTGTAACTTTGAAGTGCAATGTTCAGTTTTAAAAAATATTTATCGATATCGGCAAGTACATCATGTCCCATTACTAAGAAGCAACAGGGTGCTGGACGCCTGCGCGTTGCCACCCCCGAGCGAATAAATGGGACCGGCAGGCATGCTTCAGCCTCAGATCTAAGTTTGGAGCTAGCGAGTTGGGACGGAAACCAACCGAGCTCCCGCGACCCCCGACGTAGAAATGTACTCTTCACCTGTATAATTCTTCCATGGACATAGAAAGTTTTGTGAAGTGACTTTTTTGTGATGAGGACTTAGTGGCAGTTATGACTATGATACGCGCCTGGGTCCTGTAGCTGCTGAAAAGGTAAGTTAAACTTTTTTTTTTTTTGTTTTTTTTTTTTCTTTTTTTTAGTTTTCAGGATGAACAGCAGTGGCAGCGCCGGCGTTTTAAAATTCTATGTGTTGTTTTTGTACTGTCTGTGTTTGTTTTTATTATTAATTTTATAAATATTTAAAATAATATTTTATAAGTTATTGCGGTAAATAATTTGTAAATAATATAATATTAGTCTGTAAATAATTTCGGGTTAAATAAAAATATTAACAAAACTGCAGCATTAATGTGCGCGATTGTACCTACATGCGATATTAATTGTTAAATTTACTGTGAGTTAAAATTGCAATTAACATTTAAATTTGCATTTTAACGACCAAAATAACCACGATAGCAGATAATTTAAAGGATAATCGCACGAATTTTAGTGTGAAATTTCGAATTACTATTTCTTTTCGAATTAAAGTTTGCAATTATTTTAATGTTAATATTTGCAGACCGATTCGAATATTAAATATAAATATACTTATACTGCTCGCGATATAATTTGCGTGAAATTTGATCCATAGCAGCATACGTGTTGTTTTATAAAATATCCATACTTACAATAAAAATAGCAAATATAGATTACCAGATAACAAGCAATTATAATTATAATTTATTATTAAATTGCCTATTATATAAATATAAAGGTAGGTATTTTTCAACTCTCAGAAATTATGTAAATCGATTTTATAGCACTAAAATTTAAAGAATCCCTTTTTAAAAAATAGGTGGAACTGGAGAAAAATTACACAGCATTAATTTTTATCTCTCCTATAATAAAACCTTATCAAAATTCAATTTGGCTGATCGCTAACTTCCGAATTAGCAATGCAAATTAACTAAATGAGATATTAATACAATTTTAACATGTAAATGAAATAATCTAACAATAAAATATATGCGCGGTTGATGTAAATTCATACATTATTTCATATCTAGGCATATAAAAATCAATTTCTGTTCGTTAGTTTTTCTAAAACTCCAAAAAAAATTGCATAAACTATTTTAATTCACTTCAGGGGTGATTTATAAAAAAGCAATATAAAAGTCGAAAAATATAATATAAAAAAAAAATTGGGAATTAATTAGCACTTCGAAATAAAATTACATTCCATTTTGGGTGTTACAAAGTTCGCCGGGTCCGCTAGTTATTAATAGGTAAGTATGTAGATATAATTTATATTTGAACATTTGTCACATAATTGCGTCATATGGAGAGAGGAGATCTGTTTTTCACGAGATATGTTTTTAAACCTAAAAAGGGGTCAAACAAACAATATCTACGTACTTAGGTTTTTATCTGCGATCTTCAATGGATGTTGTCAGAGTATATTTTACGTCTCACCAAGTTCAAAAAATAATTAAAATGTTGTCGTTTTCAAAAAATTAAAATTCGCTAATCTTAAGAGCGATTACAGCATTCCATTTTCATCTTAAAAAAAGAGATTCTATTAAATGGATTTATTAGGCCGACAAACTTTCAAACTAATATTGAGGTGAAATAACTCATGTGAAAATAACTCTGTCTGGCTGTTACGTTTTTACACTAAAACCGCTGAACTGATTTAGATGAGATTTGGTATTGAGATAGCTTGAGTCCCGAAAAAATATATAAATATATTTCTGATTTTCTGATAAAGATAAAAATTTATTTCTGTTTAAGTATAGAGCGTAAGATGGTTTTTCATCGCCATAACCAAAATCCTATAAATGTATAACGAAATATAATAAATGTGAAAGTAACTCTGTCTGCCTTTTACGATTTCACACTCAAACCACTGAGCCGAATTATATGAAATTTGGTATTGAGAAAGTTTGAGTCTCGGGAACATAGGGCCGTATTTCATCGCGACAGCAAAAATCCAGGCGAGCGGAGTTGCAAGCTAAAGCTAGTTAATGTATTACTTGGCAAAAAAACAGAAACAATTTATGAAGCATTTAAAAAAACAAAAAAGGAATACTGACTTTTTTCTAAATGCGCTTTAGAATCAAGACAAAGCACCTGTTTCAAAGCTTTATGTATGTAGGTACCATTAGCGAATATGGCGTACGTGTGTTGGGCATTAATTGTTCAATTATAACTTTTTCTGCACCATATTCCTTTGATCGCGTGTATTGAATGTTGAAAATAAGAGATTAGAGAATTATATATATTTCTAGGACGCCGACTCTCACGCTGAATCTCAAACGTGCTAAATCGATCACTGGCAAAGATGCATTTAAAAATTACGTAAAAATACCGTACAAGTTCCTAGGTGGATGGGTAGATGGCGCGACGATTGCCTTAAAAACTCGTAACATAAGGATAAATTGAGCGTTGTCAGATGTGGACTCGGCGCTGTTGGTTCAAGGTGTAGGGACTGATCCCTTATGATCGCGGGTTCGAATCCCGTCGAGACGAAATTTTCTTTCATACATTTTATAAACTTAAAACTGTTTTATTTTTTCCAACTCAACAATTTTCTTTAAAAAAAGTCTAAGTAAGAATAAAAATCAATTACCACAGGTATGACGGTCCTCATATCACAATGGCTCTACGGATTTGGCTGATCGGACTGTTTCACATAACTAGATTACTTAATAAATCACCTTTTAAGCAAGGAATTGCTTGTAGTAGGAGATTTCCGCTCTTCTATTAACAGTAATTCGTAACTATGTGGAAAAGATTAATTTAAAACTACAATAAATCGATTTAACAAGTTGGAAATTTAGTTTCTATATGAGAACCTAAAAAATTAACTTTACACGCGGCATTAGTCTATCATTAATATAATCCCACCCATTGTGTATAAGCAGCCTAGTGTCGTGAACTAAACTTGAGATCGTTGGGTTCGAATCCCACCCATTATGTGTAGGCAGCCTAGTGTCGTAAACTAAACTTGAGATCGTTGGGTTCGAATCCCACCCATTATAGGTAGGCAGCCTAGTGTCGCAAACTAAACGAAAGATCGTTGGGTTCGAATCCCACCCATTATGTGTAGGCAGCCTAGTGTCGTAAACTAAACGAGAGATCGTTGGGTTCGAATCCCACCCATTATGTGTAGGCAGCCTAGTGTCGTAAACTAAACTTGAGATCGTTGGGTTCGAATCCCACCCAGTATAGGTAGGCAACCTAGTCTCGCAAACTAAACGAGAGATCGTTGGGTTCGAATCCCACCCATTATGTGTAAGCAGCCTAGTGTCGTAAACTAAACTTGAGATCGTTGGGTTCGAATCCCACCCATTATGTGTAGGCAGCCTAGTGTCGTAAACTAAACTTGAGATCGTTGGGTTCGAATCCCACCCATTATAGGTAGGCAGCCTAGTGTCGCAAACTAAACTTGAGATCGTTGGGTTCGAATCCTACCCATTATGTGTAGGCAGCCTAGTGTCGTAAACTAAACTTGAGATCGTTGGGTTCGAATCCCACCCAGTATAGGTAGGCAACCTAGTGTCGCAAACTAAACGAGAGATCGTTGGGTTCGAATCCCACCCATTATAGGTAGGCAGCCTAGTGTCGCAAACAAACGAAACGAGAGATCGTTGGGTTCGAATCCCACCCATTATAGGTAGGTACTACAAAAGTCAGGTAGGTCTAAGGTAAGCCCTGAGGTCTAACCCGCCGAATAATGCCGCCGGGGCCGGCGGCTTTAATGTGTAGAGGCCTTTATACTTTATTGGTACTGTGAAGCTGGAGGGGTTAACAAGATCTCTATTATTGTGCGACACACACTTTAAAAAAAAGTCAATTCGTCAATCGCAAATATTTAACCGAACCGGGACGGCTTGGTGGTCATTGTAATCTACCTATATTATATACTAATCTATATCTATAAAGAGAAAACGATTTGTATTTATGTATGTAACGAATAAACTTAAAAACTACTGGACCGATTTCAAAAACTCTTTCACCATAGGGAAGCTACACTATCCCCGGGTGACATAGGAAACTTTTTTTCCTGTATTCTTACGGGAACGGAAACTAGGCGGTTGAAACCGCGAGGCGTCCACTGGTAAAAATAAACTTGTAGTTGCCAATTCATATTATTTGGTCATCTAGTCTAGATTTCGTTATGAGTGAATGACTTTTCGCTTTCATACTCCGTCCGTCAGTAACTCAGTGGCGAGATATGTGAAGTTAGGCAACGCTACTACTGTCCATGGTCCATAGATGGGTGACCGTTTCGAAAAATGTCACATTCCTCCGTGCCTCTGAGAGCAAGTTAAGCCGTCGATCCTGCGCCTAGTCTCTTCGGTCGTGTCGTATTTCCGTCCGATCGGACTTTAAGTGTAAGAGAATTGATAGATAGGCCACAGTAACCGACATCGGTTGAGACTTTAATTATTAATTAATTCCTAAATGAAATATTCTGGCTGTAAATACAAGTCAAATTGGAAATCTCTCATTAAGGACGAACACTGTCGCTACCATAACTTTAGCTGACTAAGTTTCGGGCTGCAAACCTATGGCCTCAAATGCGAACGAACCAAGTTTCGTGTCTATATCATGCCTTTTGCATCTGTGTAGCCACTCAATACGTTCGAGTAAGCTAGTTGTAACTATCGCTATTAAGTTTCCCTCCAATAAGTTTCAAATTAGGCAGGAAGCCAAGTCCATAACTTGCGCATGCAACATAAACAATAGTTCTAATTTGAACATCCATTGCATTTGTTATTGCTATATTTTTAACGTTTATATCTCGGCGATATTTTAAGGTTAAATTCCTTTTACTTAGACCTCATTAAGTCTTTGGTCTTTTGACTCATTGGTCCATAGTTAGCTCACCATTTAAAATCATAACCTCTCTCTCTGTCGGTGTGTGTGTGTATGTTCCCATTGGAGTATTAAAATGATGGAATAGAGAGTGCACACGGTCGGAGTGGCACGGTTAGGAGATCATTACTGTACCTTTGAGTAGGGTATGGTATGGTACCCTGACTCAGTGGCGACCGAACAGATCAAGATAGCTGCGAGTTAGGCAACGTTACCACTGTCGGTTTATAGATGAGTGACCGTTTTCTAAATATGTCACATGTCCGTGCTTCACAGAGTTCGTAAAGCCGTCGGTCCTGTCTCAAATTTCCTACAGTCTCATCCCATTGGGCTGTGGCACTTGTGTGCGCACACACTCGCGTTCCATAATATCTTCTACGTGGTCGGTTAGTCTATACTAATATTATAAAGAGAAAGGATTTGTATTTTTGTATGTAACGAATAAACTCAAAAAGTACTGGACCGATTTTAATAATTCCTTTTTTGGATAGCCCATTTATCGAGGAAGGCTATAGGCTATATAACATCGCGCTACGACTAATAGGAGCGGAGCAGCGACGAGAAATGTTGCAAAAACGGGGAAAATTTACGCATACGAAGTTGCGCGGGACAGCTTGTCTCTGATAAAATTGACTCCCTTAGCCGACATCGGTTAGGCAACCAATAATATACCTACCTTTAAACGAAATTGAGTTCCTTCGTGAATAAAAGTATCAGAACCTCGAATAATTTCGTGCATCGAATATGCATATCCACTATATGGATATCCAATGGATCAAATCGGAAAATATTCAACAGGATATCACCACCGGTAGTAGTCACTGGATGACCGAACCCGAATTAAGTACCAGTATACTATAACAATAAAATCATATTATTCTCGTATCCAGACTGCAATCTGTGATGTTTAAAACTAATAATTGATAATGTTAATTAGTAAGAAGATAATAAAAAATATGAATGCAGAAATTTATTTTTTACACTTAATGAACAAGTGTAGTAGGAGAAAAGATAGGTAGTGCCCTGCGCTTTCGCTGTCTTGGTGGGGGCACTGCTTAACTGGTGACCCGCCCAGCTTTTGCATAACATTTAAATACATTTCTTGTTTAGATTTTCACAAAGAACCCTGATCAAATTTAATCCCGACAAATACAAAAAACACAGTTAGATCGGCCAGCTGTTCTTAACAGATGACATTTTATAAATGTGACATTTTCTATACAAACAAATAAAATTGAAGTGTCTGTTTCTAATATCAAAATAACAGGTTTTTACTAAATGCATATTGCAAAGTACTCAAAAGCAAAACACGGAACCCTTATAGGATCACTTTGTTGTCCGTCCGTCCGTCCGTCCGTCGTTACGGGACGGACTGATACTTTTTTTCGGGAACGCATAGAGGCATCGGGTTGAAATGGTACTCCGGTTTACAATCTCTTTAAGCTGTGAAAAAATCAAATTTCTAAGTTAACGTTAAAAAAAAATGCGGACTTTCATGCCTCGAAAAACGTATATTTCGGCACTCGCTAGGGAATAAAAATTTATAGGGTACTTTCTGTTTACCTAGAACTCTGAAATTTGGCAAGTAATACTGTCTTTTACTACAAGTGAATGATAAAGTTTGAAAACTATACATTTGTAATTGTGTGTAATCATAAATTCATAGTCTACAAAAAAAACCTACGTGACTCGATTCCTGAACTATTTATAATAATGTAACTACAAATTTGTACGGAACCCTCTGTGGGCGAGTCCGACTCGCACTTGTCCGGTTTTTAATTATTTTGTCTGTCTGTCTGTTGGTTTGTCTGTCTTTTTCCGGCTAATCTCCAAACCGTATGGACGGATTTTGATAGGATTTTCGCTGTCAGGCAGATGAGGATGAAAGGATTAACTTAGATTACTTTTTATCGTAACACTAACTTTGACAGAGAGAAAGCAGCACTGTAACTTCACGCGGACAAGGTTGCAGGCTCAGCTAGTTTTTATTAATAAAAAACAAATATATAAATAATATTTATTTAATTCATTTTATTCAAATCTTAAAACTTCACTTACAACAAAAGCGGAACATTTACGCCGCAAAGTAAAATTTCATTTTCATAAATTTTAATCTCGATAAATTATATTCAAGTGGACGAGAGAACAAGAGGCTTTCACCCCGGACAGACTGAGAAAGGTAAAGGAATTAATCTAATGTCAAAGCGGTCCCAAATACAATAGGGGAACAAAAACTTTTTCATTTTTCTTACCCAACCCTGAAGTTACCAGCGAAAAAATTAGTTGAAACATTTCTCAACAAATATTACCCCAGTATATTAACACAGCCAATTGAAGTACGTACTTGAAGTGGCTTTCCTTCGCAACGATCCGTTGGAACAGGGAAAATATAAGTGCTTCATAATTGAGGGTTTTAATGTATTATTAAAATATTGTAGGTATGCTTTTTATTTTATATACTAATAGCTGTTCCCCACGGCTTCGCCCGCATTAAGTTAACGTATAACAACAACATCACTGTAGAGTCTCATTAAAATCAGTTTAATAGTTTTTGCATAAAAGAGCAACAAACAATCATCTTTTATTACAATATTTCGGATTTAAAAAAATTTGAAGGTAAATGTCAATAATTAAAATATGCTACATTTAATTAAAAAAATAATTAAATACGCAACATTCCAAATGAAAATAATATAAAAGAGCATTCTTTCTTACACTCTCATAGAGAAGACCATTCACAGAAAATAATTTATATACTAGTCAGAACTGTTTTGAACGAATAAAAGAGGTCGGTGATGCGGTCTGTTTAGTATAGTGGTCAATCACGACCTTTATAAAGACCTTTCTCTGTTAAGCGTAAACTACTTTACGGGATTAAACGACAAATAGTGAGTTTGTTTGAGAACTAGTTCAATAACAAAATAGAAAAGAAATTCGACTACACATTATTAAACTATATATAAGAATTTCATACAATTGAAACCTAATAGATCTCAAGAGCAATATGTACTTGCTTAATTAGTTACATGAATTTGTTGAACGCCTCACTCATCATAATTAAAGCTGGCAATCATGAAAACTTTAGCAGTTATCCATTTTTCCCCAGTGTCCGTGTTCCGTGTTCCATACCCCCTCATTTCCCCCACCGAGGGCAGTGCGACGAAATGTGAAATTTCAATTCCACAGCAAGATTTTTATTAAAGTATCGAAGCTTGGGAACCGTTCGAATATAGTTTGGAAACAAATAAACGACTTTCTCGGTCTTTTTCCTTTTTTATACATAAAAGCGTCGAGTTGATTTATCGTCGGAGCAGCGAGCGGCCGCTGCGTCCTGCCGCGAATCTTGATCGACGAAGCATTTCAATTTATTTTATGAGTCGACACCTTTCCAAGGCAGCTATGTTCTTACTAAAATACCTCAATTCGGTCAAAGTACCAAATATATTCAATGAACTATTTACTACACTCTATTATTACGTCATGCGAAAGAACTCCACCTTGCTTTATCTCTTTGACAAGTTCAATCCATTACCATTTCAATAATAACAAACTGTAGCGTGTCTTTTCTGAAGATAGTTACTTCTGTAACCCGATCAAATAAAGATTCTTTTTACCATTTGCCCTCTTTTTAGAAAATATATTTATATATTATAAAATTTAGAACTTATGATAACGAGGTCTTATTTATAATTAAGTACATAGCTATTCTCAGCTAATAGATTCAGTGCTGTGGATGTGTGCACTGGATGCAATTAGGACCTTAGTTTGCCTAAATACAGTTTTGTGACACAAAAAAATTAACACCTAAATCGGTTTTGTTGAATCAAATACGAATTTGAACAGAGAGGAACAGTCAAGCAAAAAGTACCTAATGCATTGTGGCACACCACACGTTAACAAAAAGTTCTTGGGAAGTGCATTCAATGGTTCGACAGTTGTACAATCAATACGCAATCAACACAAAACGCTTTCAGACCGCGTGGCTTTTATGTTTCATGTAACACAATTTGTACGAAAATCTTTAAGCTAACGGAGTGCCGTTTTGAAACATATTTTAAAATATATCGGTTGAATAGTCTTAAAAACTGAACAACTTTAAAAGAGGATATCGATACAAATATTTGATCAAGCGTTAGTAAGTCAATGAAAAATGTTGATAAAATAAAAATAATTTCATTATCAGAATTATACAATAGGTGTCCTAATCCATTACCAACGAATTAATAGTTATTGATTAGTTGGAACTTGAATTATATTTTCTGTTCTTGATTGTCTGACCAATGACAAATCGTCACGCTACCATCGCAACATCTTTATAATTATTTAATATGTCAAAATTTTTATCACCAGTCAATAGATATTCACGGTTAGATTTCGTTAGTCTAGTTTTTTTTTTTAAGAAAACTTCCTAAATAGGTGGCAGCTCTGTATCGCAGATCGTCCTGTGTGGGAACTGAAGGCAAGCTTTCACAACACTGACTGATTTCGGGCCGCCTTGGTCTAAAATATATTTAACTAGCTGTCCCGCGCAACTTCGTATGCGTACATTTTCCCCGTTTTTGCAACATTTTTCATTACTGCTCCGCTCCTATTGGTCGTAGCGTGATGTACAGCCTATAGCCTTCCTCGATAAATGGGCTACCCAACAGAAAAATATTTTTTTCTCAGCACTCAGAACTCTTCAGCTTTATAATATTAGTATAGATAATCAATAATTTCACACCGAATTAAACAAATTCACAAAATCAAAAGCTGTTTCGCAGTAGTTAGTTGTCCTCGGTAGTAGCTGGTGTTTAAATTTTCTCGACTAGTCAATACAGCTTGAAAGTTCCATCGGTCTTCTTCACAGTTAGTGTTCAAGTTAGGGCCTTAAAGTGAGCGAGGAAGATTAATTTATCGCGTAAGCATTGTTCGAAGATACTTGTAGTTGCCGCTGTACTGAGTTTAAGGAAATACTGCACTTAAAGTAGAATTATAAATTCTTGTTCCATTTATCTTAAACAGGCTAACACTTGGTTAAATACTTTTGAAGGTGGAACTTCTCTCTCATCTCTATGTATTCTGTTCATAACTCATTAAATGCATTTAAAATATGAAATTTGAAGTCTTTACTGCAATAAATTAATCAATCTATTGATTGTATTAAAATTTGATTAAATACTCAGGCAAACAACAACAAACCTCGTTCTACTACTATGCACAGCAGTGAGACCATTGTTTTAATCGAAATAGAAGAAAGATTAAGAAAATGAAAGTCCACAAATAAAATAGCGAAATGGAAACCCTAATTATATATTTTTAAATTTTTTAAACTATAGTGGATGAACGAATGTGATGTAATGTGTTCATGGCCCTACTTTGTAGAAAAGTGGTGAACGATTTTAGAATGGCTTCAGTACCGTCAAGAAGAGTGATGATGTAACCCATCCAGATAATTTTCCCTTTGTGTTGCTTGCTCACAGTACTTCACATAGGCACCATAACACATTACCAATTGTACACTATCTAAAGTAAGATGAACTCTGAAATGTTTTGACATCTTTATCAATGTAATGAAAAAATACCTTTAAACGAAATCTGAATCTCGGCATCGGCTCTAACGATTTTCATCAAATTTAGTATGCAGGGGGTTTCGGGGGCGATAAATCGATCTAGCTAGGTTTCAGTTTTAGAAAACGTCGTTTAAAAATTAGTAAATAGTATTATGGAAGATAGATATGAAAGTGACTGTCTATATGTTACGTTTTTACTGTTAAACTCAAATGAAAATAATTTGAGTCCTGAAAAAGGACATTGGGATTATTTTTATCGCGATAACCGTCATCTAGTTATTCAAAAATACATTCTTAACTATACATCTACATCTACACTGAATGAGTAAATTTTAAAGATATCGACATTTTTTTTTCTGGAGATGCCCTTTCAATTGCCCAGTGTCGAGATTCTGGCCTCTATAATAGAAAGTACGGACTATCATCTACAATTCAAGCCCAGTGATGTCCCATGTCTTCAAATTTTTGGTTGTAGGACTCTACCATTGCCTCATGGTGTTTTCCAGCAGCTTTTTTAAACACGCTGGATTTCAAAATCTCAGTAAATCCGGCACACATTCGTGCTGCCTGAACGTGGTACAAGTGACCACAAGTTTGTAAATTGAACCCTCCGCCGAGGCAAAAGATACCTCACAAACTTTTCTCTAGGTATTCTGGCATTTGTATACCTACTTGTTAAGTGGCACTATTTAAAAGTGTTTTACAAAACCGGCGTCACTGGTAGTGTAAAAGAGTAAACAAGTTAGCACTTTTCAAAAGCAACGTGAATTTTAAACGGGCGCTCGGGCGGAATTCCGCCGGTGCTTGGTCCGCTTTACGCGCCAGCCGAAAAGGTAAATGGGTCATAAAGGCGTATCAATATTGACCGTGCGACTCCCATCCAGCGTCCATCATGCCTGTTATATTGGCCATATCTCTCGTTATGCGGAGAAGCCATTTTTTCGCCACTAATTTATGTACATGTCGCTCTTTTTATTTTTTTTTAACGGCCCCTTTTACCGAAATTCGATCGGAACAACGCGTTCTGGATACTCGAATAAGCGAGAGGTGAACGATAAATCGTCCGAGTTCAAACCATGGGGCACGGTTACATATAAATCTGTCATTTAAAGTGATATTATCGTTCCTGAATCGCCAAAGCATATCTAGTATAGTTGATTTAACATCGGTACAATCGCATTACAATAAATTAATATTAAAAAATATTTTTTTGTGCTACGATCTAATTAACTTGGTTTTCTTTTTGGTACACCACTGGGAATTGTGAGATCTAAAATATTACAAATGAACAAGCTTTTCAGAAAAGATATATTTTGTAATGTTTAAATTACTTTTTGTTTTTTTTTGTGTTTGATAAAAGTGTAAAGTTTATTAATTAACTAAGTAGATACTTAAATTAATGAACTACAGTATCGAACACTTTTACTGGTTAGTCGAACAGTTAAGTAGCAACAATGCACTAACTCTAAGCCCACTTTAGAATTAGTGCAACTAAAAGCAAAGAAAGTCCAAAGTTCTTAAGAGTTTTAATACAAAATTACTTCAACTTGAATGAAAACCTAAGATTAGAAATCGACTACCAAGTCTGTGCTGGTTTGATAAGTATTTGAGAAGCCCATAAAAACACAATTTACCTACTTCAGTTTTCAGATATTTATTTTAAACAATTTCTGTTTCGAATTTGTTTTGAAACAAATGACTGCCTCTGTGGCACGGTGGGAGTGTATCCAACTGCTACGCAAGAGGTCGTGGGTTCGATCCCCACTCAGGATAAAACTTTGTGTGATGAGCACGATGGTTTATTCTGTGTCTGGGTGTTATTTATCTATAATATGTATGTATTTAGAAATATATAAGTATGTTTATCAGTTGTCTGGTTGCCATAGTACAAGCTCTGCTTAGTTTGGGATCAGATAGCGTTGTGTGAGTTGTCCCAAGTTATTATTATTATAAATATTACTCATTGTTTTTTATAAATCTTATGAAACGTTCCTACTTCTTGAATTACTAAAATGATTACCTTTAGTAATTTAAGAAATAAAATAATTCTAAGAAAATGAATCTAACTGATTCGGGCGGCTTGATTAAATTTCGTACAAGGAAACAAACTAATTACTATTTCCCTAAACAGTTTTAATTATTAAGCTTTTGTTGTAATCTGTGCACTGGAACCCTTTTTAATTAGGGGGTGATATATAATTATAAGGGATGTCGATGGCGGGAACAAAAGGATTATCAGAGAGTGTTTGACCGAGCATCTTATTTCAATGAATAATTACGTTACTTTTCATAAAAGTATTTATAGCAACAAGTACGACGAGTGTTGTCAAAGTGAAAAAAAATTAAAGTTAAATGTGCTCAGAATTTACTGAATTCTGTTACAAAGTGAAATAAATTTCGAACAGTTCTCAGTATTAAATGTTTTGGGCATAGTAACATTTTTTTTTTTTATATTTAAAAAGATAACTAGCAATGTGGGATTGGGTCCCACATTACTATCAATCTTGTTAACCCCTCCAACTAAGCTCAAAGACATGTGTTAGGAGTACCTACACACGTCGGTAGTGTAATGGGCAGGATACGAACCCGCGACCTCACGATTGCTAGACCGATGCCTTAGCCATTAGGCTATCGCCGCTTCTAGTTACCTATATGTTAACTAATAGATAAAGTTAAAATTTGTGTAGGTACAGTAAATTAATTCACCTAGTGTAATCTTGGAACCGATTTCCGTCTCGGGAACTCATCAAAGACTAGTCAACTAGGCAGGAAATATTGTACTTTACAGGCACAAGTGATTATTCTCACTCTCATAGACCAATGGAAGGGAAATCCGACCGGAGAGAGATTAGGCGTGGGACCGTCTTTTTAACGTGTGAACGAGCACGGAGGGGTATGACATTTTACGAAGACGGTCACCCATCTATGGATCGACTGTGCCGGTCTTGGTCAACACTTGAGCCACGGAGGGACATAGGCAAGTGCGCAGTAACGTATAGTTATAATACCATATAATTAATGCACTTATAAAAAATCCTACTAATGTTATAAATCTCAAAAAATCTAAATGGATATTATTGATTTAGAGTAATTTCTAAATCACTAGCTGCCTGTCCCAGTTTCGCACCGATAATGCAGATTTCTAATGGAAAAAGAATTTTTAAAATCAGTTCAGTAGTTTTTAGGATTCCGTAGCCAAAATGGCAAAACGAAACCCTTAAAGTTTCGTCATGTCCGTCCGTCCGTCCGCAGCTTAGCTCAGAGACTGTTAGTGCTAGAAGGCTGTAATTTTGTATGGGTACACATATTACTTACGCCGGCAAAGTGAAAGAATAAAATCTTGAAAAACATTTACTACGGAATTATTGTTTTAAACTTTCGCGATTTTTATACATATTAGATATATATTCGGGTATTATTCGCGTGAATTATTTAAAGATACAATCGGTGCAAATTTGATCGAAACGTCGGGTAAATAAAAGGTTCGTACCTTTAAACAATTCACGCGATTAAGTCCCGAAATATATCAAATATTTACTACGGAACTGTACATTGTGCGTTGCCCGACATGCACTTGCCCAGTTCTTAGGTTTATTCCTTACATACAAAAATACAAATCTTTCCTCTCTATAATATTAGTAAAGATATAGTGTAGTTATCAGCACATATAAATCTGTAAGAGATGCGGTTTGAACGTAACAGTCAACACAACAACACAATTTAGTACGGAGATAGTTTGAATCCCGGGGAAGGACATATAATAAATTTCATTCGATAATCGACATCCAAGCGGACAGAGCCGCGGGCGAAAGATAGTAAGCTTTAAAAAACAAAGAGTAAAGCCGGGGGAAAAGCTGATCATGCATAGTAGATGAATGAACCTCCAAAATGTTAGCGGGCAATGAAAGTTCATCGTTATATTACATAGTAGCCGTCTCTCAGGCAATCTCGGCGCCTCCCTAACGTTAGGGATCCCTTATTTAGCATTAGCCTCTATAGTTCCACAGTAAATAATTCATCTATTCATCTGTTCATTTATTCCCACTACAGGCGAAGCACTTATCTATTTTACGGAGGTATTTCAGCTGTCCCTGAATCCTATTTGCATGCATCAAAAACTGAAGATTGCAATTGGAGAAAATGTGTTTACAATTGACTTGGAATTTAGTTATGTTTATTTTTCAATGTCTGAATAATATTTATTAGTTCGGTGACATGTTCACCTTGGGTAATTCAATATCATTGAGAAGTTAATCTGAACGGCTAGGTGTAGTAATTAGTAACTGTAGATTGATTCACAACATAATTCGAAGAAATAGACAGTTTGGCATATTATTATCTTTAAATATCTTTAATAGGTTTTTTATCAATTAGTTATAACAAGGAAAAAAACCGATTAAACTTGATAATAATTATAGAAAGAATGTTGGCTGTTAAGTCAAATCAGTCTCTTTTTATGAAACATCAAAACGACAAGCTCTATAGAAATGTGTATTAAATAACAATCTATGGCGTCATAAGTTTCCATCGTCAAATCATTACTTTTAGTATTCGTTTTCATGCTTTTTAATTTTAAAACATGTTAAATTGTAAAAGAACACTTATTTTCAGAGCATTTTAAGAGCTTCTATTACCTGATTAGTATAAAATAATTTACTTTTATTGTAGTCAACTACCCAATCGAAGGTTATAAACGCTTTAACGACACATCTACGAAGTGTGTGTATCATTGTGAAGTCATTTTAGAATATGGTAGTATAGACGTAGCTCAGATGGCAGATGGAGGAGATTTCTAAGTTCTAACCCTCCAAAATTCCAGATAGATCTTAGATATACGTACGAATTATTTCAGTAGGTATCTCTACAGCCAAGATTGACTAAAGAGTAGTAACAAATATACTCTTTTGAATTACCGGCTTTACAGATAGGGACCATGAAATGTTCACCAAGAGTTGTTTTAGGCCCTACTTTACATAATGATACGGATATAAAACACTTTAGGGTTATCATTTATACCCTTCATATTTTAAGGTGTGATAAAAATATGTCATGTCATGTAAGTTAATGAAACTTATCTCAACTTTGACACTTATCCAACTATGTATTTAGAAATATATAATGTATGTTTATCAGTTGTCTGGTTTCCATAGTACAAGCTCTGCTTAGTTTGGGATCAGATAGCGTTGTGCGAGTGGTCCCAAGATATTTTTATTATTATTATAACTAATATTATAAGTGTGAAATTAACTCTGTCTTTTACGTTTTCATGATTAATCCGCTGGGCTGATTCAGATAAAATTTTACGAAAGCATACAAAGTAACTTGAGTCCAGAGTTTTTATTGCGATAAACGATTTACACACGAGTGGAGTCGCGGACGAAAGCTAGTAATATGTAATTCGTTCCCTTTCTAGTATAGTTCTGCCCGCGTCACCCCCTTAGAACTCGAAAAAACGAAACCCTTAAAGGAACACATTGTTGTCCGTCTGTCCGTCCGTCCGTGTCTGTGAAGACCGTTTATCTCGGGAACGCGTGGAGCTATCGAGTTGAAATTAAAACAATATACTCAAGTCAGCGGCCCCTAAAATTGTGAAAAAATCAAATTTCTATTATAAATTTAAAAAAAAAATAGATAGGTACATCGATCCGCTTCTACTTAATACTTCTTCTCTAACACTTGAGTTAATGGCAATCTAATCAATTTGCTATTCAATTTCGGCTATTATCGAGTGTTTTTTGTACACTTTGACTGCATAAAGAATATAATGTGTTTCATGTATTTACGCATGTTAAATGCAGAACTTTAAAAATGTCGATTTTCCTGTTTGCCGCGGCACAGGCCTTAGAACATATAAAGGTATCACTAACATGTACATATATGATAAGGAATGTTCTGTGGTACAGACAGATAAGTAAACTTGTAAAAAAAATGTTCGATTGCTGTTACCCAAAGTACTAAATCGGTAATTTATTAAAACCGTTTCACAGGAAAAATAAACTACCCGCAATTTAATCGTAATCCGTATCATTACCCGAATTTGAAATTCAAATATCGAGTGTCAACAATTCGAGGGTACTTTTATTTATTTACTTTTAGCGGGCGTTTGTAAAGATTATCCTTAGAAATAAACAATTGAGACAGAGTGGCAAAGTGTGGGCAGGACGTCGCTGCCAACCGTTGATAACGACGCTACGTGAGTCGGAATATGTTAGCGATACACACACTTTTAGCTGATCTTCGCGATTATTCCCCCCACTAGTGTCCGAATTGTTTTTTAAACGTTATTTTGTTACTATGGTTGAGTTTGAATGGATTTTAGTACGGTTTTCGATTTCATTATCTTTCGGTTTGAATAGAAATTCGTTTAGGAATAAATATTTTATCTCGGCTCAACACAAAAGGAAAATAATGAGATAGAAAATCAGAGACCCTGCTTAACAGTAGGTACCAAACAATGAAGTTCATATTATATGAATATACAGTTCATATAGCCGAGACTCTTGTTGTGCTGTTTTAATCATCTGACTAAGATGGTATAGGCCATTGATTACATAGGAATAGAAACACTGAACTCAGCTTACCTAGACTTACTTAATTCATTTTTAAATCGCTTTTGTCCGCAGCTCGGCCTTAATAACGGCTCACGTGATAAAATGTCCATGTTATGCCTACTGCATCAGTAATATTACAAAAATGGAAATGTTTATTTTTTACGGAAAAGCTTATCCGTAAAAAAACAAACATTTCCATTTTTGTAATATTTTTGTAGGTGAGAGTCAACAGTAGTTTTACCAAAATCTAAACGCCAGGGTAAACTGTGTGCAAGTGAATCATATTTTGTTAGATGTTTCATACATCTAACAAAATATGATTCACATGCAATAGATTTGCAATTTCAACTACGCAGCCAACTACTTCAGTTCGACGTTTGGCCCAAATCAATTTTTCAATCGAAATCTGCTTCATCTGTATGCAGACAGTTTAAAATTCATACACATTGCATTCGAAACGATTCCATTCACTGCACAATTTTTCATTTAGTACCGACTCACTATTGTCAAGAATGAACCTTCGAAAATGCCGACAAAATTACCAATACGTTGATTCGGCTCTTACTTAAACCTGAATCCGAGTTCACACATGCCTATTTCTCATAACCCTTTGTGCTAAATAAAATGAGCCGATAAATATAGGTACGAGATCTGCATTACAGTCGGAGTCGCTTGGCTTCCTTAATTATTCATTCACTCCACCTATTCGTTCAAAACGCCGAATCACATCTCATTTCCCGGTAATTGAAATCTAAAAATATCTAAATCTTTTCAAAGAGCATCGTATTTTTTGGTAATATTTTAAGTTCGGGAAAATCCAATCCATCAGCGGATAGTTTACTGAGAGATGAACTTAAAGGATGGGCCCACATTGAACTTACTGAAAGTCAGATACGCCTCTAAAATAAGAGCAAAATCACATTTTCCATTCGCCTAAAAAAAAAGAAGAGAACAAGAATTTGTTCCACTGGGATCACTAGTCGTAATTATGATGCATTTTTTGGCTGTAGCTAAGATAAAAGTACTGCATCGTCAGAATTTTTGTTTCTGTGAAGCATTCTTTTCAAATAATTTACGATAATTGTATCGCCGACAGTTGG
The DNA here is from genome assembly GCA_945859575.2 of Herminia tarsipennalis. Lineage (NCBI taxonomy): Eukaryota > Metazoa > Arthropoda > Insecta > Lepidoptera > Erebidae > Herminia > Herminia tarsipennalis. The sequence goes on along the minus strand of OX243831.2, from coordinate 23,541,709 downwards.
ATAATGCAAAATATTATTTTATTCCTCTTCCGATTCTAAATTCAGTAACAAATGGAGAGATAAAAGGCAGTAAATCAATTAGCTTCATATAAATATTCATCAGGTAAATTAAAATATCGCATTGATTTACATTAATGTTCACAACGCCGTTTTTTATCTTTGTAGGAAAAACTAAGTTGCTGAAATTCATGGAATTGATAGGAAGAGACATTACTAACATTTAAGTGTACCTACTGTAAAACGAGATAGCAATGGTCATTAGTCGTCGAGACCAAAGATATGAGAACAACTGCAGGTTGATTGTAGTATTATTGTTTGCGTAGTGTTTATGTTTTAATTGTGAGAGCGAGCTCACAGTTAGTAACAAATACATAAGTTACAGCAACACGTTGACAACAGTACATTTTCATTAGTGAATAATTAACGCAATGTATGGTTCGCTAAACCCTGTACTGCGAGCGGTTACACCTTTTAGACAACATTTCCGAACGTCCATTAAGGGATTTGAGGGATTAAACAAGTTCCCAAGCCATGGCCCTGTGCGTTTCGTTTTTGCACTCAAATGTATTTCGACTTAGGATTAACAATACTTGTATTTTTGGCGGTATGATAGCAGTGAGCTAGAAGAAACAAAGCTATGTATGTACTACAGCCTACGGCTATATTCTAAATGTTAAAGATTGTTGAAAATGTTGGCATTAAGCGCAAAAATTAAGAAGGTACATACGTTACAAGGACCCTACATTAAAAGTATACTTATTCCATTACATATCAACCCATATGATGGCCCACTGCTGGGCACGGGTCTCCCCAGTAGAACCTACTGGTATGTAGATCCTGGGGGTAATTGCCATAATCGCCACGCTTGGCAAGCGGGTTGGCGATCGCAGTAAGGCTTTAAGTACGCAGAGGACGCTGCTGCCCGTCCTCCGGGGTGAAATCCCTTAGTCGCCTTGACGACACCCACGGGAAGAGATGGGGTGGTACTATTCTTAAGCCGGCACCACACGGCACAGCCGGCACCACACGGCACCCGGCACCCTATTCCATTAACTTAACTTATATTTAAACGGCGGTAGCCTAATGGCTAAGGTCGGTCTCGCAATCGTGAGGTCGTGGGTTCGAATCCTGCCCATTATACAACCTACATGAACCCACTCCTAACACAAGCCATTGAGCTTAGCTGGAGGGGCTAACAGGATTGCTATTAATGTGGGACCAAAATCCCACATTGCTAGTTATCTTTAAAAAAAAACAACTGGTTGCATTCCGGGAGTGCCGGCAGAAGTGTAAACATGATTCATAAAAATATTTTTGATCTTACTGACATAATATTAAAAAAATATGAAATAATAAATCCAAGTCAAAATCCAAAATTAAAATAAGAAAGGGAAAAAAATAATCATTACTCAGACTCGAATTGGGGTCTTCTGGTTTCTGGACCGCCTGATTTCCCACCGATTTCCCACCCACATGTTATTAGATGAGCTAAATGTTATTATAGCTCATATATCTAATAACATTGTAGAGGGTGGATTATTTAATGTAGTTTTTCATTGCTCTCACGAATTTTCGACCAGGTCACGTGTAATCCCAAAAAGTGCAAGGCAACTAAAGAAGTTTTGACTAAAAAAAAACAAAAAGCAACACAAAGTAAGTTACCTAAACACAATATTATTCTTCACCTTGTAATGACTATCTTGGCTTCGTGGCGTAAGGAGAAATTATTAAAAAACTCTCCATCAAATAAGGGAAAAATTGTTTGATAACAACCCCACATTGAGATTATACGGATTAAATTGAAAACGTAGCGGGAAAAATATGCAGACGCACGCGCCGAGCTCGCCTTATCGTAACCTCATTGGCAATCTCAAACGAAGAGAATGTACTTGGAATATTGTTCCGTAGAAAAACTTAACATTTCCTTGGAAAAGCTTGGAAAAGCTCGGAAAACGGCAACCATCCTGTAAAGTCGTGACAGCTATTTATGCATAAAAATGTTTACATCATATTTTCATAAAAAACAACGAGAAAGTTAAGAGTGACAACGGGTTATTAACGGCTGAGAATTTAAAGAGATATATGGTTGTTTTTGCTTTATACAAGTAATTACGAAAATTGAACAACAAGTATGTTGATCGGGACGTGTTGATTAACCTCATTGAAAATACAGAGTTGTTATTTATGATAGTTTTTTACATTATTGTTGCGTACATTAACTTAAGAGATAGATGAGACATTAACCGTATCATGTGTTGAAAGAAAATTATAACAACATCAAGTAAGTTACGTGAAAACTTTACTTACTTTTACTATATAAACTTGTTCAAATATGCCAAGTCGTATAAATGTTAGAACTCGTGTCTCATAATGTTCGGCTTTTCAAATTACATTACCAAGGCTGCCGTATTCAGAATTCAACTAGGTACATTGTGAATCGATTTGGAACATGCGGGTCGGACAAAGGACGCCTAGCGTTGCATTATGATAATGCATTTTGAAACAACGTGGATATACTAAAACGTACGATTACGCGAACTACATTTCGTTTACAATAATTAGGTATATTATCCTGGGTAAGTACTCTCTTAGCTTGGCAAGGAACTGACACGGAGATCTGTTTCCTTACCGTGACATTTACTTGGCAAACGATTTCCTTAACGTGCCATTTTTATGTTGCATTAGTTGCAATTCCATCGAATGGGAACTGTTAGAAGTTATTTATCGAATACTTTCCAAAAAACTAAGAACCTATAACACTATTACATTAAATAATGTTAAATAGATACAAATTGCAAATAAAATAGAGGAAAATTAGACACGCAAAACGATAAGGCGGGCCTCGTAGGCACGTTTTATCTCGCCACAACACAAAGGCCTATTCTACTTTGATCTTTAAAAGCACCCCTATACACGTCACTCCGTAGCAGATGTCATCAACGAAATGCTTTTATTTAGATTTAAATAATTAGAAAACTGCCTGGCTCAGTTATGAAACTTTTAAAGAGTTTTATTATTTCAGCTTTATGAAAGAGCGAAGAGTTTCGGTATTAAAATAGTTCACTTTGCTACTTTTACATTTTTCATTTGTTTGAAAGACTGCTTAAAAGTTTTTCAGCATAGTTTATAAACACCGAACAACTTAAAAATCATTTAAAATAAATGGAAATCCACAAGTGGATACTATTACGGATGAATAAATCTGTGATACGGTGATAAATCCTTGAACCCAAGCTTTCCTTTTATCTCCGTTATCGTGGACGTGAGATGTGTCCTCCATGTGGTAAATGTGGTATCAGGCACTCCTTTTAAATTATACATGCGATTTTAAGTAACCAGACATGGGATCCCGCCCGGGGCCCTCGATTCCACTTATATGCATGATTTCGCATCGATGTCCTTTCAAATGATTGAATAATGTTTTGATTTGAATCAGTCTTTTTTGTGTAAGCTATGATTCGTTTATCAACATCACGTACTGGCAGGGTAGGTATTTGAAAGTCGGCGATCGATTGATTTTATTTTTTTTGTCCGTAAAACTTTGAGGACGTATTTGATATATATATTTCGACATCCGATAAGGAGGGGTTTTTGGAAATGGCGGTAAAATAGTGGTTGTACATAAGTTTGTATATAACTCCGTCAGTTTTAAAATTAGATCTGTGAAATGTTGTATTTGGCTTTGTAAATTAAAATAAAGAAAACTTGTTTCAGCGTTTTTGGAAAATTAAACCATAGGGGGTTTAATAGGGCTGTAAAGTTTGTTTGAAACTTCGTCAGTTTTAAAGTTGAAGATCCCTTGACACTTTATTTGACGTGTGCTCGATTTTCCTATTTGTTAGAATTTTGAAGTATGAAGATTTCTTTGTCGCCAGACTTTGGGGAAGTACCAACTATAACATGTAAATGCGAAAACATAAGATAGTTTTTATCGCGGTAACCAACATCAAAAGTTTTACTTATTTCATAACACAAATCGTAAGCTTTTGTATATATCAATTTAATAAATATTTGACTAATTAAAACAATAAGTACCTACTAACAGTAAAAAAGAAACGGGAAAATAACGTACAAAAATAACAAAAGGCCAATATGTACATATATAAGTATATATCACAGAGGTCGGAAACGAAGCGCAAAATTTTATTACGTTTCTAAGTATGAGTAGCATCGTACAAACGGTGAACAGATCGTGCTGACATTGTATCGAGTCCAATAACGAGCCTTCACAAAAGAGTGCATCGTTCCGCGTTTTCATACTGGCTCACTAGATCGATCCGTTAGATATTGCAAGCGACTTGCTGCATGCCATACTGAGGATTGCTACATTAAAAATTGCTCACTGAAAGGGCTATTCATGCGACCTATACACGCTGCTTTCATCAGTCGATTCATTTGATATGCACAACCTAATCAAAAGGTTATTTGTATAAGCGAAGTAATGGAATATTTCGCTTGTTCAGTTTGTGTGCTTAAAGAGAAAAAAGGAGACATTATTAAAGATTAAATACTTTTTATAAAACGCATTACATTACTATATCAATAAATATATAAGTATCTAATGAGGCAGTCATTCTCTATTCAAATTGAAACGATAATGGCAAAAAGTTTGCTACTTTACGACTGGTAAAGTTTTTTATTTTGCTCCTGATGGAAAAAATATCAAACAAGGCATCAAATCGTGTCTATCAACCTACTGTGCGATACAAAGGCACGTCAAACTTCATGAATTCCACAGTCGTTTAGTATTTTGTTTCATTTAGCATGATATTTGTTTTATTCGTTAAATGGAACATTTGAAATACCATTGTAATAAAAGTATATGGAAGAAATATTTTCATTACTCTCATATTTCAGAGAATCAAACAAATTATGAGTCCTTTATTTCAAACCCTTATCTAAATTGGAATATTTGCAGTGATATTAAAGAAAGAAACTTTGAACGAATGCCCAGAGTAATCCATAAAAGTTGTCTAAACTACGAGAGTTCCAAACTACTTTTCTCAAGGATGGATATAGGCCGCAGTTTCTTTCGACGTGTGAAATGTCTTTTTGTAGAATTTTAATAATCTCAGTATTGACGACACGATGCTTTATGGGATGAGATGGGATGTAGGTACTAAGCTATGTCTATGTATTTCCAGCACATTCATTTTTTTTTAAGAGCAGGGTAAAGATCATTTTTATTTATGCTTAATGTGATAATGTATTCAATTTCCGGTGAACATGTGCCTGCTGTGAAGGATGCGATTACTTCGTGTGCTTAAGTAGAGTATTATTATAAGCGCGCTTCTCTACTATATGATTTTGGCGAGGATTGGAACAACTCCAACCTATTGTATACTGCTATAAATCATCTAGGGCGGAAAGCGCTTTAAAGCTCTTATAAGGAAAAATCATGTACCTAATACTGCTTAAACTTTGTCATGGTCAAATGAATTGAAAGTTATGTAGTCTTGTACTTCCTACTGATATATATAAATATATAGTTATATGTACAAGAATTGCTCGTTTAATGGTATTATATATAGATAGATAGATAGATAGTAGTTTGTTTCTTCAAGTAAAAACTACTAAAACTTTGCAGTGTTATAGCACATACAAACTAGTATTAAAAACGCGAAATTATTTATGTCTGTCTGTTACGTTCTCACGCTTAAACCGCTAAACCGATTTACATTAAATTTGATATGGAAATAGTTTACGTCCCAGGAAAGAGCGTGGGCGGAGTCACTAGCGAAAGCTAGTCTTAAATATGAATACATTTTAGCACACACATAAAAGTTTCGTACGCAAGCATGACGGCAGACTTTTCAGCATTGTTCTTAAAAAATAATTTTAAAAAACATTGTATTCTGTCAATCTTAAAATTGAAAGGCATACAAAGTGTATTCACGTCTTTTGTAAAGTCATGTTACGGTAGCTGACAGCACAATGCTGCATTTTTTAAACTCTTACACTGTTTCTCTATGCTTCCTCGTCTGAAGACCAGCCTGCCTATTCACGTTCTTTTATTTCGTTTCCGCGGCAAGCCCGTATGAACTGATGACAATGAATAGAATGAGAAAATAAATAAACTTAGCTAAGATAAATAAAAATAAGATGCAATAAAATCAGTTGGGATTACAATTAATTGGTATACAGAACAGGTAAGACCTTAATTAAGACTTAAAGAGTAATTACAATAGAACTTAGGGCCAGTGTTGACAATGCAGATAAAAAGAGTGGTTGGATCACAAATACTTTAATGTCGTCGTACACTATTCCCGTCAAAGGCAGGCATCAAACGCTATATGCAGGGCGTAGTCCAGGTGCAGCGGTACAGCTTTAAACCGTCGTTGCACTTCAGGTGCAGTAGCCCTTTAGATGCACATTTAATATATATGCAGGGCATCATCCGAGTATAACGATGCAGTTTAGAGGCAGGCGTTGATCGTTGCACTTTTAGAATACGGCAGTGCAATTTTAAAATGCAGCGGTGCGCTGCAGGACTAGACTTCTTGCAGTCTTCTAAAAGAAATCATAAACCGATTCAAATTCTTTTCCAAATTGCCTGGTAAGGCAAACTCTGGAAGAACATACAATTTTAAAACCAATCCAATTTCAAATCTACAACTTTTACATGAAAATTACACACAGCCAGTTTGAAATAGGTAGAATAATTAGTACAAACTTTTACAAAAATACAATGGACCTCTATACAATAATCAAAGAAGAAACGTGATGTGTCAGTATGACAATTAAATTTATAAATACGATTTCATAACAATTTTACGAACATTAAAAGGAAATATAAATGGAACAATACGACACAAATAATGCGTTGAGATAGAATAAATACGTATATACAAAGGAAGTAAGAATTTCATGGGTATTTACTAGTAAATACTATAAAATATGACAACAAAAGTATGTTGTAAATATACCTTGTCATTCGATGCAAGATTCCTTTTATATCACATGCATGGAATTTTCTAGTCCCGGTTGCCAAACTTTCGGGCCATCTATTTAGCTATGAACATTGCACGAAAATTTCACAATAATGTTGTTATAAACAGTAGATATTAGATAATAACAGTTGCTTGGACGAAGAGCATACCAGCGAACATTCTTTTGCATTTAAAATTAATGAAGTATATACTTACGTATTTGTACTTAGACATTTTCCTAAGTTTTAACAGACAACTCTGTGTTTTAATCACTTCATAATCCAGAATACAATATTCGTTAGAGCATAAAGAATTTAGTATTTATGCATCAAATAAATCAAGAAAATAGTTTAACAAAACATATGCGTTTCAATGACAGTCTACCAGAACCCAGCGGATGTAAGCCTCTTTCTTTAATGTACATACATAAATCCGAATTAAAACCAAAAGAGGGCCCGAATAAATAATGCTGCCTCGTTTTTCAGAGGTCTTAAGTCCTCCGTCCTACTTTATACGGCCATGTTTTTATTTTTCGTATTTAAAAACTCTGGTAATTATGAGTAAGCAGATTCAGCGCGAGGAAATTTTGTCGCAGTTGTTTATTTTTTTTCTTTTATTTGTTGGTTTATTTACCTTGAGCGGTATAAGTGGAGTAGATTGACGTCATTTGGAGTTGTTTTCCAAATAGGTATTATGCTCAGTCAAGTGAGGTTTTGCTTGTAAGAAATTGTTGACACGCGCGTAGACAACATTGACAGTAGGTAGGTAAGTAGATATGTACTTAACTTTTACTTTATAGGAACAACGTAGATTTGATCTCAAAGTGAAAATACTGTAAAGTATAAAAAATGTATACATTAAAGCATTTTCGCTATAATGCATGTATAAAAATGTTATATTTTCAACCTATACACGTTTAAAGTTAAAACAATACTTCGTTACCATGCTAAATTTACCCTCCTCTCCTCATTTAATTAAGGAGAGCGAGCGTACAATGTTATTGTTACAAGGGAAAAAATTAAAAATTCACCTACCTATACCTACGCACGTAATAATATACACTTCTGGTATGTTTGTACGTCATCAGTAGGGGGACGAGAATATACTTTTATCTTTAATCTGCACAGGCATCAAATTCCGTAATTAATTTTTGGTTGTTCCCTATAAAAGAGAAACTGTTGAATTAGGAATAAAAGTAAGTAATAAATTACATGGTACAAAACAAAGTCGTGTCCCATTGTGTATGTGCGTAGATCTTCTAAACTACGCTGCGAATTTTGATGTAGTTTTCACTGTCATATATATATTTTTTTTTTTATACGTATGACAGGTAGTTATATTACGTGCATATTATCTACAAGCTGACCCGCGTAACTTCGTCTGCTTAAATTTTCCCCGTTTCTGCAACATTTTTAATTGCTGCTCCGCTCCTATTAGTCGTAGCGTGATGTTATACAGCCTATAACCTACCTCGATAATTCTTAAATCGAACCAGTAGTTCCTAATATTTTCGCGTTCAAACAAACTCTTCAGCGTTATAAAAGTATAGCTAAGTGGAGAAAACTCCGAACGTAGCGACAGCAAGCCACTGGTAAAATAAAAATGTTTTATTGTATTCTTGAGATAAATAATATAACAATGAATAAAGCAGCTCTAATATCCTTAAAATAGAAAACAACCTTCTATAATCTTGTCGTTATAGTCTCTAATTTCAATTAATAACGACAAAGAAATAATACCTAAACTTTAACGCAATTCGTAAATAATATTATTGGTCGTTAATAATATTATGCCGTGTGGTGCCGGCTTAAGAATAGTACCACCCCATCTCTACCCGTGGGTGTCGTCAAGGCGACTAAGGGATTTCACCCCGGAGGACGGGCTGCAGCGTCCTCTGCGTATTTAAAGCCTTACTGCGATCGCCAACCCGCTCGCCAAGCGTGGCGATTATGGCAATTACCCCCAGGATCTACATACTAGTAGGTTCTACTAGGGAGACCCGTGCCCAGCAGTGGGCCATCATATGGGTTGATATGTATGTATGTATGTATTATTGGTCTAGTGGTTAGTGACCCTGACTGCTGATCCGAAGGTCGTGGAATCGATCCCCACCCAGGATAAAACTTTGTGTGATGAGCATGATTGTTTATTCTGTGTCTGGGTGTTATTTATATATAATACTAGCTGTGCCCCGCGGTGTTACCCGCGGTTTATTAGCCTATGTGTTAATCCAGGGTGTCAGCTAACTCCATACAAAATTTTATTAAAATCGCTCCAGCCATTTAGACGTGAAGAAGTAACAAACGTACACACTCACATACTCACAAACTTTCGCCTTTATAATATTAGTGTGATGTATGTATTTAGAAATAAATTAGTAAGTTTATCAGTCGTCTGGTGTCCATAGTACAAGCTCTGCTTAGTTTGGGATCAGATAGCGTTGTGTGAGTTGTCTCAAAATATTATATTATTAATATTAGCACACTTCCTTCACATAAATGATACATACGATTAATAAACCTTTGGGTTATTGACAAAAAAAGTAAAAATTAAAGGTCATACTAGATTCGTATGAAATTTTAAAAACCCTTATTTAAGTCCTTGTTTTTAGATTATTGAATAAAGAGATTCTAGAGAGGATTACCTCTCTGGTAATCTATACTAACATTATAAAGCTGAAGACTTTGTTCGGTTAAACAACTCGCATAAGTCACTGATATTCAGTGAGGGTAGGTGAAGATTCATCGGCCTTACGGAGTCTTAACATCGCTGCGACAGTCCGCTTGTGACCACGGCCGTGCAAACGTCAAGCAATTTTAAGTTAAATAATGCGCGTTAATTGCCGCATAATAAATAGTTATAATCATGCAACGCTAGATTTGAAATGTTAGCACTGATATTCAAGGTTTTTTTGTTCACTCCTTTATTACCTCACATTGTACATTTGTAAGTACGCACCTACTACTTACAAATAATATAATCTTGGAATTGATCCACTTCTTGTCTGAACAACTGGGAAAAATGACCTATTAGATAAATAAATAATGTCATACCTTCAAACAGTACCTCTGTTAAAAATATTTTAGATTCATGCAAACAGAAAGTTGTTTTCGGATATTTATGTAAAGATAATTAATAACCTAAGTTCTTGAGTTATTTATCTTATTATTATTTATTGAGATTAATATCTTCACCGTTTCTCCCTTTTCCGAAAAAGAATCAATTCGGTCTAACCGTCTTCACGTGATAATCGTCAATTTATGATAATTACAATCATTATTTACGTTTTAGTGTTTCAACTATCTCACTGTTCTGACTTAAAGTTTACACAAACTGTTTAAAACGCCATTTCAGCTGTAAATATCAATGTTTGGTTACCTGAAAACGTTTCTTTGCATTTTACAGTGGAATATTGTGAAATGAAAGAATTTCACGAACATGTTTTATACAGCTGGTTGAATGGACCGACGGACGAACGTGACGAAACTAGAAATGCCACTAGCGAATTTCATTGTTAAGATTTTATGGGTCTAGTTGTACATACCTATTGTTACCAATCACCATTACATATTAAATCTAACTGACCCAATATACTTTGTGCCACCAAAAATTTTATATACTTAATTTGAAGTGGCTATCCCATACGAAATCATTGTTTTGATTTTTAAAACTGTTCCTTCTGGGTTTTCCAAATTCTCTTTTTATAAAACCACCCCAATAATAGGGCGAAAAAAAAACATATATAATCAAATGGATCCAACCACATAATAGTTTCTGCGAGACCAACGAACGACAATTAATATTATTATTATATTAAATTATTATAAAGTATATGTTGTTTTGCAATCATCGATTTTATGTCAGGGTTATAACGACACATAATAAATAATAGCAATAAGTAATCAACGTGTAGATACTTAACAAATATATATAAACTTATATAAATCACATACACAAACTACATGTTTATACAGAATTTGGGCAACAATGTGTAAGGTCACGAAAAGTAATGTTCCGTGCGCGAATCGAACTCGAAAAATCGTTGGTTCGCAGTAATTAGTGGGGTTTACCTTTCTCTTTCATGGATATAGAGGTTCCACTACTGAATAGTCTATAGTCCGGCATAGGGTGATATGTCAATTAGAATATGAGTGTAGACATGCAAGATCAAGATGACATGCGTCCTTAACCTGAGCAGCGACCATGCCTTTTAGTTTGCACCAGTTTCCATCGGAAGCATTGAAAAGGAATTCAAAAATTTTCACCAGTTTCCAACCTAGCGCAGGCTTTTATGTAGTACACCTAGTATCATAATTGCCACGTTTTAACCTCACACTTGTCTTAATAAAGAACGAAATACAACTCTAAAATAGCTTGTCAATTATCATCAAGAAGAACGGTTATAAATTCATCGTGTCCATAATTGCATAACTGCAAATTGCAATTTCCAATCAACATTGATTGCACAATTCTTCCCTATTTAGGCACTGGCCACGCTTTAATACCGGTAATTACGGCATTTCGGTTAGTCGCAATAGGATAATTGATAGTATGGCTCAGGACAATGCGTTGACATCGAGCCGGTGCCATTTTGGCTGCGGTGACATCGAACCACAATTGCGATAACCGATTTCCCTGTATAGGTGATATTTTGGTGCTAAAATCGGCACGCCAGGCATTTGCACTGTTTTTGTTTAGGAAATACCACAACCGAAGCGACGCTTTCCATAACTCCTCGCCTATCTTCTCAAATTACTTACTATTGAAATATTCAAAGATCGATTCGATTTTGGAATTCAAGTTATGTAGGTACTTATTAGTTCATATTATGTTAACCTTTGCATATATTTGTATAATCTATACTTTTAACAAGAGATGGAAAGTGCTGACAAGCTAGGATATTTTTTGTTACATAAAAAACAAGTGCAACCCATAGAAGACACAAAACCTCATTAAAATTAAACAAAAACTTTAACTGTTTAACATTCTGCAGGTGATTCGTTTTAACAACCCTCTCTCTATTACGTTTGACAATATCCGAATAATTACAGGATGTTTTCGTAAAGCGGAAATGACGTACCGAATTGACAATAATCCGACGGAGAGAATGTCGCGTTCGCGAGGCAATTTCCGGTTGTTCTCCTCTCACCAGCTCAACGGCTCTAGAATGGAATACTAAAAATATGAATAAAGATTAGTCACAAACACCATGGTTTGACAAATAAAGCACACTGGCAAACACAATAGATAAAGTATCTCTATTTCTTTCTACGCCGAAGTAACTAAAACGTCTAATATTTTACGTTTTATACAGGTAACTTTTCTCTAGTTACTTACGTTACAAGTCATTTCCCCAAACGCCACATTATCTGAATAAACACGAAACTTCCAAACACTAGCAACATTTCCCATCAGCCCACAGCGCTAAAGTTTCAAAATATTCCACTCAGAAACTTGCTAGTGTAACCTCAGAAAGTAGGCAACCCGGTACATGAAGGCTTGTATCTCGAAAATCTTCTATTTATTAGGTAAGAAAATTAAGCGAACGAATGCCAACTAGTTCCTAGCTAGATTACATCGTGGATACAATGATATTGGACTCGTATTGGAAATATTCTCAATACAGAATTCGTCTTTGCGGAGTAGATACCTAAGTATTAAACAAAAAATACCTAGGTATTTTTTTGAATAAAATGCAAAACTATTTCACAGTTCTTTCTTTTCAGTGACGGTATGTAATATAATAATAATATAATATCTTGGGACAACTCACACAACGTCATCTGATCCCAAACTAAGCAGAGCTTGTACTATGGTAATCAGACAACTGATAAACATACTTATATATTTCTAAATATATACATATCAACACTAATATTAAAAAGAGGAAAGATTTGTATTTTTGAATGTAACGAATAAACTCAAAAAGTACTGGACCGATTTTAATAATTATTTTTTTGTTGGATAGACCATTAATCGAGTAAGGCTATAGGCTATATAACATTGCGCTACGACTAATAGGAGCGGAGCAGCGACGAGAAATATTGCAAAAACGGGGAAAATTTACCTAGTTATAGATAAATAGACAATAGACGATAGATACAGAATAAACCATCGTGGTCATCACACAAAGTCTTAACCTGGGTGGGGATGGAACCCACGAGGCCGGAGAGCTTACTAAGAGAGAGGGTTACTAACCACTAGACCAACATTTTACAGAATTTACTTACGGTATTTTGATTGCAGGTAGGTTCTTAATTATAAATTTGTTTTTATACGAGATAATTACTAACTGCTTGCCCCGGGTTCGAATCTACGGGTGTAGTTTTTAACCCAATTTTCCACTCTTCAACACAACAAAAAAACAAATTTGGTGCAGTCGTTTTGATTTATGCGATTACATATATACCTATAAATTGCACCGATTTATTTTTAATAGTGAAAATTAAAAATGAAACGGCGCTATAAACTTTTTTAAACACAGAAACTATGTCATTTTTACATGCGGCATAAGTTAGCATGCGGTACCTACATTGTTTAATAGTGCGGTGTTTTTGAATTACCGCCAAGTAGTTAGGTTAGTTAACGCAACAACACTAGGCAAAAGAAATTATGATACTTCAACTGGTGGCCAAAATACATACTCACAACTGATAAAACGCCTATGTAACATATAAAGCATATATTTCATTATAAAGCATATTGTGAACGTAAATATCAAACCCCTTTCACAAGCAATGGCATTCAAAATTTGGAGAGTAATATGATATAACTTCGATAACGTCGCAGTCCGGCCAGTCCATCTATAAACGACTGACATGTTAGTTTGCATTAATCACTGTAAGCCGGGATGCATGCATGCACAGTCCGGATAATTGTGCGGCCGTGTTTAAAGTCCGCGTCATGAAATATCGAGGGTCGAGCAATGCATGTCGCATGCTGCTATCCTGTATTCCTGCAATCTCGTATGCAAGCCATATCTCCGTATTATTTGCGTTTGAAAACAGCTATAGTTTTTATTTTGTCGTAGGTAAACAGAACCTTCGTTTCAATGTACACTTTGCTGATGAGTGCATTCAAAAGTTAGGAGGCCTGTACGTGTTATTTATAACTGATACCTTCAGTAAGGCAGTGCATACTGATAAGGTGGTAGCATACATTTATTTAGCAATCTACGCATTCAAACTTGTTATGCCTAGTATTCATATTCATTATCTCCATTTCATAAGGTCTATAACAGTTTGTAAGAATCCCACAAAATATCGTTTTGTTTTAAGATTTAGGGCCTAGTATTCAAACGTTGCTAAGTATTGAGACGCTATTGACTTTTGTGCTGTCATTGTGACACACTGACTGCCATAGTACTGGACAGGTTCTTGCCGATATCAACAAGACTTTCAGGGAGTTGTAAAAATGGCGGCAAAGTGACCGGCCATTATTTTTACAGCTCCGAGTTTAACTTGTAGAAAATGATTTGAATACGTGATAATTGGCTTAGAACGAGACTATGTGCATGTATTAAGTGCATAAATACTTGACACTGGCAGAAATTAGCCGTTAAAATGGCTAGATTGCCATAAACTCAAAGAAGAAGAAGAAGAACAAGACTTTCATTTGATTTTGACATTTGGAGACGGCAAGTTGTCAAAGGCAAGTTGGTAAAAAAGTTCACAAGACGGTATTTCCATTCGATATTTGAAATTGCTGTCACTTTGAACGGGGTAGTCAATGCAGGGTGATCAGTGTGTCCACAGCTCCATGTTGAGTACCTATTACTTGAGTATTCGCCATTCGGAAATCAGTGCCTTAATATTGCCTGATAATTTAACATTGTTAGTTATAGGTTGTAGTGACAACCACAAATAAATAGCCCTATCACTTCTAGGCTTGTTCACGCCGCCGCGCCGGTGTCATTTTAAATGTATAATATTTTTCGATTAATTTCGAAAATGAGTGTACTTTGCTTTGCAAAATTGGCAGCGTTATTGCTTTTAAATTAAGTTGACGATACATCGCTATTAATGTGAAATATAGGTGCATAATTCACGAGACTAAATCAAATAACTTGTTCTCAATAAAAAGTATTTTAGTATCTCTTTTAGCTTTCCCTTATTGAGTGCTGTCAGCGGCATATATTATGAGCCCTCTTAAGTACGACATAGATTCAAAGGTTTTGGCGAACAAAACAACTATATATATAACAAGAGAAGCTGACTGACTGAAATATCAACGCAGGGCCTAAACTATAAGGGTTAGAAACTTGAAATTTTGCACATAGGTTCCTTTTATAAAGTAAGGAAGCACTAAGAAAGGATTTTTGAAATTTCACCTCCTAAAGGGGTGAAACGGGGGTGCAAAGTTAGTATGAAACTTTGCCGTTAAAATATTTTGTTACCAATCTGGCATCCACGCGGGCGAAGCCACGAGCATAAGCTAGTTTAGGATAAAAACAAACTTTATAACTAACTTCACCTACGTATGTCCTACCTACTTGAGAAAATGGTTACCTTACGAAATGTAGTCGGCGTGTAGGCTTCGCAACCGTCTAATTAAAATATTGATTTAAAAAATACTTTAGGAGTAGTTTAGTTTTCTTTAGTAAAAATAACCACGGCCTTTAAAACGACTCATAGGCTACTTGACAGACTAGGGAACGTTTGACGAGACCCATATAAAAAGGGACTGAAACCAGGAGGGATGGTGTCTTTTCTGGTTACACGGTAGGTTTATTTTGAAACATACCTATTGATTAACACACAAAACACCACAGCAATGATAAAAAAAAGGTCTGTGAAGTTGGTTTACGGACGATATTTTACGTGATAACATCATAAGAAAACATTGATGACATTGTTATAAACTACCATGCCTGTCACAGCTTTAGTTCTAATTATATCACGTGTCGCTGCAATCGCCATTCGCGAATAGGCTGATAGCTTTAGTTTCAATTGCATCGCATTCCGCTGCAATCGCCATTTGCTGATAGGCTGATAGCGTGGAACGTGACACTTTTTTGTGCGTGCAATCGGTCATCGATTTATAAGACGTTACGACGTCAAACAGTAAACAGAACTAAACAGGACCATAGTCTATACCACCTTTCCTTAATCACATAATAAACCATTTCATGTTTCATAACAAAAACAATATTTGAGACTATATTACATAACCCGCAGAATTGCGGCAAACTAATCCAAGCTACAATATATTAAGGTATAAATAAATATCTTTGGTACGATACGAAGCCGTGTTCCTCCGTGACGTTTTGACGTGACATGACATGTGGGTAGAACGAAAATCGGAGTCAATGTCTGAATTACACGCAATTC
Source organism: Herminia tarsipennalis (assembly GCA_945859575.2). NCBI lineage: Eukaryota > Metazoa > Arthropoda > Insecta > Lepidoptera > Erebidae > Herminia > Herminia tarsipennalis. Next base: position 23,525,451 of record OX243831.2, on the reverse strand, counting down.
GATTCCGTTCAACGTAGATAAGAGTGACGTGCTTCATGTCAATTCTCTTTGGATGGTTTTTCTCTTGGATTTCGGGTGTACTGACATGTGTTTAGTAATGCGCGGGGTTAGTTTCTTTAGAAAATACTGTAACATGTCAAAGTTTCTATATAGCCTCTGGCAATCTCGTGTGAAAATTACCTATATTGTTGCTACTGTTTTAATGTTATTTTATTATATACTAGCGGACGCCTCGCGATTTCACCAGCGTATTTCCCGTTCCCGTGGGAATACAGAGATAAAAAAAATAGCTTATGTTACCCGGGTTAGTGTAGCTTCACAACGATGAAAGAATTTTTCAAATCCGTCTAGTAGTTTCGGAGCCTATTCAATACAAACAAACAATCAAATCTTTCCTCTTTATAATATTAGTATAGAAGTATAGATATGGATATAGATAATGTGTAAGATATTTGAATATCTGGTTGATGGATTATAACTTCACGGCACAGTTAATTCGCTTTTAATATAATTATGATTCTGATTAAAATTTACTAGACTGTTAGTCTAGTGATTAATGATCCTGCCTACGAGGTCGTGGATTCGATTCCCCTCCCAGAATTAATTCAGTATGATGAGCATGATTGTTTATTCTTTGTCTATAAAATTTACCCTTTTTTAATATTTGAGTATGTTTATTGGTTGTCTGGTTGCCATACTATAGGGCACAGGCTCTTGAAGTTGCTCCTCACAACATCATACGAAATGTCCCCTACCTTCAAAATACAATAGTGTTATACTTTATTTTGTACAACACATAACATTTTAATCTGTCGTATTATAGGATGCAGGCTTGGACACGTTATGTTATTTAAAACTGCCCTCTGTATCTGCATCGTGAACGCACTGAATTTTTAGTGCATTGCGGTGCGTTGCGGACATAATGTGTCATTTACTATATTTTGTTCACGCCAACGTAAGCTTACACTTTGCAGAAGTAATATTAATCAACGGTATTAAACCCTATTTGCATATTATCTTCTTAATCATACATTTTTTTCTTTATTCACTATCGTACTAAAAGTCTATTGTATGCAAATAACTACTTCGAATTATGTACATTACTTTTTTGTTTGTGGGCTGAGAGGCTAGACGGAAAAAAGTGTTACATTTTGACATCAATCAAAAATCTATTATTTATGACTATGTGAAGTTAGATTATGGAAATTCTGTTTATATAACACAACCTTCATAATATATGGTTGTTTGTATTTTTGTAAAAGGTTGTATTGTTTTTTTTTTTGTCTATGTCAAACTGGTTGTGTGTAATATTAATATGAATTTGAACTAGGACAATTTTTAAAATATTACTTTAATCCAGATTTATTTTTTAATAAAAAAATATATAGCAAAAGGGATTACGTTCCATCCGGGTGGCCATAAGACAACTCTCTCTTTTTAACCATTTTGTAATCCAAACTTTAGAAATTACAGATGTCGTCTTTAAAGTTGTGTGTTGTTAGTCTTCAATAAACAGGGTAGAGTCAAAATTATCGAAATACTAATGATTCCTTTAATAACTAACTGTTATAGATTTAAACTTAGGTAATAGGTATTAAACAATATTTATCAACACGAATAGGTTATTTCATTAACAGATTTAAATAAGGTAGAATTATTTTAATATTTAACTACAGTACAAGTGGTTCAATTCCCATTTTGCTATAATATAAATAAAAGTTGTGATTGTTTTGAGGTTCCTCCCAGAGCAGGGTTTATGCCTCTTTACTGAAATAAAATAAATAAATTAAAAAGTTAATTTTTAATTGTATATGGTATTCAACAATAAAGCTCACTCGGTAGTCAACAGTAATCATAACCACATCAAAGGTTTCACATAGAGACCTGTTGTGAACAGCGCGAATCGCTGTTTATCTAACCGCAGGTTTGGGGGCAACGTTCGTTCATATAAAATGCAATACAAATTACTAATTTACTTTTATACTGATAAAGCCTCTCTGTTACACCCCTATAAATAATAAAAGGCTTTATAATAAAATCGAACATGCGTACATAATGTAAACAGAGGAACACAGCTCATTTGCATGTGGTTACATGAAGTTTCAGCTGCAATGTTGTCAGGTGCTATGTTCTGAAAACTGATCAACTTATCGCGTATATATTGAATTACTAAATAACGTAGGTACCTATTTATTTTATACTAGCTTTCGCCCGCGGCTCCGCCCGCGTGAATGTCGGGAACCACTAGATGGCGTTGAAGAAGCTAGATTTTGAGATTTTTTTGACAATATTTTTTTTTATTTTTCGTATAAATATATTTTTTTTTATAAAAGTATCCTATGTTACTTCTAATACCTCCAAAAATATGTGTACAAAGTTTCATGATGATCGGTTGATTAGTTTTCGCGTGAAAGCGTAACAAACAAACTTACATTCACATTTATATATTAAGTAGGGATAACTTAATATAAAATCGTAAGTAGTATCTTCTATTCTATAACTTAATATAATTATTTTTTTACCAGTTCAGAGACGACAATCAGACATCAAGAGAGAGTGTTTGCGTGCCTACCGAAATGTCTGTATTTTGACAGGGATGCTAGATAATTGGGTTATGTATTAGGATATAACTACAAATAGGTCCCCCAAAAGTCCGATTATGCTCCGTGGTCTATCCTGAGTGATCTTTGCTCAGTAACCGCAGGATCGTATAAATCTGTGTATAAACGCACACGTGGTTCAGTCATCTAAAGTCTGAACATAGGTCTTGTTCAGTTCACTGAACCCGACCTTTATCGTTCCCAGTTATTGGCAGCCAATTTGTCGAATCTAGCGCTCTAACGGAACATGTTCAAATATATGTTCTTATAGAACATACTCGTAGTTTTAGTTTGCATATTCTCTATCTCGCTGTGAGATTGTACAGCGATAATAAAAATATTATATTAAAACGGCACCGGACATTGCTGTAAAATAGTATCCTGGAACATAAATTCGACTTTGGTGGACATGTCTTGGTGCCGGAGACGAAGGCCGGTACACCAAAGGTCGCGGGTTCAAGTCCCGCCTGAGACAAAGGTTTACTCCATATAATTAAAATATAAAAAAAAAAAAAAAAATTGTTTTAATTACAAAAACTTGTTTGTCTACAAAATTAACTTTCTAATAAAAAAAAACTTAAGGTGACTATACGGCTAAGTAAACAGGGCGACTATCCTTTTTGACATAGATACTTGCCTGTTTTATTTGGAAAACAAAAAAATTACTGAAACCAGTGTCAGTAAGAAAAATATTCAGTAAAAATGACTCATTAATATAAATTCGACGCACGTCAAAGTATCGCCGCGGAAGATTTTTGCTCATACCGACAAAACGCTTGCGCCTTTTCTAATGGCAATATGGTCTGCAAGAGGGATACTTCTAACCATAGTAAAACTATTTCACCACCAACATCCCTAACATAGTTTGTTCAAAACTGGGGCAACTATCCTACTAGGGCATCTATCCAGGTTTTATCCTATCTTTTTCATTTGTTTACAGCCTATAGTTTAGATACGTACTGTAATAGTCGAGGCTTCAGGTTTAAACCCTACCTAGAGTTGCTGACCTCTAGGTAGAGGTTGAATATAAAACCTCGTCTAATTACAATAGGTAATCGGTTTTTGCGTTGTATAAGTCTCATTCCCGGGCATGTTCTTAGCTGTAGCTGAGTTCTTAGTAGTAAGCTTAAATCTTCTAGACCGCAACGGGGCGCTACAGTGCTCATGTTTCTCCAAAACGGTTATTTATATTTTTTTCTCAGAGATAGGTATAGGACGATTTGATTTTTTTTAAAAACCCACGACGGGGTAAACATGGATGTTCAAATAAAATTTAAAAAGCCCTCCCTCCCTGCCTGAATTATACTCAAATATTTTTGTGCATGTGAGAGGTCAGCGAGTGGCAGTCCCCGCCGGACTTTCTTCGGTTACTTACTTCCTGTTAGTCGTGGCTGTTTTAAAATTTTATTTTATCATTTTTTGCGCCCATGGCAGGTTCTCAAAATCTTTTACTTGTTTTTTTGTGGCAGTAAGTATGCCGAACAAATTTCAAACCGTAGCTGATACGGAGTTGCCGAAAGACAGTATAATTATGTATTTGACCAATATCTGTTGCGTGCGCTGGTAATTATAGAATCCAGATTCATTACTTTAGATAAGTAATTATATCTCTGAAAATGTATTAAAATAACCCATCGACATTAATTTGTCAAGATCAGTGTAGCGATACAAGCGGTAAGGGTACTTAGCGATGATTTGTACCTGCGATAGCCCTTTAAACTGACAGGCCCTTTGATATCAACCTCCAATTGGAATACTAATTAAATTTAATTAATAATAGGGTGCGTATCTTGCTGCGAATTCCTTTATGACAGGTATGCTCAATAAATTCTTTATTACCAAAACGAAATGTTGTATTCGATTAAATTTTAGAACATTTATAATGAAAAAAAATGTTAAAAAAACTCTTTACAATCATGTAAATATATGTTCGTAAGCTTTCAAGCTTTTGTACACATTATATAATTTTATAATCTAGGTATGAATCTTAATTGCCGTAGGACGGGTATACTCAGACAAATCTTAAAAGCGTAGGAGACCACGGCCGTTGCAATACGGTCGAAACGTCGGGCAATAATACAAAGTTATTTAGCCTTAAAATAACAAAAATACGCGATAAAGACCCGTAGCTTATAAAAATGTATAGTATGAATACACTTCTAAAGCTAATAATAAAATGTAGCTGACGATTTTGTTAGAGCGTGCTAATCTCCGTAGTTACTGAACCAATTTAGATGAAATTTGGTATAGACTACTTTTTACAGAAAAATTGTTATGCCATGAGCGGACGGATTTACAATAAAATCCCTTATGAGATAAAAGACCTGCCAATTAAAATATTCATCAGGAAACTTAAGCAATGGCTACTAATGAAATCATTCTATTCAATAAATGATTTTCTGAATGATATGTAATGTAACAAAATTATAACTCTTTGACATGTTTTTTTATTAATTTTTAGTATTATTATAATTTTTATTTCTTGACATAAATGTGATAAATGGACCTACCAATTTGTAATTTTATAGAACAACTATTCATATTGTGTAATTAATTTTTAAAAAAATAATGTATTTTTTTTTTGTATTATGCATAAGGTAATAAGAAACAAATTCAGCAGAAATCTTATTTAAATGAAATAATATTTGCATGTCACTATTGACTAAAGTTGTAAGAACTTAATAATACCAGACCACGATGAGATTAACGGGAGTAAAGTTACGGTCAAAAACTAGTGAATAAATAATAAAACAATCATATATAAACAGCGATAGTTACTGGGAAGTAGGTACCTAAAGTAAAAACCAATTTTAAGTCAAATATGCAAGCATTAAATCCAGTGACGACCAGTTCCATTACGTACATCAATATGTACGGAGCGAGAGCTGGTTAAAAGTATGTATACCTATTTACATAATTACATTTTACCAGCGATTTTCACGCAGAGCGATCGGACTGAACGAGCATGTAAACAAATATAACAGCAACGTAAAAAAATATTGAAAAGCAAGTTATAGAAATAAAGATTCATATGCGAGCGTTCGGCAATCCATACATTGATATCGCGACGGTCTCAACTCGGACTTCTTTGGTCTGAGATTCTGAGCCATACGTTGCTTGAGCGAAGTATTTATTTTTTAAATTATAAGTAGCAATTTGGACTGGACATTAATAGCAATATTGTTAATCACTTCAGCTGCGCAAAATTACTTGTGTTAGAAACGGATTAACGTTGCTAGTACAATGAAAGATAAAGATTCGAAGTCAGAACCAGTAAGCAACCGCCTCTTCGTACATAAATAAATTCGTAGTTTTATGTTCAACATAACACGGCACGGGCTCGTAGGATTAATAAAGCAAAGCGGTACTCATGGAAAGACACAGGTTCGCTATGTTTGAGCTGTTCTTATCTTTGTATAGAGTGGTGGTTTATTGATTCGCTTCTACAAGTTTCCCTTCGACGTTAACAGCAAGTTATGCAGTTATTAGTTACTCTTACATAATAGAACTGTTGTATTAATATACACTGACGATCCGTGACTCAATGCCACGGTAGACAAATGCTGAAAATGGATTTTTTGATACAACTTTTGGAACTTGAAAACTTATTGTATAATAACTTTTGTACGGACTTATGATGATCAGAATTACACGTGGTTCCATTATAAATGCCAGATATTATATTTTGGACCTAGCTGCCCGCGCGTACAATTTCCCCGTTTTTGCAACATTTTTCATTACTGCTCCGCTCCTATTGGTCGTAGCGCGATGTTATATATGCCTATAGCCTTCCTCGATATATGGGCTACCTAACAGAACAATATTTATTCAATTCAGATAAACTCTTCAGCTTTATAATATTAGTATAAATTTCTTTTAAACCCCTGATATAAGAGAGGTGGGTTTGTATCTGTGTGGCATCGTACAGCAGAAATGAACAGACGGATTTTATGAGTTTTTTTATTATTAGAAAGTAACTTTGATCGAAATGGGCCATAGCTTTGTTAGTTTTAAAAAAAACTGTTAACTGTTTGAAGGTATTAAACTTATTTTCTCACGTTTTAGTAAATTAAATGTTCAGTAACATTATTTGAATTACAGAATAATCTGTTATTCAAATAATTAAAGTTATCATTACCACGGGTCGTAAATTATCTAAACCTAATTATAGCTACTACTCTAATATTGGTTTGGATAGTTATTTCAACCGCAAAATACAATTAAATTCACTTGAACTAGTATCCAAATTAATGTGCACTTAGTAGTATTACTTGGAACCGTTATTAATTTACATACAGTTGGTTATGCAAAAGGACTACATAATGAATTACTCACAAAAAATATACAAAATCTTTTGCTAAAAGAGTTAAAGTTAATGCTTTCTCATTTAAAAAAAAACCCTTATGTGGTAATTATCTTCAAAAGGGCTTAACTTATTTTAATAAATCAAAACATCTTGATTAAATCTGCTGCTTAAAAATCCGCATCGAAATCTGTCTATTCGTTCAAAAGCTACAATGTCACAGACAGGCACATAGATACATACACACATTAGACTTATATCACCCCCACTTTTTGCACCGGATTTAATAAAGACAATACTCGGTATTACTTACCCCCATGGATAATAGCCTAAGTTTTAAGCTGGCTCTATACGAATGTAGCAAAATCGCAATATAATCTCTTCATTAGATTTTGCGTGATCAGCCGACTGTCTGTAACCATCAGGTATCCAATTCTAAAATGAATTGTCTTACCTAACTTAACAAAGAGCCTTTAACTCAACTTCTCATAAATATCTCTAATATATCCCCTAATTATTTAAACGGCTACGTTGTTGAAAGCAGCGTTGTATTTAAAATCAATTTCTAGGGTTCCGCTCTCTACCCAGTTCAATTTGCATGGCGAAGCTCCATTACCTAACTATATAACGCAGGAGGGCCGGAGAAACCGTCCCGATGGCATCTCAAATGAATAATTGTGACTGCGATTTGACGTGAGGTATTTTTATTGCCTAACGGTATGAGCAATATTAGCATTCTGTATTCGATGTAGAAACTTTTTGGATGGCGCTTTTTTGTTCGGTATAAATCAAAGATTTCTGATATACTTATTCGCGTGGGTTAATAAAAAGCATATATTACCTACACTACAGAAGTAGGTGCTTATACAATGTTACAACTAGTAGGTAATTGTGATCAATATAAATCTACTAACAAAGAAACAAAGGAAACTAAAACACTAGCTACCAAACAATACTACTTATTTATAAAATCTTTATACTGTGTTTATAAGGCTTCAAACTTCAAACCATAAATACAGAGTACATACAGCTTGCAGCAGCTGAGGCTTCAAAAATCCTGCAATCTGGTCTAACCATGAATACCTGTTAAAGTATTAAGTGCTAAATATTAAATACTAAATCCTAATATCTAGTGTAGATGCACCAGTTGGTGGAATTTAATACTATATTTTCTTATCAAACGGTTGAACGGATTTTCATCATACAAATCTAAGAAAGCGCTACGATCGATGGCACAAACATACACATATACACAAGTTAATCTTATAAGATCATGTCTTTACACAAACTCAGAAGAACAAATCCGAATTTCAGAATTTCAAGTAATGGAAAATCAATACGCTATAGTTTATTTGATAGATATGTTTACAAACACATACAAACAATGATAATGAAAGATGTTGAAACTGATATGGCTAGACGGTATAATAATTGGTCAATTATTACCTGCCATCAAAACCTCTATGGCTCAGTACATCGATCGTACTGAACTATGTTTAGTTACCGTCGCTTAGCAACCTAAAGGTTTTATGAAAATCACTTTCCTCAGAACGGGTACACAATGGCTGTGACTTTAATTCGTATTTATGGGCGTTAATCGGTAAGAATATACTATATAGAGCATAAATAATGAGATCACATAATAACACTATAGCTTTGTAACTTTGTGATTATGGCAATGATGTTTAACAGCACGTATAGCAATATAAAATAAAAAAGTATAAGCACAGTCCTTTATCTCATAAGCCTTATAAACTATTACATCAATAGACTCCATACTACGAATATCTACATAAAGACAATTGATTTGACTTTTGAACATCCCATCTCTGTCGTCTACACGGATGTCCAGATGTCATAGAAAGAGAAAGATGGATCTCCAGTTCGAATGCCAAAGTAAAAATAAAAGTAAATTCAATTACGTAGGTACATTTCAGAATATTTTTTTTACATTTACTTTACCACAAACACGTAGCCTCTCCCACAAGCCAGCCTAATAAATTACTGTGACTGACAGCCTAAATAAGACGACAATCCAATTGGCACTTAACCTATTTTTCCGATCACAAATGCGTTAATTTAATATAGGTACGTCGATCTTACCGATTTCTATCAATTAGAAAGGCAACCTTAGTAACATTCGCAGTTTCCACTTAAGTGGATTAAAAAAGTAACATACTTTGGAAACACTTTGGTAGCAATACTAGCAATTATTTAAGACTTATTTTGGTATCCGGCGCACGCAGTATTTGTTTTAGAATTCCTTCCCTCAATACTGAAATAAAATATAAGGTACCTACAACATAAAATACCAACTAGTGATTTACTATTTACTAGTGTATCTATTAAATTTCGTCTGTGTGAAGTTTCTAGTGAAGGAATAATTGTTTTAGGGATGTAAGCAGTACATATTGAAAGCTCTTATCAATTTATTCAAACTAAACAACTTAACTAATTCAGAAGCCAACTATAAAAGGTTGTTGTGTTTGTAATGATTTATGATATATCCATTTAATGCAAATGCGTTTATAACTGAATATAGTTTGTCTCTGAGTAACTTGACAACACGCAGAAAATTACAAAGTTCTACAAACCGTAGGAAATTGAACATATTTCAATAACATTATTTTGAAAGATCGGAAGTATGATTAAAATGACAAAGGTTCGACAGGGTGTCGGCACTCGAATCCGTGTATTCAAACGAATTTGGACTCTAAAGATTCCCAATTTAACGACATGCTGTATAATTTTCCTGTGACAAACGTATTTATAACTTTATTAACGTATCTGTCTCGCTTGCACGAAAGCGGTATCCTATATCTCACCGTCAACTTACGCTACTCCCTTCATTACTTCCTTCATGCCATAAGTTTAAACTTCTGCACATTCCGGTGTACGACGTTTGCTTATTTCTCTGTAATTCATGACCTATTGTGAAACAGTCTGTTTATAAGAGCCTTAAACGGACCATTGAAGTACTTTATCATTTACACAATAATCATACCTACATAATTAACTTTCTAATGCTATTGTTTCGGTAATGATAAGAATTCCATAATTATATAAGTTTCAAGCACTTCCTTGTTTCTGTGTACTTACATTTAAATTTTATTGTTACTCGTACGTTTATTACAGTTGAGCGAGCTAAATCATGCTGAATAATATTCGTTATTTGAACAACCAACAAACCTATAACGGTTGCATATATTACATATACATTTGCACGCAATACAACCTTTAAGCATTGTTAATTCCTTTCACAAAACAGCCATTCACACATTCATACCTCCACGCTAGTCCCGCAGAATTACTATGGAAAACGAAACGTGATTTCAATTTTCCTTACATTTATCATAAGGGAGAAGAGGAGTGGAGGGGGCAATTTGAACCATTTGACGCGGATTTGACGTAAAGTGCTTTCACATCGCCAGCTAAGCCGGTGGCTTACTGAATCACCCATCATTTGCTTTTGATGAGGCCAAATTCTGGATATTGATAATATTTGGACTGTTTGATTTTTCGGTTGTAATCTGACGATGCGTTTTTCCGTTGTAAATTCCTTTTATCGATCGTGTCTGTCATTAATAAAACGATTACTCTAATCTTAATTTAAATTGTGATGAAGGACGTTTTTTTCTTTTTATGAGTCAATTTTTTATCTATTAAACCTTCATCATCTTTTATATTTGGCACCTTGACTTTATGACCAATACATAAAAATATCTTGGGACAACTCACACAGTGCTATCTGATCCCAGACTAAGCAAAGCTTGTACTATGGAAACCAGACAACTGATAAACATACTATATATTTCTAAATACATACATATTATAGATAAATAACACCCAGACACAAAATAAACCATCGTGTTCTTCACACAAAGTTTTACCCTGGGTGGGGATCGAACCCACCACTTTCGGCTTAACAGTCAGGGTCACTAACCACTAGACCAACAGGCCCGTCATCAGTACTTTTTATTTGAAAGAGTAATAAACATCTTACATTCATTACATTTCGCGTAAAAAAAAATGCAAGAAGATTATTTAACAGGATATTTAACATTGTCGATTAAATATTGTCTTACCGCAGCATATCAACAAAAAAATCAATTAAAACTATTCTACGAGTACAACTTAGAGTTGGGATGAAATTTTAACTACACAAAGTTAACAGCGTTGAAATAAAGTTTTACAATTAAACATGTTGCGAAAGTGAACTGTCACTAAAAATGCATACCTAACTCACGATAACTGCAATAACCATTAACCAAAGCATTCCATTCGTCCCGTTAATGTTTTTTTTATTACTATAAAGCTAAAAATAGTATACAGTTTTAGTACATTATTCTATGCTAACCTAAACTAGACTATTGTCCATTAAAATTTCAATCGAATGTAATTTTATAATCGCTCTGAAACCTTCGTTAGGGCATAATATTTTCAAACAAACCTACTACGCTGTACATTTATTTTTTTCTGCCTCAACTCTAAAGCATGCACATATCGCAAATTGAATTGTTAGTAGTTAGTAGAATAAAAATACAAAGTCACTTTGAAAAAAAACGCATGCGAATAATATAGGCGGATCACACGAGGTTAAGCTTTTGATGTCCCCACGTAAATTCGTTTTAAAACCTGCGAGTTACATCCCTTAATAAAGCTTAGTAGGTATATATGCAGGTTCTTTTTCTTTTTATATTTTACTCCTCGCTGAAAAGCAAATTATGCCCCGGATTAGGCATTTTTGGCCTTAAGTTTATTTAAAAAATGTTTCATTTTACTTTAAGGTGTAAATATAACACGATAATTATGTTAGACTATTAAAATAAAAGTAGGCGAAAGTAGCAATGATATATTGTTTCTTGAAGTAACACTATAGGTATTTTCGCAACTATAAGTATATTCATACATATAGAAATACAAACATTAGAAAACGAAGTTTTAGCATATATCTTGAAAAGAATGTGTTTATATTTTCCCCCTGTGGGTCTCGATGGAATTGTTTTAATACAACACCTTTATGAAATTCAAATGATACCTCTGGAGATGGAGGGTACTTCAGCCATTCTATGCTGTTTCTATTTATTTATTTCCCAAACAAGAATGGCAATGCTAACTTGTGTGATTTATTGTAGTCTACGTATTTCGCTCGTTTGTAGTGCAATACTGTCCGAGGAGTTTCACTACACAGCTCTGAGTCCCCTAGAACAATAGACGGTTGACCGCTTGTTTTATTTCGTTTGGTCCCAACGCGACAATAGCCCGGCTTAGTGGACTGGCTTGCCCGGTGTTAATGACCGATTCGTAACTCATTTTTTTCCAATTTGTATACGGGAAACCCAATGAATCATATCGGTTGGGTCTCGATCAGTTACTGCGTTCGTGCTGGCGTGTTATAGTGCCACTGGGGTAAACGCGAACTTCATTAAAGCTTTATACGGTAGTATCCATTTGCCAAAATTAAGGGGATTAGTTTCAAACTGGCGAAACTCATCGAAATAAAGGAGACTAAGACCATCACACGTAGTAAAACACGAACTGAGAAGAAGAACAAAGACGATTTCATGATTTACTTGTTTCGTTAATACAAGTAGATATTTCGATTTCCTAATGCAATTAACATTTCCCGTGTAGGTGAAGTAATTGTAGTACTACATAATGGGTCAATTACAAAAAACAAATTAATTAAAGTTGATAATACATTTAATTTTGACCAACAATGATGTAATAATGTAACTTACAATTTGACTGCCTCTGTGGCGCATTGGGAATAAGTCCGACTGCGACGCAAGTGGTTGTAGGTTCGATTCCCATACGGGACACCACTTTGTGTGATCCACAAATTGTTGTTCCGAGTCTGAGTGTACTTTGTGTCCGACTTGTATGTTTGTAAAGTCCCCCGCGATACAGGACTTGTACCCTACTGAGAGAGTAAATGTCAAACGTCAACAAAAATTGATTAATTGCGGTTTTATTATTAATCAAGGCTGCGTAGTTGCTGTTTTTCTGTACTAAGACTCACCTAGTATTTTTTTTTAATCTTGGGAGTTCTTCTAGGTTCCAAAACCCGTTTCACACGGCACAATATGCTATTCGAAAAAATCGGTGATTGAATTGGCTAACAATTGATTGCTCATCTACACATTCACTACTAAATCTTTAATTCTCCGTCGATTATGCTGCTGGACAGGTTACGTGATAACACGACATTTTTTTCTTATTGTATCGTATGTAGCTGCAATCCCCGAAACATTGGTGACATGGTAATTAACATGCCGGTTGCAAGTAGAATAAAGTGCTGAAACAGACCGATTAGTATCCACACGAGCCGATTTCATCCGAATTGGCTTAACACAATCAATCAAGTGCTCTCGACCATCCAATGATCTTGCATTGGTTGCTTGCTTGATTTGATTTGATTGAAAATCTAGTCGCATTATACGTCAATTGTTTTGTGAGGAATTGGTTTTAAAAATATACAGAAATGACTATTCAAATATGTCATTAACTTTAAAGTTTATTATTATGTAACGTAGCACTGAGAATAAAAAACACTAAAGTGGAAATGGACCGGTCATGTAATACGATTCATTAATAAGTGGAACAAAATCATCTTATCTTACCCAAGAAATTGAAAACGTAGACAGTTTCGAAGGTGGGAAGACGAAATTAAAATCGTCACAGGAAAAACGCTAAAGGCGCGAGGAAAGCGCTAAATAAAGCACAGTAGAAAGATATGGAGGAGGCCTTTGCCAAAGTTGAGCTAACGGACCAAATTGTCGGTGTCACCGGCTCAATACAGTTTAAGTTATTAATTTAATTATTGTAAAAATTGTGTCTGAATAAAAGTAAGCCTTTTATTATTGTTATTATATCATTATTATTGATTTTAATAAATAATCATTAAGCGATTCTGGGAGTGATTTTTTATAAAATTTATTAATAAACTATTTAACTGTCTATTGAGTGCGACAGTATGTTTTGAATTCTTAAGATTCTGTTTATATATTTTGGGAAGCCGAAACTGGGAACAAAAGCTAGTAAATTATAACGACATCACAATGGTCCCTTCACAACAAATTAGATCGAGTCCAATATTCCTTCATGTATAATAAATTAATGGTAATAGAACTTGGTGAAGATGATTTATGAGATTTCTGTCGCCAAGTAAATAAGTTTGTCCCTCAAATCTGTGTAATATAATATTTTATAAGTTATACGTAAACAGACGATAATTGTTCTATATTTAGAACGTTAATACCGAATTATTTATCAACATTTCTATATTATATTACCAACATTTCTTTATAAGAACGTTATTAATTAATGTAATCAATATAGCTGTAACCCAAGGCGGGTTCAATGTTTTCTTACACTTTATTATTCATTACCAGTTGTTTGCTACAACTGAGTGTTAGGAGCTTTGGTTCTAACTAATAAAATTGCCTTTAACAATTTTATTTGTCAGAATCAAAGCACAAACAGATAACGATTAGATCATTTAAATGTAGAACGTAGATACATCACGCGGTTTCGATAATAAGTACAATGCTGATCTTATTTTTAACCTAAGTATATCTAAAAGTGAGTGTTTCTATTGATCACGAGACAACTAAAGAACGACTTTACCGATTTAAACTATTCTTTTTTTAGTTTGCTAGAATACTCTGTAGAAGATTCTTACTTTAAAAAAAGAAAAAATATAAAAAAGTAATCGGGCTGTGCGAAGTTCGCCGGGACACCTAGCTATACGTAGTACTATTACTTATTCTGTGCTATAAATAAATTATAACTGATTCGTAAGTAGATGACAACCTGTTCTAAAAGAACGTATTAACACTGATATTAAAATATAGGGTACCCATCACCTGCGTACAAAATACAGTTTCAATATTAATTAAAACTCTAAGATTTCTTTTACCTACTTTAATAAACGTTTAGGTAACCCCGCAAGTGTAAGTTTACCTTTATATGAAAAGCAAGGCACATTTACGAGACCACCACGTGCAAGCAGCAGTAACTTTTGATAAAATTGTATTACTACTCGCAACTGTTCCTAAGACCTGAACCACAAAATGCCGAGAGTACAAAAGGCCACCTTCATACATACTTTGCTCGAGCAACGCTCACATAGCCATGGACACTATGACCTGATATTGGGGAAACACTTAAACTAACGGATTTATAATATTAGTGGACAGTAGGACGGGTACATACTTCAGAACAAAGTAGTTCATATTTCTCCGAGATTCCGTGTTCGTAAACGATGTGTTTCGTGGCTCGCGTTTGTATGAAGATTACCTTCTGTACCCTCAGCATTGTGTGCCCTGTACCTACTGGTAATACAAGTGAACGCTTTGCGTTAAGACTATCCTGCAACGGATTTTATGAAAAGGGACAGACGGTTCTATTTACCAAGACGGTGACGGGTTGAGTCGGGATCCCTCTATTCGTGATTGTTGTTGTGATATTTCGATAAAACCTTGGCTTATTATGAAGCGTGTGAAATGGAGCGGATTCTTGACATTTTCAGTCTTTATATGTGTAGAAAATACCATATATAAGTAGATAATAGTATATTTTTAGGGATTTATTCACCACCATTCATTGGTCAAAACCAATGCGAACGCGATCGATAAGGTCAAATCTTCCTTATGAGATCACAATGACACTTTAACTATATTTTTGTTGCCTTATCTGTCGGTTAGAATATATGATTAAGTTAATAAAGATTATTTTTTCTTACTTTTAAAATTCACGACTGAAACTAAAATGACTGGCCTGTTGGTCTAGTGGTTAAAAGGATAAAACATGCATGATGGTGTTATTTATCTATTCTATAATATACGAGTATAATAGTATAAAGAGGAAAGATTTGATTGTTTGTTTGTATTGTATAGGCTCCGAAACTACTGGGCGATTTTGAAAAATTCTTTTATCGTTGTGAAGCTACACTAACCCCGGGTGACTTAGGCTATTTTTTATCCCTGTATTCCCACGGGAACGGGAACTACGCGGCTGAAACTGCGAGGCGTCTGCTAGTCCATAATCTGCTAGTCTATAATATATATCATCATCATCAGCCTATCGCAATCCACTGCTGGACATAGGCCTCTCCAATTGCACGCCACTTTGTTCTATCTTCGGCTTCTCGCATCCAGCTCCTGCCAGCCGTTTTGCGTAAATCATCATTCCACCTGGCCTGAGGGCGTCCTAAACTACGTTTGCCAAGCCGCGGTCTCCACTCAAGAACTCGTTTACCCCAACGGTTGTCGGTTCTTCGGCTAATATGGCCAGCCCACTGCCACTTCAACTTGCTAATGCGGTGGGCTATGTCAATAACTTTGGTTCTCTGCCGAATCACCTCATTTCTGATTTTGTCCCATAATATAATACCTATATATATTTAGAAATATTTAAGTACTTTTATCAGTTGTCTGGTTTCCATAGTACTAGCTCTGCTTAGTTTGGAATCAGATGGCACTGTGTGAGTTTTCCCAAGACATTAATATTATGACTTTACAAATTTAAAAATCATGAAAACTAAGTACACCCGGACTCGGAACAATACTTTATTGGATCACACAAAGTAGTGTCCCATGTGAACTGTGAATCAAACCCACAATCACAACCACCTGCAGCCATACACACTCCCACCGCGCCATTAAGGGGGTCAGATCTTACAATATACATACGTAACTGCAATTGTAAGCTACCTACCTTATTGATTTTTTCGACGTTTTTTTAAAAAGCGCTGTCGTGAGTCACACATAATAGGGGGTACCTAAACCTACCTACCTACTAAAATATTCTTGGCAACCCTCTCTCCTCACCAACTAATCTAAACATTATTTATGAGTGGGTTCAACCCTTTATTGCACCGGGGTTTATTTCATGCCTTTCACTGAGTTTATTACTTTGATCACCTTTTATTAAAATTAGAGTAAACAGTCTACAACAAGTTTTAAACTAAGTATTACTTTGTTAACGTACGCAGTTAGTTCTAAATAGTTTATAATAACGCCTTCATGTTAAAATTCACAGTACATTATTAATAGTTAATTAGAGACATTATACGTGTTCTGTTCACTATTTTGAGCTACACATTTATTCTATTAATTTGAAACTCGTATCTATAATAATAATTTGTAACGTGAAATTTATTTGCGTATTGAATTATATTCGGTAACTGTAGAGCATATTCGTGATACGAACGCTGGAGGCGATTTTCATACAATTCAATATAGTTTAATATTAATTTTACACGCACTGATGATCTATTTGTGGAAAGCTCGCAATCTTGATATATTGTAGGTATCTCTTTCTAATTAAACCAACTTAAATTAGAGATGTGCCGACTTTTCGGTAAAGTCAACTAGTCGGCAATATCTGTAGTTTGCAACTAGTCACGGATTATAGTCGGCAGGTTAATTTTTTTATATTTCTATGTTAAAATAATGTGATTGAAAAGAAATGGTATCCTTCATTACTAGTTTTTACAACACTAATTAAGGAATATTTAGTAAGGAAAGTATAAAGCGACGGTAGGCTAATGGTTACGGCATCGGATTCTCAATCGTGAGGTCGCGGATTCGAGTCCTACTCATTATACTACCGACGTGAACCCCTCCTAACACAAGCCATTGAGCTTAGGTGAAGGGGTTAACAAGATTGCTAGTAATGTGGAGCCAAATCCCACATTGCTAGTTATCTTTTTACAAAAGAGAAATAAAAAATAAAAAAACAAATTAAAATAACTTATGAAAATTGTAATTTTCGGTTTGAAATCTGGGGACAGAAAATCATTATTTGTAGTTAATCATCCAAATTAACCTAGACTCTTGAAAGAATACAATTTTAACAAATAAAAATATAAATAATGTCGGCCAAAGTAATAATAAGCCCATCTCAAATTTTATCAAATGAGTGATGTAAAATACAAAACCTTCTTCCAAGAATAAGAAGTTAATCTTCAAGATGGCTAAACAAATTTGAACAACAAGACAAAGCTAAGCACTATCCAGATTAAACTACACATATTTCTATTAAAAATGTATACAAATCTGTCCACCTATCTGTTTAGGCGCTAAGATGCCTCAGATAGAGACATAGAAACACAGATACACGTTATCAAAGCAGTAATAACATAATCAATTATTCTGTGAAACTTGGCAATCGACGTTATATAAATAAATAAAACCGCGCAAGAGCATGACAGTCCATGCTCAGTGTAGGGTTCCGCAGCCTCGAACAATTGCATCAGCAGACGAGCGTATGTTCAAGGCACTTACGCCCTTTTGTTTAGAGACGCAGTATCTCAACTCCCCTTATCTTTTGAACCGTGTGACATGATTTATGCAACTTTCGGAGCGATTATTTTCAAAAATATGCACTCAATCAAAACAGTTTCTTAAAAACCTTATTTTTTTTTAAAAGACATGTCTAATAAACACGTTGATGTTTGCTGAAAATTCAAAATCAGCTTCAGTTACATGATAAAAATATTTATTTTTATTATTTAGCTATCAAACTAAATAGCAGCTACTACAAGACACCTTTTTACTAAATTTCATCAAGATTCACTGAGTAAAATGCCTGTGACTTACGGACGGACAGAGGACATGACGAAACTATAAGTGTTCCGTTTTTGCCATTTTGGCTACGGAACCCTAAAAATAAGCCATTTTAGGGTTCCGTGAAATAATGAAGTCTATTATTCTACGATGACATGCCTATACACGGTGACAAGCACACTGACTATGTAGGATCTACCGTACCTATTTACTTAGATCATTACTTAGATCATTATATGTATGCATATATACACTTCTTGCACTTCCTTAGTTCACATAGTTAGCATGCATCCATTCGTTAAACTTCCTTTCACTAGGGGCAAGCAATAGGTAAGTTAACTAGGATATTTCTAGCAGAATCACTTTAAAAAAAAAAATACCGTCTTCAAGGGAAACAATATCAACACATCACAAATATCGCTGACTTACTCCTATGTTATGGTCTATATCTCAGATGTTATTTATGCTAGGACAACGTTTTATACATCAAAACCTTCCCAGAAACATATGCAATAGAAAAGTAAAAACCGCATCAAAATCAGGTTAGTAGTTGCTGAGAAAAAGGGAACATACATACATACGTACGTACGCTTGTTTTAATTTATCAGCCTGTAGGAATGAGTCCGCGAGCATAACTTTTATAAATGATTTAAAAAGTAGGCGTTGTTTCACCGCGAGTTGGCTCGGGACTCTCTGTTCTCATCTCGCTAGTTATACCAACGAAAAGTTCTAACTGCCATCTTTCATCGCTCCGGAGATGAAATTTGGACTATTCTCTACATTCTCTAATGTAATTCTGAACGTTGGCTGCTATTAATATATTTGCTGCGACCGGTTTATTTACCGTATTAGTTTTGTGTGAAGGATTATTGATCACAATTCAGAACATTGTTTAATAAGTATTAAGTAAACAATTTTCTGGAAGGTCTTCAATAGATAAGTGGCTATAATAGGCAGCATTCAAACGATTTTTAACGACAAGAACTATAACGATGTGCCAAGCAACTCCAAAGATTTGAAATCATTACTTAAAATCTAATTATTTTTGTTTCATTGACTTTACTATTTTTTCTACGACGACGTTGGGCATCCAACAAGAGAAAGAGATAGACCGTTAAAGTCAATTATATTAATTATCCATGAAGATATTAAAAATCATAATTAAACTCGCAGTATATTAAAATTAAATCAAAATTATACTAATTTGTGTTTGTTTTCTTTTGTTTACAGGTAAGTTCGTGGAATATACATTGACATTAAAGCCGAAACATCAGTGTAAGCCTTAGACATCTATTAGGTATTTCATTAAACTTGTTTTCTAATTTAAAACATGTTTTACGAGTTTCACCGTTTCAATATCACGTTAAAATTCAATTTGCTCGACCACAAACGTAATTAAACCTGTGAGTACAACACAACTTGTCTCGTTTCGGGTATTTTAAACTAAAGGTAGTCATAAACCTCGTGTTCAAGTTGTTCACAATACACTGAAACGCTTGAAGCATTTGTAAACGCACCTCATACTAACATGCCTCCTTTCCGTCTCTATCCTCACAAAGGCAACCTTATTCAATAAAATTCTATCCCCACTGGGAATAGTTCAATAAAATGCCCTCACAAAAGGTGTTATAATGAAACTATCTTACAAACAAAACGTAGGGGTTACTTTATGAAGAAAAAAGCCTTTTTTCCAGACGGTAATGTAAATTCCTCTCATGTCTCAATATCTGGATTGAAAAAGTGTTTTTCTTAGATAGACTACGACTCACCTTTTAAATCATACAATCGAATTGAAGCTTAACATTCTGTAACTACATTCATGATAAAATAAAAAAAGATCCTAATCTAGTTCTAACGCCTACTAGTGTTGTATTTACTTATATATAGAGTGTCCCAAAACTAAATAAGGAAAGTACCTTAAATTTAAAAAATACCTGTGACTGACCTTTTGAATTGATGTCATAAAAATACAGGTGCGTTTTTACATTAAGCGGGTTCGATTTCCGGCTCGGACAGGCGATTATTTATATATTATTTTAAGAAGTTGAAAGCACTTCAATTTGTTTTTAAAATTAAAATGAAGTATTATTTCAGTAAAATGTTCTATCTACAATATTGAAGGTGCTTGCCCTCCGTGTGGCATAGTTTTGGGACATTCTGTATAATGGAGTCAAAATTCGACAGGGTGGGAATCGAACACATGGCATTTGCACACCGCCGGAATATAAGTGTTTTTGAAATCAATATGCCTTTTAGCCACCAATAAATTGAATATTATTTTGAGTTCATAATAAAAAAAACCGGGCAAGAGCATGTCGGGACATGCTCAGTGTATTCCGCAGCCTTAAATAATTGCATCAGCAGAAAAGCGTATGTTCATGGCACTTACGCCCTTTTGTTGGGAAACGCAGTTTTTCGGCTATAAGTCAATGACGGTATATCCGATCATGTCCGAAATATTTTTTTCATATTTTTGGTCACATGGTTCATAAGATAAGGGCACGATATATGCAACTTTCGGAGCGATTACATCCAAAAATATTCACTTATACAAAAAAATCATATTAAACCTTAAAATGTTTTTAATAGACCTGTCGAATAATGTCCCACACGTTAATGTTTGCTCAAAAAAGATTTATTCAGCTTCTGTTACATGTATGGAGTGTCACTAAATTTAATCAGTACATACGGACGGACATGACTAAACTAAACAAAAACCCTTATGGTTCCGTTTTTGCTATTTTGGCTACGGAACCCTAAAAAAGAGAGAGGTGTCTTATGGGCATCCGGTTTAGATGTAGTTTCTTTTGCTCTTGGAAAAGAAACAAGAGCAATAGGGCAACTACCTTTTTTGATCGGATCGCAATCATAAAAAAATACTTTAATACCAAATTTCATCTAAATCGGCTGAGTAACTTTGGAGATTAGCATGTTCAAACAAACATCCACAACTTTATAATATAAGTATAAATATACATAGTTATGTGTTTATCCTGAGAGAAAGCCAAGCATACGATATCAAATGCCCCATTGTAATGCCTGCCCATCACGAGTTGAGTTCACAACAGTTTGACGTATACATTATTCGCCTAATGTGGCGTGACCAACTTAAGTATCATAGCATCTATCTAATACCGTTAGACGATAAATTCTTGATGTATTACGAGTAAACGATGTTTATGACACTTAACATGCAGGGGTTTCGGGGGCGATAAATCGATCTAGCTAGGTTACAATTTTCGAAAACATCGTTTAAAATAGAAAAAGTACCTAGCCATGCTCGGTCATACAGGTACTATCAACATAATGCAACGGAACATTAGTCACATCTCGAGTAAATGTTGGTGTAACTCCAGTGTTTGTACTCACTGTTGTGCAGGACAGGGACAGAGATAGAGGTTTCCCGAGCCCTTGCAAATTGAAATCGCAAGGGTTCACGCTTAGCCCGTCAATAAACATTGAGCACAGCGAAACGTATCATTGTTCTCTGTATATTTTAATTATTAGACACGGCTCGAGGGCTAACCCCTCGGGTGCCAAGGGCCTTTAATGGTAGCGATCTTTCGTTCACTCTGCTACGTGGGTTATTTCCTTTTACCTTTGTTGTTTTATGTTAGACAAGGTTAATAATTAAGTACGGTTTGCAACTATGATTTTCATTACGTTTTTGTTTTAAAAAGATAGTAAACACAAATAGGGGTACTGTCTAATATATACACACCTAGATATCTACGTAATAAATGTTAGGTAACTTATATTATTTTGTTTATAATGATACAAGTCTAAAAATGTGTCGCGAGTACTTTACTAACTTACGGTTAATACAAAGTACACCTAGACTCATAACCAGCATTTATGGATTTCACAAAGCTGTGGCCTATTTCAGAACCGAACTTACAATCTCTTGCACTACTGGGAGGCACTCCTACTTCACTTATCATGTGAACAAATTAATATGTTAAAAATGTTAAACACAATGTAAACTAATATTATAAAGCTGCAGAGTTTGTTTCTTTAAACGCGGTAATCTCAGGAACTACTGAACCGAATTGAAAAATACTTACACTGTTAGATAGTCCATTTATCCAGGAAGGCTATGGGCTATATAACATCACGCTGCGACCAATAGGAGCGGAGCAGCAATGAGAAACGTTGCAAAAACGGGGAAAATTTACGCATACGAAGTTGCGCGAGACAGCTAGTCTCATATAAAAGTTGATGCAAATGAGACAAAAAGTTGATTTGCATCATAAAAAGCCATGAACCATCACCATTAAACTAGTTTTCTGATAAAAATGCCACAGATAGACACACTTATACACACATTTAAGTTATAGGGGATAGGCCGTTTTATTTAATAAATAATATTCGAGAAATAAAGTTAATAACAATTTTCGTAATTTGAAAATATCTTCATTAAGTAAAAACTAATTAATATTTAGTTCAAAATTAACAAACTATTTCGATAACTTAAATTACTTGAAAAGTAATACTGGAATACATAATTTTATACGACTCCATCGATTTTATTACTAGCTATTGGCTCCTGCTTCTCCCCGAGATTTCACGGCCTCCGTTGTTAGCCAATTAGTTGTAATATCATAGGGGATCCGTCACTCAGTGGCGGCCGGCAAATCGATAGATAAGCGATGTTAAACAACTTTAGCAGGAGCGCACGATAAGTCGTCGGTCATGCGCCTTTCAAAAATTGTACAGTACTCCAAAAGTAATAATGCGCATAGAAATCTTCGGAAATCTTCGTCATTGTTCGGCAACGGTCGTATTACCCGAGCGTCGAAAGACGATATTTATATAGAGTGGTTAAGAGCAATTTCTCTATGCCTAATTTTATATATTATGTGTTTTGTGCTAAAACAGATTTGATTTACCTGTAACGAAATTTGATTCGATAATTCCATGTAAGTAAATAGCGAAAACGCTACAATCATTGTTGGAGTGATTAGTTTTCAAGTGTCTTACCGAAGTTGGTGTAATTATGGAGGAAAAGGTTTAAATAACATAAGGTTTTATTAGAAGGAGAAAAAAACGTTTTCAAATAGAGGTTTACATAAAATATAATCAAAATCTCAGTTCAAATTTGTTTACAGCACTAATCATTCCAGAAAAATAATACAATTATAAAAAAATTAATCAGAATCGAGGAAGACCTCTATTCCCGACATCGCAGATTCATCAGAAGTTTCATTATGCTCTTGTTCATTTACACTTTCCTCACTGCTATCACCTGTGTAAATAATCAGTTTATCGGAATAACTATCGATTCTTGGCTCAAATTTTCTATATTCATCTTCGCATTGAACCGCATGATCAGAAACTTTTTTCCATTCTTCTGGTCCTATTTTATTGATTTTTTCTAATATAGCATCTTTAACTGACGTCACAGTCATTGCAATATTTCTCTTGGCCACGTGTTGCTTTATTTGGGACCAAATATTTTCAATAGGGTTAAAATCGGGATGATATGGTGGCAATCGTATAATTTTATGCCCATGTTCCTCCATTATACGGTCAATGGCAAATTCTGTGTAATTTTCTTTGTATCTTTGTATAATTTTATACAAATCGGGTTTCAGTTTCTTTGGGTCATGCGGAATGTTGTGTTGTTGTAACCAAGCTGTCATTTGTGGTTTAGATGTGTTTGAGTTTGGTGGTTTCACAGACAGCTTATTATGATATGGGGCGTTGTCTATTACCAACACACTATTAGGAGGCAAGTTGGGAATCAATTGATTGCGTAGCCAAGTTTGATAACGTTCCGCGTTTATTTCTTTATGATAGTCACCTTCTGAGTCGACACATTTATGTAACATTAGAGCCCCTGGGACGAAGCCTTTTTCATTGCCTGCGTGTACAATAATTATTCGCTCTCCTTTGGAAATGGGTTGTTTGATACCTTTTTTGTTGCTATCTTGCCAAGTTTTACCCTTAGTATGTGATGTGTGCACATACGACTCGTCCATAAATACTATGTTTCTACCAGAACTCCTCAGCTGTTGTATTTCTCTGAGATATTTGATCCTTTTTAGGCGTATATCATGTTTTTCCATAAGTAATTGTCTGTTATTATCAGTTTTCAGAAACCTAAACCCCATGTCTTTCAAGATCAACCTTAAAGTCTCGGCACAGCCTTTGAAATTAATAGCTTCGATCAACTTTATTCTTAAATTATTTACAGTTGGGAGTTCTTTCAGCGTCAATTGAAAATTGTATATCATATTACGAATAACACAGTAGTCGAAATCATCAAGTACCAGCCGAAATCTACTTTTAGGTCTTCCTTTTTTCGGTGTAGAAAATTTCTTTGATTGATTATGTTTTTTTTCGTTTAAGATATTACTCAAAGTTCGTCGCGAAATTCCTGTAGCTTTTGTAACACGGTCTTGAATTTTTTTAAAATAACCATCATGGTCTCTGTTGAAAACATTGGCTTCATTTAAGAAATAAAGGTACACATTAAATACCATTTGCCGTGCTTGTGAATTAAGCGGTTTTCCACGTTTAAATTTATCCATTTTGGAAGAATTCGTCTGAAAGAAAATGGCATGGGCAGAGTTAGGTATATATTTTTTATGCATGTTTATCTATTTATTTAATTTAAATAAATCTCATTTTTTAAATGTTTTTCTAGTACTTAATATGTATTTAATGTAGGTATTTTATTTTTTTAATATTAAAAAAACGTGAAATATGTTATTTATTTTCCTTTTTTCAAAATATACTATTTAAATCTGAATAAGCTAATTAATGTTGAAATTATATTTACCAAGAAGGGTGTGTAATAGCAGCTCTATATATTTCCACAAATAGAGAACACGTGCAGTCACTACCAATATATAAAGACGACTGACAGACATTTCGCTGACCGGCGACAGCTGCCGAACGCCCGATTTGTTTTCGATTGTGCACACATGATATTGACTCCTATCTCTTTTAAACAAGGTGCAAAATGCAAATGCCTTGTTTAGGGCTCTTACGATTCCATGATTCGAGTGTTTCCGGGAATACGACAATTAGCGAAGATCTGCATGTGCATTATTAATTTGGGAGTACTGTATAGTAGTCGGATTTAGATAAGGTAAAGGTAGCTATCACCCGCGACTCTGCTAGCATTAAAATTTTGAAAAACGAATTATACCACCGGTACCGTGCATTTTAAGGGGTTATCTATATGTATGCCAAATTTCACCCAAATCCGTTCAGCCTTTTTGACGTGACTTTGAATAACAAACATACATCGATTCTATTGCATTTGTAATATTAGTATAGTAATTTTCATAGGCATCTCTTGCTAATTTCTTTATTAATTTATTAATTGCATTTTTTGAAGGTAGAAAACATTGACATCATAATTTGTTAAAATGCTATCTGTAGCGTAGCAATAATAAAAGCCGTAATCGTTCTTAAACCATCGGCTAGATGGAGCAAGCGAGGATCTGACGACCGTACAGCATCCTTCCTGCACGTTAGCCAGATCAGGGATAGAGGAATGCAGATAGAGGAATTTGAAATTTAGTAACATAGTCCTGGATAGATGGTTCGATTCCGACCCGGTTTGGCATACGAAAGTCTCCGGTTCGAAAAATTTTCAATCTTTCAAAAATGCAATTATTGTATTAATATTAATATAGATAGTATAGTAGTCTCTGCTACAAACTGTATTGATAACTTTTGTAACTTTATGTGCCAGTAGCGGTTCCGCCTCTATAAATCGGGTTGTGATGAGGTTTCTTAAACTTTAACCTGTCTCCATACCAAATTTCATCTTAATCGGCTCTGTATTTTTGGAGATAAATGGGTTGAATTAAACAACCTCTTCAATTTTATAATAGACATACGAGTAAGTAGGTATAGATTAACATCTACCCAGCTATTTCAGACGTCAATGGCGCATGATTAGGAGACCGCAAGCCAACGTTCACTTAATGGAGCCACGTCTTTACATTCTCTAACTAGTGTAACATAGACACATACATACAGAATGTAGAAGATAATCTTTATGGAATGCACGCATGCCGTATGTCCAAATCGTTCACGGTCACGTAACCTCGGAACAAGAGTGGTCCCATGTATGGTAGAATGAAAAACAAAGACAAAGCATTCGCTGATTAAAATGTTGTTATTGATTTAACATATTAACTTGCCTTTATGTCATAAGTCAAAGAGATTCGAGACCATCTTTCAAGAAACTATTTTTTTTTTTTAAATAAGTAACTAAACACACGAATACCCAGTAAAACTTACAAACTCTCCATTACCAACAGTACACAAATAGCACCACAACTTCTTACAATCGCAGTCATACTCCCGCTACGCCATGGATTCAAATGAAAAAAGCTATGATTTTAGTTATCTCAACGTAAAGCCTGAGAACGTTTTATTCGAAAATTCGTCTGCGTAAATTTTCCCTATATGTTGCAACATTTCTCATTGCTGCTCCGCTCCTATTGGTCACAGTGTGATGTTATCAGCCGATAAATAGGCTATCCAACAGTGAAATAATTTTTCAATTCGGACCAGTAGTTCCTGAGATTACCGCGTTCAAAAAAACAAGCAAATTCTTCAGCTTTATAATATTAGTATAGATGACGGATAATCTTTTGTTACATTTGTATAGGTATACATATTGACTTAGCTAAAGATGCAGAAGTAAAACGAGGTATTTCATCTAAATTGTTACATTTAATTAAACCTGGAGAGATGGATTACAAATACATTCCTAATGAACAGGCAGCTGTTCTTCCAACCGAATATTATTAGTTTCTAGATAAGCACGTAATTTTGATGTTCGTCAACTCAAATAAAAGCTAAATTGGTTTAGAGATAAGTACCTAATTGATATTCACGAACTCACAAGAAGACATAGGTATCTAACTAGAAAAGAAAACATGCGTTTTAGTACTTTGATATATATTATTATCTTAATAATATCTAGGGACAACTTACACAGCACCATCTGATCCCAAACTAAGCAGAGCTTGAACTATGGCAACCAGACTACTGATATACATACTCATATATTTCTAAATACATATTAAAGATAAATTACACCCAGACACAGAATAAACCATCTTGCTCATCACACAAAGTTTTGTCCTGGGTGGATCGAACCCACGACCTCTTAACAATCAGGGTCACTAACCACTAGACCAACATGCTATGGTTTAATAACTGTTAAAGATGAAACTCAATGTTGTGTAATAATTAAATATTCATCGTAGGTACAAGAAAACATTTTCGTTGCATACTTACAACTAAGCACGCGAGCGACAAATTATATTTTTTTTAACAAAATTTAAAGCGCTTTTATCATTAAAGCTTGGCTTAGCCGCAAATGTAAATTAAATGGTTCTGTCCCCCAGGGACACAAATGGTTTGAATTAAAATCTCTGCTAAATTAATGTAAAGAATGTAAGAGGATACTTTTGTCTTCAATTTTTTATGATAATCACTGAAGGGGTTGTACTTACAGTGCAGATTCCTTTTTGAAAATATTAGCCAGCGGCAAGGTTTCAATTTTTAAAAGAAAACTTTTCTTTTTTAAGCGTAACAATATTCTTTTGAAAAGCTGTATTAAATGATAGGACAATTGTTACGGAAATTAATTAAATACTGCATTGAATTATTGTGTACTGTAACATTAACTTTTACGGAACCACCTGACATAGCCAGTTTGGTTAACTTTGGACGCCAGAATCACTTAACTTGTACTCACTTTCGTATATTTTGTTATTTCAATCTCTATGAGGCAATTCTCTATCGTTTACTCTAAGCCACAATGTGGTTACATCGCTTAAGATTCTACGACATGCTCTCAAATATGTTAATAAAACATCAGTTACCCCTTTATCCAAACTTTCATCCGACATTTTCTGGAGTACATGCAGCGCGTAATAGCGGCAATGCTGCAGAATTTCCTTACAAGACAATAACAGTAAAGTTAGTTTACAACTGGCCCCGCAGTTTCATCTCGATAACACAATTTGTGAGACAAACATCGTGTAGGCGTAGCTGCTCAATTACCGAGGGATATTGTTACTAACACATACAGGCACGTTAACAAATAAGCGAATGTAAACTCTCGACTAATTTAATCAACTGTATTGTAACTTTTCGTAGTTGAAGTGTACAAAGCGGGCCAAGTTCTTGTTAATTGACATATTATTACATTTTGACAATGAAATAGTGATTGCTTCGATCAAATTGGCAAATATGGTTATACAAGTTCAAACATTTAGAAATAGTAAACAATAAAACATTTAAATTTACAACAATAATATAATAAATCAGTTATAATCTTGTTAATGGGTTGATTCTTTGTTTCCCTTAATGTTATATTAACTAATATCACTTAATAAACCATACCATGCTCAGTGTAGGGTTCCGCAGCCGTTATAACAAAAAAATGCGCTACATATGAAAAATACGACGTTTAAAACGCACCAACAGAAGAGCGTATGAATATATGTTCATGACACTTACGCCCTTTTGTTGAGAAGCGCAGCTTTTCGAAATTACTAAAAGACGGTATATCCGATCATGTCGAAAATAAATTTAGTTTAAAATATTTATAAAGCCCAACCTTTGTAATTTTTTTTTCTAATCATATGGTTTAAAAGATAAAAGAGAAGAAAACCATTTATGCAACTTTCGGAGCGATTATTTCCAAAAATATTCACTTAATCAAAAAAGTTTCTTAGAATCCTTAAAAAGTTTTGTTTTTACCCGACTGTAAGGAAGGGTTATGTATGTATCTAATATTCTTTATCATCTCATATCTCACAAACCACTGAACGATATAAATGGTATTGTATAATGTGTATTGTATATATATATATATATATATATATATAATTAAGATGTCCTTAGATTTGTCTTGACTACCCTAGTGGCCTTAGGTAGGTGACTTAAAAAAGACACCGCGGCTGTGAGATGTCAAAATAAAGAGGTGTGAATAAAGTAAATTAAAGGGTTTTTCTTAAGGATTTCAATAAGGTGATATGCCGGTAATATGACTGTAATACTAAAAATGTTAGACAGCATCCATGTGCCACCAATATGTACATACATTGATGACAAAGTATAAACGTATTCTTCATTTACACAATACAGCTAAAAACATTCATTTAATTTTCCAGTTATGAAGCAGAATGGATAAACTAAATATTTTGTTTCTACCATGAGAGGTAACAATTCCCGGTCGCCACACTACAGGATACATTCCACATTTATTTATAAATTTAAAATAATTTGGAACCGCCACCGGCGGCAAATATTCTGTCGCGCGTTTTGCGACTTTTAAACGCGTAGCTTAATTTTTAAACTGTTTTCATTAATATTTTATAAGTAATAATTTTACTGACTTATCAAATAGATTTTTACTTCGGGTTTTGTTTGACTTGGCGGTAAATGCTGCCGTACACCAAATAGGTACCTATCTAAGCTATGAAATAAATCTTCATGGATTTATAGGTAACTACGTAATTATGTTGAACACCTTCAAACGTACTTGAGCATTATATTAAGTTAGATTCTTCGATATTTATTAGGGTGATAGACACTTAAGAACTTACCTATAAAGGTAAAAGACCTTTATTGCCGTGCCGTGCCGTGCCGTGCCGTGCCGTGTAAAAACTAGATATTCGCATATAGTCTACAAAACATTTGAGTGTCATCTACAACTCAGATGCAGTTGGTCTATAAATGCATTTTTTGAATACTGGAAACTAATTTATTATAATATAGAAAGGCTGGTCAGAATTGAAAAAATATTTTATTGTTGGATAGCCCATTTATCGAAGAAGGCTATGTCCTATATAACATCACGCTGCGACCAATAGGAGCGGAGCAGCAATAAAAAATGTTGCCAAAACGGGGGAAAATTACGCAGAAAAAGTTGCAGCTGCTCAGCTGTCAGCTAGTTTCTTAATATTATATTTCTAAAATACTACTGATGGGTCTCGTAGATGGTGGTAAAAAAATACCTTTCAATTTGAACGAAACAGTGATCTACATTATAATACTGGTATATGCAACCACAGGAGTGATGCCCAAGGGAATAATGTAAATTGAATTTTTCGGAATTCGTATTTGCAGTCTGAACTTTTAATTGTGTCACAGGTTTTGGTTTTTTATTCCATTTTCTGGATGTGTGGAATATATAATCCTGTCATCACTTTATCATCTGAGTTCTCATTGTACAGTATATTGGCGTTGAAACGGACTAAGGACTTTGATAAGTTATTAGCCGGAACAAACCGACAGACGGACAATAAAAAAATGCTATTCTTATTTATAAGCATTACTGTGAAGTTTCATCAAAATCTATTCAGTAGTTTTAACATAAAATAGCAATAAACATCTATCCATCCATTAGTAAGATAATACTATAAAATTTCATCAAAACGTAAAAGAATTTTAGCGTGATTTACAAACATCACTTAGACCGGTGTGTTTTGACAGGCACTGGTGTACCGGAGTTGAATCTAATGCACCTTCTCATCGACATGCGAGCGACTCACATTGCCAGGTTGAGTCAAATGTTGCCCCCCTCCCCCCACCTGGCTATCATAGGTTTATATTACACTCATACCTAAATATCACCTAAACATTCTGATAATATTAAATACCCCGAGGTTATCTACCTAGACGTAGACTATCTCACATAAATAAACAAATGCCAACATGCTGATTGGCAAATCCCTATAATTCAGCAAACACAGTCATATTAGGTAGCTATAGATATATCACACGTCTTCTTCAACATGCCAGGCGCTTACTCTGTTTACCCGTCAGTTGACGTACGGATACTAAACTAGGCGTTGAATATGAGAACTCCATGAGTGCAAGTGAGAGATTCGATTACAACCGAGGGGATAGAAAGGGATAGATCACATAACGGCGCTCTTCGAAAATTTGCAACGTCGTAGGTACCTGTTTATGAAGCGATGTGTACACAAATCAATTAGGGCTTGATCTCACAATGCGATGACAGACGGTACGTGCTTTAATCATTATCTCGGCGATTCAGAAATTGAACCGGTGTTTTGGTTCAGGATTTGAGAATTAATAAAAGTTAAATCACTTAGAAGATTACTAGAAGCGAAAGTTCAATTTTAGTTGGCAAGTACCTACATATTGGACAACGGCGTAATTTTTTGTAGTTGCAGTAGATACACCTAGGTTTTGAATGTATTCTATAATGTAAACTGATTATATAACCCTTAATCTAATAATGATTCTTACGTCATTATTTTGACGTACATTTTAAATAGATTCAGTGGTGAATTTGCCCTCGATTATACTCGTATGATATTATAAAAGGTAGCTTATACCCTTCCATAGAGTTTGAGCCATTTCCGTCCCGAATTTCATTAAAATCAGTTTAGCGGTTTAGCCGTGATTACATAACAAACCAACAGGGACTTATTTTCCAATTTCTAATGTTAGTAGAGATACACTAACACGATTTTAACTATCAACCTTATTAGGTAAACTACTATCAGTAGGTATCTAATGTAATATCATAGTAGGCGTAGACTTTATAACGTCCATTAAGAAACATTCGGTAAGTAAGGAAATTGTTTAGGCTTTTGCGTGAGACGTGAAGCTTCGATACAAAGAACTAATCACCTAAGGGCATGCTTGCATGCAAGGACCCTGTCCTTATTCACTATTTTTTTTTTCGTTTTCGCGGCATCCTGCGCCCTTTGGCGCATGCGCGGTGCGCTCAAAGATGTACGCGGGCATGCGCGATGCTTTTCTAAGCGCAGCTCCCTGTTGACCATTATGACGAGATTTTGACAGTTAAAAGCGCGGGCTTGCTGCGACAACGAAAAAAAGATAGTGATTAAGGACCCAGTTGTCAAATGTAAACTTAATTATTATCAAAAAATATAGTAGACTAGCTGACCCGCGCAACTTCGTCTGCGTAAATTTTCCCTTTTTTTTTTTACAACATTTTTCATTGCTGCTCCGCTCCTATTGGTCGTAGCGTGTTGTTATAACCTATAGCCTTCCTCTATAAATGGGCTATCCAACAATAAAATATTTTTTCAATGCGGCCCAGTAGTTCCTGAGATTATCGCGTTCAAACAAACAAACAAACTCTTAGGGGGATGAAAAATAGATGTTGTCCGATTCTCAGACCTACCCAATATGCACACAAAATTTCATCAAAATCGGTCAAGCCGTTTCGGAGGAGTATGGCAACGAAAACTGTGACACGAGAATTTTATATAAGTATTAGATTATGTTGATATTATTAAAATATTAGTGTTACATGACAAACTATTTTAACGTCTGTATTTATTTTCTTCTTAGTAAACAAATCCACTTTAAGCGCTATAAGTATGTAATAGAATTATCTAAATATACAATTCTAGGATCGGTTCAGTCAGTGTAAGAATCGAAACATAAGTCTAACAACAGCAATGGCGTCTAACGTTGCAGAACTAATAGGATTACATTTTCAAACTAGCATTTAGATAACAATCGAAGTATTGTAGCAAGAAAATTCAATATCCTGTATATCACAATCCCAAGTGGGTTACTCTAATGACCATCAATAAAAACTGATAGCCATTATATCGGCAAAAGTTTCAGTTCAACTTCATCGGTAAACCGATTAATTGCGAGTGTAATAGGGCTTTACATGAAATAATTAGTGTTGCGGTAACCGGCTAACGCTGTTACCGTCCTGACCAATGATGTTTTAAGTAAACAGGTTACAAGCGCTCAGCAAGCGGTCCCTCAAAATGTAGTCAATTGACCAAGTATGTCATTGTCACATCGCCGCCGTCGTCAACAGAAAAAAGCACCGGATTACATTTGTCTCTTTTTCGGTCCTGTTATTTAAATCATGCCTTCCTGCTTTTACGACTTTTTATAATAGTGTGGACATTGCATTTTATAGGTTATCTATGTGTGCATTAGTTTGCCGTTTTTAAAGATCGAATATTGTTTAAGTAACCTATCTACACCTTTTTAAGCTATTGCATAGCTTTTATCGCGGGCTTTGAGCGCGGCGACCGAATCAAGAAATTCCGTAACGAAAATACAGTCTAACACCCCTACTCCGCCTACCATGTAGCTCGGCCGAGCGTTCGCTTAACGTATATGTATGTATATGGTACGACTGTACGAAGCTCGCACGTATCGAGACGAGCTGCTCCGATAAATAAAAAATAAATAAGTAATTATAATTGCATAAATTGATAACAATGCTATGCAATAGCTTTACCGTGGCAGTCCCCGAGTGCCAAACATTTTTTTTTTTACTTTACACATTATTGATCTTGACTGCTTTAGTAATTGATCTGAGGTCCTGACATTATTACATTCCAGAAATAGCCTATACAGTACCTACGTAGGTATTCGGTCTATTGCGCAACGGTTAAAGCTTAGGATTTGAAATTCACAAGGAGTAAAATAACAAACCGAGACTGAAATGAGACAAAAAGTTGAAGGAAAAACTTCACACTACAGAACAGATTTTCAACACTGCAATTTTCAAGAGGTTGTGGGTTCGATGCCCACACGGGACACCACTTTTTATGATCCACAAATTGTTGTTCCGAGTTTGGGTGTACTTTGTGTCCGTGACTTGTATGTTTGTTAAGTCCCCCGCGATACAGGGTTTGTACCTAAATGCGAAAAAAACGCTAATAACCATCTCAATAAAGCTAGATAAATAAACATTTTAAGTCAAACTATTTTTTCCTGGGTTTTTTTAAAAAATATGTGGCCGTCATGCTCGGATAATTTCTTCGCGGGCAACTTCGCGAAGGTATGTGTCTAGTAATAAATAATCTGATTAGTTATAAGACGTTACAAACAAAAGGTAAAGTCGTAACATAGGTACAAATGTATACCTAATAGGAACAAAAAGGCACGCATCATAATTATTATAGTTAGCGCAGTATAGCTTATTGTGCAAATTTTTAAATACGTACACAAACTTATACACACGGTCAATACCGTTAAGCGATTTCCTTAATCTATAAACATCTTTATAAAACGCAGTTCCTTGTCACACGTTTTCCTTTGCGGGTTGAGAGGCTAGACGGAATTTTGTGTAACATTTTGACATCGATCAAAAATCTATTATTTATTAATGTAAAGCTAGGTTGTGTTATAAAGGCGGAGTTTTGATTCTATCAATGTTTTTTTTCATGATTAAGTACCTATGTGAAGTTAGAATAAGGAGGTTGTGTTATATATGTAGGTTCTTTGTATTTTTGTTATATATTTATATTACCTATGTTAAACTGGCTGTGTGAAAAATCTTAATTTGAAATACTTAGGTCAATTTTTAAAATTGTATGTTCTTTAATGTTTTATTTAAACACTGTTAGCTGTCCCGCGCAACTTCGTCTGCGTAAATTTTCCCCGTTTTTGAAACATTTCTCATTGCTGCTCTGCTCCCATTAGTCGTAGCGCAATGTTATATAGCCTATAGCCTTCCTCGATAAATGGGCTATCCAACAGAAAAATAATTATTCAAATCGCGTTTAAACAAACAAACTCTTCCGCTTTATAATATTAGTATAGATTAGTTAATACAAACACAAAAAGATATAGCAAAAGGAACTAAGTTGCAACCGGGTGTCTATAAGATACCTCTCTCCATTTTTAACACAATTCTTCCAAATATGCGTAAAAGGATATAGCATTTTCTATGACAGTGAAATAACAGACTACTTTATTATGATTGATGATTACAAAGAAATCCTTATTTACTGAAGCAGGCAAAATACTGTTACACCCTAAACAGCACACAACCATAAAATGTACGAAATGTCATAAAACTTTAGACACGTCGAGAACATTCTCTGTAAACAAAAGTTACTGACGCTAATTATATTAAAAACCCAGCGGTGGGATGACGTGATATTCTACGACAAGGGGTGTGCACATTAATCATTCCGAAGCCACGTTATCTCACACAGAAACGCAACTTGTTCCTTCTGTCAAACACGCTAATGTTTTTGCTTATGTTTAATGTACTACAGGATGTTTACTTCATTTACTAAGCTCATATTATTTAAGCTATAGGTATGGTGCAAGAAGTCTAACTATCTTCATCTTATACCTTTTAACGAGCAATTCTTTTATAAATATACCTATCTAGCACGCAATATGCAGTTTGGTCCAACTTGAGAGATAGGATAGCTTAGATCTTTAATTATAGTCGTAATTACTAAAAAAATTAGGGATCCCATGCCCACCCGTGCGAAGCCGGGACGGGCCGCTAGTATATATATATATACATATATATATATATATATATCTAATCTGAATTATATATAATAAAAAATCAGGAATTTTCATGAAATTTTGTTTGCAGGGGTTTTCGGGGGCGATAAATTGATCTAACTAGGTTTCATTTTTAGAAAACGTTTACGTAAACGTTTTTAGAAAGCTCGGACATCCAGGACTGGTCGCTAAAGTAGAGTTAATGATTACCAGATTACCATTCAGCGAAGGCGATTTTATAATATGTGTCTAGATATAAATAATAATATAATTGGTAATTTCTATGCGTTTAATTATATTAATATATATATATCAGTTGTTTAGTTGTCATAATACAGGCACTCCCTAGTTTGTTTTTTGTTCCATTATAATATTAATATTTTTGCTTGTTTATTGCCTAAACATCTATAATATACGTATATTCCTTAAGCTTATTTGAATGTGTCGTAATCAATCAGTTCTGGACCTTGAACGTGTTTGTATCAAGGTAGGTAGAATAGATAAACATTCAAAGTAATTGTAGTAATGGTCAATATTGTGTTCTGAATCTTGACGTTGCATTAGAATCCGTAGGCAAATCGCATTGTGTACGTGGTCGTTTGTACGTAGATCACTCGATATGTTTTGAGATGATCTTAATTTAAAAATAGAAAGCATCTGTTTTAATTTCCTTTTTAAATAAAAACTGGGCAAGAGCATGTCGGAATAAGCTTAGTGTAGGGTATCGCAGTCTTAAATAATTGCATCAGCAGAAGAGCGTATGTTCATGCCACTTACGCCCTTTTGTTGAGAAAAGCAGTTTTTCGGCTGTAACTTAATGACGATATATCCGAAATAATTTTAGTTTAAAGTACTTATTGAGCGCTACCTTTATGATGTTTTTCATATTTTTTGGTTACAAACAGTTCAAAAGATAAGGGAGGGGACACAATTTTTTTGACGAAACTATAAGGGTTTCGTTTTTTGCCATTTTGGCTACAGAACCCTAAAAAGCAAATGTGTTCAAAAATAGAATGCAAGTAGCCAGGTTGCAGGTTTAAAAAAATAATGACGTTCCAATCATTTTACTACGATGGTTCGCGCGTTTTTCTTTGCAACGATGTTGCTTAGCCGCGAATATTTTCGTGCTATGATATTTCATGATTTTAAATTGAGTTTCATTTAAAAATTTAAAAATTTAACGATTACAATCAGCGTAAGAGGAGTCTGCCCCATCTCGAGCAACAGTATTTAGAAGGTTTAGTCAAATTAAAAAGGGTAAAACAAACCTCGAAGATGACCATATAACTAGTACAGTGCGGTAAACTGTGGTAGTTAGTTACCCAGACAAGTTATGCAATGACCAGCTACTTAGAATTAACGAGAAACACCTAGCTACTGCGTCATACATATTACATTTGTAGGAGTAACTGCACTCTCCTTTGTCAAGGAATTATGATCCATAACTCTGGCAGTCGTAAGAGCGAGCCGTATAACTTGAAAGCCACATCAAGTCTATTGAGTACTTTTCTATTTAATCGGTACACTACTTTTACGAGTGCGACATATAAGGGCAAAAACTATAATAAATTGTAATAAAGAATTGAGTTCGTTCCAAATACAATTTCGGTATTAACCTACAACATTCGGACTAGCAAATTATAAAAACCTACTTACTTGAACGAATATGTGTATAAGTATACTTCTGTATCCTTGTTGTTTTGTGATATAGGGGCGTTGACACGTTCTCGTATTTTATTTGATGCTTCAAGCTGATCTCGTCCTCTCAGAACATACTAAATTCACAATTCACTGTTCGCGCTAGCGTTGAAGTCACGCTGCTCTCTAGTGATACAACACAACAATGTAGGACATAAGTTATATTCGTTACAGTGTTGTCTTTTAAAAATAAAAGCTGGGTGTTTATGAATATGTGGCACCGCCGTCCATTGGTCTACGTATAACGAATTCAGAACTCATGTTACATAGCGTTCGATACCATGCAGTCCCCTAAAAATATATTTCGTGTTAGGCGAAAATAAAAAAAGTGACGTGATACTTTTTGCTGGCTTTAACGATCATTCCGCGGTTGTCGTTATATCAAGGGGTATTTCGTGCCATGAATATGCAAATATAACATTCGTGCTGACGATTAATGCCGAATTGCCGTCACGGATAAAGGCTTCGATGGCATTTTTACGCAACCTGTTGACTCAGTAGAGTAGTCGCTACTTGTATGACATTAAAATAAATTAAGCAGACTGTGGTACTTTTGACAACATGGGACAGGTATGTTACTCGCAGGAATTGAAAATTATTTTTACCTGCGTCATGTTTGCTTTTTAAAGCGTAGTTCATTGGACAAATGCACTGAATAGTCTCGGGTTACTCCGCTGCCCACGGGATGTCGTCACTGATCGTATTTTTCAGCACATTAAACACATTCGTTCATTAAACTACCTAGGTATCGAAAAGAAAGAACTCTACTGCAGACAAAAGTAAATACGACACTAAGCAGGTACCTGTGTTCCCTATACCTAATAAAATAAGTATGAGCGTTCTATTACGTTTGTCGTTGGTGATTGAAGAACCTACAAAAATATAATTTTTGTACCTATCTAAGATTTCCATACTGGGAATAGTTCCTGTGTCGCGATGAAGTCATTACAGCAAACCCAGATTCTGAACTGCAGTTTGTGGATCATTCAAAGCGGTGTCTTGTGTTAGAACTCACATTTACACAACCTTCTACACATTAGTCATTTACCAATAAGTTACAAAAATACCATAATAAAAATAATCAGAGCCAGAACTATGGCAACCAGATATATATTGATACTTACTTTCTAAATACATGCATGTTATAAATAAATTACACTCAAACACTAAATAAAATATTGTGCTCATTCCATAAAGATTATCCTGGGTAGGTAACGAACCCACGACCTCTTGCCTAGCTTTATCCACAAGACCAACGGGCTAGTAGGGCAATTAATTTATTTGAAAACCTAAATGAAATAGAAAAAAGCAGCAATGTGTATGTACCATCAAAAGTTCTGCCTAATAAAGAGGCAATGATACCGTGTCTGTTTAAGTTAACACAGTCCGTCTCAAGGGTGTTACTTTATCTTACTTAGTTTATAATACATAACTCTTAATTAACCCGAAATGGACCCTCTAAATAATAACATTATAAGATCTAAACTTGAACATCTAGTCTACCTACTGTATGAATACAATAATAATTTCATCTACAGACGATTTTTTTACGATCTGAAGAGTACGTGACTTGGTTGGACATAAGATTTCACACAATTTTCTACTTCGACTAAATAAATAACAAATGAACACTGTACTAGATCAGAATCGAAATATAATCAGAAAAGTTAGTAAGTTACGTATTTTCTGAGTCATTCTCTGAAATAAAATAGGAAACTTTAAGAAGAAAACTTGATCTATTCGTCTGGAAAGTTCTAAGACTATGTGTATTATTTCTTTTTGTAACGGCATTTTAATAACAAATCTATACATCTATAGGTACTTAAATTATAAAGCTGAAGAGTTTGTTTGTTTGAACGAGATAATCTCAGGAACTACTGGTCGGAATTGAAAAAATATGTTTTTCTTGGGTAGCCCTTGTATCGAGGAAGGCTATAGGCTATATAACATCACGCTACGACCAATAGTAGCGGAGCTGCAATAATAAATGTTGCCAAAACTGAGAATAATAATACAGACAAGTTGCACGAGTCAGTAAGTGTACAACACAAGTAAATTATTATACAGCGTATTAAAATTAAGCGCATATTTAGCTGTGAGCCACGACTACATCCGCATGTAATCAACAAAACATATTGGAAGTTGAAATGGTCTAGGTTATATTTTATCACGTCAATTAAATCTATACTAATATTATAAAGCGGAAGAGTTTGTTTGTTTGTTTGTTCAAACGCGCTAATCTCAGGAACTACTGGTCCGATTTGAAAAAATCTTTTTTTGTTGGAGAGCCCATTTATCGAGGAAGGCTATAGGCTATATAACATCGCGCTACGACTAATAGGAGCTGAGCAGCGACGAGAAATGTTGCAAAAACGGGGAAAATTTACGCATACGAAGTTGCGCGGGACAGCTAGTATTAAATACGAGACTTGTGTTTTAAAATATTTTGGTTAATAGGTTGGACAGTATATGAAGGAAAGAGCTTAGTACGTACGAGTGGTTTCTCTATCGTAGAACAGTGACGTAAGCCATACGTCCAATCCGATGGAGATCAACTTGTGGAATTTCGTGGCACATTTTCCGTATATCCTATAAATCATGGACTAGCAACTACACACATCAAAAGTGTCTAGGGATCAACATATATTTTTGCAATAACTTTTCTCCTGATTGATTTTTTTTTTTTATTTCTTTAAGGATTCATCAAATAAAGTGTTTTCGTTTGTCACAGTAACGATAAACCAAGTCACCTTTGCATTAATAAAGAAATTTGCCATTTTCCTAATAAAGGGATTTTTGACATTTGAACCACTAACATTAAAGTTCGAAAAAAAGACTGAAATAACAGTTTTCTTTAAAATTTTATTGGGTAACTTAAACAATTAATAATCCGTGTTTCTACCGCGAACACTAACAACACAAGAACATCGGTTTGGCATACTCAAAATGAGTTCATCCAAATCACGCTGTGGAATGGCCGCCCATGTTCGTTGCAACAACAAAAAAAGGTCTTCTTGCGACTGGATACCCTCCATATTCGGCAGAGCTCTTCTCTGTAGCATATCCCATGCATGCTCAATCGGGTTCAAGTCTGGCGACTGAGCAGGCCAGGGCAGGACATTGATGTTAGCTGCGGCGAGAGTCTGTCTTACAACTCTTGCGGTGTGCGGTCGTGCATTATCATGCATTAACTGAAATAAGGGACCGATTTGCACTTGTAGAGGAACGATGACGTCTGATACAATCGTCTCAGCATAAATTTGAGCGTTGAGGTTGCCTCTGATCCAAATCAACTCAGTTCTTCCGCCGATCCAAATACCCGCCCATACCATGATGGTTCCACCACTATAAGGATGGACTTCCTGGCAGGATTTTAATCGCTGTTGGCGTCCAGGGGTTCTCCAGTGTCGTATACGTCTTGTATCCGGTCTCATACCAAAACGAGACTCATCAGAAAAGCACACGAAACGCCATTGTTCTTCTGCCCAATTTCTGTGTTCAAGAGCCCATTGATATCGAATCCTACGATTGTGCATTGCTATAGGTGGTACCCGTAGCGGTCTTCGGGAATGAAGGTTCACTTCATGCAAGCGGTTTCTGACTGTTTGGTCGCTAATTAAGTTCCCTGAAGAGTGATGAAGCCTCACGGCTAACATCATGGCGGTTATTGTTGGACCTCTTCGAGTTAAGATTTGAATGTATCGGTCTTGTCTCCGTGTGGTGCAGCGATACCGTCCTCCATGGCGCTCAGCCACGGTACCAGTGCTTCGGTAACGTGTCCAAAGTCGACTGATAACACTCTGACTTGTATTCAGAGCTAAAGCCACAGTACGTTGCCGGGAACCAGCTTCTATCATTACCACGGCTCTGAGCATTTCTTCCCTGCTTAAATGACGTCGCCGCTCCATAATAACGTTGGTTTTAATCAGTAGTAGGGAAACAGTAGCACTAATAATGTCTTCAATGCGTTGTATGTTTTTATAGGGAAAATATTGACAGCTGATTTTCATCTTTTACTCGAATTTGATTCACAGTTCCTGATTCAAATTATGAAATGCACCAAAAAGGATCCATATAAATTTATAAAATCATAAATTTATTACAAAGCCACATCTCAATCTCAAGAAATCCGCATAAAAATGCTTGATCCCTAGACACTTTTGATGTGTGTATATCAATGATGTAGGCATTGCAAACTTAGATATTAGATTTTAGTTATTTCTCCGACTATAATTATAAATCGAAAACTTAATGAGAATGGACGGTTGGATGTTTGTTGCTTTCTCACATAATAATTACGGAGCAGATTTTGATCAAACTTTACAGTAATATAGTTTATACATAAGATTATCACAAAGGAAGATATATAAAAAAAAACATAACGCTTGTGAAGCCTCAGTAAGCTTAAATAGGCTTAAAGAAGGTTGAGATATATTTTTATAAGGAATATTTAAAAAAGGAAATTTTTAAAATATCCCAATTTTTAGTGTCATTACTGCACGGATGTAGACTTTATTCAGCTCGGTACTAGGAAGGTTTTAATCCCAAACACAATAACAACATAGGTACCTACATATTTTATCAGAAGAAATCAACATCGCCGCATGTCTCGAGTAACGTCATGAAGGATTTATATGAGAATGCCGGAGCCTCGTACGTTACAGGAACGAATTAAATATACATGTAATCTGTTAACTTCATATTTCTAAGCCAAGGAGCCTGCAAGATTCATTACACATTTTCGCCATGTTTGTTTAGTTTAAAACGATACGAATTTGGGTGTTTCTTTCAACGTAATTAATTATGAATGACGCAACTCTGTGTTTACGT
This sequence comes from Herminia tarsipennalis, assembly GCA_945859575.2. Lineage (NCBI taxonomy): Eukaryota > Metazoa > Arthropoda > Insecta > Lepidoptera > Erebidae > Herminia > Herminia tarsipennalis. The sequence continues at coordinate 23,483,173 of OX243831.2, read as the reverse complement.
TCCGTTTCGCGCAGTAAGGATAATTTCGAACTGCCAACACGTAGATAAGTGAGTAAAATGTAAGCTTTCGGGTGTAATCAAAAGTTTTGGTGGATTTGGCCTTGATGCCTTAATCATTTGTATTCTGTTGTTAAATAAACTCATCCTAAACTTGCTGGAATAAAACCAGTTAAATTAAATCGTACTTTGTTAAAAAACGAACTATGTACCAAGTTCAATTTCCGTTGAAGCGAGTAAAAACGTAAAGCTTCAATATTGACTACATTGTTTACTTTTTAATTTAATACAACGTAATATAAGCTGGGCAATTGCACTATTGCTGTACAAAGAAACACATAAATATACAAATTGCTGTATTCTATTCGAATAAATGTATCACGCAACTACTTCTGGTATAAAAACATTTATTGTATCGGCTTCCTTTGAAATAACACAACATTTTTCTATACGCACCCGCAGCGCATAAGCTCTGTGTACTTACTTACAGTTAAAAAAGTAAATAGCAAGTAGAAAAGCAATATATTTATTACCCACTCTGTTTTATTGCTCCAAGGCATGCATGCAACTGTAATACATTTCAAATTCAACGAAACAAGTGTGTGACTTGAAAATTGAACACAATTCTTCGCAAGTTTGTTGAGTTAGTAATATTTGCTACGTGCCACAAACAAATCCAACTCTTGGAGAAAGGGAATACTTATACTGCCAGAATACTAAGATGCAGCTGTCTGCCATGTACCGCCATAACACACTTTATTAGTCTCGAGCGATCACGAATTTTATTGTTACACCTCTGCATAAAACCTTCAGATCAAATAACAAAACCTCTTTAATTAAATTGAATTCTTTCTTTTATGTTACCGAATAACACTACACATAATAGCGGATAACGCAATTCCCTTCTAACACGCGCGTAGAAAGATAAACAAAGCAATGAACAGCCTAATGGTTACTATTAACCACTAGAGCGGTAATAAAAATATTTTGTATCTCTGTTTCTGGTAGACACGCCGCCGTCACGCGATCCGCCTGACGTGACCATTCGTCCTAATTTCTGCGGACTGTACCATGTTTACGAGTGATCGATAAACTACCATTCCACTCAAAAAAACAGGCCAAGTGATCTTCAACTCTCGTAATCTCAACTCTTCAGTAAATAACTGCCACACTAGGAAAAGTAATCAGCACTCGAATTTGTTTTCCTATATCAATTGTGATAGCACGGAAATATTTCGTGTGATAAACAAATACTTGTGACAGTCTTATAGCACCCGATTTGCTTTCAAAAATGTTGTTTTGTAAGCTGTGTGGTTCGAACGTATTAATAATTCCACTCGTGTTTGTTCGGCCACGGTTTCCTGGACGCTTGGCTGAGCCAGACTTCTCAGTGGTGCAAAGAAATCAAATCAATTTATGTGTTCATAGCACTGCGGATAGAAGAGGTGTACGTTGTGAAATCTGACAGGTGACGTCAGGGCCGCTACAATGGGTACACCGTCCTTATCGCTAAGAGGGAAATAAATGAGACGACTTTTTCCTGCTTTACGAGCAAGTCACTCTGAATTTTGTGTTTTGTTTCGTTCTAGAAAAAAAATATGTTTATATATTTTTTAGGTGCGTTCCCTAAATGAAATGTTATTTTTTACTTTGTTTAATACAACCGCATAAAATTTTAAGATACTGTTTCGGGCGTTTTTCATAATTTTGTTGGTAAAATTAGTTGGGAAAAGAAGATTGGCTCTGGACAAGGTTTTGGGGCGAAAGAAAAACTAAGCAAGGAAATTATACCTATTAAGTAAATAAAAAAGATCGATTTTGGGCTTTCATTTGATTATGTAGACAGGTAGTGATTATTTTTGTGAAAGCCTCGTTATTGGTATTGTTGATGCTTAAGGTAAATAGAACTGGTACCGGTATGTGCCTTGCCTCGTTTGTGACATCCGTGTCCAATAATTTTGAATTTATCGCGGCTAAACACGAAGGAGTTTCATTTTAAACGTCTCTCGTCCTATTATTTGTTGAACAAAAGTAACCCGTTAAAAGATTTCGAGTTAGCGTGAAGGCGAATCATTTTGTTAAGGCACGAGATCGCGTTTCATTGTATTTTACCTTTATGAAACCTATTGTGCTTTACAAAGACATGAGAATGGCATCAGTACTCATTTTTGCAAGCAAGTAATAAGTAGGTACTTGTGTCGCAATAATAGCTACTATTTACATCGATCAACTAGGTTAAGAAAAATCGATACAGTGGTTTAGGATTGCAACTATACACATTGTTACACATTAGTTAGGAGTCGACGCACACTTAGGCAATGAAGGTGAAAAGCTCTTTCTTCTTTACAAAATACACTTAAACATTAGTTTTGATTAGATGATACACCAACGGATTATACAGATACTGTATTAATACATATAGCATGACTATATTCTGTTTATGCCAAGTAGTGTAGTTTTGTATGTGATGGTGACATCACATACAATCGATTAAGTTACGCGTGAGCTTAACACAATTTTGAGTCGGTTACATGTATACATCGACTTTCAAATAATGATGTACATATAAATGACTTATTTTATAAGCCGATTCAAGGTTAGAATGTTAATATAGATATTTTATATTTATAGTAAGGTCAGTCTTGAAACGATAATACGAAAATAATAGAGTGTGCGTGTACGAGTCTCACAAGAGTTTTTATTTGCTATACTATATAATGGAATAATTACACAAAAATATTATGTCGTGTATTGTCGTGTGTGTGTTTCAAGGCTTCTTGGCAACAGACACATGGAAACTCACATTTGTGCAGGCGAAGCCGTGGGCAATCCATGTAGATAAATAATGTTAGCTCACAAAATAATAAAGTTAGGTGTTTTGCTACCGAGGCACTTTTTTTTTTTTTTTGGTGAGGTGATAAGTGTAAGCCGTTAGGCTATGTACACCCTTGCGCGGTCGTGCGGCGAGCGTGTGCTCCTAACCTAAATGTACCTACGTATTCAAACTTTTGTTAGACGGAACTAACAAAAATTTGCCTACGGTCATATGAGTGAGTGTGAGTGCTGCATATGCATAGGGCGTCCCCTACCAAGGGAACTCGAACCCTAGTTGTGGGCTATGCTAGGTGTGGCGGGCCGGCCCGATTGTGTAGTGACGCGGTGACGATACAAACGACCCCTACGACGAGGTCGGTATCGCGGTGAGTTGCCGGTGCGGGGTGAGTTGTGTCTCATAGATGAGTATGCGGCTTCCTGCGCCTTGGTGATCTCGTCGTCATCCTCGCCGAGAACGTGTCTCGGACGGCGAATGCGCGAGATGCAAGACGGTGTGTAGGAAGACGATGCCACTATGAGTGGGTTCTTGTGTGCGGCGGCGGAGTCAAAGAAGTTCTGAGAGCAGCGCTTCATGAATTGCCTAATTGTAGGCAGACCGAGGTCTATGTGAAGATTCTCTGTCCTAACATACCAGGGAGCTCCTGTTGCTTTACGCATGAATCTGTTCTGGAGAACCTGAAGTTTACGAATTCTACAGGGGGGGGTGTGTGCGAACACAGGGGAGGCATACGTCATGATGGGGCGTATGCAAGCCGTATAAAGGCGGACTTTGTTCCTAAGCGAAAGCTTTGAACGACGGTTTAAGAGGAAGTATAGTCGACTTTGTGCCATAGCGGCCCTAGCGCGCACGGTCTTAATGTGCGGAATGAACGACAGATGATCATCAAGAATAACTCCTAGGTATTTGGCTTGCTTCTCCCAAGGGATCGGCTTACCAAACATACGAATCGTGGGCGGGCGGGGAGGGGGGAGTTTGTTAGCTTGCCTATGGTATAGCACTGCTTGACTTTTGTCTGGATTCACCTCGATCCGCCACTTCCTAAACCATGCACCGAGTGCGTCGGCCGAGGATTGGAGGTTCTTGGCTATGGAATCCAGACTAGTACCAGAGGCGTAGATTGCAGTGTCGTCTGCGAAAAGTGCTAACTGAGCTTGCCGATGCTTTGGTATGTCGCTTGTGAACAGCGAGAACAGGATTGGAGATAATACCGAGCCCTGTGGGACTCCGGCATGAACGGGGTGGGGGGAGGAGAGGGCGCCTTCGACTCTGTAGCGGAAAAGGCGATTCGACAAGTAGTCTCGTATGATGAGCACGAGTCTGTGTGGCACTTCCATCTGCCACAGCTTATATAATAAGCCGTTGTGCCAGACCTTGTCGAACGCCTTCGCCACATCAAAGTAGAGGACGCCCGTACGTTGACCGTACATGAGTTTGTGACTTATGTGCTCAACCAGTCGGTGGACTTGCTGAACACAGGAATGGTGATTCCTAAAGCCAAATTGCTCATGGGGAATGAGCAGGTTAGCATCGGCGTATGCTAGGAGACGACTGAGTATAAGTCGTTCGTATATCTTGCCCATGCCGTTGAGAAGGCTGATGGGTCGATAACTACTCGGTTCGGTCTTGGGCTTGCCCGGTTTTGGGATGCCAATGACGATGGCATTTTTCCACTGGTGTGGAAAGATGTTGTTAGACATGGCCCCATTGAAGATGGCGGTCATGAGGGCGATAAGGATGGGGGGAAAGAGTTTGATAACTCTGTTGTTGATTAGATCCGAACCGGGGGATTTCCTAGGTTTTAGTTTCTTGATGATACCTGATACCTCATCGGGTGTGACAGTTACCGAGGCACTTATACTTAGCGGACTAAATATAGTATTATAGGCTACGTAAGTCGAAAAACATCTGCGTCCTTCCATTAACGCAATCGAAGTGGTGCGAGGTGTGCCGAGTCGAAATATACCGGTTTCACCCAGCGTCTTACCTATGCACCTATATGTATACATAGGTAGCAAAACACCTAACTTTATTATTTTGTGAGCCAACATTATTTATCTACTTGGATTGCCACGGCTTCGCCTTCCATGTGTCTGTTGCCAAGATATTTTCACTTTTCACTGATCTAACAGCCAACAACCGAGCTATTATTAGTTAAACTAACGGAATTAGTAACCTCAATGTATTAAGATCCACACAACATACTAGACCACCGTTGGAGCACGCATCCTTTGTTATCTTAACTTTATTATAATACTAGCTGTGCCCCGCGGTGTTACCCGCGGTTTATTAGCCTATGTGTTAAGGGTGTCAGCTAACTCCATACCAAATTTTATTAAAAACGCTCCAGCCGTTTAGACGTGAAGAAGTAACAAACATACACACTCACATACTCACAAACTTTCGCCTTTATAATATTAGTGTGATTCTGTCTGTGGTTAGTATCTTGAAACGAAAAAGAAAAACGTTGAAATATGTAAGTGGTGACATATTTCAACTTTATGTCAAAACCATAAGTAGGTACATATTTTCCTTTCCGCAGGCGTTAACCTTTCTATTTAATGGAATTTGTCTAGGCCGCACAACTCGGGCAGTTTACTGAGATCTACCACGGTCATCTTTGAATCTATAGAGATTACAAACCTTATCGCCATTCTCACCCTGAAAATTGGTCGTTATTATTTATTTGTTCACATAGACCATTATAAAATACCAAAAAAATCATAAGTACTGACAGTTCTTTGTATTGTTGTATTGTAAACATTTTTGCCAAACGATGTAGTAAAATTTTATTCCTGGCTTCACAAACGGTTATATTGTATGCCAACATACAAATATAAAACAAAGACTACAACGAGAGATCTCTAGTTTACCAAACCTAATTATTGGGAAGTTAGCACACTGATTAGTACTCAGTATTTATTTATTTATACTAGTCGTAGCCGCAGCTCCACTTGTATAGATCTAAGTTTGAATATATCTTTAAATAAATTTCGTAAAAAACGCCATTAAAGTTTCTCAGATTATCTACTTTATGCAAATTAACAGTAAGTTCTAATATTTGTGACTATTCGATTCACTGTCTACTGCTGCTTATAGCTTGTAAAAAAATATATAAAGGATGGTATTTTTACCTTGTTCTACTTCTTATTGGCATAGCGCATTGAGAACTTGGCACTAAATGAAGAATCATGTCAAGATCGTACAACAAGTGGCGCATTTGACGCCTAAGTATCCAGAGCTGGAGACTTAAACGAATCCTCGAGACCATAATTCTTTGTGTATATATTGGCTAAAAGGGTACCGTGGATCCTAGAGACATTCCTTCTAAATCAATGGAGCGTAAACACTTTGGTTTTTACATCGACATATTTTTATTCTAATGTTGCCAAACGAAAATGATATTCATTGTAAACTCACTATTTATTTGAGGCAGACTGGGATCCGTTACGAGTTTCCTTTGTATGCTCATCCTTCCAAGCATAACGAGTAAAAAGGGGAATGTAATATACATTCTACGTACACTACAATGTTATTCTATTTACACGTTGTTTCCCTATTCCTTTTCCGCTGAGATTTCTTTCATGTCCACCGCCTATAATGGCAATAGTATTGTTGGAACACCAGCATTCTAACGATGCGCACTATCAGTATGTTATTGTTATATAGGTAGACTGCGGTAGCTGGACAGGAATTGCCTTAAGCCTAGATAAAAAGCGTATTTATTGCCTTTAACTTCAGCCAGAATTTATTAGCTATGAGTATAAAATGAGAGCCTTGTTTTTCTTTAAATCCCCTAATTAGAATATCAAAGATCATTTAGTCGATAGATATTAACATTTCAATTGTCGGACTTCAAAGAGAGCCAAAATAAACTATTACATTGGTTCACATTAAATGTACGGTGAAAAAGGCAAACGGTGCGGGAAGAATTGCTTTTTACGGATCGGCTAACATTCCGCGGTTCCTCGAGGGGCGGAGGCGAAGGTACGTGACGGAGGGGGTGACGCGGAGCGGCAGACGAGGGGGGCGTTCGCAGAAATGAATTGTTTTCGGTTTACCGTAAGGTAACATTACATTATTGCGTACCTTTGTGGCTTTTTAAGTGTGTTTATAGGATTTGATCCCGACCGGTTGAGGTACACCGTGCGGAAGAAATGTTGAGTATTTTCCGGGAGCAGTTTAATAAAATCTGACTAGAACATACACATTATCCATCATGCATGCGAATTCACGACAAAGTATCTGTTCGTGACGTTTCAATCCATTTCGACGTTTCTCTCTTACGGTTCATAATTGAATATTTTTTCTGTCACAGGCATTGTTTCTAACTTGAGGTTAATAAAATCCGTCCTCTAAACGAAGTAATGCAGCAATTTCGCTCACCTGCGTAGGAAGCCGAGGCCGGCACAATAATTTAATTTCCCTCGTAGCATGAAGGAATTATTCGAAAAAAGTGGAGAGAAACTCATAAAGCTATTACATAGCCTGGAAACGCCTGACGTAGCGTCCACAGATTCGAGAACGGAGCAAAAATTAATTTCTGAAACCATTTTATCAAATTTTCCAAATTGTTTGAGCCCTTACAGCTACCAATAAAATCTTAATTAAAAGTAACGATATAGTACAACGTTACAATTTGAATGAATATCTTGCAAAGATAAAAATCAAGAAACGAATAAAGACTTAAAAAGATGTACACTCGACTATGAAGAGGTTCGGTTATATTTATTCTTTGTAAGTAGAAAAACAATATTAATTCGGAAATGGCTCTCATAAATATGACAAGTGAATAAATGATTTAATAACAGAAAAAAATGAGAGGACCTCTTAAGAATGCGGACGGGGGTGCTCAATTTGTTGTCACTTAAGGAAAATAATGTAATCCTGCTCAGAGTCAATAACAATGATTGTAAGAGAATGGCCTCTCGGTTATTCTTAGTTGGTTGACTTGATATTTACATGAGAAATGGACAAATACAGCAGTACATAAATTATACTGATGTGTGTTTGTGAACTTGCAGCTCCAACAGTGCTAGGAACCTTGGTGTGTATAATGCAAATATGGTTAAAGCTTTATCTGCATAACTAAGTGCCACAGGGTTGGCAGAAGTCACAGCATTATTAACTTTAGTATATATTCTCTGTTGTAGAAATAAAAGCTAGTGTAATACTCTTGAAGTGGATTAAGTAATGCGTGTGTCTTGAATTTGCGTACAACTTTGGACTATGCCATGTCATGTTCCTTTGAATGTTGAGTAGGGTTTTGTGCCTAGTTTACTATGCTAAAAGACAATTCATATTAAATAATACCTACTAACTGAATCAATTTTAATTATTTATTCTACCTAAATTGTTGTGTGAAGGCCGGTAGTCTAATTTATAAATTATCTCATGCTGCACATTAATCGAGTTGCCACAATGGCTATTAAAATTAAATAACGTGGGTAAATGCTGTTCACTGGTTAAATTATTTTAGAAAATCATGCAGAATCAATAACTTAAAGGTAAATAAAATACTATTACATTTTTATACCTTAGAAGTTGTAAACAAGCCTCAACCCCGAATAAGTTGGATTGATTCCTTTGTCTAAAGTTATAAATATCACTGTGATCAATCGTGGGACTAGGATATTTATTTAAACGATTGCCTTCTATATGAATTGAGTGAAGCAATCAAATGACATTCCTCTAGCATGATGTTATTATGGTGACAATCTGTCTGACCCTAGAGATAGCTGTATCCAACCCACCGCACTTCAGCGAGCAAGCATTACCTTAACCGTCGCACAATCCTAGCAGTCAATTTATAGCTTGTTTATCCTAAAACCTTACAGCGGGTATATAGGGTGACAGTGTGACTTCTAGCAATCGGGTACATCAATTTAACTATAACTAAATCATTCGAACATGAAATTAAATAACTAACCTCTGCCCAAATAGTGGAGCAAAAATTCAACTAACTCGAAATACTAATTTACTGCTAAAGTTGTCTAGAAGCTAGAAAGCTAAATAGGGAGCAAAAATTTAATTTATCTACCTACCTATATTCACAAAAAGAAGTAAATAAATTAGTAGGCGAAATAATGGAGCAAGTAGCGGGATTAATACTAATCCAAATTAAAATTTTACAGCACAGTCTGACCTGACCCAGTAACGATAATTAGCGGACTTAAAAACTCTCGAGATTTGCTTTTAGTAGGAATGTTGGTGCTAATAAATGTGCCTTACATTCTTGTTCACGGATGTGGTATCACTATCCGTATCTACAGTAAAAAAACTAAAAAAAACCTTTCAACGGTGGTATTAAATTAATGAAGGAAAAATTCGCTCTTGCGGGACACGAACCCGCTATCATATGGGATCAGAGTACATGCGATTTTTTTTCATTCATTGAATATTGGAAAAAACAAACTATATTCATAACAGCGAGTTAATAAAGACTTATGGGATAGGGCTTAAAAATGGGTCCATTTGCCTTACTTTCCGATAAACCAGTGGTAACTCACAAAACTCACAATACATACGACATCAGACATACTCTTGCAGTGCAGATAGGTTCCTGCACGTTTTACGACTGCACATTTTGCGACCTGCACATTTTGCGATCTGCTCATTCCGCGACCTGCACATTCCGCGTCCTGCACATTTTGCAACCTGCACATTTTGCGATCTGCACATTTTGCGATCTGCATATTTTGCGTAGCCTGCACATTATGCGACTATTAGATATTAGAAAATAATCTTAAAATGTTCAACAGCAGTAGGGTTCAAGCCGAATAAGTGCCCCAATTAAAAAAAAACTACAATAACAAAATATTAACGCTTTAAGAATAATTATGTATGTAAAAACATTGGTCTTTCATCTTTACTATCCAGCTTATTTTTGTAATTAATATTAGTTTTGAGTAAATTCTGTCTTATTAGACCTCTCAAAAAGGGATAGGTGCCTACTGTGGCGGATAACCGAAAACCTAACCATGAAATCAGTTGTTGGGAATACTTGATAAAAGCTTAACGAAATTTTAATCAATTTTCTAAAATTGTATACCGTTCTAAGCATTTAAACAATAACAACACAACAAAAATAGCCTTCCAAATTTTGTGTTGAGTAAGTTTACGTCACTTACTAACTTAAACTTAAAAATACTTACGAAATACATTACCCATCGTTCTAGGTAAGTCGGCTAACAAGTTATGATCATAAGAGGTTAAAAAAACACCTAAAGAATAATTCTGTCATTTGTCGTCAAAAAATGATGGTTGCCCCTAGAGAGGAAGAGCATAAAACCTTAAAGCGACTATCCGCCTAAGTAAATAGGACGACTATCCTTTTTGATACGGATACTTGCCTTTTTCTTCGCGAAATAAATATATAGTTTCTAACAATAAAACGTAATAAACAGTGTTATTGAAACTGTAAAGCATGCAAAGAAATAATAAATTGACTGAAACCTCAGTCAGTAATAAAAATATTCATTAGAAATTACTCATTAATATATTTTCGACGCCCGTCAAAGTATCGCCGCGGAAGATTTTTGCTCTCACCGACAAAACACTTGGCCTTGCCACTGGCCGCACATGTGCCATGATGTATTTTTAAGGGCAGCTCGGTCTTGCCGTGGACATGGAATAGAGACTTTAAGGACCCAGGTTATGTAATGAATGACTTCAGAAATCGAACAAATCGAATTTTCGAATAACGGTAATTTTAGCAAATCATTTTGGAATAGAACATTTTTGTAGATCGCACAGCTCTTTTTTATGCATTTGTTTAAAATATAATAAAAAATGAAACGTAGTATAAAAAGAAACAAAGTAGATATATGTTCTGGAATTATTTCTATTAGACAGGGCTTGTTAGTAGCACAACATGGGAACGCGGCTTGTAAGCCGCGGGGTGATCAACAGAACTTTGAATCCTGCCCTAATTAGGGATTTTAACTACTCTACACACATAAAATTAAATATTCGTAAGGTAAGGAAAATTTGTTTCTTGTGCTGTGTCCTTACTTAAGTGTTTAATTGACCATAATCTGTGATCCACGGGTAATATTTACCTAATTTGTCTTTAACCCCAGATTCTTCTTCTTAGCGTTTCGACAGCAAAGTTAGTAGGTATTATAAGGGCAGTTGACGTCAACTGCATTGTCAGCGCAATCTGAGGCAACGATTAAAGTCTTCTCGTGTGCAGGTGATTGATCACTTGTAGCATAATGTAAGATGAACCATTGTCTGTGTGCGCCGTACAAGCAACTCAGGTTATACAAACCTAGATGAAAAAGAAAGTTCGTTTATAATTCAAATTCATGTTAGTTAATTTTTTACATATTGAAATGCGAAGTTTGTTAGTAAAAGCTCGTTACTTGGTTCGTTGGTCAGATTCTTATCTCGCGTATCGAAAAATACTTATAGTTCTTATTGAATTAACTAACCATTGGGAACAAAAAGGTAAACCATTACCCAAACATTATAAGGTCCCTTAAGAACCCAGAGCTCACTTACACGTTTCTTACTTAATATCTAGGAGACCCTAAAACCTCTTTATTCAGTAACACTTTCAATTAACGTAATTATGGTTCAATAACTATCCTTGATACAGCTAAAAATTAATAATTATCTAGTTTCGCCTAAGGTAGTGTATAAACCTTCTTCTAGCTTCAAACTTCTGATTCAATCTAAATCGGCCCAATATCTTTGGAGATAAGAGTGTTCAAAGAAACGGATTTGAGCTTTGCTGGCTTATATACCTAGCTTTGTAAGTTAATATTTATTAGCAGGAGGACTTTGTGCACTCATTTAAACTGGGTCGTTCTGGTCCAGCTTACCCCATTTTTAATTAATTTAAAAGTAGACTGCAATGAACTGTAATTTAGCCTCAGCGTTGCAATAAAGCCTTTGGTAACTATTTACTGGATACGTAAATGTGTTCCTAAATACAAAGGCGAACATGATTAATGCCTGTATTTGTTCGAACGAATGACAAAAATTCGATTTATCCCGTTTTCCCAATCCACCCGACCTCGTTACTGCGTACAATGCAAGTCGAAAAGCTTGATTTTTTGACTACGTACGCTTGCAAATGACGGGACGCTTGTCAAATACGGTTAAGTGGTTCATCAGATTAGACAGCCGTTGACAAAAGGCGGAACGTTCACGGTGCTCGGAACTGACATCGTCATTCACAACCCTAAAACAGAGTTCCGTGCAAAAATTAAACACAGTAGAAAAAAATTGTTTCAGCTTAATTATGCCTACAGAAGACTAATAGTAGCCATGCGTATCCTTAAGTAGATCTATATATTTTATTTTTGCAAACACTTTTAAATTTGTGGGCTATTAAGGCTAGACTCACACTACGAAAAATCACGGTTTTATTTTTATTATTAATCACAAAAAAAATCATTTATTTTATGTATTTCAAAGACATTTACCGCGGCCCATCATATGCGTGCAACTATGGATGTTTTAATAATAATAAAAACTGACTTTACTTTCGACCGTGTACCTACGTACGACTGACTACGGACGTCAGTCGGCAAGTCGACAAGCGGCGGTAGCATTGCAATCGGTTCGAATCGTACCTAATGTGGGACCCACAATCCCACATTTCTAGTCATCTTTAAAAAAAAAATGTAATTACTACTTTAACAATAAATACCTAAACGCATTGACAAAACTCAAATGAATTATGCAGTGATATTTTATACAGAAAAGGATTCACTTTATACCAAACTAGCTGTCCCGCGCAACTTCGTCTGCGTAAATTTTCCCCGTTTTTAAAACATTTCTCATTGCTGCTCCGCTCCTATTAGTCGTAGCGCGATGTTATATAGCCTATAGCCTTCCTCGATTAATGGGCTCAGTAGTTCCTGACAACTGACAACAAACAAACAAACAAAGCAAACAAACAAACTCTTCCGCTTTATAATATTAGTATAGATTTACACGAACTTCAAACATATACCAGTATAAATTAATATATGCAATAATAATTAATAAAATGTAGTTCTATATGTATTAACGTATCTGTGAATCTATTCCGAGGAAAGGGAATGTAATGAGCGTTTTAAAGCCTCCCTCCGAAAATATTAGCTTTTTCACGCGTGAATTAGGCGTTTTACAACCCTATATATAAAATGGGTTCTAGAATCCCCCTCGCTTGGCGGGAATTTTTCGAATGTTTCACATTCCACCTTTATTAATAGAGCGACGAGTTTAAATTGTGAGAAAATGGCGATAATTTGATATACCTACTAATACGCTAAAATAATATATTTCATTTTTCGGATACAAAATGTAGTGTAGTAGTAATAAACAAAGGTATTTAGCCTTAAAATAAAATATTTACGCGATTAAGACCCGTAGCTTATAAAATTCTATAATGTGTACAAATCGCGAAAGTTTACGAACATATATTACAAAATGTAGGTACTTCAGTAAAAACAATAATTTATAATCTTGTATTAGTCACGTACGTTTACAAGCACCTCTTCCTACATTTTTTTTTCGTTTTTATACGCCCTGTTAAAAGTTTTATAGCTATTTGTTAACAACATTTCTATGGCGAAACGCACCATAACTTGTGGACTAGCCATGCAGGTATTTGTTCAGCAAAGCGATAAACACTCGAACACCAATTTCAACTTACTTTCAACAGGCCACGTTGTATGGCAATACTTATTCTCTGTGCAAAGAAAAGACCAGCCTTCTGGCCACGAGATGCACTGACAAGACGCTGGGAAATATCTTTGAATAAAAGTCGAGCACTTGGACCTAATGGCCAGTCTCAAACTCAAACGGCTCAAATATATAATCTCCGATTAGATTACTATATTTTCCTAGATTATATATATAATATTTATAATCTAATACTATTTTTATATTCTATGCATATAAATGTTTAGTATCTATTTACTTAAGTACGCAAATTTAGCTACTCAGTGTTTTGCCGCATAATATTTATTAACATATTACCGCACTGTGTGGTTTGACTCTTATAGGCGTACACTGGCGGTGTGGTTCGGCTCTAAGGTTTTATGCTCTTTGCTCTAGGGGCAACCATAATTTTTTTGACGAGCAACGACAGTATTCTTTAGATGTTTTTCCAATATTGTGACTACTTGTTACCCGATATTACACTGTTTCGTAAAGTTTAAATAAATATGAATTAATAAAAAAGTATGAACAATGGAATCTCTAGTTTTACAATTTTTGTTTTTTGTTTGGACAAAGAAACAAACTTTTATTTTATTTCATAAGCTTATCATATTATGTGAAAATCACGCCATTCCAATAATATAACTTATCCACATATTAAATACATTGCACACTTTTTTAAAGTCTGTTAAAAATTAAACATAAGTATAATGTAAGGAAAAGGGCAGTAATGATTTAAACGTGGATATATACATGTAACAGAATCACATTTAAATAAATAAATTCTTTATTATACTAGTGTTGTAATTGTACTAGACAGTTAATGACAGTTTATAGTAAATTATATAATGTATTTATTCTGTTTGTTACAGGTACCTACTCAACAACGGGACTACATATAAGGTTAACTATAATTGAGTTCACCGAATAAAAGGCGCAATACCTTTTTTTCCTCAATAGAATTCTACCCAGTCTTGTTTACCTTAGAAGTCGGTGATTTTTATGATTTGTTAAATAATTTATACGGAATTCTTTAGAGACGAATCTTTAGGAAATTACTTCTAAAATAAATTGGGTTTTATTTTAAAAGAAAGTTTATAGTACCAAGGTCTACAGTACCTTATGTTTTGGGTAACTTTATAAACATAGATTTAACGGAATCAATGTGCACCCAGATTTGGAACCTGCGTAATAAGGATTTTTCAAATCTACGTTTCGAGTAATCGACACTGTAACCTGTTCCAAAGTAGCCGTACTAACTCCAACTTCGCCATCGTGTCAGTCATAAATTCTGCTTGCGGTAAACGAACCCGTAACTTTTTCCACAGTGACCGTACTCACTCCAACTTCGAGACCAAGGCAGTCTAAATTCTCCATGTGGCAATCAAAGCCGTAACCTGTTCCCCAGTAGCCGTTCTCTCTTCAACTTCGCCACTGAGGCAGCCACAAATTCTCCGTGCGGTAATAGAAAGAGTAACCTGTTTCACAGTAACCGTGCTCACTTAGATAACTTCGAAACTGGGGCAGTCATAAGTTCTCCGTACGGTAACGGAAGCTGTAAAGTGTTCCACAGTAGCCGTACTCATTCCAACTTCACCACTGTGGCAGTCATAAATTCTCCATGCGGTAATCGAAACCGTTACCTGTTCCAAAGTAGCCATACTCACTCCAACTTTGCCACCGTGGCAGTCAAGATATTTTTGTTATACACGCTATTCCTGGCGATAAGATTAGGAACTGCTTTGAGGGGCACGAGACAAGACAAAACAAAATACCAAGAGTAGAAGGTAGCCTCCATACGGCTCCATATGGCTCGAGGCATGCATACGCGGACATCGTTCCCGGACACGGAATTACAAACCACTTTGTTCGGAAAGCGTGCCGTGAACTCAAAGCGTTGCTCGAGCACTTGTTGTATGAAGGTTATTTTCTATACCCTTGGTATTTCGTGCTGTGGTGTCCATCCAAATGAGTGGATCAGTGAGGTTAAACAAAGCTGACACTGTCAGGCTAATAATATGAATCAGAGTGCTACCTCTTCATTCTACCTTAGCTATAACTATTTGAAGATGACTGGATATTTTTTTTTTTTAAAGCTTAACAAAGAAAAATTGACAAACATTAAAAAAAAACCTTAACATTAAAACTGGTAAACCGACTGCCGATTTAAAAGCGTAAGCACCGAACCAATAGCAAAAAAACGGGGCAAGAGCATGTCAGACAATGCTCAGTGTAGGGTTGTTGGCAGCTGTAACTACAAAGAAATACACTACATTTGAAAATTTACAACTTCAAAATGTGCACCAGCAAAAAAGCGTATGTTCATTTCACTTACGCCCGTTTGTTGCCCAGTTTTTAGGCCATACGAATTTTGTTGAAAATATTATTTTTTAGAGTGCGTCAAAAGGAAAAAAGTAAACCCTTAAACCACACGTGTTTCTGTCAGTCCGTCTGTCACAGTCCTGTCCCGCAGAACCTATTGGACCGATTAAGTTTAAATTTGGTACAGATATGTATTTTTATGATCCATTTTTGAGGGACAAATAAGAAATTAAAAAAAAAACCATAATAATAAAATTTACGTATTGAATACATAACTGATTCGCTTACGGTTTAAAAGTTAAAGGGACACAATTTTTGCAACTTTCGGGGCGATTAACTCCAAAAATATTTTAGAAAAGTTTCTTAGAAACTTTAGTTGTTTTTTTTTTCAAAAGACCTGTCGAATGATGTACTATAAGTAGATGTTTGCTGAAAAAATATTTTTTATATCTATTTTTGTGCCCCCCCCCCCCACACTATAAATATCTATACCAATCGAACAAAGACCCGCAATATATATATATATATTTTTCATAATGTGTACAAATCGCGAAAGTTTATCAACTATCTTAATTTCTTGTATTTCTTTCTAGTTTTCTAGTTATTAAAACTAGAAAAGACAGTTTTTACATAATTTTACTTATTCAGTTTATTTGCTGATTCGTAATCCCAAATCGATTCCACAGATAATTGCAATGCTAAGACTCGATTATCTGCCCTAGAGAACCTTCCGCTATTTTTCATTACCATCCCTAACAGGTATAGGGTGTCATTACTTTACAACGGCAGTATAATGCAGTTTGATTTGATTTTTAATTGGAGCACCGCTCGATAACGAACGTTGGACTTTAATTTACTTAGTTCTTCCAACCGATCGCTTCCACTATACTACAAATTGACCGAAAAAATATCGGAGAATAAAAGTATCGGTTTCTCAATTAAGAATTGTGCTTTTGCTACATTCCTCCGTTTGTGTTTATTTCCAGGGCTTTGATTATTGTTGTGGCTAGATTTACTTAAACTTTATTATTTGTATGTCAAACCTTGGAATTCGATAGTCTGGCTTAAATGATCCCACGACAATTAGGGTGGCTTTGAACAGCTCGATGGCTACTCGCATTGGGTTTGTTTCATTATTTCCTTTTTAATTCGTGAGATCTAAAAGTACCTATTACTTGAATCCTCAATAAAATACGAGTCTTAGTGTACCTCTACTTTGTGTTAATTGTATGTTAGTGATACAAGTGATTATTTCCTGATGCGGGATCTTTTTTATTATAATTATGTTTCAATAAAATCCGTTCAAATTTTCTTCCATTGAACATACATCAAACTAAATTAAGTAAGAAGATTTAATATTACCCATAATAGACCTTGAGTTTTGTATCACAATCACTTAGCTAATTTTAATCTTCTCTAATCCAGCCAATACTCTGTGAAACGTTTACGGTCTTGGTATTTTTACCAGAATTTAACAACTTAAATTCAATCAAAGTGAAACTCTTGTCGCATAAAATTACGTACACCTTAAGTCGCCTGTTGAACAATAGGTTCAGCCGCAAAGTACTTAACTCAATCCCTAAGTAACTTTAAGTAATGACTAACTTCGATAGATAGGAGAGCACAGAGACGCGTCTAAGTTAAATTAATTTGAAACTGGTAGGTTATTCGGACAATCGATTTTATAAACTATTTGCCTCACTTTACGATCGGGTTTGAATCAGCAAAAACATCGTGGTCATAGCTCTTTCTAAATATAAACTAATATTATAGGTGTGAACGTAAGTTTTTTTTTTTTTTTAAGATAACTAGGAATGTGGCATTGAGTCCCAACATTACTAGCAATCCTGTTAACCCTCCAGCTAAGCTCAAAGGCTTGTGTTAGGAGTGGGTTCACGTCGGTAGTATAATGGGTAGGATTCGAACCCGCGACCTCACGATGACTTACCGAGACCGATGCCTTAGCCATTAGGCTACCGCCGCTTCGATTTATTATACAATATCACATATTATACAATTCTCGATACATCAATGTTCACCTTGAATTTCTAAAGATGTTACCTATATCTTAAGCCGCCTAGCAAAAAACAAACTACAAAAAATCAGAAATTTAAGGATTCTATGATAACTGAAAGTTTTAAGGTAAATATATATTCATAAAAATATACCAAAGCTTACACATTTCTTCATAAAACATGGCCTTAAAATAAACTAGTAAACTTCTAGGTCTTGAAATATTACACTCGGCTTTTTTCCGCTTTTAGCTTTGGCTATAAAAAGGAACCTTGAAAGCGCGAATGTTCTTGTAAAAGGAAGGTATTTTTTTGGCCAACACCTTATAAATGCAAGTGAATTTTGACGTCGATTTTTTCTTGGTTATTTTAGGAAATATGATCAACGGCACGGCATTTGTATTGTGGCACTCAAACGAAAACTTATAAATTTCAAAAGATTATTGTATTAGGGATATATAGTTTCGCTTTCTTACCTACTCAATGTACCTGCTATTCATCCTAACCTTTACTAATATAATAAAGCTGAAGAGTTTGTTTGTTGATTTCTGGTCCAAATTAATAAATATTTTACCTACTGGTTGGATAGCCGATTTATTGAGGAAGGCTATAGGCTATATAATATCACGCTCACTAATGGGATCGGAGCAGCAATGATAAATGTTGCAAAAACGAGGAAAATTTACGCAGACAAAGTTGCGCAGGTCAGCTAGTAATATTATATGTGAAAGTTTCGATGTTTGTTACTCAATCTCGCCTGACGTACAGACCGACGGCTTGACGTGGCCTTTAAGGCACAGAGGTGACGTATTTCGAAAATGGTCACACTTACGGCCACAGTGGTAACATTATTCAACCACGTAGAAATTTCGATCTGCTCGGTCGCCACCGAGTCATTGCCTCTCATTCAATTACGTTTACACATCGGACGACTGGATGTAGACTGACGGCAGAGTCAACTCCAAAACGCTATTTGAATGCATACACAGCAAGCTTAACGTAATAGCTGGAGAACTAATAGCTAAAACTTTTATTACCGACGCAGAAGGAAAAACGTTATAAGTTCAACATTTGTATATATGTGGTTATATATCTGCGTGTCTGTGTAGTATATAGCTCCAAAAATAATGGTCAGATCGTAAAGATTTTTAATAAATAATAGAAAACTAATGTAATCTAGATGGTTTAATGAAAGTCCGTTTAATCGTTTCGAAGATAAGCAACTTTTTGTATTGGAGATTTATAATGTCAAGTATTATTATTTTGTACAGAGGATTACCACTGTAACCTATTTAATAGGATATGTCTTTAGCTATCTTGGCAGGTTAAAATGTTAATCTTTCATTACTCGGCCTTCAAGTTCAAAACTGATTTAAATAGATACTACCATTACTAACATCTTTCAAATCTGATTTGGGTGGTGACAAAAACTAGTTACATTAAACGTTAGTAACACAATATAATCAAGTTAAGGTTGGAGTGGCTACTAAATAATTACCGTACACAGATTTCGGCATTCGCACCGTTGCTCTTAACACCTATCAGATTAGATTGGATCCGTAATGGTAGTACAAGGGCACAACCGCAGAGATAATGGCTTACCAGATCCCAATGCTATCATGGACCAACGCCCCCCATTAATTTTATTGGTTGTTTACAATGTAACACTCATTTTTCTGATACGTTGACACGTAGGTACCTATCAAAAAGGATCGATTACCAGCCGCGCTCACGAAAAAGTGTCAAAAAAAGTTACGATATTGACTGGTTGCTATGCAACGCGTATGGCGATTCCGAAGTATTGTGGCCGTCATCAGCTTTAGAGTCTGGATCCAATAAAGGTCACAGACAGTTTATAATGTCATCAATGTTTTCTTATGACGTTATCAGGTAAAATTATCATCCTTAAACTGACTTTACAGCCAAACATTTTTTTTCTATTTTCTAAACATAAACTTATAACTAGACAATACATTCGCTAGTCGGCTAGCTAAAATACACTCTTCTTAGTATTCGAATCAAGTTCTCTTTATTACAAATTGTCTATCCAACTCAAAAGCCGTTTATTTGATAATCATTACCTATATACTAACGTTTGTGGTATATATCGCGTTTTTATTCGAACCAATTTAGATTTAAGCGTGAAAACGGAACAGACAGACAGAGTTACTTTAAGATTTATAATATTAGTCCGAGTTATAATAATGATACGAATAAAGTTAAGTAAACACTGATACAATTCTCTCGTAACATGTCAGATCAATCTACGCAAAATAATATACCCTTGTACTCGGTTTCAGTAGCATTGACGTCACACATAGAATAACAACATACGTAACATTGTTACTAACCCTTTGAAGAAGGTTTCACAAAATGTTTTCTTACAAAATAAATACCAAGAGTGACGGGACGTCTTGTAGTCTTTGTTTGTTGAATTCTTAACCCGAGATTGGGTGAATACCTATTTGGAATTAGACTACACAGTATGCAGTGTCTCGACTTGATGTTACTGACAAATATTTTAGATCTAGATAGTTTGAAGCAATGTTGTCTATGTCACTTTAAGGTACGCGTAGGTATTTTGTCATCTATACTAATATTGTAAAGCTGAAGAGTTTGTTTGTTTTGTTTGTTTGTTTGTTTAAACGCGCTAATCTCAGGAACTACTAGTCCGATTTGAAAAATTCTTTTTTTGTTAGATAGCCCATTTATCGAGGAAGGCTATAGGCTATATAACATCACGCTACGATCAATGTGAGCGGAGCAGCAATGAAAAATGTTACAAAAACGGGAAAAATTGACGCATACGAAGTTGCGCGGATCAGCTAGTCAATAATAGAGCGGGTCAGTATAGGTAGGTACATGAAAAACATTTAGGCATACCTACACATTTTCTAACAATAATTTTCCTTGTTCTTTTGTCGATTAGCCATTTTAGATGACATCTTTTTTTTGGTGTCTTAGGGATCGACTAAGAAAACCCCCGAAAGGGTGAAACAAAGATTACAATTTTAATCCAAATCGAAGGCGAACCGCTATATATGTAGATAGTGTAAAATATTTAACATATTAAGATTGAATTTCGTTCGTTATTATAGCGGAGACCAAGACTTACAGTATATCATACATAGGTAGGTATCTTTTGTAGGGTTTTCGCGTGTCCCGTATAATCTCATAAAGCTTATTTTGTCCCCGGGTTGTAGGTATCATATTGTGACGAGTTGCAACGACCGCAGGTAACGGGGATAGCAGGGATTATGCGACATGATATTATTATGTACAGAATTAATACTTGTCTCCGAGGTAAAGTAAATGACACTACACTCTAATAATCTACTTGAGCAGTTATCGTTAAATAAGCTTACTTTAGAGTATCTTTTTTTCTTTTCTTGATGAAGGGTATTTTTATAACATTATTCTCATTTTAGAAATAAATAATCGACTTTAAGGCAATAAGACCTTTCTTCGTCAGGCCTCACATATAAGTAACTTTGCAATCTAATATTCTTATCACTTATTACCTCGATGCTGCCGAGGGAGTGTGTACGACTGCTGCGCAAGGGGTAGTGGGTTCGATTCCCATACGGGATACCACTTTCACCTTTCACTTATCCATAAATTATTTGTTCCGAATCTGGGCGTACCTTGTATCCATGGATTGAATATTTGTAAGAAGTCTCCGGTTACTCACGAAGGAGTTGTCTTTTAAAACAAGTTATGTCTTAATCATTGGTCTCGCCTCATTGAATTGCAGGAGCTCTCTCTACATTTTCTACTCATAAAACTACTAAAAAAAAAATTAAAACTACTGTAAAAATTAATATTACAAATCCATGAACATATACAGAGGGATTTTAAATACACTAAAAACCTCCTTTTCTTGGATTCTTTACATAGCACGAAATAACTTTGTAATATCAGTTTTGGATAATATTTCATAAATTAACTCTTAATCACGTATCAATTGTTATTGGAATTAAGACTTTAACCACGTTCAGACTAATTTAACTGGAGTATGGTAAAGAAGCCAAGAGCGGGTTATTAATATATTAAAAATCACTCTGTATACCTCCGTGATTTTAATATGCAATGGGGTGAAGCAAATACGCTTACACATATAACCATATATAATCCATTATTAAAAACTTACGGTCGAGGATATAAATCAACTACAAATCTATTTAAATAAGCCTCGCATTTATTTCAATTATATCACTCCCTTGCAATTTTTACCGCATAAAATATAGCTGTACCCAGCCCCCACAGAACCTAACTTAAATTTATTAGAAATACCTTACCCAAAGATGAACTTGTAGGGGTGAGTGTACACGTAATGGCATGTTCCCCTTCACATGTACCACGACCACTATCTAATCTCCTTACATGTCTTGATATGTAACAAGATTTACATTGGCCTGTATACTCACTAATAGTACAAACAAGTTTTTGGTACCTATTTAAGTATAAGCTGAGCTAATTAAATGTATAATAAATTATATTTATTGATCGATCGTAGGAAAGAGAGGTTGACAACACCGGTAGGTACCGCTAGGGACACCCTCAGCCGCAACCATATTCTAGTCGATACGACTTATGTAGGTACACTTCTTAGTCAATACGATATCGACATACCCTCATATACACCTACGCGCCCTCAATGTGCTCCCTCTGGATTACACCAGATGAAAATAAATTATTCAGTGGTACCTACATATCAAATAAATAGAAGATAGAAAGATATTATGTCGAACTAATTCTCGAATTTCTCAGAAGCAAAAATTAACAGGGAAGCCACGACAGCGAAGTAAACAAGGGAAAGTATTAAACATTTCCCGCTACGTTGTAAATCCTGGTTCTTTTCAGAGTGAATACGCCTTGCTCGATAATCCTATGATCCTTATTTACTAGCACAGCCTCCAAGGGCCGCAGGCTTATCCGAACGCACTCGCCACGCGACATGTCGAACGATGTTTCCTCCAAGCTTTTCCGCCAAAAACAATATTTTTAGGCAGGGAGATGGTTAACACCTAGGAGCTTCACTATTTTATCATTAAAAAAACACATACAATAATGTGAAATGTTAAATGTATATTAATTTATTTTGTGACTTAGTAATTAATATTTGTACCTATAGAATTTTACCTTGGTATAATAAAAAAAGAACCAGAACTGATCTCATTATATTTCGCAAATGTCACCGTTACAGCCATTAAAGTCACCCCTCTGACTGGCATTATTCCAACGTGTTGCTCGGTTACGTAATTAAGTACGGAACTAATTCCCTTCAATATACTGGTACCTTACTAATGGGGTTTCATATTTTTGCAGAAATATTAATATTCTTGGCACGAGAGTTCGATTTTTTAAACTTAAACTATAATTTTGGAGAACTTCGTGAAAAATATTGATGTTCATCAAATTTGTCGTTGTTACTCGAATATGTATAAAATTTGACTTATAGTACATTATTAATTGCAGTAAAATATCTAATAGTGTAGATCAAGTAAGTCTAAATTATGTACTCCGTCTAAAGTGGCTATGCCTTCAAATGGACGGCCAACTATTGGGTATGATTGACCGCTGAACCATTAAAAGCAATCGGCAGTGAACCTGCTAAGTTGCAGTCACGTCATCACTGGCACTACAAGCGGAAATCTAAAAGCTAAGCTGTTTTGATTACTGTTCAAATCTTCGATCACAGTGCATTTGCACTATTTCTTTTGCTACATAACGAGCAGTATTCATATTACCCGATCCACGTACATCGCATCACTTACGACCACCATTACATATCATTCCTCGCCCGGCTCTTACAAATTGCTGCAAATACTCAACTACGGCCATAAATAGTCTTTTTGTTTATGAGTTTTTCTATAATATGGACTACTTTGGTTTCCTGAGAGAGACAAGAAAAAAAAAAATTATAATGTCATTTTTAAGAGCTGCGTCAAAAATATTCCATATTTAAATAAATAAATAAAATTAAAAGAAAAGATGTATAAACGTACTACCTCCTAGACTAACACCTGTTTATAGCGTAATATTTCCGGCATTATAGGTATAAAGCCGCAGTACGGATTTGCGAAGAGGATACATAACTCGTAAATTCTCAAAATCTAAGGGTGTCGACCTTTGATTTGATGTCCTCGATCTCACGTTCAAAAAACACCTGATATATTATAATGTTTAAAAAGCTGACATGCAGTAATACTTGGTTGAGGTTATGCTTTATTATCATGAAGCAAGCCCTATACTTGATTATTATTTCATTTCTATTTAGTTACTTTACTTACTCCTAGGTAAGCTTGTTTATGTAATGCGTATAATTGACAAGTAAATTGTAAGATATTTTTCTACTGAATCGATTCCCTAGAAACGGTTAGTTTACGAGTACACAGGTAGTTAGAGTTGCAGTAAGAACAGCGCCGCCTATGTCGGTCATGAACGCCTGTAGTCTATAGTTTGACCGCGGCCGCTATACCGCGCATTAGGAAGACGCAGCGAGGAACTGAGCGGCACAGCGAACGCGGTCAAACTATAACAGAAATCCAATAATTTATGTTATAACTGAAACGAGATAATTGTTGTATAAAAGTTCTATGAAAGTGTATTATAGAGACTAGATCAAGCAATCACTAAGAATTACATTATTATGCCTACTCAATCTTAACTTGAACATCAATCACTTAATCATGAAATATTCACAAAACCTCTTATAAAATGTTAAAAGCAAGTCTGATAACCGAAAACAGTGTATTTTTTCATTGTGCGAGGCGAGCCGTCCCTTCGGGAGGGTAATATCAGCATGTCATTTGTTTATATTGCGAAATTAATCCCCCAAGCCGGCGTGACTGATGAGTCGAGTCAAACGTCGCTCGGCAAACAAAGAAACACCGAGGTGTGTACTATAATCGATGCTCACTTAAACGACAGATGCTACAAACGGGTGCCATCAATCTATCCACTCCCCCTCTGCCCACCATCCGATTCGTACCCCCGACGGCCGAATTGTTATTCACGTTCCATTACCTCAATTTTTTAGAGCCGAGGTGCCTGAAAAGAAACCCTTTCACTTATTGTGTCTCATTCCTGAATAGGTGGAGGGCCATCGTAAAATTAAATTTCTTTAGATTATTCATTTTTTCCCTCTTTTCTGGCGTCGAGTGTTTATTCAGAATCAGCTACAGATGTTGTAAGCTACACGAAAACGCCGCAATACTTTACAAATAAAATTACTGATAATTTTACGGTATATTCTCAAATGTTTTCTTCATTCGTTGTTTTGTACAGTACATAATAAAACAAACAATAAATTCAAAACGCTGGCACGCACGAGCGCGCGGTATGGAGTGCGCCACACGCGACAAGAATCATTCAAGAATCGATTAAAGTCCACCGCACACGTACGGAATCGAGCAAACAGCGAGAACTCAATGGCCCGATCACGGGGTGCGTTGAGTCACGTCCTCCAGACCAATAATTCAATAAGGAGCGATACAAACGACGAGCGGAATCATAGCGTTCACTTTGCAACTATAAACCTAATTGTGTACCAAAATCGTGATAAAACGATAACGATATATTCGTCGAATGAAGGTTTGAAACATAGGTGACCACAAAGCATTGATACAGGTGACCATCTGCTCAAAGATAAAGTCTCGATAAGGTGTCTAGCCTAAGTCAAAAACTGTCTTACGTCCGTACGCGGCGTATTACGGGCGTACAAATACGCGTATTTGTAACCACTCTTAGTCATCACGCATACGTGAAGAAGCTCATTGTGGAATAAGATACCTTAAACATTTTCTCTTTCACACAACAGTGAAACTTTGAGCATTAAATGGTGACTGTATAAGATGGAGCTCATTGGCTAAATCTTTTAAAACAACAATGTGTTGTTAACATCGTGAAGCTATTATACATGTATATAATTATCAAAGCGGCTAAAGACCAACAGCTTAGTTAAGTGGAGCGCGGCATTTCCCGTATCACAATGGGTTACCTCAGCTTAGAAGCTGGAACAAAGCGTCATTATGTGTCTGGCTCATTAAGTGAATTAATGAATTCGAAGGAAGGATTTTTGGCAAGCGCAACGTTGATATCATCTGTTAGTTTGCGATATAGAATAGTAATTAGTTTAAGTGTTTATAAACTTAAAATTTATTTATGATAATAATTCAGCAGATTAGATTTATCAAAAATATGACTCCGATTTACAAAAATACGGCATTTTTAAAGAATCTGTGCCATCAAAACAGCGCAATGAATCAACGTCCGAATGCTGGCACAGTTTTGCGTTAAGCACTAGTGTAGTGTCATGTCTGTGGACAGAGTGCTTATTAAAGTCTACGTTGCGTCGGCGTCTAATTGCGTCGGCGTCACCGCAATCATGAACCGCCCGTCACTTGTCGCGAGCTGCCCCAAAAATGTTGACGTGGGTATTTAAATGGTGCAGACACCATGCGTTTTTTGGTTACACATTTTCACTGGTGTGATATTTTGCCACAGAAAAGCAAAGCGTTTAAACTTGAAGCTGATTTTATGTATACTTTGGTATAGAGGTACCTACTTAGCTATAAGTTTCAATTCACCACACCAACGTGTACTTACTATATATTAACACATTTTAAAACAAATTATGGACCGTATACGTAAAAAGGACCAGGCAATACAAGAGTGCTTAAAATAAAATCTGGACATTTATATAGAGAGATTTATGAGCTTGTGTGACACAGGCCATAATTTTGGTCATGTCGAACTGCGCTCTGCTAAAAGTGATAAAAGTGTTGCTCTAAAATTTAAAAGTCACGGCCAATCTACAAAAAAATAAAAGGTATCGACACAAAGAGAGTACAGTAAAATTTGAGTTTGCAAAAAAAAAAAATATATTACGACAGTAGTTTGGTCTTAAATCATGTTTACAAAATATATCCAATTGTTTTTGCATACCAATTTTAAAGCAAGATATATACGGACAACGGCAAAGCGAACTTTGCATTGAACTCAATTTCTCCAGTTAAAATATTAAATCAAATTACGCTGAGCTCTCACTGTAGCGAACATTATAGTGGACACTTAAAATTGATTGCACTGCAAACTAAGTTGCACTTAGGGCTTCTACTGAAGGTACATAAATTAGTCCATCTGCCGCCTTGACGAGTGCTGACGGCACTAAACGAATAATATTGCGAGAGTTAAATTTTAAAACAGTTTCTACGTACTTGACCTAATTTGTTTCTAATTCAGTCTAACTCATTTTTATACGGTAGGTAGACCAAATGTTGGCTTTACATAGAAGTCTTCCCTTACGATATTTGTCAAATTCTAAAAAAAGATTTAAAACAGTTTTAAGAGAGACAAAACTGTGGAAAATCTTGCCATTTGTATACGAATAAATGGTAAGTGTATTATATGCTACCTAGGCCAGGTTTATACTGGCTTAGCAGTAGACAGGTCTGTTCTTACGAGTGGACAGTTCAGTTTCATTCTGTGCTATCTATCTGTCACCTACACTCCCATCACTGAAACTATTGCAAAGCAAATCAATACCGATGAACTCTACACGTATACCAAGAATGTGAGTTATGTAGAAATCTAAAGTATATATAAATATAATAAACATTCGAGTTACGTTTAAGAAAAAAACGACGGCCTCGATTAAACCATAGAATTCAGTTCTGTACAGTTAACTGAAAAAGTTTGCTAATGAAAATTATTCGTTTTGCAATATTCAATAATAATACACAAAGCTAAAAACGAAGTACGATTCCCCACCGCACCATATATTTTGAAATGCACTGAATGACTAAAACGAAGTTTAAAGCTGCATCGGTTGTTAATGGCACAACAGTTAAGCAACTTTTGTTTGGTGTTGTAGATAAATTCAATGCTCTATTTAGCTCAAAAAAAAGCTTTCTGAAGTCCTGAACATGAGGAATTCACTTGAAATATTGTTTACATTGTTGCCAGAAATACGATTTACTTCCAATATAAATTCAAAAGGTTGCCGTCTGAAAAGAAACTCCTTTTAGTTTAATGAATTTAAGACCAGCCGCGTATATGTTATACTGTTGGCGTAACTCGAACACTGCATTAGCATTCCAACTCACCTGTACAGAGCTAAGTTAAAAATCGTGTAGCACTCGCGTCCCGTGTGGACGCCTGGCCGGGAAAATGGGGGACTAAAGGAAAATAAGGAAAACCTTTCGCTTTTGTGTAACTCGAATGCATGTGCTGCATGCCCACCGAGCGAGCTATCTCGATCACACCCCCGAGTTTACAATTTCGAGCTTAAAAACCAGTTTCGGAAGCTTTCGAGCCGTGAACATTTGCGCTACATCGCTTTTCAAAGCGTTAAAACACCACAAGTAGAACGCACTGTCAATCTTTTATGTTTATTCAAGCAGAAATCATTCTAGGGTTGCACGGTTTTTATTCCTGGAAACTGTAAGTAAACAAATTCATATTGCATACCCACCCCTCTTGCCGCGATCGAAATCAAACACATTGAGCGCACCTGTACAGTAGGATATTGTATAAATTTCCTGGATACAAAATACTTTTAATGCGTTAAACAAAGTTATCGGTGTTGGAGGCACGTAGCGAGCGCATTATTGAATGATCGCCGCACCCAGATTGTTGGTTATCGTAACACCGAATTTTCTATTTGATCGAATCTAATCGGTTCGCGCGGCGGAGCGGTGCGCGGCATTACAACACGTCGGGGCGACGCGACGCCATCCCAACAGCGCACCAGAAAATTACGTTACGATTCCCTCGCACCGGTTCAGTCCGTTCTAAAATTCCGAAATCTCGTTCCAATTTCGAGGATAATTCTTGAGAATTCGACGTAGAACTGACGGCCTGCGATTTGAGATACCTGAGAAAGTCGAACCGAGACTCAACTTTTTATAGTTACCGACAGTAAGTAAGTTTTGAAAGAATCCATTCTTACCTTGCCACCGTTTCTACTCTGAGACAGTTGAGTTAATGGAAGTTTATACCACTGATTCATTCCATTTAAAATATTGTTTTATTGGAAACATTGTTTGCGTGCAATTGAATCTTTGTAACGATATATTTTGATATTAAACCTATAATGAGGGCCAAGTTCAACGAATACAGGAGCCCAATTTGTAATTTATTTAAATACAAGACACGTTAATCAAAGCCTATGCGGTAAAATTCGCCTGTAAGCTATTTCAACTAAGATTTATTCCGACAGAATCAGCGGATATTATGAAGTTTGCCGTCTTCGCTTCTGAGACCAATATTATTTTCTGGAGTCAAGTCGGTGGGGCACTTGCCTTTACAGGAATGTTTCATAAAAGCAAAGGACTAGCACTGAAAGTACTTCAACGCTTTAGCGCAGAATTAATTCCGCTCAGGTGAAACCCAAAACAGCTGGGACATTGATTTTGTTCGGATGCGACGAGTTAAAGTGTACTTAGGTATACTCAGTTTGCATTGCTTTTGAACCCACATCAAGGCAAAGTTGACGCATTGGGACCTTAATTACACATAGAGGGTCGGCCCTTTTTCGGGACCACCTTTGCAAAGACCATCACAAAATTTGGGGATACTAACTGGAGTAATATTTACAGAAGCCGTCAAACACTAAAGCACTTTTATGATTTTGAGCTACTTAAAAATAATATAATACGTTCGGATTTTTTTTATATTAGTATACAAAACACAGCACAAATATTTCTCACATTTATGTGAGATATATATAAACTGTTATATGTTCATTAAAAAGTCCCTAGAAAACAAAAAGGCATAAAGTAATCGGTATTTTTGTAGTGAATACCTTATTAAGCAAGCAATTCAAAATCCATTATCATGAACACACGTGATAGCCCCGTAGCTGTTTCCGTGCAACGTGCGTGACACGACGCGAGCGTGAGCGACGTGCTACAGTACTGCTACGAATCTTTTGTTCTGCTACAACGTAGCTTCAAACCTTACGTATTGCCACCTAGCAGAACTACTTTGCATCCCGCCAGGCCGCCACTATTGTTTTATTTCATTCTGCATCGTACGAATAAATGTTTTATACCGCTTTTATAACTCTACCTGAATATTGAATTCCTCAATAAGGCTCTTTGGACGCTTCGGGAAAGAAGATCAATATCTGAAAAGTAAATATAGAGTTTCAAAGTTAAAGAATAAAAAGTGACTACGTATATTGACTTCAGTAGCCTATTTGCACCAAACAAATTAGCGGAATTATTTGAGGATTTTGTTGACAGATGTATGATTTATTTGCATTATACACTAGCTGCGCTTAGCTGCTATAACATGCAAAACACGACAACTGACGAATTTTACTCAGCAGTCTAATAACAAGAGCAACCCCGGCATACTTTTGTAAATAATCCGGGTTTGTTGAAAACTTTCTATGTTCGTATTCGTATACAGGGAGAAAACAAATGCCGTCTGCATGCCAGCGTCATGCCAGGAACTGGGAAAATAAAGTTAGGTAGGTGTGGAAAAAAACAATCAACTGAGTAATATTTCCCAAAAAACGAGTATGCTCTTCAAGCTAAAATAGGCAATAAATGATAAAGCGACTATGATACGGAGTTATTTTCACTAGTAATCCACCCCGGGAATTTGAAATCCGTTGTAAAGTTTTAATGAAAATGACACAAAGGCCGACAAGAAAGGTACCATATTATGATTACAATAAAAATAAAAAAGCTGTTCTCTCTTAAAAAGCTGTTTATCCATCCAAAATAGTTATAGCCCTCAAAAGAAAATACCAAAAGTAAATGATTTGACGACCTTAGTTAAGACGTCGTAATTCCATCGGAACGAATGCAATATGGAACATATCAAAGCGAAGACGTAATGTATCGCTTTGACGTTTCTTAAAAAACACTGATTTGACTTGACAGTTATCTAGTTACATAAATTTGTTACTAGGTTTGGCTAGCGGATGTCGGTTATAGAAAAATCCTTGTCACTCTCCTGTGCCTTCAAGACGCCGAAAACGCTACATTAGATTTATATGTGAAAACTTAACAGATAAACTGATTTTTATAATAATAATAATAATATAATATCTTGGGACAATTTCACACAATGCCATCTGATCCCAAACTAAGTAGAGCTTGTACTATAGAAACCAGGCAACTGGTAAGCATACTTAAATGTTACTAAATACTTTATATAAATAACACCCAGACAGAATAAACATTTAACAATAATTTATTCTGGGTGGGGATCGAACCCACGGCCTCCGGCTTAGCAGTCAGGGGTACTAACAACTAGACCAACAGGTCAGTCAAAAATATTAGTACAAATTTATTGTCACAATTAAGATATTGTGAAAAAAATCGTACTAATTTTATAATTGTTGACGTGATAACGTCCTATAAATCGATGACCAGGTGTAAGCACGAAAAGGTTGTCACGTTATTGATTGGTTGCTAAGCATGTCCCGTTATTGATTGGTTGCGAAGCAACGGCATGGTTGTTTATTACAAGGTCATCAACTAGCATTGTGTTATTAAGTCCCACATTACTAGCAATCTTGTTACCCCCCCCAGGAAAGCTCAACGGCTTGTGTTAGGAGTGGCTTCACGTCGGTAGGATAATGGGTAGGACTCGAACCCGCGGCCTCACTATTGCGAGACCGATGCCTTGACTATTTGGCTACCGCCGCTGCAAATTTTTACCGCTTTTATTATCAGTTAACACGCAGAGACTATCAGCATTTTATCTATACAATGTTTCCCATAAACTATATTACTTTAAATATAATAAAAAAACAAATGCATGTCGGGTCACGCACAATATAGGGTTCAGTAGTCCCCGTAGGTTAGTTTGCGGCTTAAGAAGTTGGTTTTCTGTTGTTTTTGTTTCATACTGCTTATATATAGCAACGTTATATAAGTATTTTTGATGGAATCTGTACGAAAATTTTGTTACTTCTTACTTGGTCAGCTGTTACTTGTTAAGTTGTTAACCTACTTAGCAGTGATAATTTTCCTTTTAATTTCACTATATAAACTAGTAGTGATGACGGGTAGACTGACAGTCTACCCGTGACCACGGCCGTTGCAATATACAAATCGTAAAAGTTTATCAACATTTATAAAACAATTTTGCCATCAAAATAGTATTTTTAGAAATAGTTTTTCATCGCCAAATAAATGATCAATCGTACTCTAATTTGCTCTGGATTCGCTCAGTTGAATATCGGAATTGCCTCAGTCGTGCGTGTAAAACAAAACACACATGTACAGAATAGTTTTGATGAAAAAAACACTGCACATCTATCTATTAAACAGATCGTTCATCAGGTTACACTACGAAAAACGTATTTATATAAGTACAGGTTTTATTAGAATGTTGATTTAATCGATATGGCTAGTAATTTTGTTTGATGAAAATCTGTTCAGCCAAACAAACAAAAACGCTCGCACTACACTTCTAAACTTGCTACCTTCTAACAATCGATCGATTCAATGTTCAATCGGAATATCCTTAACTCTTACAACACCTAAACGTTCTTAGCATTAATGGAAAATTTTATATAATTAACACGATTGGCGGGAGATTAATTACCCGAGTAAGATGGTGATATTTAAGAGGATGCTGTTGATCACCAAGTGGTACATTTGTTTTGTTTAAAAGTTCCGAATGATTCTTAACCTGCTTTGAAAGTACAAAGAATAGAAATAAATCTGTTGCCACAAGTGTGAAGGTTCATCAATTGAGAAAGCTCAATGGTTCAAGCGTTTTTTTATGGTAAGATTTGTATTAAAGGTTTTCGTTTTAATTAGCGCCTGTCAAAACCGGGGTGGATTGTTACTAAAATTATATTTATTCGTCACTGTACACATAGACAACGATGGCCAAGTTGGTTGGATATAATAACACAATCGCTGAATGTAAGTAGTCTAGAACTTTTAAGTTAAATAGCAAGGTGAAGCAGACGGCATCGACTTTACCCCTTTAGAACAACTTATGATCATTTATTAGAAGGTTCCTATTCATCGTATCATAACCACAAATAACTTGATACCAATACTTATAGAATAAAGTTGAAGAGCTAGTTAGTTTATCCGTAGATACTGGGCTGATTTAAGCTTAAAGGCTATTTTCATAGCAATCCAATCTAACCGGGAAAAAACGAGGACATAAACTAGTTTAAAAATGATATAATAACCTAATGCTAAAAGCATTTTACTAAAAAATATAGACGATGACACTTAGCTTGAGCTTGCAAAACATATGATAATAATTAATTTCAGTAATATATATATTATCTCTAAGCAACAATACATCAAAACACTAATTAAAAATTTGAACTAAAACCATTTTTAATCAAGCTAATAAAGGTAACTCTGTTTTCCTTTTCGTATTTCTCATAATGCCTGCGGAAAGGTTTTTGAAGTTCCCTTTCGATTAATTACCCTCCCTGTGGAGATAAAACGTGGGTAAACATTTTTTGCCCCGCGGGGGCTTATTGATCAGTATGAAGATGAAGGGTAGGAGAATCACTGTGATTCAACTAACTCAGAGCTTAATAAATATGTTTGTTTATTTTGTTATATTACTAGAATATTTGTTTGTTGAAATATACTTTTAAACTAAAATAAATAATTATACTCTTATAATTGTGTACAGGAAAACTTTGTTCTACTAACCATAAATAAGGAGCTTTGATTTTTAAACTCAATCAATAACGAACCTCTGCATGATATTAGACCATAGTTTGCAATGGCACATATTAACACGGAACCACCATCCATCCAAGCAAAGTCACGAGCTGAAAAAATATTTTTATCGGATTTATGCCAGGGTGGCCTTATGCTCATAAGGCCACCCAGACGTGTTATTGCTTCAACCGCTCGATCATGACTGCCTGCCCCAGTGTCAGTACTTTAAAACGTAAACGTATTTTGCCGCCTGTATTGCCATTCGGTTTGATAGTGTGTGATAAGAATATATTTTTATTATTACCAAGATTTACTGTACATTGGTGTCTTCTATTATGATAATGAGCCCAGTTAGTTCATCACTAAAGCAGTAATTACTTTACAAATTGATTTACGTTTACTCTGAAAGTACACTTTGTGGTTAACTAAACTTAATATAAATAGGCCAAGTAGTTTAGAGATTACGCATCCAACTGGTGGTATTTAAGTGAATGTAGGCATAAAGAACAGTTGAGTTTCGGATAGCCGCCATTTTGCCACTAATGGATCAATTTGGATCATCTAAAAACTCGTAGCGGTTTTGAGGTCAGAAGACCTTACTGACGACTTCGCATATTTGCCGAAATTCCGAATCCGAAGTCCGTACGGATTTCTGTGAAATTTGCCTAAAAACTTAGCAACCCAGATAGTTTAATAACTATTACGTTGAAGATGGGTACGATGTTACATTACTATAGATATTATTAAAAAGAATATACTTCTTAATTTAAAATTCAATCGTTTATGGTATACATATAACCTAAATGTAGACTCTGGAATAACAAAAGTTATTCACATAAATCTTTGAAGCAATCTTTCATATGATAATGCTGTACGTAGGTAAATGAGTTTTGAATGCAAAGCATGAAGTGTTTTTCAAACTGAGTATATAGACACAGTATATATGACTCTTTAATGTTTTCGAACTTAATGTTGCAGTAGAATCATCGATTAGTACTATTTCAAGGACTTGATTACCATTGTTTTATATTATAGTATAATAACTAAACTGTAATAAGACTTAATCTTCATTGAAACTAACGTTAAAAAGTTTTTAATAAAGTATTAGTGAGCCATAATTACGATTTGGTTGGATGATGTTATGATGAGATGTTTAAGGTGTTAGTGAATGCGTGAATGAGCCTCAGAAAAAAAAATACAAAACGTCTCCGAAGTTTGGATTTATAATAATGATACGTCAATATATAACCAACTAAAAAAATATGAAATGAATTAATTAATATAAAATGAGATTTGAATAAATAAGAGACAATTGAACAAACACAAAGTATACTATTGATAATAAATATAAAACTAAATCGATCCACGATATACGAATATAAAACTTACAATGGAATTGAGAAGCTTCTTTAAGGGCAATAAAATTGGCTGATTAAACTGTGAAATGACCATCCAACAAACTGTGCAGATTTTAACAAAATATCATACAGATTTCGACCCGTATTCAATGAGGGTACTACAACAAATCTAAATTATGTTCCCAAAAGCATACACTTTCACATTTATTATTCATCCTAGTCAATATTGTATAGCCGCTCCCGCTATCAACTACTCAGTAGGTACGAGTGCTGCTATGAAAATTCATAGCAACCCCAAGAGAGCGATCTATTCCTTTCTATAGTAAATGCAAATACAGTACTTTGACGTAGGCTAATATCTTATTCTGTTTGAACAATACGTATATCGCGCCTAAGGCTGGCGTATGTTTTGTGTTCATTACACTGAGAAATAGAATGGCACTTAGCCTACCTAAACGAATTTATGACGGGAAGAATTCAAATATTTTAAGTTCAAAGAAAAAGTATTTTTTTAAATCCAATTTTAAAATATCGTTAAGATATGAAACACAAACTACAAATTTTAATAAGTTAGCGCTAATTTCAGAGCGATGATGTACAAAAGACCAACCCATTTACCAAAGTTACAACCCTTAAATTGTGTCTGTTGTAAAAAACACATGAGTATGAATTACCCGCATGAATTTTAGATAACGTATACGTAAACAAAAATTGATTGATTCGTCCTAAAAAACATACATAACGAATAACGATATTTGCCAGAGATTATCCTCCCCTTTGAAAAACAATAAAGTATAATGCACAATAAGTAAGTAGATCAATACTGTTCCAAATAGCTTTTTCTCCCCTCGTCTTCGGCGAACAGTAATTAGTAGAGACGTACAGAAGCGGCTCACGTATCGATTCTGCCGGCTTAGAAATAATACATAAATATTAAATACCTATATCCAATTTTATTTCGGGTCTCTTATGAATAAATCCTATAAAAATAATACTCGTAGCATTGTTTCTTTTGTTTATTTTCTGAGTTTGAACTTTTGTAAATAAACAATCTAGACGGAATGGCGATAACTCTTTTGGTATTTTCTATCAGTTAACCTTATTATTGTAAAATGTCGATCTCTTGGTTTGTATTACTATGGCAGTTATGTGTAGAAGACGATTGAACGTTAGATTTAAAACATTATACCTAAAACACACTACTTTTACGATAATTAATATGGTAATTACTTACCATAAAACCCTTCGCAGGTTGTCTGAGTATCACATAACTATAACCACGCCGCATGACGTATGATTGCAGGAAGCCGTTAAGCGATAAATAGGAGGATGCTACCCAATCTGCCCATCCACCCGGTATAATCCATTAATTACCTCTCACGATGCACACTACGGTATCTCATATCCTATCTTAGATTACAAACAAAATATGAACAAAATTAACATCGTAATTACTATGATAGACGAAGTGAACGTGTTACTTAGGATTAATGGTTGGCTATTTTTCGGCCGGCAAAGACAATTGTTTGCCAACTGTTAGTTACAAATGGAAAAAAAATCCACCAGTAAACAATTTTCGGAACGAATGATTCCCGTTGGTAGATTCCACTGTCTCTCTTGAATAGGGAGGCCTATCACCCATAGGTATCAATCATTTTCGCCATTCCGCTTTTCAATCCACCCTCACCGTAGGTACATATGGTCTGTTTGGCTTAACAGATTGTTTTTCTCCACTTTTTGTTTTTTGGCGTGACGTACCATACGTGATTGATTAGTATTGAGAAGCGCGTCTTGACCAGAAGAAACAATATTGAAGAGACTTAATTATGATTTATTTAAGAACTGTATCTCCTGTCGTTTAAAGTTATCATTAACTACGTTTCACTTGTACCCTTAATGCATGATACCGTAGTCTCTGTTATATTTTATTCCATAGTTGTATAAAAGTTTTCACTGTAACTAGATGCTACAAAGTTCATACTCGTATTACCAAATGCAAAGGTACAATTTTAATCCTTTAACAGTTTGTAAGCCCCTAAGACATTTACAAGTTGTGACAGATGGCAAACGTTAGACTTCCTTTGTAACTGATGTCTGTAATCCTAGGGATTCCTCCGGGACTTCGAAATGGCTTGGAAGCTCTCCGTAGTTGAGTGATCCGTAATGACTGACTTTCTATGTGTCAAAGACGAATTTTTACTTTTCGTAATTTT
The DNA here is from genome assembly GCA_945859575.2 of Herminia tarsipennalis. NCBI lineage: Eukaryota > Metazoa > Arthropoda > Insecta > Lepidoptera > Erebidae > Herminia > Herminia tarsipennalis. The sequence continues at coordinate 23,446,108 of OX243831.2, read as the reverse complement.
TGAAGCATTTAATGCAATTTTTTTATACATAATTTTAAATGTATAGAGGAAAAAATCAATGCAATGAAACTCACAGAGCCGTACAAGTTCTTCGCGAACACGGTTGGTGGCGCGATGATCGCCGAAAATCGTATGGACTTGTCTCGGTGCCAGAGTTTGTAATGGTTTACGGCCGGTACCCCTAAGGTCGCGGGTAAGTCCTGAGACGAATGTTTCCTCCATACATTTAAAATAATGTATAAAAAACGAATTCGTAGTGGACACAGTTTCAAATTTAAATTTCACTGGGAATTTCCTTACATTTTCATTAAACTTAAAGTATTAACAACTTTAGCGTTTTCTCGTTCTGTAACTCTTAGTTTCACTAAGATCCCTAGAATTAGTTGAAACACAATTAACAACAGCAAGTTCTGACTACTGTTTATTATCACAAAGTTTGCGCAACAAAAACATAAATGAGAAGAATAACGTAACAATACCAAACCAAACCAGAAAGCAAAAAGAATTTAATGGATTTCGTATATTCTATATTTAAACAAATACTGGAGAGTATATTTTTTTTAACAAAGCCTATTCGACAAGCAATTACATTTATACACATTTGCAATAAATAGATACTTCAAACCGCACTATCAACAATGACCTATAAAAATATGTAGCACTATTCATCTCATTCATATTCCGTTATGCCTGTAAGAGAGACGGGCATATTCCTTAACAGAAGGAGTGAAGAGGCCAGTAATAAAAGGGTGCCGTTTCAAGAACATTTGAAACATTACGACGTATCGTTAGAACTGTAATAAGCGTTTGTTTTAGTGCCTATATCTTCATGGTGCCGCTTGCCTATCTGCCATGAACAACATTTACCTCTTTATGTCTCAAAGAGTCTAATCATGAAATCAAACTGGCTGCCTTAGTGTTATGGGTTCGATTCCTATATAGAACAGAGTGTTTGTTTCTAAAGTGGGGGACTTTACAAACAAACAATGGCAACACTAGTCTGAACATTGTGCGAAGGGTCTATAAAAAAAAACAAAAAAACGGTTTATATGCTTGTTTTATCATTAATTGTGCCAAGACGCAGGCGCGCCGGTCGAAAGGTGTGGTCTTAGATCATACTTTACTGAGACTCACACGCTCAGTTGAAGAGCCAAAAATATCACTTACAGAATCAACTATAGGCAAGAATTTGAAAAATGAAGGTGAAAGATGCGACAACACAACATAGTCTTGATATCCTCACAATCAACAATGTCGTGTGTGACAGTTATTATTCGAAAAGCAGATAAAGCATTCATAATCCGTAAATTGAAAATTGAAAACTGTATTTAATCTTGTTAACTTCTAACAAGATTAAATACGGTTTTCAATTTACAGATAAGGAAAAAATATTAAAAATTCGCGAAGAAGCTCGATGATGGCATCTTTCCTCACCTTATTTTTCAGAAATATTATATATACCAAAATTATTCCTGTGAGGATATTATAATGAAGGAATTTGAACTGAATAGTACGTACGATGCTGATGCTATCATTTACAAGCAGTACCTAAATGTTAAAGAAAACGAAAATATCGCCTAAACTACTTTTATGACTTTTTAAACTCAAAATAAGTCGAGGCATAAAATTGATAAAACATTCCAAAAAAAAACCGACATCCAAAATAAATATAAGGTAGCTAAAAAGCAAAAAATAATATAAGTACAACAAAAAATAATTAAATATTTTGAAGTTGGTGCCAGGAAATGTAGTTTTATGTTTTAGGCACCAACTTCGTTTCGTTATTATTTGTACCTTTAGTATTTTTTTCTTATTAGTATATACCCTATATTTACTTTGGAAGTCAGTTTTTATTTTTTTGTAAAAAAGTTTTTAATTCTTTCTTTTTAGTGTATTGGTTTGTAGTTAATCTAAGTTACAATAGCATAATCCAAACTCCTCATTTCTTTTTAGAAAATGTTGCGTTTTGCGATACAAAGGCGTTGATCTTTAAGGAGTTCACCTGATACGACGAAGGCGAAGAATCAGGTATCGAACACGGTACTCATTACTGAATAGTTCAAATATACCCAAATTACTATAGTTGTGCTTTTAATATTTGAAGAGTTCCCTCGATTTCTCCAAGATCTCATCATCAGATCCAAATTTTGATGGGGACCAATCTGGAAGTATACCCTTTCAAACACAAAAATAGCTTTTCAAATCGGTCCAGCCGTCTGCGAGTAATCGAATAACAAACATAAAAAATACAGCCGTATTGAGAACCTCCTCCTTTTTGAAGTCGGTTGAAAAGAATGGCTAATGGTGGGTGAAATAGTTATACTTTGAGTCTGCTAGAGGCGCTAGAGTCCTCGTAATCTAGAAGCGTCACCAATGTCACATTTGCATTTTATTGCTAAAGTTTCTGGCCGCAGAACGCCTATTTTTATGGTAAACTTATTCAAATGCACGGCGACGTAATAAATTGGGTAAAGGGGTGTCCTGGCACGGCAGGCACTGAAAAAGTTTGAGAATACCGATCGTACCTCGATGGACGTCACGTTTGTTATTCCACTTTTGATGTCCCCATTTTGGAATTGGCCACACGACAGCTCTACTCCTATTAATATCGAAATTTATCGTACAAGTTTTTTGGCATCAGATATTTAGCGCAGAACATCATAAAATGAACGGCGATCATGTCGTGACAAAGGTTAATCATAAATCAGACGCACAACGGCAAAGTCAAAATTCCAGCGACATTTATTTTCCAACGATTGCTCTTTCGACATTAAGAATTGGTAAATAATACTTGTGATTGTATGTTTTTAAAGAGTTCCGTAGCGAAAACTGCAAAACGAAACCCTAATAGTTTCGTCATGTCCGTCCATCTGTTTGTATGTCACAGGTATTTTATTCAAAAACTACACAATTTATATTGATGGAATTTGACGCACAGGTGTCTTGTTTAAGCCACTACTTAGTTTGATGGATAAATAATAAAAATAATTGTGGCTAGGGGAGCACTCCATACATGTAACAGAAGGAGATTTCATTTTCACATAACTCTACGTGTGGCACCATTCATTTGTTTTAAAAAGGATGTAAGTGCCATGATGATACTCTTTTTGACTAGTGCACTTTATCAGATAGTATTTTTCATGTGTATTAGTGCATTTCTTTGTAAAAAAAACCTTGGAAAGACATATGGGTCAGGTATCTTCTACATTTATCCCATGGTTGGGAGATAACTAGAAAACGACTTTACTGATTTCATTCATTCTTTTTTTTTAGTTTGACAAAACTAACAAAAAAAACTCTGTAGAAGGTTCTTACTTAAAAAAAAGAAAATAGTGAAAAAAAAATAACGGGGTGGCACGAAGTTTGCCGGGACAGCTAGTTAGTAATAAAGTTGGAGTTTGAATTATTTTTTTTTTCATTTATTTATGTTGGCCTGCTGATGTACAATGTACAGTACCTCAATAAACTCCTTAATTAAAACCAGGCTTAAAACGAAAACCGGTGATTCGTAATCAATTGTGCGTGATCCCGTTCCGTGCGCCTCACTTGTTTATAATACCTTATCTTTATATAGGTATAACATTTTGACGTTGCCTGAAACGAAACTTGATAGACAAGCAACACAGAATACCTATCAAGAAATAAAAGCAATCAACTGAAACTTTTTTAATTACAACCGACTACCACAGAAAGTTTATTTCGGCACGTAATTCAACAACATTAAAAATTAATGATAAAATAACACAGTGAAAGCCATATATTTTTATAATGAACAAAATAATACATGTCGTGTTTCATGCTGTGTTAACAGCCAGGTAATAATATTTTAGTCTATGTAACAAATAAGGCAAAGGTACTTTGGAATTATAAAACGAAAGCTAACACGGCTAATTACTCATAAACCTATACTACGATAATATTTTTGTAAGGATATCCAAACGTTGGCGACTTACTAATCACCAGGCAGTCAACGGTTTTGACACAAACCCGCTGTACCTTACATAATGGAAGGAAAAGCTACCGATTTTCTCCCACTGAATGAAAATCAATTTCCTACAGTTGGGAAAATTCATTTATCGACCACCTGCGCTCCGATGCTCGATCAAGCGGAGACCAATACAATGGGGCCCACGGTCTAATCTTAAGAAAGGCGCTTTTAAAACGTTGTTGTCAGAGTTTACCTACCTACGTTAGAGTAGAGTCCATTGATGAAGTTTGGTCATCCAACAATCGTTGACTTATTCATACTGGGATACAATGGAGACAGGTTTAGCCACACTGTTATATAATACTAAAAGGTATCTAATGTGTTTTCGCAAGCCCGAATAAATAGTTCAAAGCATTGGCAGAAGCGAAATAGTCTGCCGTACGGCTTATTACACTAAGTGCCTATAAATTTCTCTGCTCGCTGCCGTTTACCGTGGGCACGAGTATAATGAGATCGCATTACAGATATCCATGCCGCTGTAATATTTTTCAATAGAACAAAAAGTAATTTTATTTCAATTTCGTATTTGCTATTTTGCTGTACACTTTGCAGGACAAGATTCCTTTAAATTGCAAGCAGCCGGGCACCAAATCATTGCTGAACCATTCTTGTCAGTTTGTTTGATATACAGTAGAAAACAACTAAAATATGCAAAACTAAATATGCGGAGCTAAAATATGCGAAGCTGTAAGTTTGACTTCGTGAATTACATGAATGTTTAAGTGGGGTGTCAGAATAGCTCAGTGACAAGCAATGTATCGCATGTGGACTACAAGTGTCAAAGTTTCGTTAGCCACGGTCTCGTGTTGGTAAACTAAGCAACGAGAAGGTTGTAACTGTCAAAGTTATTATGGCCCGGCCGTGTTTCAGTTGAGAAGCATTTACACTCAAATGTAGGCACGTTCCAATTCAGTTTATTCATTGACAAAATGAATTTAATTAAAGTTTGTGCGACATTGATCTTTCAAACGAAACCCGATCGGAGAACTGAAAATATTAATTTAAATACGAAATTTAATAGCGCGTTATACTTTTATATTTACGACAATGTTCTTTTGCTTATAGCTCTTTGTTCCCTTTATATAAAATTCTATCGTTAATTCTTACGCTTCGTTTGTGCAAATATTCCAAACAATATGACTATTCATTTTGAAATAATGCCCTCTAAAATATCATTACGTAGATTCTTAAGACGTAACTAACCATTATATTGCACCCAGTGGGCAATTACACAACTTTGAAATTAACTCACCAGACGTTACTATTCTGAAAGGTTGATCGTACTCTACTGCTTTTAATTTATCGATTTCCCAACTAAGAGAGCACATCGAACAGTGAAAGTGCTTTTCATTTAACAAAGCGGTATTTAAAGTTGAGTACTTCAGTTTAATGAGTATTTAAGTGCGAGTAAACGATCGTTGTATCGGACACGGCGGCAACTTATAAACGTTGTTTATTTTACAAATTATTTCTACCATTTTTTCATTCAAATCACCGCTTGGTGTGCAAAAATTGCTTTCATTAGTATTGCTCGTCTTTAAAATGTATTTTTTATTACTCTTCTAAACTGATTTGAACAAAATATCATTTTTAGTATCTCGTACTAATTAAACATGGCAAAAGTAACAGTAAAGTATTGGACTATCCTGTTTTGTGTCTTGTTTTAAAGGATGAGGTGAAAAAAAGATATATATATATATATACGGCAACTGTCGTTTGTGTCCAAGCAGACTCTCCATCTGTTCGGAAGTCTTGAGAATCACTAAAATAAAACGAAGAGGGGTTTGAGAATATTATCGAAGCGGATCGGTGCCGGAGTGGCTTTCAGTCTTGTTCCCGAGGGATTTAGCTGAATGTATTCCATCCAGCTCGGTTGGATGTGTCAGAGCTAGTCGGCTTTAGGGTAAACCATCCCAGGCGATTAAACAACGATCTTTTTTGTGCCCAATATGATACATTTACCTTTTATTACCACGATGTTCGATCTTTGACGCCGTTACATATGAAGGGGACTAAACTAAATTAATATACCCAAAGTATTTATAGCTTATTAAATACGTTTAGCTTATTACGTACGCCTGTATATATGTATAAACAAGCCGTCTTATTATCTTAAAATAAAATACAGCCATTTTCGCATTTTATTTTGTAGGCGAAATTATAAAATACGATTATATTTAGCGGCGTAAAACTCGGACTGATTGATTATTCTGGCAGGTAAGCCGAAATACTAAAATAAATGATATTTTTTGTGAGTGTGTTTTGACAGGGTCAAATTAAATATATGGTGCGAACCTCGGCGGCTGGTGGATTCTTACAGCAAAATTCCATTTGGCTCACTAGGTATATTGAATGCTATAAAGAATTTACAGTGGCCCTTTGACCCATGGAGCATTAACCGTAGAACGGCAACATTAGTGCGTTGACAGATGTTGATTGTAGAGAATTTCGAGGGGGAACCTTCGCTAGCACATTCATGTATAGTGTAAGGGTACCACGATGTTTCCGTCCGCAATCAAATGGCACTTTTAACCCTTAGCAAATGCGTGCTATAATTTCTGTATAATATGGTTAGAATTGTTGAATGATTCTCTCTTCTATTTACGTTTAAGTAATATGTACCTACTGCACCGTCTCATTCGTGTTCCAAGTATTATTCTTTGACTTAAAATCTTAGGTTATGATTTCACAAACCCATTAGTGATTTACATATTTAATATAAGTCTGTTTCATTGTATTCGTCCTTTTATCATAAAAAAACTACAGAGTTATTAAAACTGTCATCAACTTACCAAAAAACTGTACAAGTTAACATAAACAGTAGCCAACCTTATAAACATCATATATTAACTCTCCAACTTTGAACCATAAAATAGCTAAGAAGTGTCACAATCATGTTTTATAGAGCTCGACCCTTTTTGAAGAGGTACTTTTTATTATAGCGTTGTGAGTGTCTTTGTTGGACTTATTTGCTTCCGTAACAGCGTGTTTTTTTGGCCCTCTCTGGCATGAATAAGTCAGTACTAGTACGTATTCTGTAAGTGCCACTTCTTCAAATATTAATGCACATTTAATGTTCAACGATATTCTTATTACATCGTTTTAGTCATCAGTAGATCAGTGTAAGTGTGATTCATATCTAGTATTCCATATTATGAAATATGAAATACTAGATATAAAACACCCTTATTATGATATTCAGTTAATAGCCTGAAAAACTTATTATGTTTGATAATACGTAGGTATACAGAAATATCTAATTTACAATACAATATTTAAGTCTGATATAATGTAAGTAAACACAGTTTGAAATGTGTATAAATTAGATAACAAAGTTATAAATATCCAACATAGCAGATAATTTAATGAAAATTGACTCCTCAATTAGCAAAAAACGGTATCTTTGAAAAACTTCATCTCTGATCTTATTAAAGTTTCACATTTAAAAAGTTATTTGATATTCTTCACGAAGTTAAATATATAAAGTAAGTAACGACATTAAGAATGTATTAAGTTAGCGAAATAATTTAAAAGTCTGACTTTATTTACCTTCGAGTCTTAAACCTTACTTCACATTAAGAAGGAAGCCTGGTTATCCATAATACAGGTGTTTAACCTAGCTTGGAGACCAGTCTCACATATTTGTGTAAAACGATGTTTGTTAAATCCTTATGTACATTTGATTGTGTAAGAAATAAATAAATAATACTTACTAATATGCTTATTACTAAACAAGTACTTGCAAATCAAACTCTTGTTTCTGACTAAACTAATTTGTTATCTCGGGGCAGTCAAAGCTGAGTTTCTTCGAAGTCGCAATGAAGAATGTATACTCCCGACCAACGATACAGAAGACTCTTTCTTTTCCGTTTCATTCCACCGGTACCAGTAGATACAGACCTCCTTAACTAACTTTTGTTCTTTTGTTCACAGGCAGAATGTGGGGGTTGGCGCCACTGGTGATACGGCTTTTAGCCGTATCACTAGTGGCGCTTGTCTTTGCCGACCCCGGCACTGGCGGCGAAACCGCCGTCGGAAAGGTGCCTCGTGTCACTGCCAGCCCCGCGCTGCAGTCCCCGGCCCCTGAGAGACGCAAGTCTGGGCGACAGAAGAACCGTCGCCGCACAACGACTACGACCACGACGACTATTGAGCCCGACGATGAGGACGAACCAGAACTAACAACGCCAGTCACAACTACCACTGTTGACCCACGGACTTTCGATCACAGTAAGTGCACATATAAAATTTTTATTTACTAAATCAGAAGTTTGCAGGACTTAATGCAGTTATTACTATCGAAACATAAATCTAGTTTTATTATACGACGTTAAGAGTTGGATAGAATTATTAGGTTTTCAGAATGACAGCACAAATAGTACGACGTACCGATGAAATAAGTACTTTTATTTTTAAAATTTATAAGTGATTTACTTATTTAGTTAAAAAAAATAGTAACTAATAATTATTAGGTACAGTTTAGATCAATCATAGTGTACTTAAGCGCTCGTTACCTCTTACGTGAGCGGTTCATTAACTGTAATCAGTCCCAGGATACGCGATGGCAAATTCTCGAAGAATGAGTTATTTTTTGTTCAAACAACAAACAAATAACAACACAAAATAAATAAACATACTGTAAACTAAACGTGATTATACACATAGATACAAATATAATCAACTTAGATAAATAATTCGACTATATTGTCCTATATTATTATATAGCTAATGGGTATATTATATAATCCAACATTCTTGCAATTTCATCGCCCATTTCGTACTTCAAGTAAAGCTCGTGAAGTGTCAACGTCCGTCCCTATAGCAGTTTTAAGTCGCATAGTTCAGCACTCCTTCAAGGAATGCGGCTGATACGTGAGGACATCCAAATTGTTTGTCTCCAAACAACGGCCGAACGTAATTTGCGAGAGTTACTTCACGGCACGGTCATCGTAGGAATGTGCTGAGTTAACGCGGTATGCGTATACCCTCTGAAAACAGTTTTAATATCACAAGTATCCTCATTTTAAGAAATATGCGGATTTTTATAGAGGAACCCGAGATTCATTTTAGCGGCGTGTTTTACTACGTACAATGCTTTTGTAATTGCGTTAATATAAAACTAGCGGTTCCTCGCACCTCTATTTCTCTAGATGATAGTTATAGAAACCAAAATGGGCCCATATTTATCGCATAATATATTTAGAGCGTTTAAGAAAATCTGTATTTTACTTGTGATCTCCTTTCAAGACTCATTTGTTCTTGTAGTGTGACTTGTAATTTAAAAGGACCAAACCTTTTGTACACCTAGAGCAGTAGAGCAGTTGCCTAATTAATTACGGATAAATAAAAGTTATCTCACCTTTAAATATTACGCGGTAAAGTCCGATATATACCTAATAAGTGTAAATATTGTGAAAGTTTTGAAACAATAAACTTGTAGAGGCTACTGAAATATCATTTATTGGCGGCAAGCCATGCTTCCTCTTGCCAAAGTCTGTATACGACGATTATTCAAGGGAACACGGGATACTTTCTTGCCGTTCAGTATTCCACGATTTCTATAAACTGGGCATAAATAAACTTTCCACATTTTCAAATATAAATTGAAAGGCGAAAAGTGAGATAAAGACCGACCAATATGTAAAAATCTTTATGCTAGTAAGATGAGGTTGTTTTCTTGGAACGTGATGAAAGAAAATAAAAACAGTACAGGTCAAGTTAGGCTGGAAATTCCGTTCCCCGCGAGGAGGGTGAGGGGAGTCATTTCACGCCTCTTGAGCGCGTATCAAACCAATATTAGGTTTATTAGATAGATGGGCCATCGTGAAAAGCGATTTTTCATTTTTTGCCCTTCATTATTATCGCTCTTAGTTAGTTTTCCAAAGAGGTTTAAGTTTATTCGATTTTATTGAACTGAAATAATTATTTAACGTGTTTTCTTTTCTTCATACTATTTGCCCCGGTTTGTTTTTTAGGGCTCCGTAAACCCTTATAGTTTTGCCATGTCCGTCCGTCCCCAATTTTATTTTTGAGTGTACCTCCAAAGTGAGGATGTGATTTGTTTTTCTCACTTACCCCGTTGTGTGAGGTATTAGATAGGCCTTTTAAACGTTTAAGGATTGTAAAGACTATTTTGGGCTAAATGGTTGACGTTGGGTATATAAAAAAAATCATGGTAGTAGTATTTATAGTGAAAAGGAAAACAGGACAGCTAAGTAGGCTTTATAAGTTTACGAGTAACAGCTGATCAAATGAGAAGCAACATTTTCGAACAAATGCCATTGAAAATTATTATTAACTAGATAATAACAATGTAAATATAAAACAAAAACAAAAGAAAACCCACTTCTTAAGCCGCATTATTTGAATGGGTGACTACGGAACACAACATTGTGCGCGGCCTATGCACTTGCCCGATTTTAAAATATGTTTACAGTTCGGTTCAATTCTAATTCTAGCTCTAAACTTTAACATGTAGTCATTAAAGTTTTCGTGCACTTTATACAAGACCTTAGGATATATAGCAATAGGTCTACCCTATATATTACTTATCCAATAATACATGTCAAAACAGACAAATTTTCTTCCGGCTCATATAATGGCTGCCAGCTCCGTCACCACTTTATAAGTAGAAGCGATAATGGTTAAAAATACTAGCCAAAGTATTTCCACAGAAGCAACTATACCAAATTTTACATTGAATAGGTAGATAAAGTCCATATTATACATAAAAGTAGATTTATTCCAAATTTATACATTCAAAACTTCACAACTCTAAGAGAACATCAAAGGAATTGCACATCGCTACATAATAACGTATTAAAATACTTTGGCGTATTGCCATCTTCCGTGATAGTTTCTTGATACTTTTTTAACCATTTTCAAATCATTATTTGTTCACTGCCTCATTTGGCAATGTCAATGCAATAAAACTTTATATTACCATGTTTTCAAATGATAATGACACTTAAAGTAATCTCCTAAGCCCCTTCAAACCAGCGGAATCCGCAATCAGAAAACAACAGGTCGACCGTGATAAGAACAGTTATCTTACTTGCTTTTCGAACTCTAAAAGGAGGAAAAGACTACATTTTATTATCTATAACGCCCAGCTTTATAATCAATTATGGCCAGAACCAATATCGGCTATAAACTGTAGCCGTACCGTCTACGGCGTAGCAGTCTACGAAACCTGCTACGTTACAAAACTGAAACTTACATCCTCAATATTTAGATATCTGACCTTATCCCTATGTGTTAATGGTTTCATTAAAATTAATAATAATTTATGTCGTCACCTTTCATTTTGAATACGTCTTTAAAGTTGCTCCTATAGTGGGCGGCAAGACAAAAAATCAATGATAACAAAATTTGGGGATACAGTTTGGTATTGCAACTTCTTAAATATCATCTCCGTGCTAAATTTAATTACACTATTGAATAGCTAAAAGACCAAAGAATTAATTACGCCAAGTTAGGACTGTGTGCCACTTTGAGATAATTTGCTACGTATCGAGATATCCACTTAATATAACTTTTGAATTGGAAATGCAACAACGTTTGTTTAAGTTTCAATCGTCAGCTCTCGTTAAAATTCATCAGTTGTTTACAAAATATTTTTGTAAAATAGTGACAGTGAATAAAATGTATTTAAATAAATAAAAAATAATATTTAAATATATTATGTTGGCCTATACGTGTAAAGAAACCAAATACAGTGATCGTATACGGTTGGAAAGGGCTTCTCAAGAGCAAGCGAATGGTACCAATAAAACATCATATGGTCATATAGAGACAAGGAGTGCCTAGAACGTTAAAGAATGAATGCGGCCGAGCTAGTGTTGAGTAAAACGAGCACTCAGAGATCGAGCTTTGAGGGCTCGGTGAGCTTCGACACGGAGCTCGATTCGCCGCTCGAGCTTCGTTTACCTATTTAGCAATCTGCCCACCAGTGTTGAGCGTGATCTATTATACTTTTAATTACTTAATACGATTACAAGTTGTACAATAATTGAACTACTATATCTTTTCCTGGCGAAGTCGTAGAAGATTAGTAATGCAAAAAACAAACTAAAGAAGTCGGAATAAAAAATATAAGTAGGTAGTTATATACTAATAAACGCGCACGTAATTATAATTACTAGGTTGTTTATTACTACCTAGTAGTTATGGTGATGAACTAATATGACCACTAGGCGATAACGATGGTGGTGATGTTGGTATGATGATGACGAAGCTAGTAGTTATGACGGTGATGATGGTGGTGGTGACGACCACCATCATCATGACCACTATCATTTTAGTGATGATTCGCAAATATGGTCATTACTATCATCATCATCTTCACTAACAACTTCATCTTCACCAATATCATCACCATCATCATGACACTATCAACAGTGAATGAACTCTACGGAGAGAACTCGAGCTTCAACTCGAGCTTTGCGGAGAGAGCTCGAGTCGCGGCTTAAGCTCTCTCCGCAGAGCTTAAGCTCTTTAATGAAGCTCTATAGTTTTTACAACACTAGGCTGAAGGGATCAAGGCCGTATTCACGTACAACACACGGCCGTGTCCATGACACAGCCACACCCCATTTTTTAGTATAAAAGCTGTAGTGCTCTGAGCAACCGGCGTGAAATAAGGGACAAGCCTTTTTTCACGCTTATGAATTAGGTTTTGATATACAGAAGTGTGCAAGCCACAATGGTTGGGCAGACATTGTGATTTCTTGTAAGTTGTCCGAATAGAATGTATGATTACCTCATGACAGCTTGTGCCGAGTTTTTGGACTCAAAGAAAATTCAATTACATTAACATGAATGTTAAGAAAATCCTTTCCTACAACTTTCTTTGCAAGTATTTTAAGAATATTACTACTATTTTAAATGTTTTATGCTACAAAAATGGTATTAGTATTAGTATGAAAAATTTAATTGCATCAATTTTTTTTGTCGGTCAGTTAGTCTGTTAATACCACCCTATTATTAGAAATAACATCTGACTCTAACAATTCGAGTAGAAACCACATTTTAGTGAAAAATGGCAAAGAAATAAGTTACCTACTTCCAGTTACTAGTCGGGTACAACCGCTTCAAACCGGTTCAACAAAGACCTGAAATTAAATTTACGTGGCGGAAAGAAAAAACTAGTTACAAGAGGAAATTGGCGGAGACAGTGACAAATTGTGCTCGCAAGAGTACAGTATGCTTATCTCACTTCAACATACAGGCTCCCACATTCTCTGTCCTTCTTTAACAGTATAACCATGCTGTGTTGTAACATCAAACTACCGGAATAATTGTGGCCTTTTGGTAAATATACACCATGTAAACAAACACGCTTTTAAAGTTCGATTTTAAAGCAAATTTGTACCTATAGCAAACAGTATTTTAATGGTCGATAAATAAAGCTCTACCAAAGGAATAATAAGGGAAATAAAAGTATTAAACGTTGCAGCAGCATCGCAATATACCGTGGTGCAGCATTCGAAAACAAACAATGACTGATACTTCTGATCAAGTTTGATAATAAAGCGGATGGTCAGATTAATTAATTGATTGAAATGGATGGCTGAAAAAACGTAGATTTTGGCAGTCGCGGGTTCACAAACATTTATTACATATATACTGTGTTTTTATAAGTCTTTTCTTATCGTTTTAATCTTTTAATCTTAGCCTAATACCGTATTTCTAAGCTTGTCATTTTAGCTTAGCATGACAGGCTCAGTGTGTAACTAAAACGTACGACTACAGTGCAAAAGATTGTTATATCGATTCCCATCCAGATTTTGTGCAGTATTGTTCAGAGTCGCGTAGTGCTTTAAGATATAATTATAATAATAATAATAATAATAATATCTTGGGACAACTCACACAACGCCATCTGATCCCAAACTAAGCAGAGCTTGTACTATGGAAACCAGACAACTGATAAACATACTTATATATTTCTAAATACATACATATTATAGATAAATAACACCCAGACACAGAATAAACCATCGTGCTCATCACACAAAGTTTTATCCTGGGTGGGGATCGAACCCACGACCTCTTGCGTAGCAGTCGGATACATTCCCACCGCGCCACAGAGGCAGTCAAATAATTAAATCTTGTTTTTAAGCTTCTATACTCTAACCTCTCAGACTTATACTTTAACCTCTCAGACTTAATCTGAGAGAATGACAAGCAGTGCAGTCAGCTTTAATAATCAAAATGGAAATTGAACCGTCGTTAATTGCCTATGTTGCAACAGCTTGCCAACCCGTTACCGCGTCTAAACGTCAGTTACGAAGCAAAACCTCGTACAGTATTGCATGGTTCCTATTGTAGATTGTAAATCAGTCCTCACTAAAAGAGAAGGAAATTTCAGTTCAGTTATTTTATCAAATATATTGATATCCATTTACAAAAGAGGCTGTGTGTTCTACTCCAGTGTGAATTTCACATCACCATCGTTTGACCTTCGATAAAATTGAGCAGGTTAAATATATTACTTCATATGCGACAATGCTTATTTGTAGACTTCAATGCATATAAATTTAGGTAATCGATTAAGATTGGATATAAAGAAGTATCCAGCCTTGGATGCGGAATTGATAAGTTTGAATTTGTATATATTTTAGAATTTCTTAACAAATAATTTGAAACAAAAATGAAGAATGCGAAGGTCCCGAAACAAGTACCTTCCTTAGACCTATAGCGAATTGTTAAATAGGTATAAATAAAGAACAATTGATGTAGTTAACGATTAACAGCGGCAGGGTCAAACCTTTTTACAAAATTCGGCTGTATTCCAATAAAGCCTGCTAACATACTAAGCTCAGCTCAATGAACTAAAGCTTAAATTATGCAAAAGAAGTCTCTTCAATGAAACTCAAATAAAAAAAAGAAAACAAAAGGCACCTACAATGAGAATATAAAATCAATGGGAAAGTCCTGAAAAGTTGGAATGTCGCTTCGTTTTTCTAACTTTGAACAGACAAACAAAATTCATCCGAGTTCATTTACTGAACGAGTCTTGTTGCTGAATATGTTTTAAACCTAAGTTAACTTATAATATTTTAAAATCTGAATGTTTTATGTTATTTTGCAGTTCGTAGACAGCCTTTGAGTGCTAGCAATAGGTTCCGCAATAGGTAGCGAAAGAAATTTCGAGTACCTACAACCAGATTTTTCTATTATGTTATTTGGAACTTCATTAAACATATAACAAAGTTGCCATCACTGTGTTATATGTTTAATATCAAACCCATAGCTAATGGTTACTTAATTTGGACACGCAGTGCCATCACTTGGTTTATATAGTACCTCGCACTCTGTCTAGTTTGGAGAGAGGTTATTTTGGGCGGGGTGACGGCATTAGATCTCCTTCGTCAATATTCTTTGACAGCACACCATGAGCGAGAAAATTTATTTTCCAAAAATAGAGACGTATTTTCCTAAATATGTTCACTATCTCTGATATATGACAACTAACATCACGTTACGACTCAATGGACGACACCGAAGGATGGCTAATAATATTAATAAATAACAAGTAGCTGTAAAGTATTAAGGAAAATACTGTTTTCCTGTTGACAACATCATGTTTTTATACAAAATATCAAGGACTTACGTCCAACCTTCCTGGTTATTACCGAAATGTTTCATGAATAACAAACAAAAAATGATTTTCAATAATCCTCTTAAACTTTACAAGTAGAATTATTTTTTAGAAACTTGATGGAATGATTTTAAGGCAAGAACAATGATTGTTATGAACAATTATTTTATCTGAGGTATATTTGTTGTGGTATATTTCTAGTGGAATATTTATTTATTTTATCGCAGTGAAAAGTACCTCATGTCGCGACCCGGAACTGCGCTTTACCATATAAAATTCATCGATATTGATTTAGCTGTTGCAACCAACAAAGCTATAGAGTGTCACTCGAAACTTTATCCTGAACGGGAATCGAACCCTAGACCTATGGCTTAACAACCCTTCATAGGTATACCAATAGGTTAGTGAAAAAGATTATTTGATTAAAAAATCCGAAATTGGAAATCGCATAGAGACTCGTACATAAAACATTACCATTATCCAATTATGTTTTAAGTAAAAAGGTGTAGATAGGTTCTTAGCGCTCAGAAAGCGGCACCTTAAATGCTAGACTTCTTTTTATATATGTCAATGTCGCATCGCCGGCGTTAACAGGTGAAAGCAGCGGATCACATTTTTCTCTTTGTTACTCGTGATAATTAAATAATTTTTTTACCTACTTTTACGACTTTTTATAAAAGTGTGACATTGCAATATATAATATGCATTAGTGTGTCGTATTCAAAGATCGAATGTTGTTTATGCAACCTATCTACACCAATTTACTTAAAACTTAATTGCCTTTATCAATTAAATGGGGTTATTAACTGACAAGTCAAATCAGTCTCTTTTTAAATGTCAATATGATACTCTCCTTGGAAAGTTCTATGCAATATAAGATTATGACGTCATAAGTTGCTGTAGTCAAATAATTTAATTTCAGAATTAAACTGTGAATAAACTTTCATCTTCATAGCGTTTTGAAACCTACTATACTAGTGTCAAATAATTTATTAGCGTTTCTTTCCGTATTCTAAAAAGTTCAAATTTAAATACTTCTTCATTATTTGATGTTGCAACGGGGTGGATTGTTTCTTAAATCATGATTTTAAGGAAGCTGAATCTTCGGTATTCGATTTCACGTGGCAAAAGCACACATCCCTTTTAAACACGCGTATTAAATCCAACAACGCAAACTCCCCGGAATAATTCACACGTATACGAGGATATTAGCTCGGCGTTACTCAGCATTAACACTTACAATTAAGTTTAATTCCACACCGACTCAAACAATGCGGACGGAAAGACGTAAACAAAAAGACTCGTATTCGCTTCGAAGTAATTGTTGCGCAACGTGTTGCTCTGCACTGTAGGCTGATTTGCTATCTCTTTTTCTCTCACATAGGTTAACTGAAATAGCATGGGACTTTATGAAAGTTTTACAATGTAAATTAATCTCCAGTGAATATTTAGAAGCATTGACAGCAGGGTGGCGCAGTGCGTAAAATAAACGTAAATTGCCGTTTGCCTATCAAAGTTCTGTCTGAATATTATTCTGTCCGTTAGTCGCTTTTATAATTTGATTCCTAGTATATATTTTTAATAGCGTAATTAATATATCTCTGGTTACTTCTTAATAAAGATTAGACATTGTCAGACGTAAACTTTTAGGTTTTCTGCATATAGATATATTTATAATTAAATAACCAAATCTTGACTTATTTCTTTATGTTATTCGAGTATTAACGCTGGCAACCATGGAACTGCACGAAGTTACTGCTAGCAACTACGATGCTAAACAATTACACTCGTAGTGGAGGGTAGTTACGATTCGAAAGTTTACCGCCTTGTCCTTAAGTAACGTAACTCTTTGACAATAAATTACACCGAACTTTGTATGTTTTAGAGTGCAATTTTAGTAATGGACGTCTTAACGAGGCGGGGAACGATTAATTTTATCTGCAAGTATTTCGTGTTAAACTAGTATTTTAGTCATTTTGGACACTAACATCTCACTAAGGCCATTGCATCTCACCATCTCAGCTTCTGTTTTGAAGAAGCTCTGACCAATTTTTAGGGTTCCGTAGCCAGAATGGCAAAACGAAACACTTATAGTTTCGATATGTCCGTCCGTCCGCAGCTTAGCTTTAATTGCATGCATTGGGTACACATATCACTTACGCCGACAAAGTGAAAGAATAAAATCTTGAAAAACATTTTTTTTGAGGTTACCTTTCCTATTACGTAAAGAGGGGATGTGATTTTTTTCTCTCCAACCCCATGGTGTTAGGTATCATTAGATAGGTCTTGTTTTCAGACCATTTTTGGATTTAGGGATCCGTTTGTGAAATACTAGGCTTTAAAGTGCAAATTTTTGTTTACGAGTAACACTGATCAAATGAGAAGTAAAAACAACAGAAAACCCACCCACTTCACGTTCAAAAAGTCGAATGAAATTAAATGTAAATGAAAATTGAGTGAGGGAACCTTTCAATGTTTCATTATAGAATTGTCGGTCTCTACCAGCATCAAGAACAATAGATTGTACTATCAATAAGGAGACCAGATTATATATTATCTAGTACTAGGTTTCCCCGCAGGTTCGCTTATCTTCTTAGACCTTATTTTTTAGAGACGACTCCCGCAGTAGAGTACAAGCCCTGTGTCGCGGGGGACTTTACAAACATACAAGTCACGGACACAAAGTACACCCAGACTCGGAACAACAATTTGTGGATCACACAAAGTGGTGTACCGTGTGAGAATCGAACCCACGACCTCTTGCGTAGCAGTCGAACACACTCCCATCGCGCCACAGAGGCAGTCAGCTTTAAAAACCTACTACTACTAGGTTCAAGAACTTGGTTCGGGCGTTGATGAGTTAATAAGTTAGGACTTTTATTTATTGCCTCAGGTATTTCGTTAAAGCCATTCACTTTCAGCAAAATTTTAAAAACATCGTTTTTGAGGCATATTTTTTAATTTTAAGCTTTTATTATGCTTGCAATGTTTGTGTGTTTGGCACGAATCTTGGAAAGTAAATTAGAACCATTTTCCGACGTCCGATGGGGCTTAAATTTGGTGCTCATATATATTTTTGATGATAATACAATAATATAGTACCATGAAGCTGTTATAATAATGGAGCCGGAAGACGGCCACAGCAACTTCTTAAAACATAACCCATCGAGATTGGGCTCATTAATTTTGTCTTAGTGAGTACTTTAGTGTTGCATGATATCTAGGGTCTGATGATAGAGTCAAAAGTTGGCCATAAGAACTTCTAAATTAAACAAGATTAACCCAATGCGTTTGGGCTCGATTGCTTCGTCTCAAGGAGTACTTTTTTTAACACTAAATTTACCCTTATAATCTTGTTTTAAAAATATATTTTACAATTAACTTATTTCTTCTTTGCCCGCTCCTCCCTGCACTTGCCATTCAGCCCTCTCTCAGCTCATGTTTACTAAGACAAGGTAATGAACCTCCAGCTAGATGTCTGTCAGAGTCGCAACGCTCGGTGCCACATCATTAATTTCTACCTAATGTCCAAAACGGCGGGGCGAGGTTACCTCCCACATTCTGTGTTCACATACGCGCGTGTGTTTTGCTAGATGTATTCATAAGTACAGTTTGTAGGTTGAAAAGCAATGAAACTAGTCATTGATAACAGAAAATGGTTTTTGTTACTTCGCCATTAATCTAACACTAAAGTGATTTATATGAGTATGGTAGTTGGAAATAGTATTGTTTGGAAAGACGAGAGTGAGAAAAAAAGTAATGTTGTTTTTGTCCCAGATTTTTGTATTTTTTTAAACAGTGGTTTTAGTAGGTATCATCATCATCATCAGCCTATCGCAGTCCACTGCTGGACATAGGCCTCTCCAATTGCACGCCACTTTGTTCTATCTTCGGCTTAAAGTAGGTATATTCAATTAGAACTACCAGCTCATATTTACCTCATCTATCAGAAAATGGTAGTGGTAAGCAAAAAGCCCCTTACAAAATCTTTCAGGAATCTGCAGATTACATAGTAACAAAGGCATTCTACGGGCCTAGCGATGCCATTAGCTCTAGCAACGGAATGCAAAGCCAGCAAAGTGTTGTTCAGTTCACACGTTAAATAACTAACAACATTTTGTACAAGCCTCTGGGCTCGGAGCACTGCTGGCTAATTATTATCTATACCATTATATTCTGCCAGAATAAGAAGAACTTCAATATATCCAAAAAAAGTCTCTTACTAAGAAAAAAATAAACTGTATCTAATTCCACGTCTATGTAATCCTCAAAATTTAATAACAGCGTCTGAAAACCACCAATTAAGGCGGTTAGCCTCTTTTTTTTAATAAGTACAGATAGTACTTTTTTATTAAATCATAAGAAAAGTAATGACACACCATTTTCTTCGTTATGTATCTTTGATGATATTATCAGGACATTAGATTTGATGAATCTCTTGTACCTTCTTCACAATATTTTTTTGACTCTAAGACTGGTCGGTATTATGATCATATTAACCAAAGTCTTACTTTTTTGGTGAACCAATTTTACCTAAAAATATTCAAACGATACTTTAATTCCTCTTCTAAAGTATTTCCATCGCTATTATTCACCTTTATGTGTCTGTTAAAAATGAGTGACGTTTGAGTATTTGATTGTGAGTCTCCTTTCTATTTTCTCGCCTCGCCACGTCGATATCTCCCTAGACATCTTATTCACTTACCTACATGGTCGATTTTAGTTCATAATCGTATTTCTACATCAGGTATTCGATCACATAGGAAGGTTCTTGGAATCGAACGCTTTAAGGCTATTTGTGTTACTTTTATCTCATGAAGCATAGATACATTTGCTGCCCACGTATTTACTTTTAAATAACTTGTGTATTTTATTTAGCACACTTGCGAATCCCTTCTTGGAATTCTGTTTTTTTTCTGGTCACGACAGAATAAACCCTTATTTTATTTTATGTAAGACAACATAGAGGCTAGGGAATAAAATCTACCTTTAGCTGTTTACATACCTACTTCATATTTTTACTATTTTTAGAAAGAAAAAGCATTATCAGTGCGTAGTTTTAAATGTATTATCTGTCATATCCATTCAGAAAAAAGTAGCGCTTCAGTTTAGTGAAATGACTGTATGCTACAAAAGCGAAGATTTATACACTAAAATTTATTGGATGGGACATAACTAATCACGATATAATATATTTAATAGGACACCCTAATAGTATCTAATCTTCAAACGGGAAAACGGTTCAACTTTGGCAATAATAAATGATTTATGTTAATAATAGTCGACGAATATCGTTACCTAATCCACATCCAAAAAGAATTACATACTATACGATTACAAGTGCGTGTTTAATAAGGTATCTTAAATGTTATTTCTAAGAATTACAAAGGTTAAAAGCATTTGGAATTTACATAATCACCTATCTTAATACTTAATACCTACTTGTTACTGTCTGCCAAACCACATTTATTCTACTCCATGACTCTTCGTCACACTGACGACCCAAAACAAATTCCTGCTCATTGAATATTCTCCCAATCTGTCATTTAAATTATAATTATTTTCATAAACAACGTGTATATTTACATACACAAGCGATACGTTATTTTGAAGTACAAACATATGAAATGTTCAACATCCAGTATTCCACCTATGTACACTGCATAGCGGGCAGGTTGACCTGCGGGTTCAAATTTAAATAGAATCTCTTTTATATCAAGCCAACCGCTGATTTTTTTTCTGCCAATAGAATTAACCAACTAATAACATCGGTACATATCTTTCCATATTTAGAAAAATGAAAATATACTAGATCTGCTTAGTTTTACATCAGCCAAAAAAATAAAACAATGATAAGTAATCGTTGCATTGATGTAATACTTACCTAAAAAATGTACCTACTTGATCATTCGCCAGTCTGTCAATGAATGCTGTCCTTTTGAAGGACTATGCCGTGAAGCCGACATTTTAGCCCTTCTGATGATGGCTGAATATCAATCATCAAGCTCTCGCAATCTATCTTTGTTACCATGTGATAAAGTGCAATTAAAGATACTTAAATACTAAATTGTAAACAAGAAAAAAAAAACATTTTCATTACATCGGGTCGTTAAAATGAGAGAAAGTTAAAGTTCTTTAGTTCCAACATGAATTATTTATGTCAGTAGGTCTGGCGATTATACGTTTCCAGCGAATATTAATACTTACTTTGTTTGGCACACTTTGCTCTAGTTTTCGCCGTTAAAAACCTGATAAGGAAATAACTAGCTTAATAACTTGTGAATAAAATTATACTCCACGAATTAGAACGCAGAATTATATATTCAATAACATCTTTGTACTCAGTGCTTACAGCAAACATCAAACAAACCTTTCCAGTTCTCACCCACCACGTTGCCGAGATCAAAAATTAAATATAAGAAACGAACGTGGGCGACATTATCTCCTAACATCACAAACATAACGTAGCCGTAAATAAAATATCTTTTTATCATAATAAATAGGGAACATTATGGATTGTATACACGCTTACTTACCGCTCACACAAATCCTATTTTCTTATTTGTACCGCCGGCCTATATGAGACGATAGCTAATGTTCTAAATAAGGTTCCTCCTACATTTTTATTTGGCAACGCAACACGTACGAGGTACGAACGCCGTTCTACCTACTGCGGTTCCGATGCGGTACCGACGGAAAATTTATATACCACTGAGCGTGCAAGTCTAGTCCCCTTACTGAGATACTCTATGTGAAACACAACTCGAGCGATATTTCAGCGCACCGCGCTTTCGACTGCGGCTCGCACAGCTGAACCTCGCCCCGAGTTACGTACACACGCCGCTTTGTAAACGAAATGACTGCGAATAAACAACAATTTTGATATACTTTTAATAGGCACAGGATCCTTGGGGGGCCTGCTCCGTTCAAATATTAAGTTTGGTAAGAATTTTAAATTAAGAGCATTAGGCACGGCGTCTCGGTTGAATTAAATATTAATAATGCTATTCGAGTGAAGTTGGCAGGAGGCTGAAAACAATGAATTTTTAATAGTTATTCTCCTTTGCGTCGAGCAATTAATGTAATGAGGTAGTAAGTTTAGCTCACCCCTGGGAAGAAGCTGCGAACTGGCGTTAATTCTCTGCTAGATTTGATCTTCCTATGAGTCATCTTTAACTTCATTGTTAATATTTTATAGCTTCAATAATGCTTTCATAATTAGTAGTTTCACATTTAGTGTTGTCCGCTACTGGAATAGTTTCGTTTACTTAGTGAGGCAAGATGAAGTAAAATTATTATTAGAAATTAAAAAGCGTTTACAATTTTATCAAAATGGCAACTACTGCCATCACCATTGGCTACCAAAAGATCCAAATTTTCATCCAATTCATCAGGACCCGTTCCGATACTAAATCGACACTATCATTAATCACAGTCTATGTGCGACAGTTTTGACAAGTATTACCATGTTATAATTAAAATCACCTTGTGACACCTCATTTGTCTTTTTAATAAATTATTTGTTTTACTTGCAAGTAATTTGTTGGTGTAATTTGTCACATGTCGCCGCGATGTGGATTAGGTGCACATCGCTCACGACTGCTACTCAGATTAAGGCACACATGTCCTTAATAATCCACAGACTTTGTTGTAGCTCTTCCGTTACTGGTTTTGAATAACGTGACGTAGAAAAATGGTTTTATATTCGTTTTAATTTCTTAGAACACCAACATACTTAGTATCCAAAGAGAAACGTATCGGAAGTCTTAATCTTGCGTAGATGAATGTTATTTTTTTAGTATTACATTAGTCTTGACATAATATGTCCGTAAAAAGCACAAAACCTCAAGAAACTTCAAATGGTATATCCGATCGCGTTGCGGACCTTAGCTAAGTCCGTCTTTACAAAATAGGTTTTAGCACTTACAATGCTTATTTCGCATTGGAATTGTGCTTGGGGAATTCAGCTGTTCAGATAGCTTGCTTTCATAATATTCCTTTTCCGTTTGTACCTTTTTATTTTGTTTACACATTGTTTTAGTTTTGAGTTGTTAATAAAAAAAGAAGAAAACTGGTTTACAGAATTTTTTATGCTTCGGGTCTTAATCGCGTAAATATTTTATTTTAAGGCTAAATAGGTACCTTTGTTTATAGCTCGACGTTTCGACCGTATTGCAACGGCCGAGGTCGCGAGTAGACTCTAAAAGTAGCTTATAAAATTCTGTAATGAATACAAATCGCGAAAGTTTACGAAGAAAACTTCTGTTATAATTTTTATCAAAATCGCATATAATTAAGGAGACTAACGCGTTCAAACAAACAAAGTCTTGAACTGTACAAAATAAGTATAGATATAGCTAGGAGTACTTTATTTTACAACTACGATTTTTTGGCCAACATCAGAATAGTTAAACGACAATTTATTTATATATTGATGTTAGCAATTTGTCACTCTGTGTGTTAAATATTGACTTTATTTTTCAATTAAGCCACTATACATAGGTACGAGTAATTTCAAAGTGTCAGACATTTCTAAGTTATATTTCAAAATATGTGCATTTTTTTTACTCTCTGTTTATGTACACCCATCATATGAAACGGAAAGCCATTCACTTGAATTGCCATATAAAAATAAACAAGTAATAACGTCGACATTACAGTGTTACTCTGAACAAGGCATTTTTTCTTACAGTCATATGCGAAACTTTTGGCATACAAATGTATTGCTTGCCAGAATGTTTTTAAGGACTAAATTATATAAACAGCATGTTATCTCGGCTATTATTTCATAAACGCTCACGGTTTCAGTACAATTTAATTTAAATATTATACTCAAAATAAAATATAATAATTAAAGCTTACAATAATTATTATTCTAGAGGGTTTTCATAAAAAGTAACATTTAGTTACTTCAAAAAAAATATGTGAATACATCATCTATCTTTAGATATTATTTGGAAAACAAAAGAGGGTGGGAAGAGTAACAAAATATGTATACGTATGTTAAAATAATGCCGTCCGCAATACTGAATTTGAATTTTTTCCTTTGTGCTTTACCGACGTCGTGTATTGTATTTTCGTTTTATTAAAAGCAGGAAAATAAACAAAATTTGGGGGTACTGGCCGCACCCTACCTATTACTGCCCTACTCATATAAAAAAGGTTTATATTATATTAAAGTCACAATACGTTTACAATAACGTGAAGCCCTCTTGCCACGTTTAGTTAAATAAAACCAATATTATATTGTAATCTAACTAATTATAAATAATCTCTACGAACATGATAAGAGAGGCCGCCATAGCGTAAATCTTACACGACAAACCTACATAAAGCCAACGAGACTTCCCGGCATATCCTTTAAACAGGTACTAAATACTTTTAAAAATATTTATAATTATAATTATTCCGTATCTAGAGATAAATATGAAAACAGCTGCCGCATTTTGCACCAAGTATCCAGGCGCGGATCTAAGCCTCCAGACTTGTCTAAAAGACCACAGATATTTTTTTGGGGAATTTTGACACTGTACCGGTGTGTTTTGACAAACAATTGCCCCTCCCCCCCCCCCCTCTTCCCTCGGCGGCGGTCGCTGGTGTACCGGAGTTGAATCAAATGCATCCCACTCCCCCGTCATGCGAGTGACTCACACTTGGCCGGTTGGGTTGGCTTGAACAAAGTTCTGGATCTAAGCCTGCCTGTACCTACTGTTTTAACTGTTATTCAAAAATAACAAATCATTCGAGTTCTTTATAACTAAGTATCGTATTTAATGCCTGGCTAGTTTCGCAGATGTCCTTGACAAAACTAAAGGCAGACAGTTACGCGTTTATCTGGATTTATTGTTAATATAGACTGCTCTGAAACAAATGCCTGGATTATGGCTCGTTATACTACTGCAGTGAAATAAATCTTGAATACGACACAAAAGCGGACCTACTTATTTTCGTATAGTTTTAAAAGATAGGTTAGTCAGAGACATCACACACTTTGGCTAAACCTTAAAGAGCAACAAAGAACATCCGTTAAGGTTACAGTTCATTAGCCATTCAAGTGCAATTTTGAGATTTCGTATCTCTTCGAAAACTTTATAGAAGACTTGAATCAAGTCGTGCCTTGGGGTCAAACTTTAACGCCGTTTTATTCGAGAGTCTTACAACTAATAGAAAACACACTTGCACATTCCCAGTGATTCAAATCATGTAAAAATAAATTTCGTTTTTAAATAATACTTTTACAGAGAGAAGTAAACACAATCACATAGTCTTGTACCGAACACTGCGACAATCCGTAATTAAAGAAAAACAATGCTCTCAACAAACAGCAAAACAATGAAATTCTGAACAACTCATTATAATAATTAAGTAACGCAATTAAGACCTGCAAACACTGTAAAAAATATAAATAACTTTATGACCCTTGAAAACAAAGTCGAAACTAAAATAACATGTACTTAGAAAAATAAAATATCATTCTGTCAGTAAAACAAACTAGGTCGACATTTCGTCATTTAATATTGTGTTTTTTCTTGCAGCTGAAGTCGGGCGTTGTGAAGTACCGCTTGGAATGGAAAATGGAATGATATCTAATGAATCATTGTCATCCAGTTCAAGCTACGACCAAAGCGTTTCGCCTCTGAGCTCGCGGTAAGTAACCAGTATTATAAATTCAATAACTACCAAAGGGTAGCTGTTAAATTATAATATTATTGTTAATTGTAAAAAGTGACAATTAACAATAATATTGTATACCAAATGCTAATGGTTCCATTAAAATCAACACAAAACAATTCCACAATTAGTCAATGATATGTTTTGAATAGACATACATTCCAATGAAACCGAAGCAAACAACAGTGAATCGATATAATGTGTTTAGGTGGCCATTGTTAAACAACAATAAAGCGCTATGATACAGCCAAGTTGTTAAAATTATTAAGAATCCCACGGCCGCAAACGCTCACACTTAGCTCAAACAATTAACAGAGGGACCCACATTCGGGGCCTTAAGCCCAGCATAAGCTCGACGCGAGACAATAACGCGAAAACTCGCCTGCCGTTTGAGAAATTCACTAACAGAAAATTAAATTTTCATATGAATTCGGAACGACTGTGATCCTACAAAAGCCTTTCGGGGCTTGACTCCCCAAAGATAACAAGATGTAAGTAGGGCCGGATGTGCCGAAGCCTTATCATCTGAGCCACTTTACATAGGGTCAGAGGCGATTTAGCGAATGCCACGTTAATTCAGCGCTTAGCGCGCTTTGTTCTCCGTACCTACTGTTGCTAGTGATGAGATCACACCGGCGATATTCAAATGGAACTACCGCCAGGCGCCGGCTCCAGCCCACCTCTGTTGTCAAACGAAATACAGAAACGTTTTAGTCTATTTGCTCAGACTATTACGTTAATTTTATTTGCTTATGTACAAACGCGCCTTAAACGACTACTTATAAATTTGCTGGTTAATGCTTAAATGAACTTAAACGGCTGGTACACTGACAAAAATATACGCTCGTCTGTTTTTTTTGTTCACTTGTTGCATGTTTATTGTGATAAATAAAAAGACGGTTTACACAGGGCTTTTACTTGGGTTAAAAAGACATTTTGATTGCAGTATACGGACAGAAATAAAAGGCGGCGCGTGGTGCCCTAATGGGCTGATATCGCCTCGCAGCCGCCAATTTCTGGAGATCGACCTTCACGCTGAGTATTTGATTACGGCCACCGAGTCTCAAGGCAGGTTCGCTAACTCCGTAGGGGTTGAGTTTGTTGAGAGTTACTCTGTGGAGTATTGGCGATCAGCACTGCCTCGATGGAAGAAGTACAAAGATTTCAACGGAAGCACGGTTAGTGACTATTTTCGTGCAAAGTGTTTAATATGATTTCCGGCCATTCTTATCACCTCAATAATAGTTAGCGGCAAAATAATCACAAGTCATTACTCGACTATAAAATTCGACTAAAAATACAACCAAGTCTTCCTCTCTTCTTCTTCTTTTATTCCCTGAGACTCGGATTTCATGAAATTACATTAATAAAAACCTGGGCAAGAGCATGTCGGACCATGCTCAGTGTAGGGTTCTAGAGCCATTGCCGTATGAAAAATTCTGATTTGAACAATTACACCAGAAGAAGAGCGTATGTTCATGGCACTTACGCCCTTTTGATGAGAAACGCAGTCCGAAATAATTTTATTAAAGTATTTGTTAAGCACTACTTTTTGATATTTTTTTCATATTTTTTGGTCACACGGTTCAAAAGACAAGGGGCCATTTCCGATCGCTAATGTAATAAAAATCCAATCAAAATGAATAGGCGTCATATTATATAGAATTTAACTAGAACCAATTATAATAAACACAACGAATAAAAATGAAACAAACGGTTTTATTTAGCAATTAGGCAAAATCAGTACAAAGTTTACCATTGGCTTGGATCAAAGGGGTCGCACTCTTACCAAGACACAAAACTCGGGTTACGTAAAATTAGGCTCCCAGTGGAGGCTACTTTACCGACCTACGTATTCCCACACACGTAAAACGTTCATATTTGGGGAGACTTCAAATAAGGAATTTACTTTATTTGTACATGCTACAAAATTGTAACGTAATCAAAAATGTAAATGGAATATTTTTAAGTAGGTAGGTTCTTTATACAACTGGAGGTGCAGACGACCCTTTAGATGATACGTACGTGATGTAATCAGAATAACGTATTTCGACATTAGGTTGGACGTCCATTTCACTATGTAGTCTTCATGTCACATGGTTCAGTCGCATATTATATATAATATTCGGAATTGTTATTCCTAATAGCTGACTCTCCGTAACACCGGGATCATTTCTAAAGTCATGTACAAATTCAAAACTAAAACCATTTACTGACATAGATAACACTAAACGACGCGAATGGTTCAGGCATACGAGAGAAAAAAAGTCTTGATACGAAAATTATTATACCTATTCGGTTTCCAAAATACAAAGCTTCTGGGCTGGTGTCCAAGACAGGCATAGATAAGTTAATTGCCAAAAAAACAAGCTGTCAAGTATAGATTTGGTGCTAAAAAAGTACTCCTTAAGACAAACAAATCAAGCCCAAACTCGATGAATTCATCTTGTTTAATTCAGTAGTTCTTATGGCCACCTTCCGACTCCATCCTTCGTTATCATGCAACACTAAAGTACTCACTAAGACATAACAAATGAGCCCTAACTCGATGGGTTATCTTATTTAGTTAAGAAGTTCATGTGGCCGTCTTCTGGCGATACCATATTATTGTATTGTCGCCAAAGATACATATGTACACCAAATTTAAGCCTAATCGGACATTGGAAAATGGTTCTAATTTAGCTTCCAAGATTCGTACCGAACACGCAAACGTTGCAAGTTAAATAAAAGCTTGTAAAAAATTAATCCTATGCAAATTTTATTTTAAATCTGCATTTATACTACATTATATAAAAAGTGTAACAGATATTCTGTTACACTTTTTGTCATGATTAAAATCACAGAAAGTATTTTTGCTTTGTTATATTCGTATCTCTGGAAAAATTTTCTTATCGTAACAAACAGATATTTATCAAATAAAATTCAAAACAAGCACTAAGGGAATATATTTTTACTAAACTTTCCAATTCTTAATATCCACTATAATGTCTATAAAAAGCTTTAGCGGTTTACATTTTTCAATTTCCCGTGATAAACGGCCATGCGTAAAATAAAATGTTAAAACAAAACATGTGGGACCTCTCCATGTGAAATGACAAAAGAAGATAAACGATTTCATTTTCTTTGTAGTGCCTATATCGTAATAGGTAGGAAATATTTTCACAGAGATGGATCTCTTCCGGATTGTTTGTCAGAGTGCTGCCTACGTATGTTACTTGTTTTGAAAATAAGAAATTAAAATACATTTGACACAAACGAACCGTATTTCCATTTCTTTTTAGGGTTCTGTAGCCAAAATAGCAAATCCAGAACCCTTATAATTTCGTCCTGTCCGTCCGCCTTTCTGACTGTCTGTCTGTATGTCTGTTTTTAATAACAAAAATAAATATTTTTAGGGGGGCACTCCAAACATGTAACAGATACTGAAACAAAAATTTGCAAACATCTACCTAAGGCACATCATTGAACAGGTCTTTTAAAAACATTTTAAGAAAAAGATTTCTAAGAAACGTTTTCGATCAAGTAAATAAATTTGGAAATAATCGCTCCGAAAGTTGCAAAAATAGTGTCCCTCCCTTTAAGTTATAGACCGTTTGACCAAAAATATGAAAAAATTTCAAAGGTAACGCCTAATATATTTTTAACTAAAATTATTTATAAAATGATCGGATATACCGTATTTGAGTTATTGCCGAAAAACTACGCTTTTCAACAAAAGGACTTAAATGCCATGAAGCATTTTGCTGATGAACTTTTTCAGATCGTATTTTTTCATATGTTTTCCAACCCTACCCTTAGCATGGTCCGACATGCTCTTGCCCGGTTTTATTTATTATATTTTATAGCTGTAGAGTAACCTATTCATTTAAATACTACGTGATTATACACCTAGGTATAATAAATCCACTAAGTAATAAATGTAACGCAAGGAATAAATTTTTGTGCGACCTTTTCACTCAAGTTCATATTTAAATGGGAAAATATGTGTTAAAAAAAAATTATCGAGCATTAGTATGTTTTATTGTTACGTGACCGGAAAAACTTTAATATTAATTCTAAAAACTGATGAACATAAGAAATGTTGGTAAATGAGCTGTAAGTAACCATACTCGTAAAACAGACTCTGTACCGGAATATTCTTTATCAACAACACGATAAACTTATGATGGCTAGAACTTGTGATTAAAGGAGTATTTACGATTTTAAAACTATTTGCTACGCGAATATGAAATCATCTTTTATTTTTCAGCTGATTCCCGGAAATGTGAACACCTACACTCCACGGAAGTCAACTCTTGAAGCACCGTTCGTAGCATCCAAAGTGCGTTTTTTTCCATATGCAGCACATCCACGAACCGCCTGCATGAGGGTCGAACTATACGGCTGTCGTTGGAAACGTAGGTACAACAGAGATAAGGTTTTAATTGCTGGCGTCATCCCGGGATCTGCAAAGCGAGAAAATTAATTTAGCCGATGCTTTTTTTATTATTGCGATATGTGCTGTGCGATGAAAGCCGCCAAAAGGCGGTGTATTTATTTAATATTCTTTGTGCAGAGGAGTTAGTTGCGTACTCGGCGCCCAAAGGCGGGGATATGAAGGCCATGACGGGTGGCGCTCGGTTCGAAGATCTCGCCTACGATGGACAATTCCGTGACGGACAACTAATTAATGGACTGGGTCAGATGACCGACTCCTTGGTTGGCCCTAACGATTTTGAGCTGCCGGATCCAAACGATACTAGAGGTATGTTAATTTTAGGACTTCGCTGAAACTATCGGTTTGTTAACACTACAATTTTAGTAGGTGCCTAGGTATATTCCTATGTATATTATCTATGCAGTTTTAAATAAACATGAATGGTTTATTATAGGTACCCGATGGGTTGGTTGGAACAAAACAATATTGACAGATGAAGAAGTGACTTTGACTTTCAATTTCACCGATACCAGGCTATTTCATTTCGTTGATATACACACCAACAACATGTTCACCAAAGATGTGCAGGTAAGAAACCAAAATAATTGTCCCTATTCATTATATTTGGCCTCAGCGAATGTTTACCGTACCATTTTAATAATACTTTATACCAATAATATAATTTTCAGATGTCTTTTAAGGAAGTGAACAAGATATCTTAGTTCCAAGTTCACTGCCGTAATAATATTCCGACTTTAAAAGATTTTCTCTTGTTCATCAGCTATTCAAGGAAGCGGAAATATATTTCTCTCTGGAGGGTGAACGATGGCAAGAAGACTACGTATCGCACGAGCCGAAACAAGACAGGGTATCTG
The DNA here is from genome assembly GCA_945859575.2 of Herminia tarsipennalis. Taxonomy (NCBI): domain Eukaryota; kingdom Metazoa; phylum Arthropoda; class Insecta; order Lepidoptera; family Erebidae; genus Herminia; species Herminia tarsipennalis. Next base: position 23,414,552 of record OX243831.2, on the reverse strand, counting down.
AACACGCGCGTATCGTTCACATCGATTTACAAAATCGAACAGCCAAGCACATCATGATGAAACTAAAGTTCCAACACGAATGGATTCTGATCAGCGAAGTCACCTTCAAGTCAGGTGAGTGCCACATAATCTTATAAATATTCTACCAGTATTCAAAAAATATAGCAGACAGCTTTGATATGTCGTATTGAACACGCTTCGACGGTAGCGACATGTTAATTTCTCCGCTAAATTTAACGTGACTGCTTTAAAAATAAAGCAATCAAAGCAAAGCGTAGATAATTTGTTTGGTGTTCGCAGCCGATGTTGCGTAGTCCGAATCAGTGCGTGATTCCCGACAAAAACATATCTCGGATTTGCGAGTGAGCATCCGAAACAGTTTATCAAATCAAATGTTTTGTATAAACAAATTATTCCAGCAAATATCTCGAGGGTTAAAAATGAACAGGAGAAATTCATAAACACGATTGGGTGATTTTTCGCGCGAACAAAAAGAATGCCTCCCGGAGGGCACAGGAGGCCCAGGCACGCTAATAGATCCATTACTCCTCATCGAGTCTCCCTTATCTGTTCAGAGCACTCGCAAGCCTGCGGCTATTTCACAAATTTTATCTTTCTCTAATTAATCCACAGCTCTTTTGAGGAAATCGCCTCTTAAGTGATAAATCGCCGCGCGCTAAATGAAGAAACTTGTAATTAAAGAAAATCTTTGATCTGGATTATTTCGTTCCCCCAATTACATTGTAAAAGAAGGCCGCGACGCGTAGCCCGCATACCCCAAGATATTATCCGCCGAACGAAAATTAATTTTGATATCAGGGACCGTTTGAGTACACAATGTGTACACGCCCATTCAAATTCTGAGGACACGATAAACGATTAATGCTATAATGTGATTGCTTAATTATAACCCCTATTCACTTAATAGAAAAATAGAACCGAAATTACTCAGGTAGGGTTAATACACAGTAACAAAACCAAAACAGCATACTTACTCGTAACAAAGTTTCTTGCATAATATCCTGCTCTCACACAGAGAACCAGGTACAGCTAGCGTAACACATTACACCGAAGTTTGTAACAGCCACGGGCAGCACAACGTATGTACTCCTTCTGTTTCATCATTATTCCAAACATGCCCAAATTAGGGAACCGTGAGAGTATCGAACGAATTTAATTGAAAGAACTCGTATGTGTTTTTAGATAATGTTGATATTTGCGTACGCAAATATCTATTTTGCTATGAAAATGCATTTACCTAGACTGAGTTGTATTCGTTGGTAATAACTGATAGTAATGTGGTAGTGACTGCTCGTATGTATCCTTCCAATGTTCTTATGTCCGCTCATAACTCCTCAATAGCTCAACCGATTTTAATAAATGGTACGTCATCTCGATGACGCGAGTGTTAATGGGTATATAAAATTCTTAAAAAATCAAAATACCGGATTTTATGCGCTTGAATGTGCGTACTGAGCAAAAAAAAATTTAGGACCCGCGAGTGGGGTATCAAATCAAAGAGCTTTAAAAGGTGTGTTCAAAAATATATATAACCTTTGTTTAAATAAATTATTTAAGTGAGAAATCATACCAAAACAACGTTAATGATAAAACAAATAGTTCTTATTAAATCACCTCATATCTTACAACGACTAAAAAGTACTAGATAAAAAATGGCAAATGTTGATAAGTGGTTGATAATAAAAAAAAAAAAACTAAAACAACAGAATATATTATCATGCAGTCGCAGGAACGATATCAAGTACAACAAAATTAATTTATGCCTCCGACTGCATGATATTAAATATGAATATCTTGTTTCTGTGTTTTTTAGTTTTTAAATTTATTTTTTTATTATCTACCACCAACCAACATTTGCGTCATAAAATATAAACAACGTGCTCCCTTATTCGAAATATTATAAATTCTATTTGTATTTGCAAATATCAGGTGAACAATTTATCTTCAGGTTTTCTCATATTACATCCATATTATTACATGTTAGTCGCATCTTCTAAACTCATTATTTTCCACCAAGCGGTACTGCTAGCTTTTAGTAAGAATATTTTAAGCTTCATTTTTAAAACGTATTCACATTTTGTGAATTTAATGCGGTGGCAGTGCCCTGCCTTTACAACTCGCAATGAATAGTAAAATGTACGCTAATAGAAACTCTGTGAGTACCTACTACCCTAAAACTAATTGGTCTTTAAAGTATTCAAATTAGATTTATCTACTGAACTTATACAGTTAACGACAACATCTATCTTATTTAACAGTATGAAATTTGAGGTGTCAAAGAAATCCATTCCTTTGCCGAATAATTTGTTCCTCTTTGATTATTGTTTGCAAACTTCTATCCACAAACCAACCGTAAACAGTGGGTTTACCATGAGACTGACATTTAGATCAACGTAATCCAGTCATTCAAAATACGCCACGTCTACATAACCAACATGAACTTTCATCGGATTTGTTTGCAATAAGTGATAGACGGGAACTACGTTTCTAGCTCGAGACTAATAAGTAATTCTATTTTAACTTAATCTGCTACCTACGTTGAATATTAAAAATTAAGATTATGTCTATTGGCACTTTTTCTTGTTGTCTATATTGAAGGAGATCACTTTGTTCCTGTGTTCTAAAGGGTGGCACTCGTCTCTACTATAAGTTTAAAATTATTATATAGCCTGGCGCTAACAATGCCAGCAACATTAAGTTTTCACTACGCTTCTCACAGGTGATAGCACTTACCCGTTCGCCAATTTAAACAAAAAACCGGGCAAGAGCATGTCGGATCATACTCAGTGTAGGGTTCCGGAGCCGTTAACGTATAAAAAATCCAATTGCACCCGCATAAGAGCGTATGTTCATGGCACTTACGCCCTTTTGTTGAAAAACGCAGTTTTTTGGCAATAAGTCATTGACGGTATAATCATCATTTGTATTATTTTTATTATTAAGTATTTGTTAAGCGCTACCTTTTTGATTATTATATATAATTTTTGGTAAGACGGTTCATAATAAGGGGGCGGGGGCACAATTTATACAACTTTCGGAGCGATTATTTCCAAAAATATTCACTTTATTAAAAAAAAAACCTTTAAATGTTTTTAAAAGACCTGTCGAATGATGGGCCACACAAAATTTTTTTTTCAACTTCTTCTAAAAGTAGGGGGCACTAAAAATATTTATTTTTATTATTTAGCTATCAAACTAATTAGCGGCTACTACAAGACACCTTTTCACTAAATTTAATCAATATTTATTGGGTAGTCTTTGAGTAAAATGCCTGTGACATACGGACAGACATACAGACAGGCAGACGGTCATGACGAAACTATAAGGGTTCTGGTTTTGCGATTTTGACTAAGGAACCCTAAAAAGCAGGTGGGCGGTGCCACTGTATACTCTAACATTTTATATCAGTTTAAGCTATTGAATCTACGCAAAACTAAAAGATAAAAGTCATTATAATACTTTTTAAGGCTCTCAAAGTTTAGCGTAGTTTTGAAATCAATTGTTCTAAACAATCACACTAATATTATAAAGGCGAAAGTTTTTGAGTATGTGAGTGTGTATGTTTGTTACTTCTTCACGTCTAAACGGCTGAAGCGATTTTCATAAAATTTGGTACGGAGTTAGCTGACACCCTGGATTAACACATAGGCTAATAAACCGCGGGTACCACCGCGGGGCACAGCTAGTTGACTATAAATGGTTAAAAAGTGAGTCAATTGTGATCCTGCTAAAAGGCGTAAGTGCATCATGATCATAACAACTGAACGTACTTATTTCACGTATAATATTATTTTTGATGCCCAAATAGCTTAGAGAATTTTCAAACAAAGTGCCGATTACCAGCGAGTCGCCTATATCCTCGCATAATCATCTCTTAATAATTCAACGTGGGTGAATGTCTCAAAAATGCTAGTATGTATAAAATAAAAAGCAATCATGCCCAAATAAATGTACCTAAAAATTCGCAACTCGGCTATCAATGTAATTTTACTCACGGACCCGTGTATTCATCTAAAACGTAATAAATTTTATTTTTACATACATCAAGCGATGTTTTCATAAACGCTTTTACATTTCACCAAAATATTCGAGACACGAAATCCATTAGTAAATACGTTAGGTGATACATATGAACAGGCCTTGTGAATTCGATATTAGCTTAGAGGTGTTCGCAATATGATACTTTCGGAGTAAAGTAGGAAAAAAGTTTCACTCTCTTTTATAATCTACTTTTTGCGGTGATTTTTTTAATATTTTATATACCTACTAAAGGAGGATAGCATAACTTGTCAGAATTCTTAAGGGTAGATAACGTGAAACAGGGTTCGGCTCTCTCAAAAATTTATATAGAAAACCTAAATATTAGGACACGAAAAAAATTGTGTCACTAGTCCTAGAGTTTTTCTAGTAGATAATATAAAGAAATTTAAGGATATGTCTTAGTATGATCCCGCAAATAAATCTTGAAGTTGCGGAAAAATACAAAAACGAGCATGTTCGTATTGTCATAGTCATGGCGTTCGTAATCTAACATATTGTACTTTTTTTTACCTGCGCTCCTACGCACTGTGAAGTAATGCTTGTTTGTGGAAGAGCGAGGCCGGCGATCGTGTCGCTGTGTACGTAGCGCTAAATAAATAATTCTCTCAGTGTAATGCCCCCTTAACATTACTTGTTAGCCTAGCAAATTATAACAGTGACATAATAATATATTTTTATTTCGGATAAACACAATCCATAGTACAACAAATTCTTAAAACGATGTCTTTTAATAATTAAAGCTATTTAGCATACAAAAATGGCATATGTCATCTAGTTACCCTGGGTATGTACCCAGTGAGCCAAAAAGGGACTGTCGGGCTTAGCACTGATGGTTTTGAGAATGCTGTTGTTACTGCCACTGGTTCTGTGTAGCATCGAAGCTGTTCTTTTACGAATTACCGCATAGAAACCGTCGATGTGCGCATCAGCAAACATCTGAGATGCGCTACAGAACCGTGGCAGTCCCATCAGTATCCTGAAATGTGGGAAATTCTAATCCCATACATTTAAGTTCATACATTGAAGTTTGTGTTTGTAATCTTAAAGATTGTCTCTAAACTTCCTACTTTTGATTTGGAAATATTTACTTCCTACTTTATAGTTTTGATACATAACTTTTATATTATTGTGTATTTTGATTAAGACATCAAAAGCTAAAACTAATTTAAAATACAACCGTGTTTCTCTTCACAAATTAATCACTAGACGCCAAATTTAAATGTAGTCCGAGTTAATGTAGTTTACCATTGCTAACTACCGACCAATTAACACTTACTTTGCCTTTGAAAATTTTCCATTTTACAGAAAAATATACAAGTTGAAAACGACTTCAAACAAAGTAAAGCAAAAATTTACTATTTAAGATATTTCGAAAGTTGTTTCGTTTTTAACAAACTCACTTATTTAAAGAACATTTTACACTAATAACAATTTAAAAAAATGAAGAGTAATTTATTTTGTAGCTGTTTAATTTACTGATTGAAGTGTAGCCTCAACCACTATAATCTCATCATTACCACCGAAAGTTTTTGTAGCTTTATTGTTTACATCTTAGCTCGCCAATATTATTTCAACGTGGTGCTAGCTGCCCACCCGTGTATTGTGCAACTGAAATTGGACTGAGTCTGCCTGGTAACCTGAGATACACTTCATTAAATGTACCTACAATTAGAAATTAGCGCAGAATTAACTGACTCTTGGCACCTCCTCCGTAGTATACTGGCAAGTCGCCATCTGCCCTACCTCGGTTTCAGTTTATACTTAGTCCCAGTTTCGTAGGATACCCCTTCCGACCTATTTACTTTGTTCATACGTTGCTATTTCACTTGGTTTGTAGCTACTGATACCATGCTATATTGTTACATACCTTAATGTGGTGTTAAACAGACAGTAATTTTAATAAGAAATGTAAAACAAACATTAAGAAAGTTATCAGAAGGCCCTCACGAATACGTAAACAACGGCCTGGAGAAAATGATCTTGATTATCAAAAGCTTTATTGCATATAAAAGAATGTTACAATGTCGTATCAGACAACTGTCTAATAGAAATACTTTACACAGTTAAAGCACTATAAATCTCACAAACAACTCAACGGAGTGTTGTGTCGTACATCTTAAAGATTGAAAGCCACCCGACCTCGGTCGGCATTTCTAACTAAATTCACTTCCCATTATAAAACAACAATTAGTTCTGCGCTCGACATCTATTCATTTTCTGCCATTGTCTTAGCCTTACGTGAAGGTTGAAAGCGAGGTTTTGCTTCATTCAACGTAATTCTACCCTGAAAACGTTCATTCGTGACTATTTTAAGATTTGACTCTTTTGTTCACAGTGCCGACCACGGTTAACGCGTCAGTGGAGTTCCTTGATGAGTATTACAGAACTGATACTCCACCATCGTCGAGGAAGAAACGAAACTCCTCCCTCAGGGTTTCCGTGGGTCTGGCCTGCGGAGGTCTTGTGGGAGGAGGGGCATTCATCGCTGCAGCAATTGTACTGCTCACTAAAAAGACCAGGCGAAGAATACCCAACATGCTGAAGAAGCCCTTCTGCCCATCCCTGAGACATAGTTCAAGTTCCAGGAATAACAGAAGGGCGCCTCGCCTAGCACTGGCACTCGCTAACTGTCCACCGATACATATGCTACGGTAAGTTTAGTTTTAAAGCTACAAACGAACTTTCTTGGCACAAACTGAGAATAAACTTGAGGGTTTCTTTTCGTAATTCCCTTGAAACCACAGTTTACTTAAGATTTGACTTTATACAAAGCTTAGTTTTCGACCACATTTTTGCCATAAATCAGGTACCTACGTCCACTACTGTTTGAGAAAAATCATAAATCAGATGCCAAAGTCCGAGCGCCCAAAGGTTTAATTCTCTGGTTTAATTCTCAAAAAATAATGAAGGCATTATTCAGACTCCTGCTTTATTACCAAGCAGGAGTCTAAATAATGCCTTCGTTCTTTTTATATAAAATATATACCGATACATATAAAATATTTTAGACGAATAGAGTGAAATACAGATGAGCAATGTACAGGATTACAATGGCGATCTGTATTCTTGAGACTTAGACAAGGGGAAAAACTAACGAAACCTATGAAAACGGGTTTCAATATGGACCCTAAAACACTCGTATGTAATAGATCGTTTATTCGCAGACCGGCGGTTGTCGACGAGGATTACCGGGAACCCTACAATATTTGGAGGGAGACCCTTGGACGCCGTGACAAGCGCGAGACACACGATCAGCATGAATACAACGGTTAGTCGCCTATTATTTTACCAAATAGTAAATTATGTCTTTTTATACACGTTATGAATGTTTCCCTTTACAAATCATTAAAACTTGTTTCCGTAAGCGGTGAAATATAGAGGGAATTTATTGAAACCAAACAAAATCAAATTTTCTTTCTTCTTTTTGTAAATTATGACCAGCTGCCATTGAGTAGCTTGTATCACCCAACAGGGGCCAATTGCTCACTAGGGAAATTTCTTCTACTAAAGACTACGAAAATAATAATGCGGGCAGTGGATCGCTAAACGCTTATGCCATGTCCCACGCTTCGCGTCTTTGTGGCAGCCCGTGTTTTTTCCGACTCGCGCTAGTTAGCTCGCCCGCGACACTCGACTGCACTCGTTAGGTTTTCAAGCACACTTAACCGTTGATTGTTACTTTTCCCTGCTCTCACTGGTTACCAGTGCTTCTTACGAGAATAGCTTGAAAATGAAACGACCTAATGATTTTCTTAATTACGCTTTAGTAAAACATTCTAGCAAATTAGTACGAGTTTTTGACCCGAGAATAAAAATTATGCTTGACCTTATTTCATTAAGAATGTACAAGTTTTAAAAATGTTTCGAAATGCAACTGGCGCAGTAGTTTTAACTTTTTTGTATCACAAGTAATTTCACGAAAATATTTCGCTGCAACCGAAATGAACGCTCCAATAATCTTTAGCATTTAATGTTCATAGTTGAGGTCAATACTGTTTCACAGCGAACATTTTAAACAAAACCAAAATTCGACATTTCTGATACTGAATTCCGTTTTGAAGAAAACTCAAGATAGGGGGGTGAGCTCGTTACAGGGCGGCCGGACGTCCGGTCGGAAAGCCGGCCATTGTTCAGAAGCCATATTGAAAAGATGATGCGCCCGAAGCGCAGGATAATAGGTCCGGGGTTCGTGTATCTTTAGATGAATAAGGTGAAGAAAATAGTGAAGAGATTTTGTTAAAAAATAAGCATTCATTCTTTACTCTGACTGTGACAGAGTGTGATGACAGTACTGATATGGAAATGTGAAAATACAAGTACAGAAAGATAGAAAATGGTTTGGTTTTAGGGATTAGTTTAGTTGTCCATTGAGCTGGCATATAGTTCTGATAGACTGAAAATACAGTAAAATACAGTGTATTTCCTTAATCGCCTCTTACGACAGCCTTGAATGAGATGGGGTGATGACACTTTGTATTCTTACTCCGTCACCACGCGGATTAGAGATAGGTTTAGTAAATTAATCAAAATATTTTCGGGTAAATATTGCTCGGTTAAACTGACGTGTGCGCGTTTCGTTTCATAGGAAAATATATCTTTATCAATAAAATACTAATATATTTTAATATAAATATTTCAACGCAGTGTAGGTAAATTAAGCTCTTTCTAATACAAACTGTGACTACGATACTTAGATCTACAGAATAGATAATACAATTTTTTTGTCTGTTTTGCTTTTAGATCACAGTCAGCATACATTCAACCAAATATGTCTTCAACAGTTCGTTTTACTCATGAGTGTGTTTGTTTGCAGAAATATGCGAGGACACGGAATTCCCCCGACCCTACATGATGAAACGGCCTGACCCTCATGAAAGTTTTTACGCAGCAACGGACATTATACACCATGTAAGTAATTACTTATTAATTACATTACCTACATACACTCAAAAAAAAGTTGTATATATCCGGATCATGAAATATACCTCTGAAAATTACTTAGAAAACTAGCTTTGAAGTATTTTTGGGAATACATCGCTGAATGTAATATCAAAGGCCTTAGTAAATGTATGGAGTTAGGAAAATAAAAGCAGTATATCAAAAGATATAAAATTAAATTATAAGTACCTTCGACATACGTTTGTTTCCACGTACTTTATTTTAAAAGTCTCACCAATTTAATAAATACGCAATTATCCGCGTACCATCAGATTAACATGTATTACAAAGAGTTGTATATAAATAACATGAAATAAATTTTAAAAACTTAATTGGGATTTGTATCAAAAATAGTGTATCAATCATAAAGGTTGCCAAATAACAAAATAGCCACCTTTACCTCCATTACAGCACACAATTTGTTGCGTCAGCATAGAACATATACTAAGGCATAGTACAAACCAGACTCACACACAGGCGGTCAACTAAATACTGTCTTTATTTTTCTTTATTCATTAATTACGAGTAGGAAACATCCAATCAAATATCTAATTAAGATTCTAATTATTTTCGCATTTGATGAAATAGAAGTGCATTTAGCTCGGGTATCAAAGGTTATTTGAATTTATTCCGCATGAGAATTTAAACGAGAAGCGTAATCGCGTTACCATATTCCGATCATTGTTTGATTCAAATAAACCGGATTACACTAATCCAATTTGTATTTTTCGCAATTTACCGAGTATTTTTAAACTATTGCGGTTTGAACTCATTCAATATTTAATTTTAAAGTTGTAGTGAGTCAAATTTTACGTCATCTTACATTCTAACGAACCTAAAACTTATTGTGTTTCATGCATAAATAAATATATTTTAAAATTTTCATAACCTTCCAAGGCCAAGTCGTGCATAAGGATGTCCTAGATACGCCTTGTAAGCTTTTGCTTTTTATAATAGTTATAAAATCTTGCTTTGGCATCAAAGTGCGCAGCATCGTAACGATTCAAATAGAAATGGAATACTTGGGAACGTACGAAAGGGAACCGAGACGTCTTATATATTTTTATTTTCGTATTGGACACACGTTTAATATTAAAAATAAACTTAGTTGTGTTTAGGTAATAAAGATCACTAAACAAAATATGAATATCAACAGTAGCATCTTAGAAATTAGATCTCCTATCCCATCGTAGAACCTAGTTGAGAAAATTTATTGTCTTTAAGTTTGGTTATTTAGTTCCCTAAAATGGAAATGATTAGGAAAATCCTGTAACTCGCACACAAACTTAACCAAATCCAACAAACTTTTTAAATTTCATCTGTCTTGTTGGGGAGACGCTAAACATCAACCTTTACTCATCTTTCGCGAGGTAAACTATCACAGGCGTGTTTATAAATCAATAAAATTTTATAATAAACTAGCTGTCCCGCGCAACTTCGTCTGCGAAAATTTCCCCCGTTTTTGCGACATTTGTCATTGCTGCTCCCCTCCTATTGGTCGTAGCGTGATTTTATATAGCCTATACCCTTCCCCGATAAACGGGCTATCCAACAGTGGAAGAATTTTTCAGTTCGGACCAGAAGTTCATGAGATTACTGCGTTCAAACAAACAAACAAACTCTTCAGCTTTATAATATTAGTATAGATATGTCTCATCTGGTTATCAGATGGGTGAAGGTCAATGTTTAGCGTCGCTTAGACCATGTGTCAAGTTTTATTTTTTCAATATCTCTTACATGTAAGCACATTTTAACCATAGACCACTAAACAAGATTTATTCAGCCACAGCTATTATATAGCAATGTTTTTCTTAGAGATGTCTCTGAAACGTTAGGTTTATTACATTCATTATGCGAATACTCATTATACAACGCGGTGTACAAAGGAAGTGGTACAAAAACTTTGTGTGAAGTATGCCAGCACATTTTATCATTACGTGCTGAAACGTAGTCAGATCGTCGCGACGTTATTTTGGGGCTCTGCTTATTCACTGCAAGATAAACGGGAAAATATCTCATTCAATTTCTTTTTAAGATCTGCATAGTAAAAATTCAGTAGTCTTCTATCATCACACCGAGACACACGGATGCTTTTGCGTGAATACACATCATTTTCTTAAGCTCTCTTCTATTAAATTTTTTTTTTAGTAGCCTCCTATAGTTTTTTTTTTATCGATTTAGAAAAACACTGTGAAAATACACTAAAATATTCAAGATCCGACATCGATGGTGTGAAGACATAAGGCAATGAACACGTAAAGTATTATACAATAATGTAGGGCGGCCGGATCGGCTGATTTCCCGAGGGGCGCGCGGTCACACGCCCGCCCTGCGTAAACCATACCAATTGAACATTAATACGTAATGAACATTATTTAGTTAACCTTAACTTACGGATTGTTTTTGTAGAATAAACCACGTATATCTTCTTTACTGTCGGCGCAAAAACGGCGAGAAAAAAGATAGCTTTTTTTTCAGTAGCAGTGAACGAAAAATGTTCTAGGCAGAAAAATATCGGCTCCCAGCTTAACCGTTGTGGTTGCTCGCAAAGTTAAAAAAATATTTTCACCCATATTCGTTTAATGCCATCATTAACAACATTGTTTAATTTCATTTTACTTACTCCTAGTCCAATCTGTGCGCTTTTTTTTAGGGTTCCGTACCTCAAAAGTAAAAACTGAACCCTTATAGGATCACTTTGTTGTCTATCCGTCCGACCCTTAATGATATTAATGCGTGAAGCAGTGGAGGTATCGAGTTGAAATTAAAAGCATAATACTAAGGTCTCCAGTCCCTTGAAGCTGTAAAAAAGACAAACTTTTAAGTTAACGTAAAAAAAATACGGCCGCAAATAAAGTACATTTCGATACTCTCAAGGAATCAAAATTTATAGGGTATATTCTGTTGAACTAGAACTATGAAATTTGGCAACTAATACAGTCTTATACTACAACTAGACTACTTCGTCTGCATAAATGTTCTCCGTTTTTGCAACATTTTTCATTGCTGCTCGACACCTATTGGTCGTAGCGTGATGGTATATAGTCCATAGCCTTCCTCGATAAATTGGCTATCTAACAGAAATATTTTTTCTCACTTCCAAATAAACAAACGAACTCTTCAGCTTTATAATATTATTATAGATTATTGGGAATAAAAACTATACATTTATAATGAAATCATAAAAATATAGTCTTTATAAAACTATATTTAATATGTACCTGTAAATTTGTACGGAAACCTCGGTGGGCGAGTCCGACTCGAACTAGTTTTTTTTTTGTGCCGCAATTCAACATTTATTTTAGACAATACTGCAAGTATTGTCTTAAATAAATTTTGAATCACGGGAGACTTTATAAACATAAAATTAACTGACACCAAGTACACCCAGACTCTGCACAATAATTTGCGAATCACATATAGTAGGCCTGGCCCTATTTCCGTTTCCACAGCAAGCCCATGCGAAACTGTCAAAATCTTGTCATAATGGTAAATTATTTTTGTTGTGTACAAAAATCCTAAATCACTAAAAAGTTCATATGCTATAACAATCAGTAGTTAATTACGTTCGGATATTACTACAGTTTTTTGCTTAAGATTGCCAATTTATTTCATTGGATTTGTTCGGTAATTTAGACGCGTCCTATGTAATTTATGTACCTAACCATATGTTCCTAACCACGAAGTGATACTAAAAAGTAAAAATGTTCTTCCGCAAACGAAAACAAAACCTGAAAACCGACGATTTAAAGTCATATGCATTCGGTAACAATAAATTTACAGTCAATGCTCCACATTTTAAATATTAGAAAAAAATATAACCTGTAGTGGTGTTGATAATATAAGCTCCTTTTTAAGCATATTGAGCACAAAGAAGAGTGTTAGAATTGGCATATTTCAACCCAAACAATCACTATTTTCGAGGCTATATTTACCGATATCTGGGCTTGTCCTTCTTTCGCGGCAGAATGGAGCAACGGATCAACCCGATTTTTTTACGTAGAGATAGTTAATGGACCGGAGAGGACATAGGTTACTTCTTATCCCGATAAAATGCACGGTTCCTGTGGGAAATGGACGCGTGCGGTGTTCCGCGCTAATACTTCTACTCACATTTTAAACTATGTCGATCGGTATTCATAAAAAACCAAATTTAACTTTTATCATTCTTCCTTTAGTACATGTGGAACTGAGGATCTTTTTTTATTAAATATAACATGATCTCCTTGCTATACCTGCGGCCGTAAGCATTTTAAAACGAACTGACCTAGTCTTGTAAAACAGATTTTCGACGTATCGGTGTACTCGGCACAACATACTCGAACTATTCGGAACACGGCCGATGACAACGCAATTGACCTAGTGAGAGCACTCAGCTATCAATTCGGAACCAATGTTCGATAGCATACTGCAAGTTGGTAGCACTAATCGCGAGGTAAACCCCATTATTCAAAACAGTGTTTTAACCAGCGAATGTTTGCTTCTCATAATATGATGTACTCTAATGTCTTCTTCATTATATTTTAAAAATGGAATTAAAAAAAAAAACTATTACATAGGTATCTATGAACAAATCAGTCGTCGCGGGCATTATACGAAGTTCATCGAGATTAATTTATGCCTTCTGCATAATATTACGTATGTAGGGGATCTTTTTTACGCAGACAGGTTCATTCCTATTGAGTAAGAAAAGTTTGTTTTCATTTTTATGACCAAATTTTGAATGACATCCGCGTTGCTACACTGGAAATAGTTGTTACAAATAATATCTTAATATATTTGGAAACCTCACACACGGCCATCTGATCCCAAAATAGGCACGGCCTGAATAGTAGGTACGGTAATAAACATACTGATAATATTTTGAACTAAACAAATTACCTACAGATCATTTACACCCAGACACAGAATAAACAATCATCACACAAAGATTTACACTAGGCGGGAATTAAACCCACTACTTCTGGCATTGCAATCAGGGTTACTGACCACTACCTGGGTTATAACCAACAGGCCAAGTTAGGTAGGTACATAATCATAGCTATAGGTCTATTAAATTACTGTAGGTCGTATCCATAGCTATATACGCCCGTTAATGGGCGGATATTAATTATTAGATAGAAGGTATTTGAACGCAATCATGTTTCTGTCATATATTATTATGATCTAATCACCAAACGCGTGTTCATTGTCTAGTGTTGGAATTCAATTAACGACGATTAACTTGCATTAATCAAATTGTTATTAACACAAATAAATAAAATTGAAGAAGAAGTTTGTAATTTCAACATTTTTCATTGCTGCTCCGCTCCTATTGGTAGCGTGATGTTATATAGCCTTCCTTGATAAATGGGCTATCCAACAGTATTTTCTTTTTCAATTCAAACTAATAGTTACTGAGATTACCGCGTTCAAACAAACAAACAAACTCTTTAGCTTTATAATATTAGTATAGCTATACCTGACCTACCTAACCGTGAATGACCGACCAAAGCTTGATTACCACGTACTGAAGTTTATAAGTCAAAAAGATTTCATTAGAGTGAGTAAAAGATGTGTAGATTATTATACACACTATTATGCTACCTTATTATTGACATTAGCATCCGTAAACTTCGTAACACATTAATGGGCTACGAATAAATTATTCATCAACCGGCCATCACTATCACTTGTACCTACTGCATATAATGTAGGTACTCCACAATAATGGATTTGATTGGGTTGTCGAGTAGATCAAGTGAACTCTATTATGTTAGTCATATTTAGGCCATGGTCCAACTATAAGCGAATATAGATATGTGGAAACTAAAGTCAGTGAACGATCACTAATAATAATTCAGAATATTAACTCAGACTCTGGGTCATCAGCTTCAAACTGAAATTGAAAAACTAAATTCGTTTCTACAAAGAAGAACTAATAATGTTGTATATATAATACTCTTTACCCAATTGCGCTAGAAGAAATATAATATTTTTGAGCATCTGTATGTAGGTATGTCCATTTCGCATTGCCTACAGTCTAAACAGCTTGACTGTTTTTTATCATAAATAATGTCGTAGGATTCGTCTTAGTTGTGGGAGTACTATTTTCAGTAGCTTTAACAGTTAGGTTTTGTTTTTATAATAATATCTTTTATTTGTTATGAAGGTCTCATAATTTATAACTTCGCGTTTTAGTAGTAAACCTAAGACTGACACAAACATGAAAATACTGATTTAAAATTGCAAGGCATAAAGTGCATATAAAACCAGGCAAGAGCATGTCGGAACATGCTCAGTGTAGGGTTCCGCAGCCTTAAACAATTGCATCAGCAGAAGAGCGTATGTTCATGGCAGTACGCCCTTTTGTTGAGAAACACAGTTTTTTGGCAATAACTCAATGACGGTAAATCCGATATTATCCAAAATAATTTTAATTTAATTAAATAAATTAAACGCTATCTTTGTGCTTATTTTCCATATTTTTTGGTTACATATCAACCCATATGATGGCCCACTGCTGGGCACGGGTCTCCCCATTAGAACTAGTATGTAGATCCTGGGGGTAATTGCCATAATTTTTTGGTTACGCGTTTCAAAATTAGAGGGGGGGGGACGCGATTTATGCAACTTTCGGAGCGATTATTTCCAAAAATATTCACTCAATCATAAAAACCTGTCGAATGATGTATCACACGTTACATGTATGGAGTGCCAATAACAATGACAACGAGATGACAATGATGATGAATAATATTTTTCGATTCTACTGAAAATAATAAAATATGAAATAATAAATCACAAATAAAAAAACCAAAATTAAAAATTAAAATAAAAAGGGAAAATAAATCGTTACTCAGGCTCGAACTGGGGTCTTCTGGTTTCTGGACGATTTCCACCTGAGCTATAATAACATTGTAGATAGTGGCAAAATTTACCTTCGTATTCGTAATTTTCGATCAGGGTCACGTGATCTTGACGCGAGTTTAAAATTTTTTAGCCATATCAAAAAAGTGCACAACGCCGCTAAAGAAGTATTCACTACAAAAACAATATATTGGATGTCCGTTTCACGGGCATATTGGACATTTATACCGTTAACGAGTTCGCTGACATTCGATATCGAACCACAAATTCATATGTTACAGTGAAATATTCTAAAAAAGTTAGACGTTTTGTAGTTCGATGATACAAAGCAAGATTGGCTTCTCTCAAATGTTTACCTATTTCTTGTTCACGTGATCACATTTGAAAGACTCGATATATTATAATGAAAAATTTTTGCTATTTTTGACGTCTTCTAATTTAACTGTGTGTCTTTAAACAATATTCTTTACAGTTAAACTGAAACTATTATAGTTACTTTACCATATTGACAGTGAAATATCTCGTTTGTTAGAAACGTTAACAGCCGTTAATCGCCGTTAACGAGACCGAAGCTTATAGTCTGAGAATGCACCGGGCAGGTAATTTAGCAGGTAGCCAGGTATTTGGTGTTTGCCTGAAGGCTTTCTATTGTGATTACAATGCACTGGTGTTCTATATAGGTACCTACCTACAGACGTGTATAACATCGGCACAGTATTCCCTATAGCTACCCTTTGCTTCGCTTCGCTTTGTTCGCGCCTACTAGATGTAGATCAATAGACTGATACAAAACCAGTTTCTGCCGTGACTCGACTGCCTGGTGATCATTTTTTCAAGTAAGGTATTCTTATGAATGCTGAGACTGCAAACCGAAACTGCCGACTACTGTGATAGTTTTTTTTAGTTTTAATTTCGTCTGTGTAAATGTTCCCCGTTTTTACAACACTTTTAATTGCTGCTCCGCTCCTATTAGTCGTAGCATGATGTTATATAGCATATAGTCGATAAATGGGCTATCTAACAGACAAATATTGTTTGAATTCGGATTGAAAAAATGATTGAATGATTATCGCATTACACATTGTAAATTCCCCACCACCTTTGTTACCAACTACAATACCAGCCGTAACTCCAACCGAAGAATTTAGATAAGTCCTTGTAACAAAAGATTGCATCAATTCCAATAATCCAACCACAAGCTGCAGGTACAATAAGCTATCAGTACCATATCATATTGGAACAGCTAATCCATCTGAAGTCATGGAAGTTACTCAAATCGAAGCGTGCAGTAATTGAAAAATCCCGATTCAATGTTATCTCTCCTCTCTATGGTATATCAGTAGGTAATAATACGATAAACTCAAACGTAAAACGACTAGGCGCACCTGACAAGTATGCAGTTATCCCTTTGCATTAACAGTTTGATTCGAAGCCAAATATCATAATCCGTTGTTTGGATTTGTCTGCAAATTTACTGCAAATTTACTACAAATTTACATAGAAACCGCAAGCCAACGTCGACTCGACGTGAAGTTCAAATGATATCGAATATTAACAGTTCTAAACCTAAAACAATCCTTTCTTGACATAATGCCACTAATAAAAACGAACAAACTACATACGCTTTATTATCCCTGACAGAGACTAATTAGCACAATCTTATTATTAATCTGGCATAGGTATTATTAATTGGATGAAATAATAAATTTGATTAAAAATTAGGTTAATTAAAATATATTAGACATTTTAAAATTGCTTTAATTATGTACATACGATGAACAATAACGTTCTAAATATTAATAAAAATGAATATTTATCAAGCAAAGAAAAAAAATGTTCATCAAATATATAATTAAAACTGCCTTTCCATTTTTCGTTTTCGTGTTATTCCAAGCAGAAACGCAATTACAATCCTCCATTCCACAGTTTCACAAAAATACTCCAACAAAGAACGGAAAATGACCGGTACGCGGTTGTACCTACTGCAGTCAAAGCCAGTTAAAATAACGCAAAAAATCCAATGATTCGATAGGGAAGTTCGAACATAGACACATTATTCAATTCAAACGAAGCCAAAGCAACGGTAATCGAAATATATTATACTTTTCTCCTTGCTGCGATTCAAAAAGATGTAAAAAAATCGTGTACATGTGTCGCTTAATCCACAAGGGGTCAGTGCGCTCATTTCAACCAACGATATTAAGACGAGAATAAGTCGATATCGTTCCACTTCCACCCAGCATGTCTTGTGAACAAGCTACTTTATTAATAAAATAAATAGACATAGAATCGTACCCAAAATTTGGGTGGTACAAAAACAAAAATACATACCTACGTCCAAAACTGATTTGTGTAACAAATAAGGCATGAGAAATAGTCCCTCATTACTATACAAATAGCTGCGTTTTGTATACATTTTTATTTTAGTGTCGTGTTTCATGTCGTTTATCCAAAACAGCCCGTTTGGCTCGACGTTAGTACAATTTATAACTGCAGTGCTCGATCCGCTTCGTTCATTACAGCTCCCCCCATCCGCTCACCTAGAATTATGTAGCAGATACAATAGTACATGCAATAATAACTCTAAGAATAGTAGTACATAATTTATAAAATACATACTAATAATAATTGCGCTGGTCAAGTTTGTATCAAATTGCACTGACCAGTATTGCTTTTAGCTAGGCATCAACTTATACGAGTATCTCCAGTAAGCGCATTGTACCGCTTTGTACCAATCCGCTTCAGGATTATTACTTTAATATATTACTACTGTCTGTATTTACGGCCCACTCTAGCGATAATATTCTCGAGCGAGAGTTTAGGTATCCTCTAAGTTTCCAGCTATGTAGAAACCAAAATATTCATTCACAGAATAACACCTGTGATCATATTAAAAGTTGCCTCCCCGCCAGGCGAGTGGAACATGAGTATCGCATTCTGATACAATGCGATACTCATGTTCCACTCTACAGTACCAATCGTGCTCGTGATCAATCTTCAATACTAACAATAGCTTATACTTTTACTATTTCCTATAATGCGAAAGCAATAGAAACTTTTTCGTCAAGTGTCTCTCCAATCAACAAACTTTGGCAGTGTACCTACTCGTTAAACTTTTTTCTCGGACGCTAATTTGAACAGCTGTCTACTGTTTAAATGGCACTTCTCAACATATTTATTGCCTGAAACCGCCAGTAAAAAAATATTGGTACCTAATACAAATACGTATATGTTATTAAATTTAAAAATAGAGTTATCTTAAGCAAGTTATATTAAGTAATTGCCGAAGCAAAATCATAGACATTCCATAAACTGCCTGGGCAAACCGCTGTGAGTTATTTCTCAACTAAAAACAATAACGTGGTCAATTTTGGCAAAATATATGTTCACATTATTGTACGAACACTTGCGAGGTTCCCCGCCAACTTCCAGCCAGTGAATACAGTATGATATTCATTCTAGAGATTTTTAAAGAAAATGCATGGTAAAACGCAGCTAGACACATTTGCCTTGAAGTAAACGACACAAAGTTGCGGTAAACGAATGAAAGAGAACAATGATTTATGAGCTCGCTGTAGTTAGTAATACTTTTTGAAGAGTCTACTAGCTTGTTAGAAAACCATTGTAAACCAACTAACTTTGTATTATTGATACTAACTAAACCAAGCCAACAAAATTATTAACAATTAACGCCATTTGAATTCACAAAGTGACGAGACTGGGGGTACAACATCACGGCAGTAGTTAGTCATTACAAATGCACACGAACAATGCTCTGTGACGAAACGTACCTACAACCGCATTATCTCACTGCACGATTCCGATGAAAAGCCCTTGTCTATTAAGTCATCAATTGGTTATAAGCCCTGGAGCCCATCAGTCAATTGGGCCATACAGCCGAAGCTACTTTAGTTTCCCATCTATTAACATTCGTGTTAATGCCTTTTATGGCTAGCAACATTTATCAAATAGAGTACAAGCTCAGTTTAAGGGCTGTAACCGTCACAAAAAGCAATAGAATATAATTTTACTTCACGATTTTCTGAAAACGGTTGGAGTATTTATGTATAAAAATGCATACTTCAGTAATATAATATAAAGAGGAAGCTTAACGACCGTGGAGCAACACATTTTCCTATTCACTTTAGGAGAGTCGATAAATATAACTCGAGTGACTTTGCAACTTACAAAAAGGGGAATAACAACAGTGTTGTACGTATATAGTTGGTAGCGAACGGAGTCCCAGGTGTTTCGTAGCCCGCCCTCCATTTCTCAAAGTGAATCCACATTGCGGCTCGTATTTTATAATGACACTGGGAGTTTGCCCAAACGACGTATGCTCGCTGCCCACTCAAGGATTACCTCTAGGGTTGTGCCTTTTGTTGGCCAAATCTTTTTGTGGTTGGCGATAAAATAGCTCAGCTTTGTGATGTGCTTCAATGTTATTAAAAATCGTTAGTCATCCGCCGTATTACTCGTACATGATACAATACCCCATTTTAGTTGTATGTCGTTTAAAATAAAGAGACATAGTGAATTAATATGTTTACTTGTATTAGGAAATGAACCAGTTTAGCAATTTTTACTAAATTAATGTTCTTTTTTAAGTTTATACAGTGACGCATCCTTGATTTAAAAAGCTACGTAGGTACTTAACAAAGCATTAGCACTACGATAAGGGGTCGTTATAAAAAAACCGCCAAACCTTAGAAAAACATAGGCTTATTATACGTACAGGGTGTACAAGTGCAGCTCTCGGACACAATGGGAGGTAACTACCTAATTAGTACTTCACATGCCTTATTTCAGGTTTTTCCTAGCGAACTTAATTAATGCATTTTGTTGAAGAACACCTGAGACGAGGGTACTTAATTTTTAATTACATTGTAGCGGGGAACACAATGCACGTTGTCAGATGTGTAAAGCTTTACCTTCATATTATATGTTTTATATATAACTAGCTGACCCGCGCAACTTCGTTTGCGTAAATTTTTCCCGTTTTTGCAACGTTTTGATCGCTGCTCTGCTCCCATTGGTCGCAGCGTGATGTTATTTAGCCTTTAGACTTCCTCGATAAATGAACCATTCAATAGTAAAATATTATAATTTTTCAACTCGGAGCTGTAGTTCCTGAGATTATCGCGTTCAAAATAACAAACAAACAAACTCTTCAGCTTTATAATATTAATATAGATTAATGTTGCTTGGAAAACTGACTTTCTTAAACTACAAAGTAATGTTAAACATCTACCTATAAGTTAATTTTTTAAAAGGATACGCCAGGATATCATTTGTGAAATGTCCCTATTATTGTAAAAACTTTTTTTTCAAAACAACAACTGAAATTGCTTACAAGAACAAATACCTCCAAATTTTGACGTTGGTGCCAGGAAATGTAGTTTTTATGTTTTATGCACCAACTTCAAAATGTGTATCTATTTTTGTCAGCATTATTTTGTTGTTGCTACCTAATCGGTGAACATAATAATAAAGTAAAAAAAAAAACATACATACCTACTGACATAATATATCTCCTTCCAAGAAGCTATATAGCTAGTAGCATATATAGTGAATTAAAAGGAAACCTATCACAGCTAAGTAGGCTTTACCAGTTTACGAGTTTACGAGCTGATCAAATGAGAAGTAACAAAATTTTCAAAATTCCATTAAAAATTATTATTATCTAGGTATAACGTTGTAAGTATGGAACAAAAACAACAGAAAACCTACTTCTTAAGCCGTATTATTGGGATCGAGGGACTACGGACTACTTAATCTATACTTAATATTATAATACTTAAAGATTTGATTGTTTGTTTGCATTGAATAGTCTCCGAAAACACTGGACCGATTTGAAAAAATCTTTCACTATTAGAAAGCTACATTATAGAGGAGTAACATAGGCTATACGACAATTTTAATAATGTAACTCAAAGTACCTATAAGAAACTACGATGTGACATCCGTGCGAACACGCACACGTCCCACCGCGCCACAAAGGGCAATTAAAAAAAAAAATACTGTTGGAAAGTCTATTTATCGAGGAAGGCTATATAAAATCACGCTTCAACCAATAGGAGCGGAGCATCAATGAAAAATGTTGCAAAAACGGGGCAAATGTACGTAGACGAAGTTGCGTGGGTCAACTAGTCTCGGATAAATCCGCCATGATAGACATCCAACCGTAGTGTCGTTGTGAAAATTTTATTTACATAAAAATACGATGTATTTTGTAACAAGCTCTATGACGATTATTAAGTCTGCCACGAATATAGCACACCAGATAAAACAATGGAACTCAATCTCATATTTTAATTAAAAATATAACTTTTTCACTCCCCCTCATTAGCTCTTAGCTTGTCTTTATGAAAATATATTCCTATTTTACCTTTTGTGCGCTGAAATAGCTCACTGTGAGACTCGTTTCTGACCAACTTAAATAAACGAAGTTGTAATAAAAACCTTTGCTGAGATTACCGTCGTCTGTTTTAATATTATTTTATTTAATGTACACTATTTTTTTCAAGCCACAGGAACTCTCACTTAGAATACAAAATAAAAGAAAGCGGAATGAGCACAGTTGAATACTCGTACATAATTCTACTTTATTGAGATTAACTTCCAGGTTTATTTTTGGTTTTAGAATTGAGTTTTTGTTTTAGGTTTGAAATTATCTACTTACCGTTTTTTATTGTTATTTGATCAAGATGGCAGACAATAGTGTTGAAACTACTAGACCTAGTAGTAGTAGTAAGGATAGCCTATTTCACTTTAACAGTTTAACAGAAGACCTTCTTGCGACCTCTGAGCTAATAACAAATCAAGGACTATATTTAATAAGTAAAATAATTATAAAACAAGCATTATCATTTATTATTCAGAAAAAATATAAACTTCAAGAGCCAAATATTGCCTTTGCCCAATCTAACTATTTTTATTTTCAAATTTAAAAATATCCAAATTCTTCCCTTTCCCGGTACTCAAACTATCTCCATATAAAATTTCATCTAAATCGGTTCAGATCAGACAAACAGAGTTACTTTGTAAAATACAATAATTGCATTTTTGAAAGATAGAAAAATTTTAATCCAGACTCAGTAATCGAACCCGAGACTTCCGTAGCCAAACCGGGGCCAGAAGCGAACCACCTATCTGGACTATGTTACTAGATATCAAATTCTTCTATCTCTTAATGCTTACGGGTTAGGCCCCCGTAGCGACATCTAGTCGGTAGTTAGTACTTTGTAAAACACAAATGTTGATAAATATTAGCGGAGCGCCAAATTTGTCGAATTTTTCTTTTTTTTTATTCTTTCAAAGAAAGACAACTCCCGCATTAGGGTGGTACAAACCCTGTGTCGCGGGGGACTTTACAAACATACAAATCACGGACACAAAGTACACCCAGACTCGGAACAACAATTTGTGGATCACACAAAGTGGTGTCTCGTATGGGAATCGACCCACGACTTCTTACGTAGCAGTCGGACACACTCCCACTGCGCCACAGAGGCAGTCAATAAAGTACTTAGACTAGATGACCAAGCTTTGCTAGGAATTTTTGAAGTGAAAACTTCTTTAGGGGCGTTGTGTACTTTATGGGATAGGTAAAAAATGTTAAAGTCCCGTCAGGACACTTTCAAAAATTCGTAAGACGGAGAGAGAGCAATGAAAAACTGCTACAATATCATTAGAATACGAAGGTAAATTTCGCCACCATCTACAATGTTATTATAGCTCAGGTGGGAAATCGGACGGTCCAAAATCCAAAAGACCCCAGTTCGAGTCCTAGTAACGATTATTTCTTTCCGTTTTTTATTTTAAATTTTCATTTTGGTTTTTTGATTTGTGATTTACGTTATTCTGGTTATAGTGAAAACCAGAAAGTAATTTGCTTAGAATCAGTATCGCAATCAATTGGGGTAATTTTTGGACCATGTTATATTTTTCAATTAATCAATCATTAATGAATTCATTAATAATTGTAACAGGTCAAAATCTTGTTCACAATATGATGTGAAATGTGATCATCACTTATTTTTCAATAATAACCATGGATTACGTTCTACGGGACGCAATGATCACGATAGCGCTGAGAACACAAGACAACATGAATGGCTTATATATAACTCTGCAAGTTTTCATTATTTTAATTTTCTTTTTCTTAAGTGATTTCTTGAAATAAAAATCTTGTTAGAGTGTCTGAGCTTTGCACTATACCAAAAATAACTTTGTATGTATCAGTTAAACATCAAATCGGGCGCTCTATTGGCAGAACATTCCCTAGAGCACAAGATTTTAATGGGTGTGATGTTTAACTGATGTTGTGCTGTTGAGCGATGTTTAAATTGTCGAATGTTGGATCCGACACACGACAAGTGGGAACGGGCCCTGAAGCCGTCTTAGTCGGTACCAGAACAGTGTCAGTTATTCTACCGTGAAATAGTAATGTTAACGCATTAGTGTGTTCCGGTTGGATTAAGGACTACAGTGGTAGCAAGTGTAATTACTGCGCAAATTAGATTTACGAACTAATGTCTCAAATGAGGAGCGCGGTGCGGTGACATTCAGATCTTTGCCAAACAAGGATTTGGTTGAATGATACTGTGAGCGACGTTTACCATCAGATGGACGTTCTGGTCGGCTTTTCATTCCGTTGTGTAAAAACTAACACAGCGTCTCTATTGACGGCACAGTTTGCACCTTAATATTATAAAGCTGAAGAGTTTATTTGTTTGTTTGAATCTTTTGGTAATCTCAGGAACTACTGGTCCTAATTGAAAAAATATTTTACTGTTGGATAGCTCATTTATCGAGGAAGGCTAACATGTTTAACATCACGCTGCGACCAATACGAGCTTAGCAGCAAAAATGGGGAAATTTTACGCAGACGAAGTTACAAGGGTTAGCTACTAATTGTATAATTGCAGCTAACTAAATAATATCATCACCTCAGAGAAGTTTAATTGGTTCACCTTTTATAAAATTAAATCGCGTAACCGATCACAAAATCTTTGTTAGTTGGGTGTTACTATTGTCAAACAAGAGGTGAATACAAATGTAACACTGTCTACATATAATATATTGCTTTCAAAGTCTTACCTTGAATTCTACATCCGCTGCGTGAAGTTACTCATTTGAGTGGCAGTATCTTAGACAAATATCGTAGTAGGCATTGGCCTAATATTATAAATTAGCCAAGGGGGTGCCCAAGGAGGTAGGGGGGAGAGGCACTTGCCCCCGCCGCCAGACTGTTGTTTAGTGTACTGAATTTCTTAATAATAACAATGTTTTTATTTCTCCTCACAATTTCTTGTATTGTTTGGATTTCTTTGCCCATTTGCCTCTTGTGCCATGCCCCCCCCCCCCCGCCAAGGATCTTTTTGCCAATTTGCCTCATTCATTGAGCCCCTCCCCAGAATCCTGGATCCACCCATGATAGTAGGCACATAAGTGTTGAACTGATACGCCTTAAATTTGCGCTTTAGTTCTATAAATACATATATTCTTACATATAATATATATAATACTAGCTGGCCCGCACAACTTGATTAGCGTAATTTTTCCCCGTATTTGCAACATTTTTCATATATGCAGCGCTCCTTTTGATCGTAGCGTGATGCTATATAGCTTGACACTTACAAATAACATTGTTTTCTATTGTTAAAAAAATAATCAAAATCGGTTCAGTAGATTCAGAGATTACCGTACAACTTCACAAACTCACAAACTTTACCTCTTTTTAATATTAGTATAGATTGACACCCGCAAGCTGAACTTATTGAATTCGGGTAGCTATACAAGTACCCAATTATCTAGTAGGGACACTGCGTGGCTCTTCATACTGACGCAGATTGACATTTCAAACTCCCCGATCCACAAAAGGGTAATTTTTGTTCATGTATTTTCATAAAAATAATGATGTTTGAACCAAGTTTGAACGATTGCGCCGAATGTATTTTTAGCAATATTATAAATACTCGTGAGATGCAAAAGCACAGCTGTTTCCATTGCATACGTAAACTTTCAAATATACAGATAAATCAGGTGCACACACCAATAATTAAACCTCTCAGAACACCTTTCTCGCATATTTCGTGCATAATTCCTGTGCAACATTTTTGCCTCCCCATTTTCTGCGGGCACTCCATTACATGTAACACACGGTAACATGTAGCCACAACACTACCTACGGTAAGTACCCCCGAGTGGCACGAGAATATGTCACGTGTCCCGTAACAACCCCTTCCACCCCACACCCCTGCACTCACCCTGCAGGGGCGTCACACCGGAGCTGAATTAAATAATGGATTGCTTTGCATAGACAAAATGTATTTGTATAAAGACGGGCGGGTGATACGAATTTACGGTAAATTGTTTTAATCGGACGTTCAGGTAATTAATTTATATGAATTGAAATAAATACTCACGAAGAATGAAACTCTCACTCTTGGCTTCACTACATAGTATAAAACAAAGTCGCTTTCTTTGTCCCTATATCCTCATGTATGCTTAAATCTTTAAAACTACGCAACGGATTTTGATGCGGTTTTTTTTAAT
The DNA here is from genome assembly GCA_945859575.2 of Herminia tarsipennalis. Lineage (NCBI taxonomy): Eukaryota > Metazoa > Arthropoda > Insecta > Lepidoptera > Erebidae > Herminia > Herminia tarsipennalis. The sequence continues at coordinate 23,388,143 of OX243831.2, read as the reverse complement.
AGATAGAGTGATTGAAGAGAAAGGTTTATATGTATAATAACATCCATTAAATAGTGGAGAAATAAGGAGCGGAGCAGCAATAAGAAATGTTGCAAAAACGGGGAAAACTTACGCAGACGAAGATGCGCGGGTCAGCTAGTATTTGATAAACTTCGATGTTATGAACGAAATATGCGTTTTGTGATTTATAATAATGTTACCTGTAATTAAACCAGCTACGGTCGATTGCAATTACTATTTTTTAAGACTTTGGGTGGGGGGGTACTGTCTTTGAAATCAACTAAATAACGAGTATAGTTTAACTACATAAATTCTACGCACGAGGCTACTTCAATAATTGAAAATTTAAACCCATGACGCTATTATACGAATCGCGATAGACCCAAAGTGTGTGAGCACATCAAGAAGTACACGTACCAATATTTGGCAGGAACAAGGAACCACCTTTACATTGCAATGGGACCACTCAGATAAAGAAAATATTTGTAGATCATTGAGGTTTCGCGTTATTTTAAAAATCTTTCCTTATTTTCCATGGCCTTTTGATACCCGCGGGGATTCCACGGGTACAAAACCGGGACGGAAAATGCAGTAACAGGGGCGGAGCACTGCAAAAAGCCTATTTAAGGCCAAACTTTTGCATATTCAATCGACCGGGGAGAAGAGAAAAACTGTAAAATAATATAGAATCAATTACACACCTTTCTCGGTTTTAATACTTTGTCGGTCATAAATGTTCTCCTCAGGCAAATATGTTTCTTGTCCGAAGCAAAAGCCGTAAAAAAGTTTTAAAGCATTGCAGTAAAAAGTATCTCAGCTTAAAGCTAAGATAATTACATAACTCATATTTATGTAGTTACGTCATAAATTAGAGCTACCTGGCTAGGGTTACCTTCGTTTATTAATTTTTGCCTTGACTTCGGTGACGATTGTTGTACTAATATGACACTTTATTTACTTTAAATAAAAGGAGAAGCTGACTGACTGACTGACATATTAACGCAGGGCCTAAACTATAAGGTTTAGAAAGTTAAAATTTTGCACGGGGTTTCGTAACGTAACGTATAACGTAAGGGAGCACTAAGAAAGGATTTAAAATAAATCACCCTCTAAAAGCGGCGGGTGCAAACTACCTCAATATCACAAACGAAGTTGCAGGTAAAAACTAGTTTACTATAAGCCTAGAAACAACATCGCAACCTTAAAAACAAACAATAAAAATCTATTATTATAACCACAACTAAGCAACCCAAACATTTGTAATATTTGTAGTGTCTAAAGACTATCGAATTTGTATACCGCAAGGGCCTTCAAACTATAGGAGGTATATACGCACAGAGGGGAGGGCCTGGAGCTTGTAATATTAATGGTATTGCCCAAGGTATGCTTGGATTTTACTCATTAGGGGTATTATGCGGTCGTTTACGAAATGATAAATGAGTGTACGACGATATTATGAGCAAGCGAATCGTGGACCCAATCGTGTTTTGTTAATGTTTTACTATGGCTTTGTAGGGCTTTTGCAGTAAGTCGTCGGCTTTACTAACAGCTTTCTATTGTGAATAAGGTTTGTTTTTGCATTAGGAGTTCGACGTCAGTCTCGCGCTCGCTTATGTTTTAGTTATTTAAGTCCTCCTGGCTGGACAAATTGAAAGCGTGTTTAAAACTTGAATAACCAAGAATGATAATATTATTAGTATTAGATTGTCGTAGTCCTACTACGATGATGGGATGTATGTTGCTCTTTAACGGAAAAAATTTCGATTTAAATGAAACTTTATCCCGTACGATACTATTTAAGGGCTCCTCAGCGATAAAGTTTGATTTTGAAGATAATTATGGTGCGAAGAAAAAATGGGGGAAGAGAACCCACAAGAAGGTCCCATTGAAATGACTAGCTTCGTAGTCGATTTTGTAAAAATTAAAAAAAAATATCATTGTCAGATTAAGATAACCCTTCCATAAAATCATTGAAATATTACATCAGCGTGTCTAGAATATCAAGATGAACTATCTGTATGATAATCTAATGCGCTCGAGTATTTCTATTGATTTTTTTTTTTACTAAATATGTTGATCGGCTGCCCAAGGCACGCGTCACTATATAAAGAGCTAATATTCAGTAAGGGTACTCAACAGGATACGAGGTATCCCTCTTTTGTTAATCTGCTACGCTTGAGTAAATCCAAGTTAGCTACTTAGGCTCCCCGTCTGTTGCAGTAATGTAGTTTAACTATTAAAAATCTGAAAGTAACTATGTCTGCCTGTCTGTTACTTTTTCACACTTAAACCGCTAAACCGACTTAGATGCAATTTGATATAGAGATAGTTTGAGTCCTAAAGAAGGATATAGGATAGTTTTTATTGCGATAACCAACATCCATGCTAGTGGAGCCGCGGGCGAAAGTTAATAAAATATAAAATCAAACATAACGTTAGAGAAGCCGCGGGGAAACGCCATAGACGATGCTTGATATAATTATAATACTAGTAGTATCGATTTAAAATGACAGTTGTACTAAAAGAGATTAACCCGAAAGATTTGTCTGGCATGAGCAACAGGCCAGCAATACAATATTATATAATTTAATCAGTAGAATAAATATATAATATATGTAGTATAGGTAGCGGTGGTTGGTGATACTATCAAATAATGGAATCACAGAGCAAAGAAATATCACCTGTATGTGAGGTCACAAGTCTTATCAACATTACGTCTTAAACTGTTACTCGTCTTATACTGTTTGTCTTAATAGTCATTAAATAGTATGCATCTACGACTGATGGCTCGTCTTCGACTGACGCCTTAAAACTAACTTACAATATAACATCTGAATGTTAGAGGATGGACGGGCAAAAATAATGTTTATTTAAAAAAAGTCACAATCATACTTCCTTCCTGGTTACAATCTTTGTTTATGAAAGAGTAACAAAAACAAAAACTTGTATCTGCTTCAAATATACAACTTTTTGTGATTACCTATCCGGTTTGCCCATCCTTAGCGGGTAACACACAGCGAAATATAATAGAATACAGCGGTCGGGCAAAAAGAATACGTGTGTTGGGCAAAACGAATAATGAAAATTATTCAAAACAATCATCACAGAAATATAATCCTCGGCCGGGATATGAAGAACAAGCTTCACGGGTCCACACTTGACAAACATCGTACTGTATCCAATTCTCGACTGAAGGGTGTTTGTATTGTTCTTTGCGATATCATGCTTTTCTTTCTGTGCCATCTTTATTGAAGTGCTGGTTAAAATTTCAAATTTTTATTTTTGAGTCGGGACATATTTATTTTTTGTATTTCCACTAGTATTGGCCTGATTTCTTGTAAAATACTCGAATCTGGTGTGCTTTGTGGTTGGAAGTTGTTTGAAGTTTCGTTACCGGTATTTGCATGAGAAGAGTCGGGCACAGGACTTGGTGGCACAACTTGGGACCGGTGGTAAACAACGATTGGCTGTTTGTATATTTAGTTCATCTGCCGTTGTATTTTGTTCATTTTCGCTTTTAGGGCTAGTGACTATATTTCCGATATGGTGTTTGCGGCATTTCCTTGATAAACCTCCGGCGGCACATATTGTTAATCTTCAATAATATGACGACTGAATGGGCATTTGGTGCTTGCACGGAATCTACTAACCGCGTTCGCTGGTGAAGCTCCTTTCAAATACGCTCCCGTAAAATGTTTCCCTATGTAATATTGTTTGATGATTCTGCCCGGGTGTTGTTTTAAAAAATATTAACTTCAATCTCAAAGTATTTTTTTATTGGCCCGTAGACTGCAACGTGTGATATGTGGTGAGAAAAATACTTCATAACTTTTGTATGACTCATGATTGTTTAGTATTAAAAGTGCTTTTTGTTCTTTAGTGGGACGCACTTTTTGCACAAATACGGTTGGTACAAAAATGTCTGTAGTCGTAGCTTCAGCACCTAAAGGAGTATCATCTAACAGCCTTGGATTGCGTCTATTTCTTTTAAAAATTAAAAACAGCGTGATAAATATTCGAGACACTTCATTACTTTAAACAATTCTAACTTATTTTTTTCCATAGGTAGATAGTACCTACCTACTTCAGGTAGTTTTGTTGATGAAGTCCTCACTCTAGTTTCATTCATGTTAAAGATCATGTTCGTTGCAATATTGTGTTTTTCTATAACTCCTTCTAACAAACTATAAAATCTAGTTACAGGTTTTTTGAAAATAAACTTTTTGAGATTTGCATGCTTTGTATCAAAGCTAAGGACATGTAGGTATGCACTTCAGTAGTTGTACCATCTTATTATACCATGTAAATTTATTATTATTATTATTCGATTAAATCCTTTGACTCGAGCTATAGATGTTGGTTCAGGTGATCTCAGTGTCAGTGTTGGATGGCGAAGCTTGAAATTCTTAAACTATCTTTTCCCACGCGCCCCAATTTATTTTTTGAAGAACCACTCTTATCGTGTCTGTGAAAAGTTGCAAAAGGAATGCCATATTTTATATTGTCTTACTTTCTCTTAACTTCGAAGTTTTCTTAGCTTCTTCTTTAGCTAAGCTCTATCAGTCATACGCGTATACGTATACCTACACCATCTGCAATATACCATTATTTAGTAATACAATATAACCTATAGCAAGTTATAAACAAGGAGGGCAAAATGGACACTATCCTTTTCACCTGGGTCCTTACTCACGATCTTTATTGTGTCCGTGGTAAGCCCGTGCGAACTGAAGCATGCGCGGTGCGCTCAAAACTGTCCACCACAGTAAGCGCAATTCTCCATTTACCATTTTGACAAGATTTTGACAGTTCACACGGGCCTGACACAAAAACAAAAAAAAGTGAATTAGGTTTCGTTATGCCCGTCGGATACTTCAAGTAAATACGGTTAAAAAAACGCGGTGACTACATATTCTTTATGCCCGCCCTCTCAGTCTTGCTCGTCTAATTACCCCTTCCATTTAAAAATGACGAATCATGTATATATGGCCTAAGGAGCCACATAAAATGTATTCTAACATTATTTTATTACACTAAATTATGATAAGTATTCATTCATGATGTTCCTAGTTCTGACGTGGCTACTCAATCCAAACATTTAGATGGAGGTGCCACCTATTTGTTCATATAACTTTTGAATTATTATACTACAAAATCGAGGAACGATCCTACAATTTTTTTTAACTTACTACACAATAAGTATATTATTTTCATTAATCATTCATATAATTGTCAGATGTGCTACAACCAACCACACCTTTCTGTTCCAAATTATATAAGTTTCTCAAGTCACTGACAAACTGAATACACAATGGATATCAAACATTCTTCAGTAGTAATAACGCCTATTATTTATAGCCACATAATAACTGCAGTCCACATATATAATACACCTTCATCTATAATAATTCATGGTACGGTATAAATTATAGCAACGCAATCTTGGGAGGGGGAACAGCAATTAAGCCGAGAACCTGGTTATTTAGTAGCACATATAAAATGTGTACCTGCTACTATCGGACACATTAACGGTAATGTACCAACAAAATAATCAATACTACTGTCGTTTACGCTAATGATGCTAAATAACAATTATTATTAATACCAATACAGCCCAAGTTGCTTTAGGCGCTTTGCAGTTGAAGAATCTTTGACTTATGGAACTATAAACTTTTGTCCGATTTGCGGTTGCGCAATTTTATGACAAGTAGTGAGCATCTTTGATAGCAAGTTGCTCAATATACGCAGCGCTCAGTGAAACGATGGATATCGAAGAGGCAGCACTTGTTCTCATTTTAATACATCGCCGAAGTCTACGGCGTCAACAAAGAAAAATGGCAACTTGCACAAGCGGTACAAATTCAACAGTTGCTAGTTGCTGCAATTAGAAACTAACTTATTCATTGATTGCAGGAACTGACCACTGTTTTCGATCACCAAAACTCGCAAATTGGATAGCTATGTGTGCGTAGTTCTATTGAGATATATGTAAACAGCTAGTTAGGTACTATTTGACAGTTGTTGCAATAGTTGCTACATCTGCAAAGCGCCTTAAAAAGTACAGCTCCTACGCAAAAGGACTGTGTAGAAGTCAGCGACACCCGTAAAGCAAAAATAATCACCTACTACTACAAATAAAGATGATTGGTTTAGGCGACACTATTAAATATGTCATCATCGTTTACCTAAGTAAAACAACGTCGTATAAATTTGTAATTCGAATTCGAGATATTTTTATCAAAAAAATACAATTTTGATTATGTCGCATTCGATTTGAAGCCTAGTTCGTCTAGTAATAGAGATGTTTCTTTGCACACAGACGTACCCGGAAGAGCGCACCTGCCGACGTGAGCGACCAGCCCCTGGTCTCTTCACTTCCATCAAACTACCTGAAGCAGAGCCCCCAAACGGGGTGGCGCCCCTGCTGGATTTCCCGCGGGGGCGCATGCGACCCGTAACTTTCCTCGGAGAAGGCCCTCATGGCAATGTAAGTACCTGTTATACTATCGGAACTCTGGAATTCTCATTACGCTGTACAATTCGGAACAATATGTCCTATTGCCATTTATTTTCTATGGAACATTATGTTTTAGGACAAAACACTTCACTTTTTGTTCCACAGAACCACATATACGACTTTGTTATTTTGTTTTATTAATACGGCATTATGAAAGTCGCAAACAATATCTAGACTAGATAATAATGAATCTATTGACATCTCTTCCATCCAAAACGGGTCAGTTGCGGTGGAACAGAAAACAAACATTTGATTTGGGGTCCGTTCTTGGATAAAAACGACAACTTAAGTTAATTAAACAAGGTTTATTGAAAGTTATCTGAAACAAAGTTATCAGTCTTAACCTTATGTAAAATTATTTAAAATCTTTACGGTTGTGTTTTATTATTGATATTAGAGATGCGCAGAGTAGGTACTCAGTTATTACTCTGTACTCGGCATACTCGGCCGCACTCTTACTCGATCGAATTACTCGGTTTTACTGCCCAGTTACTTGGAACTCAAAATATTCATACTTTGGAGTATAAGTACCTTTTTATAATGTAGGTTAGTCACCAAGAAAAAATAATACATTAATTTTCTCAAATAGTTACAAACTCACAATAGATAAAAAGATAAAATTACGAAAGTCTTAATTTTTTTCGCACCCAATATCGCTATCGTAAATTAAACCGAGCTTGTATACTTGGCTACGTATGCATAATACCGAGTAATATTCGGTATTCAGTTAAAGTTGTACTCGGCGCATCTCTATTTGATATGATGAGTAGATACACTGTTATCTGTACGCAGGTAGTTGATAGGGATCCTTTCAGACCTAATCAGGGCCCATCGAGGAAAGCTGTAAAATCATCTTTCCTGATGTAAGGATTCGGCTCGTCTGGTTGTTCAGAGGCGGACGACGATTGTTGACTTTTTACGTCGGTTTTTGTTTGCGATTGTGGACTCAGAAGTGGAAGCTTTTTCGTCGTTGGCTCGTCGGCGTCTGAAGAGGTGGACTTCTTTCGTATATCTTCAAGTTTTGCTGCTAAAATATTAAATTTAATGTTAAATACTATTTCGAAATAGATCGTATCTATTTTGGGAGTTGGAAATTGCAGAAATAAAGGGAGATGTTGATAGACTACATTTTAAAATTGAAGTGTTGTTACTGTGACAACATAAATCCTGTATTTAAACTCTACTATGATGTGCTCTGGTGACCATATCGTAGATACTGATATAAGTGATTTGATATAAGTGATACCTTTAATGGTTAACTCTAATAAGCCAATGCATAATTACCTAACTATAACTTTTCTTAGCTGGGGAGCTCTAAATGCTACACTTGGATTTACTTAAGCGTCGTGTAAACCTATTTGAATTTGAAGATAGAAAATTAAAAGAAAAACCTCGTCAGATTAAGAAGATTCTCCCACATAATCGTTGGAAGTCTAGATCAGCCTATCTAGGATATTAACCTGAACTATCTGTATGATATAATCTAATGTGCTCGAGTGTATCTCTATTGATAATATAATTCTTTTACTAAATATTTTGATCGGCTGCCTAAGACGCGCGTATTATAAAAGTTTAGTCGTACCCGGTATTTCCGTAGGTATCCCCTTCATTGCGACGCCGCTATGATCGATGACCTCCACATTGACTACGCTCTTTCTTACTTCATCTGTGTTACTTCCTATACGGTATCAAAATATTAAATCAGTTTATGAATATACAACTACTCGTATCGAAGTGATGCCAATAACACGCAGATGACTTTTGCAACAAGCTCATATAAGATCGTAAGACCACTGACTGTATTCTACTCGAGTTGACAGCTCATAAGTGATACAGGGTCTTTATCATCTTTTAAAAAAACTGGTCATAATTATATTTGGTTGTACCCGGTATTTCCGTAGTTATCTCCTTCATTGAGACGTCGCTTTGATCGATGACTTCCACGTTTTCTGTGCTCTCTGTTACTTCTTCTTGCTCTTTCTTTATTACATCAGATTTTGAATCCTTAGACACTAAAACAAACATAGTACCTACACTAATGTGCCAGTAGGTGCTGTTTAAAACCGAACTCTCCGTTAACCTGATAATAATTAGATATATATATATAAACCGAATATCGAGATAATACATAAACTAAAATGCCTGTTTCTTATTAAATTTTTTCTAAGAATACACGGCGTTAAACAATAATATCGCATTGGCTCATGTTATAATTTTTTCTGTTAATTAATTAGTTCATCACCCCTATTTTCCATTTGATTTACAATATTCATTTCATCTAATAGTATTATCTACCTAAATATTTGTTTTACATTTTAATATTGATATTAATATAGACAATAGAGGTTTTGGTTAGATATAGTGTTATTAAGTCAAACATATCTAGAGTAATCAATGAATTTTGAATCATTTTCAGCAAATTTAACGTTTTAGGCAATTCACTCAACGTTAGTCGTAATAGTTCCTTTCCCGATTATTCGATAATGATAATTATTCGATAGATCGGCGACCTGTAAGAGGTTATTATCGACATCGATATTATCAGAGGTTTGCACCTTTTCTATGTCCCTTCTTATATCTTCTGGGTTATTCAAATCTTGCTTCTCCTACACTAAAACCAGCATAACCAAAAGCATATTAAAATTGCAATTTTAATTGTATCTAAGGTGAGGACTTTAGATATATATCTCTCACGAAAAATATCAGCCCAGGACAATAATAATAGCTTAATTAACAACTCCGGCGAGATGGCCTGATGTTTTATGTCAGTAATCTAAATGAATATTATTACAAATTAGTAAAATGTCTATTGCGTATTCCAAAAAAAAACTAATTTTATTTTCACCCATCAGGTATGCTTTAACAGCTTTTTGAAAATTAAAACTATGATTTAATAATAAGATTATTGGATGAATAGGCTTTTTTAAGTAAACAAAAAATCTAAACGACTGACGTTTTAACTACCAACGTTCTGATTAAATTTAGGGTTAAATAGGATTTTTTATCATTAACCATATCATAAAAATCATTGATTTGATCAATGATTTGACTAAAAAAAAGTGACGTCATTGACCGGTATTTGTATGAATCTTCATATAAAATTTACGTTTCGAAATTTCATGAAGAATTTTGACTATTTGCTAACTTGCCTATTACCCTGCAAGTGTTTTTAATTACAAATTATGTGGGGAATCTTCTGACACATTTATGTACCCACTTATTTAATTAATGAAATTAAGCATCTTCGCAAATACATGTGAACTGATTGAATAGTCACCGTCTGAACGTAGCCTCAGAGTGAAATAATAAAAAAATATTATAGTTTTAGAATTCAGTCAATTGCTGTTTCTCTGTAATTCTGGATTCTCTGCACTGAAGAACGAGAAAAGTTTAAATGAATCAGCCTTACTGGCTAAGTATATAGGTATTCATATCACCATAACGAAACACGATGTGTTTAATCATCATGAGTTGAACTTTAGGAATGATTAAGGTCGCCAGAGCTCATCAAGGAGTTATTGTATTTATAGTCATCCGAGTCTCGTATTATCTTTTTATAAAAATTAAACTAACCTAAAAAACGTGCCCACAACTATAATTGTGGTCATACAATGATTGTTATGTGATTCAGTTAGTATTGCTAGCAGCCATAGGTAGTGATAACTGAATACCATTAGGTTAACCATACTTTGGCCACCTTAATCCCATTATAGGCTCCCGAGGCTAAACTGGAAAGTATACATAAAACGTTATTTCGGTTGTTCCGATTCCCAACTACATAAAGTTCGCATTTAAATGGTTTATCAGTTATCTGGTAAGCATAGTATAAGCTCTGAATAGCATTTTAGGCTAATGTATATTGATAAAAAAGAGATTAAAATGTTCGCTCTCATTTCATGAGTTGCGGATTTTAAAATTGTGACGCCGTAGTAGTGTCAAACGTAAAACGTGACCTTGTGTCGTTCTCTGCTATAGACCCTGGACTTCAGGAGTGTGGAATGTAATGGATGGCAAGTCTCGACTACCGAAGTCAATTCAACGTAAAAAATATTCAATCAATCTACTTACTGAGAATATTCAATACAGTATCCATGTTTTGAAAAATAAAATGTTTCCTTCTGATTAACTTAAATAATTTTGAATGTATAGGTAGTGTAAATATATTTTTATTCTACTTCATATTTTTTTCTAAATCAATTTGACAGTTGTGATGAATTTATTAGGAGATTTATTATTTCTTTCTTTCTTCTACAGAGGTTTGTGCTTAGTGCTAGGTGGCAGCTATTTAAAAAGGTTCTACTTATATAATCTAGCAACGCGCCCTCGCTACGCTTCGGTTTTAGGTATCAATGTATTGTGGTTTAAAATCAAAACTGGTTAAAACACATAATATGTGTTTTAACCAGTTTTATATTTATAATTTTGATTAAACAATATATTATATTGTTTAATCAAAATTATAAATATAAAACTGGTTGCAAAAGTTACGCTTCCCTGTGCAAAATCCAGCGCTAGCCGTTTTTTGTGCACTTTTGTGGAGCTATCTGCTCTTTATCCAAAAAGAAATATCAATTATTTAAAATACATTAAACTTCTACATAATTTTGACTCCAAAATGGTAGGTTTTGTTTTTGTTAAAGGATTATAATCTCCTTACAACGAAACCACAGAAATGAGAAATAATTATTGATAAAATGTATCTTCTCGTAAAATACCATTTTCTTTGATTTGCTTCTTACACTAATGGATAGGCGATATAATAAAAAACATTATGCTAGAAACATTTTTTTCAAAAGACCAAATATATTATTTTATAAAGATTTTATTCCAAAACCTGAGCGCATTCGCTACGGTGCGGCGAAGTGGGAACGAATGCTCAAGGTTATTTGGTAGGGGTACGGCCTTAAGAGACAGATATAATGCTGTAGTGTCGCCGACTTTTTTAAAGAACTATTTGAGAGGGATAGTAACTATTTGATTTACCTACATTATTTCTATGTATATTTAACACTCTTATATTTTCCAAGATGCACAATTTTTGCTGACTTAGTTGACGCATATCGTCATAACTATGCGTTATTTGCACAATATACTCATAATATATAGCCGATAACCATCACGAATAGTGTATCTTTCAAATGATGAAAGAATGTTTGAAATACGTTAAGTGGTTCCAAATATTCCCCAAGATATATAAACAAAATCACGAAAATCGGTCTCTCTCTTTATAATATTAATTTGACTACTATATAGCTGGTGCTCCGGCTTCGCCCGTTCGCATTCGCAGTTAATAAATATCATTTGTGCCCACCACATAACCAGTTAAGCATCATAGTAGTTGTGTAGCTGCGCAGTAGGCCCGGAATCATTTTAACCAAATTTCTTTATTTTTTAGTAAATAAAGAAATTTGTACAGAAATATTTCTTTAAAAATATTTCTGTACAAATCTTGTCAGTCCTCGTATCTATACTAATATTAGAAAGCTGAAGATTTTGTTTGTTTGTTTGAACGCGGTAATCTTAACGAACGAACTACTGATTCGAATTGAAAAATTATGTCACTGTTGGATAGCCCATTTGTCGAGGAAGGCTATAGGCTATATAAAATCACGTTACGACCAATAGGAGCGTAGCAGCAATGAGAAATGTTGCAGAAACCACAAAATTTACGCCGACAAAGTTGCGCGGAACAGCTAGTTTATTTATATAGATTGAATATCGAGGTTGAAATTTAAGTAGATATCACATCAAATTACAAAAAAAATATCAACAACTTCATACCTACTTAAACGCATATTTGTATATTAGTTAGCTACTTTGAAATTCAGGGAGTTGCGTGTTTCCTAATTATTCGCTAAGCCACAATGTCATTACCTAGTATAGCTACAAGTTAACAGGTCAATATTGAATCCGAACCCCGGTCACGCACAAGTTGCGTGCAAACACGATGCCGAAACTTAAATATTCTGGTTAGCAATAACGTCAACGCACTGAAAACAACTTCGGAAATCTCGCAGTATGTTCATGAGTATTGTAAAGGATAAATACGACAAAGTGTAACAAGTATCTCAGGTTGTTTGTGTTATAAATTAAACGATAAGCTAGCTGAAGTAAGTTGTCGCAGTTGATCCTTGCATACGTTGTTAGCAAGGAACTGAGCGTGACCTACGACCGATCTAATCAGGATCTTATCCTCATAGATGTAGCTGCGGTAAAGTGGCGCACACACTAGCGCTCGATTACACCGTCCTCGCCGTCACGTCGCGTCGGTCGCTGGCGGCTGCCATGTTGAACAAACAGCAGCGCGTGCCCTTGTTGTATTTTCATTAAGAACGTACAAACAAAGTGAATTAGTGAACCACGGCCACCTGTATAACAGCCTGCTCGTATTTGCAGTCCGCCTCAGATGTGGCCTCTTCTCGTCTATCCACAAGTGTGTTTCAACAACTCTTAAATGCTTTGTTCCTCTTAATTAGCTATTGTTATTTCTTGCTTGCAATTTAAACAAAGGGGATGTTCTGTCTTGCTCTTGTATCACATAAATGAAAATATACAACACGTGTATCTTAATAGAAGTATCAAAACGATTGATACATACTAATCTAAACGACAGGCAATATATTATGACTTCCTCGTTCATATTCCCGCGCCAGATGGTCGTTGATTATTGATATTGTGATTACCTAATATTGGTTCGGGATCTCATCTATTGGACACCATTCACGGGTTTAATTACCTACGGAAAATATTGCTTACAAATTTACTTACAATATAGGAAAATGATGTACATACATAATAGGCACAAAGTACAGCCTCAGCTATAAAACGAGTGGTAGGTCTAACTAACCTATGTCTTAAATGAGAAGCGCGGTGCGGTGACATTCAGATCTGTGCCAAACAAGTATTTGGTGGCACTGATACTGTTGTGGGCTAGCGTGATGCTTGCCATCAGGCGCACGGCCTGTTCGTCTCTTCATTTTGTTGTATAAAAAAGCTAGTCAGAAATATAATAAGTTTTTTTTTACGTAGACTTTCTGTAGGTATAGTGTTAAGACTCGGTAAACACAGCCATATTATATTATTATACAATCTCAATGGAGTAAGTCTGCCGATCTGCTAAACGAAATAGTTAAGTTTCTAATGAACCGTTATATGCCAACGTTATCCCCGCTATTGATTATCTCGTGCAATTAGATGTTATTTGAACCATATCAGATGACTGTTCTAAAGTCTAAATCAATTCAGCCACAATCTAGCCCAATATAACACGATTAATCACCTGTTTCTAATCGCTGTATTAAGTGTTCCGCCATTTTAACTAACGACCGGGTATCGGAAGTGGCGTAATTAGTTGATCGAGACATGATTTAATGAAATATAAAAATTTAATGATCTGAGCCGTGGTTTTGCAGCTTATTTATGCAATATAATGTACTCGTCACAATAAGGTGCAGTCATTGTCGTATTCAAAACACTAATATATCCCATTTCCAGCCAAGTCAATCGAAAAAAGTAGTCATAACTAATAAGGCAGTAAGGTCCTGGTAGACGAACTACCCAGAAATCGTCGACAACATTTTGAGATAGTTAATGGGCAACCAGTCCAAAACTATCAAGTTATACGAGAATTTTCAGATGTAGAGAGCCATAGGGAACGTTGGTCTACAAAAATGCCCATAAAAATTGATTACTGACCGTAGCAAGAAAATGCAATCTGGCTCAGAGCCCCTTTCATGCCTTCCCCCCTCGGCGCCCCAGCTTCACGCCGTCCGCCCCCACCACAAACACGGTTTAATAGCTTAGGGCGTTTATTTTTCATATTTTTATTATATTTAACGACGTACCTACTCAATGTTCGGGCAGTTACTTAAATTAAATTTTAAATTGCCTAGTCGAGCCTCCATTAAATTATTGTCGGAATATATTCTGTTGCAAATATATTTTGATTTCAAATCAGATTTGTACTCCAATCATTTTACTATTTAAAAGGAAGAACAACCACAAAATCAATATCTCTAGGCCGGCCGTTACGCTAATGGAACGACTGAAAAAATAAAAGGGTAGACAGAGCTGTCTCTTTGTTAATGGAAGGATATTAAAAAATAATTATTGTGTGCGCAACGAGCTTTGTCTTCTATTTATACAAACGGCATTTCATTTGCGTGTAATAATAAAATGTAACTTTTTTCTATTGGTCGCTAAGCTCGGTTGGTTTCATCGGATATGAGTAATTTCATCTGTGAATACTGCATCACTGTTCCTGTCAATTACTTGCTGTTCCAGTTTTACATAAACGTTTTAGTAAAAGCTAATTATTCCATAATAAATATTTGACACGTTCGCGTCAGGTCAGTGCTAGGTCATGTCAGTGACAAAATTACATTAGTTTTATGGCCCTTGGGATGAGGAAGCAGATTAGGCACTTTTTGTCCCCTACCCTATTTTCAAGGACAATCATACTTGACCTAATGTAAACATAATTCACCGCCTTTAGGGGAAAACGGTTTGATAGGGATGCTCTCCATGTTAACAGTGGCCTTTTCAACAAGTGTTCTGATATACTTTGTTATTTTTATGTTCGCATTGAAGCGAATAAAAATGTCTTATCTTTATTAACATAAATTGAATTTTCCTTTTGAAGTTAACGTAGAATGAGATGAGAAAAAAATAAACGTAATTTATATAAGTTATTTCAGTGTTGATGGAAGGACAACAGGCGGTTACATAGAGCGTATAGCTAGACTTTAAAATTGGTTGTTTACCAGCACGTTTGTACACGGTGCGGGCGGCGTCCTACGAGCCACCTGAACAAACAATGCTTTAATTCCATTAGGTGGTGGATTTACTGAGATTTGTTGCCTTCGTTCTTACTTCCACGCTGCAAGATTTTTATTATTGGCCACGAGACCACTTACCGTATTTTCTTTCATATTACTTCTATACTAATATTATAAAGAGGTAAAGTTTGTAAGGTTGTAGGTGGTAACGTCTGGATCTACTGAACCGATGTAGAAAATTATTTTACCAATAGAAAGTCACGTTATTTGTGAGTGTCATAGGCTTTTTTAGTACGAAAAATGTTGCAAAATACGGGGAAAAAAGACGTGAACGAAGTTGAGCGTGTCAGCTAGTGTTTTAATATTTTTCAATTCTAGTGTTCCCTTACCTTATAAATAGATATTTACACTATCTAAATACGTAAAGCGGAATATTTTCAAGAATATTTTCTTCACCTTTCTTAATATTACTTCTCGTAAAATGAAGAAAGAAGAGAGCTAATATTTTTAATTGATTGACATTAAAAATCTATACATATATAATCACTTCTCATGACTGACTGACTGACTAATTCATCAACGCAGAGCCTAAATCGCTAGGGTTACAAACCTAAAATGTTGGCTGTTGATGCATTTTATGTTATTTAAAAATTCGTCCCAAAAGGGGGTAAAATAGGGGTTACAAGTATATATGAAATTCCGTTAGTTTTGAAGTTAAAATAAACACCATCTCACCCTTCATCATCATCACCATCCAAAAACGCTGAAACACAGTCTTTTTGGACACTCAACCCCTAACCGGGTAAAATAGGGGTTGCAAGTTTATGTAAAACTCCGTCACAAAATTGTTAATGTGTGAAATTTCGTACTTCAGTTTTTGGTTGAAAATAATCGACTGCCTCTGTGGCGCGGTGGGACTGTATCCGACTGCTACGCAAGAGGTCGTGGGTTCGATCCCCACCCAGGATAAAACTTTGTGTGATGAGCACGATGGTTTATTCTGTGTCTGGGTGTAGTTTATCTATAATATGTATGTATTTCGAAATATATAAGTATGTTTATCAGTTGTCTGGTTGCCATAGTACCTACAAGCTCCGCTTAGTTTGGAATCAGATGACGTTGTGTGAGTTGTCCCAGCATATTATTATTATTATTATTATTATTATAAAGACATACTTACGGTTTCAGAAAATCAACTCCTAAGGGGTATATAGGGTTGCAGCTTTGTATGAAACTCCCTTAGTTATGTAGTTAGATCTGTAACATTTCGGAGTTGGCTTTCTGGTTTTAAATTAAGAAAGACGTGTTTTAGCGTGTTGCAAGTCAGTTTTCAAGTTAGATATGTAATATTTCGTATGGGTTTTTTAAATTAAAAGAAAGAAACGCGTCTTTGGAAAATCAACTTATAGAGGGCTGTAATAGAAGTAGCAAATTTGTATAGAACTCTGTCAGTTTTAAAGTTACTACAAACAGCTACTACACTATATAAGTCATAATAAACATAAACTACTGCTTGTACTTATGATACACTGCCAAACAGAATTGACTTGACAGATTGAATTTCGTTTTATAATAGAATGAACTATAGTGTATTTTAGACCATATACCTGCATACACTGGGTGTCGCACTATTATAAGTCGTGTAAATATCATAATATGTGTAGGTTAATCTTCTCTCACAACAATCAAAATCAATGTACTTTTATGAAAATACTTTGACTTTCAAATTATGTGAACTGTAAAACATTAATTTAGGTACGTATGGGCAGTTTTTGTAGTGAAATATTTGAATTCCAACATGTCCGCATCAAATCTTTACTAAACCAGACTGTAGGCAGGTAGGGTTTTACCAGAGGCCTGTAAATCCGTTAGACGCCGAGCCATTTTCCACGCTCGGTAAACTTAGAAACTGGGCCAAAGTAGGCTTTTGCGAAATATACAGGAAATTCTCTTCCCTGCTTCTCTATATTACGTGCTTAAGAACTATTTCCTTGGAACTTGCCGCGTGCCATGGAATAAAAATGTAAATTGTGCAACTATTTTGTACTTTTTTTAATCGGTTGGCAAGTTCCCTTTTTCTTTATTGTTTATTGCGGACGATAACGGCAACCAAACTAAATGGAAGTACCGATGCGTGTATATAATTTACCAATGAATAAAAATTTTATTCACAAAACAAATATATTATTAGTCTGGTAATTTATTAAAAATAAGATCTTCACAATCTCTATCTAAGCTGTTTTACCAACTAAGTTATATTTCTATTTACTACTATTTTGTTTTTATTTACTACGACAATTTGCTTTTTTGGAAACGCTTCATTTTTTTTTTTTTGATAATTAAAAAATATAAATAACCTCACAATGTATCTGACAAAATAGTTATTATTGTACTGTACCTAAAACAATGTGTCCATATTATTTTTACATTAAATACGCTAATGGTGAAGTTGGACAATGTTAAAAAGCATAGTTAAACTAGCTTTGGTTTCCTAGGATAGCGGTGCCGTCATATAGCGGTCGTAATGCAGCGGTGAGTGACGTCCCTAAAACGTTGTCCAGTTAAGCAAATTAGCGCGGTTTCCTGGAGAACCGTAAATGACAACGTTACGTTAAAAAGCTGTACCGCTATACATAACGACCGTCTTGGCGGTGTCGGATGATTCGTGAACGTTTAAATTGATAGCGGTGAAGCGATTTTTTTTTTCAAATATTAAATTGTGTTCTTTAGTGTTTAGTTCAGAATTAGTTCTGACTCAACCTGGAGCAGCGAAGACAAAACAAAATCAATAGCTATTAAAACTATTAAAATATTAAAAATAAAGAAACAGCCCACTACAGTTATAATGAGTTTGTATGTCTTTGTCCTCAGCTCCAGATATGCGAGACAGACGGCATCGAAGAACTGAGCGACGAAGAGTCCCCGACTGGAGGTCGACGCCGACTTGTTGTTGTGAAAACTCTGTGGCGAGGCTGCCATAACGACGTGAAGTGAGTACTACATTCTCTTCGTCCCATTTATGACAGTAGTCAAGACCAAGACGTTTACATTACACCATAATGTCCGACTTCATATATTGCGCTAGAAATAGATACATTTCTAAGGTTTCTGGGGTCTATACACAACAAATAATAGCCCAAGAGAATAAAACACTACATTCTAGTAACTGCTTTCCTTCATACAGAAGATGTTCTGGTAACACGTGTCAATTATTTTTCTCTTACTTTTAATGTAGATAAAATTAGTAACGATATTTTTTTTTTTATCACAGAGCAGCGTTTGCCCGCGAAGCTACCTGGGGCGCGGGTCTCAAGCACCCTCAACTAGCACGAGTGCTAGGTTTGAGCCTGCTCGAGCCCCCATGCGCAGCCCTAGATCGCGGCGATGCTGCACCACTCCCTACAATACTCAGACAGGACAGGAAATCGAAGTGAGCAAGCACCATCATAATATACCTAAATATCTGTGTTGATACCTAACGTAACTAACGCGTTGTTTTTTTTGTTGTTTTCAGTTACTCGAGTTTGATACACATATGTTGTCAGATAGCAGCAGGCATGAAGTATCTGGAATCGTTCGAATTAGTACACCGAGATTTGTCAGCACGGTAAGTTTGCATAATCATAAACTTGAAAAATCACTTCTCTTATCCTACCTACCTTATTTGGGTACCGGAGTTTAATAAATAGATTAGTAAATAGATTTAAAAAAAATGAGCTGGTGATTCCCAGGAAGGCACTAGATAACCTACCATTTCGAAAATTTCAATGTGTATTTGTTGTAGAATCTATGAAAGCCTCGATAAATTCTTGCCATGGTGCTGAAATTTGCAGTGTAGTATGTTCCTTGTTCAATGGGTAGGTAGGCAGCTCGGTATATTGTGATATTTATGCAATCTGCAACTAGCTGGCAATTTCCCCCTGACGGAGAACAGAAAACCACTCTGAAACTAATATAATTCTTGTTTGCATATAGGAACGTTACAGTGTCTGACGACCTGAACGTCAAGGTGTCAGACTACGCAATGTTCTGTGAAGAATTCGTTAACGATTACCACATAATGGCTGATGGATCTCGATTGCCTTTGCGCTGGATGGCTTGGGAAAGTCTTCTTATGGTATGTTGTTTTTTAATCCTGTATTTCCTACTTTCCACGTAGCACAAGTAAGCATAACAAAAGTTATTTTTGCAATTACAAATTTATTTGAAATTGGTAAAATAACAGCGCCTATAGTTAATAGTTTTCCAAGGGCAACGTTAGGTTTGTCATGTTTAACATCTGTTTTCATTACTATATATATTTGACGTCTCGTCAAATCCATGACAATTCCAGCTTGCTTTAAAACTATTTTCTGCCGCTTCAATCATCAAATCTGAATATTTTCGATACGAACTAGGTTTATCATCACGACGAAGAAATCCACTTGAACCTCTAGTCTCAGCGTGGCTAACTAACTTTATGTGTTACAGGGCATGTACTCACCTGCAAGCGATGTTTGGTCGTTCGGAGTAACCGTTTGGGAAGTGCTTACATTTTGCACAGCCAAACCATTTGAAGAAATGAACGACGATCAGGTATGTTTAGAGCATCTTTTTGGTCTCCCCTTTCTGCTCACTGAATGTCATAGTGTGCAACATTTTTGGTTTCCACCAAACTACAAATAACATCGTTTTTCTGACCCCTCCAGGTGGTAGCGAATGCCAGTGAATGGCGAAGCGGCGGTCGAGGTGCCCGTGTACCTGCCGCTCCTCCACCACGTTGTCGCCGCGAGCTCTACGACCTCATGCACGAGTGCTGGCGCCGCGAACCCATGCAGCGTCCCCGCTTCCACGATCTGCATCGCTTCCTCGAACGCATGACCCACGGCTACAAACCACCGAACAACCGCTAAGCTTCACGGCAATCTTTACATATGCATTTGACCAAGTGCCAGCCCTCCGCGACTTCTCACTGGTATGTTTGAATTCTACCGTCGATTCCATCTGCGCCAATACGGCACCTTTGTCGACACGAGCTTCTATCTTTCAATAGGTATACATGTTTAGTTTTAAGTTTCCTAGCATATCGACAGCTTTCATCTTGTCCGGTCAACCGACTACTCGTAATCGGACAATTCGAACAGACTGGGTAGACGATACGATTTAAATCGTACAGTATTAAGTCAGTATTAATGTTAAGCATTTTGATTAGATTGTAAGATTAAAGTACGTTGTAGATGACGTCCTGCTTTGCATCGTATCCTGACTTTCAAACGTCGGCTGCATGTATAATATAAGCCAGCGTAGAAAGAATATGGATAAGCTATGCCCAAACGGGAATCCACTCTATTATCAACTCAAAAACGGCGATATCACCGATGTTTTAAATCGGATATTGACGTTTTAAAACCTAGAAATGGATTTCTGAATTTGCACTTTCGATAGGTAGTATCGGATGCAAATAGTCTCAAAAAAATTAAGAATGCGACCGCGGTTCAGAAAATTAGTTCTAGTATAGGTAGCGAAGTTGCTGCCAATATTATTGTTTGCAGCATGTATTCTAGTCATCTCACCTCACATAGCATGATAATATTGGTAGGGACATCGTCATCGCGTTATATTTCACGCATATATCCCCAGCGCCCTTCGCCTAGCGCTCCCATGATCTTCCACTATCACGCCTTTATGGCAAACCCCTAACTTATGACCACTGTTTAAATGTACGGTAGAAACCTGAATTCTTGATTTAATCAAAGCACTGTGATGTATTTTATTGCCAGCACTGGTCAGTAAACGTGTTGGATTTATGCTGGTTTCTTCATCGTACATAGAAGCACTGGCCCCTAGAGGAAAGGCCGACGGTGCATGGAGTTTTTACTTCCAAACGCTAAAATAAAGCCCGCAATTGAATGGCTTATATCAAATCACAGCTTAATCTATTAATGTCAGGGTATAACCTCAGTGCATTGCCGGCCTCTGCTCTATAGTATATCCAAAGTCTAACTCCTATTTTTTTAACCTGTTTTAAATGTTAAGGATGTATACTTCGAGAGGTAGGATAGGCCACCAGGGCGTTATTAGCCCCCTGTGCTTCTTGTTTTCTTCGATAAGGCACATAAAAGTTGAGGTCACACTGCCTCCGTAAATATCGATGTAAGAAAGTGAATTTTAAGAGAGATATTTTAGTAACGTGATCGGTCGAGTATCGATCAAAGTGAAAGGGCCAATTTATTCGAAAGGTTTTTCTAATTGCTTTTAAGTCAATATTTTCGGACGCGGTATGTGATCTTACGTCACGAAAGTGACTCAAGCCGAATTAATCGAGTAACCTAGACTCTCAACTTGCCTACAACAGGCCACGTATAGTAATAGTTATTAGGGATGCATACATTATACAATCGATGTCTCAATGTCACAATGTATCGATGTCACAATATTCATTACGTATAAGATCCACTAATCCCCTCAACACTTCACCCTGACCTCGTCGACAGAGCACCTCACTTCATTAATATTTTAACTCGAATACTGTACTATCTATTTGCCGTAAGCACTATACACTGATAACTGTAATGATTGTAGCACATTACGGGTAATAATATTTCATGCCTCTCGCTGACCAAGTCTGGTAATAACTAGAAACCCGCGTCTGGGAAGAATTACAATCGTTGCTACTGCCCATAGGTATCGTATGAGGCTAATTTCGAACAATTTATATGAGCCACATACTTGCAGCCTTACATTTACTCGGCACATTTTCGAACGTAACTTAAAAGAGCATATTCGCAAAACCAGAATAAACAGAGCCATGTCCTCTCTCAATATTTTTATGGTTGAGTTCTCAATCTAGAGCGGCAGATACCAACATGTAATCCGATTAAAAGCGTAAAACATCACACATTATGTTTCCAATTTTGTAACTATTCCGATGTTAAAGGAAAGCCCACGCTGACACGAAAGCACTACACATTCAGATTAATGAGAGGCCATGGCACAAACATATTATTTAAACCTAATGGGTTTACCTACTTCGATGAGAGAGGGTGCTTGTGTTCCTTCAATTAACAGTTAAGGTATAAATTATGTGTCCTTTCGGTGTAACCCATAGAGCTAGTGGATCGATATCAGAGGTGTGTTCTTACAATAGAAGCGAAATAAATAGTAGAGTCGTAATCCATATCAAAAGTCATCAATTTACGTAACGATCCAAACCTAAGCGAACTAAACTGGTCCAGATTTTAGCAGATATTTCTAGCGATACAATTAATACCTACTTGATACCCATATTGTATCTAATGGCGGTACGATTCTAATCGATAACAACAGTCGCGTAGTGATAGACCTGTGTAGTTTAACAGCAAACCAGATTATTTAAAACACAAATAAATTAAAAAATCTCCGTAAGTACCTAATAAAGATCCAATTCAATCACACTTAAAACCATTCAGTAGGTACATTAATATTAATTATGAATTACAGTCTCTTATTAAATATGTAAACTAATGATTAGTGTCCGGATAGTGCAACTTCGTCTATAAGATAACTTAGTTAATAGTATAAATTACAATAGTTTAAATGATAAGTAGTATGTAAGTGTAAAAAAGTGAGATTAGGGCAAGATTAGGGATATAAGGAAAAGATTTTGAGTTTTACTATTATTTCTACATGTTCTTTTGTTCTTTTGTATTATTTCGTAGAGTAGTTAGGTTTAGGAGTTGGTTTGCGTTCCCATAGAGGATCTACGTGTAAATTTTGAGATTTGAATTAGTCAACCTTTAGTAAAAGCTGTCAAATGATTTTAAATCCAGCCAATAATTTGTAAAATAAACAATTCAAAAGTTACAATCGCTTAAAGGTGGCCCCTCGATCATGATTATCTGGCACCCTTATCTCATACACTACTTATAATTTACAACTGCTAGAATTACGAGTTTTCGAAAAAGATTTGTAAAACTAATTTACTAAATATTACCTAAAATCTCAAAATTGTGGTCCCTTAATGGGAACGGGAACTATGAGTAGTGGGTAGAAATACTTATATATTTTTGTTGCTTGTTATCGCAAATTAGGCGCGCAATATTATTTTCGCAACAATAGAGTTGTTTAGTAAATGTTGTAAATGACAACATTTACTAAATAATTGTATAAAACACACATACATCACGTCTATTACTTAAATTTTGGCACACATGCATATTAGTATATTAATTCAAAAATATTCAAAAAAATACATCCCTACACGCAAAAACAGATTTAATGTAAAGCTTTTTTAAAAAATTATGAGTTTTTTATATTTCGTTCAAAACTTTTTCGCACTCACGCCCTTTGGGCGGGGTGTATCGCGCAACAAAGCAATAAAACTGTCATTTACTTATAATTAATAATTATAATTTGTGTCGTATTATTAAGATAATTGAATGCGGTAATGTGTCACTATACTATGCTGAGCCCACATTAAATCATTACCACATTATAATTTGTAGCGTTTTCCTGTGGAGTGTCTTGCCTCGGCAGACGCGCACCACAGAGTACATTTGACGGGCACTGACTAAATGCCATACAGTTAATGTGGTGGATCCTTTATATCTTGCGAGTGCTCAGCTAGCAGTACGTACGCTAATCCTAAATGACGTGGGAACTGCATATTATCGTGATGATATTTCACTGTATATATAGCTGTGGATGTTGTGGAATCTCCTGCAGCCGAAATTCATATTGCCGCATTTATTCTAATGTTTGGGCCCGGCTACATGCTCTAATTGCCTCCTAGCACGAGTAGTGTTTACATAAAAGGAGTGCTCTAATCATTATTTGTAATTTAGCATGTAAGTTAGAGTAAAAAAAACTTTTTTTAACTTTTTATTTATTTTTTATTTAATCTTATTTTAAAATTCTTATTTGTATAAGCAAACATGTGCGTTAAGAGGTCGAAACGATATATAACATTAATGGCTTGCACATAATGCTAGTTTGTACACAATTAAGCATGTTTCACCATCAGGTTTACGTATATAAAATTTCGCGTGTAGCGCATGCAAGCCGCTATCGTGTACACAGTTTAAACGCCATTTTGCACAAACTATTTGCGTATATAAGTTGCTGCGTGTAGCCAGACCCTTATCTTAGATATGTAAATATATTAGATTTAAGTTAGGTATCGCAGTCATAGTCAGGTCCTAAAATGAACGGAATTTCAATAAAAATTACTTTCAAATCATAGTCATTTGGCTATAGACGTCACGCCACTTGCCGATATAATACTTCAAATCGCAAGAGTTTATCATCTATCTTGGTGACATTCATAATAGGTCTGGATATGATCTGTAGGTACATGCTAGTAGTGTTAGATTAGAATAACTAAGCCTTACAGAACAGAGAATAAATAAAATTAAATACCTATTATAAAAGTAGTATGGCATTAATACGTCAGTTTCCTGTGCACACGTCATATTTGTATTGTATCTATAGCATAATTAATGAAATCACTTCTAAGTTCTGCACCAACCCAACTACGTACCTACTTTTCTTATAAATGCATTTTTTTTTTAATCTATTTATCTCTGTTCTGTGGTGATAACTTAATAGTATAAGGGAAAAGCACTAGACTAGCAATCAGTAGATTGCTAGTTTACCGACGGAATTAAAGGAAAAGAACAATTAACAATGTAAATAAGGGCTCGATATAAAGTAGAAGGAAAAATTAGTGTACGCAAGCAATATATGAAAGTAGTGTATAAATATTAGGTTTAAAGGCATTTAATATAAGTAGGTTAAAGGCATTTAATATTTAATGTAGGTAGGTTGTAGGTGAGTAGGTAGATACTTTGGTAGGTATATACGATAAAATTACTTTCAACTTACATTTCTACAGTTTATTTTTGCAAAATTATAGTATTACCTGTATATACTTCAGTCACATGATTATTTTTCTCTACTTCTTCATTATTAAACTATATATGAATTACATTATTAATTAGTTAATTAGATACATTATTTTTGTTGCTAGTCGCCATTACTGGTCTGTACACACTTAAACATAAGCTATTAACGTAAAAACAGCTGTCTTAAGAATCTTGAACAACATGTCATAAGAACAAAATAAAATAATAATCACGCGGTAACAAACGAATCAATTTTTCAATCAATTTTCAAGTTGCTACGGCGTCACCGACTATTATGACGCCGCACTGCTATTCCAAAAACTTATCACAAAAATAATTTCTAAAAAAAATGATTTTTTATATACTTATTTAATTATTAGTAAAGTAAGGCATAGTATAAAAGAGTGTACAGTTTATTACGTTAAGGTAAAATTATTATATAGCATATATTATTATGCTATTATATCATAGATCCGCTTTTAAAATATACCTCTTTATTATTTTAGAACGTCTTGTTATAAAACCAAATCAGTTAATTATTTATTTTTGAAAATCGATACTAATATTATAAATGTTAAAGTAACTCTGTCTGTCTATTATGTTTTCACGTTTAAATTGCTGAAGAGATAAAACCTATAGATTTTTTTCTTTTATTACTAAGTTCAAACACCACTCATTACGAACATAGACGTAGTACGTAGACGATATTTAAAATTAATAGTCTTAGTAATAATATTAATATTAAATGCCGACATTGTATATACGTAGAAAGTAGAGTAGGTCTCGGAAGCCGAAGAAGAATTGAGACAATTATAATAACAATAGCTTAGTCATTATATAGGAATTTTGTAAATAAATGTAAATAAGTTGTAAAAATATAATAACACACTTAAATTCAGAATAACTAGTTAAACTAAGGCAGGTATTACACACTTTTAAAAAAAAGACCACATTGGATATGAATTTAAGTGATCTTTTTTTTAAAATTAATTGTAATATTGTAAATAATAGATATATAATAAAAAGTAAGAAATATAATAGGTATTGATTTAAAAAAAAAGGATCACATATCATATGTATGTGGCCTTTTTTATTAATTCATACATCGTAATATTGTATATATAATAGATATAATTTTACTTTAGAAAATAAAAGGCAAGTGAAGAGTAAAGTAAAATAGATTAAAAAAAAAGAAAACTAAAAAAAAATAGTATGTAGTAATAACGGACACTAATCACTGCAATATAAAAAATACATTGACAACTAGGTATATATTTTTTAACGTTATCTGGTCACTCACTACGCTGGGTATTGAAGATTATTTAAAATAAACACAAATTCATTGCTAAAGACAATATAGACTTACATTTATGAAACCTACTTAAGTTAAAAACGTATTACAATAACCTAACATAATTTAAAAAAAACTACTTGTACGTACATATAGAAAATAATTTATTAAATAAAGCACCTCTCTATCACCATTAGCTCTATCTGACCCTAAAATAAACTTACCACGTAACATACTATAAAGAGAAAACAGGTAAGCTAAGGTAACCCTAGTTATAAGCAAGTCCCTGCAAGAATGTATTTCATTTTATAGAGTATAATAGCATTAATGATAATTGTATTTTAAACATTATACTATGTAATTATGTACTTCGATTGTAATTTGAAGTTTTTATTGTGGGTTATTTACAACGAATGATAAGTATGTTGATTTTAAATGAATGCTCGACGGATTGGTGATGATTTAGAAACTGGATTACAGTAAGCGCCTAATTACATTACCTGTTAGATGCTTCAATACAATGTCCGCAAGATCTCCGCCCATCACAAATCTAATTAAAAAGTAAAATAAATGATAGCTACAATCACGGTGCGTCAGTAATTCCAGTTATATAAGTTGTTGTACGAAAGGATGTATTACTTATAATTAAATGTTTGATGTTAATTTAATCATATTTGTCTATAATATTAAAAATACAGATCATTGTACTCGTATATTATTTAATATTAATGAATGTAATATTATATGTCCGTACATTGTCACAACACATTTTAACCGAATTTTAGGTGTCATTGTAAATTTAAGATTAAGAGTATTATTATGAGCTCTTCCTTATCAACTTAATCCAGTCTGATCTTCGAACCTTTACCAGAAAGAGCAAAACTTTCTTGACGCTTAGGCCTACGCATTTCTTTGTAAGCAACTTAGTTTCTGATCACATTATAATTACCTATAGGTATTCAAAATGAAGGCGTATCTTGTAAGATTAATATCATTATCATTACTTTATATTATCATATATAATTGTTCTTACATGTACAAGTATTTTCATGTTAAATGGTATTTAATAAATTCTGTATTTCTATTGGGCTTGACTGGTACATTAATAGATGAGGGGTCCTATTGGCCATTAGAGTATTTTAAAAAATGACGATCTAAATTTTATCACACACGGGCACTGCAGTCTGAAGTAAGAGGAGTAATAGGCAGTTTCTAATTGAACTGCGTAGGTAAAGTTGCAGTTGAATATAAGAATGACGTATAAGTTTAAAATTGGCGCTCAATTTTTTTTCATGATCAGTATTGCTAAAATTTCCATAAATCTTTGACACGACCCCTTAGCAAAGCGTTGGGACCAATGTAAACACGGATTAGATCTCTGCCTACATTGGCGATGGTCTGATGAGGCGTAGCCAGTTTTGTTTGATCGCATTTTCACTTTGTATCTAACTAAGTGTCAGTGTATTATAATAAGTACGTATTTGAGACAATGTTGTCCAAACTACGTTAATTTCGGCCTAGATATTATATGCTTATGGCTGTTTTCACCAATAAGTAGAAAGACCGTGGCGTATGATGAAATCGCTTAGATGACCCTTAAGTCTTTTCGCGGTTAGATTTTCTTAAAAAGGACTATATACCTACTCGTGCTGTTTGATGAACCCTTATTGTTGGTGAAAACAGACATTAATAATATTTAATTTTTTTTTATGTTACCGAATTGTCAAGCTTCACTATTTTATGTACCAATTCTAGCTAACAGACAGTATTCGATTTGCATACTTGTCATTGTCAAACTTACCATGAATTTCTACTAAAATAAACTTTTAATTATCATCATTTTATATTTTCAAGCACTCGGATTGAGACGAAGAACATTGAATATATCATATTACTTCACATATCGAATCTGTTTGTTATTCTAAGTATTTCAAATATTCAAGTGTAAACATGCTGTGTACCTAATTATCAACATTTAAACCGGGAGTAATTTATTTATTTTTTTGACGACACTTTCCAAAATTTCTAAATATCAAAAATATTTTTTTTTAAGCTGAACGATCTATGCTAAAATAGATCGGAACACCTTTGACGAATGTATAAAAGTATAATTTACTTAGAATATTTTGGCAACCAGGCAACTGATAAACATACTTTTATTTCTAAATTACATTATATTCTGTGTCAAAAAGATAATAAGCAGTTTGTACTTCCTCAAGTCTACAATTTGAATTATCAATTTATTAAACTGGAAGAAAGAATAATTATTAATGTTTTATAACATAGTTCTTATAATTATAGTAACACTATTTTTATGTGACGAATTATTTTTTTCTATTTCCTGAAAAAAAATGAACATTCTTTTATACCCTTTTGAAAAGACTCTCCTCTAACTATACTTTCCGCTAAAATGTCAAAAGAATAAAGTATTATTTAATAAAAGTTATAATTATTTTTGATTTAATATTAAATTTAATTTGAAAGAGAGATTAGATTTTTTTTATGTTTTAAATAATGAAACTATTCATTTCTAATATTTATATACGTCACGGCATGTTTCTACTTCAATATGTATCTAACTAAATCACTCTATAAATGAAATTAATTCTGTAGGTACATATTAAATAAATATCCCAAAGACTTTTTAAAAGGCAGAATGCCTTCTTTTTATGTAATTTTAAATGTTAAAATAAATGTTGATTAACATATCAATTTTGTGTCGTTTTATTTTGATCTAAAACTGAACCTGAACCCAAATAGACCCTGAGTTTTGTGACTTCAACCTGAATCATTTCTCACAGGCAAATACGTAGGTACCTACGTTTTTAATTATATATATATATTTTTTTTTTAAAGATAACTAGCAATGTGGGATTGAGTCCCACATTACTAGCAATCTTGTTAACCCCTCCAGCTAAGCTCAAAGGCTTGTGTTAGAAGTGGGTTCACGTCGGTAGTATAATGGGTAGGATTCGAACCCGCGACCTCACGATTGCGAGACCGATGCCTTAGCCATTAAGCTACCGCCGCTTTTAAAATTGAAAGAATCGATTTTCAAGTTGCTGTACTTTTCTACTTATGAGTTACGAACAAAATGCAAAGTATTGAAATTAGTGACATAATCAGCGAGGAACTTCTAATAGGTAAGTATTATCGGACAGATAATCACGTATGTATATATGGTGACGTAAACAACCTTTGTCGATTTAAACTTAAGAATTGTTCATTTCACAGTTCCTCTTAGGAGAGGGTTTTCGATGATGCCCAACTGGCTCTCAATACTGTAACTAGCTAGCCAGCCTTATCTCTGACTATCCGTGGTAAACCTGCTTCTCTGCCATATTCAGTGACTGCCCATATCTGTACAAAAGCACTTCTGAGAAGTCATTGTTCTTGTCTCAGTATCTCTAGGTACCTATATCAAATATGTAGGAATACAAATAGATGATGTTCTTTAATATATACTGTGCGGGACAGATAATATTAATAGTCCCCATAGTTTTTATTTGTGTTTTGTATTTAGTAATAGATACGAAAATAATAGTTTTAATTTATTTCTTTAACTTGTAACATCGATTCCTTAACTTGTATTATTGTCCGTCTCATGCCACAAAGATAGAACGAACAAAGAACGAACTAATATCCAAAGAGAATTTTTAACTTTGATATAGAATTGTCCTTCACCATAGAGATTACAACGCAAATAGTATATTTAACTTTAAATTAGGGAAATTGATTTATATAGTATATTAATAGTTATGAATAGTGAAATGTAAAATAACAAAGTGATTTATGAGACATTTTCACTTATCTTTCGTGCCTTAGATAATAAGTTTGTTTAATTCTAAATTCATTGTCGTAATTAGTTCAGCGACAAGACACTAAAAGCTTGTCTCTGAGGTCGCGATGTTTATTGATTATAATTCCATTATTTGATAAAAGTACGTGTAAATAGTATTGTTAATACACTTCTATATGGTTAAACAATATCTCTAGCACAATAGCTCTTAGTAATATTGCATTGTTTAGCCGTAATTTGTATTTGAAATCTGATAGGCACGGTATGTACGCACCTTAGAACATTCCTATTGGTCAGAATTGTATATAATGTAATAGCACTGTTGCCAATTTAGTGGATTTACCCCAAAATTTAGGGAGAAATAAGTGGGGAAGCGGTATTTACCCGACTTCGCAAGAAGGAGGGTTATGTGTTTTAAAGACTTTTTTTTGGGGAAAACCAGAGTAGTCTATATCAGTCAAAGTCCATAGCCACGGCACGCGAGCGAATCAATGTTGACCGCTCGCGCATGATTGGTTTTCATTCAGGAAAGATAAAATTAGTGATAATCATTTTATGGGTTTTTTATAATAATTTAGGGAATTTATAAATATAGGGTTGACAACATTGCTAAAAATAAATTGACCAATAGCGACAGGTTATTTCAATTTAGATGGTGTATCCGGACTATACTATAGGAATTAACGGTTTTTCGACGGGTATAAATACAGCTGTAACCGAGTACTGAGCGGATTCGATCAAGATACTTGAGCCTAGCTCGTACTGATGGATCTCTCTCAGTAATTGAATGTACCCATGTTCTTACTGAAATATATACACTAGTCAGTCACTGATATAGTTTTATTACTATTCCTCAAACTGCGTTACCCTCCGACCTACCTCAGGCAGGTACCAGGCTTCAGGGCAAGCCGGCGCACGAATGTGCAGAGTATCTCTGTACATATACCTTCTCACATTGAAACACTATCCACAAGGCTTCGCAAGCTAATATTTGTCTTTAAAGACCCTACGTCATGTTGCTGAGGAAAAGATGCTCAGAATCATGTATCTACCTATCCTTCCGCCAGTCTGTTACGCAGTATTGTGTTGTTGCTTGGGATAGTGTCACAGAAACACATCTTCAGGGCTGGAAAGAGCTCAGAGTGTGATCCTATAAGTAGGTTGGAAACTCTTAAATCGCTTTCCAACTCATAACTAGCTGTTTAAAACTTGCATCGTTCTACCGGTGCAACAATTCTTAATCCTTATACTTGTACTGATTTCTCAAACACAAATTCCCTAAACGTACGACTCAAACTTGCTGTCTACCCAATTATTTTAGTTTAAACACTTGTATTCATTAAAACAGGTGGGCAACTTTTACCCCAACTTTTTGCTTCGTGGGCGGATTTGCCTATAATAATACTAATAAAGATATATACTTATTTAATACTTAATAAAATATTAAATAAGTATATATCCAAAGTGCAATCAAAACTGTGAAACAACAGTTACCACGTGGCTTCGAGCTGGACTACACAAGAGAGAGTATGTTCTTACTACAAAGTAATCAATGTTAATGTCATAACCTTGTACCACAAAATAAAGAGTTAATAAAGTATGTACCACGATTTTCACACCTATGCCCTAGGGCTGTCGACTCTGGCTTACGTTAAAAGTTGTGTGCGATGCAGAAAGTAAAAAATATTCTTGATGTTGGCATTTGTACGTTTTATTTGCGATGGTGGTAGTGGTAGTGATGTTTATGTTGACGGTGATAGTGGTGATGATGGTGGTAGTGGCTGTTATATGATGATGGTGATGATGATGATCAACCACCATCACCTCCAACACTATCACCATCATCATCACCACCACTACCAAAACTATCACTACCATAACCATCACCATCACCACTACCACCATCATCATCACCACCACTACCAAAACTATCACTACCATAACCATCACCACCACCACCATCCTCATCACAACCACCACCATAACCACCAAACTCCTAACAACCATTTGCCAATCAATATCTTATTACAATCTTTGATTATATAATGTCTAGATTCCAAATCCGGCATCTAAAATTAAAGCAATGAACTGTCAAAAAGTACGGTCAAATGGACGTACTTTTTGAGAGGTAAGAAGACTCCTGTCAGATGTTCTAGTCGTAGCTATTCTATCGCGCCATTATCAACGAGTGTCAAACGTCAAAAATAGTAGCTTCATTTTTTTTATAGTCTTACTGATGGAATGCTCCATGTAGACATTATATTAACAAAGATTACAATCACACTAATATTATAAAAGCGAAAGTTTGTGAGTATGTGAGTGTGTAAGTTTGTTACTTCTTCACGTCTAAACGGCTGGAGCGATTTTAATAAAATTTGGTGTGGAGTTAGCTGACACCCTAAATTAACACATAGGCTAATAAACCGCGGGTAACACCGCGGGGCACAGCTAGTATACCATAAAGGTAACTCAGTAATATAACTAACATACAAAATTATTACAATGTTCAACAATATCACTGCCAAACAGTTAATAAGTATTACTGAATTGATTAACTTTAAAAATTTTGTAGGATCGGTCCTCAATTTTGTAGTTTATTACGTCAAAAGTTATATGAACATAAAGGTGGCACCTCAATCTAAACATCTAAATTGAGGAGCCACTTCGAACACGGAATAAATAAATTAATTTTGCATCATATAAAAATGATTGTGTAAAATGTCTACTAAAAATCTGAGTCTAGTACTGTTAATGTTCAAGAACAAACAAAATTTTTAATGTGGCTCCTCAATTTATACATAAGACCATGAAAGTAATTGTTCAATTAACATTCCACTCCAAAAACATTTAGTAGTGAGTGTGTTCGAATTTGTAGCATGTAAACTGAGGAACTCAAGACAAACAAGTAAAACTGAGTGAATTTTGTAAATAAACGCATTTTATTTGGCTCCTCAATCCTGATGTTCTGTGTAGTATAAATCATTGACTGTGACTACCTGAGATCACAACGGAATCAAAAACTGGAGGCACTAACATTTAGTACAAATATCTACTATTTACAGTACTAAGTACAGATCAACATTGTATATATTCGATGTCTGAAAAATAAATAACTACCTATTCAATATTTCTAAATAATTTGCTATTGAGGGTGACAATCCCTAATTCCCTACTAATATATAAATGTGAATGTAAGTTTGTTTGTTACGCTTTCACGCGAAAACTACTCAACCGATCATCATGAAACTTTGTACACATATTCTTGGAGGTATTAGAAGTAACATAGGATTATAAAAAAAGGGGAAAATTTACGCAGACGAAGTTGCGCGGGACAACTAGTGTTATATAAATGAAACCATGATGGCTATTTTTAAATTTATTTTTTACCAATCGAATATACCGAATGTACAGAGGAGATTAGGACCTGGTTTCATATGTTTTGTCTAGTGCCCACCCCAGGATGTTGGATTATGACACCTAAAAAACAATATTGTCTATACAACATAGGTACTAAGCTAGACTACGTTTGGATTTACCGGGTACAATGCTTAGCGACTAGCAAGGCAAGGATGCCATTGACTGAAACGCCATCGCACATTTATTGCATTTTAAGGGTTCTGTAGCCAAAATGGCAACCCTTAAAGTTTCGTCATGTCCGTCCGTATGTCACGGGCAGTTTACTCTTAAACTGAACAACATATTTGGACGGAATTTGGAGTAAAGTGTCTTCTATAAGCCGCTACTTAGTTCGATAGGTTTAATACCGGAAGCGATCACAGACTGGTCAGAGGCGCTCTAAATATCAATTTAAAGACCGAAAGACTGAGGATGATGAAGCCTATTCTCCGGCCTACGTCGCCCCAGATAGCTTTAGGTTCCAAAGAGTTTCAGTTGAAACTTCACAACGGTTTCGCATCGCTGGAAACCAATGACACAGTTGATGAGAAAACCGACACCGTGGTCAGAACGCTACAAAATGTATGTCAAAGGCTGTTTCCCGGAAAATGCCAAAATTGTTTATCCAGGGGCTGCGTAGGTGAGAAATGCCCGAAACGCAACAACATCGTGTCCGGGCATTGCCATTGGGCAGTCCGTCGACGGAATAGCACATTCCGGCGGCCCGTTCGCGAAGGTGGCGAGCGATACACGGCGGGTTTTTTAGTGGGTGCAAACCCTACACTACCTTTACTATCTTCCTCATAAGGTGGGGGTGTAAGTCAGGATTTTTTCTCGCCAAAAAAAAAAGAAAGTTTATTCAACTTGGTAGAAACAACTTCGAGAAAGAAGTTGACAGAAGGATCCGATTGGGTTGGGCAGCATTTAGCAAACTTCATGGAGTCTTCTCTTCGACTCTACCGCAATGCCTGAAGACTAAGGTCTATAGTCAGCCGCGTTCAAATGCGGACGTGCCTTTATGTGTGACTAACCATTACACGCAGTGTGCGACGCGAGCCGTCGCTAGTTTGCAACCATGAGCAACGAGCTCGTGGTAAACGAGCTGCTGGCGTTTCTGCAGCAGAAACTGGACGTGATGGACGAGGTGTCCGCTGTCCAGATCTGCGTCACGAACTTCAGTGAGGACGACATAGCTGCAGCCAAGCGGCTACTGTACGGCGTTCTGAATAAGACCGCCCAGATGGTGTCTCATCGTCGCGATGGGACTAAGAAAAGTTTAGCGGAAGTCATCACGCTGCTAAAGGAGACCGATCCTGACGACGTGCCTACGTTTGTGGCGAAGGACCTGAACAAGCTCCCTCCCGTCACCTTCGATCACGTCGACGTCACCAGCCTGCTGAAAGACATAGTCTTTCTGAAGGTGAGCCTCGCGGATGTGCAGCGGAAGTATGATGCTTCCGAAGCCAACGTAGAAGATCTGCGCCAACAAGTCATCGAGTTGCGCAACGTTATTACGGGATCTGGGTCACCGTCGCATGTAAACACGCGCCGCGGTGCATGCCTAGATTTAAGTTACGTGTCAGCTGTGACGGCATCGCCGCCGGCGTCGAATGCTGACCGAGCGGAATGCGCTGCAAGTGCGCATAGTGACCCCGCCCGCACGCCCCGCAAGCCTGCGCCCGTGCCTGCGGTTGCTACCTGCAGCGCTGCCAAGGTCAGTCGCCCCGTTGTACAACAGAAACGGGGGATAAAGACGAAGACCAGCGAGAGCGTACCCACAGCCCCTGCCAAAGGGAAAATGGATGTAGAGGGCTTTAAAGGAAGCAGAAGAGGCCCTCCAGACGAAACCAATGTGGTACCGGCGTGACGGGACCTAAAATGCTGCTGCGTCCGGCAATAGCAACGACGCAGTTATATGTGTCTCGTCTGCATCACACCACAAAGGCAGAGGAACTTGCGGAATACCTCCGGATCAAGACGAAGTGGACCTTGAGGGTGGAGAAGTTGGAGTCGCGCCATGACGTCAACTTCAAATCATTCATGGTGCGAGTTCCCAGTGAACATCTGTCCATCTTTATGAAGGAGGACTTCTGGCCGAAGGGTGTCGCGTACCGACGTTTTCGTGGAAGGTTACGTGACACCACGCAGCGAAACACGACGCCGCTGTCTCAATCCCACTGTCGTGTATAATTTTAATTATGTATTAGTTTATTGTTATTATGTTACGTATTTGTGTAATTGTAGTTTAAATTATGTATTAGTTTATTAAGTTTTTTATGTACCTATGTATTTGTATGATATGGGCCTTAGTAGCCTGAAATAAATGGTTATTATTATTATAACCAATGCCTTCTACCTGCTATGACCTACTGTGCCGAGACGTGGACACTTACGGTTGGGCTAGTCCACAAATACAAAGTTGCACAGCTGACTATGGAGCGAGCTATGAAGGACTGAAGTGGATCTCTTTGAAGGATAAAATTCGCAACGAAGTCATCAAAAAACCAAAGTTACTGACATAGCACGCAGGTTAAGCACGCTGAAGTGGCAATGGGCTGGCCACATTTGCCCAAAGAATCGATGGCTGATGGAGCAAACGAGTCCTAGAGTGGAGACCGCCACTTGGTAAACATGTCTTAGAGTGGAGACCGCGACTTGGTAAACGTAAGGCAGGACGACCCCCAGCCAGATGGACTGACAACTTAAAGGAAGTCGCTGGAATCAATTAGACCGGATGTTGTGGCGTAAGTTAGGAGAGGCCTATCTCAAGCAGTGGACCGATACAGGCTGATTGATAGTTCGACAACTAATTTAGAAAAATAAATTTTTCTAGCTCTACTCGCACTTTGTAACAGGAGCAGAAAAAAAAATCAGCAACCATCTACGTGTAGCACATCATTCGACAGGGCCTTCAAAATATTTTAAGGTTTCTAAGAACTCTTTTGGGTCAAATGATTTTTTTGGAAATAACACAACATAACACCAGCTTCCGAGAAAATCGCAAGCATACATATAAACACGGGTCAAATAGAGAACCACCTTTTTTGAAGGCGGTTATAAAACTACAAATTACCCTACTTACATGGGGGCAACACTTTAATACAATAATTCCCCCTGGAAAATAACCCGAGAAACGCCAATGTATAGTATACCTACTTCAGAAATAGAATTGTAATAATATCCAATTATTGTATTTTTACATAAATGTGTGCGCAAACAAGTGAGCTTCATCGCTAATGGCATGTTACTAAATAAATATTGAGGGTAGGCAAGTAATTACATTAATTATCAGTTATTCTCAAAAAATATAAGTGTTTTTAAACGTACGAACGACGAAAAAAAAATGCACAGGTTTTATTCATGCACTAATTGAACTACTGCTTCTTCTTAAAATGACGAATCATATATGTATGGTCTGAGAAGGATATAATGTATGGTAACATTTTTAACTTTAATACTACTGAGCTCAGATTTTGTCTAAGTACTAACTACTCTCAAAAGCTACAAAATCATACCAAATTATGATAAGTATTCATTCATTATGTTCCTACTTCTGACGTGGCTCCTCAATTCAAACATTTAGATTGAGGTGCCACCTTCATGTTCATGCAACTTTTGAAGTATTATACTACAAAATCAAGGACCGGGCAAACATTTTTAAACTTACTACTAAATAAATATATTATTTTCATTAAAATACGAAGAGTGGCTCCTCAATCCAAACGGACACGTACATACTTATGTAGGTCCCGTGTAAACAAAAGAGATAATAATAGTTGATCGCTCACCGGTCCCACTGCCGACGAGTACTCGCTCTATATAATACATCTCTTTTGTTTACACGGACGGGATCTAGGTAGGTACATAAAATAAAGTTTAAAAAACTATAACCTGACTACGATATAATACCAACCGTGATCTAAAAAGTGTGAAATAAAATATTATTCTGACTGATATTTGTATCTAGCAAGTATTAGATAGTAATATAAAGAAAATAGCCGTGGTCGCATGGCTATCGGTCAAAGATGAGCAGATTAAAGATGCCAAAATGGCAAAAACGGAACCCTTATAGTTTCGTCATGTCCGTTTGTCTGTCCGTCCGTATGTCACAGGCATTTTCCTCAAAGACTACTCGAAATTTAGTGAAAAGGTGTCTTGTAGTAGCCGCTACTTAGTTTGATTGATAAATAATAATAATAAATATTTTTAGGGGGGGTAACTTCATACATGTAACAGAAGGTGATAACATTTTTTTTCAGCAAATATCAACATGTGGCACATCATTCGACAGCTATTGTAAAAACATTTTAAGCTTTTTAATAAACTTTTTTGATTAAGTAAATATTTTTGGAAATTATCGCTCCGAAAGTTGCATAAATCGTGTCCCCCCCCCCCCCACCCCCTTTACTTTTGAACCGTGTAACCAACAAATATGGAAAAATCACAAAGATAGCGTTTAATATATTTATTAAACGCTATCTTTGTGATTTTTTTCAAAAAATATTTCGGATAAGATCGGATATAGTACCGTCATTGAGTTATTGCCAAAAAACTACGTTTCTCAACAAAAGGGCGTAACTGCCATGAACATACGCTCTTCAGCTGATGCAATTGTTCAAGGCTGCGGAACCCTACATTGAGTGTGGGCCGACATGCTCTAGCGCGTTTTTTTTTTAGATTTTTCTGAAAGTGACGTTATAAATTAATTTAAGAGTTATGTTATAAGCTTCATAATCCGTACTAATTACACACATTGACAATTATATAGGATATTCCGTATTTTTTTTAATTAAAAACGAAGTGTTTTGTTATGAAAACTAGGTATGGTAAGAAGTCGATTTTTGTGATCTATAATTAAAAATGAAATTAAAAGTATTTAATATTATTTTATTAAATAAAGGATTAAATTTGCTAAATTTTGAAAATTAAGTTATTTTATAAAATCTGTAAATTTGATAATATTGACTTAATTTTATTACATTTTTTTTAAATAAATCAGTAATCTGTTTTGCCCCTCTAATATTAATAACACGTCGGCATCGATTATTGCTAAAAATGAAGTTGTCATGTCTTTTCTAAATGCTGAAAAAGATGATTTTCTGTAGTCAAATTTGGAAAATTACGCGAGCTATGCGTAATTTTCCGTCAAATTTGACAAATGTTGCTGTAACATGTCCCAAGCGTGTTCAATGAGGTTTAAGTTGGGTGACTGTGCAGGCCACTCCAGAACCCAGATATCGTGTTCCTGAAAGGCAGCCGAAACCAGCCACGCCGTGTGAGAAGATGCATTGTCATGCATGAACTGAAATAACCTGAAATCGGGTGCTAAGTCTGCGTTTTTGCCAGGGGGTTTAGACCATTGCAAATTGAACTCAGGCTACACAATCATAATTTGGAAGTAGTGGATCACGTAAAATATTTGGGAGCTTTGTTAGACAAGTCGCTGCGTTGGAGGAAACGTATTAAAAATATATATATATATATATATATATTTTTAATTCGTTTCCTCTATATATATATATATATATACATATATATATATATGTGTGTGTGTGTGTGTGTGTGTGTGTGTGTGTGTGTGTGTGTGTGTGTGTGTGTGTGTGTGTAGCACTAATTAGAAGCCGCATCGACTACAGCTGTTATTTATACGACTGTAATGCAAAATGTCATTTGGACAGGGGGCATCTGAGACGTAAACAAAATCTATAGAAAAAGTCAACAGCCGCTAAATGACCTTTACACTCTCCGACAAAATTGTTAGTGGAAAAACAGGACTATGCCTTTATTAATAGCTGTAAATAACGACATTAAAAATATAGC
The DNA here is from genome assembly GCA_945859575.2 of Herminia tarsipennalis. Lineage (NCBI taxonomy): Eukaryota > Metazoa > Arthropoda > Insecta > Lepidoptera > Erebidae > Herminia > Herminia tarsipennalis. The sequence continues at coordinate 23,348,683 of OX243831.2, read as the reverse complement.
GTCATCTTCTCCTTTATTAAGATTTAGGATGCGTACTTGAGTGACCTATATTGATGTAACTGAAATAATTATATCGAAATTAGAAAGCATACAATTTTCTAAAATGTGTTACTAAGTCTCTAGAAGGTTGCTTATGAAGTACCTACAATGGCTGGTTTTTCATATTTACAGATGGCTCAAAGAGTGTGGATGGAGCGGCGTTTTATATACCTAGCGTAAATATATTTAACAAAATTAACTGTACAAAACATGCATGCATTATGGTGTTGGAGCTCATTGCAGTCTCAGAGGCATTGTCATATGCTATAAATAGCTCTGAAAATAAAAACATTGTGACCTGTACAGACAGTAAAAGCTCGTTACAACATATAGCTCGATGCGCCTCTGGCCACAGAGGCACATCGATAGCTTATGATATTTTATCTAAAATAGATACAATTACTTCAGCAGGTACACTGACTGAGGCTGCAATGGGTTCCATCGCATATTGGATTGCAAGGCAACGAAAAGTCGGACATAATGGCGAAAAATGTAAGCACTTATGGTAAAGAAACCGATATTTTTATCATATTATTATGCTTTTTTAGCACAGTTTAAAACCATATGCTATTTTGCTGCTCTTTGGAGAGAATACTTAAATAAACGCTTACTAGATTTGCCAAACTTCTTGGCAGTATATGATTAGGTATAAATGAGACAAAAGATGTAGTATAGTCTGGTTATAATTATCCAAAGGTGCATCTTATATACTAACGACTTCGTGTGGATAACAGATAGTAGAAACATTTAATAGATACTGAACGTGCGATAAGGAACATAAGATTGTGATGTAGATTGTAGATACAGCACAAAGATATTGTACTGTAACAGTACACCCCCCTTTAAAAAAAATTATGGTAATAGTGTTTACAATATAAATTTGACCTAGACCTTACTAGTTATTTGCTGATGTATATAAATAATAATGCTATTGTACGCGGTGGAATTTGATGACGCCTGTTGTGGTGTGATTTGCTGACGTCTGTAATTTTGACTTAGCTGTTGCACGAGTGTTTATTATTTTTTTCCGTTAAACTCTTCATTCTTCTGTCCAGTGTTTTCATTATGCCGTAAATTAGGATCACGCCGATTGTAAAAATAATCTGTCCCATTGCAACATTTCTTGTCCACCGTAAGTCCTCCTGGATCAGGTTACGGAGTTGGTCCGCTTCGTTTTGATTGAGGCAATTGTCCGTATTGTATGTTATCTGGTCCTTAGAACTTTGATTTCCCATTTTAGATGTCTTGTTGTTACGAGTAGTTGTGAATTAATGGTATATGTTAAGATCTATGTTAATATATATACGAATAGCTTGCTTATATCAGCGATTTTTTATAGACGTACTACTGGCTTTACTTTACGTCCCGATCGTGTAGTGTACGTGTATTGCCTGTCGCAATCCTTTGAATCTGGCACGTAGTTTGATTCGTCATTGATCATGAAAGCTGGTTTCAATCTATCAATTGATATCACTGTCTCTTTATCCCTAATTCTAATGCAAAATGTTTTATCTGTTTTACTAATTACTGGGTAGGGTCCTTCATACGGCGATGTCAGGGCTTTCTTAATTCTATCACACCGAACAAATACGTGTGAGCATTCTTTGAGTTCGGGATGCACAAATATAGCTTGATTGTGTTTTTTTCTTTTCGGAATTGATGTCATTTGTGTGATGTCCTTTTGAATTTGTTTTACAAACTCTTCGTACGTTAATAACTGTGCTGCTGATGACTCAAAAAATCCTCCAGGGAGTCGTATTGGCGTTCCATATGTCATCTCTGCTGAACTATAACCTGTGTCTTCTCGCAAGCTACTCCGCAACCCGAGTAAAACTGTTGGAATTTCTTTTAACCAATTTTCGTTGGATTCTCTTGTCATTAACGCCGCCTTTAAAGTTCTATGAAATCTCTCTATCATTCCATTGGATTGTGGATGATAAGGTGTTGTCCTAATTTTATGTATTCCCAAAAATTGTGAGAGTGACTCAAATATTCTTGATTCAAACTGTCGGCCTTGATCCGTAGTAATGCGCAATGGACATCCAAAACGAGTAATCCATCCTTCGAAAAGTGTCTTGGCTACTGTTTTTGCAGTTATATCTTCTACCGGAAATATTTCGGGCCATGACGTACAACGATCTATGATTGTGATTAAATATCTCTTCCCTTGTGAAATCGGAAGTGGTCCGACGATGTCAATATGTAAATGTTCAAAACGTTGCGCTGTCATAAATGTACCAGGAGGTGATATCGTATGTCGTTGTATTTTTGATTTTTGGCAGGCTATACATGATCTACACCAGTTATTGATATCTTTGTTCATATACGGCCATAAATACCTTTGGGTTATCATTTTTCTCGTAGTTCTTTTTCCTGGATGGCTCATACCATGAATGGTATCGAAAATTTGTTTGCGAAAATGCTTTGGTAAGTAGGGGCGGCTTTTTCCAGTAGACGTGTCGCAGGTGATGTTTATTGTGGAACCCGGAAGCGTAATGTTTTTGAATTTTAATCTTTTATTGTCATGTAATTTACTTAGTTCATTATCTGTTGATTGACATTTTTCCAATTCAGCGTAATCGATAGGTGATGGCACGTATATTTCCTCTATTCGAGATAAGGCATCGGCGGTAATATTGTCACGTCCGCTTATGTGTTGAATGTTGGTACTGTATTGTGAAATGAAATCTAACTGCCGGACCCGTCGCGGTGTATCGTTTGATGATGGTTTTTGGGAGAATGCGTATGTCAAAGGTCGGTGATCCGTAAATATTGTAAGTTCTCTTCCCTCGATTAATCTGTGAAAATGTTTGACGGCCATGTATATTCCTAACAGCTCTCTGTCAAACGTAGAATATTTTTGTTGAGTTTCGCTCAATTTTTGTGAAAAAAATCCTAATGGTTCCCAATTGCGTCCGGATTTTTGTTGTAAAACTCCACCAACGCAAGTAGCACTAGCGTCGGTCATGAGCGCTAGTGATGCGTTGCGGGAAGGATGCGCTGTTAACACTGCGTTTTTCATGCTTTCCTTGCATTTTTCGTAAGCTTTGTCTGCTTCCGTTGTCCAAGGAACAGGTGAATTATCGTTCTTTTTTGAACCATGTAGATATTCGTTTAAAATTCTTTGATTTTCCGCTGCGCGTGGAATATTACTTCTGTAGAAATTGACCATGCCCAAAAATCTTCTTAATTCTTGAATTGTTTTCGGTTTGGGAAATTCCATGATTGCTTTGTAATTTTCTTCGGTAGGGTGTATTCCTTGGCTCGTTATATGATAACCTAAGAAATCTATTTCCCTTCTGAGAAATTCGCATTTTTCGAGATTAATGGTTATTCCATTCTCGTGTAAACGTTTGAAAACCGTTTCTAAATGCTGATAATGCAAATCTTCGTTGTCCGATGCGATGAGACAGTCGTCTACAAATATAAATACGAAGTTTAAATCTCTAAATAAGGAATCCATGAATCGTTGAAATGTTTGTGCCGCATTGCGTAATCCGAAAGGCATTCTTAAGTACTCAAAAAGTCCAAAAGGTGTGATGATGGCTGTTTTTTCTATATCTTTAACAGGAATACAATGGTATGCTTTACGTATATCTATCTTGCTTAGTATCTTCTTATTTTCTAATATGTATGTAAAGTCAGTTAATCTTGGTAGTGGGTATTTGTCCGGTACTGTCGTGCTATTGAGCATTCGATAGTCTCCGCACGGTCTCCATTCGCCATTTTTCTTTTTTACCATATGTAATGGGCTTGCCCATGGGCTATCTGACGGTCGGCAAATTCCGAGTTCTATCATATTTTGAAATTCCTTTTTGGCTATGTCGTATTTTTCTGGAGGTAATGGTCTTGCCCGAGCTGCGACGGGTGGTCCTGTAGTGATAATGTGATGTTCAATCTTATGTTTGGGCGCATTGCGGAGAGAGGACCCTTTCGTGATGTCTTCGTATTTGTTTAAAAGTTGCGTAATACGTGGATTCGTTCCCACTGCGATAGTACGAATTGTTTGTTGTGTCGCTTTTTCCGAAGTTACATGCGTTGTCAGCTCTGTAACTTTGTCGATAAGTTTGCGACCTGCTATGTCGACTAATAGTTTATAGTGCTCTAGAAAATCTGCTCCAATTATTGGTTGTGTAACATCGGCGATTACAAAATTCCATTTATAACATCGTTGTAGTCCTAAATTCAAGGTAAGCGTCTTCTCGCCGTAAGTCCTAATTTTAGTCCCATTTGCAGCGTATAGTGTGTATTGTTCATTTTGTAAAATTGAATGTCTCTGTTGCTTGCTAATGACTGAAATATTTGCGCCCGTGTTAATCAAAAACTTCATACCACTTTTTCGGTCGGTAATGGTGAGGCGATTGGATGGGTGGATTGCACAGAGTTTCGCCGTTGTCTGTGCTCTTATTCGTTTCCCTGGTTCCGTACGTAAGTCATTGGTTTCCAACCGCATGGTTTAATGCAGTTCTTTGCATATTTTCCGAATCTTTCGTGGTAGTAACAAAATCGATTTGCTCCTCTATAGTTTGTTCTCGGCCTCATAATCGGGAATTGTTGACGTTTCTTGAAATGATTGTGCGTGTTGGGTCGATAGCCATATTGACCTTGCTGAATTGCGTCAATATCTATCTGTAATTTTGCTAGCTGGGCTAAAATGCATGCTGTATTGTTGTCGTTTGAAGTGTCGTTGCTAACAGCTGATATTTCGGTTACTTTTGAATTCATTATTATTTTGTCTGCAATTTGGCTCAGTTTGTCAATTTCCATGTCTTCCGTAACTGCTAGAACCGTAGTAACTGATGTTGGTAAAAGCCTGAACCATAGTAGTTTAATTGTTTCGTCACTGATTTTTCCTCTCCCGAGGACTCGCATTTGACGTAATAACTGCGAAGGTTTTTGATCACCGAGTTCTGTCTCTGATATTAATTTTTGAAACTGTCGCTGTTCTGTTTCTTCGTAACAATCAATTAAACGTTCCTTGATGTTTTTGTATTTATCTGTAGTCGGTGGTGAAGTGATTAGGTCACTAACTTGTTGTATTTCTTCCTTGGATAACTTTGCTATTACTGTACAGTATTTGTATTCGTCTCCTTGCTTCTGTGGTGCTAATATGGCTTCTAGTTGCGTGAACCATAATCTTGGTTGGTCTTTCCAAAATTCCGGAATGCGGGATAAAACCGAGGTGCCAGCAGCTACTTCAAGTGTTCCTTGCTGATTTATGTTCGCCTTGCACGGTGATTGTGCCATGTTTCTTGCTGCGTATTCGTTCGTCGGGGTCACCAATTTGCCAAACTTCTTGGCAGTATATGATTAGGTATAAATGAGACAAAAGATGTAGTATAGTCTGGTTATAATTATCCAAAGGTGCATCTTATATACTAACGACTTCGTGTGGATAACAGATAGTAGAAACATTTAATAGATACTGAACGTGCGATAAGGAACATAAGATTGTGATGTAGATTGTAGATACAGCACAAAGATATTGTACTGTAACACTAGACATAGGGATATGGTACAAGACCATACAGAGCCAACCTCTTCGTGTGCCGTGGTTCATGAATAGTTTAAATAATAGATAAATAAACATTTTGAAGTTGGTCCCAGGAAATGTAGTTTTATGTTTTAGGCATCAACTTCAAAATATTTAACAATTTTTTTATTGTTGTACCTCTATTATTTTTTGTTTTTAGTTACCTTAGATATATTTTAGAAGTAGTTTTTATTTTTTTGTAAAAGTTTTTATTTCTCATTTTTTAGTTGATTTATATTACAAGTACCTGGATGACCGAGCTTTGCTCGGTTTTTTCAGGGTTCCGTAGCCAAAATGGCAAAAACGGAACGCTTATAGTATAATAGTCTGTTTGTCCGTCCGTATGTCACAGGCATTTTACCTCAAAGACTACACAATGAATATATTGATGAAATTTGGTGAAAAAGCGTCTTGTAGTAGCCGCTAGTTAGTTTGACAGCTAAATAATAAAAATAAGTATTTTTAGGCATTCCATACACTTAACATAAGCTGAAAAAGCAAATATCACCGCACCGTGTGGCATCATTCGACAGGCCTTTAAAAAACATGTAAGGTTTCAAATAAACTTTTTTGATTGAGTGAATATTATTGGAAATAATTTCCCCGAAAGTTACATAAATTGTGTCCCCTACCCTTATCTTTTGAACTGTGTGACCAAAAAATAATAGAATTTTTATAGGCATTTTTTGCCAATCATTTAAAAAAAAAAACAAAATTGTACTAAAAATCATAAAGGTAGCGGTTAATAAATATTTTAAACAAAAATAATTATTTTCGACATTATCGAATACGATGAATACAAGAAAAGGGCGTAAGTGCCTTGAACATAACGCTCTTCTGCTGGTGCAAATATTGAAGTCGGATTTTGTACGTCAACGACTGCGGAACCCTACGTTGAGCATGGTTCAACATGCTCTAGTCCTTTTTTTGGTATATCGTGTATTTTGGAAATTATATTTAGACACGCATTACATACTCATGACATACAAATAATATTTTTCAATCTTACCGACATAATAATAAAAAAATATGAAATAATAAAACACAAATCAAAAAACAAAAATTAAAATAAAAAAGGGAAAAAAAATTATAAAATAAAAAAAAAAACATTTCAATTCGGATTCGAACCGGGGTCATCTGATTTGTGGATCGCCCGTTTCCCACCTAAGCTATTAAAACAAAGGAAATCGCGGCGAAATTTTCTTTGGTATTCTAATGATATTGTAACAGTTTTTCATTGCCTGAAAATACAGATAGAACAACTTTTTTTAAAATAAAACCTAGCTAGATCGATTTATCGCCCCCGAAATCCCCTGCATACAAAATTTTGAAAAAATCGCTGGAGCTGTTGCCGAGATTCGGATTATCTATACATATATATATATATATATATATATACAAGAATTGCTCGTTTAAAGATATAAGAATAGCATAGTGAAAACTGCTCATTTCTGTTTACAAAATGTTGCGTTTTGCGATACAAGGCCGTTGATTTTTGATGAGTTAACCTGATACTAGACTATCAGTTCCATTACATGATTTGATGGAGGCGAAGAATCAGGTATCAAACACGCTACTCAGATCGCAATCCGCTATATTTATTATTGAATAGTTCCGCTGATCATCTGTGCTCTTCTTCATCAGTTCCATTTCACTCAATGGTGTTTTTTAAAAGTAAATGCACGAATTACAACAAAATATACCCAAATTAAAGATCTCATGATCAGATCTGAACTTTGATGTCAATAGGACCACATGGCACCTTTCAATTATAAAGTAAATATTGGCTGCAAAGCGTGAAAGAGAGAGCGGCCTTTGACAGGTATGGTCCACAAAGTAGCGTTGTCTCTTTCTAGTGGTAAATTTTGTGAGGTTATGGCGCAGTCCTGTTCTCGATGTCAATGGTCTCAACCAAATAGCGTTGCTGTAAAAGCCCTGTTCAGGTTCATGGCTACTTTAATGTTACTAAGATTTACAGTGACTTGTATATGCTTAGGGTAAGCTTTGCGGTTTAAAAGTTCCTAAATAAAATTGAAAAAAAAATGCCAAAAAACGTAAATAATAAAATAAGTTGTTGAAAGACTCAAACAATAAAACTTACTAGTAATTAAATAGGGTTGAACCTTAATTATGTACCCTTGACCCTAAAAAACGTGTAAATACAAAAATTAAAAACAATTTAAATTACAAAAAAATATCACCGACTTCTAAAACAAATACAAGGCAACTAAAAAGCAATAAATAATATATCTAGAATAACAAAAACAAATTAAACATTTTGAAGTTGGTGTCATGAAATAGTAAACTTTGTGTTTTATTCGGCACCAACTTCAAAATGTTTAATTCGTTTTTGTTATTCTAGGTATATTATTTATTGCTTTTTAGTTGCCTTGTATTTGTTTTAGAAGTCGTTGATATTTTTGATATTTAGTGCCGTGTGGGGTGCGGCGTTAGAATACAAACCTCCACCCCTTCTCCTCCCGAGGGTGTCGTAAGAAGCGACTAAGGGAACAGTCGAGCAGGTGCAACTTCTGCTTAGAGATGGAAAACTCGAAATAAACCCTATACCAACCCGTCTGGTCAGCGTGGTATAGTAGGCCAAATCCTCTCAAATATTAATTGAGAGAGGCCCATGTCCAGCAGTGGACTGTAAAGGGCTGTTGATGATGATGATGATGATATTTTTTTGTAAAAAAGCTTTTTATTTCTCACTTTTTAGTGGGTTGGTTTGTAATTCACTTAAGTTACAATAGGCTTATGTCAACTGCTGAAATCCTTTTACAAAATATTGCTTACTCCAATGCAGGCCCGTTAATTGTTGAGGAGTTCACTATCAGCTCTATTACATTGTGTAATAGTAGTATAACGAGAATAAAGTGCTACTCAATACCATATTAAAGTAACTGAATCGCAAACTGTGAAATATTGATTACAAAAAAATATCACCGACTTCTAAAACAAATACAAGGCAACTAAAAAGCAATAAATAATATATCTAGAATAACAAAAACAAATTAAACATTTTGAAGTTGGTGTCATGAAATAGTAAACTTTGTGTTTTATTCGGCACCAACTTCAAAATGTTTAATTCGTTTTTGTTATTCTAGGTATATTATTTATTGCTTTTTAGTTGCCTTGTATTTGTTTTAGAAGTCGTTGATATTTTTGATATTTAGTGCCGTGTGGGGTGCGGCGTTAGAATACAAACCTCCACCCCTTCTCCTCCCGAGGGTGTCGTAAGAAGCGACTAAGGGAACAGTCGAGCAGGTGCAACTTCTGCTTAGAGATGGAAAACTCGAAATAAACCCTATACCAACCCGTCTGGTCAGCGTGGTATAGTAGGCCAAATCCTCTCAAATATTAATTGAGAGAGGCCCATGTCCAGCAGTGGACTGTAAAGGGCTGTTGATGATGATGATGATGATATTTTTTTGTAAAAAAGCTTTTTATTTCTCACTTTTTAGTGGGTTGGTTTGTAATTCACTTAAGTTACAATAGGCTTATGTCAACTGCTGAAATCCTTTTACAAAATATTGCTTACTCCAATGCAGGCCCGTTAATTGTTGAGGAGTTCACTATCAGCTCTATTACATTGTGTAATAGTAGTATAACGAGAATAAAGTGCTACTCAATACCATATTAAAGTAACTGAATCGCAAACTGTGAAATATTGAATAGGTCCGCTCGTCATTTGTAGTCTTCATCATCAGTTCCAGTTGACCAATTGGTGTTTTTTAAGAGTAAATGCACGAATCACTATGAAATATACCTAATACACTGTAGGTGTGCCTTTAATATTTTAAGAGTTCCCTCGATTTCTCCAGGATCCCATGATCAGATCGTGATCAGATGACAATGGGACCAACTTGGAAGTATACCCTATCAAACACAAAAACAATTTTTCAAATCGGTCCAGCCGTCTTTGCATAATCGGTGAACAAACATAAAAAAAAAAAACATACAGACGAATTGAGAACCTCCTCCTTTTTGAAGTCGGTTGAAAATAGGGTATTTTATCTTTTAAATTTTTTAACGTTAACTTTTCAAACAAAAGATTAAAATAATAAAAATAATTTAAAAATTAAAAACCCGCCTGCCAAACCACGAAAACAAGATTTCTGTTGAACTTAAAAATGTGCCTCCGACATGAAAGGTATCTCGTTTCTATCTTTTTGAAGGCGGTTTATTTATTAATTTTTTTATTTGATTTGAAATGTTGTTTTCTGAAATCAATAAACTAACAGTTTTATATTGTTTTCCAATAGCCTAGCTGCGTCTTGCGATTTCGTCTGTCTAGAATATAGCTAATTCTTACTAGAGATTTGTTCGGTGCAAGTGTTTTTTCTAGCAAGTCTACTAGTTTACTATCTATCATAATCATCATTTAATTATATCTAGTTAAGAACGATACTTCCTAATTTATTAATAAGTACTTACATCAACAAAAAGAAAAAAAAGTAGGTTTACAAATTAATAATAATTATTATTTATTTATTTCAGACCGGAGTCCATAAAGTGTTAGTTACAAATTTACAATACCTTAACCTAATGAAAACAATAAATATCATAAATAATAAAAAGATGAAATCATATGCCTTAAACCGATACTAGGCCACTGTCTACGTCATATCTATTACACAATGCCTCGTGATCTATGAAGGAGGGAATCACTCCGTTTGCGGATCATGGCAACATCCTAAACGCATTTTTGTATTGGACACGGAGGGCGCAGTATGACCTTTGCGTATAGTCGACCACAGACAACAGGAGTAAAATGACTGACAATACATTTTAAAAAGCACTATTTTGATGTCCCTAGTAGGTACACCTTGCTAATCTGCGGATCAGCATAAATTAACACTTAAGTATTGTCTAAATAGCCATAATTGTATAATTGGCTGCTTGAAAAAACGGAGAACAGCCATGCAGCGGAATGGAGAAATGACAGTGGTTGTAGACTAACTAAAGAGGCGATTCAATAACTAAAGAGGCGATTCGAGAATCTCCTTGAAGCTTCTGGGAAGTTTCAAGGAGATTCTCACGAAGCCTCATTAGAGTCGAAAGGGACCGCTACGCAAGGTTGTTGGTATCCTTACGTGCCACTGTCCCCTAAACAAGCACCTCAACAGCATCGGGTTGACGAAAGAACGCTCTGCAGAGGATGCATGAAAACTGAAGAAATGCCCATGCACAGTTCCTGACGTGCACATCGTCCCTCCCGGAGGCGTACAGCGGTCTGAGCGGACTGCTGAGCTTCTGGGAGTGCCTTGGGTGGCTGTTGCTGAAACGATCGACGTAGTCGATCTACAAACTAAACCTATTAAAATTTGGTTAGATAGTTAGTTAGTTTTACCTGGGCGAACTAGAAAACCGCACTTAGCCTCCTGATTGGGTCATTGCGCTTGTTGTACTTATCCTTTCTGTCACTCCAGCCAACCGATGCACTCTTAAAACGCCAGCAGCTTTTTAGGGGACAGTGGTTTGATCCATTGCAGGGTCACTGAGTTGGGTCCAGTGATGTCCTGAAGGGCCATGTGACAATCCATGACGGGAGTTGAATTGATTGTACGGTTTTGTAGTGCCAGGAGTACGGAGGCGTTATCCGAGATAATCCGACCCTTGATATCTCTTGCCGCAACAGCTTAGGCTGCTCTGGTGATTCCAATGCTTCCTAACTGGAATATAGTGTTTCTTTTGTCTAAAGAGGTTAATAGTCTGATGCTAAGGTCATCCGAGAAGACACCGGCTCGATTAGAAGTTGATATTGGTGTTGCTGGTCTTACTAGCCAGTAATTTGATTAGATCTTCTGATTTCTGATTTGTGCTTCTAGTTCTGTTGTTGATAAAACTTTCGCGATTTGTACACATTATAAAATTATATATACTACGGGTCTTAATCGCGTGAATAATTTAAGGTAAATACCTTGTTTATTGCCGATCGTTCGTCGAAACTGTTACTAAAACTATTTTACCTTAAATTATTCACGCGATTAAGACCCGCAGTATAAATAATTTTATAATATTGAACGTGGGCAAAAATATCAATCAGTTTGTTTCTGATTCCTTACCTATTTTGTGCATGTTTGAATTAAGTCGACAATCTTCAATGAGTATTTTATGATACTTTAACATACAAAAAAATACGTAAGTATCTAGTGGGTAATTCCATGATCGCCATTTATTTGGTTATCAAAAAGTTCACTGTTTCTTCTCGTACCCCCAGGCATCTTCGAAAACTTATCACTTAACAGTATACAACAGTTACTTTATTCGTACATGCAACCGTCACCTCATTAAGCTTTCGTCCGACTGGTGAAATTGTTTATTTACATTGCATATGTAAACAAACAATTTCACTCACCGATTGTAGTCAGCTTTTAAGCAGCCTAAACATAAATACATCATCTCACTTGCCCAGAAAGAAATCTTACAATTTATTTTCAATTCCTCCAGTTAAATCAAACCTCGGACTCGGCTTTGCTGTTATGCCTAAAATATTGCAAGTCATATAATAAGCTCTCAGAGACCAAAGCTACAGATCTTAATGTTTCGATTTTAGAATTATATACTTAGATCTTTATAAGATGTTATATAAGTATAATTTGTTGATTTTGTTGCAAGTTTATCTAAATAGTTTTATTTATTCAATAATCTAGGTTGGGTATGTTGATTTAATTGTTTACTTATAATATTATTATTTTTAGTTTTCTTTTAATTTTAAGTGTATGTACTGTAAACGTTGCATTATTGTTTCGATGCTGTGGTCTCATTTAATTAAATTAATAAACAGGCAAAGTTTTTTTGTGTAAGCTAATTACCTATATGTTAGTGGTGAGGTAATTTGTAAGAGAAAGAGATCCATAATAAATAAAATAACACAGTATTTTAGCATTTACATAATTTTAAGTTAGTTACAATGTTCTAAAAACACTTTAATCGAATAGTGTTTTAAGCATTAACCAGCAATTAAGTGTGTTTATAAGTTTATTATTTGGTAATTCTTTAATGTGTACCTATTGGTATTTTGTTATTAAAAGTAGGCAAAGGATTTTTTTCGTATTATGAATGTATTGTTAGTAAACCAACCTCCTTGGTCTGGTTTAAATACCATGACATGTTGACATTCTGAAGATGCAATAAATAAAAAAAAAATAGTACCCACCCGCCATTTTTCAATTGTTTGTCCAGCAAGCAAAATTAACGTACTTAAGTGACGAAGAAATTTGGTAGGTACATTTAAAAGTTTTATTACAAAAAAGGTAAAAATGCAACGAACGCCGCGAATAAAATTTATGCGGTTTACAAATCTTATGCGGTATCAATACGAGTAGCACAAATGTGGTTCAAGCGTTTCAAGTCTTAAAATTTTAGTGTGAAGGATGAGGCTCGTTTTGAATAAAATCAGTGCAATCTTTGAAAAAGTGAAACAAGATCGACATATTAGTAGTTACGATATTGCTGAAGAACTGGATGTTGATCACAAAACAGTTTTAGGTACGTCATTTACAAAAGTCTGGGTACAAGATATTATTAAATATTAGATGAGTGATATTTGGGTACCAAATGATCTCACTGAGGTAAACTTAATGCAACGTGTTTCCATTTTCGATTCTTTGTTGAAACGTAACAATTCTGACCCATTTCTTAAACGGTTGATTACTTACAGGTGATGAAAAATGGGTCACTTACGATAAGAATGTCCGAAAAAGATCGTGGTCGAAGCATGGACAAGCCCCACAGACCCTGGCAAAGCCCGGCCTAATTCGGAACAAAGTGATGTTGAAGAATCGTCCACTATGAGCTTTTGCCGCCGGGTAAAACTATCGATTCTGACCTCTACTGTCAGCAACTGATGAGGTTAAAAGAAGTCATTGAGAAAAACCAAAAAGCTGGTGAACAAGAAGGGCGTGGTATTCCTTCATGACAACGCCAAATCGCACTAATCTATAGCCACTCCGATGTGTTAATGCACCCTCCGTATAACCATGATCTTGCTTCATCAGATTTCTACCTGTTTCGGTCACTTCAGAACTCTTTAGGAAGCATAAAGTTAACCTCATAAGAAGACTGTGGAAACTACCTGTTAGATTTTTTTAATCAAAAATATCATTTTTTTTACAGTACAATAGGATCATCGCACTACTCACAAGATGGCAACAAGTCATCGATCAAAACGGCATATGCATATTGTCAACTAGCTGTGCCCGTGACTTCGCTCGCGTGAAAGTCGGATCTAAATTATGGTACCTAGTTTATGTTACGAAATAACTTCTGTGTAAATATATTGGAAACAGTCCTGTCGGGTGAACCGTGATATGATTCAGCAGCGGAGAATCGTCATATACTCATCTATTGATGGCTGCAACACCCAAAAGCGTTGTGAAAATAAATAAGTACCAAATACAGACTCTTTAGGTATTCGTTTATTGTGTTTTAGATAATTACCTTGGTGTGCGGCTCGCGAAGTGGGTTTTCTGTAGTTTTTGTTTCAACCTTACAACGTTATACCTACTTAATACCTAATAATTTTTAATTGAATTTATACGAAAATTTTGTTACTTCTTATTTAATCAGATGTTTATCGAAAACTTGCTAAGCCTAAGTACTTAACTGTGATAGTTTTCCTTATAATTTTACTATTTAAACTACTACCGTGAATTTTTTCACATACCCAACATCAACAATTTAGCTGGCAGGAGGACACTTGACTTTAACAAAAAAATTCACTATAAATCTTAATATTTCACAAAATCTAAAAATAACAAACCCTTTTAAAAGATCTTTCTAATGATACCCCACACGATGGGGTAGGTGAGAAAAAATCACATCCCCACTTTACATAAAGGAGAGGTATCATAAAAAAAATGATTTTCAAGATTTTATTCTTTTACTTTATCGGCGTAGGTAATATGTGTATTCATGCAAAATTGCAGCCTTCTAGCACTAATAGTCTCTGAGCTAAGCTGCGGACGGACGGACAAGAGTAAAATAAGGGGGTTCCGTTTTGCCATTTTGGCTAAAAAAGGGGGTGTACTTCATGTCGTGTTACAACGCAATACTTATAAAATGTTTTTTCAGGTTTTTCCTTTTGCAAAGATATAAAACATTACAATTTCTCAAACGTATTTTTTTTGAGTGCTTGATGTATTTATTTTATATGTATATATAAAAATAAGTGTATAAGTTCCATATCCACAGCGGCAGTGATGTGGATGCAAGTCAACCAACCACGTTCCTAGTGCGCTGCCCTAAGGCCCGGTTTTTAAAAGCGAACGTATATATTTTGGTAAAGTGCACAACCCAGTACAGTGAAATTAGTCTCGAGAAATTTTTGCATATGTAGTGGTGTGTATGTTACTTAGATATTAGAGCGCGTTTCCACTATATCGTTCTGGCCCTTACAAAAATGTTTCAATATCCTAACATTACTATTTAATTTAATACTTATCCCTAGCAACACTCTGATTTTTGTTTTCAATAAAAACAAGTTTTTATTTTAAAGAAAAAGGTTTTGACTTTATTAAAAAAAATATGTCATTCAATTTCACGTCCTTGAGCAAACGACAAGGCGACTACCGTGAAACAATAAAATATCGTGTCGTTCTTTAGATGATAGTAGTTTAGCTATAGGTAAAAAGTTTTGACCATAATAATTACGAAACAAAACAAATAAATAAATCGTCACTTGATAGTGGAAAGTGGAAACACGCACAAAACCAGAATAAACCAGTTTACTCTGTCCGCAGGTGCCACGTGCAGTCTGACGTCAGTCGCTTGATACCGTTAGAACATAAAGCACGCATTTCATTAAAAAATTATAATTATTAGATACGTAGTAGTTTCATTGTGAAATTTTGTATTTGTTGATTGTTGTTATTGTTTGTTATTATTGTTAAAATATTTGTTGAAGTGTTTAATTTCAAGTGTGTAAGTGTTGTAACTTTATATTGATAATTCAAAATGGCTCCAGTGTTAAAACATGGTCGAGGCAAGCCTTTGACTTCTCAAACTAAGGAAGTTTTGTACTGTTTGTACAAATATTTCGAAAATGAGTGTAATAACAACCCGAGCAGTATTATGACCCCCACTCAATTAGTTGCTAAATCAACAGGAATTTCAATAGCATCCGTCAGAAAGGTAGTATCAGAAAGCAAATGTCGTCCTTCAGATCAGGAAGTAACATTTAAATCTCCTAAAAAGAAACCGAATCGTAAACCTACAATAGTAATCGATAACTTTGATCAGCAAGTTATCAGAAGAACAATTCATGACTTCCACATCACAAATAAAGAAGTTCCCACTTTAAAAACTTTGCACTCAAAATTGAAAGAAGATATCGATTATAAAGGTTGTGTCAGCACGTTACGAAAACACGTCATGTCATTAGGTTTTAATTGGAAGCAAACAGAAGATAACCGGAAACTTCTTATGGAAAAACACGAAATTAGATACTTGCGAATTAATTATTTGATGAAAATTGCTGAATATCGTGAACAACGCCGACCAATTGTTTACACCGACGAAACATATATACATACATCACATACCCTCTCGAAATCTTGGTCAGATGGAAGCACTTCAGGTTTGAAGCAACATATATCGAAAGGCAACCGCTTAATCATTGTTCATGCCGGTGGTATCGATGGCTTTATACCAAATGCATTGCTTATGTTTAAAGCCGACCAAAAAAGTGGAGATTACCACAACAATATGAACTATGACAACTATTCAAGGTGGATTCAAACTCAATTAATACCCAACTTACAACCAAATAGTGTTGTTGTTGTTGACAACGCACCATATCATAACTCAATACAAAATCCTGCACCGAATAGTAATTCTAGAAAACAGCAAATGATAGACTGGCTGACATTTCGAAACATTGAGCATTCATCCACGTTGCTTAAGCCTCAATTATATGAACTGATTCTGCAAAACAAGGCGAGATTTATAGAGTACAAGATAGACGAAATATTACGACAGCACGGTCATACTGTGCTGCGTTTACCACCATACCATCCGGAGTTTAATCCTATAGAAAATATATGGGGGATAGTGAAAACATATGTCGCAAAAAAGAATGTCGCAATGAATATGAAGGTTATAATGTCATTAGCTGAAGAAAAAATGAACGCCATAACTGTAGAGGAATGGAGAAAAGTTTGTTTGCATGCTATTGAGGAGGAAAGCAAATATCAGGGTAGAGACGCAGCTTTAGACACAATATCAGAACGAATCATAATTAATTTAAATAATTCATCTGATGAAAGCGAGGATGGGGATGATTGTGATATGCCTGGGGTTGATGAATTATTAGAATAAAACATTTATGGCCGGAGAACACCTAATTCATACACGTCTTCACTGAAGTGAAAACCGGCATTCAATGCTTGTAATGTTTGGAACTGGCTTGTCTGCCTCATACAGTTCCATAGATTACAATGCGGTGGATACACATTTTCACGACCGTATTAGTACGTAGTGCGTATGCGTAGACGTGCACGCATTTGGTGTGCTCCAGCCACAAACGTATATTACCTTTAAAACAATAAAAACTAAAAATAAAATGTTGTTTTTTTTATTTGCTGACCATACACTACTACAAACGCAAAAATTTCTTCAAGCTAATTTACCTGTACCTACCTACCGTCTTTTTTTGAAGCAACATGCCCCAAAATCTCTTATTGGCAAACTTTGTCTATACACAAAACTTCAGCCCCGGTTTTAAAGAGTTCCCCGTGGTGCGAGACCAACCGTGGCTAAAAATTTGGCCTGCTGCATTCATCTGGTCCTCCGGGAGAACTGTCAAAGAGCTTGGGAACAGCTGCTCACTTTCCCTTACAGAATTTTACATGTAACAAATGATCGTTGCAACAAAAGAAAATTACAATAGTCCAAACCAAATTTTCGAGGTTTATTTGATAAAATTGCACAAAAATTCCAAATTCCATTACGTAAAATCTAAACTAAGGGAAGGCGACATTAGAAGAGCCATTAAGTAATTATTTAGCAGCGATGTGGCGCCTAGAGATGATCTTTCCTTCCCCGATCCCCCTGACATTTGATGTAGATTGTATCAGGGTCACGACTAAGGACATTTTAACCGTCAGCTCTTTATTTTTTTTTTATTTTTTTTTAAATGATAGAACCTATTTAGGTTTTTTCATTGAGATTACAATCTAGTCTGAGACTAATAAGTAATTTTGTTGTAACTTAAACTGCTAGGGTGAATATTTTATAATATTAAGAGTGTGTCCATAGTCACTTTTCTTATTGTCTCTAGTAAAGGTCAGACACTTTGTTCTTGTGTTCTTTACGAGTAGCATTCACTATACCACTTAACACTAACTTCACTAAGTTAATTCAAAAGGTTTAGTCCTCCTAAGCCTTCGCACTATGTCTGTGGTGTCGAGGAGCTGGATAGCCTCAACGTTCACATGTTGGAGAAGTCGTTGTTCATGAGCTTCGGCATACTTTTTTATAACATTTACAACAAGGTCAACCTTCAGGTCACGATGGAGATCCTCATTTCTAATGTACCAGGGAGCGTTTACAATACCCCGAAGTACTTTGTTCTGAAACCTTTGAATGATGTCAATGTTACTTTGTCTGGTGCAGCCCCAGAGCTGAATACCATAAGTCCATATTGGCATGAGGACTTGTCTATATAAAAGTATTTTGTTTTCCACTGATAGTGTGGAGTGTTTACCGAGTAGCCAGTTCATATTTTTATAGCGAAATTCTAACTCAGATCGTTTCTTTTTAACATGAGCCTTCCAGCGAAGCTTAGCGTCAAGTGTCATGCCCAGGTATTTGGCTGTATTTTCGTACGGTATAGTATGGCTGTGGATATATACCGGTTGATATTTCGGGTGTTTATTAGTGAAATCTATATGGATTGATTTAGATTCATTTAATTTAATTCGCCATTTTTTTGTCCAATTAACGATAATATTGATGCCTATCTGGACCTTTTCTACTGCATCCTCGTGTGTCACTCCAGTGGCCATGATGGCTGTATCATCTGCGAATGTTGCAATAGTGTTTTCATCTAGTTTTGGAATATCACAGGTGTACAGTAAGTACAATACTGGACCAAGAACGCTTCCCTGTGGTACTCCAGCCTTTATTTGTTTAAGTTCTGAATATGCATCTTCTTGTCTTACTCTGAATGATCTATCTGACAGATAAGATTCTATAATATCTGAAAACTGCTTTGGGAGCATATTCCTTAGTTTGTGGAAGAGGCCTTCATGCCACACCTTATCAAATGCTTGTGCTACATCTAGAAAGACAGTAGAACAGACTTTTCTTTCTTCTAATGTTTTTTCTATTATGTTCGTAATCCTATGTATTTGGTCAATGGTAGAATGTTTTTCCCTGAACCCAAATTGGTAATCGGGAATCAAGTTTCTTTCTTCTATCAGGGGTTTCAGTCGCCTTAAGAATATTTTTTCAAATAGTTTTGACAATGTTGGCAAGAGAGATATTGGTCTGTAAGACGTTGCGTCTTGAGGTGGTTTACCAGGCTTGGGTATCATTATTACCTCTGCAACTTTCCACAAATTAGGTACGTATTTGAGTCTAAACATAGCATTGATAAGTGTGGTAAGTTTTACTATTGCTTTTCTTGGAAGGTTTTGTAAAACCTTGCCGGTAATAAGATCGTATCCAGGCGATTTTTTCTTAGCTAGCTTTTTAATAGTGCTCTGAACTTCTTTGGGCGTAACCAATTTTATTTCAAAACTGTCTTGGGGAGTTTCATCCAGTGTAAGGTCTTCCCCATCTTCTTCGTCGTATGGTTGAAAGATTTGCTCCAGATGTTGTGCAAATCTAGCAGCTTTCTGTTGGTTAGTAATAGCCCAACATCCGTTGGTTTCCTTGATGGGAGGAACATGCATGATGGGCTTCTTTATATTTTTTGTAGTTTTCCACAGTGAGTAATCTGTTACCTTGTTATTAGTTACTTGTCTAAGATAAGTGTTCATAGTCTCGTTGTGAAAATTTTGGATTTCTCTACTTAACTTTTTCGTTAGGTTGTTAAGTACGGTTTTATCAGGCGGAAACCTTGATTGCTGCCACCTTCGTCTCTGTTCCCTTTTTTTTGCGATAAGGTTCCTGATTTCTATTGGATAGGAGTGACTGGTAGTTTTTATTTTAAGGCTGGGTGTATTGTCCCAAGCGCAGCGTTGTATGTTGCTTACAAATTGACTGATTTCTGAGTCCAATTGATAAGTGGTTTTTAGGGGTACTTTAAGGTCTATGACGTAGTCTAAGTCAAGCTTAAAACTTTCCCAATCTGTATTTTTGTTAACTAAAGTCGGGTTGGTTTTTCTCAATATTACAGTTTCACTCAGATTCAATATAATTGGCGAGTGGTCTGAATTCATATCAAACCCGTCTTCAATATGCATAAATCCTGGTGATAGATTCTTATATATAAAAAAATCTATGACATCCGGGATTTTCTGTGTATCAGTAGGCCAGTAGGTAGGTTTACCTGTTGATATGACATTGCATTTTGATTCTTTAACAGCACAAAGTAGTTCTTTACCTTTAGTTGAGGTTAGTCTTGAACCCCAGTGGGTATTCTTGGCATTGAAATCTCCTCCTAGAATAAATTTGCTGCCAAGATTTTTTAATATATTACTATACTGCTCGGCTTTAAGGGCATATCTTGGGGGACAATATATAGCTGCTACAGTAACTTGATAGCGTTTAGTTCTGATACCAACGGCTACAATTTGTGTGAACTGTTCTTCACAGGTGTACTCAAGGTGATGGTAGATATTTTCTTTTATGATCACAGAGCTACCCCCTCTAGCGGTGTTATTGGGATGCAATGCATGATAAGTTTTATAACCTTTAATTTGAATGTATGATTCTTTAGTGAAATGTGACTCAGATATAAGGCACACGTCAATTTGTTCAGTATGTAAGACTGCTTGAAGTTCATTTTGATGCTGCAAGAGTCCGTTTGCATTCCATGCCATAATTTTTAGAAACTTAGGCATTTTTATGGGTAGGTAGCTGCTTGGTGCTATGTTCCAGTTTTCTCAGCCTATCATCGAATGATGATAAGAGAGTGAGAATCTTGTTGATGTTCTCCTCAGTATTTGAGCTAACTTTTTGTTGCGTTTGTGATGGTGGTAGTGGCTGAGCTCCTTTGGCCATATTTGCATAAGAGATTTTATTACTTGTATATTTTACGTTACCTTGCGTACTACGTGAGGTAGTGATTGTTTTGTTCCCGCTTGGGACTTGGACATTAGGTGTGGACACGTTTTTTTTCATGATCTTGTTTTTCATATTTTGAAGTTCTTTGGCCACGATACACCCTCTGTAATTGGCAGGATGTGGCTCACCGCAGTGGACACATTTCGGCTTTACTTCTGCTGATTTATTGCAGTCTCTGGTCAGGTGCTTCCCGGTGCACTTCACACATCTGGGTTCCTTGGAGCAATATTTTTGGGTATGTCCATAAGCTTGGCACCTCTTGCATTGCGGAATAAGCTTGGATGTTTTAATTGGCTGTATGTCAACTTTGCAATTTAATATTGACTTAATATTATAAATATTATTTATATTTTCGCCTTTCTCAAACGAGATCATAAACATATTAAGAGGTTCTTTATTCCTCCAGCTTAGTTTATTAACGGCATCCTGGATTTTAAATCCTTTAGCCGTCAAATCTTCTATTATCCTCTCTGGCAGGCAAGACGAGTGCAAATTTTTTGCCATCACTCTGATCGGCCTGTCTTGTTTATTCTCGTAAGAATACCACAGGCAGCTATTTTGTGACAAATATTTACTTATTTGTCTGTACGAATCTTCGTCCTTGGCGTTTATTTTTACTCTATCTCCGTTCATCATTTTGACAACGAACGAGTCTTTATTAAGGCTAGTCAACAGAAAGTCGTAGAACTGTTGGTAGTTTTTAATATTTTCGACCACAATGGGCGGTGGCATAGGTGGTTTTTTGACCTTTACGGTTTCATTGTTTTTTTCACTGGAGCTCGCTCCTTGTGGCAGCGGGGACAGCGACGAGTTCAACTTTCTTTTCTTTCTACTTTTCTGTCGTACCCACTGCGTTTCACTGGCAAGCTCTTCTTCGTCAGTCTTGTACTCGACTGGCTCAGGGAGCTTTTCGCTTGTAGAATGCTCTATTGCTTGAGATACACTCTTTTGTTCTTTTTCTTGCATCTGTTTTAACTGGCATTGCAGTGCTTCGATTTGACCACTGAGGTCCTTAACCAATTGTTGCAATTGTATGCGCTCATTTTGTTCCTCCTTGAACCGGGTATATAACTGATGTTCTAGATCAGTTTTTATTGTAATTTTATTTGGCGTACTTGCCATAATTGTATAAACTGTACAATTAAAGGTATTTATTTATACAAAAACACATGATTCACTACCGAAATCTGGGTCATTGCGTTTGCCCAGCGTCTAAACGCGGCGGAATGCGCTGCGACAGCGCTTTACGCGAGCGCGATTTAGTGTAATAGCGTGTGCGACGCGACCGTACTCGCTAATGATGACGAGCGAACTGAGTCAGCTCTTTATGGTGGTCTTGGTTTGACACCACAACATCTTAAAGACCTTTTCCGCCTTATTCCAAAAGCTGGAATAAACCTGGTTTGACGAAAATCCTAGTTTAAACCATGGATCTACGAAAACCTTTATTACAAAACGAGGTTCATCGCTTAATCGATGATCTTCTTTGGTCTATAAATTAGTCTTTCGATCACCCTAGTTTAACTATGGTAATAGACTCTCCAGTAAGTGTTGGTGACAATCACATGTGGAGCATTTTCTTATATTGATTAAGGGCGTTTTTTAAACAAATTTTGGTGTTATTGTTGGTGAACTGTATCTGTTTGTGTACGTTCTATTTGTGTTTGTGTAATATTTCCTTGGTAAGTCCAATTTATTCCCTTTTTTGCGTGGCGTGGCGTATGTTTATGAAACATGGAGGTAGAAGAAAATTTAGCACCAGGTCGCCCACCAGATCCTATTAACCCTCAGAACCTTGAAACCAATAAATCTCAGGAACTCTTTACGTATTCACCTGTTTTAACCGCTTCATTGACACAATTTGAGTCGGCCACCCAAGGCCAACGAAAGCGTAATGTTACCCAGGAAGCAATTCCACCAAATCCAAAAGAAGTCCCAGATAAAAGACCTAAACAATCGTCTCTCTCTCATCCAGATGTTCAAGACAAGAGACCAAAACAATTATCTCTCTCTCAACTAAGTCGCACACGGTACTCAAACATAGATGTAGCCCCCTATTTGGTGCATGTTTCAGTCTCGGAACCTAGCTCAGATTCCGGTACGGCTATCCACCCTGTCAAATTTGGTCAGTTGCTTATGAAGTTAAAGGTTAGAAACATAAAACAAGATGGCATCAAAAAAATTGGTAGAAACAGAATTGCTGTAGAATTTAAAAGCCCGATAGATGCCAACTGCTTTCTATCTAACACAGAGGTATCAGACAAAGGATACACTTGTGTGATTCCGAGTTTTAATATTACTCGCATGGGTGTGGTTCGAGGTGTCCCTACGGAATGGTCAGAGGATGAGATAATTGAGAATTTGAAACAACCCCTTGGCTGCGGTCGAATTCTTAAGGCCCGCAGGATAAATCGTAAAGTTACTGAGGATAATACAACGCAATGGAAACCAACCCCAACTGTGGTCCTTTCGTTTGATGGTCAGGTGCTTCCCGATAGAGTGTACTGTTGTTATAACTCCCTCCCTGTTTCCCTCTATCATTTTCCCACTATCCAGTGCTATAGCTGCTGTAAGTATGGTCATACTAAAACCCAGTGCCGGTCGAAACCACGGTGTTACCGCTGTGGTGGAGAACACTTAGGGGAAGGTTGCTCAATAGAGGAAGTGTCATGCTTTTACTGCTCTGGCAATTACACAGCGACAAGTAAGCACTGCCCAGAACACATTCGGCAAAATAATATTAAAGTTGTCATGGCTGAGAAAAATATATCATATAGTGAAGCATCCAAATCCTTTGCACCTGTATCTAAATCATTTTCAGACGTTACAGCTTCACAGCCGAATCCCATCTACTCTTCCTCCCTCAACCCCACACGTCAAACCACCAATAAACCCCAGTCTCATGTACCAACCTTCACTACCTACAAGAAAAGTGTACCGAGTAGGCCCAAATCCCATGCTCCCCTTTCCCCTGGTTATGATCGCAGGACTCATCAAAATATAGTAAATAGTTACACATTTCCATCCCCAGCTAATGGCTGTGCACTCAATTGCAACAATTCTCTTCCTTCTCCTTCCACAATTGACTCCACAAATGAAATAGAAACACTAATAACCCTCTTATCTGCCCTTTTATCTAAATATACCCTACCAGACCACGTTGCCAATAAATTAGTTAAGATTATTAAACCGCACCATGATGGATCACCAGTTTCTACAATGGAATGCCAGGAGTGCCCTCCCAAAAAAGCATGAAATTTCCCACTTAATTAATTCTTACAAGCCCGTACTCTTCGCATTATCGGAGACATGGTTAATGCCAAGCCTCCCTTTTAATTTTACTGGACATAGCACATACCGTGATGACCGAAATGATGGTTATGGCGGTGCTGCTATGCTAGTTAACAACTCTCTCCCTTCTTCTCCTCTACCTCTACCCCATCATGGCAATGGGATTGATGCAGTTGGAGTTCATGTCCTGGGCATCAATTTCATTTCTATCTATATCCCAAATCCCAATTCCTCTTGTTTTTTATATATTAAGAATATTTGTAATTTATTTAATAGGATAATTATTCTAGGTGACTTTAATTGTCACAACATATTATGGGGATCTGACCACACAGATAGTGCAGGATCAGAACTTGCAGATTTGATGGATGAAGTAGGATTGTGCATCCTCAACAACGGTTC
Organism: Herminia tarsipennalis; assembly: GCA_945859575.2. NCBI lineage: Eukaryota > Metazoa > Arthropoda > Insecta > Lepidoptera > Erebidae > Herminia > Herminia tarsipennalis. The sequence goes on along the minus strand of OX243831.2, from coordinate 23,324,181 downwards.
AGCAACCCGAATTCCTCAACCTGGACATAATAAAAGCTGTGTCGACCTAACCTTATGTTCAGCTAGTTTAATGGGAAATCTAGAGTGGCGTCGTCTTAACCTTACCTATGGCAGTGACCACTATCCCATCCTAACTTCGTTATGTAATAGCTCCACACCCCTTAGAGATTTCACCCCTCTACTTAAATATAGAATCACCGAGGCTAAGTGGGACCAGTACCGACTAGCCCTGGAGGAAAAAATTCTTAGCATCCCAAAAATCAGCCCTCAAAATTTAGAAGAATGTCTGCGGAAGTTCTCTGACGCCATTTCCTTGGCTGCTGATGCTTCCATCCCATTGAAAAATTCCGCCTCAGGGAAAGTGTCCTCTCCCCCTTGGTGGGATCGAGAATGCACCATAATGATCAAATCCCGGAATCAGGCTGAATTGTTATATGTCAGCAACATGTCCACCAGCAACCTAATAGAGTACAGACGGATCGTTGCTAAGTCTAGGCGCCTCTTTAGGAAAAAAAAATATGAAAGTTGGAAAAGATTCTGTTCCTCCCTTTCTCCCTCATGTCCAGCTTCTCTGGTTTGGAAAAATTTTAAAAGATACAAACGTGGTTGTTCTGTGCAAAATTCTCCTCCTATCCCTCGTAATATTGCAATCCCCTTCTTCAATAAATTAGCGCCTGCCTTTGTACCTCACATAGAAGAACATCCCTTACCTTCCTGGGATGGGGGTGACTCGAATGATCCCCTTGATGAGCCTTTTTCGCTTACAGAATTAGATGCCGTTCTAAAACATGTTCGGGATTCTGCTCCAGGTTTGGACGGTCTCCCATACTCCTTTTTTAAATCAACAGGTCCACTTAGTCGTCAATATCTTCTAGATATAATTAACGTTTGTTTTACCCATAACATCATCCCAGACAGTTGGAAATCTCAACTGATTATCCCATTGCTAAAACCTGGCAAACCCCCAAATAACCCCGATCACTATCGTCCAATAGCTTTATCGCCAGTAATTTGTAAAATTTTCGAGCATATTATTAAAAATAGGTTGGAGTGGCATGTGGAAAGCAGGGGCCTCTTATCGGAATCACAATTCGGTTTTCGCAAGGGATATAGCACTATGGACAGTGTGGGTATATTGATGACGGATATACGAATTGCTTTCAGCAGGAAAGAGTCTGTCGTTGCAATCTTCCTAGACATATCGTCGGCGTACGACAATGTTCTTCTTTCCGCACTCAGAAGTAAATTACGTGAGCTGAGTGTTCCGGCTAAGATACAGCGTTGTATAAGCAACCTGTTATCTGCCCGTACTGTCAATCTTCATATCCCAGGTGACAAAATAGATCCCAGAACAGTTTGGCGTGGGCTCCCCCAGGGTTCTGTTCTTAGTCCCTTACTTTACAGCATCTATACTTCAAACCTCCATCGGTCGCTTAACAGCAACTGCCAAATTTTACAGTATGCGGACGATTTGTGTTTGTATGTCTCTGACTCAGAGGTTGAAGTGGCTGCGGATTCCATACAGGTTTCCCTTAATTCGTTAAACCACTGGCTAACTTCCCACGGCCTCCATCTTTCAGCGACCAAAAGTTCGGCCGTAATTTTCTCCCGTAAAAGATCAAACCCAGTCGTTAGCCTCGAGATTGAAGGGTCTCCCATCAAGGTTGAAATTTCTGGGCATCACTTTAGACGCGAAATTAACTGGTTCTGCTCATCTAAATTTAATATTTAATAAATGCGAGAAAAATGTTAACTTGATGCGAGCCCTTGCTGAAGTTTGGTGGGGTGCTCATCCATTTACTTTGAAACTTGTTTACAATGCCACAATCAGAAGTTTGATGGACTATGGCAGTTTTCTACTTGAGCCATGCAACAAATCAGCATTATCGAAACTAGAGTTAATTCAGTCCAAGTCTCTGCGCATTGTGTTAGGTTGCATGAGATCCACTCCAATCAATGCATTACAGGTGGAAAGTGGTGAGCCTCCTACCCTTCTTCGCAGGCAATATCTTGCAGATAGATTCATTTTTAAGACATATTTCACCGATAGTCATAAATTATTACCGAAACTTACTCAACTGAACACACTATACCACGAAAGCGATTACTGGAGCCATAAAGACCCTCCCCTAGTTTTAAACTCGTTTAGAAAAATCCTTACAGTTGTGGAGAATACCCCGATCCGCCAATGTTCCCAATTTCCATTATACAGTTCACCCTACAAAAGTCTAAATTTTAACATAAATTATATCCCAAACATTGGCGTTAATAAGGATACTTCACAGGCTAATGATCTTTTTAATTCTAGGATAGACGAGAAATGGCCTAATTACCATAAATTTTTCACAGATGCTTCGAAATTATCACCAGACAGTAATACTGGTATTGCTGTCTACTATTCCAACTCCAACATTTACCTCCAGTTTCAGTGCTCCCCCAAGACATCAGTTTTCACTGGAGAATGCATTGGTGTTCTCGAGGCATGCACATTCATTCTTTCCCATAGTTCCATAAATAAGGCCGTTATTTTTTCAGATTCCCGTAGTGCCCTTGAGGCAATCGTAAAAATCCCTTTAAAGATAACCTCCGTAGTCCAGTTATAATGGAAATCAAAAAGTCTTTATACTCTTGCGCCTTAAAAGAAATCGAGGTTTTATTGGTATGGATACCGGGACACTCAGGTATCAGGGGTAACGAATGTGCGGACTCGTCAGCTAAGGATGCTGTTAACAACAGCATGGCTGATCGTAGACACCGCCCCATCCTGATCTACGACCTACTCCACTCTACTAAAACTGACATGCTTAAGTCATGGCAGTCATACTGGAGCCGGTCAAGTGAGTCAAAGGGTGGTTTATATGCATCAATTCAACCAGAGATACCAGGGAAACCCTGGTTTTACAAATTTAAAAAGGTCCCTAAAACCGTCATTTCTGTTATCTGCAGGATTCGTCTTGGACATTGCTGCACCCCTGTCTTCCTACATAAAATCAGAGTCCGTGATAATTCACTGTGTGAGTGTGGTCTGGATGATGGCACCCTGGATCATATTTTTCTTAACTGTCCATTAAATGATCCTTTCCCCTTTGACCTAATCTCCTCAAAACTTAGTATCCAAAAACCAGTCAACGTTCGTCATCTCCTTTCATTCTTCCCAAATCCTATAATGATTAAAGCCTTCATAAAATTTATATCCAATAACATAATAAAATTATAACCTATATATAACATAATACCTATATATATATGTACCTATTATATATTGTGTGTTCAAAATCTGTATCTATTTAGTTTAGCTACTAACATTTATTTGTGATTGTCCTTTGTTGCAGGTCTCAAATCAAAGCGCCACAATTTATTTAATATAATTCAACATGCTAACAAGTAATTAAACCCATGTGTTGTTTACTACATGACACTGGCAGAAATTGCTGAGGGCATCGGCAGATTGCCATAAAAAAAAAAAAAAAAAAAAAACTATGGTAATAACCTTAAAATGTCAAAAATTTTGACATTTTAAGGTTATTTTATTTACAATTTTGCGTATTTTAGTTTCAATTATTAATGACGAATAATGCGTGTTTAGTGACTTTAAATTATTAACTAACTAAATATGGTGTGGCAACAAAATAAACGCAAAAATCGAGTGAAATGCGATGTGTGACCAAAGATTTAATAATACATGTTTATTATTGTTTTTCAAAACATTTATCACAGCTTGGAATTGAGAGAGAAGATTTAATATACAGAACTCAGAGATGTCCTAAAATTAAAGTGGTCTGTGCAATGTTTGGGTCAACCAGACTCGACGTGAAGTGTACCTATGCAGTGTGGAAAGTTGAAGATCAACACAGATTATTTTTGTTCGACAATAGTATCATTAACTAGTGCTCTATGTAAAACGATCTGATGCATTCCACTTATAATATGTCACATTATTTATATTGAAGTTGGAAAATCACATTTGGAATGTCTGATAGGTGGTCTGGAGTAGTGCGGCAAAAACCAATGTTGAATTTACTCAAAATGCACAAAACAAAGTAATAGAAACATCATTATGACACAATTTCTTACCTAAAACTTACTACTGAACTATACATATTATAGTGGAACTAAATAAACATTGATCAATTTAAAATTTAGTTGGTAAAGTGTAACCATGGGTATACCTATCACTAGAAACAGATGTAAACTTAGGTTATAGGTAGGTACCAAGAACTGAATATTATGTTTATAAGAGCTCAGCTAGTTAATACATTGGTACAATGTTCCTTTAAACATAGTTTAAACACTAAACAGAGAGTACAGATTAGTTACAGGTTATTGAAATTGTGATGTAATAACTATTATGCACTACTTAACAGTTTAGATAATTATATTTAAGACTCTCTGATAGATGAACTATGTTCTTAGGGAGAATAAATGGTATCTAATAAATAATGATTCTATGTATAATGTACCTAAAACTTACTAGTGAACTATAAGGTGGATCTAAATATAGAATTATCAATTTTATTATATAAATATATTATTGATCACTGTTTATATATTATACAAAAAATGCATACAATTTAAAATTTATTGTAAAATACTAATATTATAACGCTGAAAAGTTTGTTTGAACGCGGTAACTCTTTTGAACTTTTTACTGTTGGATAGCCCATTTGTCGAGGAAAGCTATAGGCTATATAATATCACACTACAAACAATAGGAATGGAGCAGCATTGAGAAATGTTGCGTAAACAGGGAAGATTTATGCAGACTAAGTTGTGCGGGAAAGCTAGTCATCTAAATAGAAATAAGGGATATCAACTCAATATTCCTTTTCAAACATAGTTTGAACAGGTTATACAGAATGGTTACAGGTTATTGAAATTGTTAACATCCATTTTGTTGTCAAATGGAATAACTATTAAGTGCTACCTAACAGTTTAGATAATTATATTTATGATTCTCATGAAAATGAACTCTGTTCTTAGGGAGAATAAATGGTATCTAATAAATAATGATTCTATGTAGTTATTTGAGAATTTCATTTCATAGCAAGCTCACTGATATTAAATAATAAATATATTCATAAAATTTGTTTCAATTGTTTGTTGTGCTTCAGCCGAAGCTTCAGTACCTATGTTGAATCTAGGCATACTTTCCCCCAATACATTCAGAACAACGAGTGCAACAAAGAAAACAGTAAGTATATCAAAAATGGATTATCTTATTGAGTAAGTATCCTTCCATGCTAAGACCTGTTCCAATGAAACTAGCTTTGTAATAAAAACTCGCATCCAAGTTCCTCTAAGTGTTTGGGCGCTATAGTTACTAAAATTAAACTTCTAAAATCCCTAATAATGTCTGAGTTAGTTAAATTTAGGTTATCATCATTTGTTTACATTTTTAGTACTAATGACAACTACTTGTGTAACGTTCCGATCCTGACAGAATTTATTTGATTTTTCGTAAATTGCAGGCCGAGGGCTTTTATGTCAGGTTAATATTTTGAAAATTACGTACATAGTGCTGGCGAATAATTTAGCTACATAGAACGTCTAAATATTTTATTCTCAATGAAAACTTTACTTTCAAATTATATTGGTATAAAACGGAACGTTATTTTTGAATGATAAGAACAATGAATGAACTAAATTGATTATAATCTGTGGCTGATTGCTAGATCCTTTGGTATCAGCTGGTCCACGGATTATCTAAGCTTTGTAATAAGACCAATAGTACTGTACTATATCCTGGACTTGAAAGTCTTGGTTTAAACTTTGATTTGGTCTTTTCTTTGTAATAAGGCGGTTTTTGAGTTCAGGCGCCGGGGAACCCAGAGATTGAAAGAGCTGACAGCTTTAATAAGTCTTATACTCTCCGGCGATATGGACGAAGCCATTATAATTGTATTGTATGGGGCTAATCTATGCGGTCTGCGCAAGAGTGACGGTGGAATTCGTCCAATCGCAATTTACATTTTACAGAGAACGAAATTATTGAAATTTCAGCACCTGCAACTCGGCTTTGTTTCAAGAGGGGCCTGTGAGGCTGCCGTACATACCCTTTCTACGTAAGGCAGCGGTGATTCTGAAGGTTGACCTGAAGAATCTTTTTTCAATAGTCGCCTTTCAGTCAATAGGTACACTTTGTGGGCACAGGCAGAATTAGAAACCCCTTAATAGCGTTCTTGTCACCCAATCTCTTTACGCGAATCAAGAAATAGTCGTATATTGTTATTTATTATATTTGTGGGTGTGACATTTCAAAATAGCCGTGCTATCATACGTGTCTGTCAAGACGCTGTCAATTAATCTCACACCTGAATACCAGAAAAAACTAATGATTAGCAATAAACAATGAATTTTACGTCAATAGTATTAAGAAATCACACTAATATTATAAAGGCGAAAGTTTGTGAGTATGTGAGTGTGTATGTTTGTTACTTCTTCACGTCTAAACGGCTGGAGCGATTTTAATAAAATTTGGTATGGAGTTAGCTGACACCCTGGATTAACACATAGGCTAATAAACCGAGGGTAACACCGCGGGGCACAGCTAGTAAAATATAATGCGTATGTATTTTTTTTCCAAACTCATATAATTATTTCACTAATATCAAATACAAGTAGAAATAAGTATAAAATGAGCTGATATTAAAGTAACAAAAGAAATATTTTCTACACTTGGTTTAAACAATAATAAAATGAAAAAATCCTCAGGTTTTTTTCCAAACTCATATATTTCACTAATATCAAATACAAGTAAAAATAAGTATAAAATGAGCTGATATTAAACTAACAAAGGAGATATTTCCTACACTTAGTTTAAACAATAATAAATTAAGAATATACAGGATGACTTTGAAATCAGTCGACAAAGGCAAAAAAAAAAAAAAAAAAAAAAGTCACTACTAACGGTGCTGATACTCCCCTATCAATTTGTCGACTGATTTCAAAGTCACCCTGTATAAAAACTCAGGTGACATTTACAAAAATATATAAAAAAAAATTTTTTTTATTTTAATAAGAGATTTCAGATGATTTAGTCTACATGCACTTACTCTATTGTAATAAACATCATCCTAAGTATAACAATGTGTAATTACAAAAATATTTGAAAATAGGTACTTTTTTTCATAATACTATTTACATATGTAGGTATAAAATATAATTAAGGTACTCAAATAATACAAGTTGTAATAATCAAATAACATCATTGTGAAACATGGAGTAATAAAATAAACTTTTAATATAAGTATATTTGAACTAGAAAAATACTATTAATATACTTAGTGAATTTTAATTAAAATATTTTTCTATAACATACACTCCAAAAGCCTTGGTTAAGCGATGAAAAAGTAATGTAAAAAATCGCGTAATATAGGAACAAAGTGTAAACAAATATGGGACGGCATTCTTCACAAACCACTTGGGGTCAAATACAACAAACGTTTAAAAACTAAATATATTTTCTATTCGTTGATTTTACAACCTTTTTATCTCAGATATTTGTAAACTCTGCATAAAACTTATCTATTTCCTTTGTATTCTATATACATTTTTAGGGTTCAGTAGCCAAATAGCAAAAACGGTATGTCCGTCAGTCTGTATGACCTTCCGCATGACACAGTTTATTTTACTCAAGATAGATGACACAGTTTATTTTACTCAAGATATATGAAATATACAATAAAATAAATATTTCTAAAATGCGTAAAAGTGCTATATTCATAGCACTTTTAATCCGTAACTTTACACATAACCGAAATAATTTTAGTTTGAAATATACCTTTGTGATTTTTAATACAATAATTGCGTTTTTAAATAAAGTAATTGGCAAAAAATCCTATAAAATTACTAAAACTTGTGATTTTTTCATATATTTTAGTCACACGGTACAAAAGATAAGGACGCAATTTATGCAACTTTCGGAGCGATTATTTCATTTCAAATAATCAAAAAAGTTAATTAGAAACCTTTACATGTTTTTAAAAGACCTGTCAAATGATGTGCCAACATTGATTTTTGCTGAAAAAAAAACAGCTTCTGTTACATGTATATACTGCCGTGCTTGCGATAATGGCAGTAAGTATGTTTTTTTAGTATATTGAGTTAAGTGCAGATTCAGAATCAGCGTAATGCATTCTATATAAATAATCGGACACCTATGTTATAATTAGGCGGTAACTTATAAATTCAATAACGATAACAGCAGTATCATCTACATAGTTAGAAGGCTCACTTATGAAAATAGAAGTAAATATACTTACTGTTGGCTTTTAGGTGTAGTGCGTACATTCGCGTTATAATATTGCTTATTATTACCGCAGTAACTATACACACTGTGATTATAGTAAGCAAATGTTAATATTTAAAAATACTAATTATTTGCCATAATAGCAGTAAGTCTAGTTACTCCAGATATAATAAACGAAACTAGCTGTTTTTATTATGGTAATTACTTACAATAACAGCAGTATGTCTACTTACTCCAGGTACAATAAGCAATGCTTTTTGTTTTCAGTAAATTAATTACATATTATATCAACAGTAAGTGCATTTACTCCAGATATTTTAAGCAAAACTATTCCTTTTAGTACATACAATACTTCAAATAACAGGAGTACACAGTACACGTAATATGGATAAAATAAGTAAATAAAATATACATTAACTTATTATTTCAAGTATTTCATTTGAAAATTATCATATCGAAACTTGTAGGTATCCCTGCTTTTTAAATAAATAAATAAGTGACTTGTGAAGTAGTGAGTTATTATGAGGCACGAGTATCCTGCTCCAGGGAGGGTCGGGGCGGGGAGCTCGCGGAAAGGAGCGGGGTGTATGTTGATCGATTAGTGCGGCCAGCTCCCGTTTAGCAAGAGGTTGTGCGCGCGCGCTTGCACCGCGCCACCAATTATTTACGTAAGTATTTTCGATTTATTTTTTTCTGCGTGTATTTGTTGAAATTGGGAGAACGGATTCGTTTTTTTTTCGCGTGTATTTGTTGTAATTGGGAGAACGGATTCGTATTTTTTGTGCGTGTATTTGTTGTAATTGGGAGAAAAGATTCTTTTTTTTTTTTCGCGTGTATTTATTGTAATTGGGAGAACGATTGTGTAATGTTTATTTTTATTTATTCCAGATTATGGTCTCCAGGAAAGATTTAATAATTAAAAAGGGAAAACAAACAAAAAAACAACATACAGTTACAGACATCGAAACAATATTTTCCCGCTGGTATGATTTCAATGATCATAAAGAAATTTTTGATTACCGCAATGAATATTCCACCAATTATAAATTTTCGCATATGTACAATTTTCAAAACATAGAAACCTGGTTCAAAGAAATGCCTACTAAACCAAACTACGACCCTATGCTTAAGTTTGCCAAAATGCGAAATCGAAAACCATTAGGACGCCAACTTATAAACGTGGGATTTGATAGTACAGCGGATGACTATAACAATCCTTGTGAAGCAGATATTTTATATTGTAATGAAGAATTGCCATTATCTATAATGCCTGATGATACTTTTATAGACAATCAAGAAGATCCATATGCACAATCTGATGATAGTAAGGATAAAGATTATATACCAGAAGGAGATATAAACAGTTGCACGCTATCAGCTGATGAAACTTTAACTATTGCTAATAATATCAAGCTACTACCAAAGAAATCTTTCCAACATTGTGAATTTGAAAATTGTAATTTAGAACCGTTCAGCACGTGTGAAAAATGTTTTTGTCTTTTGTGTTTACTCCATTTTGAAGATCAATTTCCAAAGTGTGAGAACCATTATCCATATTCCACTGATAAAGACACCTGTGATATAGTTATTTTATCGAACGAAAATCGAGATAAAGAAAATAATTTTAACTTAATAAATATACCTATTAATTCAGACGAAGAACATTGCTTTCAAGATGGCCCACACAATTCTATGTCAAAGGAACAACAGGCAACGACACCAGTTAACAAACAATGTGAGTATGTTGACTGTAACGAAGAAATATTTAGTACCTGCGGAAAGTGCTTATCTTTACTTTGTTATTCACATTTAATAGCCAATGACACTTATTTAGACTGCAAAAATCATGCATCGACTTCAGTACAAAGAAAAGAAAAAGACACCAAAGATATAAATATGATACAAGAAGAACAGGAAGATAAAGGACTAACAAAAAAGGGAAACCCAAGGAAGAGAAGAAAATTTGAGGAACCATTAGCGGAAAGGAGAGAGAAAAAGACTAAATTAGAAATAGAAAAACTAACTTTAAAAGACCCATGTACAGAAACATGTAAGAAAAAGTGTACTAAAAACATATGTGATGAACGCAGGAGAGAAATTAATCGTGAGTATGCTTCCTTAAGCTGGCAGTTAAAAGGTAGTTTTATAAAAACTTTAGTTGATATAAAACAAGTTGCATGCAGAAGAAATACAAACAGAGAAACACCAAAACGAAACGTAACTTATACTTATTACTTTTATATGGGTCAAAATAAAATTGAGGTGTGTAAAGTCTTCTTTTTAACAACATTAGGGTATAATCATAAAAATGATAAAAGAGTTCTGTTAGCATTAAAAAGACCTATAGATGAACAACACAGTCAGAGGGGACATTACAAACGAAAAAGCAATTTTGACAGAGACGTAATAAAAACTCATATTAACTCATTTGGACCTGTAAGTTCGCATTATAGACGTGAGCATGCCCCGCACAGATTGTACTTGCCAAGCGATATAACAATTACATTAATGCATAATCAATTTTCTGAAAAATATCCAGATCAAATAGTTTCTTTTGAGGTGTATAGAAAAATTGTTCGTGATGAAATGCATATTTCCTTTGCACATTTAGGAAATGAAGAATGCGAAATATGTGCTGAATATATCTTGCACCATGATAAGAAACATGAATCGCAAAGTGAAGATTGTGAGTTCTGCATGAATTTTAAGTTGCATAAATTTAGATATGTGGAATCGCGCAAATCATATAAAGAGGATATCAAAAAATCTGCAAATGAACCACATGCCATTTATTACTCAATGGGTTTACAAAAAGTCGTCATGTTACCTCGGATGGACCAATTTAAACGCGCAATATTTTGTACACGTATAATTTTTTTTTTTTTTTTTTTTTTTTTATTGCCTACAATGAAAGTTATATGCCACTAGGATCAGCAAAAAAAGACACAAAAAATGTGCCCTTTGCAGCAGTTTGGCATGAAGCTGTGTCTGGGCGAAGACAAGAAGATATCATCTCTACGTTAAATGCATTTTTGTGGACTAAGCGGGATGCTGAACATATAGTCTTGTGGATGGACAATTGTTCTTCCCAGAACAAAAACTGGGCAGTTTTTGTTCTTCCCAGAACAAAAACTGGGCAGTTTTGAGTTTCTTGGTGTATATTATTAACAGCACCAATATAAATGCGAAAACAATTACCCTTAAATATTTTGAGCCCGGCCATACTTACATGTCTGCCGACAGCTTCCACCACCAGGTAGAACAGGCTTTACAGAGAAAAAATAAAGTCTACGACTTTATTGACTTTGTTGATGCTGTGCGGCAAGCGAATTCTACAAAAAATGTTGTAAAAGTAATGGAAGTAGCCGATTTTTATAATTATAGTGATCTGTCTTCACAACACAAAGTGCGCAAAACTGAACCAAGAGTATACCTCAAAGATATTATGGTTATAATAGCGAAAAGGGGAGAATTCACCCTCAAGTATAAAAATAATCACAGTGACAAAAATGAACAAATCTTAGACTTTCTTCAAATAAAATATATGAAAGCAAGAAAATTTCCTCAATTTGTTCAAAAATCATCCCCCAGGGGTATACCGGAATCAATTAAGAACAGCATACTAAAGAACCTTTTGAACCTTATGCCAGATAATAGAAAAGAGTTTTGGCTAAGCTTACCTGTTTCAGATGCTAATAATGATTCTGATTAAGCTGCAAGCAACACATAGTTATACATTTAACTAAGTAGTAGCTATTTTTTGTTAAATTGATCTCAATATACAATGTTAGCTTTATTAGAGATAATTTAAAAACTTTTATTTCAGTGTATGTTTATGTATGTTTCATGATTAATAAGTATGTTTTTTTTTTAATTTCTTTAACTAATAAAGATATTTTTATTCAACTGATCTCAATCTTCAAAAGCTTGTTATATCACTTCAATAAATAGTTATTGAAGTGTCGATTTATCTCTATATTAATAATTAAAATATATGTAAGTAATAAGAATGTTTATTTTTGTTTAAATAGAAAGTAATAAGAATGTTTATTTTTGTTTAAATAGAAATAATTATGGTCCAAATTCTTTGTGATACTTAAAATAATATAGTTTTAAAACATTAATGTAAGTGTTTTTATTAATAAATGAATGAAGAAAACATGTTTTTGATACATTTACTTGTTTTTTTTAAAGAGCTCTAAGTACCCTATTGTACTAGTCGCTTACCATAAGAACAGTAACTACGTACTTACTCCAGTTATTATAAGTAAACAATGTCTTATGGCAGTCAACTCGTACTTAGTATAAACGGTCTTATGCCATTTATAATTTATCCAATTTAACAAGAAGCTAACCGTTAAACTACATTTACAGAACATCTCTTAAGTCACATATATTCCAATTATCATATTTTGAAAAACTCAATGGCAAAAAGCAGACAAAGTAAAATACTAACAAAAAGTTTGCGCGCCATTTTCTCAATATATGACTACAGTCACTTACTGCCAATATCGCAAGCACGGCAGTATAGTGCCCCCCTAAAAATATTTATTTTTATTATTTAACTGTCAAACTAAGCAGCGGCTACTACAAGACACCTTTTTACTAAATTTTCATCAATATTAATTGTGTAATCTTTTGAGTCAAATTCCTGTGACATACAGACGGACGGACGGATAGACAGACAGACAAACAGACGGACATGACGAAACTATAAGGGTACCGTTTTTGCCATTTTGGCAACAAACTCTAAAAATACCAAGCAAAGCTCGGTCATTCAGGTCTTATGTTTATGCAGTAAGTGTAAGAGACGATTTTGTCAATATACTTTAATTTTTATTTAATTATACTATAATATAGTATAATTAAATAACAATTATTCGTCATATAATTCTAAATTACGAATAAAGTAAACTTCCTAAATAAAGTAACTAGTGTCAAAAAAAAACCTAATTTAATTAAATCATTATTATTATTCTTCAACTTTTAATATCATAAAAATAATCGTGTCTATTATGTGATGTTTAGTAGTATAAAATTCAATTAACCCTAGTAACATAACCTAAAATCACATATGACATTTAAACCTACAATATTAAATTATTGTCATCAAAAAACTAAAACAACAACAATAGCTACCATTAATTCTGAAGCTATGAGCTTTTGAAGAGTTACATCTTTCAAGCGACTATGTCACAGATCTACATGGCAGACCTATATTTTATATTCTATCATTGAAACAATATTCTACAATTTTGTTACGTATCAATTTTGATAGATTTTTATAAATTTGTCTTGATAAATTTGATTGCTAAAAATAACAAATACCAAATACCATGCCTAATTGGCTCGAAAGGTCCAAATAAATGAACATTCTACGTTTAGAAGCTCGTTTGGCCGTACAACTATACCTATAGTTCGTAAAATATAGCTTGATACCTGTGACTTTAGAGACTACGTTTAAAAGACTGCTACAATAAATTTGTTGTTGGAAAAGTTTTAATTTTTTAAATATTAATAAGACATTTGTATAGAAATCTAGAACACTTTTTTCAAATAGAACTTGTTATCAAGGAGATACTAGTATAAACAAAGGTAATTTAAAATATTTATTATATTTTATTATTTATATTTTTTTGTTAGCTTACTTCGTAAACTCTTTTCGCAGCCTGGTAGGGATGTGTAATCGACTGGCCAGCGAATATCGATAAAATAAATGTATGACAATTTCATTAATATAAATTATATAAATGATTATATCTAATCGTTTTTTCACAACGAATTCGTATTTTTTTAGTCTTGCAATACCTACTGCTTTCGCATGCAGCGATCAAGCGGGCGCCATCTTTTTTGAGTCAGTACGAGTGCCCACGCCTTGTATACGCTACCGCTACGTGATTAATATTGTTTTGTCGTTATTACTGTTGCTTTGTTAAGTTTTGTTGTTATTTCTAGTTATTTGTTTTTTTTTGCACCACAATGCCGAAAAGAACAAAAAAAACTGTTTTGAATAGCAAAAGTCGCGAGTTTGTGATTCGTTTGCGTGAGTATTTTGAGCGCGAGAATCAAAATGGCGGACCGCTACTACCGTTGGAGCAAGTGTGCAATAGAGTTGCTGACGCTCTTGGTATCGGACGAGCTACAGTGTCTCGAATTAGCAAAGAAAAGTATGGAGAATCGTCAAAGGAGATGGTGGGCGAAGATGAGGGAGGTAAAATATTATCGACTCCTAATAAAAAAAGGAAGAGAGTTTCGCCAGTCACCGAAATTGATGACTTTGATGCTGCCGCAATTCGAAATCATATATAGCATAGTATTACGCACGTGGTGAATTTCCCACGTTAAAAAAAGTATCCGTTTCGCTTAAAGACGCGGATTTATTTAAAGGAAGTCCACCATCGTTGTCCAAAATATTGAAAAAAATCGGCTTTGCTTATAAGAAAAGCGATAAAAGAAAAATTTTAATGGAGCGAACAGACATTGCTTTGACCCGAATTGACTTTTTGCGCAAAGTCAAAAATATAACAGATTGGAATAAAGTGGTTTTTCTTGATGAAACATGGCTCAACGCAAACCACACTGTTTCAAGATCGTGGACAGACGATAAAGCGGAGTCTACCACCAAGGTGCATGAAGGCAAAGGACAAAGATTAATAATTACTCATGCGGGGACATCGTCTGGTTTTGTGCCCAATTGTTTACTGGCGTTTAAATCAGTAAAAACAACAGAGTACCATGAAGAAATGGATTTTGCAAAATTTAAGGAGTGGTTTCTAACTCTTCTAAATAATTTGAGTGAACCACATTTTATTCTGATGGACAACGCTCCGTATCATTCAGTACAAAAAGATAAGGCGCCTACGACAAGCAATCGTAAAATTGAAATTATTACTTGGCTGCAAAACAAAGGAGTAAAAGCCGACAACAGCATGCTCAAGAAAGAATTGCTAAGATTAGTAAGCATTCATAAGCCCCCCACTCCAAGATATATTATAGACGAAATTGCAAAGGAAATGGGCCACACCGTCATCCGTTTACCACCATATCATTGCCATTACAATGCAATAGAACTAATCTGGGCTCAAGTCAAAGGTTCGTATAATCTAAAAAAACATATATAAAAAGCTTACAAAGAATGTAGTAGGTTTTTTGTTTGATCGAATACCTTTTTTTTCTAGGTTACGCTGCCAGACATAATGTAGCACCGCCTTTCACAGCGAACAAAATGTTGACATTACTACATGAAGCTTGTGTACATGTAAATGCTGATGATTGGAAAAAGGTAGTTGAGAAGACAAAAAATGTGATTCAAAAAGATTGGGAGCGCGATATTCAATTTGACAACATATGCGATCAAGAATTAATTATTAATCTACAGGACTGCTCCAGTGATGAATCAGAATTCGACTTGGAAGTTGATCTCGGCTGTACACCATTTGACAATTAAACTTTTAAATACCTTCAAATTCATCTTTCATTTCCTTTTTTCTTTCTTTCAATATCGTTAAAATGTATTTTTTTTAATAAACTCATTCCATATAAATATCGATAAAATACGAAAGACGTCCCATACCTATTACATGTCATTCTGACAAACGTCACAGGTATCAAGCTATATTTTACGAACTATACAGGTAAAAATATTATATTGTTAAAGTTGGAATGATATATGTTGTTATACATTACTAGTTGTTCAGGATCTGATGAAGTCCCATTGGTTGGTGGCCTGGTTGTCGCAGATGGCCATAATCACTGGCTCTGCCCTGTACGGATTTTCGACACCTAGACACATTCCTGCTGCTGTATTGTATATTGGGCTATTAGCCTGAAATGCAAATAATTAAACTTTTAAAAAGATCAGTAAAATCAGGATGGCACCCAATCGCCTTAATTTTAAATGGAAGGTACGCACTTTGTTCCTTGATGGATCAGCTGAATCATCACAACATTAGTAACATAAATATTTGTCTGTATCTATGTATTTATTTATGTATGTATGTATGTATTGTTGTAAGTACGTATACTATTGTATAGTTATGTATGTAGGTATATATGTATGTATGTATTTTTGTAAGAATGTATATTATTGTATAGTTATATTGGATTTTAGTATTTATTTTATATTCTCTATCTAGCTATTTTTATTTGTGTATTATGTAAGAATAATAGGAAGTTTTTATTTTACAATTAGGTTACTGCACCTACACATTCCATTTCTACATCACCCTAAGGTAGACTGGCAGAGAATGCTTTTAGCATTAAGTCCACCTTTGTACAACTTTGTGCATAAAGTTTTAAATAAATAAATAAATAAAATCTAAAATTTGGTGTTTATAATAAAGTTGCTTATGAACAACATTAGCATATCTTGATGCAATATATCTAGACTGTTAAATAATGGGTTGTTACTGACTCGTACGTTACTGACGTATCACTAAACTGATTGCGCTGAATTTGGCACGCAGAGTTATTGAGACGTAGGCATCTGCTAAGCAAGGATTTTCCAAAATTGACCCCGTAATGAGATTAAAGGAATGCTGCGAGCAAAAGCTAGTCCATGAGACTGTGAGAGCACAACAGCTCTTGAAATCCCTAATTCATAACTAACTAACGTCTCATGCCAGATATAGAAAGACATATAAAACGTTTGTTTTGAACCAAGTAAGTAGTTAATAATAAGAATAATAATAATAATATCTTGGGACAACTCACACAACGCTATCTGATCCCAAACTAAGCAGAGCTTGTACTATGGAAACCAGACAACTGATAAACAAACTTATATATTTCTAAATACATACATATAGATAAATAACACCCAGACACAGAATAAACCATCGTGCTCATCACACAAAGTTTTATCCTGGGTGGGGATCGAACCCACGACCTCTTGCGTAGCAGTCGTATACACTCCCACCGCGCCACAGAGGCAGTTAAAAACATTAGAGACTTACTCCTGGCTTCGGGCTTTTGGTCATTTAGCCAGTGTCTCCATATATTGGTGTAATCGGTATTACGTATCGGCTATTTCCCAGAAGAAGCTAGAGAACCCAAACTTACATTACAATTACATTTCGAATATTATTAATTATTTATTTATATTTTTTGAAACTGAGGGTGTTTTGTCTGTCAATCTATTTTGATTGTATTAAAGATGGGACATCTTCTTCCTACTTCAATCGTTGGAAATCATGGATAGAGATTGAATGTTGGATTCTCTCTTTAAATAGTAGATCTTGGTTGAGGTTAATTCAATAATAGTGTATACTTACAGATCCTTTGTGCCTCCATTCCTGGGAACCGCCAAGCTCGTGGCACTTGCTCAGCTTAGGCGCAACATTATTTGACGCATCTAGACACAAGGTGCGTCCCAATACCAGTTCGTTGCGCGAAGTCTCAAACCACATCTTAAAATTCAAAATTATGCGTTACATTTTTTTTTTAAAGATAACTAGCAATGTGGGATTGTGGTCCCACATCACTAGCAATCCTGTTAACCCCTCCAGCTAAGCTCAAAGGCTTGTGTTAGGAGTGGGTTTACGTCGGTAGTATAATGGGTAGGTTTCGAACCCGCGACCTCACGATTGCGAGACCAATGCCTTAGCCATTAGCCAAACTTGCAAGAATATAATCTTAATCAATTACTTATTTAAATACTTATTAGGGTACTAGAAAAGAATGTTGGTTATCGCATAACCTATACCCAAATTCCATCACAATAATAGTGATTTTGGTTATAAAAATCAAATGGCTTTCTCTATATATCTGGTTTGCGTGAAAATACACGGAAATTAAAGTTAAAGCCTTAAATTTTGACAAATGTTTACACTTTTAGTCCTACATTTTAGAGAATAATGTTAATTCTACATTTCAGACAGATACTAGGTATCTACAATAAAAAAAATCAGGCAGTAAGGATTCGGAGCCGTTGCCGTATGGAAAAATCTGATTTGAATAATTGCACCGGCAGAAGAACGTATGTTCATGGCAGTTACGCCCTTTTATTGAGGAACGCAGTTCTTCGGCAATGACTCAATGACGGTATATCCGATCATGATCGAAATAATTTTACCTTAAAATGTTTGTAAAGTGCTACCTTTTCGATTTTTGTCACACGGTTCAAAAGATAAGTGGGGAACACAATTTATGCAAATTTCGGAAAAATTATTTCCAAAAATATTCACTTAACCAAAAAAGTTTATTAGAAACCTTAAAATGTTTTTAAAAGACCTGTCGAATGATGTACACATTGATGTATGATTAAAAAAAATTTAGCTGTTACATGTAGGTATGGAGTGCCCCCCTAAAAATATTTATTTTTATTATTTAGCTATCAAACTAAGTAGCGTAACTAGGTAGTACAAGACACCTTTTCACCAAATTTAATCAATATTCATTGGGTAATCTTTGAATAAAATGCCTGTGATATACGGACGCACGGACGGACAGACAGACTGACATGACGAAACTATAAGTACTTATTTTTGTTATTTTAGCTACGGAACCCTAAAACATGAACACACATATTTAAATTACCTGATTCAATGTTCGTATACAATTGGAAAGGATCAATCCGCTGCCTTTAGTCTTTATATCCTTAGCACTCTGTATGCAGAGGTTTGATTTCTTCAACCTGATTTGATACGAATCCGTGTAGTTCCGTTTTCTGTAATACAAGTATGTGTAACTCAATTAACTCATTTATCTTGAAATACCACCATTTCATGATATGGTTTTTATTTTTATTTTGTGTTGTTATTTTATGATGTACGGCTCTGTTTCTTTTTTTTCTTTGTAACTAATAATAATAATAACATATTGGGACAGCTCACACAACATCATCTGATTCCAAACTAAGCAGAGCTTATACTATGGTAACCAGACAACTGATAAATTTATTTATTTTTATTTAGAGGAAAGACGACTCCCGCATTAGGGTACAAGCCCTGTGTCGCGGAGGACTTTACAAACATACAAATCACGGACACAAAGTACACCCAGACTCGGGACAACAATTTGTGGATCACACAAAGTGGTGTTCCGTGTGGGAATTGAACCCACGACCTATTGCGTAGCAGTCGGATTCACTCCCACCGCGCCACAGAGGCAGTCAAATAATCCATACTAATATTATAAATGTGAAAGTAACTCTGTCTGTCTGTCTGTTACGCTTTCACGCTCAAACTACTGAACCGATTTAGATGAAATTTGGCATGGAAATGGTTTGAGTCCCGGGGAAGGACATAGGATAGTTTTTATCGCGATAACCGACATCCACGCGGGCGGAGCCGCGGGCGAAAGCTAGTATAATTAATGTGTAAAATATGTCGAAATAAATGATTTCTTATTCTTAGCCATATCATAAAATGATTCATTCTACGATCTGATCTTCAAGATCTGATCTCATTCTTCTTATTCTTAGCCATATCATAAAATTATTCATTCTAAATCACAATATCAAGATAATCAATCTATGCACTCAAAGTATTTCAAAGAGACTAAAGTAAACTACTCACCGAGAATGCCACGGCTGGAACTTATTCTTCTCAACATCATTTAGAGCCGCTACTCTTTTATTTTGAAATTTTCCACTGTCCATTTCCAATTCAGGGTATACATTGTCCAAATACCACTTAAAAGTTTTGCACTGAAGACGTTTACGTAGCTTTTGTCTCTCCGAAATATCGCCAAGAGATAGGTATGCCGCCGACGGATTGTTCTCTATCACTTTATTCTGCAATAAGTAATAGTTATGTATGATATACTATGTGCAGATAATCTCTGGTTCGATGAGAGCGTGCGACGATTTGTGTATTTGATGAAACTCAGTATAAATCTTAATTAAAAGTAAGTAGTACATAAGTATACCTTTTAGCTAATCACTGTTCAAATTGATTTGAAAAGGAAAATTACGATAGGAAGCTAAGAAATTGGGGCATTTTTAACACTTGAAGCTTTCTGGGAAATATATAGAACATAAAATTTAGGTGTTTCTTGTCTTTCGGCATCTAGAGAAACATTTATACCTAGTTGCCTCGCGTGCCCTTGTTAGGTGTGTTGACATGGAATGTTTCCTCTGTGTAAAACATTGAGCTATTACTGGGTATTGCTATGTTACTCAGAGTGTACTATTGTACCCAGAGTATATTTCGAAATTCAATATGCTTTAGTAAAACCCTTTGACAAGAGGAATAATTGTAATGTGTCCTCGTGTTTATTCTCGTTGTATTTTTTACCTAAAAGGATTCAGATACTTTGTTTCTTTCGTTCACTAACTGGAGAACCAGTTTTGAAATATGAAAGAAACCAACGCTCTGTGATGATAGATAAAAAAAAAATAACAAAAGCATTTTTTACGGTCGCCTCATTTGAATATAATATTAACGCAAACATAATATTATATTTAAAACAAAGCTGTCAGGGCTACAAATCATACCAAACTAATATACATAAATACTAAGGAATAACAGAAATATTGAGTAAAATTATACTTACCACATATTCATCCATCCACACTCTTGCCATTCGCATAGAGTTATACATCATGAAGTCTTCTTTCTCTCCTAAAGCGTATGGACGCCTCTTACGGAAAACGTGGCCAACACGACTGCAAGGAATCATCTCCAAAGTGCCTCCGCACATCCATATCTGAAGAATGTGTCGTTTTTGAATTATAATAATATATTTTACTAACTTTCACCCGCGGCTCCGCTCGTGTGGATGTCGGTTATCGCGATAAAAGAGATCCTATGTTCTTCCCCGGGACTAAAACTATATCCATACCAAATTTCATCTCAATCGGTTCAGCGGTTTAAGCGTGATAAGCTGACAGGCAGACGACAGACAGAGTTACTTTCACATTTACAAAATAAATATTGTTGAAAAGTAATCATAAGCTCAAATATTAGTTAGTATACAAATTCCAACAACGGTTATTGTACGGTAAGTAATATGTTGATGTTTTAAGTAAATAGGTGTAGTTAGGTTACATAAACAACATTCGATCTATAAAAAACGGCAAACTAATGCACACATATATTAAACCTATATATTGCAATGTCACACTTTTATAAAAAGTCGTAAAAGTAGGGAAACATGATTTAATTATGTCGAGCGAAAAAGAGAAAAATATAATCCGCTGCTTTCATCTACTGACGCCGTTAATGCGAGGCTGACGTAAAAAAATTGTTAATTGTCTAAATTCTAAGGTGGCGCTTTTTGAGCACTTGTAACCACACCTTTGTATCTACACCTTTTCACTTAAAACATAATTGAGTAAAACAATGACAAGATATAAACTTCCTTGATGCACAAAGGTACGAATAAGTTTTCAATGTTTACTATTCCAACAAGTATAGATTAGTATAAATAGCTGTTGCCACAGTAGTAGAAATCATGCCTGACGGCTTCGCCGGCGGGCCGTTTCTACTAGTCTGCATGATTTATCTCTCTTGAGGGTTGATTTTCGCTTACGATAAAAACGCTTTACAACCACAAAGCCAAATATAAATTTTGTCATATTTAACGTCTGAACTGACGGTGTTAATATCAACTTACAACCCTTGTTTAATCCTCTCAAGAGTTGATTTTCTAAAAAATCTGAAGCACATGATTCATTACTTTAAACTAACAAGTTTCATATAAGCTTGCAACCTCTTTTTTATTCCTTTAAGGGTAGATTTCCCAAAAACGCTAAAACCCGTATTTCATTATTTTAAACCAAGAAGCCAAATACTACATTTCAGAGACTTAACCTTAAACTGACGGAGTTTCGTACAAACTCACAATCACTATTTATTTTTTTACCCCCCCCCTAGGGGATGAATTTCCAAAAATCCCTTCTAATTCCATTTCTACAAAATAGGCGGCTTTTGGGTTGGTGCTGAATTAAACAAAAACAGCTATTTCATGGCACCAACTTCAAAATGTGGCTATGCCCCTGCTTGAATTTAACGTTACACGTTGTTTAACGAAATACGGGATTAATGCAATCATGCATTTATTTCATCATAGATTTTTTGACATTTTCAAATCTATCGTCATGAAATCAAAAGGTGAGCATGATTGCGTTAATCCTCATATCCTTGTATTTCCTTAAACAAGGTGTCGTCATCATCAAATCATGCGACTCAAAAGACTTTACGTTAGCATTCTAATATCTTTGCTAAAGGTTATTACGATTTTGATCAAAATTGTAACTAATAAAATGAGTTTATGGGGTAAGGGGCCATTACTTAATTACGTTAGTATGATTTTGGTGATTTTTGATTCCTCCTGCCACCATTTACACATATCTAAAAGAACCCGTAGTAAAATCGATGTTTCTTTGTCAGGTTTAGCGCCTAGACCTCACAATAAACAACGATTTTATTCCAGTAAATTAGTCTGTAGGTGGTTAAGGTCATAAACTCGAAAATAAATGTAAATTAAAAGAAAAAATATCACAGCTAAATAGGCTTAACAAGTTTACGAGTAACCTTACTTACTCGTGGACCACGCGACGACCAGTCATTGACAACTCGGCGCCCACTCGTGGCCCACGGATGGACGCCGAGTCGTCAACGAGTGGTCGCCGAGCGGCGAGGCGGTGCTGGGTTGATGCGGTTAGCGATGACCCTTAACCGCCGATAGGATTTCTAATATTAAATTTCGCCTTACAAAAATGTAAAGATTTCTTTAACCACATCTCCCCCTCGGGATCCTTACGTAATTAATGAATAGCCCCTAAAGTAGTAGTATTTATACACATAGCGTTTAATGTGAAAGACAAGACAGTGTACGTATACTAATCTTCTATTTTTTGTTTTATGTGTTTTACAAAATTAATAAAATTGTGTAAAAAGCAAACACCTTTGTAAATGTATAAAATAAACTTTCAAAGTACTCACCCTGAATGATATTTCCAAATTCTCTCCTCCCCATACATTCATACCAGAGTCGTATTTACCTATATGGTTGAAATATTCTCGATAAATAGCGAACAAACCACCTGCCATTGTTGGAGATTTAATTGGCTTGACGAAATCTTGATCGGCTGCAACATAATTCATGAAACTTTACTATCAGTGTTTTATCTAACGAATGTTTTATCTTGTTGCACTATTATTTAGAAAATACTAGAAATATACTATGTAAAAACAGATACATCCGAGCTCCGAAGTCGAGAAAGTCTGGTTTTTTATATTAATCCTTTTCTCTTTCATTTAAATTATTTAATCTAAATTAATGTGATAACAATGACGACGCATAATGGTGGCCAGTAGGTGAAAAAAAGAGTGGATTCTCAAAGTGATGGCAGATGATAACGTTTTATTTTTACTAGCGGACGCCTCGCGGTTTTACCCGCGTAGTTCCCGTTCCCGTGGAAATACAGGGATAAAAAGTAGCCGGGGTTAGTGTAGCTTCACAACGATAAAATAATTTTTCAAATCCGTCCAGTAGTTTCGGAGCCTATTCAATACAAACAAACAATCAAATCTTACCTCTTTATAATATTAGTATAGATGTATAACAACTGAATCAAGATGCGTGTCGTATGTATTTAAAAAGTCGTTATTTCCTATGTTAAATGTGTATATTAAAAAATGAGTTAGACCGAAATAACATTTGTTTAGAATAAATCATTATGCAAAAGTCCATCTGAATTTCTATTGCATCATTAATGCTTAGAAATTCGCATTTTGACACTTGTACATCTACGATTTGACCGCAATCTTTTCAAGGAGGTTAAATCACTGATTCGATTTCGTGTTTTTTAATTCAAAACAAGACTACCCAGATACTTGTAAATTATTTATATAAATTATATCAATATTTTTTTTTTTTTATAGTATTTTCTTACTAGCCTCTGAGAGAGAGAGAGATCGCCTCCAAAATTTTACTTACTTTTTAAAGTTCCTTTTGGTAAATTGTCCCATTTGAAATGCAGCCCCCAGTTAAACCCTCCCCTGACTAGCGGAGTAGCTGTATACTCGAACGTATCCGCGCTTATGACATCAATGACTGGGGTGACAGCACGGTGAGAGAACCTCACATTGACTCCATCTACACCGAAAGATAGGTGCCCCAATAACGGTGGTAACCAATCCACATTAACTTCTATGTGCGAATCCAAGAATACTAACACCTGAAAAAGTAGTTAAAACTCGAAACAGTTGCAGAATAATACCATCTGCAGTTAACAAGAACAATTTTTCGCAAAAAAAGACAATCATGACGATTCGAATCCATTTCTGTGCGTAAGAGCTTGTTCCGAGGCGAATTACGCGCAAGACAATTTCTTTATTGCGTTCACAAAACGTGAAACGCGCGTATGGATTTAGGCCGGTCACAGGTGTTCTTGTTAACTTAACGCAACAAGAAGCTAAGTATCTCGAGATTCTAACAGATGATTCGCGATTACGCGCGATTGAAATCTCACGAATCATGTAAACGCAATGTTTATATGCCGTGTAACTCACCTACGCGCGTATACTTTCGTGTGTAATTCGTCTCATCTGTACAAAACTTTAGTCTTACACAAAGTAAAAAATGGATATTAAAGAAACTAGATGTGGTTTTCGGAATTGATTGTTGCGGGCACAAATTAATATTAGGTATAAGTTTCATCTCGATACACCCGTCTACAAGTCGAGTTATACCATGTTTTAGGACTTGGGAATCTACGTAGACAAATTTGCGGGCAGAGAAGTTAGTGTAGAATATACTCACTTCCCCGACGCTGTTTTCTGCACCATACAACCTCGCCCTAATAAGACCTTCTCGTTTACTTGTCTTCAACAACCTTACACTAAAACCATTTTTATTTCGCTCAGTCGTTTTCTTATCTATAACATTATTGTCATCATTTATATAATCTACCAAATTTTCTACGTCCACATTGTTAGTTTCAAGCATTTCCTCTTCTCTGCGCATTTTGTTATTCAATTCATTAACTGCATTGTGTACATCTTCATGGAGACCAGGTATATCACTATAGTCATCGACTAGAATTATTTCTTTTAAGTGCATCTGATCAGTGCGGTCTAGTATAGAATGAACAGACCTCATTAGAGTCTCGAAATGTTCATTAAAGAAGCAGATTATAACTGAGGTTTTCGGTAGTCGATCCGCAAATTTTTGAATTCGACATCTGTAAAATAACAAGTCACATTTAATGGATACCTCGATAATTGAATAAATGATGATAACTTAAGTAACACTTGAAACATTATTGTCTGTAAAATAAGGTAACATCTGAATATATGACACATGTTTCGAAATCGCCGTGAACACTCATACCATTGGGTGTTTAGTAAGTACATAACTATCAATATATACCTTCATTCACCTGTATTAACAATGGAATTGTTATCAACGGTTTAACAAACCTTTAATAACAAAACCATCTGTTATAAAGGAACGTACATTTCGCGAATGTGAAAAACGATGCCTTACAACGACAGCGTTTATTAAGATCTGACCGTTTTGCCGACATAGTACGCTACGTCAATAGTCTTCTAGTAATCTTAATAATCGGAAATAAAATTACACCAAAATATGAACGATCAATTAAGTACAAAGAACATAATATTAATCTACAAAATTCCAAATAATTCTAGTCTCGTCTCATCTACTAGTCATCTACAGTAGAATTTATATGCATGTGGCATCAGTACACTTATTTGACGACTTTGCGTACGACTGCTGCGCAGAAGGTAGTGGGTTTGATTCCCCACACAGAATACCACTGTGCATATTATACCTAGTCCGGCCATAAGTTCTGTTACAAATAAAAATGCATTTTTTTAAATGAAGTAATGTTATATTACTAAAACTGAAGTGTACATATTTGTTAAAGTCACCTTCACCTTGGGCTTTTATACAGGCCTTTTAATCTGTCTGGCCACGAATCTATGGATTTACGCACTCTTTCCATGGGAAATTTCGTCAATGTCAGCCTCAATGTCGCCGTGTCGTTTAGAGCAAGCCATGTCCTCTAAAACTGACATAACTTGTAGTCTAAAGGGTTGAGGTCTGGGCTAGTCTTCAGCTCTTATTTGTATCTGTTGATAGTACGATATACAAACATACGGCTGATACCAAACGTTTGAAGTATCTGGAATATGACCGACGGCTTCATACTTTGTGCAAGGCGATCACCGCAATCCCATTTTCTTTAACAACCCAATCCATATTGTAATTTGATAATGAACACGAAAAAATATGTAAAATGGCGCGAAATCAAAAGAACTTTTAAAAATAATAAACGCGTTCCAAATTCAAAGTAATTAAAAAGTTAAAAAGAGAATAGTTTTTATGTAACAGTATTTATGGCCGAACTAGTTACTATTTGTACTAAACAGATGCACTATGTGGCTGACACGCTGCGATTCCGTTACGAATCGCGACAATACGCTGAAGGAATAATCGCAATAGAATGAATAACAAAACATTTGCCAGTTACAATTCTGCAATTAAACTAATCCTTACATTATAATTGACTATTTGTTAGTGACAGTTAATAACATGTAAAATTAACTTACAATTTATTTCTGGTATCTGGCAAACCCCTGTGAAATCCAATCCTTTGAGATATGAGGGTATTGAACGCGTGAACCAGATAGCCATTGGCACGATACTTCACATCTTCAGGATTTCGGATTAGTCCCAACTGGGTATCTGATCCTAAAACAATATTTTAATAATCATCTATGAACACAAGTTTTAAAGCGTGTCTTTTTCAAAGCCTGATCGAGAATTATAGTTGAATTGGATTATTGTTTCTAAGAGGAACCACAAGAGCCAATGTAGGATTTGAAATGCCACTGTGCAGATAGGTGTGACTATGTGTGTGCAGATAGGTGTGACTACGTGTGAGGGGTAATCACCCCTCTTTTTAATTAACCTGTATAGTAGATCTTGGCCTTGCTATGATGCTTTATAGCAAGGCCTAAAGTATATTAATAATATTAGTATTATTATAAATGTGATTTATTGAATCACGCAAAAACATAACAGATTTGGGTGAATTTTGGTTGTTAGTATAACCTGAAACAACATATGTGATACTATTTCTATCAATTACTAATTCTAAAATGGGATGAGCTAGTATTATAATACAAATAAGATGGCTGGCAAAATTATACTAAGAAAAAATACTTTTTATGGAAGTGTGTGATAAATTGGTCATTGACATCAAATGGGACATTGACCTTTAAAAGTTTTTTAACTCTATCATATCTATATAAATAAAAGATTATAATTCGAAAATGAAGAACTGGTCTGTAAGTATAATTAACCAATTTGTATGAATTTTGAACCAAAGGCCAAATGGCATGGCAACCAAGGTGCATAGTTCACTTTATAGTCAGACAGAAGGATAGAGGAGAGAGAAAGAGAGAGGAGAGAAAAAGAGAGAGGAGAAAAAAGAGAGAGGAGAGAGAGAGAGAGGCATTACATCCAGTCCTAACCAGACACAATACAACAGCTTTCATGACACTATTTAAAATTGTGTTTACAGAAAAAAAAGTACAATTTATGACATCTGAAAATGACTTAATGAAAATTGTATAACTTATTATAAAAAATACCAATACTAACCAATCTCATCCAATAACGAATTTTCAGATAACACTGTTGTTTTCAATTCTTCGAGGTGTTTAGCATATCTCTCTCTAAGCATATTTTTTCTTAAGTTATCAGATTTAGACTTTTGATACTTCCACAAATTTCCAGAATACTTGTCCTCATTTTTAGAATAATCAAGTAGCAAATTCTTTCCTTCTAAAGCTGCAATAGATTTGTCATTATTTTTTATATGATCCTTTTTATCTGCATTCTGCAGATGATAATGATTCCTCTTGGCAGTCATATTCATCACGTCCTCACCTAAAAGTGATTAGTAGTGATCTTCAAAGGGATATTCCATAACAAGTGATCAAGATAAACTATATAAAATTTTCCACCATGTTTTTCATCACGTGAAACACAATTAAAATATGGAAAAACATTTTTTCAATTTCAAAGTTTAAATTATTACCTTTGATTTGGTATACAACATCATTTCAAAAAGGTACTTAAAACATGTAACGCCTACTCAAAATTTGAAAAGCGCATTACGAAAAACGCATACTATTGAACATTTCGAAAAGGATACCATAAATTTAAATACATTTAATACAATAATATTATTATTAATTTGTAACCAAAAATTCAAGTTGGATCATATTAAATAAATTAATATACTTACATAAGCTAGCAATGTAAATAGACACCTCATATTGCTATAATGAATGTATTATTTTTGTAAATATTATTTATTAATGTATACATTAATTTGGTGAAAAAAATAAAAATCAGTATTTAACAAACTTGATAAGATGATATTGAATTCAAATAAATAAAAAATATCAATTTTAAACAAGCGCAAAAACATTTATTTTGTACTCTTTGAAATAATATTTTGACAAAACTAAAAGAGATGTTTTCTTTTCAAATGTGTCTCTTTTGCATAGACGTATCTAATCTATACTAATATTATAAAGCTAAAGAGTTCGTTTGAACACAATAATCTCAGGAACTACGAGTCTGAATTGAAAAATTATATTACTGTTGGAAAGCCCATTTATCGAGGAAGGCTATATTATAACATCACGCTACAATCAATAGGATAAATATCAGCCCTACAAAAATGATGACTTAATTGGGATTTGATCATTTGATATGGTGTACACCCAAAATGTTCAATTATTTTATTTTATCTTAAGGTTAAATACCTACATAATTGTAAAGAATTCCAAACAGATTTAAAAAACCGGGCAACTGCATGTCGAACCATGCTCAGTGTAGGGTTCTGGAGCCGTTACCATATGAAAATCCGATTTGAATAATTGCACCAGCAGAAGACCGTACGTTCGTGGCACTAACGCCCTTTTAGTGAGAAACGCAGTTTTTCGGCAGTAACTTAATAACGGTATATCGGAGCATGTCCAAAATAATTTTAGTTTAAAGTATTTGTTAATGTTATCTTTTTAATTTTTTTTTCATATTTTTTGATCACAGTTCAAAAGATAAGGAGGGGGAAACAATTCATGCAACTTTCGGAAACATTATTTCTAAAAATATGCACTTAGGTGCTATACCATAGTCAAGGCAAGTCTTACATACAAGTAGCTATGACAAGTGACATGTTCATACCATCATCAATGACAAAACACTATTGATTTCAATCTTTTGTACAAGGTTGAATACCTCCTCATACAAGTTGTAACTTGTGTAACTTGACTAATGGAATAGCAACGTAAGTGTGCTGTAATCTGTATGGAAGTAGCATAAAGCGTCTTCTAGACGGTTGGAAAAAACCTTCCCGCCAAGGTGACCTTGCTGGTTTCCAACAGTGTAGACGGATGTTGTAATAGTACATTATGATATAAGTGCGGTAAGGTGAAAATTACAGCCGAGGCAATATTGCAAGCCCGAGCCGTAGATGAGGGCTACAAAAAAAAGCAGAGGCTGTAAATTATCAAAGTGCATGTATGTCATACCATAATTTTGATCTGTTTCACATTATTTTTATTAATCTATGTGAATTAACCACATCAAAAATGTGTGAGTAGTTTTGTAACATATTCCGGCTCACCAATGTGTGAATTTACCATTATGAATCCAGGCCGTTGTCCACGGACCAATGTGTGAGATTTTTAGTGTGTGAGTAGCCTCCTAAGTGAACAAACACCTAAAGGAAGGAGCAGTAACAAAGCAATAACTCCACCCACAACAACATACATACAGGAAAGGGAGATCAACACACACTGCCCTGCATAGTAGTACCTACATAAAATGGAAACAGTTTTAAAAAACAAAGCATCAACCCTGGAAGCATTCATAGATATTGAAGGAGTGTTCAATAAGACCATTCACAATTGATCAACATGAAGAGCAGTCTTCACTGCCTAGCATGCGTCACAACAACATGCTGTATTTGAACCACCCCTTGGGCATTCTAAAACATATCCTTAACCTGAGACAGCTAAACCTTGAAATCATGGAGGCAGTGACAGCCACTGCACTTAGGCTAAAAGCAAATGGCCTTTGGAAAAATGATCAAGGGATAGCAGACACAGGAGTTCAGAAAAGAATATCATTCCTGAAAGCGATAACAGATAGAATCCCCCAAAAATACAACATTCAGCAACAATACAAAATCAGACTTAAATCCAAATCAATAGACAGCTCCGGAACATCTGAAGTTAGAATATAAACAGATGGATCCAAAACCACTCTAGGCATGAGAGCAGCAGTCTTTTAAGACAATTTCAATATGAAGATATCTACTGCTTTGGACAGAAGAAACACGATTTACCAAGCAGAATGCATTGGCATAACTAAGGGGGCTTAAGCAGACACCCAGCCAGAAATGCAAAGGAACTAAAAATTAAAATTGCAACCAACAGTGCATCAGTGCTACAAGTCCTGTCAAACCCCAACATAAACACGATCTTCAATCAAGAATGCCATGAATATCACTTCAGGCCATTATCCAGTTTAATGCATGATGCTGTAATGGATAAAGGGAGACAGCAACTCAATTGGAAACGAAGCTAGTGGGATGGGGCTCTAAAATGAACATCCACGGCCCCCAATGGGTAATGCACTTACCCCTTGAATTGAGAAATAGCAGTGGTTGCAGACAAACAAAATAGGCAGTTCTAACAGCACCCGGAAAGTGTGGTCAGAATCTAATCAGACTAAACAGGAACTAACTGCAAAAAGCATTAGGTATTCTGACGGGCCATTGTTCCCTCAACAAGCACCTGCACACCATCGGGATCACAGATAGCCCAGAAGTCTGTGGGACTGCTGGGCTTCTGAGAGTGTTTAGGCTCGCTGGAGTGAGAAGAACTGACACAAGACAACATACCCACTGAGGCTAAGTATGACATTGTGGCTCCGTTGAAACAAACAAACAAGTACATACTGGTAGCGATCCAATGGCTCTTAAGCTATCCATACATTTTGTTGTATTAAATACAGTTAATAGTTAATTGCAGTTTTGACCAATAGCAAAGTGACCAATAGTTTATATCCCTACCTTAAATTTCCTAAAAATATTAGATATGTTTTTACATACAGATGTTAACGATTTGTGTATGCCTCTGAGACATAATGTTAAAGTTTTTTGTAGCTCTAAAATAGATTAGGCTTCTAGGGTTACAATTATAACTAAAGCAAATTAATGAAACCTCAACTCTTGCCAAATATCATTATTCCACAAAAATATGCAGCAGAAATGTATATATTCATTAACATATTCACATAGAAGCTTGATAATTTTACAACTTCTAAAGCCCATAGGCTTAAGACCCATTGCAACTTGTCTTCATATGTCCAGATTCCTGTTGTTAAAAATGCCATGGCAGACACACAGGTGAAGGATTTCACTACCAGGTGTATACTTTTAACATTTTTATGTGAAAGCTTTGGGGCTAACTAAATCATATTCTCATCCAATATTGCTAAAAAAAATTCACGCAAAACCCAAATGAGCTTTTGAAACATTTGTCAAAAGCATGACAAAATAGGACAGGATCCCCAAAAAACAATGTATTTTTTCTATAAAAATCTTACACTTACCGCTCATATTCAGCAACCAGTAAAGGTAAAGCGAAATACTCCATGTCACCGACGCAAATAAAATTCCCCAAAGAAAAGAGTTATTAAATTTGGCCATTATCACTGCTTATTTAATATAATTACCGCGGCATATTTCATTTATCGTTTTATGATATTTTAAATAATTTCACCTAGATTTTTTTTAGTTTCGTCATTCTGCCCGAAACTTTTTGACGAGGTAAAAATATAGGTAAAATGTATTTAATTTAAAATATTTGCATCTGAAAGCAGCTAATCAATGTTTAATTACCTATCAATAACTGTAACTAGATAGTAGTACAAAAATGTTACAATATTTTTTATTTAGAAATGTGAAACACAGGCGAAGTTTCTAATATTTTGGTTGTTGGAGTATCATTATTATACACTACCACAGACTATGTATTTGTTTTGCACATTGACGTAGAGACCAGGACTGCGCAATAACCTCAAAAAATTTACTACTGTTTACTACTCTCTAGAAAGAGACAACGCTACTTTGTGGACCTTATCTGTCAAAGGCCGCACGAGTTTTTTCTCTCTTTCACGTTTTGCAGTCAATATTACTTTAATTTATTATATTTAATTTATTGAAAGGGAAGGCACTGTCCAGGTTTATACGTCAATAGTTTTGGAGTTTCGATCACACAGTGCATGTTTTCGAACTTACACATCGAGAGGCTATTTTACATGCTCTTTGCATACAGTTATCCATTTAGTGTTGCAAACTCGACCAACTAAATTGTCGCATGTTGTAGGTTTGAAAGATGCTAAAAATAAAAAATCCAGAAGTCGATCGATGTCGATACATTGTTAACCACAAAAAACCTAAATTCAATGTCAAGGTAGGTTAAAATACAAACAAATTTATTGAGATGATCTATTTATTTGATCAAATAAAAATCTATGGGTACAAAAAAATGATTGTCTGTAAAGTCGGTTTATGGACAATCAATTTACGTGATATCATCTTGAAAACATTGATGACATATCGCCATTCGTGTTGCTTAGCAACCAATCAATAATGTTAGCTCCAATTGTATCGATATCATGTTGCTGCAAACGCCATTAACTATTGCTTGGCGACTTATTAGACACTTTTTTGTGAGTGTAGCCGGTTATCGATTTTTATAATCAGCGTAAATGATGTCTGTCTATTTTTTTTGACTCCATTAAGAAATCGAAACATTCTTACATATGAGGATCAAGTGTTTTGTAATACATAGACGTTAGTAAATCAATATTTTTTATATTCTTTACAATTTACAGAAAAGTAAAGTTTTGCAACAAAGTATGTAATGGCTTCTCTAACTCCTCACAGCACTATATGTCAGTACTAAGTAGTAACCCTGTAATGACGCATCCATTCTTTGAAAATAAAATAATATAATATAATAATCTGAAGTGGACAACTGTATATCTCAAATAGAATGTGCTCTCCATAACGATACTAAGTTAACTGTGTGTACAAACGATTAATTACGATAAAATAATAAAGAATCATTATCTGTACTAACGCAAAATATAAGAAGTACTTAACGTAATCTAGATGAATTACTAGTTTTTATTGCCGCTTTAAGCATTGAAATTGCCGTTAACAGAATGTAGGACTGACGCAAACAACCCACCACCACTGATTACCAATTGGGTATTTGACTACTATTATAATAAAATATTTTAAAATAACCAGGTAAAAATATGTCATGAAGTGTTCTAAAAAATATGTTTTATTTATTAATTTAATGTGTTACATAATTTATAATCATAAAGAGAAACACTGAAAGTAAATAATTTGACCATAGAAAACGTTATATATGCTAGCATTCCATACAAATTTGTTCAGAGCGGCTCGTTTTTGACGATTCTTAAAAAGAGGCTGATTTGACTTTAGTCAAATACCCTATTATAACATGTTTTGGACTAAAGTCAGCTTGAGCCAAAATGATGGCATAGTAGTTTATGTAAATAGCAATTTATAAGCCTTCTCAATTGAACCACTATTTTCTGAAGGCAACTGACCTGTCTTAACAATAAATCCAGATTACACAATTATTTGTTCATATCGACCTCCTTGCTTTATAAATACCGTGAATTATCTTAATTCTCTAGATCAAATCCTAAATGCAATATCCATATATAATATTTACAGATGATATTAACATAAACATACTATGTAATAAATCGTAAATAGTCATTTATCTTCAGTAGGAGACAAACTGGCTAGTCAAATACTAAATAAGATGAAGTTACACGTAAATGATTTGGCATCTTTAGCTAGACAAACAAACATCCCAATTGGATTCTTGCAGAGCCAGATGAAATTAGAAAAAACATGAATGGTTTTAGATCTCATACTGCACCCGATTAAACAAAACGTAATGTCATTAGCATTCCCCATTGCACATATTTGCAACATGAGTTTTGAATCTGGGGTATTTCCAGAAATATTTAAGAAAGCTGTAGTTTGCCCAATACACCAAACCGGCCTTAAAAACGACCCAACAAATTATAGGCCCATTTTACTTTTACCAACAATTTCAAAAATATTAGAAAAACTAATGAATAAAAGAATTATATCATACATGAAAAATATTACACCACAATCAGTTTGGATTCAGAGAGGGCAAATCAACAGAAGACGCAGTTCTCCACCTAACATCAGCTATACCTTCACACATAGACAATAATGATAAGTGTATAGGGGTTTTCTTAGAACTTCAAAAAGCATTTGATACAGTGTCGCATACAATATTAATCACTAAATTAGAGAATGTTGGTATTAGGGGTATTATACTTGGAATGGTTTAAAAACTCTTTAGATAATAGGTCTCAAAGCGTTAGAGTAAACCAATATTGAAGTGATAATGTCATCTGCACATTTGGAATACCAAAAGGCAGCACGCTTGGTCCTACACTCTTTCTGATATATGATAACGATCCGTTTAATATAACACTGCCTGTGTGTGTGGGTGTCATTATTGACGAGAGACTGGATTGGAACCACCAAATAAACACGCTAAGTGTTGTTAGAAAGTGAGTTAGGAAGATTATATTTATATATATATATATATATTTAGAGCATTATGTGAATGTTTGATGAGACATTGTGTATATGCATGGGGAGGAGCGGAAAAAACACACATGATTGCCGTAGAAAGGGCACAACGTGCTGTGCTGAAAGCTATGATGTATCTACCCTATAGAAATTCCACAACTGACATCTAAACAATAACAGGTCTTTTATTCGTTACACTTTGACCATTAAGGACAATCATGAAACGTGAACACACAACGTTTTATACTAAACTATTTAATACATAAATAGTGTAGTATAAAAAAAAAACAATATTCAAAGTGCCTGTTCACAGGATAATAACTAATTTTCACTCTTAACGTCGAATATTTAAAAATGTAGTGTAATTTTTATTACAAGACGATTCTTTTATATGCTACAAAGAAGTTTGATTTAGCAGACTATTTTCTTTTTTAATTTTAGAATTAGTTAGATTTAGAAATTTAAATTGAAAGGGATGGCGTAGTCCACGTATATACGTCAATGGACCTTTTAGAGTGTTTTTAAAGTGGCCATATTTTTTTAGATGATAGAAGCGGGAAACAATAATAGCCTCTATGATTTGTTTTAGTTAATGAGTAAAACTAGCAAATTGTTTTGTGTGAAAGACAAAATACATCAACCTTGCCTGTTGATGTGGATTTGTCAGATAATTTAAAAAAATATTAATCTTCTCAAGAGGTTAGGTACTTATAATTAATTTTTACTCCTTTAGTTTTCCTAAAAAGACTTAACGATTTGTATTCCATAGTCATACTAAAATTTAACTTTCATTAGATTGTAATCAAATTTTACTTATCTGGTAATAGGTGGTCGATTTATTTATGTCATTAAAAGTCAGTACAGTTTATTTAAACAAGTTAACCCCTAGGCTACGCGGTGGCAGTGTGTTCGACCGCAAGAGGTCGTGGGTTCCACAACTTTGCGTGACTTTGGGTGTACTTTGTGTCCCTGAATTGAGTATTTGTAAAGTCGCCCGCTACACAGGGGTACGAAATGGTTAAGTATGGACTTCTCACACAACGCTGTCTGTTCTCAAACTAGGCACTACTAAGCAGAGTTTGTACTACGGCAACTGATTAACTTTCTTATATATTTCTTAATACATATACATAGTTTATACTGTGGCTTCCAGACACAGAATAAACTATCGTGCTTATCACAAAAAGTTTTATCTTGGGTGGGGGCCGAACCTACTACCTCCGGTTTAGCAGTCCGAGTCACTAACCAATAAACCAAGAGGCCAGTAAATAAACATTATTCGCTAAGTACTAAAACATTATAGTTTTTGATCTTTGAAGAATACAACAATAACTGGTCATTGCTGAAATATACTCCATTTTATTATTACTATTTTGCAATGTCGGAGGGTCCTTAGAATACGGCTTCTATGGCCTCGGTTTCCCTTTAAGTTCTAAGCGGCGGTAGCCTAATGGCTAAGGCTTCAGTCTCGCAATCGTGAGGTCGCGGGTTCGAATCCTACCAATTATGCTACCGACGTGAGCCCATTCCTAACACAAGCCCCTCCAGCTAAGCTCAAAGCTTAGCTAGAGGGGTTAACAAGATTGCTAGTAATGTGGGACTCAATACCACATTGTACGACAAAAAAAATATTGTATGTACAAAAACCGTCTTTAACAGGATACATTTTCGTATTCGTGACCTCAGGAAAATTTTAACCCTTCGCTTCTGCTGTTTTGCATATTAATCAACAAAATAAAAAAAAGGGCTCACAGAAAAACGTGATTCATTAAAGAGGCAAGCAAAATGTTTAAATGAAAAAATCCGGAGACGTGATTAAAGGATTGTTGTTTTCTCCGACATCATTATAGATTTACAAAATGAAAATATATTAACAGTGAAGAGACGTTTTTGGACCAGAAGATTTTCTGAAAAGAGAGATTGCTAAATTTAGAGGATATTGTATAAGTTATATTTGTCAAACAGCACCTTCCAGGATGGGGGGCCTGGCGCCTTTAATACAAGTTGTTTTTAACAACTTAGCAAGGGTGTCGGTCATCACAAATATGAACATTATGATGTCATATACTACACTAAATACCTAGTAATTAAGAAACCTTTTGTAACTCTTTAATGTGTGTTATATTTTATTTGTTGTATTTTTTTCTCTTATTTGTGGCGAAATAAATAATTTTTATTATTAATTTTATTATTATTAGAGGCTCATAAACATATTTAGAGGAATTAAGGAAATTTGCTCTTACACATAAGTATTTTTCAGTACCTTTCTTTCCCATTCCTATTAAACCCATGCAGATAAAATATTGAATTAAATAATACACTGTAATAACTGTTTTTTATAATACACAATCCATTTACTGCGGCTCCGTCGCAATTTGAACATCCCTAATGATTGGTTAGCGGTAAGACCGTGAACGAATAATTATTTCTCTTTTCGTCTATGGTAATGCCTTTTAATTTATTAGAAACTAGCTGTGCCCGCGACTTCGTTCGCGTGAAAGTTGGGTTTAAATTAAGATAGTTTATGTTACGAAATAACTTCTGTGTAAATATGTTGGAAACAGTCCTGTCGGGTGGACCGCGATATGACTCAGCAGCGGAGAATCGTCATATACTCATCTATTGATAGCTTCAACACCCAAAAGCTTTGTGAAAATAAATAAGTACCAAATACAGACTATGACTATGTATTCGTTAATTGTGTTTTTTGTTATTAATTTGTGTTTGTTTTCTTTTTGTCTATTGTTATTTTTAATATTTCACTGTTTTATTTATTGTTTATTTTTATCTTCTGCATGACTTTTCCTGTTAAATTATAATAATGTCTATACATGTGTCTTCTGTGTACTAAATAAAAATCGATCTGTTCTATTCTTTTAGATAATTAGTTTGGTGTGCGGCTTAAGAAGTGGGTTTTCTGTTGTTTTTGTTTCATTCTTTCAACGCTATACCTACTTATTACCTAATAATTTTCAATAGAATTTGTACGAAAATGTCGTTACTTCTCATGTGATCGTAAACTTGTAAACCCTAAGTACTTAACTGTGATAGTTTTACTTATAATTTTAGTATTTATACTACTACCCTGAATTTTTTCACATACCCAACATCAACCATTTAGCTGGCAGGGGGACACTAACAAAAATGTTCACTATAAAGCCTAATATTATACACAAAGGAATCCTTAAATCTAAAAATAGTCTTCACAAACCCTAAACGCTTTTTAAAATACCTATCTAATGATACCACACACGATGGGGTAGGTAGGTGAGAAAAAAATCACATCCCCACTTTACATTTAAGAGAGGTACCTACCCTTATAAAAATAATTATTTTCAAGATTTTATTCTTTCACTTTATCGGCGTTAGTAATTTATTCATGCAAAAGTTGCAACCTTCTAGCACTAACAGTCTCTGAGCTAAGCTGCGGACGGACGGACATAAAGGAACTATAAGGGTTCTGTTTTGCCATTTTGGCTAAAAATGGGGTGTATTTCATATAGTGTTACAACGCAATACTAATAAAATGTTTTTTCAGGATTTTCCTTTGTCTGCTAAGATATACAACTGAAATGCATATAAAACTGCTGTAACACTTTAGTAAACAAACACAGAGCGTGTCATGTGTGTCATGCCCGCGAAAATGTCAGATATCCCTAAAGGTAGGTACGGTTGACAGACAAAGACCCCCCTCCTCCCGTCACCCGAACTACTCACACTTGACCGATGTTGAGCCATTCATTATCGTTGAATTGATGAACACGTGATCTCCAACCATAACCCC
The DNA here is from genome assembly GCA_945859575.2 of Herminia tarsipennalis. NCBI lineage: Eukaryota > Metazoa > Arthropoda > Insecta > Lepidoptera > Erebidae > Herminia > Herminia tarsipennalis. Next base: position 23,285,463 of record OX243831.2, on the reverse strand, counting down.
AAAACATGATCCTCGATGCACCTGTGTGATGCGTGGTCAAACAAACGACAGACAGACAAACATTTCTAAAAATCATAGCAATGTGTTACTTTTTTAAACTTCTTTTACTAAGTATAGAACATTATTGAATACAACGCCATCTACTTTCAAGAATGTTGCCGTTGTTTTGTTACGGTGTACAATTTGATTTCATAGATGGCGCTACATGTATTTTTTACGTGTGTAATGTCTTTTTTTTTTAGACGAACACATCATTTCTGGAAAATGTCGAATACTTTTTAATTATAATGTAATATTGTTTTTCATTTCTACTACGATTAATTCATTACTCTCAGCAGTGCATGCAATACCTATAATTAACTTACCTAGGTCACAGATAATATAATACTATACTAGTAGTTTAGGTAACGAAATACAATAACTTCTGTGTAAATATGTTGGAAACAGTCCTGTTGACTAAATACTTACTAAATAAAAATCGATCTGTTCTATTCTTTTAGATAGTTAGTTTGGTGTGCGGCTTAAGAAGTGGGTTTTCTGTTGTTTTTGTTTTATTCTTTCAACGTTATACCTACTTATTACCTAATAATTTTTAATAGAATTTGTACGAAAATGTTGTTACTTCTCATGTGATCGTAAACTTGTAAAGCCTAAGTACTTAACTGTGATAGTTTTCTTTATAATTTTAGTGTTTATACTACTACCCTGAATTTTTTCACATACCCAACATCAACCATTTAGCTGGCTGGGGGACATTTGACTCTAACAAAAATGTTCACTATAAAAGTAATTTTTATAGGCATTTCTTGCCAATAACTTTACAAATACAATAAATGCATTTTTGAAAGATAGAAAAATTTGAAATCCAGACTCAGGAATCGAACCCGAGACTTCCGTAGCCAAACCGGGGCCAGAAGCGAACCACCTATCTGGACTATGTTATTAGACCTCTGGCCCCGGTTTGGCTACGGAAGTCTCGGGTTCGATTCCTGAGTCTGGATTTCAAATTTTTCTATCTTTCAAAAATGCATTTATTGTATTTGTAAAGTTATTGGCAAGAAATGCCTATAAAAATTACTTCAATATTCGGCCTGCGACATCATAATTTGTTAAAATGCTCTCTGTAACGAAGCAATAACAAAAGCCGTGATAGTTCCTTAACTAACGACTAGATGTCACTGCGAAGGCCTAAATTTCGCGAGCAACAAGAGATAGAAAAATTCGAAATCTAATAACATAGTCCAGATAGGTGGTTCGCTTCTGGCCCCGGTTTGGCTACGGAAATCTCGGGTTCGATTCCTGAGTCTGGATTTCAAATTTTTCTATCTTTCAAAAATGCATTTATTGTATTTGTTCACTATAAAGCCTAATATTATACACAAAGAAATCCTTAAATCTAAAAATAGTCTTCACAAACCCCAAACGCTTTTTAAAAGACCTATCTAATGATACCACACACGATGGGGTAGGTAGGTGAGAAAAAAATCACATCCCCACTTTACATATAAGAGAGGTACCCTTAAAAAAATAATGATTTTCAAGATTTTGTTCTTTCACTTTATCGGCGTTAGTAACTTATTCATGCAAAAGTTCTAAATCGTAAATTCTAGCACTAACAGTCTCTGAGCTAAGCTGCGGACGGACGGACATAAGGGAACTATAAGGGTTCTGTTTTGCCATTTTGGCTAAAAATGGAGTGTATTTCATATAGTGTTACAACGCAATACTAATAATAAAACTGCTGTAACACTTTAGTAAGCAAACACAGAGCGTGTCATGTGTGTCATGCCCGCGAAAATGTCAGATATCCCTAAAGGTACGGTTGACAAACAACGACCCCCCTCCTCCTGTCACCCGAACTATTCACAATTGACCGATGTTGAGCCATTCATTATCGTTGAATTGATGAACACGTAATCTCCAACCATAACCCCAAAAAATGATCCTCGATGCACCTGTGTAATGCGTGGTCCAACATTTCTAAAAATCATAGCAATGTGTTTCTTTTAAAACTTCTTTTACTAAGTATAGAACGTTGATGAATACAACGCCATCTACTTTCAAAAATGTTGCCACTCAGCACCTTAAGCACCTATACCCTAATAAATGTTTTCACAAAGAAGGAATTATTTGATCACGGTTCATAGATGGCGCTACATGTTTTTTTTTACGTGTGTAATGTCTTTTTTTTAGACGAACACATCATTTCTGGAAAATGTCGAATACTTTTTAATTATAATGTAATATTGTTTTTCATTTCTACTACGATTTATTAATTATTCTCAGCAGTGCATGCAATACCTATAATTAACCCACGTGCATAATTTACTTGATTATTAATATAAAAAATTATAACCAAAGTAAATAAGTTACTTACGGTCGAAAAAATAACTAAAACATTGAGAAAAATATTAAAAAAGGATAAAGACAATTAAAAAAAATACAAAAAGAACATAATCAGACATCAGATTCGAGCCCGGGACTTCGTCCGCTAGCATAGCTTCGAGGCTATACTGTTCGCTACTTGCCACGTCAAAATAACTGTTCTTATGAAACTTAACAATGTTGTGTTTAGCTCCTTTTAGTTTTAGCGTGAAGCTATGTATTCCATGGGTTACAATTATAGATAATGTCTAATTGTGGAAAATTTTGTGATAAACCATTATGGTGCGACAAAAAATACGTTGCTACTCGTTCCCCATAGACGTTAGCGTAATGATTCATAGTGTAAATAATGTCCTATAGTATATTTACTATAAAACTGCAAATTTTCATAAAGATCCGTCTAGTAGTTACTGTTTTATAACGAAAAATAGCTACAGACATTATCCCTTACTGCTTAGCTCCTATGGGAAAAAGCGTGATAATTTATAGCCTAAATGTTAATCTGCATCTATTAGATTGCACGTGCAAAATTTCAACCGAATCTGTACGGTAGTTTTTGCGTGATGCGTGTTCAAACAAACAGACAGACAGACAGACAGACAGACATTTCTAAAAATACAGCAAAGTGTTTCAATACTCTTTTCGAACATTTCCTAATTTTTTTTTTTACTAAGTTAGGCCATGTACAGACACGTGAAATTTACAGTTTTATTATATGTATAGAAGATAGATAGATAGAAGATAGATATAGATAGATTACGGGTCTTAATCGCGTGAATAATTTTAGGTTAAATACCTTGCTTACCTACGTTTAATATGCATGATAGTTTAAGTATAATTTAATTTAAAGTCATCAAGTATTAAAATAAACTTATCCAGTTTTGAAAATAGATGGCGTTTAAATACAAATGAAACAGAATCAGGTAAATTGATTTAAAAAATAAATCTGAAATTATTACGTAGAGAGATATGAATTTATGATGATCTTAATTAACGACAGGTTCATCATCATCATCATCAGCCTATCGCAGTCCACTGCTGGACATAGGCCTCTCTAATTGCACGCCACTTTGTTCCATCCTCGGCTACGACAGGTTGACACACCTATTTTTTAATTCACCAATGTAGACATTATAAAGAAATAAGTTTAGTATTTAAACTAAACGTTTCTAAAATATATACTAATTCAGTACATCTTTTAGAAACGTTTGAATGTTGTCTGTTTGTTTGAACACGCATCACAGTACCGCGGGAATGCAATGTTTTAAAAACAGGATATTTTTTTAAAACTTATCTCACACTAGCCCTATTTCGCGCGAGTACTTGGGCGGTTTCGGGCTTCATTTAACCCGAAATCGATAATAGTAATATTTGATGTGATGCAAATCATTTTGGTAAAATACTATTATGATTTGTCTTCTAACCGTCTGGCGCCATAAACTTTGTCGCCCTTCATTTTGCTGCACTGGGCATTTGCTTGGCTTGCCTTGCCATAGGTCGGGCCCTGATTAGAGCTAGGCCCTAATATCCATAGATGCCACAGAGCATTGTGGAGCATGTTTCCAATATGTTTTACACAGAAGTTAAACTGTAACATAAACTACCTTAATATAAACCCAACTTCCACGCGAACGAAGTCACAGCTAGTTAAGTAATAAACAGTTATTCGAATAATTTCAGTAAAGAGTGAATGATTTTAGTTGGTTGCGTTTTGTTTCAAAAATGTATCGAGCTTTTGGTATAAACCTTATTATTCAGATTAAAACACAAAACAACATTTTGTCTTCTGACTGTCAACATTAAACCAGCTATCTCCATTCCAACACATGTTATACTTGCGTATTTAACTAATTACGTGATATTAATAACACCTAAATAAAGATGGCAACTATACACACGAGGCAGCTCTAATTATTATACCAGACAAGAAAATGCAAAACTCTTGGAGCTTATGGAACAGTAAGTATAATCTTTGATTACATTAATTAAACATCACACGCTGTGGTTGTTTTGTCCTCGTCCTAGTATGTTACTGCTTATCTAACAAACATATATATATATATATATATATATATATATATATATATATATATATTATATAAACGAGGCTACGCGTTCACGAACCCAAGACTTTGGTTTAGGGACATGTACACAGGAGGACTCCGATACTTTGGTGGAGATCTGACGTGGTTTGATCCTAGTCTTCACCTACCCTCCCTAGATACGCTAATCCTGTTTTAAGTCAATTAAATTTAGTGTGTCTGTTATTTAAACCTAATTAGTACCATCATTTAACATTTATTAAATATATATATATGCAAACGTTATGTTTGTAAAACAAAACTTACATTTATATAACAAAAATAGTGATATTCACTCTGTGAATACAAGAAATAAGAACAAATTGGTAGGACAATATCATAGGCTTCATAAAACTCATAACTCATTCATGGGACTAGGTGTAAAATTTTTCAATAAAATCCCAGTCAGCATATCGAGTCTACCCGTAAATAAATTTAAGAATGTAGTCAAGAGACATCTTATACAAAGAGCTTACTATTCAATCGATGATTATTTAACTGATAAAGATAAATGGATGTAGTTCGTTGCTCCCTATTAATGTATTGTGTTGTATAGTTTATTGCATTTTACTAAAGGGTCTTTCAACAAAGACGGGTCGATGTTAAAATTGAATAAAACTAGATGTGTGTGAGATATTAACGAAATTTATTTTTTATTTGAAAGGCCCGTTTATGCCATTATGCATGAAATATGACATCGTTCAAATGTCCGCCGCGGCTTCGCATGGTGGCACAAATCCGAGAGGTCCAATTTTTAATGACTCTGCTGCATAGATCCGGCTGAATCTGAGCGATGGCCTGCGTTATGTTGGCTTTCAGGGCAACGGTCGAATGTGGTTTATTGGCATAGACCTGCGACTTCAGAAAACCCCACAAGAAAAAGTCTAGCGGAGTCAAATCACACGATCTTGGTGGCCAATTCACGTCACCTCTGCGAGAGATAACCCTACCCGCAAACCGTTCATGCAGAATGTCGATTGTGTCGTTCGCTGTGTGGCAAGTAGCGCCATCTTGCTGGAACCACATGTCATTCACGTCCATATTGTTCAATTTAAGCCAAAAGAAATTGTTTATCATTGATCTGTAGCGCTCACCGTTGACGGTGCTGGCCTCGCCAACTTCGTTTTCGAAGAAGTACGGACCAATGACGCCGCCAGACCAAAATCCGCACCAAACAGTTACTTTTTGTGGATGCATTGCTATCTGGTGAACCTCATGTGGGTTGTGGTCATCCCATATACGGCAATTTTGCTTATTAACAAAACCATTCATCCAAAAATGTGCCTCGTCGCTAAAGATTATTTTTTGGCCAAAATCGGGGTCCTCTTCCAAGCGTTCCGACGCCCATTCAGCGAACACAAAAGTTAAAGTTTTATCATTTGCACATGCTGCTCAACCGTGTAACTTGCCATGGTGATTTGGCATCAGTGACTGAATAAGAAAAAACAGATTTGACAGATGCCGCCAAATCAAAATGGCCGCCACAGATTATTAATATCGACCCGCTCTATTTGAAAGACCCTTTAGGTGAATATTGTTGTCACAGTTTGATGATGGTACTTAGGTACTAGTTAAGAAAACGATTTACTTTTGTAAGTAAAGATTCTGCGTGATAAATTACGGCCATTCTTTTCTTTCCTTTGTAAAACATGTATACTTATGGCCAATATTTATGCACATAAAGTTTTTACATCGTAAGTGGATGCTCCTACTATGTTGTGCCCATTGAGGCTGATGTATCCGATCTCGTAATATTATTGACCTCGTTTTTTGCATCAGTACTCTAATATGGTGTATAATATAATGGTGGCAGCACCTTACCTGCTTATACAGTTTATATACAGAGAAACATTGTAAACATTGGCAATTTGAAAAGAGTGGCCACGAGTTTTTATTGCCTGTTCTTTTCTCGGGCTTTACCTATTGTTTGCGAACAGGCATTACCAGTAAATGTAAAATCGACTTTTCACAAGTGTAGTATTTTGCTTCCTAAGTGAATAAATCATTTTTTATTTATTTATTTAAAATCCTTAACGCTTAATTGTTTATTAATCAACATACGATAAGAATAGATCGACTTTCAATGCGAACGTAATCAAATCTAAAAATTAATAATACTACTTTTCTCATTTTAGGAGTTACATCGAGTTGTCGTGAATTTATGGGTCCAGTATAAATAATTATAATTATTTCAAAACAAAAAGCACAGCGCATGTTTGGAGAGATGTATTTACCAAGAAATTCGTATCCGACAGAAAGAGCACAATATGATGGGTGGGAAAACGCCAGATTAGAGTAAAACACGAAGAGCTTAAATTAAAAATGAAAATATATATTATCTGTACATTGTTAACTTTGTTGTTTTATTTATTACCAAATGTAAAATAATTTTACAAGATAGTAAGTAGGTACTCTCGGCAAACCAACGAACTCTGTACATTGTAACATTCTTGCTGAGCAGATATTTTATTGAAGTAGGAGCTAGAAAAGCAATAACATTTGTCACTTTTTCTATGATTCAACATATAAATAGCCTTATCACAATTCACAAAAGCTGCAAGAACTTGTTAAAAACTACCGTTAGCTTTCGTAGGTCTTGTAATGAGACGAGATCTGAAATCTCTCAATTATTTATACATTTCATAACACACAGCCTGTCAGATCTGTGGTATTTGTTTGGATGGCTATGGTCTCTAATGTGTGTCTAATGACACAGGCCCATTAAATTTTATTAATGAAATGTCAAAATCAATCCTCCATTAGGATGTTTTACAGTTTCTTGCAAAGTAACTGCTTATCGCGAAAGTGAGGAGCTAATGAGGTCCGAAAATTGTTTTTAATGGATACAATAATTGCATTTTTGAAAGATAGAAAAATTTGAATCCAGACTCAGGAATCGAACTCGAGACTTTCGTAGCCAAACCGGGGCCAGAAGCGAACCACCTATCTGGACTATGTTACTAGTAACCCGTAAGCATTAAGAGATAGAGGAATTTGATATCTAGTAACATAGTCCAGATAGGTGGTTCGCTCCTGGCCCCAGAACAGAAAAAGGATTTTAATGCGGCATTACTTTTTTAAAACCGGCATTATTATTTAATGAACTTTCTGACAACTGACCGTTAGTGGTATTAGGAATCATATAGGAGGATGATGACTACATATCTATACATGTCATATCGACTGCCTCGGTGGCGCGATGGGAGTGTGTCCGACTGCTACGCAAGAGGTCGTGAGTTCGATCCCTACCCAGGATAAAACTTTGTGTGATGAGCACGATAGTTTATGCTGTGTCTGGGTGTTATTTATCTATAATATGTATGTATTTAGAAATATATAAGTATGTTTATCAGTTGTCTGGTTTCCATAGTACAAGCTCTGCTTGGTTTGGGATCAGATAGTCAGATAGCGTTGTGTGAGTTGTCCCAAGATATTATATTATTATTATTTATTATCTATAGTAATGGTGGTACTGATAACTACATTTAGTTTTTGATTTGACATGCTCTTACTTCATAGAGCATGTCATGTGACGTCATCTATGGCCGCAAAATATGGCAACGCTCAAACCATTGACATATAGACCAGGACTGCGCCATCCCTTTTTATTAAAAATACTAAGTAAAAATTAACTGCAAAGCGTGAAAGAGAGAAAAATGTCGTGCGGCCTTTGACAGCTATTGTCCACAAAGTAGGGTGTCTCTTTCTGGAGGTGGTCAATTTTGTGAGGTTATGGCGCAGTCCTGTTCTCTACGTCTATGGTTCAAACAGATACAATTTATCGATATTTTTTTTGTTTTAAATAATTTGTTGGACTCTGCAGACTGTTTTTATATTTTTTATTACGTCATAATGATATAAGGAATAAAAAAAATGATTTCATATTCCCTCCGCTCCGAAAATTCATGAGTTTAGCTCATGAATGCCTTCGCCATACATTAATTTGGTCCGCTTGATAGACACCTGAGCCTCCCCCCCCCCTGTCGTGCGAACTACTCACACTTAGCTGGTGTTGAATCAAAAACATGATCTTCAATGCACCTGCGACAAACACACTGCAGACAAGCATTTGCAATTTTGAATATTATATTAAACTTATTTTACTAAAAAAATTAAATATTATTTTTAAATTAGGTTTGAGCCTACATTTATGTATTAAAAACGCTTTCATAGTGTCAACCTGTCGCTGATTATGATCATCATATCCCTCCTCTCCCCCTCCCTTAAAATTTCAGATGGTTGTTTTTTAAAATGAATAGGTATAGGTACTCCTGCTTCGCTTGAATACAATGCCATTCACTTTTAAAATCAGTTAAGTTTCCTTTATTGCTTAATCTTTTTTACCATTGCCTACAAAAATTACTTCAATATTCGGCCTGCGACATCATAATTTGTTAAAATGCTCTCTGTAACGAAGCAATAACACGTGCACGCGTGCATCAAGGGATAGAAAAATTTGAGATCTAGTAACATAGTCCAGATAGGTGGTTCGCTTCTGACCCCGGTTTGGCTACGGAAGTCTCGGGTTCGATTCCTGAGCCTGGTCTTCAAATTTTTCTATCTTTCAAAAATGCATTTATTGTATTTGTAAAGTAATTGGCAAGAAATGCCTACAAAAATTACTTCAATATGGTTTTAGTACAATAAAATCATCATGCATATTTATTAAATAAGACAATGTTGCCACGCAGCATCGAATCCGTGTTTGCAACACAACTATTTGACAAATAACGTATAGTGAATTTGATTACATAGATGGCGCTACCTATTATTTTTACGGACATAATCTTTTTTTTTTTATAGCAACAAACACAGACATTCTAGAAAATATAAAATACTTTTTAATAGTAATAGATTTGAAATGATGCAGCAGTGTATACAATATTCCCTGTGTCTTACTTATGTGGCTGTTGAACGTGACTAATTAATATAAAAAATGATAACCAAAATAAATAAGTTACGGTCATAAAATAACTACAACATTGAGAAAAATATCAGACAATTAAAAAAATACAAAAACTTGCATTTTATTTCAGCCTCGATCCAGGAACTTGTCAATGACCGCTAACTTAGAATCGAGACCATTTTAACCGTTACCTACTTGATTAACAAAATAACTGTTCTTAAGAAACTCGACAAGGTTGTATTCAGCTCCTTAAATTTTTGCTTGAAGTTATGTATTCCATGGGTTACAATATTGTAGATAATGTCTAATTGTGGAAAATTTGTGATAAACCATTACTTCTGGTTCAACAAAAAATACGTTGCTGCTCGCTCCCCACAGACGATAGCGTAATGATTCATAGTGTAGGTGATGACTTAACTACACTGACGGACTTATAAACTGCATCAAAGTAATAGACGACTTTGAAATAAATATTTTAACCAAGTATGCAAACTTTCTATACAGATTTAAATTGAAACCTCTAGATTGGTTCGTGAACTTTAAAACAGCGTAGGATCATATCTTTAAGTTTAAGTTTATGTACTGGAAAGGACCTTAAGACCTTTTTTGAAGAAAAAACAGAAGTTTAAGGAAAAATTGTTTAATTAAAAAATTGGTTTTAACAATAGACACAAACTTTATGCAAGGGTTTATTTGTGTTTTAATAAGGTGTATTACCCCCACGTGCCCTTATTACGGATTCTAATCGGTTCCGCATAGATTTTATAAGGGTTTTTAAAAGATCTTGCGGAATATTGTCCCATTCTTCTGAAAGTGCTGTTCTTAGTGCTGCCACTGTCGTAGGCGAAGGGTTTCTCGCATATACAGCTCTTTTTAAATTGTCCCAAACATGCTCGATGGGATTAAGATCCGGGCTGCGTGCTGGCCAATTCATTGTACGTATCCCAACCTCTTCGCAATAATGTTGAACTTGTGCAGCTGCATGCGGCCGGGCATTATCCTGCATTAAAGTAAAATTTTCGCCTATGAATCCCATGTAAGGCACCACGTGATCTTCTAATATCTCTGTTATGTAGCGATGTGCTGTCAAACCCCCTCTATTACCGTTTTGACGGACCATGTCTATGAACACAAGTTCTGTTCGCCCGTTCATCGATATGCCACCCCAGACCATACATGAACCGCCTCCAAAAGGAACACGCTCCTCAATGCAACTTTGAGCATATCGCTCCCCACGTCGACGATAGACTCTTCTGCGACCATCTGCACCATATAAACATGTCCTACACTCGTCCGTGAACAATACAGAGGCCCACTGCTCTTCTGTCCAATTCAGGTGATGACGCGCAAATCTTAAGCGAGCTTGTCTGTGAGCTGCAGACAACTTTGGACCATTTGCTGGTCTAAAAGGGGTGATAGCCGCTTCCTTTAACCTTCTTCTTATTGTTCGTGCACACACGTTTTTTCCACGCACTTCATTAAGCTCGGTTTTGATGTTAACTGACGTGAGGAAACGATTTCGCAGGGAAGTTGTAACAATAAATCGGTCATCACGACCTGTGGTTGCTCGAGTTCTGCCTGTACCACGTCTCCTCCTGTAAGAACCTGTCTCTACAAACCTTCTGTATATTCTACAAACCGTAGACTGGTTTAAATTTAAATTTCTACCAATCGTTCGTTGATCCAAGCCCTCCCGCACCAATGCTACAATTTGTGCCGCTTGTTCGGACGAAGTATCCATATTATGGTTCAAAAACTCTCGATGTGTTAAAAAACTAACCCAACAATTATGCTGGTAACAATAATTCAATTGACCAAACAAAAAAAATCAATGAGAATTAATTTAAAACTTTGCTATAAATAACACGCAAATCTGATACTACGAGTAAATTTTCTTTTCCCGGCTATATTCATTTGTTTTACCGCAGTTCTATTTTTAAATTTAATTTTTTTTTAAGATTAAGAGCCAGTCTTTCCATATTTATATAATTTAATCTAAAAAGTTTGCATACTTATTATAAAAAAATCCTTTTAGAGTAAACCTGAACTTTGATGCAGTTTATGAGTCCGTCAGTGTATATAGTATCACACTAATATTATAAAGGCGAAAGTTTGTGAGTATGTGAGTGTGTATGTTTGTTACTTCTTCACATCTAAACGGCTGGACCAATTTTAATAAAATTTGGTATGGAGTTAGCTGACACCCTGGATTAACACATAGGCTAATAAACCGCGGGTAACACCGCGGGGCACAGCTAGTTTACTATAAAACTGCAAATTTTCATGAAGATCCGTCTAGTACCTACCTAGTTATTGTTTATTATTAAAACTCGACGATCCGTGAGATGGTCTGGCCCGCAAATGATTAAGTTTGTTGAATTTATTATTTTAGTTTAATTCATCTATTTGCTGATTGTCAATAGATACCTATTATGCATGTTCAATATTTTTTTTGTATGGAATAAATAAAGCTTTTTGTTATTATTTGGACGACATAAGCAATATTCTTTATCTGTATACTTAACAGTTTCTAAAAATATGTAAATTAAATTTTTAAAAGCTTATGGTTTTTATTTATCTATATGATTGTACTACACAAAAGTGTACCAAAAGGGAATAAAAGCGAGATTTTTCAAAAAGTGTATCTACCGGGAAAGTGTATCATAAGGGAATAAATCAAAATATCGACTTGCAATTCAAAATATTTGAGCAGAGTCACTACAAAATCGGTCGTCGTAAGTCGCCCGATAAGTATAGCCCGACGGAAATCACCCGAGAGGAGATTATGTGCCAGGTGCGTATGTGAACGAATAAGCAGCAGTGACACAACAACTGGTTTCGTCAATATTTGCAAAACCCATTGTACCCAACTAACCCACCGTTTACCCAGTCCATATCCTACCATGGAAAATTGATTGTTTTGTCATTTTAGAAACTTCGAAAGTAACGAATTGAAAAACAACAAATTTAAGATTATTTTATTTTGAAAGTGTTTAATTTTTGGGTTTGCTTTCTTTACGCAGGTGGCAATGTAGTACCAACAGTATGTAGGTACCAACAGTATGTAGGTACCAACAGTATGTAGGTACCAACAGTACTTATTGCATAGTGTAGGTGTTCCGCGAAAGATTTGTCTGTCGGTTATGGATAATCTTCAAAACTAGGGAGTCGATTTTGTTGAATTTGTATAGAGATATTACAAATTAGCATATTGCTTGAGAAAGAACTTAGGCTATACGTATTCTATCGACCAAATACCAAAATAGGGATGTGATAGGTGTTCAATAATTAAATGATTCAGATCACAGAAAATATTAATAGAATACAACGGCTAAAAAATACAATGTGTATAAAATATCGAGTTATCCTACTCGAACAAGTGTATCACTAAGGAATGTATGTGGCGGAACTTCTAAATTCGTTGGTGCTGGGCCTTTGCGCACTCTACCCAAATTATCGTAATGACTGCCATGGCACGGACAGTAGAATCCGCCAACATAGTCGCCAGAGTTCGGTATCGGTACACAACCTAAGTGTGTACAAATGCCAATAACGACCAGCCACTCCGGTTTAGGTGCACGAGTTTCAGCCGTTTCAGGGTCACGCAACGAAGACGTAGGTGTTTTTTCTTCCAGTTCTATTTCTTGTGCTGTTCTGCTTTTAATAAATAGCGGCTTACCACGCCATTTAACAGATAAACACTTGCCCTCTGCCACCTTTGATAAGTCCACTTCGACTGTAGCCAGCGCCAGCACATCCGCTGCAGCTGCCATAAAACTGACATAATGAATTGCGACACATTTAGCTCCATAAATCCCGCAAACCACACCAAATGCACCAAGCATATATACATAGCCAGGTTTACCGTCTCCCGATCCCCAAGATGTTTTGCGGACATCTTTATACGCGTTTTTTCTGTAATGGTCAAAGTTTGGAAATTTTATATCACGATGTAAACGTGGAGCTGACAATTGCGGTTTTGCAAATCTTACTTGGGTCCACATTGTTGGTACAGATGCAACAAGAAGATTCTTTGTACCATATTTTAATGACCAATGCCCATTTCTATATTTGCAAGGTATACTTCGTTTTTTGTCATCTGTATTTTCCTTCGGCTGTAGAGGTGTCACAGGATCACGGCAGATAAGTGTAGTCCTTCTTCCAAAGCGATACAGATATCGGTTCATAACATTCATACTATATTATTGCTTAATGATATTAAACTGATACAGATTATAATGTATGGACCTATAAATCGTGAAATATACGTGCGTTTTACGAACCTATAGGTACTGTGTAATGGTAGATGCTGTGAATTGATTCTAAAATTTATTACAGATTTTAAAGCTAGCATAGATTTTTAAAACCTCGAAATGTCATAGATGTTTTATTTGTCATCGTTTTATTTTTTTTATTTGTCTATTTTCATTGAGGTATTATTAGTTAATCTATCTCTATGGGTATTATACTACGTTTATTAACTCGGTGTCTATTTAAAATTTCATTGTAGGAAGTTAGATTGCATGTATGATAGGTAGGTAGGAGTGGTCCCAATTATATTATATTTAAAAAGAAAAAACCAATGAAAATAAAAAAAAATAAAAAAACACGCCTGCTAAAAGATGTAAACAAGATACTCTTCACAAATACAATCATCTGTTTTTATTTAGAGGCGGCTATATAAGGTAACATGTGGGCCCCATCGTATCTTATCCTTCATCATCATTAAGGTCACCCACTGCTATGGTGGGTGTGGTTTACGCACTTAGTCCCGGGTGTGGACCATTGTGCGTGAGCCGTGGTGGCCGTTACTACATCTAGCCCACCTCCCTGTAGAAGCAGATTAGCTTTCCTAACCTTCTCAGGGTATCCGTTAACGACCTTGGTGACCACAGGGTCTCTTTTCGGATCTGTGCGACGCCGCAGCACTCAAGGAGCACGTGCGCAACTGTTCCCTTAGTCTCTATGCAAGCTTTGCATAAGGGACTGCCCGTGATTCCTATTGTGTGGAAGTGTTTGTTTAGCGAGCAGTGTCCGGTACCAGTCCACACCTTGTCAGTTTAATGTCCAAAGTTGGCATTGCCTCTTTGGATTGTCTGCAGCCTGGTGTAGAGGTCCACCAATTCACGGCTTGTGTATGTGTGTCACGCTTATTTTTGACGTGACCTCCAGGAGGTCGCGGACAGTCAAGGGGTTGGTGATGGGTTCAGGACCGAAAATTTTCGTGCGAGCGCAGAATTTTAGTGCCCTCCTTGCCAGTTTATCCGCCGCATCGTTACCTAGCGATCCGCTATGTCTCTTTATCCATTGTAGTATGATTGTGTTGCGGTTAAGTACCACGACACGTTTCAATGCATTGTGGCACTCCAGTATCAGTCCCGAAGTAAAGTAATTTTTACTTAGAGATAGGAGCACCGAGACACTATATGAGAGTATACGTATGTTTTCGTCGGTGACCTTCCTGGCCTCTATCTTATTCTTATAAACTAACTATAATGATGTAAGTAAACATCATAAATAGATCCACTGCAGCAGCAAAAGTTGGATTCGCTATAAAGTTCATGAACATACTTACATTCAAATTTAAATTATATTTACGCACCAACCATTCTCTGTATCATTGGTATTTAACACATTCCACAAGTAAATGAAGGAAGAAATCAAGGGTACCACATAGGTATCTCATATTTAGGTGAATCAACTTTTTGCATGAGGTATTCAAACTTCCTCGAGGGATAGTTCCCAGACCGTAATACTTACATGCGTAATTACAATTATATTTTGTCTTAAACGGCTAAAACAAAACCACGGTTTGCGAGTGGGCTGTTCTTGTACGGTTTTTTACGTTTACGTTGTTTTAATCCAAATCCCCTTTTCATTGGTTCTTTCATCAAAGTACTCTTCAAATATTTTTTACCAATTCTCTACTTTTAGTAATCTGATCTAAATAAGACAATTTAATATCACATTCAATTCCTTCCATTATTGTTAGTTTAGCCAGCTTATCGGCCTGTTCGTTGCTTTGTAGCCCTATGTGTGAGGGTATCTACTGCAGTCTCAGAAGTTTTCAATTGTTGTTTGTAGAGTTGAATTGCTTAAAAACAAGATTAGCTATCGATGCACCTCTGAAACCAGAGGCGCATCGAGCTGTATGTTGTAAGGCACTTCTACTATCAGATAATATAGATATTTTTTCGGCGTGAAGGCGGATAGCTTTGCCCAGAGCTTTTGAAACTGTAATTAGTTCCAATGTCATAATTGAAGTACGTATTACATTTTTTTTTTACATAGCCGATGCCATCTGATTTGGATCAAAATATGCAGCACCATGACTGCTGTCGCTTTTTAATCCGTCAGTGAAAAAGATGCCATCCGCTATATTAACATGTATCTCAGTGACTACAAATTTAATAGCTGACGTTTCCAGGTATCTTTTCGCACCTGTAGCTGACCTTAATCTAATTTTATAATATGTTCTAATTTTATATAACTAGTCTATATATCTAGAGAAAATATGTACAAAGGTTTAAAAGATTGAATATGATATAATTTAAACAATAGTCAGCAAATATATTTTCTTATGTCTTGGCTGTACCTACTATTAACTGTCCAGGACTGGCTATTCAGACAGTGTTTAAAGGCAAAATAAATCAAAGTAATTTAAAAAATATGGTACTATGATTACGGCAACTGCAATTCATCTTGGTGAATATAAATAACTTGGTCTAACTACTGCATTTTATGTTAATAAAATTTAGTTTCAAATTTGCTTTTCATTTTTTTTTGTTATTATTGCATAGTGTATAGCTTACGTTGCCATTTCAAGAAAATAACTAAAACTGGCAACACCGACTGCGGGCACTTTCGCATAGGCAGATGTAGTTTATCATTTACAGAAAAGAAAAAGCTTTAATTTGATATATAAATGATGAAAATACGTCATGAACGTAATAATGTAACAAAATATTACCTGCTTACACCTGGCTGCGAAGGGCAAGTGCGCAAAGTATAAAAAGTATTTCTATAGAATGTATTTTATTGTAATAACAAGTGAGATTTTTTTTCCCAGTATTCGATTAATATTAATTTAATAAAAAATACTAGCGGGCAAAATCTGATAGGCAGACTGGCCAAAACATATTGCCCTTTTTATGATTGTATATAAAAACATGATTTTATCACAATACTCGATGAACGATGCGAATCTGCACCCGTATCTCAGTCTATTGACACAGCCTGTCATAATCAAATTGAACACATAAACCAACAACAGAATAATAAGCAGTGTATTACCAGGTTCCGTGTGATCACATCCATCCACGTAACATTAACTGGTCCAAGTGCCAAGGCTCTATGATGTAAGACGTGAAAGTGTGCAACCCGCGGTCCATGGCAGTGTCAGACCGACGCGTGCGCAACGAAGACGACCAGTGTTATTTAGCAAGTGAGTATCAACATCAATATTACTAGTTTGCTATTGCGATATCGAAACCTTGGTAATATTAATAGTTAATAAGTAAACATTTGATTATTTCAATTTGATTGATCCACAATTGCTATATATTTGCGAAATTATTTTATATTTTAGTGTGCCATCATATTGCATATGTTACACGAAGCAATTGCGGCATCTATTTTGATTAATAACGAACGGTGTTAAGAAATGGAACAGCGCATTTTTTTTTAAACTTCGATGTAAATAAAGGCGTGTTATAAATTTGACGTTATGTGGCATTGTAGCTCTCAAATAGATTTATGGATTTGATTTTGGTTTTTTGAAAACTACTTTAATTAGGATCATTAAAATTTATTTAAATTTTTAATTTCACTATACAGGCTATATGACAGATTGTTTGTTTGTTGTTTTTAGGGTTCCGTAGCCAAAATGGCAAAAACGGAACCCTAATATGTCTGCTGCCTGGCTGTCCGTCCGTATGTCACAGGCAACGGCTCCGGACATGCTCATGCCCGATTATGGCGAAGCCAAAAAGAAAGGGTAATGTTTTAGCAGTCTATATATATTTGTATGTTTGTATGTCATCCACTGTAGCGCCTAAACTACTTATCCGATTTCGATGAATGTGGTGTCAATTGATTCAATAATACATATCGAATACGACATAGGCTACATTTTCTTTCAATTATTTAGTTAACGCAAACTATGCTATCAATGTGTTTGGCATCAAATGAATGTGCTAATTACGCCCTTTCATTTGATACCAAACACAGCACACGTAAATATTTAAAAAATAATACTCTACTTACATGCTTAGGTACCACACTTTTTGTGAATACAATAATGAAAGAAAATGTAGCCTATGTCGTATTCGATATGTATTATCGAATCAATTGACACCACATTCATCAAAATCGGATAAGTAAGTAGTTTAGGCGCTATAGTGGAACATTCAAACATATATAGACTGCTAAAAACATTACCCTTCCTTTTTGGCTTCGCCATTGTCGGAAAAAAATAAAACTATAGACGATACATAATATTTTTTATAACTTTAAAATTGTTTTCTTGTAATACTCGACTTTTTTTGTTTATTGATCTATTAATAGCACAAATATTATATTAAGTATTCTAATTGATGGTGGCTCCGCCCGCGTGTCGGTTATCGCGATAAAAACTATTCTATGTCCTTTCCCGGGACTCAAACTATCTCCAAACTAAATTTCATCTAAACCAGTTCAGCCTATTTCCTATATAATATATTAACACGGATTATGAAGCTAAAACACAATTCTTACATTGATTTATAAAGCCACTTTAAGAAAAAACTAAAAAAGCAACACAAGTTGCAGAAAAGCATCGTAAAGAATCACCAAATACTTAAAAGAGAAGGAAGGAAGCTTATAATTGACTTCAGAAAAAAAGAGCTACGAAATTAAATGACTGAATGAAGAATGAAAATCCTTGGAATTACGAGAGTCGAGTTTAAAAACTGTGAGGGCTTTTTCTGGTAATACCATTCACAATTTTCACAATCTTTGTAAATCCAGAGAAAAGAGGCTCAAAATTCTGCGAGAGCACGCTTCTCTTCTCTCTCTCTCTCCGCTTTCTTCACGGGAGCTCAGACACACGGCGATAAGAGACCGCGCCTATTTCACGTCTCTAGTAGATAACAAATGTGTACTATTACTTTTTAATACGTCCCTGTAGGTATACTTACATGTAAAAATAATGTAAGAGTTCGCATTTTCTACCCGATTCTAGCGAAGCCAAATGTAAAGGTTATGTTTTTTAGTAATTTTAGTCTTTTTTATTCTTTAGTTTAAGAGGATTCATTAGAAATTTTACGGAAGATAGGGGACGGGTACATAATTTAACATACAAAAATATTCACTTTATCAAAGAAGTTTATTAGAAACCATTACATGTTTTAAATGACCTGTTCAATGATGTACACCACATTGATGTTTGCTAAAATAAAATCTACTTCTGTTACATAAAGGTATATATATAGTTTGCCTCTTCAAAAAATATTTATTTTTATAAGTGGCGGCTACTACTAGACACCTTTTCACCAAATTTCATTATTATTCTTTGTAAAGTCTTTGAGTAAAATGCCTGTAACATAGGGACGGACATATAGACAAATTATAAGGGTTCCGTTTTTGTCATTTCGGCTACGGAACCCTAAAAAAGGCTTTTTTTAGGGAAAGATCGAAATAAAATAAAAGTTTAAAAAACTATAACCCGACTACGACATAATACCTATCGTGATCTAAAAAGTATGAAATAAAATATTATTCTTGGCCGATATTTGTATCCATCAATTATTAGATAGTGATGTGCTTAAAGAAAATAGCCGTGGTCGCATGGCATCTTTGATCTGCTCATGTTTGACCGATTGCCATGCGACCACGGCTATTTTCTTTATTAAGTCGTAGTCGGGTTATAGTTTTTAAAACATATATTTTATTAATGCTACGTGAGTGCTAGGCATTCCTCTATCCTACGATAAATACCTATGATCACATTAATTTAGATAGGTAGCTAGACCTACATAATCGGTATAAGTGCTAAAACTAAAATAAAATCGATAATGGTAATATCATTCAGTAGGTATCTAATTAGTGACCCTACTACAAAAAACTAAGATTAGTGCTTAATTTGTGTTAGTTTTAAAAAAATATCGATTTGGTCTGATGGCTATCAGACCGAAATTACGTTTATTAACATGCCACAATCAAAACATTCTATATCTTACTTACAACACCAACAACATTGACAATAGGGTAGGGTTTTTTGGTAATTCCAAGCTATCACGACTAAATAGAGCCATGTCACAATGAATAGTCCCATCAATACATACAATGTTAACATAACACTAACTTTTTCCAGATAAGTTTCATATTTCAAATACCATAATACCGGGTTGAGTATACATATAGTGATTAAGTACGCACACATTACGAAAATCAACCAAATACCTATATTCAACATAATTTTATGACTACGCTTGTTGCCGAAAAATAGAAAAACACTGCCACTTAATAGAAGTACAGAACTCGGGAAAAGGGTCAACATTACTGCTTTTTGTGTCGCCAGATCAGCATATTTCTCCATATTAGTTACTTCTCTAACTATGCTGTAAGTCATTATGGCACCGAATCCTGCCAAACCCAAAATTATTCCAATCGAAGACAAAATCATTATTCCACAGCTGAGATTACATATTCCGCAAAATCTCCTTGTTGGTGGCAGGTCCATGGTTTTGCTATTAAATATGATTTCACCATGTCACTCAATTGGCTTGATTTTTAGATAATGCTTATTGTTTTCAAGCTCGTTTTACAGTAATCACATCAAAATCGAAAAATCTATTGCTTTCGCTCAGAGCTAATGACAATAATATTGACTCGTTATAGGCCAGTAATTACTTGGCATTGCTTGGCATAATATTACTCCAGAGCCTCCGAACCTCAGCATTTAAAACTACTATTATGTGCTCAAAGTTTAAGCTCCAAACTACAAGCCAAGAAAATAAAACCCAAAACTTTGCTTCTTAGCTTGAAGTTGAAAACAAAGAGAATTTAACACTTCATCTATCTGTCAAATTTTGTCCTTGCCCTCAGATCTATTACTAAAAGTCAGACATCGGTCGTCATCGGTCTGAGCCAAAGAGTATTTACATAACTGACTAATGGTTTTGGTCCCGAGGGAGAAACCACGGTCTCAACCTAACGAGTAAGACGAAGTAGAAAGATCGCTCTTTTTGTGTTGTTTTAAATTCTGTTTTTGGGGGACTTCTTGATCACATAAGAAAGTAAAACATTTTCGAATCGAAAGTAAAAGAAATCGATTCGCGTGCGAATGATTGTAGAAAATAAAAATAATGATTATGGACTTTTTGGAATTTTGAAGCGTTTGCTGTGAGCGTTAGATTACTGCTGCGATGTAGTAGCTTTTTCTACATATTGTCATGTTACGACAGCAGTACAGCGCGCCACAAAGTATTATAACTACATACATTTGTCAGTCCACTACCAGACTAGCTTGCTATATCTATATATACAAGGAGAAGCTGACTGACTGACCGACATATCAACGCAGGGCCCAACGACCATGGCCGTTAGGCCCTGCGTAGATATGTCAGTCAGTCAGGTCGCAGGGCCTAAACTATAAGGGCTAGAAACTTGATATTTTGCACAGGGGTTCCTTTTATAACAAGAGGGTAAAACGGGGGTGCGAAGTTAGTATGAAATTTTGCCGTTAAAATATTTTGGTAACAATCAGGCATATACGCGCATAAGTTAGTAGTATATAAAGCTTTAAATTAAAATTGAATTTAATACTATTAGATATATAAACATCACCAAACGAAAAGGAAACTCTTGAGGGAAGGTCAAAGCATCGGTTCTTTGGCACTACGTTTTGGTATCATTTCTACGCGGACGATGTGTGTCTAAGTACTATTAGGTACTATTAAAAAACCTTTGAAAATAGTTTTTCTCTGATCTTTTTATTATTTGGCACTATCATCATCAATATAATTATATTTAAATTATTTTTCAGAATGAAACTTAAAGCAGTCGTCATTTTCGTTATAATCGGCACATGCTTTTGTGCTCCAGTGGATGATCCCATACGCATCGATTTACCAGTTTACGACAACCCTCAACCGAATTTGGATGTACATCTAGAACCTACGCTACGCCTACCTGAGAATTATCCTGGAGGTGATCTTCTTCGAAGCAACCAAGTTTCTGGAGAAAATGTTATTGCGTACAAGGTGCAAGCAGCGTCGGATCTGTTGGGGAATTCATTGAATGCTAAGGTAACCTACCATGCACATATATTAATTATAGTCATAGTATTATATATTAGATTCACCTGTTGTTAGTACTACTAAGTAGGTTTTAAGTTTAAAGGACGGACGGGCAAGAAGTATAATATACTTATGTTAGGTAATTGTGCTTCTTTCATACAGTGCAAATTGAGAAAGATATTATTGTACTTTTCGACCAATTCTAGTTTTTTTTGTATGTACCTCGACAGGTACTTACAAAAAAAAATAAGATAAGGTGGAAAGTCGAAGATGTTTCCCGGTGATGTTAGTTCTAGATTATCGCCCACGTGGGTGATTTCTCAGTCCTTTTCTTTCTGAGCTTTTTTATATTGGTGTACTGGTAAAAAAAAATATTGTTGGACTTTTCGTCCAATCCTTTTTAAGGGGTTCCGTAGCCAACAAAGACAAAGAACCTTTATAGTTTCGTCATGTCCGTCTGTCTGTCTGTCTGTCCGTCCGTATGTCACGTAGCTGCAACTTAGTTTGATAGCCTAATTATAAAAATAAATAATTTTATGGGAGAGCACTCCAAAAATGTAACAGTAACCGGTTTTTTTTCTTTAGCAAACATCTACATGTGGCTCATCATCGACAGGACTTTTATAAACTTTTTAAGGTTTCTAATCAACTTTTTTATTAGGTAAATATATTTAGAAAAAATCGCTTCGAAATTTGCATAAATTGTGCCCCCCCCCCCCCATCACTCTTATCTTTTGACTGTGCAATCAAAAAAATATGAAAATAGTCATAAAGGTAACGCTTAACAAATACTTTAAACTAAAATATTTCGGGATGATCGGACATAGGTACCGTCATTGAGATATTGCCGAAAAACGGCGTTTGTCACTAAAGGGCGTAAGTGCTATGAACATACGCTATTCTGCTGGCGCAATTATTGAAGTCGATACCCTACACTGAGCATGGTCCGACATACTCTTGCCCGGTTTTTGTACCTCGTCAGGTATAGGGCGGATTTCTTGCGAGATATACACGCAGTGCCGGATTTAAGATTGTTTGGAGGCAGGGCAAATACTCTAATTCTATGAAAACGAAGTTTGGGTCAAAAATGAGGTGGTAAAATAGAGAACCAGGAACATCTATTTAATCCACTCGTTCCAGAAAATCGTCCATGAGTTCGAACTTCTTGTACTTATTTAAAAATTAAAGCGTCCCTGTAAACTTAAGAAATTCTAGGAAACGAAAATTCTTGACCTTCGTTTTAAAGAAACATTAATGGTATCGATTTAACCAACGCGCAACGTCTAAAAATACGGCAGCCCTGTAGGCCTACTCTGCCTACAAGGCGGCCGTATTTTTAGACAGACGTTCGTTGATTAAATCGATACCATTACACAAAATGAATACAATTACGCTGAGCTAACTCTACAAAATAGTTTTTGGGTTTTTTTTTTGGAAAAAATCGTATCGGGAACAGGTTTTACTTATTTACATAATGGCTTATAATTCAGTCAAAAAACATCATTAACATAGAATGATGGACTAGGAGTGGTTAATGAAGTGATTACCTAGTCCGCTATAAGTTCTGTTACAAATAAAATGCATTTTTTTAAATGAAGTAATGTAATACTACTAAAACTTATGTGTACATATTTATAAAAGTATCAGCAAAAAATAAAAACAATATTCTATTCAAAATGGCCACCTTTGGCTTTTATACAGGCGTTTAATCTGTCTGACCACGAATCTATGAATTTACGCACTGTTTCCATGGGAAATTTCGCCACTGCGTGCTCCAGAGATTTTTAAGGAGACTCAATGTCGTCGTATCGTTTAGAGCAAGCCATGTCCTTTAAAACTGACCATAATTTGTAGCCTAAAGGGTTGAGGTCTGGGCTAGATGAGGGCCAGTCTTCAGCTCTTATAAAGTCCGGAACGTTAGTTTCAAGCCTTGGGTAATTCGTACCTTGTGACCAGGGTAACTTTTAAAAATAATAAACGCGTTCTAAATTCAACGTAATTAAAAAGTAAAAAAAAAAAAAGTTTTTATGTTATAGTATTTATGGCCGGACTAATTAGAGAGCCCCCCTTAAAATTATTAAACTAAGTAGCGGCTACTTTAGGACACCTTTCCACCAAATTTCATCAATATTCATTGTGTAGTCAGACGGACATGATGAAACTATAAGAGTTCTGTTTTTGCTAATTTGGATACGGAACCCTGAAAACCGGGGTGGAGGGATTCAGGGAAAGGATGATGGGAGCTATGATTCATGCGTAGCTTGAGCCTAGGTTCCGAATACTTTACAGAAATTTTGAAGCTTCATCTGGCTGGATGTCAACTATATATCTCATCCCCGAATATAATACTCAAACGATACTTACAGAAACAGACCTTATAGGTACATAATTTAACAAAAAAATAGCATGATTGACTTTGAACCGTAACTATATATTTTTTTGGCCTGTAAAGTACCTAGCTATTTGTTTTTGTAAATATGTGATACCTAATATATTTTTTTAAATGATTGAAAATAAAAAATGGATTTTATTACAATCACAAGGTGATTATTCGTTTAAGTATACATAAAAATTCCTTCTTGAGTAATCATTGTTTTTGATTGAACTTATCTAACGATCGATCTTTTGATTAAACAAAATAAATAAATAAAAATTCTTGTGAAAAGTCGATGCAATGCCTGTTCGCAAAAAATAGGTAAAGCCGGATAAAAAAACGAGGCAATAAAAACTCGCGGTCATTTTTCTCCAATGCCAATGTTTACAATTACAAATAAAAATTCTTAGTTTATAAACTGTATAAGCAACTGTATATGGTAAGGTGCTGCGTGCTGCCACCATTATATTATACACCATAATAAAGAACTGGAATATTAGAATAAGAGTTTATGAGATTGAATATACCTATCAACCTCAATACCCATTGTACCCACAATAGGAGCATCCATTTACAATGTAAATACTATATGTGCTTAAATATTTGCCAAATTACTGCCAATTAGTAAATGTATAATATACCTAAGTATACAATTAATAAGTACCTATAATTTTTTTGCAAAAGAAAGAAAAGAATGGCCTTAATATATCACGCAGACTCTTTACATAATTTGTCACTTAAAACAAATCCTATCTCTACTCCAACACATCTTTGTTACAGTTCTATCTAATTATTTAGGTATCGTTTTATTAAAGTATTGAATAATTAACAGATAGGCGGCGGCATACTCTCTGCGCCTGTGCCAACTCGAGAAACGGTCCTAGAAGAAACTGAAGGGTATGGTAGCAAAGCACTGTCCTTCAAAGAGAACATACATGCTGGCGCTGCCGCTATATTTCAAGTAAGACTATTTCAAGTTTTTTCATTTTCCCAAAACACTAACTTTCAAGTCTACACTCTAGATTGGATCCAGGACACTATCTCTAACACTCTTGGATCCCATAAGATTTTTTTTTTATTTTTTATTTTTTTAATATTGAAATGCGTAACTCTAATATGTAATAATTTCAGCCTAAACCCATAGTGGACACAATAAGCGAATCTGAGAAATATGGCAACTCTGGAGATAAATTTTATACTGCGGGCAAAGCTATAGTCGGTGGAGCAGAAGGCGTAGCCAATTTCGTCAACTCAGTTCTTGAGGTAAGAATTTAATAAGTATTATATTCCTGCACTTTATCCTAATTATTTGGAGCCAACCGTCAGCACACTGTGTAGTCTCCCTCTATACACTTCTATTAAATGTCATCTCTCGCTCTTGCTATATCGTCTTTCACACGTGAGTACATCACGTGTGAAAGACGATATAGCAAGAAAAGGATTTTTGCTATATCATGGGATTCTTGCTATATCGTCTTTTACACAGCTCATAAATCTTTATCCAAAAAGAAGATTGCTAGCGATAATTATAACCATCAACCCCTCTGGCTAAGCTAAATTACTTGTAGGTTCATTGGTGGTAAAGATTGGGATTTTAAACCGATTTCCAAGTAACGTATATATTTAATATTAAGCGATATTTAAAGGCCAGCTCTAAAAAACCGTACAAGTGCGAGTCGAAATTTGTAGAAAGGGTGACATAGTTTACCCTAGTGGCATATACGGCTACACACAGACAGCTTGAAGCAGCCAGTACCTGTCGACTGCTGCAAGCTGCGACTGCATAGTAAACTAAATGCATAGCGTGATAAAAGTTCATCATGCGGTCAAGCACTCGCCAGGGATACACTGCTACGACTTACACGACTGCTCGAGTTGTCCACTCGCAGTAACCTCAGCCCGCGCTTTTCATTCGTTTATTTTTTCAAAATGTACAACATAGATTATGGTTTGTCGAAAAGTTGATACCGACTACTACAGTAGCAAGCAGGCTGGTATCAATGGCAACTTCAAGTGGCAATTTGAGTGCACAAATATTTCATCAACCATATGACATTGATAATTCTATGAAAATCTTCCACTTTAAATGGATCGGCTCGTAGCGTAGCACCTAACATTTGCCAGTGTCAATACAAAAATCTACACCTATGTGAAGACACGCCGCGTATGGTCATTTTACCTTAAAAATCCCGCGCCTCGATGTTCGACTGTTTGTCCGGGTACAAGGGGTAAATGACGTAACTGGTTTTTACCGGTAATGAGACGGCGGTTGACTGTAGATATAATAGTCGACCAACTTACAAAATATACTAGTATAAGTAGAAATTTTGTACAAATTCCTTAGATTATAATTCCTTAGACGTTATGAGTTGCCGAAACCGTTAACGTTAAATGTTCGGAATATAAAATAATATAACAAAATGCCCTCGTCTTCGTGGATGGGCAAGTACGAAAGCCTACATTGTACCATGGCCCGATTGCACTTGGCCGGCTTCAAACATTATTCAATGTATTTACAGACACAGCTTCTTAACAATTAATAAAAATAATATTATAATAATACCAAGGTAGTAGAGAAAAAAAGAGACATTTTTCATTTTTCCTAAATTACTGATAATAACTCAATCCTTACACAAATATATAGCTTAACTACGGGTATGGGCGAATGACTGTATTTCATTCTGTGGGGACACGACAGGCAAATGGGAGAATCGGATTACCCCAAAAAAAAATGTTCGGGGGGGAAGGGGGGTGATAATAGCCAAAGAAATTTAATATATTTTAAGAAATTGGTACACTAAACAACCTTCTGTCCGTGCCCTTCTGATCCGCCAGAAAAAAAAAAAAAAAAAAAAAAATTGCCCGCCTGGTTAACAAATTAAAAGATAGAAGAAAGCAAAATACATTTATTTTGTCCTAAGCCTACAGAAACATAAAAAAATAAACTGGGGTCCTTATTCACGTTCTTTTTTTCGGTTTTCGCGGCAAGCCCGTGAAAATCTTGTCATATTGGTAAATAGACCATGCATCGCATAGAAATGCATCAACGCGCATGCGCGGCGGATATCTTTGAGCGCACCACGCATACGCCAGTTCGCACGGGCTTGCCGCGAAAACGGAAAAAATAACGTGAATAAGGACCCTTATTAAAACTAAACTTATAAGAAATACTACAATGAAGTAGCTTACATTTCCGGTGTAACTACCTAAATTCCACTTTACATAATTCATAATTTTATTTTTTAGATACCAGGAAACATTTTCAAAACCATATCTCGGGCCGCTACAGAGAAGCTGAACAATCTAGGTGGCAAGCTCATCGGCTTATAATTTACAAGTAACTTATTAGTAAATAGATGTAGCAAAGTTTTGTTTTAAGCATTCATAACAATGTTGAATGAATGCACGAGTGTGGAGAGCTTAAGGCACCTGTTCCACCAACGACGAGAAGCGAGTAGCGATTTGTCGCTCAAGAAACGTACAGCAGCTGTAGTGTAGATCCAGTTCGTGTGAACAAAAGAGAAGCAGTATAGAGTGAGTCTTCCTCGCCGGCTACCACTACAACTATTAATATCTGTATCTCTTTGGTTTACACGGGATCTGTAAATCGCTACTCGCTACTCTTTTTCTCGCCATTGGTCGGACATGTGCCTAAGGTGCACAGCGGGTAACGACGGAAAAGGGAATCGAAAAGTATTTGCCATCGGCCAAAGATGCACCTACGATCGTATGCTTGCAGACTCCGGCGTAGGTTCTCAACTTTGGCACCTGTATCATATTAACGTTAGATATACCTACGTATGGTGTCTCGTAGATAAAACGCGTACGTTTAGGAACTCTAGGATGCAGGCTCGGATCCAAGGGAGGGGAGGAAACAGGGGCTTCAAAGGCCAAGGAAAAAAAAATTGACACTGGACTGGACGTTGTCGTGAAAAGCCCGAGCGAACTGAAAGATGTCCACCGCGCATGCGCGTTGATGCATTTCTAAGCGCAGCTCTCTACAGTTCGCTCGGGCTTTTTACGACAACGTCCAGTACCTACATCTCTTCAGGCGCAGATCCAGAACATGATCCAGCAGATTATGTTCTGGGGGGGGGGGGCACTTTGACCCAACACCAGCCAAGTGTGAGTTGTTATGCCCGTCAACGCCGACCAAATGTAGTTCATTAGTTTAGTTAATAGTTCCCCCCGCCCCTTGCATCCGAGCCTACTTCTTTTATTTTGTAGATTAGATATCATTCTAAATTGTAATTTAAGGGCAAAAGGATACTTAGAAAATAACAAAAGTTACGGCGATGAAATTTTACGTGACCAAGTTCAATTAGTAAATAGGAAGAATAGTTACTATCAAATACCATTTAAGCACCAATATGTCTACCTGAGTTGAGATAACCCTTCTGATTCAGGGTAATTTATTTTAAGATTTATTGGCAATACTATGTACATACATTTTTTAATATACAAATATTACTTATACAATAAACTGGTTTTATTTTAAAAGCTTAATCTAACCTAATTGGTAAGTGGAATAAGCTTGTTTGTTATCCGATATGAAAAGTATCAACGTGAAAGAGCTGGCTGGTAGCAATAGGTAAAACGGGAGACCACCCCATAAAGAGGACAATGACATAATACATACATACATCTTTACCCGCTTATCAGCATTAGGTTAGTCCTTGCCATACATTTGTTACAGTTTAGTACGCTGAAGTGGCAAAATCTGGAGCGATGACCGTTGGAGCCACCACGTTCGGCCACCGACCACGACCACGGCCGTTGCAATATCTTATTTTATATTAATTTTATTCTGCGTTGCAGATAATAATAAAATAAAAGTATTTTACCTTAAAATATAAAAGTGATGCCGTACTGCTTTATAAAATTATATGAAGTGTACAAATCGCGAAAGTTTAAGAAAATGAATAAAGATCCTATTTATTAATCTGATATTAAATAAGTTGATAATAAGTTGAGTCTATGAAAAACAAGTCAAGAAATGGAGTTGTATTATTTTATGATAACAAAAGCCCTAATAGACCATCAACTAAAATCACGTATTTCCAATAATATTACACATATCGCTAGCTAAGTTTTCGTGTCTGATGTTCGCACATAAACAACTCAAATTTATGCATCGGAAGAGATGAAGGAGACGGGCGGGGAACGACGTCCCTGCGCGGAAATACATTCGAATACAACTTCCCAAACGCAAACTTAGGTGGCGCAAAATTACGAATACAAAAAGGTTGTTTAATTTATTTGATGAACCTTTCCGACACAACTAAATTTATTGCCAAGTCTTTTGAATGAGGTATGCGCATTTTTCAGCGAGGGCCATGATTGGACCTTGTAAGTTGCCAGTTGGTAGTGACGGCATACTGCCCGCGTCACACACTCGTAAGTCTGAAATTTAAAAAGTACACATATTGAATTTACCTTTATCTTCACTTCAATTTATAGACTCACGTACACACAATAAAACCCCTGTTACAGATGATATGCACCTTTATACAATAATATTTATTTTATTGTTATTGAGAAATTTCAAGCAAATTGGTTCCTGAAAAATGACGTCTGAAGATTCTTGGTTTGAACTATATGTGCTACCTTATATGGATGGCTCGTTTCATATATTGATAATCGTACGCAAGCAGTGGTACTCCAAGGCTATTCCTCACATTGGTATAATGCATCCCTCAAGGATCAATTTTGAGACCACTCCTGTTCACCCTATTCATATCTGATATTAAATCTTGTTTTCAGTATTCAAATATACTCCTTTACCTACGCTGATAATATGAAAGTTCATAAAATAGTTCACAGTATCTCTGACACAAACATTGATAAACGCAGTTTACTTGTTGGAACATCAAAATATTACAAAGTTAACAATACTAGGGATTTAGGACTCACACAAGATCATAAACTTTTGTATGATTTACATATTGAGGACATTATTAAAAAAACATCAAAGGCTTCAGGCTTCATATTAAGAACATCAGGTGATTTTCGCTCATTGAAGCCAATCAAAGTACCTACTATATTGTTCGTATGTCAGGAGCCACTTGGAGTATGCGTCTTAAGTGTGGAATCCTCGGTATGAAGTTTACAATTCTCGTATTGAGAATATACAAAAAAAGTTCCTCAGATACCTCGACTATAGAGCACAACATTGGTCTTTGGACTACAATCACCGATGTACAGTCAGCGTCATATATAAAATAACAGTTAACATTTACAAATACTTAGACACATCTAATTGGAATATTATTATACAATCAGCCTGAGTAGTCTAATAATTCAGACCGTTCATCTTGCGCAAATTTAACGGAGCAACAGCTTCTCAAATTTACGAGTTCATCCTAATACCGCATATTACTGTAACAAACACAGTGCCAAAGGTTTCGCAGCATCCACAGTATTCATAAATATATAACGCGTAGGAAAATAAACTTTACCGAAATATATTTAAAATACTATTTCGTATATCAAATAATATGCCAATACGTCATACAAAAAACGAAGATAAGTATATGTCGTTGTCCTTTTCATTTCATGCATGACGTCACTGGCACGTCTTTTGTTTCAATAATAAATTTTATATTTTATATTTATTCGTGAGCGATATATTAACTGAAATATGTAAGAAAACCTCATTTATAAAATACCATTCTTTTTCTATAGGTACTCATTGACAAATGAGGTTTACTTACATTATTTTAAAGTATATTTTTGTCTTCTATCTGTTCAGAAAGTGATTGACTCTGATTGTTAAAGTGCAAAAGCAGAAACACTTATTCAATGTAAAATTTCATATCACTCCCTTTATTTAAGATACTACGTTATATAAGAAAGAAATAATCCCTATGCCTGACCCTTTAGATTGGTGTCATACAAATGCAGAATAGTGCTTTCTCACATTAAGCGGGTTCGATTCCCGGAAAAATCTTTGAACGCCGCCGTTCGAATTATATATAAATCAAAAGGAAGTATTATTTCAGTAAAATGTTCTATCTATAATACTTATGGTACTTTCCCTCCGTGTGGCATAGTTTTGGGGCATCATTTTATTTAAGCAGCTATTTAAAAATAAGCATTAATGATGAAATTAACAAAGATAGAGTTCCTGTCAAAAATATCAACAAGTTAGCTTCTCCTTACTTACATTAAGTATCATTTGTATGGTATTTCATAGTCAGTCAAATCAGTCAGCAACGATGGCAACTACAAACCGCTGAAGTATCTAGGTCGACTTAATCTGTAACCCCTGTAGGTATTTTCAAACAATCATTGATTTCGTTTAGCGAAATAAAAATATTGGAGTTTGAATTTCTCTCACTTAAGTTACTATTACTTTATAACTATAATAAAGAGATTTTATAAAAAAAACACATTAATCTACAAAAAAAAAATCTAGTTTTAATAAAATAATAAAAAAAGGACTAGCAAAATGTTATTTACTTTTGTATTTTTACTGTCTTATATACAAATAGATCTTATTTAATGGTAAAGTAAAATCTTCGTATAGGTCTAATTATCTTTGGTAATAAAAACTAGAATAATGACTTTTTTTGTCTTTACATTGCGGTTCAAAAACCAATATTATCACGAATAAATTGCTATTGTAATTTTATTTTCGCATTTGACGTTCCAGGTTTCAGTTGTTGCTCTGAACACCCTCCAAAACAAAAAAAAAACTGTCTGCAAATTTCTATATTTTTTATCTGCTTCTTATGCAAATATTAACAGCAAAGAACATAATGAGAAACACTAAAACAATACAAAAACATCAAAAGATACAGTATTTTTGAACTAACCACGGATAGAATTGACTCGATGTTGTCACCTTTCCATTAGCGTAAAACATTAAGAGCGGAAGGTTTGCTTTATATAGAGATGTTCTACGATACGTTAAAGTATACATAATTATATTATAATAAATAGGTCGCATACTTATCCGTATTTCTAGTCACTCGATTTTAATTATGAATTCGCGATAGAATCAACTTTTGAACAGCAGTGCATTGTGACGATTTATTCTGATGACATTCCCAATGTAACTTTATGACGTTTGACATAAAGTTTATTATCCTACTGTGTTTAGGGATTAGGATGAGCTCGTATTTTGAAGCTGTTGTTCTGTTATATTTGTGCAAGATGAACGGTCTGAATTATTAGGCTACTTTTGGTGATTGTAAATTAGTGAGCAATTAGGATGTATCTAAGTAATTGATAATGTCAACTGTTATTTTGTATGTGACGCTGACTGTACTAGATACCATTTCCTACCCCTCCAGTACAGACGTGAAGTTAATGATGTATGTTTACTAATGAACATTGCAAAGGGATTGGTGGACAGCACTGAACTCCTAGCTAAAGTTACCCTACGGATTAATCAAATAGGTTTACGTCAGCGACCCGCGACCGATATTGCCTAAGCCTTTTGCATCCGTCAATTATCGGCGAAATACATTTATGTTGAGAAGTACAAGAAGTTTCAATGACCTCTTAAGTAAAGTTGACATAGACTCATTATATAATAATTTATTTTTCGACAATAATAACAGCAGTAACAGCGGCACCCATTCTTAATGACCTCAGCGGTTTTTTTTACTTAAGCTCTTTTTTTTAATGTTCATTTAAATTTGGAGGCTTGCTGATAGCAACATTGTAACTAATGTATTTATAACATGTTATTAGTCTGTAAACCTTCTTCAAAATAAAAAAAAATGTTCCAAATCATTTTAGTTTAAAGTTAAGAACGAATATTTCTAAAATATTTCACTTCATCAAAAAAAAATCTAGATCCCTTGAAATTGTTTTGAAAGACCAATCGAATGATGTACCCCACGTTGATGGTTCCTAAAAAAAATTTTGTTGCCCCCATAAAAATATTTATTTTTATTATTTAGCTACCAAAGTAAGTAGCGGCTACAAGACACCTTTTCACCAATTTCGTCAATACTTAACGTGTAGTCATTGAGTAAAATACCTGTGACATACGGACAGGCAGACAGACAAACGGACGTTTTTGCCATTTTGACTACGCAACCCTAATAATATCATTTCGCTCGCATTCTCAGCTAGCCGTATCTGGACCGATGACCGTTGTAGCACACGTATAGCCACGATAAAACAAAATACAACACGGTAAAACGAAGTGATTACTTACTCTGTGCAACACGGAATATATTCTTTGACTTTGATTACATTTTTTTTATTGATTTTTTGGCTTTGCTCGGTTGTACTATGCGGTCCGTCTATGGCTATGTTATTCTTTTACTCTAAGGTCTAAACAAAGAAGATTTAAGCTTGTCCTTCTGGTCTATAATTAGAATAATAGAAAAGCGGTTCTTACTTTCAATATTATAAACTTTAAGTTCTGAATCAAGAACGGAGCCTAAGGCTGTGGTGCCTATCTGATGGTTCTGAGAATCGGTGTGTTGACGAATCATGCACTCGTTCCAGGTATCTGACCATTGGGCACCAACACAATCGCAAACTTCTGTGTAGGTTGTGTCCAATTGAACTTTGTATTTCTCTGCTACAGGATTCTGGAAAGATATAACGTTGTTAGCATATATAGTCACTAGTCAGGCAGGGTGTTATTAGATGATTAACTGTTACTTTTGATTAGATTTAAGTAAAGTTACCTTTGAGTAAAATAACCTTTCCAAATACTTAAGACCATCTGACAGCATCAGTATGTCGTCTATGTTGTCAAGATAATTAGGGAAGAAGAGTGGTGGGTCCAGGGGGTTTAACGACTGTAATGTCATGTAACCCACGCTACGTGGAATTAGTGCTACCGGATCGAATCTGTAAATACAATTCTATTGTAAGATGACAAACAAACGTACCGCACGTTACGTAAGGTCTGATTAATGTATCCGTGTGGAACAAAAAAGTTCAAATTTTGTTGACAAGTGTACCAGTGAAAAATATTTTTTGTGATGCAACAATTATGGCTCTTACTACAAGCTACATGGAACTTAGCACAAGCAAAAGCCATAATCGTTGCATTAAAAAAGTATTTTTATAACAATTTTATTTGCGGTAAACTAACTGCGGCCTATGTTGATGTATGGGGATAATAGTTTACCAACGGCAAAGTTAAGTTTGTCATATCTAACACCTGTTTTTTTCACAAACGTACTACTATATAAAGTTGTCGTTTAAATAAAGTTGGACGACTCGTCAAAACGAAGCTACCATGGCAATTCCAGCTTGATATGTATAATTTTTATTTTTTTTCAAGGGAACCCGTACTATTTATTCTTATTCTCCCCGTTCTCGGAAACAATCCAATATGTTAACGTCTAACTGTCTTCATGTATTACCTTTACAAGCCGCTCATCATAATTCCTATGGGGACGACACGTGGATAGATTTACTTATAACTTCCGCCCTTACTTTAGTTTTATCCCATGTCCAGCCGAAGGATTCTCTAATCACGACCTCATTTTCCTATCACATAAACTCAAACCTCTTAAACCTTATAACTGAAACATAAGCATTAAATATTGTAGAGGTGTTCTTTTGCACGCATAGACATCAGTAAACTCAAGCAGACGCTTCAAATATCGACTAGAACACAATGGATGCTAAAGTCGCGATGTTCAACTATTTTATTCTTAACATGTACAATATCCATGCTCCAATGACTCCCAGCTCTAAACGTCTACCAGCGCCCTGGTTGACTAAAGGTTAATTTCCGTGCATCGCGGCCGATTGCGAGTCGCGCGCGGCTTACGACAAGCGACTGACGCGCGCGGCCGATGCGACAATAGTCCGAGTGCGCGCGCAGCTTACGACAGTCGTGGGCCGTGCGCGTCTGTCGCAGACCTCGGACACGGCGCCGTACATTCTCATACTCTGCCGCGATGCACGAAAATGAACCTTTACGGTGTACGGATGGCGATGAGATGTAAAGACAATTCATTTCGAAAATACAAAAGGGATCGTTCTGAAGTAAACTGCGCTCCAGTAAAGCGATCGGAAGTCTCAGGTTTGATTCCTGGGTCTGAACTTTTTTTCTTTCAAATGCTCTAAAAATGTCTGGGTAGTTCCAAAAGTGGTGGGGAAAACCTTTTAAACGTCCTCTGCCCAAAGTAAACAATCCTTCTGTTCTTTTTCATTTAAGGCCTATCATCTATTCTCCCGTTAATTTCTAAAGTTCTTGAAGCTTGTGATTACAATCAACTGTCCAAGTATGTTAACCAGCATAATATCCTTAGTCCGTTCCAATCCGGATTTAGACCTGGGCATAGTACAATCACTCCAATGCTCAAAGTGACTGGTGATGTTAAGGCAGCCATTGAGGATACTAAAAGCGCAATTCTAGTTCCAGTTGATTTTCCAACGCTTGTTACACCATCAGCCATGAAATTTTATTATCTATTCTTTCCCATAAGATGATTTCTGACGATGCACTGGACTGGTTCTCTTCTTATCTTCAGGGGCGTCAGCTGTCTATCCAAACGGAGAAGTCGTCATGGAGCTGGCACAATGTCGATGCTGGCGTCCCTCAGGGCGGTATTCTCTCTCCACATCCATTCTCACTTATCATCAATATTTTAACATCCGAACTTCAATGCACATAATGCCGATGACCTCCAAATCTATTCACAAGATAAAATAGAAGACTTAAGTGTGGGAGCTAAAGAGGTTCTTGGCATCTTAAAATAATTAAGAGTTGGTCCAACATATTTGATTTAAATGTAAATCCGATAAAATATCAAGCCATCGTTATAGGTAGCTCCAGAATGATCAGCAGAATCGATATGCCATCTCTCACACCTGTGGTTTTTAATGGGACGGTCATTCCTTTCAGCGCCGCTGTTAAAGATCTTGGTTTGCGAATCGACGCCACGCTCAACTGGCAATGTCAAGTCTCAAATGTCAGTCAAAAGGTTACTCGATCATTACGGACGCTCTATCGGCCTAAGAATGTCCTTCCAATTATAACCAAGACAATGCTTGCACAGGATTTAATTTTTCCTATTATTTAACCTCTATAAAAACGACTATATGTCGAGTTATCGCGCCCAACTGATATGAGGGCGCAAATCTTGCTTTAATATATTCATAATTCTTCTAATTCTCCTACTTATCTTTCTTCTCACTTTCAATATTTGTGCTCTGATCATGTCAGAAATCTTCGATCTTCTAATACAATTCTACTTCTATGCCCGTCTCATAGCTAAGCCATAACTCATTCCTCCTTCCCGGTTCAGGCTTCATGTCTTTAGACTGCGCTCCCTGTGGAAATCAGATTGTCTAGAAGCTGTTTGGAGTTTAAAAGTAGAGCACGTAAACTATACAGGAGTTACCTGGAAGGTTCAGCAGAGTAATCATTTGACCTTGTTGAGTATAATATAGAGAGTACCTGGATGACCGATCTTTGCTCAGTATTTTTGTATACGACGTTTTATGAAAAATCTGTTTATCGCCCCCGAAACAATCGAACGAACATCAAAAATCATAATGAGTTTAAGGGGTCAAATCACAATCACTCATCAGCAGGCGCAGATGTTCTGGGGGGGGGCAACATTTGACTCAACTGGTCAAGTGTGAGTCGCTCGTATGACAGGAGCCCCTATTGCCCCCGCCTTGTATCCACGCCTGCCCAATAACAACTGATAAAACAGCTATTATCTGGGGCCTGTGGGGTATTTAGATGGCTAAAATCCCTCCCCCTGTTGTGCGAGATACTCACTCTGGACGCAATGTTGAAATTTGTTTGCATTTCGCCCCCCACCTCGCCGACACTTGCCAATGTTGGGATAAAATGGTTTTTAAAGGAGTCAAACAAAATAATTATAAAAATAAAAAACCCGCCTACACAAAAAAGATGGAAACCAAATCCCCTACATAATTATATTATTGCAAACAGTCGGAGCCAATGAATCTCGATGAACTTAGTAAAGTGCCTCCGACTTTTATCACGGCTATTGTCAAGTATTGAAAAAAGAATTGTTGCTAACTACCTTTTTTAGTATTACAGTCATAAACATGTTATACCTTTTTAAATTGCTTAAGATAAGCCCTTTAATTTGATACCCATATTGCAGTATTCAAAACAACTTTTTTTTTCACACCACTTTATTTTGATATCTCACCGCCGCCATGTTTGTTTTTTTCAAACGTCACAAGTCTAAGAACACTTGAGCGATCAAGACGAATCTAACAACGTCTTAATTGTGTAAATCCGTTCAGTGGATTGTGAGATATCAGGTAATAAAGAATATTACATACATACATACAAGATACGCGCGAAAAACATAACCCTTCTTTACAGTCGGGTAAAAAGGGTAACAAGATCAAAAAGGTTGGTTGGGTCTAAAAGAGATAAAAGTAACGAAGAAACCAGAAGTACATTTTACAAAATAGATTAGATGCAGGTAACTTACACTATGTAACCAACTTCTGGATGCTCATGCTCCGAGAAATATTTTCCATAGACATTGGTGTCATTGCAATGCGGATAGAAACCAGTTATAAAGAACTGGAGGTCAGGTTGCTGGAGGTGTCGGTTGCCAAACCTTGAGTAAAGGAAACCTGTCAACTGTATAAAAATATAAAACTCAGGTGTTAAAAATAATAGAAGCAGCTAAAAAACCAGACAAGAGCATGTCGGACCATGTTCAGTGTAGGGTTCCGCAGCCTTAAATAATTGCATCAGCAGAAGAGCGTATGTTCATGGCACTTACGCCCTTTTGTTGAGAAAAGCAGTTTTTCGGCTATAACTCAATGACGGTATATCCGATCATGTCCAAAAAAAAATATTATATTTTAATGATAAATCCATTTTTGCCTTATTACATTCTTTGTGGTATGACAATGTACCTAATTGTAAACAACTTCTACATATAACAAAGGTAGTTAGATTTTCTTAATCGTAATTTAATCATTATGTAATAAGCAGGTAAAGTAAGACTTCGTTTGTTTAGTAGAATTTAACAACAAAAACTTTTTTGTTTTCCGTTTTTTTTTTTATTATTTTTTGTCCTGACTGACTGATTGATGGATCAACGCGCAGCCTAAACCGCTGATCGTCGAGACGTGTAATTTCGAGGACGTTTTTGTTATATGATGTGGGCATATGATAAGAATAGATTTTTGGAAATTGTTTGTGAGTGGTTGAAAATTTGTATGAAACTACGTCAGTTTTAAAGTAAAATTGTAAGTTTTCGTATTTGGCTTTTTGGTTTTAAATAATAAAAAACGAGTTTGAGCGTTTTTGGAAAATCAACCCCTTTGGGTGGGAAAATAGGGGTTGCAAGTTTGAATGAAACGCCGTCAGTTTAAAAGTTAGTTATGTGAAATTTAATATTGGCTTTTTGGTTTAAAATAATATAACACGTGTGTTAGAGATTTTGAAAAATCAACCCCTATCCCCTGAATTGACTTGAATTTTAAAGTAAAGTCTGCGAAATTTTGTATTTAACTTTTTGGTTTAAAATAAAGAAATAAGTGTGTCAATGTTTTTGGTAAATCAACTAAGTTTAAAACAGGGACTGTAAGTTTGTATGAAATTCCGTCAGATTGAAGTTAGATCTATAAAGAATAAAGAAACACGTGTTTTAGTGTTTGATTGAAAGCGAAAATTAACCCTTAACGGGGTAAAGTCATCCACGCGGAGGAAGCCGCCGACGATAGCTGGCAATCTATATTAATAAAGATAAGCCGCCAAATCTGTAGTTAAGCGCGAAACTTAAGAACAGCTAAACCAATTCGTCCATTTTTCGTTTCGAAAAGCTAATCCAAAGTAATGTTATAAAAATGAAAAAGTGATTCTGTATCTCACGTTTTCACGCTGAACCGATTGAAATGAAATTTGGTATGGAGATAGCATAAGTTATGAGAAAGTACATAGGTTAGTAATTATGTCAGCATTGAAAAAATTACGAGTGTTGGACATTGCAAAAGCGAATTGAATGTAATAGATTTACTGCTAATTAATCATTTGAGCTAACTAGTACAGCAAATACTTTCCTTTGTCTATTGGTCATTGGTGCATTACAAGATAGGCATTAAGATATCAGAAATTTGAGTCAATATAATTTATGTGATACCTACTTAGCTGCTGTCTGAACCTACTTCCTAACTACGATATACTATTATTATTTGCCACCAGATTGAGTAATAAGCGTGAAAATGATCCAATTAAGTATTCGTCAATATTTAGATGTAATATAATAAGAAATTTATTTTTATATGTTATCTTATCACGTAATGTGGTACTGAAATATTGATATTTATTTAATTAAAACTTTTACACATCAAAAATCTAATTATCTTATTTACCTTCGCCCACGTGGAAGACTTAAGGTTCATTTCCGAGCATCGCGGCCGATCGCGATGCACGGAAATGAACCTTTAGGCACCGTGAAATATCCAGAAAGCTCCCCCAACCCCACGTTTCCCCGCCCCGCCTCGATATAATCCTAAATTCTGCACTCGATATAATCCTAAATTCTGCACTGAATGTAAATCACCAGCATTCAATTGATTCTTCAGTGTCGTCGGATGCGATTGCTGATCGTTGGGGGCCTATAGCGTGGGAGCCCCGTATATATGATACGGTTGATATGGCGGTAGCTATGCCCCTGTTTTTAAGTAAAATACCTGATACGGACAGACGGACTAAACTAAACTAGATATTTGAATAGGACCTCCTAACACAAAACCACCTCTTAGATTACCTGTCTAACTAAAAAATTAAGCAAATTTTTAGGACTTGTTTAGGATTTGGAAGCGTTTGGAGGTCTCCCAGGACTAGAGGCCCAGGGCCGCCTCATTCATTCCCCCTTTTCCGTCACTATGCATAGTATGCTGATGGCCACAATTAGGTATAGTATGCTACAGTTTGCACTGAACTACTTTTTAAATGTATTTTCTTTGTCTTTCTAAAACATATTACAAGATTGTAATAGTTGACTATATAAATAGCATCCATACATCCATGCATATCAAATACCTAGCAGGTGCCTTGGTGGGTACCTAAATGTCTAAAACTCTAAATCACATGTCATTTAACATAGATTAAAAAAATGTTACCTGCGCCAATCCAGTACCACTCAACATTCCTCCTCTGGTCAACAAGTATTCATTGAAAATTTCCAAATCCGGCGTTCTTGTGTTATTAATGCCGGTTAGTATTATGGGGACCTGAACTCCGACGTGGTTTCTTAAATTTTGACCCACGGGTAAATCGGCCCGGATCGGTATGCCCCATTTGTCTAATTCCCATTTGGGTCCGACACCAGACAGCATTAAAATTTGGGGAGTGTTCAATGTTCCTCCGCTTAGGATAACCTGAAACATATTTAGGTACTTAGCCATGGCGGAGGATCCTTATGACACTATTCTTTTCGGCTTCTCTTTGAATTTTAGTGTTACCGTTCCGAGCAAGTATCCAGGCAAATTTTAGCTATTCGCCGCTGATACTTGTGAACAAGAGAGAGAAGTCGTTTAAATTAGGAGAACTATCCTGCAGAATACAGTAATCGAACTCAACCACAAACGATCCCTTGATGTACATCAATGACTTATATCATCATTATTGAACTATAAAACTTAGATAAGAATAAATCCCTGTTTTAGATAAATAGGGACTTAATCACGGTAATACTATATGAATTATCTTTTACTAGCTGTGACTCGCGGAAGATGAGACTTGATGAGATTTCGAGTTGGTAGCACCAGCGGTCAACTCATATCTCTAGTACTATTAACAGTACTAGAGATACTACCATGTATCTCTAGTACCTACTACCAGTTGTACTATCAACGAACGTCTCGATCGATTTGCATGCATGCTGGACTTAGTAGGACCCCGACCACTACACAAGGCCTTAACTATGGCTTTTGCTAGAAGAATTATGTGTGCAACTTCAACAGCCATTGCACAAGTAGGAACCGCGATTCGATTTCAAACCTTGCGCCCTAGGATTGTCTTAGAATCAATTGACGACCACGATTTATCTCATTCTACAATCGACCGTCCCAGTGGCGGGTTGCCCCCCAAAGGAACCTAAGATTCTGCCCCCAACCCTAAAACCGAAAGTGCCCGCACTTACCTCTTTGTCAGAATAAACAGTCTTTAGGACACCATTCTTGTTTAAGTATTCAACGCCTATGGCACGTTTATCCTTGAATATAACTCTGGTGACATGGGCATTCATCGTCAAGGTGAGGTTAGGACGTTTCCACTTCGGAGCTAGGTAAGCACGTGCAGTTGTGCAACGCTGTCCATCACTAATGTAATAAACATTCATATATTAGGTTTTTGTACGACGTTGAATTCTGACTTTATTAGGTCGGATCTTGAAATTTAATGCAGAAAACAATAATTGTACTATCTAAAATTTGCACGTGCTGCTTGACTTTCACTTGGCGTGCAATTGGAGAGGCCTATATGTCCAGCGGTGGACTGCGGTAGGCTGATGATGATGCTTGACTTTCAGGGACTCTTAGGCTGGGCTGATTCATACCTACTCAATATTTTACGAGTATCACTCAGGCTGAATTATGTTTGCAAATTAAATAGCTAGGTACTTTTAAATAGATGCCCTAAAGTGTCTATATTATGGCTGGCAACTCGAACCTTAATAAAATCAGCGAAGTTGTAAAAATGGCAGCAAAATGAGCTGTCATCATTTTCACATCTCCGCATATAACGTGGAAACGGAAATATGCGGTAAATGAACCTTTGTGTAGTATAAATGTACAATAAATACTTGACACTGTCAGAAAGTGGATCGAAAATCGGCAAGAGCCTTAAAAAAACCGGGCCAGAGTATGTCGGACTATGCTCAGTGTAGGGTTCCGCAGCCTTGAATAATTGCATTAGCAGAAGAGCGTATGTTCATGGGACTTAGGTTCTTTTGTTGAGAAACGAAGTTTATCGGCAATAACTCAATTTCAGTAAACCCGATCACGTACGAAATAATTTTAGTTTAAAGTATTTGTTAAGCGCTATCTTTGTGATTTTTTTCATATTTATTGCACTAGAAATAAATAGGTAGGTAAAGTACTAACTTATTAAATGCCTGCGCCACAGTGAAGCCAATAGGAGTATAGGGGTTATTCATATCTTTGATGATCGGGAAACCAGCCGCTTTCGCCCATTTTAAGATCTCGTATACTGCAGGTGGTTGATAATTGAACTGTGAATACGGTAAATAATAATAATTGTTTATTTTCAGAAATATGGTACAAAACAACATTACCATCTGCCTCTGTGGCGCAGTGGAAGTATATCCGACTGCTACGCAAGAGGTCGTGGGTTCGATTCCCTCACGGGACACCACTTTGTGTGATCCACAAATTTTTGTTC
This sequence comes from Herminia tarsipennalis, assembly GCA_945859575.2. Taxonomy (NCBI): domain Eukaryota; kingdom Metazoa; phylum Arthropoda; class Insecta; order Lepidoptera; family Erebidae; genus Herminia; species Herminia tarsipennalis. Next base: position 23,243,096 of record OX243831.2, on the reverse strand, counting down.
CGAGTCTGGGTGTACTTTGTGTCCGTGACTTATATGTTTGCCCCCGCCATCTTGTCTTTCTTCAACATCGGCATCTGCTACTCAACATTTGTTTCGAGTTTACTATCAAGTTCAGACATGGCAAGGCAATGAACTGAACCCTGAAGACTGGGGTTGGAAATTGATAAATAATACTTTGGAACCGATTCGAACTTTACTGCCCCCTGCTCCAGAAAAACTTCTTAACATTATTTTCTGCCATTGCAAGAAAGGTTGTAGTGCCAAATGTGGCTGTAAAAAAGTAGGGTTGCAGTGTTCTCCAGCGTGTACCAACTGCCAAGGTGTCTCTTGCTCAAATGTTCAATAAAATACAAGAGAGGAAGATTCATGTGATTTTGATGAAGAGACAACTGATTCATCTTCATTTGAACAATTTCTTAGCATTCATCAACAGGAAGGAGAAGAAGAAGAAAAAGAAGAAATTGAAGAAAACATGATTGTTGAAGTTGAATATGAAGAGTGTGAGTCAGAATAAAGTAATAAAAAAAGTTAGAACGACAGTTAAACTCAGTAACCCATAACAATAATCTTCATACTATTAAATAATTATTGTTCCTGAAAATGACGTCATAAAGGTTCGTGGAATAGGCCTACCGGGGATACCACATTAAAAAAATGGCGCCGAGTACACTACCTCATAGGTGATGTGGAAATGTGTGCATATTATGTAGAACGTGATTCTTACAAGCGCAATATCTGGGAAATAGTGGCTCTTAGAGAAAAAATCATTGGGACCATTTTTATAGAGAATTTTAAGATCTACAACTTTGCTATGAAGTACTTTTTCGATAAACCTTACCGTTTTCGAGAAAAAATCAAAAAACCTAAAATTTTGACCTTGGGCCCCGAATAACTCCCTTAGCACATGGGACTTATGGGGACTTTTGACACTTTATTCCTTGTAGTAAACCTAAGGTCTCTACGAAGATTTGGCTCTGTCGGAATTTTCTTTATTTCAATTGTCTAAATTGACCGGACTAATTCACAGTGTCTCCCCTGTCACGCGAGAACTTGGGTGGTTTCGGGTTAAATGCAGCCCGAAACCGCGCAAGTACTCGAGCGAAATTTTGTGTTAAGGAGCTTCGATTCTGACTCCGAAAGGTCGAAAATTCCGATTGATTTTAAACCTCCGACTCAAACTTCGGCTCCGACACTTTTAAATCGGACGTTTTAATCGGAGGTACCTAGCCGCTCGCTCCTTCAAAATAATTTAAACATAGGTAATAAAGATATGATAGAAAAAACTCTCACAGATTTCCTATGATCGCGGGTTATGTCCTGCCCTAGCGATCTTTTCCGAGTCTAAAGTACACACACTTTGTGTCCGTGTTGTAAAGTCCCCCGCGAAATAGGGCTAGTTATGTTTTTAAAAAATATCCTGTTTTTAAAACATTGCATTCCCGCTGTACTGTGATGTGTTCAAACAAACAGACAACATTGAAACGTTTTTAAAAGATCTACTCAGATATCTTTTTTGTGTTTAAATACTTTTCTAAACTTATTTCAATATTTCTTTTCACTCACTTTAGAAGATTTAAATACTATTTTATAATGTCTAGTTTGGTGAATTAAAAATAAGGTGTGTCAACCTGTCGCAAATTAAGCTCATCATAATTATATTCATATCCCTCAACGTAAGAATTTCAGTTTTTTTTTAAATCAATTTTCCTGTTATTTTTAATTTGTATTTAAACGCCATCTATTTTCAAAACTGGATAAGTTGTTTTTAATACTTGATGATTACATATCAACCCATAAGATGGCCCACTGCTGGGCACGGGTCTCCCCAGTAGAACCTACTAGTGTGTAGATCCTGGGGGTAATTGCCATAATCGCCACGCTTGGCGAGCGGGTTGGCGATCGCAGTAGGGCTTTAAGTACGCAGAGGACGCTGCTGCCCGTCCTCCGGGGTGAAATCCCTTAGTCGCCTTGACGACACCCACGGGTAGAGATGGGGTGGTACTATTCTTAAGCCGGCATGATGATTAAATTAAACTAAAATTTTCATGCATGTTAAACGTAGGTAAGCAAGGTATTTAAGTAACCTTAAATTATTCACGCGATTAAGACCCGTATATATTTTCATAATGTGTACAAATCGCGAAAGCTTATCAACATTTGTAGGTAAGCAATTTTGGGACTCAGAAGAAATCGAATCACAGATGGCGCCACGTGTTTTATTTTGATATAACATTTATAAATTCTAGAAAATATCAAGTAGTTATTGTTTAATTGTAATGTAATATTGTTTTTCAATTCTACATTCATAACATAATCACGATTCATGCAAAACAATGATAAAGGTGCCTATTGAAAGTGATTGATTAATATGAAAATTTGTTAAACAAAGTAAGCATGTTAAAGTCGAAAATAAAAGCTTGTATAATAAGTATACATTTGGAAATATACTTAAAAAAAGAATAAAAAGAAATTTTTAAATAACACAAAAAGAGACTCGCACACTCGGGATTCGATCCTCTGATCTCGCTTCTCACTTGTTCAATACCGCCACTTGTGCCATTAGACCACCTCAACCGATATTAAAGCTGTTAAAATAGCTGATGTTAAGAAAATTTAAAATGTTGTGTTGAGCTCCTTATAGTTTTAGCGTGAAGTTACTGTTTCCATGGGTTACAATTGTAAATAATGGCTTATTGTGGAAAAAATTGTGAAAAACCATAATGGTTCAACCAAACATACGTTGCTGCTCGCTCCCCATAGACGATAGCGTAATGATTCATAGTGAAAGTAATCAACTATAGTATTTACAATAAAACTACAAATTTTCATGAAGATCCGTCAAGTAGTTATTGTTTTATGACGATAAATAGCTACAGACATTATCCGTTATTGCTTAGCTCCTATGGGAAATAGCGTGATAAATTATAGCCTATATGTTAATCCAGACTTATTAGAATACACATAGAAAATTTCAACCGAATCTGTCCGGTAGTTTTTGCGTGATGCGTGTTCAAACAAACAGACAGACAGACAGACATTTCTAAAAATGCAGCTAAGTGTTTAAATACTCTTTTCGAACATTTCCTAATATTTTTTTTCACTAAGTTCGACCATGTACAGACACGTGAAATTTACAGTTTTATTATATGTATAGAAGATATAGATATAGATTAATTTTTATTTTTTTTTAAAACAAATCATTTCGTAGGGCTGTCTGCCTGCCAGTTGATCTATTAAGTTTATTTAGCCCCACTGGGATAGTGGGGCTAAATAAACTTAATAGATCAACTGGCCCGTTTATTTAGCCCCACTATCCCGCAAAGACCTACCCAAAATATGCACCGGTCAGCTCTCGGTCTATTATTTTGATACCAATAAAGGGACGTCTAAACGGGCCATTTTTTACGGCAATGCTGTGGCCGGCAACATGGCAGTACTCTCCAATATTGATTTGATGGCTGCCGGACGATCGCTGAGCGATTGATTTTTTCCGCAATGTTGCCCGGTCAATTTTGTTGTTATTTCAGTCGCTCTCTATTTTATTGTTGCCGGGTTGTGTAGCCCGTTTAGCAGACTGAATCATCATATTGCCATTATTGGCTGAGCAATCAGTTGCCAATAGTGCCGCCACAAATTGCCGTTAAAATGGCCCGTTTAGACGCCCCTTAAAATGCGCGAAAGATATTGTCAATGTCAGGTGACAAGTGAGACTTTTCAATTAGTCAAATCTATCTTAACTTGGTTTTTTGGTATGTCGTATTTCTCTTTTTATAAAACAATAATTAGAACCATCATTATAAAGTAAACTTCCATCATATTTTTATAATTCGACTAAATGACAATGCTCAAAAAAGCCCCCAGCGAACAGACAAAGAATAAATTATTGTTTTTGTTAAAACGGGCGTGGCTTGCGCAACCCTAAAATCTCATTTTTAGCCGTATTTCGCTCCTCTGAGATAATTATAAATATTATGAAAATATCCTCTTCTTTTTGAATTTTATTATATGTCAAATTTGAAAAAACTCAAGTAAGTAATAAGACATTTGTAAAAAAGCAATCCACTTTTTTATTTTTCAGTTAATTAACTGTAACTTTTGCATTTGTTGCTAACGGATCTTGATTGTTTTCCAAAATCTTCTACATTTAATTCCGACCAAATGACATCTCATTATGAACAAAGGATTTTGGGATACTACAAAAAATGTTGAGCTAAAAAGCACTTGTTAACCAGACTTCTGAAAAGATGAATATTCAACATAAACGACAAGCTTAAAAAAATAGCACTGTTATTTTTGGGAAAACTGAGGCAAATTTTATTTCAATGAGTATGAAATGTGGCAGAACAATTAGACATGACGAAGCAAGTCATTCTGCAAAAGGGCACAATCGGAGAGGCTGCTGATGGCCATATACAGGTTGATTTTTAATGTACTAATAACCTTTATTACAATACACCAAATAACTTCGTACTTAATATAGTTTTTGAAAAAATATTACAAATTAACCCTTCGCCACCTACCTCTTACTTTGGCCACACCGCACTGAGAGACCCTTAAGTAAAATCGATGTATCTTTGTTAGATTTGGGGACCTCGCGATAAACAACGATTTTTTTTTAACTATCTGTAGGTGGTTAGGGTCCTAACTCCAAAAAACAAGTGGTTGGCGATTAAAGATTAATATATATAATATTTTCCAAAATTGATATAACAAAGTTATTTAAAATGTATAGTATATATTACAAATCACTCTGTATAATAGTGTGTTTAAATTATAATCCAATATAATTGATAAGGATCACAAAAAGTAGTGCATTCAGCTCTATTATATGATATTGAATGTGGAATGGTTAAATAAAATTATGATTTTAAATGCTAAGGTACCTGTTGCACAGGCACACGCCCATACTCCGAGTGGTATTTAGAGCTGACGAGAGATCCGATCTGCTTGTTGCACACGCTCATGGCAAAGAATGGTTGCAGTGCTTCCCAGGACCAGCCTGTGCAATTGGTAGCTTTGACCCAGGCGTCATAATCGGCAGCATGCCCTCGACTGTACATCATACCGTTTATAACACTGGTTCCACCTAGAGGCAAATAGAAAGGTATTTAATATATTTTTATATTTAACGACCAACCGCTTTTGCCAACGTAAGGCATATGTTAGGTTGTAATATGAAATGAAATGAAAGTACAAGCGTTTATTACGACTTCGCTTATAACGACAGATTGCTTTTAATGACGTATGTTCACACAAATTTGTCCACATAGACTAGTATAAATATTATCCGGTTACAACGACGACGAACAAACGATGAACGTTGACGTGTTTACAAAAATAAATGGTAGGTAAGAATTATCAAAATATTTCATCACTAGTCAGAGGAGAAGTTCTATTAATGAGACCCTAATAGGTTTTATTACATTTTGGCCACTACATATTGAAAGAGCAGCGAAAATCTATTATAAAGACTGTGATCTGCTTGTATTTTAAGAATTCGGTATTAATTCGCAACCAAAATACAGTGCAGGTGCTTCATAGTGTAATATTTAAAATGTGCAATGGACATAAGCAGCAAAACAGCAAAAGAACTGGTCAATATTAATAATACATTTTTTTTTTTTTTTTTTTTTTCTCTTTATTGGGTAAACTAACAATATCACAATAACAAATGCTTAAGTAGTATTATCCAACAAGTTAATAATTGTGATATCCACACCGTTTACCACGGATAGGTATACATAATTCATTGAGAGTAGGTAGTATTTTTATATATCAACATCTACACTACATACAAATGTAGTGCATTTTTATACAGTTTTATAATACATACTAAATAAAGTAAAATATGAGCACAGGTCAACTTAAGCCAGGTACTTGTCTATTAAGTTTCTTAAGTAATAATTGTTTGTATGCGCCCACCGAATTTCCATGAATGTCTATATGACTGAAGTTGATGTTATAACAGTCAAGTATGCGGCAGATAGGTGAGCGTTTGCCAGCATTAGTACGCGATGTACGTATCGCGAATGATGGAATTGTACGACAAGCTCGTGTATTTATTCTGGTAGGTACTTTGTAGTTAATATGATTGATAACATCAATGCAGTCATATTTATTATGGCAGACGTCATACAAAAACATCGCCTGTAATTGTAGTCTCCTAGATTTTAGGTCTAGGAGCTTATATTTGAGTAACAATTTAGGATAAGATCGGTAGCTGTGACAGCATAGTTTGTAGTGTACGCAGCGAAGGAACTTTTTTTGCACTCTTTCAAGGCTATCAGAGTATTTCGTATACATTGGGTCCCAAATGGATACAGCATATTCAAGTTGTGAGCGAATTAAAGTCTTGTAAAGATGCAAATATGTATGCGGACGTTTAAAATCATTACTACTTCGTAAGACAAAACCATACATTTTATAAGCCCTACTACAAATACTATCAATATGTGCATCTAGTGTTAGCTTTGCATCTAGCGTGACTCCAAGATCGCGTATGGTCTGTACTCTATCAAGGCAATGGCCGCCTATGGAATAAGTGAATGTACTAATAGATCGCTTCCTAGTAAATGTGATTACTTTACATTTGTTGAGACTGAGTTGCAATTTATTATTAACACAGTAGTTGTTAAATCTATGCAGGTCTTCCTGAAATTTATTATGATCATTAAAATCATTTATAGTTTGGTAAATCTTCAGGTCATCTGCGTATAATAAGAATTTACAATGTTTAAAACAGACATTATGTATATGATTATTTTATAAAAAAAAAACAAAAATTGACAGTTCGCCGTTTAGTTCATCGTCCGGTTAGTACGACGTAATATCACCGGTCCCTGGGGCTTCTTTATAACCGAAATGTACTGTACTTATTCCTTTATATTTTAAAACGAAACTTAATCTGTCAAGACAATTATGTTTTTAAATCTTCAATTGCTCACCTACAACTCTTCCTCGCGGCCAAGAGCATATTTTCCCTTTTTGGGAAAGGCAGTAGTTCCCAGGTTCACACTGGTATTCATAGTTTACTTCTTTGCTTAACCAAGAAGACTGAAAAAACCCTGGTATGCTACCGACAATTGGCTCTGTTCCTCCAGCTTCTAATAGGAGCACCTGATGATGGATAATGAGAAAAGGAAAAAAATAAGTTGCACTGTATTAAACATCATATATGGAAGGTCCTACCTTCGTTTATACCGGCACAATTATGCGACTCACACTTGGCCGATCTACAAATCCTACGAGTACTGTCACCAACCTCAAAAAATGTAGGTTAATTTCGTCTTTTAAAAGTATCCATTATTACATTATTTACAGTTAATTTTTTGAAGTTGGTTTAATTTTTTAAAATACTTTTATTTCATAATTATTTAGTATTTGTACTCTGGTACGTACTAGTTTTATTTGACCCAAGTTTTACCAAAATGTACACGTCTTCGTTCATACGAGTATAGGTATACCACATTACGAATCGATCATACATTTTTATTATTTCATAAAATTTATAAACCTTAATAGATCATAAAGGTATGTTAAAATCACGCAATTCCAATAATATTTCATTAGGTAAGTAGATATACGTATAGAATTGATTTTTGAAGTCTGTTAAAAAAGGGTTTGGAGGTCAAAAGATGGGAACCTACCACCCACTGTTTTATTCAGTTTACGTCCGTATGTAGATATTACAAATAGTTACAATACATTTCTAAGAAATGTCTTCCTACAAAAAGCTTCAAAATAGGACTCAAGTACATGGAGGCACATCCAGGGATTTGTTTGTTTTGTGGGCTAGGACCCCTGAGAAACCCAAAATTGTAATGGGCTTGACCTCGCTGAGGCTAGGCTTTAAATGAAAAGCTACATTTAAGAGGGATGAGAGCTTGAGTCCTTAAGGTTCATTTCCGTGCATCGCGATCGATCGCGAGCCGCTCGCGGCTTACGACAAGCGGCTGAGGTAAGTGACAGACGCGCGCGGCCGACGACTGTGTCGTAGGCCTGCGCGCGCACTGTGAATATTGTCGCATCGGCCGCGAGCGTCAGCCGCTTGTCGTAAGCCGCGAGCGGCTCGCGATCGGCCGCGATGCTCGGAAATGAACCTTTAGCCCTCTCGCTATATCCACCCGTGGACTTACATTATGTTGTCCGCTTTCACTCAGTCTTCCAGCTACAATAGAACCCGCGGTTCCTGCACCAACCACTATAAAGTCATAGAGATGATCTGGTTCCACAGAGGTCAGTCTCTCGGACGGAGCAACGACCTCGAACTTGCCACACACGTACGCCTCAATCAGCATCAGGAACAGGTACTGGCCACATGTTGATGTGTGATATAAAGGCGCTTCACCCGAAATTGCAGGACTCTTGCAGTACTGAATTTATTTTAAACATGTATTGATAAATAAGCTTCACTCGTTGTAACATAGTAAATTTATTGTATTTGTGAAAATATGTTTACATTTATTTTATTTGTCTATACTAATATCATAAAGCTGAAGTGTTTGTTTGAACGCAGTAATCTCAGGAACTACTGGTCCGAATTGAAAAATTATTTCACTGTTGGATAGCCCATTTATCGGGGAAGGCTATAAGGCTATATAACACCACGCTACGATCAATATGAGCGGAGCAGCAATGAGAAATGTTGCAAAAATGGGGAAAATTTACGCAGACGAAGTTGCGCAGGACAGCTAGTTTATTTATAAAACACAAGTTGCAGAAAAAAGTAAGTCTCTTATAACCTTGTTAATGGTTTGACTGTGCTAATATTATAAAGCTGAAGAGTTTGTTTGTTTGTTTGAACACGGGGTAGGTACTCAGGAACTACCGAACCAAATTGAAAAAATAATTTCACTGTTGGATAGCCCATTTATCGAGGACGGCTATATAACATCACGCTACGACCAATAGGAGCGGAGTAGCAACGAAAAATGTTGCAAAAACGGGGAAATTAACGCATACAAAGATGCTCGGGACAGCTAGTAGGTATGTGATATGTTACGTGACTCCTTGCACTAGGCTAAGCCTGTCCCGCAAGGAGCCCAACTTACAGTTTCTGACTTTGAGTTAGTACATGGAGGATAATAGAGACTTTGTATTTATTTTATACTGGCGGCCCGCCCCGGCTTCGCGCAAGTTCTATTTTCAACCGACTTCAAAAAGGATTCTCAATTCGACGATAGTTTGAGCAGACAGACAGACAGAGTTACTTTCACATTTATAATATTAGTATGACTAGAAGTAACAAAGAACATTCATTGTTTTTATTGATAAAATATTCACTCACCTGGTGCGAATTCATCTTGACTGCTAACTGCGCCAGTGCTTCCTAAAACCAAATTTATTAATCAGGTACTTTACCTACTTATGTATCTAAGTATAGAGATTCATATTACAACATTCAAAACTCTATTAAGTTTTATCGATATAAAAATAAATTAAAAAGTAAAATACAGTAGTGCGAAAATAATTTAAAAATGGAGTTTTTGTTGGCCAAAATGTTGAGTCCCTGTGATTTTTACTATGGAAATAAATGTTGAACAAAGTGTTTGCCTTAAGTTTAGTTAAGTGAAACGAAATTTCTTATGCGGAATCGCTGTAACTTACAGGGTGATTTTTATCAACGTCCGCCGCGGTTTTAGAACCGCAACAAGTTCAAGTTTGCGCGTCTGATGTTCGCGCGTAAGCTGCGCACAACTCAAATTTAGGTATCGGGGATGAAGGAGACAGGCAAGGAACGACGTACCTGCGCGGAACTACATTTAAAATACAACTTCACAACCGCAAACTTAGGTGGCGCGAACTGTACGAACACGTAATATAATGAAAATATAGATATATAATCATATGACACGAATTTATACCCGCGGCGGACGCGGTGGTTTGCAGTAAAGAAATTCAATTACAAGTTCAGACAGCGATATCAATTAGCGGGACATGTGATTTGCACAGATTCGGAGAATGGCGCCCTTAAGACGCTGACAACAGCTACTGAACTTCGATGTTTCACTATTTTAGCCACGCCCACTATTTCTCCGATGTCCTAGTGCCATTGTTAAAGGACGGTAATACAGCGAACTACCAAGACAGAAACAAAAGGACGCGGTCAATAATAAACGGCTTATGTTTAAATGCCGCCCTAAAATGTACCTATTTTACTATCAATAAAATTCGAAACATTTACCAAAATGGATAAATGGTCACCAAATTACGTTTCCTAAAATATTATCAAATAAATCCAATTTTTCTTATTATTGACTACCATAAAAATATGAGGACGCCTTGAAAATTTACTTCAGACTAAATATTTTATATTATTACTAAATAGATGTTACCAATATTTTATGTCACGAGTTTTAATTTGGAAGTTTTCGCTGTACTAAAAAAGCCAATGATCACTAGAACTTTTTTTTAATTGCCAAACAATATACTGCGGTTCCCAAACATATGTCACTAGTTTATTGTTATATGAAATTAATTAAAATGCGATAATATAGCCAAATAGTATAGGTATTTCAGTCTTAATGTTTCTATAAAATAAAACCATCGAAAGTAGAATCAAAAATATGTTTTATTACAGTCGTAGGTACTGATGTACGATTTATTAATGGCACTTTGAGATCAGTCAATCATAGACACTTTATAAAAAAACAAGTAAAAATTATTGAATTAATAGAGCTTTTTTAGATTTTGCTGGCCGCCCTCTCTTTCTCTTCTCGCCAATAGGGATATTTCTGGCTTCATGAGGTGGTTCCACGCACTTCAGCCTAATTGCTAAGCCCAGTAGATGTTTACAGGTATACTGTTTTAAAAATGTAGGACAGTTACACCTACCGGTTAGCCATTCATCGCTGTTGATGGGTAACATGACTTCCCATTCACTGAAAAACTGTTCCTTAAAATCGTTGAAGCTTTCCCAGTGATCATTTAAAGTTTTACATTCCATGTTATCACCAGCTGGAATTCTGTAGTATGTCGCAGAGTCAGTTGTCTGTTTGACGGGTAGTCTTTTAGGCAGTTTAGCCCATTGGTACGCTTCAGTCCATTGTTTGAGAGTAATAGTGGGTTGTTTGGAAACGGACTTATTATTATTATAAATGTTAGACCACTCGGTCACCATATCTTTTGCTACCACCAGGAATCGCGACAATGAGTGACGCTCCCGTAAGGTATGTTCGTCTTTAATGGTTCGATTAAATGCTTCCAGTGCATTGTTAGTTGCTGGAGTACCTGGAAGGACGCCTAAATACCAATTGCGATTCATAATCAGCCATTCTTCTTCAAAGTATTTAATAAATTCTTGCTGATCTTGCCACTTTACCAAAAAACTTTCACAAGCACGGTCGAAGACATCAGAAGACGATGAACACTGTAAAGCATCTATGTCAGACATTATTTGCTTGTATAGTGTTTTGTCTACTGACTTCTCAACTCGTTTTTGGATATTTTTTTTCGCATGTGCCCAACACATTCTTACTATGGCATTAGGTCCAAAAACTTTTAAAAATGCAATTTGTATGCTTTTTGCAGCATCAGATATCAATACTTTTGGAGTCAAGTCTTTGTTGTGTATAGAAAAAACACTGTCCTTGAGCGCCGTAAATACAAATGTAAAGTCAGCAGTTCGTTCCGAGGATGTTACGCTTAGAGCAAATGGATGAAAACTTCTATCACGATCAGTTGTTCCAACGATGAGTACTGGAAAACCCTGCCAGATTAATTTATAAGTTGCATCTGCGTGAATAATTTTACAATCACATGCAAGGCTCAGTAGGTATTTCGTTGATAACATAAAACGAAAGTAGGGGTCTTTGTCATCGTCAGAAACTTCGAATGAAACCACAAAGACAGAATGCCAATCTTCAGAAGTTGGTGAGTGAGATATAAGCCACGCTTTCAGTTCTCCCAGGCTAATAGTAGACGGCCCGTACTTTTGTTGACGAATTTTAGCCAGGTAATTTTTAAGTTGTGTGTTAGACGGTACATGTATACCTTTTTTTTTCGACAAGGCACTCATTATTGCCTTTGGTTTCAGTTTGAGTTCAAATAATTTATCTATTTCACTACAGGTTTCCGTAGATATACCACGTTCCGGGAGCGATCCTAGCGAATCATGGTCGTGATTCTCTTCTGTCCGATATAATATCACTTCATCTGATGAAGAATCAAATAACAAATGAATTGCCGCCGAACACTGAAATCCGCGTCGTTTTACTTTATTGCAACGATAATACCTTTTTACGCCTTCTTCAGTGTTGTGTACTTTTTGAACAGACCACGCTCTTTCGTTCTTAATAAAAAATTCCGCATCACGAATATTTGAAAATTGAAGTAATTTTTATAGGCATTTCTTGCCAATAACTTTACAAATACAATAAATGCATTTTTGAAAGATAGAAAAATTTGAAATCCAGACTCAGGAATCGAACCCGAGACTTCCGTAGCCAAACCGGGGCCAGAAGCGAACCACCTATCTGGACTATGTTATTAGATTTCGAATTTTTCTATCTCTTGTTGCTCGCGAAATTTAGGCCTTCGCAGTGACATCTAGTCGTTAGTTAAGGAACTATCACGGCTTTTGTTATTGCTTCGTTACAGAGAGCATTTTAACAAATTATGATGTCGCAGGCCGAATATTGAAGTAATTTTTATAGGCATTTCTTGCCAATAACTTTACAAATACAATAAATGCATTTTTGAAAGATAGAAAAATTTGAAATCCAGACTCAGGAATCGAACCCGAGACTTCCGTAGCCAAACCGGGGCCAGAAGCGAACCACCTATCTGGACTATGTTATTAGATTTCGAATTTTTCTATCTCTTGTTGCTCGCGAAATTTAGGCCTTCGCAGTGACATCTAGTCGTTAGTTAAGGAACTATCACGGCTTTTGTTATTGCTTCGTTACAGAGAGCATTTTAACAAATTATGATGTCGCAGGCCGAATATTGAAGTAATTTTTATAGGCATTTCTTGCCAATAACTTTACAAATACAATAAATGCATTTTTGAAAGATAGAAAAATTTGAAATCCAGACTCAGGAATCGAACCCGAGACTTCCGTAGCCAAACCGGGGCCAGAAGCGAACCACCTATCTGGACTATGTTATTAGATTTCGAATTTTTCTATCTCTTGTTGCTCGCGAAATTTAGGCCTTCGCAGTGACATCTAGTCATTAGTTAAGGAACTATCACGGCTTTTGTTATTGCTTCGTTACAGAGAGCATTTTAACAAATTATGATGTCGCAGGCCGAATATTGAAGTAATTTTTATAGGCATTTCTTGCCAATAACTTTACAAATACAATAAATGCATTTTTGAAAGATAGAAAAATTTTTTTGAAATCCAGACTCAGGAATCGAACCCGAGACTTCCGTAGCCAAACCGGGGCCAGAAGCGAACCACCTATCTGGACTATGTTATTAGATTTCGAATTTTTCTATCTCTTGTTGCTCGCGAAATTTAGGCCTTCGCAGTGACATCTAGTCGTTAGTTAAGGAACTATCACGGCTTTTGTTATTGCTTCGTTACAGAGAGCATTTTAACAAATTATGATGTCGCAGGCCGAATATTGAAGTAATTTTTATAGGCATTTCTTGCCAATAACTTTACAAATACAATAAATGCATTTTTGAAAGATAGAAAAATTTGAAATCCAGACTCAGGAATCGAACCCGAGACTTCCGTAGCCAAACCGGGGCCAGAAGCGAACCACCTATCTGGACTATGTTATTAGATTTCGAATTTTTCTATCTCTTGTTGCTCGCGAAATTTAGGCCTTCGCAGTGACATCTAGTCGTTAGTTAAGGAACTATCACGGCTTTTGTTAAACATAGTCCAGATAGGTGGTTCGCTTCTGGCCCCGGTTTGGCTACGGAAGTCTCGGGTTCGATTCCTGAGTCTGGATTTCAAATTTTTCTATCTTTCAAAAATGCATTTATTGTATTTGTAAAGTTATTGGCAAGAAATGCCTATAAAAATTACTTCAATATTCGGCCTGCGACATCATAATTTGTTAAAATGCTCTCTGTAACGAAGCAATAACAAAAGCCGTGATAGTTCCTTAACTAACGACTAGATGTCACTGCGAAGGCCTAAATTTCGCGAGCAACAAGAGATAGAAAAATTCGAAATCTAATAACATAGTCCAGATAGGTGGTTCGCTTCTGGCCCCGGTTTGGCTACGGAAGTCTCGGGTTCGATTCCTGAGTCTGGATTTCAAATTTTTCTATCTTTCAAAAATGCATTTATTGTATTTGTAAAGTTATTGGCAAGAAATGCCTATAAAAATTACTTCAATATTCGGCCTGCGACATCATAATTTGTTAAAATGCTCTCTGTAACGAAGCAATAACAAAAGCCGTGATAGTTCCTTAACTAACGACTAGATGTCACTGCGAAGGCCTAAATTTCGCGAGCAACAAGAGATAGAAAAATTCGAAATCTAATAACATAGTCCAGATAGGTGGTTCGCTTCTGGCCCCGGTTTGGCTACGGAAGTCTCGGGTTCGATTCCTGAGTCTGGATTTCAAATTTTTCTATCTTTCAAAAATGCATTTATTGTATTTGTAAAGTTATTGGCAAGAAATGCCTATAAAAATTACTTCAATATTCGGCCTGCGACATCATAATTTGTTAAAATGCTCTCTGTAACGAAGCAATAACAAAAGCCGTGATAGTTCCTTAACTAACGACTAGATGTCACTGCGAAGGCCTAAATTTCGCGAGCAACAAGAGATAGAAAAATTCGAAATCTAATAACATAGTCCAGATAGGTGGTTCGCTTCTGGCCCCGGTTTGGCTACGGAAGTCTCGGGTTCGATTCCTGAGTCTGGATTTCAAATTTTTCTATCTTTCAAAAATGCATTTATTGTATTTGAAAATTTTCTATTTTGGGAAGCAAAAAGAATATTTGTACAATGCGTGCATTTATTCTGATGTTTGTTTATTTATTTTGGATCACAATATGGTTTACTTTAGGACCCTTTTTATAAAGTCAATTTAATTTTTTTGGGGTTATTTACTTTATTTGGCGCTTAGGGTTATGGTCCTAATAATATTTCTGGTGACCGTCTAAATTATACCCATAATAAACAATAAACCAATAGATGGCGCTTTATTTTTTATTCTATATGAAGAACTAGAAATAAATTAGACAGGGCGATTAAAAAAAACAATAAATATTTTTTATACGTTTGTATTTTTAATTTTTTTAGGAGACTTTATTTGCTATGAATTTCAAAACAATATAAAAGGAAGAAACATAAAACTCGAAAATATATTAGCAACATTTTAAATATTTTCGCATAATTATAATTTATTTGCTCTCGAAGATTTGCCGGAACAAACAGACAGACAGACAGACAAAAAAAAACTGTATTTTTGTTATCAGTAATTATTATGGATATATGTTATCCATAATAATTAATATATATGCATAAAACTGTTATTTTGATATTACAAACAGACTCTTCAATTTTGTTTATTTGCACAGATAGTTAATAATATATATTATTTTTTATTAATAATTTTATTATTTATTTGACATAAGGTAAATTTAGCGCTGAAGAAAATTCTTCCAAGTTTGAATTTCCTCCGAAAATTGATAACATACCTGCTACAGCACAATAATTGACTGGTAAATATTTTTTGTCACTGGAATCACTTTTAATGATAAATTTTAAATTGCACATCCTACACAAAAGAGTGAACTTCGACAAGAATCCATTTATGTTTTCTCCTGCCAAATTAATGTGTTTTAAATTACAACCCAAGGGTTTAGGGGTAAGGGCGAGAAATATTCTGAAGATATAAAAAAAAAATGCGATAAGTTTATTCGTCGTCCGATGTGGATTTTTTGTAGAACAGGGCGACTTGTAGCAGTCTAAAAAAAATAATACTTAAAGCTTATCTATGCGTTAGTAACTAAATACTAACTGCCAGATTTTATCTTCGACAACCTGTTCGAAATAATAATATTTACCTCAAGTTTAGGAATATTATCGGTGGATTCAACTGTCTCAGATACCTTTGCCGATACTTCAAACCAGTGATGGAAAAAAACTATGACTCACAATAACATAAGAAGTATAAGAACGATCATGAGGAAGTTTCATATCACCTGGGCAAATTGTACACATCTCATTCTAGGTACTTACCTGGTAACATTTTCTGGAGGAATTATAACATCACTTTCTGATGTAGGTAACTGCAACAGCCACATTTCCTAATCTGTACAAAATATTTATTACATTTAAACTTAGAACTTGCTAATCCGGTGGGCTATGTCGATAACTTTGGTTCTCTGCCGGATCACCTCCGAGCATAGCCATAGCCCGCTGAGCGACTTTGAACTTGTGGACCAGCCGTACCGTCAGTGTCCACGTTTCGGCTCCGTATGTCATGACGGGTAGGACGCACTGTGGGATCGACGATGAGAAGACTAGACGTAGCTTACCAAACGCTGCCCAACCCAACCGAATTCGCCTGTTCACTTCGTCCTCGAAGTTGTTTCTACCTAACTGCAGTGACTGCCCGAGGTATACATACTTTTGAACAACTTCGAGAACGGCGCCGTGCACCGCTGTCGGTTCCGGTAGTACATGTTCATTGAACATGACCTTGGTTTTATCCAAGTTCATCCGTAGGCCGATGCGTACAGAGGAGTCAGCCTGGTCATTCAGCATCCGTTGCAGGTCCTGCAGCGTTTCCGCCATGATGACAATGTCATCTGCAAATCGCAAGTGAGAGATGTATTCACCATTGACGTTGATGCCCCGCCCTTTCCAGTGCAGCGTCTTGAACATATCCTCCATTGCATTTGTGAATAGTTTCGGGGAAATAACGTCCCCTTGCCTCACTCCTCGATGCAATGGTATAGGTTTTGTTTGCTGATTCTGTACTTGGACGGACATGGTGGCGGCTTCGTAGAGACATCTCATCACTTGGATATATCGCCACGGACCAGATTTCAATCGAGTCAAAGGCCTTCTCATAGTCCACGAATGCTAGACACAGGGGCTGATTATACTCCTGGGTCTTTTGTATAATCTGCCGCACTGTGTGGATGTGGTCTATGGTGCCATATCCGCTCCGAAATCCAGCCTGTTCCGGTGGTTGGAATTCGTCAAGTCTTCGCGCAAGGCGGTTCGTGATGACTCTTGAAAACAGCTTATAGACGAAAAGTCGTCGAGGGAGCTAAAAGTCATATCTTCACTAGCAAAAAAATGAAATAGAGGACTGGATGAAGGGTTGCCCAGGCCCGCCGCTAGCTGTACACATTGACGTATACACATTGGCGGAATCAGTTCGCTTGTTTAAACAATCGATTTTAAAAAAATAATAACTGAATGAAGAGACTACAAGCATGTAGTCGTGCGCCTGATGGTAAGCGTCACGCTAGCCCATAACAGTATCAGTGCTACCTTAAATCCTTGTTTGGCAAAGATCAGAATGTAATATGTAACCACATTGCGTTCCTCATTAGAGACATTAGTTCATAAGTCTCATTTGCCCAGTAATTACGACCGAAACACCGTGATGTGTTAACATCTATTGCGTAGACCTACCACCGTGCACCGGTATAAAAAAAAATGTACAATAATACAAAATAAATTTTAAGTCCACCTGACTAATAGATTGAGAAATATGAACAATGAAAAAAGTGACCCATTGTTTACTAAGTAACCCTGATGTACCTATCTCATATTATATTACTACCTACCTGCAGTGCCGGCCACAAACCAGATTTACGTTGATGCGAAACCAATTTTTTGCCGCCACGACGCGCCACCCAAAAGAAAAAAAATACCGCCAACTGCACAGATACTCCAAAGAGTTGTCTATGGGGCAATGCCAGATGACGGAAAAGTTGTATCGTCCAGACCTTTTAAGAGAGGTCACGAGGCCATATTATATATATATACACGTCGATAAGAAAACCTGTCGCTAATCCGGAGAAGAACCTAAGAGAAATACATCCCGTAAACAACTTAAGAACTTCAAGCGACAGTGAATGATGGAATTATGAAAATCTTCCAGAATCCAGAAGGTACAACATGCAAGAAGCGTGAAGCAGACGTGTGGTGATGCTCTTTTTCAAACAGTAACGCCCGTAACGCTAACTGAAAAACTACAGGACCATTTCTCTTCGGAGCCACATCTACAAGTTGTTTTCGTGAGTCATTAAGAGTCGCAAATTTCTATTCAATGACGCAGATGACTTTCAGTCTCCCGAACAAACCGGTTTCCGTAAAGGTTTTAGTACCACGAACCATTTACATTGGCTGCGGAAATGAATGACTTTAGAATCGTTCTTGGCGTTTTTGGACTATTACAAAGTCTTCGATTTGGACGTGACTTGGGCTGAGCTACAGGGTCTCCAGAGCTACCAAATTGACTACATCGAAGTAAGAGTTAAAATTGCATGAAAACGCCACTATATCAGTCTAATTACAAGATCAGAACTTGAAACCTATTAAACTGCAGCGAGGAGTTAGACAGAAAGATGTCATTACCCTGAAACTGTTAAGCAGCTAACAGTTAAAGGTTGTACGATGGCAACCAGATAATAATTCAGATACATAGTACAATAGTGAACTTTGTTTTCGTTTATATATTTTATCTACTAGGTACTAAATTGAGACACTCTGCACTTGTTAAAACAAGAAGGCGTCCGCCGCTTTCCGCGCTTGCTGCGAGTAAAGCACGGCACCAAATAACATTAACATGGCGGAAAATAAAATATCAATACAGGTATCTATTAGCAGTTAAATTCCTTTATTAAAGAAATGGAATGAACATATCATAGAGGGCGCCTAGGCGTCCCAGATCGGCCTCGCGTAATAAAAAGTAAAAGAAACGGGAATGTCTTTTAGTTACAGTGATTATTTTCTATAAAAAAAAAGAAAGCGGTGGTATCCCGTGGCCACTCAAAGTAAACAGAAGTGCAGCCAAAACAGGACGACTTTGCTGTTGGGGTGCCGCGGTCGTCTAGGTACCTTCGCTGGAAAGCTGCCTTCAACGCCCCCTGACCTTTGGTGCCTGGAACGGCCGTTCCGTTCGCGCTATGCACGGTCTGGTCCTGCCTACCTAGCTACAAGTTCGACGTTAAAATCAAATAATAAAAAGGAGATAAGGGTTTAGACAGGTCAAGCCATTTCATTAAATACATAAATCTTACGCGTAATACATTAATCTAACAACTAAATGACCAAATAAACGCGTAAGCGTAAGGATTTTATTCGACATGTTCATATTTTAGTTGGTTTCATTTTTTATTTAATGATAAACAATAAATTAAATATATTTTAATCAAACATTTTAGGTCAATTTTGCCCCCCGTTGCCCGCTCTAGTAGGTATCAATGTTTTGTGAATGCACGCCTTGCACGCCCGCTTACGGCGGGCCTGGTGTTGGCGTTATTGTTATGCAAGCTATGGAGCCCACATAAGTGATAAAATACAATTTAATCAAAAAATCATGTGTTTAATTGAAAAAATCCTGAGGATTCTTACCAAAAGACAGCACAGGTGGAGAACACAGTTACACCGACAAAAAATATTAGGTTCTTTGTTATATTTTTGAGACAACAAATAATAAAAAAGAAGTGATTAAAAACCGAATTAATATTTAGATACTTTTACTTTCAGAGTTTCCTTTACTTTGTTCTGCCGTGAAGAAGCAAATGAAGTAGCTATATTTGTGATTATTATATTTAATATTAAAATCAAACAATCATTTTAAGCAGGTATATATAAATTACGTGTGCGTGTTTTCGTCGAACATAGAATTGCTTCCTTCGTCAATTAATAAAACGTCAAATTTTTAACCAATTAATTAAAACAGTAGGTACCTAGTAAGTAATTAATTTAACTACATGCGTGAAATCACGGTGCATGTTTATCCCCAATATCTAGATATGTAATTATTGTAATTATAATTAAGTTATAATTATAATTTATATATAGAAGAAAAAACAAAGCAATAGATATTTGTTAATGTAATTCATCAACTGTAAATACAAAAGTTTGTTCTATTTTTTAGGGTTCCGTAGCCAAAATGGTCCGCGTGCGTCCGCAGCTTAGCTCAGAGACTGTTAGTACTAGAAGGCTGTAATTTTTCATGGATGCACATATGACATTATATACTTATATAAAAATTTAATTATAAGATAATTAAATCACTAAAAACATTTTATTTGAGAGTACCTCCCTTAAATGTAAAGCGGGGATGTGATTTTTTTTCTCATTGGTACCTATTCTTCTACTACTTAAACTACTTTATAATACTTTATATATATCTAGCTTTCGCTCGCGGCTCCGCCCGCGTGGATGTCTGTTATCGCGATAAAAACTATCCTATGTCCTTCCTCGGGACTCAAACTATCTCCATACCAAATTTCATCTAAATCGGTTTAGCTGTTTGAGCGTGAAAGGGTAACAGACAGACAAACAGAGTTACTTTCACATTTATAATATTAGTATGGATATACGTCTTTTAAAATCGTTCAGGGGTTGTGAAAACCATTTTTAGATTTAGGGATCCGTTTGTGAAATATGAAGCTTTAAAGTGCAAATTTTTGTTACAGTCAAGCCCCCCCTCCCTGCCAGCAAAATTTTTGATGTTGGCACGTTAGTAGTATATATAGTAAATTAAAAGAAAAACTATCACAGCTGAGTAGGCTTTACAAGTTTACGAGTAATAGCTGAACAAATGAGAAGTAACAAAATTTTCGTACAAATTTCATCGAAAAAAAATATTATTATTTAGGTATAACATTGTAAGTATGAAACAAAAACCTCTCTCTCTCTCTCTCTCTCTCTCTCTCTCTCTCTCTCTCTCTCTCTCTCGTGTGTGTGTGGGGGGGGGGCGTGAACTATCGTAGATAAAAGTTCTTAAATATATTTTATGATGGCAACACGCCAGAGGGCGATGTTGTGCATATTTAAAAAAAAAATGTTGCAATTTATCTCGAGGATGGTTCGACGGATTCATAAGCGGTTTTATCAGCGGGGGACGCTGCTGCACACATTTTTCCTGGTCAAAGGGGTTTCATTTGTTGCCTGGCGCAAGCTGATTGTGTACTTGCAGAGTTTGTTACTTACTACATTTAGCGACTGTTTTGTTAATAATTTTAAATAGTCTAACTATCACTAGGTACCCAATATTATACTGCTACCATAACTTTTATTTTTAGAGCCCTTATAGTTTTGTCATGTCCATCTGTAGTCGCTATTTAGTTTATTAGCTAAATAACAAAAAGTAAATATTTTTAGGGCACTCCATACATGTTTCCATTTAAACATTTTTTTGTTAGTAAAAATCAACGTGACAGGTCTCTTAGAAACATGTTAAAGTTTTTCATAAACTTTTTTGTTTAAGTGAATTTTTTTTTTTTGAAAATAAACGCTCCGAATGTTGCACAAATCGTGCCACTCCCCCCTCCCTTATCTTTTTAACCGTATAACCAAAAAATATGATGCAAATGATAAAGTTAGCGCTTAATAACCTTAAACTAAAATTATTTCGGACATTATCGGATATTACGGTCATTGAGTTATAGCCGAAAAACTGTGTTAAGAGGGGAATAAGTAAAGGGGGGGGGGACACGATTTATGCAACTTTCGGAGCGATTATTTCCAAAAATATTCACTCAATCATAAAAGTTTGTTTCTCAACAAAAGGGAGTAAGTACCATGAACATACGCTCTTCTGTTTTGAAACAACGGCTGCGGAACCCTGCACTCGGCTACGGAACATACTTTTGCCCTTTTACAATTTTTTATCATCTGTTTCTTTTAAAAAAATATTTCGAATAGATACGAAATCTCTTACATCTTATTTCAATATTTTTCAAACATACAATCAAAAAATATTAATACAATACTTTAAAATGACGTTTGCAATGTCTCACCCTTTATAGGTAGTGTCACATTTGAGGCCTGTTTAAGGGTTCCGTATCCTCGTAGGATCACTCGTATTTCCGTCTGTCACAGCCAATTTGCAGCAAATCTACTGAAGCGATTAAGTTTAAATAAGGTACACATATATGTGTTTCTGTGGCCCAAATGCGGAAAATAGAAGAATTTTGAACTTGAGAGCCATTTTTGGAAATTAAAAACAAGTTTCGCAAACTGTACTTATCGTGTAGGCAACATATCAAATGAAAGGACTAAGATATCAAATATATTTTCTTTTAAAATTTTAATATCGTTATTTTCAAAGATATTTACCAAAAACCATAAAAATAGACCTTTCCCTCCCCTCCCGTTATCTGCGAAGCTACTGAGCCTTATATTGAAAAACAAATACAAAAGATAGTTCTTAATCTGTAGATTACAGGCAAAAAAAACGGGTTGCACTCCAGGTGTGCCGTCCGAAATAAAAACTTGAACAATAAAGTTGTGCATTTTTGAATATTTTGGAAAAGTTGGTTCTTTTTATCAGTATAAAAGTACTATCATTCATGCGGTTAAATACAATTTATCTATTGCGCGTGAGCGCAATTATATATATAAGTAATAATAATCTTTGTGTACGAAAGTACACAAACATGACGAAATTTTAAAAAATTATGATGATGATGACATGTCAATTAAATCGAAAATATTAAATATTAAATCAGAAATTAAAATAATAAAAAAACCGGGCAAGAGCATGTCGGACCATGCTCAGTGTAGGGTTCCGCAACCTCGAACAATAGCATCAACAGAAGAGCGTATGCTCATGGCACTTTTGTTGAGAAACGCAGTTTTTTGACAATAACTCAATAACGGTATATCCGATCTTATCCGAAATAATTTTAATTGAAAGTATTTTCTAAGCGCTACCTTTGTGATTTTTTCCCTATTTTTTGGTCACACGGTTCGAAAGTTAAGGGGGGGCAACTTTCGGAGCGATTATATCCAAAAATATTCACTCAATCATAAAAGTTTGTTAGAAACCTTAAAATGTTTTTGAAAGACCTATCGCATGATGTGCCACACGTTGATGTTAATAAACAATTCTTTAAGCTTCTGTTACATGTATGGAGTACCCCCCCTAAACATATTTATTATTATTATTTAGCTATCAAACTAAGTAGCGGCTGCCTCAAGACACCTTTTTACCAAATTTCATCAAGATTCATTGAATACCCTTTGAGTAAAATGCCTGTGACATACGGACGGACAGACAGACAGACTGACAGACAGACAGACGGACATGACGAAACTATAAGGGTTCCGTTTTTGTCATTTTTACTACGGAACCCTAAAAGGACATCACTACATAGTATTTAGCAAAATCGCTTCTCTCTTGTATGTATGCTTTGATCTTGAAAACTACGCAACGGATTTTGATGCCGTTTCTTTTAATCGATAGAGTAAGTCAAGAGGAAGGTTTATATGTAAAACCAGCACAATATAGTAGAGAAACACTGATAATTTTAGAGGCTTCTAATGTGATGTCGTAACTAAATACTTTTTTGTACTTACATTGCAACCCTAAACCCTACGAGATTGATCAAAATAATGTACTACAGTATTGTACACCCTAAAAAGATCTACAAAAAAGTCCGCGACGGTTTATGTCTATCTCTTAGGGATAACCCACAATAACCATTTTTTATCTTTTACTTTTTACGAGAAATAATGGCTTTACTATGAAGCGATTTTAAGCAATACAGCATTAATCCTTATCCAATTGAGTACCTTACATACATTGTGCATTTAATATAGATCAATATGGCTCTTTACAGCAGGTAATTTAAATGAATATTTTCGAGGATTTAAAATACAGGGACATAGCGATTGCGGCGCTAGCCTATGACTCAAAGGCTTCGCCCTATAGCACTTTTTAATTAGCAGCGATCGCACGCGTTTATCGGAGGAAAATAACAATCTATACTAATATTATAAAGAGGAAAGATTATTTTGTATTTTTGTTTAAAACGATAAACTCAAAAAGTAATGGACCGATTTCAAAAATTATTTCAGTTCGGGAAGTAACATAGACTATAATTATTTTATTTTTAATTATATTAAAAAATAATCCTTCCGAAAACTGCGTTAATGAGGAAAATGTTAGTAAACAAAGTGTTCCGTGCGAAGCCGAAGCGGGCCGCTAGTGACAATTAAATCAAAAATATGAAATATTAAATCACTAATTAAAACACAAAAATCGAAAAGTTAACATTTTAAAGGGAAAAATAATTGGACTCGAACCGGGGTCTTCTGGTTTCTAGACCGCCCCATTTCCCACCTGAGCTATTATATCATGATAGATTGCGGCGAGATTTACTTTCGTAAGCTAAGAATCTCACGGTCGCGTGATCCGGTTACGCGATCCTGACGCGAGTTTAAAATTTTATACCCATACCAAAAAAGTACACAACGCCGCTAAAGAAGTTTTCACTTCAAAAATCTAATAGAAGTCTGATTTTTGAACATGAGGGCCATTATAAGGGCAAAACAATAAATTGAAAAATTGGTATGCAAACGGTATACCTAGTGTAACATAAAAACAGATATCTAAGTTATTTATGATATTTGCCTCTGTGGTGCGGTGGGAGTGTGTCCGTCCGACTGCTACGCAAGAGGTCGTGGGTTCGATTCCCACACGTGTCCCGTGTGATACACAAATTGTTGTTCCGAGTCTGGGAGTAGGTACTTTGTGTCCGTGATTAGTATGTTTGTAAAGTCCCCCGCGACACAGGGCTTGTATCCTAATGCTGGAGTCGTCTTTAAAAATAAAAAAATATATAAAAATCGACCCCCTCCCCCTTGGAAATGACTGAGCCCACAATTTTGAAAGAATGTCTATAGTGTGAAAATAATGTTTTAAACCGACTGGCCTGTTGGACTAGTCTAGTCGTTAGTGACACTGACTGCTAAGCTAGAAGTTGTTGGTTCGATTCCCATCTTGGATTAGTATAAATAAAACATATTTATTATATAATTGACGCTTGGAGAATTAAGTCTGCACGTTGTCTCCCATTGATGCCATCTACCAAAAAATATCCAACAGGAACCTCAAAATTGCAATTCACGCCTGTAATTAAAAATGTGTGGCACTCGGGGACTGCCGCGGTAAAGCTATTGCATAGTATTTTTATCAACTTAAGCAATTAAAAAAATATAGGTATATACATATATTTTTAAGTGTTTTTTTTTTAATTATAAAAAAACAATGTTTGAATTTTTTTTTTCTTTAAAAAATTTGTTTTTTTTTTTAATTTAAAAAAGCAATTTAAAAATTTTTTTTTTTTTAGTTTTTAAAAAAGTTTTTTTTTTTAATTTAAAAAAAAATCATTAAAAGTTCTGCTATTCGTTGATAGATGGCAAAAGTAAAAAGTATCACCGCTGTGCCCGTCGGAGTGGGGAGCGTGAGGTTTTTTCGTTACGGAATTTCTGGATTCGGTCCCCACGCTCAAGGCCCGCGATAGAAGCTATGCAATAGCTTAAAAATACTAGAGCCTCTTTGGCTATCCCAATAATATGATCTCCTTCAACTCCATTACCAATATCAACATGCCCGTGTATTTTTTTATCATCCCATTCTACTCGGTGGCGTATAGCCATTTCATCAATGGAAAGGGCTGCAATAATGGGATATTTTTTTCACTTTGATTTTTAATGCTTCTATGGACTCCAAGGTAAATCCAGGATCGCTGCCAATATTCTGATACCATTTTCGAAGGGTACGGCGGTTTGGCAAGCATGGTTGGTGGGTAATAGTCAAGTGTTAGTGCAAAACTACGAAGGGCTGGACTATATTTTTGGTTGTCCTCTTCCAGTTTGTTTTGCAATCATGCGATTTGTTAATTCTTGTACCTGCAAAAATATAAAAAATGCTTCATTCTTAATTAGCATTTTTTGCATTTAAATGAAACAGAACGTTTATTTTTCGAAGAAACTAGGTACATTGCCAGCATAATTTGAATGATGGTAACTAAACTTGCAGCGCAACCGTTCAGTCTATAAGTTTCAGATGCTTTTACCTTGTTTCGTGTTATATATTCAGAATTATTATTTTTTCAGTTAACTTGTTTAAATATATAAATATCGTACGTAACAAACTGGCTTTCAAATAATTATATATTTCAGTTAAGGACATATGAAACAAAAAGTTTTGCAGATAATTTGCATATTTTGTTCGAAATATTAATCCGGCCTAAGTTTATACTCATAACATAACATGCATGAACTTGTACAAAATTAGTTAGAACCATTTTTAATTTATTTTTTAACGTACTGCTAGACAAATCGTTCAAATGATAATAATGTGATGGACATTTTATGGCATAGTTCATTATACCTTAATATTTATATTCTTGAGAACATACATATCTTCGTTTTGTAAAGAAAACTTGGTTTGAAGATCACTTAAAACATCTTGTATTTTATTAACTTTTAATTTGAATCAATGCAAACTTACGAAGATTTTATTATAATACTAGCTGTGCCCCGTGGAGTTACCCGCGGTGTATTAAGTCTATGTGTCAATCCAGGGTGTCAGCTAACTCCATACCAAATTTTATTAAAATCGCTTCTGCCGTTTAGACGTGAAGAAGTAACAAACATACACACTCACATACTCACAAACATTCGCCTTTATAATATTAGTGTGATTACAAAAGTGTTATTTCATCGATTAATTTTCGCCTTTCATAATGCCGCAACACTATCGGTAGGTACACCGATATGACGACCATAGTGTGTGACGGAACGTAGTGTAGCTGAAGCAAAACACGTAGGTAATACATTACACGCATGGAAACGAGCAATGTATATTTTTGGTAACTAGTAGTAAAAAAAAATAATAATAATCTTTATTTCAATATCAGAAGGTTACATAATTAGTGTGATTGAGATCTAAAAAGATACATAAAAGATTAAGTATACAATACCTGTGGCAGAAGATCTCAGTCTTCCTTATCCAAAATTATACATGAACTATAAACCTTAAGACTATGAAAGTGAAAAGTGCAAAATGGGAGTAAGATGAGTACCTACCTGGTGTGGTGTGTGCGTGTGTGTAGTGTATGAGTTTGTGGGTGTGTGTGCATGTTTGTGAGCGCGTGTGAGTGTATGAGTGTTAGTGTGTAATGTTATGCCTTTGCAAAGTACTGTGACTATATGATTATATTGTTGGATGGAGAAGAGTTTCCGTTTCAGTATATGTTAGCGTTAGTAGCCAATCAGAGAGGATAATCTTACAATTATATTGTGTTTTATCATAAAAAATCATTTTTTTATTTATCGCGTTATATAGGAATGTGGATAGTGCTGTAAATTGACGTCTAGCAAATATTGTACGTACTCTGTGCTTGTTAGTAAATGCTTGCTTTCTCCGTGTTGACATTATCTTAGGATCAAATACGGTATTTTTATGTTTTCTTAGAACTGAGTTAAGAATATATAGCTTTCTTACTGACAGGACACCGCTTTGTTTGTAGAGCTCTTCTGTGGGGAACCGGTATGGCTTAAAGTGCATGACTTTTAAAATTGCACGTTGAGCCCTTTCCACTCCCAAAAACTTAATCTTGGAGGCAAAAAAAATCATTCATGTTTGAAATTTCATAATAAAATAAATATTTTTGCTATTTTAAACTAAAATATAGTAATTAAATATGGTTTTTTACTTACCGATAGAACGTTACACCTCCTCGGTTGATACTTGAGGCCTGACTTTCTGTCTTGGAGGTAATAATAGCACAACACGGCATTTTACCTAATATTTAGCGCAGCTCTATCTTCTAACGTACTCCAAACGCAACTAGAAGCGGTAAGGGTGCGGATCGGTCCAAGTATGATTTGTTTAATCATACTTGCGGCGCGCCTGCCACGCCTACTTTACCCTTCCAACTATATTTATCTCTTCCGTTTATTATGGTGTATTTTAAAAGAAGTCTATCTTTATGGCAGATGTCAGTTTGAATTTGACAAATATCGACATCTCGCGGCTCAAATGGCGTAAAGGCATCGTAAAGGACATTTTGTCGAAAATATCAACTGCAAAGCGTGAAAGAGAGAAAAACTCGTTCGGTCCTGTCTTTTTGACAGGTATAGTCCACAAAGTACCTAGCGTTGGTTCTTTCCAGAGAGTGGTAAATTTTGTGAGTCTATGGCGCAGTCCAGATCTATACGTCAAAGTGTAACACCACCCCATTCAACTTTATAAGGAGTTGTAAAAATGGCGGCAAACTGACCGGCCATTATTTTTACAGCTCCGAGTTTAACTTGTAAAAAATGATTTAAATACGTGATAATTGACTTGGGAACGAGACTATGTGCATGTAATAAGTGCATAAATACTTGACACTGGCAGAAATTAGCCGTTAAAACGGCTAGATTGCCATAAACTCAAAGAAGAAGAAGAAGAACTTTATAAGCTATATTACAAGGACCTATAATTTTTGGATCCATAAACATGAAAAGTAGATAAAATGTGGTCGTGTAGGACTTGTTTTAGCACCAGAATAAGTTGTTTTGATATCATAGTGGTTTTAGTTTTAGGTACCAAAAGTAAGTTTATATGAAACTGCGACAGTCTTAAAGTTAGATTTGTGGAATTTCGTATTTGGTTTTTTGGTTCAAAATAATCAAATACGGGTATATATATATCACCAACCCCTAAAGGGTTAAAGTTAAATCTGTAAAAAATTGGCTTTGTGGATAAAGAGACACGTCTTTCAGCATATCAACTCTTAACGGGGTAAAATCATCTACGCTGACGAAGCCGCGAGCAACCTAGAAATAGCGCCAAGCCGGTGCTAAGCGCAAAACTTGGACGAAATGAACCAATTCGTCCATTTTCGTTGAAGTCTGAGGAATATTTGGAAAAAATATCGGGAGAAACGCAAAAACTCCATATTTCAAACTTAACGTGGGCAAAACCGCGGGAAAAGCAAATCCAAACTAAATAAAAAAATGAATATGCAATTATTGTGTTAATTTGAAAATAATTCTGTCTATTACCTACGTTTTCACACTTAAATCGCTAAACCGATTGAAATTAAATTTGGTATGGAGATAGCATAAGTCTCGGGAAAGGACATGAGTTAGTTTTTATAGTGATAACCAAAATTCACGCGGGCGGAGCCGCGGGTGAAAGTTAGTAACCTATGTATTTGCAATGACACATTACTATAAAAAAGTCGTAAAAGTAGGAAAGCCTATTTAATTATCACGAGTGAAAAAAAAGAAACATGTAATCCGCTGTTTTCATCTGTTGACGCCGGCGACTGACATGAAGGAACTAAGTCTATTGTATAAATTTAAAGGTGCCGTTTTCTAAGCGCTTGTATCCAATCTTTTTTTTTTTTTTAATAAAGACAATTCCCGCATTAGGGCACAAGCCCTGTGTCGCGGGGGACTTTACAAACATACAAATCACGGACACAAAGTACACCCAGACTCGGAACAACAATTTGTGGCTCACACAAAGTGGTGTCTCGTGTGGGAATCGAACCCACGACCTCTTGCGTAGCAGTCGGACACACTCCCACTGCGCCACAGAGGCAGTCAAAATCTAACCTACACTTTTCTAAAATCTCGATGGTTTTAGGAAATTTAGTTGGTTTTATATTGGGTGCAGTTCGCCTTCTGGTTTACTGCAATTACTTACCCTTGGCCTATACCTACGCATTGTAAACAAGCGTTATAAGCGTATAATAAATCTAGTCATTCCTTTAAACCAGAATTCAGCTTTTATGTATTCTCACACATATCAAATTGTAAAAGACCGATTTGGGTATGGCATTTTTAGATTAATCTCCACTTTGACAGTTTGGGATTTATTACGAATGTATTGCCGTAGACTGGTTTACGAAACAAACAATCATTTACAACTACAAAATGATTTGCATTATCCATGGTTTGTGTGTCTTCTCTGTTTTATAATGCTACATTTTGATTATATAATCAAAATGTAGCATTATAATATTTTGCGCTATAATGATTTTATGGCGCGTGGTCGAAAGAATTAACGCGCCATCTTGTGAAGACGTGAAGCGCCCTCATGTTAATGTCATCCCAGTGTCAGAGATGAGCGTCGAAGAGAGCTTGTTGTTTTGGATTTTATTGACCTGATCGCTTGGACCTTTATGTCACGTCATATTTTATTTTACAAAACATTGCATTTGCACTCGTAGAGTATATTTCCTAAGTAATTTTACACGATAAACGCGGAGCTGTAAAAATAGCGACATGTGAGTTTGCCGCCATTTTTACAACTATCGAAGAGAGCGTTGCAAGGAGATGAGCGGAGAAAACCACTTACTAAAAAAGTTTATCAATAAAAAAATAAAAAGTTTGAAATTACAATCAATTTCGTTTAGTACATTACATTCATTTTAATGACAGTTTTGATGGGATAAACTTACGTTTACTTTTTATTTTTACGTTCCTACTTGACATGACGTTCAACATTTTTTTAGGGTTTCGTAGCCAAGATGGCAAAAACGGACCTTACCTATACTATAAGGGTTCCGTTTTTGCCATCTTGGCTGGGTATCATGACGAAACTATAAGGCTTATTGTTTCGTCATGTCCGTCTGCCTGTCTGTCTGCCCGTCCGTATGTCGCAGGCATTTTACTCAAAGACTACTCGAAGAATATTGATGAAAAGGTGTATATCTAAACAATAAAAATAAATAGGTACCCTAACTCGGGCGGATTGAAGTTGGCGACAAGTGGTTGCGCAGATTTTTTGGAAGTAAATGGTGACAGGAAGCGGGTGGCAGGGGCAACTAATGCGCTTATTACACTACACTGAATCAGGGACCCTAAATCCTTAAAAAGAGCGGTGTAATAAGATTTAATTTTTCAAGGCCACCTCGATTTAGGGCCATATTTCAGGGTAGTGTAATAGCCGTTTAAACCAAGAGAATTAGAGATGCGATTACGCATTACATTGTCGTAATTAGGATTACTAACTCATGTCAAAATAATCAAATACGGGTATATATATATCACCAACCCCTAAAGGGTTAAAGTTAAATCTGTAAAAAATTGGCTTTGTGGATAAAGAGACACGTCTTTCAGCATATCAACTCTTAACGGGGTAAAATCATCTACGCTGACGAAGCCGCGAGCAACCTAGAAATAGCGCCAAGCCGGTGCTAAGCGCAAAACTTGGACGAAATGAACCAATTCGTCCATTTTCGTTGAAGTCTGAGGAATATTTGGAAAAAATATCGGGAGAAACGCAAAAACTCCATATTTCAAACTTAACGTGGGCAAAACCGCGGGAAAAGCAAATCCAAACTAAATAAAAAAATGAATATGCAATTATTGTATTAATTTGAAAATAATTCTGTCTATTACCTACGTTTTCACACTTAAATCGCTAAACCGATTGAAATTAAATTTGGTATGGAGATAGCATAAGTCTCGGGAAAGGACATGAGTTAGTTTTTATAGTGATAACCAAAATTCACGCGGGCGGAGCCGCGGGTGAAAGTTAGTAACCTATGTATTTGCAATGACACACTACTATAAAAAAGTCGTAAAAGTAGGAAAGCCTATTTAATTATCACGAGTGAAAAAAAAGAAACATGTAGGTAATCCGCTGTTTTCATCTGTTGACGCCGGCGACTGACATGAAGGAACTAAGTCTATTGTATAAATTTTAAGGTGCCGTTTTCTAAGCGCTTGTATCCAATCTTTTTTTTTTTTTTTTTTTTTTTTTTAATAAAGACAATTCCCGCATTAGGGTACAAGCCCTGTGTCGCGGGGGACTTTACAAACATACAAATCACGGACACAAAGTACACCCAGACTCGGAACAACAATTTGTGGCTCACACAAAGTGGTGTCTCGTGTGGGAATCGAACCCACGACCTCTTGCGTAGCAGTCGGACACACTCCCACTGCGCCACAGAGGCAGTCAAAATCTAACCTACACTTTTCTAAAACCTCGATGGTTTTAGGAAATTTAGTTGGTTTTATATTGGGTGCAGTTCGCCTTCTGGTTTACTGCAATTACTTACCCTTGGCCTATACCTACGCATTGTAAACAAGCGTTATAAGCGTATAATAAATCTAGTCATTCCTTTAAACCAGAATTCAGCTTTTATGTATTCTCACACATATCAAATTGTAAAAGACCGATTTGGGTATGGCATTTTTAGATTAATCTCCACTTTGACAGTTTGGGATTTATTACGAACTAGCTGTGCCCGCGACTTCGTTCGCGTGGAAGTTAGGTTTATATTAAGGTAGTTTATGTTACAATTTAACTTCTGTGTAAAGCATATTGGAAACATGCTCCACAATGATCTGTGGCATCTATGGATATTAGGGCCTAGCTCTAATCAGGGCCCGACCTATGGCAAGGCAAGCCAAGCAAATGCCCAGTGCAGCAAAATGAAGGGCGACAAAGTTTATGGCGCCAGATGGTTAGAAGACAAATTATAATAGTATTTTACCAAAATGATTTGCATCACATCAAATATTACTATTATCGGTTTCGGGTTAAATGAAGCCCGAAACCGCCCAAGTACTCGCGCGAAATAGGGCTAGTGTGAGATAAGTTTTTAAAAAAATATCCTGGTTTTAAAACATTGCGCATTCCCGCGGTACTGTGATGCGTGTTCAAACAAACAGACAACATTCAAACGTTTCTAAAAGATATAGTGAATTAGTATATCTTTTAGAAACGTTTAGTTTAAATACTAAACTACTGTCGTAGCCGAGGATAGAACAAAGTGTGCAATTAGAGAGGCCTATGTCCAGCAGTGGACTGCGATAGGCTGATGATGATGATGATGAACCTGTCGTTAATTAAGATCATCATAAATTCATATCCGTAAATAATATATATATATATATATATATAATACATAATCGTAAGAATTTCAGATTTATTTTTTAAATCAATTTACCTGATTCTGTTTAATTTGTATTTAAACGCCATCTATTTTCAAAACTGGATAAGTTTATTTTAATACTTGATGACTTTAAATTAAATTATACTTAAACTATCATGCATATTAAACGTAGGTAAGCAAGGTATTTAACTTAAACGCGATTAAGACCCGTAATATATATATATATATATATTCATAATAGTTGTGCCCGCGACTTCGTTCGCGTGAAAATCGGGTTTAAATTAAGGTAGTTTAGGTAACGAAATAACTTCTGTGTAAATATGTTGGAAACAGTCCTGTTGACTAAATACTTACTAAATAAAAATTGATCTGTTCTATTCTTTTAGATAGTTAGTTTGGTGTGCGGCTTAAGAAGTGGGTTTTCTGTTGTTTTTGTTTCATTCTTTCAACGTTATACCTACTTATTACCTAATAATTTTTAATAGAATTTGTACGAAAATGTTGTTACTTCTCATGTGATCGTAAACTTGTAAAGCCTAAGTACTTAACTGTGATAGTTTTCCTTATAATTTTAGTATTTATACTACTACCCTGAATTTTTTCACATACCCAACATCAACCATTTAGCTGGCAGGGGGACACTTGACTCTAACAAAAATGTTCACTATAAAGCCTAATATTATACACAAAGGAATCCTTAAATCTAAAAATAGTCTTCACAAACCCTAAACGCTTTTTAAAAGACCTATCTAATGATACCACACACGATGGGGTAGGTAGGTGAGAAAAAAATCACATCCCCACTTTACATATAAGAGAGGTACCCTTAAAAAAATAATGATTTTCAAGATTTTGTTCTTTCACTTTATCGGCGTTAGTAATTTATTCATGCAAAAGTTGCAACCTTAGCACTAACAGTCTCTGAGCTAAGCTGCGGACGGACGGCCATAAGGGAACTATAAGGGTTCTGTTTTGTCATTTTGGCTAAAAATGGGGTGTATTTCATATAGTGTTACAACGCAATACTAATAATAAAACTGCTGTAACACTTTAGTAAGCAAACACAGAGCGTGTCATGTGTGTCATGCCCGCGAAAATGTCAGATATCCCTAAAGGTACGGTTGACAAACAACGACCCCCCTCCTCCCGTCACCCGAACTACTCACACTTGAACGATGTTAAGCCATTCATTATCGTTGAATTGATGAACACGTAATCTCCAACCATAACCCCAAAACATGATCCTCGATGCACCTGTGTGATGCGTGGTCAAACAAACGGACAGACAGACAAACATTTCTAAAAATCATAGCAATGTGTTTCTTTTTAAAACTTCTTTTACTAAGTATAGAACATTATTGAATACAACGCCATCTACTTTCAAGAATGTTGCCGTTGTTTTGTTGTTCACAATTTGATTTCATAGATGGCGCTACATGTACTTTTTTTACGTGTGTAATGTCTTTTTTTTTAAACGAACACATCATTTCTGGAAAATGTCGAATACTTTTTAACTATAATGTAATATTGTTTTTCATTTCTACTACGATTAATTCATTACTCTCAGCAGTGCATGCAATACCTATAATTAATTGCATAATTTACTTGATTTTTAATATAAAAAGTAATAACCAAAGTAAATAAGTTACCTACGGTCGAAAAAATAACTAAAACATTCAGAAAAATATTAAAAAAGGATAAAGACAATTTAAATATTTAAATAAATACAAATAGAACATATTCAGACATCAGATTCGAGCCTGGGACTTCGTCGTCAAAGTCCGCTAGCATAGCTTCGAGGCTATACTATTAGCTACTTAACACGTCAAAATAACTGTTCTTATGAAACTTAAAAATGTTGTGTTTAGCTCCTTTTAGTTTTAGCGTGAAGTTATGCATTCCACGGGTTACAATTATAGATAATGTCTAATTGTGGAAATTTTTGTGATAAACCATTATGGTGCTACAAAAAATACGTTGCTACTCGTTCCCTCCATTTGCTCTCGTACATACTTATTGTTAATTAGATGTAATGTTTTTATTATTATTCACATTTGTGTATTCTGTATTATTTTATAAGTATGTATGGAAGGTCAAATAAATGTTTTTTCTTTCTTTCCCCATAGACGTTAGCGTACTATAAAACTGCAAATTTTCATAAAGATCCGTCAAGTAGTTACTGTTTTATAACGAAAAATAGCTACAGACATTATCCCTTACTGCTTAGCTCCTATGGGAAAAAGCGTGATAATTTATAGCCTAAATGTTAATCTGCATCTATTAGATTGCACGTGCAAAATTTCAACCGAATCTGTACGGTAGTTTTTGCGTGATGCGTGTTCAAACAAACAGACAGACAGACAGACAGACATTTCTAAAAATGCAGCAAAGTGTTTAAATACTCTTTTCGAACATATCCTAATATTTTTTTTCACTAAGTTCGGCCATGTACAGACACGTGAAATTTACAGTTTTATTATATGTATAGATGTATTGCCGTAGACTGGTTTACGAAACAAACAATCATTTACAACTACAAAATGATTTGCATTATCCATGGTTTGTGTGTCTTCTCTGTTTTATAATGCTACATTTTGATTATATAATCAAAATGTAGCATTATAATATTTTGCGCTATAATGATTTTATGGCGCGTGGTCGAAAGAATTAACGCGCCATCTTGTGAAGACGTGAAGCGCCCTCATGTTAATGTCATCCCAGTGTCAGAGATGAGCGTCGAAGAGAGCTTGTTGTTTTGGATTTTATTGACCTGATCGCTTGGACCTTTATGTCACGTCATATTTTATTTTACAAAACATTGCATTTGCACTCGTAGAGTATATTTCCTAAGTAATTTTACACGATAAACGCGGAGCTGTAAAAATAGCGACATGTGAGTTTGCCGCCATTTTTACAACTATCGAAGAGAGCGTTGCAAGGAGATGAGCGGAGAAAACCACTTACTAAAAAAGTTTATCAATAAAAAAATAAAAAGTTTGAAATTACAATCAATTTCGTTTAGTACATTACATTCATTTTAATGACAGTTTTGATGGGATAAACTTACGTTTACTTTTTATTTTTACGTTCCTACTTGACATGACGTTCAACATTTTTTTAGGGTTTCGTAGCCAAGATGGCAAAAACGGACCTTACCTATACTATAAGGGTTCCGTTTTTGCCATCTTGGCTGGGTATCATGACGAAACTATAAGGCTTATTGTTTCGTCATGTCCGTCTGCCTGTCTGTCTGCCCGTCCGTATGTCGCAGGCATTTTACTCAAAGACTACTCGAAGAATATTGATGAAAAGGTGTATATCTAAACAATAAAAATAAATAGGTACCCTAACTCGGGCGGATTGAAGTTGGCGACAAGTGGTTGCGCAGATTTTTTGGAAGTAAATGGTGACAGGAAGCGGGTGGCAGGGGCAACTAATGCGCTTATTACACTACACTGAATCAGGGACCCTAAATCCTTAAAAAGAGCGGTGTAATAAGATTTAATTTTTCAAGGCCACCTCGATTTAGGGCCATATTTCAGGGTAGTGTAATAGCCGTTTAAACCAAGAGAATTAGAGATGCGATTACGCATTACATTGTCGTAATTAGGATTACTAACTCATGTTTTTTGTGATTATTTTCGCTAAGTTTTTCAAACTTTCTTTATTATATACTTGTATGTAACTGTTCTAAATTGAAACTTTTATGAACTCGTATAAATTATATTTTTTATTATTGAATTAAAATTTTGTTAGTACCTATTTCTAATTGATTAAACATAATTAGGTACTTAATCGTTTTCGTAAGTAATTTTAGGGGTGCATCTCTATGACTTGCGCGAAAGTGATATGAACCTAACTTCAATCCGGCCGAGTTACGTTGATGCAACTGTATTTTTAGGGGGGGCATTCCCAAACATGTAACAGGAAGTTTTTTTTTTTCAGAAAACATCAGCGTGTGGCATTCGACAGGTCTTATAAAACATTTTAAGATATCTAATAAACTTTTGTTGATTGAGTGAATAGTTGCATAAATGGTCTCCCGCCGTCTTCCTTATCTTTTGAACCGTGTGACCAAAAAATTTCGGACATGATCGGATGTGAGTAGGTACCTACGTCATTGAGTTACTGCCGAAAAACTGGGTTTCTCAACCAAAGGGCGTAAGTGCCATGAACATACGCTCCTCTTCTGATGCAATTGTTCAAGGCTGCGGAACCCTACACCTAGTTTTTTACGTAATCGGTCTGTACAGAGATACTCTGCACATTAGTGCGCCGGCTTGCCCTGAAGCCTGGTACCTGCCTGAGGTAGGTCGGAGGGTAACGCAGTTTGAGGAATAATATTCGCGATCGCGATTATCTTCTCATTTGGAACGCATAATAAATTAATTAATTGCACAATCATTATGCCACGGACAGCCACGCACCAAACACCGAGCTCTTCTTACGGTGCGTGTCGGTCTGTGTGGGTCTTGAGATTGTAAAGCTAAACAAGCAAACACCATCATACGCGGCTTCAGCGAAATAAAGCTTGTTTTGACATGCTCGTCTGTGATTCACCGCTGTTTTGTTGTGCACTGCACGAGCACGCACCGTACCTTTAAACGGCGCTCAGCTACGGACGGACGTGTCTGCGCTTTTACAGACAACCATCTTCCAACGGCGCGTCGTGCGAGCTGGTCCGCGTCCGTCCACAAAATCACGCACCTTGGGAAGCCGCCATTAGGCTCCGCGCAAATGGACACCGATCACAGCCAGAAAAGGGGTACACTCGCGACTCAGTGTCCGCGCCACGCCACTTGTTACTCAGTGCCCACGACATTTATTACATATTGCAAGAGTGTTACATATTTTAACGGCCACAGACTACTAGAAGGAGCCACCGACGTCGTTTACGTCGTTTGCGCGATGCCGAAGGATGTGGCGTGCGACAACCACCGGTGGTTGAAGTTAGCCGATTTGCACGGAGCCTAAAACCTGAAATACTTTATTAAATATGGAATTTTAATAATTTTGGGCTTTACACCCCAGTCGAACCTTACAAGTATCACTTAACCTTACAGTATCTTGTGTGAACTTCCAACTTCCGCGCCTTCCTAAAGCACGGTACAGCCAGCTGTCTCGGTCAAACTATAGCAATCGGATCAACGTACACTGGGCCGAATTGAAGTTAGGTACATTTCACTTTCGCGCATGTCATATAGATGCGGCCCTAAAATTACTTACGAATACGATTAATAATGTTTAATCGATTAAAATTTTAATTCAACAATATAAAAACACTATATAAACGAGTTCATAAAAGTGGCGCCCGGGGGGGGCGTGCCTCAAACTTTCTTTAGTATTTATTTGGACGGTTACCATTTGCTCGTACGTACCAAATCATACGGTTGTCAAAAGTACGCCGGTCTTTCCCAACTTCACCTTAGCTGCTGTCTAACCATTTACTACTGTATTTGTTTTCAAAATTACACATTCATGAACGCGTTAAATTGTTTACAAACTTACTCTTTTGGGTGCATTTTAAGAAGTGCTGCTGCTTGATTAGTGAAATATAATATATTGTTAAATATTAAATGGCGTATTCGGGGTATAGTTCGGAACAAGGCTAAAAAATGCTCAGCCACATGACATGGGTTTCTTCATAATATTTTTTTAAAGGTAGAAATAAAATATTGATTTTTTTTCGATTTTATTTTATTATTTAAACCAAAAACCGATTTTACAGTAATATGTGTTTCTAACTATAAATAAAAGTGATGTATAAGAGGCTTATACTATGCCCCTGAAAATTAATGTTTTTATAGCTAGTTATTTTAATAACATAGAATGCCTACCTTATATTTTAAATGCTTTAATTATGTACATAAATAGAGAAACTGAAACAATTTGTAATCATAAGATGTAAGTATATTATGGGAGGTGAAGTTACGATTATTCGCTATATATAGATGTGGCCGATCAGAATTTTCATGATATGGTGACATTTCATAATAGTGAACAGTGTTCGCTGTTGTACAGTGAAATATTGTAATACTACCGAAAACGAGCAATTACACATTTGAGATTATAAACATTTCACATATTAATATGTCCAACGGGTCGGTGACATTCATCACACGTAAAGTTTAAATGACATGGTTTATCTTTTTTGGCGATATCATGAAATGCCACCATTACATGTTTTGGTCGGCCACATCATGAACTGATAAATCTACGATCCTGCCGAGACATCAATTGTGGTTTACAGAGGGTCCTCGCACGTGCGTCGTACGTGTAATCGCTTCACTAAACAATACATAGCGACGACCAGGAAATATGATGGAGACAAAGCTTTATATGGAGACAAATTCATTTCGGATAATTAAAAAAAAAAAGTTTTTATAGCGAACAATCGTAACGTAGAACAGGCAAACTAAGAAAAACTGTCATTAAATATTATTGTAGCATCCTATATGGATAGACCTATTGTGCTTCTTAAACGTTTAACAGCTGTATCATTTCATTTTAACAACTACAAAGGGGCTCAAATTTAAACAGGGCATTATATATGTATCCCTTTAAGTTTGATAGTTAGATAGTTCATCTGTGTCCAAGCACAGTGACAGTATGTAAAGGTATTTATAATCCTAAACATTAACGCTATCAACACCCACCAATTAGTTGTAACTATGTATCAATCAATGCGAATACTTATAATTCAGTATAATTATATAATTGAATAGTTACCTTTTGTTCTTGTTTTGAACATTAAATAAATATCAAAATTAATTGAAATTCGAAATTTCTTGATTTTAAACATGTAAATAATCAAACAATAGCAAAGTTCCGTTCCGAGATACTTCGGATATAACTTTGATAAATCTATTTAAAAAGGTATATGCAGTTACAATTCCAGTAATGAAGTATAACGCTTCGGTTGAACAATCCCGTACTACAGTGCGAGCCTGATTTCAGTTTTTTTATCCCAAGTGACAGTTATTACATAGATTACATTATTACAATACGTTATGCAAATGCACATGAAACGCGAACTTACATAATTAGATTATCATTATAGTAATATACTTTATGGATGTATAATAAAGTGTATAGTTAAATAATTATTCATATACCTTATATATATATAAACAAAAACATGGATGTTAACAAATTTTGAATGTCAAAATTGATTGTTGGCACACTAGTAATATAAAAATGTCTGTATCGCCAAATAATAATATATCATTAAATATTTCAAATAACAACTAATAGGAAACAAAAATAATAAACAAAAAAATATATATGTCAATTTAATATAATACTTAATTTCTTGCAAAAAGCCTCGTCACTACTCATTATTTTATAATTTTTAATAATACCATTGAATGATTTCAGCGAGTGGGAACTATTAATAATTCTGGAACATTTAGATGATTGGTTAATACAATTAGTATAATGCGTTATTTATTTATTATAGACCTAGAGACGTATATACGAGGGCAACAATGGCCAACACTACATTAACTACCATTTATATCGTTACACAATTATCTTATATGTTTAAGTGAATTCACTGAAATCTTTCCTAACTGTTGATATTTTAATTGATTAATTTATTCGAACTACTTGATAAGTGTAGTAACACACATAGTAAAGTGAAGTAATATTATAATACGTATTTAATACATTTTAATAATAACATGTAATATCAACATGAAAATATTCTACAAGTAATAACATTTCAAAAATTATTCTAACATCCATTAATTTTAAAAATGCAACGAGGATTTTTGCAACAAACCGCAAATCAAGAGATTGAAGAAGATTATATTGGTATTGGATTTGTACGTGTTAAACATTAACTACTGCCCTCAGTGAGCTAAGATTATTTATATTTTAATATAAATAATTCCATTGCTAAATATTAGGAATATATTTATAGATGATAAGTTTTATTTATGGTTTCGAGATCGTAACCGTCATAGATATAATGTAATAATTCAACATATCTAGAAAATCCAGTACCAATTGTGTTATTTGCTAGATCAGTAGAGCAGTCGTATCTAATTATTGCTTTAATAATTGCTTCGTTCGCTCGAATCTTTGCCAAGCATTTCTACCTCAGGAGTTCCCCAGGTATCACACTTAGGTAATTATTTGTAATATGAATGACCTCATTGAGGATATCAACAGTAACAAGATCCAAAAGATCCTATTCAATTACAACTTAAATGGTCACAATTTGGAAAGAAGGTGTCGTGAAATATCTTAGTGTATTATTTAACGAAAGCTTATTTTTTTACGTCTAGTACAACCATATAATCAATAAAAGCAACAGCAAGCTTAGCCTTAAAATTAAAACTGTGCTGCTTGTTATATTTTAATTATATCCTTATTCGTAGCAAAGTATAGTATGTTTAATTCGTCCATTCGTCCCCTTTCTACGCAATACAGTCTAAAACGACTGATACTTCATCGACAACATTCATCATTCAGACTGCATTTACTTAAAAGCCGCCATATAATTACTGATCTAGCAAATATTAACCAAATAATATACTCCTCAATTCAAAAGATTTCAAGATCAATTTCAATATAACATTTAGACAGACTTAAAACTTTTGCTCTCAATGTGCACACATCAAGAACACATCCTATTACATCGTGCGTATGTGTCGCCTGTACAATGATTTACTCAAACATCATAGCAACGAACTGGATGGGTTTGATCAGGATTTAAACGAATCAAAAATAACGTTCGGCATAATATCAATTACCATTTTATTTAATGATAATATAGCTATCTACTAATCTCTAGTATTGTACGTAACGTAATCTTGTTTTAAATATTGCTTGCTACACAAGTTATTGGAATATAATCAGTTTCAAACACATTTAGTAACTAAGTATCATGTAACGCGCAGATTGCATTCTGCTTTGTATGCCTATAAATAAATATATCGATAACATCGGGGCTGAAATGGCTTAACTACCAAAATTCTGAAAATGAGTTATTAACGTAGCCTTGCCTGCCGCTCTATCAATTTGTATATTTAAAATGCGCATATTATCAAAAAGGAGCTACGATCCATTTTTCCATAGAAATATTTTTATGTTTGGGCGTAACGGTATACAGATTTACTAAAACATTTTAGTTTCAATCACTGTAAAACATCGTACCCTAAATGTCGTAGCCATAATTAGAATTTGTAATGATGATTATATAATTGTAATTATTAAATATGTTATCGACTTGGGTCTCCAAGTGAATATAATAGAATCAATTATTTTCTATTTGATATTTATTATCCAATACATTTGAAAGGAAAACAACATTTTTCATTTTCATTATTAGGTCGTAATTATAGACGCATTACAAAATAAAAACATTATATTCATTTTTATTTCTTTAATTTGTCATATGATTTTTCAAAAATTAATATTTTTTATTTTTATTGTAAAAATAGTTCATTTTTTGTTAATTTGAAATATACAGCTCGATAGAGCAGAAAAAAAACCTGCATTAAAAATTCAAATTCCGCTTAAGGTAATTACGCCATTTGAGCCCCGATGTAGCGATACAGACAGCAAAAAATCCATTGACCTAACCATCCATACTCGTTATACACAGACTTCAATAGAGCTCTTCAAGAGCAAACAATAATAACACCAGCATTGTGATGAATATAAATACTTGTGATGTGACAAAATTAACATTTATGTCTTAAAAAAATAAATAACTTACTATTCGATCCCGATATTTTCACAATGAGTTCATCTCGGGAAAAGTGATCATTGTGAGTTACAATTACGTTCAGGCCTTGCTGTCTGCCTTATGTGATGGTTTAAAACGAACCAACAACAGTATTTCAGTGGACCGTATATGCTATTCTCACTCACAGTTTAAAGTAATCCTGATCGCCACTATAGTGCACCGACCGTAACATGTAATGATTAAATTTGAAGTTTATTTAGATTAAGAAGACACAAATGTCTCGAATTTTATTTTGAAACGCAACCGCTTGTTGGTTGAGTAAGAACAAAAAGCTGGGCCACCCTATTTCTTATCGACAATATCCAACACCGCGTAATCGATGTACTTGTCAGATCTTAAACGTCATGGACGAGTTAGACGCATTTTACGTACCTTATCGACGTAGTGCTTGTTGTGCGCCATAACTGACTCTTGAATTTTGGGAGGTAGATCCTCAAGAGAGGGCGCGGTACCCTCTTCGATGTCAGTTCGGCTGTAGAAGAGTATGTAGGGGGTG
Organism: Herminia tarsipennalis; assembly: GCA_945859575.2. NCBI lineage: Eukaryota > Metazoa > Arthropoda > Insecta > Lepidoptera > Erebidae > Herminia > Herminia tarsipennalis. The sequence continues at coordinate 23,200,032 of OX243831.2, read as the reverse complement.
CTGGAGCGGTTGAGAGAGTTCAGTTGTGACTCGTCGGATGCAGACACCGCATCATCGTTATACAGGTGCCATTGATCGTTGTCCTTCGCAAAGGTGTAGTAATGGCCAGAGTCGAGAGTTGTTCCCGCGTGAATCACAGCGGCATAGAGCGTGTAGGAGGCGTGGACCGCCTGAGAGCGCACCGTCGGCAAAGTTATCGTGTGGTTATGATACATCGAGTGCATCAACTTAGTCTGCACTTGCAGCTTCGGCTCGAATCTGGAGAAAGAGGTCCTTCATTTCAGAATCACAATGACATTTTTAGTCGGCGGAAATTGATTTGGCAAATATTGCTAGGATAAAATAAAAGACACACACAAAAAGCTTAACTGAATAGATATTTGAAAGACTTACTTGAAATTCTTTAGCACGAGTATGAGGTACTTAGGGGTGGTTTCGATGAGTACGCTTCTCTCTGCATCACGTAATTCACCGCAATCGCGGCATTGGTACTGGTTTTCCCCGGTGAGACTTTCTTTAGAGCAATAGAACTCGAGAAGGCTCTGGACGCTATGCTGCCAGCCTTCAGGTTTATCGGGGAACGCCAGCTGCAGATCGCGGAATACATCTCGAGATAGAGACGAAGAATGGCATTCAGTGCACTCGACACGTGTAAGCAGCACGCCGCCAAACATGCTGTCGATGAACGAATCGCGACGGAGAAATGCCGATTCGTACATACGTATACGTTTCTTTGGTGGTAAGCAGTCCACCTCAGTTGAATTACGCTTATGACCACTTGAGCTGGATCCTGAAACAAAGAAGTTTGTTATGAATGAAGCTATTTAGTTTGCTACGTTTTTTATTAATTGTAATGAGAGTTTTCTAGAAGTAATGTGTACATACCCGCTGCACTGCTACCCGGGCGAGGGGAAGCTGAGCCACGCTGTAGTCCTGCCTCGGTAGTGTCAGCATCGCTGTAATGAAAAGCATATTGAATAGTCGGTAAAGCTCATCAAAATAATAATATGTCAATCTGAATATAGTTCTAAAAATAAACTATCCGTACACATCGAGGGTCACTGCTGACATCGAGGGTCCCGAATTTGGATTACGCACTGCTAAAATGTATACTTGTAAAGACAATACATTAGCAATTGAATTACGTACCTGGATGATTGCGAAGCTTGGTGAGCTGTTTGAGCCACCATACGGACGTGGCTCGTGGCCAGCGTTGCGGGGCGCGAGTAATCGAAATTCACATCTGAGCAGTGTTCATATGACTGCAGTAGCTCGAACAAATAACTGAAAAAATAAAAATTAGTCCTTGTTAAAATTGTAGGTAATATAAATAATTGTTAAATATTTATTTCCTACCGAAAGATATTATTATTTTATTTAGCATGATGGAATTATCTAGTTTGGTATAAGCTTCCGCATATTACTTGTAAATTGATTGCTTTGTCAATATTAAAACTTCAAACTTCAATTATCTAGTAAAATCTTTTCAAGAATTAATTCCACAATTCATTGTTTTATTTTCATAACTTCCTGTATAGACGACGCACGTCAGTCTTTAGTCCAGTAAATTTTAATGTATCATAAAAATCAATTTTTAATTTTTTAGGTACATTGACAGTAAAGACTGACGTGCGTCGTGTGCTTTCTTTCTGACCTACTATTGGAATCGCTGACAATTTTATCAAAATAAATATATTTCGACTGATTATTTTTTTCGGTTACTTACCTCCTGTTAGGCTTTAAAACGCAACGTTGACTTCGTTATTTCAATGCATTGTATTCTAGTAAATTACCTAACTCACACTAATTTCACTCACTACACATGTAACAGAATCTAATCTTTTTTTAGCAAACATGGTCTTTTAGAAGCATTTTATGGTTTCTAATAAATTTTTTTTGATCAAGTGAATATTTTTGGAGATAATCGCTCCGAAAGTTGCATAAATTGTTCCCCCCTTATCTTTTGATCCGTGTGACCAATAAATATGCAAAAAATCACCAAGGTAAGCGCTTAATAAATACTTCAAATTAAAATTATTTCGGACATGATGTAAGTGATGACAATTTAGATCTTATCTTATTTATATGTGCCTTCCATGTCAGTGCACTATCAATTCCGTATCTTCGCCCATGTGAAAGCTTTCTTGTTTCCCAAAGAAAATCAAGCTACTTGCCAATTCAAATCCGGAGCGCATTGCGCAATTCTATGCTGCGTAGTGTAAATTGACAATGTTTTTGTAAAACGCCGAAAGACTTCTTTATGTACAAAGCCGAATTGTAACATATTTAACATAAAAACTGACTTTAAAACTAGTAAACCCCTATTTTACCTTATTAGCGGTTGATTTTCCAAAAATGCTGAAACACGTCTTTCTCTATTTAAAGCAAAAAGCCAAATACGAAATTTTATAAAAACTTGCAACTTCTATTTTAGCACCTTAGGGGATGATTTACTAAAAACGCTGAAACCCGTGTTTCATTATTTTAAGCCAAAAAGCCAAATAAGAAATTAGGTGATGAATTTCCGAAACCCTTCTTACCGGATGGCTACATTATATAAGGAATGCGTCCTCGAAATTTCACGTTTCTACGATCAGCGGTTTAGACTGTAACGTTAATCAGGACAAATAATTTTATTTAAATAGATAAAATATATTTTCTTTTTGCATTTTTTTCAGACAACCCCTTTGCGATATATTTTTAAAATTATTTTATCGTGTAAACGGATGAGTGAAGGTCGTTTCTTACTCAGATCTTAGTTTTATATATCTATGATTGTATAACAATGCATAGATCTATAATCTTAAGATCATAGAAGGAAGTCTTTTGTGACACTGCTATTGTCTCGTTGTTGAACTTCCGTTCTGGGGAAAATTCAATATTGTGAAATATTGAATTTGAATTTAAAAGATTTATTTGGGTGAGCACTCTGAAGTTTGAACCGTGTCAAGTCTCCGTGTTTGCCAGACGTTTCAATGGCAACAACAACCTCTTAAATTTATATAAAATGATATTAAAGGAAAGTTTGTTTCCGTATTAATGGTTTTTTTTTTTGCAAAATATTATAATTTTACCTAACATAAGTTGTACAAATTACATAGCTGGCCAGGGTTTAGAAATAATTCTTTACTACTCTTTAAAAAAAATTAATTATCTGTTAACTCGTTGTTAAAGAGGAAATTTTAAAAGCTTTGTGAGAACTAGTAGATACTTTTAAAATAACCCTGTTATTATATAGTAAAGAACGGTTGTTTTTCTTTGTTTTTATAAATTACGTATTTCCCTCTACAATAATAAAATTAGTTTATAGTATTTTTGTAAAACTTCCTTTTTATTTCGGTTTAACCCTTAACAGGCTAAAGGCATCAATGCGGACGAAGCTGCGGACGACAACTATCCTAATTCTTACTAATAATATTATTAGAAAGTGAGTGTGTTAGTTTGTTTGTTACGCTACCGCTAAACCGATTTTAAAAATTATTTCACCAATAGAAAGCTACATTGTCTGCGAGTAACATGGGCTGTATGTTTAATTAGAGACCCATACAAAAAAAAAAAAAAACACCCAAGGTATGAAAGATTTGCCTATAAAGTAATTATTTGACGTGCGCTGCCATTCTGTTAGTTGATTAAAAATTTAGGTTCATCCTAAGATCCCTTTGAGGCCGACAGACTTGGGGGAAGTATAAGCTGTAACATATAAATGCGAAAACATAGCATAGTTTTTATTGCGAAAACCGACATCAAGGCAAGCGGAGCCGCGGGCAAAAGCTTGTTTATTTATAAAGGCGTGTAACGTTTAGGAGCATAAGGTCAAAAGATCGAAATGACAAATGGATTACAAATCTACACTAATATTATAAAGAGGAAAGATTTGTATTTTTGTATGTAACGAATAAACTCAAAAAGTACTGGACCGATTTTAATAATTCTTTTTTTGTTGGATAGCCCATTTATCGAAGAAGGCTATAGACTATATAACATTGCACTACGACTAATAGAAGCGGAGCAGCGACGAGAAATGTTACAGCTAGTTGTCAATAAGAGCAGAATGTCAGAAGCGCACAATTTCATAGCGTTTAATGTCATGTTTTTTCTGGCAAGTCTCTGACTCACTCTCTGTGGTAAAAAATTAAAAAATTAGGTGCTATATAAATTAGAATTTTTATAACGTAGTTATTATATCGACAAACATCATTTTTCGGACGCCTTATTTTATGAAAACGTAAAACATCTGGTTTTCATTGTGATCGTGTATCATAACGGCAGCAACTTTACAAATAGCAAATTTGCTGGTCATATACTCCTTTAGTACTTGTATTAATTACAATTGTGATTAATATTGGATTAATCCCAAAAATGCAATAATACAAAAGCATAATAATCTAAAAACGTTTTTTCAAGAAAGAAATTAAGTCACTTTGACTTAATTTCTTTCTTGAAAAAACGTTTTTAATCCAAAATAGTATTTTACCAGAATACCGGACAAGTAGTAGTCGGACTCGCCCACCGAGGATTCTGTACAAATTTGAAAGTACATACATACTACTGGAATCGAGTTCAAAGACTATATTTTTTATAATTGAATTACAAATGTATATGTTACTTTTCCCTATAATTGTATATAAGACGGTATTGCATAGTTCTCGATCAACGGAAAATACCCTATGAATTTTGATTCCTTGAGAGAGCAGAAATGTGCGTTTTTTGCGACACAAACGACCGTTCCTTTTAACGTTAAACTTAAAAATATGATTTTCACACAGCTTCAAGGGACTGGAGACCTGAGTATATGGTTTTAATTTCAACTCCATACGAAAATGCGTTTCCCAGATGCAATACCAGAGAGGTTTCGAGGAAACAAAATCATTTAAAATCAAGGGAGGTCATTATGGTGCAGAGTCTTAACAGCACTTCTAATTTGTCTATGGGGCAAAGCCAGATGACGTAACTGAAGACCGACGATGGCAGAGTTATAACGTCTAGACCGGAGCTTATTAGAGAGATTGAGAAGTTCTATGGGCATACATGTCGACAAAGAAACCTGTCGCTAATCTGGAGAAGGACCCAAGAGCCAGATTGACTCGACACTATACCGAAAACATCTCCGGGATGTTTTCTCCGGGATGTTTTCGGTATAGTGTCGAGTCAATCTGGCCAGTCTGTGTGAGATTAGTGTGGCTCTCAAACAACTTAAGAATAACAAGGGGACGGGAGATGACGGAATTACAACTGAGTTACTGAAGGCAGGCGGAACGCCGATCTTAAAAGTCTTCCAGAAGCTATTTAATTCCGTAATACTCGATGCTGGAAGTTATTAAATCGGCCTGCGAGCAAACCTGGCTCAGAACTTCTGAGCCACGTTTGCTCGCAGGCCGATTTAATAACTTCCAGCCTCTCGAACAAGCCGGTTTCCGTAATGGCTTTTGTACCATAGACCACATACATACGTTGCGGCATGTTATACAGAAGATTTCCGAATTTTAACCTACCACTATGCTTGGCGTTTGTGGACTATGAGAAAGTCTTCGATTCGATCGAGACGTGGGCTGTGCTACATGCAAATTGACAACCGATACATCGAAGTAAGTACTGAAGGGTTTGTATGAAAATGACAATATGTCGGTCCGATTACATGACCAAAATTACTAGAGCCTATTCCACTGCAACGAGGAGTGAGCCAGGGAGATGTAATTTCTCCGAAACTGTTCACTGCTGCGTTGGAAGATATCTTCAAAATAAAGCAACGGATTTGGCATCAACATTAACGGCAGGTACATCACACTTTCACCTTCGGTTTGCCGATGACATAGTAGTTATGGCTGAGACTATGGAAGATCTAAGCGCAATGTTCCACGACCTCAAAGCCTCCTAACGAGTGGGTCTTAAAATGAATAATAATATGAAAAAATACGACTTGAAAAAGTGCACCATGAAAATTGGCACTTACGTTCTTTTTTTGATAAGTGCAGTTTTTCGGCAATAATCCAATTACATATGTTGAAAATAATTTTAGTTGAAAGTATTCATAAAGCGGTACGTTAATCTTATTTTTTTTTACAATTTATGCAACTTCACTTAATCAAAAAAGTAGTGCGCCACTATTATATTTTGGGGTAAATGCCCCACCCCCCTCTAGAAATATTATACAAGACACGTATACTCTAAATTTCATCTATTACATTGTGTAGTTTTTGATTAAAATGCCTGTGACATATGGACGGACAGATGGAAGGACATGCCGAAACTATAAGGTTCAGTTTTTTCTATTTTGGCTACGGAACCGTAAAAATAAAGCTTTTGATACCTCGAGTTACATTATTGCAATTTTTGCAGAGATCTCTATTTTTTTTATTATTATTAATATACTAACTATGTTACTGCCTGATTATCATTATGTCACATCTTTCTGTATATAAAGTAATTTTTAAAATCGGTTCGGTAGTTTTTGATTTTATAAACTACAAACAAACATACAAAGTAAAACTCAAATCTTTCGTCTTTACTAGCTGACCCATGGAACTTCATCAGCGTAAATTTTTCTCGTTTTTGCAATTCATACAAAAGTACTAAAACCGTGATAAAAAAAAAAAACTTTACGACCGAGCCGTTAGGATGAGTTCGACCACAAACACCGTGCCATGAGATATTTTTTTTATTTAAATGATAAAAAGAATCCCACAGTGGTTATGTTGCTTAACCTCGTTGATCTCTTATCTGTTCGGTCTAGCACCAGCATCTCTAAGTCGCAGACCCCTCAAGCTTGATATTTAGAGGCGCACTGTGAATATATGCCACTGTTGTGCAAGAGGTTGGGAGTTCGATTCCCCACGGGACAAAAATGTATGTGATCCATAAATATTTATTCTGCGTCTGGTCCGATGTAGTTTGTATCCACTAATTGTAATGTTTGTAAAATCCTCGACAATACATGACTTGCAGGCTAGTGCTAACGTATAAAAAAAATATTGTATAGAAAACTCACCCCAGGAACTCGGAGCTGTCATGTTGATTATCCCTGGTGAAGAAAGGTGGTTTGACCACAGCGAAGAATTCATCGGGATTCAACTTTGTAGAGACAGAGTGCATCATCTTGCCGAAAAGCATACCCATCTTCGACCAATATGGTACAGCTGTCATCCTCAGTACCACATGAGTACTGAACCTATTGTACAAAGAAACATTTCATTCAGATTATAGTTAGACCATTAACTAAAAACTTGTGAAGATTTGAGTTATACATAGGACAGTTAAATTATCATCGCATTTCGCTTAATAATACCGAAAATTAAAAATAAACCGCTGGAAACTGCCGTTGTTTTCTATAAAATTATGAAGTTAAAGCCTATGTGGCCCAGTCAAACTTTACAAATAAACACGCAATATGTGATGTAAAGCTGGACCTCATAGGAGAGTGTGGAACTATGTATGCTACCTGCGTAATACGCAAAAAAACTCAGTTTTTGCAGTTTAATTCCAGAGCTTGATATTAAATATGGTCATCATTTTGAAAGTATTTTAATTTGAGCTCACAGCTCTGCATGTCTTAAGGGTTTTGAAATATGACCCTTGAAAAACTAACATGTTTTATTTTGAAGTTGGTGCCAGGAAATGTAGTTTTGACGACGGGACAGGCAGGCAGGCCGCCCGCGGTCCCGCACCCCGATCTCGCTTGTATATGTATGTGTATTTGTTTTGTTATCTATCTACCTGACTATTGTTGCATTTCTGTACTGTACCTTAATTATTATGTAGTGTGCGTTATCTCAATGAATAAATAAGTTTTTCTTTTTTTTTAAACTTCAAAATATTTATTTAGTTTTTGTAGTTGTACCTGTATTATTTCATGCTTTTAGTTACCTTGTATTTATTTTTGAGGTCGGTTAAATATTTTTTTGTAAAAAAGTTTTATTTCTCACGTTTTAGTGTGTTGGTTTGTAATTTATACAATAGCCTAATCTAAATTTTCCCGTTGCAGGGCCGATAATTTTTGAGGAGTTTTCTTTAAACTTTACTATCAACTCCATTACCTAATGTGATGCAGGCAAAGTACCAGATGCATTGAACCATATAAAAACTTGAATCTTAGAGTGATCAGCTGTTAACGCTAAGGTTTTTGGTCCGCCCTAACTGAAGAGGTTGCACCTCATCAAGTCATCACGCATATCGAATATAGCACCAACTTCAGAAGTGATTGGGACCAAAAAAAACGGACAAATGCGAATCGGACTCGCCCACAAAGGGTTTCGTAAAAAAATATACCTAGTGGACCTAGGTATATTTTTTTACGAAACCCTTTGTGGGCGAGTCCAGGCCCTCTACGACTGACCCTTTTGACGAAATATTCCTACACGCTTGCGATCGCAAGCGCCGTGAGAAGCTGAACCCCCTCGACCCACCCTCTCGCGCAGAGAACCAATTACAGAGCGATTTTTATTTTTTATGAAAATTACTGATTAGTGGCAATTTGCTACTAGCCTGTTTGTGAAGTTTCGTGCAGTATTTTAAAGTTTCTTTGTGATTGTTTTTTTATTTCTACTTTCCCGCTCGTATCCTGGACTGATTGCTTCTGTGACGACTTTGACGTGTAAAAAGACTTGAAACGATTGCCTGACTGTGAACTTTTGCGCTTATTCTTATGGGAACATGACTTCATTCCGTAATATTGAACATTAAATTTAAAACCAAATCTACTCTATCTGTCTTTTACGTTGTCACGCTTAAACCGCTGAACCGATAGGTATAGATGAAATTAGGATAGTTATTTATGGCGATAACCGACATTCGCGCGGGCGGAACCACGAGCGAAAGCTATTACTTCATATATAGTAATTTTATATAATATCTACTGCTTTGATTTTCGTCATAGACAAATAACAGACAAATAACACTATTTTATAACTTAATGAAGCTTTTTGCTTAGTAATTTTCATAGCATTAAGGCTTCTTTAATCAAAGCCTATGGTAGAATCTAAAGAAATGTAAAATATTAATAAACTTTCGCGATTTGTACAGATTATAAAATTATATATACTACGAGTCTTAATTAGTCTACGGCCGTTGCAATACGGTCGAAACGTCGGGCAATAAACAAGGTATTCTACCTTAAATTATTCACGCGATTAAGACCCGTAGTATATATAATTTTATAAAATGTTAAATAACTGCATATGCAGTAATCCCACAAAGATCAAAATTTAAACGTAGTTAGATTTCCTAACGTATAAAAGTCCGTTGTGTCAACTCGAATAACGAATAATATACCGAATAATATGACGAATTCACTTAAACTATATTTCTTAATTTTATCATCAAGAATTAAGATTCATATTGTTTACCTACTTGAAATCTGAGCAACAATATGATTCGATATACAGAAGACAAAAGATCCTATCAGCCATCCTCTTTTTTAATAAATAATGAGTTAAATTTAACAAAGTAAGGTTTAAAATTATTACACTAAGTCGTCTTTAAAAACATTGTACGGAGTGACGTGCATCTTCCCTGAACTATAATGATCTGGCGAGAACGAGGCGGCCCCGCCTGCGAGATGATAAATGTTCGTCAAGCGATTTCAGTCTATATGGGGGGGGGGGGGGTCAAGGACGCGAGGCCCTGTTTGTACATTACAAATTATAAATAGTTCAGGTATCAAGTCTCGCAGCTTTTATATAAGACGGTATTTTTACGGACCTGCTAAATTTCATAGTTTTAGGTCAACGGAAAATACCCGATTCCGCTTCAAGGGACTGTAAACCTAAATAATATGGTTTTAATTACAACGCGATACTTTCACGCGTTCCCGAGGTAAAGGACAGACCGACGGACGTTATGTTTTTTCCTTTTGAGGTAGGGAACCCTAAAAAGAACCACTCAACCGGAGCTGGAACAGTAAACAGCAAGATTGTCCTAAAACTCTCCTAAAGTTTGATATTTTGATGAAATAATTAAAACTCAAAATTAAATCTATTTAAAAAATATATATTTAAGGTTTATTTACTAATTAAGTAAACAATATTATCACAAATTAAATATACTTTAAAAATGATATACTTCAAAAAGCCATGGAAATTAACTGCAAAAACGTAAAAATGGCAGAAAATTTTTTCGCAGTTTTTCGCGTATTACGCAGGGTAGCAAACTTTTTTTTGCTTGCACACTGTAGTTCCACATTTACATAAGGGATCCAAATGACATACCAAAACATGCAACTTTACATTGGGTGTTGCGTTTTTGATGCAAAGTTTGAATGGCGTTCAACAGTGCAATTTTTAATGGTTTACAGAGAATCAAAAATTGGTACATACTTATAATATTTAGAGCTTAGCAGTGAAACGCTTTGTCTGGCCGATTTACTATATTAAGTAACTTATTAACTAACTGTTAGGACTAGAACAAACCTGCTAAAGCACTAGACATATTAATATTACTTTGTATGGTCAATCAAAAATATGTTATAGGTATGAGGGTACAAATAAAAAAAAAATGGAATAATATTTTTGACTTAACTTAAAATATGTACATAATTCAATAGGCAAAGCAAATTCGCAATGTACAATGTTGAAGTTTACAATGTTGAAAGCATAGGCAGTTTAAATTGAACAGAGGAAAATTGATAAATCCTACGCCATGTGTCGTCGGGGCCACGTGTCAAAAAAAGATGCTATGGATTACAATTTAAAATCGAGATTTTATTTCCCCACAAGGTAATCCTTGTGGGGAAACAAAATGTAGACTTTAAATTCTAGGTACCTACTCTTATCAATTCGAACTTATCAATTTTATTCAATTGTAAGATCATGCATAATGGGCCAAGGTCTCGGCTATGTATTCTATGAAATAAAATTTGTTGTTACGAACAAATTCGAATGATCTCAAAACGTCCGCGTCGTATGTTAGATAGATCTTGAGAGTAACATTAAAGTGTTTTTGTGTAAACAAACCTTGTTTGTGTGCGGGAACCAAATACAAATAAACTTTATTCGCAGTAAATAGGGTATACATAAACAGGTGTTGAAGTATATATTGATAGATACATTTTAGATTTTCATAAAATTGTATATTAAAAAAAAAAATGTGCATACCCACACGTATTATCGGACATCAATTTGCAAGCAACTTCTTTTGTGTGCGTGAGTGCTTCCCGAACATACCTACTGGTCTCTACTGGACTTTTCTGTATTATGAGATTTTTCTAAATAAGCTATTATGAGTTTTTTCTAAATAAGCTCGCGAGTAATGCGAATGGTAATTCAGTTTTGAGTACGATTTCGAAGCGAATACTTTGGCGAAAAGTTAAATTGAAACTTGCACTGATATTGTGTACCTACATTGTAACAGTGATTTGTGTAAACTAGTGACACAATAAAAAGGCCATTGTGGAATTTGGTATTATAATACGAACTCCTAATCCAATGATAAAAATCCTGATATGTAACAATTGTTGACAGAAGTGAAATGGCAGTCCCACCACGCGATGACGACATAAGCCTTACTCGACAGATAGCGGCTTAGGACGCGACATGCGAAACGTCGCTTAAGACGGAGGGGCACACCAGCGCGACACCGGAAACTATACCCGAGAAACACCCGACGTTGAATATAGAGGATCGTGCCAGCATGACTGCAACGGAGGGACAGCTCAGCAAGCCACCGGGAACTAACAACATTGGGAGTCATAGACCGTCACGCCATAAGAGAGAGTATTAAGAGCCAAGTAGAAGAAAGCCCGAGCTGTCACAGCGACATTCGACGGCAAGTTCAAGCCACCGTGGCTTTAAGCCAGCACTAAACTGTAGCGACCCCTCAAGATGACATGGCATTTGTGAAGACACGTACATTGAAGCATGATGCGACACTCGATGAACAAGAGAGGACGCTGAAAGAGTTAGAAGACCAAAGCTTTTAGCTCAATTGCTACACCAATAGCTGTACATACATTTTATATACCTAATTTCAATGGCACTACCTCATGAACAACATTCGCATCCATTTGAATTAGTGGATGGGACGACGACTACGCCCTAGCGGCTCTTACATTGGTACTAAAAGGCAACGCCCTGTTGGTTCTTGAAACTCTAACTGCCAACCGCCACAGTCTGGAAACTCTTTTTAACCTTCAAAGAACATCAAAATAATCTTAAGAAGGCTTTAGATTTAGAAAGTCCAGCTTTAAACTAATGCCGAAGAAGTTTGTTTGTTGCATTTTGGTACACATAATCTCATTCATTGTGTCATTGCGGAATTCGGCATTTAATTATACCTAACATCCTGACACGTAACAATATTGTAGAATGTTTATGTGAAATTGTTGATTGCCACATCCAGTTCCTTGATATCGCTGATCATGTTGTTTTTGTTCCATCTACACTCATTTCTGTGGGTATTTTTGTGTACTTCTACCACCATTTTTGTGTGCTTTCCGGGTGTAATATTTTTATATGTAAATTATGTTCTCATGTAAAGTGAATTTTGTAAAATTCTTTATGAGAATAAATATCTTTAACCGTTATTCATGGTATAGTGCGCCCCTGAAAGTAGTTTGCTCAGAATCAGTAACATAATCCAATGGGGTAGGTTTATATTTTATATTTTACTATTATATTTTTATATTTAATCATTCTAATATTTCATACTTTTAAGACCAATAATCGCATGAAAAACTTAAAGAAGTCGCGAGTTGACGCGCGGCCACAGAACAATATACTCTACGGGAAGAATGTCAACTTCCATAGTAAAATGTTTTCGCAATGATTAGCTCCATTTATTGTGTGCCCCCAAGTACCTGATGGCAGTGCCTGGGGAGTGGGGAGGGGAGTCGAAGCACAAACAATAACTTAGGGCAATAGCAAGGACGATTATGTTTTTGTATTATAGAAATATAGTATTTACAACAAATAGACAACAACAACAGCAGCCATCTATCTTGATTTTTTATTAATTTTGGGGTACCCAGCAACTTTTAAAATAATTAATAATTTTCGACTTTTGTCGTGTCATAAATGTACTTGTATTTATTGAAACGTACCTTTGATAACTTTTTATAAGTGTTTCCATAAGATAACAACTGAAAATGTGGTATTTATATGAAATATATATTTTACCAAAGAATTATACATAATATTAAATAACAGTCTGTTTATTAAATTATGAAATAATCCACTAATTAGAGTATATAGAATATGGTGCATGTGGTAACACTTTTATAGACCCCGCTCGTTAAACTTAATTTTAAAGGTTCATTTCGTTAAGCCGCGCGCGACTCGCGATCGGCCGCGATGCACAGAAATGAACCTTAAAGGAGTTGAAAATACCTGCGTGAGGCTGTTCGTGACCTCGAATTTTTCAAGCAATACTATTTTTTTAAGTATTTAGATAAATTTTAAAATCCTTTAGACACTAAATCTAGTTTTATGAAAGTATATCGTTATCCCCCAGTGTTTATGTTTGAAACCAAAAAATAATGCAAGTAACATATTGTAATAACATAAATGCAATAGATTATTATATTATTTACTAACATAATACAGATTTAAAACATACGCAAGGCTCGAGTTATACCGTGATTCACAAAAAAAACTTTCTTTTCACCTTTAAATGCATCAATCGATGTATTTGAAGCACGTCATCTGCATATATTCCCAGCAAATTTATAAATCAATACAGTCAGTCGCATTTACAGCTATTAAGAATGCAATACAATGCAATTTACTGAGTTAGCTCTGCTATAAAGGTACGACCTGCACAAAGAAGTTCCTGTATTCAGCGGTGGAACTATTTATTAGTTGAATACAGCCTGTTGCAACTTAAAAAAGGAAGGAATCGCGAAAGTAGACGACCTACTTTATTTCTACACAGTAAAAGAGAACAGTATTGTTTAGCAAAGCTTACAATGGCTACAGATATGACGCCAGACAATCACTTATAAATTCATACGAATATAAATCACAGCTCCACAAACCTTCGGCGTTCAAATAAGAATTGCTAAGTTGTAGATATATACGGAAAAGGATGTCAAATGATTTCCATTTATTCAATGTACCCACTCTCATACCTTTCATGTTTACATGACAGTATTTTGATTTTATTTTCTGTTATTTTGGGGTATAAGGAAAATTTTTATCTGTCTGATGAGATTATTAAAATATAAAAGTTTCACACTGTGTGTTTATTTCATGCACACCATATTAAATCCAACAATCAAAACTTTTGTACGTAGATACCCTACCTACGTACAATAACAAAATTATGAGAATATTTTTGAAATAGTTAATGTAAATTTAATGCAAAGGCTATTTCAAAACAAACTACGCAAACATAAAAATAGGCTTCAGCTTTCACACTAAATTTCTTCGTAAATCACAGAACTAATCAATAAATTATATCGAATAAATCGCTAGTGCAAATAGTATTAAAATAATGTTAATATTAATAATTACAAAGGATATAAACTATAACATAATGTACTTACTGCCTTGTGACGAGCAGCGCTTGCACAACGCTATTCATATAGCATGTATTTCCAAGGTTGAGGAGTCCAACCTTCCTCATGGGGGCATGAGCATTCACACTAGTCAAGCACACGTTTCGGGCACGCCAAGGGGTCTGCTGCAAGAACTGACATCCTCGCGAAGCCATGTGACGATCCAGGCATACAGTCTGCGTAAACAATGTTACAATTTATTTTAGGTCATTTTTTTTTAAATTGTTACGTTTTAAGGCTTAAGATAAAAAACAAAATGACGAATACCTGAAGAGGGCCATGAGATCTGCCCGAGCGCCTCACCATTTTTTTTGGATTTTAATACAATTTCGTTTCTAATAACACAGTACGAACGGGCGCGCGACTGTCCAGCCAAGGCAACTCTCTAACTAAGAGATTTTGTCGCACAATGGGGGCTAACATTATGTTGCCATATGAACCATATTATTTAGGGAGTACCTCAAATATCTGTCTCTTTTTTTAGGCAGGCAACATAAATTGAACTTAAAATGTTTTTCAAGGAGTACATTGTTGGTAACTTTATGTTATAAATTTTATAATTTAAAAAAAATGTTTGATCTTAATATTTGGGAAGGTAGCATTAAAAACCGTGCGATAAATATAATCGAACGCTTCGTAAAACATTAAAATTGGTATCAAATCTAATAAGTGAGAAACTAGGCACTACATCTGGCCGCAACAGAATCACACTTTTCTGTGCTTCTATCGCTTAAAACCGTCATTATCTAGAGCGCGAAAAAGAGCGGAAGTGCGACCGCAAGCGGTGGAAAACGACAATGCGCTCGGCAACCCCGCCAAATGTAGTTCAACCTTGAGGTCAGGCCGCGGAAAAAATATTTTTTCTTTGGCGTCTGTTTTGTTATAATAGTTCATTTATTGTGTTCAAGTATTGGGATACCTTTTATATTAGTCTTAGTAAAAATATTGAAATAGGCAGCATTATTTATTTTAAAATGCGGTAGATACAAATAATATATTGAGTGATCGTTTTCACAGGTCCGTAGTTAACTTGTAAAACACATGCGACACTGGCAGAAATTTGATGGAAAATAGGCTAGATTAATATCAACATAAAAATAAGAAGAAGAATAATAATGTTACTTTTTTTACAAAACTACTTTTTAAGCCTAAGCCTCATAAATACATTATCACTTTTGAAAGCTTTATCTTCGAAATTTGTTCGTGTTTGTACTCATTTTTTTTTCTTTTGAGAAATGTTAGTGGTTACATCAGCAAAATATTGAAAACTTTATCTTTGAATTTACGGGGCGCAGATCCACTTTGTTTGTGGTATGTCTTCATTTTGTCTTCGGTGTGAATTCATTTCTTGGTGGTATCTACGCGATCCCGTGCTAAAATCTCTAAACTATATAGGGCGCAAACCCACCGTGTTTGTATTCAAACTTTATGTTATTGGGTGATCTCCTGGATAATAATAACATTAAGGTAATATTTTATCGTAACTACTAATATGTCGGTCGTGCTCCACTTTTTCAAAGATGGCACTGATTTTATCCGTGACAAAAGCGAGCGGGCGTCTAAAGCGAGCCTCATCCTTCACACAAAAATTTCCACCTGAAGCACTTTAACCACATCTATGCTACTCGTATTGATACCGCATTAGGTCCGTGAGCCGTACAAATTTTAATCGCGGCGTTTGTCGCCGTTTTACCTTTTTTGTAATAAAACTTTAAAATGCACCGAATTTCTCCGTCACATACGTTCATTTTGCTTGCTTGAAAATGGCGGGAACTAGCTTTAAACTTTTTTTTTTATTTATTGCATCTTAAGAGTGTCAACATTTCGTCGGTCGAAACACGAAAAGGCGTATCTGTGTTTTGCAAAATTTTACAGGAGAGCCATTTTTATGAAATTGTACCCTTATGTCTTGTCATAACTTTATGTCTAATACGTTTATATGTTTGGTACGATACTTATTTAAAGAAGTAGCTAACACTGTTTATATATTTAATTATAGTTTTTGTAAAGTTTAATTCATTATAGAGATATAATCTTTTTTTTGAAAAAAGTTTCACTTACGCCCCTTCGCGATGTACCACCAATATTAGTAATTTCATATACGCCCGAGTATTATTGCTTTAAATGAACTAAAAATCAGTATTTATTAAGATTAAGCTTTATTTAAAGATACTTAAACCTGAAAATAACAAAGAAGAATCAGTAACTAATATTAATACAGAAATCAAACAAAAGATTTTTTACAATATTCACCAGTTACATTGTTTATTACTTATTTAGTCGTGGGGAAGGTTTTGGTAGTAAGTAACATGTTCTCGGTTCCTTATAATCGGTGTATCTCCGCTACACATTTTCATTAGGTCTTCATATTTCTCTTTGGATATTTTATTAAAAGTTTGATTTAATTGTTCGACGTTTGTCCTCAGCCATTGCGTATTTGCTCGCTTAAGTGATATGGATCTGTATTGCGTTTCCAAGTGGCTCGTTTTAAAAAACAATTCAGTTGGATTGCTTCGCAATACTCGGAATTCCATAACGTCTGTCCACTTAAATGGGTCACCACTCTGTTCATCCCTTTTTAGCAACAGCAACTTTAGTTTTGATGCGAGGTCCTTAAAATTTTTAAAATAATCAAATTCGAGGAGTTTTACCTCATATGGCTTTTTACGTGCTAATCGTATGATGGGTTCCAGTTGGCATGGAACAAAGATTTGTCCTGCCTGTTCCATTGCAAACGCCACCGCGCTATGAACAGAATCCCCTTCGCTTTGACCATGAAAGGAACAAAAATAGCGTAAACTGATTTCTTCAATGGATTTACAGTTATGTATTAAATGTAAAAGCATTGCTGCCATCGTGGAATTTTTATTTTGGCCTACACAGCCATCACTGAACAGAAATATTTCTTTCACTCCTTTTCTATCCAAATTTGATAAGAAATCATAAAGGCAAGTAGATATTTCAGATGCACCTCGTTTACTAGTCGTCTCACTCCATACGTTGCACACACATTCTCTGGAGACTATATCATAAATCGTGAAGTTATAATTTGCTAAACGTCTTTTATAAAAAATACCACTTTCATTACATTGCGGTAAATAAATGACTTGTTGTAAATCGAACGAAGCGCAACACATAGTTGTACTTTCCGTTGCATGAATCTTAGACTCATTTTTGATTCGTCGTACTGCTTCTTTCTCCTTTATGTGTTTATCATATCTGTCTTGTAAGTTATCTTTTATTTCGTTTGTGCCTTCCCTGTATGTATTACACAAACTACATTGATCCTTTTTTGGATTATGAAATGATAGATTCATAGTTTTGAATACGTTTCTATACAGTGTTATACTAACTTTTTGGTTGTAGTCCTTCAAAAACATAGTGAACATTTTACTCAATGATAGATCATGGTGTAAATATTCTTTTTTACTATCTTTTCTACAATAATGGGACTCCACACGTGGAAATCTGTTAATATGTTCTGTAATGAGTGCTCGCGTATGAGTATCCTTTTCACGATAGACTTCCTGCCTTCCGCCTCGTTTTTCTTTTTCTATTATACCAGTGGGTTGCAATTTTTGCATAGAAGTGCGGAAAGTCTTTTCTGAAATACCTAAAGTATTCAGAAACATTTTTTTGCAAACCTTTTCTTTCTGTCCATTTAATGGCAAGTAAAAGCAATGAGAAAAGTTACGCCTAGATTCAGTGGCAGTGGTTTTCCGGGCTACCGGCTTTCTTTCAGCAAATCGAGTGATATATTCTCTGTGCAAAGTTAGATCACCTAGCGAATAGAAATCCATAAATATAATTTCCCTTTCATTTTCGTCAAAACGATAGCAGTACAAGCCTTGCTTTGTGCAGTTTTCTAAATTGCATAAAGAACCAATCTTCTTTCCGGGTACAACTTTTTTGGTATATGGCGAAATATGTTCTTTGCCTGTGTGTAGCAGAGTCTTGGCTTCCTTGTATTTGTTTTTTCTTTGTGGTTTTGATCTTTCTCCTTCTCTGGGGGCGCCATCTACTACAAAGTCTTCGGGGGCTAAATTATACTCTAATTGTTGTAATTGTCCTAAAATACTGGGCGATGGGTCGCGTGCATCAGATAACGTTACGGTTGCATCAGAATCGTAGAAAATATTCTCTACATTAAGGACATCAAAAGCAGATAACGAATGATTCAACAGGTTTGTATTTCTTATAGTATGATCAGCACATGATTGCACATCAAGCAGGGACTCAAAATGAACATCGCATAATAAACAGGCACATTCAAAGCAGGTAGTCAAAATAGGGTTAGTGCAGTCAGCAAATTCACAAGTCTGGTCTATATTATTATGGTTATTTTCAAATAAAGCAAGGTTTGTTAGGGCAGCTTCAGTAGTTAGATGTTTTTCACAGGAAGAGCAATCGTTGACAAAATGGTCATAGCAAAGAAGACACGAACAACGCGGGCAAGCACTAAACACCTCGTCCGTGCAAATCAAAAACTCACAGCATTTCTGATATTCATTAATTGTAGCTGTATACATCTCAGTAGCGTGTGTGTCAAAAATATTATATTCCATGCCATTAGAAGTTGTATCAAAGCGGTAGTGCTCATTTTTTAGTAAAGATGTCTTATTAACGAAATGATTACAACAGGGAGCTTCATCTTCGTAATGTTCAGTGTACAAGAAAGAAGCACATTTGATACAAGTGGTCAAAATAGGATTGTGACAATTAATGTACTCGCAGCTGTAATTTTTTGTATCGTCTTTAAGTTTTTTAGAGGCATGAAATGAAAGTGGTTCATCGTCAGAAGAAGAGGATTCTAATTCTCCTATAAGACTTATTGTACCATACCACCATTTGTGTTCATATAACATTTTAACTTTAGTACCAACCGTAATCTTCTGACCTTTTCGAACGGGCAATAATTCTCGTGTATTGACAACATTTTGAGTTCCGTCTTTCCATAGCACCAACACATCCATTATTTACGAAATTGGGCCTCCAGTAAATAACGAAGTAGCAGCAGGTATCTAAAAATAACAATAATTACTACAAAAATATCCTATTTTTTCATACAGACAGAATACACGCAACCTCTAAGTAGTTATACTATCACTAGAACTATCCTTTTTATGAAGTCTAATCAATAAAATAGTTTAGTAATAAAATAAGTACATTTTTGAAAAAAATCTAACCAAATTTTGCAGTTTTAGGTAAATTCCGCATAAAATAGAAAACACTTTACTTTACCTTGTAACTTGTATAAAACACACACGTAATTATCACTTTAATCGGGTATTTATTCACTTTTAACGAGATAAATTAATTATTTGAAACTCCCGTAAACAAACTTTGCAGCTTGTATTTGCACAGTGATGAATGACTAAAACAAGTTTCGACTTGTCTTTGTTTCACTCGCGCCAAATTGCTTACGCCTCTCCGTGAGGAAAAAATAGTACGCACGATGAGGCGTAACTACCGCTATGGCTCTTCGTGATTTTTTAAATTATAAGGAATAGTAGATAGGGCTCTTCGCAACGGTCTATAAGTCCGCTTCCACTGGAGTTTTGAATACGTTTTTTCGTGACATACTAAAACTTGGCATACAGATTTCGATGGTGCTAATATCTCAAAATCCAAAATTTTGTTGGATACGCCCTTTCGTGATTTGACCGACGATTTAATGGTATTAAAACCAGCCAGTTAGGTTTATTCTGTACAACCAAAGAGGGTTGATTACTAACAATACATTCAAAATACGAAAATACTTTTGCCCCTACCTATCACGTAGATCAGATTTGAACATATTCTTAAGTTGGAAAAAAAAAAAAAAAAGTCATTTTTTGACGTGGGCTGTAATTTTGTAATTTGTAAGAAAATTTAAGTTACTATAGAAATGCCTTTGACACTTTATTTGACGTGCGCTGTCATTTTGTTATTTTATTTTGTTTGATCATTTTGGTTACTATGGAGGAGATCTCCATAGTAACCAAAATAGTATTACCGACAGACTTTGGGGAAGTGTGAGCTGTAACATTTAAATGCGTAAACATTTTTTTACGCGATAACCGACATCCTCGCGGGCGGAGCCGCGTAATCAGACTTGAAGATATCCATTTAATGAAACGAAAGTGGAGAATATGATATTATAAGAGGAGCTACTCGAGCTTAACACTAATGAGGAGCTGAAGGTGGAATTTAAAAGAGAGTTTCAAACATTTTGCTAAATGCAAAAACACCAAAAGAATATCCTGGACTGTGGGGAATTGCTAGAAAGCTTTTGGTAGTGTTTACCTCGTCATATCTTGTCGGAAGTTTTAGTGTCGTTACAAACCTTTTAAAAATAACAAGAGCAGATTGTTGAGGAACGGGGAGATTTGCGGTTATTCCTAACAAAACTGAAGCCAAATATTGATTATTTGCAGTCAATCCGTCAAGTATGTTCGACTATTTTGTGATTTGTTTTTTTTTGTTATTAATGTTTAATTTTATTTGTATTACGACTGTTATCATAATACAATAGTAATAAATAGTGTAATAACTACATATTTGAATAAATTCAACACAAAGAAGTTTACTATTTTTCTTTTTATTTTTACTTTACGTTACAGGAAATGTATAAATCTTTTTTGTATAATTCGCGATCGCGCGGCATTTTTCTGTCATCTTCAAAATTTCATATCTGCCACTGTAGCCTTGATACAGGATTACAAATTATACAACCAAGTTTCGTCACCTGTTCGCAGTTTTCTCTTCCGCGAATGTAATTTTTTTTACTATAAATTTTACGCTAAGCCGCATGACGTAGTTTCTGCCTTTCTTGTTTTTTTGCAGATGCAGTGGTTTACGCGCTATGATGGAACAAACGTAAATACAAACATAAATAGGTACAGTACTCCCAAATTAATAATGCACATGCAGATCTTCGCTAATTGTCGTATTCCCGGAAACACTCGAATCATGGAATCGTAAGAGCCCTAAACAAGGCATTTGCATTTTGCACCTTGTTTAAAAGAGATAGGAGTCAATATCATGTGTGCACAATCGAAAACAAATCGGGCGTTCGGCAGCTGTCGCCGGTCAGCGAAATGTCTGTCAGTCGTCTTTATATATTGGTAGTGACTGCACGTGTTCTCTATTTGTGGAAATATATAGAGCTGCTATTACACACCCTTCTTGGTAAATATAATTTCAACATTAATTAGCTTATTCAGATTTAAATAGTATATTTTGAAAAAAGGAAAATAAATAACATATTTCACGTTTTTTTAATATTAAAAAAATAAAATACCTACATTAAATACATATTAAGTACTAGAAAAACATTTAAAAAATGAGATTTATTTAAATTAAATAAATAGATAAACATGCATAAAAAATATATACCTAACTCTGCCCATGCCATTTTCTTTCAGACGAATTCTTCCAAAATGGATAAATTTAAACGTGGAAAACCGCTTAATTCACAAGCACGGCAAATGGTATTTAATGTGTACCTTTATTTCTTAAATGAAGCCAATGTTTTCAACAGAGACCATGATGGTTATTTTAAAAAAATTCAAGACCGTGTTACAAAAGCTACAGGAATTTCGCGACGAACTTTGAGTAATATCTTAAACGAAAAAAAACATAATCAATCAAAGAAATTTTCTACACCGAAAAAAGGAAGACCTAAAAGTAGATTTCGGCTGGTACTTGATGATTTCGACTACTGTGTTATTCGTAATATGATATACAATTTTCAATTGACGCTGAAAGAACTCCCAACTGTAAATAATTTAAGAATAAAGTTGATCGAAGCTATTAATTTCAAAGGCTGTGCCGAGACTTTAAGGTTGATCTTGAAAGACATGGGGTTTAGGTTTCTGAAAACTGATAATAACAGACAATTACTTATGGAAAAACATGATATACGCCTAAAAAGGATCAAATATCTCAGAGAAATACAACAGCTGAGGAGTTCTGGTAGAAACATAGTATTTATGGACGAGTCGTATGTGCACACATCACATACTAAGGGTAAAACTTGGCAAGATAGCAACAAAAAAGGTATCAAACAACCCATTTCCAAAGGAGAGCGAATAATTATTGTACACGCAGGCAATGAAAAAGGCTTCGTCCCAGGGGCTCTAATGTTACATAAATGTGTCGACTCAGAAGGTGACTATCATAAAGAAATAAACGCGGAACGTTATCAAACTTGGCTACGCAATCAATTGATTCCCAACTTGCCTCCTAATAGTGTGTTGGTAATAGACAACGCCCCATATCATAATAAGCTGTCTGTGAAACCACCAAACTCAAACACATCTAAACCACAAATGACAGCTTGGTTACAACAACACAACATTCCGCATGACCCAAAGAAACTGAAACCCGATTTGTATAAAATTATACAAAGATACAAAGAAAATTACACAGAATTTGCCATTGACCGTATAATGGAGGAACATGGGCATAAAATTATACGATTGCCACCATATCATCCCGATTTTAACCCTATTGAAAATATTTGGTCCCAAATAAAGCAACACGTGGCCAAGAGAAATATTGCAATGACTGTGACGTCAGTTAAAGATGCTATATTAGAAAAAATCAATAAAATAGGACCAGAAGAATGGAAAAAAGTTTCTGATCATGCGGTTCAATGCGAAGATGAATATAGAAAATTTGAGCCAAGAATCGATAGTTATTCCGATAAACTGATTATTTACACAGGTGATAGCAGTGAGGAAAGTGTAAATGAACAAGAGCATAATGAAACTTCTGATGAATCTGCGATGTCGGGAATAGAGGTCTTCCTCGATTCTGATTAATTTTTTTATAATTGTATTATTTTTCTGGAATGATTAGTGCTGTAAACAAATTTGAACTGAGATTTTGATTATATTTTATGTAAACCTCTATTTGAAAACGTTTTTTTCTCCTTCTAATAAAACCTTATGTTATTTAAACCTTTTCCTCCATAATTACACCAACTTCGGTAAGACACTTGAAAACTAATCACTCCAACAATGATTGTAGCGTTTTCGCTATTTACTTACATGGAATTATCGAATCAAATTTCGTTACAGGTAAATCAAATCTGTTTTAGCACAAAACACATAATATATAAAATTAGGCATAGAGAAATTGCTCTTAACCACTCTATATAAATATCGTCTTTCGACGCTCGGGTAATACGACCGTTGCCGAACAATGACGAAGATTTCCGAAGATTTCTATGCGCATTATTACTTTTGGAGTACTGTACATATGGGAGAAGAGGGATACGTGTTACGTGGATACGTGTACTCTTTGTTTTTGAGCATTCATTTAAGTACTTTTTTATAAATGTGTGTAGAATTCATCCAGAAATTACCCAATGAAATTACTTTTAACATTAGTTGAAAATCATGTAGTTTATAAGAAAAAAAACATAAGGTCTATAAAAATACTATGTGTCCAATGTTCTGGGATACTTGTTACTCACCGTACAAATCTCCCTGATATACTACCAACAAGGAATACTAGTATACATTTAGTATATCTAGCAGATCTACAACGTGATCTTTGAATATTTTTAAACTATTTTACATGTTGTTTCAAAAAATATATGTGTAATAAAAATAAGCAAAAAACACTTAAAAAAAGAATCTGTGACACAAAATCTACAAGTGCCATAGAATACTAATGTTGATCGTTTTAACACAACGACAGGTTTACAACAACTCTATAAAATCACCTTAACAAGTATCCCCATAATAAGGTTCAAATGTCCCTCTTCTCCCTCACATATACTGCCAAAAGCATAACCTTTGCCGTAATCAAGTAAGAATGTATATAAGTCAATAAAGACAAGAATATATACTTGTCATATAACTTACATTAAAAAAGATTGTAGAAAAAAAAGGTACATAAAATTGAATAAATTTAATTGTTCGTTACGAAATATTATTAAAATTGTTCCACTTACCACGTCGCTATATTTATCCTTGAACATTTCTTGAGCTTCTCCCTTCAGGGATTCGACTAGACCGTCAACAGTAGCTGTGAGTATGTCGACCACATTTTGCAAAAGCTGACGACTCCACTGACCGCTGTCGCTAGCCAGAGTAGTCAAGATACGATCCACATGTGGAGCAATCTGAAAAAAATATAATTGCCATTTTTATTTATTAAGCAGCCCATAATGCAATCTGAAAACAAAAAAGTAATAGTCAAACAGCCCCTAACTGAACTTCAACGTGACCCATCTTTCTAGCTGTGTGGTGACATGCGCTAAAAATGTTTTAGCTTTTATTAAATAGGTAAGGTCTTGCAGTCACGGGCTGTTACTCTATAATATAATTAATACCCGATCAAAAGCCTCAGTAGATTCTCGCAGAGAAGCTAAGACGTGAAAGATAACGTTAGCTACGGATTGGCGAAGCGCTACGTCCTCCAAAGCTAAGAAGAGACGACCCAAGTTGTCCACTGATACTTCAATGAGAATATCAAATCGTTCATTCTCCTGTAAAAAATAATAATAAATGTAGTTAAACTCAAACACTACGCAAATAAAATTAGCAAATTAAATTATTATTTATTTTACCTCTAATGCCTTTATGAATGCTATAACCCAATCACCGAGCGCTGGAGTTCCATGCCATTCGTACAACCAGATGTACAGACACGAGAGCGAAGCTCTGAGCCCGGCTCCAGCCGGGCCATTATCTCCTTGTTGCACGAGCCAGCGCGCAGCGCTAAGAGTTCCTTCTGTATCAGAGGTATCCAAAACTATGAGCACCACAGATGTGGCAGGGCAAGCATCCGATTCTGTGTAAGAACATAAATTCATTAATTCAGTTGATTTTGCCACTAAGGAAGACTTTCACCGATGTGGTACGAAGTTTGCAGTCGACTACAGGTAGTATAAAAACATTTAAAATATTGGCACAAAAAATACTATGTTATGTTAACTACTCACGGGGATCTGATATAAATTGATAAAACTTGTCCAAAATTGCCGTGACGATCTCATGGCGGAAGTTGGTGTGAGAAGTATTCACACAACGTAGAAGGAACTCTTCTACATTTTGTAATACAGTCCATAAGTCTTCTTCATCGCCGCATGCTCGAGCTGCAATGTATCAATAACACATAAAACACACTGGCTTTCATGCCTTACTCAAATTAAGGTTACTACACTAAAACAAATGTATGAGTACTCACCAAGGCATTTGACAATATCTTGACAGTTCTTCACAAGCTCATGAGGGGGTGGTAAATAGTTGGGTTGTTCGTTCATCAACTGAATATATTGCTCCAGTGCTTTTAGATCCAACTGGTTACGATTGTCATGGACTAACTCGTGCTTTTTTACCGCCATATTTGGATTAAATCTACGGCAATAAAAATATAAAAATAAGTAACACATAAAACAAATTAAAAGATTGAAACTTTTATCTATATATATATATATATAAATGAATGTTTGTCCGTATGTCTTTTATAGAATCGTAAACAATGTATTTGATCATGTGATGATCTTCAGCAAAGTGTTCAAAGCCCACGAAGGTTTACGAGTACGGGTACCGGGGCATCAATGAAAAACGGGGAAAATAACGCAAACGAAGTTGCGCGGGTTACCTAGTTTCAGATAAAAGATTCATAGCACCCTTTGCAGAGCTAACTGGTTATGTTAGAAGTGGTATATGAACTAAATTCGTTTAATTGTGTTCCAATTTCAATACACTACTAGAATCACCACACTGCCACTATAGTGTTTGTAAACACTGCACAGAATAGGAATTAAATTTCAGATAATTTCAATATCATATTTTACAATTATGTAAGTTTATGTACAAACATAAGTAGGTAGTTGGTATGTTTTGTATGTATTTTTTATGGCAAAGAAAACATAAACCTGCCTAGATTTTATATACCTATATGTAACTATGTTAAAAAAAAAGATAAATTCAAATGATTTTCAGACGGAGGCATTAATGAATATTGATGAACTTAATATTGGTTGATATTACATAATATGTGCAGGCAACGAAACAGGTGTTTCATTCACTTGGCTTCCCTCCTGAAGGATTATGATTTGAAACACTTACATCCCAATGATGAAATACCAGTTGGGCCGCCTTGTCATCTTGATGACAACAAAGCCAAGAATCAAACCAATTATTATAGCACTTTCCATAGAGAATTCCAGTGACAATTGCTTTGCTTTAACATCATATCCTTGTCATCATGTGTAATGGAAAGTACAAGTATACAAGCATTAATTCACCTACTGTACCATTAGCCACCAGAGAAATCCAGCTCCTATATCCTGGTACCATCATCAGATTAGCATAATTGTATCATAATATTAAATTATCACTGAACGTACATAAGTATGCCAAGTTTCAGCTCAATCATTTTGCCATCAGAGAATTCCAGTCTCTATATCCCGAGGTCATAAACAGATCAGTACAATTTTATCATCATATTGCATTGTCATCAGACTAAATTTCTGCTCAATCAGATACCCGAAATGGTCGAAAAATAGGTTTGCAAATTTTGGAGACTTACATACATGTAAAAATGATTAATTAAAACATAGTTAACAGTACAAGGATATGTTTATCCACATACGGGTATTAGCATATGGTCATTATAGTCCTCGTTCTCCTGCCATTGTACACGGAAACGGGGGTGTAGAAATCTGACTAAAACTTAATTACGTCGTTAAATTGCAATGTTCTGAAATTTAATTCCCATGCTAGACAACAAATACCTAAAATTATATAGTACCGCTTGAGCCCTATGACAATTTCTTTTCTATTTTACATTCGATTCTAAAATAAAACAGTTATAACCTATGTGTCTAATCTTAAACCAAAAAAAGGAAGAGTTGAAATAATAATTTCTATCATTGATGAACTTGTTATAGGACCCAAGCTATATTTGATGAAATATAAGATTTATATTCAGCTGCATAGCTGTACCACAAATATGGATACATTTGTAGTACAATAGCAAGACAGACCAAAGAAAGATCTTAATTAACTAAACACCTAAATGCATGAATCAAATATACACAAAAAAAGCTTACTTTTACTGCAAAACAACCAATTTGAGGTAATGTAGATTATATATATACCCATAAGAGTGTAGATTTAACAACAAAGTCATGAAGACATCATGAAAAGAAACTTGTACTTAATTAGAAACTATAAATTTCATGTTGTCTACATAAGACTGCTTTTCTAAAGTGACTACTTCTTTCAATAAATTTGTTTAGCAAATGTGGAAGGCTTAAGTATGATTTCTCTTCGACAATAACAATAACTTAATAAAAATGATTCTTTACTATTATTTCTATGATTCTTTACTATTAATTAAACAAACACTAAGAGCAGATGGGTGCGTACAAATCTGGTGAATCAGCTCACATGACAATTTGTATTCGAGAGGCCCTTGAGGCACAAAAAGAGGCCTCTCACAAACAAGAGGCACACAAAAAGAGGCCTCTCACAAACAAGAGGCACACAAAAAGTTACAGTGGAGGTGCGCGAGCAGCACATTCTCAAGATTTGAACACACCATAAGGTTATTTATATGTCTGTCTTTGCAATATCTCGAGATTATGAAGGCCCAGACTTCATCATCATTATAGCAAAATGTACAACATTGTGAAACGTCTAATGAGCAGTAGGTAGGTAAACCTAATTTGCAAAATGTCCATGTAGCAAAACGTCTATCAGATGATCTGTATAGCAGAACGTCTATTACGAATATTAAACAAAATAGGACCATTCACGTATACCCGGGGATTTACGCTATAATATGTTTTGTTGTTGTTCCACAATACATCTTCAACTCTAACTTCGAAATTCCGGTCCTAGTATGGGAGTGGAACATCAACTTTCACCCATCCGATAACCAGTAGACAGATTTTAAAAAATAAATCATTGTTTTATAAACACAACTTTGTAGCTTGCCAATCAAAAAGAGTCTATGAACGGATTTTTGCATAAGCCCAACAGAATTAGTTTCCGGTCGTAATACCAATTTTTATTAGATAACAGATTGGTGTAGTAACCTATATTGACTTACCCGTTTGTAACTTGTCGACTTGTGTGTAGCCATCAACATAAATAAGTTGGAAACCTACCAAAACATATTCTTCATGTTAAAAATATCAGTTGAAACTAAATTTGTTTGGTTTTCAAAAGAGTGATGGGTA
This sequence comes from Herminia tarsipennalis, assembly GCA_945859575.2. NCBI lineage: Eukaryota > Metazoa > Arthropoda > Insecta > Lepidoptera > Erebidae > Herminia > Herminia tarsipennalis. The sequence goes on along the minus strand of OX243831.2, from coordinate 23,171,359 downwards.
TAAATAATAAAAAAATAGTTATGGATTCTTTTCATAGAAGTGTATTAAAATCAATAATCTGGTTATCACATTGGTGAATGTCAATGTTCAGCTTTTCTTAGGCCATCTGTTATTGGTGCAGCTGTACACGGATTCAGAGGTGTTCTAGTTTTAGGGAGATAATAACTCTTTAGAACTCTCAATAATCATGTTTTCTGTACTGATCTGCTGCAATAATGTTTTTCTATGGTTTTGCCGACTTGAGTAGTCAGGTAGCTAAACAATATACATATTTGGTTGTTTTAGTTTTTGAACCAAAATTACTGCATATCTACAGATATTATTAATCAATATTATCCTTAAAATTCTACAAACTAATGTTGTACAATGTTTAGTTGTAAGAAATTATAATAAACTTGTGGCCCCATCTAAGGCGACTGTGGGTGCCCATTGTTTTAATAGCACTGATAAAGGTGATCAAGAGCACTGCAATGGCCTTATAGCACCAGTACTGACAATGGATGCAAATTTTTATTTTACCTCTGCAGCTAGTTAGTATGTACTAATTTGTTTACCAAAGTTTATTTGTTTTGCTGATGTTCATTTGTTTTACCGATGTCTATATGTTTTCCATTGGATTTATTGGTCATATTCGTTCATATGTCTTTATTTAAGTGACATAGTAACAAGCAAGTTCGTTGAAGTTAAATGGTTTTTGTCTTTGTTGTTTTTGTACAACATTTTTAGTCTGTTTATTGTTAGTATTACTATTGTATGCGTCTATCAGGAAAAACTCAATCCCAGTGGTACTATAGATCAAGGGTGTAATCTATATGTTGTTGACGGGTCATAGAATTAAACATTTTGTGATGTAGCCGACTATATCATGAAATGGTAGTATTTTGTGATGTAGCACAATGAGTACTGGTCACATCATGTTGTGGTCTGATGATATAAACAATCAAATGCACTGCTACTTCATGATGTGGCTAAAGTTTATTGAACATTTGAACATATTGTAAAATAATCCCCCTATTTACTGGTAGAGGCACTGATGTCACTATGTGTTGGTCAATGTTACAATGGGATAGTTTCCAACTACTCAAAACCATAAAACGCAGATTTTATATGGAGATCTCATACAAATACCGGACTATGACGCCACAATTTTTTTCTAGTCAAATCATTTCTTTAAATGACATGATTAATGATAAAAAATCCTACTTTACACATATTTTTTTTTACTTACCTATTTTTTTTTTATTTACCGTCTTTTTTTGTTTACTTAAGAACAAGCCTATTATCAATGTCAAAGTTTTTGTTAGGGTGCTTGGGTTTTAATTCATTAGAAGTGAGATGGACATGTGATCAGATGATTGGAACATGCAAAATACTGCATTGGGTGATTGATGCACCGGATCCGCATGATGAAACCTGATGGCTATATGTTCCCAACAATTACTGTCTTGGTAGGAGTCACAGATTCTGGCAGTTCCATCTTGCCATACCATAGCACAATCTACTCCCTGTTACCTCGCTCCCAAAAACAGCTTAACACTCTCTTGAACTCAAATCCAGAGTTCAATTTGTTTGCAGATGAATGGAAGATTGTTTGTGATATTGCGAGAAAATAGTGTGAATGGTTTTGTTTTTAAGTGGGTAAATAGTGTAATTAGTTATGCTGGTCTATTTAATATGCAATAAATAATTATTTATGATAAATAAACTGCAACTGAACAGATCAAGCTATCTGCGGAGTTAAGCTGCAATACCACTGGCGGTCCATAGATGGCGATCCATTTTCGGAAAATGTCCCACACCTTCATGCCTCACATTAAGCCGTCCAACCAACGCCCAATCTTTCTCGGGTCATATGTATTTCTGACCCATTATGAGAGAGAGGCAATTGAGAGTGTACATTATTTACTAATGTTATAAAGCTGAAGAGTTTGTTTGTTTGAATGGGATAATCTCAGGAGCCGAACCTTTGGTTGGAGTGTAGTAAAGGGGGTGCACCTAAAATACAATTTTTCGTTTTTTCTTAAAATATTGAACAAAATAACAAAAAAACTAATTTTAGGACTTAAAAAAATTTCGTCAAATTAGGTTAGGTTAGATTAGAAATGTGACCCCCTGTGAGACATCTCTCAACTCTCCCAAAGATCTCTCAAAATTTTTTTAAGTCCCAAATTTTTTTTTGTCTGTTTGCTTTTGATACCTACGTTATTCAATATTATGAGAAAAAAAAAGTGCACCCCTTTTGGTACACCTTGACCAAATCTTTTACAGTTGGATAGCCCAATTATCGAGGAATGTTATCTTTACTACATCGTATTAAACCCAATTTTTGCAGACATATTTTTGTAGATAAAACATAAAATCAGGTAGGTATATATATTATTTCAGTATCCCATCAAGTATTTACTAGAAAGTACCTGGATGACCGAGCTTACCTCAGTTTTTTTTTAAACAATGTTTTCTAAAATTTAAACATAGCTAGATAGATTTATCACCCCCGAAACGAAAAATTGCTGGAGCCGTTGCCGAGATTCAAATTATATATATATACAAGAATTTCTTGTTTAAAGATATAAGATATACAAAGTTAAGATATATATTTCTCAAAATTCAAAGATTCATTATTGCCTAGGTGGTGCAGTAGATGTGTACGACTGCTGGTTGTAGATATTCCCAAAAGGACAACACTTTGTATGAACCACAAATTGTGGTTTTGAGTGGGTGTGTGTTTTAAAAAGGAAATTTCTAGTCATAGAGCTGAACTTTTCAAAATGTCACCCATCTGCGAACCTTACAATGCTTAATTGGTCACAATCTGCTTGGTCCTTACCAAGTCACAGTGTACTACTTGAAATGTCTATAAATAGAAAAGCAGTCACTTAAGAAATTACCATTATATACAAAATTGAAACAATAATTTTCATATAAATTAAAGTACTGCACACAAAACCTGACAAACAAAAAAACAGAAAATTGGAATTCAAATTATCTGAGCATTACTGGGTTAAAGAATTTCGACATATGCTTTTAGTTGCCATTGTTATTTTTATATTGTCTTCTTCAAATTTATTACATTGCACACACACACACAGGAAACTCTTTCATAGAAGTCTTATAAATTAAAATTAAATCACTTTTTAAAATCAATGTTGCCTGATATGGCCACTATATAAGTACATAGGTACTAAGAAATCAGGAACCATTTTATGTCATGAATATACCTATACTATGTGTTCTATATTGTATATGTCAAATATCTAATCAATAAAATACAGATTGCATAAAATTAAAAGTAAATGCCTATTTGGGGAACTTGCAGTTTGATATGTCACATAAAACAGTTTTTATAGAAAATAAATACATAGAATAATGATTAGAATGATTGTTATTGTGATGATTTGGATGAATGGTGATAACATTTTGTAGTTTATGTTTCAGGATTGACGATACTAGATGTCGTCTTTTCAAGAACACATAAATATAGTACTATACAAAAGTCTAGATAGTCTGTGCTCTGGGCTATATTATAAAGGTACCTAGTTATCTAGATATTTACAATAAATATGTACTATCAAAAGCAGATTACGATGGCAAACAAAACACTAAATTACCATTACTTACAGTTTATAATCCTGTATGACAAATTCTTCTAATAAAGAACACGAAGAAAATCTTCAATGATAGTCAAACTCATTGTCCTGAACAACACTTTATCTTTTAAATCTATGATGAAATGCCAGTGATTGCATCGTTACAACTCAAACAGGAATATTATTTTAATACATTATGTCCACTTTTAGTCTAAAAGTACACATTTCTATTCGTCAACAAGGTATTTACTGACGACTTCTTTACAAAATCACAGAAACTAGGTACGCACGAACTTGTGTTAAAACTTGATGCTAATCCTTAAAGAATCTCAACACTTAAACAAATTTTATATCACTGTCACAATTTCACTACAACAGATTGAAATTGAATAATGTAAAACAAACAAAAGATTGATTTTAATCCACCACTTCCATGAATCGCACAAAAGTAGAGAGAGACTGATAGACACTTACACAGTGGTAGATACATGTATTATGTCGTAGAATATAGTCTGTTCACATTCATATGTCCTTAGTCCTAAATGTTGGTAGAATTGGGTATGATGTTGCCAATTATTCACAAATCATTTACCCTACTACGTAACTATATTAATTACCCCACTGTGTAGTTTTACAAATTATTTTGGCAACACTTGAAGAAGGTATAAAAATTTGCGCATGATTTAATTGTAATTGTAATTAAGCCACTGAATGTTACGAGTGTCAGTAGAGTCACCGTTTAAATAAAGGAATTTTCAGTACAACATGTCGTTGAAATGTGCGCAACTTTTAAATTTGTGCATCCAGTCGATTTAGATTTATACAAGTTTTTTTTTGCAACGAAGTTCCTTAACTCGCGTTGTGAAAGGGGGCTAGACGGAAAAAATCTCACGAAAAGTTGTAACGTCACTTTTTGACACACACAAGCCGGGCGGCGTGCGCGTAAGATATGAACATCTAATTTGTCGAAGAAATCACCTGTCGATTTGGTCTCTAGAGGCATAAATTCGGTACACAGTATTGGTGACAATTGTGTAGTTGTGGGTTCGAGCCTTCGGTATACAATCGTCTTTTTGTAAGTTATTTTCGTTTCGTCTTTCTATTTCGCATTGAACAGTGTGGTGGTGGGAAAATATTAAAAAAAAAATTAAGATAGGAACTTCGTTCCATCCGGGTGTCCCTTGACACCTTTCAAGTTTTTTTTTATTGGACCTTTCGGGATATCAAATGGGTATAAAATGCTTTTAATTTGTGCATCGTATGGTTTTCATGTTATTAGAGTTTTTGCTGGAGTAACGTTTTGCTGATGGTTAGATCTCGCAAACTTCTTAGTGAAATATTATAATTTTTGTAATATGAATAGGTGATAATTTGTGCTCTTTAAAAGACTTGTATCTTTTCTTTATAGTTACATCATTTACTAGTTATGATACACATTTTTAAAAAGGAAACTAGCTTCTAGTTTCCAAACCTTGAAGACTTAGAAACCCAATGATGGTTTTTGTTTATACCTTTCATTTATTCTCATAATCCCACAGTTTCTTTAACCTACTTCAACCTGTTTATTATTTATAACGAATATTCTGTTTCTACCGACTAAGCTATTTTGAACTCCTTATTAACGTTTTAACGGTTAAATGAATAGTATTATTTTACAGTGAGTTTTATCTAATATATTTATGCAAAATTTCAGATGAAAATATGCTTCCGTTTACTTAATAACGTTAAAAAACCCACCATAACCTAGGGGCGTCTAAACGGGCCATTTTTTACGGCAATTTGTGGCCCCCATGAAGTAGGATTGTGCATCCTCAACGATGGTTCAGCAACCCGAATTCCTCAACCTGGACATAATAAAAGCTGTGTCGACTTAACCTTATGTTCAGCTAGTTTAATGGGAAATCTAGAGTGGCGTCGTCTTAACCTTACCTATGGCAGTGATCACTATCCCATCCTAACTTCATTATGTAATAGCTTCACTCCCCTTAGAGATTTCACCCCTCTCCTTATGTATAGAATCACCGAGGCTAAGTGGGACCAGTACCGACTAGCCCTGGAGGAAAAAAATCTTAGCATCCCAAAAATTAGCCCTCAAAATTTGGAAGAATGTCTGCGGAAGTTCTCTGACGCCGTTTCCTCGGCTGCTGATGCTTCCATCCCATTGAAAAATTCAGCCTCAGGGAAGGTGTCCTCTCCCCCTTGGTGGGATCGAGAATGCACCACAATGATCAAATCCCGGAATCAGGCTGAATTGTTATATGTCAGCAACATGTCCACCAGCAACCTAATAGAGTACAGACGGATCGTTGCTAAGTCCAGGCGCCTCTTTAGAAAAAAAAAATATGAAAGTTGGAAAAGATTCTGTTCCTCCCTTTCTCCCTCATGTCCAGCTTCTCTGGTTTGGAAAAAATTTAAAAGATACAAACGTGGTTGTTCTGTGCAAAATTCTTCACCCATCCCTCGCAATATTGCAATCCCCTTCTTTAATAAATTAGCGCCTGCCTTTGTACCTCACATAGAAGAACATCCCTTACCTTCCTGGGATGGGGGTGACCCGAATGATCCCCTTGATGAGCCTTTTTCGCTTACAGAATTAGATGCCGTTCTAAAACATGTTCGGGATTCTGCTCCAGGGTTGGACGGTCTCCCATATTCCTTTTTCAAATCAACAGGTCCACTTAGTCGTCAATATCTTCTAGATATAATTAACGTTTGTTTTACTCATAACATCATCCCAGACAGTTGGAAATCTCAACTGATTATCCCACTGCTAAAACCTGGCAAACCCCCAAATAACCCCGATCACTATCGTCCAATAGCTCTATCGCCAGTAATATGTAAAATTTTCGAGCATCTTATTAAGAATAGGTTGGAGTGGCATGTGGAAAGCAGGGGCCTCTTATCGGAATCACAATTCGGTTTTCGCAAGGGATATAGCACTATGGACAGTGTGGGTTTATTGATGATGGATATATGAATTGCTTTCAGCAGGAAAGAGTCTGTAGTTGCAATCTTCCTAGACATATCGTCGGCATGCGACAATGTTCTTCTTTCCGCACTCAGAAGTAAATTACGTGAGCTGAGTGTTCCGGCTAAGATACAGCGTTGTATAAGCAACCTGTTATCTGCCCGCACTGTCAATCTTCATATCCCAGGTGACAAAGTAGATCCCAGAACAGTTTGGCGTGGGCTCCCCCAGGGTTCTGTTCTTAGTCCCTTACTCTACAGCATCTATACTTCAGACCTTCATCGGTCGCTTAACAACAACTGCCAAATTTTACAGTATGCGGACGATTTGTGTTTGTATGTCTCTGACTCAGAGGTTGAAGTGGCTGCGGATTCCATACAGGTTTCCCTTAATTCATTAAACCACTGGCTAACTTCCCACGGCCTCCATCTTTCAGCGACCAAAAGTTCGGCCGTAATTTTCTCCCGTAAGAGATCAAACCCAGACGTTAGCCTCGAGATTGAAGGGTCTCCCATCAAGGTTGAAGACACGGCGAAATTTCTAGGCATCACCTTAGACTCGAAATTAACTGGTTCTTCTCATCTAAATTTAATATTTAATAAATGCGAGAAAAATGTTAACTTGATGCGAGCCCTTGCTGGAGTTTGGTGGGGTGCTCATCCATTTACTTTGAAACTTGTTTACAATGCCACAATCAGAAGTTTGATGGACTATGGTAGTTTTCTACTTGAGCCATGCAACAAATCAGCATTATCGAAACTAGAGTTAATTCAGTCCAAGTCTCTGCGCATTGTATTAGGTTGCATGAGATCCACTCCAATCAATGCATTACAGGTAGAAAGTGGTGAGCCTCCTACCCTTCTTCGCAGGCAATATCTCGCAGATAGATTCATTTTTAAGACATATTTTACCGATAGTCACAAATTATTACCTAAACTTACCCAACTGAACACACTATACCACGAAAGTGATTACTGGAGTCATAAAGACCCTCCCCTAGTTTTAAACTCGTTTAGAAAAATCCTTGCAGTTGTGGAAAATACCCCGATCCGCCAATGTTCCCAATTTCCATTATACAGTTCACCCTACAAAAGTCTAAATTTTAACATAAATTATATCCCAAACATTGGCGTTAATAAGGACACTTTACAGGCTAATGATCTTTTTATTTCAAGGATAGACGAGAAATGGTCTAATTACCACAAATTTTTCACAGATGCTTCGAAATTATCACCAGACAGTAATACTGGTATTGCTGTCTACTATTCCAACTCCAATATTTACCTCCAGTTTCAGTGCTCCCCCAAGACATCAGTGTTCACTGGAGAATGCATTGGTGTTCTCGAGGCATGCACATTCATTCTTTCCCATAGTTCCATAAATAAAGCCGTTATTTTTTCAGATTCCCGTAGTGCCCTTGAGGCAATTGTTAAAAATCCCTTTAAAGATAACCTCCGTAGTCCAGTTATAATGGAAATCAAAAAATCTTTATACTCTTGCGCCTTAAAAGAAATCGAGGTTTTATTGGTATGGATACCGGGACACTCAGGTATCAGGGGTAACGAATGTGCGGATTCGTCAGCTAAGGATGCTGTTAACAACAGCTTGGCTGATCGTAGACACCGCCCCATCCTGATCTACGACCTACTCCACTCTACTAAAACTGACATGTTTAAGTCATGGCAGTCATACTGGAGCCGGTCAAGTGAGTCAAAGGGTGGTTTATATGCATCAATTCAACCAGAGATACCAGGGAAACCCTGGTTTTACAAATTTAAAAAGGTCCCTAAAACCGTCATTTCTGTTATCTGCAGAATTCGTCTTGGACATTGCTGCACCCCTGTCTTCCTACATAAAATCAGAGTCCGTGATAATTCACTGTGTGAGTGTGGTCTGGATGATGGCACCCTGGATCATATTTTTCTTAACTGTCCATTAAATGATCCTTTCCCCTTTGACCTAATCTCCTCAAAACTTAGTATCCAAAAACCAGTCAACGTTCGTCATCTCCTTTCATTCTTCCCAAATCCTATAATGATTAAGGCCTTCATTAAATTTATATCCATTAACATAATAAAATTATAATTATTGTACATGATGTATTGTGTGTTCAAAATCTGTATCTATTTAGTTTAGCTACTAACATTTATTTGTGATTGTCCTTTGTTGCAGGTCTCAAATCAAAGCGCCACAATTTATTTAATATAATTCAACATGCTAACAAATAAATAAACCCATGTGTTGTTTACTACATGACACTGGCAGAAATTGCTGAGGGCATCGGCAGATTGCCATAAAAAAAAAAAAAAATAAAAAAAATAAAAAAAAAAAAAAAAATTTAAGAATGCAGAGCGTGAAAGGGAGAAAAAACTCGTGTGGCCTTTGACAGGTATTGTCCACAAAGTAGCGTTGTCTCTTTCTAGAGGTGGCCAATTTTGTGCGCAGTCCTGTGCTCTATATCTTTTTACTTCTGCTGGCACTCCCGGAGTGCAAGCCGATTTTTTATTTGTTATTATTTAAGCATCTAGATCACAGACCTAATAAACTGTCTAGACCAGTTAATTATCTGAGATTAATTAAATGGTAAATTAACACAAACGATACTGTATATTGCGAAGTTATCAGCAAACTTCAAATATCTGTGATAGTGGTTTCACCCAAACAAGTTCAGCATCGGAGAAAATGCGAAAAGTTTGACGGGTAAATTAGCCCAACATGATTCTACTCCCACATCTAATTAATTTTTCAAAATTTTTATTTAATGTGCTTTAGGGTAAATGTCAGGTGGACGATTGGCAACATCATTACCATTAGTTTAGCGGGGCCATTTGATTGTAAACGGACATTTCGTGGGACAGGCAATTTTAACGAGCCTACACACAAAAAAAACCATAGACTAAACCATATCATCCATAGTAAATATTGTTTAAAAAGTTATTGACAAGTACATAAAACAGCAATAATGTACCTATTTAAAGAAAAATCTCTGTGCACTAAATAAAAATGTGAAAAAATTAACCAAAGGTTTTCTAAAAAACTGCATTTGTGTTTGTGGATATAGATTCTTTGTAAAAATAAATCAAATGATGAAGAAATTTTCTAGTGTTCGAAGAATATAATGGATGCATCGGAGTCACTAAAACCCGATGCCGATATTAAAAATGTGTATGGTTTCTTTTTTAATTTAGTTGATAACAAGTTCCTACCTTTACAAGAAAGGAGCACAGTTGTTAAATATACGAAGCTTCCTGATTTCGACTTGGGAACAAAAGGTAAGTTTTTAATTGTACTATATTCATGATTGTTATGTTAAAAATCGTTGGGATACGATGACGTACCTTCAAGGCGATTTGCGATGTAATATACTCTTCTGATCTTCTTTATTTATACATAATACTAATAATCTACCATATTTAATCACTCTCTTTTGAGTTTTTTACAAATTGAGTTCAAAATGGTCTAACTAATGATTTTGTGGGCATAAGATGATATTTAATATAGGTATATGATATCTGTAATATTTATTATTTCACCTTCAAACCGATTTGCGATGTAACATAGATTAGATGAATTTATTACTATTACCCTATTAGAATAATTATTTTATTTATCTCTATTATATTTATATTTGTCTATCAATATTTGTTTGGTATTGCGTTTTCAATAATAACTAATTATATTGCAGGTTTATGATTATTTTCATTCTAGGTATTTCATGTCCTAATATATTTGTTTTGTTTCTATACCCTAGTTGGGTCATTTTGCAGGTCAGAGACCAATTACCTGGGTTGTCCACTTCACTTTAGTAAGAGATAATGTTATTTACACACAACAGTTTATTTAAATGTAATTTGGTCCCAGCAGTAGTCTAGTTTGGTCCCAGGTGTAGTCTAGTTTGGATTTAAAACATAAGATATAATATTTTACCCATAAATTATTATAAAATGCTGAAAAGGTGAAAATATAGCCAAAACATCAGTTAACAAACACAATTTTAATATTAAAAAAAAATATAAAAAAATTAAATTATTTTTGACTTTTAATCCATACTAATATTATAAAACGTCAAAGTAACTCTTATCTGTCTGCTACCTTTTCATGCTTTAACCAAATACTCGCCCTCCAGGACCTCCACCCTCCCAATTTATTTTATACTAGCTGTCCCGGTAAACATACATCTTTTTTTTGTGAATCGGGTTCAATTGTGAATTTAAACCATCCTCAAATCCATTGGAACACACACAAATATTTCATTCAAAACGGTCCAGCTGTTTAGGAGGAGTTCAGTGACATACACACATACAGTAAAATTATATATATAAATGCAATCAAAATAATGCACTGATTGCCTTTTTGTGTATGCAAAATATTGTTTTATTATAATAAATATATTTAAAATTACAAGCTGCATTTCTTAATAATTGATTCTTATAATTTTTATTTTTGGTACCTTAAATACCCTAAGTTGGCGCACAATTTAAATTAACTCATCAGACATTTTAAATAAACAAAATAGGTAGGTAGTAGTACCTATCTATTTTGTTAATTTAACGCGCCACGAGAGTCCGGTTGCTACCTAATCACAACTCCCAATGTTAGAAATACATTAATCTAGTGTGTCGTGGCGCGCCAGAACCCCCATCATCGTACTGGCGCGATTGCCTCCGAGCGGTCTGCGTCACGACAGATGGCTCTGCAACACACCACACTGTATTAATGTGTCTCTAGCCATACAAAGTGTATGGAACCAATAGGCTTCTGATGCACTACAACACAATAGTATGTTTCTGCCTTTATACTTTGACAGCGAGACCTTAATTCACCAGTGGCGCCAACTGGTGATCACAAAAATGGTAGCCTGGTCTATATGCTTACTATCCAATGTTTTTTAACAGGGTTAGGTAATAGTTCAAAAACCAGTATAATAAAGGTTTTACCTTCAAAAAAGTTACATAAACTTAGTAATTTTTATAACTTTGTTACTTATTTAATTACTTACCTAATTAAATAATTAACTTTTAATACAGTACGATCAACGTTACTTGACCGGATTGAAGTTAGGTTTTTATCACTTTCGCGCATGTCATAGAGATGCGACCCTAAAATTACTTACGAAAACTACTAAATATGTTTAATTGATTAAAAATACTAACAACATTTTAATTCAACAATATAAAAACACTATTTAAATGAGGTCATAAAAGTTTAAATTTAGAACAGTTACAGTAAATACTAAAGAAACATTGAAAATCAATTTCTTTACGAAAATAATCACAAAAAAACATGAGTTAGTAATACTAATTATGACAATGTAATGCGTAATCGCATCTCTAATTCTCTAGGTTTAGTTACCGCCCCCGCCCCCGCCCCCGCTTCCTGTCACCATTTACTTCCAAAAATATCCATCTGCGCAACCACTTGTCGCCTACTTCAGTCCGGCCTAGTTACGTTGATCCAACTGTACTTCTTTATTGGCAAGATAATCATGAAGTCAGTACTTACTTTGTTATGTTTTATTTTGTTAATAATAAACCTAAGTAAAAAAGAATATCCAGAAATACTTTGAATATAAAGCAGATAACCAAATCTCTAAATGTTTTAAGTGTAGTAAAGTTATTTGGGAAAGGTTTCTTCATTGCATACTATCTACTTACTTGTTACCTACCTAGGAACGTAGGTAGGTTAGTACTAGGTGGGTACATATAATAATGTTCAATTAAATAGTCAATATAAGACGGGAATATAAGTAAGTAGTCAGGTACCTACCTTTCTAGTATAGGTGTAACCTTTCTTTTTTACTTTACATAGATCTTATCAAAACAATAAGTTTAAATACAAGCTAGGTGGGTCAGCGCCCCATAGTGCGTAAGATATAGGCCACCAAAGTTTTGACCCCATAATAAAAAGATTGAAGAAGTTTCATTGTCGTCATTATAAGTAATAAATAATTGTAGTCCTATTAGACGGCTTGTAAGCCCTGGTTTTATATATAAATATACATTTTGGTTGCCATCCATTGGATTTTATTTAAATATAGCTAATGTTTGAAATAGCAAAATGGAAAACAACTATTGTACTAAACTAACTAATTAAATCTATACTAATATTATAAAGCTGAAGAATTTGTTTGTTTGAACTACTGATTCGAATTGAAAAATTATTTCACTTTTGGATAGCCCATTTATCGAGGAAACCTATAGTCTATATAACATCACGCTACGACCAATACGAGCGGAGCAGCAATGAGAAATGTTGCAAAAACGGGTAAAATTCATGCAGACGAAGTTGCGCAGGACAGCTACCTAGTTACTAATAAATACAACAGGTTTTTATTCTCCCTATCATTTTCTGAAGTTTTCGAATTACAAACCCAGAAGGCGCATTCAATACCTTTTATGACACTATCACCCTCTTCTAAAATCTGTGCTTTCCATTAAAATAATTATGTATACAATCAAACCTACGAAAAACAAATGGTTGACAAAGACTATAAAAAACAATGTTGTGTTATGAAAATAGTTCTCTATCTCATATGAATAACTCGAATAAAAAGCATAATAGGACCGTACATTGTAGAACAATATACTAAAACACTAAAGAAATACATTCTTACATCACAGCAAATAATTAATAGCCAATGTTTATTACCTCGTCTAAAAATGTCTGCGGAGCGGCTTGGAAAATAATTAAGGACACGTCAAACAACTTCGATAACATATCCGAGAGACAGTCCAATAAAGTAATCAATACAAATAAGAAGATCCAATACAAATTTGCTAACTTTTTAATCAGTTTTTCATATCATCAACTAATATGTATTGGAAGCAAAACTCAAACAACAACCGACATTAACCTTTTTCAAATAATCTCAAAAGCATTTTTGGTGAAACTGGCACTGTGTGTGTTGGAATCGTCTCCAGGACTAGATTTAATGGAGACAGGAGTGGAACCAAAACTGTGGTGCTCATCCAATATTATTCTATTAAATAAAATGGCAACTACAGACCCATAAGTCTATTGGCATGTTTGTATGAGCTATTTGCCTTAATAATCCTAAAAAGGACATCAGGCAGGATTTTGGACAGGTTATTTAAGCAAGGATTTTAGATTAAAAAAAGATATTTTTTTAATTTATGCTAGTCTATACAGAGAAACAATTTTATTTAACTATGTTAGCATAATATTATTAATAAAAATAATTTAAGTAGTTGAGCAGAAAGTTCTGAAGACAGTTGCCCAATGTTTATGGAATCACTCTTGATGACATTTAATTTAATTTTATGTTGTTTATTTACTGACGTTTATTTTAATTTTATATCATTTTAATTTCTGACATTTAATTTATTTTACATTGTTTAATTGCTGACTTCTAATTTAATTGAATATTACTTTATTAGTGACATTTTTAATGGTTGGTATTACATTTTAAAATATTTGTTTATTAGTAATTAGGTATTTATGCTGTATTATTTTTTTATGTTCAAGCGTTAAATATTTGCACGCCACATGTGGCAGAATATGCTGTAACACAAGTTTGTCAACATTATAAACCACCATATTCTGGGAAATAAATGTTTCTTTGATATTTGATTTCTAATAAAACTTACGTTTAAACGTCGGACGCCATTCACCATTTTATTTTTTCCTAAATCACCACAACCTGAGTCGACACGCGCATTGAGCAATTTTTCTTCAGCACCGTGTTAAACTATTTGTTTAAAACTGTGTAAATTCTTATTTAATTATCTTATATATACATAAAAATCAATATTTGTCTGTATATCTTCTATGCGTTCCGAAACCATTGATCAGATTGTGAAATAATTGTGTGAACATTCTGCTAAAGTTTCACTTTAGCAGAATGTTTCACTTTAGCAGAATGTTCTGGGCAGGTCGTCGAGTATTACTGGCTTTAAAAGCCACTGCGAAGCGTTGCCGAGTTTAGCTTTTATACACTTACCTCACCATCTTTTATTTTTAGGGCTTTTATTCTAGGAACATGTCAGCCCAAAGTATCAGTTAAAGAATATTATGCAAAATATCTCAATCCAATTCCCTAAATGTACAATTTCTCAGCATGTCCAATTGGGTAGATGACTACAATAACAATAAATTATTTTATGCTATACAAGAAATGGCATTTGCAAAAGTATTATGAAAAACAATGTTTCTTTACAATTTTACGCTGTCATGAATTTATAAACATCAAAAGCACCATACAAAAGAAAGACGTCATTGTTTTGTATTTCTTATAAATTTTAAGGGGCGCATCGTTTTGACGTTTCTTAAAAAGGTACTGATTTGACTTGACAGTCACCTACCCTAATTTCCAGAATGATGCATTCTCAAAATGTCAAAAATTGTTTACAAGTTTTTCCTTATGCGCTTTTTAATTACTTTTGTAAGTATACCAAACAATAATAAATAGTAAAAAAGAAGCATCTTTAAGATAACCTTATATTTAAATGTTCTAAAAGGAAGAAAATATTTTTATTTTTTATATTATTTACTTTTTTAGTTTAGGAATTCCTATGGCCTCCTTCCCACTCCATCATCAAATCAAGTTTAATATCTCAGGTATTAGCAGCCATAATATTGCATTGTCATCTAACATACACTAGTGTACCAAATTTTAGCCCAATCAAACTTCAGGAAGTGGTACTAATTTAGCTTCCAAGATTTGATCTACCCAAACTGACATAAAAGCAAGTTAAAAAAAATTGTAAAAACAGTAACAAAACACTATTTTATGTATTATGTGCAGCAAAAGCAGTTGTTTTGAAACCATTGGATATTACTGAAGATTTGGAATTGAAAGATTTTATGTTTTATATTATTAGTAAACCTATTAAATATACCTACATCACTTGCTAATATTATTAGGTTTTTATAGAAAAGCTTTTTAATCCAATTAAAAATAATTCACACAAATATGTTTAGAGGTAGGTACTATGTATATTTATTAAAATATTTGTGTTTTGATATTAACAGGTACATGTTCTACTTCACATAGGGCTTACTCTTCAAGGCCACGACTCCGACGCATTGTTACACTTGGTGATGAAGACATCAAGATTAACTTGTCTTTGAGATCTAACGCTGCGCCTCCACCCAAAGTCATGGCTGCCAACTTTACAAAAACAAAAATTATTACTATAACAGAAAACGATGAACATGACCTTCATCCTAAATTCAGTTAGTATATTATTTATAGTAATAAAAATTTTAATACTTTACCTGATCGGTAAGTTGTTCTTGCTAAACTGGTGAAGAAATTGTGGTGAGGTAAACTAGCATGCCCTAGAATTAAAAAAAACGAAGACTTGATATCCACCACATCTTCATGGTGTGTTCAGTCTTCATGGTGAATTATGGCCTGTCCTCTTTTTCACCGTTCCCAGAGAGGAGGTTTGTGTCCCGGCAGTAGTGAATGCTATATATGTAAATAAAACTTGCATGAATATGATGGCCCTTGTTGACCAAGTTCATTAATGTTATCACAATGGCGGTTGTATGCTTTTTCTTTTTAAATTTGATTTGATGAATGAGTTATTACTGTTCTTTTCTCATAGCGACTACTATTTCATTGCAAACTTATTCGAAATTCTGTCAGATATTTATAGGTGTTGCATTTGTAATCTCAGTAAATAAAGTACTAAAGTACTAAGTTGTGCAGTGCTTACAGCGTAGTGGTAGCCCAATTTTAATGACTAATGACACCGCTTTTAGGCCGAAGGTAGTAATTGGAATTGCTTTTTTTTAAAACTCCAACATTATAGTTTGTAGAGCAAAGCAAGCTGTTTCTTATAACTTCGTGCCGTACACACTCCATGAAAATATGAGACATTCACATTCCACATTCTTCCACACTCTTCACAATTTTGTGACCAAACTTATTCCATGGAATATGACCGGAACGAAGTCTCATTGCTATAAATAACTTAACTAATTCTACAAAGTGAGTTTTCTTCAGCCCAAACTTTTACTGGAAGATGTGGTTGGATGATTTATACCATATCCCCCTTTCTGTGGATCTCTGGTCAAAATATTCACTCTAAACATACATACACTGTAGTTTTATTTTTTAATATGATCTGTAAACAGAGGAGGAATATTAACAGACACACCCTCTGCGACCGCCTTATTGGCCAAGCTGTCAACGGTTCTAATAGTTTCTGCAGCATATTTTTATAATATTACATGTTATGCGAAAGTGCACTTGCTAATGCGATTTTATACATGTTTAAAAATAAATATTGGACCTAGGTGAGACTTGAACTTTGGACACCACGGGTATTACATTGCTATCACTTAACCATTGAAATCCGCTCGCGTTTGACGATCCTTGCCTCCTTAATGTTGCAATCGCGATTTTGCCATGTAATGATTCTATTGTGTATCACAATTTAATAAATATTTTAATTTCAGCTAAGGAAAGAATATTCATGCCAATGTTGAATAAAGCAGTTGAAACTGATTATGTATCAGAAAAACAGTCACCTAATAGAAATACATCGAGATTATCAACCTCATCTAAATGTAAGTTACAACATAAGTTAATTACTTTAACCACTGCTATATTTTAATTGGAGGATTACTATTTAAAATTAATAACCTCCCTGTTCATAATAAATTAGTAGCGTTTAAAGCAGCATATTTATGAAAGCAACAAAAAGGGTTACATAATAAGTTAGTAGTAAAAAAAATATTTTAAAAACAACGTTTTAAGTATAGGTTTGATGTTGAAAAAAAGTACTCCTCAAACGACCCAATAGAGCCCAAATTTGATATATTTATATTGTTTAATTAAAAAGTTCTTATGGCCGGCTTCCAGCTCCATAAGTCACCTAAGATTATGTACACAAAATTTAAGCCCAGTCGGACACCGGAAAGTGGTTTTAATTTAGCTTCCAAGATTCGTGCCAAACACACAAACATTGCAAGTTTAATAAAAGCTTGTAAAAAGGATTATTACTAGTTTAGGCGTCGAAGAATTTATCCCCATCGATGTCAATAGTATCATTTTAACGGCAAAACGGACCCCTTATAGTTTCGCCATGTCCGTCCGACCATCTACCTACAGCTTAGCTCAGAGACTGTAAGTGCTAGAAGGCTGTAATTTTGCATGGATACACATATTACTTACGCTGACAAAGTGAATAAACTCTAAAAAAAATATTTTTTTTAGGGTAGTTCCTATATGTAAATTGAGGATGTGGGGTATCATTAGATGGGTCAATTAAAAACGTTTAGGGGTTGTGAAAGGCCATTTTTATATTTAGGGATCCGTTTGTGAAATATTATGCTTTTAAGTGCAAATTTTTGTTAGTGTCAAGCTAAATGGTTGATGTTGGGTATATGAAAAAAATCACAGTAGTAGTATAATATGTCGGCGCTACGCCGGGGTTTCCTTGTTGAGAGTCGTCCATAACAAATGAAAATACTCAGTAGATGTCACTTGGTTTATTTCACTTCGACAGCTTGCACAATCACACTAATAATAGAAAGGCGAAAGTTTGTGAGTATGTGAGTGTGTATGTTTGTTACTTCTTCACGTCTAAACGGCTGGAGTGATTTTAATAAAATTTGGTATGGAGTTAGCTGACACCCTGGATTAACACATAGGTTAATAGACCGCGGGGCACAGCTAGTAATAAATAATAATAAATGCAGAATGATTATTGAAATATTACTTAATATTCAAATTAAATATTGTTATGTAACAGTAAAGAATATAGAATGTATTTCACAATATTACATAATTTTAATCTCATTTATTATAAACAAACAGTAATCATCATCTGTTGATGATCTCGAAAACTATTTAAGTTTTCGAGATCATCAACAGATGGCGATGTATTATGATTAAATAATTACGGTTGATTTAGGATAATTCAAATAAGTTTTATTTAAAACATTTGCACTATCTATACTAATATTATAAAGCTGAAGAGTTTGTTTGTTTGTTTGAACGCGGTAATCTCAGGAACTACTGGTCCTAATTGAAAAATTCTTTCACTGTAGGATAGCCCATTTATCGAGGGAGGCTATAGGCTATATAACATCACGCTACGACCAATAAGAGCGGAGCAGCCTTGAGAAATGTTGCAAAAACGGGGAAAATTACGCTGACGAAGTTGCACGGGACAGCTAGTACATTTATATAAATGGAATATTCTAACAACAAATAAATTACTAGCCGTCTATTAAGATCTATAATTCATTAGAATTCAAACAGTTTACCAAATATCAGATATTGATAAAACGGATTTATGTTTACAAGTAATTATTTAATTAATAATCTAACAATATTTCAGATATTTCTGTAACAATAACAGTCTTTAAAATTCTATTAGATAATTATATAGATCGTTATTTGACTTTCATTGCCGGTGCTTGGCGATTTGCGCCCATATATACGAGTATATATAGGCTTTACAAGCTTACGAGTAACAGCTGAAAATTGAGAAGTAACAAAATTTTCGTACAAATTCCATTATTATTAAGTAGGTATATAAAACGTTGTAAGTATGAAACAAAAACCACACAAAACCCACTTCTTAAGCCGCATTATTCGGATGGAGTTGAGGGGGGGGGGGGAGGTACTACGGTACCCTACATTGTGCGTGGTCCGACATGCACTTGCCCGGTTTTATTATGTGTAAGTATATAGATAGATTTGCTTAGACATCAATTTTTCGGTTCATCATCAACATTCGAGTCCACCTAAATATAGTGAAGTGCATAGACTAGCAAAATGATTCTCTGAATTTTAAGACTGAATAAGCAATACCTGCATAAATTGTAGTACCAAGTGTTAGTGTGTAATGAATTCTTATTGCAAATTATAATCGTATTTGTGTGATTAGTTCATCTAAAGTAATCAAGCTACTCTAAACACTAAAACAAGATTACACAATTTTGATTAAATTTTTACCAAAATCGACATTAGGTAAGCACCGTATTTTGTATAACGAATAATATTTGTATAAAAAGTGGAGATAGAAATCCGTGCGTAGTTGGAAAGGGTATTTAAAATGTAACTACATAGAAGCTAACTGACTTACCAGCGCGGGTCGTGAGCATAATCGGTACAAGTCCGTTTAGATTTAAGAATATTATCCGTTAAGTGATTGGTTCTTATGTCAACTCACGTCGTCTTTTGGAGTGTAAGTGGCATTAGACTACTAGAACGTTCTATTGATTGTGCTCAAACTAGTGCCGATACCTTTACATGTCTATAATTCCTGGGAGATATTGAAAAAGGTAGACACTAGGTAAGTCATGGGCTACATACAAATAAATAAATGTTTGATGTGTAGTAAGTGTGCGTACGAATGCTTTCTAAAAGGTTGTTGGTTTCATTTCTACACAGGACATATCTTTGTCCTGAGTCGGGTGTACGTTGGAGTTTATTTTTATTAATTATATCTTATAATGTCCCCAGCGATATTGACTTGTACCCTAGTGTGGGCGATATCTTTATTTAAATATATTATGTTTTAATTATATATACAGTAACTTTTTATTTACTAATAATCCCTGCCTTAAATAGTTCTGTGTAAAACATGCATACACACCACTTTTGATTTTGACCTACTTCATATAATAATCACCAAAATGTAAATGTAATTTTTCTTATAGGTCGTAAATCCTAAGTTATAAATATATTTTGTTTTAGCAAATTTTTGTTAGTGTCAAGCTAAATGGTTGATGTTGGGTATATGAAAAAAATCACAGTAGTAGTATAATATGTCGGCGCTACGCCGGGGTTTCCTTGTTGAGAGTCGTCCATAACAAATGAAAATACTCAGTAGATGTCACTTGGTTTATTTCACTTCGACAGCTTGCACAATCACACTAATAATAGAAAGGCGAAAGTTTGTGAGTATGTGAGTGTGTATGTTTGTTACTTCTTCACGTCTAAACGGCTGGAGTGATTTTAATAAAATTTGGTATGGAGTTAGCTGACACCCTGGATTAACACATAGGTTAATAGACCGCGGGGCACAGCTAGTAATAAATAATAATAAATGCAGAATGATTATTGAAATATTACTTAATATTCAAATTAAATATTGTTATGTAACAGTAAAGAATATAGAATGTATTTCACAATATTACATAATTTTAATCTCATTTATTATAAACAAACAGTAATCATCATCTGTTGATGATCTCGAAAACTATTTAAGTTTTCGAGATCATCAACAGATGGCGATGTATTATGATTAAATAATTACGGTTGATTTAGGATAATTCAAATAAGTTTTATTTAAAACATTTGCACTATCTATACTAATATTATAAAGCTGAAGAGTTTGTTTGTTTGTTTGAACGCGGTAATCTCAGGAACTACTGGTCCTAATTGAAAAATTCTTTCACTGTAGGATAGCCCATTTATCGAGGGAGGCTATAGGCTATATAACATCACGCTACGACCAATAAGAGCGGAGCAGCCTTGAGAAATGTTGCAAAAACGGGGAAAATTACGCTGACGAAGTTGCACGGGACAGCTAGTACATTTATATAAATGGAATATTCTAACAACAAATAAATTACTAGCCGTCTATTAAGATCTATAATTCATTAGAATTCAAACAGTTTACCAAATATCAGATATTGATAAAACGGATTTATGTTTACAAGTAATTATTTAATTAATAATCTAACAATATTTCAGATATTTCTGTAACAATAACAGTCTTTAAAATTCTATTAGATAATTATATAGATCGTTATTTGACTTTCATTGCCGGTGCTTGGCGATTTGCGCCCATATATACGAGTATATATAGGCTTTACAAGCTTACGAGTAACAGCTGAAAATTGAGAAGTAACAAAATTTTCGTACAAATTCCATTATTATTAAGTAGGTATATAAAACGTTGTAAGTATGAAACAAAAACCACACAAAACCCACTTCTTAAGCCGCATTATTCGGATGGAGTTGAGGGGGGGGGGGGGGATTGTGCGTGGTCCGACATGCACTTGCCCGGTTTTATTATGTGTATATAGATAGATTTGCTTAGACATCAATTTTTCGGTTCATCATCAACATTCGTGTCCACCTAAATATAGTGAAGTGCATAGACTAGCAAAATGATTCTCTGAATTTTAAGACTGAATAAGCAATACCTGCATAAATTGTAGTACCAAGTGTTAGTGTGTAATGAATTCTTATTGCAAATTATAATCGTATTTGTGTGATTAGTTCATCTAAAGTAATCAAGCTACTCTAAACACTAAAACAAGATTACACAATTTTGATTAAATTTTTACCAAAATCGACATTAGGTAAGCACCGTATTTTGTATAACGAATAATATTTGTATAAAAAGTGGAGATAGAAATCCGTGCGTAGTTGGAACGGGTATTTAAAATGTAACTACATAGAAGCTAACTGACTTACCAGCGCGGGTCGTGAGCATAATCGGTACAAGTCCGTTTAGATTTAAGAATATTATCCGTTAAGTGATTGGTTCTTATGTCAACTCACGTCGTCTTTTGGAGTGTAAGTGGCATTAGACTACTAGAACGTTCTATTGATTGTGCTCAATACTAGTGCCGATACCTTTACATGTCTATAATTCCTGGGAGATATTGAAAAAGGTAGACACTAGGTAAGTCATGGGCTACATACAAATAAATAAATGTTTGATGTGTAGTAAGTGTGCGTACGAATGCTTTCTAAAAGGTTGTTGGTTTCATTTCTACACAGGACATATCTTTGTCCTGAGTCGGGTGTACGTTGGAGTTTATTTTTATTAATTATATCTTATAATGTCCCCAGCGATATTGACTTGTACCCTAGTGTGGGCGATATCTTTATTTAAATATATTATGTTTTAATTATATATACAGTAACTTTTTATTTACTAATAATCCCTGCCTTAAATAGTTCTGTGTAAAACATGCATACACACCACTTTTGATTTTGACCTACTTCATATAATAATCACCAAAATGTAAATGTAATTTTTCTTATAGGTCGTAAATCCTAAGTTATAAATATATTTTTTTTGGAACAACTCACACACGTCCATCTGATTCTCCAACTGAAGTCCAGCCCCTTTACTTCGGCAACCAGATAGCGGATAAACATAAGTGCTTAACTTGTACAATGTGTTACAAAATTCCCCTGAAGAAGAAAACATTTCATTTTATTTAATCGAAAAAAAGTGCGACCCCTAATAATTTCAATCACGTCAATCAACTGATTTTCATATATTATTTTAACAAAAGATAATAACATCGGTAAGGTAACGAAGGTACAACAATCGGTTATACAAAACATTTTGAAAAAATTCACGACAGGCGTAGAAAATAATTAAATACAATTTTAAAGCCCCCCCGACTAACAGGAGGTAAGTAACTCAAGATAATCCGTCGGGGTCTATCATTCTCTGACCTGTGACATGCCCAAACAAATTTCAGCGGAGTCTTGTAACACTTAATATATTATTTGTATTTGTTTATCCTTTTAATAAAAATCCGAATATAAACCACATCCTATCAATTAGCACTCAAAGTCTACTAATCACTAGACCAGTTGGCTAGTCAAAAAAGTATGCTGTTTGTTGTTTTTTATGTTTATCACTACAAAGTATAAAACAAAGTTGCTTTCTCTGTCCCTATATCCCTATATATGCTTAAATCTTTAAAACTACGCAACGGATTTTGATGCTGTTTTGTTTAATAGATAGGGTGATTGAAGAGGAAGGTTTATATGTATAATAACATCCATTAAATAGTGGAGAAATAAGGAGCGGAGCAGCAATAAGAAATGTTGCAAAAACGGGGAAAATTTACGCAGACGAAGTTGCGCGGGTAGCTAGTATTTTATAAGTAGATACCTCAAGTAACCACTTGTATTGGATACATTGAGAGAGAGTAATTATACAGGGTGTATTTTTGAAACGGGTCAGTAAGGGCAAGTACCTTAACCGTTGCAGTTACAGCAAAACGTTCTTAGAAGACCTTCCCTAACTTTTTGACATACTTTGAACTGCATTCACAGATTTTGTAAAAAACTTACAGTTGGCAAAAAAAATGCAAAAAGTCCAAAAAATTTTTTTTTATGCCAATCGATTCTATTTCATGTGGGGATCAAAAAACTCTATGAAACCATTTTAGCTTTCAGTACTAGAAAAGACAGAAATCGCCAAAAACGTTTCCCATACATTTCGGCAACAGAAACAAATTTCTACGATGGTCGAACTTTTTGTTATGGCCAGGAAGTGGGTAGAATTGACTGTAAAGTAAATAAAAATAATTTTTACCTTCAAATTTCGAATTTCATTCGAAAATCTGTGTGTCAGCTGAGAAACTTCGTATGAGTTATTATTAATTAAGGATTTTCGCTAAAATGTCTTCTAATCGTGAAAAAATTGACTTATTAGAAGCGTATTTTGTCAATAATCGAAATGCGGGAGCTGCATTAGTGTGGTACCGCAATAAGTATCCGTTGCGACATGTGCCAACAAGAAAGGTTATTAGAAATCTTTTGAAAAACCTGGAATTGCAGGGTTCTTTCAAAAGAAAGCGGCAGCCTCGTGTGGACATGGACACGGAGATTGCGGTTCTGACTTATGTCGAAGCATATCCAGAGGTATCGTCCAGGCATGTCGCCTTTGAAGTAGGTGTATCCCACTCCCTTGTGATAAAGATATGGAAGAAATACGGCTACAAGTGCTATCGATATGGGCGCATAGTTCAAGTGTTACATCCGGGTGATGATGTTCGAAGGCTTACTTTTTGCAGGTGGCTAAGAGGAAAAATAAGCAGAGATCATGAATTTTTAAATTACATACTGTGGTCAGACGAAACGAATTTTTCCAATAACGGTATGTACAACAGAAAAAATCACCACTATTGGTCCAAAGAAAATCCACTAAGAGTTACGGCAAGTCATAATCAGGTTCGCTTCTCATTCAACTGTTGGTGTGGTATAATGTCCAATCGAGTTATAATGGTGGAATTTTATGAAGGGAAACTGAATTCTGCCATGTATAATGAAGTCATTTTACACCATCTTGAAAACGAGATGGACGAATGGCCCCTGTCGGAATTGCGAAAAGTTCATTTTCAACAAGATGGTGCTCCGCCACATAACAGTCACCTTTCACGTTCCAATTTGAGCCGCCTATTCGGTACACAGTGGATAGGTACACATGGTCCAACACAGTGGCCACCTCGTAGCCCCGATCTAACACCACTTGATTTTTTTTTATGGGGCTTCGTGAAAAACGAGGTGTATAAGACGACGTACGCCAGTGTTCAAGAGCTCAAGGATGCATTAATGACCATTTTACGTAATATTCATCCCAGAACATTATTAGCCGCCATTCGTTCAGTGCAAAAAAGGATAGACTTATGTATTCGTGAAAATGGAAATCATTTTGAGCAATTTATTTCATAAACCAATTTCTAAAATGTTTAAATGATTTTTTTTATTTAAAAAAGTTTAAAATTTTACCTGTCCTATGAGTTTCGAGTTGATTTATCATATTTCCGTAGGAAATGTATGGGAAACGTTTTTGGAGATTTCTGTCTTTTCTAGTACTGAAAGCTAAAATGGTTTCATAGAGTTTTTTGATCCCCACATAAAATAGAATCGATTGGCATAAAAAAAAATTTTTTGGACTTTTTGCATTTTTTTTGCCAACTGTAAGTTTTTTACAAAATCTGTGAATGCAGTTCAAAGTATGTCAAAAAGTTAGGGAAGGTCTTCTAAGAACGTTTTGCTGTAACTGCAACGGTTAAGGTACTTGCCCTTACTGACCCGTTTCAAAAATACACCCTGTATATATTTTAAAGAAAGAATAGATGTCAGGTTCTCTGCAAAACAGACATTCAAAATAATCTAAGTCAAACATTTTTATCATTGGACATAATCTGAACACACAGAGCGTCATCTCAATAATTTCATACTATCTAGGTATTTTGTATTGTAATTGTTATATTTTTCTATTATAGATACAAAAGAAACTAAGTCAAGTGCCAAAATCAACAGTTCGAATAATAGCACAAAGAAAGGAGTGAATATAACACAACAAACTTATAAAAAGAAATCAACCAATTTATCGTCAGAAACTATTAAAACAAAGCCTATTAAAGAAAAAGGTAAGTTCAAATTATTATATATTCATATTCGTGTAATATAAAACACAGCCAAATCCATGAATACCTAATTGGTACCAAATCATCTTTGAAACGTGACTAAAAGTACGCTACTATTTGCCTCGCGCCTTTAACGCCCGGTCTCAATAATCTATCTATCGATGGATTTGGCTACTAGAGGTAGAATTTTGACATATTTTGTGTGGAACTTATGTCAAATATATACCTCTAGTACCAAAATCTATCGATAGATAGATTATTTAGATTTTACGTCACTTACGGCTAAGTGACATTGACAGCATGAGAGTTAACAGCGTCTCAAAACTGAGTGACATTTGAATTTTTGACCGTAAAGTTTTTTAAACTTGAAGAAATGGTACATAGCTATAGTGCGTTCATCATAACCTGCCTCTTGATGACAATTGGCCACAGATAAATAAATAATATATACTAGCTTCAGACAATATGACGATTTACTTTGAGACAATACTATAGTATAGGGAAATAATTCTGTTTAGTCTATTGTTTGAATAATTAAACAATCATATTTTATTTGTCGATTGCAGGCATATCGGAAAAAAGTGTTAGGGTAACAAAGAAGGCCAAGTTGTTGCCTCTACGTCTCAATAAAATAAATTTACCGTAAATATCGTCAAAAACGTAAAAAAGTGGAGCTAGATAAAGTTCATGAAATGTATTAGTAGTACCTATTCTAATTCACTGCACAAATCCATGAATGGATCAGTTTCCACTACTGGTCCGACTCGAAGCCATCGATTGTACCTACCTTGAATAAATTACTTGTATGATAAAATACATTTTTATTTCCATACCTTCTTAAAGAGTAGTAATAATATATACCATTCAAAATAATATAATATTTCTGTGGAATAATTGTTATGGATATATAATAGGGTGAATGCTAATTGAACAAATGGCAACATCATAAACAATACTACTATCTCTTAGGCCAGGGGACATTTTATAGTAAACGTACTGCAATGAGTGCTATGGGTTTCAGGGGTGCTGCGAAAAAATGGCAAGATGCTCAAAACTATAATTGAAAAGTTATAAGTCGTTCTAACTTTTTTTACTTTGAATACAAAAAGATTGTGGTACCAGAAAAATATTTAAGAACTAAAACTAGCGTGTAGTGAAATTCTTAGTTGGTAGTGCTGTCGACTGGTTCAGTGATCTTATTGGGCCAAATACATAGGCACGTATCTATAGCAGTCTCTAGTCCATCTTAATCACTCTAATTTAGCGAAATATTCTATTCATAGAGTAATTGTCATGAGTCAGCACGAGTAATTCTCATGCTTCCCTAACACAACATGCTAAGTTTTATTTTTAAAGCATTAATATTTAACTATATGTTATATTTTTTACAGATTCCTTACGACTTGCAATTAATCTAAATCCATCGAAAACAATTGTAAAAAAAAAATTGAATGCGCCAAGTGAAAGCGAAAATGAAATAACAAAAATTAAAACCATATTATACGAAAACCTTAAAGCAAATGCTACAAATAAAAAAACTGTAGAGCAACATGTACAGCCGAAACCGCAGCAACGTAAAAATAAGTTAAACATAAAATATACGCCAGACAAAAATAAACCACTTACTATACGTGTTCCACTTGAAGACAAGCTCAAAGAAACTCAGTCAAATGCCTCGAATTTAGTTAAATCTTCAGAGTTACAAACAGTAGATACAATATGTAGCCGAAATAAAATTATCCAAGTTGAAGACATTGGAGTAGGTACCAACCCAACAACATTAGTGGACCGTATGACTGAAATCAATGATATTGAAATAAATGCTAATTGCAAATGTGATAATTCTGTACAGACGGAATCTATTAAAGAAATATTCGATAGTCTTGAAATTCCAAACGTAACTTTAACGAAAGAGAGGTCAGAACCCAGAGAAGAGACTTTGGGTCTACGCAGTGCATCGTTAACGAATCACCAAGTGCCGGCATTCACCGTACCTCCTCAAAGAGAACACGACAGCTCCAGTGACTCGACCTACTGTAAAAGGGCATCGTATGTATTCAGCAGCGCTACATTGACGTATACGACCAAACAAAGAATTAATTTTCATGTTATTGGTGATAGCGAGACAGTTACCTCAAATAAACCACCTTTATCATCAGAATATCCTCTAAATGTGGTGTCTCTGTTCAAGAACGATTTGAAAAACAAGAAAAAGCAAGAAAACGTGTCTACGTACGATACGAAAACAAAAAACAATGCACCGGATGAGTACGTAAACTGTTTAAATGAACGGACCTCACTTAATTGTTCCTATGTCTTTAATAAATTAATGAAGCCGTCGGATATAATTAGTACAATAAGCGTTAATAACGATCTATTACAGAACGACTACATCTGTGAACAGTTCCAGAGGGAACTTAATTTTATTGATTCCTTTTTTGAATCACTACAGTATTTAGAAAATTGTTCTTTATCTGACAAATGTTTGTCTGATAGTAAGGTTGAGAGCTTAGTTAATAATTCAGTGTTATTTGATTCCAAATTTGATATAAGGAATTCAGAATATGACAATTTCCTATCGAAACTTGAAAATGGCGCGAACATTGACGACACCGAAACAATGGCATCCAAGAGTCTTTTTCTGGTAAGTGTTATTCTTTAAATTGTAAATATTTTGATATATTGTCTTACAGGGAAGTTGTAATGTCGCTATAATCAATCAATCGTCGTTCAATTATGCAAATAACCATAATTAAATGACAGTTAGTTAACTACTGCACATGTATATTGTTATAACTAAGTAATATTTATAAAAAAAAATGTGTTCATGTTTTACTCGTTGATTTCAGCTTAATTTGCTCATTCGCGATGAGCAAAGACGAGCAAAAAATCTCTTATTTGTATTGAAAATGCGAGAAGATGCGTTGAAGGACTTCACGAAATCTCAAATACTTTGGCTTGAAAAGAAAAAGAAACACGATAACAGAGACATATCGACTTTGAAGAAAAAACAACGAGGTGCATTGCTTAAGCTCCAGCACGAATGCGGGGAGATGCAACGTATGCGTAAAGCCTTACTCACACTCTCTGAGAAGCGTAAAGTGGCACTTATGAAAACTAAAAAAAACATAGAGCTCAAACTACAAAATAATGTTGACGTAGAACAGATCATTTTGGGAAAGAAAAAATTGAAAAGAAGTTTGTCGGGAGACAGAACTACTTCACCCTTAAAATGCTTCGATTTATCAAGTAGTGGCTGCGATGAGAGTACCACGTCGAGACTAAATTCAGATTCGGCGTTTGTTCTACCGGAGATTGAGTCGTTGGTGAGTGTAACTAGTGCCGAGAAATCGATCCAGGCTGGTGATACGCTGTGGACAGAAGTCCGTCATCAGAGCCCGGATATCGCGGCTGAAAACTACGTAGCTGTCGATGGTGGTTACTTAAATATCCTGTTTCATGACCTGACCTTACCGCAGATATTCAACAGCGGTAGACAGTATGAAGTAAACGAGGAAATGTTAAAAAGTATAGTAAATTCGACTAATAATTATAATAACAATTTGACTGGGAGTGAAGTGGTTGAAAAACTAATGGAAAATATAAAAAATAGGGATTTGGATACTAGTTCACCGTCGACTGCTCGCAGCCTCGTCGAAGAGTTCAATCAGTATTATCAGGTTCTCACGGAGGAGGAAAAGTCCATGTCCGTATCGAGTGTTCCGGAGCGTGACAGTACTGCTACTAATAACATGTTAGAGATGAAAGATTTTAGTGCACTAGCGAACTTAAGGGAAGAGACTGTTATACCCAGTGTTACGAAAGTAACGATGACTGAAGTTGAAAATACGAACGATTTCAATTGTCAAGACGATAATGATACATGTGTTTGTGAGTCAGTGATCCCTGTGACCAGTGAATGTTCGATGGACAAAGAATCAGTGTTAACTACTAGCGGAGCGCAGACAGGCCCGCTGCCGGTGCCGGTCGGCGCGGCCGCCGCCGCTGATACTCCGCCTCCAGACAATATGTCTGCTTGGGTATTCAATAAGTCAACCGGACCGTCTTCTTTACCAGCCTCAGGTCAGTAGCCAGTATTTATTCATTTATGAATATGATAAATCTCTGTACTGGTCAAAGTATTGCATGCACGAAAGCAGGCACTGTTTGAAGATTTTGATGTGTTCATTGCGAATGATGCCGGCCCGAAAATGTGAGTTCTGTTAAACCGGCATCATTCGGCACAGGCAGGGCGATATATATGGATGAACGTTCGACAAAAAAGCCTTTTTTAACTAACCGATCGGCGCTTGTTAATAAAGCCGAACATGTGTAGCAGTTGCTTCGGGCCGGCTTTGTTCGGTTCGGCATTCGGCATGTACCGCCAAACCGAATGTGCCGACGCGCTTATGTGTGTAGCATCCCTGACATGATGAGTCTGATGACTTTGCTTAAATGTATATAATTTATCATCCTCCTTAAAGCACAGAGAGGTTTGTTCTGGTAACACCAACATAGTTTTTATCTAATCCCTCTGAAAGTGCAGTTTTAGATAGAATGAGTTTGGAGGCACCTTTATAACTAATATGACAACAATATTTCTGTGTAATGTAGATAATATGAGCAGCCATTCAATGAACGCTTGCACAACTTCTTCAGAATCACTTTCGGTGCCAGGAAACTGTGAAGCCGAGGAGCTTAGAAGACAGCAGTTAGCTATTGAGAGAGAGGTAAGTCTTTACACCAATAGTCACAAAAAGTGTATTTTTGGTCATTATTTTTTTGAGGGTTTGGTTTGAGCAAGAGCATTTGATGACTGATTGAATGAATTAGTCAGGTCTATTGTAAGCATTTGGTACTATCTGAGACAAGAAATCTCCCTGAGGCACTCCTCAGTGTCCTGAATCTTAAAGTTCCGTTTGACACATCTAGCTAGATGATTCATATATCTAATAAAAAGATCAGGAAGATCAAGATTAAAAAATGGAAACGCAGTAACTTAATGATTTAGTAAATACTGGGTAATAGACCGAAAATTTGTTTTAAGTCAAAGTCAACCCCAATTCAAAATTTGATTTATTCTATTTAGTATTATTTTTAATTTGTTAGTGTTGTTTTTGCGCGAAATAGGTTAAATTCGGGTGTCGGTAACCGCTGTGATGTCACTATGCTCCACTCAATAAAGGCTTGCTCGAATCCTGAACGGAGTGTATGATTTTGGCGTCTAAAATTGTTTAACGAAAATATACAAATTGTGTGTTATGCCAAAGTGCTTCAATACAACTAACACATGCTCCCGAAAAGTTATTTTTTTCATTACTAAAATTAAACCCGGAAAAAATGGGACGCAAATCATGAAACGGCCCGATCCACTCGGAGCTATAAGTATATTGT
This sequence comes from Herminia tarsipennalis, assembly GCA_945859575.2. Lineage (NCBI taxonomy): Eukaryota > Metazoa > Arthropoda > Insecta > Lepidoptera > Erebidae > Herminia > Herminia tarsipennalis. The sequence continues at coordinate 23,140,288 of OX243831.2, read as the reverse complement.
TGCGAAGATTGTTTGATTTTGATACATGATACGGTCATGTATGAGACATGATTAAAATGATGTATATTAAGTTCCTCCCTGTAACACATACACACACGAATAAGTTATACATTTTGCACTAATACCTACCTACCTACCCTCGTATCTCGGCAGCCAAAAAAACGTATATTTTTGAAAACTTATGGCTACAGTTAACCTATCTATTTGAGGCAAGTTGTTAGATTGTTCTTTTTCAAAATCATATCTAATACTAGCTAGCATTAGTCCGCGGCTTTGCCTGCGTGAATGATTTCACTCCCTTAAGGGTTGATTTTCCTAAAACACTGAAATACGTATTTCTTTATTTACAACCAATAAGCTAAAAAAGAAATTTAACAAATCTAACTTCAAAACTGACGAAGTTCCCTAAAAACTTGCAACCTCCGTTTCATCCCTTAGGGGTTGATTTTCCAAAAACGCTGAAACATGTGTTTCATTATTTTAAAAGTCAAAGACGAAATTTCACAGTTCTATCTTAAAAACTGACAGTTTCATACAAACTTGCAACCTATATTTTACCCCCTTACGGGATGAATTTCCTAAAATCCTGTCCCACCAACGGCGAGAAAGCGAGTAGCGATTTTATCACTCAAAAAAATGTAGGTACATACTTATGTAGATCCCGTGTAAACAAGAGAGATACAGATATTAATAGTTGATCGCTGACGGTTCAAATTGCCGGCGAGTACTCGCTCTATAATGCATCTCTTGTGTTTACACGGACGAGATCTACAATATACATCCTTTGTATGTTTCTTGAGCGATAAAATTGCTTCTAGCTCATCGCCGGCGGTGGGGCAGGTGCCTAAGTGGATGTCAGTGGATGTCATAAACATCCACTAAGGCACCTGACCAATAAATGTGGTAGAAAATAAGAAACATCCAATTGCAATAAGTGAGTGACACTGTATGGCGTGAGCGGGCCGCTGAGCTGCGGTCAGCGCTGTGACGTCACACGGCCTGGACGCGCCCTTACGATATATTAAATAATGCGAAAATGTAAATTATCGTAACTTCAAAACTACTCGCTTGATTTCGTTGAAATTTGACGGACCCACTGGTATTCTTCATTACGATCATCGTACGTCATCTTTTACCCGCAATCGATTAGCTAAGGACTACGATCACTGTCATTCTTTTAAATACATGCTCGCTTAGCCAATGAAACTGACGAGCAACGGTCACAACGACTGACTGTCCTACGTACTCGTTTCATTCAGATATTTAAATGACTGTGTACTGTGGTTTACTGAACACATCTGAGTACCCCTTTAGAGAGTACAGGCGTGATATTATATTGTGTAATGCGATATCAGTAATCGCGTTTGTTTTTCTGGCGTTTATTGAAGAATTCCATTGTCTGTCTCCGAAACTCATTATCAGATTTTTAAGAAATTTAAATGGCAACGTTTTGGAATAAACCTCTTTTGAACAAAAAAAATGCAAATAAAAAAAATATATATAAGGCTGATTTATGCCCGGACAATACTTCCTCCTTTTATGAAGTTTGTTAAAATACATTAAAGTCTATGCTCTAATGGATTTCAGTCTTATTATATTATCTTGTTGTTACTCAAATGTTTTGACAATTCTAATTAAATTATAATATGTTTAATGATTTCAGATTAAAGCCTTAGAACAGCAACAAAGTAGATTGTTGGTAGTTCGAGAGATTCCAGATAAACCGCCCCCACCGTACACCCCGCCTATAGAAACGAAGCCAAAGCCTCCACGAATGTTCACAGTTGACGAACCGACTGAAGTCAAAATAAAAAAACATCTCACAGCCCCATCGACTACAAAATCTCAAGATGACTTGGATCCTTTTGATATATTTTTAAAAGATTCTTGCCACGAGTCATTAGAAAGGCATAAACAGGAACAGAGTGATAAACCATGGGATGCTTGCAACTTGTTACCGCAGAAACCACAAGTAGATACGCAGAAACTAGTGGATAATACTCTTATAGAGATGAAGGAGGTTTTGACAAGTGTTGGACCCTCAGTGGTCTCAGGTAAGAACTTATTTAACTTTATTAAAATATATATATATTACGGGTCTTAATCGCGTGAATAATTTAAGGTAAAATACCTTGTTTATTGCCCGACGTTTCGACCGTATTGCAACGGCCGTGGTCACGGGTAGACTTAGTTATTTAACTTTTTCTCTTAACATAGTAAATATTATGTAACAGGTAAGATGCAGTATTTTTATTATTAAGAATTCTATGTAGAATAGGCCACAAGTCGATTAAATAATTAACACAGCAATTGTTCCGAAAAAAAATGGTTATAAACTAACAGTTTCAAATTGCTAGCGAAAACGGACAACAGTTGATGACGTCCCAAATGTAGTTGTGTCGTGCTTGTCACTCAGATCAGTCACTAGACTAGGTACTTATTTCGCGGTAGTTTTTACTTTTTAAAATATTTTTTGTAGTTTTGATACTTTATACCATTTAAAATGTCTAAAATAAATTCATCAACATCAGGTAGTGACAAAAAACCACCAATAGTCAGAGAAAACGCCGTATTAACTTTTGTTTTGTGCCAATGTGTCCATCTATAGCTTGACCACAACCGCTGTGCCGCTCCTTAGGTATGCGAGCGGCGAGACGGGGGGGCAGAGCAGCCACTGCGCTCTGTCATTCCGCCGTCGTCGCTCGTGGCGGCGTGTAGTGTTATCTGTTGCGGGCTGTCTATGTCAGACGCACATGAGATAGAATATCCAAAGATGGGTCGTGCTTTATCTCGAGATGTTAAAGCTGTCATTTTCAAAGTGGCCGAATATTTTAGGAAAAGAAAAGCAGACAAAGATAGTTTCGAACATGAAAGTGACGCAAATATCGCCAAACTTGTGGCCGAAGCTACTGGGTACTGCCAAAGAACCGTAAGAAATGTAATATCTGTAGGAAATTCATCAATTGAAAATGAGGGCCAACCGAAATTTAATTCGCCCAAAAAACCGAAAGTTATAAAGAAAAAATATGTAATTGATGATTTTGACTTGGGAGTGATCAGGAGAAAGATTCATCAGTTTTATGAGATCGAAAAAACAGTGCCAAGTATTCGTAAGTTACTGTCAAGTTTGAGACAAGATGGTGTTTTGAATTGTGGACGAGAATATTTGAGAAAACTTTCACACACAATGGGTTACCGGTTCAAAAAATGTAGATCGAAAAGACATCTTCTTATAGAGCAGCCTAATATTACAGAGTGGCGGAGGAAATATTTGACAGAAATAAAAAAATATAGAAGTGAAAACCGCAACATATATTTCCTAGATGAGACATATATTAACGCCAGTCACAATGTTAGCAAATGTTGGCAATCATCGTCGGAACTTGGAATTCACACTGACATCGGGAAAGGACGACGCTTGGTAATCGTTCACGCTGGAAGTCGAAATGGCTTGGTCGAAGGTGCATTGACTATATTTAAATCCGATGCTAAGACTGGCGACTACCATGGAGACATGAACGGGCCTACTTTTTATAAGTGGGTGGATGAAAAGTTGAAAGATAAACTGCTGCCGAATTCTGTAATTGTGATGGACAACGCGTCTTACCACAGCGTTCAAGTTGATAAGAGACCGACCATGACAAACCTCAAAAGTGAAATGCAGAACTGGCTGCGGCGTCACAATGTTGAATTTCCGGAAATAATGAAAAAAAATCAACTGCAGATTCTTATAAATGCCACTCAAAAAGAGCCTGTTTACAGAATCGATGACCTCTTAAAAGCTCATGGGCACACAGTCCTGCGTTTACCTCCATACCATCCAGATCTGAACCCCATCGAATTGGTATGGGCTGATGTTAAAAACAATATAGCGCAAAACCATATTCATTCTTCTCTAGATGAAAAGATAAACGCACTGAATTTATTATTTTCGGAGTTCACGGCAGAAAAATGGCAGAGGTGTGATGACCATGTCCAAAAAAATGAAAACAATTACTGGGATCGCGACAACCGTTTCGACAATATTATTGACCCCATAATAATAAATTTGCAGGATGACAATGATTCAAGTTCCGGTAGCGAAATGGAAGATGAAGATAAAAGTGAATCTATGTCAGAATAGTCACTGTATTCATTAACTAGAAGCTTATGTTTTTTTGTTTTTCGAACTGATTCTGTTTTAACTTTCGAAACTATTTATTTTTCCGATAATTACACATTAATTTGACTTATATTGGTTTTTTTTATTTGTGCTTACCTAAAAATCGTATTGTACCATAATAAAAATTGGATATAATAAGTATGTACCTATACAGAGCCAAAATATTGTACTTCGGTATCTTCAGATCTATCCGACACGACGACAGACTCTTGTGTGTCCGTGATCTTTCCTGCCCGCACCCCGCCTCCCCGCGCATACCTAAGGAGCGGCACAGCGGTTGTGGTCAAGCTATAATTCAACAAGGTTTCCTAATAAATTATTTTTAACTGGACCTCCTGACCCAAATTTAATAGTAAATTGATGTTGACCTGCGAAAGTATACTTCAAATTATTGATCGAAGACTTTCATTCGCTGCTGTGAGGATCATAAGTCTCTCGTATTTGTTTTGTTACCTAAGTATGCTTTTTTTTAACCCCACTTCCATTTTTGTTTATTAATCACAATTATTTTTTTGCAACGAAATAATGATTACCGCCATACTAAACAAGTCGTGTCAATACATAAATGACGTCACTAGGCGCTGATTGGTGTTTTAAAATATGTTCCGTTTCAAGTAAGTTTAATTCACTATTAATCTTTAAAAATAATAATAAAATTAAATAAAAACCTTACAATGGCTCTCCTTTTATACTCTTTTTAATATTTTAATCATAAAATATTCGTAAATAAAATATTTGCATCTTCCCTATTATGAATGTGCTTACTGTGTTGGTGTGTAATTTATGTATAATATGGATGTATTTAGAAATAAGTACGTTTATCTGTTGTCTGGTTGGCGTGGTACAGGCTCTGCCTAGTCTGGGATAAGATGGTCGTGATGTGTGTGTGTGATTTGTCCCAAGATATGTACAGTACTGCAGAATAAACATTGGGCATCAGTAAACAAAATCGATTGCTAAAAATGTAAGAAGTCCTAATTAGGGCCTCTGCACTTTCGACCTAATCACAAACAAATGAGTAATTTCTAAGAAAGCCAATTAGTTAAGTACCGTGCGTGCAGCACAATGCAGAGTGCACGAGTAAATAAAAAATGCAATTATTGTATTTGTAAAGTAATTGGCAAGAAATGCCTATAAAAATTACTTCAATATTCGGCCTGCGACATCATAATTTGTTAAAATGCTCTCTGTAACGAAGCAATAACAAAAGCCGTGATATTTCTTTAACTACCGACTAGATGGCGCATAGGGCCCAACTCGCGAGAAAAATTTGAGGTCTAGAAACATAGTCCAGATAGGTGGTTCTATTCCAGCCCCGGTTTGGCTACAGAAGTCTCGGGTTCGATTCCTGGGTCTGGACTTAAAATTTTTCTATCTTTCAAAAAGGCAATTATTGGATTTGTAAAGTCAAAGTCAGTTGTCAGTCAACCTCGACGCAGAGACCAGGCGTGCTAACGTTGTGCGAAATCATTATAGAGCTGATACAGTCCCCAGTTGAATCAAATTTGGCTTTTGAGGTAAGATTTTTATTTAAGGCTTTGTTGATTTTGTTCGTAGGAGTCTCGAGCAGGCGGTCTGACCACATTGACGACATCCTTTTCGCCGAGTGGCGGCGCTGCGAACCCGAGTGGACCACTCTTCATACTGACGAGGTCAAAGTGAAGAACCAAATATTTGAGAGCATATTTCAGAAAATACTCACTGAAACAATTGATGAATACAAAAAAACTGTAACCAACACTGTTACAAACTGAAGATATTTTTATGGATCACCTTGGCAACTGAAATCATGCTGGTGGTCACATACTTACTTTTGAGGTTTACTTCAAAAGTAAAAATGTATTGTTATACTTCTTTAGGATATATCAAATGGAACCCAAAAAGTATTTGTCCTCTCGTAGTTTCTATCGTTTAGTCTGGGAATTACCGATTCGCGAAATTACTACATAGTCTATAATTGACCAATTTTTGGAATGTACAATTCTACAAATGACTGATTCTATAAATTACCGATTCTATAATTTACTGATTCTGCAAATTACAGTTTTTTTATTATTTAGGTAGTTATTATTTATAACCTAGGTGTTACAAAATTAACTGCAAGAATGTCGTGTGTACATTATAAAAATAATTATTTTTTAACTGTCTTCAAAAAGGAGGTTTTTATATTAACGTAATTTCAAAATTCTTTTTATTTTTAAGAAGTTTGTTCTTAAATTTCGTAAAGATACGATGATGAGTTTCGGACAGATAATGAAACTCCTCAATAAATGCCAGCAAATCAACCGTGGTTGAAGTCAATTGGATGTTTTTCTGTAAAAAAAGTATTACTTTGGGGGTTTTCTTTTCCACGTATTAAAAACAATATTACATAATACCTATTGTAACATAACAATAATGTGCAATATTGTTTGTATTACCTGCAAAAAAAAACTCCAAAATAATACTTTTTTTACATAATGTACCTATACTGTACGTTACTATACTTTTTTTACATACATATACATACGTACTTGTTCGTTGACGCCCCGATCAGCACCACATCGTAGCTTTCGCCACAAATTTGATAGGTACCTACAGATGGCCAGCTACCTACAAAAGCGCTAGCACGTAGTGTACAAAACAATATTATGCAATAGTGTTTATTTTACGCAAAAAACATACAATTTAGCGATTTGGGTTATCCAAAAAAAAAAACCAGCTTATTTTTTTTTGTTATGTGCTAGTTTTCTGATAATGATCAAAGCATATGATATTCTTGGAGTTAATTTTGTAACACCTAATATATTCGTACTTACTGTCCCTAAATCCCCGAAAAAAACAGTCATTTGTAGAATCGGTCAATTATAAAATCGGTCATTTGTAGAATTGTACATTGCAAGAATTGGAATGTACAGAATCAGTCATTTCTAGAATTGAACATTCCAAGAATTGGTCAATTAAAGACTATGACAAAACCGTTTCTATTTGTAACGCTAAAACAACACAATTGGGTAACTTTCAAAGTGTGGTCAAAAATACAAGAGTAAATAGTACTAAATAATGAATTTTCAAAATCATGATATGCCAATATATCAATGATAGACCGGGTTGGATTAGTAGTAACGCGGTAACATCCCTTTTAATACTCTTGGCGCGTTGTCAAAGCGCCTGTTAACATTTACGTCCCTAATTTTACCAAATATCATTCTTATTTATAATACTTGTTTATGTATATATATTTTTTGTTATAACTCATCGGTCGATTAATGTCAGAACGAATTATTACACTCCAAAAACGAAAATAATATTACTAAAAAAAATTAAGCCCGCTCTTAGGGCAAAAAATGCTGTGAGATTGATGTCAATTGAATTCGGTATTCGAGCCATTCGTTTCGAAATCGACCAACTTTTGTAGAACAATAGTTATAAATCATGTATTGTTCGTTATTATATTATGGATGTTCTATTAAATTACCGCCACGATCAGGGGGGTAATTATAATTATTCTTACAAATTTTTGGCGAAGATTACCGAAATAATAGATAATCAATCGACTAGACATTTGTTGGTATCATGGTTTCTCATTGTAACCATGTTAGTGGCTTTTGATGTTAATGTGTCGCAATCTATCAATATTGTATTTTTATAAGTAGGTAGTCATATTATTTGAGCTCTGTTAGTTACTTGCAGTCAACTCTTGTCAAATGCTGATCATGGCAAGATTCGCGCGCAGTTGTGATGGTCGCATCGGTGAAACGTTATAGAATCCCTCATTATTTATTTATAGATTAAGTAGATTAGAGATTAATTTGAAAGATAGATTTTGTTTATCATCCTATGAAAATATGCAGTCATAAACAAAATAGTTAGGTTATATATAAATAGTATAATTATTGCTTGAGAAGAGACGTTCTAAATAATGTATACAGATAAATGTATTGGTGAAACTAGTCAGAAATTTATTCCATTCCTTTTTTCCATACTAAAAATAGTGAACTGATCTAACCATTGCGAAATGTCTTATAATTATGCACATGATTCATTTTATCATATCGTATTTATTAAAGTCGTCAAAGTGTCTTATTCTTATTTATTTATATTATTTCATATGGACCATTAAAACCGTTTCAGTCGTTTTTACTCTACAGACAAGACTCAACTTATTCCCTAGATGTCCACGCTCAGAATCTACTTGTTATGTAAACGCGCGGAGATTCCATGAATGTAGTTTAAGCAAAATAAACTAAATAGTTATTCAAAGAGTTACTCTGGTAACATAGGTACACAGAAAATAATGAGACAAAGTGTTCAGCATGGTAGTAACTTTAGTTGCGGAAGCTTAAAAATTCCAGTAGTTACTTTAATTTTATTTAATTTGAAGAACAGTGTCATTTTATTTAGTTTTCTGTGTTCATAAAATTATAGTAAATGTTATAAATTTGTACCTTTTGTTTTTAGGTTGTGTAGGTACAGATAATGATTATAATATAACTTTTACAAATTACACTTGCTGTTTAATTTGATTCATCGCCCTCAATAAAACACGCATTAGCACACACGTGCTTTGACGGCATTTGCTGAAATATACGCGTAAAGGCCTTAACAACTATACGTTTCTTGAACATTATTTGTATTTGTAACCCCTATTCGTGTTACTTTATGAAAGGCTCAGAGTTTGGTGATCACGAGGTCAGCCTGTTAACTTATCGGTTTATTCCACTATGTTAACCTGGGTATCGATCCATAGGAGACTTGAATGACCTTTGAATCGAGTCGCCTATGAACACTTATTATATGTGATCATATTTGCTGGTAATAAAGGACACTAAGGCTAGGGGCGCACTAGGCAGCCAGTGAACAAGTATCGCCTATAGACACCAAAGTGAAGATGCTGCCCAGCGCCTAATCCTAGATGAATAAAGACCTGTCAGCCTTAACGGATTATGAAAGTAAGAAAGTAAGTGAATGGACTTAGGGTTCCAATTTAAGTCATATAAAATATTACAAAAATAACAACAAGTTAAAATGTTAAATTATTTTATTTAGCAATAGTACAAAATATCACATAGTCCTTACAACTGACACTGAACTTCAAATACTATTTTAGATATAAAGATTAAACATATTTGGGATATATAATCTATCAAATTAAATACCTACTATGGACGTCAGGGACAGTGATATTTAAATAAAAATGTCATGTTGCTAAAAGATTTTACTCTATTTAACAACTTTACAATGCAACAGTTATGGTCAATCAAATACAATAAGTCACAATACTTAATAAATATTTTTGATAAATAAGTAGAAATCTGGCACTATAGGCCAGTCAATATCAACACAAAAAAACAAACAAAGCAAATGCGCATGTAACTACGATTTTTTATATGTTGTTAGGTATCTTGAGAGTAGTTCACACCCTAGTTTGCAACCCTGAAACTGTGCTAACCCCATGGAGCTTGACAAACTAGGAAATTTTGGCACCAGTTTGTTTTTTTCGAAAAAACTACCATAAGGAAGCGTTTCAAGTATCTTTGCTCTGTACATTAATAAAGATAACTACATTTTCTACAATTTGAACGTAACCTTGGCACACTATGTTCATTGGTTGCGGAGTCAAAAATGTGGTAGGGTTATTTTCCAAGACAGTTACCGACTGAACTAATGCTTCTAGGTAAAAGTCATAGATATAGAATTTATAGGGAATTGAAATAACTTTAATTAAGTATCAAAGGGTCCTTGTAAGTCTTATAATTTCTCCAAAAATAAAATAAAAACTTGTAAAATACTGGATTTTAGCTAAATAATAAATATACTGAATAAGCTTATTTGTATTTCTTTAAAAATAAGTGCAACATTGTGAATAAGTATTTTGTTGTACTTTAATAAAGTTAACTAAATTAGCTACAATTTGAGCCTAACCAGAGCACTCTAGGACTATTGGTTACGGCGACACCAGTTGTTCAGGATTTGTGATTTTTTTGAACTGAAATATTTGTGGTAGCCGCATTTTTAGCAGCAATGCTTTCCCTATCGTCCTGGACAAGGATGTGGACGACCCAACACTAATGACGACCCACCTCTAGAAAACACTATCCCTTCTCCCTTACTTCACCCACTGATCTAGACTGGATGAGACCTGGTCCTTCCAAAAGAGCAAAGGCGGAAGTCTAAACTGTGCTTTACCTTTCAAATAGTATTATTTTATAGTTTTTAGGGTTCCGTAGCAAAACGGAACCATTATAGTTTAGTCATGTCCGTCCGTCGGTCCGTCCGCACCTTTGCTCAGATACTGTTAGTGCTAGGAGGCTGTAATATTGCATGGGTACATTACTTACACCGACAAAGTGAAAGAATTAAATCTTCCTCTATATGTTAAGTGGGGGTGTGTTTTTTTTTTCCTCACCTACCCCATCGTGTGGCATCCCACACGATGGGGTAGGTGAGAAAAAAAAAGACATACAGTGCTCGAGTTAGGCTTAAATTGTAGCCAATTTAGTTAGCCTTATTAAAATATTGAACAAAACATACTCGAAAAAACTTCTTTTGTGTTTCGAAAAAACTGAAACAAGTGCCTGCAATTTTCGCAGTTTTCAAAACAACGTGGTAGTTTATTTCTTTAGTGTATGTTTATTTAAAGCCATATTGTACATCTAAAATGGTAAATTCACTCGTTTGCCCTTTTAAAAAAATATATATGCCAACATTATTTACTTAATATATAGTTTTTATTTAGCCAAAATCCGATACTTAACTGTTTTTATTATTTTGGATGAAACTATTAGGCCTAGAGGTGCACCACTTAGGTATTAAGTTGAAGATAATTCAATTCCCTATATTTATTTTCTCACGACTTTTAGAGCATTAGTTCAGCAAGTGTCTTAGTAAATGACACTACCACAATATATTCAATTTAAAAGAAAAATGCCTACCTTTTACTAACTGTACGTATCTGCAACCAATGCACTAGAGTGCTGGGGTTAAACTTAAAATGTTATTAAATTTTAAGCAAACATACTTGAAAAACGCTTCCTTAAACTAGTGTTAGAAAAAACTGAAACAAGTGCCAACATTTCCCCGTTTTCGAGCACTATGGGTGTAGCACAGGGTTTTCAGGGTTGCAAACTTGGGTGTAAACTACTCCCAAGGAACCTAACAGATAAAAAAAATCGTAGATACTTGTGCATTTGCGACGTTTGATGTCGTTTTGTCGTTTATGAATGGCGTACTAATTACATTTATAAACTCAAAATAGTAATGACAGATTGTCAACATTATAAGTATTAAGCAACTAACAACTTATTTTTACTGTCTAAGTAAAAACTGTTTATATACATGATACATAAGGATTAGCTAATAAATTATTATATTAAATGTTACAACTTCTTAAATATTGCCGTTTGTAGTTAGGTAGGGTTGTCACACAACAGTTTGAGTCCCAACACGACTCAGCAAATTTAATAATACTGACGCGATCAACCCTTGGTATATCAACTTTAAAATGGTTCTCGTCTTCGTTCTTTTTTAAATCTCTGACGGCATTGTTTAAGTAGCTGAAACTGTATTTAAGATTAATCTTCACGAAGTCATGTTTTATTCAAAGCCCCAATTATACAGGGTCACTTTGGTATCAATCGACAAATTAATACGGGAGATTGAGTACCGGTCTTAAGTTCGTTAATTTATACATCGAAATATTGCGAATAAAAATGATAAAAAGAAATTGTTAAACAAAAGTTATCGAATGGATAGACATTAATAAACATAAAAGATATCAATGTTTTATTATTATTTCTAAACGTTTAAAACCTAATGAAATAAATTAATAATCAAGTTATTAAATTAGTCAGGTGCGATGAGATTTAAAAATCATTATAAGTATGTAAATAACTAGTAACAATAAATACTTTTCTTTAAATCTTGGCGACACAGGTTTACTTTTTGAAGTTTGTCGACTGAATTCAAAGTCATTTGTATTGTTTTATTGACATATGTATAATGATTTTTTTATATAGATTGGGGACATGAATTCGACTACTTCTATTTAATACAAGATAAATTAGACTAGTAACAGTCAAATTGTGTTTGCATAAATAAATTACAACTATAATTACTTGAAGTACCCCACAGGTAAGATGAAGAAAGCTTGGTTGTAGGATTGTATTGTAGGCAATTAACAGAATAGGTAGATTGATTTGTAGTCATATTAGTAGTAATTATTTTAAATGTATACATAGTCTGCCACACTGTCGCTATTTAGATCGTCTATTGACGATGCAATAACTTCTAACTTAACCAATGCCTTGGATAGAGAGTACCTTATATATTTGAGCTAGCAAAATTTTACATTATTTTCTAGAAATAGAAATCACTTATTAGAGCCGGGTATAGACACCCGTAATTTTGGGCTTTTATGATGAACTCTGAAAATCTCTGTTCCCTTTGAGTAAAATTTGGTAGGTATACTTTCCGTCTAGGATGCCAATGAATATGATGATGAAAATAATTATTATATTTTTATTCGGAAACGGTATGTTATCTGTCAAATCTAATCAGTCGCTTTTTAAATAAAGTATAACATACTAATTAACTATTCATGTACAAAAAGCAATCTACCTATTAAGTGTTTTTCACAACTGTTCACCGAGCCACGATCGTGAGAAAGTATTTATCGGTTTTATTGTTAAGAGTCGAGCAGCCCCGTTTTACACCAGGACCAACCTGCTCCGATAAATAACCTTGGGTACACCAAAGTCACTAGGGGCAAAGTGGAGCACCTACTTACAACATCTTACCTATGTGGCCTGTGCAGACTTAACCCTACTCCTCTTATTGAGAATCTTTCAGAAACTCACATTATAAGCTAAATATTACGGCAGGCGTAGAATACAGTGGCAAATGTTAAAAACACGTTAAAACAAAATACTTAACTTAAGGTGCATAAATGCTTTATAGCAGTTGCTATGATTATTTTTCTATTTACTTATCAGAATAGATATTTTCTATGGAACAACAGTCCTTTTTACTACTAACTAGCTGCGCCCGCGGATCCGCCCGCGTGGATGTCGGTTAGTGGGCGCCCATTAATCACGTGAAGTGTTTAGGGGAGAGGGGCGTGGGTTGGTAAATCTTAATAATGATATGAAAATCGTAATTTTCGCAAGAAACCATCTACAACTGTATTATTGACCAGTGTCGAGTCAAATATGAAATCTAGGTACGTGAGATTAGAAAGGGGGACAAGACAAATCTCGCGATATCTCTCCAGAGCCGGGGAGGGGGTCCAAAAATCGCCAGTCACCTCACGTAATTTATAAACGCACCCTTATCGCGATAAAAACTATCCTATGTGCTTCCCCGGGTCTTAACTATACATACCATATTTCATCTAAATCGGTTCAGTGGTTAAGCGTAAAAAGGCAACAGACAGACAGACAGAGTTACTTTCACATTTATAATATTAGTACGGATGGATTAGTATGGATGCTGGTGAATTCCGAATTATTTTGTGTTTAACATACATAATTGCTCCTAACGTCTTTCGCCTCAAAGCCTTTGGCTATTTTACACTTTGCTTCTAAATACAATATGCATCTCTGTTACATGCTTAGAAAAAAATGAGATAACATAATAATTATAAACTGGCATCGAGATATTAGTACCTCCACTTCATCAGTTCACTACACTTTTTTTTCTATTAATTAGCACTGGCGCGTAATATAACGTCCTTTACGTTGGTACTATCGATATTAGGTAGGTATATTAATCATCAGCCTTCAGGAACGATTCCAGTGGATTTGGACCTTTTCTTCTAGGATGAGATGGAGGTTTCGTTGCTTCAGCTGTAATGTAAAGTTATATTATTTTACAAATATGCCATTTTTACTAAAGGTAGTTCGTACATAGTGGTGCGCGAACCTAGAAAATCGAATAGCTTCGATCTGATGTAAAAATTAGCTGGATCGTACTTTCCAAAATTTATAAAATCAACAATTTTTAAAACTCCAACGGCAAATTTTCCAGGATTACCAAAGATATGAGGGACCGCGTTTAGAACTAGTGTCTCAGTGGTGACAGGGAAGAGAGATCAGACGTTACACCATCAAGTCCATAGATTGGTGACTGTTTGTTATAGTTAAACCGTCGGTCCTGCGACTAATCTCTTTCCCATCGTGGCGAATTTTCGTTCTATTGTCACTCATATGACTATGAGAGTGAAAATAAAGTAAAATAAAGAGTTCACCAGACTTGTACTACGAGTATGTTGTTTGGTTACTGTTTAGATTTGCCATAATGATCATACATGGTTCAATTAATTGGGAGGACATTATCATAAGTAGTGGGAGTATCCAGGGAAGGGGATTTGGGGGTTAGCCCCCCCCCCCCAATGAACCTGGGTTCGCTCATGGACACGTAAAACTTTTAGGCAAAATCAGGAGAAAGAGTACTTACAGTCGGTTGTCTTGATATGCGTACCCTGAGTTACTTCTAAGCAAGCCATCCACTCGGTAATACTAATCTTGGTGTCATGATTCACGTCGCAATACCGCGGCAGCTTCCGACCACAACGTCTTAAAGATTCCACATTTGATATCAACTGGTGGAAAGCTTTCCACTCACGGCGCTCCAAAGCTTTATTTTTATCCTTGTCTAACATTACATAAGTCCATGTAGCTGCCTGTTCTTCTTTCGACGCGCCCCATTTTACCATTTCTCTGCACAACAAAAATGTAAAAACAAATTAGGGAAATTGAACAAATCCTTTGTTTTTCAACTTGGTAAATTGGTCAAAATTTACAGTAGTGCCGATTGTCGTTGCCATTTTGTAATTTTGGTTTGGGACAGGTTTGACCCCAGTAAGCATACTATGATTTTAGTTTGGGAGAGGTCCAGCCTCTCCCAAACTAAAATCATATTATGCTTACTGGGGTCAAACCTGTGTAATCTATAATTTTGGTTTGGGACAGGCTTGACCCCAGTAAGTAATCTATAATTTTGGTTTGGGACACGTCTGATCCCAGTGAGCAATCTATAATTTTGGTTTGGGACACGTCTGATCCCAGTGAGCAATCTATAATTTTGGTTTGGGACACGTCTGATCCCAGTGAGCAATCTATAATTTTGGTTTGGGGCAGGTTTGATCCCAGTGAGCACACTATGATTTGGTTTGGGACAGGCTTGACACCAGTGATCTATCATTTTGGTTTGGGACAGTTTTGACCTCAGTAAGCAATCTATAATTTTGGTTTGGGACAGGCTGGACCCCAGTGAGCAATATATAATTTTGTTTGGGACAGGTTTGACCGCAATAAGCAATCTATTATTTTGTTTTGGGACAGGTTTAAACCCAGCGAGCAATCAACATTTTGGTTTGGGATAGGTTTGAACCCAGTGAGAGAGGCGCGGATTCAAGTGGACAACAGTTAATTAGTTAATATAATAATCATCTTTATTTACGTACCCGGGGCCCGTACCATTAATTGAAGTGGTCATTTTAGATATGAAAAATGCCATCAGATCCCGTAAGAAGGCTGCCTTCATTGGTTCTGGACAACCTGTAAAATATTACAAATAGGTCATTCGTATTTGGATTTAGTCTTCGTGTGAGTAATCCGTATATGAACTTAAGGTACCTAATCAAATTAATTCCAAGGTCTGTAATTTAGGTCCCACTGTGGTCGAAATTCAAGTGTAATTAATAAAATCATTCTTATAATTATTTAAAAAAATATCGTATTTGGGGCGCGATTATGAGTTTATCTTTCCGCACTTATATTTCTTAGTTATCTAATAATTTCATTAAAAAAATTTAGAAATTCGTTATACAATAAGACGCTTTACACACGTGTCGGTTGCTGGGTACCCGGCGACCGGAACGTGTGAAAAGGACCGTATAGTGAAGCTTAGTGAAAATTGCTCGGTAATCGGTTGGCCCGGCAAGGCAATTCGATGTAGTGTTTCTGTTCTAAGGTTATTAATATATTAATAGTTGCAAGTTAGATCAATCTCCTTTTATGTACATGCAAAAACAAGAAGTTCTATCATAGTAATTTATATAGGCATTTCTTGCCAATTACTTTTAACAAAAGTCGTAATAGTTCTAGCTATTGGCTAGATGGCGCAAGCGAAGACCTGACTCGTGTGCAGGAAGGATAGAAGAATTTGAGGTTTAGTAACATTGCCCCGGATAGATGGTTCGGTTCCGGTCCCGGTTTGGGTTCGATTCCTGGGATTATCTAAACATCAAATTTTTCTATCTTTCAAAAATGCGATTTGTGAAGTTCTGTAACTGTGTCGTCACAAGTTCGTATAGCTCACCCCTCATAGGGCTGGCATGTTGTGGTGCAGCGTCACAATCAGGCCGCCTGTCCTTCACGGAGGAGCCCGGTATAGGCTTGCCGGTGTCCTGATGCACGCACCAACAATACCCTGTGGACCTATAGCACTGAGCGCGGGCGTATCTACCGTCGCCCGTACATTCTGGAACGTAGAGAGCTGCACCACCCGCGTTCTATAAATAAAATATCTAATTATTTTATCCTCTGGGTGTTATATCGTGCATTAATTTCTGACACCACTACATTTTGACGTGATAACGCCTTATACATCGATGACCGCGATTGCAACGACATGCGATACAATTGGGTATTTGACTACTTTCAAAATAAAATATTTTAAAATAACCAGGTAAAAATATGTCATGAAGTGTTTAAAAAAATATGTTAATTTATTAATTTAATGTGTTACTTAATTTATAATCATAAAGTGAAACACTGAAAGTAAATAATTTGACCATAGAAAACGTGACGTCATATGCTAGCATTCCATACAAATTTGTTCAGAGCGGCTCGTTTTTGACGGTTCTTAAAAAGAGGCTGATTTGACTTTAGTCAAATACCCTATTGGAAATAAAGCTATCAGCCTATTAGCGAATGGCGACTGCAGCGACTTGCGATACAATTAGAACTAAAGCTGTCACAGGCACGGTTGTTTATTACAATGTCATCAATTTTCTTCTGACGTTATCACGTTAAATTATCGTCCGTAAACCGACTTTACAGACAACCATTTTATTTAAAAGACAAATGATATATGATAGAAGCTTTAAGACAATATCTCAAGACAAGACCAAATAGCCGTTCTGAATTACGGAGGGGTTCACCACTCACACTTGATTGTATCTGTGGCGCGGTGGGAGTGTATCCGACTGCTACGCAAGAGGTCGTAGGTTCGATCCCCACCCAGGATAAAACTTTGTGTGATGAGCACGATGTTTTATTCTGTGTCTAGGTGTTATTTATCTATAATATGTATGTGTTTAGAAATGTATAAGTATGTTTATCAGTTGTCTGGTTTCCATAGGACAAGCTCTGCTTAGTTTGGGATCAGATAGCGTTGTGTGAGTTGTACCAAGATATTATATTATATTATAAATGATCTGTGAATCTCAACGATTTAAGTAATAAGGGTATACCTTCAATACAACAATCGAAATAGATAGATAGACTATTTTATTCGTTGGGATACAAGAGCGAGTGTTGTTATTTAAAATTGAATTCCGTCATGTGATACATCAATTACGACATGAGTTGAAGTTATCAAAGATCAATTATAACTCAAGAGTTTAAACTCGTAACTAAGTCGTCTTCTTCCCCCTTATCCCAAATGATTCGTTGTGGGCGCAATATTTACTGTGCCTCCATATACTTATATAATCAACAATAGAAATAACCGTCATCTCTGTACTCAATCCCTTTCTCGCCATATAAGTGTGTACCACAAAAAAAATCTTATCCAGTCATACCAAGTGACTATACCATCTAAAGACAATTTTGGACCTGTAATGTGGTAACATTATAGGTCTAAAATTGTCGTTATACGTTAAGTAGATAAGTATCTAACCTGCTCATCCAAGACAGCTTGTCTGTCTGTTAGGCAGTCGTTGGCTTCATCTTCCCGTCTATTCTCTGCCTCCGAACCGTCCGGAGCGAAAGAATTTCTCACAATACCCGGTAAAACTGCAAGTAAGTAAATTAAATATACACAATTAAAATCATTACTTTGTCGCCTGCTTACAAATTAGCTAAAATTGCTATTTTATTAATTAATAATTCCTCGTGAAAATCTAATACAGACAGTCTTATAAGGCACCGGAAACTGCAAGTATGTTAAATTTGCCTGAAAAGCATAATCTAATGCTATCGAGCACATCTGACGACGGGTGCTAGAACACCTGATGATGGAGCCATGACAATAAAATATTGTTATTAGAAAGCTGATTGAGACGAGTATTTTATGTAAGATTTCGTTTTTCTTTTGGTGTATATCATCTTTTCCAATTGTTTACCTAACCTTATTCATACTTCTAGAAATAATTGTCACTAACATGGGGGACTTCCTAAGCGTCTGGTGGACATACGTTTGTCCGCCTTAAATTCGGGCCCAACTGACAGCCGGACATACGGGTGTCCGGTCGATGGTGCGGCGATTGGTCGTGAATTTGTTCACTAGGCGCACGATGGGTAAAAGCATGTTGACTTTACGTTTGTGACTTATTTTTACGGTGTTGTATTGTGTGAGTTTTGTTTACCTGAAGTGGGGTCAGGGGGCGGTTCTTCCTCGTTGTAGTCAGGCTCAGGTTCCGGACCGCTATCATCGTCTGCGTTCAACGACATGAAGAAACGGAGAGAGACTATATATTATTATTATGTTTGCACACACATTCACGCTCAAACATCTAGTTTGTATTAATTTTATTGCCATGCGCACAAAATGGTTAATGAGCTGTTAACTTTAATTAGTAATTTTTTTTACAACAATCTACAGATTCTACAAGGTGTAATCGTTTCTGGTCCCACATTACTAGCATCTTGTTAAACGCTCCAGCTAAGCTCAGTGGCTTGTGTTGGGAGTGGGTTCGTCTGTAGAATAAGTAGGATTCGAACCCGCGACCTCACGATTGCGAGACCGATGTCTTAGCGGTTAGGCTACCGCCGCTTAGCGCATTTACTATGACATTAGTAAATAGGTAGTTTCCTTGTTTTAAGAAGTTAAAATAATGTTATAATTTAAAAACTATTCAGTGTTGTCCTCTACGTCATGATTTTTTATTAATTTTACAAATATTGATTATTGTCACACATCACTTCAAATGGTACATTAAAATTTTCATCCCAATTATCTATAGAACTGGCTGGAAAGCTAGCCTACAATTAAAATAATAAAAACCGTCCCTACCCACTTAAATTTTGGTGTTCGTTCGAAATTTAAATCTTGCGGGAATCAATTTAAAAAAAAGAAGGAAGCTCAATTCGTCAAATCATAAGTAAGTTACTCGATTACTTGGCCTGCCCGGTTCCCAGATCTTACACCTTTTGGGGATTTATCAAAGACAACGTGACAAACTAAAAGATTACACAGCCTAGAAGGCTGAAGATGGCGACAGGCTCAACAGTGGCTCGTTTCGGAGAAGTAGAGTATGTACGATGTTAGCCTCTTTATTTAAAATTATACTAAAAATGTATTTACAGAATGCCACGTTACGACGCGGCACAATTTTTGCAGCTTTAGGAGCGAATTACGCTTAATATTTTACAAACGGATTCTCAAATTTAAAAATCTTCTTCCCAACCCCTAAACGTTTTTAAAAGACCTAGGTATCTAATGATACCCCACACGATGGGGTAGATGAGGAAAAAAAACACTCCCACACTTTACATATAGAGGAGGTCCATAAAACATTTTTTTTTTTTTCAAGATTTTATTATTTATGCAAAATTATAGACTAGTATTCATTTTAAAAAGTATTTTCAATATCAGTTTAAATCTTTTTGATATCTCTTATATTTACGGAAAAATCGCGTGTACACAATTAACGATTACACCCTCCACCACACCTATTGCAATTAAGGTGTATTCTAATTTCTGCGTTTACTCTCGGTAAGAACAATATGATGGCGTTGAACTGAAGATAATGAGTAGTTCCGAAAGTTAACGAACTCAATTTTAGAAGGCTTCATTTAACAACAATATTAAAACATAAAAATGACAAGCAGTCATTTTAAAAAGGCTTTAATCTATACAATCACTGGCCTGACTGATTCATCAACTAAGAGTATAAACTACTGGGACTACAAACCCCAAATTTTGCCAGTTGAAACAACACAAAGGCAAACAAGCATGCACTTCTAAAGGTTTTTAGGAAATATATGCCCTAAAGAGGTAAAATACTAGCTGCAAGTTTGTATGAAATTTCGTATTTGGTTTAAAATAAAGAATCATGAGTGTTTCAGCGTTTTGATCGAAAGCGAAAATCAATCATGTAAAATCGTCCAAGTAGGCAAGTTAATAAAAAATATCTGATGTGACGGAAAGGTAAATAACTAAGGTCTTTAAGTCGCTCAGCTGGTTATCTTTTAGTCTATCTAAATCACAAATAAGTGGAGCTAGTTGAGGCCAATTGGCGAAAGCCTTTAACGAAAGCGTTCTTTCTTCGGGCTTTTCGAAAACCCCTGTGATTGGATCACCACTTTTCACAGCACTGAGCATGATGCTCTCTGCTGTGAGAAAACTTGTTATGCTCGAACTCTAAGTTTGTGAATGCTGGTGGTACCAAGAGTGTGTGCTAGTGTCTACACAGTTATTTCTATATATCAATGCCATGCACAGGCGACACCTTTTATGCCAGCTATCTTGGAACATGTCAATGAGTGTCGGAACAAACTTGACTAAGCAATGTCTGGGATTGAGGCCAACTTAACTTAGTCCAATTTAACCCTACCAAAATACATTTTTGCAAAAAAAGACTGTTTTGCCCGTTTTGAGAACACTTCCTTGATAACTTTCTATCTGGGATTTTATAATACTTGGGATCGACATTCGTAAGTCTGACCATGTTTCTTCCTACCGTTCCGAACTTTAATGGCTCCTAAATTTACAATTAGGTTACTGCACCTACACATTCCATTTCTACATCACCATAAAGTAGACTGGCAGATAATGCTTTTAGCATTAAGTCCACCTTTGTACAACTTTGTGCATAAAGTTTTAAATAAAATATACGGATAAATACAAGTAAAATCTCCATAGGTTTGTGTATTTTTTTAACCGAGTTGTCTTAAGAACCGAAAAAACTGGGTAACCCAGTTCTGGCTTGAATTTGGAATCGAAAGAACCGGTTCCTCAAATAGGACCGGTTCTCGATGCCCTAGAGCCCGTCTACGGGCTGTAGGTGAATAGGAATCTGGCATCTGGTTGCAGGCTCTTCCATTGTCCAACATAGGCACAATGTGGGACGATACGACATTTCGCATCGCTGCATGCCTTCGTTTGGGTGTCCAATGTGTTTCTCTGCATCAACACCACCGTGGAGAAGACGTGTGCGGCCTCCACCAGGGCCTGACGTGTAGCAGGAGCGCAGGTTTTATATCCCGCCAAGCAAGCAGCAATGACATAAGGCGTGCCAGCTGTAGTCGAACCAAATGGTTTGGTTCGACCACAGCGATGGCAAGATGAGCGGTATGTCTTTTTTGCATTGGAAGATAGGTCGGCCTTTGGTATGGGATACAACTTGCGTCGATACTTGGCGCCTGGATGGGTCTTTCGAGCACAGTGAATTACGCTTGCGCTGCTGCTGCCTCCTCTGTGAACCTCAAACGGCGCCAATAAAATAATTTGGTTGAGGATTCTGTATTTGAACCGTTTGGAGTTGAACCGCCCTAGGGCCGTGGGGCCCAAGTGCGCCCCTACTATACAGGGACATTCCTCCATGTCTTATCAGTGCCTCCAGTAACCAGAAGGCTGGCCTTTTCTTTGCCCTCTGGGAACGTTAGTTGTGGACATCGATGGAAACGAATTTTTTGACGCTTAAACGGGTTTGTCCTCTTTTTTATTCTATTATTGTAAATATCTTGTATATATTGTATTATTAATTTAGTTTATTAATTTATTTAACACAGTCCGCCTTTTGCAATGTATTTGCAGGAAGCAAATACATTGCAAAAGGCGGACTTAATGTCATAAGCATTCTCTACCAGTCAACCTTTGGGTTGTGGCGAGAAGAGGGTGGCAGGTGCATATTATGTGCAAAAATTATTAATATTAATATAGATTAAAATAAGTAAATTTAAAAAAATAGTTTTGATTAAATAAACACCAATGTGTATTTTATGATTTACTTTCTATTGAAAAATTCTTGACTTGATTGATTTTGTTTCTAATTTTAAATATAATTCATATTATGTTATTTAGAAAAAATAATCCTACTGATTGACCCTTTCAATCGGTATTATAAAAACACAGACTGCTTATTTCTCACTTTTTGCGGGTTCGGTTCTCAGTTCAGACAGGCGATTAATGCAGCTCTAAATATTTCTAAAATCAAAAAGATGTCTCCTTATTAGTATTTTATCTTTTCAATATTCCCTCCGTGTGGCATTAATGTTTTGAAACCAACCTTATAAGTCAATAAAATAACAATATTTATAGACAAATGGTACATTCATATAATGACTGGCGCCAACAACCCAGGTGCCGCAAAACTAATAAGTCTAGACAAACTCGTCCGCTTACAATAAATTACGCGATATTACATATCATTAGCCACCAATCATATTTAAAATCTAGATTCATTAAGTATAGCTTATAGTTGTAAAAGACCAAATTTTTCTTTAACATTAATGTTAAATGGTTCTGTTCTGACTTTATAAGGTATGCAGTTCAGAATTCTGTTTATTAAATTGCATTAATTAATAAAACCTTAGCGGACTGATAAAAACCTGCTTTTGTAAGAGATTGTATTTACGTCGTATATATAAAAAAAATCCATCGAATTCCTTTCTAAACCCGCGTGAATGCGTGACAGACGTTTTATATGGTGTCGCAGGTAGATTACTAATAAACGTGTTTAAGCTATACTTGCCAAGTTTTTACCAAAACTATAGTTAACTTATAATTAACACTTTAGGCTTTTTATCTTTTTTTCCATTGGTTGTTTTTTTAAAAGGACTGACCGCAACCCCACAGTCACCATGACCCTTTAAAATGCCTTCTATAGATCCATCCTTCATGTAGAAGTCACAAACAACTTTTGCATAGTTAACACCATGAAACGATACTCAACTCTGAGCCGCTTTCAAAAGTATTTCTATCGCAATTATTCACTTTATAGTGTCAGAGTCAGAATGCGAGTTAACAGTGTCTTAAAACTGAGTAGCGTTTGAGTATTCGTGATTCGACCGTTAGTTAACAGAGCTGTATAGTTAGATTTTAGTATTTAAAACATGACAATATGCGGGCATAATCACAGTTAAATGCTGGTTTAAGTTATTATTTTAGTTAATGTGTAAAGTGTGTATGTGTAAGCGTGCCCACAAAGGTACTCACAGTCCGGTGCGGGCGGCTCGGGATTCACGAGGAGGCACGCTACCCACTCAACGTGAGAGATCTCACCGTCGCCATTGCCGTCGCAGCCGCGGGCCCAGGCGCGGGCGCATCTCTTTGGTTTCACCACCTTTAAATATAATTAAAATAATATATAAAGCGGAAGAGTTTGTTTGTTTGTTTGTTTAAACGCGCTAATATCAGGAACTACTGGTCCGATTTAAAAAAATCTTTTTTTGTTGGATTGCCCATTCGAGGAAGGCTATAGGCTATATAACATCACGCTACGACTAATAGGAGCGGAGTAGCGACGAGAAATGTTGCAAAAACGGAAAATTTACGCATACGAAGTTGCGCGGGACAGCTAGTAATTAAAATATCCTTTTAAACTCTAATCTGAAATGAGTAGGTATATACAGTGTAGTCCGTTTAGTACGACTTTGCATTTAACATCCGACCGCTATTAGCGACGTAAGTATAGGCATGTTTGGTATTAATAGCTACTATGAAAGTATGTCCGTTTATTACAACTCCGCTTATAACGACCGACTGGTTTTAACGACATATTTTCACACAAAATTGGCCACATATACTAGTATACTATCCGGTTACACGACGAGCGTTGACGTCTTCACAAACTATTTAGTAAGAATTATCAAAATACTAGCTGTGCCCTGCGGTGTTACCAGCGGTTTATTAGCCTATGTGTTAATCCAGGGTGTCAGCTAACTCCATACCAATTTTTATTAAAATCGCTCCAATCGTTTAGACGTGAAGAAGTAACAAACATACACACTCACATACTCACAAACTTTCGACTTTATAATATTAGTGTGATTTCATCAGGTCCAGAAAGCTGAGATTTTCTACTATTGACCCTGATAGGTTTGGGATACTGATCTGCTTGTATTTTCATACTTCGGTATTAAAATTTGCAAACAAAATAAAGTGCAGATGCCTCATGGTGTATTTAAAATGTACACTGGAAATTTGCGGTAAACCAGCAAAGGAAGTCGCATTTATGCAACTTTCGGAGCGATTATTTCCAAAAACATTCACTGTTTTTGAAAGACCTGTCGAATGATGTGCCACAAGTAGAGGTTTGCTGAAAAAAAATATTTCAGCTTTTGTTACATGTATGGAGTGCGTGCTCCCCTAAAAATATTATTATTTAGCTATCAAACTAAGTAGCGGCTACTACAAAACACCTTTTCAACAAATTTCATCAAGATTCACTGAAAAGTCTTTGAGTAAAATGCCTGTGACATGACGAAACTTTAAGAGTTCCGTTTTTGCCATTTTGGCTACGGAACCCTAAAAAGTGGAGCAAGATCGATATATTAGTAGTTACGATATTGTTGAAGAACTGGTATTTACAAAAGTCTGGGTACAAGAAAAAAATAGGGTTAGATATTTGGCTACCACATGACCTCACTAAGGGAAACTAAATGCAACGTGTTTTCATTTGCGATTCTTTGTTATAACGTAACATTTTCGACCTATTTCTTATACGATGAAAAAGTAAGTGACCCATCACTTACGATAAAAATGTCCGAAAAAGATCGTGATCGAAGCATGGACAAGCCCCACAGACCGTGGCAAAGCCCGGCCTGATTCGGAACAAAGTGATGTTGTGTGTATGGTGGAATTAGAAAGGAATCGTCCACTATGAGCTTTTGCCGCCGGGTAAAACTATTGATTCTGACCTTTACTGTCACCAACTGATGAGGTTAAAAGAAGCCATTGAGAAAAATAGGCCGGTGCTGGTGATCAGGAAGGGCGTGGTGTTCCATCATGACAACGCCAGACCGCACTCATCTATAGCCACTCAGCAAAAATTGAGAGAGCTTGTCTGGGATGTTTTGATGCATCCGTCGTATAGCCCTGATCTTGCTCCATCAGATTCCCACCTGTCTCGGTCACTTTAGGAAGCATAAAGTTAACCTCAAAAGAACACTAAAAACTACCTGTCAGATTTTTATGATCAAAACGCACGGCACGGCACATAAATATTATAAACTAGCTTTCGCCCGCGGCTCGGCCCACGTGGATGTCGGTTATCGCGATAAAACCTATCCTATGTCCTTCCCCGGCACTTAAACTATCTACATACCAAATTTCATCTAAATCGGTTTAACTGTTTGAGCGTGAAAGCGTAACAGACAGACAGAAAAAAATTATACCTATTTTTTTTTTCTTCGTATGAAAATTACAAAAATACTTTTGCCCCGAACATTGAAATATTGCAAATAAAAACGTAAACTTAAGAAGACTTACCTTCTTAATAAGCCTTCTGAGTCCTCTGTATTCTGATTTTTGTAACGCATCGTTTCTATCACGATCTAGCTCACTAAACTTCCAATCAGCTATCGCTCTGGGGTCCGTAGTTCCAGTTTCAGAGCGTGCTCTGTCGTACTCTCCGGTGAAGATTTTGATCAGGTTTCCATTGAATTGGGTGCGGTCTGCCCTTGTACACGCTGATGGCAAATAAATATTGTTAAAGACTGTGTCTCCGAAGAGCTCGAATAGGGTTTAAGCCGCGTGGAGTCAATTTCACTATGTAACCTGGACTTAACTAGGCAGATGTCTGAGATATGGTTGATGTTGAATATCAAAACAATGATTCTTATATATGACTAGCTGTCCCCCGCGGCTCCGACCGTGTGTGTTAGGAGGTGTCCATTAATTACGTGAGACGTTTAGGGAAAGGGGGGGGGGGGTTAGTCGGCAAATCTTACGTAATTTTAGCAAGACACCATCTAAAAGTGGAGTAAATGTAGTGGTTTTTTTTTTCATAATTTTTGACAAATTTAAATCTACGCGGGATTAGGAAGGGGCGGGTTTCATGCCAAATCTCACGATATCTCCCGGAAGGAGGAAGAAATTTCAAAATGAGCCAAAACACACCTCACGAAATTTATGGACACCCCCTTATCGATACTAACATGATATATCACCAGAGGGAGAAAGGGGTCCAAAATTCGCCAAAATCTCCTAACGTAATTTATGGACGCCCCCTTATTGCGATAAAAAACTATCCTATGTCCTCCTCTCACGATATCTTTCCAGAGGGAGGGAGAGGGTCCAAAATTCGCCAAAATCACTTCACGTAACCTATGGACGTCCCTTATCGCGATAAAAACTAAACTATCTCCATACCAAATTTCATCTAAATCGGTTTAGTGGTTTAAGGGTGAAAAAGTAACAGACAGACAGAGTTACTTTCACATGGATGAAAATCCGTTTAGTCATCGTGTGAACGTGCTTTTGTGAATTGTTCCTTTGTGAATATAGCACACAGCAAAAAATATGTATAAGTCTCTAAAACTATTGCATTCCTGACAAAACCAAGCCCAACCTATCCAAAGGTTGTTAACAGGTTAACATCTCCTGAAGTTCCTTTTAATATCTTGTTTTCTTAATAGTAACACTTACTTCTTTTGTTGCGTTGACCGCGGACGGATGACCTCCTTTTCGTGTGGGATTTACCTGCAAACATAAATTACATTATAACTACACAACAATTTCGTTTTTTTTTTTTAAAAGACTTCTCCCGCAGTAGGGAACAAGCCCTGTGTCGCGGGGGTTTACAAATATACAAGTCACGGACACAAATTACACCCAGACTGGGAACAACAATTTGTGGATCATTAATGTAGTGCTCCGTGTGGGAATCGAACCCACGACCTCTTGCGTAGCAGTCGGAAACACTTAAACCGCGCCACCGAGGCAGTCAAACCTGACTTCACTTCAAATACCTGTACAATAATAGCAACCATTAAATTCGCAATAGGTCAATACACTTCCCTATTAACACTTTATTGCTCGCGGAAATAGTCAACACATTTTAAGACAGCTAGGTACCATCCACTATTCGCTAGTAAATAGTTCTTGGCTTAGGTTATATAATTAAACCAATAACATTATTATTCGCATGAGCAATTTAATAAGACAAACTTTTGTATAGCTTTATTAACTACTAGCTGACCCGCGCAACTTCATCTGCGTGAATTTTCTCTGTTTTTGCAACGTTTTTCATTCCTGCTCTGCTCCTATTGGTCGCAGCGTGATGTTATACAGCCTATAACCTTCCTCGATAAATGGGCTATCCAACAGTAAAATATTTTTTCAATTCGGACCAGTAGTCCTTAGATTATAGGCTTCAAACAAACAAACTTCGTTAGCTTTATAATATTAGTATAGATATGTATCTACAGTCGCGGAAGGAAAATGTTCGTCAGTTTTCAAATACACTCATTTAACGCTTAGTAAACACATGTTAACTTTTCAAACTATGCATCACATTAGACTGTCGTATGTTCTAAATTGTGCTTAACTGCTTGATTGATAGCAGAGTTTAAATTTATTCATACAAACAAATACTCCTTGACTATGAGTAGTTTAACTAAAACCTCTCAGTTTATTAACTAAATGACTAGATGGAACGTATATATCAGTCTCATTATAGCCCTATCGCTCTGCCACTGATTGCATTATGTAAAAATAACATGTTAAAATATGACAGATATTTGTTTCTTTGGACGTGAATCGAGAAGTTTTACATTCTGCGACTGTACCTTTATAAAAATCAGCTGCTAAGATTAAAAAAACAGCTTATGAGGCATATAAGTGTCATTTTCAAGCGATAATTTACCCTCATCCATATGCATACTAATATTACAAATGGAAAGTAACTCTAACTGTCTGTTACGCTTTCACAGCTAAACTGATTTAGATGACATTTTGTTTGAGTCCTGGGGAAGGACATAGGATAGTTTTTATCGCGATAACCGACATACACGCGGGCGGAGCCGCGGGCGAAAGCTAGTATGAAATTTTTAATACATGTCACAAATAGACCAATCTTTATTATTGATAGCTAATGTACCACATTTACAAATATTGATTTGTTTATGTTGTAGTGATCCCACACTCCGTTTTATGGAAAGTACGTGTATAGCTATTTTCATAAGGCCAATTCTTTCATTAAACCTGTTTCTCGTCAGATATAAATTTGTTGACACATAATTTACACCTTTTTACTTAAAACATCATTGTGGAGTACCATATGTTTAAAAATTGACGGCAGTTCTTCTTCAATTGTAAAAAATAAGAACTGCCGTCAATTTTTGCAAAAAATACGTAATTTTACAATGATTTATGTACTAAATAAAACGTATTTACAAATAAAATTGACAAAATACGCTTTGACCTTCAACTGATGAAATTACACTATTTCATTTATTATTATGTCAATTTTTCAATCATCCGTCAATTTTTGAAAAAAAAAACGTGATTTTACAATGATTTATGTACTAAATAAAACGTATTTACAAATAAAATTGACAAAATACGCTTTGACCTTCAACTGATGAAATTACACTATTTCATTTATTATTATGTCATTTATTCAGACCTAATTATTATCAATCCGAATTCAATATATTACGATGCACAAACGTCATACATTCCATAGAATTATGTTTCCGAAGATATTAGTTTTATTTATTGCTATTCGCTTCTTTAGAGTTGTCAAATTTGCGAAATGGCTCCTAACCATCTATGTCTATGCTCATAACCGATTTGAATCATTCTTTTTTCTTCTTTTTTCAATACTGGCTACAAATTTGAAAAATTCCAAAAGTAAATCGAAATTGATAATTTTGCATGTGAATTTGCTACTTCTGATCGGACTAAAATTTGAATGTAAAGTGTAGTCCGTTTGGTACAACATTACATATAACAACCAACCATTTTCAGCGACGTTAGTATAGGCATTATGTTTGTTTTGATATGATATGAGCCACCATGAAAGTACGTCCGTTTATTATAACTCTGTTTACCCACAAAACATTGATACCTTTTGGTCTGAGCGTTTACCTATAACGATCGACCGCTTTTAACGACGGAATTTCACACACAATTGACCACATAGACTAGTATATTTTTTCCAGTTACAACGGCGACGAGCGTTGACGTGTTTAATAATATATATACTAATATATAAATGTGAATGTAAGTTTGTTTGTTACGCTTTCACGCGAAAACTACTCAACCGATCATCATGAAACTTTATACACATATTCTTGGAGGTATTAGAAGTAACATAGGATTATAAAAAAAAGGGGAAAATTGACGCAGACGGAAGTTGCGCGAGACAGCTAGTATTTTATAATGTCTAGATGGAGCATTCCCTTAGTAAGCCTTTAAAAAAATGAAGCATGCTCTCTTTGACGTTTGACACTGCTTGAATTAAATGTTTTTTTTGAAGACTAGTAGTGTTACAAAAGTACGTCCACATACGACTTGACCGTACTTTTTGACAGTTCTTTGCTTCAATTTTAGATGCGGGATTAGGAATCTAGACATTATAATCAAAGTATATATCATAGGTAAGGATTATCGAAATATTTTCACCGTGTCTAGTAAGCTGAGATGTAAATAGCCAATGGAAACAGTTTTCGCTTATAATGCAAATTATATACCCAGTATCTACGCGGAGTTCATAAAGAAAACACATGACGTGTAAATTATCTCGTAAAACGACTTCATTTACTTTATGAACATAGTAAATATGTACCTATTTACGTTCATAACAAACATAATTTATTGTATGGATTAGTGTTACAGGTACAGTCGCAAGCAATTTACCTATTACATTAAGTTTAGTATATTAGTGGCGGAATACACTAAGTACACCTTTATTATTTAAGCTTTCTTTGAATTCTAGTTATTTGATACTAGCTGACCCGGCAGACGTTGTCCTGTCTTAGCTATGAATTATGAATAGGTATAGGAATTGCTTTTCCTTTTTTTTTTAAATTATCTTTCCCTAAAAACCTTGTACAAAGTACCTATTAGAAAACTAATAATGAATGAAATGGGTATAGTCGTCCTCAAGTTTTGGCGTGACCAAGGGAAAAAGGGTTTCTTTTATACAACGTTGTTCTTCATAGTGTGCTAACCTGAAAGTAGGTACTTTCAATACACGTTAAATAGGATAGTTTTTTGACCATGTTATATTTTCCAGTATGCGTACTTTTTTCCCGTTTTTGCAACATTTTTCATTGCTGCTCCGCTTCTATTGGTCGTAGCGTGATGTTTTATTATATAGCCCATAGACTTCCTCGATAAATGGGCTATACAATAGTATTTTTTTTTTATTCAGAACAGTAGTTCCTGATATTATCGCGTTTAAACAAACAAACTCCTCGGCTTTTATATTAAGTACTAGCTGTGCCCGCGACTTCGTTCGCGTGGAAGTTGGGTTTATATTAGCTACATAAAATGGCCGCAAGTGAAAAAGACCTAGCACGCCAAGCAGGCTGCTTTAATGCACCTTTGAAATCAATATCACTTTCACCAACAGACCCCCAGGAAGTGCGAGAAATTATTTTGGGACTCAAGCCACACAGTGCACCAGGATGGGATAAAATCACTACCACAATCCTAAAGCAAAATATAAAAACTCTTGCCTCACCAATCACGTATCTTTGTAACCTGAGCTTGGAAACGGGTATCTTTCCAAACAACTTTAAAAAAGCTGTGGTCTGTCCGATATTTAAGTCAGGTGACAAGAGCGAACCATCAAATTATAGACCCATTTCTCTTTTACCAACTTTGTCAAAAGTACTGGAAAAGATAGTGAACAAAAGAGTTATCAATTATCTAGAAAAAAACGATTTGCTTAGCAAACATCAATTTGGATTTAGAGAGAAAAAATCAACGGAGGATGCAGTAACTTCACTAGTATCTAACATAGTGTCACATCTAGACAAAGGTGACAAATGCTTGGGGGTCTTTTTGGATCTCCAAAAAGCTTTTGACACGGTTTCAATTCCAATCTTGCTAAGACGTCTTGAGAACGTTGGAATAAGAGGAGTGCCTCTGAAGTGGTTCACCGACTATTTGACGAACAGATCTCAACATGTACGAGTGACAGACGTTGAGAGTGACGACGCTAACTGCGGATATGGAGTTCCCCAAGGCAGTACATTGGGCCCTACACTGTTTATCATCTATATTAACCAACTGTGTAACATTGTTACCCCATACAGCATGGATTTGATCATGTTTGCCGATGATACTGTCCTGCTTTTCCATGGAGGTACATGGGATAAAGTACAACAAGAAGCAGAAAAGGGCTTAGCTCAAGTCACTGCCTGGCTAGAAGACAACCTTTTATCACTCAATGCGAACAAGACTAAAATTATATGTTTTGGTAAGACGTCTCTAAGTCTACCAAATATAAACTATTCCCTCAAAATGCACACGTACCCATGTAATCGTCAAGTAGATCACTCCGATTGTGACTGTCCAATCTTATCCCGAGTAACATCATTAAAGTATCTAGGGGTAATAGTTGACAGTCAACTTACCTGGAATCCTCACATTTTAACTGTAACGGCAAGGATTAGGAAGTTAATATATGTTTTTAAAAAATTGCGTACTGTCGGTGACACGAAGCTTTCAATAACAACATACCAAGCCCTGTGTGAATGTATAATTAGATATTGTATATGTGCATGGGGTGGCGCAAGTAAAAGCATACTCTTGGTCGCCGAAAGAGCGCAAAGAGCAATTTTAAAAGTGTTACTGTACCTACCTTTTAGGCATCCCACCACTTTTGTTTACAAAGTGGCTGGTGTTCTTTCTGTTAGGAAAATTTATATATATGAAATGTTAAGGCGTTATCACAAAAAACATGTCCCAAACTTACCTATAACATCAAAAAGAGTTGAGCGCTGTCCGGTGCCTCGGTTGAAAACTGCCTTTGGGCAAAGGCATTTTAACTTCTTGGCTCCTTTTATTTATAATAAGTGTAACAAAATACAAAAAATAAAACAACTAAATAATAACAAAATTAAATACTCTATTATCACATGGTTAAGCTCATTATCATATGAAGACGTTGAAAACTTGTTAGCAGTTGTGACATGAACGCGTACACACACAAACACACACACACCATTACACACACATACATACACAAACACGCACACACGCATACACATCCACATTCTCACTTGTCTTACTTTACTTTATTTTAATTTTTCTGTTTGTAATTACCTACTTAGACATAAAATGTTGATACATTTATTATGAGGAGATAATTGTCTCCTGCAACACAGTTTTTACTAGTGCAGGAGTCAATGAATCCAAACCTAATGTACTTATCTTATGTTACGCGTCGGTGTTATAGACGGACCGTCGACACCATTTATCTACGCTTTGGTGTAAGAGGCGGACCGTTGACACCATTTATCGAAGCAGTGCAGTTGCGGACCGGCACGAGGCGTCGAGTCAGCGCTACGTGATTTCCACATCTCGCCACTTCGATTTCGCAACCGTCTTTCCATAGTTGTAGTTTTAGATTTTAATAAAGAACGATTCATTCTTGGTACATACATCGACCATTTATCACTAGTTTTAGATTTTAGTTTAATGTAATTTATAATTAAATTTATTTAAGATGTATAGACTTTCTCTGCAACCTCCGGCTCCAGTTAACGTAATTGGCGCAGTCGGTAGGATATTCGCGGGCCGGTTCGCGATAATTAGGAATATCTCAAATCGATATCCGCGTTCGCGAGTCACCCGGGTGGTTTCCAAGCACCTTCAACGAATATCCGGATCTTCGGAAGCTGAAGCCAGAGGCGTATCCAGACATCGATACTGCAGAGGGGCCAACTATACACTTATTGAACCCAGACGGAACATCCGACCAGAAGAAGTAAGATGAACACCAGTGGTCTGGCAGCAATATTTGCCACTCCGCTTGACAAATAGTTGCTGTTCTTCGGGGGGAGGTGTTACGCGTCGGTGTTATAGACGGACCGTCGACACCATTTATCTACGCTTTGGTGTAAGAGGCGGACCGTTGACACCATTTATCGAAGCAGTGCAGTTGCGGACCGGCACGAGGCGTCGAGTCAGCGCTACGTGATTTCCACATCTCGCCACTTCGATTTCGCAACCGTCTTTCCATAGTTGTAGTTTTAGATTTTAATAAAGAACGATTCATTCTTGGTACATACATCGACCATTTATCACTAGTTTTAGATTTTAGTTTAATGTAATTTATAATTAAATTTATTTAAGATGTATAGACTTTCTCTGCAACCTCCGGCTCCAGTTAACGTAATTTCTTATGTCAATAAAGAATTATTATTATTATTATTATTATTATTATATTAAGGTAGTTTATATTACAATTCAACTTCTGTGTAAAACATATTGTAAACATGCTCCACAATGCTCTGTGGCATCTATGGATATTTGGGCCTAGCTTTAATCAGGGCCCAACATATGGCAGGGCAAGCCAAGCAAATGCCCAGTGCAGCAAAATGAAGGGCGACAAAGTTTATGGCGCCAGACGGTTAGAAGACAAATTATTAAAATTCTCACGACCACACCTCGACAAAAAAGTGATTTGCATCACATCAAATACTATTAATATTGAAAAATTCCCCCACCACGCGAGTACTGGGGCGGTTTCGAGTTAAATGAAGCTCGAAACCGCCCAATTACTCGTGCGAAATTTTGAGTTAAGGAGCTTCGATTCTGACTCCGATAGGTCGAAAATTCCGATTGATTTTATACCTCCGACTCGAACTTCGGCTCCGACACTTTTAAATCGGACCTTTTAATCGGAGGTACATAGCCGCTCCTTCAAGATAATTTATACATAGGTAATAAAGGTATGATGGAAAAAACTCTCACAGATTCCCTATGATCGCAGGTTATGTCCTGCCCGAGCGATCTTTTCCGAGTCTAAAGTACACCTACTTTGTGTCCGTGTTTGTACCGCGGGAATGCAATGTTTAAACAAACAAACAACATTCAAACGTTTCTAAAAGATATACTCATATATCTTTTTTTGTGTTTAAATACTATTTCTAAACTAATTTCAATATTTTTTTTCACTCACTTTAGAAGAATAAAATATTATTTTATAATGTCTACATTGGTGAATTTAAAAATAGGTGTGTCAACCTGTCGCAAATTAAGATCATCATATATTCATATCCCTCTACGTAAGAATTTCAGTTTTTTTTTATATGAATTTTCCTGATTCTTTTTAATTTGTATATATTTATATACCTGATGATTTTATATTAAACTATCATGCATATTAAACGTAGGTAAGCAAGGTGTTTAACCTTAAATTATTTACGCGATCAAGACCCGTAATCAACCCGTAATACATATATTTTCATAATGTGTACAAATCGCGAAAGTTTATCAACATTTGTAGGTATTTTGGCACTCAGAAGAAATCGAATCACAGATGGCGCCACGTATTTTATTTTGATATAACAATTATAAATTCTAGAAAATATCAAGTAGTTATTGTTTATTTGTAATGTAATATTGTTTTTCAATTCTACATTCATAACATAATCACGATTCATGCAAAACAATGATAAAGGTGCCTATTGGAAGTGATTATTAATATGAAAATTTTTTAAACAAAGTAAACATGTTAAAGTCGAAAATAAAAGCTTGTATAAATAAGTATACATTTAGAAAA
Organism: Herminia tarsipennalis; assembly: GCA_945859575.2. Lineage (NCBI taxonomy): Eukaryota > Metazoa > Arthropoda > Insecta > Lepidoptera > Erebidae > Herminia > Herminia tarsipennalis. The sequence goes on along the minus strand of OX243831.2, from coordinate 23,105,231 downwards.
ATACTTAAAAAAAAGAATATAAATAATTTTAACACAACACAAAAAGAGACTCGCAATTAGGGGAGTCGATCCTCCGACCTCGCTCGTTTAATACCGCTACTTGTGCTAATAGACCACCTCAGCTGATGCAAACATGGTTAAAATAGCTGATCTTAAGAAAATTGAAAATGTTGTGTTTAGCTCCTAATAGTTTTAGCGTGAAGTTGTTGTTTCCATGGGTTACAATTGTAAATAATGTCTTATTGTGGAAAAAATTGTGAAAAACCATAATGGTTCGACAACACATACGTTGCTGCTCACTCCCCATAGACGATAGCATAATGATTTATAGTGCAAGTAATGACCTATAGTATTTACAATAAAACTGCAAATTTTCATGAAGATCCGTCAAGTAGTTATTGTTTTATAACGATAAATAGCTACAGACATTATCCGTCATTGCTTAGCTCCTATGGGAAATAGCGTGATAAATTATAGCCGATATGTTAATCCAGACTTATTAGAATACACGAACAAAATTTCAACCGAATCTGTCCAATAGTTATTGCGTGATGCGTGTTCAAACAAACAGACAGACAGACAGACATTTCTAAAAATGTAGGAATGTGTTTAAATACTCTTTTCGAACATTTCCCAATATTTTTTTTCACTATGTTCGGCCATGTACAGACACGTGAAATTTACAATTTTATTATATGTATAGATATAGATAGATAGCATGATTCAGTATTCACGCGCGATGGCTTATTATTAGCGTATTGCATGTATAACTTTGGTGTTTCTATACCGATTTCTATTAGTATTTTTTATGGAATAGTTAATTATGTTAACTTTTTTAATTAGGGATGACTGAGAGTGTTATAAACGTAAGAGTAGACAAATATAATCAGAAAGCTTCGAACTACTAAGCTATCGGGAGTTACACGTGATATTGTGAGTCAACCATAAAAGATAGACATATGCTGTCGTGGGATATTTTTTATATAATTTTAAGGAGAACATTTCCGTCATACATGATTTCTGTGTAGCTTTAACCATTACGGTTTAACACGCGACGAAAGCTTAAAAAATGGAGTAACTTCTCCCGCTTTCCTTCACTGCTCTGCTCCTATTGATTGTAGCGTGATGAAAAGTATACTATAACCTACTCAGGAGTATGAAAAATAATTGTACCAAGTTTCGTTAAAATCCGTCGAGTAGTTTTTGTTTCTATAACGGTTATACAGACAGACAGACAGACAGACAAAAATTTTACTGATTGCATTTTTGGCATCAGTATCGATCCCTAATCACCCCCTGATAGTTATTTTGGAAATATATTTCATGTACAGAATTGACCTCTCTACAGATTTATTATAAGTATAGATAGATATTTAGTTTTACAGATTATTAGAAAAAATCATCTTATTGTTTTAGATGATTACTTTAATAGAACTAAACGTAACACAAACATATTCCTTCATTATGGTTTGTTTATTTATTTGTAAAGCTTTACAAATAAATCAATAAGTCAAGTTTTGTGATAAAAATATAAATGCATTTTGTCTCTTTCGGGTTCCGTAGCCAAAATGGCAAAAACGGAACCCCTATAGTTTTGTCATGTGCATCTGTCTGTCCGTCCGTATGTCACAGGCATTTTACTTAAAGACTACTCAATGAATATTGATGAAAATGTGTCTTGTAGTAGCCGCTACTTAGTTTGATAGCTAAATAATAAAAATGAATATTTTAGGGGGGGCACTCCATACATGTAACGGAAGCTAAATTTTTTTTTAACAGACATCGTCCTATGTTACATCATTCGATAGGTCTTTAAAAAACATTAGGTATAAGTAAGTAAGTTACTAATAAACTTTTTTGATTAAGTAAATAATTTTGGAAATCCCTTATCTTTTAAATCGTTTGGCCAAAAAATATGAAAAAAATCACAAAGGTAGCGCTTAATAAATACTTAGAACTAAAATTCGGACATGATCGGATATACCGTCATTGAGTTATGGCCGAAAATCTGCGTTTCTCAACAAAAGGGCGTAGGTAAGTGCCGTGAACATACGCTCTTCTGCTGATTCAATTATTTAAGGCTGCACTCAGCATGGTCCGACATGCTCTTGCCTGGTTTTTTTACACCTACTTTACACATAAATGTCAAATGTCACTTTTTCTTTTTCTCTTTTTCGTTTAAATGTTTTATATAAAAGCTGGTTCTTTAAAAAAGATTTTTTATGTTTAATTTATATTTTACTCTTTAGTTACGTGTTTTTGCAAGTTAACGAAACACCTATCAGTAATAAGTACCACGAACTGGTATGGTTGGCTTAGCTCCTAAAGGATTTTGATTTGGAACACTTACATCCCGATGATGTGGAACACTGGCCTGGCCTTTTTGCTTCACCATCAAATACTTGTGATTGTAATTGCACATGTGCAATGGAAAAAACTCGAAACAAAGCCCACGATCCCAAAATCGACTATCTTAGGAACCGTCTCCATGGGTGAGAGAATTGCGGCGATATTATCGTCGTGCCACCTATTTCTATACACTCTCTTAGAACGTGTCTCGACACGGCGATTTTTCCGCCGCGTTCTGACGAGTGGCTGAGTGCGAGAGAAACGTCAAAGTATCGCCGCGCGCTCGGTGCGCTGACCATAAATACTGTTGCACTAAAAAAATGTAAGTTAAGGAACATACATAAAAGAATGACATTATTATAATGTCATTCATATAGGTATATTTTACTCTATCTTCATGGGTATATGCACTGCGACCACTGTGAAGTATGACGTCAAATCAGTATCCTGCGAAGCCGTTCCTTTATAGTTAGCTATACTGGTTACTGTTTAAATCTAAACAGTCTAATATACTGTCATCCACGTTTTTGGCGCAGTTTTCTCTTGAAAATAATTATCAATGTTTAAGTTATTTGTTCAACTAGAAACATTATTATATAAATGCTTGAATGTAGTTATAATAATAAAAATTTTCAAGTGAATTATCAATTGAATAGCATGTAGTGTGGTAGCAGTGTATATCTTCCGATATACAGTGCTACTACTATTCAGTGCTACACACCCATGAATAGTGCTGCATACCCATTAATAGTGTGAGCGTCAAGATGACGGGACTAAGTGTTGAATGTCAAAACTACATAATATACAAATCCAGTACCTTTTTGCTACTATTACCTCAATATATTAAACAAAATACGTGATCCAAGTTGCTCAGAGGATTATCCTTCCAATGCACAAATACTTATTATTATATACTTGAGTTATATTATTGCTTTTTATTATGCCTTGCATGAATCGTTTCAAAAATATCCACCGTAAACTATGGTCCCGCCATCATGACGTTTAAGCTATTTGGTATTACAAGTCGAAGGGCTACTTAAATTTTAATTTTCGTTGAGTTACCATTTACTACCTATTTGCTACCTTTAAATTTTGTAAAAATATCTTTCTTGGATTATGTAAAAACCCTGAAGAAATTTTAAAAACACTGGCTGACCCGCGCAACTTCGTTTGCGCAGTTTTCGTCGTTTTTGCAACATTTTTCGTTGATTCTCCGCTTCTATTAGTCGTAGAGGGATGTTATATAGCCTTCCTCGATAAATGGGCCTGGTTGAAAAATTATTTCAGTGTTGGATAACACTAAAATAATTTTTCAACCAGAACCAGGATCTCAGATTATCGCGTTCAACCAAACAAACTCTTCGCTTTATTATATTATAGTATAAAAATAATAATAGCATTTATATATTTCCAGCCGCTATATTTTTTCAAAGAGTTGCCAGTTAAAAAATTCTAAGTATATCTTGCACGTAAATAAAAAAGTCAGTGTCAATGGCTGGTCGCCTATGGCAAGTGGCTCCAAAAGTATATTTAAGAATTGCTACCCACTTGCTTATATTTGCTACATTTGTTCAATAATTGCTACATACTTTCAGACAAATTTACACATAAAACCGCACAAAATACCGGTCTCGTGGGTTTTGAAATAAAACCGTTTTTCCGTGACCGCGCTGCGGACGCGCAAATAAATCGCTTCGCACGTTCTTGGACTGTACACGGATTGTCTGTGAACGATGTCTATGTGAGCGTTGGTTGGGCGAGTTTGTATGAAGTTTACCTTCTGTATTCCATGTTTCGTGACTTTATTTAGAAGAGAGACCTAAGGAACCATGCAACCGGTCTTATCGTCGTCATCTGGAGGATGTCTGCAAAACCGGTAATCATCGACACGATGTTAGATTACATAATATCAAGTTAACTTATTGTCTCGATATTGCTTTAAAATCTAAGGTAATATTTTGAACAGGTTATTTTAGTTTTATATATATATATAGGTATGGTACTGTGGATTTCGCCATTATGACGTTCAATCTTTATAAATTATCGACTTGATTCATCATTATTGTCCATTTTTTCAGATTTATTTACAATATTAACTTATTAGCGGCCCGCTCCGACTTCTCACTATTTTATAGAGTTTTCTCCACTGTTTGTACATATGTATATTGAATGTATTAGCTATACTGTGTGTCGCGAATATTTGCATCCAAATCCGCAATTGCGGAGCTTCCGCATCGATCTGAACATCTGCAACCGCATGAGATGCAGATATTAAATGGTGGACCCATTCATCGAGAAAAACTGCAACTATATTACATACCTACATATAAAAAATAGATGTCTATCCACCAACTGGGGTTCCTACTGAATATTACTGAACAATTGTTTAGTAGATTGGGTTTAATTTATGAACATCTACTTTACATCTGTTTTCTAATATTCCCCTAGTTCCCCTTATTCATAATACCTTACTGATAGTATTTAAACTAGTGTTGAGGGCAGGAAGGATAGAAGAATTTGAGGTTTAGTAACATAGTCCGGTTAGATGGTTCGATTCCAGCCCTGGTTTGGCATACAGAAGTCTTGGGTTCGATTCTTGGGTCTGGACTTCAAATTTTTTATGTTTCAAAAATGCAATTATTGTATTAATAACTGGCAAGAAATGCCTAAAAAAATTACTATAATCGACCTGCGACACCATAATTTGTTAAAAATGCTCTCTGTAATAGTTCTCAAACTATCAGCTATCGGCTAGATGGCGCAAGCGAGGGCTTGACTCGCGTGTAGGAAAGATAGAAGAATTCGAGGTTTAGTAACATAGACCGGATTAGATGGTATGATTCCGACCCTGGTTTGGCATACGGAAGTCTCGGGTTCTATTCTTGGGTCTAGACTTCAAATTTTTCTACTTTTCAAATAATCAATTATTGTATTAATAAAGTAAATGGCAAGAAATGCCTATAAAAATTACTATAATACACACATCAAAAGTGTCTAGGGATCAAGCATTTTTATGCGGATTTCTTGAGATTGAGATGTGGCTTTGTAATAAATTTATGATTTTATAAATTTATATGGATCCTTTTTGGTGCATTTCATAATTTGAATCAGGAACCGTGAATCAAATTCGAGTAAAAGATGAAAATCAGCTGTCAATATTTTCCCTATAAAAACATGCAACGCATTGAAGACATTATTAGTGCTACTGTTTCCCTACTACTGATTAAAACCAACGTTATTATGGAGCGGCGACGTCATTTAAGCAGGGAAGAAATGCTCAGAGCCGTGGGAATGATAGAAGCTGGTTCCCGGCAACGTACTGTGGCTTTAGCTCTGAATACAAGTCAGAGTGTTATCAGTCGACTTTGGACACGTTACCGAAGCACTGGTACCGTGGCTGAGCGCCATGGAGGACGGTATCGCTGCACCACACGGAGACAAGACCGATACATTCAAATCTTAACTCGAAGAGGTCCAACAATAACCGCCATGATGTTAGCCGTGAGGCTTCATCACTCTTCAGGGAACTTAATTAGCGACCAAACAGTCAGAAACCGCTTGCATGAAGTGAACCTTCATTCCCGAAGACCGCTACGGGTACCACCTATAGCAATGCACAATCGTAGGATTCGATATCAATGGGCTCTTGAACACAGAAATTGGGCAGAAGAACAATGGCGTTTCGTGTGCTTTTCTGATGAGTCTCGTTTTGGTATGAGACCGGATACAAGACGTATACGACACTGGAGAACCCCTGGACGCCAACAGCGATTAAAATCCTGCCAGGAAGTCCATCCTTATAGTGGTGGAACCATCATGGTATGGGCGGGTATTTGGATCGGCGGAAGAACTGAGTTGATTTGGATCAGAGGCAACCTCAACGCTCAAATTTATGCTGAGACGATTGTATCAGACGTCATCGTTCCTCTACAAGTGCAAATCGGTCCCTTATTTCAGTTAATGCATGATAATGCACGACCGCACACCGCAAGAGTTGTAAGACAGACTCTCGCCGCAGCTAACATCAATGTCCTGCCCTGGCCTGCTCAGTCGCCAGACTTGAACCCGATTGAGCATGCATGGGATATGCTACAGAGAAGAGCTCTGCCGAATATGGAGGGTATCCAGTCGCAAGAAGACCTTTTTTTGTTGTTGCAACGAACATGGGCGGCCAATCCACAGCGTGATTTGGATGAACTCATTTTGAGTATGCCAAACCGATGTTCTTGTGTTGTTAGTGTTCGCGGTAGAAACACGGATTATTAATTGTTTAAGTTACCCAATAAAATTTTAAAGAAAACTGTTATTTCAGTCTTTTTTTCGAACTTTAATGTTAGTGGTTCAAATGTCAAAAATCCCTTTATTAGGAAAATGGCAAATTTCTTTATTAATGCAAAGGTGACTTGGTTTATCGTTACTGTGACAAACGAAAACACTTTATTTGATGAATCCTTAAAGAAATAAAAAAAAAAAAATCAATCAGGAGAAAAGTTATTGCAAAAATATATGTTGATCCCTAGACACTTTTGATGTGTGTATATCGGCCTGCGTCCATCGAGATATTATGTTAATACATTAATACTTCAAAGCCTGCGACATCATAATTTGTTAAAAATGCTCTCTGTAACGAAGCAGAAAACATAAACAAAATGACGGTAATTATTTGTTATAGATTCACTTCAATGTATTGTAAAAACTAGTAGAAAAGTACATAGGTTTCATTGTATCTTTGTACAATTAAGTTTTACGTAAACCTATAAGTAGGTATTCATTACAATTAGTTCTTAGAGAAACTTGTAAGAAATAAATTATTTATTTTATATATACAACATAATATATGTTACAAGTATATATTTTAATAGTCTGTATTTTATACAGACAAAGAAACACTTTAAAAACTTGGCTACATCGCGATAAAGATTTATTAAAGTTATATTGATATGAATTGAGCAAAGTTCGATCTAAACCTTGAATCTTATTCAAAAGAATCTTAATTCATATACAACACAAAGTTCCTTACTTATATTATTGAGTTATACATACTTATAACGTATTGTTTGTAGCCGGCCATCGTGTAGGGTTGTGTACAAAAAAAACTAAATTCAAACCGGGTTTGCCTTCGACAGACACCTCGGCGCCTGACCCAAATGTTCTTTCAATTGTGCCATTTGTGAGGTTCAAAGTCGCAGCTACAAACATCTTGTTATCTCAAGGAAACAACAAAGATTTAAGCAACATTAAACGCAAGATACTTAAGCAACATTAAATGTTTAAATAAAAGTAAACTCCCGCAATTATCGTTCTAAAAAGTAACTAAACACTGCAATTATTAAAAAAAGGTGTTCCTTCGTTCACACCTCAATTAACGGCTTACATTAAAAATAACGTTCGCTTATTATAAACTATTAATCTTTAAGTGTTATTAGTTACTGTATTACAAGCAAACCGGTCTATTCTTTTAACTCTTTCTTAACGACTTCATCATCGCGCGCACAGGTAAGCTCCATAACTAAATATAAAACATCAAAGGTGCGGGCGATCTTTAACAAAGCTTCCAAATGATCTCAGGAACTTTTTTTCTAGCGTCTCAGGCCGGAGACGAGTTCTCTATACCTTTGAATGACAAAAAAAGTGGACCCCATTGTGATTGGCGTCGTGCTGTCTGAGGCGGACCGCTGTTTCTTAGAAAAACACTCGTAGGTTTGTCTCGTTTCAAATGTAGAGCTACTTTATGAAGTATCGTTTTACTGATTTTATAGCATCGGTAGATACTGCTCAACAGCACTTACGCATCCATGTTTTTTTTTAAACGATTGAGTTTAGAAGCAACTTTAGTCTTTATTCATTTACTTAGGTTATCTGCCTAGTAAAAAAAGTATAATTCAGTATTTAAAGATAATATTTTAGAAGCTATTCAAATGACAAGAGTCAGATGGCGCGGTCAGATGTGCAAGTCTGCGCAGGAATGTCAAAAGTGCGCATCACTAACAAATGTCATATTTGAAGTCACCGTGGTATATTTATGCTGAGCATTGGTAGTGCCACCATTATTTGCAAGAAATACACTTATACTGGTCTTCTATAACTACTTAGTTTAATGTACACTTTTGAGCAATCTCTATGATGTACATTTTTTTCTTTTTTGATGCATTGGCTGACTTTTTTGGCTCAAGAGTCTTACCCGTTTTAGGTAATTTATTTGTGCTTTTGGTGACTTCTTATGTCTCTTGCTTCAATCTTAATCTTTTGCCGTCTGCAGTCATTTTAGAGATTTTTTTATCAAACTTAATATTATCGTATTTCGTCTTAGTATTCGAATTCGAATATTGTCGTTTGCCTTATTGACATTCAAAAAATGTCTTATTAAGTATTTTATTTATTTAATTTATAACTTGAGTTATGTGTACACTACATAACTAAATAAAAAGTACTCTCAAAATAAATGTATGATACAGTGTGCAAGAATGCGCACGCAGTCTTGTACACAACAACTATGTCCGCACTTTTGCATGATGAACAATAAAAACTTTTAAAAGACCACTAGTGACATCTTTTGATTAGAATGTAGTATTGGCTTAGTAGAAAAACTAATTGGTGATTTAATAAAAAAACAGGTTTATATTTTATCCAAATCACGTTTACAAAATACCTAAATATTGCAACAGGGGTGTCAAATTTAGATTTTTTTCAAATAAACTTCAGGAAATAGCTTTATTTACGTAATTTTTTGTGCCAGTGCAGTTAGAACATCGCATAGGTATTCTTATACACTGCGCAATCTTGCACATCTCTTCCCTACTATACAATAACAAACTATGCAGAGATGCGCGCAATCATCAATTCCAACTCGTGATTATAAAGTGTACATAATTAGATAGAATCGGCGCAACCGGGTCATCATGAGTGGTTGTAAATGTTTAATTGGTTATGCAGGCGCCACTACTTAATGGAGGGGACTAGAATAATAGGCAAGTGTAAAACGACATAAATGGATGCGGGCAAAGTCAAGAAGTTATATCGACTATTAAACGAACAGAGGGACTAACTTCAATTAGTCAATAGCACTCTTTACTGATAATTTCTCACTTACTTAGTCATCCGGTTACAAGTCTACACGTCATAAATTAAACATTATAGTAATTGATGGGCGAGAAAGATGAGTGGTTTAAATTAAACCTTTTATTCTGGATCGGAATACTTGAGTATAAGTTACGATGTTTTATGAGGTGCCGAGAAATATGAACATTAAGATATCGACGTAGATATAATGAATAAGGTTGGTGCTGCTGGCAGGTATTACAAACAAGTTTGTTATAGTCTATTTAACAAGAACTACGATAAGTATCTAGGTAATTAGGTATCAATATTTTAAATATCCGTTCTGTTAATATTCGGTTTTAAGAAGTTAATAGGCTTTAAACTGTGATTAGTTTCTCGTACGTAACCTTATAAATCAGTGACGTGATTGCTAGAAAAACAATGACCAATGCACTAATGAAGTATAGATTAAAATAACCACCAAGTTATGTAGGTTTTCCAAGAAGGTTTTGCTTTTATGGCGCCATTTCATATTACCACTTACGGTCAGGTTTCATACGGCTAAGTTATTACGGATGCGAGACGCGATACAAGCGTACCTTACAAGAATGCTAAGTGCTTTTAGTTAGGGAAATTTTCGATCGGATCGCGAAATATTATTTTTATTCAGCCTGCCTTATTTACCTCAACGCTGCATGTTTTATTAATTGGCAGCCTGTTTGATCTTGTAAAGTAAATAATTTAGTCTGCTTGTCTAATGTGTCTTACCGGCACAAGTTATTTGTTATGCCGGTTTATTTACGTTTTGTAGATTTCAATGTCAAAGCAATTTTGATTTATTGATTTGATTTTTGGTTAGTTTCAAATTGATACAATAATATAGGTAATTCATAATTCAGGTATCAAATTAACAGTTAAAACCAATTGAGAATATTTTACCAGGTTAAGCTTAATTAACAATATTTCAAACAAGATTTTTGGTTAAACCATGAAATGAATATCACCGATCGGTGCACATGAGCAAAACAAAATTCATCAGCAGATGAATCGGTTTATAATATTTGGATACATAGTTGTTTTTTTACCATCAATCCGCATTCCTCAATAGAATTAAGTGCAAAATCAAGTCAACACACAGGTCTAAAGATTGACTCACGCTAACTTTTTTACCTGAGTTTATTTTTGTAACAAAAATCGCCCCATCGTCTTTTAAATAAATTCAGATCCCGACTCAGTTTATAAGAAACACATGTATCTACTTAGCCGTCCCGATATATAAATCTGGAATTCTAGTATTTCCTGTGTAGGTTAAACGGAACGTTTTTTACTCGTTGTAAGTACCTACGTGTTCCTTGTATGTTTCGTATTTTCTCGGAACGCTTGCTACCGATTCATATTTTACAAAATACCTAAAATATATAACAACTGTCCCCGCAGTTCCGTTAATAAATGTAACTATTAGAATCTGGCTGTTTTTGTAAGAATAAGATTATATTAGGTATGCAATTAGACTGTGACTGGAATGGTCACACAGCAGATATCTACTGTGCTGACTCATCTTAATAGGTAGGTAGTAGGTAAGTACCTACTTACGCACGACATAACGTCAACTCGCGTGCTCTACTTCTAACTCATTTATTATAATTTACCGACTGTCGTCTAACTGAGATATGGCTGCGTTAGTAATTACTTTACAAAGCTGGAAGAAACATAATCCGCTGGTACAAATCATTTGGTACAGTATCTATATTTTGTAGTAGCAACCATAGTAGGTTTCGTGCCTCGTTTACTCTCTCTTCTTAGTTTCACTACCAGTTGATAGTCGCGGATCGTATCGCTTGCTCATATCACAAGGTGCATAATACGTACCTACATTATGAGGAAGCAAGCGGTTAGCCGAATAGCGGGCGATGCCCTGCGTAGGATGACCCTTTGTCTGAAGGGTATTAAAGTCCTATGCTCGATATCAGAACGTTTAAAAGAACTGACACAATAAGAGTAGGTAGGCCTTAATGAGACCATTCTTTGTAATGCAAAACCACACTATTGTTTGCATTGGCATTGAAATTTAAAACTTAATAATGATTTCTGGAAAAGGGTAAGTACACTATTGGTGTGGGAAATAAATTGCACGTACTGCCAGTTAGAGTTTTGAGCTGGTTTTGATACAATCAGATTAAAATCTGCAATCAGAAAGCCGTGCAAGTCCATCCTCTTAATTGGGTAAGACTGGTTTTCGTACCATAAAAGATACATGCGAAAAAATAGTTGTTTTTTTAAATAAAAACTACAAAATCTTAACGACTGGTTCCACGTGCATGTACCGATTGTAATGAAACTAGACGTAATTCCTTTCTAATGTGTTTAAATCCAAAATAATATTAAAAATAGGAAAGTGTGTCTGTCAATCCGTTAGTTACTTTTTCACTACTAACAGGCTAAACGGTAATTAAAATGGTATTGACATTTGACAAGGAGTTCAATGGTCCCTATAGGGAAGGACACAGGACGCTTGACATCTTCACGACGGAGCCGCAGGCGAAAACTAGTACGTACGAGTATTTTATAAATCATTAAATAGTAAAGCCGCGCCCAGTGTGAAATGTCAAAAGCGTCCAAGTTAGGGTTAAAAGTTGATAATTGCTAATATAACCTTTCTGGAAAATTCATAACCTATTCTATGTTCCGTAGTTACTTTGTGCTACTTATACAGTTGATAGTTCCAGTGAGATAGTTGCTCCAGTTTTGGATACACTATGTTAGGGATGTTGTGGTGAAAGAGCTTTACTATGGTTAGAAGTATCCCTCTTGCAGGCTTTATTTCCATGTAATCCATCGAAGAAGGCGCAAGTGTTTGTCGGTGTGAGAAAATATCTTCCGCGGCAATACTTTGACGGGCGTCAAAATTATATTGATGAGTAATTTCTATTGAATATTTTTATTACTGACTGCCGATTCAGTCATTTCGTCATGTTTCTTTGCATGTATTACAGTTTATAACACTGTTTATTACGTTTTATTCTTATAAAGTTTTTATTTATTTAGCGAATAAAAAACTGCAAGTATCCCCGCAACCGATTTCACCATTTGGCAACTATCCACCACAGTAGGCACTATTTTTTGAGAGGTCTATTAAAACAGAATTTACTCAAAAACAATATTGATTATGTTTACAAAAATAAACTAATAGTAAAGACGAAAGACTAATGTTTTGATCTGTGTTCATATTTTTTAATTGTAGAGTTTTTTTATCAAAAGTGTTATTATTTTATAACTAATTGTAGCGTGATGTTAAATAGCCTAAAGCCTTCCTCAATACATGGGCTATCCAACAGTAAAAGATGTTTTCATTTCGGACCTGTAGTTACTGAGATTATCACGTTCAAACAAACAAACTCTTCAGCTTTATAATATTAGTATAGATTTACAAAAATGGCAGTGCTGTGAAAGCCCTACAATTTATTTTGTTAGTAAACATTTCACATCGCGCGCGATTTTAGTATAACCGTTGCCCGCGAGTTCATTCGCGTGGAAATTTGAAAAACGGATCAATACTACTGGTACCGTAGATTTTGCCGGGGTAAAAACCCTATTTGTAATTTCATCCGGAACTGTTGGAACACTCAAACTTTCGCATTTACCTATATAGTATCAGTAGGATTTATTTCGTATTAGCTGACCCGCGCAATTTCTCGCGTTTTTGCAACATTTCTCATTGCTGCTCAGCTTCTATTCGTCGTAGCGTGATGTTATATAGCCTTCCTCGATAAATAGGCTATCCAAGAGTAAAATATGTTTTTAATTCCGATCAGTCGTTCCTGAGAATAACCGTGTTCAAACAAACAAAACAGAAACAACTCCTTAGCTTTATATTATGCGAAATTTCTACAGCGAAGAAGTAACTATAATTTATTACGACGTTCTATTATACCTACGAATACGAGTACCTATGAAAAAAGAATTACTTTAAATGTAGATTGATATTAGGAACCAGGATATCCATACAGAGTAGCTGGTCTGTATCAATGTCATCTAATTCGATAATAGGTAACTGTATAGTAAACAAGCCGGGATTGCTATCTTCCGCCTCCTTTGGATCCTGACCCCTTTAATTTTGAGTTAACATACATGCAAGAGTACTATTCGTCCTACAACATAATAGTAAATAAAAACATTATATGTTCATCACAGATCCAGATATGTTAGGTCGTCATAGGAGCTAATACGACCAACTATGGGTAATAAAATTTATGGATAGTTGAAGATTCCATCGGCCATTTAAGAGCAGTTTCATTTATAAATTTACGATTGCATCAGATTCCGTTTAAAATCGTCTTCACCCTTGTGAATGCACAATGGACAGTTTTGAAAAGTCCGTGTTTCCCAAACGAATATAGGTTTTCTTCTTAGTTTAATTTGCATTGAAAGACTATTTTTAACGATTCATGAGGTGAACAAATACATCGCAAATAGTACAAAAGTATAGGAAAGGCGGAAGACCCATCGCACTCCTGCACCTGTCCTACTGCCGTGCTAAGCGCAAAAGCGGGATCTCAGTGGTGGCTAGTTTGGAGAAAACAGCAATTTTGTAAATATGGTTTTCTTTTTTTTTTAGATAGATTTGTTTAACTTTTTGAATTATATTTGTACATTTATGTTGGTTACCTTTTTTATCATATAATCAAAATATCAAAAATGCATGTCTATATACCTTTCTTATGAGATACTGCCATCCCCCTACGTATTTATATAATTAAGAATTGAGTTACCGCTTTTTTGTTAGCAGTTCTGGTACTTAACTCCATATAAAAACATATGAATTAGGAATCTAATAAAATACATATTATATTCAAGTATAAGTTTAATCAAACAACATTTTTTAAGGCTCATAATATACTTATTTACTATAACATTGCAAAAAAATCAAAAAAGTGGCATTTTCTATAAGTCTCATTAATCTGAAGTAGGGAGTTCTTCCCAAAAAGATATTCTATTTTGAGGCATAATATTTTGAAGTGATTTCAAAATATTTTCTTTTTTGTCTTTGGAAATACCCTTTGGTGAAGTTCTCTTTTTTGGTGGTGGTAAAATTTGTGTTTTTAAAATTTTATTTCCTATTATGCTCGCAGAAATTGGGTCTTTATCGAATCCAGTTCTGTACACCAGGTCAAAACTGCCTCTATTGACTTCAACTTCTACCATTTCACTTATATATGGACGTGGATTTAATCTTGAAAGTTTATACTGCGTCGTATAATCTTCCCAGTCATAAAAATCGCTTACGGTCATCTCCTTAGGCTTAACGTTTTTTCCTGCAGTAATAACTGCTTGAGAAAAGTCGGCAAAATCATAAATTTTATTCTTCATGCGTTTCATTGACAACTCGACCCTGTGGTGGAAGCTATCAGCGGACATGAAGGTGTGTCCTGCTTCAAAGTATTTGACCACAATCTTATCAGCGATAATATCATTTGAATTGACAATATACAGTAAAAATGAAAAAAATGTCCAATTTTTGTTCTGTGATGAACAATTGTCAACCCATAGTATGACATTCTTTTTGTCTCGGTGAAATATGAAGAAATGGTAATACGTGCTAATTATTTCGTCTTTTGAGCGTCCGAATAATCCTTCATGCCATAGTACAGGAATAACATAGCAGTCTTTTCGGCCTTTACCGGTTGGCACAAAACTTTCGTTGTAAACTACTATCCTGTGGGTAAAAATAGCAGTTTTAAACATTTCAATCCTCGGCAGCATGATGACCTTTTGTAGGTCTGCGGAATATACAACAGTATCAGCAGAATTTATTAGACTGTCCAATTTATACTGTTCCCTAGATTTCTTTGCACGTTCGTTATGACTCGCCCACTTAGTGCACACTGAACAGTTTTCCTGAAGATTTTCTTTGGTATGTGTGTCATTGTGAAGATGGAATTCTTCACATTCTTCACACTCTTCATGGCCGAGCTTCACAAAAGAAATATTTAGTTTTCGTACTAAGTCTCGGTATGTATCGTAGGAGATGTTTGGGAACGAATCTTTTTCTAAAAAATCTTTATGCAAGGCTGTGATAGTCAAATCACTGGGTAAGTACAAGCGATTAGGGGCATGCTCACGTCTATAATGTGAAATGCTAGGCTCGAAGGTCATTATATGTTTTTTTATAGGATCAGTGTCTATTTTATTGTGAGGAGTAGCTCCTATTCTTTTGTCTACTGGAGGTGCAATCATGTCGTTTAAATTAGCCAAAGCAGTCTGTAAAGGTTTGTCATTTGATAGCTTGTAGCCTAAAGTTGTCAAAAAGAAAGTTTTGCATACTCCATATGTTGTACCATTGCCGTCTTTGAGTGAATATTTGTAACTTATTTGTCTTCTGTAGTCCCTAACTTCAGGATTTATTACCGTTCTTTGTTTCACAGGCTGTGCTGAAGTATGGTGCAACATAAACGATTTTCTCTCGATGTCAGTCAATCGCCAAAAGGTCTCATTTATCTTTTTTCGTTGATTCTCGCCTATATTTTGAATACATAGCTTTTTGCAGGATGCTAGACAAGGTGGTTTTAGGCCATGTTTCTCTCTTATCTCGCTTTTTTTTATTTCTTTTCTGACTGTGAGTGGTTGGTCGTATTTTTTTCTTTTTCTAATTGTGCCTGCTTTAGTATAAGTAGCAGGATCATGCGCATTGTCATTGTCACCAATAACCATCTCATTTTGTGATAAATTTTCAATGTTTTCCAAGTGATTGCTTCTGGTAAGTTAATTTCCTCTGCTTAAAGACTCAATTAAATCCATTTGAACAGCAAGAGGTGCGTTTGCAATATTTGTTGGAGGTTCTGAAGTTAGCGTCGTGTTTTCGCCAATAGTTGCCGTTTGGTCTGTACTGTTTTGAAAAATATATGATTTTTGTTGATCATTTGCTGTATCTGTGATTATAGTATCTATTATACTTCGTTCATCTAAATTAAAAACATTTTTTTCTGAATTTGAAAAAACTGGTAAAGATGATATTTCAGTTGAGTTATCATAACTTTCGGTAATCGGCACAGTTGTTAATGTAAACAAAGATTTTGTGTAAGTGCTATCCCAGTTTTCAGAGCTGTGATCATCTTGTTGCTGATTGAAATAGTTAACTTTTGATGTTGATGGCCCAGTTAAAATGTTCACGTCTTCTGACATAAAATAATTGGATGATTGATGAATCTGAGCCAGTGATTGACCAGCACTATCCTGTCTTGAAAATGGACTATCATCATCTGAATCGTCAGTACTAGGGAAGAAGTCGGAATCTATTGATTGAATATTACGTCTTAATTTTTTGGAGTTCTTAAACCTTTCTCTTAATGACTTATTTTTTTGTGCTAACAGCATCATCATTTTTGTATTACGTTGTGACATAGTTATTCTGTAACAATATAATTTAGTTCAATTGAATTATTTTACTAAAACCTATTATATTTATCATTTTGTCACTAAAACATAGTTTCTAAACACTTCATTTGAGACGTGACTGTATGTATAATTAATTACCTAATCACACCCATCGACGTAAACTTACTACGTACATATAAAAGTTATTATCATTACCAGCTGGGCACCTCTTTAAGATATCCAGTATGGCCTACGAAATAAAGTTCAAATTTGCGATACTAAATGACTGCGCGCTGGCCACAACAAACAAAGTTTTCACGTGTCGTCTGACCGAGTAGTAGTCAATCTTCACTAATTTATGAAATGTAATAATTCTAGTGCTCGTTTATTCCCATAATAAAGTGCCTATCTATTACAAACTCAAAAACAAATAGGTATCTACATAATCCAAAATCAAACTTCAACGACAATTTAAGTACCTACCTCAGCCTACTATCAAACTGCACAAGAATTTCGACAGAACGGAGCTTATTTCTCCTTTATGGAACTAATCATGCAAAACTTCAATATAATAGGACTTACCTGAATGTCAAAACACACAATTATAACACTTTATACTTTAATTCACAGGATATTTATTTATTTTCACAGTAATTATTGGATAGCTCCTCTTCAAAATGTAAACAAACAAGTACCTAATGACACGAAATAGTAACATGCACTTTGAGGCGTATTAGAAATCAATCCGTAATAATTACGATTAAGGATCAATTTTCTATGTACCGCTGATAGCACTATCTCAATAAGTCAAGCGATTTACGGACAATTTATGTACTAATATACTAAGCGTTATAGCGTTAACTCAGTATTTGTCTCATGAGTAACACTTGCCGCTTTTCGGCTTAGAAAAAGTGCAATGAGTATCGGTCGTATTTTTAAGAGATTTGGCGGTATTAAAATATACGGCTATTCGTCTACATATTATTGTTGTACCTCCAATTCCCTTAGTAAAATGAAGTAAAATTGAGATAGGTAAAACTTTTTTAAGGGATTTTTTATATGTTATAAATAAGTTACCGCTATTTAGCTTAGTTGGTTAAATGCGTATTTTTTCAAGCTATCCGATTTGAAAAGTCCGTGTTTCCCAAACGAATATAGGTTTTCTTCTTAGTTTAATTTGCATTGAAAGACTATTTTTAACGATTCATGAGGTGAACAAATACATCGCAAATAGTACAAAAGTATAGGAAAGGCGGAAGACCCATCGCACTCCTGCACCTGTCCTACCATGAGCTCTTTATTGAAATGACTCATGAAGAACGAATTTCCACATAGGTATAAGTTAATGTACAATTTGACAGATCTACTGACGTGTGTAAATTTAAAATACTTACCTAAAATTTTTTATGCACATAGACCCGTGTTGTCTGTATCTACACACCATTTTTTATATACATAGACCTATGCTAAAATAACTACACAAAATGTATTTATAATAAGAAAGCTTGAAGCATAAATGTTTTACTGATCACACGGCGCCAAAGATAATTGTATTCTAATCACAAAATACTTACAAATGTACATAAATATGTATAACGACGTGCAACGCTTACATTAACTCACATTATTTATAAATCAACGTATCATCATTGGGTTCTGCTCTTTATCTTTCAGTTGGAATAAACAATTGTTCCAAATATTTTTCAAATGAAATGCGCGTGTAATCTTGGCGCCGGTTCATAAAACATACCTACTGGCGGGTCATATACATAAGAATTCCATTCCCCATAATTCAAACACCCACCCTGGCTAGTATTTATTACTTTTTTTTCAAAATCGCATGGTTTTGTGATCGACTGAAGACTGGTTCGTTCAATAAAATTATTTCGGTAAAGAAAAACTGGATGATTTTAAAAGAGTGGTCCATGGATTTCTTGGCAACTTCTTCTCATGAGCTTTACACTTGGAACTGCCATCTAACTTCATTTGTTTTTTTAACTTGTCATAACTTTATTATTCTTTTTACCCGACTGTAAGGAGTGGTTATAGTATGTATTAATTTTACGTTTTCAAACAATCATTAATTTGGTTTTACGAAATAACGATATTTGCGTTTGCGTTTAACTCTAATAAGGTTGTAATCAAGCATAGTTAGACTGTTTCATACTCATCTGTAAGAATACATAATATGCAATCGTGCTTTCTATGCGTATGAATTATGTCCTCCCGGAAAGCTTCACACATTTTGATCCTGATGTGATCAAATAGCTAGATTATTAGAGGTTTTGTAGTATTGCAGAATTTATGAAAACTAATTTAAAGGTACATAATGTATAATAAATCTAAGTAGGTATAGTAGACTTCGTACCAATATGCACTTGTTTAACCTATAACTTTTCCTCCTCTAGTTATATTTTATTCTTGGAACTCCGTACCTATATATATACCTACGTCTAGTGGTCTTTTCTGTAGCGTACTATATCCTAACTATTTATATTTCTTAGAAATTTCAAAGAAGTAACTGAGATTAATTAGTTTAATGCCTTGCTATATTCTATATGAATCAGCAGCATATTTACGACTGTTCGGAATAATGTGTTTATGGCGCGTTCACTAAGAACTGTTTATGATAATAATATGTACGTAAAACTTATCGACGGGTACTTCCAAAAGCTCCTCTAGTGTAATGTAAACATCAGTTTTCATCTGGATGGCTGTTTACAAACCACGCCTGATGTATATCCATTGGTATTTCATTTGTATGTTAGATAAAACAGATGCCTTGTTTTCTCAAATCCGGGTGTGCAAAGATCTCGCGTCGAAGTTTACCTAGAACTAGGGTTATTACTCCCTGTCTATCATTAATCATCATCCGTGTAGATAGACAATAAAATTGATTCAAGTATGGCCAAGTCAAGTTTGAGGAGCATACAATCAATACTCCAATAATGACCCCACCTATGCAATCAAATACTATCTGAATAGTTAGAATATAGTTCCAAATCCGGTTACAAGAGATACCTAGAACTATCAATAATAGTTTTGAATCGTTACTGCGGTGTATCTATCCTACTAAGATTTACGAGTATAACCTACTTGAAACTTACAACCTCTGTGTCATCGTCAAAATGACACACCTATTTAAACTAAAATATATTTAATGTTTTAGTAAATTACGAGATAAATATAAACATAAAAGACAATTCTGAAATACAATTTAGAATGAATTCGCTAGGCAGATAATGAAATTAAGTTCAATTTATAAAGTACTAGCTTTCGCCCGCGGCTCCGCCCGCGTGGATGTCGGTTATCGCGATAAAAACTATCCTATGTCCTTCCCCGGGACTCAAACTATCTCCATACCAAATTTCATCAAAATCCGTTCAGCCGTTTAGGCGTGAAAGAGTAACAGACAGACAGACAGACAGACAGACAGACAGACAGACAGAGTTACTTTCGCATTTATAATATTAGTATGGAAGTAATAGTTTATGTATAGGTAAGTACTTTTAATAGTGCATGCAAATTACACAATAACAATGTCTTGTGATCTCAATGTGGTAATTACGGTAAGAACGTTATCGTTATCTCGACGTGTGATCTTAATCGATGTCTAACTGTCAATTGGTATAAACGGTTTTATTTGGTAAAGTACCTCTTATCATTTGATGCCTCCCGACTTACGGTATACCATGAAGATATCAAAATTTTCACCTTATTTTACTTAGAGGTCTATCTTTGTTCTCCGGACGCCGACGCAGTAGGAGGCGATAGATATCTTTTTTTTTTAATATCTTAGGACAACTCACACAACGCTATTTGATCCCAAACTAAGCAGAGCTTGTACTATGGCAACCAGACAACTGATAAACATACTTATATATTTCTAAATACATACATGTTATAGATAAATAACACCCAGACACAGAATAAACCATCGTGCTCGTCACACAAAGTTTTATCCTGAATGCGAATCCGTATCCGACTGCTACGCAAGAGACGACCTCTTGCGTAGCAGTCGGATACGGATTCGATCCCCATTCAGGATAAAACTTTGTGTAAAACTCCCACTGCGCCACAGACCTCCAAAGTAAATCAATGGTACCTATTTATTTTTTTATTTTACTTAGGCAGGTATTCATACTGTGGACTCCATTTAGATTTTACCTTCGTGCTACAGACTAATCGGAAACAGACTAACTGAATGATCTAGGCATGACGTACCCGACTTTAGTCTGGCACGCAATAAGTTATCTTTCTAATCCACTGAGATAGTATACCGGTCGCAAGTTTAAATATGATATGTAAAAGTAGACCTGAGATCACTGAACAAGCATTCTAGGCAAAGTTAGCGTTTTGAATTAAGCTTAGCAATATTATAACACATTCGCAATGGTATTGACAAAGATAGAGTATCACTGGCTCATGATTCGCAAATGAAGCAACATTAGATGCCTACACTTGAAACTCTTGGCCAAATGGACCAACGATATAACTATACCTAACATTTCTTTCATAACTCTTCTTTAGAGAAGATGACTCGCATGCAACGGCATATTGCCTTAATATTGCTTGGTCGTACAGTTACAATAACATAGGCTAGCTTCAAACACTCAGTGGTGAAGAAAGTAGTGAAGTCAAAAGCTCACAGAATACCAAGTGAAATACGTTATGTTTTATTTCTGATATCTATGTATCGAGAACTCAAATCTGCTTATAGGAGTCGAACAATAAGTTACTTTATATTTAGTATGAGACGGAAAGCAAAGACAAAATACGATGGTTTCGAGGCTTGAAAGTCAGGGGTTTGAAATACAACGAGTACAAAAACAGTAAGTACAGGCAGGCTTACAGTTTATGTAAATTGGTGATGGTATTTTTGGACCATCCGTACCATAAAACTCAATTATTTCGAAATCGAACAAGAAAACGGGTACGTCACTTACATCTGTAATGATTAATGAAACCTAATAGTAGCTAGATTTGCCGTATTTTGAATCGACTAGATTTCGCGCTTGATGTTAACGTCAGCTTAGTTTCAAGGTAGATCTACTCTTAGATGTGGACAGTCACATAAGTAGGAGATACAAGGTAACACTTACCGGTTCTGCTGCAATCTGGGCGGCCATTTCTGACAGAGGTGTCAGGCAGCGGCTTCCCGTCAGGGGTGACACACCAACAGCCTGCCGCCGCACTAGCACTTGCGCTTGCGCATTGAACCGGGGCATAAGTCCCATCAGGGCGACATTTGGGCACGTAGGCTGACCATACTCCGGGTTTAGCGTTAACAGCGTATCGTAACGCGACAAAACATGACAATAGCCCATCTGTATAAAAAAACAATTCAATGTTGGATAATATTCGCTCGGACTGGTCTTTAAACGAATTTTCACGTCTTCTTTTTTTGAGCTTCAGAGGCAGGCTATGTCAAGCTAATCCAGTCCAATTAGTTACAGCTGGAGCATTGAGTGTCGTGTGAATCTTTTATGTATAAATGTTAACTGAGTCTATCATACGTAGGTACATCATTGGACGTATTGTCCTCTGTATCAACACGTAACTTTCAATCTAAATCGTATCGTACGTGCGAGATCATGATTGACAGCAAACAAGCAAGCAAATTATCGTATTTATTCTACATGATCATAGATATATGTACAGCGAACAAGTTTCCGTGACTTCATAAAGGACGATTGTATTTGCAAGGTCAAGTTTAACAAAGAGCGTTTTCATTGAAATAGGCAATGAAGACGTGTGCCTATTTTCTACATGGCACTTGGTATGGTAGATACCGTATGAATAGGAACCTTTGTGACTAACGGTTTGCTTCAAAAGTCTAGATATAAATAAACGAAATAGAGTACACGTAAGTATAAGCTTTATGGACCTAAAGTTGTATGGGCAGTTAAGTGACTTACCAACGCAGGGCCCTCTGCTGGCGATGGCGACTGGTTCTCCGTCGCACTGCACTTTCATGAGGTGACATCGGGTAGGATATGTGCGGCCATCGGTGCCGCAAACGGGTCGCTTTAGGCTGGCAGACGTAGACGTACTCGCTTCGCATGCACTCACACGAGCATTGCAAGGTTGGCGCTTGAATAATTAATAAATGTATATTAATAAAAACATCGAAACGAATCACATTTAAAAACTAATCAGGGGATTCGTTTTTAAATATAATTGGGAGACATTTCTGAAGGTGGTGTGACTCCCTTTTTTTTCTAGTTCACTAGATAAATACTTAATATTATAAAGAGGAAAGATTGGATTGTTTGTTTGCATTGAATAGGCTCCGAAACTACTTGACCGATTTACAAAATTCTTTTACCATTAGAAAGCAACATACATTATCGAGGAATAACATAGGCTATATTTTATTGTCAAAAAAATTGAGATCCCTACGAAAGTTACACTAATGTAACTGGGTACAAAAAGCTATATGACACCCGCGTGGGGCAGGCAGCAAGTAGTTTATATATAGTTAGTTCGTAGGGTAATCTAGCTTAATGTATTAAAAACAATAAATATTCATTAACTTAACTTTAACATTACAAATATTCTTTTTAATAAGTTGAATTTTAGTTAGATGTATATACTTATTTATGTACTTACTAGCTGTGCCCCGCGGTGTTACCCACGTTTTATTAGCCTATGTGTCAATCCAGGGTGTCAGCTAACTCCATACCAAATTTTATTAAAATCACTCCAGCCGTTTAGACGTGAAGAAGTAACAAACATACACACTCACAAACTTTCGCCTTTATAATATTAGTGTGATAATTCGATTTTCCTGTTTTAGTCGATTTATTGATTCACTTTAAAAAATAGAGCGAGATTTTATGTAGCCGTTTTTTTTTTATACATTTAAACTTTTTCGTACATTTGTATTATAATAAAGATTCTCTCTTCACATCTGAGGTTTAGAGGCAAAGTTAGTGAAGAAGTAGATCGACACCATATAAAAGTATAGTTGTTCCACACAACTATTGTCTTGCTTTTGAGTAAGGTTGCCCGAGCTTATTGGGATTTTACCAGTATTTTTAGATACTCTGTGAATATTACAGTCAGCAAGGGGCAGTGTGAAGTTACTGTTTTTCCGTAGTAGTTTAGAGTAGGTAGGTAGACAACTAAGTAGTTGTCAAATAAAAAAAAATGTTACATTGCGTGGTCTCTAGCTAGACAAGCGGTCAGCGTGTAATCCCTGAGATATAAACGGGGCTATATCTGGGCTTACTATCGACGACAGAAATATTAACGACACACAGTGTTAACAGACGTATGCAACAAACGTCTGTGTCCTAGTAGAACTGCTGTATTTTAAATGGTCCTATTTCAACATAACTGCCTCGTCATACTGTCAATGGGCTCACGATGACAATCAAAATATATGATGGGACCTAAATACCATAAACGTGGCTTATCCAAATCGCTTTGAAAACTGCAAACCCGTCATATTTAAGGTGTGTATTATTTTACCATCGGATTCATTTTCCAACAATACTCTTGCGGAATAACAATATTCTGTTAAAATGGAATGATTCATCAACGCTACAAACCTAAGATTTTGGTAGTGGACACCCTTTATGTTGCAGGCGACTGCTAAGAAAGGATAGGGTTGCACGTTTGAAGTCATTCAGTCAGTTAATTTAAGTAAGATCAGTGAAATTTTGTATTTGGCTCTTTGGTTTTAAATAAAGAAAGACGTTTAGCGTTTTTCGAAAATCAATTATTATGGGGGAATGTTGCAATTTTTCAGATCTGTAATTTATTATTTTAGCTTTTTGATTTCAAATAACAAAACATGTTTTAGCGTAAAACAACCCTAACGCGAGAGAAGCCGCGAGCAACAACGATTATTATAAGTCTCACTAAGCGGCTAGGTGCGTTATGCGTTATCAGTTATCACGCAGCATCACTGATAGATAAGCGCTGTTTTGCACAATAGCTGCACGGTGAGGTCTACAGTTGTTAGCCAACTGTGATTTAGGTCAGGTCAGGTGTAATTTAGTTATTGATATCAAAGTTTATTACGGTTATGGCTAATACTGTCCTTCGCCTTGAAAGACTATGCTACTGGTATAATATTGCAGTGAACAGAAAAGAACCGAATGACCGTCACCAATTCCATGGAATAACTTATTAAAGTAAATCACAGACTCATCTGAAAACAATTAAAGAGTTCGATCATTTTGATAGCCCAGCGAAAAGTTATGAATGTATAGGCACTCAATGAAGAAGATTAATCATAATACGTACCTACATCGTATGTATAGGAACAGTGAGTTTTCGTAAGAATGCCAAGGATGCAAGTGCCAGACAAGAGTAATGCCCTTTTCGCATACCTACCTAGGTATCTACTTATCGAAAATCAACATCCTCTCTAGATCGTTAAACTGGTGAACTCAATTAAGTTGGTAATTTAGATTTAAACTGAGGAACTGCCTTTGTAAAAGCTTTTGAACATATTCTTTTAAATAACATGTTACGACAAACACGAAAATACTGTAGGTACTGCCGCTAATGCTCTATCATCAAATTAACAGATATGAGAAGTAAACTTGCGGAATATTTAATATACTAGAGAAAATATTGACAAAGTTTGCAAACAATGCCAAGTAAAAGGTCCAAGTTCTGGAATAATAAATACATGCAGTAGTTTATGCATCTAGTTTTATTTGAGGAAGTTATAGAACTTTGTTAATAAACCCCTCTCTCAACTCGGGTAAATACATAATAACTCGTACGTAACTGCATGCTATCTTCTCTGCTCTCCAATCCAATGGATTACAATTAGTGCCTGTACCCAATAAATTATTATAATAATAACATAGCAGTAACAAGTTCAGTAGGAAAGTAAAGTAGGTATAATATTAAAGTGACACGATCGTTCCTTGTATAATAAAAAAAAGCAGCTACCGATGATGGTAAGTACTTAATCATTTTATATTCTTCGTACCTAGTGGATGACTTTTAAAGAATCTTGATAAAAAGATAACATAAAACACTAGTTTTTCTAACCGTTGTAAATAACGCCGGTCGCTCCGGTCTTAAAATTGCAATTTATAATATATATTATTTGTGACAAATAGATTTATAATAAATTTAAAAAAAATTACCTTTTCGTCAGTTGCAGCTCCGATAATTGTATGTATAATGTTAATAAAAAATAAATAAGCCACTAAATCATTTAAATTCATAATGTTAGTTGTTATAGCAATTTTCTTAAAAATATGTGGCTCGTTGCTATTATTATTTATTTATAACACTCGTTCACACAACAAAACAGACCGTCCGAGGCAAAGAATGACTGAGTTTTTACTATCATATTGGCATAGTACTTGAGTTTTGTTAAAAACTGGCTTTGTTACATTAAAACGTTCAGTATTAACAATAGGGATGTCGCTGGGACGTACGTCGGGACAGAGAGCTAAGAACAGAATAAAATACAATAAGGATAAGATCCCGGTGCGCGTCTGCGCTCCGCCGCCACCGCCGCCCGCGCCGCCCGTCGCGCCGCTCTCGCCCTGCTGCCAGTGCTGCCACCGTGCTGCCTAGTTGCCATGTAGGGATGCACGATATGGGTTTAATTTGTTATGCCAAACGATTTCATTATTTGAAGTAAGAAAATCGATTCGTTTAGCTAATCTATAATTATAAAAGCTTTTTGGTAGGTAGGTACTTAGGTAGGTACTACAGTGTTTGTTTATGTCGCTGAAATTAAGGATATACAATTCCTAATGTAATCATTACAGATTTATAAGTTATTATTTATGTTATTATTATATATTTTCTAACTGTTGCTCTTAATAAAAAAAATATGTGAGTACCCACGAAACAACCGAATTATGTTATAACCGGGGATATCTTTAATAATTTGATATTAAAGATATCGGATCCAAGAATATCAAGGATGCTACCATAGTAGATACCTTTGAAAGCAAAAGGTACTAACCTAAAGATATGATAGATTTATTATAAATAGATGTAGGTATTGAAAGAGATAAAGATTCATAGTAACTAGTTAATAATTATTTTTATAAAATCGATTTCTGTTCGTCTCATTAAAACTTGAAAATGGCAGGACCGGTTCAAATAATGCTGTTTGTTGGTCTTACTAAAACTTGGAGATGGCAAAACCGATTCAAACAATATATTTTTATTTGTTATTTTATTACAGGGTTGTTTTAAAAAAAAAATAGGGGAAACCTGCATAACAGCAAAAGAAATTTCAATTCTTTGGCTGTTATCCTATATGGAAAATGCCACTTGAGTCAACTTGTGTTATTTTAATAACATAAATTCAATCAATAATTACATATCATTAAACTTCTTTTAATATCATTTTAATTAAATATACAGTTTTGTCTTCCAGGTAATACAGGTGAAAGGGACAGATGTTAAGTTACAAATTGGCTTCTTTTCATAACACTAAAAAACTTTTTAATATCAGTTTTGGAAAATATTCAATATATTAACAAAAAATCACCTATCACTTGTTGTTTTTTTACAGAATCTGGAGAAAAATCGTTGTTTATTGTAAGGTTTAGGCCCTAAACCTGGCAAAGAAACAACTATTTTTCTTCGGGGACTCTCAGTTGCGTCGTAAATGGTTTTGTAACAAAAGTAGGTGGTGGGAGGTGAAGGGTTTGTATTTTTAAAAATTAAATTATGAAGTGATTTAGTGTATTGAAAAGGTTATTAGTTTATTTTATTCTCTCACAAAACAGTTTATTATTTTAAGTTATCTTGGTAATAACTACATGACTAGTTGATTAATAATTGCTGCATGATTTTTATCATTTTGACATTGTGTTACTTTTTGAGTTTGTTTACTTTACTAATACTTGTTAAGTGTTTACATCCTATGTCAGAACATATTGGTTCTTGCCTTGTATCATCTCATCACTAATTCACTAAATCAGCGTCAGAAAGTACGCAGAAATTGCTAATATTTTCTGAAAAATTTATTTTCCTATACATTTTGAAATCATACAGTGTAAGAATACCATGAATGCTTTCACTATACACGGCCGTATGTCTCAGGCGTTTTACATTTGTACTACCTAATGTATACTTATTGATGAAATGTGCCACGCAGCAACTAGCTTATCTCATTCGACAGGTTATTTAAAAACACTCTCAGACTTTTAAAGACTTATTTGATTAAGTGAATATTTTTGAAAATAATCGCTACGTAAAGTTGCACAAATAACTGTTCGACTCCTTGATTTTTTAAACCATAAGACCAAAATATTTGAAAGAGAAATACAAAGGTAACGCATAATTGTTAAACCTCTACGTTACAGGATACTAAAATGAAATGCTCCAAATCCGGATCAATTATAGTTTATTTTGGTAAACACATTTTACAAATATAAATAATTATAATAAAATATATAACCAACTTTACATTAAAGACTGACTTAACACAATATTCTATAAACCGAATGTCACCACATAATTTAAAATACATTTCCTTTTTAAGTAAACCTACAATCACGAAAGTATACTACAAAATAGTTTTATATTCCAACACCCCTCTATAAACATTATATACCCCACCCCCATTAACATATAATGGGCAAGAACATAAAACTGCTTATCAGCTGTTTTCCTAACACATAAAATATAAAACTCATTATTATCTTAATAATCACTTAAAACACCTATACTACCTAACCACTAGACCTAAATCTTAATAACACAAAACAGAATTTAGAGTTAAGAACCCAAGAAAACCTTATTCTATACTAGGTAATATTATAAAGCTGAAGAGTTTGCTTGTTGATTTGTTTGTTTGAACGCGGTAATCTCAGGAACGACAGGTTCGAATTGAAAACAATTTTTTTGGATAGCTAATTTCTCGAGAAAGGCTTTAGGCTATATAACATCACGCTACGACCCATATGAGCGGAGCAGCAATGAAAAATGTTGCAGAAACGGTGAAAATTTACGCATATGAAGTTGCACGGGCCAGCTGGTTTAAAATAAAAGTGATAAACACCTTAAAATTGAAACACTTAAGAACACCATAACACTAATTAAATGTCTCATCACAAGTGTTAACTCACTAGGTCTTTCATAAACTTCACATATTTTGACAAATTCAAACATTTTGTAAAAATGTCAGCTACCTGGTTTTCATTTTGAATAAAGTTTTTCTGTACTAAATGTGTGTACATAAAATATGTAGTTAAATCTAACATCAATATGGATCTTTTAGTTAATACTGAGTTTGAATTGCTGAAAATGATCAATGAATAATCCTGTTTTAGGAAGTTCTTTAATTAAATTTTGAATGTAAACAATTTTACGACATCATTCTGCAGCAGCAATAAATTCTGCTTCGGCACTAGAGGGGCAGACAATCTACCATCACTAGCTGACTGTTGCACCAGCGTGTAAAGTGACAAAACCCGTAGTGCTTTTCCGTGTGTCAGGATCCCCCAAAGTCTCCATTCGATTAAGTAACTAATTCGTCGTCGTTATTGCTTTTAACATATGTTATCCCTAAATTGTTATTTTCTTTCACATATATAAAATATGTTATATTAATTGTTATTTTCTTTCACATATGTAACCATCTTGATGTTGTTCAAATCATTTCAATTTTCATTTGTTTGATGCCTACTACAACGATAGCCAAGTTGGAATTATACATCCGGCCTACTTTTTGTTGCCACGTACATTAAGGAGCCAACCATTTCTCTGTAATTATCAATTAAACTCATGGTCCCCTTTGACATCATGACACTTAACAAAAATCTGGGACAGCCCTTGACATCTTTTGATCTAAAACTTTCTATAGATAAATCAATATAAGAACTCTGATTAAATTTCAATCTGTCTACACCTACATTTTAATCTAAACCAACATAATTTAGGACTTTATCACAAACTTTCACAAACTTTCATTTTAAATCCCTTACTAATTACTTCTAAAATATGCTCCAAAACTGACATAATTTATATAGCTAGAATGACACCTCGTATCCTATGTATGATAGGAATCTAACCCTATTTTACTAAAACAACAAAAATTCAGCTAACCTCAATTTACACATTAATGTTGCCTGCTTCCAACCGTACAAACTCTTTCGCTCTCATTCATACTTTCATATCCTTTCGGTACTTTCATAATTATGTACATCTATTTTCAAAGTTCCCTACAAAAATGCCGCTTTAATATCGAATTGCTTCAAAGAGTAACCGTTTTGTGGAGCTATAGCTATTAATAACTTCATATTTGCTGCATTGACTGCCTCTGTGGCGCGGTGGGAGTGTATCCGACTGCTGCGCAAGAGGTCGATCCCCACCCAGGATAAAACTTTGTGTGATAAGCACGATGGTTTATTCAGTGTCTGGGTGTTATATATCTATAATATGTATGTATTTAGAAATATATGAGTACATATGTTTATCGGTTGTCTGGATTCCATAGTACAAGCTCTGCTTAGTTTGGGATCAGATAGCTTTGTGTGAGTTGTCCCAATATATTATTATTATTATTATATTGGTTCCATTAACTACACACATGACTATAGTTTCGTCATAGCCTTCACCATATTTCTGTTCGAAGCCTCTCGTCACCAAATCGCGCTCAAATTCAAGCACATGGTCAAGATTTAGAAATCTTTAATAATAAACTGTTTTCGAGTTACTGCCGAATAACGGCGTTTCTTAACAAAAGGATATAGAGGTGCCATGAAAGTATTGAAAGTGCACCATCAGAAGATGCTCTTCTGTTGGTGCATTTTTTCGCATCAAATTTTTACCCGACTGCGCAAGAAGGAAGGTGATGTTTTTCGGGTGTATGTATGTATGTATTTATATTTCTTTGACACGCCCTAGAACCTAAATGCCTTCATGAATTTTAGATTGAAAGGTGTCGTTCGAATCGTCATAGTTTTGAAAAAAGGCCACGCACAATCGTTAGACCATCCGAATAATGCAGCTTATGAAGTGGGTTTTCTATTGTTTTTGTTTCATACTTACAAAGTTATACCTACTTAATAATAATTTTTAATGGAATTTTATTACTTCTTATTTGATCAGCTGTTACTCGTAAACTTGTAAAGCCTTCTAAGCTGTGATCGTTTTCCTTTTAATTTCACTAACTATATACAAAACTACCGTGATTTTTTTCACATACTCAACATTAACCATTAAGCTGGCTGGACGACGACGACGACAACACACACTTGACTCTATAAATTTGTACTTTAAATCTTAATATTTCCCAAACGGATTCCATAATCTGAAAATACGCTTCCCAACACCTAAACGTATAAGACTTATATAATGGTACACGGCCCACACGATAGGGAAAGTATGAAAAAAAAAACAAAGATTTAAATATTTAGCTTTGAAAAAACAGAAAAAAATTACAGCCTTCTGGCACTATAAGTTTGTGAGCAAAGCTGCGATATTAAGGACGGACATGGCGAAACTATAAGGGAACCCTAAAAAAAACGGGTTGCAATTCATTTCTGGTAGTAATGGTTATGGTGCACTGAACATAGTCCGACACGCTCATATCTGGTTTTGGATATTAAATCTATATGTAGAGAGTGCTTAATATTCTTTTTAATATACTATTTTGGTTGGTTTCGAATCGATGGAATCGATTTACCTGCTTACCTTCTTGTATCGATTCTTCCTTATAATTTTAGTATGGCGCTGTACTGTTCTATCACTGACAGTATAATGACATTGACATGTCAGTACATTTGTAATCCTAATCATTTCTATTTTTCGTGAATTTGTGAATCTTGATTGTATGTTGTGTACGAAGCAAAAATAATATGTCGATGTATATTTTTGTAAATAAAACGGGATAAAATAAGTAAATATTAAAATAAATTACTGTAACAATAATCATGGTGGTTATCAAATGGAGATTTCAAGGAGTGTTTCGAAGGATAAAGTAAGGTCTTAGTTGTTGCTGTTTTATCAATTATAATTATAGTATAGATGTAAAGGATACCTTTCAATTGTTGTCTTATTTCAGAGGCTACTTACTATGGAAAATATCTCAGGCATCGTTAATAATTCGCTCGCTCACATACAACGAACATATGAGTCAAAGTTATGCTATTGATTTTTTACTTG
This sequence comes from Herminia tarsipennalis, assembly GCA_945859575.2. Classification (NCBI taxonomy): domain Eukaryota; kingdom Metazoa; phylum Arthropoda; class Insecta; order Lepidoptera; family Erebidae; genus Herminia; species Herminia tarsipennalis. The sequence goes on along the minus strand of OX243831.2, from coordinate 23,073,362 downwards.
AACCTATATTTTGGTTTGTTGATAATTTTGCGAAGCATCTAGGACGGGTAAGCATTTCTGTTGTTATAATCTTTTAGATTAATAAATAAAAGAACTGCATATTATTTAGTTCGTCAATGAAATTTTGTTAGTGGTAAGGAGGTACATGATGAATAAGCCTCCAAATGTGTCTGCCCATACAAAATAAAAGACAACACATAACAATTTGGCAGCACATTTTGCAGACACAACCCTATCCTGAAAAAATGTGTGTTTAAGGGACAGTAGCCTGTGATAGTGCCGTTTGCTTTGCAAAGATTGTCCCTGGTTTGCGTTGACATCATTGGAATTACTTCTTTTGTGTGTCTGCAGTCTTGGTGTTGTTTCATTCTGTATGGTGGGACTTTTCTATTTTTTCCTGCAGCCAAGATTTTATTTGAGTGGCTCAAACTGTTTTCAATACTGTTTTCAACATGTCTTTTAAAACAACTTGTTTAATCCCTCATCCTCACCTACTACACTACCTACACGTAATAATACCAATCTTATTATATAAGTAGTTCTTCTGTTCGATTTATACTATCATATACTCCATAATATTTCTCAAGAATTGTAAAGACACACATTGCACCTAACCCATATCTTGCTGCCACTACACTATTCCACTAAAGGAGAGAGCCTGGAGATTTGTAATACAGGTTTCAAACCTAGTACGAACTCCAGCTCTCAATAGGTTTTAATTCGATTGCAATACTTATATCTTATTTTGTACCAAACCTTTTGAGAGAAATAAACTGATATTATTATTATTATTATTATTAATCATGCCAACCGTGGATTAACATAAGTAAAGTTGATGAAGCATGATTTATACTGCTGTTGACTTTTAAAATTTGCACTAAGATCAATACATTCAACGATCAGCATCAGCTTTGTCAAGTATTATCTACCTACACTAAACCCAAACTGAATCATCATATGCACTTATGGCCTGGTAGCGCAGCAGGAGTGCATATAACTGCTGTGAGAAGAGAAAGGTTGCTGGTTTGTTTTTTTCATAGGCCACAACTTTGTGAGATCCATAAATGTTGGTCTGAGTCGGGGTGTAGTAATGTTCTGTTTTTAAAATAATTAAAGCAGCGGCGGTGCTTTATGGCTGAGGTTGTGGGTTTGATTCCTACATTATTATTATACTACCAATGTGAACACAAGCAATTTAGCTTAACTGGAGGGGTTAACAGGATTGCTAGTAATGAGGGACCCACAATCCCATATTGATAAATATCTTTTTTTTTTTAAATCCTACATGACACATTACTTGATGTTTACCATTTAATTCTTTCAGGTATTTGTCTTCTGTGTAACAGTATTAACAACTGCTGTTGTACTAATTGCCTATTGGGTGGGCCTGCCATATTGGTGGCAAAGATGTCCTTACACTGCAACCTTCCTAGTTATCTTTGGCAACTGGCTTCTACTCAATATAGTTTTTCACTATTATATGGGAGTTGTGACTTCACCTGGACACCCACCACATGTAAGTATCACTTAGTTTTACCTAGGTGTATAAATAAGAAAAATGCACTTAGCCGCCTGATTGGGCATATATTATTTATCCAAACTAATACTATTGGTAGATGTGAACACTTAAACCACTGAACCAATTTAGATGAAATTTTGTATGGAGATAGTTCGAGTTCCATGAAAGACATTTTGTTCATGATTACTGCTCACTTGGAGGAGCCCAGGGGAATGCTAGCTATAAATATTTATTGTGGCTTTGTTAGGTTTAACGGACTTGTATTATAAAAACAAAAATATAATAATAATAATATCTTGGGACAACTCACACAACACTATCTGATCCCAAACTAAGCAGAGCTTGTACTATGGAAACCAGACAACTGATAAACATACTTATATATTTCTAAATACATACATATTATAGATAAATAGCACCCAGTCACAGAATAAACCATCATGCTCATCATACAGAGTTTTATCCTGGGTGGGGATCGAACCCACAACCTCTTGCATAGCAGTCAAATACACTCCCACTGTGCACCACAGGCAGTCAATATTAGTTGTTAGATCACATCAATTTCAACAACTGATAGTACAGTGCACTAATTAATAAAATTTAAACACTTATAAGTTTAATGATTTACTTAATAAGACACAGATATTATATAAATGATATTAATCAGCCCCTAGTCCAGTAGGACCATAGGTATTATGTATAACAGTTAGAGCCATGATGCCCTTAGCACTTGATTGTCTTTACAATTTATTCTTCATATATTCAAAGCAGCGGTAGCCTAATGGCTAAGGCAACGGTTTCGCAATCGTGAGGTCGCGGTTTCGAATCCTACCCATAATGCTACCGACATGAACCCACTCCTAACACAAGCCTTTGAGCTAAGCTGGAGGGGTTAACAAGATTGCTAGTAATGTAGGGCTCAATCACACATTGCTAGTAACCTAGTTTCTAAAAAAAATGATATTAGTATGTATGTATTTATCTACACTAATATTATAAAGAGGAAAGATTGGATTGTTTGTTTGAATTAAATAGGCTCCACATCTACTGGACTGACTTTAAAAATTCTTTCACCATTAGAACGCTACATTATCGAGGAGTAACATAGGCTATATTGTATTGTCAAAAAATTAGAGATCCCCACGAAAATTACAATTATGTAACTCAAGGTATATAAAGTGACGCAAAGCCGGTAGATATTTATTATTTGTTTAACATTTAGTTTTTTTTTTATTTTACCTTATATATATTTATTCATAGTATTTGGGTAGGTACATGACTAATTCTGTCAATGTATTGCTGACTTCGCGTCCCATCCATATGTCATAGTAAAGGAGCCCAGAAAGAATTTTTTTTTTTACCTCGTAACCTGTTGAGTACCTCTTCTAAATATTAGCTCTTTACACTCTCTCTTTGACGCGCGGGTGGAAGTTGGCTAGACAGAGCTAACGACTGAGAAGGATGGCATTCCTTGGGGGAGGCTATTACCCGAACGGGGTCCATGCAATAAATAATTAGGTAGTTGATAATTAAAGCAAATAATAATTTAAACTAATTACAAAATAGAATTTATAATTTGAAATCAAATTCATCTAAGTGTAATAAATGTAATTGAATATTATAGGCTAATATGTTACCAATTGTTATCGTTTAATATGTGCTATGCATGGAACTAAATAAAGCTTTATTATTATTATTATAGTGGCGCGCGTCTCGGGCAGCCGATCAAAATATTCAGTAATAAAAAATATATCAATATAGATACTCGCATTAGATTTACATACAGATGGTAGGTACAGTAGGTACAGCTTAATACTCAAACGACCGCCATCTTTAAAAGACTGCCACTAGCTTGCGGCTTGTCTGAATCGTAAGCTTTTTGAATGGCAGCCTCTTTTTGGTTCACTTAACATCCCCGTTCCATGCGAGAGTGGTTTTTTTTTTTTAAGATCTGTAGCTGCCAATCCCCATTCCCATCATTGAAACCATAATAATCTTCAAAATCAAATAGGTCCCACGACGCTCAAGTAAGTCCAGCACGTTGGCCTTCACATCACAATGAACTTGCTACATGAAAGTTGAATGGGGGACCCATTCACACACACACCACTAACAATACATTGGTAACATTAACTAACGAATGTTTTGTCTTTAACTATTCTATTTTGAAAATAGAATGACAGACAAAAATATTAGTTGTTATTAACATATACATGTTTAATGTATGTTAGCAAAATAGAGCTGATTCTAAAACTAGCACCTATCGTTCTGTACAAGTAAAGCCTTCAATTATGATTATGGGATTTTACATACCAGCAGTTACCCACGTTTCGTTCTCGCAAATATTTTGAAAACCATCTCTCTGTCAAATTACGTCCAGATCCGCCGTTATTGTGTAATAAAGTAACGAACATCCATATCTACATACATCCTCACAAACTTTCCCATATATAATATTAGTAAGGACTGGCTGTCGTCCGCGGTTTCGCCCGCGTATTTGATTTACCCCCTTAAGGGTTGATTTTCACTTTCAATCAAAACACTGATACACGTGTTTCAGTGTTTTGATCGAAATCGTTTCATCTCTTCCCTATTTCATCCTCTTAGGGTTAAACTAAAAAGATAGGTACATTATAGGTCTAATTAATTCTAATTAAACACAGTTCAAATTGTATTAAACAATTGTTTTTTTTATATATATATTTTTCTTTCTTTTTAATTTCAAATCAATTAGACCTATAATCTACTTATGTTTTTAGTTTAACCCTAAGATGATAAAATAGGGGATGGATGAAACGATTTCGATTACGATTTCAATCAAAACACTGAAACACGTGTTTTGGACATTGTTTGTGGACTATATTATCGCTAGTAAGCAAGTCTATAATGAGATCGGTCGTCGTAACCGATATCGGATAAAAGACCATTATTATTCAAATGGTCAGACGTGTTCAGTACGCGAAGCTAACCCTGAACGCTTTAGGTTTTTGAAGTGGGCTCAGTACGCTTCCTGTTTGACTAAGGCTTTACACGGAATTAATAATTCACTAACAATGTTTACAGGGCTCAATGATATCAGAGGCAGCAAGTATTTGCAAGAAGTGCATATCTCCTAAGCCGCCGCGGACTCACCACTGCTCTGTTTGTGACAAATGTATCCTTGCTATGGACCATCACTGTCCATGGCTGAACAACTGTGTTGGGTATTACAATGCAAGATATTTTTTCCTGTATATGCTGTATATGGTTACTGGAGTCACGTTTATTATCGTCGCTGGCATCGATATTGGATATCAAGTTCTTTGGTTAAATGATACAGGTATGTTTTCCCATGTTTTTCTTTATTGCACTGCGATGTCTTTGCGATTTGAATATAGTTCAGATGCTTCAGCACCAGTTTCCGATATTATTATGTAGAATAATAATAATAATAATAATATCTTGAGACAACTCACACAACGCTATCTGATCCCAAACTAAGCAGAGCTTGTACTATGGAAACCAGACAACTGTTAAACATACTTATATATTTCTAAATACATACATATTATAGATAAATAACACCCAGACACAGAATAAACCATCGTGAACCCACGACCTCTTGCGTAGCAGTCGGATGCACTCCCACCGCGCCACAGAGGCAGTCAGAATATGTATATATCTACTATATAAGCTTATGCGTATGTGAATTATGTAGAGGTATTTGATTTTAACCCAATGCAATTTAATCAGAATCCGTCCATTTCATTTTCGTCTTTCTTTGATGTGAATGTTAATTTAGTATAAATATTATTTTGTCATTAGGTGGTATTATTCCAAACAATGATCCAGATTTGATCGGACATCCAGTGAGAATCAACCAAAGTGGTGCATTAGTACCAGTGAAAGTTATAGTGGAATACGACTCGATAAATTTTCCCCGCGAACACAAACTGCCAGTGCCACCCATAACTGAGACTCAGCGTATAGCGGCCCATCCTTGGAAGAGGAAAGCGGTTATGTTCATGGCCGTTACTTGCGTCGCCGTTTTGTTCGCGCTCGGCACTTTAACAATAATGCATGGAAAGAACATAGGCAGAGGAGAGACAAGTGTAGAAGCTCACATAAATATTAAACTACGCGATCTTCAAAAAGGAGCTTTCAAGAATCCGTATGATTTTGGTAAGAGGAAAAATTGGAGACTTTTCTTAGGATTGATTCAAGGTAGAACTTTTGTGAGACATGTGTTGTTACCGTCTGCCCATGCTCCGACTGGGACGGGCTTGACTTGGCATACTATACATAACGCATTAGAAGACTGGCCGTGAAGGTTTTTAAACTTAAAGTTTTTTGTCAAAGTTGTTGTTTAATATTGGTATCCTGTGTGAGTGATACATAGACTAGACAAATGTTAAGTAATTTAATGTTAAGTTCCTAGTCATATACCTGCTGAATGTAAAGTAAGGCAATCTATGACGATTCAGAACTGAAGGTTTGTTTTTTTTCATATTAATGTACGAACCTTATGACTGCAAGTATTATTATTACAGGCATTTATATTGTTAAGTGTATGTCAATGTTTAGATGACGAGCTCTTAACGGCTGTTCACAAGTTCTTCCATATTGGTTTAGACGTTCACATGGCTATTATGATAATACTTATTTTCTATAACTTAACAATATTGAAGCAGGTGCAACATTAATGTCAAGTAAAATAATGATATTCAAAGAAAAAAAAAGTATTTATGTTTGTGAAATGAAGAATGTTCACTTTAAAAAATACACGTGAAAGACATATTTCAATACGTCAATAAGTTTTCAAGATATGGAATTTTAAAGTAAGGGTGCGGCGACCGGCTTTTGGTCTAGGCGTGTGACGTCATTGTACAACGCTCGCTCAGACCGTCCGCGCGCTTCGTATGTTTCACTAGAAATTATAAATATATGTTTTTAAATGTCTAATTCAAATCTCGTTCCCACTTGTAGGGTATCGGAGCGGTATAAAAATCGGATGTTGGATTCTCTGTTCACATTTGTCGGGTGTCGGTAAATAGACAGACAAGAGTTACATTCAAATTTATATAATATTAGAATGGATCTAGACTGTTATACTGACTGATATTGTTTTTAACAAAACACTTATAGTTTTTTTATAATCAAGAAAATAAGGAATATCTCTAGACTTTGTTGATGTGTGATATACATATAGATGAATCCCTATTTCCCTTGGTCACGAGAAACCCAATTTTTTTTAGTTGTATAATACTCTGTAGAAGTTTCTTACGTTAAAATGAAAATAATTAAGGAAATTACATAAAATAAATAACAGGTCGGTGCGAAGTTTGCCGGGACAGCTAATTTGTATATATAAAAACTTTACTGTAACAATCTTTCAAGTGATTTTACAAACCTGTTAACATTCCTAATTGTGTACGAAATTAGGATACAGTACCGAGTCTATTCAGGCTCAGTGACTAGATAGCGTATGAAGTCGTTTTAAGTGGAGGATTAACTTAAATTAACTAATAATAACAATAATTATTAAGATTATATTAATAATATAAAATTATACTTTTATATAATAAGATTAATAAGTCGTGAGGTTTTATCAGTATATTAAAGGCTTGCTAACTAACTGTCAAGTCAGATCAGATTATAAATTCTTAAACACGTTAAATTGTGGACAAATGCATTTATGCAGAGCTCTTTTAGACGTACTATTGTCTAAATAGTGAAAAATAATTCATTTTCATTGTAGTCATTTATCTAATTATATAGGCCGCACATGTATTATGATACTGTGTTGCTATGCTGCAGGCAGGCAAGGCGTGAAGGCAAAAGTGAAATCAGCCGATGTTTAAATAGCCTGTTAACATTACCTATATACAACAGTGCTGTAACAAGAAAACTGCTAGCGGTGCTCAGGCACAAGGTGCCGAGAAGGAAAAACTCTTTTGTCGCTTACTCAGTATTGCCTGTAGTCACAAATCTCTCTCCAAACCTCTTCTTAGAAAAACCTATTTTATAAAGAAGTATAACGTTCCTTTAGCATTTTTAAGCCTGGAATTGTATACATATAAATTTAAATGTGGCGGGACTGGAACCCGCGACATTAGGGGTACCGCTCTAAGCCTTTACCAACTCCGGCACTGAGACATGTCCTTTGGCTGGCATAGCGCCTTCAGGTGTTCCCCTACCATGTATGTTCACATTGCCGTACAAGACTAAAGTACCGCGCCGTAGTAGTTTCGTAAAGAGTGTCGAGCCTCTGACAACAGTCATCAGAGGAGGAGGAACTATGGAGGGGCAATGGTTAAGTGGATTAAAACAACTACTATGGGCAGGAAGGGTTAGAAAAGTAACCTCTACATAGAAGTCTTAAGCTATTGCTCAAGTAGTGATATCGGTGACTATTACTTAGCCAAGTATTTTACTTCACTCATTTTTTAGGTATAGAATAGAATCTGTTACATAAGTAATTACTTTTAATAAAGTAACTGCTATTACTCGTTTATTAATACGTGTAAGTGTGCGTTGCTTGAGTGCGTTTGTATAAGCTTTTGGTGTTTTGCACTGTGGTCGCTTTGCCCGTCCATTTCACATTTACCATCGACGCAAAAAGAAGTAAATTATTGATATACAGTAGACCTCCGGTAATCCGGCCCCTGGCCAATACGGAGCTCTTTGTAAGCCGGTGTGCCTATCACTGTACATTGTCATGCATGAGATTAGTTAATTGTAAGATTACAAAGTACACTCCTTAAAAAAAAATCCGGATTATAGAAGTCTGTGGCACTGTATAATACTTTGATTTGTTAATTGTCGGATTATTAGGTACTCTAGGGTCTGTGGCAGTACTCTATAATCCAACAAATTCGATAGTCCGACAACGTCCTGCAAAACGTTTGTCGGATTAACGCTGGTCCACTGTATTAATTTTGATATGAAAGGCAAACTACTTAAGAAGGTAGTAAGGAATGACAAGTAGGTATTTTAAAGGGGATTATGCGGGACATAGTAATAATAAGAAGTGGATAACACGTGGTGCAGTCAGGCATCGTACTGTGTACCGTGGATTTTCCCTTCTTCTTGCTTACTTTTGCTTAATTTAGTATTTCGTGAGGTTGTGAACTCTTCAATTCAACGACGCAGTTATAGAAACTCGTATCTCGTACTCGTAAAAGTTACTGGACTGCCTTGAATAATATGCCTGTTAATGTACCTTTAAGTGCCTTGAAGGTTCGTGAGAATCTTGAGGTAAGATTCAGTAAAAAAAAAAGTTGTAAAATGGCAGTTTCACTTCTATATTATTTTAATATGTAGAATACATTCGATGTGTGTGTGCAATGATAGAGACTGAATGAAGCGAAATATTATTATAACATTTTCAATCCTCTGTTCCCAAATCACTCAGTCGAACAATTCATACCATAATTACAAACAATTCAGACCTACTTGATAACGATTTATTAAACGTATACGTAGCTATGGTTGGTTAAGGTACCTTTGTATATGGATAATAACAGAATGTTGATACCTAGTCGCTTCCACTGTTCTTATACTGTCCTTATTCTTATTTTATATTAGGTATTTATTATTATTAGTTGTAGAAACAGATCAGATGCCTAAATAGACCTTGTTATACTGTGTTAATTTTATTGCTATGACTTAATGATAAATTATTTTCTGTACAATCTTAAACGTTTATTTTGAAAATATATTAAGCGAATAGAATAACATTTTTAAAAGAACGTTTTATTAACACAACGTAACAAAATAATAATATTATGTAACATTGTCTTGCTCGCGCTTGACGTTGATATGATCATAAATCTAAATTTCACAAGAGCATTCACTTGTAACATTCTTGTGAAAGTGCGATGCTATTTTTTCTCGTTCATTGGTTCGATTTTAGAACTATAATCTTCTATCAGGCTGTAACATCTTCTATTAAAAATGTATTCTATTTATATGTCTAAAGTCTGAGACTTGGCTACTAAATTGTAATATTATTTCTTAGGAAGCATTTCGTTGTAATAATTTATTTTCTATAAAATATTCAATTGAAGTACTTTTGTAAAAATAACATCGGTTGTATATGTGTATTAGGAAAATAAATCAATGATCTCGATTAACTTCTTTTATTTTGAAGAATAATTTAATTTCTGTATATACAGCTAAATACAAAAAAATAACTAAACTACATAATATTGCACAATATTTAAGATAAAGTGAGTTTTCACCTTATGTCAGACATGGTGAACTAAAATTATTATAAATTTTATGAATCCCTTAACATTCACCATGTCTGCATTAAGGACGACATATTTTTTTAATACTATATAACGTGCCAACAAATCGCCTGTATTAAACATTGCCTGGATGTAGCCTGTTTACATTACAGCAAGACCTTTGGCTTTACATTCTAACACACGTTCTTACTAGCTGATTGAACTGAAATCCGTCCACTGCAGAGATAAACGCGCTGGGGTGGAACAAGGTGGTGGCACAATGTGCCTTAAAATTCTAATTACGTCGAATGTGCTTTGACATTGTGTGAATTGGTTAACAATAAGCGATGTTGCGAATCGAACCGTAGACTATGGACACGACGATAGACATTAATTTCAAGATTGTGATCAGTGTGATTTCCTGTTTTGGAGATTTGAACTGGCTCGTTGCATGTAAAGGCGCCAGACTTCGTCCTTTGGAGGTTCTGAAATCTCACGTCCACTACAACAAACCTTGCAAGTCTACATAATGCCGTAAAACAAAAAGCTTATAACGGAACACATTTTTAGGGTTCCGTAGCCAAAATGGCAAAAGCGGAACCCTATAGTTTCGTCATGTCCGTCTGTATGTCACTCCGTCCGTATGTCACAGGCAATTTACTGAAAGACTACTCAATGATTATTGATAAAATTTGGTGAAAAGGTGTCTTTTAGTAGCCGCTACTTAATTTGATAGCTAAATAATAATAATAAATATTTTTAGGGGGGCACTCAAAATTATTATTATTAGTGATTTAACAGAAGCTGAAAAAAAAAGTTTGAGTATACATCAACGTGTGGCATCATTCGACAGGTCTTTTAAAAACATTTTAAGGTGACTTGGTACTTTTTTTTATTTAATAAGATTTTTTGGATATAATCGCTCCGAAAGTTGCATAAATTGTGTCCCCCCTTGTCCTTTGAATCGTGTGACCAAAAAAATATAAACTTTCAAAAATGATCTGATATACTGTCACTGAGTTATTGCCGAAAAACTGCGTTTCCCAACAAACGGGCGTAAGTGCCATGAACATACGCTTTTCTGCTGATGCAATTAGTCAAATCGTTTTTTTTTAATACGGCAACGGCTCCGGAATCCTACACTGAGCATAATCCGACATGCTCTTGCCCGGTTCTTTTTTTATTTCTAATAAAAAATCATATGTCTACCGATATTACTTTTGCCCTACCCCGTGTATTATAACGACGACGACATTTGCGACACCAAAACGGACCCTGTTCTTATTAAAATGCTGGTAAGTACCTACATTTATAATATATCCTTGCCCAAGCTAATATTTTATTGAGTTTTATAAGCTGAAGCCCCAAACTATTTCGATTCTAACTTTAGCGAATCATTTGGTATCACATGAATAAGTATCTGTAGGTATTTTAAGTGCTTATGTTGTTGAATATGGTGAATGAATAAAAAACATGCCGAGGGGCAAGGCAAAAGGCGTGACTAGTTGTGCGTATACTGCAGATTGTCTGAGCTGAGTGCTAGTGACGTCAGGACGCTTCGTCGTTGAGGGTTCACTCCGAGGTTCTCCCAGTTGATCCATGATAGCCTTGCGGTTAAATCTGTAAACAAACAAAATATCAGTCTTCAGCTAATGACGTCCACGGCTGGACTCTTTCAAGAAACACTACACTGACCGAAGCTGCACCATTTGCATTCATCAGATTCCCTCGACTTATAATCTCGACTAATACTCGGTAGGTACGTGGCAGCCACCAGTTGTGGATCCAGGGGTGAGGGAGAGCTTGTTCAGCGGGGTCAAGCCACCCCAAACCAGAATCCTGGATTGCTACCTTTGTAAAACACTTCGGCTCCATCTATCTAGTGTTGTGGCACATAACATCTCTACACTGGCATACCTACTAACCTACCTTCTATTTTAGGACAAGTCATGCAGAATATTAATCATCCTTTTAATACGTATATTCCGTGACTTTCTTGCATCGAACAAAAACTAAAGACCGTGTTACACAGTAATGAGCAAATATGTACCGCTTGTATTCCAATGCGCGCGGTCCGCTTTGATCTCACCACGCAGGCATTTTTCCACGTAAGTCAACGGATCGTAGTCCGCATCCAGCACCTGTAATGCATTTTATGATTATTCTGCAAATTCTACTGATTCACTAAACTTCATGTTTAAAGACTACTCCCGCACTAGTGAACAAGTTCGGTATTATGGGGAACTTTACAAATATTTCTACAATTCTCTTTACAAATATCTTATATATATTTTATCTTTACAAATAACGACTGCCTCTGTGGCTCGTGGGAGTGTGTCCGACTGCTACGCAAGAGGTCGTGGGTTCGATTCTCACACGGGACACCACTTTGTGTGATCCACAAATTGATGTTCCGAGTCTGGGTGTACTTTGTGTCCGTGGCTCGTATGATTGTAAAGTCTCAGATACAGGTCTTGTACCCTATTGCGGTAATCGTCTTTAAAAAAAAAAAGTAAGAGACAGTCCGACTCAGTACATAAATCTATACTTGAAATCGAACTACAAGATGAGACTTAAGTCTCGTCTGGGAAGTGTAACGCCCCCTCTGGACCTCGGAGGCAGTCAAATAAAATTTGGTATCAATTGGATATCAATTAGCTTATAGTCTATACTAATATTATAAAGCTGAAGAGATTGTTTGTTTTTTTTTAACGCAATAATCTCAGGAACTACTAGGTCGAATTGAAAAATTATTTTACTGTTGGATAGCCTATTTATCGAGGAAGACTATAGTCTATACAACATCACGCTATTGTCAATACGAGCGGAGCAGCAATGAAAAATGTTGCAAAAACGGGAAAAAATTACGTAGACGAAGTTGCGCGGGTCATCTAGCTTATAATATAAGTATGGATAATTCTTGTAAGGGCACGAGAGTATCTCACGTAGTATTTACGCTGCGTCGTAGTCAGCATTGCATAAAGTAGTGCTAGCTTAGTCTGACTCACTGTTTCCAGGTACGTAGTCTATGAAACCAACATTTTTCTCGGTAACAAATAATATCTCGAATTTAAATCTATTGCCTCCATCTATTATAAAAAATGCAAAACTTTATTCTTCATCTAAACTCATAAAAAGAACATTTTTAGCAATTGCTTTGGGTTATTTCTAATTTTTTTTTTCTAAAAATCGTTTCCTGAATTAAGCTGAACAAAACAAAAACGTTTTCAAATCGGTAAAGTTGTTATTTAGTTATGACGTGACCAAGGGATTAATTTTTTATAATATAAAAAAAATGAATCCCTAATTTCCCTTGGCTACGGCATATATATAGATAGAATATTATAGACGTAGGTAAGCCAAAACTTTCCTGCCGCCAAAACTTGTCTGCGTATGTGTTTATGGTTGCAGACAAAGCTCATTTTCCATAATGTGTATAGCTGTACTTTTAACAAAGCCTCCTACAATGCGATAAACATATTTTAGATTTTATCGAGTTTATTTAAAATGAATCTCAATTTAAAATGAAATCCTTAATCATTGACATAATAGTGTACCTACTACGTACCTACGTAGATACATATTATCTCGATGTCCTCAATTTGCATTATTGGATTTAAAAAAATGTTTTTTCATTTATATTTAAAAGTAGGTAAATGATATAAGTAATGAAATTATCTCCCTGTCTTACTCCTCGTTGCAGTTGAATAGGGTCCGAATTGTCAGTCTGATTACAATAGGTACCAGATTGTAATCGGACTGACAAGTTTTGGCGACAGTACAATCGATAATTGTAAATGTTTTGGCAACTTGTTCAATCACTTTAGGAACGTTGTGGAAGTTTTCGAAAGCTCTGTTCATATCGCCATTTCTTTAGTTTTAAGTTTTCGATCACTCAGAATTTTCTCTTCCACTAATATGATGCGGTCCACAGTGGGTGCCTCGACAGGTCCCGCCCTAAAATAACCTGTTTACTCTATTTTTTTGATAGTAGAAAATGACGGAGAGGTATTTCCGTACACAGCATCTAACCTTGTTTTTATGTCGGTCGTGCCCTTCCTTTGTCAGGAAGTTGATCACGGAACGATATTCCAACTTAAACATTTCGAAAACTTTCAGATTTCTTATTTTTCTAAGCGCCGTCAAATCAAAACTACAACAAGCCTCAAAACTATACACGAAAAAGCAGAACAAATGACAATAACAATTACAATTTTTTTAACCGCCATATTTAGGTAAACTTTTGGACCGCACTGGTTGGTAGGTACAAACGATTCTTTACGAAGTAGGTAGGTACCTACGTATTAACTACTTGCGTGCAAGGGGCTCACCTCTCGGAGTAGTGCGATGTAGGCAATGGCTAGCCGCAACGTGTCAATCTTGCTCAGTCGCTTCTCATAAGGGAATGTCGGTACGTGAACACGCAGTTCATCGAACGCCGAGTTTATACTGCTAAAATCAGAATGTCACACAAAAGTTATAGATTTTGAAAATATTTTTAACATACCTACTTAATGGATTTTGTACCTAATCGCCGAAAATGGTGTAACACTTTATACTGGATGCCGATTTACTTAGTCGAATTACCGTGGCAGGGGTAGGTACCTATTTATTTTATATTTATTTCGATAGAGTATTATAGTGTGATCCCCTCCCGCAGGGGTTCGACTAACTAAATCGGCATACAGTACAAAAGTGTTCCACCATTCATATTAAAAGATTTTCCTGAGTACCTACAGTGCTTATGGTGTTAGCTAGTTCAGAATCTTAGGCCTTCTTCATTGTACCTATATTAATCTCTGAGGTAGGTATTTAGGTAGGTACCTACGGACTAACCTACTGAGTTACTAAGTATATCTAAACAATAAATAATACACGTAATGTTAACAGAATAGAGATAGGTACTTATTGCTTTTTCACAGTAAAGAGTAAGATGGTAGTAGGTATTCGCAACAAACAAGGAGGATACCCATTGGGTCCGGACCTCAGCATCCGTCGGCGCTCGCGCACGTTCGCGGCAGCACGCTGCACTCTGTACGGAGATCCCCCGCACTGGTATTCAGGCTCCGCCGTAGTCTCCAACAGAACATCTGGTCAAATTGAGTTTTATCATTATCGAAGCATCCAATCATAAATGCTACTATAAACTGTTACAAAATTCGCTTGTTGAGAGAGCTAGGGCACAGGAAAAATACCTTAAATTGTAGAAGAGGGCTTCATTTTAATGCATTTTAAGTTTTTTAAATAATCACCGGTCTGAATCGAACAGGCCTAATGTGAAAAAGCAAAGCACCAAAACATAAATGGTCAGGGGTATCAGTCATAAGGATTATTTTTTCTAAATAACTACAATTGAATCTAAAAAATCCACATTTAATAAATACAATTCGTTTATTCAATCACGAATTCACGACCCTAGGCCCAACTATTGCATTTCTTTTTCAATTGTTTCTACTTCTCTTCAATTTCAAATATTCATTACGCATAAATTAGTAAATCGACAAATACTTAGTGATATTATAAGTGCACCACTTATAATATCACCTCTAATCTTTATGCAAATCACTTTCTTTTACGATGTGACATGTTTTTTATAATTAGGGTTCCGTGGCCAAAATGGCAAAAACGGAACCCTTAAAGTTTCGTCATGTCCGTCTGTCTGTCCGCATTTTACTCAATTTTACTCAAAGACTACACAATGAATATTGATCAAATTTGGTGAAAAGGTGTCTTGTAGTAGCCGCTACTTAGTTTGACAGCTAAATAATAAAAATAAATATTTTTAGCGGGGGGGGGGGGGGCACTCCATTCATGTAATAGACGCTGAATTATTTTTAAGAAAACATCAGCGTGTGGTACATCATTCGACAGGTCTTTCAAAAACATTTTAAGGTTTCTAATAAACTTTTTTGATTGAGTAAATATTTTTGGAAATAATCGTTCCGAAAGTTGCATAAATTATGTCCCCCTTAACTTTTGAACCGTGTGACTACAAAATATGGAAAAAATCACAAAGGTGGCGCTTAATAAATAATTTAAACTAAAATTATTTTGAACATGATCGGATATACCATCAATGATTTGCTGCCAAAAAACTGGTTATGTTTTTGCGAGTATCTTGTATGTATGTATGTAATATTCTTTATAACACATTTGCTCATAAAGGGCTTATTTCACCAAATTAAATATCGTAACGTATCTCATTACGTACTTGTGCGTTATTGTAATGTAAAACGCGCGGTTTATCAAGATGCTCCGTCTAAAACGCACGGTAGCTTTTTAAATCTTAGCGAAGAGTCTTTATGTCAGAGAAGTGGTCAATATTTTATGAATAAAATTAACTTTGAGAGATTAAATATAATAAATAAACATTGAATTCTTTAAGTTAATTAATTTTAACCATAAATTACAACCATTTATATGTAACAAACCACAAAAATATTAATTTACTTTATTAGTAGATAATATGTACTGGGTGTTTTTGTGCCTTTGCTTTAAAAGAAAAAGCGCTGATGCGAGCGCATCGCTAATTTGTGAACAAGTAAAAATTATTCCGCGCGCTATTTCTTTTCGCTGTATTGTTTTTTTATTTATTTCCATGCAAATTTGTTATAAAACGTCGTATGACATATGTGCGTTTTGATAATTACAGCCTCTGCTTTCTTATAGCCCTCGCCTACGGCTCGAGCAAGCAATATCGTCTCGGCTGTAATTTTCAACTCTTTGACTATATATTGTCTAATCTTTGATTATATAATGTCTAGATTTCTAACCCGGCATCTAAAATTGAAGCAAAGGACTGTCAAAAAGTACGGTCAAATGGACGTACTTTTTGAGAGGTAAGAAGACTCCTATCAGATGTTCTAGCCATAGTTATTCTAGCGCGCCATTTTCAACGAGTGTCTATATAGTACCTTGTTTTTTTACTATAGGCTTACTGAGGGAATGCCCATCTAGACATTATATAATCGAAGATCATAATATACTATTATTACCTCAGAAACAATTATGATTTCGTTAGGTTTGCCTTGACCGACTGCCCAATTGTTCTTAAATAGGTAAGTGACGTTTGAAAAAAACGAATATGCTGTGAGCTGTCAAAAACAAGAAGAGTGAAAAAAAAGTTTTTTCGAATACCACAATATGGGTATTAAATTAAAGGGAAGGGATCGTATGCATTTCAAAAAGGTATAACAAGATTATGACTGTAATACCAAATCAACCAATCTTTTTTTAATTTTTAATACTTGACAATAGTTGTTATAAAAGTTAGTTGTTACATCGGTTACATGCTACAACCACTAAAAAGTATTTAACTAGCAAAAAACGGTGCTTTAGGAGGGCTCGCGAAGTTTTCTACCGAATAATAATTTTTAAGACAGTTGTTTAAAGAGAATTAACTTTTAGCCCCTTTTTGTCAATACATGATAGATAAAAATAGACAAATCTTTCATACGGTGCGGGGTAGTGTTAGGGCTCGCTTCGCTCGCATTGATAAAAAAAAAACAATACATCCCCCCGCCCTGCGCATAAAAGATGGAAACAAGATCCGCTATATAATATCATGAGGTCGCAGGCATTAATGAATCTCGATGAACTTAGTATTCGTTCATGCTAACTATAGGTATTTGCAGTGGCGGATTTGCAGTCTCGGCCGCCCTAGGCCCCAAACCATCAGCCGCCCCTTTTTTAGACTACTATATAATGAAATTACTTTATTGCTAACTTTTATCTATAAAGCTTAATTTTGTCAGATTAATAATAAAATTAAATTTATTGTTAAGCGCTGTATATGCATATCGCCGTTTTTTAATCCTGCTAATAATCTATCAATTATGACCAAAAAAGTATTAATTCGCGACCATTTGTTTGTTGCATCTCTTTATCTTGTGTCTCGCCAGGAAGTAGCTTACGCTTTTTATTGTGTCTAAAATCTCTTTCATATTCACAAGAAATGGACAATTCTTTGGCGGTATTCTCAAACTGATCAAAATTATTACGTGTTTCGCCAGTAAAATGAAATAATACCTCATAGAGTTGATATGAAAACGGAAATGTCGATTTCCACACTCTGAGGCTTTTTACTTGTGGCGTTAATGCGATCCCGTAAACATCCCCAAAAAAGTCATGACGGCCGTTTCAAAACGTTCCAATTTCAAACGAATACGAATGCTTCGCATGGCTCTCTTCTGTTATGTATCATTTTCGATGGAAACTAACGCTTTATGGTTACGCATGCAAAAGTTTACACGATTCGCGTAAACTTTTGCATGCGTCTGCACGAGCTGACCCTCTTGGCTGCTTTCAGCTGCACATTCACCTACTAAATTGAGCGTGTGTGCTGAACAGTGGGAGGGGAGGGTCGGCGAGGGGAGAAATTACCTTTATTTTAGATTGTAGGCCGTTGTATATGCCTGACATGTTAGCTGCGTTGTCATAGGATTACCCATAGCAGTTTGAAATATCAATTCCCAATTCACTTAAAGTTGAGGTAACAATAATTGTCATTTGTTGTGATTTATGGCCTGTGTTTGAAATGAACTTAAGGAAGCGTTCTACAGGTAATCCATTAGGCAGGACATATCTGATTACGTAAGTGAGTTGGTCTACATGAGATATATCCGGCGTCGAGTCAATTATCAGAAAAAAATATTTCGCTCATAATATAAATAGAACAATAATTGTCTTCAAAACTTTGTTTCCCATAAGCCGAATGAATTCTTCGCATGTTGTTGAAGAAAGATAACTCGTATGTCCTGAGCCTGGTTTATCATAACGTGAAATATGTTTGACTAAGAACGAATCGAACTCAGCGATAGATAGATGATGTCCTTAGAGCTCTCAGGACATCAAATAATTTCGAAATGAACCAAATTTCTCGTCGTGTCCTCTGAAAGGCAATCCACGTGATGAAAGCGCTTTTACACATGCAACTATTCTTTTCAGAATGTTTTTCCAGTAATTTATTTCATCATCGAATTGCATTGTTAATGCGTGGTCAATGCGACCTAAATCGTTACTTCGTTCGACAAATTCTCATGAGTTGATACTCGTTAATGGATTTTTTCCAATCAATGAAACCTTCCTTTTTGTCGAAATGACTCTCTTCACCATTAAAAAAAAGTCAAGGTCCACAAAAAACACATCCAGTACTTTCGGAATAAACCAGCTACTTTTTCACTTTTTCGCCATTTTGAAGCTGACGTTCAAATAAATGTTTTGATAACTGTCGCGCCTTATCTTTATAAATACGCTCACTCTTAGGATAATCATTTTGGATGTTTTGTTTGGCTCCGTTCTTACAAAAGTAATCACGCGTGAATTAAAAGTAGTCAATTGTCCACTTGGCTGGATCATTGCTGATTTTGCACCGCTCTTGGTCCAGATTGAGGTGCACTGTCTGGTACTAGTGGGACATCTTCGGCTTCTTCCTTTGATCCACTTGCCACAACGATCAAAATATCTGCACTTGAAGACAATGAAGAAACATCAGCTGACGTAGCACTCCCACTGCCACTTGGAACGTCACGTTTGAATCATTGAAATAAGCTTTAATATATGGTTTCCCAAAGAAATCATCTAATTTCCGCGTTTTATTAATCACATCCTTTTGTTTATCATCTTTTTCTTTAGCTTGCCTGCGATACTCTGCCCCACTTAACCTTTTCTTTTTATCCATAACTAATTATGGAACTTAACACTTTTTACGTAAGGTCGGTCTGTAAAATATTCATGAGCTGTCGATTTTTGTTATTATATCAGAACATATACGTCGCGTCGCGAATACCGATACGAAATTAGTAAAATTATCTACCACTCTGCAGTTGCTATAGCACAATACACTGTCACACGTTTGTTTTTATGACTCGCGCGCAGCGAACGAAAAAACATAGAAGAGTTTAGGGATGCGGTATAGGATGCACCATGAAGTGTTTTAGTTTTTGACACGATTGGGGCCGCCCCTAAATCTGGCCGCCCTAGGCCCGGGCCTACCGGGCCTTAGGGTAAATCCGCCACTGGGTATTTGTACGAAAATTTTGTACTTCTCATTTGATTTAGGTAATACTATAAACTATAATGCTTATACCGTGTGTGTACCGTGTAATTACACTATAACACTATAATGCTAATACCATGATTTTTTTCACATAACCAATATCAACCATTGAGCTGGCAGGGAGGGGGGACACTTGACTCTAACAAAAATTTTCACAAACGGATCTCTAAATCTAAAAAGAGGCTTTGCAACCTCTAAACGTTTTAAAACCTATCTAATGATACCCCACACAATGGGGTGCGTAAGAAAAAAAATCACATCCCCATTTTATAGGGTAGTTGTAACATTTTTCTTTCACTTTGTCAGCGTAAGTAATATGTGTATTCATGCAAAATTACAGCCTTCTAGCAGTTCTAGCACTAACAGTTTCTGAGCTAAGCTGCTGACGGAAGGACGGACGAAAGGACATGGCGAAACTATAAGGGTTCCGTTAGGCCATTTGGGCTACGGAGACTGAATACGATCTTAGACGGTACAAAAACGAAGCATTCTAAGATTAAAATAGTATATTTGAAATTGTGGACAAATTTCTGTTTATTAAAAATTCTATGGCTCGTTGTTATTGATACTTTGGCAGAAATAATTTGATTATTATTTATCTTGTTGATATCAAATTGTTATTTTATTAAAATTATGTAATATCTATGCTTTTGACATTAAAAATATTTATTAGATATAGAATTTCCCCCGGGGCTCCGCCCGCATTGGTGCCGGTTATCGCAAAATAATATAAAAAAATCTCTCCATATAACCGCTTTCAGGACTCAAACTATCTACATATATCCAAAATCCATACCAAATCTCATATAAATTGACGGACAGACAGATATACTTTCACATTTGTAATATTGTTTGAATTTAAATAAAATACACACAGTATTAGCACAGATAATATAATACTATACTAGTAGTATTAGTAATATTTTTGGGTAACTACTTATTAAACTTAAATTACAACGTATTGTTTTTCACTGGGAGGTCCCCGGTGCAATGAATTTGCCACGGGCCACCGATGGTATAGTTACGCCACTGACGTCAATACACGTCAACTGCGTTACCGATAATGTTTATTGAGTTGATTTGAGTGGAGCAGACAATTGATATATTTTCACAAAAAAGAGGATACAATAAGATTTTATATGGTACTCGACGTAAAAATATATCGATACAATAAGTTAAACACTACAGAAGCATAAGATTATTGTTAATGTATGTCCATCTACATTATTGTTGTTTACTTTGAGAATACGCGGTCCCTCAGCAGACGACACAAGAACGTACGCACTCGCTCCGAACGATCTTCGTGGGCTGACGGGAGTGCTGGTGTTATCGAAGGTTGCTACACACCGTGCAAGCGAGAGTATAGGTAGGTACATTATTGAAACTGCTCACAATACCCAGAGCAATTTGGGCGTTTCCAGCTGGGCTTTTTAGAATGTAACTAAGTATACGGAAACAAAGCAATTTTAGTAGGAAACAAAATTTATAGATATTTGTTTGTAATTAGTGTTTTGTTTAATGTGAATTTATAGGTATTACACACAGTAAGTAGGTAATCTATTACTGATAGCAAGTAGTAAACGTTAATTATGAAAGTAATGAAACATAACAGCTGAATGTGAACTTTGGACAAGAACATTTTGTATGAAATTTTAAAGAAATCAGCGTTGTTCGAGAGCTTCATTCGGATTCCCATTGTGCTTAATTATCTTAGATACATTTCAGATACAACTTGCAAGGACAACAAAATGTCGGTAAAATAGCTGATTGACCCAGGTGAGTATTGCAATTATATTTATTTTAAACAAATTAGAGATACCTTACATACAGCTATGTTCCCTAGGACCTGAACCTTCTTTTTGAACTGTTAAACAAGTGCTAGCGCACTTGTTTACAAATGGTAACTAAACATTCGCATTTACGATTAGTATCCTATAGTTGAGTGTAGGTATCTATACTAATATTATAAAGCGAAACAGTTTGTTTGTTTGCTGTGTTTGTTTGTTTGTTTGTTTAAACGCGCTAATCTCAGGAACTACTGGTCCGATTTGAAAAAATCTTTTTTTGTTGGATAGCCCATTTATCGAGGAAGGCTATAGGCTATATAACATCGCGCAACGACTAATAGGAGCGGAGTAGCGACGTGAAATGTTGCAAAAACGGGGAAAATTTACGCATACGAAGTTGCGCGGGACAGCTAGAATTAAATATACCGCTTGCCGTGCTTACAGGTCCCTGGAAAAGGCACAAAAACGGACAGTAAAACCGCCTTGAACATATTCATCTACTTATTTTAAAAAAAAGTGTGAATTTTTCGTAACCGCGTTTAATAAATGCTTGATGAACCTATCCTTGCTTTTAGAACAAACATCGGACTGACGAATGATTGATTGCCTGTATCTAAAACTAACCTGTATGCAATTGCCTCCCATGCTGGTGGACGTAGGCGGCCAGTGGTAGTTGTAACCTGCTCCTAGCTGCCGCATAAACGCACGATGGTAGTTCAGAAGCAAGCGTAGATCCTTCGTCGTCAGAGCCATCCCCGTAGGCGAACTTTAACCCGGGGTAATCCAGCCGACGTCCTTCGACACTTTAGGAAACCAGAAGTAGGTATTACTAGTTATAAAAGCACTAAGTTGATGCCTGAAGAGAAGACACGCCATAAATATTTGAGTCAGTAATATTTGTAACACCCAAGACTTATTATTCCGACGTCCTTCGCTGACACTTTATAAAACCAGAATAGGTAGGTGTTACTTTAACTTACATGCTAAATTAGAAGTAATGATTAGAATACTCCTTTTAAGTAAACAATCATTGTGCCAGGAGGCCCTTCTCCTCTCATTAAAAAAATAAACCACTAAACAAGTAAGTAAGTACTTATAAGTATGTTGTTACTATTAATGATTACAATTAATTACTATTAATTAATGAAAACAAAAATAATTGTGTGTGATAATGTGTGTGTGTGATAATGTGGGTTCATGTCAAATTATGTTGATAAGAAAAAGGTAGGAAAAAGGTAATACTTAGTTATAAACACACTAAGTTACTGCCTAAAGAGAAGACACGCTGTAAATATTTTAGTCAGGAATATTTGTAACACTTGGGTGTTACAAATATTCCTGACTTATTTTTTTACGGACATGGTTAGAGATAAATATTATTAACCTACACCTACAACATTTGAATAGATAAATCGTAAGTAGTTACGTTTAAATGCTATGATATTTACCTTAAAGGAGGTGATGTCGAGGAGTCTGCGAGTTGAGTTCTCGCACCGGACATTGTTAAAATGTCCAATCCACAATTTTCTAATCGAAAGCACAGACACGACTGGACCCCATGAAACGCATCAAATAATTTTATACTACAAGGGGTGGGTACATACTTATATAGTTTTACGAGTGTGCTGTGATTTTGAATATTCATTATCGACATGAAAATTGACTCTATCGCGTACAGTACAAGGTTGATTATATATTGGCAAAATTACGCTGCTATGTCTGTGTGTTCAACATCCCGCAGCAGGGGTGGAGCTCTGGCAAATAAGGGAAGCCGAGGGCGGAGCTTACTCATACTCAGGGAGAGAAACAAAAATGTTCAGTAGTTAGTTAATCAAAAATTGGGGTAACCATGACTGATTTTTCAGGAATAAAATCAAATTTATTTTATTTATTGAAGTTATTAATAGATTTCAAAACAATAACGTTATGAAACGTAACAATAAACAATAGATAACAATGTACTAAGTAGATAATACTTATCTAATAATTTATTTTGATATTTTTCGACCTTTAAATACGACTTATGAATAATTCCCAATCGCGTCTATGTGTGCCTGATTGAAACGACCAGAGTGTGTATCTAGAAATTAACCCTAGTATGTGTGATACTGATAATAGATCCATCAATTACGCAGACACCGATTCATTAGAGCCTGTCGATGAATTCCCGCAATTCTCATCACGGGAATTCGACTGAACTGCCCTTTCAATTATTAGGTAGGTAGGTATTATAATTGAATGAAGTAAGTTGGAAGCTGTGCCTAATCATTATGAAAATGTGGTATTTAGTTAAAGTGGTAATTTTGTTATAGTAGTTAGACTTTAATTACCGAAACCGGTATAGGTTGTGGAAATAGTAAAAAACTGAGTTGTTATTGTTGTCACAGCTCAATGTTTGACATGCGAAAAGACTATAAATAAAGTTTGTTACTTCGACAAAACCAAGTATTTGTGCAATATATTTGAACAGGAAAAAATTGGCTGAAAAAAACTTTTATTTGCATAAAATATTTTAGTTTTAACGTTTTTGTCTGTGTTTCAAAACGCGACTGCTGGGTAAATTTCAATTCCTCAACTACCATACCTAATCATGATACCTATGGTAGTTTTCATGTCATGACATACGGAGCCGAAACGTGGACACTGACGTCGGCTGGTCCACAAGTTCAAAGTCGCTCAGCGGGCTATGGAAATGGCTATGCTCGGAGTTACTCTTAGGGACAAAATCAGAAATGAGGTGATTCGGCAGAGAACCAAAGTTATCGACGTAGCCTACAGGATTAGCAAGCTGAAGTTACAGTGGGCTGGCCATATTAGCCGAAGAACCGAGGCCCCAGTATAATGAAGCGACTCTGCAATGGATAAAGGGTCACAGCAGCTCAATTGGAGACGACGCGACGCGGCGGACGAGCTAGCGAGAAGGGGCGCTAAAATAAAGGGGCCTAGGCATTCTGCGTGAGAAAAAAGAGAATAACCACCATTTAGAATGGAGAAATAGCAGCAGTTGCAAACAAACGAAAGAGTCGATTCCAACAGCGCCCAGGACAAACTGCGAAAAGAAATGGCATTTTGACGGGCCATTGTCCCCATAACAAGAACCTGCACACCATCGGGCCAACACCGTCATCCTTTCCTGAAGCCTGCAGCAACCTGCGGACTGCTGGGCTTCTAGGAGTGTTTAACCGTTGGGGTAAACGAGATCTTGAGTGGAGACCGCGTCTCGGCAAACGTAGTGTAGGACGCCCTCAGGTAGGAAGTACGCAAAACGGCGGGCAGGAGCTGGATGCGAGAAGCCGAGGATAGTACAAAGTGGCATGTAGTTGGAGAGGCCTACGTCCAACAGTGGACTGCGATAGGCTGATGATGATGATGATGGTAGTTTTAGGTACTATGCAAAACAAAATACTTCAATTGAATCAATGTTGTTTTATGATGTAGGTACACAGCTCTACATTTAGGCATTTTTTCCTATGATCCCTCTAGAGAAGTACCCAGTAGCTAAGAACAAGTTGCAATAAGGTAGATACTTATTGCAACTTCTTCTTAGCCACTATTTATTGTACCTACCTACCGAATACCTATTCTCGTCATTCACACTGAGGTATTAATAAAGGTATAGAATTGATATCTAATCTGTCTATAGATATATATTAAACTATTTCAATTGCAATGCAATTCTTGTTTATGTGTAGGTATATACATATATAATGTGAGTCTCAGAAACGGCTTCATGAAATTTAGAATGCAGGGGGTTTCGGGGGCGATAAATCGATCTAGCTAGGTTTCATATTTAGAAAACTTCGTTTTATCCGTGTTTTCAGGCAATGAGAAACTGCTGCAATATCAAGATGATTATTCTTTCCCTTTTTTTCAAGTTGAATAATATTATTTATATTTTATCAGTATGTAATTCGTATCTAAATATAAATGATGAAATGGGGCCATTCAAATATTATGTAAGCACTACAGGGGGGCGAGGGGGGGGGGTCTTAGCTTTGCTTATTTTGGATGATGTGGGGGATGGACACTCGGTGGTGACTACGTCAGCAATATTTATTTTACAGAGTTGAAGACGAGCATCAGTTGAGGGTGCACATTAGTTAAGACGTACTATTGATGTAAGACAGTCATCTGTCTATCAAATAAAACAAGCACACACACTTGTGATATTTTTGTGCCTTGTGATTGCATTATTTAATAGTATCAACCATCACCACCGTCAACAATACTACATTTTGGGGGAATTACCGCGCGCTACCGCCAATCTACTATTTCGTTTTACTACCATTGATGATTTAACGTGTTGTAAGTTAATTTTTTGTTTTACTATTGATCCACTTTCGCCAAAGTTTAATGGTTTAATATGTCCTTTCAAATAGACAAATCGAATAGCGACCTTAGCTTTTGAACCGTGTGCCCAAAAAACATGAAAAAAATCACAAAGGTCAAATCACAGCGCCTAATAAATACTTTAAACTAAAATTATTTCGGTCATGATCGGATATAGGTACCTACTGTCATTGAGTTATTGAGTGTTTCTTAGTTTCGTTTCTCAACAAAAGGGCGTAAGTGCCATGAATACACGCTCTTTTTCTAGTGAAATTATTGAAATTGGATTTTGTTTGTGTGTAGTGTAGTGCATTTATTTGTAATAACGGCTGCGGAAGCCTACACTGAGCACGGTTCGTCGTGCTCTTGCCACGTTTTTTACAATTTTTAATACTTGGCAATAGCTGCGTTAAAAGTTAGTTGTTACATACTACAACTTCTAAATAGGATTAAATAAAAAAATAATATTAGCAGGTTTTTTAATTTTTTAAATTTGTATTTTTTATTACTAGGTTATGTGGTACTAGAGTAGTATAAAACACCAGAGCCGTAGACCAAAACAAAGGAGTAAATCTTTAATTTCTATTAATCGGTAATAAACATTTTTGTTAATTTTTTTATCGGTTCATAAAAACTTGATCTCGTTTTGCCTCAATTTTTTGACACAACACTTCTCTTAATTTTCATTTTTGCCATTTCATTTTTCTTATTATATCAAGCTGTTTGTCGATTTTTCGGCCTAAAAATATACCTGAGTACTTAAAAGTTACAAAAGTATCTAATCTATCTATTTATACTAATATTACTTATAAACAACAGCATATCATGGTTATGTTACAACTCTTCTAAGATACGGTGTTACATTCTTGGGCAACTCCACTGAAAAAGATACGGCATTTATGGCGCAAAAAAGATGCATACGGGCTATTTTTAAACTGAAGCTAACTGATAGTTGTAGACCCTATTTTCCGCATTTTAATTTGTTAACTAGGTATGCCTTGTATTTATATTCTCGAGGTAGTGCTATTTGTGAGGAAAAACTTAAATCTATTTGAGTAGCTCAATAGTCGTAGACACCAAATGAGAATACTGATGCCTGCAAATAGCTACTGCATTACAAAATAAAAGTACCTATATTATGTATGGCATAATATATAATCATTCACCAAATACAATGTTACAACATCCTATCTTAATTTATTTAAATGTAATTTAAAGAGTCTTCTTGTATTCAAATCATATTACTCTGTCAATGACTATTTGGCGGATAAACTAGTGTATGAGAGTAACACATAATTAAATTTGACATAAACATTATTCTTCATCTACTGACATTCATATTCAAGATAAGAAGCGGCGGTAGCCTAATGGCTAAGGCATTGGTCTCGCTTGTGAGGTCGCGGGTTCGAATCGTTATACTACCGACGTGAACCCACTTTTAACACAAGCCTTTGAGCTTAGCTGGAGGGGTTAACAAGATTGCTAGTAATGTGGGACTCAATCCCACATTGCTAGTTTTCTTTTAAAAAAAAAAATATATATATATATTCATTATCTGTTGCTTACTAATATAATTGTAACAAGTATCAATTTTCTAAAATAATTTCTATAATTTCATTGATAGAAATATAGCTAAATATGTGTACATTTGCATGCTGTTAAGCTAATCATGGTGATACTATTGTTACTAATTTAAGTTTTCTTTTAACCTATTATTGGCAAGTAAATGATTGATTTGAAGTGGAAAGATTTGATTGTTTGTTTGAATTGAATAGGCTCCGAAAGTACTGCATCGATTAAAAAAAAATCACCATTAGAAAGCTACATTATCGGGGAGTAACTTACCAAAAAATTAGAGATCCCTACGAAAATTACAATAATGTAACTCAAGGTACGATGCGAAGTCGGAGCAGGCTTGTATATATACAAGCCTGCCCCGGCTTTATATGGTATAATCTGAAACTCGACAACGGCTTCAACAATTTTCATGAAATTTAGTATGCAGGGGTTTCGGGGGCGATAATTCGATCTAGCTAGGTTTCATTTTTAGAAAACGTCTCGGTTTATTTTAAAAGACTTTACTTAATACGTTAACTGACCGAATAAATTCTACACACAACATATTTAGGAAACTTAAATAGGCAGGTAGATGAAAAACGTCGTTTAAAAAAACTAAGTGAAGGTCGGTCATCCAGGTCCTGAAACTTAAACGTGTAAAAGTAATATTATAGTAGGCTTACAAATCCAGTTAATCAAACTAGAAGTGTGGACACTGTCGGGTTTTCTTTCGTACTTTCCTAGAGCGCGTTCTGAAGTTTGGCGGGGTGGGTGCCTACACCGGTCGATATTGTACGCGTGCTCTCATTGGTAGGCCCCCGAGTGCTTTTGACAGTCCCAAAGTAATAAAACACACTCATTGCCTTTGCAAAATCTGTGTATAACCAAAGCGAAAGTGATTTTGAAAGCCTCTGTTTTAAGTACCACCCACCCAACATTTACTGGATGTTAAATGCAATATTTGAAAATTTCTGGAATCTGGCAATGTGTATGTTTAACCTAACCATTTAAATAAAAGTTAAATCTTATATGTAACTACGGGCTTACATTAAATATCTAGCCAATTATTTAAACTATTTCCGTTGTTAAGGGTTTTTAAGGGATATTTATATTCTACTAGCTGTCCTGGCGATCTTCGTACCGCCCCGTATTTCTTTGGGTTCCCTAGCCAAAATGGCAAAAACGGAACCCTTATAAAGGGTCTTTCAACAAAGACGGGTCGATGTTAAAATTGAATAAAACTAGATGTGTGTGAGATATTAACGAAATTTTTTTTTTATTTGAAAGGCCCGTTTATGCCATTATGCATGAAATATGACATCGTTCAAATGTCCGCCGCGGCTTCGCATGGTGGCACAAATCCGAGAGGTCCAATTTTTAATGACTCTGCTGCATAGATCCGGCTGAATCTGAGCGATGGCCTGCGTTATGTTGGATGCATTGCTATCTGGTGAACCTCATGTGGGTTGTGGTCATCCCATATACGGCAATTTTGCTTATTAACAAAACCATTCATCCAAAAATGTGCCTCGTCGCTAAAGATTATTTTTTGGCCAAAATCGGGGTCCTCTTCCAAGCGTTCCGACGCCCATTCAGCGAACACACGGCGTTGTCTATGGTCATTAACTTTGAGCTCCTGGGTCAGTTGGATCTTGTATGGATGCAGACCCAAGTCCCGACGCAAAATTCTCCAAGTTGAAGTCTGCGAAAGGCCGAGTTCTTGTGCACGGCGAGAAATCGACTGCTTCGGAGTCTCCTGAACACTCTCACGTACAGCGGCGATGTTCTCGGCCGATCTGGCGTTCCTTTGACGTAAAGGTGTTGGTTGGTTGTTTACCGAACCGGTCGTCTCGAATTTAGTCACCAATCGTTGGAGAGTAGACTTTGAAGGGCCACCGCGTCTGCCGTAAAATGGGCGCAATGCGCGCAACGTTTTCACTAACGAACACTCATTTTGATAATAAAGTTTTATCATTTGCACATGCTGCTCAACCGTGTAACTTGCCATGGTGATTTGGCATCAGTGACTGAATAAGAAAAAACAGATTTGACAGATGCCGCCAAATCAAAATGGCCGCCACAGATTATTAATATCGACCCGCTCTATTTGAAAGACCCTTTAGTTTCGTCATGTCCGTGTCTGTCTGCCCGTCCGTCCGTATGTCACAGGCATTTTACGCAAAGAATATTGATGAAATTTGGTGAAAAGGTGTCTTGTAGGTAGTAGCCGCTACTTAGTTTGAAAGCTAAATATTTTGGGGGCACTCCATACATGTAACAAAAGCTGATTTTTTTTTGAGCAAACATCCATGTGTGACACATTATTCGACAGGTCTTTTAAAAATATTTTAAGGTTTTTGATAAACTTTTTTCATTAAGTGAATATTTTTGGAAATAATCGCTCCGAAAGTTGCAAAAATTATCTTTTGAACCGTGTGACCAAAAAATATGAAAAAAATCACAATGGTAGTAGTTTATACTTTAAATTAAAATTATTTCGGACATGATCGGATGCGAGAAGCCGAAGATAGAACAAAGTGGCGTGCAATTGGAGAGGCCTATGTCCAGCAGTGGACTGCGATAGGCTGATGATGATGATGATGATCGGATATACCGTCATTGTATTATTTCCGAAAACCGTTTCTCAACTAAACGTCGTAAGGTCGTAATACTCTCTTCTGCTGGTGCTATTATAGAAATCTGATTTTTTTATACGGTAACGGCTCCGGAACCCTGCCCTGAGCATGGTCCAACATGCTCTAGTTCGTTATTTTCTTTATTTTTTTGACATCTGGATAAAATTTGGCACAAAGATAGATTGATAGACTGGATTCCCTTTATCCCAAACATGTACGGAACCCGTGGGATAGATTTGTTATAAATCAAAATTTCCACGTGAACGAAGTTGGGAGCACAGGCGCGGATCCAGAACGTTGTTTTGGGGAAGTGGAGGGGGGGGGGAGGAGATTTAACAAATCTTTCCATAATTAGTTAGGTAAGTATTTATAAAGCTACGTAATCCCCCCAAGTGTAGGTATGGCACCTGTAAATTTTTTGCAGCTAAATGATAGTCAGAGTAGTCTTGTAGGTAGTAGCTTCTTCTTGGTAGTCAGATACCTATTCAGTAATAACCTATACGGCAATACCTGTTTTTTAACCATTTCTGTTACGTTTGGTATTTTGTGGTAATTGATTTGTATATTTGTATAAAAGTAAACAGTAGGTAAGTACCTACAGTTTACTTTTTTACTATTCAAAGTTACCTATTATTTTGTAAGTCTCACTTATACAGGGTGATCCCGCTCGTGGCTTCTTTACATAACACTAAATAACGTTGTGATATCAGTTTTGGAAAATATTCAATATAATAATCCCTAATCACCTTCCCAAGTGGTGTTGGTGGAAGTTTTTGGAGTTATGATCTTAACCACCTACAGACATCTTCACCATATTTTACAGGAGTAAAAACGTTATTAATTGTGAAGCTTAGGCCCTAAGTTTACTCCGAGATCTCTCAAATGTGTGGTAGATGGTTGTGTGACAAAAGTAGGTGGTAGGTGGTGAAGGGTTCATTAGTATTTTTTTTTCAAAAATTATATTACGAAGTTATTTGGTGTAATGTAAAGAAGCCAAGAGCGGGAGGTTATTAGTATTTTAAATAACACCCTGTAAATGTTGATAATTCACATTTACATTCGCGATTTGTACACATTATGAAAATATATATATTACGGGTCTTAATCTCGTAAATAATTTAAGGTAAAATACCTTGTTTATTGCCCGACGTTTCGACCGTATTGCAACGGCCCTGTATACAAAAAATACTTTACATGTCAGTAATCAGCACAATAACATCAAGCCGTGTAACCATGGGAGCTGGGAACACTAAGTGAGTGTTTACAACATGACCAATTTTATTTGTAACAAGCAACAATTTGTCATGACTATAAATTAGCGAGTCACCCTTTACAAACAAGTAACTACTATAATTTAGTGGTAATTCTGCTCGGAAGTAATGCCCACGACACACGGGGTCGACCCTGTAATTGATTTGTCGCGGGATGTGCGACCCTGCGACCTGCGTTTGGCTGCCGCGTGTCGGCGCGTGCCGCGACCACGCCCTGTTTCAACATGTTTGATAGTTCTTCGCGTGAGATCTCATGTCGGTTTCTGTTAGCAGTGAAGTGCAGATCTGGTTAGCATTACAAATTGTGACAATTACTTTCATCATTTTATTCACGAGTACCAATAACTTTAAGGTTAGGTTAGTTAGATAAAAAGCTACCTAGTTATTGGCGAATGAATATAATATTTTGTTTTGATTCTTTTACATACTTCATTGAAATTAAACTTTTAACTAACAGTTGCAAAACCTAACCTTGAAGAACTAATTAAAGTAAATGTTTATTATAAACTTATTTATAACTAAATAATCGCTAAAAATTGTGTTATCCTATTAACATATCTCCTTAAATAACTAAATCGATAGCCTTTGGTAGATAACTTTTAACAATAGCAGGTACATATGTAAATCCATATATCAATTTGCAAATATGTCTTGAATTGTCAAAAAATGGTTAAATAAAAATTAGAATTACGTAGGTACACTATAAATCAATAAACGTTTTTTATTCCCATGAGTCTTGATTTTAATCCAAGATTTAAAACCGCTGGCTTTAGTTAATTTATTTATTTGGATGCATAATGGTTGGTGGGGATTATCTGGGGAGTGGTTGCACGTGGTGGCAGAGGCCTTTGTGCTCGCGAGCGCGTGGCCGCCGGCCGAGGCGCGTGTGCGCCGCGCGCCGCTCAAAGTGCCCGGAACATGTCCTGACGCCTTTACCAGAACTGTTTTTCTGACTGCACTTAATTAATCCGTGATGGTTTGTCGTTAGCTACTTATCGAAATTTTTATGAACAGCTCTGACTTGAAGGGGATTTACTGCTAACTGACAGTACTTTTTTTTCAATTTCTATATTTACAGAGTTATTATTGTCAAAGTATTTTTTTGTTCATAGAAATATTAATAAATAAAACCAAAATTATTTTGTTTAATTCATTACACTATACTAGTACAATCGCTGATTGTAATGGAAGATATATGAGAAAGAAAAATAGCGCCCAAAACAGTTATTGTTAAAATTTTTGTCTGTTTGTCTGTTTATCTGTTTTTCTATGTGTTTGTGCACGCTAATCTCAGAAACGGCTTATCCGATTTAGATGTGGTTCACTAATACATATGTTGTGGTAGGCTTCATTTAATATTTAGTGTTTGTTTCATGTCAATCGGTTCATAAATAAAAAACCGGGCAAGAGCATGTCTTACCATGCTCAGTGTAGGGTTCCGCAGTCTCGAATAAATGCATCTGCAGAAGAACGTATGTTCATGGCACTTACGCCCTTTTGTTGAGAAACGCAGTTTTTCAGCAATAACTCAATGACGGTATATCAAGCGGTATATTAAGCGCTATCTTTGTGATTTTTTTCATATTTTTCGGTCACACGGTTCAAAAGTTAAGGCTCACGATTTATACAACTTTCGAAGCGATTATTTCCAAAAGTATTATTTTCAAATTGACCTCCTCCATTTCGTAAGTGGTAAAAACTGGTAGAACCAGTTCGGGTAGCTCAATGATTAAAAAACCTAAATAATTATCTCCATTTAACCTTCCTGGCAAAAAATATGGGCCGATAGAAATATGGCCGAATGGGGATTCATAGGCGAAAAATTCATTTTCATGCATGATAACGCACGCCCCCACTGCGCGCATAGTGCGTGGCTAGTAGCCACTGGCTACCTTAATGAGGTCGGTATCACTCAAATTAACTGGCCATTGCGTTCACCGGATACGAATCCAATCGAACATGTCTGGGACTACTTGGAAAGAAGAGAAGAAATCCCTAATAAGGTCGAGGAGATGAAATTGGCGTTAGTGGAAGAGTGAGACAACTTAAATGAAGATATTATTGATAGCCAATTCAAAGCATGCGATATCGTATACAGGCTTTAGAGCCCGCGGCGGCAATACAAGGTATTATTTTTGTGTTTGTCGAAAAATTATACAGTTTAAAAAATAAAGTTATATTTTCAGTTTTTGTATTTTTTTTAAATTTTAGCCTTGAAGGAATAGTAAATCTCCACAATCTTCACCATTGGAGTAAAAAGGACCAAAATCCTCGCGTTGAAATGTTCACCTACGCAGAATCAGTTCGCCACAAAGCTACCCTGCGGTTGGTGTACTTTTTACCCTCATAAGACATTTTTTTATTGGTGTCATAAGGATTTCAAGAGCTGCTACTATGCCCTCAGAGTGCTGCGTTAATCTCATTTAGGAAGACAACGACTAGCCCCGAGGGGTTATTATTATCATTATTATCTACCTAACTCCATCTTCATGACCAAAGCAAGACTGTCAGACATATAAGCGGGGTTCCCAAAATCATATTTACAGCAAATACTGTGTACTTTAGTATCAATACACTTAATTCTATTTTACTGTCCGTCTACATCCAACATCTAGATATAACGTCCCTAACTATAGTTTTTCAATTGGCTGGAAACTAAATCGCTCCCTTTGTGATGTGACCCCCAGCCCGTATTTCTGTATGTTTGTTGTATTTAAGCATTGATTATACGCAATTATTAACAAGTCGTGAACAGATTCGAACATGTCAATGGGGGGGACAATGGTTCTCAAAATAGTTGTTCCCAATTTAGTTTGTAATTTTATTTCATTGCCATATAAGTTAAACACAATTGACGTAGTAATAGTTAGTATTCTTTGCTATTGATCTTTTATTAAATTTTAGATATCCAGTACCAAAACAAAGCACATTCGATTGATTTAGTGAATTAGAAATTAAAATGGAATAAAAAAAATCTTGCATAAGTTATATTAAACGTAACGTATAAATTTGATAATTTTTCTAATTTCAAATACATTTATTAAATATTTATCTATACTAATATTATAAGGCTAAAGAGTTTGTTTGTTTGTTTGTTCGAAAGCTATAATCTCAGGAACTACTAGTCTGAATTTAAAAATTATTTTACTGTTGATTAGACTATTTATCGAGGAAGGTTATAGGCATATATATATAGCATCACGCTACGACCAATAGCAGCAATGAAAAATGTTGCAAAAACGGGTAACATTTACGCAGACAAAGTTGCGCGGGTCAACTAGTTTCTAATAAAAAAAACGACGAGTAACTTTGAGAACCGTATCTGTGGGGTCCTTTTAGCAACTGCAGCGGAACAAGAGGGGTTAACCAAACACGCGTCGGGTCCCTTCAAGTGCAAGTACAGTCCTATGGGAACTACACACAAATTGCCCAAAACTAATTGTCTAATATGTTAACGCCATTTATCCAAACAGATTGTTCTGTATGTTTTTTTGCGGTTGTTTGTCGTGTACAAATATGTCATTTTGTTCTTTATTTTATTTTTAATCAGTTATGCATAGCAACAATATATAAAAACTATTTTTTGGCTTCTTGTACATTAATTACTTATGTATTAGTATCAAAATTAAGTACTTATACAAGGTGTTAATAAATTCCTGTCCGTCTCGAAGGGGGTGTGTAGGTATTCTGTTAACAATGCTTAAAAAATAGAAATAAATATATATCCATTAAAATGATTTTTAGGGTTCCGTAGCCAAAATGGTAAAACGGAACCTTTATAGTTTCGCCATGTCCGTCGGTCCGTCCGTCCGCAGTTTAGCTCAGAGACTGTTAGTGTTTGAAGGCTGTAATTTTGCATGGATACCCATATTGCTTATGCCGACAAAGTGAAAGAATAAAATTTAGAATGTAAATTAGGTATGTGATTTTTTTCTCACCTGCCCCATCGTGCGGGTTATCATTAGATAGGTCTTTTAAAACGTTTAGGGGTTGTAAAGACTATTTTTCGGTTTAGGAATCCGTTTGTGAAATATTAAGCTTTAAAGTTCAAATTTTGATGAAATGGTTGATGTTGGGAATGTAAAAAAATCACGGTAGTTGTATATATATAGTGAAATTAAAAGGAAAACTATCACAGCTAAGTAGGCTTTACAACTTAACGAGTAACAGCAGACCAAGTGAAAAGTAACAAAATTTTCTTATAGATTCCATTGAAAAATACTTAGTATATAACGTAGTTAGTAGTATAAAAACAAAACCAACAGAAAATGTAGTTCTTAAGCCACGAAGTTATTTTTTTTTCGTCATTAAATAAAAAAATACGCTTCTAAAACTTCTTGAGAACACGCTTTTCACTCACTTCGCTGCAAGACCGAAAGGAGTTAGGGCACCCACCTGGAACTAACTTTATTCATTTGAGGATGTTCATGAAGAATTTTAAGAAGAGTTTTCAAAAGACCTGTTCTTGCCGCTATTTCTTTAGTTTAGGTCTTCGATTACTCCGAACTTCCTCTTCCACTAATTTGATGCAGTGTACGGTGACGTGAATAGACTTCCGCCCTAAACGAAACTGCTTACTCCGTTGATGGCAGAAAATGATGCAGAGGTATTCCCGTACACGGCATCTAACCTTGTTTTTAATAGGTAGGGGCAAAAGTATTTTCGTGTTTTGAATGTATTGTTAGTAATCAAACCTCATTAGTTGTACTGAATGTAACTGGCTGGTTTTAATCCCATTAAATGTTGACATTCTGAAGATGCAATAAATAAAAAATAAAAAACTAGTTCCCGCCATTTTTCAATTGTTTTTCAAGCTAGCAAAATGAACATAAGTGACGAGAAATCCAGTACATTTTAAAGTTTTATTACAAAAAAGGTAAAAATGCGGCGAATGCCGCGAATAAAATTTGTGCGGTTTACGGACCTAATCAATACGAGTAGCACAAATGTGGTTCAAGCGTTTCAAGTCTGGAAATTTTCGTGCGAAGGATGAGGCTTGCTCTGTAGTAAAATCTAAAATCAGTGCCATCTTTGAAAAAGTGGAGCAAGATCGACATATTAGTAGGTAACTGGATGTTGATTACAAAACAGTTTTACGTCATATACAAAAGTCTGGGTACAAGAAAAAACTTGATATTTGGGTCCACATCCACATGATTTTACTGAGAGAAACGCAGCAACGCGTTTCCATTTGCGATTCTTTGTTGAAACGTAACAAACAATTACTTACTTACTACTTAAACGGTTTATTACGGGTGATGAAAATTGAATGTCCGAAAAAGATCGTGGTCGAAGCATGGACAAGCCCCACAGACCGTGGCATTGCCCGGCCGGACTCGAAACAAAGTGATGTTGTGTATGGTGGGATTGGAAAGGAATCGTTTGCTATGAGCTTTTGCCGCTGGGTTACTATCTACTACTATCGATGCTGACCTCTACAGTCACCAATTGAATAACTGATGAGGTTAAAAGAAGCCATTGAGCAATACCGGCCGGTGCTGGTGAACAGGAAGGGCGTGGAGTTCCATCATGACAACGCCAGACCGCACTCATCTATAGCCACTCAGCAAAAATTAAGAGAGCTTGGCTGGGATGTGTTGATGCATCCTCCGTACTTATAGCCCAGATCTTGCTTCATCAGATTTCCACCTGTTTCGGTCACTTCAGAACTCTTTAGGAAGCTTACGTTAAAGTTAACCACAAAAGAACACTGTGAAAACTACAAGTCATCGATCAAAACGGCACATACATATTATAAATAAATAAAAAACATCTTCAAAATTTTTGTTTTCTTTGTATGAAAAATACGAAAATACTTTTGCCCCGACCTTATATATCGGTGACTGGTTATTAAATTGATCACGGAAGAATATTCCATCTTAAGCATTTCCAAACCTTTTAGATTTCCAATTGTTCTAAACGCCGTCAAATCAAGACTACAACCATACAACAAACTGAAACCTCAAAACTATACACCAAAGGGAATAAAAACCAGGCTCTTGTGGCCTATGTCGGCCCATGCTCAGTGTAGGGTTCCGCAGCCTTAAATAATTGCATCAGCAGAAGACCGTATATTCATACGCCCTTTTGTTGAGAAACACAGTTTTTCGGCAATAATTCAATGACGGTATATCTGATAAAGTCCAAAATAATTTTAGTTCAAAGTATTTATTTAGTGCTACCTTTGTGATTTTTTTTCATATGTTTTGGTCTCGGTTATGTAATGTGTAAACACACTTTATAAAAATTGTGTCCCCCCAGACACAATTTAATATGCAACTTTCGGAGCGATTATTTCCAATATTTACTCAATCAAAAAAGTCAAAATATTTAATTTGTTTTTGTTATTCTAGGTATATTATTACATATTTGCTTTTTAGTAGCCTTGTATTTATTTTTTAAGTCGGTAATATTTATTTGTAAAAAAGTTTTTTATTTTTCACTTTTAGTGGGTTGGTTTGTAATTCACTTATGTCAGCTTATGTCAACTGCTCAAATCCTTTTACAAAATATTGCTTGCCCCGATGCAGGGCCGTTAATTGTTGAGGAGTTCAATATCAGCTTTATTACATTGTGTAAAAGTAGTATGACGAGAATAAAGTGCTACTCAATACCATATTAAAGTAACTGAATCGCAAACTGTGAAATATGGAATAGGCCCGCTCGTCATTTGTGGTCTTCATCATCAGTTCCACTTCACAAATTGGTGCTTTTTAAGAGTAAATGCACGAATCACTATGAAATATACCTAAATCACTGTAGGTGTACCTTTAATATTTTAAGATTTCCCTCGATTTCTCCAGGATCCCATCATCAGATCGTGATCTGATGACAATGGGAACAACTTGGAAGTATACCCTTTCAAACACAAAAATAATGTTTCAAATCGGTCCAGCCGTCTTTGCGTAAACGGTGAACAAACAAACAAAAAAAAAACTTACAGAGGAATTCAGAACCTCCTCCTTTTTGAAGTCGGTTGAAAAAGCAAAATAAATGACAATCACCACCGCCAATTTTCTCCCAGCCAGAACTTTTGAACCACACTGGTAATTGAAGGTAGGTACAGTACGTAAGTGTGATTATTTAAGAAAGTTTATATATTTATAGGTTTTAGTAATACATATTTGTAATATCTAATTGTTCTACAATTTAAGAGCTGTCTAAAAATGTTACTTGATAACGATCGGGTATCCCCGAACACGAAAATGTCGGGTATGTATCGGGGATTGTTTTAAAATTCACATTATGTTTAAAGCAAAATCAATACAACGGTCTAAGTTTTACTTTTAGTTCGATAGATGGCGTTAGTATGCATTTTAGATCGCGATAAGGTTTCATTACCGAGAGCTGTATATAAACCAAACCTATTTTGTAGAATATACCAGATCAAGTGACAAGTTGTTTGTTCTATTTCAACCTCAACTTAGTTACATACAATCAGTGCTTGTTCCAAAAGATCAGCCAAGTGAGTTATAAAGCCTTGATAATTTACACATTGTATTTATAATTTTGCATAATAATGTAGATAAAGTATACTAAAATCTTGTAACTACTGTTGCAGAAGAACTTGAAGTATGCCAGAATTCAAGGAGAGAATTAGAAAAAGAGAAATACGAGATGATCGACTGCCTCTGTGGCACGATGGGAGTGTCCGACTGCTACGCAAGAGGCCGTGGGTTCGATTCCCACACGGGACACCACTTTGCGTAATCCACAAATTGTTGTTTCGAGTCTGGGTTTACTTTGTGTCCGTGACTTGTGTGTTTGTAAAGTCCCCCGCGATACAGTGCTCGTACACTACTACGGGAGTCGCCTTTTAAAAAAAAAAGGAAGCCTAATGACTGAACTCAGAAAAAGACTGGACTCAGTGCTAGGAAAATCAAAAGTGGGTCCGTGAAGATTGTGTTTATGTAGATGCATTAAAAGCAGTATTATTTTAAAGCCAAAAAACTGGTCAAGTGCATGTCGGCCCCCCATTGACGATTCAACCACGGACAATTTTATCCTAAAAAAGCAGCGGTTAGCCCTGGACACTTTATTCCATTGTGGCCTAATCGACTTTTGGGTTCCGTAGCCAAAATGGCAAAACGAAACCCTTATAGTTTCGTCATGTCCGTCCGTCCGCACCTTTGCTCAGAGACTGTTAGGGCTAGGAGGCTGTAATTTTGCATGAATACACATATTACTTACGCCAACAAAGTGAAAGAATAAAATGTTAAAAAAAACCCCTACTTATATGTAAAGTGGGGGTGTAATTTTTTTTTCTCACCTACCACATCGTGTGGGGTATCATTAGATAGGTCATTTAAAAACGTTTAGGGGTTGGAAAGACGATTTTTAGATTTAGTTATCCGTTAGTAAAATATTAAGATTGAAAGTGAAAATTTTTGTTATATTTTGTATGTATATCTTAATATATAAAATTGACCGATTTTGATGAAATTTTGTGTGCATATTGGGTAGGTCTGAGAATCGGACAACATCTATTTTTCATCCCCCTAAGAGTTTGTTTGAACGCGATAATCTCAGGAACTACTGGGCCGCATTGAAAAAATATTTTATTGTTGGATAGCCCATTTATAGAGGCAAAATATAAGGCTATAGGTTATAACATCACGCTACGACCAATAGGAGCGGAGCAGCAATAAAAAATGTATTAAAAAAAAAAGGAAGAAAAAAGAAAAAAGGGAAAATTACTATCTATTATTCATGCCCCTAAGTGATAAGGGTTGTCCACCCCTAACATTTATAACTATACTATAATATTACAAGAGAGAGAAGAGTTTGTTTGTTTGTTTGAACGCGATAATCTCAGAAACTACGGGTCCAAATTGAAAAAAATATTTTACTTTTAGATAGCCCATTTATCGAGGAATGCTATAGGCTATAAAACATCGCGCTACAACTAATGGGAGCGGAGCAGCAAGTAAAAATGTTTGCAAAAATGGGGAAAATTTACGCAGACGAAGTTGCGCGGGTCAGCTAGTATATATATATATATATATATATTACTTATATACACCTAAGTAGGCTTTAACTTTACAAGTTTACTAGTAACAGCTGACCAAATGAGATGTAACAAAATTTTATTACAAATTCCATTGAAAAATATTATTAAGTAGATATAACGTTGTAAGTATGAAACAAAAACAACAGAAAACCCACTTCTTAAGCCAAGTTATTGGGATGGGGGGGGGGGACCACGGAACCCTATACTGTGCGTGGCCCGACATGCACTTGCCCGGTTTTTCATTTCAAAAGAAGGTCAAGGCCCAAATAAAAAGTGCAAGTATACCAATCAGTATTGGTATGATAATTGACTTACCCAGATTCAATTTCCTTCAAAACCACCATTATATTTCCGAAAGTTTGAGCTGCAGAAATAAATAGTTGCTGCACAGGTGCACACTGCTACGGAATAACCAGTTATGGTGTAATAGATACTAAGCAGTGTAGATATTGATTGAACTGAATTATGCAAATACGATGCTTCAACGGTGGGCGCCTTATGTCAACTTACTGTCAGGCTACGGTTGGACTAGGCGGTATATCGGTTATTTTAAAAACAAATAAACTTTAGTTCAATCAATTAAGTTCTAGATCTATACAAATTTAGACCCCTCATCTTATTATTTATGTGTCTCTTTTGAACGGTAATATCCCTGAATAATATTTTATAAAATTAAAGGTTTTTATTTTCTATATAACATTTCATCTTTTATTTCAGAGTAAATTAAAAAAAAAACCTTTGGTGTTAAATTTCCAAAAAGTCTTTGTTAATGCTCGCCTACGTCTCAGGGTGCGTTTCCACTATATCATAACTCGTGTATTTATTATACTGTCGTGCTAGCAGTTATGACAATCTGTCGTCACGGCAAAAATGTCGTGACGGCAGAGTTTCGTGTCGTTTAAAGTGTCTAATTACGAGTGTACTTATTTAAATTGAGGTGTTCACATTTAGGACTAACTGTCGCCCAGGATATTTTTCCAGTGACGACAGATTGTCAGAAGCTAGTACGATATTTGTAGCTAGAGACGACAGTTGACCAACGATAAATTAATCGTCACAATATACGCGACTTAGGGCGGTTCTCTCTATAAAGGGAACGCGCACTAAGTCGCATGCAAAATGTTCCTAGTTCTATTAAATTTAATTCCTTGTTTCATCCCTTCAGGAATAGGTTAAACGTAGAAGTAAAGAAGTATATAATTTTCCTCTATGTAAATCACGTCGATTCCATTCACGTCGATTTCCGATGAAACGTAGAAGTAAAGTAAAAAATAATTTAATTATTTTTTATTTAATTATGTAGTAATAAAAACAGTACCTACCTATAATTTAAATAATCAAAATGTTAAGTATGACGTCAGTAGCTTCAACGGTTTCGACTTTCAACATAATAGGCAGGGTTTTGGGCTTTTCACACAATTAGGAGGATGAATTTCTAAACGTTCTTTATTAGACAAAAAAGGAGCCGTGTACAAATTACATAGTTCCATTACTTTCGACTATACGCTGATACGTTAGTCAGTTAAGTTCATTTTTTATACCTTATGTGCTACCATAATGATACTACATTACCTAGTGTAAAATTACGTCAAACTCCGTTCAGTGGTATAATTCCAACCATCCAAAAAATCCATTCTCACAAACTTTATTAGTAGAATCAGAGAAGATCTCAGCCTAAAAAGAACTGCACCTAAGAATAAGCCAGTAAATTGACGACGGTATTGATTTAATAAACCCATATGGTAAATCGATCCACAATATTCTATTGCTACTGACATTGATATTGACCGTAATTACGTATTAATATAGGGTGGCGCAAAGGTAATGTCGAAGTTTCAATTGATACCATTTTGTTGTTTATTTGAAGATGTACATACAATTGGGAACATGCAATATTTTCATTTTTGCTTTGACCACAAGTAAATTAAAAATATATTTAAATATTTTTTTGAATTTACTTGTGTTTTTTTTGCGCAATAGCGCTTGATACTAACAGTTTTAAAGCGCT
This sequence comes from Herminia tarsipennalis, assembly GCA_945859575.2. Classification (NCBI taxonomy): domain Eukaryota; kingdom Metazoa; phylum Arthropoda; class Insecta; order Lepidoptera; family Erebidae; genus Herminia; species Herminia tarsipennalis. The sequence continues at coordinate 23,030,978 of OX243831.2, read as the reverse complement.
CGCGAAAAGCTGTAGAATGAAATTCAAAGTTTTATTGATATCTAAATATAAATAAATAATTGATTACTGAAGTGTATATACCGCAGTAGATTATATCCCTTCATTTCTATACTTGAAAACTCGGCACTCAAAATAAGTGACGTCGACAGTAACTTTTGGCATGTTCCTAGAATCTGCCTTGAAAAATGTAACTGCTATTTTTATTTAATAAGCACAAAAATAATTAATTTATATAACATAAAAACTGTTACCACCAAACTGAACAAGTCGTAGATACATTTGTGACGTCACCGGGCGCTGCTTGGTGTTTTAAAATAAGCTCCGTCTCAAATCTCAGGTTACTTGAAATCGCAATTATTTAACGCATTAAACGTTACAATGGCTCCTTTTTTAATATTTGTAAATAAATTTTGCATCTTCGCTATTTTATACAATCACTACATAGTATAAAACAAAGTCGCTTTCTCTGTCCCTATATCCCTATGTATGCTTAAATCTTTAAAACTACGCAACGGATTTTGATGCGGTTTTTTTTTAATTATAGAGTGGTTGAAGAGGAAGGTTTATATGTATAATAACATCCATTAAATAGTGGAGAAATAAGGAACGGAGCTGCAATAAGAAATGTTGCAAAAACGGGGAAAATTTACTCGGACGAAGTTGCGCGGGTCAGCTAGTAATCAATAAAACAGAGCAGCACCTCACATAGCTTATGAAACGATGAAACGGAAGATTTGGAGACACCCATTTTCAGGCGTTCGGCCTAAAAAAAAGGGGTGTCTCCAAATCTTCCGTTTTGGAATTGTTGCTTGCGAATCTTCGGCTTGAAAAGCTTGTAGCTTATTGTGGTAAATGCGAATCTCCAAAGCTTTACAAATCTGGCGCCATTTCTGGATGGAAATCCCCAAAACGGAAGATCATTCAGCCCAATAAGTGTCTCAAAATCTCCATCGTTTCTTAAACTATGTAAGAGGTTGATCCGTTTTTTAACTCTTGTAGAAAATTGTACATCTTCATGTAAACATCTAGTGAAAACAGAACTCATTTTTATTTCACTTCTAACAAAATTATAGTCAATTCAAACTATGTAATTACTTTTGCGCCACCCTATAGTTAGTGCCATTCTTTGTCGTAATTGTATGTTTGTAAAGTCCCCAGGGCTTGTAACCTGGTAGGTACGGGATTTGTATTTTATCTATATTAATATTATAAAGCTACAGAATTTGATTGTTTGAACGCGATAATCTCAGTAACTACTAGGGGAATTGAAAAATTATTTTATTGTTGGATAGCCCATTTATCGAGGAAGGCTATAGGCTATATAACATCACGCTCCGACCAATAGGGGCGGAGTAGTACTGAAAAATGTTGCAAAAACTGGTAAAATCGACGCATAGGAAGTTGCGCGGGTCTGCTAGTTAAAGAATATTGTTATAGACGATGAATAAAAAGCTGTTAGTAATAAAATATACTTTAATTAACAATTTTCACTAAGTATAACAATTAATTTTCCTTGGTCATAGTATCTTTTGTCTGTGGCATTTTAATTTCTTCCACTGCATAGTTTTCGATACTGGGTCTATGCTGTACATATTTATATTTCCATGCCATAGACATGAATATCAGCATATCGATTGCCATCAGCCCCGCGAACAGGAAAAATTCTTTCCACTGAAAACAGAAGATTGTTTTTCATATCTCTACTTAAAGATTTGCACAACCAAAGAGTCTACTTAAAATACAATAATTGCATTTTTGAAAGATAGAAAAATTTGAAGTCCAGCCTCAGGAATCGAACCCGAGACTTCTGTAGCCAAACCGGGGCCCGAAGCGAACCATGCAATTATTGTATTTTTAAAGTAATTGGCAAGAAATGCCTATAAAAAATTACTTCAATCTACTTAAAATGTTTATAAGCTGTATGACTCTTAAATACCTATTCTTATCATTAATTTTATTTTAATAAAATATAGTCGATTGAGAACTTTTAGTTAGGCACACAATTTACCTGAGCATCCAAAAAATGTCCTTTAACGATGAGCACCACAAGCAAATTTCCGAAGGCGACAGTGAGTAGCCAGAAGGACGTCAGCACAGACTTCATGCTGGAAGCCGCTTGAGTGAAAGAGAACTCAAGGCCTGTGACGGAGAACATCACTTCTCCCAAAGTCATCACCACGTACTGAGGTACCAGCCACAAGATATGGACGCTATTCTCTGGAGTGATCTTCACCGGGTTCACGCGCTGTGGGACGTAAAGGTATGCAAATTAGATGGCCTTCACACTTTTAAAAAGTAAATATAATGAGGCAACCCTCACAAGGCTGTCTGATCCCAAAATAGTTATACATACATAGGTATATGTATTTCTAAATATGTACATCTATACTAATATTATAAAGCTGAAGAGTTTGTTTGTTTGGACGCGGTAATTTCGGGAACTTCTGATCCGAATTGAAAAAACCACTGTTTGATAGCCCATTTATCGAGGAAGGCTATAGGCTATATAACATCACGCTACGAGCAATAGGAGCGGAACAGCAGTGAGAAATATTGCAAAAACAGGATTGCGCGGGACAGCTAGTTATAGATAAGTTACACCTAGACACCGAAAAAACAAACTACAACTGTGAATCGAAACTACAACCGGGTATGATGAACAAATGCATAGAATGACAAGAACCGTTATAGCTTCGCAATATAGTTAACTTAGGTGATAAATCGTTCAAAACTTACATAGGTTGCAGACGTATCTTGATAGACGTTTATCGTATAAACAGCGCCAGCCTTGAATTCGAAGTCTTTCATAACAACCTGGTCATCAATAATGACGTTATATGTCCCTCTCTTGATAAAGAGTTGAGTGGAATTCTTGCTAGATATACTCAAATCCGTCCTATTTGCGGCTACGTTTTCTATTCTTATGGGGACTTCTTTGTCAATGTTTGCCAAAAATCTGAAAAAATATGAATGATTAGGTAGGTATGTACCTGTTACGTTAGTTGGAATGTTTTTTAAAATTGTTTTTTTTATAATATTGTGATTATATTAAAAAAAAAAAAACACGTGAAGTATTGAATTTATGGACGAGGAAAATCATCAATTACAGGAGCGTTTTTTGAACTAAGAACATTACAACGCTCCAGCAATGTTGTATAAAACGGCGTGCTGGGGGTATATAAAATATTATTTGATTATGTTCCGTTATACACTGCGAGCACTGTTCAGTGCTTTTAGTGGGGAGAAATTCGTTCCGTTATGACTATCAGTATCTGCCGCAGTATCCATGGGAAAAATGTCACGTCTTAAATCGTCGCCATTTTTGTATTGTGAGCACTCGTGTTATCGAGGTAAGGTGCTTACAGTTTTTTGACTAGCGGCCACAAATTTAAAATGATTCTATTGATTTAGACATTATGCAATGAATTCAATTGATAATAACCTTGAATATTCATCTTTTAAATATAACATAGTTTATATATACATTCATTTTTTTTTCTTGCAGATCTTATACCCTGCACATAATTATAACATTTATATACGTGGATGACTGGACTGTGTTCCGTTTTATACAGTAACCAAAAAGGCTAGCTAACTATAAAGGAATGGCTTCGCAGTATACAGTACGATCAACGTAACTAGGCCGGACTGAAGTAGGCGACAAGTGGTTGCGCAGATGCAGTTTTTGGAAGTAAATGGTGACAGGAAGCGGGGGGCGGGGGCGGTAACTAAACCAAGAGGATTAGAGATGTGATTACGCATTACATTGTCATAATTAGTATTACTAATTCATGTTTTTTTGTGATTAGTTTGGTAAAGAAAATGTTTTTCAAAGTTTCTTTGTTATTTACTATATCTGTTCTAAATTTAAACTTTTATGAACTCATTTAAATAGTGTTTTTATATTGTTGAATTAAAATGTTGTTAGTATTTTTAATCGATTAATGGTTTTCGTAAGTAATTTTAGGGACGCATCTCTATGACATGCGCGAAAGTGATAAAAACCTAACTTCAATCCGGTCAAGATACGTTGATCGTACTGTACTAAATTAACGTCACACATTACAGAGCTCCAGTGCGTTTCGGAACATACCCTGGATCTCTTTCATTATTCTTGGTATACCAAAGTAAGTCTCTTTGCTTAGTACAAATTGCGTTCACATGATTTGTTATTTACATAGTTAGGTACTTATTAAGTATAATAGAGTTCAAACGGTTCAGAAAGTGAATTGTTTTGTTTTATTAATTGTTCCAATATGACTAAAGTAACTTTTAAAATTAATTCAATCTATTAATACTAATATTATAAAGCTGAAGTTTGTTTGAACGCGGTAATCTCAGGAACTAAAGGTCCGAATTGAAAAATAATTTTCAGTTGGGTAGCCCATTTATCGAGCCTTATAGGCTATATTACATCACGCTACGACCAATAGGAGCGAAGCAGCAATGAAAAATGTTGCATAAACGGGGAAAATTGACGCATACGAAGTTGCGCGGGTCAGCTATCAAATATATACTAAAGGGTCTTTCAAATAGAGCGGGTCGATATTAATAATCTGTGGCGGCCATTTTGATTTGGCGGCATCTGTCAAATCTGTTTTTTCTTATTCAGTCACTGATGCCAAATCACCATGGCAAGTTACACGGTTGAGCAGCATGTGCAAATGATAAAACTTTATTATCAAAATGAGTGTTCGTTAGTGAAAACGTTGCGCGCATTGCGCCCATTTTACGGCAGACGCGGTGGCCCTTCAAAGTCTACTCTCCAACGATTGGTGACTAAATTCGAGACGACCGGTTCGGTAAACAACCAACCAACACCTTTACGTCAAAGGAACGCCAGATCGGCCGAGAACATCGCCGCTGTACGTGAGAGTGTTCAGGAGACTCCGAAGCAGTCGATTTCTCGCCGTGCACAAGAACTCGGCCTTTCGCAGACTTCAACTTGGAGAATTTTGCGTCGGGACTTGGGTCTGCATCCATACAAGATCCAACTGACCCAGGAGCTCAAAGTTAATGACCATAGACAACGCCGTGTGTTCGCTGAATGGGCGTCGGAACGCTTGGAAGAGGACCCCGATTTTGGCCAAAAAATAATCTTGAATTGGCCACCAAGATCGTGTGATTTGACTCCGCTAGACTTTTTCTTGTGGGGTTTTCTGAAGTCGCAGGTCTATGCCAATAAACCACATTCGACCGTTGCCCTGAAAGCCAACATAACGCAGGCCATCGCTCAGATTCAGCCGGATCTATGCAGCAGAGTCATTAAAAATTGGACCTCTCGGATTTGTGCCACCATGCGAAGCCGCGGCGGACATTTGAACGATGTCATATTTCATGCATAATGGCATAAACGGGCCTTTCAAATAAAAAATAAATTTCGTTAATATCTCACACACATCTAGTTTTATTCAATTTTAACATCGACCCGTCTTTGTTGAAAGACCCTTTAGATATGTTTTATTTCCTGCATTCTTTGAGAAAAGCACTATATATGCCTCGGCGGAAATGGTAATTGCCTGTCTCGTATTAATGAAGTCCTCGACTACGGCAAGGCCTTCAAACTTGAACTCGACCTGCAATTAGCCTAGGCCTTTGCAATAATGTACTAATATCGATCGGGCGTTTTACGACTTAATGTATATAGATCGTAGGAGTGTTAGTAGTGTTGGTACTTTATGTTAACTCATGTTTTATTGGTGCGGATGGTGTAAACGACTTGTTTCTTTCATTGACGTAGTAGGTAGGTACCACGAGTTCTTACTTGTTTTGGTTTACCTAACAATATTTGTATTTTACACATTCAATTTATTATTAAAAGATCATTTTAATAAACTTTCGCGATTTGTACACATTATTAAAATATTACGGGTCTTAATCGCGTGAATAATTTAAGGTAAAATACCTTGTTTATTGCCCGACGTTTCGACCGTATTGCAACGGCCGTGGTCACGGGTAGACTAGTCTACCGGGACTACTAGTCTACAGGGATAACGCTAAACTAAGGAGTTGTACACATTATTAAAATATATATATTACGGGCCGTGGTCACGGGTAGACTAGTCTACGGCCGTTGCAATACGGTCGAAACGTCGGGCAATAAACAAGGTATTTTACCTTAAATTATTCACGCGATTAAGACCCGTAATATATATATTTTATTATGATCATTTTAAGTGTGCTAATATTCTAAGGTTACAATCAAATAAAAAAGGTTGTATATAATGACAAATGGCTATCTTCAAAACATCTCGTTCTAACAAATTTATCTGGAATTTTTAACCTGTAGATAAAAATTCCAGATTTATTTGTTAGTACGGGATGTTTTCGTAATGGGTTTTACCCATTTGATACAAAGGATGGTACTCATGGTACAGTGTAGATTTTTATTTAAATTCATAACTGGCCTCTAGAGCGCCACACATCCCTACTAATATATAAATGTGAATGTAAGATTGTTTGTTACGCTTTTACGCGAAATCTACTCAACCGATCATCATGAAACTTTGTACACATATTCTTGGAGGTATTAGAAGTAACATAGGATTATAAAAAAAGGGGAAAATTTACGCAGACGAAGTTGCGCGGGACAGCTAGTAGTCTATAATTCTAAGCGGACGATCAATACGTTCCAATGATACCACGTTTATTAAATTGTAATTAGTATTATAGAAGTCATGACCGGGGACAAATAAACATACAGGTTCCTTTTGGTTTCGCCGTGGTCGGGTCACTACCTAACGGATAACGCTAAACTAAGGAATTGTACTTGTTCTGTTTACAACATGATTGATTGAATAAACTATTTTATTAAATTTATTAATTAAAATTTTATCTATACTAATATTATAAAGAGGAAAGATTTGATTGTTTGTTTGTATTGAGTAGGCTCCGAAACTACTGGACGGATTTGAAAAATTCTTTCCTCGTTGTGAAGCTACACTAACCCCGGGTGACATAGGCTATTTTTTATCCCTGTATTCCCACGGGAACGGGAACTACGCGGGTGAAACCGCAAGGCGTCCGCTAGTTGATTAATGAACTGTAATAATTTTGTAATTTTCTGTTACACTATTGTAGAGTAGGTATTTTAGTAATATGAAAACATTTCCCAGTCGGATGAATTTAATTTACTGCCGATAACTGAATCCATAACCAACTCGATAACCATTTCAATAAAGTGTTATTGGTTTAAAATGAGTGATGTATCGAGAAATATGCGTATTTTTCTTACTATATTTGTGGGCGGGAGCCTATAAAATTGAAGTGAAAGTTAAACAAGGGAAATTAGCTGGTCAGAGAGAAGCTACCGTATTTGAGGGTAGGCTATATTTTGCATTTTATGGAATTCCATACGCTCAAAAGCCAACTGGTAAATTAAGATTTAAAAACCCTAAACCACCTGAAAAATGGGGACGCACTTATGATGCAACCACTCCATATTATGGAACTTGTGCACAAACGCACATAGTTCACAAACATGCACTGTTCGGTGTCGAAGACTGTCTCTATCTGAATATTTACACGCCTCATATTCCCAAAACTGATGATGCAAATTTGATACCTGTCATAGTTTGGATTCATGGCTACGCTTTCGCGTCGTGCTTCAGTAATTTGCATGGACCGGACTTCTTCGTAAACAAAGATGTTATTTTAGTAACTTTAGCTCATCGAATCGGTGCTTTTGGATTTTTAAAACTTAATGAGACAGATGATCATGCTAATATGGGATTAAAAGATATTGTCATGGCGTTAAAATGGATCAGATCGAATATTAAACAATTTGGTGGTGATAAGAATAAAATAACTCTTATGGCCAGCGGTTCAGGAGCTACATTTGTGTCACTCCTTATGACGACGAAAGCGAGTAAATTGTTCTCAAAAGTAATTTTGCAAAGCGGCTCTATGTTTTCACCATCTATATTTCAAGGCAACCCTAAATCAGAGAGAAACAAACTGCAACAGGAGCTCAGACGAAAACATTTAAAATTGGAAACAGCGCCGTTTAAAGATATTATATTAGCAGCCCACCATTTAAATGTACGAAATAATAAGGAAATGGAAAACCTTCAGCGGCCAATCGTACCATTTACGCCTATGATTGAGCCGGACCTAAACACATCGTTACTCGTGTTCTCCCCTAAAGAATTTTATGATACTATGAAGGAAAAAAACCTGTTTTTGAACAAACCCGTACTTATTGGTTACAACACCCAAGAAAGTATCTCAGAAGTTATGCCCTTCATTCATAATCCATATTATATAAAAACATTTATAGCATTTTTCAAATATATGGTTCCATTTTTAGATGGATGTAGTTACAATACTTCATCGAACACGTACAAAAAAGTTTCAAGACTAATAAAAGATAGATACTTCACAGGAGCTGATACTGAAAGTTCATTGAATGATTTACTAAAATACGCATCGGATCTTCTCACATACCCGATAATTAAATTTCTTAAAACACATTTGAGCGTAAGCAAAAGTAGCACGTACATGTACAAGTTTGATTACAGAGGACAACTGAATGCGGTCAAAGCAACATCCATTGCTGAAAAAAAGGTAAAAGTGAGTGGTGTTGCAAGCGGAGATGAACTATGTTACCTATTTAAATGTGAGCCTCTTTGGGAAACCTATAAAAAGCTCATTAAAGTGCAGAATAGTAAAGACAAAAACTTCATACAAGATATATCACTGCTGTGGACCAATTTCGCAAAATTTGGCAATCCTACACCGCACGATTTTAAAAATGTTACATGGCTACCGGTTAATTCTAAAATGAACAACGTACTACTAATAAGAAAATATTTTAAACTAATCGGTTCTAAAGAAGAAAAAGCAATGTTTAATTTCTGGGACCTCTTGTATGACAGTTATTATAAAATAGAAAATTGTGAAACGCAACATGACGAGTTGTAAAATTTAATGTAAGGTTTCATCTCACGCTGATCGTCGGGGCTGCCTAACTGATGCTGTATGTATAAATGTAACTTTTCTGAGTGACGCTGACCGATCAGCGCTGACATGCGTCGGCTACTCAACATACCGCGACGGTCTGCGTGAGAGGAAAACCAGCCTAAAATGAACTTACCTAACTTTAACTCCATCTGCTGCTTTGATATTATTGTCCGTAAAATTTAACACACTCAGTTTTGTGATGAAGAAGGAGTTTGCAGTTTTTTCCGTTAGCGGAAAGTGTCCCGTGTAAGCCATGTTGGCGCAGGATGTGTTTGGTTGACCTTGCAATCTGTAAGGTAGATCTACTTGTCCGCTTGCCAAAATGTCAAGATTTTCATAACTGGAGAGCGGTCCTATCTGAGTTACATTTGCTCCACTGGTGAGTTCACGTGTGTGTTCATTTGCAATGGATAATGTAAAGTTGCAATCAAAGCCGTTGTACACTCTCAACTGGGACATTCCCTGAGTTACTGGTGTTCCGGTGGTGGGCTGTAAAAACAATGAATAATATAAATATGTTTCTAAAAAATCAAAAGTATGTTTAAATAAATCAAGGTTTGTGAGTTCAACGAAAATTTGTGTTTTATTTCTCACAAAATGACTAAACGGAATTTAGAAGAAGTCGTTACAGTAATGTTAGCTTATACATCAAAGAATTTATAGAATTTCGTCCCGATGACGGACTTTTCGGGGGGTGAACCCACGGGCGATCTATACATATAATAAAACGGTAAATTTCACGTGTCTGTACATGGCCGAACTTAGTGAAAAAAAATATTAGGAAATGTTCGAAAAGAGTATTTAAACACTTTGCTGCATTTTTAGAAATGTCTGTCTGTCTGTCTGTCTGTTTGTTTGAACACGCATCACGCAATAACTACCAGACAGATTCGGTTGAAATTTTGTATGTGTATTCTAATAAGTCTGGATTAACATATAGGCTATTATTTATCACGCTATTTCCCACAGGAGCTAAGCAATAACGGATAATGTCTGTAGCTATTTATCGTTATAAAACAATAACTACTTGACGGATCTTCATGAAAATTTGCAGTTTAATTGTAAAATACTATAAGTAAGGATTAACATATAGGCTATTATTTATCACGCTATTTCCCACAGGAGCTAAGCAATAACGGATAATGTCTGTAGCTATTTATCGTTATAAAACAATAACTACTTGACGGATCTTCATGAAAATTTGCAGTTTAATTGTAAAATACTATAGGTAATTATGTATCATTTCGCTATCGTCTATGGGGCGCGAGCAGCAACGTATGTTTGGTCGAACCATTATGGTTTTTCACAATTTTTTCCACAATAAGACATTATTTACAATTGTAACCCATGGAAACAATAACTTCACGCTAAAACTATAAGCGGCTAAACACAAGATTTTCAATTTTCTTAAGATCACCTAATTTAACCGTTTTTGTATCGGTTGAGGTGGTCTATCGGCACTAGTAACGGTGTTGATCGAGCGAGTTCAGAGGATCGAGTCACAAGTATGCGAGACTCTTTTTGTGTTGTTTTAAAATTATTTTTATTCTTTTTTGTAAATATTTTTCTAAATGTGAACTCATTATACAAGCTTTTATTTTCGACTTTAACATGTTTACTTTGTTTAACAAATTTTCATATTAATCATGAAATGTTTTGCATGAGTCGTGATTGTTATGAATGTAGAAATGAAAAACAATATTCGTTACAAATAAACAGTAACTACTTGATATTTCCTAGAATTTATAAATGTTAGTTGCTTAAAAAAATGAAAGATTAAGTCCGTGTTATATCAAAATAAAACATATCAAAATAAAACACGTGGCGCCATCTGTGATTCGATTTCTTCTGAGTGCCAAAATTGCTTACCTACAAATGTTGATAAACTTTTGCGATTTACGACACATTATGAAAATATATATATTACGGGTCTTAATCGCGTGAATAATTTAAGGTACCTACCTTGCTTACCTACGTTTAATATGCATAATAATTTAAGTATAATTTAAAATAAAATCATCAAGTTTTAAAATAAACTTATCCAGTTTTGAAAATAGTTAAATACAAATTAAAAAGAATAGGTAAAATTGATTTAAAAAAAAATCTAAAATTCTTACGTAGAGGAGTATGAATATATGATGATTATAATTTGCGACAGGTTGACACACCTATTTTTTTATTCACCAATAAAATAATATTTAAATCTTCAAAGGTGAGTGAAAAAAAATATTGAAATAAGTTTAGAAATAGTATTAAACACAAAAAAAGATATCTTTTTTTTTTTTTTTTTTTTTTTTTTTTTTTTTTTATAGATGGGAAATCATCATATGACTTCTCCCGCTGTGGGCACGAGCGGGAGGGCGTGTCAGACTCCTACTGACTAAAACCCATCTGTGTTCCTTCTTTCGCCCTGGTGTTCCGGGAGCACGGTAACTCTTTCGAACGATCCCGCACTCCCGGTGGGCGCTGGCCCAATGGGGCCCCGTCACTTGCTGACACCTCTTTGAAGCGCGCGTGGAACACTAGCGCGCCGTCGACCCGGCCTAGTCCTAAGCTGGACGGCAAGCTACCCACTGCTCGTCGTCCTCAGGCCTGCGCCTAGGGTGGCTGGATGTCGTCCCTTGTCACCCGTCGCCCGGGCCGTATCGCGGGGCGGCCGGGGCGTGAGGACCGTCTGTCTCTCACGCGTTCCGCCATCTCCTTTTGCAGCATCACCTCCTCGCAAAAGGAGACGACTGCCTCCCATTCCCTCTCACTCCGCAGCATGGCTCGAATGAGCCCCGGACGCGAGAGGTCACCACCGCCGATTGCTACAACAAGGGCAAGTCGCTGCTCGGCCCAAGCGGGGCACACCTCCACCGTATGCTCCACCGTGTCCTCCGGCCGGTCACCGCAATGGTGACACCCAGGAGTTTCCTCCCGCTTAATGCGATGCAGGTACCTCCCGAAACACCCGTGTCCGGTGAGTACCTGCGTCAGGCGGTAGGTGAGGACGCCATGGCGCCTCTCCAGCCACTCCTCAAAGAGAGGACTTACCGCCGCTATCGCGGAGTGGCCTGCTTGTGGCTGCGACAGTCGTTCTCTCCACGACGCCATGAGATCGAGGCGGAGCTCCCTCCGAAAAAAAAGATATCTGAGTATATCTTTTAGAAACGTTTGAATGTTGTCTGTTTGTTTGAACACGCATCACAGTACCGCGGGAATGCAATGTTTTAAAAACAGGATATTTTTTAAAAACATAACTCACACTAGCCCTATTTCGCGGGGGACATTACAAACACGGACACAAAGTGGTTGTACTTTAGACTCAGAAAAGATCGCTCGGGCAGGACATAACCCGCGGTCATAGGGAATCTGTGACAGTTTTTTCCATCATACTTTTATTACCTATGTTTAATTAACTTGAAGGAGCGGCTAGGTACCTCCGATTAAAACATCCGATTTAAAAGTGTCGATGCGGAAGTTGGAGTCGGAGGTTTTAAAATCAATCGGAATTTTCGACTTTCCGGAGTCAGAATGAAAACGAAAGCTCTTTAACACAAAATTTCCCCTGATTAAAGCTAGACCCTAATATTCATAGATGCCACAGAGCATTGTGGAGCATGTTTCCAATATGTTTTACACCAAAGTTGAATTGTAATATAAACTACCTTATTATAAACCCAACTTCCACGCGAACGAAGTCGCGGGCACAGCTAGTATATAATACAAATTGCCCACCTCACCTGTTGTTGGTAAGAAAACAATCACTGGGAAAGGATATCAGTTATTTCGTTCAGTTAAGGTAAGTGCGATTCTGACAGCTCATTGTTAAACATGCAACGTTTTTGACGTCATAACGTTTCATGACTGCATACACGAAAAAGTGTGACCGCTCCCGTTCCAGCGACGTCAAAATTGTGACGTCACCTCTCACGTTCCGCCTGCTGATAGGCTGAAGTATTGTGGCCGTCGGGCGCATGCGCCCGGGACCACTAAAGTTGTCACAGGCATGGTTATTTATTACAATGTCATCAATGTTTTGTTATGACGTTATCACATAAAATTATCGTCCGTAAACCGACTTTACAGACAACTATATTTTAGTTTTGCTCGTTTACCATTAAGCTGCCATACGAGGATTAGGTTAGGTACTAAGTATAATAACAAGGTTTTATTCTATAACTTTGTCGGCGTAACTAACATGTAGGTAAATTAAATCCATAAAAATTACAGCTTTCTAGTACTAAGGGTCTCTGAGCTAACCTGGGGACGGATAGACAGACAGACGGACATAGCGAAGGGTTCCATTTTAGCTACGGAACCCTAAAAATGCTACATGTTCCAATTCCATCAAGTCCTAATCCTACCAGAGGTGAAAGGTAAAACTTTTCCTAAGGTAACTCGATACTAAAATACATATTGTTAGACACGGTTCTTTGTACCGATTAATATTAAGTAGATAACTACAACCCTCTAAGGTCAAGACTGAAAATCAATATAGCTGTATTCTGAGTGTGGGCTGTGTGGACCTATCTGTCACAGATGACATAAATTAAGTATCATTAAATTTGTGCTATGTATATATGCTTGAATCTGTGTAATTTTTTTTAAAGGAAGGCTGTAGGTCACATAACATCACGCTACGACCAATAGGAGCTGACCACCAACATAAGACGTTGCAAAAACTAGAAAAAATTACACAGACGAAGTTGCGTCGGATAAAAATTTGAAAAATTCTTTCATCGTTGTGATGCTACACTAACCCCGGGTGACATAGGCTTTTTATCCCTGTATTCCCACGGGAACGGGAACTACGCGGGTGAAACCGCGAGGCGTCCGCTAGTCTAATAATAAAAAGGTGACATTGTAAATACTTACCAAAATACTAAGTTCTACAATTCCAGAGATAACGAACGCAGCGGCAGCCAACATTCCTCCCCAAACCATTCTATGCAAAGGTTTACTTATTAATTTGCACCAAGTCATGAAAGGGTATATGGCCTGCAAACGTACAAAAAGTTATATGGTTTTTACTTAACTATTACATAGTACATAATAAAGGTTATAGTTCAGAAGGCAGTGAAATCTGATTCACTGTTTGTCCGAAAGGAGTATACTTATCTACTAATAATAAAAATGAATCTAATGCCTCGGCAACGGGATTGATTTTCACATGTCATGACTAAGAGACTCGGAATTTGAGGATTATACAAGTTGAAGTAATTTTTATAGGCATTTCTTGCCAATAAAAATGCAATTATTGTATTTGATCATACAAATTGTTTTTGACTTTTTGACTGCCTCTGTGGCGCGGTGGGAGTGTATCCGACTGCTACACAAGAGGTCATGCGTTCGATCCCCACCCAGGATAAATCTTTGTGTGATGAGCACGATGGTTTATTCTGTGACTGGGTGTTATTTATCTATAATATGTATGTATTAGAAATATATAAGTATGTTTATCAGTTGTCTGGTTTCCATAGTACAAGCTCTGCTTAGTTTGGGATTAGATAGCGTTGTGTGAGTTGTTATTATTATTATTTTTCACTCTGAGTATCCATAAAATTGTTGTTCCGAGTCTGGGTGTAGGTAAATTTGTCCGTTTATTGTATGTTGTCCCAACTGCGGGAGTTATTTTTAAAAATTATATTACGTTATACACGTCATGGCATTCCATTTACAACAAATTTCCAACAATTTATCCCTAGTAGCAGTAAAGGGTACTTACCACTTCAAATAAAGGAATGAATATGAGAATCAACAATGGGTTGAGCACTTGCATTTGATCAGGTTGTAGTGTCCATGAACCGATATCTTGACGCATTCTGTCTGCTTGGAAGGTCCATCTTGATCCCTGAATACATAAACAATATGTTAGAAAGCTTGAAATTAAAAACTAAGATCGCTACTGATCAAATGTCTGGTTCTGGGTTTTGTGAAAAGACCAAAGGGTAGAGACACGGTAATATTATCTATATATAGTATTGTAACTCTCTTAAAAAAAATAACCTACAGCCGTGCGGTACGTAAAGGCGCGATTCCATTAGGCAAGTTACTTGTATGCAAGTTACAAATTGCATACAAGTTGAACAAACTTGTATACGAGTTGTATACTCGGCCTAGTGGGTACTACCTACTAGATCGAGTCATATCAAACGATTCTAGTACTCTGCAGCGGAGTGACAAAGTGGAGATGTGTTATGTTTACCTTTACACTATAATAATCCGAGTATCTATTATTATATGTTATCCTTATACTATACACTACATACAGCCACACTCGCACAAATACACATAGGTACACAGGTGTGATTCAGAATTCTGTGCAATGTAGGTACCTACCTAGAATAATTAATTAAATAATACACAAATTAGACATCGATCTTAAGAAACGATCACTTATATGTAAGTATTTCA
This sequence comes from Herminia tarsipennalis, assembly GCA_945859575.2. Taxonomy (NCBI): domain Eukaryota; kingdom Metazoa; phylum Arthropoda; class Insecta; order Lepidoptera; family Erebidae; genus Herminia; species Herminia tarsipennalis. The sequence continues at coordinate 23,015,618 of OX243831.2, read as the reverse complement.
TCGAATACCTACCTGCTCAACTAAAAGTGTCAAATTCTGGGGTTTGTTTCATAAATTTGATGGTGTAAATGACAGTAAATGTAACAAAAAGAGACTTCATACGCGATTTTACTGGTTTTATCTGTGATTGTCAATCATCAAACCTGCTGAGGCTACGCTTGCAATGTAGGTAGGTGATGTAAAAGTTTAGGACAAAGAGTACGTACGTACCTGCTGATCAAATAATGCCCAAAAAACTGGTAGTGGGATGAAAAGCACCAACACACGAAGGAGAGATTTGATATCTTCGATGAGGTTGGGGTCAAATTTGTCATCCGCATGGTCTAGCCAGTGACTTCGTTTTTCCTTGCTCTTCCAGGACTTGATAATTCCATGCTAGATGAGAAAGATAAATCAATAAAAATACACAGACCGCAATATTCTTATTACATTTTTGAATCGGTAGTTAGGTAGGTACTATAAGGCGCAAACGCGGCACCCGGCGGCGAGGCAGAATAAACAGGGTAAGAAGGTAAAAACAGGCTAAAGTAATATTGGCCCTAAAACGCAAAACGTGATGTATGTTATTAGAAGAGTGTGGAACTATGTTTTGCAAACAAAAACATTTTTTGTTTCCTATGTTATGAGAAAAAAACTGCAAAATTTTAAAACATTTTCAGTTTTTGCAGTTCAATTCTAAAGCTACGGGTTTTTATATTAAATGTGTTCATCATTTTAAAAGTAGGTTAAATTTGAAGCTATTGGGTAGTTGACTACAATAAAAGTAAATTATTTTATACTAATCAGGTAGATCTTAAAATGCTCTGAAAATAAGTTTTCTTTTACAATTTAACATGTTTTTGAATTTAAAAGCATGAAAACGAATACTAAAAGTAATGATTTGACGATAGGAACTTATGACGTCATAGGTTGCTATTCCATACTCATTTCTATATAGCTTGTCGTTTTGACATTTCATAAAAAGAGACTGATTTGACTTGACAGTCAACATCCCCATTTAAGCTCATTCACAGCTCCGTATGTCTTAAAGTTTTTGAAATATGACCCGAAAAAAAACACATGTTTTAATTGTGCGCAAAATATTGAGATTACAAAAGGTAACCCTTTGTTCACGGACACAGAATTATTGACCACTACGAACTACTATGGAAAGCGCTCGGAAATCCCGTGTCCGTTAGGAACCTCTATATGTGCGTTGATCGAGCGCGCGTTGTTTAAGGGTTACCTTCTGTACTCCCGGAATGTTGTCTTCTTTACCTTTTTATTAGAGGGCTGGTTTAATCAATTTTCAGTTCTTATAATGTAGGTACATTAGCGATTAGGTTGTTATAAAAATATGGTAAAAATATTGTAGAATCCAACCAAGAAATATTGAAAGAAAATCTATACTAATATCTATACTTCTATGCTAATGTTATAAAGTGGTAAAGTTTGTGAGTTTACTATGTTGTGATTTTGTGAGTTTGTGAGATCTCTAAATCATCTGAACTGATTTTGAAAATGATTTTACCAATTTTGCCACGTTATTTGCGAGTGTCAGAGGCAGGGGATGTCATCCCCTATACAATTGGGTTAACGAGCGGGGGGTCACAAAGGTGTAGCCACATGCACCATATTAGTCTAATTAGTGGATTATTTTCAAAATTTGATGATCTGTAATTTCATAATAACTAATTTTTTGAAAACATGTTAATTATAAATGCTACATTTTGCGTTTTTATCTTATGGAATAACCTATAAAAAGTAAATAGACACACGTTTTATTAAACTTTATATAAAATGAAGTTGCTGGGCACCCCAAATTAATTCAAAAACAAGATGGCTGCTGCTGTTGTTGTCTATTTATTGTAAATATTATATTTCTTTAATACCTACAATAACATAATCGTCCTTGCCATTGCTCTAAGTTATAGTTTATGCTTCGATACGTTTGTTGAGTACTAGCGGCCCGCTCCGGCTTCGCACGGGTATAAAATATATGGATGTTATTATACATATAAACCTTCCTCTTCAATTACTCTATCTATTAAAAAAACCGCATCAAAATCCGTTGCGTAGTTTTAAAGATTTAAGCATACATAGGGATATAGGGACAGAGAAAGCGACTTTGTTTTATACTATGTAGTGACGAGATATGGACTAAACCGAAAAAAGAAAGTGGTGTTAAGTGAGATTCTAAAGACAGCTGGTGACTTGAACACAAAACTTAAACTACAGCTGGTTTTGCGTATTATTTTTTAATTGAAAATGAATTGCAGAACTCGTGTCAGGCTGGCACTGCCATATGGTACTTGGGCACACTATACATGGGGCTAATAGTTGCGAAAACATTTTTGTATGGAAGTTGACATTCTTCTCGTAGAGTATATTAATTGTTCTGTGGTCTTAAGATATATAAAACCACGCCACGATCAATAGGAGCGGAGCATCAATGAACAATGTTGCAAAAACGAGGAAAATGACGCAAACGAAGTTGCGCGGGTCAGCTAGTGTAAAATAATTATCTTGAAAGAATTTTGTTGTGATGGGGCGTGTTCGGGGGCGATAAATCGTAGATCGATTTATCGCCCCCGCTAGGTTTCAATTTGAGAAAATTCGTTTAAAAAAAACCGAGCTATATCGGTCATCCAGGTACTTTAAATAATATCTCAGAAGATAATTCGTATTGGAACTGCATACAGAGTTTTACTTAAACGGTTGATAAACTAGTCCATTTATCTAAGCACTCATCTTTATTGTCACAGTGATTGTAAAGGAATGTTTAATACTATATTGCTGTATAACTACTTCAGCACGAATCATACCTAGTCTTAAGGAGATATGAACAAACTCGTGTAATGCTAAGTGTTATTTGCTCTCATAAAAAGGGTTACCAAGCATTGCAGCTAACTAGGATTTCCTCGGGCCCTGTTTAATTATAATTCTAGCGGCGCCTATGTTTCATCCTGACTAAAGATTCAGCTTTACTATAAAATTTAAACCACCACGTAACGCAACTTTCAAAACTGCTCATAATAATGTGAAGTGTGGATTGGCAATACAATTATCATAAAATAACTAGGAATTACACTTTTTTTTGAATTAATGGGCGAGTAATTAAAGCTTGGCAAATTCGTGACACTTTTATGGTCCGCGGGCGACGCACTAAGGGGTATTTGAGGCTTAAAACCGGTCATAATCAAAAATCATAAAGTTAATGTGACGGCAACTTTAACGCATTGTTTTTTATTACCGATAACCCGTTCATTGAATGGCAGCTACCTGCTCTTTCTTAGGCCCGCCGCCAGATCTGTACGCCAGTCGGAACCTAACCGTTGTTTTAACTACGCGTGTCTGTTCTCGGCGATCTCGTTTGTGCTGTTCAGTTATTAAGTGAAAATATCTTTGAGTGGTAAACTACACACGGAATACGACTTAAACATGGAAGTAGAAGGTCAGTACTATATAATAAAGCACTTTTTATTCTGTTAAGTATGCATTTTTGCTTTTTATGGTTAATATTAAAAAGCTCTTTCTATACGTTAATTTTTTACTAAACTTTGAGATATATTAGTGTTTTTGTTTATGTGTCGCGCTTTGTCGCCTCAAAACTTTTGCGTGAACACAAAGGACTATGTCTTAGTTAGTAGAAATAAGAACAAAACCTTTCCCCAACTTACCCCATAATATTTTATTGTACATTAAATTAAACGAGTCAAAATTGTCAAAATAGAGACGATATCATTTTTGTCTTTCTTTTGTCACAGATCCCTCGACAGCAGGATGGAATTATTTACTATTCTTAAAGAATTTAAAGGCAAAAAAGTCGAAGAAAAGTTTATAAATCTAGAAGAAAGACTTATAGATTTGACTTCATGTCCACCTGAAGAAAGGAGTGTACTAACTCGTTCTTTAAAATATTTTAAGACGAGTTTCAAGGAAAAATGGTTAGCGGCACGTAGCACTGAAAAAAGGTTTCTGGAACACAATGAAGACTGGCTCAAAGTCATAGTGGAACATCCCACATGGAGCCATAAAGCGAGCCCCCCAATAAAACAATTCTCAGAATTAAGTGACCGAAGCAAGCGACGAAGAACAAAAGCTTTACGAACCCAAATACCTGTAGACGAATTAACGTACGCGGCAACCGTGAGTCAAGGCACTTCTGGAAATATTGTTGCGTCTAAGATTATGAAAGAACTTACTTGCACGCCTACTAGGGCTAAAAAGTTTAAAAAAATAATATCGTCAGCTAAAACAAAACCTGTTGTCAGAAAATACACACCACAAGAGGCATTAGCGTTGTTTGTAGACGGAGATTTTACAAGACGGCAATGGAATCTAATACAAGGCCAACGCAAAGAAATATATCCTTGTTACTCGCTTCTACAACATGCTAAAAAAGAATGTTATCCAGTCGAGGAAAGTGTAAGTGTTACTGAAACCAGCTTCGAAATCAAACTGCAAGCTTTGCTGGATCATACGTCTTCGCGACTAATTCTTTATATAAAAGAAGTAGTTGAAACGTTAACCGAGTTTGAAAAGCAACATCTTACCTTAATATCCAAGTGGGGATGTGATGGGTCACATCAAACTCAGTTCAAACAAAAATTTACCAATACTAATGACGATGACGCTAACATCTTTTTAAGTTCTCTCGTACCTGTGAGATTAGCTGTTTGTATAGATGGAATGACAAGAAAATTAATATGGCAAAATCCAGTTCCTTCTTCAGTAAGGTTCTGCCGACCGATTAGGGCTCGATTTGTTCATGAAACGAAGGACATTACAAAAGAAGAAATTAAATATATTGAAGAACAAGTGAAAAATCTCAAAGAAACCGAGATTATTGAAGAAGGGACTAGAATAAGTCACAATGTTTTACTCACAATGGTCGATGGCAAAGTTTGTAATGCAGCTACAGATACATCATCGACCATGAGATGTTACATATGTGGCCAAACGTCAAAGGATTTTAATAAATTAAAGAAAGGCGAGGTTTCTGAAGGAACACTGAAATTTGGCCTCTCCATTTTGCATGCAAGAATTCGTTTCTTCGAATTGTTATTACACGTAGCATACAAAACACCTTTAAAGAAATGGCAAGCCCGGACTACTGAAGATAAAAATAGCATCAAAAACAATAAAGAGGAAATTCAAAAAAGATTTAGAGAAGAGATGGGCCTCCTCGTTGATATTCCTAAAGTTGGCTACGGAAATAGTAACGATGGGAACACATCGCGAAGATTTTTCGAAAATCCCGAGTGCTCCTCTCGAATCACAGGGATAAACATAGATTTAATTAAAAAGTTTCAAGTTATTCTTGAAGTAATATCAAGCGGCCATGATATTAATACAGTGCAATTTGAAAATTATGCTCAATCAACTGCCCAACTGTATGTTGAACTGTATGGTTGGCATCCCATGTCACCTACGGTTCACAAGATTCTGATGCATGGGGCTCGAGTAATAGCAGAGGCTATAGTTCCTATCGGGCAGCTATCCGAGGAGGCCGCTGAAGCCCGCAATAAACATTTCCGGAAATAACGCGTGGACTTTGCAAGAAAATTCACAAGAATTGACTGCAACACAGATATTTTAAATAGATTAGATTAACGTCTGATCCTTTTATCAGCTGCAACAGGACGACATTAAAGAAAAAAGGAAAACCCTTTTCCAAGGACGCCATGACCATCTTATTGTCAACACCACCAAACAATGAGAATACTGACGACGAAGATGAGAAGAGTCTTATCACCTCTGGACAAAGAAGTGAAGATTCAGATTGACTTGACACCAAAATACCCTAATAATAAAAGTAATTTCAATAATATATGCCTTATTTTATCGTAATATTTTGTTTTATTACATTAAAAAAATAAATAATACAATAGATAATTATGACCGCATTTTTACCTCAAATACCCCTACGTGCGACGGAGGACGTAAGGCAGCGGGGTGGTAAAACGTGCGCGCTGGCCGAGGTTACCTGACGGGAGAGTCTGTGTGTGTGAGTGTGTGTGTGTGTGCGCGTGTGTGTATGATCGTGTGTAGCGGGGTACACTGCGTCTTCGGGTAGAAACGTCCCCTGCCACCCGCGTCGACCATGAGAGTGTCACGAACGAATTTGCCAAGCTATAGTTGACTAGGTATAGGTCAATGTCACGGATTGAATTAATTTGACACTTTTTTCTCGAAAGTCCAAATGCCCGTTTTTTAATAACTGATGTTGTTATTGTAGCGGTTATTTTGTCAGAATTATTCACATTATAAGTAAAATCAAGGTCCACAAACGCCTAGAAATATCCAAAACTCTAAATTTGTGTACCACGAATGAATGAGCAAATTACACTAATGACATTTCGTAAATACAAATGAAGTCGCGGTGACACTAATGATAACTATCAATGATGATGGTAACGACATCTTCGAAAATGACATGCAACATTTATGTTGCATGTCCTTTTCGAAGGAAAACTAAAGCCTTTATTCTCCCTTCGTTGATTTCCAATATCTATCTTCTTTTATTTTACGTCACAATACCCGGTTCTCTGCCAAAAGTATCCAATTCATCCAAGCGACCTTTTTTAGTTCGTCGGTCCAACTGGCTGGGGGTCGTTCTTCTTTAAGTTTTATGAACTTTGATTCATTGTCGAACGACATCGTTGTGGATTTTATCCTTCAAAAAGAGCTTTGACTGTGAATTTGCGGGCTAGCTAACCGAAAGCGTCTACGTATTGGCTCTGTAAGTTGTTTTTTTCAATTTGCGGACTAGCCCAACCGAAAGCGTCCACCTATCCTATTGGCACTGCAGGTTGTTTTTTATTACCTTTTCATTACTGTAGGTAGTTTCTTTCCATTACCTTTATAGGGTTCCGTAGCCAAAATGGCAAAAACGGAACCCTCAGAGTTTCTTCATGTCCGTCTGTCTGTCCGTGTATCACAGGCATTTTACTTAAAGTCTAATCAATGAATATTTATGAAATTTGGTAAAAAGGTGTCTTGTAGTAGCCGCTAATTAGTTTGATAGCTAAATAATAAAAATAAATATTTTTAGGGGCCACTCCATCCACGTAACAGAAGCTGAATATTTTTTTCCAGCAAACATCAACGTGTGGCACATCATTCGACAGGTCTTTTTAAAACATTATAAGGTTTCTAATAAACTTTGTTGACTGAGTGAATATTTTTTGGAAATAATAGCTGCGAAAGTTGCATAAATTGTGTATAAAAATATGAAAAGAATTAGAAAGATAGCGCTTAATAAATACTTTAAGCTAAAATGATTTCGGACATGATCGGATATACCATCATTGAGTTATTGCCGCAAAAACTGCGTTTCTTAACAAACTGGCGTAAGTGCCATGAACATACCTTCTTCTACTGATGCAATTATTCAAGTCTGCGGAACTCTACACTGAACATGGTCCGACATGCTCTTGCCCGGTTTTTTCTGTATGAATTCCTCCTCTCATTCTACTATTTTTTTTGTTACGGTTTTAAATCATTTCGATCACACAAACTTCTTCACCGACATTATTATAACGCCTACGCCACTAAGGCCTGACACTCACGAATTTAATTAGCGTCAAGACGCCTTCGTGTCGACCGTTCGATTAAGCCTGGCCGCAGACGTTCGGTTTCCTGATTAGGATTCCTGATCATTAGCGCATATGGCCGGCTTAGACCAGGTTAGGTTTTTTCTGCACGAAAAACAAGGCCGTGTGCGCTTTGTTGAACATTTTGTATGTAAGCAGATCATTCAGGTTTCCAAATCTAAATTCACACAAACTAACCTTGCGAATGACTGCCACCGTCCCTCCATTTTAAATGTAAACGTCAAACAATGTCACGCCATAATGGTGGCCATATTTTAAAGGAGTCATTACAACCGTCATTTTAATAATTTTGCGACATATTTATAATAAAAAAAACGAATACCGCAATATGGGTATCAAATTAAAGGATTCATCGTAAGCACTTTAAAAAGGTATAACATGAATATGACGGTAATACTAAAAAAGTAAATTACCAACCATTCTTTTTTCAGTTCTTAATACTTGGCAATAGATGTAATAAAAGTTAGTTGTTACATCGGTTACAATCATGTTACACTAAAAAGTATAAATAAAAAAAATAATTTAAAAAATAAAAAACCTGCCTGCCCAAAATAGGTGCAAACAAGATCCCCTACATTTGTAATATCATGCTGTCAGAGGCACATAGGCAGAGGTGCATCGAGATTCATTAATGCCTCCGACACCGTGATATTACTTATGTAGGGGATCTTGTTTGCATCTTTTACTTTGTTTACCGTCTTTATGTTTAATATTTGCTCCGATGAGACCCCAACTAACATTATATTCAAATTATAATATCATAAAGTAATGATCGAAAAAGTAACAGTTTCATAAATGTAACAGTGTGTAACCAATGAGACCAATGAGATGAGAGTGTTATGAATGAAATTTTTGACAAAATTTGTCAATAAATTTGAATATTTAATATTCAAATTTATTTATTGCGAGATAAAATATTGTCCACAAAATCACAAAATATCCCAGTAATATGATACTATTCTAAGAGCATAACGACGAATCGATTAGTCAAATTCTTAATAAGACAATAAGAATGATTCAAGTTTTGTCTTTTGTTCTGAAACTAAATAAAAAAGTGGTTCCTTACGACTGGTTTTACGAAACTTTCATACACATCTTGGGCTCCTTTAAGTACCATACAAGTGAGGTGCGTGGTAACGTTAAGGTTTTTTTTATTGCTAGTTTTTTATAGTCTACATTAATGATATAAAAAAATTATCACTAATTAAAACACCGAAAAACCGTATAATAAGTTATATTAAATTAGCATCATGAGCATAACTCGAACATATGATTATTTATTTATAACCACAGAACAAAAAATACTATTACTGGAGTAGCTTTTTTTAAATTAAAGATTTGTAAAAAAAATCGGGAAAATCATCAGTCACACGGATGAAAAAGTACATTTTTTTTTTATTTTCTCGGTTATAAGCCTTGATAGGATATAATTTATAACTGAACAATTTATAGGCATGATCATCACGACGCTTCAAATAAGAATAATAATAAATTTCAATTTAATCAAACTTTTTTTATAATAAAATATCCAACCGACTTCAATAACGGTTGATTTGCTGGCATTTATTGAAGGCAAGCATTTATTGTCTGCCTTCGAAACTGATCATCATATCTTTATGATTTTTTTATAGGACCATTTCGGAATAAACCTGTCTCTAAACGACGGAACGTACATATAAAGAAAAACATCCGAATTGGCTAATAGCAGATCCTAAAATGCCCTTAAAATAAATGTTTTTTTTTTACAATTTAACATGTTTTTGAATTTAAAAGCATGAATACTAAAAGTATTGATTTGAGGATTAACTTATGACGTCATAGGTTGTTACTTATTCCATACACATTTCTATAGAGATTGTCGTTTTGACATTTAAAAAAGAGACATTTGACTGACTTTTTTAAAGTCGGTTAAAAAACGTAGTTATTTCACGGTCACGGTTTTTGTGGGTGCTTTGGAATCGACCCAGGTATCAATAATTAACGCAAAACTACAGCTTGCAAAAGGAAAAATGTTTGTAGTCCGTTGGTTTCTCGCCTTTTTAGAGAAGAAATCTACAATTCGTGAAAAGTGTACATGGCTAGGCAATCTAAGTATTATATAACGTCTCGCTTGTAGCTACTTTACATTACACTAAATAACTTTATAAGTTTTGAAAAATATTTAATACTAGCTGTGCCCCGCAGTGCTACCAGCGGTTTATTAGCCTATGTGTTAATCCAGGGTGTCAGCTAACTCCATACCAAATTTTATTAAATTCGCTCCAGCCGTTTAGACGTGAAGAAGTAACAAACATGCACACTCACACACTCACAAACTTTTTATACCCTTAACCTGATATTAAACAACGGTTTTACTCTGGGGTCTCACAGACGTGTGGTAATTGGTTGTGTGACAAAAGTAGGTGGTAGGTGTATAATAGTACTAGTAAACTGGACTACCTCGTACAAAGTGACAGCAATTCAAATGCCGAATCGAATGACTACGGGGTTTCTCCCCCGTGATAATAATTAATAGGGATGTTACGGAGGTGGTTTTATCGGAACCGAAGTCAGAGTCGGTGTTTTTAAATATGGTTTTTTGGTGTCGGAAGTGGTGGGAGAAGATAAATATGTTGAGATGGTGCTAAATAAAATAAAATAAAAAAATACCGGGCAAGTGAATGTCGGACCACGCACAATGTAGGGTTCCGTAGTCACCCCCCCCCCCCCCATCCATCCGAATAATGCGGCTTATGAAGTGGGTTTTCTGTTGTTTTGTTTCATACTTACAACGTTATAGCTACTTAATATTAATTTTCAATGGAATTTGTGCCAAATTTTGTTACTTCTCCTTTGGTCAGCTGTTACTCGTAAACGTGTAAAGCCGTAAATGTGTAAAGCCTTCTTAGCTGTGATAGGTTTCCTTTTAATTTCACTATATATATACTATAACCACGTTTTTTTTTTCACAAACTTAACATCAACCATTTAGCTGGCCGGGGGGGGGGGGGGGATACTTGACTCTAACGAAAATTTGCATTATAAATCTTAATATTTCACAATCCCTAAATCTAAAAATGGTCTTCCCAACCTTTAAACGTATTTAAAAGGCCTAACTCGAGCCCGCGATTATAGGGAAATCGTGAGAATTTTACCTTCATACATTTATTATGTACTAGCGGACGCCTCGCGGTTTCTTCCGCGTATTTCCCGTTCCCGTGGGAATACATGGATAAAAAATAGCCTATGTCACCCGGGGTTAGTGTAGCTTCACAACGATGAAATCAGTCTAGTAGTTTCAGTCATCGGAGCCTATTCAATACAAACAAACAATCAAACAAACAATCAAATTTTTCCACTTTATAATATTAAAATACTAGCTGACCCTCGCAACTTCGTCTGCGTCAAATTAACCCGTTTATGCAAAATAGGGGTTGATCGTAGAAGGGTGAAAATTCAGGGTTGTAAGTATTTTTGAATCCAGTATTAAAAAAAAATAGAAAATAAAAAATTTACCTAAAAATTAAAAAAAAAAATTAGGGGTGGACTACCCTTAACATCTAGTGGGATGAAAAATAGATTTTGTCCGATTCTCAGACCTACCCAATATGCACATAAAATTTCATGCCGTTCGGTCGAGCCGTTTCGGAGGAGTTAAATTACAAACACCGTGACACGAGGATTTTATATATTAGACTAGCTGTGCCCCGCGGTGTTACCCGCGGTTTGTTAGCCTATGTGTTAATTCAGGGTGTCAGTTAACTCCATACCAAATTTTATTAAAATCGCTCCAGCCGTTTAGACGTGAAGAAGTAACAAACATACACACTCACATACTCACAAACTTTCGCCTTTATAATATTAGTGTGTTAAAGAGGAAAGATTTGATTACTAATTCATTTATATCTTTACTTCTATAAATATAATAAATAAATAAATTAGCTTAAAGGAGCAAACGTCGCCACTATACCTCCGACATAGATACCTCCGATTAAAACTCCGATTTAAAAGTGTTGGAGCCGAAGTCCGAGTCGGAGGTGTAAAATCAATTGGAAGTTCCGATCTTTCGGAGTCGGAATCGAAGCTCCGTAGCATCCCTGATAATTATAATCCTTCACTGGGAATCTGTGTGTTAAATAAATTAGTTTTTTTTTCTAATATTTTTCCTGCCACGAACCGCAATATAGTCCTACTACACTTTAAATATTTGTTGTTCTGATAAGAACGTTTATATATAGTGCCTAAGTAGTTGGATTATCTACAGGGTAACAAAGGTGTTTGTTGTCAACAAGATAAATGCAATAGCGTAGATGACTGTCAAGTCAAATCAGTATCTTTTTATGAAACGTCAAAACGATGCGCCTCGTACTAATTTATAAGTAAGCAGAGCTTGTACTATGGCAACCAGACAACTGATACCTTTATATTTCTAAATAGCTACATACATATTATAGATTATTTTAACAAGTATACAAACATTTTTTTTTAAAGATAATAATAATAATATATCTATAATAATAATATCTTGGGACAACTCACACAACGCCATCTGATCCCAAACTAAGCAGAGCTTGTACTATGGAAACCAGACAACTGATAAACATACTTATATATTTCTAAATACATACATATTATAGATAAATAACACCCAGACACAGAATAAACCATCGTGCCCATAACACAAAGTTTTATCCTGGGTGGGGATCGAACCCACGACCTCTTGCGTAGCAGTCGGACACACTCCCACCGCGCCACAGAGGCAGCAATGTGGGATTTTGATCCCACATTACTAGCAATTCTGTCAAGCCCTCCAGCTAAGCTCAATGGCTTGTGTTAGGAGTGGGTTCACGTCGGTAGTGTAATGGGTAGGATTCAAACCCGCGACCTCACGATTGCGAGACCGATGCCTTAGCCATTAGGCTTCCGCCGCTTTTTGTGAATGTAAATAGGTATGTACCTATGATAATAATTGGCATTTAAAAATTGTGGCCATAAGCTTTTATTGCCAAGTTTTCTCACTGACTTTACCTTTTACAAACTTGGTATTCATTTTAGATTTATATATACTATAGCTGACCCGCGCAATTTCGTCTTCATCAATTTTACCCGTTTTTGCAATATTTTGTGATGTTATATAGCCTATAGCCTTCCATCTATCCAACAGTAAAATAATTTTCAATTGGAACCAGTTGTTCCTAAGATTACCGCGGTCTAACAAATAAACTCTTTATTATAATATTAGTATAGATTCCAAATTTTGTCAGACGTTCATAAAAGTTACATTTAGCCTGGCGAGTCTGTTACTGTATATACAGGGTGTAACAGAAAGGTGTGGTCAAATTTCAGCAGCGGATAGGGTATGTTATCAGTATTGCACCTACCATGGTGCCGTAGTTAGTTGCAATATTATTACATAGTTATAGCATATTCTTTTTGTCAAAATTCAGTAGTGAAAGGCGTAAGGCATTAGAATTATACCTCCCCTGGTACAAAATTCAATTGGATCATTATGACATAGAACTTTTTAAGTCATACTTTTTTAAATTAATAACTTTTTCATTCATAAATAAACGATTGAAAAAATAATAAATATTTTTTTAGGGTACTCCGATTTTGATAAAATTAGGTATGTGCACTCATTATCATGGGCACATACCAACCCTTGGATATAACCACACCTTTCTGTTACACCCTGTATACGTGCGATTTGATAAACAAGGCAAGGCGATTTTGCCTAGGTTGAACACAAACCTTTTCTATGTCAATTTAATTGAATTTATTTACAACAACTCGACCGTCGTCGTTGCGCCCGAAAAGTTTATTGTCATTTTTGTAAGATGGAGAGAAACAAAAAACCGGACATGCACTTTGCCCGGTTTTTTTTGTTTGTCGGGCCATGTAGGGTTCTGTAGTTCCCTTTCCCCATTGGAATAGTGTGACTTTAGAAGTAGGTTTTATGTTGTTTTTATTTGATACCTACTATCACGTTATAGTAGGTCGGTATAACGTTGTAAGTATGAAATAATAATTTCCAATGACATTTGTACGAAAATTTTGTTACTTCTTATTTAACCACCTGTTAATCATAAACTTGTACAGCCTACTTGGCTATGAAAGTTATCCTTTTAATTCACTATACTACTACAGTCATTTTTTTCACATACCCAACTTCAACCATTTAGCTGGCGGGGAGGGGGGCACTGGACTCTAACAAAAATTGGCACTTTATAGTTATGTAACAATGGTTTTAACAACCCTTAAACGTTTTTAAAAGATACGATGGGGTAAGTGAAAAAAACACATCCCTACTTTACCTATAGCGGAGGTAACCTCAAAATTTTTTTTTCACTATGTCGGCGTAAGTAATATGTGTATTCATGCAAAATTACAGCCTTCTAGCACCAACAGTCTCTGAGCTAAACTGCGGAGGGATGGACGGACGACACTATAAGGGTTCCGTTTTGCCTACGCAATGTTGGCTACGGAAACCTAAAACGCAATATCTATCGTATTATCAGTAATAGGTAATTAGTTACTACGTTCATAATAATGCAAGCAATGGTTACTCCGCTTCCAGTTCGAAAATGTATCACAAAAAAAAACATTAGGTATCGTCGCGGACATAATTTCTAAGTATGAAAACCAAAAAGATTACATTTTGTAGAATCTCATGATCACGAATTGGAATGAAATTTTACAAAAGTTTAAAGATTTATTTAAATATGTGGGTACTAGAGATAAGACACAAACATTTAACTCTTAATCTGTGTAAATTTTTTGAGGATTATTTCTCAGAACCTGTTGCAAAAGACTAAGGCAGAAATCTATAGAGCGTACATAGTGCATGGACTGAGCTGAAGCTTAGCTTAGGTAGAATATTACAAAAAGCATGACAAGGCCGTCGACGTTTACCCAAAATACGGAACCCTTTAGTTTCGCCATGTCCGTCCTTCCGTCCGCAGCTTTGCTCAGAGACTGTTAGTGCTAGAAGGCTGTAATTTTGCATTGATACTTACGCCGACAAAGTGAAAGAATAAAATCTTGAAAAACATACATATATATTGCACTTTACAAAGGTGTACGTTATGTGTAAAGTGGGGAGATGCTTTTTTGTGTAAATTATTATTAAGTAGGTATAATGTTGTAGGTAAGTATGAAAAAAAAACAACAGAAAACTCACTTCATAAGCCGCATTCGGATGGAGGGGGGGGGTGACTACGGAACCCTATATTGTGCGTTGCCCGACATGCACTTACACGGTTTTTTATATAATGTTCTGAGATTATGCTAAACTTGCACTGTGACTAAATCAACGGTCAGCATTTGCTTTGTCAAGATTTTCTTCAAGATTTACTATACGCTCAATAAATGCCAGTCTTACTACCGCACTCAAGAGTCGTTTCAAATGCTTATTTAAATCTTTCGTCAGTAAGTATTTGACTAATATAATCATTACTAAGGAATAATTTAAGTAAGTATTTAACTAACGACTGTGAGTGCAGCAGTAAGTGATACATCGATAACGTAATCGTTTTATAAGCAGTGATGATAAATGGTACCATCATGATCATTACATATACATTCTGACACGCTTAGTTAGTTCTCCTCTACTTTAGCCCACTTACAGCACGCTACGTGATGGAAAATTGAAATGTAGCTTCGGCGCGTCTTATCACAATAAAATTAATTAAAGCAAATGTTTAAAGTTGGATGATTATATCATTGGGAAATTTGGAACCGGCGGTAGCCTAATTACTGAGGTATCGGACCTGCAATCGATAAATCGCGGTTTCGATCCTACCTATTATACTGCTGACGTGAACCCACTTCACACAACCACAACACTTGAGCTTAACTTAACAGGATTGCTAGTCATATGGGGCTGACAATCTCACATTGCTAGTTATCTTTAAAAAAACCTATTGGTAGATTTGTTATAAAGATGTTTCAGAAATTCCAACGTCCAGAAAGAACATTTAGATACTTATTTAAAGATTATGCCTTTAAGTGGGTTCACATAATGTATTAAAATATTAGTTTACAAATTAAGATAAATTATAGAAAGGATTAATAGAAAAATAATGTATTTTCATATTAACCTCTATATACCATTAATTACCTAAATTTAATCAAATTTAACACTAGACCGATGTGTTTTCCCAGTGGCTGGTGTACCTATGTTAAATCAAATATATCCTAACCCTCCGTTATGCGAGTGACTCACAGTTGAGTTAAATTGCCCCCCCCTCTCCCAGAACAAAGTTCTGGATCTGCGCCTATTTCGGATCGTGGTTTGCTGTTCATTCCCTCGTTATTTAAAACTAAGTACACGCAAATAGTTGTTTGATATTAATCAATCAACGTACTAAGAACAATGATTGAGAGAACTACTAATTAAGTAAACAATTAAATAAGACATGATAAGCAACGTGACGATGTCAACATTCAACGCAACTTATTAAAATTATATAAATTTTGGTTTAGGCCACACAGACACGGACTCTACCAAAGCGGAGTATTTGTTATTTACACATCTTGTATCTTCTCCTCTGTGGTCAGTCTTATTCACCAAAGCTAAGCGGAGAAGAGAAGTGTAAGATTGGAATTTAATCCCCAAATTAATGCCTTACATACGACAGATATAATCCTATCTCGTTTTAAGTACATACGACAGATATAATCCTATCTCGTTTTAAGAACATACGACAGATATAATCCTATCTCGTTTTAAGTACATACGACAGATGTAATCCTATCTTGTTTTAAGTACATACGACAGATATAATCCTATCTCGTTTAAGTACATACGACAGATATAATCCTATCTCGTTTTAAGTACATACGACAGATATAATCCTATCTCGTTTTAAGTACATACGACAGATGTAATCCTATCTCGTTTTAAGTACATACAACAGATATAATCCTATCTCGTTTTAAGTACATACGACAGATGTAATCCTATCTCGTTTTAACTACATACGACAGATATAATCCTATCTCGTTTAAGTACATACGACAGATATAATCCTATCTCGTTTTAAGTACATACGACAGATGTAATCCTATCTCGTTTTAAGTACATACGACAGATATAATCCTATCTCGTTTAAGTACATACGACAGATATAATCCTATCTCGTTTTAAGTACATACGACAGATATAATCCTATCTCTTTTTAAGTACATACGTCAGATATAAACCTAACCCGTGTTAAGTACATACGACAGATATAATCCTATCTCGTTTTAAGTATTTTCGCTTTTGTGGTTTTGGTGAAGTCTTTGCATTTTTCTTGATAATTATGTAGAGGCACCTACTGATCCCTGTCCTCAGGCTCGTTCAGTGTTGTCTGCACCACCCTCTCGCGATTTAAGAGCTCCGTTAGGTATAGAAAATCGTACCAGGCTCATAAGGCCCCGTCTAAAGGATTGGTACAGTTAGCCGCTTATCTCACGAATAGCACACGTTATTACAGTAACACGACTACGGAGATATGTATTACCTGAGCTAATTGGCATCTAACAGCCGGTTTTAATAACTTATCTACCGTTAACTGCCTGTTAAAATAACTAACTCTAGTAGTGAAACTGACATTTGTGCGGCTGTTATCGAAATGCACAAATATGGTAAATAAGTTATTGACATCGGTAGTAATAGTAAGAGAATAATTGGAATCTCGATCATTACAATCGGTGAGTAGTTACTTGGACGGAGGAAAATACTTAACTACATAGATTTGGAGATTGTTAAATGGGTAGTTGACTAGTATTTAATAAAAAAAAAATATTTTATACTAATCAGGTAATAGTAGATCTAAAAATTGCTCTGAATATAAATGTTCTTTTACAATTTAACATGTTTTTGAATTTAAAACCATGAAAACGAATACTAAAAGTAATGATTTGACGATAGGAACTCATGACTTCATAGGCTGCTATTCCATACACATTACTACAGAGCTTGTCGTTTTGACATTTCATAAAAAGAGACTGATTTAACTTGACAGTCAACGTGTCCATTGTGTGTGTTTTGGTTTTTATAAAATATCGATTTTCGTAAATATATTGCGTACTTTTTGCTTAGATATAAAACATTTGAAACGATTATAATTTATTGGAAAATATTTTTTTTAAATAATTATTTATTGTGGTTTGTAATGGTAAATCAATAAATGTGTAACTTTGTTCGGCAAATCATTGGAGACCGATTTTACGATTTTTCTTTAGTATATAAAGACCGGCTTTGAGTCGTGCTCAAAAGTACCTGTAGTTAATTATGTTTTAGTACCAATTGAAAAAAAAAACTGTTGCTAGGTACTACACTTATTTGCTACACTGACTGGATGAGTTAACAGGGTCTCAAAACTGAGTGACGATTGAGTATTCGGCCGTCAATCTGTCATTAAGACAGTAATTATAAATTAACTCCGCTAATAGACATAAAGTGACAGTACCATTTAAGAGAAAGCGCACAGTAAACTCATACTTACACCGATGCATGTCGTCACTTTCCCGAGAAAGTTACCGGCGGGTTTCTTAATTCTGTATAGTCGTTTGCCGGCCACGAACAATACTGAAAGTAAAGACATTACTGTGAATAAAAGAAAATTCTTAAATATACTATTTACCTACATATTTTCTGTAGCGAATTTAATTAATTCCATCTAAATATTGGCTAAATATTTTTTAAAGATTTCCATCCGTCATATTCTTATGGTATCTAAACCGTCTAAGTGTCTAAACTTCCTCGCATTTTGAAATTGTACCTAAGATTACCTTTGATTACTTACAAACAGTAAACTGTAATTTATTAAGTAATAAATACAGGATGACTTTGAAATCACTCGACAAATTGATAGGGGAGATGCAATACTTGTAATATAATCGTTTAACTTTAACTGTAAAAAGAATTAAACATTGAGGAGATAAAATTTAACAAGTGAACTGAAAATATCAACATTTTATTACTTTTATCAAGCGTATAATACATACCTAAACAAATCAATTAATATTCAAATTATTCACTTATACCGGTGTACATTCGGTATAAAAATCAAAATTTTGTCATCTACAACCTTTGGCGCGAGTCGCGATATTAATTTGGTTAAATATTATAACAAATAAGTTGCACCGTTAATTAGGCGGTAGATAGGTTAGGGCTCTAGGTAATTAGGTCCCCTCCGTATGGCGATGGATAGGGAGGGGACTTAATTACCTAGATACTAATTATTGCGGCTGATTCTATGAGGCCACAAAATAAGTAAAATTATCGAAATCGACACAATATTTTTATGATACTTTTAACCACTTGTTAATGGAAATGTCTTTCGTTCACGGCTCCGCGATATATACCTACTATGTCCTTTCCCGAGACTCACACTATCTTCATAACAAATTTCATCTAAATCGGATCAGGGGTTTAAGCGTGAAAACGTAATAGACATACCTACAGACAGACAGAGTTACTTTTACATTTATAATATTAGTTTGAATTTGCGATCTGTGCTATAAGCATTTGTGGAGGGCAAGGTGTTAAGTCCCTCCAACACAAAGGGAGGATCCTCCGACCAGGCGAGGTGATCATGCCTGGCGGGCCGCGGCCCAAGGCTTAACGTTGGGAACTTGTATTTAAAGTTAGCAGCTGTGAAAACTTCTAAATCACGATTCAGGATTTGACGCGAGCTGTCAAGTGTCAATTTATTTTATATTATTATATGTGGGTACCGCCACACATTTAAGTACATAATTGGATTTTGCACCACGAGAGGTGCAAATCTCATACCATTTGTCTGTTCTTGCCTGAGGCACTTGTCCCACCAAAGGCGAGGAAGCGTGCATACTTATGTAGATCCCGTGTAAACAAAAGAGATACAGATAATAATAGTTGATCGTCGTATGTTTCCACTGCCGGCGAGTACACGCTCTATACTGCATCTCTTTTGTTTACACGGACGGGATCTACAAAATACATCTACTGTACGTTTCTTGAGCGATAAATCGCTACTCGCTTCTCGCTCATCGTTGTTTGTGGGACAGGTGCCATAAATTAGAAAAAAATAAAATTATGGCAGGTGCGATACTTATCAAAAACTATTTGTTACGCAAATTAGACCACACCCTCTTGTCACATATTGTATAGTACCAAAGAAGTATCATACTTACGTATAGATATAATCATTAAAATGGCTGGTACTCCAAAAGCCAAAGAATAACAAGTACTTTCTCCAAAACATTGGACATCAGCTCTCAGTATAGGAGTGATAAACGTTGAGATGAGACTCCCGGCGTTAATAGCGAAGTAGAAGAGAGAGAAGAAGTACCCTAAGAATTTCTCTTGCTCTGGCAATTTGAACTGATCTCCACCGAACGCCGACACGCAAGGTTTTATACCTCCCGTGCCAAAAGCAATTAGTGCGAGTGCCCCCAATGTAATTGCACTGGAACAAATAAATTAGATATTAAAATATATATAGACTAGTTTTGACCAAAGTACCTAAATCAACTTTATTTTTAAAAAAACTGCTATTCTAAAGTATACAATGCCATTCCTTTTGACTACCTCTGTGGCGCGGTGGGAGTGTATCCAATTGCTACTCAAGAGGTCGAGGGTTCGATCCCCAGTCATGGGCCAGGATAAAACTTTGTGTGATGAGCACGATGGTTTATTCTGTGTCTGGGTGTTATTTATCGTATTTAGAAATAAGTATATAAGTATGTATATCAGTTGTCTGGTTGCCATAGTACAAGCTCTGCTTTGGGGTTAGTTAGCGTTGTGTAAGTTGTTTCAAGTTATTATTATTATAGATAAATAATAATAATTATTATTATTCCAAGTGAAATTACAGATTTACCCATTACAACATTTAATAAGGAAATGCGTAAATGGCTATTGATTAAAAACTTAAACTTTTAAGTTTTTATAAAAACTTAATACAAAAATAAAGTAATGTATATGTATAGGTATTCTATCTGGTAGTGACATGTTTTGGCGATTATTCAAATATAATGTATAAACAATTTTATACATAATCTTTTAACTAATTTACCATGTAGTATTGAATAATATTATATTTTATCAGTATGAATATATATTTATTTGTTCTTGTTAACTTTTGACACGTCAAATTATGAGAAAGTGTATAAGGTTCTGGCAATTCATTTTAATTATCTTGCATGTTACCCACTTTATGATAAATAAAGATTTTATTAAATTCTATTCTTTATATATAATTAAGTAAATGATAATCAGCTTCAGTTTCAGATAACACCGCGTTAAGACTGCAGAGGAATCTAACATTTTCGAAATTTGAGGATTTGAATCTTAGGATTGTGACTATCATTTTGAAGTCTATCACTTCAAAATACTAGTCACAATTCTAAGATTCTTCTTTACAACTTTCGATACCACATAAGGCAGACAGACATAGATGGCACATTTATTTTTACATCAAATGGATGTTTCGATAGTGGCCTTTATTTATACACAATCTTCATAAGTAGATTTTAAAACCTTTAACAGATAAATAAATTCCAGGTTATGCACCCACCACAACTACGTTTGCCGTTCGGTACGAAGATGATGATTCATTAATTGAAAAAATAAGTTACCAAAAGGGACAGGGCTACGATCAAAAAACTAGAAACATTTTTTGGAGATTTTAACCTACTATATCCTTGCTCAAACATTAATTCATGAAAATTGGCACAGCAGTTTCAGAGGCTACCTATATATATAAACAAATTTATCATCTTTATAATATGCAATGGCTTTTTTACATTACACCAAATAACTTACTAATTATCAGTTTTGAAATATATTTAATATTTAACCCTTAACCACCTGCCACCTGTTTTTGAAGTTATGGCCAAACTACAGACTATGTTACCAAAGTAAAGTCGTTGTTTATTTTGAAGTTTAGGCCCTAAACTTGACAAAAATAATAATTTTACTCCGGAGTCTTACAGACGTGTGGTAAATGGTAGTGTGACTAAATTAGGTGGTGGGGGGTTGGGGGGAAATTTATGGTTATATTTTTCAAAACTGATATTCCAAAGTATTTTGGTGTAATGTAAAGGAGCCACGAACCACGAACGGTTATTAGGAAATTTAAAACTCACCCTTATAATCTGAATCTCGGCAACGTCTCCAGCGATTTTCATGAAATTTAGTATGCAGGGGTTTTCGGGGGCGATAAATCGATCTAGCTAGGTTTCATTTTTAGAAAAATACTTAACCTAATACGTTAACTGACCGAATAAATTCTAAACACAACATATTTAGGAAACTTTAATAGGCAGGTAGGTACTAAAAAAGTGTTACCACATAAGTCGCCTAACATGTGTAAATATAATATAATTTTTCAAAACGATTCCAAACACATTTCCTAATTCCTACCGCTTAGATACTAAATTCAGATTAGGACAAAATAGTATCTACGGAAATTAAAAAATACATAGTTTGTCTCATTCATTTTGAACCAAGAATGATATAAAATGTTGCTTTTGTAAAGCCACTTTGCCGGCGTCATTTATATGTTTAACCATGACAAATTACAATTTTCTAGAACTAAAAAGGATGGACATAACGAAACTATGAGGGTTCTTTGTTTACTACGGAACCCTTGAAGGGTTCTTGTGTGATCCACACCGGGGTGCGTAAAACCCATGGTATGAAAATACGCAATTTCCACAATCCATCAATCATATGTATCGGTTCAGGCGTTTAGGAGTTATGGTGGAAAATACATTAACACTGAAAGAAAATGATTAATACTTACTGGGGTGGCAAGCTGAGTTGTGGAATAGCGCCAAGTGATATCAACGAACTTCCTACGGCATACACTATTGATAGATAAATTATTGTTCTGAAAGAAAAAAATAAATATTAGCTGTGATAACGTTTTGTCATAGAACCTAATTGTGAGCTCGCCTTTTTATCAAATTAATAACTAGCTGACACGCGCAACTTCGTCGTAAATTTTCCCCGTTTTTGGAACATTTTTCATTGCTGCTCCGCTACTATCGGTTGTAGCGTGATGTTAAATAGCCTATAGCCTTCCTCGATAAACGGGCTATCCAACAGTAAAATAATTTTAAATTTCGGACCAGTAGTTCCTGAGATTATCGAGTTCAAACAAACAAACACTTTTCTTTCCAATATCTATTACTAGCTGACCCGCGAAAATTCGTATGCATCAATTTTCCCCGTTTTTGAAACATTTTTCATTGCTGCTACGCTCCTTTTTATCGTAGCGTGATGTTATATAGCCTATAGCTCCTCGATAAATGGGCTACCCAACAGAAAAATAGTTTTTCAATTCGGACTAGTAGTTCCTGAGATCACCGCGTTCAAACAAACAAACTCTTCAGCTTTTAAGCACATGTTACAAGGTTCCTGGAAGGCCAATTCATCATCTGTTTGTAAATTTTGCGTTGAAAGTTCGACAACCCGACCTCTCAATGTGATTATGTGATCTATTCCCTATACACAGTGTTCAAACTACAACACTTCACGATAAAAATAGAACGCGTGCCGTGTGAACGTGTACTTGGGCATGCATTTTGTTCTATTTCAGCGAATTATTAACGCGCGTAAAAAAATCGTTCGTGCGAATGAGGGCTTAGAAAGGCGCTATCAGATATATTTTCAACTAAATTGTTTTTTTTTCGTTCCACTTTTTGGCGCAATTTGCTCCACTCCAGGGCCGGCCGGCATATACTGCCACGGTCAGATCATACTGGATTAGGTCTCGACGCACAACACACCGTGAATACAGGAGGTAACCTTCATACACATACTTCGCTCGAGCAAAGCACACGTAGAAATCGTTCACGCAATCGACAGTATGTACACGGAGTTGCGGAACAAGGTGTTCCGAAACTCCGTGTCCGTACTGTCCGTGAAGTGTCCGGTATTAAATAATTCGTTCGAAGTGGTCCGAGATGCCGTGTCTGTAAACGATCTCTGTGTGTTGCGCGTGCGCGTGTACTCGAGAGCCTTTGACCTTAGATAAGATACCTCAAACAGTATCTCGGTTTAGCAGTCTCGTCACCAAAAAAGAAACGTTGGTATTTCAGTTTCAGTTTTACAACGACTTTTGAGTGATAGGGACAGGTACTTTGAGGTTCTGGTAGACCTATGAGTACTGAATATTTTTAAGCTATTGCATAGCTTTTATCGCGGGCTTTGAGCGCGGCGACCGCATCAAGAAATTCCGTAACGAAAATAAAACCTAACAACCCCCACTCCGCCTACCATGTAGCTCTGCCGAGCGTTCGCTTATCGTATATGTATATGGTACGACTGTACGAAGCTCGCACGGATCGAGACGAGCTGCTCTGAAGTGTAATGAAACAAAAATACTGCATAAATAAATAATTATAATTAATAAAGTTGATAAAAAATGCTATGCAATAGCTTTACCGCGGCAGTCCCCGAGTGCCACACATTTTTTTTTATATAATATTTTTGTACGAGTAGTTTTTGTCTAACTATTGAGTGCATTGTGTAATTATTAAACAAAGACAGCTATTAATACTGTTAGCGTGTTTTAATGTCCAACAACATATTTTTTATTTATTTCAGTCTTGTCTGCTGGCTTAAATAACAGTAAGTCAATTTATATAATTACATGATAAATCAGCAAAGACAATGCGAAGTTTTTCTCTTAAACAAGTTTATTTATTTAGGAGTAACATTACTGGTGGAAAGAAATGAAAACAAACAATTCTATAATTATGGTGATAACCAATCAATGCGGCCTGGGATTGATTTTTCACACGTGGACTTTTAAACAAGCAAATTCTTTTGAATTTTTATCATAACTATTTATATAGCGTTTCTCACAGTTGGAGTCTGCCTCGCTCACAGGGACATTCTTTTCATCTCAGTTTAGTGAATGTGGGCCCTTTCAGGCCTTCCTTGAAACTTAGAGAAGTTTCAAAGATGACCTACCCTAAACTCACGTCTAATTACGGCCCTGGTTAGAGCTACCATGTAGTTATGGTAGCTCTAGCCAGGGCCGTAATTAGACGTGAGTTTAGGATAGGTCATCTGTTGTAAGATGTGGGGCGACAGAAATTGAGAAATTGCTTACGAGACGGGGAGGGGGATGGGTGCAATTAATTTACTCGACATTAAGCACGGTGTGAGATGCTCGCACGATTTTAAGCGTACCTAGCGTAAAATATAAAAAATAGGAAAACGTGTATTTCCAGTATTTCGATGTAGGTTTACGGCCGTTATCAATAATTAATCTATCGATGGATTTTGCTACTAGAGATAGAACTTTGACATATTTTCTATGCAACTTATGTCAAATATATATCTCTAGTAGCCAAATCGATCGATAGATAGAATATTAAAAATAGCGGTTAGTCGATATCGATCGAGCTTCTACCGATATCGTATATACATAGGTATAACTATTACCTGAATCTGCCCAGCACGCCGTCAGCAATCGTGGCACCAAGTAATGGAAAGAAGTAGGCGAACATTGTAAATGCATGGTAAATTATTGTTGCACCATCGTCACTATATTTCAGTTTATCACGGAGATATAGGGACAGCACCGCTGAAAAGAAAAATAAAACAATGTACGGCACAAGAAAGTCGCTGTGGAAATCTGACAAAACAATGTGTCTTAAGTGGTCTTATGAAACTACTGAGACAATTGCTAAGCAAAGCAATCAATCTCCTATTGATATCTATGTTGTTCCCCTAATTAGGCATAGGGTACTTTATCGTTCTCGATGGTGAAGGTTATACGAAAATAAGTACGAGCTAATTTTAACAAACGAGACGAATTGATTTCGAATCGAACAATCGATGGAATCGATTCGAGTTTTTCACTGACTTTACCTCGTCAAGAATTGATTTTCGCTGTCGATCAAAACGGTAAAATACGTGTTTCTTTATTTAGCCAAACACCAATTTCACACAGATCTTACTTCAAACTTCCAAACCCTATTTTACCCCTTTAAGGGTTGATTACCTATAAACACTGAAATGCGTGTTTCTCTTTTTTAAACCCTAAAGCCAAACACGAAATTTGGCTTTTGGGTGGGTGAGTTTTACACAGTCTTGGGATGGAAATTTATTAAACTTGCAACCTCAAATTTATCCCTTTGGGGGTTCATTTTTTAAAAACGCATAGCACGTGTTTCTTTATTTTAAAGTTAAAAGTCCAAAACGAAATTTTGCAGATCTAACTTCAAAACTCATTGAGTTTCGCACAAACTTGTAACCTATTTTACTTTCCGTTAATTTTCCAAAAACGCTGAAACACGACGTTCATTATTTTACAGCCAAATACGATACAATTTCATAGATCTAACTTCAATACTGACGGAGTTTGATACAAAATTGCAACCCCTATACCCTCTTAAAGGAAAATGTTCAAAAAACGCTGACACACGTATTTTTGTACCAAAAATCCAAGTGCGAAATTTTACAGGCCTAACTTTAAAACTGACGGAGTTTCATACGATCTTGCGACGGAGGACACAAACTCGCTACCCCTAGTTCACTCCCGCAGGGGTTGATTTTACAAAAACGCTGAAACACATGTTTGTTTATTTTAAATGAAAAAGTTAAACACAAAATCTTCAAATCTTAGCGGAAGCCTACAACATAAAACCCCAGCCGTTTAGGCTCTGCGTTGATGAATCAGTCAGTCAGTCAGGACAAGTGATTATATAAGTAGATATAGATGGCCGACGCCTTTTTACACCCTGCCTAACATGCCTTATAAAGTTCTTACCAAAACTATTTCTTTTCCAAAGCTATATGTATATTAGTAAAGTAAACTGCACTATGTACAGTCAACGGCAAAAGTACATGATCAAAAACGGAATGTCAAAATTATTGAATGATATTTTTGTGGCAAATCTAGCTAATGCTACATTGTCCCTAAATGTTGTAAGTGATGGAATAAGTTACCGATAAATTATCTGATTGTACTATCGCCAAAACTTGATGATCAAAAAAGTTCTAAACTAAGTGATATAATTGAAAATCATAAGTTAATGAAACCGTGCCATTTGCATTCTTGGATTTTGTTTTTTTTATAAGAATTGCAACTGACATTCAAAAGTAAATGATAGTCTTGAAAATCATATCCATAAGAAATCCTGTATTTCTACATTCTTTGGCGAATCGTAACAAACATTCAAAAGTAAATGACAGTCTTGAAAATCATAACTTAATGAATATTGTGTTTTTAATATTCTCGGTTGAACGGCAGTTGGCTTTTAAAAATAGATAAATGATAGTTTTGAAAATCACAATTAAATCAAATCCTGTATTTTTATCATTCTTTAGCGAATTGCAACTGACAGTAAATGATCGTATTGAAAATCATAACTTGATGAAATCAAAAGATTCGCCAAAGAATGTGGAGATACAGGTGTTCATAAAGTTATGATTTATAAGACTATCATTTACTTTGGAATGGCAGTTGCAACTCGTAAAAGAATGCAAAAATAGAGGTTTTCACAAACTCATGATTTTCAAGACTGTCATTTACTTTTGAATTTTAATTACGATTCGCCAAAGAATGTCGAAATACAGGATTTCATAAAGCTATGATGTTCAAGACTATCATTTACTTTTGAATGTTAGTTGCGATTCGCCAAAGAATGTCGAAATACAGGATTTCATAAAGCTATGATGTTCTGACTATCGCTTACTTTTGAATGTTAGTTGCAATTCTTATAAAAAAACAAAATCTAATGACTTAGTTTAGAACTTTTTTGATCAAGTTTTAGGCTTAATGCTTTAGAGACAATGTAGCATTAGCTAAATTTGCCATAAATATCATTCAATAATTTTGTTATTCTGTTTTTTATCAACTACTTACTTTTTGTCGTTGACTGTACAGACATAATGAAAAAAAAAACGGTTAAGCGGTTATTGAAGTTTAGCATGACTAATGAAATTTCAATGGATTTTTTTTGACGATAATACATAAATAGTATATTTATGTATTAACATTGCCAGTTTATTTGTAGTGTAGTTGTAGTGTGTATTATCACACATACCTACATCATTATAATACACACAAGTTGCGGGCAGCATCTATTGTAAAGAAGGGGACCTAATTTAAGCAACTTTCGGAGCGATTATTTCCAAAAATATTCACTTAATCAAAAACTGGCTACGGAACCCTAAAAATTTAGGAGAAGTTAGCATACTCAATCCGCAACTTTCATCCAAATAATACAATAATATTAAAACAAGATTTTTTGACCTTTTACGTTACGTCATTTTTTAATTTGGTACCATGATTCTGGTGCTTTATCCTCAACGTCTGCAATAAAAACCAGTACCTAATAAGCAGGTTCCATCATGAGACCTTTAAATATTTTGTCACGGTTACATAACGTCGTACTACCGAGGAATTACCGATTATTGGAGAGTGTTGCAAACATTTAAAGGCAGAAACAAACTATTGTGTGTGTCGCGACGCGTAGAAGCATAGTAAAAATATACTTTATCTTTACTGTGGTAGAAGGGTGTGCACGCTATTAATAATGCGTGTTCTGACGTTTTTTCTGAACAGTGTCAATCGAAATAATGCACCGATTGCACGTATTTAAGAGGACCTTCAATTTTTAATGTTGATAACACTTTTTTTATTATTTTTAGCTTTACCTACTTTTAAAAGATCTTAAATATTTCTTACAAAATGCTTACACGTGCATAACGTAAATAAAAAATAATATTATTTGTTGTTTGTATAATAATTTTGCATTGTACCTACCTCCCTAAAAAGAAAAATAAAAAAAAATATCAACGCAAAATATTGTTTTATTTTATTAGATATATTTTAAATAAATATTTAATATTACAAGCTGCATTTCTTATTAATTGATTCTTGTAATTCGTATTTTTGGTACCATATATATACCCTACGCGTTGTCGCACTGTTTAATTAATTCATCAGACAATATAAATAAACAAAATAGGTAGGCAGGAGTACCTGCCTACCTATTGTGTTAATTTAAAATGTAATGCGCACGCACCATGAGAGTCCGCTCGCTACCTAATCACGCCTCCCAATGCTAGAAATACAATAATCTAGTGTGTCGTGGCGCGCCAGAACCTAGCGCGATCGATTTCGAGCGGTCTGCGTCACAACAGGAGATCTACTCTAATTCAATGAAAACGAAGTTTCGATTAAAAATGAGGTTGTGATATACAGAGCCAGTAACACCTATTCAATCCACTTGTTCCAGAAAATCGTCCATGGGTACGAACTTCTTGCGCTTATCCAACAATAAATTATAATAGTCCCCGTAAGCTTAAGAAATTTAAGTAAACGAAAATTAATGAATTTCGTTTTAAAGAAATAGAGTAGGGCTACAGATCACTTTGCAACACACCACACTGCATTAATGTGTCTCTAGCCATACAAAATGGAACCGATAGGCTTCTGACGCGTCACAACACACCACAACACATTAGTATGCTTCTACCTTAAGTCTTTTTTTATTCGAACAGTTGGTACCATTTCATTATATATTTGAGTGTACAATCGTGAGGCCGACGCGATAATTGGCGCTCTTTCCACGAGACGGTTTTTTGTGAGGCCAAGGCTTAGCGGACGTCTTTAAGCGATTATTATTACACTATTCATGTTTTATGTAGGTAAATTGGCACTACCTAAGAACGTTACAAATGGACGTAAATAAATAAAAACAAATCTGTAGCTATTTGCGTCTGGTTTAATAAGAAAGGAGCTCTATGCTTATCATGCCGCTGAATTGCGACTCGTGGTTCTCAACAAAATTGGTTTCTTATATTTACAATAGATGCTGCCCACAACTTGTGTGTATTACAATGATGTAGGTATTAATACACTGTGTATTAATACACACTACAACTACAAATATACTGGCAATACATTATTGTATAGCCAGTATATTTATGTATTATAGAGATACCTATATTAAGTATGTTAATTCTGATCGATTCTAATCTCTTAAATCTATGTCTAAAAAAAAAATTGAATTTCAAAAACCGCATAACTATTCTGATTTTTTATTATGTGCTGTTTGAAAAATAACGAAAACCACTACTGTAGTGCAGTTTACTTCACTATTTATCTTTTGAACTGTGTGACCAAAAAATATTTTAAAAAATCACAAAGGTAGGTAGCGCATAATAAATACTTTAAATTAAAATTATTTTCGCCATGATCAGATACCGTCATTGAATTATTGCCGAAAAACTGTATTTATCAACAAAGGGGCCTAAGTGCCATGAACATACGCTCTTCTTCTGGTTCAATTATTCAAATCGGATATTGTTTATGTGTAGTGCATTTATTTGTAATAACGGCTGCGGAACCAACACTGAGCATGGAACATGCTGCAGGAATATTTCCTAGGAAAAAAAAATTAGATTTTTTGCCTAGGATAGATTTCCAGTTCACGCTGACTGATGTGTATCCACAGATGCAAGTGTACAAGTAGCTTAACTAACATTTATCGACCGTTGAAATTACACCATGAAGACATAACCGCACGCGAGTTCTTTTTTAATTGTTTTCATAATCGCTGCTCATTAAATCCTTATCGTTGACGTAAGTACAATAGTCAATTTACTTACAAACTGTGACAATATTGTAGCCTAAACTACCAACATAAATTTATCGTCATCTTATTCTAGACTCCAAAAAGTTAAGCTAGCAAGCAAAATCCTAAGGTACGAAGTCGTATTTTGTGCGGCACAAGAATTGACGGATTATATATTATAGAAGTACATCACTTACATCAGTTATGGGTGCCTACGTCATCATAATATATTATACATATATCTGGGTGCTTTTGGACCATGCTCAAGATGTTTAGATAAAAAACCCAGAACGAACAAACAGGCTGTTGCTTAGAATATTACTAATAAACATAAGTCATGTAATTCATAAAATATTTCAGTTTAAGATTCGATTAAACTGAGTTTTTTTTAAAATTGTCATTTAATTATAAATCATAGCCTTTTCAGTGGTTTTAGCTATACATTCATATATCAGTCAGCCATGGTTTACTTTTATATATAGGTACTACAGATGTACTGACGATAAGAAAACATCTATGGTGAAATATAGTAGCGTGGCACACATACCTGAACGATAACACGGTAACAGTTTTACATATGTTTTTACTAACAAGGTTGAAATGTATTCTACAGTACTACAGTACTCCTTTTCATATACAACACGTGCGCTTAGCCCATGTGAATTAGGTTGACTACAATAACAAAAAAATATTTTATTCTAATCAGTTATAATGCCCACAATTTAAAACGTTTATGAAATTTGTAATCATCAAAACAAACACAACTACGACGTCACCGATTTGTATTTTTTCAGTTCGGGCGCAGACCGCGCATCTACAGTATTTTATACTTTGGCGCTTCGTTTTGACGGTACTTAAAGAGACTGTAAGTGGATTAGTGGCACTTTGTAGTGAACAGAAAAGCGTTTTAATATTAGCATTAATTTTAAACATGTTTATTAAATCAGTGACCTAGATTTCTAAACGCTTGCAATTTATAGTGAATAAGTAAATGTTAGTATGACAACCGACTAAAACAAATTATGGCTACTATGGAAAGTAGCCCTTTCCGCCCTTCCAGCACACCTCAGTCGCAGCAGAAGAAAGACTTCACCGTTGAAGCGTTGAGGCCCAGCGATATCAAGAATTGGTTGTCAACAATAGAACAATGTCTGAATGAGGTATGCCAAATTTTGCTGCAGAAAACTGCAGGAAACTGAACTCTGAACAAAAACTGAGCGAAAAACGATCAATTCTAATGCGAGGAAAGTCTGAAATTGAGTCTCTCAGGTGGCTGTGCACTACCAGTCATTGAAGGAAAAAGCGATTTTGATTCACACTTCACTAGAAGCCTTTAAGGTAAACCAAGACCTAGCTGAATGCCTTAAGCACTTTAAAAAATCTATCAGGGAGACCATGGAAGTAAACAGCAATAAACCAGTGACTCAACAAGACAAGCCATCCTTTGCGGAAATAGTCAAGACCCATAACAATGATTTTCAAATGCCAAACGTGTGAGTCGTACATGTCCTCTATGAAGTTGAGCCACAAATCGGGAAAAAAAAACGCACCAACATGCAACTTTGTACTTGAAGTGACCGCTAGCATAAGAAAGACCCTTATAAATCAGGATCGTGTCTTCATCAACTGGACGTCCTGCCCAGTTCGAGACTTCACGTTGGTGATCAGATCAGATGCTTCAAATGTCAACAATATGGACACGCAGCTCGAAACTTGTCGCGAAGCAACCTACAGGTGCGGACAGTGCGGTGAACTAGGTCACCAGGTAAATGAGTGCACTAAGAAAACTGACTCACCAAATTAAGCAACATGTAAACTTCAAAAAACCAAGCGATCACAAAACACGGGACTCAGAATCTCTGGCGAAAAAGATTGCTAAATCGAGATATATAAATAGCATAGATTATAATGAGGACACCTAAAAGCGTCATAATATTACACAAACATTGAAAATTATTCTTAATTGTTTTTTATTTGTTACCTTCCTACACATATTTTACTTCATAAATATTGTTAAAAATTATAGTTCACTACAAGTGCCCATAACGCCTGTGGCACAGGTTTACCCTAGTACAGGCACCCTGTTATTATCCCTTTGTGATATGTTTTATGAACTAAATATAGTATATACATTTGTAATTATTAAAATTTAATAATGTTTAACAGTTGTCTGATTGCCATAGTACGGGCTCTGCATAGTTTGGGATCAGATGACCATGTGTGTTGTACCAAATATTATTATTAGATATTAGGTATCTGCTGTCTAATTGTATGTATATGTTATTTTTTGTAAAAGTTTTTCTCAATTAATTTATTATTATTATTACTTCACAGACATATTTACTCTGTTGTCATTTTGTTTATATCGTTTTAATGATTTATGAAATTACTTACTTAATATCTACAAAGTATTCGATAAATAGACCTTTAAAACTTCGCCAAGTGTAAAAATTGTCTTGTTTATACTTCGCTAAGAGTAACAATTAAAATATGTGCTATATTTGATTTCAAATTATTTTAGTGGCGAAATAATAATAAGTGCTATATTTGATTAGATTTTTTTTTAGTGGCGAGTTAATAAAGTATTCAGTCAGAGGATCAATATATTTGTCATCGACTTAATGTTCTTAACACGAAACTAAACGCAATGAGCGAGACAAGAGTTCTTTGCCAGTCTTCGATTTAGGTTGAAAAAAAAATAGGCATATCTTATGAATATAAATTAGCAATTGCACATTCGCAGAGCGGTAGGCAATAAGAGCATAGGATGCAATGTAGGCAATAAGAGCATAGGATGCAATGTAGGCAATAAGAGCATAGGATGCAATGTAGGCACGGATCATGTCTAAAATTAATCATAACCAATCAATTCGCTCACGGCTTGAGTAGATACAGTTCGCTAAATTCAATTTAACAAGCAGGTAAGTACCTGGTAG
Source organism: Herminia tarsipennalis (assembly GCA_945859575.2). Lineage (NCBI taxonomy): Eukaryota > Metazoa > Arthropoda > Insecta > Lepidoptera > Erebidae > Herminia > Herminia tarsipennalis. The sequence continues at coordinate 22,982,524 of OX243831.2, read as the reverse complement.
TCTGCACAAGTCGACATGGCATTCGGTATATGAGGTAAGATGTGGAAAACCAAGAACGTACGCGCGCTAAACCTGCGCAGCACCCTTGCATTTTCCGTCTGTACGAGTACGAGTTTCCATCGGGTGAACTCATTCCTTTTAATCAACCATACGTTTTTGCCTTCATTTGTATACTAAAAATGAATTCAAAGTTGCCATGTCGACCCGTTGCTGATTAATTTTATATACTAACTTAACTACTTAGTTTCTTAAATATAAATAAAAAATGTAGATAACTTACTTCGCATTCCATAAAAAGTAAATCTTTCGCAGAATTCATTTGTGACGATAAATCCAACTGATTTAGGATAAGGTACTTTCTGAAAAAAAAAGAAAATGTCATGTTATCATTGTCCTCATTTTAGTGAATCTTCTTTTGGTCGAATACTCAAACGTCACTCAGTTTAGAGACGCCGCGCCTTTATCTCTTATGCTGCCATTAGCACAAATGTAAATACTTGGTGGCAACAGAAATATGTGTAGCTACATTTTTACGATTTTGGGGGAGGTTTCAACACCCCCCCCCCCCCCCCTGAATACGCCCATGAAAGTATCGTTTGAGTATTCGGAGGTTTAATTCGTTAACACTAAATATACCTAGTTTAAGCATAAAGGAGGCTACACATATAAGCAGGTCGGCACATTCGGTTCTGCAGTACCTACTTGCCGAATGCCGAACCCAACAAGGCCCGGAGCAACTACTACACATGTTCGGCTTCATTGAAGGGTGCCAATCGGGTAGGCAGTACAAAAAAGCCGAGCGGTTTTATTGTTTAACGTTCATCCACATATACCGCCCGGCCTGTGCGAATGATGCTGGCCCAAACATGTGCGTGGCCTCCCATATAGCTCCACACAATATTCAAGTAATACTTACATACATATAGAATACCTACATTATTTAAGAATAACTACTTACATATCCACATAATATACCTAATATAGCATAGTTCATATGTACTATTACACTATAATTATTTAAAGCTTTGAAAGTACCACTGGGTACGTATTTTAATTATTTTCATATCATTTATTGGACGTCGGCGTAATGTCGTCATTTTTATTCAAATGTAATTACACTAGCACCAAAAGCTATTCGCAGGTACCTACTAGCAAGAAAATTAATTTTATTTCTAAACTAAATTAGGTAAACAGGTATTATATTTTGGCATTGATGACATTACACTTTCCGCCCCCAGATAAATACATAATAATCTATGTCTCCGCCACTATGGTTTGATGAATGAACACATGGAGATATGCCATAATATACCTCCGTGAATGAACAACTTTGCCTTAGTTTAGATGACAAATTGATTTCTTATGTCATTCTGGATAAACAAATAGGTAATAATCACTACTCAAATGTATTTATCTCGTTTTAACTTGGTAGTAAATCGTGCATCGTTTTAAATTTATGGGGAATGATAGTGAACAGTAGTGATACGTATTATGTCTGCGGAAAGGTAGTTGGAACGAGAACAACAGAACATTGCGCCAATTATTTAACATACTAAAGTTACGATAAAATAATAGAACGCTACCGATTTTGGCTGCTGGTTTGTGGCCTTTGCCATTTACTCTGACTAGAGTAATGAAGTAGAGTCCTTCTACTTAAATAATAATAGGTAACAAGTACTTAATTAATTTTGAATGAATTACGTCCAAAACTAGTAATGAAATATTGTGCAATTGTTAGGCCTCAGTCACACTTACTTGTTTAAGCGACAAAATGTTGTTTTGTTGTTTGTAATATGCCTACTTTTTTGTAAGTAAATTATACCTAAGTATAAGAAAAAGAAAGATGGATGTAGGTAGGTATTACTAGCGAATATTTAAAAATTTACAATTACTAATAGTAAACAAGTAAACTTTTACAAAACTACATAGGTTTTGTAAAAGTTTGTTTGTTTCACATTTCTATCTGGGATACATGACGTTTACACTTAGTTACTTGAAACGTTGGTGCCTTGTTTGTTCTAATACTTTTTATGTTGTTTTGGGCGAATAAATATAACATTGGCTTCTACAGGTATTCTAAATAAATAAAATTGTAATGTCAAAATTACATTCTTTTACTAAATGCATATCTATACTAATATTATCAAGCTGAAGAGTTTCTTTGTTTGAACGCGATAATCTCTGGAACTACGGGTCCGAATTGAAAAATTCTTTATCTGTTGAATTGCCTATTTATCGAGGAAGGCTATAGGCCATAACATCACGCTACGACCAATAGGAGCGAAAAGCGGCTAAAATAAACGCATGCGAAGTTGCGCGGGTCAGCTAGTGAAAGTATACATGGTATCTACTAATAACAAAAACACATTTTTTTTGCCTGTCTGTTTGTTATGATCCCGCTAACGTCTATAGGGAGAGAGCACAAGTTGCGGCACAGCTAGTTTATTATAATATATCAACGATTGAAGGAGTTTCATTCCTGACAAAATAAATCCCTCAAAATAAACCTTCTAACCTACCAACAGGTTAGGAGATACTACCTCCTAACCTACACAAACTAGCTCTAACCCTAGGTGGGTTCCATTCAGAATACGAAGAAGTACCTGGTAGGTACTTTTTCTCTTTCCTCTGTAGTTTATTCGAGAGAATTATGGTTCGCACATGCTGTGCATCCGCTAGTTTCAAATCGTTTTCTTCTGTGTATCGTTCTTATCCAGTTGTCACGTATTTCAAGTAAGTACCTACACATTAAATGCGGAAGATATTGAAATGTCCGTTTGCCACTATTTTCACGTCTCTAATAAGTACTTATTCGTATTCCAAATACAAAGCAAAGCGAGATTTAAATAGTAATGCTTATGAACTCGCGGTTAGGGGGAGTCCGGGAGAGTTTACCCGCCCTTCACCAAAATAGCATATTTTTTATACTAAGAGCTAGTTTCAATTAACTGTATTTTAAGCTGCTTTATTTAGCTACATTTTCTCTTAAAGACGTTTGGTGTTCTCTTAATAATTTACCAGTTATTAACGAATTCTCCCCAAAAAATGGGTGGAAGACATTACACGGGTTTACAGATTGGTACCATTTTTGGGTATATATTACACATGGTTTCTCTATTGTAAATAAGTATTTGGGATGTCTTATATTGGCTTCCTTGTTCGTTTGTTTTGATTTCGGACAACGACAACAACCGATTGGCGTGGACTAGGAGACATCACTACATACTATAAAAAAAAGTCGCTTACTGTCTGTCTGTCCCTATGTATGCTTAGATCTTAAAAACTACGCAACGGATTTTGATGCAGTTTCTTTTAATAGATAAAGTGATTCAAGAGGAAGGTTTATATGTACAAAACATGCATAATACAGTAAAGAAACACTGATCATTTTAAAGGTTTCTAATGTGATGTCGTAAATAAACACATTTTTTGCGCTTACATTGCAAACGCTGGCTGAATTCTACGATATAGATCAAAACAATGTGCTACAGTATTGTACACCTTAAAAAGGTATACAAAAAAGTCAGCGATGGCATGTATCTATCTCTTAGGGATAGCCCACAATAACCATTTATATATTTTTTTTTTACGAGAAATAATGGCTTTATTACGAAGCGTTTTTACGCAATACAGCATTAATCTTATCCAATTGATTACCATAAATACATTGTGCATTTAATAAAGATCAATATGGCTTCTTACGGCAAGTAATTTAAATGAATATTTTCGAAGATATTACAGATTTAAAATGCAGGGACATAGCGGTTGCGGCGGTACCGGCCGGGGGGCCGGCGCGGGCGGCGCGTTCCTTTATATAACGCGTAGAAGTCCAAGCTTCGCCTTGTAGCACTTTGAAGTAACATAGGCTATATTTAATTCTCAAAAAAATTAATGATTCTTACGTAAACTGCGTTTATGTGGATATGTTTAGTGGAGAAAAGTCCGTCTAGAGCCGGAGCGAGCAGCTAGTTAGCCATACGTGGGTAAGCTAATGTCTCCTACTCCACGCCAATCTGTCTGTTGTTTAATTTTTATAAAAATCTACGCCACATCCATAAAAAACTTTATACTGTCTGTGTTCCACCTAAGTTACTTGTTTGGATCTACAGCTACAAAACAACAACGCAATGTTTAAAATTAAAATCAATTGCTTTCTAGACACAAAAACACGTTACCACCTCGCAATTCTGTCGCGGGAGAGGGACAGGGAGAGCGTATGACATCTACGAAGTACTGCATCATTACATAGAAGTTGCAACTTCTATTACATCTTCGCAATACATAGTGACACTAAGATCCTCTGAGTAGTGACTATTGTCTTCCCCCTGGTAAATTCTCCCGGACTCCCCCTGCTATCGCAGACTATACTTGACGCGTTTAGTACCTACGCGAAAGATCTCTTATAAAGCAATTGTTGTCGTTTGCAACGATTGGATACTGGTGGATGATGACTCCGTCGAATCGTGACAAATTTATTTGTGAGTGTGTACATAACTTTAGAATGATTAGACAATTAGACAACTGAATGATAGAATGATAAATGGGTTGGATTGTCATTGTCAAACCTTGCCAAACTCCGAACTATAACAAGAAGAAGAGTGACCATAGAGGGAGATAGAGTGTCAGGACATAAGCATAGAAGAGTGTATCGTTTTTTTTTATTTATTTTTTATTTTTTTAAAAGACGACTCCCGCAGTATGGTACAAGCCCTGTGTCGCGCGGGACTTTATAAACATACAATACAAGTCACGGACACAAAGTACACCCAGACCCGGAACAACAATTTGTTGATCACGCAAAGTAGTGTGCCGTGTGGGAATCGAACCCACGACCTCTTGCGTAGCAGTCGGACACACTCCCACTGCGCCACAAAGGCAGTCGTTATATTTTACATCTTGATATAAAATTTCCATGAAAACAGAACCCATTTTTTTTTATTTCTAACATAATGGTAGCTAATTCAAATGATGACACTACTTTTGCGCCACCTATTATATACCCAACAATGCTAAGAATCATCCATATCCATATTTCCATACTAATCCATACTAATATTATAAAGGGAGGCCGAATTTAGTCAGCTTGTTTATAAGTCTTGGGTTATCTTCGCAACCACTGAATGTATTTGAAAAAATCTTTTACCATTTCAAAGGTACACTATTCCCGTTGGTTATCTATACTAATATATAAATGTGAATGTAAGTTTGTTTGTTACGCTTTCACGCGAAAACTATTCAACCAATCATCATGAAACTTTGTACACATATTCTTGGAGGTATTAGAAGTAACATAGGATTATAAAAAAAAGGAAAAATTTACGCAGATGCAGTTGCGCGGGACAGCTAGTAGGATATAATTATATTATGCATAGGTACAAATTACCTATAGTTATGACGATATACGTGAACGAAGTCAGAAAAATTATGCGTCTTGGCAGCTTTCAGAGTATACGCTGCGTGAACGATAAGATGAATAAAAACAATGTATGGCTAAATTGTTTCTCGCAAAAAGTTCTAGCATGACTATTATCCTAAAATTATTATTATTAGATTAAAATAAGATATGTATTTTGAAAGGTGTTTTATCCAGTTGTGATTTTAATATATTGCAATGAAATGAGTTTAGTGCCATAAGTATTTAATTTTAAATATTTTTACCCTTAACATCATTCAATTTAAATGAATATCCTTATAGTTACGGCCAAATAAAAACTCGCGCTCTATAAAATAATTATGCCAATCTGTCGGGCAGAGGGGCGAGGTGAAGCACTGCCGTTGACGTATGGACCTTGACTGCGCAATAACCTCAAAAAATTGACCACTCCCTAGGTCTTCCTAGAGAGTGGTCAATTTTGTAAGGTTGCCTTTAACTTTAACATATTGTCCACAAAATAGCGTTGTCTCTCGACAACGCTATTTTGTGGACAATACCTGTCAAAGAGACAAGGCCGCTCGAGTTTTTTCACTCTTTTACGCTTTGCAGTCAATATTTACTTTTTAATTGAAAGGTATGGCGCGGTCCAGGTCTATACGTCAATGGGCACCGGGCATGGGCGTAGTCAGGGTAATTTTTCTGTTTTTACTTTTTTTAAAAAATAAAATTTCTGAGCAGAGGTTCTGTTTAGATTCTCGGGGGATTCGGTTAAAAATGAGCACCTTCATTGCTCATTTTCAACCGACTTCAAAAACAGAGGTTCTCTGTTTGACCCGTATGTATGTTCGCAATATTCTTATAAACTGATTCGATTTGTATGGGGTTTTCGTAATTTGACAGGTTTTAGTGTATGAAACATTGTCTTAGTAAGTAACTGAAATTTCTTTGATGAAGTCCATTCATTATTCTCAAAGAAAAATTATCATATCCCAACAGTTTAATTTACAAATACATAAAAAGGTAAAATTGTATGTTTGTTTCTTTATATGTTGAGGAAAATCTTTGAAACTAACGGCCGGTCTCAATACTCTAACTATCGATGGATTTGGCTACTTAACTCCAGTAGCCAAATCCATCGATAGTTAGAGTATTGAGACCGGCCGTTAGTTTCAAAGATTTTCCTCAACATATAAAGAAATTATTTTTTAATATTTGACATAAGATCCAAACAAAATATGTCAAAATTTACCTCTAGTAGCCAAATCTATCGACAGATAGATTATTGAAACCGGCCTTAAGGGGTCCTTGAGTAAACTAAGTTTAACACTAATAGAACGTGACATATTCCGTGTTTAATATCTGCTTTTGATAAAAATAACTATACAGAGTTCATAAAAAAAGATGTCTGGAAATAATCTCTTGTTGGCATTGGATAACAAAATGGATGGGGTTTAAAAAAAAAATATCCATATATATAACTAAAACAAGTAAGAATAAAACTAATACAAGTAGGTAGTATATTAACAACTTGCATGTTTTCCCTTTGTAATTAAATCCTCCGATGCAAAGAGGGGCCTAAGTTTGCGTGTAGGTATCTGTTGTTGACATCTAAGCATAAAACGCATCCACGGGAGTGGAGGTGGTGCGGAGGGCTCTGCGATGCGGTGTAAAGGGCCCAAGCTCTCCCCAATCTCCCCTAAAGTATCTGAATCCTCTCATGTAGATTATATGTGTACTTTTTACTCGACAGCTCCAAAAAGGGAATGTATTCTTTTCATGGTTCAATGCATGTAGGTATAAATTTATAACTTCTAAACGCCTGAACGGCTTGGGGTATCGTTTTAGTTGTAGTTTACCTTCATACGTACCCTGGTCATGGTGTAGGTATATCTGTGGCACCATATCGCCCAAATGCCTGAACTGATTTAGATGCGGGTTTGTTTTAATAGAAATCTAGTTTAATGACGGAGATTTTTAACCAGTTTTGTTTACGAAAAGGCATTCAGTCCTTTTTCCAACGTTTTGTCTTACTTGTCACGGATTTTTACCGACTGCGAGAAGGAAGGTAATGTCTTCAACCGTTAGACAATTTCCATTTCTTTGGCACGATTTGCCAAAAATACCTTCAGAATAAGATGTAGTATTCTGAAGGTATTCTTGAGAAATAATTATTGCATAATTATGGCATATAGAGAACGTAAGTGAGTACCTACATTCAATACTGTGTGAATGGGACCAATCAATACAATCGCGCAGACTACTCAAATGCGCAAAGCGGTCGCCATTGTAGAAAAGACGTTCATCAACAGTGAAGCAGGAACATATATTTTTAAATAAACATTCTTACAAAAATATGTTATACATTCCTAGGCACAATCGCGATCGTGATCTGAACAAGGTCGTCGATACCAGGGATGTTACGGAGCTTCGACTCCGACTTCGAAAGGTTGGAACTTCCGATTCATTTTACACTTCCGAATCCGACTTCGGCTTCGATACTTTTAAATCGGACGTTTTAATCGGAGGTACCAAGCGTGCGGCGGCCGCTCCTTCATACTAATTTATATACCTATAATAAAAATATAAAGGAAAAATTGACACAGATTCTCTATGATCGCGGGTTCGAGTCCCGCCGGAGCATTTTTTTCTCTTCACACATTTAATATGAATAACTGAATAATGTTTCTTTTTTTATCTTATTATCTTAAGACTTATCTTAATATATTTGTCTTCGCCCACCACCTTCGACTCCGATTCCGACTCCGACAAACCAAATTTAAAAACTTCGACTCCGACTCGGTTCCGATAAAACCTCCTCCGTAACATCCCTAATTGATACATATTGATTCGGTTAGTTGTAACATGTTTTTCACGATTCGTCAATCCAACACGTTACACAGTGAATCTGGATCAAGATCACTGATCACGATCATAGGATCTCGATCTAGATTGAACGTGTAATGGCTGCCAACAACAAAACCTAATCGGAAGATTCTGATCTCTGTGATTGTTTGGACTTTGAAACGGTCTAAAAAGATTGTCGTAGTCAGTCAGGTGTAATGCGTTTGGTAAAACTTCTTTAGATGTTTTATTACTAAAGAAAATATATAAAAAGTTTAGTAGAGTTTTTTAAATTATTATCCTTCTTTTTAAAATGACGTCTGTAATATTCCCAACCCCAACAAATACCACAATGTAATGACTAAACTAAACTATACATTTTTAATAAATGCAGGCTTCATTTTTATAGTTTAAGCGAACAGATTAACTTTGTTAAATTACCTACTAACTACGAACAATAACAGAATCGGATAGATATATATTATATACAATCGAAACTAAATAACTATATGCTAAACGCTGAAATGCCTCTACTGGGTAGTTGACTACAATAAAAGTAAATTATTTTTTAATTAGGTAATAGTAGATCCTAAAAATGCTCTGAAAATAAGTGTTTTTTAACTTGTTTATGAATTTGCCTGAAAACGAATACTAAAAGTAATGATTTGAGGATAGGAACTTATGACGTCACTGGTTGTTATTCCATACACATTTCTATAGAGCTTGTTATTTCGACATTTCATAAAAAGAGACAGATTTGACTTGACAGTCGACATCCCTAAATTGATGACGTGTGGATCTAGAAAATAGGTTTGGCACCAACGTTGGGAACAGCGTTATTTTAGATAAATCCACACATTGGACGAGTGGCATTGGGACCAAGCGACGTTGGGGCCAACGTGGAGGCAGCGAGCGGCGTCATAAAAAACTCTCTTGACGCACGCACTCATAGATGAGACTGAGTGAGAGTGAGCCGCAGTGCATCACACGCGGAGAGCTCAAACCGATTAAACGGAAATTTGAAACCAGAGACAGAGGGATTGATACGCTCGCGCGGTGTGGATGTTTGTTTTGTGCGCGCGTAAATCAATCACGAAAACGGAAAAAAAGAACGTGTTATTTTTTTTATAATCTTTTATTTTTGGGGCTTTTATTCTAGGAACATGTCAGGACGTGAATAAGGACCCAGACTATCAGACAGTCTTGTGACAACGGCACATGCGTTGCCATCTTGTCGAAACGTCAAGGAATTCAAATTAGAAATGATATTCTATTGTTTTTCTCATACTATTGTCAAAGCCATGTTTGTTGTGATAGTTAAAATTTTATATATACAATATCATTTCAAAACATTTGTTCTAGTTGTCGGTATGATGACAACTGCCTGGTTATTTGAAAATAATATCGAGACTCAGTGGCGACCGAGCCGAGCTGATCGAAATACCTGTAAGATTAAGCATCAATACCACTGTTGGTCTATATGGGTTACAGTTTTCTAAGTAATATGTCAACCTCTCCGTGCAATTACGTTAAGCCGTCGGCCCTGACGCCTAATCTCTACATGCGTGTGGCCGTCCAATTGGATTGTGGTAGTGAGGGAATTGAGAGTGCACTTGTGTCTGCACACACACTTGTGCACTATAATATCTCTTGCGTATTTGGCTAGCTGAACCCCGTAACTGAAATCAGTTATGAGACCATTATTAAACATATTTATTTAGCAACGCCATTCATTCGAAACATTCATAAATCACTTAATTAAATTGTCTTTGTACTCTATCGACACGTTTGTTCTATAATAGTATCTTACGTAATAGAAGACTAGGTAGGTGCTGATTAGTGCAAACTTATGCATCCACATGTTATCTACATAGATAGAAAAACAAGAGTATAAACTATAATTAAGCATGTACACAAGATCTATTAGTCAAACTACATTAAGTCTACTCCGGCATACTCGTAATTATTTCATTAAGATCGCTTGTTACAGAAATAAGTAGTATCTAACTATAATTACTTGTGTATGTTGCTTTTTAATGCACTGTCGGATTCGTTCTTCCAGAAAAAATGTACGGTAAGTAAGAAAATATATATGTAATGTGTATGTAATTCACTTTTCCTACTCCACTTGCCTGCGTTGATTGTAATGGGTTAAGACCCCGTGAGGGCAGCCCGGAATCCGCACTGGTTAAAGGCGACTAAGTAAATAAAAAACACAATCGTGGAGGAGACCTCAGTCAGTCAATCAAATCTATAGTTGCCGGGTGAGTCAACTCCACCAAACGATCCCGAGTTAATCAATCAACTACTTACTACGGTAGTAACCAACATTAATATAAAACGCCAAGTCATTGTCTAATCTTTCATTGAATATCGTAGGCTTAAATTAAAACTAATTGGTAGAGCAATCATTGGGCTTGGGACACGGGTTGTCTCGTATTCTTACAATCGGGGCATGCAATCCGTGGAACTGGTTTGAACTGACTTTTAGACTTTGGTCAAGCCGACGACGAGCAATTAGAGTAACTCAGTTCACAAAATTGAGGACCACCGGCAGCAAACTTGTTGGCATTTATAAACAGAATTTTGCTTACAATATTTTATAGTACCGGTATCTACGTTCCCAATCTTTTTACCCCTATAATTATAAAATGTATTTTATACCAACTATCGGCTGTCTTATCACCCCTGTTAAATAACTGTTTTACCGATACGTTATGTGCTTTATTAATTACGAATATAATAATTTATTTAGGTTATGAACACATATAGGCCGACCTGTCCACTCCAATTAAATTGATTTGAAGTAATTGTGCGCAACAGTACTTGATAGTATAAATTTGTATCTAGTGTGTTTTAATTCTGCATGGCAAATAAGCCTGATCAAGGCGAGAATTTTGCTTATATCGATAACTTATATACGTCTATATCACGTATTAAATAATTTCATATGATAAACATTTGAAATTGATTTGATGAAAGAAAAGACATCTAAGCAGTCTCTAAATGAAAGACGATGTTCAAAAATGTAAAGGCTAAAACGTAGAGACAATTTTAAAACACCTACCTAAGGCAAAAACCATAAATTTATAAATCTAAACTAATACAAACTAATATTAGTAAGTATCTGTCTGTCTATTAAGCCTTTACGCTTAAATCGCTGAACCGATTTAGATGAAATTTGGTATGGAAATACTTTGAGTCCCGAGAAGGACATAGGATAAATTTTATACCAATAAACGACATCCACGCACTCGAATTTGCGGCCCACAACTAGTGGTATATGATATACACTTACACTGTTTTTGAATTGTTTTTTTAAAACTATCACTCTAGTGACAGTGATAGTTGAAAAATGAAAATTGATATTGGCTCGTCGTCCAATATTAATTTTTATTTTTATAAATAAACTATAACAGCCACAGCTTCGCACGGTACAATTTATCATTCAATTTACTATTGACGAACTGTCAAATAGGACGTCAATTTTTCACCCCTCCTGCCTCGTTTTATTTAAAACTATCCTCGGAATTTCTGATCACCCTATAACGAATTTAAAACATATCTATGTGTTTTGTCCAAATAGTTACAAATACAAATTGCTGAAGCACTTTTAAAATGGAAATAAATCATCAAAATTGAACTCCTAAGAGTGAAACTGTCCTATTTCTTACACTTTTTTAAATATTCACTTTTATTTGGCTACTTTCAGATTTGCACTATACCAAGAATAACGTTGTTTAGGGAACCAAGTAATAAAAAAAATCGTTAGGTACTTACATAAATAATTTTGATTTTTATATCACATACGCACCGGTTCGAATGGGTAACTAATTTGATTATTAATTTATTTGCTTAGGTAGGTATTATACCCTTGACAAAAATAATAAAACATGATTATTTTGTGTTCTTTAACAAATAGTTAAAGAAGACTATGAAATCTGTTTATTTTTTTATTTTCAATTATAATTGGCAATTTTTCAATGTAAAATGATTGTGAATCTCGCCTATCAATTTGTCGACTGCATTATAGCTACAAGTAACGTGTCTTCCCTTGTTTGCAGACTAGCAGTAGGAGACAGACCGTTTATCGCCAACATTTTACTGCCATCAAATATTGGGAGTTTATGCATAAAGATCCTGCCGTCAACGGTAGGACCTTTAAGCATAAACTGTGTAACATTATGCAAAACTAAAATAAAATGCAAATGTATTATTGTATTTTACGTTACCAATCCAAGCTACAGTTCATTTGCCTTTCAATATTAAGTATACAGACAAAAACACGACAGTCACTTGTCCATGACTAACATGATCTGAATGTGACATTACATTACTCAATTGAAATATTGGGTTGAATTGTCTGGGTCTTCTGCTTTAGTGACAGTGGCGAGCAGTGATGTGGGGCTAGTACGATTAAGATAGTATTTAGTATTGGTGACACATGCTACTTTCAGTCTTCTTACACAAAACATCGGCAATATAAAAGGGAAGATTCATACTGGTTGCCGATTTAGTTAATAGAATCTCCGCGGGATTTACTGTACCTATCGAAATTAATAAAAAAATACATAACTATCATTTTTTTTTTTTGAACCTGTTGTTAGTACATTTACTCCGCGCGTTGTCTTCGAATTCAAACCGTGTCCGTGGCAACCCGTGAGAACTGTTAAAATTTGTCGTAATTTATATCTATATCTATACTTCTATATTTATATCTATACTAATATTATAAAGAGGAAAGATTTGATTGTTTGTTTATATTGAATAGGCTCCGAAACTACTAGACGGATTTGACAAAATCTTTCACCGTTGTGAAGCTACACTAACCCCGGTTGACATAGGCTATTTTTTATCCATGTATTCCCACGGGAACGCGAACTATGCGGGTGAAACAGAGAGCTGCACAGTAATACTGCTACAGTAAATAGAGAGCTGCGCTTAGAAATGCATCAACGCGAATGCGCGGTGGACATCATTGAGCGCACTGCACATGTGCAAGTTCGCACGGGCTTGTCACGGCAACGAAATAAAGATCGTGAATAAAAACCCTGAACTAATTATTTTATTGATTTTGGAGTATCATGATGTGATCCCCTCTCATCTAGTGTTACATGGTCTGGGTTCCATCTTCGTGTTCCGAGGTTCCACGTTCGTAAACGATGTGTATGTGTGCATTGCTCTAACGAATTACATATAACGCTCTCTCTGTACTCTCAATCTTTTGTGTAAGAAGACCGACACTGTCCAATTAAAAAAGTACGTAATACCTTTATCAAAATCCATTCGAAACAAGTCCCTATAATCGTGCTTATCAGGGTCAACGTTGTTGTATAAGGAAGAGGAAGGAAGAGTGGCTCATTATACCTTGAACATGTACCGTTATGCGCTATGCGTCTTAAGCAGAACCAACGTAATATTGGAAAGAAGTTAACTAAAGTGCATTCTATCCACGTCGTAATAGACAGATACAATGGGTAATCAACTGATGAAGGGATATTATGTTCTAAGTAAAATAATACGTAATTAGAAATGTTGTTTTATGATTATTGCCTGTAGCGAGTGCTAATACTATAAATTGTAAGTAATGTCTTTGAAATAAGCAAGTACCTACGTTGTAGCTACGTCAGACAAATTCTAAAGTTAGAATATATTTTGTAAATAAACATAACATAATAATTCGTATGTTATATTATGTTATGACATACACTTTATTCAGAAATTTCTTTCATGTAGGTACCTACATTACATACACAATTAAGCGTAGTAAAAAGTGAGGAAAATAATAAAAAAAAAACCGGCTAGTGCATGTCGGGTCACACACAATGTAAGGTTCCGTAGTCCCCCTACATCCGAATAATGCGGCTTAAGAAGTGGGATTTCTGTTGTTTTTGTTTCACACTTATGAATTAGTACGAAAATGGGGGGGGGGGGGGCACTTGAATCTAACCAAAAATTGCATTTAATATTTCACAAACGAATCCCTATATATAAAAATGGTTTAACAACTCCCAAACGTTATTAACTGACAATCATACATTATATTATCTATAGTTTGATGTCATTGAATAGCTCGTCAACTTCTGATGATTACTCATTACTACTAAGAACAATGATCACATAATCTTACAACTTGCAAGTCATCGTATGTTTTTTTTAAGGTATGCCGGCAGCCGGCATAGGATCAATTCTTATAAGTACGCTGGAAAGTGTGAATTCACGAATCATTGAGTAATATATTTTTTCAAAATGGTCCGAATTATTATATAAACCATAAGAAGTATGTCTCTTAGTTAATTTTTATGTACACCTACCTCTTTGTACCTTATTTGATACATTTTACATAACATTGAATGATTTAAGGATTTTTACGTAAGTTTTATCAAAATTTGATGTTAATACGTCGGTGCAGTAAAAGCAAACCAAAGAGATTTAAGTATTGCTCAATTGACCCCAATAAATTATAAATGATTTTTTAGGTAATAATTAGCCAATAAAATACTAAGGTTGGATCTAAATTCCATTTTAGTTCTTTACCCAATGATATGATAAATGTGTAGATTTAGTAGTTTCTATTTTGGATTTTACCAATGTACCAATACCTACTTAATTTTTTCAGCTAATTTCGGCGACTATTAAAATACCTATGTCCGACGTACACTACGTGATTTCTCTCCTATTCAATTGCGATGTATATATCTTTTTCCTATTAGGTAATATCCTGCATTTTATCATTTGCCTAATAAGAATAAGATAAGTTAAAAGTAAATTCGTTCCCACTTAGTTGGAAACTTGGCATAATAAAAAAACATCGGAACTGTGAACACTATGACACGTCAGATAGCTTTCATTTTACCGTATCATACACCACAGCCCAGGAGTATTAATATACCTATATTTAATAATAAGGGGTACGTAAAACCTACTCTTTAGTAATTAAGTAGGTGTACCTGATGAGGCAAAAAATGAATATAAGGAAAATCTGAATAATAGTCTTGAAATGTATTGTGTTATATATAAGTAAGATCCGGTTCAAACAAAAACTCTTAGTGAGTATTGAATCCTAATACAACAAGGGGGAGTCTGGAAGAGTTTACCAGGGGGAAGACAATAGCCACTGCTCATCAAATCTTAGTATCACTCACTATGTATTGCGATGTTACAGCATTTCTTATATGCCACACCCTCTCCCTGTTCCTCTCCCGCGACGTCGTTGGATTCGGCAGTTAGGTTTAGAATTGCGAAGTGATAATGTGTTTTTGTGTCTAGAAAGTGATATTTTTCAATTTTAGATATTTCATTAATATTGTTTTGTAGCCGTATATTCAAACGAGTAACCTTTATTTATCCTAGTAACACCTATAGTGTATAGTTTATATAGACGTGGCGTAGATATAACAATTAACAACAAACAGATTGACTCTGGGTGGGAGACATTATCCACACGAGGGGTGAAATAAAATAAACGAACAAGGAAGCCAGTTTAAGGCCAGGTAAGGTCTCCCACCCAGACGGGGACACCTTAGCCAAACTCATTTTTGTAAGAATTCGTAAATAACTGGCAAATTATTTAAAGTACACTAAACGTCCTTAAGAGAAAATGTAGCTTTATAGTGCAGTTTAAGCTACACTTAATTGAAACAAGCTATCTGTTACTATAATAATAAATATGGGTATTTTGGTGGAGGCTGGGTATACTCTCTCGGGCTCTCCCTACGTAGCAAGTGATATATAAAAATACAACGCGCAAGTGTTCTGTCGGCAAGTTACGAGAAAACCCCGATAAAACGTCCTGAGCGATTTTCATATGTAGATAAAACAAAACTAAATAACACAAAATATGTATATATGTAATAATAATATAAAAAACGGACAAGTGCGAGTCGGACTTGCCCACCGAGTGTTCCATATAAATTTGTACATATCTACTTTAATAATAATAAAAAGAGGAAAGATTTGTATTTTTATGTTTGTAACGCTTAAACTCAAAAAATACTGGACCGATTTAAAAGAATCTTTCACAATTTGAATGCTACATTACCCCTAGAAAAAAAATAGGGATCCCTATGCCTACCCGTGCGAAGCCGGGACGAGCCGCTCGTTATAAAATAATTCAGGAATCGAGTCTCGATTATGATTTAGTTACAAATGTATACTTTTCAGACTTTTCTCTATACTTGTAGTATAAGACGGTATTACTTGTCAAAGTAGAAAAAGTATAGTTCATAGTTATAGAAGTTTGATTTTTCCACAGCTTCAAGACCTGAGTATATGACTTTAATTTCAACTCGATACCTCCCTCCACGCGTTCCCGAAAAAAACGGTATTGACTGTCAGAGGCACGGACGGACAACAAAGTGATCGTATAAGGGTTCCGTTTTTTTCCTTTTGAGGAACTGAACCCTAAAAACCACATCAAAAACCGTCTATAAGTTTGAACGCTACGATTTCATAGACAGACACAAAATACACAGATTAGGGCTCGTCCATTAGTCACGTGATGTTTTTAGATTTTTTTTTATATTCCAGCAATTTTCTCACGAGTGTGAGTCTCGGTTTAAACGTAACTATTTATGTAAATAACAGGAAAACGTCATTTGAATAATTATTTGGTGAAGATGGCAGCATTACATTTGTGCTAATTCTATGCCAAGGTAAAGGAAAATGATGTGAAGGTAATCGACCGGTCTCTTTAACTTAACAGTGATACTTTAATCTATTTTATCGCTGTTCTTATAACTTGTTTTGTCTAAGTTATCGACCTACTAAATTATTCATGAATGAATAATTGAAAATGTTTTTGCTTTGAGCAAAAACATCGAGGTATTGTTGTTATTTTTTATTACTCTTTAGACTCAGCTATGTAGACATTAAATAAAATGCTCAAATTGTAAAACAAATTAGCCTATTATTTTCTAAAAAATATTATACTTAGACAATATACTGTACTATTCTATAATAATAATAATATCCTAGGACAACTCACACAACGCTATCTGATCCAAAACTAAGCAGAGCTTGTACTATGAAAACCAGACAACTGATAAACATACTTATATATTTCTAAATACATACATATTATAGATAAATAACACCCAAACACAGAATAAACCATCGTGCTCAACACACAAAGTTTTATCCTGGGTGGGGATCGAACCTCCTCTCTCGATCGACCTCTTGCGTAGCAGTGGGATACACTCCCAACGCGCCACAGAAGCAGTCTATGTACTTACATATCATTAAGATAGAAATCCAAGTGATAAACACTCGGATTTCTATCTCCAGATTATGGGTAGGAACCCATCAATATAATATGTAGATACTAATCTATGATATTTCTTAAATGTACCTTAGATCAATTGTGAATTAAATAATAGATACCTACCTATTATTTATTTCACATTTACCACAATACCGCTTTTGAACTTAAAAAGTACACTGACTGGAAACCTCTGACTCCTTGACATTTTCATTCGTGTAGGCATAAGATCTTCATTTGCAGTAAACACGAATTCGACAAAGTGCGATTTATATTTATGTTCCTACTTACATAGTAATATTTTATTTAATTGTAACCTACAAACGCGCGTACAACTTTAGTTTTACGAGCGTTTTATTCAAGTATCGTACCAATTTGGAACAGGTTTCGGTGCTATACAACGCTAACTATTAGGTATGTATGTATGTTGTCAAAGTGATGTAATCCTAATCGTTAGGTACTTGTAATGTAAGAAATGAATTCATGCTGAAGCCGTATTACATTGGTCGTTTGAGTTTGAGATAAGTGCCAAATATTCTTCATTTATATAAAGGTACTAGCTGTCCCGCGCAACTTCGTCTGCGTAAATTTTCCCCGTTTTTGCAACATTTCTCATTGCTGCTCCGCTCCTATTGGTCGTAGCGTGATGTTATATAGCCTATAGCCTTCCTCAATAAATGGGCTATCCAACAGTGAAATAATTTTTCAATTCGGTTCAGTAGTTCCTGAAATTACCGCGTACAAACAAATAAACAAACTCTTCATCTTAATAATATTGGTATAGATTATGCCGTGTTGATGGCGAATACAAACAGCAAGGAGCATAGCTCGTCAGTCGCCGCCGCTCTTTTATACATATAATCGAGCGCAGTTTCATTATGGTAGGTACGTATCATACCTAAGCACTTGGCACAGTTTTGATTAGAAAAGAGGCCAAAGACGATTCTCCTTAGCAGATCCTTGTTATCATTTTGATTGTTGTTAGCACTTTAAGATCATTGCCAAGTGTGCAACACTTGACAATCGTAATAATAATATATTTTTTATCTCAATGTACAGTAAAACAACTTATGTGAAAGATAACAACGTAAACCCGTTCGCAGTACAGACGCATGCAATATATTTTGAACAAAAACTTGTTTTTGATGGAAGCAGGAGGCACTTATGTGCTGTTATGGTGAAAGCCTGGGTAATTGTCCCGCCTGACAAATTTCGAAGGAAAAAATATGTTTGCTACACTCCCAATATGAGAAATTTAAAATTGTGTCTTTGAAGGCAGCTGCTACGTTTAAGAGGGCTGTATAAGCTTTATTTATGTTTTAAAACCCAACTCAACTATAAGACTGAACTGTTTGCAAATTAGAGGGTTAGTTGGCTCTCACACATAACGTATCTACTTATCTATGACCTGTCCAATTGTAAACAGTTACGTAGTCTAACCCCCGTATTTATAAACGAGTAATAGCAGTTACTTAAGTAAAAGTAATTACTTAAGTAACAGTTTCTATTTTATAGTCAAGAAAATGAGTGAAGTAAGAAACGTCAAACGTTAGAATCCTTAGCCAAGCAATAGTCACCGATATCGTTACTTGAGTAATAGCTTTAATTAAGAATTTTGTGTAGAGGTTATTTTTATTAACAGATATTTTAAAAATATGGAAGGTTTGGAAAATAAAAACAATTTATTTGGCTCTATGCCAGCCAGTCGGTAAATAATACAATAATAAT
Organism: Herminia tarsipennalis; assembly: GCA_945859575.2. Taxonomy (NCBI): domain Eukaryota; kingdom Metazoa; phylum Arthropoda; class Insecta; order Lepidoptera; family Erebidae; genus Herminia; species Herminia tarsipennalis. Next base: position 22,963,322 of record OX243831.2, on the reverse strand, counting down.
AATAATATACCATTTATTTTAGGCATCAATGGCCCACAGAAATCTATACCTTACCGTCTAACATATTTACAATAATACATTATGTAAAGTGTTAGTAAAAGTAAATACAACTTAAAACCTTTATATATTAAAACTATATCAGTAGGTACGCTTCACTCCCTCATAAGTACCATGCTTCGCGACCCAGAATCTGCAGCCCCGTCTTGTAGCGGAACTTCTGGCGCATGTACATACGCGCGCGCATATTCCTCTTAACTTAGCTTTGCCGCAGCGGTTCTTGGCGGTTGGCAGTCGGCGCTTCTTTCCTTGCACCGTCACAAAACCATCTTCTATATCTTCTATATTTCTGTTCGTGTTCCTATCCGGGTAATGTTTGAAAGGGGCTTCTGGCTACACCGACAAAATCTATTGATTGTGGTACTTGAGATTTCACCGGGACAAGCAATGCAGACACAACGGGGAGACTGACCACGGCGGCAGGCTTGCGGGCTTACAATCATTAAAAATTATACCGTTGCTATATAAATTTAACTTGTGCCCGTATATAACCAGCAAAACTTCCTTTAAATATAACAGTAAAACACAGGTGATATCTTCAGTGACATTTCTTGGGTGACATCAAGCGAGTTTTATGATGCTAAATTAAAAATAAGTTCATCAAAAATACTTTAAATACGTGTGACGGGCTATTTCATTTGGTAGCATTACTATTCAATTATGTTGCATTTCGTTTCATTCAGAATACTAAAATTGAAGAATATCGATAAAATCAAAATTTGGTCTGATTAATTTCTGTATTATTATTTTTTAAAGTTTTAAAATTTGTGGCTATTTTAGTTTGTCGTAATATATTTTTGGCTCTCTATTTTGCAAATTTAATAAAATCTTGTTTATGTAATGAAACGTTTTTTGCGGCTCACCGGTTGCTAAGTAATAAGTATTACTTGGTTAGTTTGCTCAAGGAAGCAAAGAATATTACTCGTCTATAAAATAGATTTTTCTAAGTAATTACTTTAAGAACTAGCCATGTCTCAATCAAGTAATTGCTAAGTAATAAGTAATGACTCGTTTATAAATACGGGTGTAAGACCGTCGACGAAAGTTTCAAACTCAAATTATAGTTTTAAACAAACCCGATAAAAAAGTTATTAAAATTTACAGTATTTGTATTTCAGGGCGAATTAACTATAAATAGCACAGATAACAGATACCTATTAATATTGTTTTGGAAAATTTCAATAAGAAATGGGACATCTGGTGGCGATAAGGGATTTGATAGTTTGTCTTTGGTAAATTAATAAATTGCGAAGCCGGGGTGGGTCTCTATTTCATTTCTTTATGTGATTTTCTTTATTTTCCTTCTTCAACGAAGAGGTGTAAAGGTAGGTCACAAATGACGATGACGCATGTTTATAGTTTACTTGCAACCTTTTTCTTAATTTTTATACTGATAGGTAGGTAATACATGGTTGTCATGGTTTACAAGAAAATAAAATTGTGAATCAATTTTAATTACTACAACTTTAATTAACATACTTAATATGTAATTAGTAATAGTCGTTAGCCTGCCGTATTATCTAGGTTTCTACTATAAGTAGGTATCTACAGTTACGAGTATCCATAAAGGTCTTTCACTCTCTGACTCAACATCAAATAGGTATTGAAAATTGGACCTGAGGTAATTTATAGGTTGGAGAATCCGTTAGGAAAGGAATATCAGAAATCGTTTTTGAATATAATAATGATTAAAAAAAAGGAACAAGTAAGGTATTATTACCCAAGCTAATAATTAATTCTGTTTCTAACAATTATGTGCATGCCGCGGCAACCTGTAAAAACGATGTCTATGTGTGCATCGTTCGACCAAAAAATGTATGAAGCTAAGTCCTGGTAGTTAATAGAAGGACATACATATTAACTGCTCTTCTAGGCATGAAATAATGCGTAATTATTTGAAAACGGTTATCCGGCTATGAACTTAAACAAACATCCGAGACATCAAAACAAACAACATCAAAAACGAAACATCCAAGAATAAAACTGATGGATATGATAATTAAATTATCTGTTATATCCTAAGGTCAAAGAAATCTATCAGAAATTCAACTACGGCTAGGCGAAATTTGCCAAAAAAAATTGTAGGTATAACTTTCGCGACAACAATAAAACCCCAATTAAAGCATTATGCAATCGCGTTCATTCACATTAATAATACCTATACATATGTACTTCGTACTTGCATATACAGACGATCTAAACCATAATACCTAGTATTATAACATTCGCATTAGCACTGGCTGTTGTGAAGAGGTAATCATAATTATTTTTGAATTTGCGTACTTGCTTACAGCAGCTCCTAGATGTAATTATTAAAAAAAAGCTAGTGCCTGCTGTTAAGCCCGCTTCGATCGAATCACAAACCTTTCTGATGCTTCAAGCTACATCACATATCATCTAAATTGGTCCAATACCATCGAAGATTAGCGCGTTAATTAGATATTGAAGCAGTATATATTGATAGAAGTAGTTCCTTTACTCACGTACGTTTACGTTTAGGTTGTATCTTTTGCTTGCCACAAGAATAAAAACAATCGAATAGAATACATTTTTTTTTAATAATTTAAAACTGTATTATACAGCCAGAGTTACTTTTGCATGTACAAAACAAATATACTTTTTAATAAACATCAACATTTGATATGACTTTCATAATATCAGGCCTTGTAAAGAGAGAGTGGGCTGCATTGTCACATTCACTTTCGAGATTCGAATGGACGCCGTAGTCACAGTGTGTTTAGTTTGGCACGTGATGTTGTAAACTGCAGCGTTTGTAGATCATTTATTATTGTTTCGGTACATTTAAGTATGGACTGAGAAACCCAGGGTCGTCATCAGGCCAGTGAGGTGAGTGCACTACACATTCGCCGACGCGACGCGCGACGTAGGTGTTGTAGACACCTCGGCGTTAACATGTGTGTAAACATTTGTTGACAATGGCGATCCAGGATTGTCGTTAAGGGGGCTTGAACCAGATAGACGGCCCTATCTGGTTCAAGCCCCCTTAACGTTGCGCCACTGACACGAATCGAATGTCCTTTCTTTAGATTTCCAACAACAAACTCTGTATGTTCTATTTTCCCTGACACTTTAGAATAAGTATAGATTTTAGTTCACTGAATGGTTTGCACGCAAGAACTCAGATTATTTGGGGGTAGGAAGGCTTGAGCCCCCTAGCCCCTCCCCTGGATCCGCCACTGTTTGTTGATGAACTGCGTCACAGTTATTGGAAACTGTTGTTTTAACTATTGTTTTCGACACTTCAGCCTTTGAAAAATATTTTATAATAGCGCCTAACTACCGTGTTTTTAAACTGTTGCAAACACTCTCACACTCTTCAACATTTATTGCTAAATTGTTTTTTCCGCTAGTCGAGCGAGAACTTTGCCACACGGAACATGCAGTAGGTAAGTAATCAACAACAAGTAGTGTTGCCAGCAACTCAGCAACATTTTATACAATTTGTTTACAAACAAATGTTCACTAAGAATATGGATGATTTTCACTAGCTACAAATTATTAATATTTCAAAATCTATATGACATGCGGAGCTGTGGTTGGGCTTAAATTGTCTCAAATTTAATATACCTACCTTTTTTTAAAATGCCTAGCACATTAAATATCAAAATCCCATTGTTTTGAATTTGAACTGCAAAAACTGAAAAAAAATAAGAAAATGAAGCACAACTTTTTTCTACTTGCAAAATGCAATTCCACACTCCCCTAAGGGGTCCAAATAACATACCAAAAGTGCAGCTTTACATCGCGTCTTGTGTTTTTAGATAATGACAAGTGATTTATACCTAACTCTCGTTTCTGCTATTACTTAAGGTCGTTGTTGAAGGTCCAATAATAAATAAATATATTAATAAATAAAAACCTAATCGGACTCGACACAGTAGGTCTACATATTTGTTCCATGGAACTCTAAATATGTGAGATTTTTCTCAATAGTTTCATATAATAAGTATAGACTTTTGGTGACGAATGATGAATGAATTAGGTAACTAGGTACTATGAATTAGGTATCGTTCATGCCATTACAGTTTTAATGCAAGGATGCAATTGATCGATAAATTAATAGCAAGTTGGTTTGTACGACCGTGGCCACACACATCAAATTCATTAGTGGAAAAAAACGTATTTGATTTAGGTACTGACGACTGTATACTGTACTGATATGGCAAGGTAAAGCACAAGTTAGGTGGTACTGTTTACCTTTTTTTAATAATCGGAGGGGGGGGGGGGGTTCAACCTCTAAATACCCCTCCTGGGTACGTCCATATTAACTTCTGTACTCTTGGTGTTTTGTGGCTAAAGCGATTATGATTCTTTCTGTCCTTTACCTATAGAGCTACGAGTACCTCTACTTACTAGCGCCTACTTCTGTTACAAAATCATTATCAAAGTTTGTTGATGTAAACAAAAAAAAGTGGGTGAAAAAACTAAAAGTTGAATGAATGATAACTAGGTTCTCTTTTTGAAAGTAAAACAGATTATAAATTAAACATTTAAGTATCACACATTCACTATTTAACATCGTAACCTGAATTTAGTTGTAAACAATATAAATACTGTTGTTCAAGGTAAAAATAACAGTTATCCTGTTGTGTGATGCGAGTATGAACGCATTGAGTTGACTGTCAACGACTTACGTCGTATTTCAATAACATCAGGACATAAGAATGAAAGTGAAACATTGTCTGCTGGTTTTGGTTTCACGGATTTTGTAAAAATTGAGGTGAATTGAAGTTTAGGGAAGTCGTTAACCCTCATGCTATCACTGCCACTTCAAGCTGAATCACTTCAAATGAAAGCTTTTGAACACGACTCAGAGTAAAGTAGGATCGTTTAAATATTCGACAGTAAGTACGAGTATATATGTTCGCTATAGTGAGTGATTATTATAGAACGTTCAAATGGTTAGGCCGCGGTCAAATGCAATTAAATCTAGAGAGCGTGTGACATGGGCTTTATACTACAATTATTTATTACTATCTCCCAGGGCTCCACCTGCGTAGATGTCGGTTATATATATATAAAACTATTCTACGTCCTTTCTCGGGACTATCCACATACCAAATTTCACCAAAATCAGTTAAACGGTTTAAGTGTAAAAACGTAACAGACAGACTGAGTTTCTTTTTCACATTTGTAAAAATAATTTAGTTTTATGAAAATGTGGTCTTGTGAAAATGGCGTCAATCTGAACTTTTATTATTTTCCCGAGGCGTAGGATTAAAATTTTCCTAAGGTTACAAATATATATCTTGTTCAACACGGTTTTTTGTACCTATAATATTAAGTACTTAACTAGAATTCAAAGGTAACCCCAAAATAGTAGCGATCTAAGGACCCTCTGCGACTGTTATTTTTACAGTTCTGTTTTAACGTAGAACAGTGAAAAATTTTCTGTCACGTTACGAAATACATAAAATAGGTGTAGGTACTACGTATAAAATTAATAAGACCTATTCACCTTCATTTATATTTGACGCGACAGAAACTAGCTGAATAAACGCCGTAAAACGACAGAGACAGAAGACCGAAGACAGAGACGAGAGACAGAGACTATTACTTGACTGTATGATTTAGTATGAGAGTCAGTTTGCGGGACTGAGACAGGAGACAGAGACGCGAGACAGGAGACTGCGAGATGGTCGCTGTTCCGGGCAAGTAGTTTATCACGCTCAGTATGTGCAGGTGAGACCGAGACACTTGTCGCAGTCTCCCGTCCCTGTCTCTTGCCTAGGTCTCCTGTCGCTGTCGCGGCGCTAATCGCCGTCTTTAGGAAGAAATGTTTAACGACTTTTGTCTCTGACTGTAGGTAGGTGGTACTTATGGCCCAATTAGGTATGAAGATAAATGTGGTTTTATTGCCCCTAAAAATTTACTAAATTCTGTCGTGTGAAAAAGTTAAGCGAAAGTAAACAATTTTAATCGCACATAATCATTACCAAACAATCGAATAAGAACATAATTATGTATTTAGAAAATTAATCCATATTAACGCAAACCAATAGGTGTTATATGTACCTACTAAGTGTTACACATTTTTCCTGAAAAAGAAAATATTTATTTAATTGAATGAATATAGGTGAAAATTATTAATTATTATAACTTTCTGTTAAAATAATATAAGAGAATTTAGTAATATTTTAGTAAGAAGATTGACGTGATTAAAGTTATTAGGATTGTCACTTCTTTTCAATAAAATTAAATATTTTCTTTAACATATGGAAGTTTGTAACACATTGTATATTTGTGATCGTCTAAATATGTCATATGCCTATATTACCCGGACTTATTTAACAATTTTGATAATACCCTAATCACCTAAATCCTTTTAGGCATTTTTATGTTACGGTGGAAAAAAAACTGACATACATTTTTAAGACAGTCGTGGTATGATAAAAAATACAATTCGCATTTGAAAATATGATGCACAAATGCAACTCTTATGGAGGACGTAAGAATGAGCTGTGCTGAGTATACCGTCAGTCAGGTCTGTTATGATCTATATTTAGTCACAGATAACGCGGTCAATACAAACGACATAATAGCAATTACTTGCGTTGGCGCAGACACAGACAGTAGGTACTCTCGATATTCTGTAGTCCTTGTATCGTTCGTTGTTTTTAAATAAACTACACGATCTCCAATCCTTTAGAGATTAGAAAGCCAAAGTTTGTACTTACTTGTATGTATATTTAATCCTTATACATACAAGTAAGTACAAACTTTGGCTTCAGAGTTTTATTTACTACTTAAACACATTTAATAAAAAAAAAGGGTCACCCGGATGGAACGAAGTTCCTTTCGATTAATTAGTGAAGGAAGTGTAATATATATATATATATATATATATATATATATATATATATATATATATATATATATATATTACACTTCCTTCCACGAACGAAGTTCCTTTCGATTAATTAGTGAAGGAAGTGTAATATATATATATATATATATATATATATATATATAAGAAAGTGTCGTTACAACTTTTCGTATGATTTTTTTCCGTCTAGCCCCCTTTCACAACGCCCGATAAGGAACTTCGTTCCAAATAAATATATATATCTGCCATTACCAATAATTTTTTTCAAAAGGCTAACGGTGAATGGGAATATTTGTCCTTAAGATAAAATACCGTAAGCAAAAACTATTAGTAACTATTCGATAACTATTCTATTAGTACTTCAAGGCTACATTCACACGCGTTACACGAGATTTTATCGGATAGAATGATAGAAAAATGACACTGAAAACTAAAAACTAAATTTTTTCAAAAGCAATTATTGTATTAAAATACAATAAATGCATTTTAAAGAACTGGCTATAAATGCCTATAAAAGTTAGAGACAGCAATTTGTTCGTGTGAATGATGGAACATTATCACTAAGCGCCATTGCGTGTGGCCATGTACACCACACGTTCACACGAACAAATTGCTGTCTCTAACTTTTATAGGCATTTATAGCCAGTTCTTCTGCATGGATATAGCCAATTGTTATTAACGTTGGTTCAAATTAGTCGTCGGTCGCGTGGACGACTGTTTCATATACCTACGGTAAAATCATGAAAAAATCGAATCATAATTATAAGTAGTGGCCGTCTGAAAATAGTTTTGTCTTAAGTTGTGGCATAACAATCTTTGAAGCGACGCGGCTGTAATACAATAATAATATAATAATAATAATAATATCTTGGGACAACTCACACAACTCTATCTGATCCCAAACTAAGCAGAGCTTGTACTATGGAAACCAGACAATAAACATACTTATATATTTTTAAATACATACATATTACAGATAAATAACACCCAGACACAGAATAAACCATCGTGCTCATCACACAAAGTTTTATCCTGGGTGGGGATCGAACCCACGACCTCTTGCGTAGCAGTCGGATACAGTCCCATCGCGCCACATCGGCAGTCAACAATGACTCTAAGGTCGCGCATTATACTACCAACGTCAATCCACTCATAACACACGTAAATTAGCTTAGCTGGAGAAGTTAACAGGTTATGGGTTACAGGTTAGGTTATTCCCACATAGCAAGTTATCTTTAAAATTAAAAATGTTCCCTTGTCTAGAATACCATTTGGCACTTGTCGCTATCATACCTCCTAAATATAATTTTTGATTTGTCCTAAGGCAAAATAGACCCGGACCTGAAGCGGCCAGCTGTGAAAAAAAATCTATGATAATAGCAAAAAAAAAATGGACACCAGGTATGAAAGTAACGCGGGATGGACGTAACAAATGAGTTTATGATCTGATTATGTTGATTGCACTTATGACTGCCTTAATTAATTGCAACAGCAGAAGAACGCATTATATGGTACTTACGCCCTTATGTTTAGAAACGCGGTTATTCGGCCATAACTCAATGACGGTTTATCCGATCATGCCCAAAATAATTCGTTATGCTACCTTTGTGATTTTTTCATATTTTTTGGCTACACGGTTTAAAATATAAGGGGGTGGGGGACAATTACGCAACTTTCGTAGCAATTATTTCCAAAAATATTCACTTAATCAAAAAAGATAATTCGAAACCTTAAAATGTTTTTAAAAGACCTGTCGATGATGTAGGTACCACAAGTTGATGTTTGCTAAAAGAAAAAACAAATCAGCTTCTGTTATATGGATGGAGTGCCTCCCCTAAAAATATTTATTTTTATTATTTAGCTATCAAACTAAGTAGCGGCGGCTACTACAAGACACCTTTTCACTAAATTTCATTAAGATTCACTTAGTAGTCTTTTAGTAAAATGTTTAGGACATACGGACAGACAGACCAACAGACAGAAAGACGGACATGACGAAACTATAAGGGTTCCGTTTTTGCCATTTTCGCTAGGGAACCCTAAAAACGAATTTTGTAATTAATCTTTTACTCTTTTGATTTGTATTGATTTATGAGAGACCAAAGAACAAGTCATTATTACTCTTCGATTGAACCATATTTTTAGCAGACTTCAAAAATATGTTATTGTGATTGCGTGATTGCCCTAATCACGCAATTCCAATATCATACTAAAAATATTTATGAAATAAAAAAATGTTTTTATGTTTGTCCAATAATTTATTTGAAACTAGAGATCATTGTGACCATCCTTTTTAGGGTTCCAGAGCCAAAATGGCAAAAAACGGAACCCTTATAGTTTCGTCATGTCCGTCTTTCTGTCTGTGGGTCTGTCTGTCTGTGTCCGTGATGAAATTTGGTGAAAAGGTGTCTTGTAGTAGCCGCTACTTAGTTTGATAGCTAAATAATAATAATAAATATTTTTAGAGGGGGCACTCCATACATGTAAAGGAAGCAGATTTTTTTTTTTAGCAAACATCAACATGTAGCACATAATTCGACAGGTCTTTTAAAAACATTATAAGGTTTCAAATAAACTTTTTTGATTGAGTGAATATTTTTGTAAATAATTGCCCTCAAGTCATAGATAGATTTTTATATCTTGCTAGCTAACCCGCGCAACTTCGTTTGCGTTATTTTTTCCCGTTTTCGGAACATTTTTCATTGTTGCCCCGTTTCCTTCGTAGGCTCACGCACAACACTTTGCTGAAGATCATCAGATGATCAAATGCATAGTTTACGATTCTATAAAGGACATACAGACAAACATTCATTTTTATATAGGTATATAGATTACAATGTAAAACTAATGCATTACAGCTACTGAATCTCCCCAATCAATTGGTTGACTAATTTCAGTCAGCCCTGTACCTATAAGTAGGTATACTTAATTACATGTAGATACCCAGATACTTGAATATAATTACTAAGATTTAGATACTTGAATAACACGCCCTGTAGAATATACGAATACTATTTTGCTTTCTAAATTTTTTAACATTTTTGGTTACGCATTTCTTTTTTTTTAAATTTAGATATATACTAGCTGACCCGCGCAACTTCGTCTGCGTAAATTTTCCCTTTTTTCTTCCTTTTTTTTTTACAACATTTTTCATTGCTGCTCCGCTCCTAATGGTCGTAGCGTGATGTTATAACATATAGCCTTCCTCGATAAATGGGCTATTCAACAACAACATACATTTTCAATGCGGCCCAGTAGTTCCTGAGATTATCGCGTTCAAACAAACAAACAAACTCTTAGGGATATGAAAAATAGATGTTGGCCTATTCTCATAGATACCGGATAAGCACAAAAAATTTCATCAAAATCGGTCAAGCCGTTTCGGAGGAGTATGGCAACGAAAACTGTGACACGAGAATTTTATATATTAGATTACATTCGAACGCCATCTCGTTAACGTTACAGGTACGTGCATTGTTTATATTCTTCAACTCTAAGCAACTTCAACGCGAAGACCAGATAGCACCAGCTAGTGGTTCTGATGTTTGACAGTTCACGCCGATATCCTTTATACAGCAAAGACATTCATGTAATGTCTTTATGTACCTAACCAAATAGGTAGATCTAGTAAAAAAATAGGATATACTAAACTACATAAATACTACCTACTACTAATCTACGTGGCTAATGTTTCTGAAGAAATAATGCTTATTTAAAAATTATGTATAGATGATAACAATTTTGGGTCCTTAATCACTGTTTTTTTTTTCGTTTTCGCGGCAAGCCCGCGCGAACTGACGCATGCACGGTGCGCTCAAAGATGTCCGCACGCATGGGCTTTGATGCATTTCTAAGCGTAGCTCTCTATTTACCAAGACCTCTATTTTGGCAAGATTTTTTACAGTGAGACGCGCAAGCTTGCCGTGAAAACGAAAAAAAGATAGTGAATAAGGACCCAGGTGATAACTTGTGCAACATTCCAACAATTACAAATAGCCAATTATCAATAATACTTACGAAATGTGTAAATAAAATGGAAAATCTTATTAAATATTGACTTATGTAGGTACCTAGATAATGTGCCAATAGTCTTTAAGTACGAAACAATACCTAGGTACATCTTTGGATTATATTTCTGATTCTGATTGCTTAAAGGACTACAATGTAGCAGTAAACGATAAATTTATTGATAAGCCATGTGTAAGCATGTATGTACCTACCTACCTACCTACCCATAAGTTATAGTATGCATTACATCACGTACCTATAATGTTTAAATAATATGCATGATATGCATGTCATGCATGTTGAAAGTTATTAATATTAGTTGGTTGTTACGCAAATCTAATTAGAACATGTAATGTATAGGTACCTACTAAAGAAGTGTATATGTGCCGCGATAGGTCGACATGGCATGACGACACAGGACTTGCAAAAAGAAGAAGAGAAGAAGAAAGACGATTGACAAAAGTACTAACATAAAAGTATATTATTTAGTATCGGTAAATTCATACTTCTTACGCAAGTTATTGTACATCAAAAGTGCAATTTTACAGTAGACCATTTCAAGGCAGGTATATATTTAAATAAAAATATTATTATTTAAATTACTATTGTCAAATTTGGAAAGTTTACATACACTTCAAAACGTATAAACACAATATACTTAAAATTAAAATAATCTCGGTTTTATTTGTTATAGCCCATAAAACCTTCTGCTGTAAAATTGCACTTTTGGGGCTACAACAACTTACATACGAGGTATCGAAATGCATCCGACCGACATGCTTACATATAGTTATTGGTGATACATATTTTAAGAATTCCATTTCGTCACCAACGCAAACGAAACTAAACAGAGGAATAACCAAAGTAGTCGATTTTTCCGAGAAATCGATTTAAAATTTGTAAGCAATTGTTTAGGATAAGAAAAGAGTTTTCAAGTATAATGGTACAAAGTAGTAAAAAATACTAATTAGAGTTATAATGAAACCAACAAGTCCAATAATGTGGTGATTAACCAATTAAACGCACGAGATTGTAAAGATGCCGTTTCATTCACTTTGCGATCGATGTGCTCAACACCTAGTGATATACTACCTACTTACACAATATATTAAAACTATGACTGGCCTGTTGGTCTCGTGGTTAGCGGCCCTGACTGCTAAGTCAGAGCGCGTGGGTTCGATTCCCAGCCAGATTACGAACACGACTGTTTATTCTGAGTCTAGGTGTAATTTATCCATAATATGTACTTATGTATTTTGTGTATAGGTGAATTAGATGTTTCGTTATTCGACAGCATGTCATTTCGCAATTATGTTTTAAGTATAAAGGTGTGGATACGTTACAAGCGCTCAGCAAGCGGCACCTTAAGGCCGTACGCTGACCAAATAACCTTCAGCATTCGTTTCCTTTTAGCCGCACCGTAGCGAATGCACTCAGTTTTTGGAATAAAACGTTTATAAAATAAAATTTTGGTCGTTTGAAAAAAGAAGTTTCTAGGATGATGTTTTTTATTAGAATGCCTATCCATTAATGTAAGTAGCAAATTACGAGGAGATGCATTTCATCAATAATTATAACTCATTTCTGTGGTTTCATTGTGAGGAGATTAAATAAACATTACACTCTTTAACAAAAACAAAATCTACCATTTTGGAGTCAAAATTATGCAGAAAATTAATGTATTTTTATTAGTTGATATGTTTTTTTGGATAAAGATTAGATAGCGGGTTTTGCACGGGGAAGCCGAATCTAAACAATTGATCGTTTGTGTTAATTAAATCATGCTTTCCTACTTTTACGACTTTTTATAATAATGTGACATTGTAATATATATAGGTCCTTTTTCACTATGTTTTTTTTTCGTTTTCGCGTCAAGCCCGTGCGCTCAAAGATGTCCGCGCGCATGCACGATGCATTTCTAAGCGCAGCTCTCTATTTATCATTATGACAAGATTTTGACAGTTAGAAGCCCGGACTTGCCGCAAAAACGGAAACAAAAGGATGTGAATAAGGACCCTGTTATCTACGTGGGCATTAGTTTGCCATTTTTAAAGATCGAATGTCGTTTATGTAACCTATCTACAACTATTTACTTATAACAAAGCTTAAAATATAATTGTCATTTCGGTGTTCGTAGCGTGCACTACTTACAAGAGATTCGTGCTAGTAAACATACGGGGAAGTAGCTTTCGGTATCTATTACATTTTCGAAATCACTTACCTATCGCACTAGTGAGTTCTACTTGAAACTTTATTTAAATAGCCCAGTATCTTCAAAGATTAACGCTGAACGTTATAATCTTTGAAGAACAAACGAAATGTTCAGTTAAAGACATGATAATAATAGGGAGATATGATAGTAGGTAAATAAAAGGTCATTATAATGAGTGCGCAATCCTCGGGGATATATTTCCATCAGTAGTCCATGTTATAAAGAAATATGAATAAACTCAAGTCGATAGTCTAGTCAATATCTTGAGCCACTTATACTTGAAATCCATTGTGCTACTGAACGGTAACTTATGTTGAAACATTTTGAATTACAGGCCACTTGTATCCCGTAGTACATGGCTACGATATCTTATTACGATAAGGTGTTAGGTTCAACGCTCTGTATCTAAATAAATGGTAATGAATCTAATCTTTACGTTCGTAACTTATTGTTAGTGCTGATGGTCTTTTATTAGAGATGTACCTGTGGAAGGCAAGGTGTTAAGTCCCTCCAACACAAAGGGAGAATCCTCCGACCAGGCGAGGTGATCATGCCTGGCGGGCCGCGGCCTAACGGTTAACGTTGGGAACTTCTTTTTAAGGTTAGCCGCTGTGAAAACTTCTATATCGCGATTCAGGATTTTGACGCGAGCTGTCAAGTGTCAGTTTATTCATATTATTATATGTGGGTACCGCCACATACCGACTAGTCGGTGAAGTCGATTAATCGGCACTATTTGTAGTCGTAATCGGCGACTAGTCGGCCGGTTAATTTGTTCATATTTCTATACTTTAAATAATGTAATTAAAAAGAAATCGTATCCTTCATTAGGCAGGTAGGTACCAGTTTTTACAACTCTAGTTTTTGGAACATTAATATTTAACTTAAATGATCATCAATTTTCAGTTTCGGTATTGTAACATACCTACGTCAATGAAAAATCCTAATAGAAATTTAAGGACGGTAATTCTTTATTTGTAGTTAACCATCAAATTTAACAAAGAACCTTGAAAGACTTACATTTTAACAAAAAAATACCAGGCCATATCTAAGTAATAATATGTATAAAAAAAATCAGTTCCTAAAAGAGTCTAAAACGAAACGGAGGCTCTAAATTTAAATTAAACTTTAGCTTTAAAACACGGACGAAGTCGCAGGCGAAAGCTAGTCTAATTATATAAAGAAGCTGGTTTACTGACTCATCAACTACAGCCAATATGCATCACGTCTATCTTCTGTTTTACCGTTTTTGGGAGCGAATAGAAAGCAATATACCTAACATTTTTGTAAGTATTGTATAATCATCAGTTTGACTACGTTAAGCCTCAAGTTAGGTAATAGTGAAAGCTTTATAAGCACCTAGTAGGCATTCGTCCGCGATTCGGACTGAGGATAGGAATATCTTCAGAGACATTAGTCAAGTATCAAGACTATACTGTAGGTACCTACCAATACTAATGAAAGCGCGGTATATAGATAGGTTACTTAAACAACATTCGATCTTTAAAAACGGCAAATTAAGCCCACATAGATAATCTAGTACCTGGATGACAGAGCTTTGTTTGGTTTTTTTAAACGACGTTTTCTCTAGCTAGATCGATTTATCGCCCCCGAAACCCCCAAAATTTCATGAAAATCGCTGGAGCCGTTGCCGAGATTCATATGATTTTAATTGCTCGTTTGAAGGTATAAAAAAATATATTGCCATGTCACACTATTTTATAAAGTGGTAAAAGTAGGAAAGCATGATTTTTTTATAGTGCTTAATGGATCTTTTGGAGCTTCCATGACGGTGTTAGTTCTAATTTCGGCCATGTGCCAATGCAATGAGATATCAATACCAATAGCCAATGGCACTTGGATGAAATTGACATAAGTGCGCTTTATAAGATGGCGGCACTAGTTCTAATTTTGGCCACGCGCTAAAAGATCCTTATCACGAGCGAAAAAGAGAAAAATGTAATCCGCTGCTTTCACCTGTAGACGCCGGCGATGCGATACTGACATAGAAATTTGGTCAATTGTCTAAATTTTAAGTGCATCTCGGTGAGCGCTAACCTATCTACCCCTTTTTACTTTAAACATCAGCGGTATAGCAATAATTCTACTTGCAATAATTATGACTATGAAAAGGTGTAGGTATGGAATAGTTTTTCGGAGAGGAGGAGGTTTTATTTTCACAGGGCTTTCACTATCAGACAGCTGATGCTGATGATGTAAGGAGTAATAAAGGCTACTTTTATCATCACGCTAACGTCTATAGCTACTAGCTCTGACTAACTAACTACTAGCTCTAACTAACTAACTACTAGCTCTAACTAACTAACTACTAGCTCTAACTAACTAACTACTAGCTCTAACTAACTAACTACTAGCTCTAACTAACTAACTACTAGCTCTAACTAACTAACTACTAGCTCTAACTAACTAACTACTAGCTCTAACTAACTAACTACTAGCTCTAACTAACTAACTACTAGCTCTAACTAACTAACTACTAGCTCTAACTAACTAACTACTAGCTCTAACTAACTAACTACTAGCTCTAACTAACTAACTACTAGCTCTAACTAACTAACTACTAGCTCTAACTAACTAACTACTAGCTCTAACTAACTAACTACTAGCTCTAACTAACTAACTACTAGCTCTAACTAACTTACTACTAGCTCTAACTAACTAACTACTAGCTCTAACTAACTAACTACTAGCTCTAACTAACTAACTACTAGCTCTAACTAACTAACTACTAGCTCTAACTAACTAACTACTAGCTCTAACTAACTAACTACTAGCTCTAACTAACTAACTACTAGCTCTAACTAACTAACTACTAGCTCTAACTAACTTACTACTAGCTCTAAGTAACTAATTACTAGCTCGCGACTTCAGCTGTTCTTTCCGAACAGCTGAAGTCGCGAGCTAGTAGTTACTTTAAGCCATTAGTTGATTTGTGTTCTAGGCTCACTCCAACGCGTAGTAGGTACGCAATTCATGAATTGACATTAAAATTACTACTGTGAACAGGATTTGAACTGTTTTTTTTTTATTATTTAATTAGTGATTGGTTATTCAATTAATAAATTGTAAAAAACGTCACGTGTTACTGACTCTGAATGAATAACGTTGTAGTTATACAGCGAAGTTATTTTACCCATTTGATTTTGTATATTGTCAAGGTTGTAGGTAGAAGTTAGTTAAAAATCGCGCCGTGGGATCTCTGATATTATACTAATACACTTAGTCATTACGGACTAACAATGAGTGAGAAAAAAACTTGCCTTTTATGACGTTATTGCGGAATTCATAAATGCTCGATATGCAAGCACATAATTAGGTATTATGATTCAGTAAGTAATTTAATAAAACAAGTAACACTGCTTCAACAGCGCTTAAAAAAGAAATCTCACATCGATTATGTCTTAATGCGTACCTAGGTACCTACTTAATTTGCAGTTTACCTATTGACCAATGCGAATTTTGTGTAATTTCATCTGCTGGACTACATCGAATTTAATAACACTTGTAAAACAGATAAAATTATAGATATGTATTATAATCAAACATGTTAATACTTATGATGACCACGATAGGTAGGGCGGGTTGGCATTCGAAGGCACTTCACTAAGTTCATCGAGATTAGAGTGTTAAGAGTCTTAATTTATTTGTTCAGTAGGTATTTCTTTTTGATACTACAATGCTTGGTTTAAGTGCCTGACATAAATCACAGTCAAAAGAACACAGAAACGAGTTAGTCCAACCTGACTTCATTTTGTGACACCCCGATGGTGTTTTAAAAGCTGGAGTCGCGGAGGGAGAGTAGCCTCCGCCCACTAACAAAGCGTTGAGGCTGCATAGTTTTGTTACGTAAGGGCGAAGAGGCTGCACTTCCCGTAGCGCCGGAGAAACGATTCTAACATCTAGGCATAAAAATGTTGACTTATGAGAACTTGACAATTTAATAATTATCATTACCAATCATCATCATCATCACCAACAATCAATCTTCATCATTAATACAAAAAATAAATTTATCACATTTATCAGTACTAAGGTTAAATTATTAATAATCATTAATTATACCTCGAATTCCGGTAGTATATTATGCAAAAGCGTGCTGTGCGAGCCATCGTCTGAGTATCACGAGACACATCAGTTAAACCGTATTTCAGAGAGCTTGGCATTCTTACCTTACCCTCGATTGTGATACCTATATCAGGTAGCAGTGTACGTAAAGATGAACCTGTAGCCCTACTCTCTCTCTCTGGAACGAAATTCATAAATTTTCGCTTTCATAAATATCTTGAGTTTACAGGGACTATTCTTTTTAATTTTTTGTTCAGTACTAGAAGTCCGAACCCACGGACGATTTTCAAACACGAGTAGATTGAATTGATGTTCCTGACTCTGTATATCACCATCTTATTTTTGATCGAAACATAGTTTTCATTGAATAAGAGTAGGCATCCTGAATCGGTACCCTGAGATTGGCGAGGAGCACTCGTACTGCACTCGAAACAGAGGGCAACTATTCACCGTGTTGAGGACGCTCACCTAATCCTAAGACAACTCGGACAAATCAAACTTGCAACGCTGACAAATCAGCGTAAAACTCGCAACATAATATGCTAATGGGGACCATTTATTATCATAGTTATAACGTGCAAACTCGAACTCATTGTTTATGTTAAGGTTTAAGGCTGATAATGTTTAGTTTAAGGTTATTAATATTTTTTTTATGTACGTCTTGAACCTACATGGCAATAAAGAGAATTTTCTTCTTTCTTCTTTCTATGTCATGGGTCCGGCGGTGTTTAACAGACTTCCAGCAGTCATTACGAATGCGACCAGTATTACCAGTTTCAAACTGAGATAAAAGAAATGGCTTATCGAGCAAGCATTTTACACATGACGAACTAATGACGAATAAATGAACATTATACCTACTACGTACCTACCTATTTACTGACATCTAATATATAAAATTCTCGTGTCACAGTTTTCGTTGCCATACTCCTCCGAAACGGTTTGACCGATTTTGATGAAATTTTGTGTGCATATTGGGTAGGTCTGAAAATCGGACAACATCTATTTTTCATCCCCCTAAGAGTTTGTTTGTTTGTTTGAACGCGATAATCTCAGGAACTACTGGGCCGCATTGAAAAAATATTTTATTGTTGGATAGCCCATTTATCGAGGAAGGCTATAGGTTATAACATCACGCTACGACTAATAGGAGCGGAGCAGCAATGAAAAATGTTGTAAAAAAAAAAAGGGAAAATTTACGCAGACGAAGTTGCGCGGGTCAGCTAGTATTATATAAATGTCTGTATATATAATTTGATTTAGATTGTTTGAATAATTTATTTTTACAAATTGCCATGAATTACTTATATATTATTGACTATTATTATCTCTTTATAAATTTTGGAACATTATTATTTTATGAGTTAATCTTTAATTTACTATATTTAATTTTTGTGGTTTTTTTTGACATGTATGAATCCCTTACAAATAAACGAATATGAATATATTAATAATGTTTTAATATTATTCATATTTTTCAATTAATCACACTTACCGTAATATATATTTAACCGACACTCAATTTCAATTCTTAGTTGGCTCCCGTGCGAAGTGCCGAGTGTTGATAATTTAATACAGCTCAATTACCTACTTAGTTTTAGAATCGATTCACATTCACAGAGGATCAAATCAAATCACAATTATTTGAACATTGACCGCTATTCAAGTAGTGTAAGTACGCAATATATTTCATCATTCCTTTGCAAAACTGCGCGGGGAAATCCTCGTCTCAAATCACGTTCTGATCGACTGTATGTGTCAATAGCCATTGCCCCGACGCGACGACCGTTTAAGGCAGGCCAAGAGAATTTAACAGTTAGCGCTAGGTATTTCGTGACTTAAACTTTGTAAGTAACAAACTTTTCTAAATTTTGAGTATGTTTTGACAAGTGAAGAGCTTAAAAAATCTGTTCTTAGTACATGTGTCGTCTTCGGATACGAGTCACAATTTTGAAATGCCAACGGTGAGGGTGTCCCTTGCGGAATTGGTGCCTCTACCAATAGCAGGCTTGGTAGGTACCTTCTACTTTTTTATTGTGGTAGAGTAGGTATTGTGGTGTGTTCGCCTTACTGCGGGGATTCGACTAACTAAATCGGCGTCTGCGGAAAGCAAAGAAGTTTTATCTTACATCTCTCAACTCAATATCAAATATATTTTTGCCTTTCCGCGCCCCAGATTAGTTTGATGCCATTTGCAGAAGTTCGACACATGCCGCGGAGACAGAGGCATTTGCGGAAGGAGCACTGTAGTAGCCGAAATCGCTACTTAATTTGGTAGTTAGATAACAATAAATTACAAATAATAAATATTTCTAGGAGTGTCCCTCTAGATTTATATATATATATATATATATATATATATTTATTTATTTCCATACATGTAACAGAAGCTGAAACATTTTTTTAGCAAACATCAACTTGTGGCCATCTTGTCGCGCTATTACGACAGTTATTTTAAAACACTCTCAGCTTTCTTAGCATTTTTTTTAACAAGTGTAGGTAGGTATATTTTCGGGTACAATTTATGGTACTTTCGACGCTCTAAAAGTAGCATAAATTGTACCCCTTTATCTTTTAAACAGTATGGGTGTCATTCACTTATTACGTAAAAGGGTAATGGACCCCTTTTGACTGAAATTAATATCAACATTGGCCCAGTGTCAGTAACTCAAACAACGTAACCAGGTATTGAGGTATATACTACAGTAATGTAATGAATTAAAATTATAAACATAGGCGCTGACTGTATTACACGTGTCATGCCAACTATTATAAATTTATAACATTGCATTCGTAATCTCACTATCTTACTCAATCATATTATTATTATATCAACTATGACTAAACTAGGATTTAGTAGAATAGATGTGTTTATTTAAGGTAGGTGTTTTATTCCAGGCACGGAATAAAATGTGCGCCTGTTTATCAGACTTCGTCAACAAAGGCCGGTCAGATTTGGTAATAGGCACCTAATTTTATTGAACTTGATGATGTGTTTTCATACCCTACTTTCACGAGTAATTTTACATTCCGCGAGCAAAAACCACCTACTATTATTTACTAAGATCTTGTGTACGAAACTACGAGTTTTTGCTTGTAATTAATTAATTAAACGTAATTCATAACTTGTTGCGGATTATCACCTACTTATGCGTCACTCGGCATATAGCTTCATGAATAATATAAACATAGGTACAGGTAAATCACACAGCTGTGCCAACAGTACTGTTTTAAAACTAATTAATTCAGTGCAAGATGTTGGAACTTAAAATCAAACAAAACTTGGTAATATGAAATGTCTTAGAACTCTAGCTGTAGCTATTTTCACAAAATGAGAGTGTGTATTGTATCTGTGTTGTTTTCTTCCGATATGAAATTTTAATACCTACGTCAATAATTCAGACCGACTAAAACAGCCCCACAGACAACAGAATAAACTATTTACTGAATTAAAATAGTAACTGAATAAACATAAAAGCTGATTATATAATTTCCTTCTTATTTTGGCCTTATTCGTTTGAATAACTACCTGCCTCATAAATGTTTCTTCTTTGAGTGATGATGATGATTCTTAAGGTTTCTAAGATCTATACGTTTTGTTTGCATAAAGGTTTAAAAAAGAGAAAGTGGAAGTACAGAACTCATACTAGTAGTACGTTTAGTACAATCATGCCTAAAGCTGAAGCTGTACAAATGATTTACAGTCATCAAGTCACCACAGTTTAGATGAAATCAAGTCCACTAACTATTTAATAGTCTGTCTAAAGTGACTTCAATAGGAATTGTAGTGGGAGGAGGAGGATTTGTAATAAGAATAAACTGAAATATCTATTTATGGCACTTTTGTCAGAGCCCGGCAAAAATCTGTTTGCTAACTTGATATCTACATTTTAAATGCATTATAAGTCGTGTCATCATTAAGCAACATACCGCTTGGTTTTTATAAACGATGTTTAATAGATCAATGACTTCTTATGTATCTACTTATTAGTAAAGCGATTATCCGATTGATAAGACATTTATACACTATTAAAAATAATTATTACGCTTGCTATCGTTCACACCGTAGCACGGCGGGTAATCGACCGGTTAAATTGAATCGACTGGTTATATTGTGTTAAATCTTAGGTCCAGAGCCTAAGATAACAAATGTCATTTACTTTTTAGTTTAATTTACTACTTTTAGGTCGCGGCTCCGCCCGCGTTGATGTCGGTTATCTCGATAATAACTATGCTGTTTTCGCATTTTTTACTTATAGCTCATACTTCTCTAAAGTCTGTCGGTAACAAATAACAAAATGACAGCGCACGTCAAATATAGTGTCAAAGGGATCTCTATATCAACCTAAATTTTCTAACAAATAACAAAATGACAGCGCAGTTCTAATATTAACTATTTATTCATTTATGATACCTTGGGTTATAATAATGTAATTTTCGTAGGGCTATGTTACTCACTGATAATGTAGCTTTCTATTGGTGAAATAAGTTAACAAACTCCGTATTGCATTTATAATAATAAGTTAGATTAAATTGTGTTAAATATATTTTAATAACTAAATATCATATTGAATAAATCTGCCCAGCTTATACTTGCAAAAAATACACATGAAGGTGCTTATTTAAATTTTCTTTTCAGATTTTTCTTACTGGAGTTTTACTTACATCTTTTTTTAACGAGAAACGAATTTCTTCCACGAAATTGCTTTTGCTAACACAAAAAGCATGTGGTAGAAGGCTGTGCAGTACTTATCACGTTAACTGTAGATTCATTTGACATATATCTGTTTTTGCAACGATTACTAAAGCCAAACGCAGTATTTACAGTGCTGCGTTTGAGTGTAGCGAGTTACTCTTTAGAGCTATTCTTTCACCGCTAAAACTAATCGCAGTAATCTACAGTGCTATTCGCAGTATTCTACTTGTACCAGGCATAAAAATATTACATGACTGCTAAGTAGAAATGCGGTATTGAACACGTATTACGTGATTTTGCAGTAATGAACTCAAATACTGCATTTGACCTTAATGATATTATGACGTTCTTAAACCTAGATGGTAGATCAAAGGCAGTGCTGCGCATTTTATACTTACAAATGAGAGAGTAAATAAAAATATTATGTCTATAGAAAGCTTGATTATTTTCTTATTTTTAGATATACTTCAAAAGTTATATCTACAATATAGACTTGTTGTATAAATATCAAAAAATATGTTTACTGCGCTTATCTCAAAACCGCTATTTTGCAAGTACTGTGTTTGCATTAAGAAATAAGGTTTTGGTTTAAATTAACAGGTAGACCAATAAGTGCTAGTACTTATTGTTAGCGCTTATTATATTAGATACCATATTATCTAATTTTAGATTTATTTACTTAAATATTTTACCAAGTAGGTACCTACTTAGGATTATTGTGAACCTTCTTTACAAAAAAGTACCTAGTTTGTATAATTAACATTTTTTGAATGAAACAAAACTGAAAGAGATATTTTGGCAATTTGAGTTACTTATTTAGTTATTATCATTTTAAATTCTAAATACTTATTTAAAACTTAAAAAGTTAAGTTGTAAATTTATGATTGCTGATGGTAAGTAACTAAACATATATTAATTAATTTTAACAATAAATAATTAGGTACCCTACCTATTGTAAAAGAACCTAAAATAGACATTATTATTATTACAGATGACAAGTAAATAAACTTAACAACAATATAGTTCCAATAGTATAGTTTCAAGGAACATAATTAAAAAAATAACTTTTAACTACCTACAAAGGAGTTAACAAAAAAAAACTAAAATAAACCTAGGTATTAATTAATGACAATACATGACAGAATATCAGAAAACACACAAAATATACATATTATTAATGCAGTAAAAAATAAATAGTTATATTAGTTTTATTAGATTAAAATAATAGTTAATATTTGGAGCAGACTAAAACGAATTCAAGAAAAAATAACGTCAATGTTACTGCAAGTTGCAATATGAAATCGCACGCAGTACGTTAATTAAATAAAATGTACCCACCCCTGTTTTAGCCTCCGTGTCCATGGCAAAGAAAATATCATTCGATTCAATATCACTGTTATTATTTCTCGTCAATAATGCACTATGACATAATATGTTATAGAGAATACGACGCGCGTGCGCTTAGGCGAGCGCACAAACTGTCAGTGCGCGTGCTACTGACACGCTGGCGTCAATCGCGAATGTTGTGTTGTGAGGCAACGGTCGACGGCTTCTATCAGTTTTCCAACAAACGACACAGATCACACAGAGACATAAAAACATTTCAAATCTGCAACAGTGTTAACGCTACTACCGACCGCTTTGCTGACACTGTGCCTTTTGTTTTTAATCTTCGTATTTCGATAAAAGTCAAACTTAATGACGGAGGGAGGGGTTCAATTAATCCATAATTTTGAGAATGGCACTTACCATCCAGTGACGCAATCAACAAGTTGAACGTTTTATTTTCTACATTAAAATTACTGAAGTTAAAGTATCAAAAAAGTAAGAAGTTGATTTAATAAAATATATAAGTAGTAATAAATAGTAGATAGTAATAAAAAGATTATACGAAGAACAAAGTCGACGTATGTACTTAGGTACGTCGACTATGTTCTTTGCGGCATATAAGACTTTGGGAAACGCTCATCTAAACTAAACATTTGTTTTTTAAATAATTCCTTTAAATAACCTTATTAATATTAGGTAGATATGTTGTGTTAGAATGCGGAACGTTAATATGCGTGTTAACCTTTTGGACGCCAAAGTCATAAAAACGTGACAAGTGAAATCTGACCCTGTACGCCAACGTCACAAAAATATGACCTAAAACTGTGTTGCAATTTGACGCGAAATAAAGAATTAAAGCATTACGTTTGTCTTTTTTTTTATATATCCTACAAGTTTAAACTGCTGTCCGTATTTAAGTGCATGAAACGAATCTAATTATACCATGGATACTGAGAAATTAAGGTACAAAAAAATATTTAAAAAAAGAAATTAAAGAAGTCCCTCACACGCCAAAGTCACATAAACATGACAGATAGTGATGTAACGCATGATGAATATCCTTAGGAAGTAACAAAGATTAAAGTTAAACTTTAACGTTTAATATGTTATTATTATATTATGTTAAAGCAGTATCTTTAAAGTGGAAACGATTTTTTTAAAAGAAACCTTACAAAACATTAGTACCAGCTACATATTTTAAAATAAAAAAGGTAAGGTCTAATGTCGATATTTGCAAATTTTAACTCGCGCGCATCCCTAGCGCCTCATCAATTATCAGTTCCTTGTACGCCAACGACACATATAGACGACGCACGAGTGACGTCTGAGGCGCGTGCTTTTAATTTTAGTGCAGAGAAGTTTATTTTATTTCATTAATGATTATTTATTTAATTAACTTTAAAAAATGAGTGCCTTAACAACTGAACAACTTCTCCGAATATTAGAAGGCGTTGAGGACGATGATGAGTTCACAGAGGCGATGTCATTAGAAGAAAATGATTTACAGGTATGTTATTCATTTTCCGACTAACGCATGGTTTAGTTTTTAAACTAACATTAAGTAGATAAAGTTATCAACATGTGAAAAAGTATACCTATATTACACCTGCCGCACTTCTTGTATTTACGATATTAGGTAGGTACCTACTTACTATTACGTACATGCGATACTACCGAGCGTAAACCGCCCGGGGCCGCCCCGGCTAAATATTGTAGCGAGTTGTGTTTGTTGTCATAATTAACTTTATTAAGTAGATACTTAGGTAACTGAAAATATAAATAATACGATAAATAGCAGCTCGTTATTTGTGTGCAGTGAATGGATGTATACCTACGTCCAACAATAGAAATACTTAACAGCTATTTCTATATAAAATAAAGTTCATTTTCGCAGTACAACAAAATTGAGTAACACAGAAGGTACTTAGCTTGCCTTTTACTGTAACAAGTAGACCCACTTACTTTTCATTTGTTAGTAAAATCACCTGTTACTAGGTAAAGGTAAATAAAAGAACTACCTACTTATGTAAAGTCAGAAAAATAGCCGTCCGCAAATTATTATTCGATAAAGTCGATAAGTTACTTACTGTACAGCTACATCCCTAATCAGAAGCGAGAGATTATAAAAAAAAGGATGGTTGGCGACGCCAACGACATATATACACGACAACTGATAAAGAATAATGCTGTAACTTGCTGTAAATTTTTATTTTTTTAGGTATCTTATAAGGTTGATTTTTTAATTGATCTAAAGGTTACTACAGTAGGGAAGTTTTAATGAGGTTAAATAAATATTTTTTTAAAGTTATAAGCAATGTTTAATCGTAAATTTCAAACGAAAATTACAACTCACTTAAGTTTATCGATAAAGTTTTGGACTCCCTATAATTTTTCAAGGTTATTTCATTGAATTTGTGGCTTGGCGTGGAGGGCACGGCGAAGCGATTTTGCTCTGGCGGTCAAAAGGTTAACTAGTTTTTTGTTGCCTTTAAATTGAAATGTAATTATTATTAAGTTCTTTTAACGATAACTAATCTGATTAAATCCAATATTTCATAGGAGTCATATACCTAGAGTATTAAAATTATTTCATTTACTTAAATTTCGAAGTTTATTTACACCTTACGTGTTAGATTTTAAAAATCATATTAAAAATCGCCTGTTCACTAGATTCACGGTGAATAGTTTACTGTCAGCTATAACAAAAGCCATTAATCTTGGCTGGAGGGGTTAGCAGGATTGCTAGTGATGTGGGACACACAATCCCACGTTGCTATGTATCTTTAAAAAAAAACACATCCTAATTACCCTGATGGACTACTCAATTTGTGCGAAGAATGTCTATCTAATTAAGAAATAAATAAAATGATGTTTTACCATTTACGATGCACGTTTCTTGTATAGGTATATGCTTATTTACAAACAAGTAACTTGGAATTCCTCTGCATTGCTGTCGTACTACATAGCTTAATAGTAGAGTGTACCTACCCAGGAAGCTGGCCGCGTTGAATATTCTGAATCATTGTGTGAAATGCTGCCAAGCCTTGACCCTTTGGTCATGTGAAGCTTTGTAATTTCTTCATAACCAGAACAGCTTTTTGGACTCCACGACTCGACTCCAAAAAAATAATCTCAAATTATCTCAATCTCCGCTACCAGATGTAACAGTTTTTGTGACGTAATGGCTGACTTTATATAAGTCGACGCACATATCGAGTTACCTCTCACTCTAAAAGTCCACTCGTCTTACTAAGCAACATCGAAATACCGTCCTGCGTTCGGCTTAATCCCATCGTCGCATGTCATCTCATTCCGTTCCCCCATGGCTGGTACGCTCATCTGTCGTTGAGGCTACTGTGCCTCAAAATACTGCCTTGCTACTGCATCAAGGTTATGGCGTCCAAGACTATTGACCTATTTTTTTATAGGTAAAGGGTCTTTGCATTTCTAAGCGCAGCTCTCGACCGCGCATGCGCGGTGGACATCTTTAAGCGCACCGCGCATGCGTCAGTTCGCATGGGCTTGTCACGACAACGAAATAAAGATAGTGAATTACACCCCAGGTACCGAATGAGTAGAATTACACAAAGCAACTCATATAGGATCGTTTCTACATCGCTAAAAAAATCCTGTTTCTAAGATTTTTTGTCGAGTGCAATATCGCCAACTGGTACGTTATCTAGGCACTTGTCCTACTACCGACGACGAGCGATTAATGAATAGAGCTAAATACTTCTGTTGCTGGGCTATGATCGGGTTTCCTCATACACCATTGTGTAGGATTTTTTTTAACGATGTGTTTGATTAAAAAGTAGGTAGAGTAGTGTCCTGTTATAACGACGCGCAAGGGTTGATGATATTACGACGTACTAACTGTATTAAATGAACTGACAACTTTATTGTTTGTTTTTTATTAAAATAATCTCATTCACAACGTATTTATTAATACTGACGAGTTCCTTTGCTGTTTTACCGCAAATGTCCTATGTACATTTTAAATTCACTATGAGGCATGTTATTTGCACTTTATTTTGGTTGCGAATTTTAATACGAGTATGAAAATATAAGCAGATCAGTATCCCAAACCTATCAGGGTCATTAGTAGAAAATCTCAGCTTTTTAGACCTGATGAAATATTTTGGTAATTCTTACCTACGATTTATTTGTGAAGACGTCAACGCTAGTCGTCTAGTACTTATATGTGGCCAATTTTGTGTGAAAATACGGCGTTTAGGTCGGTCGTAAAAGCGGAGTCGTAATAAACGGACGTACTTTCATAGTGGCTTATATTAAAACCAAACATATGCCTATACTTACATCGCTAAAAGCGGTCGGTCGTTAAATAATGCGAAGTCGTACTAAACGGACTACACTGTAGACATTTACCCGGTGTTTAGACAATTGTACCATGTAACGCCCCCAAACGGAACCCTTGCAGGTTCCCTCTGTCCGTCCGTCCATTTTTCCCCAGGTTAGCTCAGAGACCCTTAGTACTAGAAATCTCTAATTGGGCAGGGATGTACCTACATAATAGTTACGCCAACAAAATGGCGCGGTGGGAGTGTGTTCGACTGCTACGCAAGAGGTCGTGGGTTAGATTCCCACACAGGACACCGCTTTGTGTAATCCACAAATTGTTGTTCCGAGTCTTGTGTCCGTGACTTGTATGTTTGTAAAGTCTTCCGCGACACAGGACTTGCACCCTACTGCGGGAGTCGTCCCTTTAAAAAGAAAAAAAAAAAGAATATTTTTTTGTGGTAAAATGGGGATGTGTTTTTTTCGTCATTGTGTGGGGTGTCGTTGTATTATTACTTGTATAATAAGACCATTTTTTGAATTACTGATCCGTATGTTTAAAATTAGGCCTCAAAGTGCAAATTTTTGTAAGAGGTAAGTGTCCTCCCTCTTGCCATTTGTTGGGTATGTGAAAAAACATTTTTTAAAACCAAAATAAATATAAGGTACCAAAATAAAAAGCAAAAAATAATATAGGAACAACAAAAAAAAAATCAAACATTTTGAAGTTGGTGCCAGGAAATGTAGTTTTATCTTTTAGGCACCAATTTCAATATGTTTAATTATTTTTAGTTGTTGTAGGTACAACTAATACAAAAATTATTTTTTGCTTTTTAGTTATCTTATATTTATTTTGGAAGTCGGTTTTTTTTTGTAAAAATGTTTTTATTCACAATTTTAGTGTATTGGTTTGTAGTTAATTTATTGAGTTCACTTGATACTATCGAACACGGACCTTAGATCGCAACCCGTAATATTTATTATTAAATCGTTTCGCTGGTCATCTGTGGTCTTCATCATCAGTTCCATTTTACTCAATGGTGTTTTTTAACAAAATATACCCAAATTACTATAGGTGTGCCTTTAATATTTGAAGAGTTCCCTCGATTTTTCTAAGATCTCATCATCAGATCCAAACTTTGTTGACAATGGGATCTATAGTAATACCCTTACAATCACAAAAATATTTTTTTAAAGTGGTCTGCGAATAATCTGGGAAAATACAGTTATTGAGAACCTCCTCCTTTTTGAAGTCCGTTGTAAAATCATGGTAGCCACAGCAGGTGGTCACAGACTCACAGATAAGTAGGCTTTATAAGTATACGAGTAATAGCCGACCAAGTGAAAAGTAACAATAATTTTCGTACCTACAATTTCCATTACAAAATAAAGTATAAAGTTGTTAGTAGTATCAAAAAAACAACAGAAAACCTACTTCTTAGTAGGCATTATTGTGATGGGCAATTACGGAACCCTTCATTGTGCATGGCCAAGTAAAAATCGGGCATGTGCAACATGCACATGCCCGATTTTTACTTTAAGAAATCATAACGGTCACTACACTGTGACAAACTCGTGGAGAGAGAGTTCTCTATTTTGTCAACACGTTGGAAACGGTAAGCATCATTAACACATTTCTTTAATTTATTATAATTCGTACGATAGTTGATAGCGAAATACTTAGGCACCTGTTCCACCAACGACGATGAGCGAGAAATGAGTAGCGATTTATCGCTCAAGAAACGTACAGCAGATGTATTTTGTAGATCCCGTCCGTGTAAACAAAGAGATGCAATATAGAGCGAGTACTCGCCGGCAGTGGGACCGGTGAGTGATCAACTAATAATATCTGTATCTCTTTTGTTTACACGGTATCTACATAAGTATGTACGTTTCTTGAGCGATAAATCGCTACTAGCTTCTCTTTTTCTCGCTGTTGTACGGACAGGTGCCTTAGTTGCTTCGAATTCGGTGGTGAAACAAGTTCTTAATAGTCGTCAGTTCATGAATTATTACTTTGAATAAAAAAAACAAGTTGGTTTTGTGTTCAATTTTTTCCCGTTTTAGCAACATTTTTCATTGATGCTCCGCTCCTATTGGTCGTACGTGATGTTATGTAGCCTATAGCTTTCCTCGACAAATGGACTATCCAACACTAAAATAATTTTCAATTTCAACTAGTACTTTCTGAGATTATCGCGTTTAACCAATCAAACAAACTATTCAGCTTTATAGTATTATTATACTCGTATATATACATATTATTTCTTAGTTATGGAGCTCAGCTGCCAGATCATTTTGCGGCAGTGGGTCAAGTCCGTCCACGTCTCCTTTACGCGCTTTATGAACTACCTACAGCAGCTAGAGTGTTTGTTGGCAAAACAGTTTCTCTTGCTAGTTCGTGCATCAAATTACAGATGTCACTAGGGTATTTGACTGAAGTCAAATCAGCCTCTCTTTAAGAAACGTCAAAAACTACCCGCTTCGTACAAATTTGTGAAATGCTAGCATATGACGTCACGTTTTCTATGGTCATATCATTTACTTTTAGTGTCTCTCTATAAGATTATAAATTAGTAAACACGTTAAATTAATAAATGAACAATTTATGACATATTTTTACATGGTTAATAAAAATATTTTATTTTGATATTTGTCAAATACCCAATTGAAAATACGTTATAAATTGAATCTAAATTTGTAGTGTCGGTAATGACGGTAACCAAGTTAGATATGTCATAACCAAATTTTGTCGAAAAATTTGGTATGAAAACCATGAAATTCTCGGGTGTTTTTGCGGTAAGTGGCTACTTAATATTCTTAATTTCTAGTTTGATAAGTGAGTACCTACATGCTATTTTTTCGAGAAATATTAGTTAGAAAAAAACTTAACCTTAAAAAGTAATGTTGAGGTAATGCCGCTAGTTTATGGGAATACCGTCATTTGCCGGTCTTACCCCATTCTAGACATAGTAATTTTTTATTATGTAAGGAATGTAGGTAGTTTCACTTTACCTACCACTAAGCAATAACTCTGTGTTTCATGTCTTACTACTGTACTAAAGTACAATTTGACTAAACATTCTAGTTAGTAAGTAAATACATAAAAAAAAACTGTTTATGACCTTACCGTTTAAGTCTCGAGTATATTTTATTTTTAGGTGAACATCATTGAAATAATGCGAAATTTTAAATAAAACACCAATAAAGCATCATATCCAAAATATAATTACTGAGACAGGTATTGTTATTGTTGAACCTATTACATAAATAAATATTGTACTTCTGATTACTAATGTTTATAGACTAATTCAGTACAAATACATATATTAAAATAAATCCATATCTTATCTTAATATATATAAATCTCCTGTCACGATGTTTGTCCGCGATGGACTCCTAAACCGCTTAACAGATTTCGTTCAAATTTGCACACAATATGCAGTTTGGTCCAACTTGAGAGATAGGATAACTTACATTTAAATTTATAGTCGCAATTACTAAAGAAATGAGGTTTCCCGTGTCCACCCGTGCGAAGCCGGGACGGGCCGCTAGTAGTTATATAAAATATTGTTTAACTTACTCATAGACATTCTAACAGCCCTAATTTAAGGTTATGCACACTGCCTGCATAATGAATGTGCCATGACCTTTACCCTACCCGCCTAGGTATGCATAATATTTTTACAACCCCTGGCCTAAAAAATATGACGGCATTACCCCGTTTTTAGTGCAACAAAATGCAAATTGTATCCTAAATCTATGATTTGAGAGTTTTTATTTGTATTATTATTTTATGATTACTTTTGCTAAATGTTCATTTTTACGTATCACAAACGCACTTTATAAACGTCAATTACCATAAAAAACGACCATATGACGGACTTACCCCAAAAATGGTCTACGGACCGTACGGTTTAAATATGGGTGGATCCTTCCACTGTAAAATTGGCTTAGTTATAGACGCAGCTTAATATATATTCATGCGTTGTCCGCGTTGCACAAAAGTAACAATCATTTACATCATTAGGTACTACTACTAACTAGGTAGGTACTCTTCATAACATGGAGGGTACGACAAGCGTGGATCCAAGGGGCAGGGGGCAATAGGTTTGGTAAATTCCATTTTCTTTAAAAGTGTATTTCCCAAATGGCCCCATTGCACTTGTCAGGATCTGATAATAATAAGGAAAAAGGAAAACTACACTTACGTATTACGATAAAATCTACTTATTTTATCGTAATACATAATAGTGGGGTAATAAATATATAGTGGGGTAACTCCTTTGATGCAGAGCAAAATGCCGCGAAACTGAAGAGCTTGTTTGTTAGAACGCGATAATCTCAGGAACTACTGGTTTCAATTGAAAAATTTTATTGCTGTTGGATAGCCCATTTATCGAGGAAGGCTATAAGGCTATATAATATCACGCTACGACCAATAGGAGCGGAGCAGCAATGAAAAATGTTGCAAAAACGGGGGAAAATTGACGCATACGAGCATGATAGCCTTCCTCGATAAATGGGCTATCCAACAGTGAAAGAATTTTTCAATTCGGATCAGTAGTTCCTGAGATTACCGCGTTTAAACAAACAAACAAACAAACTCTTCAGCTTTATAATATTAGTATATATATATATATATATAATTCTTTGTCCTGACTAACTGACTGTTGGACCAATGCACAGCCTAAACCACTGTTCGTAGAGACGTGAGATTTTGAGGACGTATTCTATATGTTATGTAGGCATCCGATAAGAAGGGATTTTTTACGTAATACTTTAATGGCCATACTCTGCCATTAAAATAGCGAGAGTTGACGATGACATACTGACTTGAATCCTGACTTAAGGGCATAGAAAGTCAGTGAGATTGCTAAAAATTGAATGTACGAGCGATCACATAGTGTTATATGTTTAATTTTTCTCATATTAGTTTTATTTTATTTGACAGTTTACAGCTATAATACAAGTACCTATATAGTGTTATAGATGTGTTATTAAATGTCAGTAATAAACTTCAGTAGAAGTAAAGCATACAATTTGTAATATTTTTTGTGATGCTGACAAATAAGACGTATTGACCGTATGGGATTACGCTATGATTTTTTCTTTGTTTTCAATCTAATTTTTTTTTTGTTTAAATGTATAAAATTATTTGCTCTAATGAAATTAATTAAATCTCCTAATAATAAATTATAATTTTTGAAATGTCTGAAATATATACAACTGTATTATGAAACGGATTAGGAGACAATCTTGAGTATTTTGATTTTTTAACACATTTAAGTTATATGTATTGTTTAAATAAGTAATTAACGGTTTAAATGTTCAAAATAATATTTGTTTTGAAAAGTTTTGAAAAGTAAGTACCTTGTAAGTAAATATGAATTATCATAAGTCAATGATATTAATTCTGTTTCTAGCGCCATCTGTTGTAAACAATATGAGAATGTTTATTTGCATTGTTTAAAGATAAATTTGTGTAAAATAAATTATATATAGGTTTGTGAAAGTCATTAAGATGTTTGTTTAGAATATTAAGCTATTAAGAATAAAATATTTTAATTGTGTTTTTTAAAGCAAGTTGTATTTGCTGTAACTGTTTAATGTATTTATAAAGGCCGAACTTGTGTAATGCTACTTAAACATGCTTGGCAAGTCTCGACAAGTGTCCACAAACACAACGTGTGAACGGGGTGTTCAGCTTGGCTTGCTTTGTGTGAGCTTGTCGTGTTGTGGGTCCCTCACGTTTGTCGTGTTACATGTGTGAGCCATCTTACTGGATGAGCAAAACAGATCCCGATCTTTCCCTTTTGGAAAACTATTATGTGAACGTAACTCACAAACTTTTCATCTAATCATCGGTCTCGCAATCGTGAGGTCGCGGGTTCGAATCCTACCCATTTAACTACCGACGTGAACCCACTCCTAACACAAGCCTTTGAGCTTAGCTGGAGGGGTTAACAAGATTGCTAGTAATGTGGGACTCAATCCCACATTGCTAGTTATCTTTTGATTAAAAAAAAAAAAAAAATCTGATTGTATCCGAATAATTTCCCAAACTCAGTGACGCAAAAATAAGGAATCGAATAGGTGCTCAAAATCAGACAGTTGGTGAATGATGAAATATAAAAAAAATGCTATTAAGACTTAATTTACAAAATGACTCACTAAAAAGCGAAATAGAAAATTTGACAAAAATGACACCAGGTTAAAAAATAAAGTGAATAACAAGGTTACTTTCAAAATAAAATATATATAACTACTATTTCATATCACCAAGTTCAATAACAATAATATATAATAATATCTTAGGACAACTCACACAACGCTATCTGATTGCAAACTAAGCAGAGCTTGTACCTACTATGGAAACCAGACAACTGATAAACATATATTTCTAAATACATAAATAAATAGCACCCAGACACAGAATAAACCATCGTGCTGATCACACAAAGTTTTATCCTGGGTGGGGATCGAACCCTCGACCTCCGGCTTAGCAGT
Organism: Herminia tarsipennalis; assembly: GCA_945859575.2. Lineage (NCBI taxonomy): Eukaryota > Metazoa > Arthropoda > Insecta > Lepidoptera > Erebidae > Herminia > Herminia tarsipennalis. The sequence continues at coordinate 22,929,281 of OX243831.2, read as the reverse complement.
CAGGGTCACTAACCACTAGACCAACAGGATAGTCAATGTTTATGTATTTTTTTTTGTTATTGTACTAAGGTGTACCTATTATGATATTATTGCTGTTATGTAACTATACCTAACTACTTACTATCTTCTTGTCCACAAACTTAGCTTAAACTTTCTACTTGACATTTTAATTAAATTTAGAACGAGATATAAGTCAGTAAACTAGTGTAATTGTTATATATCACTTCTGGAGATAGCTATTTTCTTACAACTACTAGATAAATTAATCAAATGAATCAAAAATTTTTGCACGAAGTCTTCGAAATTATTATCTTCGAACTTAATTAGACGTTTGGCAAGTAGACCGTGTTAAATTTACGTATTGGGCATCGTAAAATATCTACCTGACTAACTATTAGAAAATACTATTCATAGAAGCGTGCAATTGTTTTTTAACAATATTTACATATTTATTATGTAAATTAATTGTCATGCTTTAGAATTTTAGTTAAGTAGGTAGATATAATAAATCGTTTTTACTGAATGTACAGGCGCAATACAAATTGCTTAGATTCCAGCGTCTACATAATCTGAAATGAAAAAAAAACGATTTTTTAGAGTATTCAGACTAGTTATCAAGTTGATGATATCAGTTGACATTGACTTTTGTTGGGCGTGGTTTCACCCTCATAGATGCATATACCCAGTGCCACCTGGAGCTGGAGTGACAGAAAGGATAAACACAACACGCACAATGGCCCAATCAGGAGGCTAAGTGCGGTTTTCTTATTCGCCAAGGTAAATCTAACTAACTAACTAACTAACGAACCTAGTGCAATCATCATGAATCTCATCCATCGCACATTCAAAAGGTAAGAGATCTGTTATACTGTGAGCTGAATTTATTACTTAACCTAAGCTTTACTGGATATTATACATAATCACTAGACGATGTTATTAATTCAAGCCTCAAATACAAATCAACTCAACTTCAAATTCTCGATTCAGAAACCGATTATTCCCTTTGTCTGAAATGGGTACCATTGTACCAATTTTATTATCTATGCATAACGCTATACAATTAAATTAATCACTTTGGCGGTGACAAATTTTCTATGAATGCTACTACTACTAATATGCTACCGTGAAAATATGGTTCAAGATTATACAACCCACGTGAACCCACTCCTAACACACTGGAGGGGTTAACAGGATTCCACAATTCCACATTGAAAGTTATATTTAAAAAAAAAAAAGGAAACATCGTTCTTACAATTTACACTTTAAAGCTTAATATTTCCGAAACGGATCCATAAATAAAAAAAAAAAAAAAAAAGGATGATATAAAAATTGGTATCCATATTAATATACTAAATATTATAAATTATAAATGTGAAAGTAACTCTGTCTGTCTCTCTGTGAACCGATTTAGATGAAATTTGGTGTGGAATAGTTTGAGTCCCGGGGAAGAACATAGGTTTTTATCGCGATAACCGACATACACGCGGGCGAAAGCTAGTTTTATATATATTGGTATTTTATATGGTATTATATATATATTGGTAGTTTATTGGTATTGGTAAAAGCCTTTTCGTGATTTTTAATTACCCAGCGACCCAGACCACTCACCTCTAGAACTAGTACGCTAGAGAGATAACAACAAAACTTCTTTCTCTTAGATTTTGACATTTGGTATGCACATTTGAAATGCTAGTGTATACTATACAACGCTCATAATATGTCATACATGAGTGTCAAAGCTCACAGGACGCTCAATCGATTTGGCACAAAAAATTGCTGGTACTTTGTATGAGTACTATAGATACAGGTCAGTGAACCCAGACCTTTCTTTTTCTAACACGTCGTTCAATTTCCTAACACGCTAATCCGATCGAATGCAAAAAAAACTAAAATAAAAAACCGTGTTTATATATGTATTGGTATCAATCATAGTCAAATCAGAGTGATTAATCTAATTTAATATGCATAATAGGATCTCATTCTAGCCAAAGGGATTTTAAGGCTTGAATTAATTATGTTAACCAATGGTAGTTGTAAGAATGGAGTAAATAAACATATAAAAAAAGAAAAAAAAAATAGTGATTTTATTTTATTTTTTACGGCTACAAACACAACAAAAGCAATAATTATAGTCAATCACATGCCAATTATAAGCTGCCATGCCTCTGGGGAAACTGGTGAACCTTGGCCAAAGTTGTACCTAACTACGACAATAGTATTTTCTCTGATGTATACTCCTGCACTTTAAAATAATAAGTACCTGGATAAACGAGCTTCGCTCGGAATACCGAGCGACACTGTAAACGACGTTTAAAAAAAATATAATAGCTAGATCGATTATTGCCCCCGAAAACCCCTGCATACAAAATTTCAAGAAAATCGCTGGAGCCGTTGCCGAGATTCAGATCTATACTAATATTATAAGCGAATTATCAATCCGGTCAAGTTACGCTGATCTTACTGTAGTTGTAATTCACATGCGTCGCATCTGTGCCGGTAGAAAAATACATTTATGATATCTTGCTCGAAAAGTTTGTTTCTTACTTATCACCTTTTTATTTTTCCCAATATACATTTGTAAAAAAACTTTTTTTTCCAATCCAATCTCAGTCTACGCCAGATACCATAGATACATATAAGAAGTTATCTATAAACAACTTCTTAAATGAAATTGTTACGATGTTGTACCTGGTGATGTAAAACCATTATTTTACCATGACAAAATATAGCTTAAGTACATACCTATTTCAATATAAAAATATGTACTTAATGGTTCTTGTACTGAGGTGCAGTCAGCAAAAAATGAGCAATTGACACCATTGTTTTGATGCCTATCGATTTTGTTTCATATGACGATCAAAAGACTCTATGGGACTAAGCTTTTAATATAATAATCGTTACAAATCGCTAAAACCATTTTCAAAATAAATTTTACAATTGGTAATTTTGTAAAAGATAAACACAAATAGCATACTCAGTCAACTGAATAATTACTTACAGAATAATATCATTAGATAAACGAGACCGGCTACACCACTAGCATTTTGAGTTACCTCCTGTACCTATTGTCATTTGATTTTTAATTAATACTCTTTTCGGTAGTGTAATTAACCTGTTTAAACGTTATATATTTTCTGAACTCATTGCAGAGGCAATTAACTATCATTATTAATCGTTGGATTGTTAATTTTAATTTATTTTATTATTATATTATGATTTATATTATTGCATGGGCATATATCATATCTACATAATATCTCCAAATGTTCATTGTAATCCGGCGTATTTATTATACACAAATCCATTTTTTCTCTCTACTCTAAAATATATTATTTAAACTTACTTACACTTGTAGCTTGTATCTAATTAAAATATTAGTCTAATTTATATTGTGTAATATTAAGTTGTGTGTTAATTGCAGGCTACTACTTCATCTTCTTCTTTATAATAATTCAAAATCTATTTTATAAATATCTAATATATAAAATTCTCGTGTCACAGTTTTCGTTGCCATACTCCTCCGAAACGGCTTGACCGATTTTGATGAATTTTTTGTGCTTATCCGGTATCTATGAGAATCGGCCAACATCTATTTTTCATACCCCTAAGAGTTTGTTTGTTTGTTTGAATGCGATAATCTCAGGAACTACTGGGCTGCACTGAAAAAATTATTTTATTGTTAGATAGCCCATTTATCGAGGAAGGCTATAGGTTATAACATCACGCTACGACCAATGGGAGCGGAGCAGCAATGAAAAATGTTATAAAAAAAAGGAAGAAAAAAGGGAAAATTACAATCTATGCCCCTAAGTGATAAGGGTTATCCACCCCTAACATTTATAACTATACTATAATATTAGAAGAGAGAGAAGAGTTTGTTTGTTTGTTTGAACGCGATAATCTCAGAAACTACGGGTCCAAATTGAAAAAAATATTTTACTTTTAGATAGCCCATTTATCGAGGAATGCTATAGGCTATAAAACATCGCGCTACAACTAATGGGAGCGGAGCAGCAAGTAAAAATGTTTGCAAAAATGGGGAAAATTTACGCAGACGAAGTTGCGCGGGTCAGCTAGTACATATATATATTACACGTATTACATTACACATATATTACACTAGCTGTGCCCGCGGTGTTACCCGCGGTTTATTAGCCAATGTGTTAATCCAGGATATCAGCTAACTCCATACCAAATTTTATTAAAATCGCTCCAGCCGTTTAGACGTGAAGAAGTAACAAACATACACACTCACACACTCACAAACTTTCGCTTTTTTAATATTAGTGTGATTATAAACGAATCCCTTTTTTCCTTGGTCACGGCATAACTAAATAACGATTTTACCGATTTGAATAATACTTTTTTGTTTTTTTCTAAAAACCTTTCCTGAATGAAGCCAATCATTCAGGAAAGGTTTTTAGAAAAAAATAATTATAATGAAACCCAAATAAATAGCAAAAAAATTGAAAACTCGACATTAGTAATTTTGTATGGGAATGAATGGAACATCGGATAGGTATGTTACTATGTTCTTTTTATGACATTAGATGAAGAAAAAACTATATTAGATTTTGAACCAGTACCAGACCTCCGGTGAGATTACGCGAGGGAAGGACATAGAATTGTTTTTATCGCGATAAGGGGGCAGCCATAAATTACGTGAGGTCATTTTGGTGAATTTTGGACCACTGGTGAGTTATCTTGAGATTTGGCCACAACCAAAAGGAGCTGGAGCATTGATGAAAATGTTGCAAAAACGGAGAAAATTGACGCAAATGAAACTGTGCGGGTCAGCTAGTAGCTAGTAATTGTGACAGTAACTCTGTTTGTCTGTTACGCTCTCACACCTAAACCGCAAAAATGATTTAGATAAATTAGTATAGAGGTATTCTGAGTCCTGGGAAAGAACATAGGATAGTCTTTATCGCGATAACCGACATCAACGGGGTGGAGTTGCGGGCGAAAGTTATAATAATAATATTTTGGGATAACTCACACAACGCTATCTGATCCCAAACTAAGCAGAGCTTGTACTATGGAAACCAGACAACTGATAAACATACTTATATATTTCTAAATACATACATATTAAAGATATATAACACCCAGACACAGAATAAACCATCATGCTCATCACACACAGTTTTATCCTGGGTGGGGATCGAACCCGCCACCTCTCGCGTAGCAGTCGGATACACTTCCACCGCGCTAATAATAATATTCTTTAATGTACACTAAACATACAAGAATAAAGTGGTATACATTGTATGACCAAGAAATGGGTACAATGGGAGACTTTATCGTTAGTAGTGATCTCTTTCAGGCAACCTTTGGATGGATAGAAACTTAAATACAAAAAATAGATAGCGGTAGTGTACAGCATTTTTTTCATTGAAATAAATCTAATATATAAAATTCTCGTGTCACAGTTTTCGTTGCCATACTCCTCCGAAACGGCTTGACCGATTTTGATGAAATTTTTTGTGCTTATCCGGTATCTATGAGAATCGGCCAACATCTATTTTTCATACCCCTAAGAGTTTGTTTGTTTGTTTGAATGCGATAATCTTAGGAACTACTGGGCTGCACTGAAAAAATATTTTATTGTTGGATAGCCCATTTATCGAGGAAGGCTATAGGTTATAATATCACGCTACGACCAATAGGAGCGGGGCAGCAATGAAAAATGTTGTAAAAAAAGAAAAAAAAAAAAAGAAAGAAAGGAAAATTTTACGCAGACGAAGTTGCGCGGGTCAGCTAGTATTTATATATATTACAATCTTAACTTAAGAATAATAGATAGGTATTTAAAGTTTATGTAGTCAGATAATGGGTCTTCAGCAACCTTTTAAACGATGCCAACGACTGAGCACGTTTTTTTATTTATGATTAATTAATTTTCGGACTTAACTTTAATACAGTGTATTACCTGTTTCATATCTAACAGAGTGGTGCTGCTCTATATATTTCGTTTAAAGTACCTATTGGAGGCGATATATTTACTATAAACAGATTTTTCCGAACTTTCACCCCACACTTCACATACACGATGTTCATTACGGCGGTAGCCTAATGGCTAAGGCATCGGTCTTGCAATCGTGAGGTGCGGGTTCGAATCCTACCCATTATACTACCGACGTGAACCCACTCCTAACACAACCCTTTGAGCTTAGCTTGAGGGGTTAACAAGATTGCTAGTAATGTGGGACTCAATTCCAAATTGCTAGTTATCTTTTTAATAAAAAAAAAAAAAAAATTTTTTAGCTACTTATCTTTTATTCCGAGGTTGATAACGAGTCTGGACTATTAGTACCTATCTAGATTATTCAGACAGACACACTGACCAAATAACCCGGATATAAATTCAAGGCCAATAAAAAACTACTAAAAATCTCACAATAGAGACAAATCTAATACCTATTGAAATCCATTGAGCCGTTTGGGGTGTAAAAGTGTGCCAAAAAATGGGCATACCTACACACGTTTGAAAACCATTGCTCTTCTTCTGACGCGATCAGGTAAATATCACCCAAATCTGTAGGTAACCTCATAATATTTTAAGTAGGTACTTAAGGATGGTTTTAGATTAGCGTTTTTGGAAGCGCATGCAGACGCGCCTTTTGCCACACACACAACTAGTACGAGCGTTGAAGCGCTGGTGAGCTCATATGAGCTTCTTTATACTGACACCTAACTACCGGTTCGAGCAAGCTGTTTTTCAGTTTTTTGAAGCGCGGAATACCGTACCGTATACGCGCAGAAAAAGCGCTAGTCTGAAACCGCTTAAAACATACATGGATGGATAACTTCCACCGAATATTATATGAAATAGAATGTCACCCTTTTTATGAAATAAATTTATTAACAACGACAATATAGCGCGTTAGATTTGCAAAAATAAATTTATTAACAACTTAAAATAAGTAGCACGTTAGATTTGCAAAAAGAAAATTTAAAAAAAAATGTGTCGCACTCGGGCACTGTCTCGGTAAAGCTATGCATAGCATTTTTTATCTTATGCAATTAATAAAAAATTAAAAAAAAATTTTTCGGACGCCGCGCGTCCGCGGTAAAAGCTATGCAATAGCTTAATAATTTTAGCCTACTTTTACAGATAGGTACGGCTATAAAACCTCGGCGTAACCAGGCTGGATAAGATGAGGAACGAGGCTGAATGTGCTGCTGAAGATGTGCGAGGTAGCATCGGAGTCTGCGATATAGCGGAGAAGTTGTAAGAGAGCAAAATGAAATAGTATAGAGAACTCAAAAGAAGACCACCCGATTACATTTGCAACCGCTACGTAGGATTGTGGGTCCCACATTTCTAGCAATCCTGTTATCCCCTCCAGCTAAGCTCAATGGCTTATGTTAGGAGTGGGTTCACGTCGGTAGTTTAATGGGTAGGATTCGAATCTGCGACCTCACGATTGCAACTCCATTGCCATTAGGCTACGACAACACAAGACCACCTGGACAGAAATAGTGCGCAGGCAGGGTTTCTGATGACGACGACGAAAATCAAGGACACAGCGAAGCGGAGGAAGAATACGAAGTGGGCCGTTCCATCATGTGGGATAAATAGTCGGGAAGAGAGAGAGCCTGCGTCCTAGATAGGCGTATGTGCGTGACGTAGTACGCTGCATTTTGTTGTATGAGATATGTGAAGTAGTAAGTAGTTCAGTGAATTTTACTTCACCGGTTACCGCGTGTAGTCTCGAAAGATTGCTGTTTGGATAGTGTTTCCTAAAACTATGTAAAGTAGACAGTTTTCTATTTAATAATGGATTAAGAAACTATGATAAAACATGTCTACCTACTATGTAAAAAAAATAAGAGTTCAAATATTTGGAGCAAAAAACGACACAACCATAAATAAAAAACATGTGATGAAAATATAAATAAATAAAATAAATATTTATAAAAAAATATTTTAATTAAATAACATTCTTGTAGCTAAGTAATTTAAAATTGCATTGTATGTAATTTGTAAATATTTATCTACGAAAATTGCAAGTAAGGGACCTACCTATTACCTACTTGAGGAGAGTAGATCTTAAATCAAAGACACAGATCATATAATACTAGCAAAGAATACTAACTATAACTACGTGCCTTGAGCAAAGTATACTATTAGGTACTACCTTGAGTGAGGGGTAAGGATATGGGAAGATAGACAGTGAAGTCATAGTTAGTAACTAATAGAGGTTTGAACTTTAAATAAAAAACGCATTACGTTGTGCGATATGGCGCTACTATAGTGGTTATAATACAGCCACGTGACAATAGATGGCGCTACGTGTGGAATGGCGATTATTATTGCACTACGTAATTGTCGGACGCTAATTACTTTTAGTCGTTGGTAGAGCCGACTATGACCCCATGAAACCCAATTATGGACACTGGAAGCATTTAGCTAATAAATTATTTATGAAACTACCTATTTCATATTTTGTTCGTATATTCATTGAAATGAGGGTAAATATTAACTTGTAAGTTTAAATGTATCGTTGTGCGATTATAGTGCGATATTATAGTACCTATCTACTTAGTAGTACATACATAGTAGTAGTATCTTCATGTAGTTTTTATTTTCTGTGTGGGTGTGTGGGTATTCCTACAGAACAGTTCCTTCGTACTGTTTTTTATCTGTCCGCTACTTGAACTCACAAAGATAACTTATCGAGCCAATCTCAACATAACAGTGTTATCTGATATAGGTAAAAAGTAAGTACAAACATTTGTTTATGTTAGCTTAGTTGTTTTAGGTACGCTTAATGATTGCTACTGTTGCGTGCCAACTGTAATGCAGCCACACTGATCAGTGACGCCATATTGTTCCGCTTTAGTTGGTAATATCAAGGGCATCGCAAGTGGATAGGGAGGGGCAGTTACTATTTACAGATGATGTTTGATTGAATATAGACGAAAACTACATATTGCGCCAACAGTCAAGTGCAAAGCAACCAAAGTCTCTAGTCTATTCACTTGACCAAGCACTCCTTCACGTCAATAAAGTAAAGGCAGTCAGGACTTGTGCTATAAGTTTGGGATGAATTCACAATTCTTCAATTCATCTTCGCCTCCTTGGTAATATTATGAGTAGATACATGCCTAAATGGTTTTTCTGACGTAATAAAGTCTAATAAATCGATTACCAAGTACTAAAAAGGGTGCACTTACTAAAAAGTGTCACGTAGCAACGGTCACGTTATTGATTAGTTGCTAAGCAGTTCGTAGAGCGAGGTGCGGTGGGCGTATCATCAGGCTCGCGACCTGTTATTTTCTTCGTTAAGGTCTAGGTATTTAATTCGGTGTAAGAAAGAGACATCGTTAAGAAATCAACGTGTTCTAGCTAGAATTCTAGAGCTGGAAGCAGTATTCAAGGACTAGTGACGCTCACCAAAGCGCACTTTGCGCCAGTGCTAAGTACCTTGATTTATACCTACAGCAAGCCCGAATGTCTGCCGTGAAAACGTTATTATTAAAAAAAAGCGTGTTGCACTCTGGGAGTCGGGAGTGCCGGCAGAAGTGAAAACTTGAACATTAACGTTGTGCATTTTTTAATATTGTGGAATGGCTAGGGATTTTTTTTACATATTTTTTTTATCAGTGGTTGATACGTATCGACACACACAAACATGGCAATTTAAAAAATGAAACAATTAAAAAATTACTTCTCAGAAAAAAATACATACTGAAGAAATTTATTTTAAATTATTTCATAATAAATCAAAAAAAAAAATTTAAATAAACAAGGGGAAAAGAATCGTTACTTGGACTCAAACTGGGTATGGTCTACCGGTTTCGGGACCGCCCGATTTCTCACCTGAGCTATAATAACATTGTAGATGGTGAAATTTACCTTCGTATTCTATTGATATTGTAGCAGTTTTTCATTGCTCTACCTCCGTCTTACGAATTTTCGATCAGAGTCATGTGACCTACAAATTTTCGAACAGGGTCACGTGATCCTGACGCGAGTTTAACATTTTTACCCATACCCAAAAAGTGCAAATGCCGACCCCGCTAACTGCCGCTAAAGAAGTTTTCACTTCAAAAATAAATCGAGAATACAAAATTAATTTAACCCTAAAATCAAGGTGTCGACACGCGATATAGGTACCTAATCATTTATCATTTCATCATAATATGTAAAGTTACCTTTCTTGTATACTTATTTGTTTAATACTTACGTACGCATACTTTAATAAACTAAACATTACACAATGTATTTTTTCAGCTTTCGCTATCATTAGGAATTATAAATATGTACCTATTTATTCAGGGAGGTTTTTAAGGAAGCCAGGCCTGCTTGTATCTACAGTACAGTACCTATAGCTGTCACGTCGCCCAGAGGGTACCGTGTATCGGCCGTTTCCAGTTAGTCATACTAATTTGTCATGTCAGTGTGACTACTAGGATATAGGTACATGTCCTCAGTCTTACTCATTTTCTTAACTTCCTGAAGAAAAACCAAATGCCAGCTCGTAAAAAAATAAAAATGACGTGCTAGAAATAACTAGACAGATCTTAGGATTTTTTTGTATTATTTAACTATAATGGTACAGTACGCGTAGGGTTGCCAATCGTACTCTAAAATAGAGTATTATACTCTATGTTATGTAGGCGCACTCTATAATCATCTATAACAATAATAAAGTATGCTAAAATACTCTTTTTTACACAATGTTTACTATACTAGGCCGGATCTATGTAGGTAAACTTAGATTTAGAATATTTGGAGTCGTTTAATTCTTTTAAACAATGAAACATTGTTATGTGCTGCAAAAAGTACCAAAAACACTTAAAACAAAAATTAAAATAAATGATACTCTTTTTTATAAGTCCGTACTCTTTATTTACCTCCTTTGAAATGAGATATACCTACTCTATTTCTTCAAATAAAAGTTGGCAACCCTAAGCTCGCGCCACCTTAGTTTGCGTGTCTGGTGCAACGAAATTTAGATATCACAGGGGATGAAGGGGACAGGCGGGGAACGACGTCCCTGCGCGGAACTACATTCGAAAACAACTTCACAAACGCAAACTTGGGTAGCGCGAAATGTATTGTTTTAAGAAAATATGAGAATTGCCTTGATTAGATTACGAGTGCTCCAAAGGACTTAAAACTTTTAATTACTTATTAAAATGTTTTTTTAATATAGTATATTAGTACATTATAGTATAAAGGTAAAGATTCTGCGTGATAAATTACGGCCATTCTTTTCTTTCCTTTGAAAAACATGTATACTTATTCATTAAGTAGCAGTAAATTGGCCAATATTTAAGCACATAAAGTTTTTACATCGTAAGTGGATGCTCCTACTATGTTGTGCCCATTGAGGCTGATGTATCCGATCTCGTGTACTCTTCTAATATTAATGACCTCTTTTTTTGCATCAGTCCTCTAATATATGGTGTATAATATAATGGTGGCAGCACCTTACCTGCATATACAGTTTATAAACAGAGAAACATTGTAAAAATTGGCAATTTGAAAAGAGTGGCCACGAGTTTTTATTGCCTGTTCTTTTCTCGGGCTTTACCTATTGTTTGCGAACAGGCATTACCAGTAAATGTAGAATCGACTTTTCACAAGTGTAGTATTTTGCTTCCTAAGTGAATAAATGATTTTTATTATTATTATTATTATTATATTAGTATTATTATCTAAATTAGCTGTCGTAAATTAACTGTCAACTCCTCTAACTGACTATTCCGTCTCATGGGCTTCCTGTTGAGAGAAACAGAAAACCTACTCAGGTTTGCTGTGTTTCTCTAAAAAATAGTACCAGCTAGTAACGAGTTTTTGTTTGGGAGAGCTTCACATTTTGGTCAAGTTTTACCATGCAAAAGCAAAAATACCTACGCGGTAGCACTGACACATATACTTTTGGAGAGAGGTGGGGAGGGTGTTGAGTAACTTAGACTCCCCATTGGATCTGTCATTGATAAAAAAAATTAAATACAAAGTAGGCACGAAGTTCAGCTTACTTAAATTGCCTACATATCTCTACTTAGGCAGGTACCTAATATTCACTGTTTTAATGTACGTAATCCTCTCAATTATATATCGATTGTTAGCAGTCGTCAAATACTTAGGTAAATTCTCGTAGTGCTACAGAAGATGACCTTAAACTCAATGGCTGAGTAATGATGATTACGTTCATTGGGCTGTTAGTTTTCAGAGTTCCGTAATTGATGAAGAAAACCTTCGATTGATCGATTAGTCCTGTGTTGTTCTAACTAGTTTTAGAGGTTTGAAAACCGTTCGTTTGAATTTCCAGTAGTTGTCTGGTTGCCATAGTACAGGCTCTGCCTAGTTTGAGATCGTGTGGGAGTTGCCTTATTTTTGTATATTATTTTTACTTAATAAATTTTATTATTATTAAAAAAAAACTTCGACATAAACGTCCACACCACCCAGGGAAAATTACATATAAATTAAATTAACGGTTCCATACTTACTAGCATAAATAATTATGATTTTAGTATAGGGACCTCGCTTAATTAATTATTCACTTTATTTTAATTATTTGTTGGTTTAAAGGCTACAGTAATAAACATTGTATGAAAATTATAAACTTCTACCTATTGCCACTTTTAGCAGCGTGTAACACTATGTTAGATATAGAGGTCATAGAATGTATATCCTAATCCTAAAACCAAAGTCCTGGGACAGAAGGGCGGTCGGATATACAGCGAAGTCTTAGGATCCGATGACAGCTTTGCATACGGAACCATAAAGTGTCGTTAGGTAAGTAGACTTAATATTTACTTTTTATTTCAATTTTTTCATGACTCGAATCAAGCAAGTAAAATATATGGTTTTCAAGTTTTGCATTGGGTCGTTTCTCTATTGAACTTAATCATTAATTAATACCTACCTACTTAGATACTTTTAATTTTTTCACTAGACTCTTCCACCACGGGAAATGATAAACACAACGAAGAATAGTGAAATATTTGATCAAAGGCACAGTTTAGACTACAATCTTGCCTAAACAGCTTACTGTAGTCGAATGAAATTTAGCATAAAGACTGGTACCAGCTAGAAAAAATACAAATAGACAATAGAGCACTGAGATCAAGGCAAGGTAAAGATTGTTTCTTACCTACTTAAGCAAAACGATATGGAAAAATACAGCAAACAATTAAGGTTAATTGCGCTTCTCCACTTTGTACTTGACCAGTTTTTACATAGGTAATTGGATAAGTAGTTGACTACTGTAAAAATACATTATTGTCAATGTACTAATCAGGTCTTAACACCACAAGCGTAGAGCGGGAGTGCGGTTGTTCTCTTCTTAAAAGACGGTGATAAAACCTTGTTTAAGAAATACATACTTATCTCACTCCTAAGTCACATCTACAAGTTGTTCTCGAGAGTTATCACCAACCGCCTCACGAGAAAATTCTACGAGTTCTAGCCCACGGAACAAGCCGGGTTTCGAAACGGCTTCAGCACCGTAGACCACATCCATACTATTCGGCAGATTGTTCAGAAAACCGAAGAGTACAATCAGCCGCTGTGTATGGCTTTTGTGGACTACGAGAAAGCCTTCGACTCCATCGAAACTTGGGCGGTTCTGGATGCTCTGCAACAATGCCGTATAGACTGGCGATATATCGAGGTGCTGAGATCCCTGTATGACCGCCACCGCCACCATGACCGTCCAGATTCAGGACCACAAGACCAGACCAATAAAGCTGCGCCGAGGTGTAAGACAGGGGGATGTCATATCCCCGAAACTCTTCACCAACGCTCTTGAAGACGTCTTTAAGACACTGGACTAGACTAGACAGGGCATAAATATATACGGTGAGTACATCTCGCACCTTCGATTTGCCAACGACATCGTCATAGTAACGGAGTCACTGGAGCAGCTTAGCGAGATACTGCACGGCTTAAATGGAGCCACTAGACGTGTTGGTCTCGGCATGAATTTGGAAAAAACCAAAATCATGTTTAATGAACATATCATGCCAATACCAATTTATGTCGAAGGGTGGATGCTCGAAGTTGTTCAAGAATATATCTACTTAGAGCAGGTTATTCAACTTGGTAGAAACAACTTCGAGAACGAAGTCGACAGGAGGATTATTGGGTTGGGCAGCGTTTAGCAAACTTCGTTGAGTCTTCTCTTCGTCTCTACAGCAATTCCTGAATACCAAGGTATATAACCAGTGCGTCCTACCTGTTATGACCTACAGTGCTGAGACGTGGACACTTGCAGTTGGGCTATATGCAGCGAGCTATGCTTGGAGTCTCTTTAAAGGATAAAATTCGCAACGAGGTCATCCGACAAAGAACCAAAGTTACCGACATTGCACGCAGGTTAAGCACCCTGAAGTGGCAATGGGCTGGCTATATTTGCCGAAGGACCGATGGCCGATGGAGCAAACGAGTCTTAGAGTGGAGACCGCGACTTGGTTAACGTAAGGTTCGACGACCCCCAGCCAGATGGACTGACGACTTAAAGAAAGTCGCTGGAATGAACTGGATGCGGAAGGCGGAGGTCCGGATGTTATGGCGTAAGTAACTTCCCCCCCCTCCCCGATTTGACTGAATCTCCTTTTTTTGGGAAATTTGAGAATGTTGACACTGGACCGGAGTGTTTTGATAGACAATTGTCTCTATTTTATTAACTAAGTATTCGTTTTTTCTACAAACATATAGTTAATTAACTAAATTAACAAGAACCACTCTTGTCAACGGTGAAGGCCCCCTCTAGAGATTTCCAGGTGTCTCGATTTTTTGCTGTGCTCATCCACTGTTCGCCAGCCACTCTACTACTAAGATTATATCGTCTCTCCACCAGGCGATTGGTCTGCCTCTTTTTGATCCGGGTTGTCAGTCTTTGAGTCTGTCGATTGTCTGTCAGCAGAGCAACGTGACCAGCCCAATCCCACTTTAGTTTCTGACAGTGGCGTACAGCGTCATCTTGGAACAAACTTGGAAGTGTATTTCAAACACAAAAAAAAAAAATTACTGTCCAGCCGTCTTCGTGTAATTGGTTCCCTTCGGTCTCCTGCAGCCACTGACCTCTATATGGTAGTAGTACCGACACTTAACAGGCTACAGCCGACAACAAGAATATAAAGCTTCGTAATAAACAAGACATTTGATTTTGGCATTTAGACGGTCATGTGATAAAATCAAATGAAAGTCAATATTAACAAGGATAATAGCATTGCCTTTTGCACTGACCCTTATACTATAGTATAGTCATTGACGTAGAGACCAGGACTGTGCCATAACCTCACAAAAATGACCACTCTTTAGAAAGAGACAACGCTACTTTGTGGATTTTATTTTCTCTCTTTCACGCTTTGCAGTCAATATTTACTGATTTATTAAAAGGGATAGCACGATCCAGATTAGATCTATACGTCAATGAGTATAGTATAGACATAGAGATAGAAATCTATCTCCATGAGTATAGAGGTCAGTGGTCATAAGCATAGACTTAGAATACGTTAGTATATCCTAAGTCTATGGTCATAAGGGTCAAAAAAGTTTACAGGGCGGAAATGAAATGTCACTTTGTATAGGGTAAACAGTATAGCTCACTAGCAAAGAATACTGACTAAGTACTAGTACTTAGAGCTCAGTGCCTGCTGCATAGAATACCGAGAGAAGTACCTATTCTCGGTTTTCTGTGGCTGCAGACCGAGCACCGCGCTATACGTGTCTATCTCAATAGGGTAGTTGCGCTATCACGCAAAGAACAATTGAGTTCGTATCCGGTAGGGACGTCACAAGTTAGGTATTAGTTATCGATCGCATGCGAGTGACTTTATGCAAAAAAATGTTGTTTACAAAATTGCAAACGCAGCTACGTAGTACTATTACTTATTCTGTGACGCAGTTAACTTTGTAAGTCATTGAGCTACAGTTATACATTAAATGAATGTGTCGTTATAAAGTGCATTAAATCTTTAATCTATTAACATACTTAGTCAATTTAAAAAGAACTGAACTATGGAAACTATGAGCCTTGAAGTTTTGAAAAACAGTAATGGCACGCCACTTCCCGGTGCATCGAAAATCGAAAAACAAGTTAAAAGCAGAGAAAAGACTATGAAATGCAACAATCGTTGCATGAATCGGCACCGGGAAGTCAGTCAACCAGGCCTCCGAAATTGCTATTTGCGATGAAAATGTAGAATTCTATAACAACGTAGAAGAGTTTTGAATATTGTATTAAATAGAAGCACGACCCAATCGTGTTTCCGTCCGTTTTTAGAACTGGTAGCATTTTGATTTATAAGTAGGTTACTACCCATTTTTACACCCCTTTAACATCAAAAGTGACACAGAATCATCAAGAATAGAGTTACAGGCTGACCTCAAAAAGGGAACAATGCAAAGGATGCATGTGGAGGCTTTACTTAAAGTGTACATAAGCAACGGTTACCTTACCTAGTTCGGTAAGACGGTTCCTAAACGAGCGGAGGACAGTAATGGGTGTCTACTAGGTAGATGTAATTTAAAATTATTGAAAAAACTTTCTCTTTTTCTGAGTGGTCCTCGGGCTGGCTAATATACTGACAGTGAACTAAAACTATCTAGGATCTAGGCGCGGATCCAAGGGGCAACAGGGGCAATTGCCCCCCCCCCCCCCGCCCCGACTCTTGAATTTTCGCCATACATTTGGTCCGCGTTGACGGGCAAAACTACTCACACTCCGGTGTTGGATCAAAGTGCGCCCCCCCAGAACATGATCCTGGATCCGAACTTCATGATAATGTGCTAAATAGGTAGGTGTAATAATTAATATAATTTAAGTAGGTATGACATGAAGGTAGCCTTCGTAAATATAAATCTGAAACTAATTTGTGGCCGCCGTAAATACAAGATATCATGGCCCACTAAATCGAACCACACGCCATTTTTTTATCAGTTTCTATCAATCTTAAAAAAACCTTAAAGAAATATTTACCTTACCTACTGATAATCTTCAAACCCATTTCAGATATTGTTTATACTTTTCCATTATTTAGAAAATTATAGAACTAACAAAACAACTGGAGGAAACAACTGACGAAGTGTACCTATTTAATCATAGAAGTGTAGGGTAAGCAGGGGTAATGACGCTTACCTCTGAAACTCTTATAAAAGATATCTACATACGAGTACTCATATACTTAGTCACCTAACCAACGAAGGTAAATCGGTCAGTGGCAAGAAAAATGCCGGCATTACTAGGACACTATTTTATAAATTCTGTTAGACAACCACCGACGAGTAGGTATGGCCTGTCAACTTGCGACACTTGGCCGTGAAGTTTGTTTTTTACTTTACAAAGAACAAGCGAATGCAAAGAATGTCATGAGAAGTGATATCTAAAAGACGAGCTAGATAACAGTATGATATCTGACTTACTTTTATAAGAAACAGACCAAAATAATTACAACTAGGTTTGAGTGGTATTACCCCTAAGGCAGGGGTAATGACACTCAATCCCGTTTTAAACCCCCGACGCAAAACGAGTGGGATGGTATAAGTTTGACGTGCCTGTCCGTCTGTGTGTGTGTGTGTGTGTGTGTGTGTGTGTGTGCGTGCGTGTGTGTGTGTGTGTGGCATCGTAGCTCCCGAACGCATAAACCGATTTTAATAAATAAATTTCAAATCCAAGATGGTCGCCACAAATAGGCGATTTTTTTTTTTTATTATTAAAACGGATTAAATGTATATTAAATGTTATGTGTTGTAAAGTTATAATATTATTAAATTATGCAATCATATGTTATGTCGAAGTTGCATATTTTGTAAAAATCTCTAAAAAGTTAGAAATAAAAAACAAAATTGAAAATTTTGGAAAAACCCCCGACGGATAAAACTTTAAAACCCCTGACTAACAGGAAGTAAGTAACCGAAGAAAATCCTTCGGGGTCTGCCATTCGCTGGCCTGTCACATGCACAAAAATATTTTAGTTCAATTCAGGCAGTAAATAGCAGACCCCGACGGATTTTCTTAGATATAGGATAATTAATATGAAACTAATATTCTAGATAGTATTGCACATTTTCCTTAAATAAACATCTTTCCCCCCGTTTACCCTAATACGTAAATGTTAAGAAAAAAATCAACGTACCTCATTTTCCTCCTTATTTCCCAATAAATTCAAGTCTTCTACAATTTCGTCATGCTCCATCTTTGTGCAGTTGATATACAAAGCTAAATATTAGTGCTACATAATTGCGAACGCCACGAGCCGCAGATTGATAGCATGATAACACGCGTTGTGAACAAACACAGTATTTTAACAGGTTACCTAAGTACTTAAATATACTTCGGTAGCGTGTTATCATAGACACGGAGAATAGACTACGAACTGTCGCATAAATTCCATTTTTATAGATTAGAGAAATATGAAGTCACGAAGGAAATGATTTTTTTAGCTAACCGTGGTGGTTTTTTAGGGCTCCGTAGCCAAAATGCTAAAACGGAACCTTGTTTTGTTATGTTCGTCTGTCTGTCCGTCCGTCCCCAAGTTAGCTCAGAGACTAGAAAGCTGTCATTTTGCATGGATATACATATTAGTTACGCCGACAAAGTGGTAGAATAAAATCTAGAATATTTTGTAAGATCATACAATAAGAAACCTTCGACAGGTGAGACAAAAAGTTGATTGAGAATGATCTATTTTATGGGACTAATTATTATCAGTCTATTCACAATGTCTTTGGACATAATCATACAAACTGCAAGACCACAAGTGTCCTCCGGCAAACCATTTCAGACCTTATCACAAGGAGATAAGGTTTGATTAAAGATCTCATACAGAATTGAATCGTCAATTTAATAACACTTATGTTATGCTTACGTAGAATATGTAATATGTTATTTAAACGCATCCTAGATATTGTTTTATATACATATTAGCGCTAAAACCTACGAGTACCTATAATAATAATAACGCAATTTCTATACTAATAAAACCTTAAGTGTGTTTGTATGTTTGCTTGAACGCGATAATCTCAGGAATTACTGGGTCGAATTAAAAATTATTTTACTGTTGGATAGTTCATTTATATATATCACGCTACGACCAATAGGAGCGGAGCAGCAATGAAAAATGTTGCAAAAATGGGGAAAATTGACGCGAACGAAGTTATGCGGTTCGACTAGTATAAGTAATAAACGGCGTGCAATGATTGTCGACATCACCATCCCACATGACGAGAGTCTCGTAACAACCGAAAAAAATAGAAATTAAATTATCTGGATTTGGCGCACGAGATTGTCGACATGTGGGATGTTGATGTGGGTATCATTGTCCCAGGTCTGATTGCCAAGAGCCTCGACCAACACGAGAGGCTCGCGTTTGTTGGTTGGATCAAGGGCCTGATGCAAAAAGCAGTACTTCTCGAGACGGCTTAAGAGCCGAGTCGAGGTCTTGTGAGGAGGTTGGTTCTCTAGGGCCGTAACCATCGATAGCTTGGTCCTAGTACACGATGACGGTTGGACGCTGTTTTAAGGATTCCGTAGCCAAAATGGCAAAAACGGAACCCTTATAGTTTCGTCATGTCCGTCTGTCTGTCTGTTCCTATGTCACAGAAAGTTTAGTCAAAGACTACCTAATGAATATTTATGAAATTTAGTGGATAGGTGTATTGTAGTAGCCGCTACTTAGTTTAATAACTAAATGATAAAAATAAATATTTTCACACAATACATGTGACAGAAGCTGAAAAAGTTTTTTTCAGCAAACATCAACATGTGGCACATCATTCGACAGGTATTTTAAAAACATTTGAAGGTTTCTAACAAACTTTTTTGATTAAGTAGATTTTTTTGGAAATAATCGCTCCGAAAGTTGCATAAATTGTGTCCCTTATCTTTTAAACCGAGTAACCAAAAAATATGAAAAAATCACAAAGGTAGCGCTTAATAAATACTTTAAACTAAGCTTATTTTGGACATGATCGGACATACCGTCATCGAGTTATTGGCGAAAAACTGCGTTTCTCAACAAAAGGGCGTAAGTGCCATGAACATACGCTCGTCTGCTGATGCAATTATTCAAGGCTGCGGAACCCTACACTGAACATATTCTGACATGCTCTTGCCTGGTTTATTTATATTTTTAAATATAAGTATTGGTTTAAAAAAATAATTTCAATTTCCCCAAAACATGTCTACACGACCAAAACCAGCTGTTTCTGGATTGAAAGGCGTATCGGCGAGTTTAATATGCTTTAGGCCGGTCAATACACGCCCAAAGATAATGCGCTATGTGGAGCGAGCGTTTATGGGGACCGATATTGGGCCCGGTGTGGGCAAACCGCGTTTAAAGGTACAAGAGACGCGTAGAGAGATAGACCCTAAAACCCGGATATTCAAAAGTGATCAGAAGTGGGTTTATAGAGCCTGGGGACGAACGGATCCTGGTTCATGGTGTGGACAGCGCGTCCGTGCCGGATGATGATGATGCAAAGACTCTCTGGCACATCTGGTCGGTTCCCGTTGTTCACACCGAAGGTGATTGGATGCGGGAAGTTAAGCACGCATGTGAACCCATTGAAGAAATGCCAGCAGCTAACATACTGAAGACGTAGCCTAAAAAGCCCGTCAGGTGTCTAATTGGAAATCACCAGACTCTGTCAGATTGCATAATTTTTAGATCAAGTGGTTACGTAGCTCGTAGTCTGATAAAATAATAATAATATTAAATGCCTTTATTTTATTTTTAGGCCACAGTATCATATCGTAGCCACCCAGGCGTTTCTCTATTATTCCTGTTTCACTCTTACCGATCATAGCGTGGTGTAACCTAAAATAGCGTATGTTATACTTTTCATGTTAGTAAATAAAAAAGTATTAGGTACCCATTACAGACATAGGTACGATTTTGAATGATGAACGATGATTTTGAATTAGCATTGTTAGTACCAATTTTTATTAAATTTTGTTCAATTGTTCTCAAGTGGTTCATGAATAAAACACCATCCACTACAAAGCCTAAAGCAAATCTTTAAAGGGGTGAAATGGCAGTCGAAACTTAATGCGGGCGGAAGCTAGTTTAATACAAAATAAAAATATTGAAAATTTACATAGTTGTAAACCTTTAGAGTTGTAGTCGCTCACTGTGTCGAATAGTAAGCAATCCATGGTTATTATTTAAACTAAATGATAACTTAAATTTCTGAATGTTAAAATGTAACGTAGTCTAAAAAGCTATCCCTTCTTTCGGTAGGTTAGGTTCGCACTATACGACGAATAACGTTTTAAATGCGTACGAATACCCCTAGACACATCTTCAGAAGATGCAAGACCATATACCACACCAGAAGCCAGAACGTTGGAGGGTACATAATCACACCTGAAGACGTTAAGTCCTCTCCACTAAAGCGCATTCACTTCATCGTCAGACTAACAAATGAACTCAATGATAAAACAGCTCTTCCTAAATAAAGTGCTTAGAGGTATAACGCACCCTGGGGCGAGGCACATTAGAGAGGACAATCGCCATCGAAACCTTAAAGAACCTCGTCGCCAATATTATAAAAAAAAATACTGATGCTCATGAACACCGACTCCCTACGTGTGTGTTGTGGCCATCTAGCTTCTCGATTACTCGAATGTAGAGGCTGGATGGCCGATGGTTCGAAGACTAAAGAGGACCAAACCTTTTGGGTTAGTTCAGTAACAATTTATAGACAGTTCAGTGTAACAAAAGAACACAAGAACATAGTGCCTTTATTTAATATAAGAGACGATAAGAATAGTGTTAATGGACACGAACTAGGAGTTTAAGTGAACTTTAAATTACTCATTAGTCTCCAGACTAGATTTTAGTGACAATGGCCAACTTTACAGCGCATCATAAAACAAAACAAAAATAAAATAAAACGGGCAAGAGCATGTCGGACTATGTTCAGCGTAGGGTACCGCAGCTGTCACTATAAAGAAATGCACTACGTATGAAAAATTACGATCCGAAAAAGTGCACAAGGAAAAAAGCGTAGGTATCTCGTTCGTCTTTTTGTTGAGATTACTCGTGTGTATTGCTTAAAAAAATCGAACTAAGCAGCAGTTTATACAATACACCTATATGTTCTAAATTTCATCCATAATATACATTAAGTAATGCCAGTCTTTTTACACGAGCAGCCTGTGGATTCGGTACAAAATAATAATGCATTCAGAATGCTGTTGGGATTATTTTGTTGACGTCTTTCAAGCCATTATGCGCTAGAAAGTGGTGTCAATATTTGACCGATTAGGCGGCAGTATCAACAGTAAGTATTTTGAAAATGGTTGCATCCCGTAGCGATTGTCCCACATAAGCGCACTGGGTGGGAGTTGTAATAGGAAATATGTAAATACTCATTGTACCTAAATTATTACTAACATATCGATCGATCACTACTGCCACAGTAACAAACTTGACCTTAACCCCTTGAAGTGTGCAGTGGTAACATTCTCTCGTAAAAAAGCGGTTGTAATAGCACATTATTCAATTAAGGACCAACCTCTGCCTAGAAGCGATGCTACGCGTGATTTGGGTGTCATCCATGATTCCAAATTAATTTTTGATCAACATGTTGATGACATTGTATCAAAGGCATACAGGGCTCTGGGCTTTATTATGCGATCCTCGACTTGCTTCAGTAGCGCTAAAACTTGGAAAGTCCTGTACTGTAGTTTCGTTAGGAGTATTTTGGAATACGCCTCGCAAATATGGAACCCTCGTTACGACACATACATCACAAGAATTGAGAGAATCCAAATCAAATTCATGAAGTACATGTGCTATCGTTTGAGAATCCCGTTTAAATCATCAGACTACCTAATGCTTTGCAGAAAATTCCATCTAATGACTCTTGTCGATAGAAGGCATATAGCTGACGTGTGTTACATAATTAAAATTGCCACAAACGTCATAGATTGTCCTGAAATCTTAGCGAAACTTAATTTCAATGCACCATCCAAGCTTCTCAGGTCTATAAAACCTTTGCATATACCCCTCTCTTCTTCCAATTATCGGCAAAATTCTTTCCTCAACAGAGCGAGCAACAGCTTCAACACAATAGCGTCAGATATAAATTTGGATCTATTTAACACAAGCTTCCCAGTAGCAAGACGGCGAATGAGCGAAAAGTTTTTCTCATAATTTTGATTTCCATTATTATTATACTAATGTTTTTTTACTTATATGTAGGTACAGATGAAATTTAAATACTTGATCTAACTTTTAATGTTAGGATATGATTATATATTGTAGATTATAATATGTGTGTTTTTATAAATGAGTTGCAAACTGCTGTAAAAATTGTTAAATTTAGCTTTATGTTACTATACGCGAGGTCCTGTAATTGGCTCTCTGATGTTTATTTTGTAATATCTTTTTAAAATAGAATAAGCTGTTGGACCTCCATAATATAAATAAATAAATAGTTATTAAGAATATTGTTACTAACACTTCTATGGATTTTGTCCGTTAAATTGCCTGTGACATATGGCCGCACAGACAGACAGACCGTCCGTCTTGACGAAACTATAAGGGTTTAGTTTTTGCCATTTTGGCCACGGAACCCTAACAAGGATCTATAGCCGCAATGATGAATTGTGCCTGTCCTTAATACCAGGTTTGTTAGCGTAAAAACGTATATTACTGCATACATACACATTGTCGCATCGGCCGCGCACGTCAGCTGCACGTCGTCAACACCGCGCGGCCGCGATGCACCTTTATCCTCCCCTCGCTTCATCATTGGAAATACTCGTAGTAATCGTAGGTACTTACAATAAGTAATGATTACTTCTAGAAGAAACAATATACTTTAAGGAAAACAACATTTTCCATTAGCAAGGTTTATTACCTATAATTTCGTTAATTTATCAACTTCGGCAGTAATTTTCTTCTGTAGGATTGCTAAGTCCGCATCATGGAATTCCACAGTCAAATAATACGATAAATACCGATAACTTTGTAAAAAGAACAAGTAGAAATTTTTACATAATTTGTGGCATGTCACAAATTGCATGTACGTGCTCAAAGTATTGCCAAGAGCACGAGCCCAGAAAATACAAAGCATATTCACGAGATGTCTTGTTTCTTTGTAAACTATCGTTACGTTATTTTGCATGATTTCGTTTTATCAGGAACAATTATAGCAGCAGCCTCTTCCTGGCACAGCGGGTAAAAGTGTACTAGGATATGTTTGAGTGTAAACTGATTTCTTGACAAATGGATTAATCGGTTCTGAAACAAGTCTGTGTTTCACTTCCATATTAAGCTTCGCAATTTTTTCTCCCTTTTCCTCTTCCTTTTTTATTTGTATGAAGTACGGCCTAAAACTATTAGAATACATTTTATATTATTCAATTTTTCAGTTTTGTTTTTTTCAATGTTGAATAAGATTTTACATAATTTACATCCACAAGTGATCCGTCACACCTGGCAGGTGTATAAGACAACCGGCCATTTATAAATTTGATTGTGAAACCTAAGGTAAAAAGCAAAGAGAATTTAACACTATATTATATATGTTTTCTCTAAAGGATAGTTTTTACCGCGATCACCGACATCCACGTGAGCGGAGCACATCCAAAAGCTAGAATGTACCGTCGAAAATAATATTATTTCAATTAAGTAACTCTTTATTTGGATATACAATATTATTTTATACAATATTATGATTTTTTTATAGCATACTTTTCGTCTAAAGGTATATAATTATAATATCACTGTACCTACATACCTAATGATTATTTATTGTTTAATCGCTGTTCATAATTTAATACAAAATAATACTTAAATAAATATTGTTTACTTAACTACATGTATAATATGTTATCTTAACCCAAAACCCAGAGCTAGTGTTCTAATACTGATCAAGCAGACGTACATCTTGCAGTTAATTTTTTATCACCTTATAAATTTGAAAATTTAGAAGCACGAAGGCAGAGGAGCTAGACGAGTACCTCGGTATCAAAACGAAGTCAACCTTGAGGGTGGAGAAAGCTGGAGTCGCGCCATAACATCAACTTCAAATCGTTCATGGTGCGAGTTCCCAGTGAACATCTGTCCATCTTCATGAAGGAAGACTTCTGGCCGAAAGGTGTCGCGTACCGACGTTTTCGTGGAAGGTTACGTGACACCACGCAGCGAAACACGACGCCGCCGTCGTTGTCTCAGTCTCGGTGTCTTGTATAATGATAATTTAATTTAAAATAATATATAACTTATGTATTAGTCTAATAAGATATCTCGGCAATGAGTCCAACGATTTTCATGAAATTTTATTTGCAAGGGTTTTTGGGGGCAATAAGTCGATCTAGCTAGGTTTCATTTTTAAAAAACGTTGATTAAAAATAAATAAAGAGCGGAGCTCGGTCGTCCAAGTAAGGTGGGTAGACCATGGAAGGCTATGCTCCTTCGAAGGCCAACTATTAAAAAGTCGTAAATGATAATAAATTCCTTCCACTCACACTAACACCTATCGAGCTTAAGGACACAGACGCGGCGGCGAGTCGGTTGCGCCGCTATTTTGTCAGTGAGGTGTCTCGCTTCGTTGACTTTTGTCGTCGACGTTAAAATTGTAATTCGCGCTCATAGAAAACGTAACATTTTGAGTAATTAACCAATCAATCAATCAAATCATTTATTTGCGTTATACAGGTTACATAGTTGTTACAATAATATCAGAAACCTTTATGTTCTCTATATTTCTTACTCTTGATCAATATTACAAGGCTTTAAGTACTAAAGAAAAATATGTTACTTTATTTTGATTTTAGTAAAAATATCGGTAGTGTTCCTAGAAAAGTCAATGGTTCGTTGTAAGGCCGACCAAAAATTTAGACGGTTGGCATTAGGTACATGGCCTCACTAGGAACATCTAGAACATCTATGTAGTTCATCTATCTGTGTGAACCATAGCCATTAAAAAAGTTGTAATTAGAGTACTTTGTAATATCTAATTATTTTGTTGAATAAAAAAACCATGTCATGAACATTTTGGCCCTACAAGGAACGGACCCTTAAGAAGCTCAGCATTTCGAGTCTACCAATAAATAAAAGAGATGGCCAAAAATTGTATGGGACCGTGCCCCAGAACGTACAAACATGAAATCTATGTTATTTGAAAGAACAGATCTTCTATATAAAAAAGTATAACGGCGTATTTAGCTCCGCAGTCGTGGACAAATGTTAAGGTGGTTCAAAAAGTACATTTTATCGGTCGCCTTTCATCATGATTTACTATGCATAAAGATATGAGTAATTATATGAATGATACCTATGTAGTTTTTCGTGTAGTGACGGATATACAAATGACAGTTTGTGGTTTGATTGTTTTGTCTCTTGCCCATTTAATGGTGTTGCTAGTACAAAATTCATTTGACCATTACATTAGTTATATAAGGTTGGTTGTTAAAAATTACACATATATGTTCACACATATATGTTCTTATAACTTATTACTATTTAATACATATGCTAGTATAATAAATATTTTATTACGTTTTTATAACTGTAATGCTTTTAGTTACAGTTTTTCCCTGATCTGATGTTTGGTAATATTATAAGACAACATAAAGGTAAATAGTAATTCGAAATTCCTTGCTTATTTTTATAAACTTATTGCAATAAGTACTTTACATTATTGTACAGCTTGGGGCACGTTTTGGCCATCTCGTTTAAGAATGTAATCAAGAGACATCATAAACAAAGAGCTTACTACTCAATCGATGATTTTTTAAAAGATAAAGTTAAATGGTTGTAGTTCGTTGCTCCTTATTAATGTTAATATGTTATATATTGTATACTTTATTGTAATTTACTTAGATAAATATTATTGTCACCGTTTAATAATGTTACTTAGGTAGGTATTACTTAAGAAAACGATTTACTTTTGTAAGTATATATTCTGTGTGATAAAGTAATTGCAAAACATTTATACCTACTTATTCATTATGTAGCAATTAATTGGCCAATATTTAAGCACATAAAGTTTTTACATTGTAAGTGGATGCTCCTACTATGCTGTACCCATTGAGGCTGATATATCCAATCTCGTGTACTCTTCTTTTAATACTTTTGACCTCTTTTTTTTGCATCAGTCCTCTAATATGGTGTATAATATAGGTAATGGTGGCAGCACCTTACCTGCATTTACAATTTATAAACAAAGAAACATTGTAAACATTGGCAATTTAAAAAGACTGGCTGCGAGTTTTATTGCCTATTCTTTTCTCCTGCTTTACCTATTATTTTGCAAACAGGCATTACATGTAAATGTAGAATCGACTTTTCACAAGTGTAGTATTTTGCTTCCTAAGTGAATAAAGTATTGTTAATATTATCATTATTATTTATATTATTCTCTTAATTTAAACTTAATAACATACAATTTACATTTTTAAATATAGATATAAAATATAAATACATATGAAAATAAAATATTATTGACTTCAAAAATAAATACAAGGCAACTAAGAAGCAAAAAATAATATACCTAGAATAACAAAAACAAATTAAACATTTTGAAGTTGGTGCCGAATAAAACATAAAGACTACTATTTCATGGCACCAACTTCAAAATGTTTAATTTTTGAAGTCGGTAATATTCTTTTGTAAAAAGTTTTTTATTTCTCACTTTTTAGTGGGTTGGTATGTAATTCACTTAAGTTACAATAGGCTAATGTCAACTGCTCAAATCCTTTTACAAAATATTGCTTGCCCCGATTCAGGGCCGTTAATTGTTGAGGAGTTCACTATCAGCTCTATTACATTGTGTAATAGTAGTTTAACGAGAATAAAGTGCTACTCAATACCATATTAAAGTGACTGAATCGCAAACTGTGAAATATTGAAAAGGTCTGTTCGTCATTTGTGGTCTTCATCATAAGTACCACTTCACCAATTGGTGTTTTTAAGAGTAAATCACTGTGAAATATACCTAAATCACTGTAGGTGTGCCTTTGATATTTTAAGAGTTCCCTCGACTTCTCCAGGATCCCATCATCAGATCGTGATCGGATGACAATGGGACCAACTTGGAAGTATACCCTTTCAAACACAAAAATAATTTTTCAAATCGATCCCGACGTCTTTGCGTAATCGATGAACAAACATACAAAAAAAAAACATAGACGAATTGAGAACCTCCTCATTTTTGAAGTCGGTTGAAAATAGTGTCCCACCGGCATCGGATACAGGGACCAAGCTCCATAGAGAGGAACCGCCTCACTATGCGAGCCGTGTCGAGAAGTACCGCTTATTGCATCAGGCGCTTGATCCAACCGCTCAACGCGAGCCTCTCTAGGTGTTGTTTGTGGCTCTTGGCAATCAGTCCATTGACCGAGACGACAATCGGGACAATGATCGCCAAATCCACATCCCACATGTCGACAACCTCGTGCGCCATATCCAGATATTTAATTTGTTTATCTTTTTCGGCTTTCACGAGATTCTCGTCATGGGGGATAGTGATGTTGACGATCATTGCACGACACTCTGATCGGTCTATCAGCACAATATCAAGCTTGTTGGCGACAACAGTCCTGTCTGTGATGATAGAGCGAGCCCAGTACAAAGTCATACGACTATTCTCGAGAACAGGCTTAGCTAGGCTACTTGATTGTGTCAGTGCAAGTACTCGCCGTTAGCAAGACGTGAACAGCCGGAAACGATATCTCTGAGGGACTCACCGGGTCGGTGACAGGCACGGCAGATGTCAACAGTGCCATCCCTCAGGATATATTTCCGGTAGTTATTCGTCATGATAACTTCGTCAGCAATTGCACAGACAAAACTCTCGGTTTCTTCGAAGAGGTCACCGAACCGTAGCCAGTCCATGGACGCTAGTAGGCCCACATCGGGCCCATGAAGAACCTACCGTGAAGCTCCTTGCTCTGCCATACCTTCCTGCGCTCGCTGAAGCTAAGCACTACAGGCCTGCGCCAATTCTCTTTGGCCAAGGGAGTGGGGTTAACCCGGTGTCCACCGCGACGACATCGCGATGCACACCCGCGTCCACATGGAGAAAATATTCTCTGAGATTGTATACCTCGCGGTTATGAACGGACTTAAGGTTTAGCAAACCCCGGCCCCCACACTTACCCGGGATATATAAACTCATTACGGATGAACGCGGGTGATGCATTCGGTATGACGTCAGCAGTGTACGGACTTTTCGATCTAGGGTGTTTAATTCAGTCTGAGTCAAGGAGTACATAAGAAGTGGCATGACCCAGCTGTTGCAGGCCCGGATCTTGTTGCCACCTGACAAAAGGCACTTTATTGAATCAGCCGAAGAAACGTTCCTGCAGCAGCTGTTTCATGTCAACCTCATAGCGCCTGCGACATACCCAAGTAAAGTTGATCTTAGATGAATGGAATCCGAGAGTTGAGTCCCTTCGGATTCCACTACCCGCCCTCGCTTTATATGAATGATTGCACACTTATCTACACCAAACTCCAATATAGAATTACTAAAGGTTTCAGTTACCTTCAGTAATGCCATTAGCTGTGAGCTGGTGGGAGCAAAGAGCTTCAAGTCATCCACATATAGCAAGTGAGATATAACCTGACCACCACGTCGCAACCTGCAACCTAGTCCTGAACCCTCTAGTAAGGTACTAAGTGGATTCAGTGTTAGGCAGAACCAAAGGGGACTCAAAGTATCACCTTGAAATATACCCCTATCTATCCTTAAAGGTACGCCGCCACTTTCTTGGGTCCCTCGGCACCCTGGCGAAGCACCCTAAGATGCGTATTCGTATTATTCAAGAAGGTACGTACAGTTGAATTAACTTTATACAACTCCAGCACCATGAATGTCCACCATCAGAAGCCATGTATGTGGCACGGAGTTAAACGCCTTCTGATAATCTCTCCAACATGTCGATAGATCCTTTCGGTTGCGGCGAACCTGCTTGAAAGTCATTTTAGGTCAGCTTATTTTTTTATAATTTCATTACAAATTTTATTAGTAACTGGTTTAATATCGATTTAATACTCATTAGTATTATTTTTAAAACTTTTCCACGAATACATCCTTAGTTGCACAATTGGGTTCAAGTAATGTTCGTTGAGTATTTTGTAAATTATAATATTATGCTAAGCATTTAATGTTTCGTTTTAATGAAAGCCCTTTTTATATAGTTTAAGTTTAATCAGCTATTTTGAATGTCACAACGTTAGTTTAAAGATAAACGACTGATAAATTATATTGGCTTTTTATGTAGATTTAATCACTATTTAATAAACTGGTTTATTAAATAGTGATTAAATCTACAATAAAATAAAGTGTTTTATTTGTAACATAATGAAACAAAGTATTAGTTAATAATTTGCTTGTTTCATTTATCCAGTAAATAAACGGATAATAACTGTTTATTCCTTATAGTGGCTTTCCGTGGTCCACCCACCTTACTATAGATTATACTCATGCATGACTGTGTACGAAAAGTACAAAGTAGTAGCACGTACTATACATTTCTTCATAACTAAGCTCTATGCATTTTGGCTTCAGAAATATTATAAACAAAGTAAAAAAAAGGTCGTTACCTTTCTAATATATAAAATTCTCGTGTCACAGTTTTCGTTGCCATACTCCTCCGAAACGGCTTTACCGATTTTGATGAAATTTTGTGTGCATATTGGGTAGGTCTGAGAATCGGACAACATCTATTTTTCATCACCCTAAGAGTTTGTTTGTTTGTTTGAACGCGATAATCTCAGGAACTACTGGGCCGCATTGAAAAAATATTTTATTGTTGGATAGCCCATTTATCGAGCAAGGCTATAGGTTATAACATCACGCTACGACCAATAGGAGCGGAGCAGCAATGAAAAATGTTGTAAAAAAAAAAAAAAGGGAAAATTTACGCAGACGAAGTTGCGCGGGTCAGCTAGTATTTTATAAATGCTGAAAGTTCCTGTCGCATGCCCGTAATACAGGTAAGAACTAAGAAGTCTCAATCGGGGTGGTTTTAGCAGCTAGGAGGTAGCAAAGGTTTACCAAATTGTATCTCATTTACGTTAAAGTTTAAAGCTCAGTTTTTTTTACATTTCCTTCGGAATATTATTAGGAATCAAGTCGTCCATTGCCAGGCACTTAATAAACATTAAGGGTGTCCGGCAGAGAGTTGACAGCGGTCAACTCTCTGCCGGACACCCTTAAAGTTTAGGGGCCACCCGTGCCCCCGCCAAGACGAGACAGCGAAAGCGCAGGACACTACCCACTTTATTCTCAAAGCGTTCGTTGTATTTTTGTACCCCTATAGTTTTTGTCTGGACAGTGTCAGAAAGTTCTCAGGATATGATGTCAATACAGTACTTATTAAACATGCCAATTTTCAAAGGTATACCTGTAATACACCATAAATTATTAATATCTAAAATACTCAGATTTCGG
This sequence comes from Herminia tarsipennalis, assembly GCA_945859575.2. Classification (NCBI taxonomy): domain Eukaryota; kingdom Metazoa; phylum Arthropoda; class Insecta; order Lepidoptera; family Erebidae; genus Herminia; species Herminia tarsipennalis. Next base: position 22,897,897 of record OX243831.2, on the reverse strand, counting down.
CCCTGGTTTACTGACTTACTGAGCTAAATAAGCAAAACCGTTAGGGTACTTCCATAAGTCATAGAAAGCTGAAATTTAGTATGAATGCTAGGTTAAGCACACAGCATATAATAATTAGAAAACTTGTACATTCCCCCTCCCCTACTATCCCATAAAGTAGGAGAATGAAAGTTTGTATGGAGAGAACCTAATAGGTATCTGTAGAAAGAACCTTGAGGGGTACGTCTCTTCTACTAACAGAAAAATGGCAATTATACAACAACTGCATTAAATAATTCCTGATTTGTACTGAAAACACAATTAATCTCAACGGCACTGATATTATTCATGTATTTTAAAGATAGTTTAATACTCTGCCATTCCTGGAACAATTCAATAATGTCATAAATACATTTTATTTTTACTGAATAAATATTCTTATATATTTATTTGTAATATATATGTAATATAATTTATATGTAATATATATTTATAAATCTTGGTGATTATTAACAGTATACTAATTTTTTGTCTATGGCTTTACTTAGTTCCGATATGGTTGGCTCTGCGATAATCCTCATCTCGAAAATAGTTAAAGGATGTGTCCTAAGTTGCATAGAAATGTATCACTACAGCAGAACATAGAAGACGAGTATTATACGGCTATGGAGAGTCTGGGCAGTGATGGTGATAAGTTAGATTATGTTATTGATAACTATTCCTTATATTGTAGTGCTATGTTGGTTGGACCATATAAAGTTGATGTGAAAATTGAGATTATGCTGATAAGCATGGGAATATACACTAGCAGTGCTATATCCTGTATGACTTATGAATGTTATAAATACTTGTTTAGTCATTGTAGATTGGGGTCATGTAATTTACAATTAAGATACTACATGGGGGATTTGTATGTAATACGAAATGGAAAAGATAATCTGTTAAGTAGGTGTTATCTTAGTGAGTTATGTATATCTTTCCCTAAAGCTAACATGCACAATGTAGCTGATGTGAATTATTATTTTAACATAAAGGAATTTAGTTCCAGATTCTCTGAAGTTTTCAAGGATGGTTTGGGTCGGTCATTTAGCTGGCAGGGGGACACTTGACTCTAACAAAAATATTACCACTTTAAAGCTTAATATTTAACAAAGGGATCCCTAAATCTAAAAATAGGCTTCACCACCCATAAACTATTTTAAAAGACCTATCTAATGATACCCCACACCATGGGGTAGATGAAACAACACAAATCACATTAGACTTACTTAGAGGTACCCTCAAAAAAATGTTTTTTAAAGATTTTCTTCTACTAACATTTAAACTTTCGCGTCGCATGATTATAACTATTTATTATACGGGAATTAACGCGCATTGTTTACCTTAAAATTGCTTGACGTTTCGACCAGGTTGCACAGGGCCGTAGTTTGATTTTACTCACTTTTTCGGCGTAACTAATGTGTCTCTAAGTAAAATCTGTAAAGGTTCATTTTCGTGCATCGCGACCGATCGCGAGCCGCGAGCGGCTTACGACAAGCGTCTGTCGCGCGCGGCCGATGCGACAATATTCACAGTGCGCGCGCAGCTTACGACAGTCGTCGGCCGCGCGCGTCTGTCGCAGACCTCGGAAACAGCGCCGTACATTCTCATACTCTGAGTATTGTCGCATCGGCCGCGCGCGTCAGTCGCTTGTCGTAAGCCGCGCGCGACTCGCGATCGGCCGCGATGCACGGAAATGAACCTTAAAAGTGTCTAAGCTAGGCTGCGGACGGACATAAGGGAACTATTCATAATTGTGTAAGTTTTGCCATTTTGGCTAAAAATGGGGTGTTTGTTTTTATATGTTTTTACGTTACAATGATTTGCATCATTGTAACGTAAAATATATATAATATGTAATAAGAAAAGACATGTTTATTCCCTATAGCTTCACCCCCCCCCCTCCTCCAGCCTCATGAATTTTCGAGCCTTCGCCATACATTTGGTCCGCGTTGACAGCCAATTACCCCCACCTCCCGTCGTCCGAACTACTCACACTTGGCCGATGTTGAATCATTCATCATTGTTGAATTTATGAACACTTGATCCCCAACCATAACCCCAAAACATGATCCTGGATGCACCTGTGTGATGCGTGGTCAAACAAACGGACAGACAGACAAACATTTCTAAAAATAATAGCAATGTGTTTCTTGTAAATACTACTTTTAAACTTCTTTTACTTATTAAGTACTTATAGAACATTATTGAATACAAAGCCATCTACTTTCAAAACCAGTATAGTTTCTTTTAATACTTCATGTTTTATGCAAGATGGTTTTAGTACATTAACACCATCATGCTTAATTATTAAATAGGACAATGTTGCAACATCGAATCCGTGATCGCAAGCACCTATAACCCTAATAAATGTTTTCACAAATAAGTAATTATTTGAACATGGTGAACGATTTGATTTCATAGATGGCGCTACATGTTTTATTACGAACGTAAATTCTGTTTTTTTAGCAACAAACATAAATTCTAGAAAATTTCAAGTACGTCTTAATTGTAAAGTAATATCGTTTTTCATTTCTGCCACGATTAATTCATTACTCTCAGCAGTGCCTGCAATACCTATAGATATCTTACATAGGTGCATATTTAACTTGGTTATTAATATAGAACATAGATAACCAAATAAAATAAGTTACCTATGGTCGAAAAAGTAACTATAACGTTGAGAAAAATATTTAAAAAAGCAAAATACAATTTTAAAAAATACAAAAAGATTATTTTCACATCAGATTCGATCCTGGGGCCTCGTCGTCAAAAACCGAGACTCAGGCCAGTCAAAATAGCTGTTATTATGAAACTTGAAAATGTTGTGTTTAGCTCCTTATGGTTTTAGGGTGAAGGTATGTATGCCATGGGTTACAATTATAGATAATTTCTAATTGTGGAAAATTTTGTGATAAATCATTATAGTTCGACAAAAAATACGTCACTGCTCGTTTCCCATAGACGTCAGCGTAATGATTCAGTGTAGATAATGACCTATAGTATCCATACTAATATTATAAATGTGAAAGTAACTCTGTCTGTCTGTCTGTCTGTCTGTCTGTTACGCTTTCACACTCAAACAGCTAAACCGATTTAGATGAAATTTGGTATGGAGATAGTTTGAGTCCCGGGGAAGGACATAGGATAGTTTTTATCGCGATAACCGACATCCACGCGGGCGGAGCCGCGGGCGAAAGCTAGTTTACTATAAAACTGCTAATTTTCATAAAGATCCTTCAAGTAGTTACTGTTTTATAACGAAAAATTGCTACAGACATTAAAAGCGTAATAATTTATAGCCTAAATACTAATCCGTATCTATGACATTGCACGTGCAAAATTTCAACCGAATCTGTCCGGTAGTCTTTGCGTGATGCGTGTTCAAACAAATAGACGGACAGCCAGACAGACATTTCTAAAAATGCAGCAATGTGTTTAAATACTCTTTTCGAACATGTTACAATTTTTTTTTACTAAGTTCGGACATGTAAATAAAATTCTAAATTTACAATTTTATTATATGTATTTGTAGATTGCATAACCCTCTCGACATTTTTTATAGAATACTAGCTGACCCGCGCAACTTCGTCTGCGTAAATTTTTCCTTTTTTCTTTTTCTTCCTTTTTTTTACAACATTTTTCATTGCTGCTCCGCTCCTATTGGTCGTAGCGTGATGTTATAACCTATAGCCTTCCTCGATAAATGGGCTATCCAACAATAAAATATTTTTTGTGTGTGCAGCGCAGCCCAGTAGTTCCTGAGATTATCGCATTCAAACAAACAAACAAACTCTTAGGGGGATGAAAAATAGATGTTGGCCGATTCTCATAGATACCGGATAAGCACAAAAAAAATCATCAAAATCGGTCAAGCCGTTTCGGAGGAGTATGGCAACGAAAACTGTGACACGAGAATTTTATATATTAGAAGATTGTATGTTTAAATTTGAATAAAATTATATAACACCACTACCCTGCGTGCGCCGCGGCGAAGCTCGCTGTGTGCTACGCAGCAACAGCTGCCGCGTCATTTGCAACACACTTGAGGATCCGCCGCAGTCGTAGCGGCGGTCACCGCCCCACTTCCTGCCACGCATCTCTTACTACATCGTAGACTATTATACGTTTATGATAACGCGTGTGAGAGATATGGCTACAATAAGTAAAAATATCTTTATGTAATAATTGTGTCCTACGTAACGCGAACAATGTTTGTAACACAGAATGGTTTAAGACAGAATTAATTGATATTATAGAAGTAGGTACTTGGGTACAGTTTGTTTATATTATAACTAGCTGTCCCACGCAACTTCGTATGCGTAAATTTTCCCCGTTTTTTCAACATTTCTCGTCGCTACTCCGCTCCTTTTAGTCGTAGCGTGATGTTATATAGCCTATAGCCTTCCTCGATAAATGGGCTATCCAACAAAAAAATAATTTTTCAAATCGGACCGGTAGATCCTGAGATTAGCGCGTTTAAACAAACAAACAAACAAACAATCAAACAAACAAACTCTTCCGTTTTATAATATTAGTATAGATAACAGACATGGCTATGCAGTAGCCATGTCTATATGTTAATTATGTTCTAGGTAATGTAAACAATAATTGTATCTCGAAATAGGTTATGATATGACAAAGTAAAATTACTTACAGGTTATGTTGTAATCCACAGGTACATGACATGAGATGATTATAATACATTATAGAAGCGCCATATAGTTTGTTAATGAATTAAAACAATAATCACATCACAGTATATATATTATACTGGTTGAGATGTCAAATACGTAATGTTGTTGTGGTTAGTTACTAGTATCGAAATTAATTACCGCGGTGGTGTGTATTGTTGGTAAAACCATTCCAATAATAAATGATTTAATTAACACGGTTCTATGTGTTGAATTATTTTATGGGTTAAAATATAGGAAGTAAAATATTTCCACCCTTTACCGTGACGTAACACTTTGATCGACAGATATTCTGACACCATCTTCTAACGGGACTGGTAACGATCTTTTAAAGTTCTTATTTGTGAAATTGTTGTAATATTAATGTGTTTGTGGATTGTGTATATTGAGTAATGGCAAAGATATTGCAATGTGATTCGATGAATATTGTCTTGTGTGGTGTTTTACTGTGATATGGTTAACATTGCAATTATGTTGTCACTAGCTGTCCCGCGCAACTTCGTCTGCGTAAATTTTCCCCGTTTTTGAAACATTTCTCATTGCTGCTCCGCTCCTATTAGTAGTAGCGTAATGTTATATAGCCTATAGCCTTCCTCGATAAATGGGCTATACAACAAAAATAGTTTTTTTTCAAATCGGACCAGTAGTTCCTGAGATTATCGCGTTTAAACAAACAAACAAACAAACTCTTCCGCTTTATAATATTAGTATAGATTAGTATAGATGGGGATATACCTAATTATTAAAAAGATTCTAAAGTACACTATAGAACTTTGTGGTATTGTGGTACTATTGTAATATTGTTTATAATATTATAGTATTACAGTTTGTGTGTATTGACTGATAACAGGGTATTGCAATATAATTTGATGAATATTGTACCTATTGTGTGATTCTTATCAACTGCTTTACAGTGAAATGGTTGAACGTTATATTATTAGTCCTGAGTATATTACTGAGTTTCATAAAGTACCTTGTGGTACTATTGTAGTGCTGTGTATAGCATTATAGTAATTACTGTTAATGTGTATTGCATTTACAAATATATTTATGGTATACCTATATTAATCTATACTAATATTATAAAGCGGAAGAGTTTGTTTGTTTGCTTTGTTTGTTTGTTTAAACGCGGTAATCTCAGGAACCACTGGTCCGATTTGAAAAATTCTTTTTTTGTTGGATAGCCCATTTATCGAGGAAGGCTATAGGCTATATAACATCGCGCTACGACTAATAGGAGCGGAGTAGCGACGTGAAATGTTGCAAAAACGGGGAAAATTTACGCATACGAAGTTGCGCGGGACAGCTAGTTATACATAAGGATGTTGTAACATACGAAATGTTCAATAGTCCGAAATATATTACCGAGATTCTTGTAGTACCTAGTGGTACTATTGTAGTGCTGTGTGGTACTATTGTAGTGTTGTGTACAGCATTATAGTATTAGTGTTTTTGTGTATTAAAATATGTTACAAAGGTTTATATTATCTTTGCCTTGCCCAAAACCACCCAAAATGAACAAAGCTTGGCTACCTAATCATGTTAAGGTCATAAATAACAGATTGGAGACATTATTCATAAAAATAAAATACCTTTAAGTTTCTTATTATAGAAATAAATTGGATTGAATATAAAACATTACAACACATAGTAGGTACCTACTTTATTTCTTATTGTGGTTTCAATACTTATTTCTAAGTATTCAAAATGTTTTTGCCCGGTCATATTTTATACTCGATCATTTTTATTTTCTTTCTTATCTACCTTGGAGATGCTGTAAGTATAATAATATAATTATAATTAAAAAAGAATTAAGCCTAAGTATTCAATGTTTTGATATCTAAATTTAATGATAAATTATTTTTAATGTTCATTTTATATGAAAAACGAAATCTTCACCGTCGGGCAATGAGTCAGTATATTAATTGTTCTAAATACCTACTTTGGTACACCTACGCAAATTCTAGATTGTTGCAAATGTGACAACATCTTAGTGTAAAAACATTGTGTGTAAAAATATTTATTACTCTTGTCTTCATTTTCCGAGGGTGGCGATATAAATTAGTAGATACATAATTAATAGAATCGAGTAAATCAGCGTTGTTTTTATTCTTTAGGCACCCTGTCGAAAAGCAATTCAACCTGTACGTCGGCAAAACAAACCTCTGGTAGTTTCTCAAGTATTGATAACTAGCTGATCCGCGCAACCTAGTCTGCGTATTTTTTCTCCGTTTTTGCAACGTTTTTTAGTGCTGCTCCGCTCCTAGCGTAATGTTATATAGCCTAAAGCCTATATAATATTATAAAGCTGTAGAGTTTGTTTATTTGTTTGAACGCGGTAATCTAAGGAACTACTGATCCGAATTAAAATATCTTTTACTGTTGGATAGCCCATTTATGGAGGATGGCTATAGGCTATATAAGACCACGCTGCGACTAATAGGAGCGAAGTAGCAATGAGAAATGTTGCAAAAATAAGGGAAAATTTACACAGACGAAGTTGGACGGGACAGCTAGTTTATAATATTAGTACTTATAGATTGATAGATGAATCAGTAGTAGGTGCCTAACAACCTAGTAAGTTTGGCGCAAAAGTTATCATCATATGTTCTTTGGCTGTATTTTTTACGAATGAAAAACTTTAGTTCTGGTTTCGTCCTGCATATAGTCAGGTAAATTATATCGGCTAAGTGGCCACTGCCATAATTTGATGACCGTTGGGCCCGATTTATGTCATGTTGTCACCATGCCAGAATCCCCGGCGATAGGTCTTCATATTCTTAACGTATAGGTACATGAACGTGTACGTGAGAATATGAAGACATGTCGCTCTCGCTCTCTTTAAAAGAAGAGCCTGAGCACTGACCTCTATAGTAGCTACCTGTTAGAAGTGATATAGGGGTCAGTGAGTCTGAGGCTTGTTGACTACAAAAACTAAATAAAAATAAGTTTGGGTCTGTTAAATCACGCAATCTAGCGACCTATTGCAAAGCGCCAAAACGAAACAAAGATAATTTATCACTATAGTGCTATATGGATCTTTTGGCGCTTCGATGACTTTGAAATTAGTGATGTGTAAGTTGTAACCTCAATCATGAGTCGCCCTCGCGAGCGCAAATTGGAAGAGTTACTCGAATCTTTACGCTGAACCACCTCATTCGTCGTCATAGATTATACTCGTCAGGCGAACGAGGGCGAGGTGGTCACGTGGCGAAGGAGGGAGTGATTGAAATTTGTTCGTGCTATTAATTAATGAGGAATGAAAAATGAGTTTTGGATTTAGGGCATACCTACCTACGAGTTCATGAGTAGGTATTTAGACATCATTTTCTGAACAATAAAATATATTATCATTTTGATATTTTATTAAAGTAGCCGACACACGCGGTGAAATAAATGAAATGTAGAAGTGGAAAACAGATGCAAAATGACTTTGGGCCTTATTGACCAATAATCATTAAAAACCCTATTTCAGGTAGGTAATATTGATCACAAATGTAAGTAAACAAACAGGAAACCACGGAATACCAAGATGGTGTAGGTGTAGGGTTGCCAAGATTTATTTTAAATTTTTAAAACAGTATTTTTTGGTGCTTTTTGCAGCACATAACAATGAATGTTTCATTGTTTTTAAACGAATTGTAGGTACTACGCCAAACATTGTAAATCTAAGTTAACATAGATCAGGACGAGTATAGTAAACATTGTGTAAAAAAGAGTATATTAGCGTATCTACTCTATATAGAGTACAATACTCTATTTTAGAGTACGGTTGGCAAACCTATGAGAGAGTGGGCACCTAGCCCACTCTCTCTAGCCCTCTCATGTGACGCAGACGAAGTTGCGAGGATCACTGTATATTTAAGAGGCATAAAAGGAAACTGTGATTGACTGACGTGTCAACACACACCTTGCACTCCTGAAGGGATGGGAAAAAGGTTGAAATTTGGTACTCAAATTTTTAGTTGTTATGATGCGGGCATCCGCTACAAAGCCTAAAGCAAATCTTTAAAGGAGTGAAATGGCAGTTCAAACTTGAATCTAATAGCAAATGTAATGTTTTTGTTAGCTGTACTTTGAATATGATAAGTAATGTGATGCGAAACATGAAACAAATGTGAGATAGAATGAATCATGAAATTTTGGGAATGTAGGGCGAAATCTATATTTTGGATCGATTTCGTTAGTTCAACATTTCAAGTCATCCCATTATCATAGAGAAGTAATCACTACCCATTACTATCATTTGTTGTCATAGAGGAAGTATTTGGAATTTTGTAAGTAACGTATACTTAAAAACTACTGAACCGATTTAAAAAAAATCTTTTGCCATTAGAAAGCTTCATTACCGGGGAGTAACTACAGGCTATATTTTACTGTCAAAAAATTAGAAATCCTTACGAAAATTGCAACAATGTAACACAAGGTATAAAAAACTACGATAAGACACCGAAGCGAAGTCGGGGCAGGCCATTGAGGTATTAATGTCGACGTACTACATAGTAACTCGATGGATGGCAGCCACTTTACTGCTTGTTTATTTCATTATGGAATACTTTTTTGAACTTTGGTAAACTAACTGCGGCCTATGTTGTTGTATGGGGATAATAGTTTTCCAACGGCAAAATTAAGTTTGTCATATTTAACACCTATTTTTTTCACAAACGTACCACTTTACAAAGTTGACGTATACATAAAGTTGGGCGTTTCGTCGAAACGAAGCTACCATGCCAATTCCAGCTTGATATGTATCATTTTATAATTTGTGCTAGGGAACCCGTACTAATGGTAATGGTGGCGCGAAAGGGAAAGACGGCTGCTCAAAACGTTATAGTTTCTGGTCTGACGTCTTCAGTAACAAAATTATAGTGTTGACTTCATTTCGGTCACAACCTTGTTGGTGATGACTTTTGCGCCATTATCAACAATGACTAGGTAGGCCTAATAAACTGCATAGGAACATTAGTTATTTGAAGTAGTTATACGAAAGTCATCGATAAAAGCCAGTAATTCTAATTACATACTTTTCTAAGCATATTGAAGTCCCAACGCAATATTTTTTACAGTGTACTGGTACACCTTGCTCCCGACGGGCCTTAAAGAATCTCGAAAAGAAGATGGTTAAAATTGTATTACCTAAAGGGAGATACTTGTATCGAGTCGGAAACAGCTCTTCTCCATATTAAACCACCTACATGGAAAAGCAACTTCCTTTTTCTATTTATATTATTGCAAAGGTTAAGTATAGTCATTTAAAGCGGCAGTAGCTTAATGGCTAAGGCATCGGTCTCGCAATCGTGAGGTCGCGGGTTCGAATCCTACCCATTATGCTACTGACGTGAACCCACTCCTAACACAAGCCTTTGAGCTTAGCTGGAGGGGTTAACAAGATTGTTAGTAATGTGGGACTCAATCCCACATTCCTAGTTATCTTTAAAAAAAAAAAAAAAATACATGATCTGTAGTAACACTAACTATATAAAATCTGGCAGGAGCAACAAATGTCTCTACGAAGAGCTTACAATTTGATCGAGAGCCTTCCTTCAAAGTCACAAACAACGCTACCGTCAAAAATATCAAAGGTACTAGGGCAGTTAAAGAACAATACGCTTTTGCAGTCTAAGGAGAACCTAAGTCAACTGGAAGCGAAACTTAATTTGCTGTTCCATCAACGAAGAATTATAACTTGTAAATCTTGTGGTAAAAATAAATAGATCATAATAAATCTTTTTGGGGGGTTATGTTGTTTAAAATTATTATGTGCACAGTGCGCGCGCAGCCTACGACAGTCGTCGTCCGCGCGCGTCTGTCACTTACCTCGGAAACGGCACCATACATTCTCATACTCTGACTATTGTCGCATCGGCCGCGCGCGTCAGACGCTTGTCGTAAGCCACGCGCGACTCGCGATTGGCCGCGATGCACGGAAATGAAACTTAAGGGCAGTTAAGGCACAATTGCCTAACCAAAATCAAATAAAAAGAGAACTGGATCTAGGGGTGCAAACCGGGGCACTTGCCCTGGGCGCCACGCTTAGGGGGCGCCAAATACCATGTTGAAGGGGTGCAAAATCATGTGAAATGATTTGCACCCCCCATCGTAAGCACGTTCTCCGCGAGGGTGAAGGGCGCTATCATCAAATTTTTGCCCCGCCTCGAAATAACCCTAGATCCAGCACTCAAGAGGCTAGAGCGAACACACACATACCAGTAAAACAAACCGTAGCGTGCGTGCTAGTTTGCCAGTAAATCAAGATCACATACAGGCATGCTAGTTTAGTAATGGCAGCACGTGCTGTACGTGGAGCCGTTATGCTAGTGTGTCAGCTATTTATAGGTATGTATATTTTCGCAGTAAGTAAAAAGAAATAGGCACCTAGTGGAGGCTTCTGTTTCATAAGTACGTATATGTTACGCTGTAAATTATTAATAATCGTCTATAATTATTATTAATAATTACTGGAATTCATGGTAAAGGCACAGAATAAGTAATAGGTAGTACTACGTACAGAAGATTCACTCCCTAACAAAAGTCACGTTTAGGTATAAAAATATACCTACAGTCCGTCAAATCTAAGAAGTACCGTTTGACAGTTCTGACAATTGAATGATAGGGATGGGATGAAAAAATCGATTACTATAATATCCGAACTTTAAGAGATCGATTACTATAATATCCGAATTTTAAGAAATCAATTGTTATAATTAAATAAAAGAAATGTTTAGGATATTTTTTTATTCACTACTAGTACTAGTATCGTCGTCTTCGTCATCATCGTAATTTAAATTAATGACCAGTTGATTGTCCATTACATTATCAAAGTGTACGTCTCTTTCGAAGTCGTCCATTATTATTTTCTTTGTTTTTTGTACTACTTTACTCCAATCTTCCTGTGTAACTTGGGCACATGCTTCCTTTAATAAACCTTCCATTTTCTTGACACTGAAGGGTGGTTTTGTGTTGTGTCTTGCTGCATAACCTGTAAAACAATAATGTAACTATTTGATAGCAGACGAAAACCATTGTTTAAATTATAAATGTTAGAAGTACTCGTGTTATTATTATAATATTATAAAATATTACCTTTAACTTGGGCCCAAATCAGTTCAATGGCATTATATTGGCAATGGTACGGAGGAAGTCGTATGACTTTGTGCCCGTGCTCTTCGGCCAATTGGTCAATTACATATGTCGGTTTTGGTGGTTTATGCAATTTCACTAACTGTAATAATTCAGCTTTTAATAGTGACATGTCGGCATCCACTCCTTTTCTTTGCAGCCATGCCACCAAATCTGCTTTCTTATTGGCTGACGTAGGTGCTTTATCAATTTGCACAGAGTGGTATGGGGCATTATCCATTATAATTGTGCTGTTAGGAGGGATATTCTGTAATAAATTTAAGAACCACTCTCGGAACCTTACTGCGTCCATTTCTTCATGATACTCTTTAGTGCTTTTGGATTGGAAAGCTAATAAAGAGTTTTCCACGAAGCCTGTAGACGCTGACCCAGCATGGCATATTATGAGGCGTCCACCTTTTCCTATCGGCACCTTCGAGCACGAAGCTTCAGAATCATCAGTCCATGTTTTCGGCACAGAATGGTTGGAATTTAGCCAGGTTTCGTCCAAAAATATTACATTATCCCAGTTTATAATTTGTTTAACTTCGCGCAGGAATGTTAGTCGCTGCATAATTATGTCATGTCGCTCCATAACAATTTTTCGTTTGTCAACTTTTTTGTATCTGAAGCCAATTCCTGTTATTACCGTTCTCAACGACTCTATGCTTCCCTTATACAGCCCGGCATCTTTTAAAGTTGCACATAACTTTGCCAATGTTGGAAATTCGCCTCTTGTAAAATACCCGTATATATGGTTTCTAATAGCATGACTATCGAATTCATCGATGCCTGTCACAGGTTTATTTCTTTTTCGTTTTTTCGGTGTGTGAAGTACGTTACTGTCACTCCCCGAAGGCCCATATTTTTCACTTAATATTTTGCCAACGGTGCGGCTACCAATACCGAGAGCTTCACCGACGCGATCCCGAACTTGTGTAACTGGCAGTAGAAGTCCACCATTTTGAGATTCACGCTCAAAATACTCGTGTAATTTCACCACCAATTCACGAGCCTGGCTGTTCAAAGTACGTCCTCTTTTCGACATTATTAATAAACACTTGCTTAGTTCGGAGTCCAGTATAAATATTGCCAAGGTAAACGGATAAAGAATGATCAGTCCAGAAAAGTAATAGCCAAGTCACAAATTGTAAAACACAAACGAGAAAGCAAGTACGCGCACAGTCAGCTTCCAAGATGGCGAGAGACTGCTGACGCCGAACCGACCGAGCGGACCGCGTGCGCTTGTAGTTGGCAGTGTTGCCAGAAAAAAAAAATTGTAGAGACTTGGACACCTGCGATTTTGCCTATTGACCTAAAAATAATTAAATTAATTTATTTTAGGGTATCTGTGTATTCAGTGCATTATGCGGTCGCGCAGTAACGTCGTTAATTTATAACATCAGGCAACAACATTTTTGTGAATGGGTTCTACATACCTTATTTTTATTAGTTTTAGACGTAGAAATAAGACTTAGAAGAAAAAATTGTAATTGTAAAATCAATGGATGTGCTTGTTAAAAATTTGTTTATTTCTCTGTAATATGCAAACCCATACTATCATACACAAAAATAAATGTAAAAAACACTATCCCTGACTCCATTTACTATTTCGACAGCGTTAGCGCGAGAAACCCCGACTTATTTGGGCGCGAAAATCAAAAATCGACAAATCGCTTTCGACAACTTTTTAAAGAAGCAAATATATTTGATTTATAAATACGTATTTTTGGTGAATGGGTTTTATCTCATATTTTACGATTACATAACTACATATTTAGTTATGTAATCGTAATATGTGAGATAAATCCCATTCACATGAAAAAATATTTGTTTGGTTGTCAAGTGTAATTTGTAAATAATACATTCGATTTTTCGTATATGTAAACGATTTTTTTGCATACAAGTGTATCCGAAGAGTCGCAACACTACGTGCAGTGACCTAACTACGTAACTTTGTAATGAGGTCAAGAATATAACTATTAGAAATTATTTACTGTGTAAATATGTGTTATTTTGCTTTGTTTGAAAGTTTTCAATTACATTTAGATATTAAGAATTGTACATTTTTAGATACAATAATGAAATCTTTCTAAATTCATGGTTTTATGAAAAAGGTTATCGAAACTGAATAATGTACGTATGAACAAAGTTGTTTCGGTTTGAAAAATATGAAACGTCAAACGGTACCTCTTAGATTTGATGGACTGTAGACTCGCCAGAACTACCCGCCTGCAAGCTAAATTGAAACTTATCGCCGCGCGCGAACCGTGTATTTTCTTTGCGTGCCCCAGTTTTATGACCGAGCTGCGGAGTCCGCACGGGGTTGTCACTTGAGAAGTTTTTGTACCTAGTTGATTTATTAGTTTTAAGAGAAATGAGTAGATTAAGCATTATAAATGAAAATTTAGCTTTATAAACATAAAAATTCCAATTGTCGTGTGTTCGATTCCCATGGGTGCATATATTCCTTTGTTATCCTATCCTGTTCCTAATATTATTTCTGGGCAACTTATTAAGGATTTTTATTTTAACTATTACCAAGTACTTAAGGAATTAAAAAAGAACGACCGACTGCCGCCGCTACTTTTACACGTACCGTGAGGCAGTGGAATTATAAAAATGTAGGTTCTGATTTACTATTCGTTTTATTCAGACATCTGCAAACACAGCAATATCCCATAGACGGATTATATTGACGTTTAGGCTTAGACGACATTGCGGGTATCGAAAAGAAAAAAAATATTTTCAAGAATGCGCGAGCTCGACGTAATTGCAACTGTCGTGCGAGCCGAGAGCATATACAAAATGTACTCTGTGGCCGAGAGACAGCCGACTGCCATACGCCCCTTCGAACGGCGCGCTGCCCGAATATACCTAAACTGCGGGTCACCCCCCTGGTAAAGGTAAGAAAATAATCACTTTTACCGGTGATTATTAATAATTTAATCTTAGTAATAAAATTAGTTATATTTATTGCGCTTTTGTATATTTTATAGTCTTTTTTGAGTGATTGTTTATGATGATTAGTAATGAAGATGATGATTAAACTGTCAAATTCACAAACCGGCTTCACTACATGAAGTGCAGAGTTGTGCCCTTGTATAACAAAACGCCACCCCCTATGCTCACCTTCGTAGCCTCAGCTTCCTGGTCGCCTTTGGCAACCAGCCTCGGACGCTACCATGGTACCGACGCTTTGTTACAGCGGGTGGAGGCTGACCTTCCTTCGCGCCTCTGGTTTTAAAAAACATAGGGGACCCACTTGACATATAGGCGAGATACCCTAAAACATTAAAAAAATGTTTTAGGGTACTTCCCCTATATGTAAAGTGGGGGTGTGATATTTTTTTCTTACCTTCTCCATCGTGTGGGGTATCATTAGATAGGTCTTTTAAAAACGTTTAGTGGTTGGGAAGACCATTTTTAATGTTAGAGATCCGTTTGTAAAATAATAAGCTTTAAAGTGCACAAATATTTATAAAACGCTACATTTGTTATTTTTCTTATTTTTTGGTCACAAGGTTCAACTTTCAGAGCGATTATTTCCAAAATATTTACTCAATCAAAAAAGTTTATTAGAAACCTTAAAATGTTTTTAAAAGACACGTTGATGTTTGCTCAAAAATATTTTTTTCAGCTTCTATTACATGTATGGAGTGCCCCCCTAAAAATATTTATTTTTATTATTTAGCTATTAAAATAAGTACTTAGCGGCTACAACATGACACCTTTTCACCAAATTTCATCAATACTCATTGAGTAGTCTTTGAGTAAAATGCCTGTAACATACGGACGGACAGACAGACAGATGGACATAAAAAAACTATACGGGTTCCGTATTTGCCATTTTGGCTACGGAACTCTAAAAACGAACTGTTAAAGTATAGATAAGTTTAATAGTTCGTTTTTAATTACTAAGGTCATAATACAAATCAAATCTCTTATAATATATGTATAGATCAAGATATTTTATTTATTGAATAATTTTCTAACAAAATCAATATAATAAATAACAATCATAAGTAAAGGACTACAAATAATAAACTTGTTCCAGATCGGTGCCCATGGGCATTGTGCCCAGAAGGCTGGCCGCATTTCCTGTTTGTATGGCCAGGCTTATTCGCTGGCCGAGCAACATGCCGGCCTTCTGGTCACCAAAGCTATCTCTTAGCCGCTTGGCCAGCTCCTGGTATAAGCGGTGTGCGAGACCCTGGGACCGTGGAGACCAGGCAGGTCTCCACGGTCCCAGGGTCTCGACCCCAAACGGCTCAAATATGCAGGTGTTGCTGAGCCCTGCACATTTACGCCGTTTGTTGGACTCCGCCACTTATATATGTATATATACAATACGTATTCGGGCTATAACTATATATAAAAATGTGTTTTGACAGGCATATTCCTTTCCCACCCTCCCCTTGGCGGTGGTGGTTGATGTCTAATGCCCCCCCGCTCCAGTCATGTGGACAACTCAGTTGAGCCTTAGTTTTAAGTTGGCCAATTAAGCCATTACGCGCCTGATTTTATTGCGTAAGATATTCATAGAAATCAAATGAAGTAAGAACAGTTTTCTTCATACGTATTTATTTGGATAAGGGTTAATACCATGTTTATTAAAACACTTTCGCAAATAAATGTATTATTTTAGAACAAATTTGATTACCATAAAAAGGGAAATAGTGGGTCAACCTTAAAGGTTCATTTCCGTGCATCGCGGCCGATCGCGAGTCGCGCGCGGCTTACGACAAGCGTCTGACGCGCGCGGCCGATGCGACAATAGTCAAAGTATGAGAATGTATGGTGCAATTTCCGAGGTAAGCGACAGACGCGCGCGGCCGACGACTGTCGTAGGCTGCGCGCGCACTCAGAATATTGTCGCATGGGCCGCGAGCGTCAGCCGCTTGTCGTAAGACGCGCGCGGCTCGCGATCGGCCGCGATGCACGGAAATGAACCTTTAAACTTTATTTTTAACTTTTTGAATGGGAACAATCCGTCATTAATATTATTGTTGTGAGTTACACCACAATAATTTATGACGGATTTATTCCTATTGTACTTATTTATCGTTTAAAGTTTAGTATCTGTACAATTCGTCTGTGTCAACAAATGGTAGTGAGCCTACTCACTACCTACAGTACAAAGTGTACATAAACTTTCAAAGTCGTTCTAAATTAACTTAAAAGTGTTGTTTAATAACTATGGTTTTGCTAACTTGTAAAGGAGGTATTACCTGAACTATTTCTTACAATAAGACACGGTCTTCTAAATATGTCTATTACCTACTTTTGAGTAAGCACTTGAAATGCTATTTTGGACGGATGGTAGGAAAGGAACATTTTTATTTGATCGATTCTCAATGGGATATTTACACAGTGCTGGAACAGTATTTTAAATAGGTACTTACTTAAAATGCAACAAACAAACTTCTCTTTTTTCTTATGTAATATGTAGTATTTAATGAAGTTATAATAAATAGGTACCTTCAACAGGACTAAAAAACTCCTGTTTCGTTTTTGTAGTAGAGAACCTGCCTAGTTGTGCTCATCTAATCTTGACCTACATTCTACATAATATAGTAGGAACTAGTTACTAAAAACATAGGTATTAGAGACCAGGATAAAACAGTTGGGACTGCCTCTGTGGCGCGGTGGGAGTGTATCCGACTGCTACGCAAGAGGTCGTGGGTTCGATCCCCACCCAGGATAAAACTTTGTGTGATGAGCACGATGGTTTATTCTGTGTCTGGGTGTAATTTATCTATAATATGTATGTATTTAGAAATATATAAGTATCTTTATCAGTTGTCTGGTTTCCATAATACAAGCTCTGCTTAGTTTGGGATCAGATAGCGTTGTGTGAGTTGTCCCAAGATATTATTATTATTATTATTAGTTAAGCGACTGAAACGCAACAAGCGGCAATGAGTTGCACACCCATGCAGAACAGCCTTTATTTTGAAGACCGTCTGTGAAGGTCTTAAAAAGCGATTAGGGACTACCTAAGTATTAAATATTGGAACAAATAAACTCTTTCCTAATTGCCCACTTTGTGTGTCGTATCGTAATGAAAGGGACAGCTTTGATCAAAGGGTGTCATACTAACCAAGTATGAACTCTAGTATCTAATCTAGAATTTTAATCCTACATCATTTGCTGATTATACATTGGTAACTGCTGCAAGATGCCACTTTTCACGGCCGGTAATGACTTAGAGTAAGTTTAAAATTATAATAACGCTTTATTTTATTGGACCTGTGGCGGTACCCACATATAATAATATAAAATAAATCCTGAATCGCGATATAGAAGTTTCACAGCTGCTAACTATAAATACAAGTTCCCAACGTTAACCGTTGGGCCGCGGCCCGCCAGGCACGATCACCTCGCCTGGTCGGAGGATCCTCCCTTTGTGTTGGAGGGACTTAACACCTTGCCCTCCACAGTGGTGACCCCGACGTGATTGGAAGCAGCCTTCATCACCAGCAGCAGCAGCATGGTCATCGCCACACTCGCCGTCACTCCCACAGATATGAGTCAATATCA
The DNA here is from genome assembly GCA_945859575.2 of Herminia tarsipennalis. NCBI lineage: Eukaryota > Metazoa > Arthropoda > Insecta > Lepidoptera > Erebidae > Herminia > Herminia tarsipennalis. The sequence continues at coordinate 22,879,523 of OX243831.2, read as the reverse complement.
ATATCAAGTCACAGCCAGCCAGCATCCGGCCTCTACTGGGATACCAAACGCCTGCAGCGAACGCTTTAGCCTGGTCATCCCTACGGCCTCTCCAGCGTCTAGGCACAGCACACTGCACCTACGGTACTCGTAAGCAGAGCACATCTCTCCCGTCTACGCAGCAGCCAGCCACTACGCAGCACCGCAGCACCGCACACCGCAGCAACTACCCGACTCACTGGGTTCAGCGGATTTCAGTTCCGACTCACTGGAACTAGCGGCATTCAGTTCCGACTCACTGGGACTAGCGGAATCAAGTTCCGACTCACTGGAACTACTCTACACTGGCACTGGCACGCTCCTCAACAAAAGCGACGACAGCTGACTCATCAAGACAATCAACCTCCGGTCTCGGAGGGGAGTGATGTGGCGGTACCCACATATAATAATATAAAATAAATCCTGAATCGCGATATAGAAGTTTTCACAGCTGCTAACTATAAATACAAGTTCCCAACGTTAACCGTTGGGCCGCGGCCCGCCAGGCACGATCACCTCGCCTGGTCGGAGGATCCTCCCTTTGTGTTGGAGGGACTTAACACCTTGCCCTCCACAGACCCACGAATTTCTTTTTTCTATTAAAGACTTGCGCGCCTTATTCATAATTAACATCATAAATTTTTATTTTTTTTATTATACTGTTACGAACGAGCGAATGTTCCGGAAGCATACGGAAGCGCCGTGAATGTTCGTGAAGCGTACGGATTCATGAACTCGAACGAAAACTTACAGATAGGCTGCTGTGTTAGTCTCTGCGTGAGCCGTGCATGCCTACGTCCCGCAAAATATAAACAACGCTTGTTTGTGTGTGACGTTCCCGAATGAGCCCGATATGTTGTTTGTTAGATGAGTTTTCTGTACCTTGGATATTTTGTAAGTATAAAAAGGACCGCGCTTAACGCGGGTTCGTTCGGTTTTGAATACGATCTCAAAGTGCATTTCGAAGGCGATAGTTTGGGAATAGTGAACAGTGAATTGTACTGTGATGTTGTGTATATTGTAACAGTGATTTTTATTAACTAGTAATACAATAAAGAGTTCATTGCGGATTTGGCATTTTATTCGAACCTACTATCCTGACACGTTACCTATTCATGAAATAGAATGAAAAACAAAGACAAAACATTCGTTAGTTAAAATGCTGCTACTAAAGTATTATGATTATGAATGTTTTGATATTTTATAAGAACTAACTTAAACCGTAACAAAAATGGTACCAAGCATCTATTTAAATTTCTTTTTTAATATTAGACATTAAGTATAACTTACTCATTATGCCGTTTCGTTGTATGTAATAATGCGCATTGCATTATTACACACGGTGAGTGGTGTCTCTATATTTCAAGTTTTCTTTCAAACAACGGTTTTCCTACAACGGTTTCTTACTTCCCTTCTCATCAACATCTCTAGTGCCGGGTCTTTATGGGCGCTTCGTTAAAGAGACGCCAAATTCTACGATAAAGGGAGTGCGAAATGCGATTAAGGCCGGCAAATTTATATGGCAAGTGAAATGAACTGAACGTTCTCAATAAATACTACCTTTTGCCCGGCCTCCAAATAATCGTTGATCCGGCACTGATCTTCTCTTGTACCTACTTGTTTGTCAGAGTTCTGAAGGAAAAGGTTTCTCCTGAAATCAAGAAAAAAAAAGAGAGAGCTTTTCTGCTACCTGACACGCGAGCTGTCAGGCAACAAAAAACTCGCTCTCTCTCTCTGGCTAATTAAAATAAATAATTATTATATTAGGTATCATCTGAAATTGTTATCTGATTATTTGCTCCTTAAGCTGAGTATCCACTATGTTCGCGAACATCTTGCGCTCCGCGCTTCTGTAACTGCTCCACATAGTGGATACGTTCGCGCTCCCGGATCGTGCAACGGTGCGCGTTCTGCGCTCCGATAGGTGGGGATTTTTGGGCGAACACAAAGGGTCCCTTTGTGTTCGCCCAAAAATCCCCAAAAGGGAAGCTCAGTCTGTTCGTGGATGCGAGCAAGATATCACGTTAAGTGCGTACGTGCCGTATTATCACGCTCCACGCTAGGTTAAATGGTCTCATGATGTAAAATGTTTCACTCTAATCGGGTTGTACCCAAACTATGTTTATATTTCTGATGGACCAAATTAATCAAATATTCAAAATTAGGTGAAGTTTTTTTATAATGGACACTTAATTCCGGAGATTTGAGTTCCAACACCAATGAATTTGGACGTCTTTTCTTATAAATGTCAGATTTCCAAAAGCGAGCAGGGCTTTTATAATCTACGAGAAGATAATTAAATAATATTTATGCTAGAATGACATGTTCTGCAAATGCTCAATGTTCGCAAGTGGACTGTGGAGCATGCGTGTTTCTATGGTGATGCGCGTACCTTCTCCATCAGAGCGGTCGCAGGAGCGCGGAGCGCAAGATATACCCAGCTTAAAACGGCTTAAAATGGATTTAATAATCCGTCTTAAGACGGATTATGAAATCTTACATCTTCGATCTGTTTAATAAAAATAATAATATCTTGGGACAACCCATACAACGAGAAAGCGAGTAGCGAGTACCGATTTTATCGCTCAATTGATGTGTATCTGCAATACACATCTAGGTATTGAGCGATGAAGCTCGTCCGTGTAAACAAAAGAGATGAAGGCCAAAGAAAATATTGTAGCGACCCGCCGCCAGGTTAAAATTTTGTTAAGTGCCTACAATTATAAGCAGTTTCGTATGACTTTGAAAATGCGACTTGCCGGTTAACCGCAACTCACTAATGCGTATGAGGACTAAAGCAATGTGCCTTTGTTCCAGAGGAATCCAAAGAGCAGAAGATATCAAATACATAAAGCAACTGAGATTTATGTCACGATTGATAGACGGATGGGCCAAAAGGAAAGACAAGGGCCAGTTGTACAGATATAGTATTGTGATTGTACTTGTCTTCAGTTTCGTTGGAGGATTAATTTACTTAAGAGATAAAATTGGTACAGCTACGACATTCGACTTGGGTCATCAGTATATTTCTGTGTTTATGATAGCTGTGTCTATTGTAAGTATGTAGTAGTACCTACCTACACTGCATGCACTCAAATACTGAGTTCAAAATCTCGCATGAAGGATAGTTACTCATTTAAAGCTTATACTCGTTAATATTATTTAATGTGAACTACCTACTAATTTTACCCTATGATGCTTTTTCTTGCTCTACCTATTAATTATTTTACGTACAGTTAACAGCAAAAGTACCTACATGGTCAAAAGCGGGATTTCAAAAACGATTGAATGCTATTTGTGGCAAATCTAGCTGATGCTGCAATGCTTCTAAAGTAAATAATTGAATAATCTACTGATGAATTGTCTAAATGAGCTGTCGCGAAAACTTGTATTATAAAGCTGAAGAGTTTGTTTGTTTAAACGCGATAATCTTTAAAACTACTGGTCCGAATTAATTAAATAATTTGCTGTTGGAATGCTAATGTTTTCACATATTTTGTGAGAACATTATTTTTTACGTCTTGTTCTTATTTATAACCTTTTTTGTTATCCTAATGCAGAATTCTAGAAACTGTTGTCTAGTAATTTGGTCAGCCACAAGCAAATTTAGGCAATCATGACATATTTCTTTTTCGATTTTCTGCTCTGTGTTGTACCTGTCCACCGCGTAAATTGGGCAACTACATAGTATGTGCAGGATTGACTCATCGATCCCAGGCTCACAGCTGCACGATGGGTCCTCCTTACACTTAAACCGGTTTAAGTATTCGAAAAACCCACCATGCCCCGTGAACACTTGAGTCAGCGTCGGCGTCAATTTAATTTTCTTCAGAATTTTGTATACCTCCACCACATCCGGAAAGAACCGCTTGGTCGTAGAAGCAGTTTCCCCTTCTCTGTACCTCCGATTCCATTCATCAAGCGACTCCAAGCGGATTTGACGCTTGATGAACGAAATTGGCTGTCGTTCATAGTGAGGAGAACATTTCAGCTTCTCAGCAGCTTCCCTGGCCAATTGATCCGCCCTCTCGTTTCCGGCGTGGCCTACGTGGGCCTTTATCCAGAACAAGGACACTACCTTGTTCTGGGCAAAGGCCCCTCGCAAGTTCTGCCGGGCTTTAACCGCGAGTGGGTGGGGGACTCTCCAGTTGGTCACTGCTAAAAGAGCAGTGCGTGAGTCGCTAAATACCCCGAAGGTAGTCTTGTTGACGTGGCCGACCTGGCCGACGGAAGAGATCGCTAAACGCACCGCGTTTAGCGATCTCTTCCGTCGCCCTACATAGCCCATTTATTGAGGAAGACCATAGGCTATATAACACCACGCTGCGACTAATATGAGGAGAGTAGCAATGAAAAATGTTGCAAAAACGGGGGAAATTTACGCAGCCGAAGTTGCGCAGGTCGGCTAATTAAGACATAATCTTAAAAATCATAGCTTGATGAAAATAGTGTTTTTAACATTCTTTGACGTATATATATATATATTACATTTGTATCATCATCATTAAATAGTATTACTATTGTTGCGAATAACCTACCTAGGTAACTACTATAGGCTACCGCCGCATTACAATACCGAGCTGAAGCAGCCTATATTTTATACGTCATTCGCTGAAACTAACACAGACAATTTCAGTTTAATTATATTAACAAAAATGGTAGTTTCTTTAGTTATGCTAATATTGCTAGTTATCTTGAAGGATTGGCTGGGATTCGTGTTTAGGGTACCGTAGCCAAAATGGCAAAACGGAACCCTAATAGTTTCGCCATTTCCGTCCGTCCGCAGCTTAGCTTCAGAGACTGTTAGTGCTAGAAGGCTATAATTTTGCATAGATACGCATATTTTACTTATGCCGACAAAGTGAAAGAAAAAATCTTGAAGAAAAAATTGGATACCTCTCCTATATGTAAAGTAGGGATGTAGATTTTTTCTCAGCTACTCCATCGTGTGGGACACCATTAGATAGGTCTATTAAAAACATTTAGGGTTGTAAAGACCATTTTTCGATTTAGAGATCTGTTTGTGAAATATTAAGCTTTAAAGTGCAATTTTTAAAAAGTAACTATCACAGCTAACGGCTGGTCTCAATAATCTATCGCTAAGCTATCGTGATTTCGCTACTAGAGGTAGAGTTTTGACATATTTTGTATGGAGCTTACGTCAAATATATACCTCTAGTAGTCAAATCCATAGATTGATTATTGAGACCGGTCGTCGACTTGGTCAGCTTTTACTCGTTAACTTAAAAATACAATAGATAGTTTTAAACCTAAAGATTGCAGGAAAAATAAGAAGTCTGAATTTTAAATATGGGGCAAATGAAGAAATTGAAAAAAAACATTAGAAAACGGTATGGCACAACATGAAAACTATGAAAACAAATGAAAGGATTTGGTGTAAGGTCTCAAATATATATCTCTTACGGCCGGTCTCAATAATCTAACTATCCATGGATTTGGCTACTAGAGGTGTATATATGTATTTGACATAAGCTCCTTACAAAATATGACAAAATTCTACCTCTAGTAGCCAAATCCATCGATAAGTAGATTATTGAGACCGGCCGTTAAAGTTATTTCAAAAAAATCATGATTAACGATGTCATTTCACAGATTGTAAGTCTTTGTACACCCCCACCACGGCGAGTAGCTTAGCAGTCGGTTACGGATGTTGGATTTTAAAGGATTCTTAGTAAAAAAACAAATAAGTAATAAAAAAAAATACAATCAGTCGTTTACATAAGTAATTATTACAGCTATCTACACATTTCTTATGTTATCTACTTAGGAAAAAATTGTAAGAATATTATTACTATAGGTACCTAGTTGTCTTCTATTATATTCTTTATGAGCTATTACAACACATCATCAGTCTGCAAGAGGCACGCGCCGCTAAAGCGCTAGTGGGTAGGCACGGCCGGCAAAACGAAAAACCAGGTTTTTGATGAGGAGTATAAATTTCATACTCAGCCCATATTCGAAACTAGCTCTCCCGCGCAACTTCGTATGCGTAAATTTTTCCCGTTTTTGCAACATTTCTCGTCGCTGCTCCGCTCCTATTAGTCGTAGCGCTTTCCTCGATAAATGGGCTATCCAATAAAAAAAGATTTTTTCAAATCGGACCAGTAGTTCCTAAGATTAGCGCGTATAAACAAACAAACAAACAAACTCTTCCGCTTTATAATATTAGTATAGATTATCCGAAACTTTTATATCGGATTCGGTAACGGTTACAGATAGTTTTTTATTTTGGATATACAATTGATTCGGTTTCGATTACAGGTTCGATTCTCATCAAGCATGTGTGATGATCACGGTTTTTTACCCGTTGTTGTTTTATTAATGGTGTAACTATCGCGACTTTGTTTAATATATTTATAGATATTATTATATTTACTTATATAAATACTGCTGTGTTGTTTGTCTAGTAGTACTGGGGCTTGGTCTTTATTACGGAGATCCCGTTAAAAACAAAAATCATGAAACATGTCAAGTCGGTTTAAGGTTAGGCGCTAATAACAAAAATTTGATTTAACTAGTTAAATCAAATTTTTATATCTAGATATAATTTTTTTTAAGTTCTAAAGCATGGCGTATTCCAATTTTTTTTAACGATTTCTACTATCAATGTGGATCATCGTACATTACTGTGGCCGGAAATGCTTTGGGTAACCACGGCTTGTGAGTCAACCCTTTACAACCTGGTTGACACAGTGCGATGTGTTTATATAGATTCCCGAACTATTTACAGACCTATAAGTTTGCACTGAGGGTTCCGTACCCTCAGTGCGCGAGTCCCACTCGCACTTGGCCGGTTTCTTCTCTACCACTGAGTTTCCGCCCATTAAATAAAATATTAATTAGTGTAACGCTACCGTTACACCAATTATGCAATTATGCCTACGCATACGTAAATAAAATAGGTCAAACTACTTATTTAGGTATAATTAAAGTTCATATTACCCACCTAATATTTATCTTATTTATTATCTACAATATTTATATAGAATAAAAAAGTGTTGTGTAATAGGTACCTATATAACGACATATAAATGTTGTAAAGTTTTAAAAATATGATACATAAAATTACATACAATACCTACATACAAGATACGCGCGAAAAACATTAGGTACCCTTCCTTGCAGTTGGGAAAAAGTCAAAGGGTGCAAAAATACACGGTAATTCCAATTTCCACGGAATTTCATCAAATTATGATTCTCAATTAGATTAAAAACGTAAAGTATGTCATAACGTAGTTTAGAACGTCTTTGATTCTTTAGTTTTGGCGACAGTACAGTCAGACATTAAAATTAATCGGTACATTTTTCAATCATTTACTTTAGGAACATTGTAGCATTAGCTAGATTTGCCACAAATATTATATTCAAACGTTTTGACATTCCGCTTTAGATCATGTACCTACTTTTAAGGTTCATTTCCGTGCATCGCGCGGCTTACGACGAACGACTGACGCGCGCGGCCGATGCGACAATAGTCAGAGTATAAGAATGTATGGTGCCGTTTCCGATGTAACGTCGACGACTGTCGTAAGCTGCGCGCGCACTGTGAATATTGTCGCATCAGCCGCGCGCGTCAGACGCTTGTCGTAAGCCGCTCGCGACTCGCGATCGGCCGCGATGCACGGAAATGAACCTTTACTGATGACTATACTAGGTCCTTTCAGAAATTGCATATCACCAAACCATTTTTCTTATGTTTCGCAGATCAGAGGTATATTCGTATTTTTGGACAACTACAATAAACTCGTTCTCTACTTTTTTAAGGAAATTCACCTTTTTAATCATAAACATATATCCAATCATGCATATCGGGTGAGTAGCTCTACCTATAAGTTCCACAAAAGTTAAATTACTATGGTGTCTATTAGGTGTAACTAAGGCTAAGGCATCGGTCTCGCAATCGTGAAGTCGCGGGTTCGAATCCTACCCATTATACTACCGACGTAAAGCCACTCCCAACACAAGCCATAGAGCTTAGCTGGAGGGGTTAACAGGATTGCTAGTAATGCGAGACCACAATCCCACATTGCTAGTTATCTTTAAAAAAAAAAACTGTGGCACTCGGGGACTGCCGCGGTAAAGCTATTGCATAGCATTTTCATCATTTTAAGCAAATAAAAAAAAATATATATATTTTTTTTTTATATATATAAAAAAACAATGTTTTTAATTTTTTTTTTAATTTAAAAAAAAGTCATTAATACGAGTAGGTCTGCTATTCATCGATAGATGGCAAAACTAAAAAGTATCACCGCTGTGCCGGTCGGAGTAGGTATTAGGTTATTTTCGTTACGGATTTTCTGGATTCGGTCTCCACGCTCAAGGCCCGCGATAGAAGCTATGCAATAGCTTAAAAAATCACCGCTGACCTCTTTCTGTTTCACTTATTTATGCTTTTTTTCAGACTCACATCGCAATGCACAAATTATGCCACTGGTACACTATGTGCATTATGACAATGGCAATCGGAGCATTTTTTTTATTCAACCTCAGGCCAGTAGTCAATAACTTTTCCGCAGGGGCTTTCAGCACCAACAAATCAGATACTCTCACATTCGAAAGTTCTCTATCTTACTCTTTTCCATTTGATTATGAGAGAAATTTGATATACTACATTGGGATATCTATCTTCAATTGCTATATTTCAGGGTCATGCTTATCATACTTTGTTATAATCGACACTTTAATATCAATAATGGTTTTCCATCTCTGGGGACATATTAAAATTTTAACTAAAGATCTAGAAAACTTTGTAAAGTCTTCGCCAAAAACACAATTGCAAGATCGACATTCCTTTGTAGACTATAGATTTTCAGAGGATGAAATGAAGGCAATCTTAAAAAAATTAAGTCAACATATCAGACATCATAATCTTATTATTAAGTAAGTATCTAACTAAATGAGACAGGTATTACAGTCTTTATCATAGTTGTAGGATTGGACTTTGGGCTTTTAACGAACTGGTCTTTTTCTCCCTCCATGCAATGCCTCCACGTCATGCTGCCCTTAGGTTGCCGGAACTAGATCTAAACTTTATTTCTTTTAAACGTTCCATAGCCTATATGGAACCCCGCAATGTCTTGCGTTTTAGTTCATAGACTATTATATTAGTAGATAGGTACCGATTAGAAACCTCCCTACTCGCTAAGTTCCGATGATTTTTTTGTTTGTCGTTTAGCTAAAGTTTTCGGATTATCCTTTCTAGGTGTTTAAAAATATTGTTTTTTTTTCTAGGCTTTGTTTATGTTATTCGCTAGCAGCTAGAGCTACATCAATAACTTGTTCTCTAGGAGAATTAAAAATAACTAATTATCCCCCCCCCCTCTGAACAAAATTCAATGTCATAACTCAATCCAGTTTAACAGTATCCCAGCAGTAATTTCAGTTTCTATGACGTTGTTACTGTAACATGTTTACAGTTTCTTATCAAGAATGTCGGAAACATTTGGTGGTGTGCTGTTAGTTCACTATGCATTTCTTCAAGTAAGTGGGTGTCTAATGCTGTTGATGTGCTCGCCAATGGTAAGTGGACTGGTTTATAACTATGTTTATTGTGCTACAGTCAGAACAGGCAGCTGCTGATAGCTTCATCTTTCTATTAAAAAAAGACGACTTCCGCAATAGGGTACAAGCCCTGTGTCGCGGAGGACTTTACAAACATATAAGTCACGGACACAAAGTACACCCAGACTCGGAACAACAATTTGTAGATCACACAAAGAGGTGTCCCGTGTGGGGATCGAACCCACGACCTCTCGCGTAGCAGTCGGACACACTCCTACCGTGCTACAGAGGCAGATCAGATCTTTATTATTGCATTTTGTATTATCATTTTCAAATACTAGGTATCCAGATCCAACTAAGTATGTTCTACGCCTCTGTGCTAAACGAACGTTCTAAATATGAAGTATAGTCAACACCCGTGCTGTTAGGCATTATTAACGTGTCAGCTTATTATGTTCTACTAACTGTGCCCGCGATTTCGTCCGCGTGAAGTTGCAGCGCTGCTCTCTCCCAAATAACGTTAGCGTGATGATAAAAGTAGCCTAAATTCCTTACAGCATCAGCTGTCTGATAGTGAGTCCCGTCAAAATCCGTCCAGCCGTTTCGGAGGTTATCCGAAACAGACAGACAGACAAAAAAATAAACTGTTTTTGTTATCAGTACCTACCATATATCCTTTCCTATACATTTTGTAAAAAACTGTTGTTGTGTGACAACACAAGTAGACAATTTATTTATTTAATAATATTAATAATAACTTGGGACAACTGACACAATGTGATCTGATCCCAAACTAAGCAGCGCTTGTACAACCAGACAACTGATAATCATACTTATATATTTCTAAATACCCATCCAACGCAGTACCAATATCCAGACACAGATTAAACCATCGTGCAATAAACCACATAGGTCTGAATCGAACCCACGACCTCCGGCTTAGCATTCAGGATCACTAACCACTATACCAACAGGCCAGTCGAATTTTTGTAGATGTTGCCTAGCCTTATCTATGCTCTATGTTCATCAGAAGCGGAGGGTGAATATTTATCTTACCCTATACAAAAATATATTTTGCTGGACATGGTTCTTCGTACCTTTAATACTAAGTAACTACAATACAAGGGAAACCGAAAGTAATAGTGTTGTAAGGACCCTCCGCCACTGATGTTCATTCTGTGTTAGATAATACCGTGTGTAATATAGAAAGGTTCGCTGCTGTTGTTGAACTTTATCAACTTCTTTCAGGATAATAACGTTTAAACTTACGCGTGCATTATAAATACAATTTGACACGGGAATAAACGCGTTTAATCTAGGTAAAAATTAACACCACCTCGTTTTAGTTCGCAATCGTGTAGATTGTTGGGGTACGATCCCAACAGAGATGTTTGTTAGAATGTTTTGAGTCGAAACTCGTAATTTGTTATTGTTTATGTAAAATGAGTAGACGATTAGCACGTTTGATAATTTATTCGCTACTAAACTTAATGCTATGTACAATGTATGAATGTTATGTATTTTATTGCTACGTAAGTGTTAGGTCGCGGTAAAAGAGGTCAATGTACAGCGTAGCTCGTACATATTGCCCACTCAAAAAGATAACAATGTTATACATTTTTATATTATGATAAAAGTAAGAATAAAAGAAAATATAAAAAAATATAAAAGAAGTAAAAATGTTAGTTATATGCAACACTTAATTAAAAAGCCATAATTAGTATTATTTGTTAGTATACAGGTTTAACATTTCACTACGGGCTATCGGTGAGGTTGTTTTGTCAAGTGCAGGTGTACTTGATAACTGCAATCCGTCGCCGTTCGTCACGTAGGCTATAGGGCTGTCTGCAATACTGGCTGTAGACCTCCGTCGTGGTGTTGGAACTGGTATCGTTTCCACCCTTGGTTGACCCGTGGGACGTTTCCAAAACCGATGATATAAATAACTTGCAGCTGCTAGGATTACTACTCCCACCAACAGATAAAGTACGACGTATTGGTGTAGGTCGTGAAGTGTTACAGGTTCCGACAGGAAGTCGTCTGCAACCGCAGCTTTCATATGTTCTACTTGTGCTTCTAAGTTCTTCAATGAATCCTTTTGTTCTACTGCCGCACTTTCTGTTTCGTTGTTAGGTATCGAAACTGGCAGTGACAGATTTATTATGTTGTTGATTGGCGGAATTTCTGGTGAGACTATGTCGACTCGAGCCTGAAGTTCCGTAATTCGTTCCTTATGGGAATATATTGTAAAAGTTTCGCCCTTGATGACGCAATCGTCGAACAGTGTAATGACTCCGGCCTCTTGAAGTAACTGCGTAGAAACTTGATGCTCACATATAATATTTATTTTGCATTGGTCGCAACAAAAGTACAAGTGTCTGTTTATGTTTTGTAATCCATACCACTTGTCGCGACAAGCTTCTCGTTTTATTTTGCAGGTTGTTTGGTCTTTATTTTTCACGCAGAGGCTTTCGTCAGACTTCATCTCGTATACAGGTTTTTTCAGCGGGCACAGTCATTAGACTGTGCCCGCTGGTACTGTCGTGTTGTACGCACTGTTGTAGATCGAGTTCTGTCATCGGTAGGTATGCATCTTTTTTAATGTTGATAGCTAAGTGTTCCGAAACTGGTAGTAGGGTGACCATATCGGTAACATCTTTTTTCGGGACAGATAGCACAGAGTAAATTTCATATTTTTCTCTGCTGATTAATGGCACCTTTATCTCAATAATGAGATAATTAGCCGTTATTTTTGCTCTTGTTTGAAGAAGGTGGTATAGGTGAAAGTACTCCGTTTGAACGTTAGCAATCGGAAGAGCCATGTCGTTTGATAGTTGCCCCGCTATTGTGTTAAGCTCCTCCCGCATTAGCTCCGGAGTTATAAGATGCAAATTCATTTTTCCGTTATAAATGTTCGTTATTGTGTCTAGCAGAGTCTCCTGTATATTGCGTAGATGTTCTATCAAACTATTCGCGGAAATGGCTACCAGTGCGAATTCGATAGACAACTCTTGTGCATTTATTTCTTGTTGAAGGGTGTTGGTTGTTTTGTCCAGGTTGAGAAGATGTTGATTGAAGAGCTTGTGCTGTCGTTCGACTATTTCTTCAGATCTCTTCAAAAAGTTATATTCTGCCTCAATCATAGACGTCTGATTTTTCGCTAGTTTACTAGCGAAAAATCAGACGTCTATGATTTGACGTCTATGAGGCAACTTTTTGAAGCGAGGTGTTTTTCATTTTGTTTGATAAGGGTAATGTCCCGTTGATATTGTTCTGCGAATTGGTCATCTAGTACTCCGAACAATGACCGGGCAATGTTACCGACACCGTTGATAAGTCCACGCTTGCGTCTCATATTCCTGCGCCCTTGTGGATTCAGCAAAATGCGGTTGTAATGTAGTAGCTCTGCTAATGCGTGATGTAATTGTAATGAAATTATGTCACAATAAGTCTTCTGTTTTAATTTACTACATGTGTTTTCTATGTGATCGTTGAACTTCTCGAATGCTGTTATGCCGTCCCAGTAGGGCTTGACGTCGTAATATACGACTATCTTCCATTCGTCGCGAATAATTTGCATATTCGTTATCTTATCGAAGTACAGGCTTTTTTCAAGTTCAACGATGTTTGTTGTATTGGCGGCCTTTGCGGTACCCAAAAGGTACAACAGGGTCATAACTAAACCACAAAAGCTAACTCGCCTGTTTGTTGTTTCGGAACGTTGCCGTTTTGTTGCTGTGCTTGTTTGTTCACGAGTTGTTGTCTCCTCTGCTTGTTTAGTTGATAAAATTTGTTGTTGTTGTTCGGAACTTTCTATAGGTAAGACAGATAGCTTAACCACTGGTCTTTTCATGTAGCCGTTTTTAGTTTTAAGGCTGACTACACGAACATATCCGTCGTCACCAGGGTGAAGATCTGTTATTCTCCCTAATAACCATTTTCCGGCCGGTAAATGATCATCGTGGATCACCACCAAGTCGCCTTCTTTTAGATTGTTTCGAGGTTGTTGCCACTTTGACCTTACTTGTAACTGGCACAAATATTCCGCTTTCCATCTTTTCCAAAGGTCTGCGAACATTTTCCTGGTTAACTCCCATCTTGTTCTCGCGTCCTCTTGAGTTTGTATGACGGTTACACCTGATCTTCCAGTTAAAAAATGAGCAGGTGTTAAGCAATCGAGATCTTCTATATTCTCGCTAAGTGGGCACAGAGGTCTTGAATTTAGACAAGCTTCCACTTTTGTTAGTATTGTAGTGAATTCCTCGAAGGTTAGTTTTTGTTCGCCCACTACTCGTTTTAAGTGGTGTTTTAAACTTCTCACTGCGCGTTCCCACAACCCTCCTGCAGACGGCCAGGCAGGTGCGTTGAAATGCCACTGTATTTTCATCTCCGTGACACCGATCTGTAGTAGTTCGTTTCTGTAGCTGTTTTCAATTTCTCCATATTGTTCCATCAATAGTCGATTGGCGCCGACTAAGTTTGTAGCATTATCGCTGTACATGTGACAAACCCCCCCTCGCCGTGCTGACATCCTACTCAGGGCTGCTAGAAATGCAGAGCTTGTGAGGTCAGAGACCAATTCTAGGTGCACAGCTTTTGTAACCATGCAGATGAAGACGGCAATGTATCCTTTTGTCGTCCTTGCTCCCCTTCCCTTATTCATCTTGATGTCCACCAATCCCGTATAGTCCACTCCTGTATGGTAGAAGGGTGGGGCTGTGTTTGTTCTTGAGTACGGTAGATCTCCCATTAATTGTTTTTGTTTCTCGGGATTATTCTTGCGGCACGTGACGCATTTTCTAACCTCCATTTTCGTGACACGGTTGCCACCGATAACCCAATATTTTTGTCGTAGATGCGACAACGTAAGGCGGGGTCCTCCGTGGAACGTCATTTGATGAGCTTGTTTGATAAGTAAATGAGTCAAACGACTCTCATGAGGAATGATCATGGGATGTTTCATATCTTCGCTTAAGGTTGCGTTTCTCAATCTGCCACCGACTCGTAGTATCTTGTCTTGATCGATTAGCGGGTTAAGGTGTAATAATTTACTGTTCGACATCACTTTGCCGTGTTTTAATAAATTTGCAATATCCGTTTCAAATGCCATATGCTGAGTATGTTTCACAATGACCTGAGTCGCTTTGTTCAATTCTTGCAACGTAAGATATGTCGGCAATTGACGTCGTTTCGGGTTCAATGTTCGAAGTAGCCATGCTACAATGCGAATTATGTTATTTATACAACTATGTTTCCTCAATAGTTGATCTATAATGTTGAACGAATTCGTGTTATTTTGTGCTGCATTTACTTGTTTCGTTAGCTTTGTTTTTTCTTCTTGATTTGTATGATAAAAAGGTTGGTCGACGTAATGTTTGCTTGCTTCAAATGACGATAGCCACGATGGACCTTGCCACCACAACGGACTAGACTTCAGCTGACTGGCATATTGGCCCCTGCTTGCCGCATCCGCCGGGTTTTCGCTGGACTTAACATAACTCCAACATTCATGCGGTATTACGTCATTGATGTTTTGTACTCTGTTTGCAACATATGTTTTCCAGCGCGATGGGTCACCTTGAAGCCACCCTAATACCACCATAGAATCCGTCCATCCGTAGACTCTCAGGTTGTGTTGGTAAAGCGAATCTTTTACTTTACGCAATAATTTTGATAGAAGGAGCGCCCCATTTAGTTCCAATCTAGGTAGTGTTGTTACTTTTCTGTGTGGTACAATTTTAGATTTAGCGGCGACGAGTATGACTGTTTTTGTGTTTTGCATACGTGCATAGATAACACATGCATAGGCATCCAGGGAAGCGTCACTGAATCCGTGAAGTTCAATTGTTTGATTTCCGTCGCATCTGAGCCATCTTGGTATCTCACAAGTGTTTATTGTTGTGATATCCGCTTGTATCTTGTACCATTCCTTTTGTATGTTATCGGGCACTTCGTCGTCCCATTGTAATTTTGTTTCCCATAATTTTTGAAATAGTAGTTTCAGTTTTGTTGAAATGGGTGTCAACCAGCCAAGAGGGTCAAATAATTTTGAAATCTCGGCCAGTAAGCTACGCTTTGTGTTTTTCTTGTTTACTGGTGAAATCGAACATTGAAAGGTAAACGTATCCTGCTTCGAGTTCCAGCAAAGACCCAGAGTTTTTGATGTTTGCTCCGTTTTAAAATTGAAGACACCCTCTTCATTGTTGTTTGACATATACTCTGTTTCTATGAGACTCGGATCATTGCAAGACCACTTCCTTAGGTTAAAACCCCCTGTTCTGAGTAACTGTTTTATTTCTAAAATTATTTTCTTGCCATGTTCTAAATTATAGGTTCCGTGGACAAGGTCATCCATATAAAAGGAATCTTCTAACACTCTTGAAGCTTCCGGAAATTGTTTACGTTCATCGGCCGCCAGTTTTCTTAACGTCATCATGGCTAAGAACGGTGCTGCTTTTGAGCCATAGGTAACTGTTGCTAGTTGAAATGTAGTAATCTGTTGTTTTGGGGATTCTCGCCAGACAATTTTCTGTAGTTTTTGATCACTGTGAGCCACCATAATCTGCCGATACATTTTTTCTATGTCGGCTGTAAAAGCATATTTATATTGTCTCCATTGGATCAATAATGTTTGCAAATCTTTTTGTAGGTTCGGACCTTTGTACATTAGATCGTTCAAACTACATCCTGTAGATGTTTTAGCCGAGGCATTAAACACCACTCTGTACTTCGTTGTTGTTGATTCAGCGCGTTGTACGCCGTGGTGAGGTAAATAACACTCGGGCATCGTGTTACTTGTACTGTATAACATATGATTGAGGTCGATATATTCAATCATAAATTCTTTGTATGATTTAGCTAATTGTTCTTGTTTTTCAAATTTTCTTTCCAAATTTTTGAATTGGGCAATAGCCATGTGCTTAGATAATCCCAGTTTGGACTCAAAGTCGTTTCTCATGGGCAGTCTGACTTCATATCTTCCGTTTTGCAAGCGTCGTGTGGTGTTCTTGTAGTACTCGATACATGTTTGATCTTCGGACGATAGATTTGACTCCTCTCGAATATCTTCGGATTCCCAAAATTGTTTCATATCATCCAAGTTGTTCAATACCACGTTACATTGAAATGTTTTGACTTCGCCACACAATAACCACCCTAAGTAGCTCTGTTGGGCGATAGGGTGAGCGCTGTCATCCCCCTTTAACATTCCTCCTAGTATGATTCGCGAGTAAATATCTGCTCCAAGTAACATATCCACCGGACGACTGTTATAAAATTCAGGATCCGCCAGGTTGATGTTTTGAATGTGGGGCCAGGACGGCTTGTGGAAGGTTTTGTTTGGTAGATTCTTGATTAAATTGTTCATAATTATAGCAGATGTTTCGAATTTGAAGTCGTTATAAATAGAGCTGCATGTGATGGTTATCATTCCCTTGCAGTTATTTTCCTTTTGACCGACTCCAAAAACAACTCCTTTACAACTCTGACGTTCGACGCCCAACTTTTGAGCAGCTTTTTCGGTTATCAAGGATACTTGCGATCCTTGATCAATCAGAGCTCGCATGTTATGTTGTGTTCCATCAGCTGATTCTACATTTAACATGGCAGTTGCTAATAGGATTTCCGCCGTATCATCATGAGATACATGAGAAGAATTGTTTGATCTTTGTACCTTGTTTTTGTCATATGCATCGTGTAATAATGTATTATGTGCGGACTGGCAATTGCGACATCGTTTGGTTGAAGTGCATTTGTTTCCGTTGTGGCTAAATAGGCAGTTTACGCAAAGGTGAAGATTTTTGACCGTGTTAATTTTTTTGTCATTAGTCATTTCTAAAAACCTTGCGCAATTGTATATGCCATGTTCGTCGTTGCAAAGCGGACATGTAAATGTTGACACATGAAATGATTTCGCAAGCTTCTTGTTGTTGACCTGATTGTAAATGTTTGATTGTTTCTTGAACTGCGTTGATTCTTGATATTGATTTGTTATTGACTTGAACTTCTGCGTGTTATCTTGTTTTCGTCGGGTTGATTCTAATGCCGTAAATTTTCCTTCCAGGTAGCCAAGAAAATCTTTTAACAGAGGTAGCTCCCGAGAGTTTTGCATTGATTCGATGTAATCTGAATTTGTTTCGGAGTCCAATTTTTGCGACAATAAGTAAACAAGAATAGTATCTTTATCCACTCCTATATTGTCTATTGCGTGTAAGCACTCCCAAGTGACATCATGAAGTCTTTTGATTTGTGCTGCTGACTGTTGTTGGATGTTGGGAAGGCCAAAAAGTGTGTCGAGGTGCGCGTTAGCTATACGTCTTTTGTTGTTGTACCGGTGGTTGAGAATGTCCCAACAAACTTGATAATGTTCAGAGCTGATGTGTAAATGTTGTATCAACTTATGCGCTTCTCCTTGCACTTTGCTCTTCAAAAACTGCATTTTTTGAGCCTGAGAGAGAGATGGGTTGTTATGTATAGCTTCTATAAAAAGATCTCTGAATGAGACCCATTGATTATAGCTGCCGTTGAACGTGGGTATTTCCAGTTTCGGTGTTGTTTTATCACGATAAGCACCCGACCACATTTTTGTATTCAAGGCCTTTTTTAGATCGATGTGTTAGCGTTCGAATCGAGCATATCGCTCATCATAAATGGTAATCTGCTCTCCGTTGAGTTCACTCTCAATTTCCCAGTGAAGATCATCAATAGCCGACCAACGTGCTTGTAATGTCTGTAAGGCGTCTTGAAATTCCCACTTTTCAGATATAAACTCCACTTGAATGTTTGCTGCTGTTCTCATAAAAGCTTTGAAGTTTGCCGATTGTTTGCGTAACATATCATCCAGTTTGCTGTTACATGCCATGTCCGCTTTCAAAGTGCTTTGTTGTTGTTGAGAGGGTGGCTGGTCACCGCTATTAGAACTCTGGCCTTGATTGGCTTCATTTTCTTCCTCGCATTGTGGTTTTCTCTGTGCTTGTTCGGATGAAGTCAAGACGCTTTCCTGCTTAGCACCTTGAACAACTATTTTTTGCCCCGTCAAATCTCCCAAAAACTGCGTTGGCTTTGTGAATTGTTGATGTTGTTGAATGACAAACTCCTTGACTTCTGTATAAACTTGAAATGTCACGTTAAAGAAATCATTCGTAAAGTAAGGATGATTTGTATCTCCTTCCATTGAGAGACGATCATGATTGAACTGGAACTCACCCCAGAATTGCTCCAGCATCTGCATACGTCTCTTAAAATAGTCCGGGGTTTTTCTCTCCGAACTATCTTTTTTAATGTTGATGCCGACCTTCTTTATGTTTTCGTTGATTGCATGTTGATTTTCCAAAATATCTGCTACCGACACCATGTTGTTGTTTCTTGTTTTTTGTTTTAATCGGACTTTAGAGCGCGGGTTGTTTATCCACACTCTTGGTTCGTGGTGTTGCGTAACTGTTTCCAACGATCTTCTTAGTTGGTTACTGGTGAGACCCGCTTCTGGGAGGCCAGGCCAACGTTCGAATGTCGCGAAAGAATCAAATCACACAACACTACACTCGAAGGACCAAATGTTGGGTCGCGGACTCAGATGTGAGAGTGAGCTGCTTTTCCACTCTTCTGGTTCTGGTTTTGCTTGAAGAACCAAATGTTGGGGTACGATCCCAACAGAGATGTTTGTTAGAATGTTTTGAGTCGAAACTCGTAATTTGTTATTGTTTATGTAAAATGAGTAGACGATTAGCACGTTTGATAATTTATTCGCTACTAAACTTAATGCTATGTACAATGTATGAATGTTATGTATTTTATTGCTACGTAAGTGTTAGGTCGCGGTGAAAGAGGTCAATGTACAGCGTAGCTCGTACACTGTACAGATTAGAATAGGCACCCGTCGGTCGACTTACAGAATAGGGACACGGTTAGTGTTGTGTGCGCGGGTACTTGGAAGTAACAAAATAACAAAATGTGAGGGTGGATGAAGAAACGTCCGCCTCACACACGGAGTCGTGACGCCCGCCCTGCCCCCCCAGTCAGCTTGTGACCACGGTCGGTGTAACCCGATCGAAACGTCAAGCATAACGTCAACTTTACCTAGATTAAACGCGTTTATTCCCGTGTCAAATTGTATTCTTTCAGGATTCCGAGTCCTTTGCAAGATATGGGCCTCTGACTTTGTACTGCTTTCAACAACTGATTCAGTCATCAATTATTTTCGAACTCCTGGATTCATCAGTAAGTCACACTCACACTGCTGTGAGATATTCACAACTTGGTTCTTAAGTACAATAGTAATAACACCACTCTTTAAAAAAACGGATTGCACTCCGGGAGTGCCTGCAGAAGTGAAAACTTGAACATTAACGTTGTGCATTTTTGAATATTTTGAAATGGATAGGGATTATTTTATCAGTATAAAAGTACTAGCATTTATGTGGTTAAATACAATATTCATCCATTGCGCTATTGTACACAAACATGACAATTTAAAAAATATCTCGACGTGACTGAGAAGGAATTGCGAATAACGCCGCAAAAAGGGCCCTCGGTAAGTGTCTCTAGAATTGTCTAATATATTTTATAAAGTTGGCTAGGAAGCAACAAAATACGATCTAGTCTAGAGGAATGTGGCCGCTTCTCTTTAGATTGAATTATAATAATAAAAATAATATGTTGGGACAACTCACACAACGTTATCTGATCCCAAACTAAGCAGAGCTTGTACTACGGAAACCAGACAACTGATAAATATACTTAAATATTTCTAAATACATACTTAATATAGTTAAATAACACCCAGACACAAAATAAACCATCGTGCTCATCACACAAATTTTTATCCTGGGTGGGGATCGAACCAATAATTATGTTGCGTCGTGTCTCATTATGGCACTTTATAAAAGATATGAGAAAATTCTAGACTCTTTTACCGAGAGCCCTTACTGCGCCGTTATTAATAATTCCTTTTCAGTTACAAGATAATATTTATTGAAGGAGTGGCGTCAGTGTATCTACTGCTATACCAAGATTTTTGACCTTCTCATGTAAACATTGTTTGTTTTTCAGAATGACGCTCTTACTAATGCTATTTACAATCTACCATGGGAACGCATGAATACAAATAGTAGAAAAATAGTACATCTAATGTTGTTACAATCACAACATCCAATGAAACTGAAAGCTATGGACATGATAACAGTCGGCGTACAAACTATGATAACGGTACGAGCTCATTTTATAAGTGCCCGTTGATAATAACCATCGATAGATACCTACCTACCTCCTATTAGATCCTGTCCTATATCTACGATGATTTCATGCTAAAGGTCAAAGCACAGTCATCAACTCGGAAATGGAACAGTACAGTATCGCCACGCCGTCAACTGTTCGTGAGCTTGTCCGAGGCGATGCGATTAGGTTACGAATCAGATTTTTTCTGTAGAAAGTTTCATACAAAGAATACTGAACGGCTGTAGTTGATACGGTGCCAGTGCTGGGTCTAATTAACATTTTTTTCAATCAAATTGATGAGTATGATTAAGTCTATAAAAATCAATCTTAAGTAGGTAATCGTGACTAAAAAAATAATCATTAGTCTCTGTTTGTGATTGATGATTAAAACTAGAAAATTGTTAATGAGATCCAAAAGCGCTTGCACCTATTTTTTAAATTTTGTTTTTACTATCAAAAAATAAAAGTGTAAGGAATTTTCGATCTTATTAACAAATTTAAAACATTAATTTCGTGTAGGTTGATAAGTAAATGACGCTGAGCTGGACTAAGCCCGGCGCGACAAACTTCGTGAAGGCTCAGACCATCGCCGTTGACCCCTTTCCCCTTCCCCACCTATTCCCCTGACCCCACTTGTCTCCCTATCCTCCTATGGGACTTCCCCGCACTTGGCCACAGCTCCGCACTCTTATCTACCCCCTCCCTTTGGGCTTCCCCCACTTACTTGGGCACCACCACTGATAGGTATTTGGGCAAACTTAGCCTCCTAATATTAGTTGAAATATTTAATAACAAATAACTTCAACTTTCAGAACTAAAACTTAAAATAACTAAAGTATAAGTAGTAAATAACTAAAAATCGTTGTGACCAATTTACTCACAATTACAAATTTTGAGTTAGTTTTCAATCATCAATCAAACAAAATTTTGCCCGACACTGTACGGTACCGATCTCTTTCCGAGTTAATAAGTGTGCTTTGACCTTAATGGTATTACTGCAGTAAACATGGTAGTATTTTTGTTACAGATTTTAAAAACATCATTTTCGTATTTCTTAATGATCAAGACTTTCGCTGAAAATTAAAAGGATTTTTTCTGTATTTCACAATATCTAGACTAAATGTAATTTTTATCTACCTACATACTCACACCGAGTGAAAGAATGAGTGGAAACAGATTTCATGTTATGACAATACATGTACCTAGGTATAGGTATTGTCATTGGCTTGCTCAGATTCATGATTAACTGTGTCACAAACCTCTTTGAAAACAAGAACAAGCGAAAATGTAGCCTTCTCCTTTAGGTTTTTTCCAAAAGAGCTTTATCAAGCAAGATCTACGTGCAATTGGGCTGAAGCAAAATCGCAAAAATCGTTACACTTATGCCTTATCACTGTTATCTTATCACTATTAAAGGTAATTAGGGACCGGTCGACCTGAAAACTTATAGATTAAACTGCACCAGTTCCCATTCAAATTGATAGCATTTATTAAAGTTGATCTTATTTACGTTATTGGCTGCCTGTATACTAAAACTGAAGTAAATAATGGTCATGTAGATTTATATATATTTAAAACAGCTTTGAAATTTGGCAGCTGTGAGCTATGATTGTTTTGATTAATAAAAATGGAGTTTACTAAAAAAAAAACGTGTTATTATTGTGAAAACTCATTAGGTACAAAAATAGCAAAAGTCGCACCGCCAGACTCATTACAGCAACGATTTCCAGACCAAATAATATCAAGAAATTCTGATATCAACTGGGCACCAAGATCATTTGATATTTAACGCCGTGCGATTGTTTTTTTGGGTTTTTGTTAAATTTCGGGTTTATGCGAATAATCCATGACTTTTCGAGTAATTTGTTTTTTTTATTTCCTCACATCAACTGAAATTGGTCTGAAAGTTGAAAGTTGGTCTGAAAATAGTTGGTGCAATAAACGAGTGGTGTGACTTTTTTAATAACGTGCAAGTTCCCAGGCGTCTTTAAAAAAAGCTATAGTACACCCGATCTATAAAAGTGGAGACCAAAACTATGTCAGCAATTAAAGATCTATAGCTGTACTTCCAGCTCTATCAAAAAATATTGAACGAATTATGAAGAATAGACTCATTTATTACTTGAAGCAAACAAACTGCTTTCCCCCGCCCAATTTGGTTTCGTGGGTAGATCCACTTCCGATGCGGTGAACAAACTTACCAACTATATGTATAGTTAGAGAAACTGATCTGATGCTAGATGTAAGGTAATGGGTATAGTTTTAGACATTGCCAAGGCTTTGACACGGTTTCCGTGTCTCTCCTTATTTGGAAATGGAGACCTTGGGCATTTGAGGTGTGCCCCCGGACCTCTTCAGGGATTATTTTCGAGACGTACCAAAAGAGTTAGGATTGGCGAGTACACCAGTGATGAGCGTACACTGACTTACGGTACGCCCCAGGGTAGCGTAATAATTATTCTTTACATATATTAACGACCTGGGTATGCTCTCTCTTATTAAAGGCAAAACGATCCCCTTCGCAGATGATACTTACTGGACTCGGAGCGCCCAGGATTTTTTTTTTATTTAAAAATATGCACAATACCATTACAGGATTCCCAGCGCGGTTTTATAAGTTACATAGATTTAGTACATAATAATATTATAATTATTGAGGGTGGTATACAGTAGGTTATTACTGATTAAGCTATTCAGTAATAGTGGCGGTCTTTAAACCGTATTGTTACCCCACTGACTTGCTATACAAGGAGAGCCATAACAGTGCGTCATCTCTTTACGAACGTTACACCTTATTAAGTCATCATTGTCCAAAGGTGTAAGAAGATACAACCCTAAGGGCTATATTATGATGACACTGAGGCAACCATGAACCATTGCAATTTTGTTATGAGGGGTTGCACCACTACAAAGCCTGGAGCAAATCTTTAAATGGGTAAAATGGCAGTCCAAACTTAACGCGGGCGCAGCTGTGTGCCGAAGCTACTAATAAATAAACGTTGACACATTTGTGACAGGTACGGACACGGATTGAGTATAAAGAAGTTATGGAAATTCCTTTCGTTGCTTATACGATCATTTCTAGAGACAGATCGAAAATTAAAACATGTGGGATCGTCTTCACGGGCTAGAGCGTAATTAACCCGACACCGTGTTCGATATCAAGCAAGCACCGATTTCGAAAACAAGTAGGGAACCCATTGGTGCCACCTATTTCTATACACTCTTAGAACGTGTCTCATACGGCGACGTTAACGCGACGATACGGCGAGTGGCTGAGAGCAGAATCAGACGCGGATCTAATGGGGGGAGGGGCAACAGGGGCAATTGCCCCCATTCCAGACTCGACTGAAGGACCTTTTGACGTGATAACGTCTTATAAACCAATGACCGGGTTTTGATGTATATACTTGACTGGTGAACTGGCGCTGGATGGCAACTAGATACTAAATTATCTTTCACTCACCTGCTCAATGTCGCGCTGTTCTTTGTGACCACTATAGTGGTATTTTTGTGTTGTGTACTGGCAGTCAACACTGTTCGTACAGGTATCATCCTACCTCCTCTCCACGAGTCTTCTTACGATTTGCTAACAAACTCTCTGCCAATCTGTCGCTGGAAGCCCAACGAACTACAAGTTGTAGTAGAAAGTATTGTGTAAAAAAGATATGAAATAAAAAAGATACAACAAACATACATACATACAAGATACGCGCGAAAATCTTAACCCTTCCTTGCAGTCGGGTAAATAGTGACAGTAATTACTAGTGTTAATTTTGTTAGTAAATGTTAAATTAGTGCTGATTGACAATATGCTTGTTTTTTAGGTAAACAAAAAATCCAAAAATTTGTAATTTAAACCTGACATTTAAACTGCAAATAGTTAGGTCCCTATTAAATTTAGTATTAAATTGTTTTTTATCGTTGATCATATCATAACAAGAAGTTATTTCACGAGAAAAAAAAGTGACGTCATAGACCGCTATTTGTTAAGATCTCCTTAAAAAATCTGCGTTTTGACATTTCTTAAAGATGATTTGGATGAATAAATATGTTTAAATTTGAAGCATTTTTTATTTCTTCTACACCTGCAATTGTTCTAAATACCTACCTATTTCTAAAAGCGAACTCCATCGAGTATTCTTTGCTAGTGGTGACTTAAATGTGCTTAAAATACTAAGTAGTTTTGTAGATTTGTAAGTACTACACTACTCACACCTAGTATGAATCTGGCACACTTACCTATGCAATTGCGAAGATCTGGGTCCTTATTCACGTTATATTTTTCCGTTTACGCGACAAGCTCGTGCGAACTGACGAAAGCGCGGCACAGCTCTCTATTTACCATTATGACAAGATTTTGACAGTTCACACGGTCTTGCCACGAAAACGAAAAAAACGTGGATAAGATCCCTGCAATGCAATTTCTCTCTTGCTCGAGCTTAGAAGTCTTAGAACTCACAATACCTACCTACAACTTTATGAACGCGTGTAGTCAGAGACCTCCCGAAACTGTAGAATGAACTTCGCGCGGTCTTCACTTTTTTTTAATTTAAATATATATTTCGAACAATTTCCTTAAAATCTGTCTACGATTAAACTAAACGCATAGGTACGTATGTACTACTAATAAAAAGGTACAAAATTGATATTTAAAGGCAATATTATTATTTTAGTGTATTTATTCCATTTCTCTCAAAGTGATAGGAATACAAGTAGTATATCTGGACACTTGAAACAAAGTATTGTTTGGTGGAGTCAAACACGTAGACATACATTCGTTTCTGGTTTCGAAATTGTTTTGATTACCTCCACATCCTGAGTACAATCGACGCCGGCATGATCTGAAAACGTAAACTTTGTAATTCAAGAAATGTACTACATGAATAGCAAGATAATAATGTATCTACATATTTAAACTATAAATTAATATTGTAAAGAGGGAAAAATAAATTAACGAAGAATTGGTTTTTTGTGTTTGTAACTAATTTTAATAGGATTTAAACCTATTAACTCAATTTTGATAAAAATTGTTATAGCTTTAACTTTGAGGAACGACATAGCCGACATACGCTACGCTTTATTTGTATGTTGTTTGTTGGTTATCATACCAACAAACAACATACGATACATGCGGACGGAGCCGCCGGGAAATTCAGGTCAGTGCCTAGGTAAGGGGTCTCCCAAGGCCATGCCACACGGAGAGAATGTACCATAAATATTACTGAAAGAAGATTTAATTTTAATTTTAAAAATAATTTGAATTGCCTTCAAAGATTTTTAAAATAATGGCCGGTAAGAATCGAACTAGCACAATTTGAAAAAAGTAACACTGTATTTTTACGGTACCAATCGAAAGAGTCAATCATTGATTATTTGTTTTCCTAAGTAACATTGTATCATAAACTAGCTGTCCCGCGCAACTTCGTATGCGTGAATTTTCCCCGTTTTTGCAACATTTCTCGTCGCTACTCCGCTCCTATTAGTCGTAGCGCGATGTTATATAGCCTATAGCCTTCCTCGATAAATGTGCTATCCAACAAAAAAAGATATTTTCAAATTGGACCAGTAGTTCCTGAGATTAGCGCGTTTAAACAAACAAACAAACAAACTCTTCCGCTTTATAATTTTAGTATAGATGAATAAATCATAAAATGTTACATATACCTAAGTTAAAATAAGTACATACATACACATATCAACCCATAAGATGGCCCACTGCTGGGCACGGGTCTCCCCAGTAGAACCTACTAGTATGTAGATCCTGGGGGTAATTGCCATAATCGCCACGCTTGGCGAGCGGGTTGGCGATCGCAGTAAGGCTTTAAGTACGCAGAGGACGCTGCTGCCCGTCCTCCGGGGTGAAATCCCTTAGTCGCCTTGACGACACCCACGGGTAGAGATGGGGTGGTACTATTCTTAAGCCGGCACCACACGGCAAAATAAGTACACCGAACTGCAACTCACAACTTTACAAATGCTCAAATCGTGACGAATGCAATTATTTTCCAATCAAAATTAGATCTGCATTCAAAGACTTTTAAATAATCAAACTGGGAATCCAACTCGCTTTTTGTGAAAAAGCACCATTCTGTTTATTTATGACACCAATCCAAAGGGTCAGTCATACATATGGAATATTTTTTTCTCACATGCATCTAAGTACATACACATACAGTATCTATTGGTACTAATAAGAAAAAGCTGAGTTCGAATTGAAAAATTCTATCACTGTTGGATAGCCCATTTATCGAGGAACGCTATTGGCTATATAACAGCTGCAGAAGCAGCAATGAGAAATGTTGTAAAAACGGGGAAAATTTACGCAGACGAAGTTGCACGGTATAGCTAGTCTTAAATAAGGGAAGGCCATGAAATTTTACATTTAACAAAATACATTTGTATAGTTAATCACGACGCTAGCCTCAACTATTTAATTTTTTACAGCGTAGTATAGTATTATATTATCTGTAAGCGTACTAAACATTTGGTTTCCTTATCGCCTATTTGGCCTTTCGCGTTTGTGGTCTTATTCGAAACCTTCTATTTATGATGATTTCAAACTTAATTTTTCAAAGTTTCTTCAAGCAAATATTAATAATTCAACAAATATAAATAAAATATTATAAGTGCGCAAATTGGCGTATTACAGAGTAGGTCATGCTTTGAGGATTTGGTAAGTAAAAGTTGTAAGTTGCAGTTCGGTGTAATTATTTTAACTTATTTGTAACATTTTCCTGCCATTTATTATACAATAATTTTACGGGATCTAAAAGGTCCTTCAATTCTTTGTTTTTCTACATAGAATATAACAAACAATCTTATTGATTGACCCTTTCGATTGGTAGGTACCATAAAGTTACAGTGTTTCTTTTTTAAAAATTTTGCGGGTTCAATTGCGATCAAGGCGATTATTAAAGGCGTAATTCCACTATATATACGCAAAAGGCCAAATAGGCGATAAACCAAATTGTTTAAAACCACTGTAAAAAATGAAATAGTTGGGCGTCGTGATTAACTATTGTATAACTAAAAATTGGATTTTATTAAATGTAAAATTTCATGGCCTTCCCTTCATTTAAGATGACAGACATGCGAGAAAAAAAACCTTACGCAGGTATGACTGATTGTTTCAGTTAAATATTCTATCTAAGTGCAATATTTAAGGTGGTTTCGCGTTGTGTGGCATCGCTATTAAACAATTTGTAATACTCATGTATAATAGTGACATTTCACAGCCATGAGAAGCTGATTTAAAAATGTATTAAGTAACTCAGTTAATAAGTTTTTAATCACTAAGTTGTTTCAGTGTATATGTAGGTAGATAAACGTACGTACGTACTTAGTAAATTTATCCCAAGCCCAGCGATTGTATTGCCCGAAACAAGTTCCATAGTCGAACGTATAATTGCAGAAATGTGGAATGTGTACTGAAAAAATATATAAAATCGTTACATCATTTTTTGATGTGATTACGTCTTATAAATGGATGACCGGCTGCTCTCACGATAAAGTGTGACGTCACCGCTCACGATATGTAGGTACTCGTTGCTAAGCAACGCAAAGGGCGATTCCGCCTGCTGATAAGCTGAAGTATTGTGGCCGCCGGGAGCATGCGCGCGCATGCGCCCTGGTACTAAAGCTGTCACAGGCGTGGTTGTTTATTCAATGTCATCAATGTTTTTTTATGACGTTATTACGTAAAATTACCGTAACTGTGCTATTAACCTTTTCCTTGTTAACTTCTTCCTAGGTAGATAGGAATTAAAGACTTTGGAACGTGTAGTAAAAAGCGAGGTAATTTAGAATAGCAGGTACCTATTCATCATGTCAGTAATTTGGAATAGCGGGTTTTCACAGAAACTAATAGTGGCATCTTGTTTTACAAACCGTAAAATATTCACAAGTATTGTAATAGGTATAACGTTTATCTAAAATAGCGACCAGGGATTAAAAATTGAAACAGCATTTGAGAGATTTTGGATGTTCTTAGTCGTTCTCATTGCTAAATTTCTACCTGTGACTTTTTAAAATTAGATGGAATGGATTATTTTGAGCACTGCCATTTTGTCAAACACACTACGTGTACAGACACGGAAATGCCTATAAAATGTAAAAATATACATATACTCACAAATAGGATTAGACATATTAAGGTAACAATAGTCAAAGCACGATTGGCTGTCTTCAAACCGGTTCCCATTTCCCTGGCAGCCACCCCAAAAGAAACGGTAGCATGTTTGAGCCATTGCATCGAAGTAAAATTGGATAATGTCGGCTCTGCAGGGTCCTGTATCTGGCCGCAGGAAACAGGACTTGTGTCGAGCTACAAAAAACCTGATGTAAATATTTTGCTTAAACCTAATAGGTACATAAACAAAGGGATTATATGAGTATAGGTATAATAAATTTAAGTAAGTTATTGAAAACATGAACTTTCATTGCCTTACCCAACTCCTAGAGAATTATGAATAATGTCTAGATACAATACCTACAATATAATCACATTATCTACATCTACACAGTGCCGGATTAACCCATACGGAAAGCGGTAGGTACCTACCTTAAATACTGGGGTGTGTAATGTTTGATATAATAACAAATACTCTAATTTTACTTGAAATAACGTTCATATGTTATAATTTTCATATGCTATAATATCAAATAACCTAATTTCATATGATATAATTTTCAAAATGCATAACATTCTTTTAATATAACTTTCATTTAACCTAATGTTCTTTTGACCTAATTTTCTGGTCGAGGTCGGACTTGGTCGACGGAGCCCCGCTTCGCGGGGCTCCTACTTCTGGTTGGTTTAAAAAAAAACCACGAAGGGGATGGCGGGGTCGTAGACCCCGCCATCCCCTTCTAACCTAACCTATCCGAGTCGGGGTGCCCTAAAGTCCAGATTGCATCCAGATCCTCCTGGTAACAATAGTTGGGTGATGTATAGGGTATAAAGGGAAGAACAAAAACTTAATACAATAGCTATATTAGTTATTTAATCTTAACACATCAATTATAAATATAACATCTTATTTCAGTTTTAAGTTAGAGGCCAAAGCCCGAAGGAATTCGATTTCAGTGTATTCCCTTTTTCTTTTTAAAATATTATCGATTCGTTCTTTTTTCTTTAAACAATGCTTCGTCTTTTTTCGTGGTGACTGCCCATTAAAAAGACATTCTACGTCACCCAATATTACTTTGGATGATGGATCAGATGGATTATTAAAAGTTACTTAGAGATTATGAATATTATAGTAAATAAATAATATACTAAACGAATGTTATGTCAAATGTGCATTATAAAAAGTGTTAGTTAAAATGAAAAGAAATTAGTTAAAATGAAATTATATCTACAGTTCAATATGACAACTGATCGTTATATTAAATAAAATTATATTAAGTGATATTATGTCAAGTGAACGTTAGATTTTTTGTTATTATATCAACCGTTACACACCCAAATACTGTACAATTGACTTCTAATAAAAATAATAATAATTTATTTGCTAAAAATGCAGGTACATTAAAGATATTGTAAGTATTAGAGTGCCTTATACATTTTGTCATTTTAAGACATGCATATTTCTAGAGAATAAATCCTTAGCAGTTTTAAATAAATTAGGGTTGCGTTTGACAAATTTAGCAGCCTCTTGGATATACATACATGCTAGGGTAAGGATTCTATATTCTTTAAATAGAGGCTTACATGACTCCCAAGGTGGTATCCCAGCGATGGCCCTGACACATTTATTTTGTGCTAAAAATGCTTTTGGAACGTCAGTTGAGTTTCCCCATAATATTAGACCATAGTTTAGAACGGAGGAAACATAACCATGCCATGGTAAGCCGAAAGTACGGTTTTAGATGTAGTAGTTTATAGAGCACATATACGAAGCTATTGATCCTATTACATACTTTATCAACGTGACTCTTCCAATTAAGTTGTTTGTCCAAGGTAATTCCTAAAAATATTGTTGAGTTCACCTCATGAATTTGTTCATTATTGTGGCTGATTATTAGTTCTTTGCTTGGTCCAGTGTTTGTCCTAAATTGTAATATGTAATTAGTCTTAGTCATATTAACTTTTAGATTGTTGTCATTAAGCCATGTTATTACCGAATCAATGGTTTTATTTATGTGATTGTTATATTCATTAACGTTAGTTGTTTTATTACATGTCAAAATTAAGGAAAAATCGTCAGCAAATAAGGTACATGGACTTGCAGTTATATTAGAAAGATCGTTTTATTCTTTCTGTATTTAAAGATCAAATTTTGTTTATCTAACTTAAGCACCTATTTACTTAAAACATCATTGCCTAATAGGGAATTATTTTTTAAAGATTAACCTATTTATTCCATAAGTAAATTATATTGGCCTAATTTATCAAGTGGGGGGGGGCACCACAGGCATGAATTGCTTAGGGCATCAAGTACATAGTCTTAATCCGGCACTGCACCTACAACACTTAGTTAATATTGATTATTCATAATTTCAAACTACTACGCATCATATTGCCGTAAACATAAATACCCAGACCATAAAAAAAATGTTAAGTAGGTACCTCTGAGAGCCGTTCTGCCCATATCTATACAAATTCTCGTCGTACGATGCGTTTCTGAATCAGCTGCCTCATTCGATGCACAATTCATAAAGACCGCCACAAAAATAACAAAAATTAAAAATAACTGGTACAGATGTAAATACTGCTCTCCAATGAAGATACCGCCTACCATTCGCGTCATGTTGACTACATATAAATCATCATTTTTAACTTCTTTCTGTATAGTCCAATAAAGTATTGGCTCTTGTAATATGCTATTAAATTTATTGTTCGTAGCATTACCAACATTTAGAGTCCGATAAGAATTCAATATATATAAGATTTTAGCTAGGTATTACGCACTCTTTGCAGCGCGTTTACGCAATTACCTACGTAGGTAGATATATTTGCAAGAGCCATCAAGATAGATATTACCTATGTGTGAATAAAAAACACAGCGTAGATGTGAACAAAGCTATTGTAAACATATCCTTAAATTAAAGACTAGTTAAAACTAAAACTGACCACTTTATAAATGGTTGCACCAGCGCGCAGGCTTGTGCGAGAGGATGTAGCATCCTCTTCCCTCAGAGGGCGCGCTCGACTGACAACTGACAGTTCATAGACTCTTCAGATTACCAGCAAGGACATTGCTTGCAACGCTGTGTGTTGTATTTACACAAAGGTACTTAATACCTGCCTGTTTGGTTCGAATGCGAAACAGTCATACCTATTACGTGGTTTCCTACAACACACAGTGTTGATGTGAAGACCTGTGTGGTATCTACTAGTGGTAGGTAACCATTAGCTACAACCATTAGCATGCTAATTTTAAATTGATCTACAACATAATTTGAATTGAATATGTTTTTTTTTATTATACGTATCTTTATAAGAGATCAAAGAAAAAGAACTTCAGTTCTTAAAATATAACTGTTACCTATAAAGTCTAATTCATATAAATATGTAGGGTCACGGTGTTTGCCGTCGCACTGGACTGGATTAATCGGGGGATATCTTCAAATATAATGTAGCCCCTACAATCTAAGTTTACCTACTTTGATAGCTTTTCGTTGACAACAATGACAACGCGCATTTTTTAATGAATTAATGTTCAATTTATGTGTTATAGGTAAATTATGTTTAGTTAAAATTTCGACTCTTTTTGTATTTGGTGCCAACATGTCCGCCAAACTCGAATTTAACCTCTATATGATGATTTTATGGCAATTGTGACGTCATCCACCGTGTTCCCAAGAAACCGTGAGGTTCATTGGATATACTCGTACTACCATTTCAACACTGATTTTTGATGACGATTGCGACGTCATCAAAAATCAGTGTTGAAATGGTATCTCCATGATGATGAAATTTTTAAAGCATTGTTTTGTTAAATTTAATAAATAACTACAATATGTGCCAATCTAATGAGTCATATTACCTATATTTCAAAAGCCCAGGAACATCATAAGGTTAGTTACTAGTTTACCTTACCCATTACCGTATAATTATATTTACTCTCCTGTACCACGAAAATTGGGTCCCAGATAATGATAAGGTTTTTATTTTTTTCTTAGTTTATTGTAATTTGACCACATATTTTGAAAAACCTAAGTCTCTTACGAGGTCATTGAGCTCACTTTGGGAAAAAAATGAGGTATATCAGCAAGTGAAAAATCTGAACAAGACATCGGATGCATTAGGCAGATCAGAATGTCATTTAAATTACAAAATGTCCGCAAGTCCGATTCACCGTAAGCCTTCTGTAACATTTTCAGGGACTCCAAACACGAAATTCTATTGGCAATGCAATATTTCAAAATTTTGAAACTGAAATTAACATCGCAAGGTGAAGGAAATATTGACTGAAAATCCTTATTCAAGTTTAAGAGACACAACCGCTGAACTTTCCGTGTCTCACGAACCGATCCGTACTATTTTAAATAATCAATTAGGTATGAAACATGTTGCCGCTCGGCTAGTCCCAGAAGACCCGAATTTTGTCCAAAAACTCAACCGCATTAGAGTCTCATAGGACAAGCTAAAACGAGTCAATTCTGACCCAACATCCCAAATCATGAAATGCATTGTTACTGATGTCGACACGCTTCGGAGTGGCGCTTTCCAACTAAACCTAAACCGAAAAAACTACGCCAAAGTCGATAAAAAGCCAAAGTCATGTTGACTGTTTTCTTTAACTATCACGGTGTTGTGTACTCGGAGTTCTTGCCGAAAGGTCAAACGGTAAATAAAACATTATTTGAGTGATATGCGGCGTTTAAGAGAGCAAATTCGACGAAAAGAGCAGATTTATGGAAAGAAAATTCTTGGATTTCAGAAAAATACACCTTCGCACAGGGCCATCATTGTGAACGAAGTTTTCCGGTGCTTTCTTGACAAAGTAGTACTTCAATCATTACCCCCTACCACTACCTACTCTTTTTAACTATTCATTTTTTTAGTTAATGCTTGTGATTAAATTCCCGAAAACGACAGCTGTACTAGCGATTTTTTTCTTAATGTTTGTATTTTGTTTGTTGTAGTTGTCACCGGGTGTCACCCCAAAAACCGACGGAGCATACTTTAAGGGCGATAAAGTATATTTAGATGCATACTACTACTACTGTTAACTGTTTTCGGTACTTTCTTGACACTTTCATCCACTACATCCTACCACTACTGTTTATAACTACGAGTATTATAATTTTTTTTTAGTTAGAGCTTACAAGGAAATTCCCCAAAAAGAGAGCTGTGCTAGCGATTTTTTTTTCTTAATGTTTGTATGTTCTTGAAGTTGTCACCGGGATTCACCCCAAAAAGGGTGACACCCGGTGCGGACCACCTCCGCCGGCCCACCCTAGCTACTGGTAAGTGGAAAGAGATGATTTCTGGAAAAAATAGTTCTATAAGCTGGCTTATCTTCTAAAAATAATTTGGTTAAAAAGCTCGCAACTTGTTGGCTTCCAAGGTAGCTTAGGATCAATATTAAGTGTGACAATAAGATAACTATATGTTGTTAAAGTAGAAGTCCGCCAACTACTTTTTAGCAATCTCTGTTCGGATAAGGACCTGTAGGCAATCTTCTCAGCCCACCTCCAACTTTCCAAGCCAGAAATGACAGCTTGTCCACCTTAGGCGAGCAACAGCATTCGGTCCAATCTACTTAGACCTTGCGCAGGTCCTTTAAAGAGGTTCTGTTATAGCTTGAGCTCGAATATTTTGTCTAGCGTGGTGCTATTAGGATGCAAATTCCCGTCACACTGTGTAACTACGTAGTACTTTACTACTTTTGACTGGCCTGTTGGTCTAGTGGTTAGTGACCCTGACTGCTAAGCCTGAGGTCGTAGGTTTGATTCCCACCCAGGATAAAACTTTGTGTGATGACGATGGTTTATTCTGTGTCTGGGTGTTATTTATCTATAATATTTGTATTTAGAAATTTAAAAGTATGTTTATCAGTTGGCTGGTTTCCACAGTTCAAGCTCTGTTTAGTTTGGGATCAGATAGCGTCGTGTGAGTTGTATCCAAGATATTATTACTTAAGCAGGTATTCTTTGGTTTAAGTGAGCTAGTAGGTACTTATTCTTGGTATTAACCGTAACCGTGAATTTAATATACTCTGGTCGTATGCCATTACTCTAAATTGCAAGGTGACATACTGCTCTGTCAAGAAAGTACCGGAAAACGATCAATAATATACAAAATGTTAGATAATCATTCAATTTTATTTCGCCTTTAAAGTATGCTCCTTCAGAAACAATTCACTTACGCCAATAAATGCTTTTTCCGGAAAAGAGTTCAGTTCTCGCCACAAATTCTCTTTGATGTTTTCTACCGAATGAAAACATGTGCCACGAATTTCAGTATATACAAATGTACTCTGTGGCCACGAAGTGGTAGGTAATTTGAGTTTAGGAAAAAGAAGCCGGCTGGAGCTAAATCTGGTAAATAAGATTTTTGGTCAAAAATCGGTTCACAATGATGGGAAAGCGCATTATCGTAGTGCAAAATCCAAGAATTGTTTTTCCACAAATCTATCTGTTCGTCGAATTTGCTCTCTTAAACGCCTCATAACACTCAAATAATATTCTTCATTTACCGTTTTAGTACTATAGTAGTTTTTGGAGAAAATTCAGGTTTTTTTGGGACTTTTTCATTGAAATAACGATTTATATATAGAAGATAACACTATGACTCTAAGACTTTAAGACAAATCGTTAAGACAAATCATTAAGACTTTAAGACTTGTCACGTTGATTTGTCTAAAAGACTTAATGATTTGTCTTAACGATTTGTCCTTATAGACTTAATGATTTGTAGTAACGATTTGTCTTAAAGTCTTAACTATTTGTCTTAAAGTCTTAACTATTTGTCTTAAAGTCTTAGACTTTGAAGTATTTCTTCTTTAAAGTAAGTCTTAAGACAAATCGTTAATACTTTAAGACAATATAACTATATATAACTATATGTTTTTAAGTTTTAACGATTTGTCTTAAAGTCTTAACGATTTGTCTTAAAGTCTTAACGATTTGCCATTTAGACAAATCAACAAGACAAGTCTTAAAGTCTTAATGATTTGTCTTAACGATTTGTCTTAAAGTCTTAACGATTTGTCTAAAAGTCTTAATGATTCGTCTTAAAGTCTTAACGCAAATCGTTATTATCTTGAAGTCTTTAAGTCTTAACGATTGGTCTAAAAGTCTTAAAATCTTAAGACAAATCGTTAATACTTTAAGACGTTAAGACAAATCGTTAAGCATTTAAGACGTTAAGATTTTAAGACTTTTAGACCAATCCTTAAGACTTAAGTAAAAGTCTTAACGATTTGTCTTAAAGTCTTAACAATTTGTCTTAAAGTCTTAACGTCTTAAAGTCTTAAATGCTTAACGATTTGTATTAAAGTCTTAACGATTTTTCTTAAGACTTACTTTAAAGAAGAAATACTTTGACGAATTGTCTTAAAGACTTAATGATTTGTCTTAACGATTTGTCTTAAAGTCTTAACGATTTGTCATAAAGTCTTAACGATTTGTCTAAAAGTCTTAATGATTTGTCTTAAAGACGTTAAGACTTTAAGACAAATTGTTAAGACTTAAAGTCGTTATGACTTTAAGACAAATCATTAAGACTTCTCTTTATCTTATCTCATTAAAGGTTCTTCACAGCTGACAATAATTTTATTGTTTACAATGTAGACGGAACAATACGCCAATTACGAAGAACACATTAAAATTAAATAACTCAAATCCAGAGTAAGTAGCGTGTGTGTGTGTGTGTATATTGTGCGTGCGTGCGTGTGTGTGTGTGTGTGTATTTGGTTCTATTTTAGGGTTGTTATGGTTATGATGATAATTCATAAGTTTTTTCTATTAATTTATTTTTGTATGAGTTGCGAGGAGTGCTGAAAGGGTCAAGTGACGAAAACTTTTTATTATATGTGTCTGGTATGCGAATAAGTGGAGACATTTTTGAGTAGTTAGTCGTGGTCGATGCGGTAGCCAGTAATGATGTGTGTCTGGTTCGTCGAGAGGGAACGTTAAATTTTATTGTTTCTTGCAATTCCATGCTGTCAAACTTATGATTGAGTAAGTCATACAGAAATAACATATCTATTATTTGTCGTCTGTCTTCCATGGTGTTTATTTTATGGTACTTACATGATTCCTCATATGGTTTGTTTGTTACATGGGCTTTATAATTTAAATGTTTGATAAATTTCTGTTGTATTTTTTCAATTTTGTCAATGTGGATTTTGTAATAGGGTCTCCATATTATACTTGCAAACTCTAAAATACTTCTTACATAACTGAAATAAAGGACTTTGCAGCAATGCAAATCTTTAAACGGCTGGCTGTTGCGTAACACGAACCCTAGTGACTTATACGCTCTACTAGTTATGTGGTCAATATGTGCGTTAAAAGTAAGTTTTGTGTCTAGAATTATGCCTAAGTCTCTCACTTGGGAACTTCTGGGAACCAGATCGTTATTTATGTAGTAGTTGAAGGTAATGGGGTTTTTTTTCCTAGTAAAGGTTATTGCCGAGCATTTTTGGGTGTTGACGTTGATTTTATTATATTTATAATAATTCGCTAGACGGATTAGGTCAGACTGAAGCAATGAACAGTCCGCAGGCGTGGATATCTTAAGAAAATTTTTTTTGTCGTCGGCATACATAAGGTGATGTGAATGCTGAATACAGTCAGGTAGATCGAAGAGATATATGTTAAACAATAATGGAGATAACAACGATCCTTGTGGGACACCAGAAGTGACATTCACATAATTTGACCTATAAGAACCCATCACAACAGCCTGACGTCTGTTCTTTAGGTAAGACTCTAGCCAGCGCAGAAGGTTGCCTTTGATACCTACGGCATTTAATTTCGCGATCAAGATGTTAAAATTTACACGGTCAAACGCCTTTTCGAAGTCTGTGTAAATGACGTCGGTTTGTGCGTTTTGCATATTCGAGTCTATGTAGTTGGTGAACCGTAGAAGGTTTGTATTAACTGTGCGCGATTTCACGAACCCATGTTGAGATGTGGGTATGCAATGTTTTGAAGCTAAATAAATGTGACTATAAACAACCTTTTCTAACATCTTTCCGAAAGTATTTAATAAAGAGACCGCTCTATAATTATTTATATCCGTTTTTGAGCCTTTTTTGTGGATTGGAACAACCTGAGCAACTTTCCATCGTTTCGGGAATTTACCGTCATTCAAAGACTTTTGAAATATTATTTTCAGAGCTGTAATTAGGCCTGCTTCACATTTCTTTATAAAGATGGCCGGTAAACCGTCTGGTCCAGCCCCTTTTTTGTGGTCAAGTTTCCGAAAAATCGATTTTAGTGTCCCTGACGTAACCGTTACAGAGTGAACTATATCAGCACGTGGTGATTCCTGAATGGTCACACCTATGTCCGCGGGATCAGAAGGCTGAAAGACGCTTTGAAAGAATTTGTTAAAAATATCGCATATATCCTCGCCATTCGAATAACTGTTGCCATTATAGTTCATATGTCGTGGATATCTTATTTTTTTACGCCTAACTTTAATATATTTCCAAAACTCCTGCGGTGACCTTTTGATATCAATCACGCATCTGTCTATATATTTGTTATACGAGTCTTTTTGAAGCGCCTTTACTCTTTTTCTTAACAAAGCGAACTCTGCGTAATCGTTAGGATTCTTGTACTTCTTCCATTTCTTGTGAATTCTAGATTTTTCTTTGATGGCATTGATTAGAGAGACTGACTTTAAGACTTGTCTTGTAGATTTGTCTAAAAGACTTAATGATTTGTCTTAAAGTCTTAACGATTTGTCTTAAAGTCTTAATGATTTGTCTTAACGACATGTCTTAAAGTCTTTAAGTTAATACATATTATAGAAAACCTATTAAAACAAAAAAGGAGTAATTTAATTGTGACAAAAAAAGATGCTCCAACAGTTAGAGTTAATGTCATTCTGGGGCATGAATAAATAACATTTCTCATTTTACAATCACTAGAAAATGTTGGGATAGTGTAAGTTCTTCATTTTTCCCTGACTTTCAAGGTGGCTCCTCGATGTCAGACTTTTTCTGACTACCTTGAGCTTCCCTGACTTTTCCCTGACTTTCCAGAATGTGGACACCCTGTTTATGCTCCGCTTTTATTGCGTGTGCGTCACAAATAACGTGGCTTTCTATTGGTAAAATAATTTTCTAAATCGGTTCAGTAGATCCAAAGATTACCCCTACAACCTCACAAACTTTACCTCTTTTTATTATTAGTATAGATAACAGATGCGACTCAAACTCCGCGCCAAAATGGAAAATAATTGTGCCAATCGGAGACAATCCAGCTTTGGCAAAATATGATAGGGTCAGTGAGACCAGATTTAAGTATCAAATTCTGACGGCGCACGTGAGTCGCATGTACGACGGGAGCGGGGCCCATCGCCCCGCTGTAATTTTGCCGCCCTTAATTTTTGCTGCTCTGCGTATTTTCCCAGCTTGCCCCAGCCTTGTTACGCCTGAATACATCCGTGCCAATATTCGATATCTTGGAAGATGTCGAAGTTTTTGTAAGTTTTACACCCCAAAGTATTTCTGTATCTGTATAATCGCAAATGATGTTTTAGACTTGTCTATGTTAAAAAACGTTTAAGTTATTTAATCTATCTCTATGATTTAAGTAATGTAAACACAGCGGGTTGCACTCCGAAAGTGCCGGCAGAAATGAAAACTTGAACATTAACGTTGTGCATTTTTGAATATTTTGAAATGGTCAGGGATTTTTTTATTATCAGTTAATAGTACTATTAAATACAATATTCATCTATTGCGTTATCACTTATCGTACACAAACATGACAATGACGTGACAATGAAAAAGTTTATCTCTCAGAAAAAATACTTCCTGATGAAATTTGAATAATATCTTACTGACATAATAATAAAAAAATATGAAATAACAAATCACAAATCAAAAAACCAAAATCAAAAATAAAATGTAGATGTGGCAAAATTTACCTACGTATTCTAATGATAGTTTAGCAGTTTTTCATTGCTATCCCTGTTTTACAAATATAAGGGTCACGTGATCTACGAATTTTCGAACAGGGTCATGTGATCCTGACGCGAGTTTAACATTTTTACCCATACCAAAAAAAGTGCACAACACCGCTAAAGAAGTTTTCACTTCAAAAATGATACTTACACACGGGAGCTAAGAAATAAGGCACCTGTCCCACCAACGACGATGAGCGACAAGCGAATAGCGATTTCTCGCTCAAGAAACGTACAACAGATGTATTTTGTAGATCCCGTCCTTGTAAACAAAAGATATGCAGTATAGAGCGCGTACTCGCCAGCAGTGTGAACACTCAGCATTCGACTATTAGGTAATATCTGTATCTCTTGTTTACACGGGATCTAAATAAGTACATTATGTACGTGTCTTGAGCAATGAAATCGCTAATGGCTACTCTTATTCTCGCCGTTGGTCGGACAGGTGCCTAAACGAAGGACCTCAAGGAGGCAGGACTCGTAAAATGAAATAACAAATACAATTTAAACGTTTATTAGGAAACAAAAATAAAATGTAATTTTCAAAAATTTTACTTTTAAAATTAACTGAAAATGGTGATATATTTTATACACCAATGACCTCAAAAATGTAAGTCAATTTTGTGTAAGTATATCAAATTTAATACTACTAAAAGTATTACTATTTCATCATTTTCAGTTAATTTTGATAGCCTTTTTAATTTTTTGGTAAACTAAAAAAATATTCTAAATGTACTATTTGACCAAGATTTTGAGATGTTTTCTTTTAACACCACACTGGTAGCTCGTAACAGTGTAGGTAAGCCAGGCCGTCAAATTTACACGTTTTCGTTGATGTCTATGTCCACATTAATGAACCGATTTTGATAAAGTTGTACTGTTCTCTAAGTTGGACTATTATTAGTACAAGCTAATTAAAAAAGAATGGCCACAGCACGATCAACAGTTTCGGCAAAATTGGCGGACAACATACATACATTTTTTTTTTATTTCGTAATTAATTTGTTTAGAAGGCCTAATAGATCATCATAATGTGAAAATCACGCAATGCCAATTTAGTTCGAATTTAAATATAATTTACTTTCTACAAAAAATAGTCAAACATGCTTATAAGAAGCTTTCTTGTATAAATACTTTGTTTTCTTGTATAATAAAGTTATTTTAATAATAGATTTACAAAAGTACGCTATCAATTCGATACATACTGGATGCCGATTTAGTTAGTCCAATCCCCGTGGTAAGGGGATCACACCACGATACTCTACCGAAATCAATTATTTTTCGTAATCCAAATCGAACCTTTCTTATAAAATTAATAAAATTCGATGCGAATCCGAAGACTGATCCGAAGAAGTCTGTTAATATAACTTTAATGCAAGAAAACTTCTTGTAAACATGTTTGACGGTTTGTAGTAGAAAGTAAATTTTATTTAAATACTATCACAGCAATGACTTTCAGCTTTGTTGAACATACAATAATATTGTTCACTACTTTAGGTAAATTATAATAAATAATAAACTAAGCAACACGAGATTAGCCAAGCAGTGATCTATTGATAATATTGAGATCATTCATCATGATTTACTAAATAGCCATACCTGATTATGGTAAACATAAACATAGTTTGACATAAATCTTATTCTAAATATTTCGATGAGATCGTAAACTTTGCGTCTAATGACCTAAATATAATCTTAGTAAATAAAACAGAGCTCTGGAAGTATTAATATTTATATCAATACAAATATTTTATACACAGAAATGTTGTTTTAGGTACTTATAATAATAATACGATTACTTAAATGATAAATAATCTCTATCTCCGAATATTCATACTATACTTAATCTCATTAAAACGGCAAAGAATATAAGATAATAATATATCGCTCACCTTACAAATTGTATTAACTATCACAAACAGGCTAAAATACAATTTATTTTCATAACTGAAAATATCGAGCAATATACTATAATTCATAGAGTTTGCGTATTCGGACGAATATGTCTTAACTTTAATGATAGCTTCATCATTAAATGAAGAAACTTATAATTTTATAAGTTACATACAACTAAAACACTAGGTACTATGCAGAATAATCGAAAATACAAAACAGAAATGCTTAAAAATTAATAAAAACTAAAACTAATAGGTATCATGAAGAAAAATAAAAAATATATTATGAAAAAGAAATGCTTGACAAAAAAAAAAAGGATGATTAGGTAAACACAAGCTTAAACTGGATTATGGAATGAAGGTTAGACTGGAATGCATTGGAATGCACAATGAATATAATGAGAGTCCACGAACCATGGGTTTTAGTGGCCTTTTGTAGATACACCGTGTAGTGCAGACTCACAGCCGTCGCTAGTGAGCACAAAATACCGAGTAAAGAAGGTAACCCTTCATTCATACCTTGCTCGAACAACGCACACGTAGTCATCGTTCACGAACACGAATCAGGATCAGGATCACTTCAGAAGACTTTGTTCGGAAGGCGCTCAGAGTTACGGTATCCGTGAAAGATGCGTATGTCTGTACTTGCTGTGCTCTCGGTATTTTGTGGTACCAGTTTCTTATAAGGAACATCGAGCTCAAAATTGAATTATTTGATGAAGTTTCATCGGATTATAAGTAATGAAAGATTTGAAACGATTAGGTTTCGTGGTGTTATTTTACTGAGAAACTTGTCCGTAACTTTGGATGTTACGATCCGAGTTTGTTGTTGTAGTAGTTATATAGAACTCGGTAAACAATTATAACACAAGATAATGCAATGTGTAGGTATGATGAATAAAATAGGGGAGAGCGGGGTTGAAAGAGACGGGGGTAAGTTGTTCCGATGCAAATATCTAAAAAACAAAAAGAGATCGCGAAATGTTCGTATTGTGACCGGCGGCGGCGTTCCGGCAAGCTCCTAACCCTCCAGCATAACGCAGTAAATATTTTACGTTCTTACTATTTGGCCTCAAGTTTGCATTTTTACTAATGTGTTTGTAATTTATCCAGAAATATGAATCTATGCAATTTTAACGATTTGTACATTATATTTTTTTGGCATATGATTAAAAGTGAAACGGGGTAAAAAGCGCCTTTCAATCGGGGTCAATTGTGCAGCGGCACAACCAACCCTCAACTAGACGCCATATATACGAATAAGGCCATCGATCTATTTCCGAATACTAACTCAAAAAGTTAGATAAATTGCATACCAGCAGTATGCGTCAAAATTGGCGTCCATAACGTTCGACCTTTTTGGGCTGTAAATTGTAAGGCCGGTAAGGATTGATTGACAAAAGACGATGCTACAAAAAACAGCGAACATCAAACGATGTAGCTAGGAATGCTAGTGATATTGTTCTGTTAATATTTCAGTTTAAGATTTAGGTAATAGCTATTTTACTATTTTGTTTTCTTAGTGAGTGTTTCCTTTTCTTGGATATCTCGGATTTAGTGATGTAAAACCATTTATACATATTATTTAGTAATGATTATACTGGTAGGAACTAAAACCAGTATCAGAGTGATATAAA
This sequence comes from Herminia tarsipennalis, assembly GCA_945859575.2. NCBI lineage: Eukaryota > Metazoa > Arthropoda > Insecta > Lepidoptera > Erebidae > Herminia > Herminia tarsipennalis. The sequence goes on along the minus strand of OX243831.2, from coordinate 22,836,138 downwards.
CTATATCGTTGTTTTTCTTTCACTAAACTTTAGTATAAAAATTACTATAGTTTACAAAGTGTTGTTTTTTTATAAATATAAATATGAATAAATATAATGCCTATAGATATTCCGGTCTTATATCCCAAACTCCCATTATATTCCGTATAAAAGGCCAAACAATATGAATGGCACAACCGACCCCAGCTGTGGCATAACACTTCATAAAGCACAAAAAATGGGTATAAGTTTAAAATATAGATAAAATCTTACCTAATATAGACTAGAACTATTAACCGTAGCATTTGTTTTATACGATTTATACAGGGATTTGTCAAAAATCGGCACTTTCAGCCCCGCTCTCCCCTACCACAGATACAAAACACAGAAGTTTGTAATCTTGGAATACATATTACTTAACATGCAATCTACAGACATGAACAACATTTTCTACGTTACTCTAATATATTAAAAGTAGATAATCTTAGAAAAGTCAAATATAAAGGTCTATTATCTACAACTACACTAAGATTTAATCCTGTGATCAGTTAAAGTTACAAACATACAAAGCCTCGCCGAAAATATGTTGACGACAAATTCTCCCTTGGAGGAATCGAACCCGCGATCCCTGGGGAACACTTTGCACTTTGGTCGTAAATTTAAAAAATCTAACGGGGCACCTAACGACGGTTACGCTATTATTATGATTTAATCACATTAAGGACCCTGCAACGAATTAAGATTTGAGGTTCAGTCACCTATCACTGATGTGCGAATCTTCGTTCTTTTTATTACTACGTCATTTGAACACAATGACCTTAAAAAATAAAAATAAACCAAGGAATTTCTTAAATTTATTGTAACTTGGTTACAGATGTAAATATATGTCATTTTATATTTCTATGCGCTATGTTTTGGCCTACGATTAGGTGATGAGCGCTAAACGTGCGTTACCATGCGAACGATTAGAATAATATGGAAGTTGTAAACAACACTGTGTTTAACTCAAAGTTTGTAAATTTTAATATAATCGAATGCAAAATTGAATTCTTTATCTACCATAAAATCGACATTAAAATTGTCCAAAAAAACAAGAAAGATAAGGCAAAAAAATCAGTATTTTATAAAACACTGTTTTAGGCAATACTGACTTAATATTAATTTTTTTTACCTGTAATGTAAATAAGTCGTAAATACGGAATAACTTTAATTTTGTCAATAAACTTAATAAAGTATTTATTTTTATAAATATAAAACATAAACTTTGTAAACAGTTTTTCATCGTTTCTGATATAAGTAATATTTTGAGTTAAAACATTCTAGTATGATTAGTGCGATATGGAAAACAGTTGTTGTTGTTTGCGTTAGGTTAAGGCGCGTTATCAAAACTTGGGTTTTGTTCTCGGCTACAAGTATGAAATTGTAATAAAATACGCGTTGATCGTTCGTTAACGCGCGTTAAGTCCACCTCATCTAATCGAAGGATAATATGTAAGGTACATAATACAAAAATCGTCATAAAAAGAGCGAATATTCGCCAGGTTACAGACTGGTCATTAGGGAAGTATAGTACCCTGTAGTTAATAATAGAAAGTGAGTCAGTAAATAGTTATCAAAAGACTGCTACTAAATATAACTACGAAATATGGCGGTATTCAAGAGTATAAATCTACAACTATAGCTACACAGTATAATATGTATTAGGTAGATAACTATTTAAAAAAATAAAGTCTATATGTTATGAAAAATGTCGACAGTTACTAGTGAAAGTTTTTCTTATGATTAATTTTTCCGACGGACGAAATGTTAAACCAGTTGTGTATATGATTAGTTAGAGTGGATCGTTCCTGGGCACAGATACTCGTAGTTGACATTGTCCGGGCGCCATTGTGGTTAGTGTGACGCGAGCTACCGCCTCCAGAGTGCGGTCCACGGCCATCATACGCTTTACCAAGCAATCCGTTGAAAGGATTAGTACCTGAAATATATCACCGGCGTTCAACGATCATGTCGGTGACAAGAAACAACCATATTGGACTAATAACAAACCCCCCTATTCCTAATACTTCAACAGTAACAGCAATTTAACTAACGAATGTTGTTTTTGTTGTTCGATCCATTTTGTTGACATTTCTAGCCTGTTGGTCTAGTTGACAGCTAAGCCAAAAATGATGGATTCGTATCCAAACCCAGATTAAATCTTTGTCATTATCACAATTAGTTTAGGGTAGTTGACTACAGTAAAAGTAAATTATTTTAAGTTAATTAGGTAATGGTAGATCCTAAAATGTTCTAAAAGTAACTGCTCTTTTACATTTTAACATGTTTTTGAATTTAAAAGCATTAAAACGGATACTAAAAGTAATGATTTGACATTAGGAACATATGACGTCATCGGTTGTTATTCCATACACATAAAATGTTTGATAACAAAGTTGCTTAGCAACCATTGACAAATGAATTAAGGCTGAATGGTTGCTAAGCCACTCTATTAGACTGTTATAATTTTTACATCACAAATTAATATGTGTATCTCTTTTTTTTACACAGGACCTACATTTATTGTACCTACGTTTTTTGAACGAGAAAATCGTTTATAGTATAATTTCTCGCCGTTAGCGTTGATAGTATAAGTACCAGTGGCCAATCTAACCCAATCTTTTTGATCCTATTAGCTCACTCGAAAGATGTGGGGGGGGGGGGGGCAAATAAATTTAATTTGATTAAGACGACACCGACGGAGGGTGGAAATTTATACCCTCAAAGCTCAAACCCCCACGGGGATCAATACCCAGGTTGAGAACCTACAAGTAAAACATCTATCGACTAGATTTTTCACATACCTTAATTTCAATTCTCAGTGGCAACACCGCCACCAACCACCAAAGCCACGAGGGTCCGTCGGTAGAATACCACCACTCATCGAGATCGTCCTCCTCCCGAGTCGGTATGATACCAAACGCGTTCTCAATATCAGAAAGCACTTTGGTACCTAGTTGACTCAACCACAACAAGGCCTTCAGCATTATTCGTGAGGCATACATTCTCAGATCTACTAAGGCCACACTGTACTCTGGTGGGATGTCATGGATTGGTTGAATTCGGGCAACATCATATCTGCAAAAAAATGTATAATCAAAAACGTGTAACATTAAGTCAACACTATAAATTTGTTACCGAAGACATTTGAGGAGTCGTCTTTCTCTTTCGCCCCTACGACTACTACACCATACTTAGAAAGAGCATGTGTATTTAACACTAAATGTCCGAGTACAATAATGTATTTTGAGTTTAGTTTCCAGTCTTAACTTTTACTTGACCTGACCAAATTCAATATATGTAATACTAAACTAGCTGTTCCGCGCAACTTCGTATGCGTACATTTTCCGAGTTTTTGCAACATTTTTCATTACTGCTCCGCTCCTATTGGTCGTAGGGTGGCTTCCTTGATAAATGGGGTACCCAACATAATTTTTGTTTTTCAATTTGGACCAGTAGTTCCTGAGATTGCCGCGTTCAAACAAACATTTTTTTCTGCTTTATAATATTAGTATGATGAATGACAACTATTACGCAATTAAATCTTAATTGCGTAATAGTTGTCATTCATCAAAATTTTTTTTTTTTTTTTTTTATTTCTGCTAAAACGCCGTCTGCCATGTTTGTAACGTCATATCGGCACAGACCAATCGTATTTATGTAAGTCGGCGTCTAGACTAAAACATAGGAATGAGCCAGCGAAATTTGTATTCGGTGATGTGCTTAATATTTTTTTTTTTTCTTTGAAATTGGTAATTTTTTCTTAAAATACCTAGTTATTCAATATTTTCATTTACCACTTTTTCGGCGTATGTAATATGTATATCCATGCCAAATTAGAGCTTTCTAGTACTAACAGTCTCTGCAGCTAAGCTGCGTACGAAGGGACGGATAACGCAAAACGATGGCGAAACTATAAGGGTTCCTTGTTTACTACGGAACCCTAAAAACCATCATTATCACCAAAAACAAACAAAACAAAGCCGCCACGTCGGTCTGTCTGTATATGTTCACGATAATCTCAATAAGTACGGAACGGATATTTATGCGCTTTACACTATCATTCAGATAATTTATTACGGATGGTTTTAACGTATAATTCATACATATTATGTATACAAATAGTGGGCATACTCCGTGCGAAGTCGGGCGTTCCACTAGTATGTACAAAATTTTAATTGGTTATTTTGAAATTTGATACAAATAATTACGAGAGTCCAGTAAATTCGAAGCAAATTGGTTGTAACAGACGGACACACAGACAGAAACACGAGTGAACCTATAAAGGTACCGTTTCATTAGGACGTACGGAACCCCAAGAACTATTCGTTGTAATTAGAATAAAATATCACTTACCCCTCCCTGATACTCCTCTCAATCACTTTAAAACGTGATACTCCAATAGTAGAAAGAATGGACCTGCCATCCTCAAAATGTATACAATCTCGTACTTCTAGTATCTGAAAAATAATATAATAAATTATATTTACATATACATTTAAATATCATAAATTAAAGTTTATAATTAACAAATAAAAATAGGGGTTGATGGTAGAGGGTTAAAAATCAAGGGTATTTTCTAATGCTGTCATCAAAAAAAAAAAATAGGAGTTGATCGTAGAAGGGTGAAAATTCAGGGTTGTATGTATTTTTGAATCCGGTATCATAAAAAAATAAAAATTTACCTAAAAATTTTAAAAAAAATTAGGGGTTACCCTTAACATTTAGGGGGACGAAAAATAGATGTTGTCCGATTCTCAGACCTACCCAATATGCACACAAAATTTCATAACAATCGGTCGAGCCGTTTCGGAGGAGTTTATATATTAGAAGAATATTACTTTGTTCACGTGAAAACTGAACATATTATTATTCATACATGGAAACATATTTCCGGGATAAAAGTAACGGGAATAAACGGGAATTAAACGGGATAAATGTGCTATTCCAGACTATAATCTATCTGTTCCAAATTTAGTCCAGATCCGTTTACCCGTTGTATCATCTATCCATACATCCAAACTTTCACATTTATAATATAAGTGTAGATTACATTAATGAATTAAGTCAAATCCTTCACATGTTCATAACAGTTTATCAAAACAAGGGGTCAAAGACTCGTCTAAGAATGTTTATAGGTATAAGGATATTGCCGTAATCACACTAAGTAACTCATAAATGTTGATAAACTTTCGCAATTTGTACACATTATGAAAATATCTATACTTACTACGGGTCTTAATCGCATGAATAATAGGTAAAGTACCTTGTTTATTGCCCGACGTTTCGACCGTATTGCAACGGCCGTGGTCTTTCATAACGAGTAACTCAACATGAGTTACTAAACTAGTTCAAATCCCAATAACGAAATAGAGAATGTTTAATGATGACGTCTTGTTATTCTTTAAACCAGCGATAATAAACCTGCGGCCTGCCGGGCTATTGTGGTTGGCCCACCTGATGTTACTTATTTTGAATGATATTATTGATAAGCAATTATCCGCAATATATACCTACCGAAATTCATTTTTAGGGTTCCGTAGCCAAAATGGCAAAAACTGAACCCTTATAGTTTCGTCATGTCCGTCTGTCTGTCTGTCCGTATGTCACAGGCATTTTACTCAAAGACTACTCAATGAATATTGATGAAATTTGGTGAAAAGGTGTCTTGTAGTAGCCGCTACTTAGTTTAATAGCTAAATAATAAAAATAAATATTTTTAGGGGGGCACTCCAACTGTAACAGAAGCTAAAAAAAACTTTTTGCTTATTTTTAGCAAACATCAACGTGTGGTGCATCATTCGACCGGTCTTTCAAAAACATTTTAAGGTTTTTATTAAACTTGTTTGATTGAGTAAATATTTTTAGAAGTTATCGCTCCGAAAGTTGTGACCGAAAAAATTGACAAAAGTAGCGCTTAATAAATACTAACTAAAATTATTGCGGACATGATCGGATATACCGTCATTGAGTTATGGCCGAAAGACTGCGTTTCTCAACAAAAGGGCCTAAGTGCCATGAGCATACGCTCTTCTGCTGATGCAATTATTCAAGGCTGCGGAACCCTACACTGAGCATGGTACGACATGGTCTTGCCCGGATTTTTGTTTATCAGTGTACACAGAAACAAATTTACAGACTCTCACGACATCTGATCTGGGTGATAAAATAAGATTAGCATCTCAATTCAGATCTTAAGAAGTGGTAAAATAGTGTTCGCTATTTCATTAAACGTTTTTCATTAGAGTAAATATAAATAATACATTTTTAATCGATTTTTTTTAATTACGGTTTTTATTACTGTCAAAATAATTTCAATAGCGGAGGTGGCGCTGAACAACGGTTAAATATGTAGCTAGGGGAGGAGGGTGCAATTCAAGTTTTGCGGCCCAGGACACCATGAGCAACAGGTATGTGTAGCCCTTTTAAAAATAAGGTTGAGTATGGCTGCTTTAAACCGTGAACTGATTTCACAATTTGTAATCCCATGAGTGCTAAATCAAAAATCCCAAAAAACGGGAATTAAAAACTATAAATTATGAAATACTACCCTTTTAACTTTGTGTTTATGATTTTTTAATCATCAAAGTAATACATATTAAGTACTTAGTAGGTAATGTTAAAAGTAAATGATTTGACTGTATTGTGCATTTATCATTAAGGTTTAAATATTTATTAAATTAATATTGATACATTAAATATAATAATTGTTTCCCTTGACTTGTCAATGTTGGAGCCACTGCTATCTATGAAATGTATACCAGCTGCAGACATTATGCACATATTATGGGGAAATTATTATTCCGTTGGTATATATTGTCGGGATCTGAATAGTTAAACAATGAAGGTCAACCAGGTTTCCAGATTTTTTTTTTAATCTTGAAATAATGTGCATAAGGTTGTGTGTTAGGTAACAAACGTGAGATTTTTAACATTTCTTCAAAAGAGTTACAGTCAAGTACCCTATAGTAACTTATAATAAACTTATAAAATAATTGAATTGTTGTAAGATATCTTCTGTATTTTGAGAGCACAATATACACGAACTTCGCTCGAGCAACGCACACAGAGTTCCCGTACAAGAATCTCAGACCACTTCGGACCACTTTAATCCCAAATCCCCCTGAGTACGCCCATGTATTAAAGGATAAACATAGTGTTTTGTACTAACCGTGCCATAATCTGCGTATTTTTTGTCCCGATCCATAGCCACCATGCCAAACCGGCGGGATCCCGACTCCAGCACTCTTCGTATCATCAACCAGTATCGACGATCGAATATGAACAACGGGCATGAAATTCTAGACAAAGGAAACATATTATTGCATTCCCTTTATGTTTGTCTTGTAAAACTAACACACCATAAAAAGTTTTGTCCCGTTAGGGAATCGAACCCACACTACCCGCAGCCTGTTACAGCAGTCGCATTACCACTACCACTGGAATAAATAAATGCTTTTAAAGCAGTAAGTGTATAACAGCTAAACGATACTAATGAGTATCTCAAATAGTGAAAAGGCAATGACATCTAAATACTAGTTGACCCTCACAACTTCGTCTGCGTCAATTTTCCCCGTTTTTGCAACATTTTACATTGATGCTCCGCTCCTATTGGTCGTAGCGTGATGTTATAAAGCCTGTAGCCTTCCTCTATGAATGGTCTATCCAACACTATAAGAATTTTTCAATTCGAACCATTAGTTCCTGAGATTATCGCATTCAAACAAACGAACTCTTCAGATTTATAATATTACTAGCGGCCCGCTCCGGCTTCGCACGGGTATAAAATATATGGATGTTATTACACATATCCTTCCTCTACAATCACTCTATATATTAAAAAAAACCGCATCAAAATCCGTTGCGTTAAAGATTTAAGCATACATAGGGATATAGGGACAGAGAAAGCTACTTTGTTTTATACTATGTAGTGAAGTATGTATAGATAAACTGTATACTTACGACGGATAAGCTACGGTGCACACAAATATTGGCACAAGATCATCTTCCATCGGTTCTGGTACAATAAGCGCGTTGATAGACGCCAAAGCACCTTTTATGAACACCGTATCATTCGTCTGAAATTATAAAACAAAAATAGTGTTAAATTGGATTTCCGTCTCATCCGACTATTAAGACGGAATCACGTTTATCTGACGTGTTGTGTCGTAACGGTATCTATTTCATACAATATGTACGAATTTATCAGACCGTTAACGGACATTTGCGCGAAAGGACTGCTGCTCTGACGCTGACGCAAACGAAAATTAGATCTGATGCGACACGTCAGAACACGACACGACAACAGACAAGGATCTTTAACGTACTCTCCATGGAACGCAGGGGTCTAACATTTAAAAATAAAGGTCACCAATCTATAGAGGAACAGTGATAAGGTTGCTTAACCACACTTATCTCCAGATTTGCTCGGTCACCACTGAGTCACAGCCGTCATCACCGGCCCCACATTTGCTAAATGTAGCAATAGCCACATCAAGAAAAAACAATGATCGGGCAATGAACACGTGAATCGATATACAGTTTACAGTAGCTTACCCATAATTACGTAAAACGTGTGACTTTTAACATACCGGCCGATATTTCAAACAATGTTACCTCAGTTGTGTATTTTAATAGTTGAACAATCTTTGTTTGTTCAACTACACTAACTTGAACCTATTACGACTGTTTCTAGTATATGGGATAACAATAGCTACCTACGTAAAAGGCGTTCAAACACGTTTTTTATTAATCACGATCAATGTTTAACGGCCGGTCTCAATAATCTATCTATCGATGGCTTTGGTTACCTGAGCTATATATTGGACATAAGCTCCATACAAAATATAACAAAATTTTACCTCTAGTATCCAAATCCATCGATAGGTAGATTATTGAGACTGGCCGTTAGTCGTTACACTGATAGCAGTATTAAAAGCACATGATGTCTAATGCGTATGACCAATTAATGAAATCTTAGAAAATGGCGAATATGGGAACACGAGTTAGACAAACAGACCAATTAAGGAATGGCGATGAATTAAGCTGTGTCTTTATTATACTGTCTTTAGTATAGATAACCTATTTTGATTAAACTTGTAGCAGTATTAAGTAACAATATTAGGTCTAAATCTGAAGATAAAATAAACAAAATATATTCACGGAGTTATGGATGCAAACAAAGAGACGTAAAATAGCAAAGTTTCCTAAGAAACCCACCCTTAAGTTGATTTAGGTTACTTTTTATTTATTTATTTATTTTAAAAAGATAACAAGCAACGTGGGATTATGGGTCACACATTACTAGCAATGCAGTTATTCCGGATTAACGTCGGTAGTATAATGGTTTGGATTCGAACTCGCGACCTCAGGATTGTGAGTCCGATGCCTAAGCCAGTAGGCCGCTTTTGAAAAATAATGTATAGACCGCTTTACAATTTTCCAATGGTCCTAATTGACCCGCGCAACTTCGTCTGCGTCATAATTCCTGAGTTTTTCATTGATGCTGATGATGAGCTACTATCGGTCGTAGCGTGATGGCTTCCTCGATAAATGGGCTATCCAACACTACAAGTTTTTTTTAATTCGGATCTTGAGATTATCATGTTCAACCAACCAAACAAACAAACTTCAGCTATACGAGTATTAGTTTAGATAGAAAAGGTAATGTTTGCCACTTACCTCAGTCAATTTGAAATCACCGAGACCGCGTAGACACAGTGGACACTTTTTCCCGTAGTCGAGTGTCTTCTCGAGACAAGTTCTGCAGAACATATGCCCACACGGAGTAGTCACAGGTTTAGTGAGAATGTCGCAGCAAAGGATGCACTCCATGTCGTCAGCCTTGATACCAGACATTGAGGACAGTCGTCTCACTGATTGGTTCAATTCGCATGTCAAGCTTCTCGGATCACGGTTGTTGCTCAGAACCATGATGACCTAAAAACGAACAATACGGTTTTGTTAAAAAGCTGTGACCACCCTCGGTGCAATTCGCTCGAAACGTTGAGTAAGTAAAAGTTGTGGCACCTTAAATGTTTTCGCTATTTACGAGCGAATACTTTAATGCCACTTAGTTTTATGACGCCGTTCTTAAGGTGAATAAAAGTGACAAATATTTATAATTTTGAGCACGGTTCAAAGTTAAGTATTCAGGCGTAAGTTTCGATATTACATCTAGATGTTTTAGAAGACATAAAAAGGAGGAACTTCTTATACTTTTATAAAAAAATATTAATACAATTACCTATTGAAATTATAGGACAACGAAGGAGGCTAGAGTTAAAAAGTATCTATGTCAATTGAATTTCTAAAATGTATTTTTTCTTATTGGAATATTTTATTTGGAAATAAACTAAAATACAAACAATCAGATTTATAACAGCTTTACACAACCAAATTCTTTACTCAATCTATACAAATCAATAAAATTGAAGTGTCTGTCTGGCTTATGTCAAAATAACAGTTTTTATTTTTATTTTGAAATGAGCGCGATAGATAACTTACACAAGACAACTTACTCCTAAATGGCTTATAAATCTGCAAGTTTCTAATATTTTCATATTCAGTTATTTAGGTGATTTCTTAAAGTAAAAATGTTGTTGGGGTCTTTGAGCTTTGCACTATACCAAAAATAACCTGGTATAATGGTACTTTTATCAAACACACAGTATTGATTTTTTGTCTGTCTGTTTGTTTCGGCTAATCTCCGAAACGGCCGGACGGATTTTAACAAGACTTTCTCAATCAGATAGCTGATCAAGGAATAACTTATATCTAGACGAAGACGCGGGCACAACAAAGCCAAAATAAATCATCACGAATCATCACAGAGATATGTTTAAAAACATTAATCTTATTATGTCATCGACCCACACACGACTGGAGTTGGTCTACCTTCATAGTTCGCAACACCAAAATGTCCGTCCGATCATTAATCCGAGAACGAGCAGTGTCATTGACGTCATTATATAAATAGCTCGATAAACAAAATTTGATTAACATCTACCGGTTCACGGGAGGACATCAAGATATCCTTCATTTGTACTTACAAGTGCAGAATCATGTTAAACAAAAACAAAATAATGATAAAGGCTACAAGGCACAATATTTTATAAAGCCATAAAATCGGACATAGGTATCTATTTTATTTCACGGATCTATAGAGCCTTCTTTTCTAAATTCTAGGGTAACACTTCTGTGTGCGGATTATTCTTAAGGCCCTCAGGCCCGTAATGTAACATGAGCAGGCGCCTATAATGTACAGTTTGCGCATTGTAATGCTCGTTTCTACTCCCTCGCTGCTGAATGCAGGGACCACCCTCAGTTTGAGAGAAAAAAATGTCAAAAATAGGTATTTTTCAGCTCTTCAAAAACCTCTTGGAGTGCCGTTAACTTCTAAGGCTTCTAATGTCATAGGCCTATTAAATACACACATTTATTGTTTTAATGTGTTATTTTATCTTTCACTAACTGTCCCGTGCAACTTCTTCTGCGTATTTTTTCCCGTTTTGCAACATTTCTCATTGCTGCTCCGCTCCTATTGGTCGTAGCGTGATGTTATATAGCCCATAGCCTTCCTCGATAAATGGGCCATTCAACAGTGAAAGAAATTTTCAATTCGGATCAGTAGTTCTTCAGATTACCGCATTCAAACAAACAGACTCTTCAGTTTTATAATATTAGTATAGATAGTGTCAGAGAAAAAAGAACATCAAGTTGTCGCCCTTTTATAAAAAAAATACAATTATATCCACAAAATAATTTTGGAAGTAGGTACCAAAAGAGTCTGTTCAAACCATAAACTGTACTCGTGTATATTTAATATTTTTTAGGCATAAGCGTGTGGATATTTGTATGATAAACGATTAAAATTACTTATTACACTGATCTTCATTCATATTTCGGAATATATCTCTCGTAATCTGAACCTGTTTTGTGCGACCTAATGTATGTGTACACATGAAAATAAGCGCTAAGAAGTGAGCTAAACAGCTGATCGTTTTTAAAACCTCTGAACAGATTTTCATTAGACATAGCATAACAACCGCAAAACCAGTTATAATGTTAGTTTAGATTTCTACAGACAGATATTTTTAACTTATGACCAGTGTAACATTTAACTTATGACCCAGTTTGTGACGGGAGTAAAAACATAAGTCGTTGTTGTGGAGAGGAAGGTGTTACGTCCCTCCTAACACAGAGGAAGTATCCTCCGACCAGGCAAGGTGATCGTGCCTGGCACGTACTTGCGGGCACTCCCGGAGCGGGAGAGGAAGCCGGCTGAGGCGCGATCCACAGCGTTGTAGTTGGCGTCATGGGTCCATGATTCCTTACCCCCGTTTCTCTAAACTGTGTATATTGGTACGGGGTTTTAGCAATCGCCTAACGAAGGTGGACCCTCTCTCGTACCACACAGTCTTACATTGAAAATTAAATTCGTTCACTAATTCGAACAGTTAGCACTAAGGAGTGCCTGGTAAATTATTAATAGCAATACACAAGTAGTTGGTAGTAGTAGTAAAAGTAGTAGTACCTAGTAGTTAGTAGTAATAGTAGTTAGTTAGTTTATAATTTGAACAAGCTGTTTTGGTGCTAGAAAAATATTTCCTCGAATATAACACGCGATATAAAATTGGTATTTTTTCTATAAAACGTCGCCATTTTATAGAAAAAATACCAATTTATCTTGATGACCAAATATTGTAGAAAAAAAACGAAACAATAGAAAAATAAGTTTTTCTCCGAAATTTTAAAGATAAAATAACACATTATAACAAGAAATGTGTGTATTTGACAAGTCTATAAAATTAGCAGTACTAGAAGTTAACAAAACTTCAGGAATAATTGTAGGACCTTTTTTTCGTTTTTGTAGCACTGAAATATTTTTCTCACAAACTAAGAATATCCGGCACACGGGAGTTTTACTCTCGAATTTGAAATAGAAGGCTCTATAGAGCCTTGAAATAAAATAGGCATGACCGAATATAACTCATTTAAAGCATAGAAAAAGATGTTATTTTTTGGCCACTCACTGGAATGGGCTATCCCGACTAGTCGGTACCGCTCTAGTAATATCTCAATCACATAGCTCTGTTTATTGTTGTTATAGAACATTCTAGATAAATATTAATGACTGGATAACAATGTGTAGTTTATTGAATAATGTCGGTACAAAACAAGGACAGTGTTAAAACCAAAGCAGCGACACTAATGCGAGTGAAACCACGCGTCGGTGTCATTCAGTCAACCCATGTAACAGGGCATGTTGCGACAACTAATGTATTGGAACGAAATACACAATACAAAGCGCGAATGTCAAACGAAGTTGTCGGTAAGCGCGCGCTGCTGTACTAACACCAAGCGAATGTCTCTTTTTCGCAATATTCATGTAATAGTCCAAGAGGGAAACGCCAAATAATGCAAGTACTTTATAAAGGCTGATTTTTTATTACGGCACTTTAGTAGACTAAAGAAATAATACTTTGGTCAGTCAGCTTGGTGAGAAAAAGAGCTCCCAAGCTACTGTATAAGTCCTATGTAGCATTCGCGTGTGACTTTATAAACTTTCAAGCTACAGCCACAATCGAAATCAATATTTATGTATCCTATAAAGCTCTATTCGGTGCAGTCTTACACACACCCACTTATCAGTTTATTAGAAGCAACAGATCACAAATAACTATGAGTCATAGTAAAATTTCCCACCAAACGTTTAACGTGTTTATATCTCACATTGTTATGATACAAATGCCCTTTACCAGGTACAGAGTATCAATACACACGAAATGTTGACGTGGTAATGAACTAAATGGACATCAATAACATAGAAACACTTGCTCGGATTCTAGATAACTACAATGTAAAAAGTATTTTTCTTGCTAATTTAATAATATGTTTTTTACGGGTAATCTATTAATATACATGTAACAATAAATGTTCTGAATCATTTTCCAGGACTTATAAAGCTACTTTTTGCAGACATTTCTTTTGTAACGTATACAAGAGATAAAAAAGGATTTCAGGAAACTCGAGATATAAGGGTTACGCGAGAAAAGACGCGGTTTAAAGCTAATTAATCTAGAATATCTTATAAATAGTTGCCATATACAAACCTGAGCAAGCAAAGTGCGTGCTGCGCGCGAGTTGGAGCGCTCAGAAGCAGCTACAATGGCTAATTGTGGCGCAGCATCCTTGTGCCTACCAGTGTTCAGGAGCTCCAAAGCATGTGAGAACCGCGCCTAAAAGCATAACGAACAAAAATATACAACAATGACACTTCTATATTTCACGAACAATTGCAAAGCATCTGTAGTTTAAAATGATGATGTAATTTAAATTGTAATCTTATTTACTCTAGGATATTCATAACATGATGCGAGTTCATTGCTCCCAGTATATCTTTTAAAACTTCGTTTAACATCTTGACATTGGCGACTTGGATTATGTAGAAAACATTGAGAATACATGTGTGAGTGCAAGTAAGCATGCTATGTTTCTCCCACATAGAGACACTTGCCTTGTCTCAGAGAAGGTACATGGCGCAAACCTCCTGGTTAATGATGTTTTATCGATTTTAAACAATCGCGACCCAGACGACGGCTTGCTTATAAATTCAGTCTTGGTAATACAGATTTTTTATGGGTAATTATTAATCTGATAATATGTCTGTAACTTCGTTGTTAGAGTTTGTAAGTCGACAAAATAACCTCAGTATTTGAGATGAATTTTATAATTGCAATGGTTAGAGTTGGTAGTAAGGTCATGTTTACAGTCTGTAAGGTCTGCAAATGAACAGTACTTAAATGAGTTAAATAATATATTTATTGTTTACCTGATCAGACACGGGAATCTGCAGCTGACATGGCCCGGAGATGGGAGCAATGATGCTATTGGGACGGTTGGTCCGACGCTTGGTCCGAATCGGGCCATAGGATGACTCACTTACTGTGAACAATAGATAACTTGTTGACAAATCCGTAGTCATCTCTACAATGATTTAAAGAGCTACTATTTACCAAGCTACGTATAGAAATTAACGATCATAGTTTTACAACTACCGCAGATAACAGTAGACACATTTTAAATTTTAAAATACCTACATGATTTACATAAAGTTTCGAAAGAACGCTTACGTTCCCGTTATGCAACATAAGTTAACAAAGAAGCCCCATACTTCTTGTGACATTTCGTCCACGATGGTACATAATACGATGTTATATAACTAGCAACGGAGTCACAGTTTGTGTTACATTACGTAATGTTGGTGTGAGTTACGAGCGCGCAGCGTATTGCTACTGGATCCAGATCCGAACCGAGCCAAGGTTGCAATACTCATACGGGTGTGTGAAATTACCGCTACAAATTTATTGCTTAACCAACAACTTATTTCTGACAAAATATTCGTTTCTTCTCACCGTCATCGTATGAAGCTGAAGGTATTCGAAATGGAAAGACTATTACATTATAAATTATTTAAAAAAATAAGGTATCGTTTTAGGTTTCCTTGTAATGATGTATTTGGACATGTCGACATTATATTTCCCAATGTAATTTAAAGAACATAGTAAAATTAAATATTATGTAAGTCGCTTACGGCTCGTGCATTGCACAAAACTTCATCTTCACAATGGTATCATTCAAGTTCGCCGCCGACGCAGTCTACAACGACCTAACCCTTTCATGATCAATCCTTTATTGCTCGTAGACTGTTACGTATTTTATTCTACAAATTATATAATAGGAATTATCTGAAACTGCTACGGGAAGAGTTATGAGAGAGCTATTAAGTAACGAAATGCGTGTACCATGTTTAAAAACTTTCGATTTATTACTTACTGTGCAACCATTTTAAATTATAATCATAAATGCGGCAAATAAATAGTAATTGTATAGAATAATAATAATATTTATTTCTCTCAAAAAGGTTACATTTGTAAGTAAGAAGAGTAAGAATGTTTTGTATGTACTCTAAGCCAGAGGTTCCTAAACTTTTAACATAGTGGAACACCCACCAAATACCTTTATTTTATAGAACCCCAAGTTCATGACGGAGAGGGGTGCAATTGACCAAATGTCCAGTTATGGAAATTCTTATTTCATTTGGATTACCAAATATCATTACTACCTAACTAAAAGTTTTTTTTCGCAAATATCTAAAAAAAAAAGAAAATCCTAATAACTGTTCTATGGGACCGCAGGGTTTCGTGGAACCCAGTTTCGTAAACCCTACTCTAAGCTATGTAGCTGGCGATAACCACAGAATAAAATTCTAAGTCTAAGTTATTTATAATTTATCTGAAGGGCAGTGTTGTTTTAATGAGTTTAGGAATTTCATAACTGATCATTAAATGCGAAAATCGACACCGTACTAATTATTGTTATCTTTATGTAATAGTCACAACTATTACATAGGTAGGTAGGTTGTACTACTTGTAGATAATAGATCCCTAAATTACACCTTAGGGGTTTATTTTCTAAAAACGCTGAAACCGTATTGCTTTATTTTAAACCGAAAACCCAAATAAGAAATTTCACACATCTAATTTATAAACCGCCGGAGTTTATACAATCTTGTGACGGAGTTTTACATTAACCTGCAAACCCTATTTGACTAGGTATTTTTCAAACGAAAAAGCCAAACACGAAATTTCATAAATCTTAATTCAATACTCTTCATGCTAACTTGCAACCCCTATTTTACCACCTCAGGGGTTGATTTACTAAAAATGTTGAAATACTTTTCTTTATTTTATACCAAAAAACCAAATGCGAAATTTAATAGACCTAACTTTAAAACTGACGGAGTTTCACACTATCTTGCGACGGGAGTTTCACACAAACTTGTAACCCATATTTTTTAAATCCTTTCTTAGTGGATGCCTACAACATAAACTGTTTAATTAACTGCCAAAATTTCAGGTTTGTAATCATAGCGGTTTAGGCTCTATGTTGATGAATCAGTCAGTCATTTAGAATAAGTGATATTAATCACTTATTCTATGATTGTTGCGGACCTAATTTGATATATACACGTATATTAATACATGTATATATCAAATTAGGTCCGCAACAACTTTGCTTTATCACACACTACACAACAAATAATTGTTGTAGTGTAAATATTTGTATTATGTACTTAAAAACCTATATTAATAACAATAAAAAACTTTAAAGCCTACTTTATATTCAGTAATAATCGGTGGGCAAAATTCCCTCAGTAACCAGTGTAAACAGTTGAAGGTAACCTAACAATATGGTTCATAACAAAAGCAAGTCATTATTTTTTGTATGACTTCGATAAATGTAACTAGGTACATTGCGTCTTGTATGTTTTCGTTCATACGTTTTCGGTTTCAAGATCTAGGTATAATACGTGGTGTAATTTATCAATATAAGTAAATAAATATCTTCACGACAGTATATGGAGTAGGTATAGTTCGCGAGAATGAGCTCATAATTATGTAATTAATTATATAATTAGATAATTACGAGGTGGTCAGGTATTATCATGGGCAGACACTAAAATTTATGTACCTACTTGCCAACACAATAGGTACTAAGTATACTCAAGATGTTATACACAAGATAATATAATTATTTTACTTTTAATTGACACTCATATCCTGGGAGGTTAGTTCCACAAATTTAAAGAAACCACTTAATGCATTATTCATTAAAAGTATCGTGTTTTAGGGTTCAAACAATGCTAGGCTCCTGCAAGAATTACAAGATGGCGTTACAGGATAAAGCTTTGTGTGATGAGCATGATGGTTTATTCTGTGTCAGGGTGTAATTTATTTATTTTATATTTTTCTAATTTATTTAGAAAATTTATCAGTTGTCTGGTTACCATAGAACAAGCTCTGCTTAGTTTGGGAAAACAATTAAAATATATATATATATTTTGAGATACCTAACTAAAAATTTTCAAAAAAAAAAAATTTTTTTTTGAAAATTTAAAAAATATGAAATGTATTTCTTATTTTATTGGATTACCTACTAAATGAAATGAGAATCATCCTACTCAACCACCACCCCCCTTCGTTATGAACTTGTAGTTTCATAAAATTAAAGGCTTTTGGTGTGTGTTCTGTTATGTTAAAAGTTTGAGAGCCCCTGGTCTAAACCATAGATGATTAGGTATCAATATTCTGTGTAGATGATGTTATACCAGTTTTAAATAATTCCGTTTAGTGATAGCATTTAAATTAATAATGCGTTTGAAACTATAAGTTCAAGTTCAATTCACCACCAGATATGGAACAAATATCTTTGTACTTGGCCAAAACAAAAATATGTTGTTTGTTTTTGCGAACAGGTTTTAATATGACCTTTGTTTTGTTTGTTTTGTGAGCGGAGTTTCTTTCAGATTGTGAAAGAAATATATACAACGCCGCGAAAAAATAAGTCGATGATCTAAATGAAGACTTATAGTCAAAATCATGGTCAAATACCATGATTTACTTTGGAGGCATTAACCTCTATAGTACTAGGGTTCGTACTACGAGCCCTAGTACCAATTTGTACAAGGCAGCCAGTGCATTGTATTAAAGTGCTACTTGTACGCTGGAATGGCTGGCTCGTACAAAGTGCCGAATCGAATGACAGAAATGTGAACTTTTTTGACACTTAAGTAGTTATGACACATAGCCGTTGGTGGTGTTGTCCTTGTTACTCCAAATGTCAAAATGAATAGGAAATCTTGTTGTTGTCGGTGGTTGTACTATATGTAAACATATAGAGGTCAATGTTTGGAGGACATTTATCTCTTTCTAGGTGTGGACACCCGTCCAAACGAGATAAATAGGTATCTTTAACATACCTATTTTAACTTCGAGAAGGTATCATTTAAGGCTAATGTGTGTGTTACCCTAGTAAATATTTGTGTTACGGGATTTAAAATGAGGTCAGATTGCCTCCGTTCACGTAATGGATACTGGTAAGTATTTACGTTGCGCCTGTGTTATCTACGCATTTACTACCGAGTACCTGTCCGAGTAAGCCTGAAGGCCACTGCGTACTCTGACAGTACTTAGAAGACCTACGAGATTACGACTAGGGTATATGATTATTTATTTATCTTTTCCATGATCTTCACTGTTCACCGATTAATTTAAAATAGCTACGAACAACTAATACATCGTAATATTTGCATTATCTAAATTAAAACAAAATAACATAGTACCGCGATACAAGGCTTGAAACCTACTGCAGGAGTCATAATTTTTAAATAAAAAAAAATATATATTAATCTGTGGTTTAATATAAAATGTTTTAATTATTTATATAACTTTTAAGATAATTTATTGAGAATATATTTTATCTCTAATAATAATAAACTCAGTTTTTCATACTGTGCAAAATGACGAAATTGAAACGCAAGATTATATTTCATTTGTATGTAACCGGTGAGGTAACAAAAGCGTATTAATAAAGAGGGTGACTGATGGTGAATGAGTATTAAGTATAATATTAATAAACATAATCCTTTCTTGCAGTCGGAAAAATACCATATAGGAGTCTAGGGTACCCTATAGGAGCTAAGTTAGTTATCAATCAGAGTTAACTGTTGAAAAGGTGTGGTTGAAATCTGTATTCCGTAACTGTCAGTATAGTAAGCGATCGTACTAAATCGTGAGTAATCGCGGTTGTCTAGCGAACAGACCTATATAGCGGGCGTAACGTAACCTGCGACCCGACGGCGTTCTCCATTGCATCGCCGACAATGTTGTTACATAACACCAATGTAACAAACAAATGGCCGATTTACATAATAGCCTTGTCGGTGCGCGATTGCGATTATCGTCGCAAACGCCCACACGGGACTGACGTGACGTGGCGCCGCCGTAACGCGCCTTTATTATTTAATATGTATTTATATACATAGGTACATAAGGTACCGTATATTCATTTTACAACTAACAAACATCCCGTTTGATGTTACGTTGCTCTAAAACAACGAATAATAGGTAGGTACAATAATAAATCGTTAAACAGGCCGTTATGTAACCGTGTTTGTTATACCCATTGGGTAATAAATTAGCAAATTATACTGATTACAATATTTAATAATTGCGGATAAATCAGCCTTCATTATTCAATTTAAAAATGGTACAGATAGTGGTGCGGATAAATCTGCGAAGTTAAGCAATGTTGCTGTGGTGAATTAGTCTAAATTAAGTGACCAAAAAGTTACGATCTCCGTACTTCTGAGGAGAGCATAAAAGCCTTCGATGGTTATGGTTTTGAATAAAGTCACCGTAAAGGAAAAGATTAAACCAAGGAGAACTCGAACTACTTTTAACAATTTCGCGGATAATAAATAGGTGGCAGTATTTTTTTGAATAAATTGATACTTTTTGCCAACTGCATGCGAATACGACCGTCGATTCTGTTTACAAGGTTATACATAAAATTTGTTTAGCTTACATAACTGCTACAGCGGTGTTACCGTAATAACATTATGTAATAAGACTAACAGCTATTTAAACTATAATAAGTACTTATTATTGGATAGAGATATAAAGTATGAATACGTAGACAAATATAGTGTCTGCCGAACTGTCTTAAGAAGGTCTAACATAATTATGCCACTTTGGTAAGTGTTATTCTACAATATATTTTGTTTCTGCTAATGGCCATCTGTCTCTTTCTAAGGAAGATCACCAGTCGTTTGGGAGGCTTATAATATAGAACGTAGAGGCCCTAAAAGATTTGAATCCAAGATGACATAGGACACTACGTCAGTACAGTCGTTGACCTTTCCCATATATTTGATAGATTGGAATTGGGTAGATGACTACATTAACAATAAATTATTTTACACTATACAGGAAATAGCATATTATGGAAAAATATTCTGAAAAACAATCTTTCTCTACAATTTTACGTTATTATGTATTTATAAACATCAAAACAAAGATTGAAACTACATGATTTGACCATACAAAAGAATGACGTCATTGTTTTGTATTTCATATAAATTAGTACGAGGCGCATCGTTTTGACGTTTCTTAAAAAGATACTGATTTGATTTGACAGTCATCTACCCTATTGTGAAGCAATAGGTTCAAAACGGCCTCTGCCTTCAACGCGAAATCCGTTTTAAAGCAGATGATGACTCGCACTCTATCTGGTCACCATAGCCAAACAAGCCAAAAAAGCCACACAAGCAACGAAGGCAACACGTAATGATTTTGCCATTACGACTCGAGTTATCGTGTTTTTCTTATACAACCTTTTCAACTTGTCTTTTTATAAATTTAGTTATTTTGGATCCTGAACCAAACGTCTTAACTTTTGTGGTTTCTTTCTGTATTAAGTTACATGTGGATAACGTCACGGGTTTTAGCTAAATAAACCGCGCTTGCCTAATGCAAGATAAGATTCTAGTTATTAATTGAATAAAATATGATGAGTTGATGACGCACGAGTAGTTTCAAGCAGTGCCGGCAATAAGATGGGTCCACCTGTCATTGACAGATCGCACTGAGGTATACGGAATTAATTTTCCAAGTCGATGGAGTTATTCAAAACTAACTTTAGATAATAACAGAAAACGATTAAAGGACTCTCTAAAACTATAAAAATTAAAACTGCATTTTTACCTGAACACAACTATAATAAGGAAAAAACATCTAGGTCTTCTAGGGAGATTACTACGCAAGGGATCTCCATCTCCTTGTGACATAATGTCAATAAATTGTATTTCAGCAATACTTGAAACGTGAATTACGCGCTAGAAGACACAAATTTAGGAATTTAATTTGACTAGAACCAAGTTATTTAAAACCCAACTTTACCCGATTACAAATAAGGGTATTTACCAGAGTGTGAGAGCGTGAGTTTGACATTCTCAATAAGTACCTACGAACCCACGTTAGGTAACCTATCATACTCGACTGATTTTTATTACCTGTGCAAGAAGATAAGCCACTTAAGTTCGCTTATTTATTCATTTGCGACTACACATTATAGTTGATGGACTAAGGTACCAAGTAGGTACTACGAGTAGGTAGGGATAAAGGATTGTCATCATAATTTTTGTTAAAAAGTTTATTAGAAACCTTATGATGTTTTTAAAAGATCTGTCGAATGATTTACCACATGCTGATGTTTGCTGAAAAAAAAATGTTTCAGCTTCTGTTACATGTATGGAGTGCCCCCCTAAAAATATTTATTATGATTATTTAGCTATCAAACTAAGTAGCGGCTACTACAAGACATTTTTTAACCAAATTTTATCAATATTCATCGAGTAGTCTTTCGAGTAAAATACCTGTGACATACGGACGGACAGACAGACAGACAGACATGACGAAACTATAAGGGTTCCGTTTTTGCCATTTTAGCTACGGAACCCTAAAAAGAGCACCACTAAAGAATTAGCTAGATTAAAAAATACAATAATTGCATTTTTGAAAGATAGAAAAAATTTGAAATCCAGACTCAGGAATCGAACCCGAGACTTCCGTAGCCAAACCGGGGCCAGAAGCGAACCACCTATCTGGACTATGTTACTAGATCTCAAATTTCAAGATCATGATTTAATTTAGATTAAAAAAGTAGAATTTGTGACAAAAAGGCAAACAAAACATGTACAAAATTACAGCGAAGAAAATATCGTCACCGTTTATTTTTTTACCGTCAGAAGGCACTGTACCTACTAAGTGCATGTTGATATAATATAATTAAATTTTTATTGTACAAACTGTATATGTATATATGTATTAGATCTATACTTAAATAACCACTTGTCCTATCTAACTGACTCATTCATCAACGCAGAGCCCAAGTCGCTGGGGCTACAAACCTTAAATTTTGGCAGTTAATGCCTTTTATGTTCTAGGTATCCACAAAGGGTTTTTGGAATTTTATAAGGAAATTCATCCCTTAAGGGGGTAAAATAGGTGTTCAAACTTTGTATGAAACTCCGCCAGTTTTGAAATTAGATCAGTCTAATTTCGTATTTCAGTGGTTTGTTTTTTTTTTTTTATTTTTTTTAAAATAACTAGCAATGTGGGATTGTGGCCCCACATTACTAGCAAACCTGTTAACCCCTCCAGCTAAGCTCTATGGCTTGTGTTAGGAGTGGGTTCACGTCGCTAATATAATGGCCAGGATTCGAACCCACGACCTCATGATTGCGAGACCGATGCCTTAACCATTAAGCTACCACCGCAAATAAAAAAACACATATTTCAGCGTTTTTGAAAAATAAAACCCTAAAAGGGTAAAGTAGGGGTTCCAAGTTTCGTGAAACTATCACAAGGTTGTATTAAACTCCGTCATTTTAAGTTAGGTCTGCGATATTGTGTATTTGGCTGATAAATTTTAAAGTAAAGAAATTATTCTTAACTTTTTTTTAAATAAACCCTTAAATTTAAATTAAAGAAACATATATTTGAGCGATTTTGGAAAATCAACCACTAAGGAGTAAAATAGGGTTTGCTACTCTGTATAAAATTACATTCTTTGGTATAAAATAAAGAAAAACCTGTTTCAACGTTTTCACAAAATTAGTTGGTGCAGTTTTGTACGAAACTTCTTCAGTTTTGAATATATCTATGAAAAATTGTATTTGAATTTATAGCTGTATATAAAGTAACGCGTATTTAAGCGTTTTGAACGAAAGTGAAAATCAACTCATAAGATGTTTAAATTTCAATTTTAAAATCATCTTCGCCTGCAAAGCCGCGTTCGACAGCTAGTATTATATTATAAAAATACAGAAAAACGCATGGCCATACATAAAATAACACAAAATAAAATAAATGCGAGAATGATTGCGAAAATTATAGGTGTGAACATAATGTATAATTCGCAAAAGCATAAAATAAATAAACAAACAATAACAAATATAATAATTATGTGTCATTTTTACATTATATTAATCATTCGCTGTCATGGCTAGTAATATGCGCATAATTAAGAAGAAATGGGTAAGAAAATATGTAATTTATAACTTACGGAGTCTGTTAACTGGAGCAGCTGATTTGTTTATGGTACTCAATGTCTTCCCGATTCTGTGCAAGATAAACAATTATAATTTTAAAGTGGATCAATTTGTTAATGAGACATTATGAATGAATGAATTAAATATTTTACCTAGAAGTGCTGCGACCTGCAATTGTCTTCCCAATAAGGTCTCGAATTAAAATATTAACGCACAGCGACGCCGGTGACTCATTACCACATGGACATTTAGACGTAATTTGGATACACCTGTAATAGAAAGAAACATTACAGACACGCTCATGACAAACTCGGCCATAGATTATAATCACAACAGTTATCGGTAGAATAAAGGCTATGTTACATACTTTGTGCACCTTGTGTGACCACAATTTCCGGTCACAGGACATTGGGGTAAGAAGCCGCAACTGAGACAACACATGTCTTCTTCGTACATATTTCTTGCATAGCGCGCGTACTTGATGACTCTGTTAGCGACTTGCCTAGCAAGCAAGGTCGGCTGCGGCATACTGTGGACAGAACCTAGTCGTCTTCTAGGATGTGTCTTTGGCGGCAGTGCCCTTTGGAAAGGTGTTTTAGGTTGAAATGTAAAAGTAGACCTAATGGCAGACGGATTGGGTGCGGTACTGCTAAGAGGGTCTCTGTCTGATAAAGACTCATCATCACTTTGTGTTTGAATATCGTCTTCGGTTTCACTGGCTGAAGACGAACGCACGGGTGTGTGTGGACGTAGGCGACTGCGGCGCCTGCGCGGCCATAATACTTGTGTCATCGGAGGTCGCAGAACTGTCGTAGAATGTAGCTCGTCTGATGTTTGCACCGACAAAACCTAATGACAAAAATATCATGTAGAATATGTACCAACATATGAAATTAAGTATTTTTGGTATGTACCAATTTAGTATATAAATGAGCGCCAGGTATTCGGAACAAAATTTCCCCAATTATCTTAAAAAATGTACTATGCAACATTTTTGAGCTCATACCAAAATAATAATTATTGTTGTATTTAAAACGGATTTAAACGGGCACATATCAAAAATGACGAAAAGGGATTGAAAGTATTAATTTGAAAAGTAGAAAAAAGGAATGGTGTGATCAAACTTTAAATTTAAACTGCCGCAATAAAGTGTGAATATGATTGAATATAAAGAAATTTAAATGCATACGTCGTGGGGCGACGTAAAATGTTGAACTTGGCCCAGAAGTGGAACCGGTTGCGCGGTGGCAACGAGCCTCCGAGCTCGCGCAATGTGCGCTGATTGCACCTACTTGATAGTTTTATGCAATGGAAGCGACCGCGACTCGCAGCGTTCATTCCTGCACTGCGCTAGGCAAGTGTGCGTTCACTCACTGTGTCCATACGTTCTGCCTATTACTTCGATATAAATAAGTAGGTCAAAGCTACTGTGTGATGTTTACTATATTCTGCTATCTGTTAAAGCAGGAGGATTCCCCTGATGACCGTAAAAACTAATTTTATGAATTTAATTTTATCCTTATCTTCTTTTCTTCAACTTTCCTTCTCACACAAACATAAATTAAAAATGATAATGATGATGATGTTATAAAAACATTAAAACCTATTTTACGTACCTTATAGATGACATTTCTACAGGATTGGTATGTAAATTTAACTAAGTATGTACCTCCAACTTAACTTTTTCTTATAACTTAATTTCCTATGCACTATACTCTGTTTCAAATACGAAGTCCTTTTTGACAGATGTCTAATTAGGTTACTAGTGAAGTATCATTGTAGCCATTATTTGGCGACATCTATTTTCGATTACCATTCTGAACAAATTTAAATCGAGTAAACATAATATTAGCATTAGAATAAGAAACAAACTTAATACTACTTCAAGTTTTATTTTTAATCCAAACTAATATTATAAATGTAAAAGTAACTCTGTCTGTCTGTCTTTTTCTTTATCACGCTTGTTTTATAAAATCGGAAGAAACCTGAGATTGTCTTTTCACGTGTATTTTAATGACTCAGATTTGTCTAATTAACGCCTACAGCGTTAATTAGACAAAAAACGTCAGTAGATAGTAAAAAAAATGTAAAATATTGTTTTATTTGAATCCATTTTCGATTTTGTATCTAATGTTAATCGATTTCTTTGGTTCAATGCCCGGACGATAACATAGCAACTGTCGTATTTTTTAAATATAGTAACGCTCTACTGGACTGTTTCTTTCAATATGAATTGCTTTTTTGGACAGATTTTAAATAAATAAAATTATTCGAATTACTCTAATTGCCCGGGGTTTAGAAATTATTTCGTATTAATACATTTAAAAAACTCGAATTTCCGATGACTTGTGAGTAAACAAAGTCAAAGAGAAGTTGTCATCTTATGTCAAAAGGGACTTTGTATATGAAACGGAGTATAAGTAACATTAATACCGGATGGTGCGTTCAGACGCGTAGCAAGTAGCCCGGCAAGCACCATGGCACGGGCCGGGCGGTACAAATAAAAAAACTGTTCTAAGCAGCCGAGCAGCACGTTCATGCCTATTCACACCCTCGCGCGTGTCGCTTGAACGCGAGCGTGTAAACTCGCATTATTATATAATATATCAATAGAAATGTGTCTTTTGTCTATAATATATATAGGTATATTTTATAGACAAAAGACACTGATCTTATCTCACCAATAAAGATATTCTCAAAATTTTAAATGTTTTGTATATTTTTTTTATTTTTTTTGCAATGCGTAATCAATTAATCATATAAAAAATAGTACAGAGGCAGCTTAAATCTTAGGAAACCAACATACAAACAAAAGAATAAAAAAATATCAAAATGATACGGTCTTCTATCCTGCCATTTTCTCGTTTTAGGTATGTAGTGTAACGTTATTATACTTACATTCCAAGTAATTTGAATCTATCAATACAATGAAATGTCGTCATAGTTGAAATTGCTAATATTAATAACACAAACAAACAAAAATAGATATTAACGCTCACAAAATTGAAGTGAAATTTAGATAGCATTTTGTGTACTTATTTGAAACGCATTTATATTATTTTTAAAAGACTACAAATTTAAAAAAAATATTAAATTGTAAACGAGGATTCAGATTGTTCAGAGCATTTTAATAAGACCTGCTGTCGCCTGATTGGTGTAAAATAATTAAGTGACAATTTAGTCTTGACATAAGAGAGACGATGCTCAACGTTATTAAAACTAGTAAAACGTTTCTAATAATAATTTGATGATGTTACGAGAGATAAGACTATTTCAGAGAAAATAAATAGAACATAATATCCAGTTGAACTAAATGATCAATTATGAAAATTGTAACGATAATAAAACAAGAACTTACTTCGCATAATACCTGGACCTCAGTGTTATGTAATCGTTGATATCCAACAAATTCCAGGCACTGCGATTGCTGAGAAAGGTTTATTGAACTAAGCATGCAGCGTTATTAATGAAGTGACGATATAGTAAGCGTATTTAGACAAGCGAAGCATAGTTATTTACTGAGATTTTGCGATTGAAAACGTGTGCCAATGAGTAATGGATGCCCAAAGATGTATCAGGATGAAGCAGTGCACAAAATAGTAAAGAGTACGAAGCCTTGCCGCTTCTTGGCGCTCACTGCTCACCTCAGAACATTCGCATCTCAACTGACGCTCTGCTATCGTTCTCGGGACTGCGGCCTAGAAGTGTTTATTTAATTTACATTGCTATTTTTTTGCACTAATTTGTATATTATATTTGACTTCAAGTAGTACATAACGCCGATTCCTTAACGCATTTGTTTGTCGCTAAGTGCAACAGTTGTATTACATTAAGATTGAATAATTTGAGAAGGAAAGAAATTCCTTTCAAGCGTAGGATTGGGTTGCTATGTACACTTTCCATTAAAAGGATTGATATTATATAAGCATTGATTAGCGGCTTCGATTGTTTATAATGGACTGTTATGACGGGGTGGATCAATATCACCCCGTCATATCATCCCTAGTATCAACCGACTACATATTCACATGGATAATGTATGCGGTTGAGAAAAGATTTTGTGTGTTTAAATTACTTAGTTAATCAGTTAATTATTGCTGTCAGTTTTCTTCTTGATAAAACTAATTATATTTTGTGTGTAGTGTTAGTGTAGGTACCTTTATTAAGATAAAATATATTAAATAGTCAAGTAAAGCGCAGCAAAAAAATTTCATTAACTAAAATACATAAGTATCTTTAAAACAATTTTTATTATTACAACAAACAGTCACTTTTTAATTCATCATTTGCGCTAAAAAACAAAATACATGTAGCAGCAAATACACTAATAAATCAACTAAAAATAGCAACAAAAAATAAGTCAACATTCACATCAGTAAAGCATAATAATTGATATACATAGATAATAAAAGCATGGCACACACTAACTGGAGCGAACGTGAAATACCTATAAACAGAATTTGCTAACTTTACAAGTCTCGCTAATTGACCAATATTGGTATGGATTCGACTTGGACTAATTGGTCTATCATAAATTCTAACTGTACTAATTGTTTAATCCAGTTATTAAAAGATACTACAGTATATAAGTAAGTACAATACGAATATTGAAATAACAAGTGTAACATTGCTTTATCTTCACTCGTTATATTTTAATGAACTTTATATAACACCGCCCAATTAGTACTTCATTAAGGGTTACCAACGATACTGTTAAAATAATTTATTTTTGCCTCGGAATATCATTCAATAAATAAGAAGTAAGTAAGTATACTAAAATATACAATCAAAGGACATAAACAGACACGGAGAACGACTTCATACTATGGATTAATAACTATGCTTATACTTGTTATATTCTCTATATTATATGAGTTTCCTTCTCTGATCCAAGATAGCTATTTTATTTAAGTGGTAACCCTAATTTCTATCTAAACGGGTTATGTTCTATGGAGGTAAAATATATATCTAAACGGTAGCGATTAAAGAAAACTTACATAAGATCCTAGGGACTTTAACAGCAGAGTGTCGACAGAAGTGGAGCTCGAAGAGGATGACATTTGAACAGGTGGGCCTAATTCTTCTCTATCTGAATCCGTGTCTGACATTATTATCTAAAATTGAAATAATACATTTAATAGCCGAACACAACAAGGAAGGCAACTTGTAAGTTGAGTTGTAAGACGTCAATAATAACCGAATACTCAAACGATACTCTTAACTTTGAGACGTTTTCAAACGTATTTTTGTCGATAATATTCACTTCACAACATGAGAGTTAATACCGTCTTAAAACTGATCGCACCGTGGCTCTTTTAGACGTCCGGTTTTCACCGGACGCCGGATGTAATTTTGCCGTCTTTCAAACTTCGATGACATTCACACGCCGATCTGGTCTATCGCACACACGGTTTTTCGCCATGAAAAACAACGGTTGATTCGCCGTGTGTAGACACGGCCGTCAATTTTGAATGGGTCTTGGTGCAAACCGTGTACAAACACGCACGGTTATCCTACGGCCGTAAAAAACCGTGTCGTCTACAACAGGCATATGTCTGCATGCTGTCTCTTTAAGGTGAACAGTGGCGACAGAAATATTTTGACGCCGGCTCTGCACGTTGGCCCCAAAGTAGATCTTAACGCCAGTCGTCCAACGTGTGGGTCTATATTACCGTTCGTCCCAAGGTTGGCGCCAATGTCATTTCGTAGATCCAAACGTTGGACGAGTAGCGTTGGGACGGACGTTGGGATCAACGTGTGGAGCCGGTGTGAGCACGTTTGCAAGTATCGTTTGAGTGTTGAGGTTATATGTAAGGAAATAAAAAGCGACTAAGCGTACATATATATACCTTTTTGTAAGCATTTTGCTAGTATCCTTGTTACCCGACTGCAGAGGGTAATGTGTTTGACGTGTATGTATGTGTGTTCCTTTGTGGCACTATATAAACCAAACGATGGACCGATTTTGATGATTCATACGTCAATCGATTCGTATTAATCTTGCGATCGTCACTAAAGACATGACAGCAATCGAAATTCAAAATGGCGACAGCCAGACGCCATCTTGTGATAGAGAAAAAAAAAGTCAAAAACTATCATCGTGTAGGTATTTTAAAATCATGATGGTATCTTTAATTATTTTTCACATAAAATAACCGGTCAGGATATATAGCGTATGACGTGTATGTATGTATGTGTGTTCCTTTGTGGCAATATATA
Source organism: Herminia tarsipennalis (assembly GCA_945859575.2). Lineage (NCBI taxonomy): Eukaryota > Metazoa > Arthropoda > Insecta > Lepidoptera > Erebidae > Herminia > Herminia tarsipennalis. Next base: position 22,805,945 of record OX243831.2, on the reverse strand, counting down.
GACCAAACGCGTGGGCCGATTTTGATGAATCATACATCAATCGATTCGTATTAATCTTGCGATCGTCACTAAAGACATGACAGCAATCGAAATTCAAAACAGTTATTACGTTTCGTCTTTCAACTAAGTACTAAAAAGTTTTTTTTTTTTTTTAATCCAAAAATCCGCCTGGTTATAAAAAATTGAAACAAGATAAATCGCGCAATCGGAGGCATTCATGAATCCCAGTGAACTTACTAAAATGCCTGCTACTGCATGATTTAAGTGATAAACTTGTTTAAATATTTTTTAAGCAGGCTGGTTTTTTGATTTTTAAATATTATTTATTTTTAGGTAATGTTCTGTGATGAATCACTATATTTTGTTCAATAACGTAACGTGCATTATTGGTTAAGATTCGTAGATCATTTGTTTATTTATGTGAAGTCTAATATGTCTATAATATAAGTACAATACTTACTGGATTTTCATCAGGAAACCCATGAAGAGGGGACATTGGTGGAGAGGGTGTGTATGACATAGTTTCTAAGTACCTGTTAAAGAAACAAATAATATTAATACTTATCATTCGAATAGATTCACGCTGTCGTTCTAGCATTTGTTATAAAATTACGAAAATCCGAGTTTGATTACGACAATTGGAATCTTAAACGCTGATTGGCTAAGCGTAGATTTTGTAACATCTATATTCTGATTGGTTAGGTTAGGTTATATAATACTAATATTAGCCAATTAATGTTCATAAAGTACCTTACAAGCTTTGCGAATGTCCTAAGACGAAATGGATTTTTTATATTATCCTATAAATAACTCTGATAGTATAGAAAATCTATTAAAGTTTGTTATTCTTCAGCTTGAATCTGGTCCTAAAAATATATCTAATCCTGGTCCTTCGTAATCGTTTTAGGATTTAACAATAATCCTGTTCACGATTATTCTATGAAATTTACATATTTGAAAACTTAACCATAGGGGCAATTTTGTCTTATAAAACCGTTAAATCTACATGGATCCTAATGGAATTTGGCAAGGAGATACATCTAAAATGATACGTATTAGAATTGTAGAAATGACGTACACGTATAGGCATTTGATTAGGTTGATTTAGACAATAATTAAATTAATATATTTATAATATAAGGTAAACCCAAATGGCACTCGTCTAATTAATGGCACTTTCAATTATAGTTTAAAATTAAAAAAACAAGGAAAACATTGATTTTTCAAGTTCGGTATGCATTCAAAAGTCAAAAAAGTAAAATATCTTTTTCTGTTTAAAACTAGCAACACTAGCAAAAGTGCCAATAATTGGTTCATAAAGTGCCAATAATTGGTGGTTTACCCTACATTATAGCCATAAGAGAAACAACTTATTTTCGCCTTAAATAAATTGTTTTATAATAATTGTCCATAATGACAGGTTACATCACCTAATGCTGTTACACTCTATTTCTAAACAAAGCCTGTATTTTTCCCACTGAAAGAGCGGCCATGAATTTTTCATGCCGTTCTTTCCTCATTGACTTTACCTATTGAATTGCTAATGATAATAAATATCAATGCGAAACAATCCAATTGTAGTAAAAAAGTTGGCGCCCATTTCATTTGTCAAAGACATTCTATCCCCTGGTAAAGATCTACCCAGCAGTACCTTCCCATGTACTGCCACCCCTTGGGTGACTAATGAGATCTTAGTGATTTTAATGACATGAAACTTACTTATTATAGATCCTGGGGGTAATTGCCATAATGGCCACGCTTGGCGAGCATGTTGGCGATGGCAGTAAGGCTTTAAAATACGCAGAGTTGCACGTCCTCTGGTGGGAAATCCTTAAGTCGCCTTCACGACACCCACGGTAAGAGATGGGGTGGAACTACTCTTAAGCCGGTACCACACGGCCAAACTACTCCTATCATACGATAAGCTTGAAAGCATAGTGTAGGTACATATAAATGTGTCATGTAGTTCATATTTTTAAGTCTTTGGGCGTAACCTCAGAACAAAAGAAAGGTGTAGCATTACTCTCTCTCTCTGTTTTACTTAATTAGGGTTGTGGGCATGTCTCCGTACCCACAAATGTTCTGTGGTAACTACCCACAATGGTGGACCCGCGCTCTCGACTATGTGGATGCATTTGTTTTTGGATATATATTTCTCTCTATATTAATATTATAAAGCTGAGAAGTTTGTTTGTTTGTTGGATAGCCCATTTATCGAGGGAGGCTATATACTATATAACATCACGCTACGACCAATAGGACCAGAGCAGCAATGAAAAATGTTGAAAAAACGGGAAAAAATTTCGCATACGAAGTTGCGCGGGTCAGCTAGTTTCTTTTTTTTTTATTTGTTTAAATAAGACAAATCGTTATCGTAAATAATATATTAAGAGCCCCCTTTTTATCACGTATTTGAACATCTTACAAACATGAAGATTGCGCGAACTAAACTGGTACGTAATCATAACCAATGTACTTATCCATTAGACCTCATGAGGATCTTCTATTCTATTATAGATAGATTACATAATACAAGGATAAGAAGCTTGTTATGTTACTTACATTTAACATATGGTAAGCGAAAAATCGTACGTATCGTACTAAACTAAATAATTACCTATGTAATTAATGGCATAAAAATGGAGAATACTACAGATAATGTAATATATCGTAGTTTTTAATATGTATACATATATAACATATTAAAAACTACGATAAACACGTACACAATTATCAACATTTATCTTGAAATGTATTCTCTACAAGCGAAGTTCATTAACCGATAACGGCTGCCAAAACTCAAATTTAAATCTAATGCTATCTAATCTAATGTTGCCTATTATGCTGTTATGTAAACAAAATCGTCAAAAAAAACTAAATTTAATCGATTCACCCTTTGGGACAAAGCCAAGTAGTAGTCTTCCAAATGTAATAAAATTGATTGTAAATTGCAATTAGTATAAAAATATATCTGGTCTATTGGTGTAGTTGTTAGTGACCCTAACTGCTAAGACAGATGTTGTGGCTTCGATTCCCATTCAGGATAAATCTTTGTGTGATAAGCATGACTGTTTATGGTGTCTTAGTCGGGACCTCTAGTAGGTATCAATGTTCTGTAGTCGGTACCATCGAAAGTGTCAATAATTCTTCCATTAAATAGTAATGTTAACGCATCACTGTCTTTCGTTGAAGGGCAATGTAACAAGTGTAATTACTAGGCAAATGTGTTATACGAACTAATGTCTCAAATGAGGAGCGCGGTGCGGTGACATTCAGATCTTTGCCAAACAAGGATTTGGTTGTCACTGATACTGTTATGAGCTAGCGTAACGCTTATGTACTACCAGGATCACGACCAGCTCGTCTCTTCATTTCGTTGTATATAAAACAAACAACGCGTTGCGCTCCGGGAGTGCCGGCAGAAGTAAAAACTTGAACTATATATTACACTAGCTGTCCCGCGCAACTTCGTCTGCGTAAATTTTCCCCGTTTTTGCAACATTTCTCATTACTGCTCAGCTCCTATTGATCGTAGCGTGATGTTATATAGCCTTCCTCGATAAATGGGCTATCCAACAAAAAAAAAGAAGTTTTCAAATCGGACCAGTAGTTCCTGAGATTAGCGCGTTTAAACAAACAAACTCTTCCGCTTTATAATATTAGTATAGATACTGAAGGTGCTACTGACATAATAATAAAAAAATATGAAATAATAAATCACAAACCAAAAATTAAAATAAAATAGGTAAAAAAAACAATCGTTACTCAGACTGGGGTCTTCTGGTTTCTGGACCGCCCGATTTCCCACCTGAGCTATAATAACATTGTACATGGTGGCGAAATTTACCTTCGTAATCTAATAATATTGTATCAGGTTTTCATTGTTCTCCCTCCGTCTTACGAATTTTCGATCAGAAAGTTAAAGTGCAAATTTTTGTTAGATTCAACTGCCCCCCCCCCCCTCCCGGGTTCCTCCGGTAGTTGTATATATTGGAAAATAAAAGGAAAATTATCACAGCTAAGTAGGCTTTACAAGTTTACGAGTAACAGCTGATCAAATGAGAAGTAATAAAATTTTCGTATAAATTCCATTGAAAATTATTATTAACTAGGTATGACGTTGTAAGTATGAAACAAAAACAAGAGAAAACCCATTTCTTAAGTCGCATTATACGAATGGGGGGACTACGTAACAAGTGTAAATAGTACACCAAATTAAAGCATTTTCAATTTACCTGCAGAAATAATGCGTTTTTTGTGAAAAACAACATAGTTAACCGTGGTTTTAACTAGCTGGCCCACCTGAGCAACGAAACCGGTGTATACTATTAGCTTCTTCAATGTACTTCTCCAAATGTACGAAAATATCAAATGTACCTCCGCTATTAGGACAGAAACGGCATTTATTTTCGTTTTCCATCCAGCGGGAACCCTTTTATATTTTAGTAGTTAAAGAAATGAAAAGCTTAAACGTAGACACTCCTTCCAATGTACCTTTTTAAATTATGCAAAATATTTCCGAAAATCTTTATTAGGTATTATAGTAGAAATTATTTTTTTTTTGAATTATTCTGTCCAGCGGGACCATTTTTACCCGATTGTAAGGAAGGGTTATATTTTTCACGCATATCTTGTATGTATGTATGTAATATTCTTTATTATCTCATATTTCACAAACCACTTAACGGATTTATACAATTAAGACGTCCTTAGATTCGTCTTAACCGCCCAAGTGTTCTCAGATACGTGACGTTTGAAAAAAAAAACAAATACGGAGGCTTTGAGATGTCAAAATAAACAGGTGTGAAAAATAAAGGACTCGTCTTAAGCATTTAAAAAAAGGTATAACATGATTATGACTGCAATACTAAAAAAGTTTGTCAGCAACCATTCTTTTTTCAATATTCAATACTTGGGCAATAGCTGTGATAAAAGTTAGTTGTTACATCCTACAACTACTCAAAAGTCTTAAATAAAAAAATAGATTTAAAAAATAAACCCGCCTGCATAATTATATAATTTCATGCACTTTACAAGTTCATCGAGATTCTTAGGTGATGATTAGCTGGCTATATAAGTAATAACTTGGATCACTTCGAGCGAACGAAACATTACGGTAAAACAACGGCGTTTGTAGTATTCGAAACCCCCCCCCCCCTTGTAGTATTTCAAACATCACACTTATCTTAGAACACTTGGGCGGTCAAGACGAAAATAACAACGTATTAATTGTATAAATCCATCCAGTGGTTTGAAAGATATGAGGTAATAACAAAATATCACATACATACTCGTACATGATACGCGCGAAAAACATTACCCTTCCTTGCAGTCGGGCAATAAAAATAAAAATTAAAAGAAACGAAATGATTTGCAAGTTGTTCTTTATTTAAAATCGGTATTTATAGAGATAGTTTATTTACAGCATTAGGCTTTTTAAAATAAAATAAATTTATATTAATCAGTGATATTTAGGAACATCATTTTCACACACATCTAATTAACTTTATAGATAATGCGTTTTTTTATTTTTTTTGTCTGAAATATTTGTGTGCATTATTATTAACTTACCTTAAACGGAACGTTCTGATGCTGACCTTACTTTTTGTTGTCTGATCTATTTATCTATAAGTACTATTTACAGTTGTTGTACAAAGGTTATAAAGAGTCCGCTGGACAGACAAAACTTACGAATTTAAGTTCTATAGATTTTCAAAAACATAATGCATCATTTGGAAGGTACATTGGAAGGAGCTATATATGCTTTACGTTTCTTTAACTACTGAAATAAAAAAGAGTCTGGAATGAAAAGAAATTAAATGCCGTTTCTGTCCTATTCGCGGAGGTACATTTGATATTTTCGTACATTTGGAGAACTACATTGAAGAAGGTTTGAAGGTTTGAAGGTTCTACATTGAAAACACCGGTTTTGTTGTTGTAGCTCTGGGGGGCCCGCTAGATAGAACCACACTCACGTATTTCGCATCTTATTCAGATTTTACGTCTACTGAACACAGGGGAATAAAAGCTGCGAGGTTTTATCACTTTTTTCAGGTTCGAGGTTTCATTCATCGGTAATACTATAATGGATATATTTCTATGTATTAGGTATTGAGAATATCTTTATGAACTTTCGTAAACATGGTTATGTTATCCGGTCCAGACGGGTACCCGGCGCCGGACCGGACCGCAACCATAACGTGTGAAAAGGTCATAAGAGCTGTCGGGTGTCCGCTGACAAAATCGGTCTCTCTTCTCCGGACGCTCTTTTAGACGTCCGGAATTTTCACCGGACGTTGGATGGATTTTTTGCTGTACTGCGCAGAATTGTATAGCTTACAATAAGTGTGTTCACACGAGCCGGACACCGTACCGACGATAAATGTTCAAAATTCCACCCGGCGTCCGGTGTACGATTTGCTTGGAACTCGGTTTGATCCGCGCTTATGCCGCGTCAGCCTGACGGCTCCTCGCGTACGCGTATGGCGGCGCTAGGCTGTCGGCGCGTCAGGCCGGTTCAGCTCGGCCACCGCCGCGCGTTTTTGTTCGACGATTTTTGTGTGTTTTTGATTATTTTCCGCTTCTTGTAATACATCACACTTCTCATTCTGCCACTATTTTAACTAAAGTTAGGCCACGTCAATACCGTAGGTAAAAACCGACTGTGACACGAAAGCATTACTAGTAGTTGCTGAGAGCATGCTAGCGGGTATGACATATGGTACATGCGCGCGCATGCCCGGGTTCCAGCTGATGGTAGCCGTAAGGCGGTCGCGGTCGGCTATAGCTAGCAGGTGCTCGCGCATCTACTGCTATGCGCTGCGCTGCTGCGTCGCCCGATTGACGAAAATCGTACATATGCCGCCGAACACACTGCCAGCGGTCTAGGGTTCTGCCATAGATTTTTACACGCACGGATAACAAGCATACAAAACCCTCTTGACGCACGCACATATAGATGTCTATATGTACGTGCGTTATGAGCGTCACAGACGCGAAGACTCGGAACGAGCTGGAACGAGTTACGATCAGAGACAGAGCGAGTGCCACGCTCGTGCGGTGTTGTGCGCGCGTGTGAGTGTAGATATCAAAGTCGTAGTACATACACGAGTGTGGCTTCTATATTTTATTTTGTAGTTCTGCGGTCACTGACGCGACTGAGGTTGTTGCGCCCTAACTGTCATATTAGTGCTGTCACTTTATAGATTAATAGTAGAGGTTTTTAGAAGTTTATTCTTCCTTTTGAGGTATGAAACACAGAACCTTCAGATACGAAACTAAAAGCTTGCTTTTTAATTTTTAATGAAAAAGCAAGATGGATATTTTTTTAATTCAAATTTTTTTTATTTACCGTAAACTCTGAACAATGATCGTGACTGAATCGAACTGCTTATCAGTTAATACCATAATTACTGTTAGAATACATAAATGAATCATCGTCTACATTGTGGTATTGCCTACAACGGTTCTTACGCAAAATGAAGTAAGCGGTGAGTTTACATAACGCGACCTAGTGGCACACTGACTCTGTGCCGCTGCTCATGCTTCGGTTGCATTGACTAGGTACCGCCTACTTACATTTGCTGCTTTATCGCTAATTAACTATTGAAAACTATTGTGATAAAACCGTTTAGGCAGTAAGTATCTACTTATTGATTCGCAAAGCAAACTTACAGATGTGTCCAATTTAATTTTTAGCCCTATTTCTTTGTTCGTATTGATAATAATAAGAAACCGCTAACGACTGATTCATTAACGCACAGCTTAAACCGCTTGCTTGAGTTGAAATTTGGCACACAAATAGTTATGACACAAGCAACATAACAAGGGAAGAGCCTCCACACCAACATAATTTTCAAAAGGTTTTTAAGCTAAGCAGAGTTCTTTAGGAACTAGCTTAGTCAACTAATCGGAAGCATATTCAACTATCGCAAAATCCAACTTACATTCTAGGGCTACATTTACCAAACACCAATAATGGTAAAGGAATAAAAAGACGTTTGTAAAGTTAATCGAAATATCTACAGCAGTTATAAGCATTGTTTAATGAACAGAGTATTAACCCTTTGTCTGTGTTAATAACATCTTAATATTGTCTTCAGGGAAGGCTCATTTAGGACAATGGCAATTATAAATAAAATCCTATTACGTAATCCAAGTAATAAGCAAGATTCAATTACGGAATGGGGCCATTGCCGGCATAACCGGCGTTATGAAACGTTTATGAAACAGTCAACGTCAGAAAAGGTACCCTAACTTTTAAGGATTCAGGTAATGAATTCAAAAAGAACAATAGAAAATTACAGAACACAAACTTATGTTATAAGTATTTGAAATTGAAAGGAACAGAAGAAAGTATCTCACATTACATACATTCGATAGTGGTTAGTTGCCTGACTGCTAAACCAAAAGTTCGATTCCAACACGGGACACCACGTGTGATCCACAAATTGGTGATCTCAGTCCGGGTGCACTTTGAGTGCGTGATTTGTGAGTATGTAAAGGTTCGACACGGGATTATTCCTAACCTGAACCAAAATCCTAACCTGGCACCGAGTTAGGTTAGGAATAGAAAAATGTTATAATTATATTGTATATTTTTATTGTATATTTATAGAACCTATGTGTACCGTTTCGTTATTTCAATAAAACAATATAAGGCTCCAATCAGCGTAAATAGCGCGTATAATAGTAGCGCAATCCTACACACCTACACAATCCGACACAGGGCTTCCACCCTAGTGCGAATGTGAGTTGTTTTACAAAAAAACTAGCTGACTCCGCTCCTATTGGCCGTAGCGTGATGTTATATAGCCTATAGCCTTCCTCGATAAATGGGCTATCCAATATTAAAATAATTTTTCAATTCGAACCTGTAGTTCCTGAGATAATCACGTTCAAACGAACAAACAAACTCTTTAGCTTTATAATATTAGTATAGATAAAATAAAAAAATAAAATACATGAACCCTGAAAACATTCAAATACCCACACTACTTTTCTGCGTTGTGTTAAAAGTAGTTTTATATTGTGTGCGTAGTCTTCAATGAAAGTGAAATAAGAAAGAGACAACATACGAGTATATAGCGTTTATGAATAAAACGGTGAATGTACGTTGACTTACTTCGATGATTCAAGGTCGAGTTGATATTAAAAGAAAATAAACATGCCAAGTTGAGTAAGCTCAGCTTCAGAGATGGGTCTACTTATAACTTTGGCCGACAAGCTTTTGATAAAACTGTAATAATGCTAGATCAAACAATCCATAAGGCTTACTTATTTACATAGAAGTTTTAAGCCTGATTCTCAAACGTAACCTGTTAATGATGAACGGTGTGTGTGCCTATTTTAAGAGATAAATATGAAGAAAGTAATAGACGAACTTGTCAATGATTTTGTAGTCTATCCCCTAGGGGATTTAAGCAGGTGATCCTAATAGAGGGAAGCGTCTAGTCGCAGACGAAAAATTTGGCCTGACAGTCGGCTTTCTTTCGCGACTGGCCTAGAGGTTAGGGTAATAGCGCCAAATATCGGCCATGTAACATTTTTCATGTAGTTTCGATATGATTGGGTTTATGTACGTGCTTGTAGTATTTTCAGATGCAGTAGTATATAAAAATAGTACAAGTATGCTAACAGAAAAAAATTATAAAAAGTAGCAACTTTTTATAATTTCGTTCTATTTTTTTTTTAAATGTTTTTGTGCGAAGTACCCCAGCCACACTAATATTTTACTAAATATATAAAATATGTATATTCTTTCTTGCCATGATAGTTCAGAATCAAGTAAATTAAAATAATAAATATTTATTAGTATGTAAGTAAGTAATAGGTATAACATTTTTTACGTATAAAACTTACCTCCGCCTACAGCTGAATTTGCGTACCCGAGCACGAAATATCACCAAATCCAACACGTTTGCATCGGACTTTCAACAGTTGGTCACTAAGCATCCCAAAGGCATTTGGCAGCGGCCACGTTTTATAATATCTTGCTCAATGAAATAAGGTATCATTTCGCATAAAAAATAGGCTGTTAAGTACAAATGTTTATAATTATTGATACAAACGTGTCGATGGTCGATACAAGGCAGGGGCCGATACTAGGCGCTCTTACCCTACTTATCTTAATGTATGCTTGCCATGATTTAGGTGAATGAACGACCTGTTATCACATGTTGATATTATTATACTATAAAACGTATCTATATCGGTAATAGGACCACATTCTTTGTTTCAATTTTTATTTAAAACTTGGTTTGAACTCCTAGACTTGGTGTGGGTATAGCTTAGCCTAGGGTTTAGAATAAATAGCCCTAGGTAAACACATTTTTGTTCAGTATTAGATCGGTTTCTTTTTAAATAATAATGCAAATACTGTGTGGTATGAAGAATTTGAGGTCACTGCTGATCGTAATTATAGCTTCAGTGAATTATAAGTTACTAGAATGCTGATCTACATTATTACCCAACGGCACGATAAAAGAGGGTAACATGTTCATTGATTTACACTATTTCAGTTCACTTAGTTTAATAAGCCCTACCAAGAATCATATTTTAGTAAAATGTTGTATTTCCACAAGATATCATTCAGATGAGATATTACAAATTGTGTAAACAATAACATGGGTTATGACTTATGAAAGAAGAAAAAATTAACGAATTGGTTCAGATTAAGTTTTGAGCTTAGCAACGGATTTGGCGCTATTTCTAGATTGCTCGCTGCTTTGTCAGCGTGGATGATTTTACCCCGTTAAGGGTTGATTCGCTTTCAAACGCTGAAAGACATGTTTCTTTATCCAAAAAGCCAAATGCTCACAAAGTTAAATTTGTAAAGTGTAAATACAAACTTGCAACCCCAATTTTACCCCCTTAATTCGTATTTTATAATCCCCTTAACGTAATTTCCAAAGACGCTGAAATTTCACAGATATAACTTTAAAACTGACGAAGTGTCATACAATCGGATGCCTACATTATAACGAACATGTCCTCGAAATTTCACGTCTTTACGATCAGCTGTTTAGGCTGTGCGTTGGTCCATCAGTCAGTCAGTCAGAACAAAGAATTTTATATATGTAATGAATCCTTATTTCCCTTGGTCTCGAAATAACTAGAGAACGACTTCACCGTTTTCAATCCTTCTATTTTTTTTGTTATCTACTAATACTCTGTAGAAGGTTATAACGTAAAAAAAAACGAAAAATTATAACGGGTGCGAGACGGAGTTCGCCGGGACAGCTTATTTATTATAATAATGGTCTCTTAACCGATTTTTCTAGCCAACTACGCAGAAGATATCATAGTGCACAAGTGTGCGGGCAGATACAAGTGCGCTCTTTGTTTCCTCACTCTCTCAGACGAGGGAGATTGAGCGCAGAACCGCCGGCTTCCTGTGCTTTCCGACACCGCACCTGTCTGAAACCGGTCACCCATTTATGAATCGCTAGTATTAACGTTGCATAACCTTGCACATATCTCGATCTGCTTGACCGCCCCTGCGTCACGACCCCTCGCATTTTTCATTACACTTTACTGTATTAGTAAATCTTTGTTCATAGAATACATTTTCCTATATCCAGGTGGCCAAATCCGTGGCCAAATCTTATCTTTAGACGCAGATTTTACCCTACAGTTGCTGAGGAAATTACCTAACTGAATTTGTGCAGTTAGCAGAAGAATTATAATTAGGTAGGTACCTACATTGTAGCACTTAATAGAATTTATCTAAATCTCGTGGTGGATCGTTTGGTTCAGATTATTCATATGTTCTGAGGGTAGTAGGGAATCCTAAAAATGAACATAGCCTGTAGCTAAAGCCGATGTGAAATGTTTACCATTAAACCAAATTATAGGGTTGTCACGTCACAGCGATTTTCGTAAATTTAATATAAAAAAGAATTTTGTGTTCCGAATTTAACGCGTAAAAAGTTTGAAATGCATGTTGTACACTGATCTTTATGTATAATACTAATAGAGGTCAGTGATGATAAATCAGTAGACCAAAATGTTGGAGCCTATACCTAAGTGTTTATTGAATACAAATTGGCACCGCCAAAGAAATACGTTATAAAACCAACACAAAATATAAAGATACTTATTAAAATGGCACTCACTTTTAATAAATATTTTGCTAGTACCTACGTACTTTATTAACTTCAATATTGTGTTTTGGTCAAGAGAACTAGGGTTGCCAACCGTACTATATTTTATAGTATTGTACTGTATTTCGGGTCTGCATACTATATTCTCGTACGTACTATGTGTTTCTTTATGAAACACATAGTACGTACGCAAAATATTTTCAACGCGAAATCTAACAAACAAATTATGAACGTGCCTTTACGCTGAAGAAGCAGTCGCAAATAAATATCATCTAGGATCCTCCTATTAAAACAAAAATAAAAACCAAATAACTAATCGAATCTAGGTACCTACCTTCCCAGGTACGATTTACGTTTCCATGAGCCGCCCTCGTACCTATGAAGGTTCGAATTTTCTTTTAAAACTAAGTCTAAACGTTAAGTGACCAACATCTAATAATTTATGTAATGTTATTACGTAGCTATAAGTTATATAAAACAAAATGCCACGACACGTGTCAATCCAAATCTGCTATCTTACAGACTTCAATAATAAAAATAGCAAGATCAACGGCAAAATTATTAATAGGTATACCTACCTACTTACGTATAAACCGCATTAAAAATAGCACAGAAACAACTAAATTATGTAATTTTAATTATGCAATTTGCAATTTAGTGTGAACAAAAGTTGATGTGGGTAGGTGTTTGCCCTCGGAGAAGCGCACTGCGCCGCCCGGGGCGCGACGTCGAGTCGTGTTTATGTTTATCTTGTTTACACGCTAACGTACCTATGTACGTTATGCGCGCAGCGTCTATACATTTTACCAATATGATAGCCCTCCCGCCGTAATCAACCCTTTAATTTTGCAACCTTAACATAATTTCCTTACGTAACGACCGCGTGGCGAGGATAATACCTGTCTCCCTCGCTCGACTGGGAACCTTCCGCCATAGAATTACGTAACCGTAATGGTAATAAAATAAAAATTGTGTCACAAAAGTAACACACATAATAAAGGCACACTTAATACCGGTATCACTAAAAAAAATATTTATGTACTTATGTATTTAATAAATTAAGTACGTTACCTCCTCAGTATCACTTAGCAGTGACGACACATTTTCTTCTATATCTTGATACCACATATTTCAGATATATACGTACCTTATCAAAGATATCTTCCGTTTAGTTGAGAACGCCGAAAGTTCAATAGGTACTAGCGACCGTCACTCGCACTCGCACTCGCACTGTTTAATGAACTGAAGTAACCGAACGAACATGAACATCATGAACAATACGAACAAAATATTTAAATGTCATTCATTACACCTTCTGAACTATTGAACGAGAACTAACACAGATAATAATACACTCCCCTTTGCAAAACTATGTCTAAAGTTTTCAATGATATAAACTAGATGGCGCTAAAAGTATATTATAAAGTTATTTTACAATAAAAATTGCGGTTTGTCATAGGTACATGTAATGTTTAATTTCCCTTTGCTTATTTCTTTTATTTTGTTTCCAATTAAATGATAAACACCAACGACCAGAATGTTCATGCTATAAGCCTCCCGACCGAATGAACGAACATCACCAACGACCAAAATATTATCCAAATTGTTGACCAAAGACTAAGGAGAGTCGCTTTAAATTGATTAGGGGTGTTCTTTATTTTTTCAGACTTAAAAATAACTCGTTATTCATACATAACAAAAAAGCACATCATTATTTAAATCATAAAGCAGCTGTTTATGTTACTTTGTTATTTATGAATTTTCAATAAATTACTGTTTATGAATTTGTTAAAAGCGCCATCCATATCTATCGCGCTATTTTATTTACTTTGGAACCGCTTTAAACCTTGCGAAAATCAATAACACATCTATCGTATAAACTCTGGAACTTTTATGATGTTACTTGCTTCCACACTATCAACTAAATTAAAAAAACTGAAAAAAACCCTGTATTTAATATCATGCAGTCGGAGGCACGATATTAAGTTTATCAGAATTCATTTATGCCTTCGATTGCATCTCTTGTTTCTATCTGGTTCCGGGTTTTTTGAAGTTTTTTTTATTTAGTACTTTTTAGTTATTGTTAAATACAAAGTGATATAAGAACATAAATATATATATTCAAACTCGCCTTTTAAAGCCCCGTTGATTTGATACCACACTCAAGGGTCTCAGAAAATATTTATATAACGCATAAAATCCGTCATTTTGATTTGTTAGGAATTTTATGTACCCAGTGACACCCGCGTCATTGAGATGTATCGAATGACGTATTATTTGTTAAAATTGATTGAGCCGTTGAAGAATTATGGGCAGACATAGAAATACATAGTATATTTCATAGATACATACGCGTCAAACACACAACCCTCCTCTGCAGTCGGGTAAAAAGCCATCTATGGAACGAATTCGAAATGTGTCATTTCGAATTCGTTTAATAAATGGCTTTTTCTTTTATTTCTTTATAGCGACAGCAGTGACTTCAATGTTATTATATCTACAAGGTAAATTGTTCTTTATTGTTATTAAGTTAAAAACTAATAATGGTTACTCATTACATCTTTATTCGTTACTTGCGTCTGTGTAACGTTACATGCTTCGTGATTTGTTTTTATTTATATGATTGTTATGAAGCGCTTGTGAGCGATTGTAACGATTAAGAAACATGCATGTGACGCAGATTTGTGTGGAATATTTTTTTATAAACTTTATTACGTTTGAATTGTGTCTACATCAATATATTTTAATAAAATGCATCTAAAATGATAAAAATAATAAATGAAAAGGTGTGAAAAGGTGAAAAGTTAAGCGGAATTTTTAAAGTAGTTTAAACAAATGCTATTCTTAAGATCAAATTATGACGTAACAGTCATAATAAGATAATACATGCTGTGCCCTCGTCCTATTGGCTGTCACGATTGTCCAAGACTTTTTACGTGCCAAGATGACGTGCTTTTGAAAATGCTTTTATTAGTTTATATAATAATAATAATAATATCTTGGGACAACTCACACAACACCATCTGATCCCAAACTAAGCGGAGCTTGTACTATGGAAACCAGACAACTGATAAACATACTTATATATTTCTAAATACATACACATTATAGATAAATTACACCCAGACACAGAATAAACCATCGCGCTCATCACACAAAGTTTTATCCTGTGTGGGGATCGAACCCACGACCTCTTGTGTAGCAGTCGGATACATTCCCACCGCGCCACAGATGCAGTCGACAGTTTGTAATATAAATGTTTTGTTTTCCTACCATGAGTAGTTTTTTGCGCTGCTTATATTTTTTAATGATATGTAAATGTAAGACATTGTTTATTAATGACGAGTAAGATTGTTGTTGCTTTAATAGTTGGTTTTTTAATTTGATTCCGTAGTTTTGATATTGTGTTGTGTTTAGATAGCTGTTAGTTTTAGTTAGCTTAGTGAGTGTAATGTAAAATTGTGTACCTACATAAAATCCATGAACTTATTAGTAAACGCAACTGACACTGACTACCAAACTGCCTATCGGCTTAAGTTTGTTTTAGTAATTATTACACTATTATTACACTAGTCTTTTTTTTAATGTAAAAACTTCTTTAGCGGCGTTGTGCACTTTTTTGGTATGGGTATAAAATAATAAACTCGCTTCAGGATCACGTGGCCGCCAGATTCTTAGAATACGTAGGTAAATTTCGCCGCAATCTACAATGTTAAGTGGGAAATCGGGTGGTCTAGAAAGCAGAAGACCCCGGTTTGAGTCCAAATGATTATTATTTTTGTTTTTTAATTTGTGATTTAATATTTCTTATTTTTGATTTAATTGTCATGTCATTTTTAAATTGTTTGATTTTGTTTTTTAATTTTTTATTTTATATTTATGATTTAATTGTCATGTCGTTGTCATTGTCATGGTTGTGTACGATGGCCCAATAGATGAATTTTGTATTTAACCACATAAATTGTTGTGCTTATATTGAAAAAAAATTCCCTAACCATTCCAAAATATTAAAAAATGCACTACGTTTTTGTTCAAGTTTTCACTGCTGCCGGCACTCCCAGAGTGCAAACAAATTTTTTTTCAGACAGACAATAGTACGAAGGAAATTTCAATGATTGTATTTAAATTTAGTGTGATGTAATCGCATCATCTTAATTAACGCGTAACGTACTGAACATCTAAAGTAACAAAATATCAAAGCGCATTTCGTTTATGCTAACAATATTCGACGTTCCTATAACATGCGATTTAACAATAGCAATCACGTAATAACGTGGTTTAATAAATAACCGTTGCGAATACTTCTACTCTTTTGGTATCACTATTTTTTGCTATTAAATAGCGACACCAAAGAGAATTTAACCCTTCGTTAACTAAAGCAATAGAACTGGAGCAATAGAAGGAACCTGTATACAGTGATCTCTTCACTCCCCATTGACTGCCACAGATTGCAATACGTGAAAATAATGTGTTAAAATAACATCACACTACTACTAATAGGAGCGGAGCAACAATAAAAAATGTTGCAAAACGGGGAAAAATTATGCAAATGAAATTGCCCGGATAAACCACTGTATGATAGCCTATCGATAAATATTTATGGCGATAGTACAATGTGTACTGAGAATTTACTGCGTAATTTAGAGTGTTCGGTGTATTTTGTTTTCGTATAAAATACTTCTACCAAAAAAAAGTTCGCTGGAGATGGACTGGATGTGGAAAACAGAGGACCGGGTATTATGGCGAAAATTAGGAGAGGCATATATATCTAGCAGTGGACCTATACGGGCTGATGATGATGATATCGGTCCACGATGATGAATATACTTCTAGGTAAAAAAAAAAATGGTTGGCTGTAACGTCGGTTCATGGACGATAATTTTACGTGATAACGTCATAAGAAAACATTGATAACATTGTAATAAACAATTCGCTGTTGCTTAACAGCCATGCCTGTGACAGCTTTAGTGGATCCGACCGATGGCCACAAAACTTCAGCCTATTAGCAGGCTGAAAGTGACGGACCCTG
Source organism: Herminia tarsipennalis (assembly GCA_945859575.2). Taxonomy (NCBI): domain Eukaryota; kingdom Metazoa; phylum Arthropoda; class Insecta; order Lepidoptera; family Erebidae; genus Herminia; species Herminia tarsipennalis. Next base: position 22,788,812 of record OX243831.2, on the reverse strand, counting down.
ACTGTGACACTTCTTCGTGCGTGCACCCGGTCATCGATTTATAAAACGTTAAAAGAAAGAAAAACAACAAAAGAAAACATTGAAGTTATATAGTTAAAACTGTGTAGCAAAATGCAGCATGACAGATACTTAAATATGATTTTGGGCTTATGGGTGCCACGGCTGGCTCAAACCTCTTGAATGAGTCCGGCAGTTAATTGATAATATCACCTAATTTTTAGCATGTTGCGCCATCTTGTTGAAACCAAAGCTCTACTACAATAATATGATTTAACAGAGGTACGAAAAATTTGCAGTCATAGCACACCAGACCACAAAGTGGTAGAAGAGATTAGAGAGAAGAAAATGTTCGCAATCACGTTATAACTATAGTTATATGTAAATGGGCTGTTTATTAGAGCATAATATTTATTTAATTTATAACCTTACGTGAGGTTTTTTCTCGATGCCCGTAATTCTTATTCCTTGAAAGAAAATCTATTCCACGTGAGGTCCTTGAAGGTTAAAAATTAATTAAAACGCTAAAATTAACAGGCCATTTACATTTAACTATCGTTATAACTCTAATTATAACTTAACAGTTACGAACACTTGCTTCTCTCTAATTTCCTTGTCTATGTCTCACTCGCACAAAAAAAAACAAATTAATATCTGTGGACGTTTATCACAACCACATCTATATTCTCTTTGCTATCATCTTGCCAATGAGCTAATGCTTGGTATGTTAGTGCTACAAAAAGTAATCTGTGGTTTTTCACATCACAGCGAGTTTGCTTCTTTTTGTACTTAAATTTAACAATTTTATTTTACCCTGAAATCACCATAGGTGTAAATTTTATTTAATAATTCGTGTTCAAAGAATTGTTTCTGCAAATATATCAATCGTGGGTGCGTAATGTAAATGCAAGTGTTTGTAATATTAATTTAGTTTTATAGACAACAAATCTGACGCAGTGCTTGGTAGTTGGTGCACAGTGTTCATTTTCTATTTCCAAATTACATATCTTATACTAGTACTATTACTTAATTAACAAGCGCAACGAACGACCAGTACCTGCGGAATTAATGCATTATTATTGATGTGCAGTTGTACATTGCATCCTGATTATCGCGCGGGTTTTGATGTGATTCCAGTGAGCAAAGTATTACTTCGCCTGCTGTCATAAGTAAATTAATTCGCCATTAAATTGCAATGAATAACACTACATAAAGTTTGAGTTGATGTCTGTGCTGCGGCCCCCAAACCCAAGTGTCAGCACCATGGACGACGACGGGGATGATAAAGATGACACAAAAAGGTACATGGCTAAATTATTTACTTCTAAATAGAGTGCTATGTGCAGGGTATATTATTTTTGTAATTGGAGAGAGAATAGGGAGGGCTATGCCCCACAGTGGGACAATACAGGATAAGTAATAATATTAATATAAATATTATTAAAACTTTATGAATCCCTTAGTAACTAAAGTTGAAAACATTGATGAGTAAATAAACATTATTGGTACAATTTAACATTTTAATTTCATCTGTTTGTTTAATTAGACAACAAGTGACAAATATATAATTTGAATATTTTTATTAATATTACTATATTAGCTTTTCCCCATGGCTTCCTTTGCTTTATTTTTGATTTTTCGAGCCCCTGTGTTATTCTTTTGTATAAATTACATTCCTGATAAGTTTCATCAAAAGTAAGTATTGTATGAAAGAACAATAAACTTTTATCCACCCATCCTCATGAACTTCCAGCATCATAATATTAATAGGATTTGTTGTAAACCACTTAAACAGGAGGACGCGCAATCTTAGTGAGAAGAAGCGTCGAGATCAATTCAATCTCCTTGTCAACGAGCTTAGTTCTATGGTGTCTACTAACAACAGGAAAATGGATAAATCTACTGTTCTCAAGTCCACAATATCCTTTCTTAAAAACCACAATGGTAAGTCCAAGGAATTTTAAGTGATGTAATAGTTTCATCTAATATTTTAATTGTGGAATATAAATGTGCGATGATAACACAATGATTATGAATCTCACTAGAAAATTAACATTAACACCAAAATAACAAGTACATATTATAGATTTCATTTTAAATTTCAATAACAATAAAAAATTATCATGCATCCTGATCTAATCTAAACGATCTGTCTACCATCTACAGGTCACCTAAATATAGATTTCCTTATGGCAATGTTCACAAATATATTTTAAGAATGAAATTGGTAAATGATCCATTATTGTCATCATCAAGGTTCTCGTAATATTCTTGTTTTAGAAATTACAGTCAGATCCCGTGTACATGATGTACAAGAGGATTGGAAACCAGCATTTCTATCAAATGAAGAATTCACATACTTAGTATTGGAAGCATTAGAGGGGTTTGTTATGGTATTCTCAGCTACGGGTAAAATTTACTATGTGTCGGAAAGCATCACTTCATTACTCGGTCACAACCCGGTAAGTATGACTTTTGCACTATAAGCCTTAATGTGTAAGTTGGTTGCAGATAAATGTTACAGATATTACAATAAGTTATTCATTTTTACAACATTACAATATTTTTAGGTTGATGTAATAAACAAGAGTATATTCGATTTGGCATTTGAAGATGATCGGCCAAGCTTGTATAACTTGTTACAAGATCCAAGCTCTGCATCAGATCCATCAATGCAGTCAAGAGGCAAAGGTTGGTTTCATTTGAATATTTTAGTTTAATATCTTCTATTTCATAAAGACATATTTTACGGATTTTATATATTAAGAATATAAGCTAGCTAAGCTGTACAATTAAAAGCTGTAAAGAATGGTCACACTATACAATAGTACTCAAGTTGCAGCAGCTTCTGAACATAATAAGTTATATTATTCTAAGAAATAAACTTGGTTAAGTAATGACTTACATGAAAATTTGTGTGTGGATCATATTTGTATCTCGACATGCAGTTATGAAGCTTAAGTGGACCTTTACATGGTCAATATGATCAGAGCAATACTATTTACTCAATGTACTATGCAAATGACACAATACTAATAATAATACTGATCAATATACTCCTTACACATAATATATTGATCAATATTGACAATAATATTGACCATGTAAGGTAGGCTTAGAAAGCTCTAGCAATTAATATTACAATGGATTGGGATAGCGTTGCAGCCTAACAATGACTAGATGTTATATAATTGTTGCCAGGCGAATGTATAATGCATTACAATCTTTATTGTATATTTTGTGCAATATCTCACACTGTTTTCACCTATACAATCAAAATCAATTGCCATGCGATAGTCTCGAGCATAAAGTTCACCAGGTCAGCTAGTCTCACATAAAAATAGTTTGTTATTTTCACTATCTGTCCAGGTTACCGGATCTGTGAATAGCTACCGATACAATACTTTATGAACACAACATTTTATTTATTACTACTTAGTACTTACACTTTATAATAACAACGTCAGATATGTTTGTTTAATTTATTTTTCGTTGCCTTTGTGTATATTAGTTAGTAGTGGATTTAGGGCGAGAGCTAAGGCTCAAGCCTCGCCAAATGTATCCGCGTACTGTAGTACCTACATACTCAACGGCAGTTTTTATTTAATGTTTACCATGAAAAAAACTACCGTCAGCAGAGTCAAGCTCTCCATACCAACATTTCTAGATTGCTCAGCGAGGCCTAGTCTGTCCGAAACCGAAATTCTTGATCCATCACAGAATGCTGCAGTTGATGTCTGAAACAATTGCTAAAGCGTCTTTCTGTTTCCAATAATCTAGCATCCTGTATCATTTCGTACGTCTTTAATTTAATTATTAATATATTTATAGAGAGATATTAAACCCTTGTTTGTTAGCAATTACCTTTTTCTACTCATCTGCATCTGTTATTGCATCAGTGGAGTATCTGCTTTTTGCGAGAGTTCCTCGACAACTTTAAACGATATTAAATTATATGTGTATGCATTGGCAAACGTAAAGCAAAATGCTATGCAAAAGATTATTGCTCTGTACCTCAGATAAAAACGCTCAGCGATTTATTTTGCTTTAATAATCAATCTTAGTACAATTCGTGTTTTACTTTTCTCTAATTGATGTGATAGGTATTCATAACAGATCAACAGCTAGCTTTTAAGCTTTGAGTATAGAAGCATCTTCATTGAAGGCGTAATCTGACTTTAGACTTTGTCATAGCTACAAAATTAAATCCCATAGTCTGTTGACAACATCCCTTCTGAGAATATTAAATAGGTGTGTACCTACTTAATATTCTAGAGAGTTTTAATTTATACCAGCCGTTACTTATCTATATCTAACATTTAATAGAATTGTAGCTGGTCGGTGTCTGTACATAAAAGATATTTAAGACAACTTCATGTGGACATTTATTATAACAGCAGTAGAAGCCAAAACAATGATTTTTAGAATTTTTGGCTGATCGTCGGTATGTCTGTATGCGCATCACACAAAATCTACTGCACCAAACTGCATGTGGCTTTCACAGACGTCTTGTTGCAGGTCAAACTTAAAAAACTGGTTCATGTTTTATCTCGATACGTCGTCCAGAAGTTTAGTTTTTAACTGTTTTTCAAAATTTACGCGGATTCGAAACAAATGATAAAGTAAAAATGTTTATTTTACACAACACAAACTTTCAGACTTTCAAACTCCTTATTCATAATACTTTTTTACTTAATGGTTGTTACGTTATGTACATAACAACCAGTTTCATCAGAGTTTCTTTCCGTTTAGATATTTCAACATTTAAGTGTTTGTAAGTCCCTACTTTGTTTTAGTTAAACTTTGATCATGCTTGCGAAATTTCATTTTCGAATGAATTAGGTACGGTCTACGGTACGCTTCATGATAATCTGAAATGAGGGTTGCTCTTTTTGAAATAAATGATCAGCAAAATGCTTCAATTCATATGTACCGCTTAGTTGTAATACCTATCCACTAATGCATAATTCAACTAGGGGAACGCACAAGGGTGTAGTAAAGTCTACCAAAACAAAATATTCCTTATCTCTCTGTTTGGTCGAAGTAATGCTTTGTACTGGCTGAATCAGTTTTCAACATCACAAAATGTCAATGAAGCATACTTAAATTTTCACAATTTCGCAAGTGAGTAGAAGGCATCTACATTGCCTTCTAATCTTCCACACAACATTCACTTAACTTAAGTGTATCAAATTCTATATTTTTTACCGAAACATTACTTAATTTTTCTTTAACAACCTTTAGCAACGAGGATTTGTGATTCAGACAATGACGCTGTAAAAAAACTTAAAGAAAGTGTTTTTTCTTTAGTCATTCATTCAATTTGAATAATTTTCTAAAGCTTTTATCTAGTGTGGATAAAAATATCGATGATTGTAATGTGTTTTTGGAAAATATTGACTAACCTATAAAATATGGAAAAATGTGAAAAATAGAAATTATTTTTTCTCATCCCAAATATATACGAGGGGTCGTTTTTAAATTCGAGGAATGGAGGATAAGAGTAGCAAATAAAAATGCAATATTATTTTTCTTTTTTAATATATTCACCTGCAACCCCAATACACTTCTCAGATCTATCAATTAATTTCTCTATACCTTTATAAAAAAATGTTGAATTTTTCTCCGAAAAATACGCCGAAATTGCTTCCTTCACTTCTTCATCGCTTGAAAATTTCTTCCCACGAAATTCTTTTTTCATTTTCGGGAACAGGTAATAGTCGCTCGGGACCAGGTCTGAACTATAGGGTGGGTGGTTAATAATATCGAAGTCCACTTTGTGCAGGGTAGCCAACGCAGTACGACTCTTGTGAACAGGCGCATTGTCATGCAGGAGCAGGACGCCTTTGTTCCAATATCGAAGCGTAGTATTCTCCGGTTATAGAGACACCTTTATCTTTGTAATCGATTAACAAAATTCCTTTTGAGTCTCAAAAGATCGTCGCCATGAGTTTACCAGCTGACTGTGTCACCTTAAACTTCTTAGGCGGTGGTGTCCCTTTCCACTTCCTTATGCCACTGCATGGAATCTTGCTTAGACTCAGGTTCATAATGATGAACCCAAGTCTAATCCCTTGTAACAATCCGAGGTCAATACGCCATCCTTATCCTCACTACAGAGATCCAGAAACGCACGCGAACATTCGATGCGCTGCTGTTTTTGAGGCGGTGTGAGCATTCTCGGCACCCATCTTGCACTGACCTTTGTCATGCCAAGATGATCATGCAAAATTTTGAAAATGGTGGTGTCTGATACTTCAACCATTTCTGCAACTTGTTTCTTCTTCAGCCGAGCATCTTTCAGTATAATTTTTTCTACTTTTTCAACAAGTGCTGGAGTGGTCACCTCAATTGGCCGCCCAGGCCGTGGATCGTCTTCAAGTGACTCTCTGTTCTGCTTATGGGTAGATTACGCGAAACAGGGTTCGGCTCTCTCAAAAATGTATATAGAAAATCTAAATATTAGGACACGAAAAAAATTGTGTCTCTAGTCAAATAGTTTTTCTAGTAGATGAAATAAAGAAATTTAAGGATATGTCTTAATATGATCCCGCAAATAAATCTTGAAGTTGGGGAAAAATGCAAAAACGAGCATTTTCGTATTGTCATAGTCATGGAATGCCCCCAAAAGCCCATGCCACTTGTAAATCATTGTTTTTTCAGGGCAAGATTCCCCGTAAACGAATGACATCTCTTCCATAATGTTTTGAACGGACTTTCCCTGCTTAGTCAAGAACTTTATAACGGCGCGGTGTTCGATTTTCTCCATGTTTTCAATTCACTTCCCGATTCAGTTGCTCGATTACCGATAGTTCAAAGACTAATAGTCCAATTAAGACAAAACTTATACTAATTATGAGTCCCAAAATACGTCACGACTAAAATTACCCCCACCACTAACCCCTATCCCCTACATTCCGCGGACTTAAAAACGCACCCTCGTAACTAATGTAGAAAACAAAATAAAAACCGAAATAACTTCAAAAAAAAAAATGTATTTACATATTAATCAGAGCCCTACTAATGAGTCATTCCATGTCAAAACACCAGTTGAGGGCGCGTTTTTATTTTATTAGGGTTCCGTAGCCCAAATGGCACCCTTATAGTTTCGTCATGTCCGTCTGTCTGTCTGTCTGTCTGTCCGTCCGTATGTCACAGGCATTTTACTCAAAGACTACTCGATGAATATTGATGAAATTTAGTGAATAGGTGTCTTCTAGTAGCCGCTACTTAGTTTGATAGCTAAATAATAAAAATAAACATTTTTAGGGGGGCACTCCATACATGTAACAGAAGCTGTTTTTTTTTCCAGCAAATATAAACGTGTCGAATGATGTACTCATTCGACAGATCTTTTAAAAATGTTTCTAATAAACTTTTTTGATTAAGTGAATATTTTTGGAAGTATCGCTCCGAAAGTTGCATAAATCATGTCCCCCCGCCCTTAACTTTTGAACCGTGTGACCAAAGATCATGAAAAAATTTACAAAGATAGCGCTTAATAAATACTTCAAGCTAAAATTATTTCGGATAAGATCGGATATACCGTCATTGAGCTATTGCCAAAAAACTGCGTTTCTCAACAAAAGGGCGTAAGTGCCATTAACATACGCTTTTCTACTGATGCAATTGTTCAAGGCTGCGGAACCCTACACTGAGCATGGTCCGACATGCTCTTTCTTGCCCGGTTTTTATATTTATTAAAACTTATGCACAGAATTGTACAGAGGCGGATTTAATGCTAAAAGCATTCTTTCCCACCACTTGACCCTAGGGCAATGTAGAAATGAGGTATGTAGGTGCAGTACATATTGATATTACATATAATCAAACAAATAAATCTAAAAAATAAAACAAATAAAATCTCAATGAAACATACAATTTAGGGTACCTTCCCTTTCCCCATATGTAAAGTGGGGATGTGATTTTTTTTTCTCTTTTACCCCATCGTGTCGTCATAAGATAGGTCTTTTAAATGTAAATTTTTGTTAGTGTCAAGTGTCCCCCCCTGCTTGCTAAATGGTTGATGTCGGGTATGTGAAAAAATTCACGGTAGTAGTACATATTGTAAAATTAAAAGGAAAACTATCACAGCTAAGTAGGCTTTACAAGTTTACGAGTAACAGCTGAACAAATGAGAAGTAACAAAATGTTCGTACAAATTTCATTGAAAAATATTATTAAGTAGATATAACGTTGTGAGTATGAAACAAAAACAACGGAAAACTCACTTCTTAAGCCACGTTATTTGGATGGGTTAGGGGGGGGGGGACTACGGAACCCTACATTGTGCGTGGCCCGACATGCACAAGCCTGTTTTTTTATGAGAATAAAAATCAACTCATTTGGTTGGTTCATTAACTAAGCAGCTATGGAGTGATTTAAAAGTGCTAAAATAAGAAAATAATACATAAATTGAAAGTGCAGCCATTTCAATATGGTTTGATTTACATTAAAAATTAAATTCAGTGCTTCTTGTCATTCAAAAAGATTAAAAATTAGTTTGAGTGCTTCTTGTCATTTAGCATCAGATTTATACAGAGTTTCATCAAATTCAAAAATCATCGCGCGGGCCTCATGTGTTTGTGTGACATGGAATTACTCTAATACAAGAAATTCTAAAATATCATATCGAACTGTAAAATGACGTTGTACAAACGTAATTAATTACTTGTAAATAAAGTCTTAAGACAAAGTATTATGAAAGCAAGCGATGTAACTTTAAGTTGCGGAGTTGGAAAAACTTGGAAATGCTATACGCCGCTCTTTTGGTCACGTGACTTCTTTCCTAATTAAAGTTATGACTTGTTTCTGTATGAACTTTGGAAGTAATATTGGTAATGTTGCCTAACTGTATTATTTGTATTAAGTTTAGAGAACGACGTGAATTTTATAATGCTGTGCGCAAATTTTTGATGTTATAATTTAGTATAAAAAATGATTACGATACCGTGTAGGTACATAATCATTTATAATGCTTGACCTTGTATTATTGGAACGTAATCAATTAAATAAGATATTATTAACCTATATTGAACATGACATTTCACTTCGCCAAAATAAACAATATTTGTACGAAATACCTATCTGAATTTTTAACTTCATGTTATGTATTATTATGTAAAATAATGTATAGACTTCTACGTTTTGTATTATGTAGTAAAATGTATACGTATAAGGCGGCAGTACTATCAACGTTCTGTTGTTGAAGGTCATTATGTTGCAATCAAAGTTTTCTTGTTTTAGAGAATGAAATAAGATTCCAGTGTCATGTACGGCGGGATACCTTGGACTTCAGAGATGAAGCCACATACGAACTAGTTCAGTTCAGTGGACATTTCAGTAAGTATTTAGACTATTGTTATTTCAACACTAACTTACAGTCACTTTTATCTCTGTTCAATTTTTATTGTAGGTATTAAAGAAGCAACTCAATAAATTCCTTCTTTACATTACATTACAAAAATGTAAATTTTTCTGTTCCTTCGTTGATCGTGATTTTAATAAATTGTCATAATTATGTTTTCAAAAAAAAAATTAACAAAATACTTCAGTTGTTTACTGGATAACTTTATTTACAACTTGATTTCACGGAATTGTAATATTTATTTGTGGTGTAGTAGTTCTAAATTATGTAATCAGAATGAATGTTTCACCCGTATTTTTTCTAATGGTTAAGAAGGTAACTTAGTTGTGCAGTAGAAAAATAAAGGCTGCGACATTACAAGAAAGGCATTTTGGATCGTGTATATTTCATTTTTGCGAAACCCCTCATGTTTTCATGTAAATAAACGGACATTGTCACACTATAGGTCCTTAATGAAAGTTTTACTTTTCTCACATTCACATCAACTACAAAGCACTTTGACGTAACACGATGAAACGTGGTTATTTTAGTCATCTTGCAAACACATACAGATTGATACACGTCATTATGATTTGTCGTGGGTATGGTCTATTAATTATACGATGGTTGACTCGACAAATGTCGTATATTTATCTGTAATGTATTTGACGTAATATCAAGTCATATTAGTAGAAATATTGTCAGATTTTTGATCACTTTCGGTTACTTTTGGAACTAGTTTCTTTCTTTGCACAAGACTATAAGAATTATTAATTACGATCGAAAACATATGCTGTCTGATGAGATGATATACTTATCTTAGTTAACAAATGACTAATTTATTTTATGTTTGGAACCTGTCCCGGCTTCTCAAGAATCCTCACGAATTCTATGAATTAAATTATGCTCGTAACCTTCTGGAAAATATCTCTAAATAATAGTAAAACCATACAGTAGCGACAGAGGGGAACAACATGTTTGTTCGTATTATTCATTGAATATTATCTTAACAGCCCCAGTGTTTTATTCTGAATGCAAAAAGGCGTTCAACGCATTCTGCATATTATTTCCTCATGAATCGAAAGTTGACCGTTTGTTGTTGATCCACTGTTTCGACACGTGGTTCGTTTTTTGCCCTCAGTAATAATACTACGAGTTATTACTTGCTACAGTACAAAACACGTGTATTCAGTGACTTTGAGTTTTGTTGAATATATTGGACCTTGAATCAAAAGGAAAAGAAATGCACCTAAACATCAGAGTAAAGTCAAAGCGCGATAAATCATTTGCGATCTATTAGCCAGTAATACTTGCCACTGCTATGAAATATCTTATCAATATCGCCGGGCTAAACTGCAAGATTGCAACTCGGCAGTTCAAGCATTACTAGGCAACTTGGCGGCTATACAATTGTAGCAAGAAATTGCTCAAAAACTATTCCATTTAAGAGCACCTTTAGGAAAACTTGTGTTATTAATGATTTCCAGTTTCCGCTATTATGTGAAAATGTGATGTGATGAGTCACGGGTGCGTTCCCGACCCTTAAAAATCTATTCACTCCTCTCTTAAACAACCCCATAGTGTAGTCTTAACCACTTAACTACCGTTGCTTATTTATATTTATTATACCCGAAACAAATTAGGTTACATTCTAGTAGGATATATTGTATGTATTTTTCAGGAACAAACATGGAACCGACTGAACACGATGACATCTCTGGTTATCACCAAGATCATGAATCTAGGTGAGTGTTTGTACGGTCATTGAACTGTGAATATATATTGCTGAATGTTAACACGTCAAATTATTTATTTATTGTAAAGGTTAATGTTCGAACGGCGATCAGTGTCAGCGTTTTCAATAATGAGTCATTGGACTTTGTTAGATTTGAATTAGGCCTTATCTTTCTTAATTTTTTTTAAATATTATGAAGACTAGATAGAAAAAAGCTAAATTTCAATTTTCGATATTTCTTTTAATTGCTCTGTATGTTTATAATAAATTGTAAAATGCGTATTTTTTGAACCATTATTAGTAGGCACTTGAATTATTTTTTAGATTTCAGTGTATTGCTATCTTAATAATGACATTGGTACACTAGAAATATTCTAGGCCGCTGTAATGAGAAATAATAAATTAAAAAAAATTACAAGTCCTCATACAACAAACACGTTGATTTAGCATAGCTTACAACTTTTGAACTAATGAAATAAAAGTAAGACTGATCATTTTTTATATTTTCTTTATTCATTTGTCATAGGTTACTATTCGTGTGTACGGGTCGCCTGTACATGCCACAGCTAATCCGTGATGTTTCATTGGTGGACTCAAGTCGGAGCGAGTTCACCTCTCGCCACAGCCTGGAGTGGAAATTCCTTTTTCTGGATCATCGTGCTCCTCCCATCATCGGCTATCTACCCTTCGAGGTTTTGGGCACGTCAGGGTACGATTATTACCACTTTGATGACCTGGAAAAAGTTGTCACTTGCCATGAAGCTTGTAAGTGATCGTTTTTTAATTACGTAGTGACAGTTTTTAATACATATAAAGAGTATCCTAATAGTATAGTTAATATTAAAATAAGATACGTACCTATCTAAATCTACATCAACAAGACATAATGCACAGGTATACGGTCGAATAGTTACTTAGTACAAACGCGATGAGGTCATATCGATATTTTATCTAAACGTAACTGCTATTTAATCTTGTTGAGGTGTAGTCATAAAGCTTCTATCCAACCATTTATTTTTAACATATTAAACATGTTGTTGTTATTGTTATTATCGAAGACAATATGGCACCTGTCCCACCAACGGCGAGAAAGCGTTGAAGAAGTACATACTTATGTAGATCTCGTGTAAACAAAATATATATTAATAGTTGATCGCTGACCATTCACACTGTCGGCGAATACTCGCTCTATATTGCATCTCTTTTGTTTACTTACATGGACGTGATTAACAATATACATCTTTTGTACGTTTCTTGAGCGATAAAATCGCTACTCGCTTCTCGCTCATCGCCGTTGGTAGGACAGGTGTCACGTCACGTCACAAATGTCACGCCTCCTATAGGCCACGGAATACAAAAAAAAAAACATTGTCGTTGCTAGCCATCGCTGCTCTTTCGCCGAAAGCACCTCAGTGACTAAATGTCAACTGAATTGATACTAGCACAAACGGTTAAAGGGTTACAGCGGTCAAACGTATTATAGTCGGGGAGACATGGAACATCGACTTTCACCTATCTGATAACCAGATGAAGACATATTTTTATTAAATTTTATTGATTTATAAAAACAACGAATTGGGTATTTGAATGTCAAGTCAAATCAGTATCTTTTTTATAAAATGTCAAAACGATTCGTTCTGTAGAGATTTGTATGAAATTTAACATTGTGACGTCATTATGTTCTGGTTTCAAATCATTTACTTTTAGTATATATTTTGATGATTATAAATACAAAAACATATTAAATTATGCACGAATATATATTTTAACACCATTTAAAGGCATATTATTACTTGGTAAGTGTAAAATAATTTATTGTTATTGATTGATTTGACATTCAAATACCTAATTATTGAATCGAAGAGTAAGTGTTCATGACTATTATTTGATTTTAAAACTTCAAAGCATGGCAATCATATTCTATGAACGGATTTTTGCAGGCAGGCCTATATAAATAGTTTTGTAATTAAATTATACTTCCTTCGATACCATTTTTTATTATGAGATTAGTGTAGTTAACTATATTCACCTGTTCATAACTTGACAGGTAGACCTGAACATAAATAAGTTGGTAAACCTATTAAAAACAATCAGTTAAAACTAAATTTGTGCCATTATCAAAAGGGTAAGGGTTATGAAAATATTAAAATACAAAATAAAATAGCCATGAACCCTTATCGATAGGAAAGCTATCATAAACGTGTTTATAAATCAATAAAATTTGATGCAAAATTTGTCTCATCTGGTTATCAGATGAGTGAAGGTCGCCTCTTAGGCGATTATTCGTGTTCTCATATTGTCTTTGGTCGTTATAGTCAACCGAAGATTTTTACTCAAGTATTACTTCCAGTAAAATGCCGACGTGGTTCTAAATAGTGTGCTACTTTGTCAACAGTGATGCAAAAGGGTGAACTAACGTCTTGCTACTACCGGTTCCTCACTAAAGGGCAGCAATGGATCTGGTTACAAACTCGCTTTTATATCACCTATCATCAATGGAATTCAAAACCTGAGTTTGTAGTCTGCACCCATCGAGTGGTTAGGTAAGTATTTTTATTATCACAGTTTCATTGAAATATGTATTCTACTAACCCTAGGGGTAGAGATATGAAAATGGCGGCAAAGTGACTCATTTTCACAGCTCCTCATTTAATGTGTGATTCCATGTATTTACATGAAATAAGTGTAAAATTTATTATTAGTGTAGAATAAAAGTACTTGACACTGGCAGAGATTAGCTGAAAAATCGGGTAGATTGCTCAAAAACAAGTAGATTTTTAAAAAGTACAGATTAGGTACATGGTGTTCTCCGTTGTGGAAAGACTAAAAAATATAAAACGGAAAAAATCTTTGTGTGTTTAGCAATTATTAGTTACTGTTACTATTATATTGCTTAACACGTTGACTGCTGAAAACACACACGGTTGTGTTTTTACGTGTGCAACGCGTGGGCGGCGAGCACACATATGCTGTGTGGAGCTTAAATCTATACAAGCATGCGCCTTTACGCGCCTGGCGTGTATTTCTTGGCGCTACGCGAGGCCGGGTAAACACAACGTATGTGTTTTTTTTATTCCAACGCCTGTGCGGACTTTACGCAACCCGTGTGTTTTACTTTTAAAACGAAGTACCTTACTTAACTAAATCAAAACTATAAATATAAATTGACCAATGTAGTTATTTATTAAAAAATACTTTATTTAACAAGGTATGATTTTGTTGTTGTTTATATAAAAACGTTATTATGGTTTCAGTAGGCAACTACTACTTCGGAACAGAAAACAAAGCAAAAATAACAATGTTATCTTTATTACAGATGTAACCATCTTGCACATATTTTCAAAATATTTGATTAGGTACTTGAACACTGACAATGCCCGAGTATTTTTTGTCGGCAGAGTTTACGACCCTACCCAGAACAATCAATCATAGACACCATCGAAAAAAACAATGCATTTTATTATCTCTTTATTAACAACTACTTTTTAAGTACAGAAAACAGAAACAACAATAAGCCTTTAGCAGGTGTTTACGGTTTCGACGTATTTTTAATCTTTTGCACGTGTTGAAAGAATTTTTGAAACAATAGGTAGGGAAAATATTAGTTGTCTGAGTATTATTTGTCGGCAAACAAAAGATTTTTATTATGTCCTTGGTAGCGACCACTAAGTAACTAAAAAAACAAATCTAACAAGTGAAGAGTTAATATTTTTGAATTTCTTTTGATTCTTCCGACGATAACTAATAAACGACACTAAGTTGTAAACCAAACGTCCGGTTCGTTACTCACACATCTGTGGCTGTCACCCAAAGAGCATACACGCATCGGATATCGTTGCGACATTCAGTTCATCTCTTTCTCACATACGGGAGAACCCAAAGTTAAACAGAGAGGGAGCGAATTTCGAACGTCAATATTCCATAAGTATGTGTATGTTTTTATAGTAAAATTTAGATTTTAGATCATTAAAGAGTTAAAGTTATTTACATCTATGTACTTACATAGTTATAGCGTTTACTACGATATCGATAGTGTTTCCAACCGTTGTAAACTCAGATGTAGGAGGACCTTAACACACCTGTCAATTTATTTTTACCGAGTGTAAACAGAACATTATCGCAGTAATGAAATGTAAACAAAAACATTCGCACCCTTCCATAAATAATCATGGAACAAAATAGCGTCTTAATTTTAACGCACCGATGATTCCGACGTGAAATCACACATTTTATCATTATCACGGTCGTTTATATTAAATTAAAATTATTAGGTACCTACACCTGGATGAAAAAGCTTCGCTAGATATTTTTTTTAAACGACTGTTCTAAAAATGAAACATAGCTAGATCATTTTATCGCCGCCGAAACCACCTCTATACAATCGTTGGAGCCGTCGAGATTTAGATCATTTATATATATACAAGAATTGCTCTTTATATATACCTATATATATACAAGAATTGCTTGTCTAAAGTTGTAAGATCAGTGTTCAATGCAAACTACCTACGCACGCAGGCACTTTGTGACTTAGCTAGGTTATATTTTGAATAAAACTATAATATTTCATGACTTTCTATTTATCATTGGGTACTAGCACCAATGATGTTTTAAGAAATGATGATTTGAAGAAATTTATTGTAAAACACACCTGGTGTCCAGAACATAAATGAAAAGAACTTGTAGGTACTATGACAAACAGACAACTGATAAACATACTTATATATTTCTAAATACATGCATATTACAGACTAGCTGTCCCGCGCAACTTCGTACCTATGCGTAAATTTTCCCCGTTTTTGAAACATTTCTCGTCGCTACTCCGCTCCTATTAGTCGTAGCGCGATGTTATATAGCCTATAGCCTTCCTCGATAAATGGGCTATCCAATAAAAAAAGATTTTTTCAAATCGGACCAGTAGTTCCTGAGATTGCGTTTAAACAAACAAACAAACACTTCCTCTTTATAATATTAGTATAGATAAATTACACCCAGACACAGAATGAACCATCATGCTCATCACAAGTTTTATCCTGGGTGGGGATCAAACCCACAACCTTTGGCTTAGCAGTTAAGGGTAACTAGACCAATAGGCCAGCCAGTTAGATTCTATATTTATTAAAATCTCTTAAGAAATTCCAAAATAACAAGGTAAATAAAAAAAATAATAATTTTATAAGTTCATTTTAATCAACTTGAGCCCTGGTAACTAAGCTAGGTACAACCTAGGCTAGTCACCAGGGCCCCTATAAGGTGGCTGCTCTAGCACCCATTCTGTTTTGTTTTGCTTCTGGTGGTTGTGTCGGAGGTACAGGGATTGACCTGAAAAAAAAATAGGTATATTAAATAATTGGACTATAATAAATGTATAGATGAACCTAAATTAATTTATTCATGTTACCTACCTATTTATCATGTTTTGCAGCCCTAGAGTTAGTGGCAGGGCAGGCATTGGAGCAGGTCTGAAAAGAAAAAAGAAATGTTTAACATTTTAACAATATATACCTATATCCTAATCTACCTATAAGCTGTCAATATTATTGTCTTAGTGCATTTGTATTTCTATAAGTATAACAGATTTCTAGTAAATGTGGAAATGTCATGACTACTCAAATATTGTTGTACTTGGTATTTTGAACAAGTAATTTTGATGTTATAATCAAACTATAATAAATGTATATATATGCTATGCTATGTATATATGCTTATAACTTTGTTACTTCTAAAATTAAATCTAACAGGTAAATACTTGAGTTATACATGTATTAACAAAATTACAAAATAGCCATGTCAAGTATTTATTGAATAATGTAATTAAATGTCACTTAAAAATATTTACTTAAAAGTAAATAAGTAGATAACTTCAGATAAAAGACTAATGTTATTATACTTAATCAAATTTACCTCCTATAGTTTGTATAAGCACGCATAGTGCTGGAGAGCTGCTCCACCTCCTGGATGGTTCTCCTGGAATTCTGTAAAAGAAAAAACAAGTTGTATGTACCAAATCTTTAATACAGGTTATATTGAATTCAAAGATTAACTCAATTCATAGAAACTACCTCCAGGAGTTCATCCAGCTGACTTTGCTCCACCACCATCCACTGGGCTGCCTCTGGATCCTCATAACTGACCGAAAATAATAATCACGGTATAAAATCACATTACATTGTATTTTATAAGAAAACCTATTAAAATATGCTATACCGATGGTATGGTGGAGACGATGCGGCTGACCCATCGTCTCCACAATCTCCACGACCTCCGACACAGCACACCAGACATCGCCACCAGAAACTTCTGCTGGAGCTAGAGCAGCGACTTTCTTGTGATCTATAATATTCAGACAGCTAGTTATGTTCTGAACATTCGTTACAAACAATAAACAACAAAGAAATTGTATGGTTTTACTTACTTTGCCATTTTTAGTTCAGCGTTTGGATTTGAAATATATTTAACGTATCGACGCCGGCGCAATAGATGAAATATAAAAAACAACAACTAGTGAAGTGCAAAAACAAGAACTTAGTAAAATTTGACCACAGACAAAAAAATAAACGAAAGAATTTAAAATTGTAATTATTTTAGCGAATACTTAATAAATTACAAAAAAGTTTTTTAAAAGTTTCTTACGTTTAGATGTCGGTACCTACCTACCTAAAGCACAATTTACGCAATGTAAGTTGTAACGTAGAATAAAACATATTTTATAGTTTTATACAACTATTAGTAGGTACACAAACTAGGCGGTACCTACGGCCGGTTACTTTAGACATAGTCCATACCATAGAGAAAAAAATAACTTGTCAATGGATATTTGTCATTTTACAAGTTTTCCGCCCGCCAACAAACAACTGTTTCAAGTTTGTTTTGGCATGAATACAACATAATGTAAGTATTGTTTTTATGTAACTAGTAGATACAGTCTGTGTATAAGTTTTGATTGTTCACTCTGAGATAGGTATACCTACTAATAATTGTCTTGTTTACATCTTGATAACCTTTCATTTCACTATAATTACAGTAGTTAATCATTTTAAAATACTAATAGCTTCTGTGTATCTTTTAGGGAAGAGGACGAGGACACATTCCCCAGTGACTGGGTGGCTACGCCAACAGACACCGTGCCTGCGGCCGCTGCGCCGGGCGCAGAGTGCGCCGGCGCCGGCAGCAGCGCCGGCGCTACCGACGGCGGTTCTAGCCTGTCGGCCTTGCTGCGCATTGCCATCTGCGCCAGTCTCATAGAGGTCCCGGCGAAGAGGCGCTGCATCAGGCAGGAGGCGCCACAAGCCGCCCCATGGCCCACGCCAAAAGGCAAGGGCGTGGGAAAAAAAACAAAAAATAAAAAACAATAGCATATACAGTACTCCAAAAGTAATAATGCGCATAGAAATCTTCGGAAATCTTCGTCATTGTTCGGCAACGGTCGTATTACCCGAGCGTCGAAAGACGATATTTATATAGAGTGGTTAAGAGCAATTTCTCTATGCCTAATTTTATATATTATGTGTTTTGTGCTAAAACAGATTTGATTTACCTGTAACGAAATTTGATTCGATAATTCCATGTAAGTAAATAGCGAAAACGCTACAATCATTGTTGGAGTGATTAGTTTTCAAGTGTCTTACCGAAGTTGGTGTAATTATGGAGGAAAAGGTTTAAATAACATAAGGTTTTATTAGAAGGAGAAAAAAACGTTTTCAAATAGAGGTTTACATAAAATATAATCAAAATCTCAGTTCAAATTTGTTTACAGCACTAATCATTCCAGAAAAATAATACAATTATAAAAAAATTAATCAGAATCGAGGAAGACCTCTATTCCCGACATCGCAGATTCATCAGAAGTTTCATTATGCTCTTGTTCATTTACACTTTCCTCACTGCTATCACCTGTGTAAATAATCAGTTTATCGGAATAACTATCGATTCTTGGCTCAAATTTTCTATATTCATCTTCGCATTGAACCGCATGATCAGAAACTTTTTTCCATTCTTCTGGTCCTATTTTATTGATTTTTTCTAATATAGCATCTTTAACTGACGTCACAGTCATTGCAATATTTCTCTTGGCCACGTGTTGCTTTATTTGGGACCAAATATTTTCAATAGGGTTAAAATCGGGATGATATGGTGGCAATCGTATAATTTTATGCCCATGTTCCTCCATTATACGGTCAATGGCAAATTCTGTGTAATTTTCTTTGTATCTTTGTATAATTTTATACAAATCGGGTTTCAGTTTCTTTGGGTCATGCGGAATGTTGTGTTGTTGTAACCAAGCTGTCATTTGTGGTTTAGATGTGTTTGAGTTTGGTGGTTTCACAGACAGCTTATTATGATATGGGGCGTTGTCTATTACCAACACACTATTAGGAGGCAAGTTGGGAATCAATTGATTGCGTAGCCAAGTTTGATAACGTTCCGCGTTTATTTCTTTATGATAGTCACCTTCTGAGTCGACACATTTATGTAACATTAGAGCCCCTGGGACGAAGCCTTTTTCATTGCCTGCGTGTACAATAATTATTCGCTCTCCTTTGGAAATGGGTTGTTTGATACCTTTTTTGTTGCTATCTTGCCAAGTTTTACCCTTAGTATGTGATGTGTGCACATACGACTCGTCCATAAATACTATGTTTCTACCAGAACTCCTCAGCTGTTGTATTTCTCTGAGATATTTGATCCTTTTTAGGCGTATATCATGTTTTTCCATAAGTAATTGTCTGTTATTATCAGTTTTCAGAAACCTAAACCCCATGTCTTTCAAGATCAACCTTAAAGTCTCGGCACAGCCTTTGAAATTAATAGCTTCGATCAACTTTATTCTTAAATTATTTACAGTTGGGAGTTCTTTCAGCGTCAATTGAAAATTGTATATCATATTACGAATAACACAGTAGTCGAAATCATCAAGTACCAGCCGAAATCTACTTTTAGGTCTTCCTTTTTTCGGTGTAGAAAATTTCTTTGATTGATTATGTTTTTTTTTCGTTTAAGATATTACTCAAAGTTCGTCGCGAAATTCCTGTAGCTTTTGTAACACGGTCTTGAATTTTTTTAAAATAACCATCATGGTCTCTGTTGAAAACATTGGCTTCATTTAAGAAATAAAGGTACACATTAAATACCATTTGCCGTGCTTGTGAATTAAGCGGTTTTCCACGTTTAAATTTATCCATTTTGGAAGAATTCGTCTGAAAGAAAATGGCATGGGCAGAGTTAGGTATATATTTTTTATGCATGTTTATCTATTTATTTAATTTAAATAAATCTCATTTTTTAAATGTTTTTCTAGTACTTAATATGTATTTAATGTAGGTATTTTATTTTTTTAATATTAAAAAAACGTGAAATATGTTATTTATTTTCCTTTTTTCAAAATATACTATTTAAATCTGAATAAGCTAATTAATGTTGAAATTATATTTACCAAGAAGGGTGTGTAATAGCAGCTCTATATATTTCCACAAATAGAGAACACGTGCAGTCACTACCAATATATAAAGACGACTGACAGACATTTCGCTGACCGGCGACAGCTGCCGAACGCCCGATTTGTTTTCGATTGTGCACACATGATATTGACTCCTATCTCTTTTAAACAAGGTGCAAAATGCAAATGCCTTGTTTAGGGCTCTTACGATTCCATGATTCGAGTGTTTCCGGGAATACGACAATTAGCGAAGATCTGCATGTGCATTATTAATTTGGGAGTACTGTACCTTTGTTTTATTTTAAGTGCGATCTGTTTATTACGTTATTGTTTACCTACTTACCCAATTTGCGTAAGGTATATTAGGTAGCTATTAGGTAAGTTTTGTACATCCTATTTGTCATTGTTATGAATTACAAAGGGATCAAATTAAAATCTATTGTAGGTACTCATAGAAGAAAAGCACTTAAATGGGATTTTGTTCTATTGTTTTGAATGCTTCTTCTAATATCTTTATTGTACTATTGTTATAATACCTATGAATTGGGGTTTTGCATTTCGGCCAAAGCTTACTTAATTCAGATATCCATTTGGAATATTTTTTTCCAAAAAATAATTATGTGGTTAACAATTGCAATTCTGTTTTTGTTTTCTGAATAACATATTGCGAAAATACGTATTTATCATTAAGAAATGATGATTTAAAGAAATTTATTGTAAAACACACCTGGTGCGTAGTCAGCACAGGCGTTGCGTATTATTTGCAACACGCGAGGCGCGGGTGCTAGCACAGGCGTCGCACCTACATCGCACACGCTCTGCGTGTTTATTCGCACTCGCGTTGCGTCGCTCAACACGAGTGCGTAAAACACGCACTGCGTGTTACCGTCAGCACTGGCGTATTATCTCATGGATAGGGCAGCAGTTAATGTGTTAATAAAACATATTTAGCCCTCGTATTCCTATACAATAAATGCAAAGAGATCGAAAAAAAGACGTCACAGATAGTACGGCGTGTGCATCGGAATTAAAACATATTTGGCTCTCGGTTTCCTATACATAAATGCAACGAACTTCAGAAGAAAGACGTCACAGTGAAGAATTTTGATGCTTATTGGCCTTCACTACTGAATAATTTTTGTAGATGTCTATAGAGAGATTAGGAAGAAACATCGTTGAATTTGCATTGAGCTGTATTCATGGAAATTTATTATAGAACAAGCTTCTTTGACCTAATACTTATACGATGCATAATAATCTGTCAGTCAATGTTTTGATTTATAACTACTGATTTTAACATATACTCTTAGATAATTGTTTACATTTTGATGGTGCTCTCTGTACTCTCGGTATTTTGTGATATTATTGGTAGCATATTCTATGATGACTACCGCGAATAAATCCACATCTGCTTGCGGGTATCTATATGTAGAGGGTGCCGATTTAGTGAGTCGAATCCTTGCAGCTCGTGATCAAAATACTTTAATCTATACTAATATTATAAAGCTGAAGAGTTTGTTTGAACGCGGTAATCTCAGGAACTACTGGTCCGAACTGAAAAATTATTTCACGGTTTGATAGCCCATTCACCGAGGAAGGCTGTAGGCTATATAACATCACGCTACGACCAATAGAAGCGGAGCAGCAATGATAATGTTGCAAAAACAGGGAAAATTGACGCATACGAAGTTGTGCGTTACTGCTAGTTTTTAATATTTTAACACCACTTTGTTTGGAGGAGTATACCTAGTTCGGTGGCGGGGTACCAACATGTATTATGATCAACAACTCTTCTCGCTCGGCAAAGTACAAGGTCACAAGTTGAAATGCGGGTACCGTTGTCGTAGGTTGATGCTCTAATTGGAATTGAATTTTTGATTAACAATTTATGAAAAAATAAGTTTTCAAAAAATTCGATTTGGTATCGTGGTCTGATTTGTTCCAATATGCCGCTTTCGTCTCAAAACGATAGAGGGATCATCATGTAGACAATCCGTACTCCAACAACGAATAAATAAATAAAAAATGTATTTTTAAATTATAATAATAATAATAACCATTTATTTCAGGCCCATATCATACAAATACATACATAAAAAACTTAATAATAATCGCGTTTTTAAATTCGAAAATTCCCAATGCTAGTTTTTATTTAAAATAAGTCATAAGTAATTTATTACTGAACAATAATATACATGTTGAAAATAAAACAAAGTTACCCTATTAAATAGGAAATTACATTAAAACAAGCAGTAATAAAAGTTGGTAATAGGGAATATGCATGTATTTTTTTAGTTCTTATACAATAGTTTACATCGACATACCATTAAAAAAAAAATTGCAGTGTCAAAAATCTCCTCATATTAATGACATTAAAACAAGTAGTAATAAAAATTGGCAAAAGGGAATATGCATGTATTTTTTTAGCTCTTATACAATAATTTACAACGACATATTAAAAAAAAAAACTGTAGCGCCAAATAACTACTCCTATTAGAAAAATAAAACATTTAAAATTATAAACTGATAGAAGCATTTTTAAAAGCACACCATGATGGCGCGTAAAAGTCATGGACTATGACGTCATGGCAATCGCGACAGCCAATGAGTGTACAGCATGACTTACAGTACCACCAACTTATCTGTAAACTGGGATGTCGTCACCGTCGCTTAGTGTTGCTACATAACTTGATTTGTACAAAAATCGGAAAATTTGGTCAAGTAAATAATGTAATTAGTAAAATTTCATTTTTACATTTAAAAATGGGCATCTGTACCTATATAACATAATTTTAAAATTTATGGTTTTGTCTAGTTTATGCCTTATCAAAAATAATGTCTTAGAATGTAACCTATACCTTCATTTAACGGAAAGGCCATCTAAACATTAGTAATAGTGCCAGTATATGTAAGTGATAAAAAAACAATAAGTGTAAGTATAATCATGGTGGGATAAAACACACGTTTAGAATAGGATGGGTGGTGATCGTGTGAGTGGCCGATTCGGATATCAGTGGACTTATTACATGCACCGCATTGATGCTTCATCGAATGGACACGATGTGGCAATTAGCAATGTGGGTATGTTAAAATAAGACTCTTTTGATATTTCGGATATTACAGGTAAATTATAATTATTAATATTCACAAGAAACTAATTAACGTAGTGAACTTAATTTAGGTAAAACATCAAGAAGTATTACGTGAACTTCAATGATTTATTAATTTTATTCTAATTGGGTAATTTATGTGTTAAAAACTTCACAACACTAACCTGTAGCGGCCGAAATCCGTTTTCAAAATTATACAGTATCTAGGGTAAATTGAGACAAAGCCTAGGGTCATCTGAGAATCTAACGGCAACACTGCGTAGTTCCTATTTTCGCCATTTCACAGATAAGTTGGTGGAGCTGTAACAAATTATGAACTGTTACGACATAATTTGATGTGACCAATAGCATTCGTTCGACGAACTATCTTGAATATCCCGCCCGAATTTTGGCCTTTGTAATTTTTTTTTCATAATTTTAGATGCATTTTATTAACATAATATATTGATGTAGACACTAATAAAAATTTTACTCTCATTTGCGTCATATACATATTCCTTATTAATGCTAAAATGATAAGTATGTTACTTACAGTGATATCATTATTTTTTTGTTAAGATTGACAAAGCAATCTTGGTGTTGCGATCGATAAATTACCATTTCCGCTCAATTGTATTTGACCTACATTTGGTTAAAGTGGTAGATCATATAGATAATATTTACAGACGAAGCCATTCGGTGGCCTGATTTCATTTCAATCATTCTATTTGGAACTCAGTACTTTGCTAACGTCGAATCGGCTGTGAGTTACGTGGCGATTTCGCATTTTATATGTATATATTTTTCGAAAATGTGCTCATATTTTAAAGTATTTTTTTACTCGTAGTTACGCGGACATTGCGAAGAGTATGAAACAGGAAGGTCCTGAAGCGGACAGTGTGAGCGAAACCGACGTGAACAGAGGGATAATAAAGGAGGTACCTTCGGATGACGCAATGGTTTCAGTGTCACCCTCCTACATGTCTGAGGGCAGCGATGCTTTTGGCAATTCATACCAAACGTTGTCTCAGGTTAGCGACCAGGTAAATGGTTCGTTTTTATTAATTAACTTATTGAATATTACTAATGTTTTTTGTTAATATATTTTTCTTGTTCAGCCTGCTTCTGTGAAGTCGGCGTCAGCTAGTAGCACGACTGGTACGGTGGCGACGACTGGCACCGTAGGGACAGCGGCTGCCTCGTGGAACCGCAGTTCGCACATGCGCTACACGGGATCCGATACAGCTTCGCTCTCCGGCGAGTCGCGCTCATCGCAAAGGAATTCTGTGCGCGAGGTGAGTGCCAACAAAAATACAGACACGGTACATTAAAAGAACACACACACCCAGTTAAAATGTTATTTTTTGCCAAAGCTTGTGTTTCAAACCATTCAATTTAATTCATAATTTTCGTTTGTTTGTTTGAATGCAATAATCTAGGGAACTACTGGATCGGATTGAAAAAATATTTTATTGTTGGATAGCCCATTTATCGAGGAAGGCTATAGGCTATATAACATCACCAAAAGCAGCGGAACATCAATATAAACTGTTGCAAAAACGGGGAAAATTGACGCTGACGAAGTTGCGCGGGTCACTTAGTTAATAATATACTCTATACCAATTACAAATTTCATTTTCAAAGTTCGGAGAATAACAGAAAAATAAATTAATTTATGGTACATAGTAGATCCAAAATATTTTTCCACAAGTGCGTGCTCGTGTGTTCGCGTGTGTGCGCGTGTGCGTGCGTGTGCGTGCGTGTGCGTGCGTGTGCGTGCGTGCGTGCGTGTGCGTGCGTGTGCGTGCGTGCGTGTGCGTGCGTGTGCGTGCGTGCGTGTGCGTGCGTGTGCGTGCGCGTGCGTGCGCGTGCGTGCGTGCGCGTGCGTGTGTGTGTGTGTGTGTGTGTGTGTGTGTGTGTGTGTGTGTGTGTGTGTGTGTGTTTGCACATTTTCAAAGATAAAAAATAATATGCCTTAACAATAAACGTAATATAAAAATATTTACCCGTGATTTGGGAATTTACCGGGTATCTACCGGGTAAATGCCTATGTCTATGCCCATCTATAATCAAGACAAAGATTTTTATATACAGATTTTAAATAGATTATTGTGCACTGAATAATGAAAAAAAAAATATAAATATTCTGCAGTACGTATTAGTACTCGACCTGCTCGTCTCTTCATATCGTAGTATATATATACCTATATATAAAAAAATAGACTACTGTCAAAAGAAGAATAGAGAGTCAGTATTTCTTTTACTTTGGTGCAGACGCATAAGAACCCCGAGCCCGCTCCCGCCCCGCAGCACGGCATGGGGGCGCAGTATTTAGATCCTGCCCCTTACGTCGGTGCCGTCGCAGTACCGGGGGTTCTACCCTTATCCATACCACCCCTACCCATCGTCGTGGCGTCCGATCAAGCTCAGATTCAGGTAAGTTTCGCGAAGATCTTATCTTATCTAATAAATATCGTAGAAGACTATTTAATTTGCCAATTTATATGATGCATGGATCCCAATTAAAATGTTCAGTTCTCCAAGTAGTGCATTCCCTTGAGCATTGGCAATGCCTCCTATTGCATGATACAAGTTAGTGGCTGTGGCAGGAGCAGTTGCACCGGAAACATGAGGAGTTGCAGCAAATGATAGTGAGACAGCAAGAAGAATTGCGGCAGGTAAAGGAACAACTGCTGCTAGCAAGGCTTGGCATACTTCAGCCTCTTATCAATGTGAGTATTAGATACCCTCGGCGTTTGTCATTCCTAGGTAACCGTCGTTTGATTCATTGTTCCATTTGCGTCGAAATGGCGACCTTGCTATGAAAAATATTGAGAAAATCTTTTTAAAAAAATACATCAACAAGCTTATCGCAATGGCCATGAAAGTTACTGACACTGGAAAAATACCAGGTATTGATTATGCAAATGTTTTGATCACTCAGCTCAGTACAGTACAAATATCATTCACATTTAAATTATGACCTAATTCATCATATCATAATATTCATATAATGTTATTATTTCAAATGTTACAATTACAAATACAAACTGTTTTCTGATTACTAACGGCGTAGTAAAGTCGCTAAATAAGACGGTTGTTAGTTCTTGCTTCTAATGTTACTGTTTTGTAATTCGTATTGCCAATGCTACTAATATATTTTATAATCATACAGCATAAGCACCAATTTGTACACTGTTTAAAAAAATCAATTATCATTGCTAAAACATTTACAATAAGTGTATTGCCATGTCGCGAACTATTAATTTCGTTTTCTTGTATAGAAGTTTTGACGAAAGTTCTCTAAATGATGCTCGCTTTCTGCTTCTCGTATGTTATAAATTACAAGCTGTTTTTTTGCAGTTGTGTCCAATCAGGTGTTGTTTAGTTTCTTTCATTGTAAAGGTTGTACAATTCAACGTTCATTAGTCATTTTCACACACATCATATTTTAGTGTAATTGCAATTTCATAAGTCATCGCAAAAAGAAGTTTAGTGTGTTTGAGCTATTGTAATAAACATATCTAATAAATAAAATATTAAAGGTTCAAGGACCGTACGTGAATCCAGAGGAGATACAACAACAGACGCAACGTTTACCGGCACAAATAGGTTACGAAAATGGCACATCAAGGGCCGCCATCACAGGTTACCCACAGCCTCCCCCACATTCGACCAGCCACCATCAACACATGCCTCAGTAACTCGGGGCAATCATTCGGCAATCGGAAATGGTGCTGTGTTGCGTTACCCCAACCGATGTTTTATAGTTTTAATGTTATATTTAATCTAGTTTGGATACGTACGTATTCATTACACTTGCCGATTTGTTTCGTAGTTTTAATAAGTAACGTCGCAGCTTATTACTATGTCGTATTTAAATATTTTAGGTTACGCACTTGCGTATAATGGTTATTTTTCATATGTAATCAGCGACATCGTTAACGAGTATGGCATGCATGTGAATTGTACACTATCTTGTAGATATTTTATGTTGCTATAATTCGTACTAAATTATTTTACACAATGTTACTTTAAGGGTTCTGTAAAATAATAAGATGTTTTATCCAAGATTTATGATTTTAAAAACCTATATTACTCGCGAAGTTTCTTGTTTTGCTACAAATTTCTTGTGTTAAAGGCTGTGCAACTTCTAACAAACTATTTAATTTAATGGAAAAAAATGTACAAGGTTACTTAAAATGAAGATAAAGTTATATTAATATATTATTGTTTTAATTTTTTTAGTGTCCACCAGCATGTATTGTTGGATATAAATACAGTTAATTATATGAATCATGAAACCAAAGTGTCATGTTATGCTGTTTTTATATAGACGTTATTTGATCCACATACATTGAATGTGCCATTGGTAGGTATTCCTTCAGACGTTTCACAGGAACTTTATAGTTTGTAAATTTAATAGGTTTACTGTTTACTTGATCTCGTTACTGAATTTTTAGTGACTAGGTTATTTCGTGTTTTTTGAGGCATCATCCGCCTGTGAAATGTTCGTCGATATATTTTCTATTTACAAAATTAATATTTTACTGTGACCTAACTAATTGTAAATATATTATTGACTTGTTTTAGATAAATTATATGAATTGGGTTTTTGCACTACTTATTTGATATAATATAATTTTGTTGTTTTTTTTTATCAAAGTATGAATTGTGCTTCTGCACCTATTTATGATGTTGTTATTTTACTTTTGTTCATTTTATTCCTTTATATTTTATTTGAGAATTTAAAATGTTATCATTTATATATTTATATTGATTTGGTTAACAGGGAATCGTTACATAACCCAAATATCGACGTTATTTATACACTCATGGAAAAAATTAAAAGGCCAACATTTTTTGGTGGTTTTTGACGGGCTGTATTTCCAAGATTCTAGTTTTTGGAACTTTAGACCAAAGAATTGAAAGGTCACGGCTTTAATGTCATTCAAAAATGTTGCGCATAAATATAATAATATTAATATAATAACATTCTTCTTTGTTGGTTGTTGTCATGTCTTCTTTTTTGGCTCCACGGACTTGACAGACTTGAACAAGGTAGCCTGTTTGTTCGGCTTAAAAAATTTTTTTTTTTATATTTTCTGTGCGTCCATTTCTCTCGGAGTTATCAAAGTTTGAATGAAAAAGGACCTTTTTGTCTTAAATTGCCGATATCTTTTGACCTAAAGATCCAAAAGTTTTAATCTTGGAGCTTTAAAGTGTTTTTTTAGATGTCTGATACGATTATTTTTCACTGAAATATAACCGGTAAAAAATCACCAAAAGGTTTCAAAATTTTTAGTTAGTACCCTTAATTTTTTTGCATTAGTTTATATGTAAGTTCATCACAGCTCATTCTGAAACTAATTTCTAATTTGTTAAAATAATATTGTTGTGGTGAGTAGCAAGCAGAGTCGTGTAGTATATGGCCAGTAATAACAAAATCTTAGACGCCACACAGTTTTTTAAATGACTCCTGCATAGAAAATTATTCCTCACTCCGAATGCTGTGCGACGCAATGTTGTACAAATTGTACGAAATTAATTTAGGTAAAATTATATGAGGGAAGCTTCGCAATGCTCATATTGTTTTGCAATCGTATTCAGTTCCTTTAGAAAATGTTTCGGCAAAGTTACAATACTGAAAGTACAATTTCAAAATTTGCCTACCCGCCTCACTCCCTATTTGTCAGAATGTCTCGTACTCTTTTTGTGGGGTTTCCTATAAGTACCTAGACGTTATTCATTTAGGGTGTTCGTTTCCCTTGTGCTAAAGCCAGAGAGTAGAGACTTGATTGCACTCAATGCTATTATACAAAATTCAAATAAAAAAGTCAATTTTCACCTTTACAATAAAAAAAAAAATAGATTCTTATCAGCGCACAGTAATTCGGTCTGTGGATTTAACTTCTATAAAAATTCATATTGATATGTCACATTAAATTTATGTACAGATTTCTAGTTGTAAGTAATTTTATTAATTATATGTCTATAATGGAACTAAAGGGTATGTTTTGGTATATTTAACTATAAAAGTAAGTTATATGTATTAGTTTTATTTATCACTGAACGGACTGCTACAGACACTTGCAGATAGTGTTGTTGTTTACTGGGTTGAAACCACCTCCGTGTTTGGGAAGTATTTTAAGCTATTGCATAGTTTTCTCGCGGGCTTTAAGCGCGGCGCCCGAATCAAGAAATTCCGTAACGAAAATAAAACCTAACACCCCTACTCCGCCTACCATTTAGCTCGGCCGATTCGCTTAACGTATATGTGTATGGTACGACTGTACGAAGCTCGCACGGATCGAGATGAGCTGCTCCGAAATGTAATGAAAAATAAATACCGCATAAAAAAATAATTATAATTGCATATGTTGATAAAAAATGCTATGCACTAGCTTTACCGCGGCAGTCCTTGAGTGCCACACATTTTTTTTTCTAACAAATTAAGCCGCGGTGCTTTATGTCTTGATAAACGACGGTATAAGTCAGCAAAAAACAACATCTTACAATAATCATTTGTTAGGTTTTCCCTAAACTTATTTTGATTATGGTTCCTACAATCAATCAATAAAAACATTGCTTAAATTATGCAAGGGCAAAATAGCTATACGTATATGGAAATGGGTGGATTTGTGAAGAGCCTTGCTTGAAACAACATGCTGTCTCTTTTTACTGTAGTAGAGAGAATGAACTAAAAAAAATATATGTTTTAATACTTTTATAGTTGAATGTACATTACTTTTAAATACGGGCGAAAATACACATACTTGTAGCTGGCACATTTACATAAAGGCGCGATTCCATTAGGCAGTTCTTGCGTACAAGTATGACGTCACATTTGCGTACAAGTTGCTTGCATTGGGAACATATTTTCGTGAAACAATTGATATTAATGTAATGCACAACTACCTCATGCAATTTACAACTTGCATACAAATAAATTGCCTAAAGGAATCTCACTTTTACAATTCCATATTCGTGCTACTTAATTGACATGTGTGTATACGCTAACTGACATGACTAGGTATCTGATTACTATTCTGTTTTACTGGCATGTGTATCTTCGCTTATATGGATGGATGTTTTTCTCTAATTGTACCAATTAGAATATGAGCGCTTGCGTTAAGTAAGCATTGAAATTTACTTTATTGTGTAAGTTTCCATTTAATATTTTATATATTTTTATTGGTAAATTGTTGTTAACAAGGGTGGTTAGTTAGTGACGACGGCCAGCCGTTGGTCGTCATTGCCTTTGTACAATAATATAAGTTACATAATTACGTTGTATTTGATATTCGTTTATTTCTATGGGAGTATTGCAATATGTCTTGAAGAACAAAAATATCACAAAAATATAAAAATCCCCAAAGGAACGTGTGTTTCAACAAAATTAATTTTAAACACGCACTTTATAAAATCAGGAACAATAATAAAAATCAATAAACGTTTAAAGTACATACATTTTTACTAAACAATAATGTTGTCTGTAAGCAACTAGCTAACATTCCATATCTGGTGCAACATTAAAATATATTTATGTCTTATTTATTTTATGATTTTTAATTTCCTTTAAAAAACTTTTAATCAACTAATGTAAAGTAAATGGTACATCGAAACATTACAATACATTACAATCTACAATTTTATAACTATAATAGGTTATAGGTACCTACTCTATAACCAGGTTATTATAATGTATTAGTTAATACAGGTAACTTAGAACTGTAGAAATATATCTTGAAATTCTTCATGTTGAAGTACTTCACATTTCAATTGATGGCTCCAGAGTGTTTGGGGACACGCAGTCAAAATTCATTATTTCGAATTGATTGACATACATTAGAAGATAGCTTTTAGCAAGTGTATGAATGATAGATCATATTTTTAAGCTAATTTCTTGTCCATTCTGGACGAAGTAATGTTCTATTAATTATAACCCTATTGTTGGGCCCTTGGAACAGGTTTCGCAGGCAATATTATTTTTATGGGTCATTATGCCCTTTTGTAGTAAGTTCAGGGATGCGCAAAACGGTTTTGAAATCATTAGGACTTTAGCTATTCGATTGTTTAATTTTTATGTAATAGACCATATACCTACGTCCAGTTTCTGAAAGGCTTATCAAGGTAGAAATGAAATAACCTAGCTTTAGAAGCACCGTGTCAGAGTAAAAATTAAATCAAAGAACGTTAAAATAATACTGTTGTTGTATTCCCCTTATCGCAAACTTCGGTCAAAGGCCCGCATTGCGAAATCTCACAACGCACGCGCTTTTTATTTTCATTATTCGAAATGTGAGCCGCACTCCCTCAAAAGTTTGTGTGGAACTACATATTTCCTTACCGAAGGGAAATCAAAAGTACGATTACATCTGTAAGATTTCATATTATATTAGTGGAAATGGAACAGGGGGCCACAGTAATAACTTCGCGAGCAAAGGGAGCTGAAGGGGCGACACAAATTTTGGGTTACACTACGCGAACGGAGGTCACCATTTGGTCTCCGTTCGCATTATGCTAGCTATCTATATAAAAAAAAAAATTGTAAAAAAACAAAATCAATTTAAAATAATGTGCTTATTCTTCAAACTTGTCATAATGGTTGAAAAAGACCGCCCGAAAACCATTCACCAGTAAGTCTGATATTTGTGGGGAAGAAAACCGTTACCAGGCAACGGCGAGTCACGCGCCGCTCTTCTATTTAGAAATCGCCCGTTCAATGAAAAAATAAGTTCGTGACTTTTTTCGAATATCTGAAGGGAGGCCTTTACAATCGCACGGGGTTAATGAACGACCCCGAACTAAAAGTTAATTAGATGAACAACTGCTTTTATTATTTTAACATTATTTTTATACTTTTACTTACCGTCTTGTGACGCTTAACGGTAGAGTTGATAGCGGATTATTGCATTGAAAAGCCTTTCTGAAACCGGGTGATACTCTCATAGAGAGGTTAAGTCGGTTTACTGTAAACGACAAAATTGGATTTGTTATTGTTATTTTACTATAAGCATATTATTTAAGCGTAGATATTTTATTAGCTAACATGTAAATAACCGTAGACAAATTTAAATGCAGCTTCACACGGTGTTGTGGTAATATAGATGATAGAACTCTATACAAATACCTATTGTCTATAAGTCACTCACACTCGCAGACAAAATAATGCGTTTTGATAGGAAAATAAAGTATTTTGAAGGAAATGTCGATGTCACTTTCCTTTTGAAACAATGTAATTCATTATAAAAATTCGGAAAGTAATAATCTTAGGCGCCTAAAAATATTGACAAAAAGAGCCTCAAATTTAATAAGTATAACAATTTGGAAAAGACAATAAATTTTGGTACCAGAAATTTACAGAAAATTTAAAAAAATATTATAATTTCAATTACTGAGATATGTTTTGGAACATATGATTTATATGTTTTATTTACAAACTTGCTCTCTTTGCAATACAGCTTAATACCTCTTATTAGGTACGTACATTCCGACGTACCATCAGACTATCATTTTGATAGTTTGAAATATATTAATTTTGCTGTTAAGGGATGCAACTTCGTAACTAATATCATATATATTTTACCTACATCTATCTAATATAAAGTTTTTGTAAGACCACAACACCGCTCGTTTTTCAATACATTTTCTATATTAAAACTGTAAAATGTAGTTTGACCAAATGAAAACTTTCGCCAAGAAGTGATATTGTGAGTAAGGTATGTTCAGTGCGGAGACGGTTTGGATCGATTGATAATAAAACAAAAATGTTGTACTAAGAATAACTCTTTTATTTTAAAATGTAAGTACACTATGAATACTGTTTCTGATCCTTAACCTACAATCTTAAATAATCGTAATACAGGTATAAATTATAAATATTTTTTTTCGCTGACATATATATTTTTATCTATACACTTTTGATCGAATCACCATTCAATTTTTAACTAAAAATAAAAGATTGATAGAATTCTTGAGATAGGTTAGGTAAGTATTTACCTACCTTATAAATTCTGTCAATCTTTAATAATATCTATTATACTAAGCACTGTTACGGTTAGAACTCAATAAAAATCATTCTCACAATTCTATGGTCAGTCTACCAATGCCTATCGTCCAGGATCGTACTAAAATTGAGTTCAAGGTACAGCATTATTTGTATCTAATTACCCCATATATATACCAATATACCCCAGCTACGGTCCTGAAGGTAGGGCATTGTTACTTTATGATATGGTATTACCCCACTGCGCCTCAGCTGCGGTCCTGATAGGGCACTCCGTCATCAGATATCTAAAAGAAATTTCATCTGAAACGATACCCTGTTGTCCTTAGGCTATATGTAAGTACCAGGCACGATAAACGATAGTTTGCCTGCTTAATCTTAGAAAATAAATATATTTTATACATAACACATATACGTAGTTAAACCTCGTGTATACCTACCTAACATAAAAAACACCTTTTTTTATAATGTCATTCTTTTATGCCATATTCTGTCCTTTACACATTCGGTAATACAGTCCTTGCATCTTGATGAGTTCCTCGTGGTTGCCGCGTTCTACGATTTTGCCTAAAAACAAAAACGAAATATTAAACTAAAATAATACGTGGGTACTGGAAGTGTGTTGTCTGTTGGCTACTAAAGTGGAAGTGTGTTTGTCAGTTTGATCACTTGTTTTTCCCCCCCGAATATTTCATATTAATATTACATTTATTACAGCACTCATCTTGTAGTGAAATTTCTTGCTTAATTGAAATTTGTTATTGTGTGGTTATGATAGCAGAAGAACTATATTATAGCCCGGTTATTTAAATTTTTCAAGAAATAATAAAATATCCAATGCAACGAGTGGAAATGACACAAGCCTATGTTGTGATATCTTAAACTCTGCTACCAAAGTAGTAGCTTAAGTAATAAGTATACAATAGTGGGGTAACTCATTTGATGCGGCGCAAAATGCCGCACGCCGACGCGCCTAAAAACTGCAAGGTTTGTCGCAGAGAAAAATAAAAATAAATATTGAGTAATTTATTGATCATCCATTACCTACGCTTTGTTACAATTTACAAGGATTCTGAGTAGTGAGGTCGCGGGTTCGAATTCTTAATAAATAAATTACTGATGTGTGACTGTTTCTACCACACAATATTTTTTTTTTTAGTTAATACGGGCAATTGCCCCCTAGACTCGACTGAAAGACCTTTTTTTGGGGGAATTTTGACAATGTACCGACGTGTTTTAACAGGCAATTGCCGCCCCCCTCCCCACGACAGAGGTGGCTGGTGTACCGGAGTTGAATCAAATGCACCCCTCTCCGGTTGGGTCACACGTTGCCACTACCGCACCTCATCGTCTCTCGGCCTGGGGCTCGGATTACACCACTAGATATAGATATACCTGCTTATTACGCGATGGTATTTAGTAGTAGTAATAAAAGTATCATAATTTACCTTTCTCTAAAACGCAGATGAGATCAGAGTTTTCTATAGTTGAAAGTCGATGAGCAATTGTGATGCAAGTGCGACCCTTTGCTGCTTTTTCTAATGCTTCAGAGACAACCTGAAAATAAAGTCATTCATATAGGTAAATACCCTATTCTATAGGCATTTTTCGTAACAATCTCCGTTCTCTTCCCTTCTTCCCCATCACACTTAACACTGTTTACAAAACTTACGATGTTCCAAAACATGTTTGTTGTACTCGAGTATAGGTACCTACACTTGTGCATTTACTATTGTAACAGAACGTCCAGGATTCGCTGTTTTAAAATTTACTCGAACCACACTTCGAACATGGCGCTCGATGTTTTTTTTTATCCATTTAATTTTATGAACTAACGAGCTGTTTGGTGTAACCTTTTATCGAGAAAGGTGACGGGAGTGTATGCAAGACAGAAAGAAATTATACAGGTAAAGTCACTCGCCTTTCAGCGTTTACATGTGATCACATCGAACATAGCGTCGAGCATTCGCAAGAACGTTACATTACATGAGTGGTTTTCCAACCATTGGTCCGCGGACCACTTTCAAATAATGGTGCACTAACTATTTCAAATTTCGCGTGCAAAAGCTCAAAAATCACATTGATCCCACATTTTTGAGTTTTCTAATAATATAATGTAGCTAGCAAGTTATTTTGAGGTTTTGGTTACATTTTATTTTCGGATTAATTAGTGTGGTAGAGAACTCTTCGGTCCATGTGAAAAACAAATAACTAAAAGTGATTCCTGTTCAAGAAAAGGTTGGAAACCACTGCATTACATGGAAATACTTTAGGAAATACAGTATATCGCACCATTCGTAAGAACGCTACATTACATTGTAATGCTCTAGCAAATGCTCAAGTGTCAACTCACCTTTTGATTACCCCGCGACAAGACCGATTTGAAAATTTTAACTGCTGTTGCCAAAAGTAATATCCGGGGTTAACATACTTAGGTATCTACAGCCATTGGTTACCTAAAGGTAGCATCACCATAAAGTGGTCAGAGTAATTGAATTCTTAGATGTGACACAAAATTCAAAAAATGTTTACACCTCCGTAATAATTTTGAAAAGTCGTAGAACAATAGATGAAGTAAGAAAGCCCCTTGCGAGAGTTTGTTATTTTTAGCTTTTGGGTAGATTTTTAGATTTTGCCCAATATTGTTTGTTCACTAAAATAAAAGTAAGCAAGTATATAATATCTCTAACACTTACTCTTTCGCTATTTGCATCTAACGCTGAAGTAGCTTCGTCGAGCAGTAGCAGTCGAGGTGACCTGATGAGTGCACGCGCGATGCATACTCGCTGTTTCTGACCGCCTGATAACTGTGCACCACCAGAACCCAGGTTCGTGTCGTAACCCTTCAAAGTTAATAAATAGGTAATAGGAATTATCAAATCTGAGACAGTCCCGGTTTTCTTTTGTAGTTATAGTTACCTACCGACTTATATGTTCAATAACAATGGACATCTAAAATCAATCGGTTAAAATTTGGAACACGGTTATAAGATCGCAGTCGCCTACGTCATGCTTATGATCTAAAAATCTACTATAGGCGCCATTCATTTCTTACGTAAGACGTTTATGGCCAGACTTTTGAAACCTCATTATTATTTATTACATATGAATCTAAAGGAAAAATAAATACCTACTTTAGGTTTGTTTTTCGTCGTTACTCAAGACCTATTAGTAAAAAATAAAGTCTACTTAGTCAATAGGTAGGTATACCTTAGGTATATCTATGTCATTTTTATAGACTAACTAGATACCAAGGGGCCGTCACAAGAAACAATCGCGGCGATATTATCGTCGTGCCACGTATTTCTATACACTCTCTTAGAACTTGTCTCTACACGGCGATGTTATCGCTGCAATGTGACGAAAAGTGCGAGAGAAATGTTTTCGTAACGCCGCGCGCTCCCGCGTGAGTGCGGCGAGAGCGCTGTCAAATACAGGCGTTCCGCCTCTTTCATCCAAACTATTGCACATCGCCTTCTCACGGAAACGTGTTGATTCCGTTACGAGTGGTCGCGGGGACATCGCGATTCCCTTACGAGAAGTCGCGGTCACACGTTAGTGACGAAAGTGACGTTTGTAATAAAAACACAATTATTCTCAAAGCCCCCGATTTTATTCATATACTTATTTGAAAGATAATGTGCCCTGCTATTCAATCCAATAATGTCATTAATACTTTTTATTTTTGTTGAATAAACAGATTAGTTGATATTGCTTGTACTTAATGAAATAAAAATGTATTTACATAACATGCAATACAGTACGTAAAAAGAAAAATAAAGCTTACTATTATTATTGAAGATAGTAAAATGTTATATGAGGGGCTGTACATGATAATTTTTAAATGGGCAAACCGCCCTATTAAAGTGAGAGGTTGACCACATTTATATAGTGGTGGATCTATTTTATATTTTCATGAAATGCGTTCGTTACTAATATTTTTTTTTTGATTAACGAATGGTACAGTAAACACATACTTCTAATAATCGCTATGATTTACAAAACACACATTACCTACTTATAAATAAGAATATTTATTCAGTAAAATTAAAACGTATAAATTACATTATTTAATTATTCCAGGAATTGCAGAGTATTATACTATCTTTGTATCAGTGCCTTTGAGAATGATTGTGTTTTCAGTACAAATCCAGAATTATTTAATGCAGCTGTTGTATACCTAATCGCCTCTTTTCTGTTGGTAGGTGAGACATATTAGCTTAAAGGTTCTTTCCATACAAACCTTCATTCCCCTATTATAAGGAATAGGGGGGGGGGGAATGAACAGATTTCTTGATTATTATGTGGTTTGTGTGCTAATCCTATCTTTCATACCAAATTTCAGCTTTCTATGACTTCAGGTATTGCTGATCATCAGTGAGTCAGGGACGAAATATGTGTATTTTAGATATGAACAATTTATAAAGTATTATAGCTATACTTTGGCTATAACTTTAAAACTAGGCATGTTTGATAGGTACCAACCCTTTTTTATTATTCCGAATTTGGCATTTTAGCACTGTCCAGACAAAATCTATAGGGATACAAAAATACGACGAAATCTTCGAGAAAAGTTAGGCAGTATTTCGCGCTTTCACTGTCTCGTCTTGGCGGGGACTATGGTGCCCCCTGATGTCTTAAATACTGGTAGGTAAACCAGAGGTGTTAGAATGACGGGTTGAACTCACCTTTGGTAGCGAAGATATAAAAGTATGTATGTTGGCGGCTTTGGAAGCAGCGATAATTTCGTTCATATCGACTTTTCTGGTATTGTCACCGTACGCTATGTTCTCAGCCAAGGTCCGGTCGAAGAGGACGGGCTCTTGTTGCACCACGCCCAACTGTTGACGTAGCCGCGGGAGTGTTAATGCAGTCCTGCTGTTTATGCCGTCCAGTTCCTGTTGAAATAGTCAGCGAATCGAATTACTACACAACGAATTACTTAAGCAATAAGTAATTCGTTCAATATCGAAGACTTAAATACGCATTTCGGTGCGGCGCGGTGGGAGTGTATCCGACTGCCACGCAAGAGGTCGTGGGTTCGATCTCCACCCAGGATAAAACTTTGAGTGATGAGCACGATGGTTTATTCTGTGTCTGGGTATTATTTATCTATAATATGTATGTATTTAGTATATATAAGTATGTTTATCAGTTGTCTGGCTTCCATAGTACACAAGGGCTATATTTATTACTAGAAAAAAATTAGAGATCCTTAGAAATCACTACTAAACTAACGTGTAAAAAATGTTGCCATAAAATGTCTTTCATCGCATGCGCTGCAGAAAGTATTGTTAATAGAACAATAACATGTTCTACAATATTATAGAACATATCAAATCTACAAAAATCTTCTCGAGACCATATGTCTAACTATTGTAGTTACGTCACTTTAATTACTTTCTTATCCTTAAATCCTTAGGAGGGGCATTAATTAATTACGTAAGGATAATTACCTAAGGATACATAAGATCTCTCGAACCGTACGTTACGTAAGGTTCTTTCTTGTTTTTCAGGATAAAAAATGTCGTACAAGAGTAAAAAGCCAAAAGTCGTACAAAGCCGCCATTTTTTGGAACAACAAGGAAACTACGCGGGATTCTTAAAAGTTACAAAGTTTGAGTAAAATAATATGAAGAAAAACAAATTGTTGCTTGAAAATAACATAATCATGTTTTATATTTCAAATAATTAAAATGAAATTAATACGCGGGAAGAATGTACTACAGTAAAATTATTATTAACAATATTTAAAATAAAAAAGAAGAATGAACACATTTAGGATTTTGCCATAATATTATTTAATTGATTTAATCATATAAAAAGTATAAAATTGATTAAACAATGTGCATCCGAAATAGAACTAGATTTCTAATATTAAATTACAACTTGCCAAATATTACGTAAGATTAGGTTTTTTATCCCCCCTCCCCCCAAATAAGGCCATGTAGAGATTTTCCAGGTCTTTCAAAAACATTCTGAGGTTT
The DNA here is from genome assembly GCA_945859575.2 of Herminia tarsipennalis. Lineage (NCBI taxonomy): Eukaryota > Metazoa > Arthropoda > Insecta > Lepidoptera > Erebidae > Herminia > Herminia tarsipennalis. The sequence goes on along the minus strand of OX243831.2, from coordinate 22,749,216 downwards.
CTAAGATTTTTTATTGATTAAGTGTATGTTTTTGGAAATAATCGCTCTGATAATTGCACAATTTGTGTACCTACCCCCTTTTAATCTTATAAACCGTGAGACCAAAAAATATGTTAAACAAAAACACACAAAACAAAGGTAATGCGTAATAAATACTTTGAGCTAAAATTATTTTCGATATGATCGGTCTTTGTGTTATGTCTGTCTGTTGTTTATGTCTTTGAGTTATTGTCTGTCTGTCACAGACGTTTTACTCATAATTACTTGATGAATATTTGTGATAATTTTGAGCATTGATAGATAATGAAATAATAAAAACAACTGCGTGGGCGTAAGTGCCATTAACATACGCTCTTCTATTAGTGTAATTTTTAATATAATACAGAATGATTTTTAAAATACTAATAACTTCCCAGTTGTGGTGTTACACGTTCCGGGACATCAACGAGTAAAAGTATGATTGTACTTAAGTCAAAATATTACATTCGTCAAAATGTACAATGGTCAAATAGTTCAGTAATGAGTAATTGTCAGAGAGTACATTACATAACATTAAATAACTTTGTAATATTTAATATATTAACCCTTAGTCACCTACCTCTTGTTTTAGGAGTTAAGACCTGAACCACCTACAGATTTATTTTACTATAGTAAAATCATTGTTTATTGCGAGGGTTAGCCCTAAACCTGACAAGAAACATCGATTTTACTCCGGGGTCTCACAGATACCTAAGTAGTAGATGGTTGTGACAAAAGTAGGTAGTAGGTAGTGGAGGGGTAAATCGTATTTTTATTTTCAAAATATTTATTACCAAGTTATTTGGTATAATGTAAAGAAGCCATGAGCGGGAGGTTATTAGTATATTAAAAATAATTCTTTAGACAAATGTGGGTATATAATTTTTCGTCGACATGTGTAAATATTCAAGATTTTTTTTGATTTGATGAACATTGTTTGCATAAAGCCGCTTTACAATCAAATCCGCCTCCATATGTTTTCCCATATGACTTCAATGAAAAAAAAATTAAGTTTTTTTTTGTCATTATATTTACAAAATGACACAAAATCGAATGGGGACTTTACAACACTTTACAAGGACGGACCGGGATTAAATATACATACTGTATAATAGGTACATATTGCATCCTATTGTGAAAAACCAACATAAACGAACTTTAACAACGCCGTTGATTGTTTAACCAACGTACAACAATGTAAGTAGGGTATTATTTTTTCAAATATTTACGTGTGGAGATTTTATAGCACATTCACTTGATACCAAACACATTGCTAGCATCATATCAACCCTTATGATGGCCCATTGCTGGGCACGGGTCTCCCCAGTAGAACCTACTGGTATGTAGATCCTGCCATAATCGCCACGCTTGGCGAGCGGGTTGGCGATCGCAGTAAGGCTTTAAGTACGCAGAGGACGCTGCTGCCCGTCCTCCGGTGTGAAATCCCTTAGTCGCCTTGACGACACCCACGGGAAGAGATGGGGTGGTACTATTCTTAAGCCGGTACCACACGGCAACGGTACCACACGGCAAGCATAGTTAACGTTAACTAAATAATTGAGTAATATCTCCGTATCTTTTCATAAAATACAATGACATACCTGGTAGGGATGTCAAAATAATTATAATACTAAGTGGATTAAATCTATGAACAATAAACAAGTCATCGGAATTCAGGGTAGTTTTAAATGATAAAAGCTGCGTAAAAAAAAATAGATCATATCTCTCTCGAAAAAAATAATGAATGCTGTCCAAAACAATACACCAGGAGACCTACTGTAATTCAATGAGAACGAAGCTTCGATCAAAAATGAGGTGGTGACATACAGAGCCAGGAACATCAATTCAATCCACTCGTGTCTGAAAATCGTCTATGGGTTCGGGCTTCCTGTGCTTATCCAAAAATTAATTAGAATAGTTCCCGTAAATTCAAGAAATTATGTACATTCATGAATTTCGTTTTAAAGAAAGAGAAGAGGCCCTAGGACCATTCGTCCTAGACCAGACATCAGAACCTACTTATTAGAGATACTCCCCACTACCCCTTCCACTTCTCGATAAAACCTTAAATAATTTATTCTTTCATTTTTGTTATATTCTCTTCCTTTTTCAATGGGTTTCATCCTACTATGATTTTTTTCACTTTGCCATTTTTAAAGGCTTCAGCCCTGGTTTATTACACACATATGTGAGTTTTAAACATGTTGGCCATTTTTGGGGGACCTATTGAGATTTAAAAAATATAGTTGGCAAATTATCATATACCATAACAATTTCAAGACCTTGTTGTAAGCGTAAATATATATTATAATTTTTGTAATTAAATTTAGATATTACATAATATGTACAAAACTGACTTCTTTAAAAGTTGTTAGAGAGAGACATTTCCTCGATGGATAAATTATTTATTCTACCTAATTATAAATTTGTACGGAACCCTCGATGGACAAATTATTTATTCTACCTAATTATAAATTTGTACGGAACCCTCGATGGACAAATTATTTATTCTACCTAATTATAAATGTGTAAGGAACCCTCGATGGACAAATTATTTATTCTACCTAATCATAAATTTTTACGGAACCCTCGATGGACAAATTATTTATTCTACCTAATTATAAATTTGTACGGAACCCTCGAGGCCAGAGTTCGACTAGCATTTGACCGTTTTTTTTTCTGATAGGATTTTAGATTTGAATTTATCATAATGTTGACTCTAAAAATACTGAAACACGAGGTCATATAACTTGTGTATTTAAAAAAATATTCAAAGTAGGATAAAATAGAAAGTAGGTATTATTTTGGTGTTTTGCAGTCTGCTTTGCAAGGTGGAGCCTTTCTTAATCTTAACTCTCGTTCTCTCAGTCGTCTTTCTCTTTCGAATTCCTTCATTCTTAAGATGTAGTCCTTTTCTTCACATGTTAGGTAAGCGTGCTTTTCGTGAGCGCAGCGGTACAATAAGGGCATGTTTTTGTATCGGCAGACTTGATATTCAAGTAAGTAGTGGGCGCAGAAGTCCCTCCATTTCAGCGGTATTTTTGCGGAAATAAGTTCTGGATCGGAGACTTTCACGCAGCGTTCTGCTCTTTTAAATGGGAAACCTTTATCTGGCGGAAACGTCGGGCAATCATCCATTTTTAAATCAAGGTGCCTAGTGGCAGCAGTTCCCATTATCTGTCCCATTTTGTGTGTTAATTTTATAATTTAGATTAGATATAATACTATTAAAAAGAGCGGTCAACTATCGATAACTAAAGTTACAATTACAATCACTTAAAAAACAACAATATTTGTCTTTCTGCGTGCCTTCCATAATTATTTATTTGAGACTTTTGTTGACTTTTGTTATGTCAATGTGTTGTCAAAATAATGGTTTTATTTTTTTTTATTGCAGGCTAGTAGGTACTAAAAAGGTTGGTCGGTACAGAGCACTTTCCTCTATAGTTCTTCTTCTCTTCTTATTTGAGTTTATGGCAATCTAGCCGTTTTAACGGCTAATTTCTGCAGTGTCAAGTATTTATGCACTTATTACATGCACATAGTCTCGTTCTTAGTCATTTATCACGTATTCAAATCATTTTTTACAAGTAAAACTCGGAGCTGTAAAAATAATGGCCAGTCAGTTTGCCGCCATTTTTACAACTCCACCTCTATAGTTGTACTAGTGGGTACGCTAGAGGGCAGTGAGGTTGATGTCATAGAGTTTATAATTAAGGAAAATGACAGTAATTGGTGTTTAACTGCTGTCATTTTGTATTATTGTGGGTATTTCAAACTTACAATGGTTCCCGAGACTGGATCGTAGAATCTCTGCATTAGCTGCAAGACGGTTGACTTTCCGCATCCAGATGACCCCACTAAAGCCACAGTTTTCCCAGCTTCCATATTCAGATCTATTCCTCTAAGAACCTTTTGCTTCTTTCGTGTTGGGTAGCTGAATTCCACTTCCTTAATGCTGAATTTACCAGTCGCAGACTGTGACGAAAACAAACAGGCGTTAGATATGTCCTTTGTGTGTCCATTTTTTTATTAGTTCAGAAGCTTAGATAACTATTTTTTTTTTTATGTATAAAAAGTAATATTACTAGGTATTGTATGTATAAAAAGTAATTTACCCAGTCTTTTTTATCCTTAACACCATCCTCTGTCCTAACCTCAGGTTGTCTGTGAATCAGTGTCAATATTTTGGCTCCACAATTTTTGGCGGTTGTAAAACCCGGCGCGAATACTAGTGCCTGACCTAACATATAAGCTCCAAACATCACAGCTTCGGTAACTCTGTTAACATAAAGATCTTGTTGTCAAAAACTAAAAAGCTAGTCCATATCCACGCTACAGAATGTGAGGGATACTTACAAAATGACTACTTTGTACTCCACTTCTCCTTTAGCCACCAAGGTTGTACCGTAGATAGTGGAGCAGCAGAACGATATGAAAGGCACATATATTCCCATGCCAAGTACTAGACCTCGCCATCGTGACTTCTGTGCCACCGCAGCACAACCCTCACTTAGAGACTTCTCAAATTTCTCGAGGAATGTCGTCTCTACTCCTGAAGTGGAATAAAAATAACGTAGGTAAATATTTTCTTACTGATGTTAAGAAGGTAAACCTGTGACAACTCACGAGTTAAGTTTGAGAGGTAAGCCGTATTTATTACGTAAGACAATTTAGGGGTCGACCATGTCATATTTTTTCTAACAAGGGGTGAAAGTTCTTACTTAAGATCACAGAAATGCTTAAAGTCAAGATTATACTTCGAAAGCAGCTTCGGCAGGCGCTAAAGAACATCTATAAAATAACATCCAAGTAGATTGTGTATTACACAAAAACTAAATTATTAGTCGGTACCTTTCTACTAAACAAACGTTCTTAATAACCAAACGTATATTCGATAAACGTTAATGTTAAATAATAAATATCAAAAAAGATTAAACGGGGGTCGAAGAGGGGGTCAAAAAGTGACAAAATCGTTTTACGTAATAAAACCTTTTGTGGTGCCTTTAAAAGTTCAAACAGTAGTTTATCAAAAGCTCTTTGACACAACGCCTCAGCCACTACTTGTGTCGCGGGAGACTTTACAAACATACGCTGTCATGGACATACTTTAAATACACCCAGAGTCAGAACAAAAATTTGTGGATCACACAAAGTGGTGTTCCGTGTGGGAATTGAACCCACAACTTCTTGCACAGCAGTCGTATGCACTATTGCTGTGTCACCGAAGCAGTCAAATTCATTAGGTATCTAATAGCTAGGTTAAACTTTAGGTAGGTACCAGAGGCCAGGGTTAAAATTTTTCAGAGGTAACCCGATACACAAAAATATATCTTGTTGGACATAGTTCTTTGTACAATAATACTAAGTAACTACAATTGAAAAGGAAACCGAAAGTAATGGTGTTGTAAAAACCCTCCGCCATTGATAGGTACAGGTTACCTATAAATAAGCTAAGCTCTAATATAGTTCTAATATAATAGTTAAGCTCTAACCTAAACTTTGAACAGTTCTGATACTGACGACCGCTTCTGTTGCTACGCTTGTAGCACATTCCATAGCTTCTTGCTCGTCTGATTGCGAGGTCCTTGACATACGCCCCTCTAGCCAAATACTGCCCAACATCTGACAATGAGAAATGCATAAATAAGTCATTGTACTTATTGAGGGCATGGGGAAGAAAAATACCATTGCCTCGAATATACTTACGAGAGGCAAGAAAGCAGTTGAAACCAAAGTTATCCGCCAATCATAAACGAACCCCATAATGATACTAATCATCACTGAACTAATTCCTTGCAATATAATACCAATCCTCAACCCTGTGGCTCCTTGCACTTCCGCTGTGTCACCACTAAGTCGTGCACAAATAGCTCCTACCGTATTGCTTTGTTTATCGTAAAAGCCAATTTCCTGAAAAAAACATTTGAGTAATAAAACATAATTTTAAGACACCTTCGTCCACACAATTTCTTACTAGCTTAGCTCTTGCCTACGTTTTCACCCGATCTTCTGTAAACCTTCCTTAAGTTATTTCTATACCAAAATTGACAATTTGTTTAGAAATTTTAAAGTTTCTTTAACTATACTAATATTATTAAGCTGAATAGTTTGTTTATTTGAACGTGGTAATCTCAGGAACTACTGAACCGAATTGAAAAATTGTTTCACTGTTGGATAGCCCATTTATCGAGGAAGGCATATAGAGGATAGATAGAGGAGCAATGAGAACTGTTGCAAAAACGGGGAAAATTTACGCAGACGAAGTTGCGCGGGACAGCTAGTTAGATATATCTTGGGACTTACTTAAAGGTACAAACCTTTTATTTACCCTGAACTAAAAGTTAATAAAAGGTATCTTTAAATAATTAACGTGATTAAGTCCCGAAATATAGAGCTGGTATCTTCGGAGATTTTCACGTTCATACAAACTCTTAAGCTTTATTACTTACTGACTAGCTTTTCAACAACAACAAACTACATTACTGTGAAGTTTTATCTGTTCAGTTGCTTTTGCGTGAAAAATCAAAGTTTCGAATTTATAGTTTTAGTGGAATAATACCTACTTAGAATAGATACTTAGAGATATCGCAAGACGACGATTGACAATATAAAATAACCTACCTGTCTTACTAAAGCTTCAAAGTACTGTACTCGTAATCGCGTGGTCATTTTCAGACCGGCCGAAGTGAACGTGAATCCTTGTAGACACATGCTTGTGCCGGCTACACCTGCCACTACTAAAAACAGGCCCGCGTACAAATCTGCATAATATAACATTTCATCGGTGTCCGTCATCACGAAGATCTAAAACAGTAAAAATAATTAGAGAATCTAAATATGTGTCTTTTTAGTGATCAATTGCACTCAGGATTATTTTTCATTTTCTGTGAAAATACACCGGTCCAGTGTAAAAAATCAAAAAATTCAAATTCCCCAATAAAAAAAGGTCTTTCAGTGGAACAAACTGATGGAGAGATTTTTTACTATTAGGAAGGTTTGTTTGTTGGTAAATCCATTCAGCTGTTTTTTTTTTCCTCTTCCCTCCAATATTAATCGGTAGAGTGCATACGCCATTTTCAACTATAATTTATTTCTGGTTTTCTTTTTTCAATCACAAAGTCTCGTTCTTGTCCAGTTATCACGTATTTCAAGTTTATTTTACACTGCTTTACACTTTAAACGCGGAGCTGTAAAAATAGCGAAAAGTCAGTTTGCCGCCATTTTTACAACTCCATTCGGCTGTTTTGAAGATGTACAACTTTTTGTCTAACGTGTTGAGAGTTTTAATGGTTCCGTTGACAAAATGTCAAAACGGAAACCTAGTTTCGCCATGTCCTTCCAGACTGTTAGTACTAGAAAGTTGTAATTTTGCACCGAGGTAGGTACATACATATTAATAACGCCGACGAGGTGGAAAAACAAAATCTGGGTACCTCCGAAAACAATACGTTGTAAGGCATATCGTTGGTCCTTCGGTAGGTTTAATTTGGAACATAAACCCTACACCAGAGAGCCTTGAAGGTTTCTAATGAAAAATGTTTACCACTGCTCTATGAACAATGCAGTGGTCACTAACATTTTAAGAATTAGATGTTAGTGGAATTAATATACAAAATATCTTACCGCGCTTGTGTAACCGAATAGTACAGAAAAGAGGGGGAAACATGCTCCTTGTGTAAATGCTGCAATGGAACCAATGGTGATGTAGACCCATTCAGGCGCATTCAATTTCAGTATCTGCCATCCACTCACATTTTCCACTTCCTATAAAAATAGGTATTTTTGAATTAGGTATTGAAATTTGAGTTTAAACATTCTTAGTAACTTGATGAAATTTGGTGAAAAAGGGTCTTGTAGTAGCCGCTACTTAGTTTGATAGATAAATAATAAAAATAAATATTTTTGGGGGGCACTCTATACAGGTAACAGAAGCTGAAAATTATTTTTTTCAGCAAACATCAACTTACGGCACATCATTCGACAGGTCTTTAATAATTATAAAGTTTCTAATAAACTTTTTTTAATCAGTGAATATTTTTTGGAAATAGTCACTCTGAAAGTTGCATAAATTGTGTGATACCTTTGGAACCGTGTGATCAAAAAATATGAAAAATATCACAAATGTAGCGCTTATATAAATACTTTAAATTAAAATTATATTTTGGACATGATCGGATATACTGTTATTGCAGAAAAACTGCGTTTCTCAAAAAAGAGGGCGTAAGTGCCATGAACATCGCTCTTTTGCTGACACTGAGCATGGTCCGACATGCCCTTGCTCGGTTTTTTAAATAGATTTCTTAATATACTACTAGAACGTATGAAACGGACCTGACTGAATAACCCCATTATTTAGTCAGATCCTTATAATACGTTCCGGTGTCAATCCGGCGCCGGGTACCCCCTCGCCGGATTTAAATCGGATTGAAACCGGAGCGTGTGAAAAGGACCTTAGGGCGTTCGAGTTTTTATTTTATTGCCATTTTATTTTATCTATATTTATATTATACTAGCGGACGAGTTGCGTAGTTCTCGTTCCCATGGGAATACAGGGATAAAAAATAGCCTATGTCACCCGGGGTTAGTGTAGCTTCACAACGATGAAAGAATTTTTCAAATCCGTCCAGTAGTTTCGGAGCCTATTCAATACAAACAAACAATCAAATCTTTCCTCTTTATAATATTAGTATAGAACTATAGATATAGATATTTATATTGCCATATTGCCGTGTTTTCATCATATTGAAGTTTTGTCTGATTTATAAACAAAACAAGAAAAGTATATAGTATATAAAAGTATTACGGGGAAGGTGCGGGACTTGGGAGTGATCTTGGACTCTGAACTTAGCTTTATACCTCACTATGACGATATAGTAAAAAGAGCTGCTAAAATGTTGGGTTTCATCTTGCGTAACACCAAATCTTTTAAGTCGGTTACATCTAAAATAGTATTGTATAATGCACTAGTACGAAGCATTCTTGAATTTGGTAGCGTTATTTGGAACCCTCTATATGCTGTTCACACACAACGCATTGAATCCATCCAACGATCGTTCTCCAGGCATTTGGCATACATCAGTCCTAGTATCAGCGCTAGAAGCTCTTACAGTGATAGGCTATCACATTTCAAATTTAAAACTCTTCAGCAAAGGCGCAGAATGTTGGATCTGCTCTTTTTGTTTAAAATATTAAAGAGCTCTTCTCAATGTGAGGATCTTCTGAGTCAAATAGGTATAATTGTCCCAAAAATAAACTCTAGACGAAAATTACAATCGTTCTTTATGGTTCCCAGATACAAAACAAACCTAGGATCTCGTTCTCCCTTGGTCAGACTAACGTCTACTTATAACGAATTCTGGCGAATGTTAAACCTGGACATATTTCATGACCATTTCACATTCTTCCGGTCCAAGATAGTTAATCATTGTGGATAACTGGTATTTGGATCATAATTAATTAATTAATTAATAGTTATTTGGTATAAAAAATGTTAAATGTTAATGTCAAATGTTAATAAAATGTTAATTTTGTTCTAATTTTGTTCTAATTTTGTTCTAATTTTGTTTTATTATTAATTTGATTATGATACTATTTCATGGTGTTCCTATTAGATATTAAGTGTAATTATTCAAATTTTATATTCTGTATTTTATGTTGTTTATCTGTTTTAATGTAAATGTTGTACATGCCTGTAATTGGCATAAGCACATGACTGTTGCCTCATATCGTGTTTATAAATGTATGTGTTTATTCTGTTGGCATGTCTTATAAATAAATAAATAAATAAATAAAAATGACCATCTTATACAGAATAGACTAGTCCAAACAACCTCAGTTTTTAGTAAGAAAATCATTTTGTATTACACTTCACTATTAATAAGAATATATCATCATGTTTTCTTACTTCTTGGTCATCTTTTTTCTCGCGCTCAGCACTCATCAAGAAATTTTGATAACCGACTGACACTGTTGAAGAAATTGATCCACGGGGTGGCATCAAATTCGGATCTGAAAGTAAAATCTATTATAATATTATTGTTTATATTATATAGGTTGGTTATTATAGTGGTTAGTGACCCTGACTGCTAGGCCGGAGGTCGTCACACAAAGTTATATCCTGAATTGAATAAACCTTATCCACAAATTAAACTTTGTGGATAAGGTTTATTCTGTGTCTAAGTGTAATTTATCTAAAACTGGTTGTCCCGGCGAACTTTGTACCGCCCCGTTATGTTTTTTCGTTATTTTTTTTTTTTTTTTTTACGTAAAAACCACTTACAAAGTATTACAAAACTAAAAAACAAAAGTTTGAATAAAATCGATAAAGTCGTTCTCTGGCTATCTCGTACCCAAGGGAACTAGGTATTCATTTTCATATATCAAGATATGATATGCATGTATTTAGGAATATATATGTATGTATGTTTATCAGTTGTCTGGTTGCCATAGTATACCTATGGTCTGCTTAGTTTGGGATCAGATGACCGTGTGTGAATTATCTATTATTTCCCCTTAATATTTAGAGAGCCCACCACGAAATAGCAATTATGTTAAGCTGTATCGATGCAATAGATTTTACAGAATAGTGTGTAATGTAGCTAGCAAGTTGACATATAATTCCCTTACGTTCTTACCTATCATAGAACTTTGTCTCCTATATCTCCTGCGAATGTCTTGTTTTCTTATATCATTCGACATATTTTCAGTCGGTGGTTTACTGTCTGTTTCTGTATTATCCGTTCCATCTTGTTCCTCTTCCTCCGCCAACGGTGCGATTACTTCACTCGGTTTAAGTTTATTTTCATGGTTGGAAACAGTCACTAGTTTGTAATAAAATTCTGTAAAGAGAATTTGTAGTCACTTTTGGGGATACTGCGAGTTTTACATTGTCATTGTGGAGCCTGTAAGCAGCACTACTTACATGCGCCCGGTGCGAGTTAACATAACTACGCCCTTTATATTGGTCCTGATGGTCATTTCGGCGCACTTTCAGGGTCTATTAGTTACGGCACTCCTGTAAGTAGGTGGGTCCGCCAATACAGGCAAAAACCACGAATACTTTCGGTATTATGTGCAAGAACCCACATAATGTTGTGTTTTTACGAGAGTATAAGATCGTCAGGTCTTGTTGGGGAGGCACTGAGGTATCAGTGTTATTTATGTTAGATACTATCGAAGACACCATTAACTAGATGACTGTATAGTCAAATAAAGATCTTTTAATGAAATGTTTCGTATCAATCTACTTAATATGACATGCCGTATTTATACTTACACACTATGATGCCATACTTTAATTGATAGGTATATACTTCCAAGACTAAGAATCAATACAAGAATTTGTGTAAATAAGATTGAGCGTGTAGCCAGGCCCTTACTTATAATTAAATTAAACATCTCTGACCTTTATTTTTCATAAGTTCTTCGTGTGTGCCCTGTTCAACAATAACTCCTTTGTCCATACAAATGATACGGTGTGCGTTAACAATTGTAGCTAATCTGAAATTAAAACAAGTTTTAATGAAGTTCATAACAATATTACTGAAACTAAGGTACTTTACCTTAGTTTCAGGATTAGTTGTTATTTTGAAAGCTTTTATTTAACTTCAGTGGAATGTACGTCCTGAAATTTTGCAATCAATATTTCATCCACTTCCATTGAAGTTATCGAGCTAGAATTTGACACACGTGTTTGGTTCTCGTGACTGTGCACTATAAAGCTTTTTTGAAACTGACCTATGTGATACGATAATAGTTGTACGTCCGACGCTGGCTCGATCAAGTGCAGCCTGTACTTGTCTTTCGGAGTGTGGATCCAGTGCTGAAGTGGCCTCGTCGAGTAGTAACACCACTGGCTCTCGCATCAGCGCGCGCGCAATCGCAATGCGCTGCTTCTGACCACCTGATAGAGATGCCCCACGCTCGCCTATTATCGTCTGATAACCCTGAAATAACATTGATATTCTATTAGTGTACCCACTAAGATACTATTTTAGTAGATATAGTAAATAGACCTATCTAAGTCATTTTATGATTCTGTATAGAAAAAATAGGTATAAAAAAATGGATGCCTGTAAAGTCGGTTTACGGACGATAATTTTAAGTGATAACGTCTTAAGAAAACATTGATGACATTGAATAAACAACCATGCAAGTGACACATTTTTTTTTTAAATTCCGATTTGTATCGCATATCGTTGCAATAGCCAAAACATTGATGATATTGTAATAAACAACCATGCCTGTGATAGCTTTAGTGGACTAGGGCGCACGCGCGCGCTTGCGCGCCAGAATACTTCAGCAGCTATTAGCAGGCGGAATCGCCATTCGCGTTGATTAGCAACGAGTACATAACGTGAGCGGTTACGTCACACTTTTTCGTCAGTACAGCCGGTCATCTATTTATAAGACGTTGTCACGTCAAAAATGTGTTGTCAAATGATTAAAAAGAAAATATGATTCATAAATTAGCATTTTAAGAACTAAGAAAAACTTCAGAGTAGTACGAGTAATGATATCCTAATTTTGTATAGTATACAAAATTACTAACAAACTTTCATTACAAACCTTTGGTAAATTCGCGATAAACTCGTGTGCATACGCCATAGACGCAACCCTTTCCACTTCTTCTTGTGTAGCTTCCGGACAGCCAATTGAAATGTTTTCAAAGATGGTACCACGGAATAAAACGGGCTCTTGACCTACTACACCTGAAATAATCAAAAAATTTTTAAATTTTATCCCCTTATTCATAATACTTTAGTAACAGTATTTTAAATAGCGAATGTTTTGTTTCTTTTATTATATTATGAACTTTTATATGACAGCTGTCCCGCGCAACTTCGTATGCGTAAATTTTCCCCGTTTTTGCAACATTTCTCGTCGCTACTCTGCTCTTATTAGTCGTAGCGTGATGTTGTATAACAAAAAAAGATTTTTTTAAATCGAACCAGTAGTTCCTGAGATTAGCGCGTTTAAACAAACAAACAAACAAACAAACTCTTACGCTTTATAATATTAGTATAGATTAGTGTCACACATTAAGGGCTGGTTTTCATAACTTACATATCTCTAATGTCATTCCTGCGTATCGATAACCGCCGATAGACTGATAACCCGAAAGGTTTTCAGTCTACCGACGGTACATACGTCAGTTGGGCTACTAGAGTTATCCATTTTAATAGATAGTTAACGGTAAATTCGTTATAAAAACTGGCCGTTGGCTGCTAGCGTTTAACTTAGGTAACTTTCAAATCGACCAACCTATGGATGATCGAAGCCAACTCAAATTAAGATTTTTCAAGTCTTTTCCGTCGAGCTTCACTGAGCCTTGCAGAGGATCGTAGAGCCTTTGTAGTAGCTGTACTATGGTAGACTTCCCGCATCCTGAAGATCCGACGAGTGCCACACTTTCTCCACGTTTGATTTTTATTGAAAAGTTATCCAGAATCTGTGTGAAACATATAATATAATAATAATAATATCTTGGGACAACTCACACAAAACTATCTGATCCCAAAATAAGCAGAGCTTGTACTATGGAAACCAGACAACCGTAAACATACTTATATATTTCTAAATACATACATATTATAGATAAATAACACCCAGACACAGAATAAACCATCGTGCTCATCACACAAAGTTTTATCCTGGGCGGGGATCGAACCCACGACCTCTTGCGTAGCAGTCGGATACACTCCCACCGCGCCACAGAGGCAGTCATAATATAAATATTAATATTTAGGAATTACTCACAAAACGTCATCTGATCCCAAGTTAAGCAGAACTTGTTCCATGTCAACCAGACAAATGATAACCATACTTTTATACTTCAAAATACATTATATCTAGTCCGGCCATAAATACTGTTACATAAAAACTTTTATTTTTTCAACTTAGCAATTATTTGAATTTGGAACGCGTTTATTAATTTCACATATTTTTTCGTGTTCATTATCAAATTACAATATGGATTGGGGTGTTAAAGAAAATAGGATTGCGGTGATCGTCTTGCACAAAGTGGGTATTGAGCTGTCGATCATATTCCAGACACTTCAAAAGCTTGGTATCAGCCATATGTTCGTATATCGTACCTACTATCAACAGATACAGCAACACTTCCTCTGTCGAAGACCTTAAAAGATCGGGGCGGCCGTGTGCTGTTAGAACTACAAAGGTTGTTAATGCTGTTATAGCCAGAATTCGTCGAAATTCCATCAGGAAGCAAAAAATCTTATCGCGAGAAATTAAGATTTCCGCTAGGACTCTGTCGCGTATTATAAAACAAGAACCGAAACTAGGAACGATATACAGGACATGCCCTAAATCAATCTTTAGAATTAAAGAGAGTGGATCGATCAAAACGCCTTTTGTCACGGTACGCACGTGAAGGGCAAAGAAATATCCTCATTACCGTTAAAAAAAAATCACGATTGAAGAGCACTAGGTAGGTACAATAAGCAAAATGATAAAGTGTACGCTCACAGTTCTAAAGAAGCTGCTCAAGTCGTACGTCGTGGTCGGAAAAGTACAGCGTGGTCATCATCCTGCGTCAGTGATGGTGGTGGGGGGCGTGTCTTATCAAAGCGTCACAAAGCTACATTTTTGTGAAAAAGGAGTGAAAACTTCGGCCAAAGTGTATCATGAGTCAGTCTTGGATCGTGTTGTGAAACTTCCCAGCAATACACTTTTTAAAATTGTACCGCTAACTTTCCAGCAGGACTGTGCACTTGGTCACAAGGCACGAAATACCCAAGCCTGGGTTGAAACCAACGCTCCGGACCAGTCTTAAGTTGTTGTAAATAAGAGCTGAAGACTAGCCATCATCTAGCCCAGACCTCAACCCTTTAGACTATAAATTATGGTCAGTTTTAGAGGACATGGCTTGCTTTAAACGACAAGGTGACATTGAGTCTCTTAAAAAATCTCTGGAACAAGCAGTAGCGAAATTTCCCATGGAAACAGTGCGTACATCCATAGATTCGTGGCCAGACACTTTAAAGGCCTGTATAAAAGCCAAAGGTGGCCATTTTGAATAGAATATTGTTTTTATTTTTTGCTGAGACTTTAATAAATATGTACATAAAAGTTTTAGTAATATAATATTACTTCATTAAAAAAAAATGCATTTTCATTTGTAACAGAACTTATGGCCGGACTAGGTAGATATACCCAGACACAGAATAAACCAGTTGCTCATCACGCAAAGTTTTATCATGGGTGGGGATCGAACCCATGATCTGCGGCTTAGCAGTCAACCCACAACACTAACCATTAGTAAAGGCCAACAGGCCAGTTATCTTAATATACATTTTTTTTTTTTTTAGTTTTAATCAATGATTCCTCCAACATAATCGGAGCCTGTGTTTGCTTTTTTGTTTTGTTTTTGAGGTTGGGATTTTGTTTTTTGTTGAGGTCTGAACTGACCATATTATCTTTTTATTGTATTTATCTAACTTTACTTATTTTTCTGTATTTAGCTGTTCATATAATTTACCAATTGATATTTTATTATCTATGTTTATCTGTCTACTTGTTTTACATATTTTTTTTTTTTTTTTTTTTTATATTATCCAATTTGTATGAATTTCTAATATATTATATACCATATACAGATTCATACATTTCCTAATTCTATTTTGATTATTTTCTTTGTTTATACCTTTTAAGCTAGTTTTACAGGGGGGTAAGTTAGTGTGTTTTTGGAGAAACAAAGCTAGACGTATGGTTCCCGGGTTATAATGCTTGTGCATTAACAAGGACTTTGCTGTATTGGTAGGGCATTCTTTCAGGTAGTGCGTCTTTGCTGCGTTGTCCGTCAATGGAAGCCTGTCATAATTATTATGATTTGGTTCATTCACGGTTTTGCAGTCTATTGCTATGTTTTCGTACCTGAAAGAATACTCTGGGACAACGTTAGCAGTAGGACACTGAGGCCCTTGCTATGCTGTCCCATTTCCTGCGCACTGGACACTCCCTGCTAAAAGCATTGTGCGCGCTATTCTCCAGCCCTGATCTTTTACAGTTAATGCACCCGGGTGGCTCTCCGGCTGCAACGCCCGGGCATGCTGTGCGGAGGTGCGGTCCGCTGCAGTGACTGCAGAGATCCTTCAGGATCTTTGCAGAACCTGCGGCCATGTCCGTACGCCAAGCATCTGGAGCATTGGACTAGCGGGGATTGGTCTTCTACGTATACGTGCTGGAGGTCTACTCGTAGTTTCCCTGCCTGTGTTGCTCGTACCCATATTGTGGGGGAAACTTCTAGGACTATGTGTCCAGCATGCGGATTTCTCGTTCTCTTTCTATATTTAACCTTTATCCTGTCCTTCTCGTTGTCGAGGCCATGGAAAACCCCCCGGTTCTGGTTCCAGAGGGCCTTCAATACATCGTCATCACTATGTATTGAAAGAACGTCCTTTAGAACCAGAAGCGGGTCCTTGTTTTTCACCTCCTCGACAACGAGGTGGGCTCCTGCTGTTTCTAGCCTTTCTCTCAACTTCCTCCTTTCTTCTTCCGTTTCACACCCCACAATTATTTTCCTGTCCTTTGCTTTCCTTACTTTCTCCACTTTTATCCAGCCTTCCTTCGCATCAACAGCTTTCCTAACTTTTTCCAACACTTCCTCTCCAGTATCCATTTCATTTTCCGATGTGACGACTACTGAGTGCAATGCCCTTGGCTCAGGCATTAGTCTGGCCGCAGGCTTAGTAGTCGCCACATGTGCGTAGGTGGTCCTCTCCAGTGTTTCCTTTCTTTCTTCCATAATAGCTTTTAATTCTTCCATCCTTTTCCTGTTTTCGATAAGAAGGCTGTTGTTTTCCTCCAGTTTTGTTAAAATTAGATCTTCATTTTTGTTTCTCACAGGCGTCTCTTTCTCTGTTAGAGTTTCTTCAGTATCTGTACCGCATCTTATGTCTATTTCCAGCTCTTCCTCAAGTTTCCTTGCTACAGGAGCCGATGTTGCAAGTTGGTAGAGCCTGTCCAGGGTGTTCTTAATTTCCTGCCTTATATCCTTTCGGAGGTTTTTAAAAAGATTCAAGTTTTCCAGGCCCTTTTTGTACACTGCAGTGGCTTCGGCTACTCTGTTTGGGTAAGTTCTTTTAGCCTCACCTGGCATAATATACATTAGATTGTAGTAGGTAGGTATAGGTATGTACGTCAGAGAATTATTAAATTGCTAATTGAGATTTCGTTGATCTAAAATCTGTTTTGAATAAATAGCAAGTATATTAACTCGTTTTAAACATGGCAACCAAGATGCGCGACATTCGTTTGACGTTTATTGACTGACTTATTGAGCCGCTTATAGCCCATACGGCCACCCTGACGCTCCGATATGTTAGACTTTAATCTATCTCGCAAGATTGTTAACGATCTAAAAATTGTGAACCGTAACATACTGCTAATAATTAAATGCACTAAAATCGATTATTATAGGTTAGGTTAGGTTAGAACTGTGACGTACGGGTGGCGCACGAGGCGAGCGTGCTGCGGCTGCGGCTGCCGAGTGCCAGAAGCATCATCGCTACCGAAAGATAATGTGTTAAATTGTAAGTGTGTGTTACGGTCTTCTTCTAATCTTTTGACAGTTTGTAAAATCGCGAGATAGATTATAGTCTAACGGTATTTAATTATTTTTTTTGTTATGTCAGTATATTTAATTAGTAATGTAGGTATCTTACCTTAATTTCTGGCCGAGAAGGGTAACTAAAGTGAACGTTCTCTAAAGAAATATCTCCCGTAACTCTCCTAGGAGAAATGCCTTTCTTGTCGAAGCTGTCTATCTTTGGTTTCGTATCTAGCAACTGGTAAATACTGGCGGCAGCTCCTCGAGCGGATGCAAAGGTTTCAATGTGGGGCACGCACATTGTTATTGATTGTGTGGCCATAAATACATTGTATATCACCTAGAACAACGTATAGTAAGAATGAAACAAAAATATGAACAGTTGTGGTGAAGTAATATTATCTCATGAGAATTAAACATTATCTACACAAACAGAAGAGGGGTCAGAAATCTAATTAAAAAACCTTTTTTTAATCATCAAATCAAAAATCATCTAACCGACTTCAATCACGGCTTATTTGCTAGCATTTACTCTAGAGTTTCGTTGTCTAAAGTCTAAATAGACAACGAAACTCATGACGATGATTATCAAAATTTAATGATGAGTTTTGGAGATCTGAAACTCATCATTAGATCTTTATGAAATTTATATGGGATAATTTCGGAATAAACTTCTTTCAACAAAAAAAATAATTGAAAACCGTCTATATTGAAGGAGTTGTGCCCGAATATAAAAAAAAACATACGAATTGAGAACCTCCTCTTTTTTGAAGTTCGCACTACGGCAGCTGATAAACATACTTATATTTTTTCAAATACATACATAATACAGATAAATGACACCCAGACACGGAATAAACAATCACGCTTTTCAGACAAAATGTATCCTAGGTGGAAATTGAACCCACGACCTCTTACTTAGCAGTCAGGGTCACTAACCACCAGACCAGTCGATTTAGGATGATATTGCAATGTAAATTAATTTACAAGAATAATCTATATAGGTACCTACATATGATTAAGTCGCAAGTAAATAATTGTCACATGTAAAATTAAATACTTACACTAAACACTATCCCCACAACATATCTCCCTTCATCAGTACCTTTATTCATATCTTGGACAACTAATCGAGCTCCATAAATAATACCGATGGAATTCATGAAATAAGTTAAAATCCAGTTGAATCCGTTACCCAGTCCATTGTATAAGCCACGTTTGCGGCCATACTGCTCTGCGGGTTGCAACAGGTCATTGTACCTGAGAGCGGGGAAAACATCAACTATATTAATAAACTTCTACAATATAGGAAGACATTTCCCAACTGACTGATTTATTACCTACTGTAGCACCTAAACTATTAAATCTAGAAGCGTTACATTTTGGACACTTATTACTTTTTAATACGCAGGCCAGAAAATACCGAGGGTGCTATCGGTATTCTGTGCATCTACAGAAAGGATTCTTTGATATTCCGCCGGTATAGGGGTTGAAACCGTTCAACCCTTATAGGGGTAAATATCAAAGAATCCTTTCGGTAGGTGCACAAAAAGAAATGAACCGTATTTGAAAAAAATAAATGAAGGCTATAATCTCGTATTTAGAAATAAGGAAACGCGTGTTTTAACTTTTTATTTCTCAAGGAGGTAAAATAAAGTAAAAAAGATTGTTTGAAATTAATTTGAATCGGACTTAGAAAGTAGGTAGATCTCGGTGTGTTTTGATTTTATGATATAGGTAGTGTACCTATATCATAATATCAAACACCGGGAGGGGAGAGGGACCACGGCACACAATAAGTACATAATAGGACACATTTTATACTTGGGTAAGGGTAGGACTTCGCTGAAGAAGATAAAAAGGAAGTGAGAATTCAGCGGTAGATAATATAATCGTGTCGTGATAATATTCTTGGAGTACCGGTACGAGTATATCTGTGTTATTTGTATATAGTAGATGAGAGGGTAATTATGCCAAACTAATAAAGATAACATTAATAATTCATACTACAAATACAAGTACATTGTATTATAATTTATCTGTTATCTCGAGTTATTTGAATTACTACATTTTACAGCCGTCATTGTAACAATTGTCAATTATCACGGATTTGCGTTGGTAAATTTTGAAAGTTAACTTAACAAATAAATAGATATAGGCATAGGCTAGCTGATTTTGATATTAAATACCTACGCTGAAATGCAGCGCTAAGGGTTGTAGTGGAGCCCGGCGCGAGTGACAATATTCCGTGAACAAATTATGCTAAGGAACCGTCTCCACGGGCGAGAGAATCACGGCGATACTATCGTCGTGCCATCTATTTCTATACACTCTCTTAGAACATTTGTCCACACGGCGATTTTATCGCGGCGTTGCGACGAGAGGCTGAGTGCGAGAGAAACGTCATCGTATCGTTGTGCTCTCGCAACGAAATCGCGCTGTCAAACGCAGGCGTCCCTTCTCGAAAAAGTGATGATCATTGTCGCGGACACGCGGCAATTTCGTTACGAGTCGCGACGATAGCTGCCGGAATGATCGCTCGTTCGTGGAGACGACCCGACGATAGTAGAGCCTCTCGCCTGTAGAGACGGTCCCTAAGATTTCAATTAAAATATCCATTTTATTTAATCATACATTTCTTAATATTCATATCAAATTCTAAATTGTAGCATTATAACCGACAAAACATCCCAAAAATACTTTTGCGGGTCGGTTACAGTTTTTTGCAAAAGGCACAAACATCAGTAATGTTTGTGCCTTTTGCACAATGCACAAGCTGTAATCGTAATCGTAAAAATAAACAAATTCACTACCGCAAATACAATTTATTTACCGTAAATTATAAAAATTAATCACCTGACGACTTCTTTTAATTCACCTCCAAAAGCCACCACAGTTTTTACAGATTTCATTATTTCTTCTGCATGTTTGCCTGCCTGACTGTATGATGCCATTTCACGAGTTGCCGATTTCGTTTGATACTGAAAGAAAATCGATATTTATTTACAACTGGAGTAGATGTTTGAGACGATCGATGTTCCCGATTTCGATGTAGGTACTTTTTATATGGATGATGTATTACGAGCTTTCATGGGCCTGCGGGGTTGTCAACTGTGTCAGTTACTAGGTATAAGTAGGTACTAGCAACTATTTAAAAGCTAATACTGCTCTTTAAAAGCCCCAAGTCGTTAAATAAAATAGCCCTTAAGTTTGAACTAAATCCCTTTATTCATATAAAGGGATTTAGTTCAAACATACCTTCCTAGACAAAAACTAATCCGATGTAACTAGATTTCTTATAAAATACACAATAATTGAGTGCGTCCTGTTTTTGAATGATTTGACAATATTAATGACTATGCTAAATAAAATAATTATAGAAATAAAGTACCTACTAAGTATAAAACCAGTTGAAGTGCTTCCCTGAACACTGCACGTGCATTAGATAGGTATACTCCACACACGTGCAGATTGTCAACAATAACAAGTTTTCTTGATAAGATAATGTTAACTAAAGATCTTTCACTTCTAGATAATCATTATAAAATCTTTGTATAGTGTACTAGTATAAAAACACCAAAACTGACGCCTAAATCCAAACTGATAATATAAATCCTGAAAGTAACTTTGTCTGTTTGTCTGTTACGTTCCCATGCTTTAGCCGATGAACCAATATAGATGAGTTCTGGGAACGGTCATAGGATAGGTTTTTATCACGATAACCAATATCCATTCGGAAGGAGTTGCGTTAGAAAACTATTTAAAAAAATATTGTCGCTGTCACTTTACAGAGAATGGTAGCGACGGAAATTCTTTTGAGATCATCTGTGAATTCAAAGGTAAAGCCTACCTGCTAAAGTATTAGTTAATAGTATACCCACAGAATTTTATTTTTAAATGTTCACAGAAAAGAAATACAGGTACAATTAGATAATTACCTAAGCCGATAGAGGACCTATCTTTGACTAAACTACCAGACGTGATATTAACGTTAAACTATAGGTAGTGTTGTTGATTCTTACGTTAGACAGAGCAACTGATGCCGCCACTGAGAAGGGCACGACGGTTGCACAAGCAAGAGCCAGCTCCCAACCTAAGGGGAATGCTATAACTAAGCAGATGAAGCCCGTGCCCAACAGG
Source organism: Herminia tarsipennalis (assembly GCA_945859575.2). Taxonomy (NCBI): domain Eukaryota; kingdom Metazoa; phylum Arthropoda; class Insecta; order Lepidoptera; family Erebidae; genus Herminia; species Herminia tarsipennalis. The sequence continues at coordinate 22,727,486 of OX243831.2, read as the reverse complement.
TTGGAAACTACTCCTAGTTTTTCACCCATTCCATCTTTCAGCTTCGTTAAGTTCCTGGCAAACAAAAGAAATTTGATTACTTAACACTTTAACCTCTGAGAAGGCGCGGCTCAAAATGTTACACAGATAGGAGCGCGGGAGCAAAATGCTCACGCTATTTAAATCTTAAGTATTCATAAAGGTGCATATTGTATTATAATAATAAAGAATAGCTTTTAATTAGAAGTAAGTAACAAAAATACAGTCTTATTAAAAATCTTTTTAACTTCGGCTTATGCCTTTGGCATACGCCGTTTACGCTTTAAAAAAACGTTAAAAAATATTAAAACAAGATAAATATAAATGATTAGTCTTCCATATTATCTGCAGAAGTGTGTCGCTCGTAATACTCACTGCACATTAGTATCACATGCTTAGTTTAGAGTGGATTTCTTGCACAAAATATCTACATGCTTTTTAAAATGACAGTTTCTTTCTGCTGTCAAAATTGGATCTCATATCAGTGTCGAAGAAACCAACTCATACGGCGTGCCACAGGGCAGTGTCATTGAACCTACATTGTTTTAAATCTATATTAATGATCTCTGCATCCTCCCTTTCTCTAAACGCCAGGCTATTTACCCACGCTGATGATATTGCGATTATAGTGCATGTCAATAACTGAGCCCAACCTAAAATAATTGCTGAACAATCATTACCCACGGTTATGCAATTTCTTCAGGATAACATTCTTACCCTAATTTTGACAAACACCAACTACATCCCCTTCTCTTGTGACAATAGGTCCCAACCTTAACCAGAGATTACAATAACTGCTCATTCGTGTCGTGATCCTAATATAATAATATGCTCCTGCATAACTCTGACCCGTTGAAAATGTGTTGTAATTGATAATGGGCATAAGTGGTATAATCATATAAATCACATAACATCTCCAAGATATTGCGCTGATACTAACACCCTTATGATGGTATACTTTGCACTCTGTCAGTCCAATAACACCTACAGCGTCCCTATATAAAATGCTTGAGCTGGAACGAACACAGAAGGCTGTTCTCAAAGTAATGTGTTTTATACTGTTTAGATAGCCAACTACACATCACTATGAGGAGAATGTGAACTACTGACAACAAGACAGCTCTTTTTACACCAAAAGTCCAAACCGTACTAAAAAAACATAAGTGTATTTATCCCCATCAGTTTTAAATAAGAATATTATGTCCCTTGATAACACACAAATAATATTTTGCTACACGCCAATATTACGTTATGATTATGAGCCCATTACTGTACAAACAACCGGGAAAGAGCATGTCGGATCATGCTCAGTGTAGGGTTCCAGAGCTGTTACCGTATAAAACAATCCGATTTGAATAATTGCACCAGCAGAAGAGCGTATGTTCATGGCACTTACGTCCTTTTGTTGAGAAACGCATTTTTTTGAAATATTTTTAATTTAGAGTTTTTTTTTATATATCATTTAAAATACAGATTATCTTAATTCATAATATAGCCTTTATAAACCATGAGGTTTGTACTTAATGCTACACTTAATCTACGTCGATAACACAATCAATATAGTTAAGTTGTAGTGCAAAGTAAATAAATAGTAATTAATCTATGTTTACAGGCATTTCAGTATTGGGAACTGGTAAACACATTTCCAAGTAATCAATTATTCATTAATAAATTATTTTATTCTTTAAATCTTCGTTAAAGAATTGTTTTTTAAGTAATGTATGTACTGTGACAGTGCACATTTTTTTAAAGACATTTCCAAAAAAATGTTCGACTCCACTGTTGACTGTATAGCAGGCAGCTTCCACGCACAACGCATCAGCATACATATATACAGCGAGGAAATGTTACCTGTATCTGTGGAACCATGCCCAGGGGTTCCAATTTTATAGAAATATATATATATTTTTTTAATCTTAGTTTTTAGTTTAAATATACCTTTTAAATAGTTAGTAAGTAGATATAATAATAAGTTGTGTAATACTAAATGTTTGAATTGTATATATGTCGGCAATATTTTACAATGATTAAATAAATTATGTTCGTTATATTTGGACTGATTTTTAACTTTATATGAAACGATATTTTAAAAGATTTGTAGTTGAAGTATATTTTATCAAGATATGATTTAAAGGTGCGGCCATAACTACTGAGACTATATTGAATATACGACCCGGCTAAGGAATGATAAAGCATACATTTTACTTTGAAGTGTTCTTAAGAATATTAGCTAAAAAGTGCCTCAATTTGTTACATACAAGTTCAATATGGTTTCGCCAATGTAATTTATTATCAACTAGCTGTGCCCCGCGGTGTATGTGTTAAGCTCCAGCCGTTTAGACGTGAAGAAGTAACAAACATACACACTCTCACATACTCACAAACTTTAGCTTTAATAATATTAGTGTGATTACCAATCCGAGATACTCTTGAGAATCGACTTATTATATGCAGGGACAGCTATAAGTCACATTGTTAAAAACAGATATGGCAATCTGTAATTTTTCTTACTGGGGTGGGCTTTTTATGTACGATGATTTTATGTCGAGTTAATTACCAAAACCAGCGTCACGGCACCACCTTAGGAATGAGATCAGATCGGTCTGGAGACGATTACAAGCTTCTTTAAGGTCTTTGTCTTTATCATCTATTACTAGGCATGAATCATCTGCAAATTGAAAACAAGTGCAATGCTTGATGCACCTACCCATATCATTAACAAATGTCAGAAAGTGAAGGGGCCCCAAAACTGATCCTTGAGCCATACCCCTTGTTCCGTCAATCCGTTTGCTAATTGAATTATCAACCTTAACAGCAAATTGTCGGTTTTTAAGGCAATTTTCGCACCAATCGAGCAGAGGACCACGAATTCCGCAGAGGTTCAGTTAGAGTAAGCGTTACATTTCAAAAGATAAGGGGACGGGACACACAATTTATTCAACTTTCGGAGCGATTGTATCCAAAAATATTCACTTAATCAAAAAAAAAATTGTAACCTCAAAATGTTTTTAAAATTCCTGTCGAATGATGTGCCACACGTTGATGTATTGTCAAAAATATTTTTTTTAGCTTCAGTTACATGCATGGAGTGCTCTCCCCCTAAACTATAAGGGTTCAGTTTTGCCTTTTTGGCTACGGCTATTATTACAATATATCCCTCTCCCCCCAAAGGAGTAATTTACATGCACACATACGCACACACACACACACACACACACCCATTACACTAAATATACCTAACTCTTTGCTTAATTTTAACTAAGTACCTCAGCTTCTTCAAGTTAAGAAGCAGAGGTGATGGACTTGAAACTTTTAAAAAATGATTTTCATCAAAATACCGGTCGTTAAGAGCTAAGCACAAAGAGAGAATTTAGAATTTTACTAAATAAAAAGGCACTGAACATTAATCACTTACTTACTACATTACTTACTTTAATCAACAGTCACTCGGTTTGGGTAAAATGTAACATTTTATGAAATCGTTTTTATTTTCCTACTCTTTATGGGCTTTTTTGGGACGTTATCCATCACTTATGAAATCAGTTTGAACTGAAACTTACGTAAAATATTACAGAAGTCACAATCTGGCTTCGCTTTTGCTTTTCAGAGAATTTGTTACAGAATAAGCCTCATTTCTAAATATAAATTTAAATGAAACTAGCAAAAAGCGGTGCTTTAGGAGGGCTTGCGAAGTTTTCTACCGAGTAATAATTTTTAAGACAGTTGTTTATAGAGAATTTGCTTTTAGTTGTGTATAAAATAATATTTCTTTATGAGATAACACATCTATACTAATATTATAAAGCTGAAGAGTTTGTTTGTTTGGTTGAACGCGATTATCTCAAGAACTACTGTTCCAAATTAAAAAAAAAAAATTACTGTTGAATAGCCCATTTATCGAGGAAGGCTATAGGCTGTATAACATCACGCTATGAACAATAAGAGCGGAGCAGCAATGAAATATGAAGTAGCACGGGTCAGCTAGTCTAGACATAAACTTAAATAACTATATCAAAGCCCAAATCTGAAAGCGTGATAGTTTCCTAGTAAATGGTACCACAAAAGTGCATACGTTGTGAGATAGTATTAGGGCTCGTTTCGCTCACCCCGATTAATTTATACTGACATAATATTATAAACTAGCTGTCCCGCGCAACTTCGTCTGCGTAAATTTTCCCCGTTTTTCGAACATTTGTCATCGCTGCTCCGCTCCTATTGGTCGTAGCGTGATGTTATATAGCCTATAGCCTTCCTCGATAAATAGAAAGATAAAGAATTTTTCAATTCGGATCAGTAGTTCCTGAGACTAACGCGTTCAAACAAACAAACTCTTCAGCTTTATAATATTAGTATAGATGTGAATGTTTGGATGTATGGATGGATGTTTGTTATTCAATCACGCCACAACGGCTAAACGGATCTGGATGAAATTTAGGACAAATACAGATTATAATAATAAATAATAGCACATTTTGAAAAATAAATTAATCCCATGGTAGCATATTTCCGGGATAAAAAATAGCCTTTTTATCCCGGAAAAATGGGACCGTGGAATAAATTTCTTTTTAAAATTTTCACGCGTTCGCGAGGGGTTTTTTTTAAATTATTTGTTTCAATCGATTTTTGTCTCAATTTCAAACGGAATAATTGCAGTAAATCGCGGTTGGACTAATAGTTAAAATTAAATTAAATCTATTATTTTATTAATCTCATTAATCTGACCTGCCTGGGAATAAAAAACATATTTTTTAAATCAAAAAGAAAAAAAGGCATGGAGACACCAGCACCAGGACAGAAGATAATTTTCAAGTTATTATAATTAGACTGTATTTTTAACTATTATTAGGATAAGTACGGTCTAGTAGTATTGTAAATTTCATGTCAACCCTTGCGCGTTAATTTATCATGAGATATTTTAATTTTACATAACTTCTTTTAACTTAGAAGTAAGAAAGAAATGGTTGTTAGCCAAGTCGGTTTATATAATTGTGGATAATTTTACGTAATAACGTCCTAAGAAAACATTGCTTACATTTTAATAAACAATGGTTGTTTATTTAAATGTAATCAATGTTTTCTTAGGACCTCGTCCTGTGAGAGGTTCGGTTTAAATATTTTTGTTGTAATTAAAAAAAAAATTGCCAATTGTATCGCATGGCGCTGCAATCGCCAAAACATTGAAGACATTGTAATAAACAACCATGCCCGTGACAGCTTTAGTGGACGGCCGCAATACTTAAGCCTATCAGCAGGCAGAACGTGACGGACCGTGACACTTTTTCGTGCGTACACACGGTCATCGATTAATAAAAAATAAATAATTAGGTGGGAAGTTTCTACTAGGAACAAGGCATGGAAAACTAATTAATAATATAAAGTCATTTGCTACCAGGACGGAGTGGCTAAATTATATAAATTAAATAAACGTACTCTGTCATCTTGGACGCTAAATTAAATTCGGTGTCGGTATCGAACCACGACATATCCTGACGTAGTACAGCTTTTAGGAATAACATCCGTATAGTAGTTATCTGAAAAAAAAATAGAACATTGACACTAAAATAAATAAATAATGGATAAATGGGTCTGTCACACTAGTCCTACGGTGCTGTCCTATGGTCCCATTGACATTATTTTGCCAAAGTAGACCAGAGGACGAGTGACACGAATATTTAAGGTTTATAAGTCATGTGTAAATTGTAGTACAGACGGAATCACTTTTTGCTTTAATCGAGAGGGTTATGATATTTTGACAGAATACTATTTAAAAATAAAATGACAATTTACATCAATTACTAAAGTTTTTTTTTTAAAGACGACTCTCGCAGTAGGGTACAAGCCCTGTCTCGCGGGGGACTTCACAAACATACAAGTCACGGACACAAAGTACACTTAGTCTAGGAACAACAATTTGTGGATCACACAAAGTGGTGTCCCGTGTGGGAATCGAACCCACGACCTCTTGCGTAGCAGTCGGATACACTCCGACCACGCCACAGAGGCAGGCAGTTATTTACCAACAATTTGGCACATAGAAAATAAAGGTTCATTAAAGATGTCCGAAGCGAAAATAAACGTGGTGTGGCGATTATGGCATAATCAGCAGCATGGAAGATTGGAAATTGCATTTATTGTGTAAATCCATATAACCAAAACCGTACAGAGCACATATTCTAGGCCGAGCAAGATATTGAACTGTGTATGTGGTACCTACACAAAATGATTCGTTTGTCGATAGTTAGCTAGCTACAATAACAATCATTAAGGGTACAGTTTATGTTTTATCCATATTTGGATGGTGTGAGCACACCGAATAGTTACTTTGGGCATGAAGGAAAGGTACATACCTGTCGTAAGGCACTCCAGTTGACAAGTACCACAGCTGACGTAATCAATATCAACGATAAACCTACAGAGGCAAAGGTACCTATAGTCATGGCTATAGCGTCTTGCATTAAGGCCTCCATATTCTCTTCATATGTGACATTAAAACTGAAAAGAAATATAGAAAAGTGTAAACTAAGAACTCATCGGAATCTGGTTTACTGACAGAATTGCCCAACAATCGGTTCAAAACTGGCCTGTTGGTCTAGTGGTTAGTGACCCTGTCTGCTAAGCCGGAAGACGAGGGTTCGAACCCCATCCAGGATAAAACTTTGTGTGATAAGTACGATGGTTTATTCTGTGTCTGAGTATAATTTATCTATAGTATGTGTGTATTTAGAAATATATAAGTATGTTTATCAGTTGTCTGGTTATCATATTACAGGCTTAGTTTGGGGTCAGATGACGTTGTGTGAGTTGTCCCAAGATATTATATATTACTAGATTTCCTTACCAAATTTTATCTAAATCGGTTTAGCTGTTTGAGCGTGAAAGCTTAACAGACAGACAGAGTTACTTTCACATTTATAAAATTAGTATGGATTATTATATCTGTAGCTTAGGTACTTCTAAACTAATTTATAAAAATGAGAGCCGTGAATCATTCAGTCACTGATTAACGCTCAGTCCAAACCAGAAATAAGAAATGATTCACAAATTAGGTGTATTAAAACTCATGCTCTACGGAGATGAACCGTAAACTTAACACGAGCGCTGCCGTGGTCACAATTTAATTTTAAAAAAAATATGTCATGCTTACAGTCTTTTGCCTCCACCGAAAAAAGATAATATCGGTAAATAAGTAGTAAGTCGGTCAGTCGGTGGGTTGGTTCGCTCTACAAATGCAGTGGTGAGTTCTCCTAGCTGAATCAGATTGAAGGTGAGTCCGCCTCCACTTAGAAATCCAAAGATTACTCCTATACATGTTGCCGCTTTTTCCCAGGGTGTGCCGTACCGAAACTGTAAAAGTAGAATGGGTGGTAAAAGACCTATTGATTCTTACAGCCTATGTAAAAAAGCTACATAGATAGGTAGAAGGTAGAATGATAATGATCACTAGTAACCAAGTCTTGGATCATCTAAGTGTATTTGTAGATTTTTTTATGTATAGGTCGATTTAACTATTACATCAGATGCAACGCTTATAATCTGTGCAGATCCTAAAAATCCATTGTCTCTATGTCATGTATTTAGCTATACTTAATAATTATTTTCTCTCATATTAAACTAGTAAAATATTATTTAATTAATAATCTAGTCGGAAACGTAGGTATAGATTGATAGAACTTACAATTTGGAAATATGATACTGTGGCTTCTTTCTCCAGTGGTTTTCTGTAAAGGGGTAAAAATATTACAATTTGGTTTCTCCGCATCCGAATCCTTGTATCTAATAAGGATTCGAATGCGGAGATTTCCAGGGCCCCTAGACAAATGACATTCTATTCGATTAGAGTTTACACAACTCCTAATAGCATATTAAGTATGATCAATTTTCGTATTTACAGTGTTGCGCAACGACGTCATTCTATTCGATTGGCGTAAACACCAATCGAATAGAATGCCATTTGTCTAAGGGCTCAGATACTATTTTCTAATAAAGGTATATAATTAGCAGTACGAGTTAATGCTGGATTGTTAAATGCTTTTGAATTTCGAACTTTACATTTGCATTTGCATAATGCTCAGAGGGTCGACAAGCACTTCGATGTCGGTCAAGATAAAAATATTTTCAAACCACATCTTAGAATGCAAAGCATCAATCTATTGAGATTTTTAGAGCTTTTTTATCAAGTTTTCTAAGGAAAATATTAACCATTCGTCTCTTATTGGTTTTACCTGTAAGTACCATTCACCCTTTCTTCTGACAAAGTAAACACTTTCAACTTAAAATATCCGTTAGGAGGCAGAGTTAATTCGACGCTGTTCTGTCATAAAAAAACCCCACCCACGCATTTTTGTAAAATAAAAGATTACTGTGGGCTGCACAATCTTGTTAGGCTAAAATACTTGTGTAAGGAGTGAGTTCACATCGTTAGTGTATCTAATGGGCGGGATTCGAATCCGCGACCGCTCGATTGCGGGCCTTAACCTCTAGACGCTTACCGCAACTAGTTGACTTGTAGTCTCAAGATGAATCACATTTCCAATTAAAATTAAAACATTTAATTGATTTCTCTATACAGATGTCGTATTTATAATAGGAATACCTACCTACATTTTTAGAATCCCATTTCTAGGAAGCCAAGTCAATGTAGAACCAGTTCACCGAAGACTCGTTTCTAAGAATCAACTACTGAATCGAATAGCTACGTATACGAATCCTCAAGAGTCATGACATCGATAATATAATAGCACTGAGGTATAATTTTGCGAGTGCTACACATTCCAAGATCTTTGGAAAAGTTGTCATAACATAAACATTAATTTATAATATTATGTTACAGTTCAAACCGATTTAGTTAAAATAGAATCAGCATGTGTTACAACTAAATGGACGAACACCGCAGAATTGACAAAGGTCGCGCAACTGAAAGATTACAAAATGATTACGGCAAATCTTTTTTTACCTTTCTTGAAGAAAGAATTACGCAAAAGTATAAAGCCTTTTCTTATACTTTTACAAAAATCCTTATTCAACAAAATCTAATTAAAAGTTGTAGAAGGTGAAAGGTTTCCTTATTGTGTGCTTTTTTGCCGGTACTTTCAATCTCAGCAATCATTTTAATTAGAGTTGTGATAATTTCGCTATAGCTTTTTACATAATATGATTTGAAATTGTTATATATTTCACAAAAGCTACGTAATTAATTTATGGCTTTATTGCGCAAAGTTACTTTGTTTGTGATATATCTGAAATACGCAATAGCAAGCAGGCAAAGGCTGATAAATAATGAAGCTATCTGTTTAAATGTATGGTTGTTGTCTTTTACAGGCGTCAATTAAAATAGATTAAGAGCATTCAGTCTTCAAGGCAAATTATTCGCTTACAAACTATAACTGTAGTTACGCATATTGAGCATTGTCACAACTAATTTGTCATGTATCTAAATCACTTAATTGATACCCTTAATTTAGAACCTTTTATTTTATTAGACAGCAAACAGTATATCTAATAACTTTATGTACGAACAGATTATGTACCTTTCTATATTTTAGGTAGGTACATGTTTTTGCATACAGGTTACAAAAATGTTGGATGAGTATAATCACTTCACCTAATTGGGTATTTGACTACTATTCAAATAAAATATTTTAAAATAACCAGGTAAAAATATGTCATGAAGTGTTCTAAGAAATATATCCGTTTATTAATTTAATGTGTTACTTAATTTATAATCATAAAGTGAAACACTGAAAGTAAATAATTTGACCATAGAAAACGTAACGTCATAATATGCTAGCATTCCATACAAATTTGTTAAGAGCGGCTCGTTTTTTACGTTTCTTAAAAAGAGGCTGATTTGACTTTAGTCAAATACCCTATTGTGAAAAGTGTGGTGTTGTGGACTTACACCTCTTATTGATGGAATGTGTTCGATTTGAGCCTAATAGAAGTAACTTAGTATCGCCCCTGAATCTGAACAGAACTGATGTAGGCACTTTCCACCAAGTTTTGTCTCAACCTAATAGCGTTGCTGCAGAAGCCCTGTTCAGGTTCATGGCTACTTTAATGTAATTAAGATTTACGGTGAATTGTATATGCTTAGGGTACGATAAGACTGACATACGCTTTGCGGTTTAAAAGTCCCTAAATAAAATAGAATACAAAAAAAAAAATTTGGAAAAGTGACTACACATATATTCTTTTCACTGTCATCTGGGTTAGGTAAATATAAAAAATATAAATGTAATAGCAAGCCTGTTTCCCGAGATACAAGCTTCTGCTTAGTTTGGGAAACAGTAACTGTATCTCTTGTACCGTACATTAAGTAATCTAGTGCCTAAGGCAAAAAGAAAAATGTAACCTAGCGACCATAAACACTTTTTTTTTTTAAGGTTCATATAGTTTTTATAAGTAATTTGTGAAGCAGCACATTTGGCACTGTAGTTTTATAAGTATAGTACACAAGCTTTCTTTTCCTAGCGTTTAGTTTTTATAACCTACTAGTTGTCTGCCCCGGCTTTTCACGGGTGTCATATCGTTGCTTTTTATACCTTGAGTTACGTTATTGTAATTTTCGTAGGGATCTCTAATTTTTGACAATAAAATATAGCCTATGTTACTCCCCGATAATGTTGTTTTCTAATAGTGAAATAATTTTTAAAATCTGTCCTCTAGTTTCGGAGCCTATTCAATGCAAACAAACAATCAAATCTTTCCTCTTTATAATATTATTACCGGACGTCTCGCGGTTTCAAACGCGTAGTCCTGTTCCCGTGAGAATACAGGGATAAAAAATAGTCTATGCTACCCGGGGTTAGTGTAGCTTCATAACGATGAAAGAATTTTTCAAATACGTCCAGCAGTTTCGGAGCCTATTCAATACAAACAAACAATCAAACAAACAATCAAATCTTTCCTCTTTATAATATTATAGATTATTAGTATAGATTCGCAAATCGCTATTTTAGATATACACCGATTACTTATGTCGTCTCTTTCTTTGTCGTCTTTTTATTCTCCAGAGTTTGCAAAGATCTTTGCGCTGTTTTCACACGTGTCTCCACGGCACCTATTCTGGTTTAACCACTCATTTGGACGAAACGAATTTGAAATACAGCTTTTCTTAAGGTTTCAACTAAACGGGACTTGGTGGTTGGTCCAGAGAGATTGTTGTCGCGAAGTAGCTTCTTTTGTAGGTGGTAAAGCACCTAGATTGCATTGCTCTTGTTCCTAATGTAGATAGCACGAATTAATTTTCTTGCAAACGACGTAAAAAAACAATGAAAACAATTATGAGCGCCGTAAAATGCAAATATCGGTAATATTAATTTGTTTATTGATCGTAAAAATAAAAGGATGAGAGAGAGAAAGAGGGATAAAGAGTTCTTTTATTAGCCTAAAATATCTTCTAATTTAATAAATTCTGATGAGAAATCCTCCGAAAATTATACATATGCGAAAATGATTAAAAAGTGTATACGTGCAAAGTACTTAATCAATAATTTATTACAACTCAGAGATAAATGTAGTGATTCACTCACTGTAATATTAGTTCGCTATAATATTATATTTCTCACAAAATAATCTGGTACCCGAATATCTCTCGAATATATTCTACACCAGTTTTTGTATTTGCCATTCATCTTTTTAATAATATCACATTTCAAGGAATTTATTTCATGTGCACTTTTAGGACCCTTGATGCTTTTTAAGTCAAAAGATATATATTTTTTATTCACGTTAATGCTACTAACCCAGAAATTCAACGAAAACATCTGCAATGGACCACTTGCACTTATGTTGTCTAAAATATCGTCGTACGTTGTCATAATTAGAGGTTTTTTTTATTCTGCCAATAATGAGTATTTCGAAAAGCACTAAGGTCAGATATTAACTTAACTTATAAACTATTTTCCCATAATTTCATTTTGAAAACGTGTTTATAGCCAAAAAACTTCTCCTCAGGTGTAGAGGTGGTAAACAAAGTTCACTCTCCAGCACATCAATTGATGAACTCTTGATGAATCCTCCAATAATTCTAAATGCATTGTTTTGAATCCTATCCAATTATGTAACATGTGTTTTTGCACTGCTACCGTAAAGATAACATCTAAAATAGATTCTGCTTCGAATTAATGTAATATACAAGCGTTGTAAGTGTTTATAGTGAACTCCCAGCCATCACAATTTTTTCTGCAATTTTATTTGTGTATTTCGCCCAAAGTAAAGATTGGCTATAGCACATACCTAAGTACTTAACACAACTAACGAATAACAAAGGGTGGTCGTCTATTTCTATTTTAATTGGATATATTTTACGGCTTCTACTAAAAGTGCAAAGTTGAGTGTTGTTCGCTGATAGTTGTAAACCAAGTTCTCGCAACATAATAATCATATCGGACAACGCTTTTTGGATATTGTGCTTCCAGAAAGTGATGTCGGCATGTGTTACATAAAATACAAAATCATCAGCATACTGGGATACAAATACGTTTAGAATTTAATGACAGATTTTATGGGTGACAATATTAAATATTAGAGGTGAGATTGGGTCACCTGTTTGACCTGTATATAAAGATAGTTACAGTAATGTTAACACCAGAATAACACATACATACATACATTTTTTTTTATCGCTATATCTATTACTAACGTGGACAGAACTACGACCAAAATGTACTCAATAAATAAATAATTTACAAAAAGATACTTCCTATAATTCCTCAAAAGTAATTAATACCAAAACAATTTAAAAATTTACTTCTATAGGTAATTGAAGTCTATCAAAAATAGTTTTTGTTAAATTAACAGCCTTGCGCTCAGCTCATAAAATAAATTAAAACCACTTACTTTGGTTTGTCTTCTTTTGATTTTGCCCCAGTCATATTGTTACTTTATTTCAAATTCACGTATATACACGTTTATCTAGTGTATGTCACACATGCGACTACTACGGCCACACTATGACATCTAATGCTTCAATGAGCCTCTTATATATATGTATAGGGTGATTCAGTTTGTTGTGTGTCGCTCAATTTTTATTATTTATTTTTTTATTTAGAAAAATACAATTTCCGCACTCGGCTAGGTGCCTACACATCGTGGCAGACTTTACAAATAATAAACGAATATAAATTATCTCTAGGCTCGGAAATCGAGACCAATACGTCGACCAATTTATGGCATTGGACCTCGTTTATCAGAAAAAAATTCGATACTCCGGAATCATTTAAAAATCGTATACTTTGTATAATGAATAAGTTACGATCTTGAAATTATTATATAATGATTAGCAAAGAGGTTACCTGAAACAGTACTGAAACTGAAGTTGAAGTACTAAAATAAACACAAAAGGAAACTGGGATAAAGTTGGTACATAATGCCTACCCGAAAACAGGAACGGTTACGACAATTTCCTTTTGGTTTTCGTTGTAATGTGTTTGTATTTCGTTTGCAAGAATTTCGTAAGGATTGATTTTATTCCTATTTTGTTTTTCTGATGTACAAGTCAGTCGGTAAGGAAGATACATCGTATATGGAATACCTATTCCATATACGATGTATCTTCCTTACCGACTGCCTTTTTTTGACACAGTAGAAATGGCCTCCCACTCAATTGCTACACTTTAGCCCGTCATTATCCCCCTAGTCGGGTTCAGAATCATAAAATTTGACGATTTTATACAGTTTCGACTGCATTGCTATGATACATGGTTTTGATCGTGGGCTCTGGTAGGTACTATTTAGGTACCTAGTTCATTTGCGGTCGCCATAATAACGAGAGCTAAAATATATTTTTGTTGACATATCGCTGTCATCGGTCGGAAAACTATTTATAGCTTGAGGTGTAATATATGTTATATCTCAATGTAAACGGTTCCATTCCAAAGTATGATGAGCGATATGAATTTATATCCCGAGCTATAATATACATTATATTAAATCCCGTAGTGAAAACTCACCTAGATACTTTTGGGTGCAAGCTCGAGAGCAACTTAGCCGCCCCCCCCCCCTGCAAAAAACAGAGATTATTCCAAGTTACTGAGAGTTGCTATTTCCGTTTTGAAAGTGGCAACTCTCAGTAACTGGGAATAATCTTTGTCCATAGTCGTTGGTACGACCGCGCAAAATACTTGTGATCAGATCGTTGTTTCGTCGTACGCCCCGGTCGCATGATTATTTTTGAGACTTATTAAGGGGACAATACCCGGAATGTCTAAACAATGCATCCAAAAGTATAGCTTATGTGTCTACTATTCACCTATAAGTGATAGGTCCAGCATGAGAGTTAATGGTGTCCTACAACGTTGAGATAAAAGTGACATTAGAATTTTCGGCGGGAAATAAGTGTTAGGTTAGGTTACAGAAATAGATGTTCTCCAATGGCCGGAACGGGTGAAATCACCCTATACCTACGCGTTACCAATCCATTATTATCTCTTACAATTGCGCTGTGTTGACTAGCTGTAAAAGGGTATATTAATAGCTAAACACTACGTAAATATAACTTGAAATGTAACTAAATTAGACCATTGTTCACTATTTTTATAAGTTACGACTTTATTGATTGAATATATTTTTTTTTAGATAAGTATATAACTAAAAAAATATATACAATCTATAAATGTACAATTATTTTTCTTGTATAAAACTAAACTAAATCAGTCTGGTTCATTTATTGCGGATATGTAGGTATGTTGTTTATATTTATTTATATAAAACTTTCTGCAGATATGTACCTACACATTATGTAGGCATCCTCTTCCAGTCAACCTTTGGGTGGTGGAGAGATAAATGTAGCAGGTGCATATTATTATATGCATAGGTACATTGAATATAATAAATAAAATATATACGTACAAAATTTTAAATACGTGTTGTACATGTAATATTTTATATAAAAATCTCGTGTTACAGTGTTTGTGGTCAAACTCCTCCGAAACGGCTCCACCTATTTTATTGTATTTTTTTTTGTGTATTTTCGTAAAGTATATTCTAATTACGGGAGTAAATTAACGCAAATCAATTTGCGTGGGACATCTAGTGTAACATAAAAATATGAGAAAGTCAACGACTTTTCTGAATCTGCCAAGCTATTTCTATACAGTTGACGTACTTTGTTTTTAAATGCGTTTCCCCTTGAATGCGTATTATCAAGACATTATGCTTGAACTATTATTTCCTTATTTAGTTCTCCTTTAATGGCAAAGATGAACACGATCGGTGCAATTCGATCAAAACGTCGGGTAAATAAAAGATTTGTTTACCTTTAAATAATTCACGACATTAAGTCGAAATATATCTAATACGATTAATCGGTATTTGGAATCCATTAGAAAGGAAATTTTCCTTTTTGACACAGTTGTCAAGTAAATAAGTGTTCATAACTACGGAAATAGATGGAAAATCCGATAAAATCATTAAGAGATTAAGTCAAGTATACTTAACCTTGGTCATTATCATCACATACTTCTACATAGTTAATATTCATTGTCGGTATTGTTGATAGCATGTATATGAGGGGGAGGGATCCAGAGGGTCCGGACACCCACCCCCCCCCCGTAGTATACGACATCATTAAAATCGCAGAATATTGATGACGGATAATATAATCTGTACTATAAAACTATGAACAAAGTGTTATTCGATTCGGATTAAAATGTAGATGATTTTTGAACTCGTGCTCCACTCTCAAAAATTACAATACTAAAAAATTAAAAACTGGGCAAATGCATGTACAGTACTCCCAAATTAATAATGCACATGCAGATCTTCGCTAATTGTCGTATTCCCGGAAACACTCGAATCATGGAATCGTAAGAGCCCTAAACAAGGCATTTGCATTTTGCACCTTGTTTAAAAGAGATAGGAGTCAATATCATGTGTGCACAATCGAAAACAAATCGGGCGTTCGGCAGCTGTCGCCGGTCAGCGAAATGTCTGTCAGTCGTCTTTATATATTGGTAGTGACTGCACGTGTTCTCTATTTGTGGAAATATATAGAGCTGCTATTACACACCCTTCTTGGTAAATATAATTTCAACATTAATTAGCTTATTCAGATTTAAATAGTATATTTTGAAAAAAGGAAAATAAATAACATATTTCACGTTTTTTTAATATTAAAAAAATAAAATACCTACATTAAATACATATTAAGTACTAGAAAAACATTTAAAAAATGAGATTTATTTAAATTAAATAAATAGATAAACATGCATAAAAAATATATACCTAACTCTGCCCATGCCATTTTCTTTCAGACGAATTCTTCCAAAATGGATAAATTTAAACGTGGAAAACCGCTTAATTCACAAGCACGGCAAATGGTATTTAATGTGTACCTTTATTTCTTAAATGAAGCCAATGTTTTCAACAGAGACCATGATGGTTATTTTAAAAAAATTCAAGACCGTGTTACAAAAGCTACAGGAATTTCGCGACGAACTTTGAGTAATATCTTAAACGAAAAAAAACATAATCAATCAAAGAAATTTTCTACACCGAAAAAAGGAAGACCTAAAAGTAGATTTCGGCTGGTACTTGATGATTTCGACTACTGTGTTATTCGTAATATGATATACAATTTTCAATTGACGCTGAAAGAACTCCCAACTGTAAATAATTTAAGAATAAAGTTGATCGAAGCTATTAATTTCAAAGGCTGTGCCGAGACTTTAAGGTTGATCTTGAAAGACATGGGGTTTAGGTTTCTGAAAACTGATAATAACAGACAATTACTTATGGAAAAACATGATATACGCCTAAAAAGGATCAAATATCTCAGAGAAATACAACAGCTGAGGAGTTCTGGTAGAAACATAGTATTTATGGACGAGTCGTATGTGCACACATCACATACTAAGGGTAAAACTTGGCAAGATAGCAACAAAAAAGGTATCAAACAACCCATTTCCAAAGGAGAGCGAATAATTATTGTACACGCAGGCAATGAAAAAGGCTTCGTCCCAGGGGCTCTAATGTTACATAAATGTGTCGACTCAGAAGGTGACTATCATAAAGAAATAAACGCGGAACGTTATCAAACTTGGCTACGCAATCAATTGATTCCCAACTTGCCTCCTAATAGTGTGTTGGTAATAGACAACGCCCCATATCATAATAAGCTGTCTGTGAAACCACCAAACTCAAACACATCTAAACCACAAATGACAGCTTGGTTACAACAACACAACATTCCGCATGACCCAAAGAAACTGAAACCCGATTTGTATAAAATTATACAAAGATACAAAGAAAATTACACAGAATTTGCCATTGACCGTATAATGGAGGAACATGGGCATAAAATTATACGATTGCCACCATATCATCCCGATTTTAACCCTATTGAAAATATTTGGTCCCAAATAAAGCAACACGTGGCCAAGAGAAATATTGCAATGACTGTGACGTCAGTTAAAGATGCTATATTAGAAAAAATCAATAAAATAGGACCAGAAGAATGGAAAAAAGTTTCTGATCATGCGGTTCAATGCGAAGATGAATATAGAAAATTTGAGCCAAGAATCGATAGTTATTCCGATAAACTGATTATTTACACAGGTGATAGCAGTGAGGAAAGTGTAAATGAACAAGAGCATAATGAAACTTCTGATGAATCTGCGATGTCGGGAATAGAGGTCTTCCTCGATTCTGATTAATTTTTTTATAATTGTATTATTTTTCTGGAATGATTAGTGCTGTAAACAAATTTGAACTGAGATTTTGATTATATTTTATGTAAACCTCTATTTGAAAACGTTTTTTTCTCCTTCTAATAAAACCTTATGTTATTTAAACCTTTTCCTCCATAATTACACCAACTTCGGTAAGACACTTGAAAACTAATCACTCCAACAATGATTGTAGCGTTTTCGCTATTTACTTACATGGAATTATCGAATCAAATTTCGTTACAGGTAAATCAAATCTGTTTTAGCACAAAACACATAATATATAAAATTAGGCATAGAGAAATTGCTCTTAACCACTCTATATAAATATCGTCTTTCGACGCTCGGGTAATACGACCGTTGCCGAACAATGACGAAGATTTCCGAAGATTTCTATGCGCATTATTACTTTTGGAGTACTGTACGAGTATGGCCACGCGCAATGTAGGCTTCCGTAGTTGCCCATCACAATAATGCAGTCTAACAAGTGATTTTTACATAAATGCTCTAATAGGAAGTAAATAATTGTGTTTGGATAGGTCGTTTAAAAATATTTAGGGGTTCACAATTTTTTTTTTTTCGATTTATCACTTTTCGATTTAGGGATCCCTTTGTGAAATATTAAGCCTTAAAGTGCAATTTATTGTTAGAGTCAAGTGTACCTCCGCACCCGCCAGCAAAATGGTTGTTTTTGGAGATGTGGAAATCAGAAATAGTAAATATAAAGTAATGAAAAGGGCAACTATCACAGCTAAGTAGGCTTTACAAGTTTACCAGTAACAGCAGACCAAGTTACGTTGTTATTACTTATTCTGTGACCTAGTGAGAAGTAACGAAACTTTGGTAAATTTCGATTGAAAAATACTTTTATAAGGTTGTTAGTAGTATAAAACTTAACACTAATAACCCGCTCCCCTCTCCCCACAATTAAATACTGGATCCGAGCATAGTCCAACTCGGCCAAACAGGGATAAAATCAAGAGGAGGGTTTAACAAAGAAAATCCTATAGGTCCTACGACTAAACTCTCTGTTAGTCTTGCGTCTAGTCGTTGTCTTTAAAAATTGGAAATAGTATACAACCAAATAGGGATCCACGCAAGTAACATACCCACACAAAATATACTTTCTACATCGGTCCAAAAAGAGTAGTTGAGAAAGTAATCAACAAATAAAACAAAACAACATATTGTAAAGTAATCAGATTACTAACTACATTTTGTAGAAAATGTAGTTAATAATCGAAATTTTTTAACTACATTTTGTAGTTGCAATCATGGTTAAAATTACAAAATGTAGTTATTAACTACATTTTTTAACTACATTTAATTATTACTTTTTGTAATCATTGACTGAGATTACTAACTACAAAAAATAATCGTAGTTGGTAGACAAATAAATTTTTGCCCAACTCTGCCGACGGGCATCAGCCCGACACCCGCGTTGAAAGTGTTGACGTGTCCAGTTCCTGAGCTCCAAATCCGAAGTTTATACTCTTCTTGTCTTGGTTGTGCGTTTTTAAAGATGGCAACCCTATCTACGCGCCGCGTTGTCCTCAGAAAAGATTACTAGTAATGTGGGATTGTTACTAGGTACTACTAACAAAAATTTGCACTTTAAAGCTTATTATTTCACAAACGGATCCCTAAACCTAAAAATAATCCTTACAACCCCGAAATGTTTTTAACAAAAAATACCTATTTAATGATACCCCACACGATGGGATGGGTGAGATATAAAAATAACATCCCCACTTTACGTAATTGGGAAGGTACTTTAAAAAAAATGTTTTACAAGATTTTATTCTTTCACTTTGTCGATGTAAGTAATATGTATATCCATGCAAAATTACAGCCTTCTAGCACTTACAGTCTTTGAGCTAAACTGCGGACGGATGGACGGATATGGCGATAGGTTCCGTTTTGCCATTTTGTCTACGGAATCCTAAAAATCTGACAAAGCCATACAAAGATCATTTCTGTTAACTGTCATTGTTTTTATTATTATCTATACTATAATATTATAAAGAGGAATGATTTGATTGTTTGTTTGTATTGAATAGGCTCCGAAACTACTGGACGGATATGAAGAATTCTTTCATCGTTGTGAAGCTACACCAACCCCGGGTGACATAGGCTATTTTCATTCCTGTATTACCAAGAGAACGGGAACTACGCGGGTGAAACCGCGAGGCGTCCGCTAGTATATTATAAAAAGAGAAAATAATAATATTTTTTAAACAATTAAAATTGTTTCCCAATTGGCATATCTATAAAAATAAAATCACGCTAACGCTGGTCGCTAACTAGCTGAGTGGTGGTCGTTATATGATGAAGAAGACTTCATCATATAACGACCACCACTCAGCTAGTAAAAGTGAAAATATAGCCAAATGGCTATATTTTCACTTTTTCTGCATTATATTATATTTTACCTTTTATATCCAAACTAGACTCTTTGATTATATAATGTCTAGATTCCTATTCCTAATACTAAAATTGAAGCAAAGAACTGTCAAAAAGTACGGTCAAATGGACGTACTCTTTGAGAGGTAAGAAGACTCCTAACAGATGTTTTAGCCCTATGTATTCTAGCGCGCCATTTTCAACGAGTATTAAACGTCAAAAATAGTAGCTTCACTTTTTTCTTCACTGAGGGAATGCTCCATCTAGACATTATATAATCTAAGACTAGACTATGTTTGGGACCAATTTACATTAAACCTATGCTGCGCTGCGTGTAGATAAAATTTTCTTTTACACATCTTAAGTGAGCAACTCAACTGTGTTGTTATTAACTATCACTTTGCTGACTATTATTTTGACCGTAATTAAGCTTTTAATATGAATTTACAAAATTTTTGTAAGAAAAGTGACATTTATACCTAGGTAGGATATTTTATTTTACGACACGACGAGTCGATCGAAACATACAAAAACATGACATTTGTAAACATTTAGATAGTAAGGTAAGATAATCTTGAGCTAGAAACAGAGACACGGCAATGTAAGCACGGCAATTATGGCGTTAGATTTTCTTGGCTTGGATTTCTATAGGGTGTGTCAAGTGCCCTGTGAGCTAAGTATGTGGAAAAATTCACGGTATATATAGTGAAATTAAAGTAAAACTATCAAAGCTAAGTAGGTTTTACAACTTAACGAGTAACAGCAGATCAAGTGAGAAGTAACAACATTTTCGTACAGATTCCTTTGAAAAATACTTATAGGTATAATGTTGTTAGTAGTATAAATAGTAGTATAAAAAAAAAACAATAAAAACCCACTTCTTAAGTCGCATTATTCGGATGGGGGACTACGGAACAACACGACGTGCACTTGCCCCGTTTTTTTTAATTTCCACACGTACGGACGGCAGTAGCTAGTATAAAATATTGTCACGACCTGTGCGATTAAATAGCACGAACATATAACCATAGAATTTTAAAACGATACGTTATTCTATAACGTTACTGGGAAGTTGTTTTATACATTTTAATATCTTCTCGGTATATATGTAGTATTGTTACAAATTCAGGGAATTGACCTAACCATTGTAACCGTTCTTGTAAGTATATCGATATTTACTCATTTAATTATGTGTTGTTTTTGTTTAGTATGTGATGGATGAAGTTGCGCATTTTGTTTTCATTATTTTTATTCAAACTAAAATATCTTTATTTAGTAAAACCAAATTAATGATTAACTGAAAACGTCAAATTAATACATACTAAAAAAATATAAAATTATGATTTGTTTGAAAAAAAAAAACAAAATTAGGTTAGACGGCAGTTCCATATGTAAAGCTCACAAAAAGAAGAAAGAAAGAAAGAAGCCGCCAAGAAACTTACTCACTCTTTTAAAATCATCAAGTTTTTCTTTACAAAAATAAATTTATTGAACAAACCAGTGTGTTTGGTGAGTGTAATCGTTTATATTTAAATCAAGGACGATTCGGTAAATATTATTATAATACGGTCTATCGCCTGTCTAAATTTCGCCTGTCATTGTCGTCTCGTCTCGTATAGTTTTTGTCCGAATGCATCCTTGTAGCGATTACGTGTTTTAACAGGTATCTGAAACGCCAATATCTGTTCATTTATTTGGGTTTTCACATTTAATCGCCATAACTAGTTTGTTACAAGACGAGTGTTTATTTAGAAACGCAATTAAACTGATAAACTAATACACTGTTACGTAGTAGGTGCGTACTTACGTTTATTACTTGCAATTGTACTAATTATCTTAGGCTTTTATTTAGTTAGATCACAGTTCAAAAATAAAGAGCCTGATTTCACTATAAGCGTTTTGAAATTGAACGCTCTTTGTTTTGTTTACATTGTTTTTCTAAGTCGCACTGTAGTCCTCGTCAAGTCGACATGTGAATCGGTGAGCGTATGGGCCGCCTGGGATTTAAACACAAGTGTAGTATTTTGCTTCCTAAGTGAATAAATCATTTTTATTATTATTAGAACTCAAGATCCAGAGCTCGTAACTGGGTGCATTTTCCTACCTCTGGACCGTCACTATTCATGCAAGGATACGGTTGTTTATGGATCCAAGATTATGTTTTGAAAAGGGGAGGAGGTGAAGAAAAGCTTAAATTAAATAAAGAAATTGTCATTCAAAAACTAAAAAACCTGCAAAAAGACAGAACAAGAAGATAATATATTTTAATTTTAATCCCCACACAGGATAAAACTTTGTTATTATGTATGTATTTAGAAGTATGTTTATCAGTTGTCTGATTGCCATAGTACAAGCTTTGCTTAGATTAAGATCAGAATGCGTTGTGTGAGTTGTCCCAATATATATATGGCACATGAACTAAATATCATCGAGAAAACGGATTTCAGAGGTTAACTAAACATATTTTCCAGTTTCCTTGAGAAGATTTACTTGTCACTCTTTTCCTAATCATAAAAGTCTAAAGCAGTGGCAATGAAATATGATACAATCTCGGATTGATATGTTAATACCTCGACTTATGATAACATTATAAATTAACAACGCGTAGGATTGTAAAAATAGTTTTACTCTTTTTGGGAAAATACAGTTAAATCGTGTTTGACGTCGCACTGTAAAACCCATTGCCAGACGCCTATTTGATGAGTGATTCTTACGTATAGATAAGAATATAAAACAAACAGGCACGTTAGATAACGTGGTTGTTTGTGTTTTAGGTCTAGAATTAGTGACCACTGCACGGAGGTTGAAGGCTGTTCCCCTTCTTACTTACCTACTCTTCCAAGACTGGCGCGTACCTACGCGGAGCGCTCAAAGATGTCCGCCGCGGATGCGCGTTAATGCATTTCTAAGCGTAGCTCTCTATTTACCATTGTGCCCAAATTTTGACAGTTCGCATGGTCTTGCCGCGAAACGGGAAAAACGCGGGCAAGAGCATGTCGGCTATGCCATGCTCAACGTAGGGTTCCGCAGCCTCGAATAAATGCATCAGCAGAAGAGCGTATCATGGCATTTACATCCTTTTGTTGAGAAACACAGTTTTTCAGCAAAAACTCAATGACGGTATATCCGATCATGTCCGAAATAATTTTAGTTTAATGTATCTATTAAGGGCTATCTTTGTGATTTTTTCATATTTTTTGGTTACACGGTTCAAAAGTTAAGGGGGGGGGGGGGCACGATTTATGCAACTTTCGAAGTGATTATATCCAAAAATATGCAATCAATCAAAAAAGTTTATTAGAAATGTCAAAATGTTTTTGAAAGACCTGTCGATTGATGTACCACAAGTTGATGTTTGCTGAAAAAAAAGTCTTTTTCAGCTTCTGTTACATGTATGGAGTGCCCCCTAAAAATATTAATTATTCTTATTTAGCTATCAAACTAAGTAGCAGCTACTACAAGACACCTTTACACCAAATTTCATCAAGATTAATTCAGTAGTCTTTGAGTAAAAAGCCTGTGACATACGGACGGACAGACAGACAGACGGACATGATGAAACTATAAGGGTTCCATTTTTGGCATTTTGGCTACAGAACCCTAAAAAGAACGTGAATAGGAACCTGGCCGATTTTTTTTTGCCAATTTCAGCGAGTTTCATATGTTTTAAAAGACTGGTATACACAATGTAGGGTATTTTTTTTTTAAGATAACCAGCTATTTGGGATTGTGGTCCCACATTATTATCAATCCTGTTAACCCCTCCTGCTAAGCTCAATGGCTTGTGTTAGGAGTAGGTTTACGTCGCGTCGGTAGTATAATTCGTAGGATTCGAACCCGCGACCTCACGATTGCAAGACCGACGCCTTAGCCATCAGGCTCCCGAATAATGACAGTGGTTTGCCGCCATTTCAACTCTGGGATTTCTCTGTAGTGCCTTGGGCACGTTTAGCAATGTTGTTGAAATACATAGGTATGTAATCGGCCGCAATAAGATAGGGACTCAAAATTGAAGTACCAATTTTTGGTACGCGGGGAGAGGTGGGTATTTCAGGCTATAAAACGTGCTAAGTAGATAAGTATCCAACTGGGTTTTTTTGTGCAATTATAACCTTTATAATTTTTAAGGGATTTAGTGGTTACATTTGCGCTTTCTCGCAACTCAGTTATTCTGAGATAAATACGTTAAAACAAACAAAATTAACTTAACCTAGATCACCTGAATAAATAAAACTATTTAAATAAACTTACAACAAAATCTAGAGGTCTATAGAATTTTAAATTTTGTAGCTCAATAAATTGCTTTATAAAGGCCCACACATTACCAGTGTGCCTGCAGTCTGTCACTCTATCGTCTTCGGTCTGCCAGTCAAGAGCTGGCAGTTCACCGCAAGATCACGCGCCGCCAGTGGCCTATGACGTCTTCACACTAGCTGAACGGTTGCCCTGGCCGACTACTTGCTAGTGTGTTTTCGATTGTTGTGGACTGTCCGGCCGATACCTCTGACGACGCAGATCGCACGGTGGGGCAAGTGCACACATTTGGATTGAATTGGCCGTTAGTCCAAAACCGTTAATAGAAAACTGTTAGTCTGTCGTCTGTCGGCTGATGATTTCCGCCGGTGGCCTAGTAGTATGTGGGAGTCTTAAAAGTTACTGATGGTTCGTATTGAGCCGTTATTCAGTATTCGTTCTCAGTCAAGTTTTATGACTAAAACAAAGGATTTTATAGCTATCGAAAGGTCCAGTGTCCAACAGCTTTGCGTATTCATAATTGCCTACCTGCCATTATACAATACAAAGTAGACATGATATATTAGACTGCACAGGTTTTTAAAAAAATGGCATAAACGGAATCCTTATAGTATCGTCATGTCCGTGTATCCGTATGTCAGGCATTTTAGTCAAAGTGGTGGTACATCATTCGACAGATCTTTAAAAAACATTTAGCGGTTTCTAATAAACTTTTTTGATTAAGTGAATATTTTTGGAAATAATCTACTATATTTAAGCGATAGGTTGCTAAATTATTAGCATTTAATATTTATGCTGACCTTGGTACAATTAGTATATCACAGCAATCAGTTAGTTCTACCAATTCTTTTAGGATATTAATGTAACTCCTAGTTTAAACTAGTTAATGAGACAACAGATAAGCAAACATATGATTTAACCATAGTGTATCAAAATATTCAGGGCTTATCTGGCAAGATTCAGGAAATAAAATTATTTTTAAAGACCCACCATGTTGATATTTTTTGTGTCACTGAACACTGGTTAATTAATGAACATTTATGGTAAGCATGTTCTTAAGGAAGAAGGCTATAAAGGCATGGTGGCTCTATGATTTTTGTTTCTAATAGTGTGAATAGTAAAGGACGTAAAGATATTGTAGCTCGTTCTGTCGAGCGTACTCTAGAACTCTCTTGTGTATTGTTGTTTGTGTCTACCGTCCACCACAGAGTGACTTTAATTTATTCGAGACTATGTATAATGGAAGATGTTCTGAAAGTTCTTAGTTATGGTAAAAAGCATATAGTAGTATGTGGCGATTTCAACGTTAATATACTTGAACAGTCACCTATGTGTATTAGATTATGTACTTTATTCAACTCATTTAATTTGAAGAATTTGTTTAGCGCGCCAACAAGGATCACATCACATTCTGCCACATGCTTACATAATATTTTTTGCAACTGTAGCTATTATATTGAGTGATTTAACTTCCGATCACTGTGAACAGAAAGTCACTTTTCGTATTCATATAGTGGCTAAAGTAAACAAGATCACATGTAGGCCCATGAGTACAGTCCGCCTAAACAAATTTAATACAAATGTTTCTGTCCGTATTGCTAATATACATTTTAGTCAGGATGATCCGAACTACACTTTACGCGTCTTTGTTTAACATTATCAAATATGAATTTAATAATATTTTCACAACTAAAACTTATTATAAAAATCGAAAAATTAGCTTTTGTGACTGGGCGACAACTGGCATACAAATAAGTATAGCTAAGTTGTATGAATTGTAAGGTATGAAGAGGGCGCCCAAATATCATGTCTCGCAGGGAAACTCAGTTCTGCAGCATATGCTGTCCGCAAAGTCAGACAGCTTACCGATGTGGCAACAGCAAGGCTAATTTTATTTCAGTTATTTCCACAGCGTCATGTCGTATGGCATACTGCTTTGGGGCAAGGCGGCTGATACTCAAACAATTTTTATTCTTCAATAACGTGCAGTGCGTGCGATTTACAAACTAGGTGCACGAGTTTCCCTTAGAGAAAAGTTTAAAGAGATAGGTATTATGACAGTTGCATCTCAGTATATATTTGCAAACATTATGTTTGTTAGACAAAATATGCATTTATATCAGAAAAATAGTGACGTTCACCCGGTGAACACGAAGAAGCACAAATTAGTACGTCAATATCATAGGCTACAGAACTTATAATTCATATGGGTCTTTCTGTGATAGTATATAACAAGATATCAGGTAGTATTATGAGTCTGTCAGTGATTAAGTTCAAAAATGTAGTCAAAAATCATCTTATACGTAGAGGTTATTATACAGTGGATGAATATTTAAATGATAAAGAAAAATGGATCTAGTTGCTTGCTCCTTGTTACTTTAATATGCTTAGGTGAATTTTGTTGTCACTTTGTTTTAATTGTCACATTGATTAGGAGCATGATTTGACTTTTGTAAGTAAAGATTCTGCGTGACGAATAAAGGCCATTCTTTTCTTCCTTTTGATATCAAAATTAATATTTAAATTTAATCATTTGTTACAAGTACTTTGGCCAATATATAAGCACATATAGTTTTTACCTTTGTTGTAAGTAGATGCTCCGAAGATATTGTACCCACCCAGTCATTATTTCTCACATTCTTACTACCGTACTTATAATTTTCATGAATTTCTGTGATGTGGTAAAAAGTCGCAGGAAAATATTCAGCTTTAGCAAATCATAATTTGGCATTAACTAGGGATATTTCTCTGCACCATTTACAAAAACAAATGTGTCTATATCTTCGACTTATACCGTCATGGAGGTATGCTCTTAAATGTAAACGTAGATATTCATCAAAATAATAAAGTGTAATCTGTCAAAGTCGCTTTAGATATTCATTTTTGCGCTACCTTCCAGTGGCGGATCTTGGTTTTTAATTTTTGGTAGAATTCAAAGGTGTGGGGGAGGACTCCGCTGAGAGTATGTTTCTTCGAGGGTAAGCACACATACACGGGGGGAGTGTTTATAACCGCCAGCCGTGGCTCTGGGTAGGATAGTGTAGGATGTTCACCCCCGGTAGGCGATGGGTCGGATGTTTTTAATAATAATAATAATAGTACTTTGTTGTACACCAATACAAAAACACAAAGTATACATTGTATAACTTAAATGTAGGTACAATGGCCTTATCGCTAAGAGCAGTCTCTTCCAGGCAACCTTTGGATGGATAGAAGAGACAAATGAAGAGATACATAGGGGAGATACAGCGTAAATAATACATGGATATTAATTTAAAAATTTTAATAATTTAAAATAAAGAAAAAGATAAATTAATGGATACTAAAAGTTTAATTAGAAAGATAGTTTAATTAGATACTTCAACATTCTTTTAAAATATGCCAACGATTGAGCTCGTCTTAAGGAAGAAGCAGTGCATTCCATAGTCTTGCCGCCTCGACAGTAAATCATGACATACAATTTTGTGAAATGCGCTAGAATTTCCAATCTTAAATCCTCCTATGACCTAAGGAATCTTGAAAGTGTGTCATGAAGGAACTTGAAACGTTTTTGAGATACAAGGGAGTAAAAGGGTTGTAGGGTATAGGGTATACTATGCAGCAAAGAGAGAATATGAGTATTCCGACGAAGACTTATTGAGAGCCACTTGAGCACGTTGCGGAATTCGGAAACATGATCATATTTCTCTCAATAAAAAGCAGGATCTGTATTATCAAAGATTTTGTTAATGCTAATGATTTTAGTACAGACTTTCTTTACAATTGAAATTAGAAGAAGATTAGTTGGCTTTTTAGTAGCCCGCCTCATTCTTGGCATTTACCAAAGTCTATATGTGTAGCTGCTTAGATAGGTATAATTATATACTAATATATATAGGTAATTGGTTAGGTAGTAAGCAAGTTGACTCACACTGTAATACGCATAGTGAATCAATCCCTCAAAAAAGGTTATTAGCACCGCAAACCAAAAATTTGGAGTTTGATGAAATATTTTCAGCTTGTACAATTGTTAACTTACAAGCTGACTCACGCAACTTGGTATGCGTAAATTTTCTCCGGTATTTGTAACATTTTTCATTGCTGATCTGCTTCTATTGGTCGTAGCGCTATGTTATATAGCCTATTGCCTTCCTCGATAAATGGGCTATCCAACACACATACATCGATTTTAATTAAAAACCTGGCCAAAAAGGCAAAACCCATACAATGGAATTTCGGGGAAAGGATTATTACCTGTGGTTACCCAAGTACCTGACAAACAATAGAGCGCCATTTTGAATTTCAGAGGTGCGCGACACGCGCAATGCTATCAGTTAAGATTTGTACGTCTTGCTCAATGAACGTGTTGTTCGATTTTTTAGTTGATAAAATTATTGGTTTTAGTTTTTACTTAAACAAAAAGTGTTTGTGTAAAGTGCTGGTTTTTATCATGGAGACTTCAGAACCAGGTTAGTACTTTAGATTTAAGCTATATGTTTGTCAGTTAACATTGTCGTTATCAAGGCAAAGCTTATTTTGTAAACTGCATTACATTGTTTAAATTTTATCCCATTAAGAAGTAAAGATTGACATTTTGTTAGGTTTCCGGGCATTTCCGAGTTGATTTTTGTTTTTTAGCATGTTGGCTACGTATACAGGATACTGTATGCATAAATAGAAATTGCCAAAAAGTGCCTAATTATGTTTTTAAACTGTTTTGAATGACTACAGGTTTAACTAAAACCAAGTTAGTTATTCGTGTGATTTTGCTAATTGATGATAATTATACTTCCAGGGCCATCTGGTGTCACTGTGGTGACGCGGAAACATATTTTCTTAAGGGTGCAACAAAATCCACAAAATACTTTATCAAAAAAGTTGGAGTCGGTGGAAACTGACATAGTCAGTAGAAATAATTTTACAGTCGCTCAAAAAAACACTTTTCTGAAAGCATTTTCCCGTTTGAAGTCTGAAATGAAATCTAAATGGGATGCAAGAAAACAAGAAATTCAAAGAAGAGCTTGGGCTACTAGTAGATGTGCCGAAGCCAGGGTTCGGCAATTCTAATGACGGTAATACAAGTCGCAGATTTTTTGCCAATCCAGAAATGTCGGCTGCAATAACTGGTGTAGACCTGACTGTGATCCAAAAATTTGCTACCATATTGGAGGTAATATCTAGTGGATTTGAGCTAGATGCTCATAAATTTGAGACCTACTGCAATGACATGGCCAAATTATTTATTGAAAAATACAATTGGCATCCAATGTCTCCTACAGTGCATAAAATTTTAATCCATGGCCCTGCGATAATTAAGCATGCCTATAGGCACATTATCAGAAGAGGCAGCGGAAGCCAGAAATAAACATTTCCGTGAATACAGACTTCGATATTTAAGAAAATTTTCTCGTGAGCAATGCATGGATGATGTTTTCCATAGATTATTATTAACATCAGACCCATATTTGAGTAGTATAAGGCCAAAGCCACAGAAAAACTCTAAGCCATTTAGTGCTGATGCGAAAACCATTTTTGCCGTTAATGACGAACATCAGCAATTTTTTGAAGATATCTACGATGCAAATGCACACAATTCAGCTGATGAAGAAGGTTGGAATTATTCATCAGACTAATTTTAAGATTTCATTCTTAAAGAAATAGATAAAGTCAATTAAAATACGATTTTTTTGTTTTTAAGTTACACTTAAGTTAGTTTTATTAAATTTACTTTGCTTATTTGTTGTTTTTTTTTATTTTAGACCACTAGTATTTCACTAAAATAAGTAATAGGACACAAAAACTGCAGTCAATAATTTTGACCAGGTTTTTACTTAAAATCGATGTATGTGCAACAGTTAAAGATTTTTTTTAAATTCGAACCCATAGTTTCTGAGATTATCGCGTTCAAACAAACAAACAAACTCTTTAGGTTTTTATTATTACTAGCTGACCCGCACAACTTCGTATTCGTCAATTTTTTTTTTTTGTTTTTGCAACACTTTTCATTGTTGTTCTGCTCCTATTGGTCGTAGCGGGATGGCCTTCCTCGATAAATGGGCTATCCAACAGTAAAATATTTTTGAAGTGAAAACTTCTTTATTTTATTTTATTTATTTATTTAAAACTTTATGCACAAAGTTGTACAAAGGTGGACTTAATGCTAAAAGCATTCTCTGCCAGTCTACCTTAGCGGCGTTGTGGACTTATTGGGATAGGTAAAAAATGTTAAACTCGCGTCAGGACACATGACCTGATCGAAAATTCGTAAGACGGAGGGAGAACAATGAAAAACTGCTACAATATCATTAGAATACGAAGGTAAATTTCGAAATCGGGCGGCAGAAACCAGAAGATCCCAGTTTGAGTCCGAGTAACGATTATTTTTCCGTTTTTATATTAATTTTTATTTTCGTTTTTTGATTTGTGATTTATTATTTCCTATTTTTTTGTTATTATGTCAGTAAGATCGAAAAATATTCTTTAAATTTCATCAGTATGTAATATAATGTTCAAGTTCTCACTTCTGCCGGCACTCCCGGAGTGCAACCCGTTGTTTTTTTTAATTCGAACTTTTTGAGAATATCGCGTTCAAACAAACAAAGTCTTTAAGCTTTATAATATAAGTATAGATAATAATCTAACGTCATTTTGGTAAACAATAGTATGCCAAAATTACGTCACGCATCCTTTTATTAAATTTTATTTAGGGCCTAATCATTCTTCTCAAGCATTAGCCGACCTATTTTGGTTGTGGGCATGCCCACTGTGGCTATGTACCTACTCGTGATTAATACGATATACTTCATAAGTATTTAGTACAAGGACATGCATTAAGTAGGGTTATGAGACAAGAAGAAGCTGGTTTATTACTGTGGATTTTATTTTATGACCAACTTGCACCATGCACTAGCATGGGCGTACCCAGGATCTGATTCGGGAGGGGGGGGTACACGTTTTGGACAAGTGTGAGTCGCACGTACGACGTGGGAGGAGGGGGTGCAAATCATGTCAATGATGTTTTAAGTAAAAAGGTGTAGATAGGTTAAGTTTATATTATCTTTGATAGGTTAAATTAGTTTTTTTAAAAACGGCAAACGGCAAACTACTAATTGCAATGTCACACTATTGTAAAAGCGTTGTAAAAGTAGAAAAGCATGATTTAATTATCATGAGCAAAAAAGAGAAAAATGTAATCCGCGGTTTTCATCTGTTGACGCCGGCGATGCGACACTGGCATATATAAACTATGTCAATTGTATAGATTTTAACGTGCCACTTTCTGAGCGCTTGTAACCTATCTAGCCTTTTCTTTAAAATATCATTGACATAAGTACCTCGCGCGACAGGAGGGACCTGTCGCGCGATGTACTTAGGTCAATGATGGTTTTTGTACTACTAGGACATACCGATATAGGAACATGGTAATAAATAGATACATTGTAACTGATAATTATGATTAACATTTATTAGGTACTTATATCATAAATCTTTAATAAAATATAATAATAATGGCATTTACAAAAATATTAAAAACTTACTAAATAAAGTGCGTTGACATTTTTCTATAAGTAACTTATTTTTTAATATACAAAATCAACGTTCCTAAGTAGTATCTATCTTATCAAAATAATTGTCAGCATCTAAGGGTGTTAGCAACATAAAATGAATGATTCCGCGTTATTCATGTTAACCCCTGCCACAAGCGAAATATTTGTGCCTCGTCAATTATTTGCAGTTGCTGTCACTGCATCAAAGTGGTTGGTGGTTCATGCCATGCTCTGGCCTTTGCACATTTTCCAGTAGTACCCTCGTTGGCTTATCAACTCTGTGTGTGTTCCGCGTTCTACGATCTTGCCTAGAAAACGAAATATTAAATTAATATAGACTGCCTGGCCAGATCATAAAATTAATCACCCACCATATCATAAATCTATCGGCCAACTAAAACTGACTACCTGAAAATCTCCCACATTAACGTGTTGCAAGGAACATTGGAAACATACAATTAACGGAATGCACCTAGACTCGAAACAACAATCTGTTGATCACATAAAGTGGTGTCCCAAACTAGTATATTATCTGTGCCCTAATGCACCAGTCATACACACAACCACAGCAATCCAGATATATCTCTTTGCATCAAGTCTGAACCCGCTTTAGGAACAGCATTTTATCTAGTGAATGTTTTGTCTTATTTTAAAAATGCAATCTAAAACAGACAAAAACAATCACGACTTTAAATGCTGTTGAATAATAATAATATCTTGGGACAACTCACACAACGCTATCTGATCTCAAATTAAGCAGAGCTTGTGCTATGGAAACCGGACAACTGATAAACATACTTATATATTTCTGAATATTATGATAAATAACACTCAGATACAGAATAAACCATCTTGTTCATCACACAAAGTTTTATAATGGCTGGGGATCTAACCCACGACCTCCGGCTTAGAAGTCAGGGTCACTAACCACTAGACCAATAGGCCCGTCAAAACGATTGGGGGATGTTAAGGCTGCCTGTGCATTGACGCGAAACGAGGCAGCGGAGAATTGAATTATTTTTTTGTTAGGATAACAATTAAGTAATAAACAAACTACTGTACCTTTGTCTACCACACAAATAAGATCAGCATCCTTAATCGTAGAGAGACGATGGGCGATCGTAATACACGTACGACCCTTGGCTGCTTTCTCTAGGGCTTCAGATACGGCCTGTAAGAGTGAAAATATTCACATGTTTAGCTTGTCGATAGTTCAAGTTGTTATACCTACTAGCGGTCTACCTCGGCTTTGCACGGACTTTTATACACTATTTTTATGTTATTTTAAAATAAGATATTGATAGTTTGCATGAAAACAGATCATGCACTTCTTATCGTCCATTGTCTACATTATTTATATCATATACATTAGTGTAAATAGGTGTATAAAAAAATTGTAATTAAACTTTTAGTAGGTAAAGGTGAGATGGTAGGTACTTAGAATGGAACGGGTAGATGCGAGAAACAATTTTAACGACTTTAAAAATGAAACTAGGAACTTAGGAAATGGTAAGAAATACAATTCAAAAGGTAAGTACGGTAGCTATGGTTAAATCTCGTCGTCTCTTCTACAGAATTCATCACTCACTCAACGTCAATATAAAATATTTGTAAAGTAACTACTTTCCAAAAATTATATATTGACCTTATCGCACGTGAATGAATGAACGTGTTATGTAAAGGGTTTCTTAAGTAGATTTTACGATGGTAACATGCTAGGGCTGCTGCAACTATGAACCTGGCCACGTACCTATCCCTAAAATAGTTTGGCGGATTCGAATACGGTTTTTGTAAAATGTTGTATTTTTTATTTTATCTATGTCAAACTGGCTGTGTTACTGGCTGGTTAATTAGGATTTTTCACACATATGACATATACGTATGAAAAATCTTGATTTGAAATAAGACAATTTTTAAAATGTCTTCCAGTTTTAAAAAAAAACCATTACTTAATACAAACGCAAAACAGATATACCTAGCAAAAGGAACTACGATCCCACCGGTACCCACCGGGTGCTTCTTTAACTTCAGAGACACCACAGGCTTGTAGTTTGAATTGTGTTTAAATATTTTACAGCTACTTACTCGTTCACTGTTTGCATCTAACGCCGAAGTAGCTTCGTCGAGCAGTAGCAGTCGAGGTGACCTGATGAGTGCACGCGCGATGCATACTCGCTGTTTCTGACCGCCTGATAACTGAGCACCGCTAGAACCCAGGTTTGTGTTGTAACCCTGAAATATAAATGATAAAAAATTATATAAGTATCTTTAAATCTAATATCTTTATGTATCCAATGTTTTCAGTGCCCGGTCTATAGGGCGGCAATCCAAGGCCCATGCTCCGGGCGTTCAAGGGTGGCCAAATGCCATTAAAGGGTGCTGAATTGTAATGTCGAGTGAAAAATGAATTTTGAGGGTTAAAATTAAGAGGCGCCATCATCAAGTTTTTGCCCCGCCTCAAAATAACCGTATGTACTCCGACCCTGAATGTTTCAACTACTACTTTCACGTAATTTACTAGTATTTCCATTTCAATACTTACTTCAGGCAAAGAGACAATGAAGCTGTGAATGTTCGCAGCTTTAGCAGCGGCTGTGATCTCATGCATAGTGACCTTCCTATTGGTGTCACCGTATGCGATGTTTTCTCCCAAAGTTCGGTCAAACAGCACTGGTTCTTGTTGAACCACGCCGAGCTGTCTTCGAAGTCGTGGCAGGGTCAGTGACGATCTGATGTCCCGTCCGTCTAATTCCTATTTGAATAATATAAAGGTACTTATTTAGTGTTTCACTTTTTGAAGTATCTATTTGGAAATTTTTAATATTAAATGACTCGGGACATTGTATTGCAGGTATCTCTTGATTGCACAACGTTATGAATATCTACTTAAGATTTATTTCTTTTACCAATTAGCAAAAGGCAGGTTGTTTGAGATAATTTGATCTTAAACCGCCTCATAGCGTAGAGCCTTAGCGACGACCACTTACCAAGAGTTGTTTTAGTATCTCTTTTATTATAGGATTATAGGTTTCTAAATTAACAAACATATTTATATAGATTCGTCAACTTACAATATTGCCAGATTCGGGATCGTAGAAGCGCTGCAGGAGTTGCAGCACAGTGGACTTGCCGCAGCCGGAAGACCCAACCAGAGCTACAGTCTTTCCGGCTTCCACTTTCAAATCTATGCCTTTCAGAATTCTTTGGTGTGGACGTGTCGGATAACAAAACTCGACTTCTTTAATGCCGAAGCTGCCCGAAGCCATCTAAATTGAAAAAATATAAAAATATTTTAGTATGAATTACTTTATGAGGGAACACAAGTCTGTAAAATGTGGCTAAAAATAGTTATAACTTAGAGTAGCGCAGCTGCCTAAGGCGGGCCCTGTATCAAAATTAGTTAGGGAGGCCTGGTTTCCAAAGGCCCAAGAGGTCAAAGGGCTGAGTCACTCTCATTTTGCAATTGACTTGAAGAAGGACCCAGTTGGTACATTATGAATTAATTGCTTTACAGTTCTCTATTTGTCCTTAATACTTGGTGCGTATTTTGAAAAATTATCATCATAATATATCTTCACAATGGAATGAATAATTTATTGAAACTCACCCAATCTTTCTTATCCCTGACTCCATCTTCTGTTCTTACTTTGGGTGTACGTTGGATAATAGCAACTATTCTTGATGCAGCTGCCTTGGCAGAATTGAAGCCAGGTGCGTACACCAACGACTGACCTAGCATGTATGCTCCATACATGATAGCTTCGTTTACCCTAAAAAATCATTAGTATTTTATTAGGAATGACCTACCAAGTAAATAAGGTAAACATTATGGTATGTGCTTTTAGACTACTTACAGTAATACTATCTTGTACTCTATTTCTCCGTAAGCAACCAAAACCGCACCATATACAGTTGCGCTACAATATGACATAAAAGGCACGTAGACGCCCAAGCCCAGTACCAATCCTCGCCACCTTGTATTTTTGGTGACTGCAGCGCAGGCTTCTATTAAAGCTTCCTCGAATTTTTTGAGGAATATCCTTTCCACACCTGAGGAAAGAAAAATCGGTTAACATGATTCGTCGTACTCTAACAGAGATATTGCGAAGAGGCACGCTACATATTGTATTTTTTTTGGGAAGTTTGATATAGGTAATATAAAGTTTGTGTAAAATGTTTTTGGTGAAATCAAAATTTACTACTACGTTGGTGTGCTTGTATTAGATGTGGTTGCCAATTAATTATATGACCCAAATCCAGTACAAAAAGCGCCTGCCTCATTTAATTGGATTATATTAGAGAAGTGAATTTTCCTTACCCAAACTCTGCACGGTTTTTATACTAACAACAGCTTCAGTTGCAATAGCCGTTGCCGACACCATGGCCGTTCGTTCATCTGCTTGAGATTTTTGAGACACTATGCCTTCTAGATAAATGCTGCCCACCATCTATCACAATAAAAGAACCATAGTTGGTATCACCATTCATCTTTCTGTCCATAGTCAAAGACTAATACGTAACTCTACACTTACCAAGGGTAGGAATACGGTCCCAACTAATGTAAGTTTCCAGTTATACGATATCGCCATTAGAAAGCCAATCAAGACAGAAGTGATACCCTGAAGTATAAGCCCTACTCTCAGACCTGTTGCCCCTTGAACTTCTGCTGTATCTCCACTTAACCTCGCACACATAGCTCCAACTGTATTGCTTTCTTTATCAAAAAAGCCAATTTCCTGGAAAAACAAATACGTGATGTATATAAATTCAATTTTACTTTACATAAACGAAACAAGAAGCTTAGAGGAGTGGAGCATACTTGTGATAATAAAGCTGCAAAATATTCTTTCCTCAATCGAGTAGTCATCTTCAACCCAGCGGTTGTGAAGGCAGTGCCTTGAAGACACATAGAAACACCAGCTATAGCTGCCACTACCACGAACATGCCCGAGTAAAGATCTGCCCAGTATACAATTTCTGAACGATCTGGAAGAACGAAGATCTGCAAACCAAAAATGAAACAATTTACTGCCTATTAACATTGTTTTATTAAAATTAAACATATATATCAATTTACATGTGGAATATGCTTGTTTCTGTTTGATGTGTTTTTAAGAAATTAGTTAAGTGACACATAGTGCTTTATAAAACCCTACAATCGGATATGCCTTTTTTATGCTACAGATCTATAGGGTCTTCTATTTCAAATACAATCAAGTCAAATCAGTCTCTTTTTATGAAATGTTATAACGACAAGCGATTAATAAATGTAATGGAATAATAACCTATGATGCCATAAATTCCTATCGTGAAATCATTACTT
Source organism: Herminia tarsipennalis (assembly GCA_945859575.2). NCBI lineage: Eukaryota > Metazoa > Arthropoda > Insecta > Lepidoptera > Erebidae > Herminia > Herminia tarsipennalis. Next base: position 22,690,296 of record OX243831.2, on the reverse strand, counting down.
TTAGTATTCGTTTTCATGCTTTTAAATTAAATAACAAGTTAAATTGTAAAATAAAACTTATTTTCAGAGCATTTTATGATCTACTATTACCTGATTAGTATAAAACAATTTACTTTTATTGTAGTCAACTACCCAATTAGATTATATATGATATTTCACTGTATGCGGTTAGTGCAGCAACTACAAAAAATGTGTATGAAGGAGTAGTTCAAATTACCCCGCTTGAGAACCCGAAGAGTAGAGCAAAAACTGGGAAGCATGCTCCCTGAATGAACGCCGCAATCGATCCGATGGTGATGAGAGGCCACTCAGGTCCATTCAACTTCAAGATCTGCCAATCGCTGAGCGGTTTCACATCCTGACAATAAAAAAATACCATAAAATAGGTTTAACTCAAGTTCATAATCAAATTATTGTTTAACTAATGTATATATTAGCTTACTTCAGATTCTTCCTCCTTTTCTTCTTCCGATTCATAATCCGCATTGTATACAAAGTTTTGTAGACCAGCTGACATAACCGAACCTATGGATCCTCGTGGAGTTAGCCAGTCATGAGAATCTGTTGAAAATGCAGTCAGAAAATGTATTCTTCTTGTGATATTAAGGATCCCTGCTAATTAATTACGTCAAAATATCAACGAAGTTTTATATTCTCTTTGTATTGTAGCACCGATGCACATAGAGAAGATATTTTATATTTAAAGGCGTTGCCATTAGTCGCGAAGAACGTATATTCTCAGTATTTAAAATGTACTCTGTGAATAGTATAACCCACTTGCCCTTGCTCGCAGCTACATCTAAACAGAGATCAGAAAAAGGTCTGAATTTTCAAAACTACTAACTCTTATGAAACTCTAAAAAAATATTAATCTGGACAACTAGCAATTTTGACGAGGCTTAATGAAAGACCAGACAGTTAGTTACTCTTACATCTCTTAAAGTTACAGATTCTCTTAAAGTTAGATTTTTTATAAATGAGAATAATACTTCCGAATTTAAGTATCTACTAACCTCTTTTAGTTGAATGGTGTCTGTGTAATCTTCTGTTAGATTTCCTCTTTACGTCCGTTCGTGGGGGTAACACAGCGTCGCTAACTTTCTCTTCGGTCTCACCCTCTTCGGGTACTGTTTCAATTTCTTCAATTTCTATATTTTTGTTGCCTGTTGTAACGAGGTTATAATAGAATCCTAAAATTTAGAATTAAATGATTAGTACCTACATTCCTTTTGTATCTGGTTGTTTACCATTGTAAAAATATTTATCTTTCTGTTATTGTAATCATAGGTAATAAATAAATAGTTCACCTTTAGTTTTCATAAGTTCGTCATGTGTGCCTTCTTCCACTATTGCACCTTGATCCATGCATATAATCCTATTAGCGTTGACAATAGTTGATAATCTACAAGCGAATTACAATAATTAATAATAACACCTTGTGTGACCTTACCTAAAAATCGAGTATTTTGAAAATAACGACAAATCACCTATGAGATACTGTGATGGTAGTTCTGCCGACGCTAGCTCTGTCAAGTGCAGCCTGTACTTGTCGTTCAGAGTGCGGATCGAGTGCTGAAGTAGCCTCGTCGAGCAGCAACACTGCTGGCTCCCGTAGTAGAGACCGCGCAATCGCAATGCGCTGCTTCTGACCACCTGATAGCGAAGCACCGCGCTCGCCAATCACTGTGTCGTAGCCCTAAAACATCATCCATAAACCTTTTCATCACGCCTTTGCACCTCGGTTTTTTATAGTACCTAATAACTTTAAATTATACTAACATTGGGCAGGGTCATAATAAATTCATGCGCATATGCCATTTCAGCAACCGTTTGAACTTCTTCTAGCGTAGTTTCCGGAAAACCTATAGCGATATTTTCGAATATTGTACCCCGAAATAGTACTGGTTCTTGTCCGACGACCCCTGAAAAAGGCCATGATATTTAAAATAATTTATAAAATAGTTTACAGTTAGTTTACATTTATTATTTCATATTCATACCTAAAGATGATCGCAGCCAACCGGGATTTAGATTTTTGACATCCTTTCCATCTAGTTTAACTATTCCAGAGTGTGGGTCATATAATCTCTGAATTAGTTGGAGGACTGTAGACTTGCCACATCCAGAAGAACCAACTAACGCCACACACTCTCCAGACTTAATATGAAGACTAAATCCATTGAGAACCTGTAAGAGGAAAGCGTTTTAAATAATTTCCATTAGGTACTTCTTATACGTCTAAAGAGATTTGTTTTGATTTAAGAGTTTAGAAAGACGAAATATTATTCTATTATCGAAACTGGTTTCGAAAACTTGTATTTTGATAATGTTATATCTCACCTTCGATTTAGGTCTTGATGGGTAGTTGAAATGAATATCTTCTAAGGATATATCTCCTATAACTCTTCTAGGAGACAGTCCTCCTGTATGAAGACAATCGATTTTGGGTTGACTGTCTAGCAGTTGGAATATGCTAGTGGCTGCTCCTCGTGCCGATGCAAATGTTTCAGCATGAGGCACACAAAAAGTTATGCATTGCGTAGCCATATAAACGCTGAATAATATCTGAAAATTGAGAAGACCGATTTAAAGTTGACTTTCTTTTCCAAAATTAACTTTATATTTGTACCACTACACAGTTATACCCCGTATAATTAGTATACGTTAATAATACTATTTTAATTACACTGTGTGACACGATTTCGGTACCTCTGAAAAACTGATTGCTCTTTTAGTTTTCTAAGTAACAGTATGTAGGCAGTGGATGTAAGTACATATTTTGTTTCTATCACGTCTTGTTTTTGAGGTATATGTGAATAACTTTTCTAAACGATATGTTTTTAATGTGCAATGTGTTTAAAAATAATATGATAAAGCTGAAGAGTTTGTTTGTTTGTTTGAACGCGGTAAGCTCAGGAACTACTGGTCCGAATTAAAAAAATATTTCCCTGTTGAATGGCCCATTTATCGAGGAAGGCTGTAGGCTATATAACATCACGCTACGACCAATAGGAGCAAAACAGCAATGAGAAATGTTGCAAAAACAGTAAAATTTACGCAGATGAAGTTGCGCGGAACAGCTAGTAAAGAATAAAACAGGAAAGGTATAAGCGGGTACATATTTTTTTTTCAAAACTTGTAACACAGTGTTATCGGACGCTTTGATCTTAAATATCTTGAGACAACTCACACACTGCCATCTGATTTCAAACTAGGCAGAGCGTGTGTTATGGCAACCAAAAACTGATAGACTTAATATTTCTAAAACAGATAAACCCAGACACAGAAAAAGCAATCTTATTCATCACACAAAAAATATCCTAGGGGACATCGAACCTATTATAAATAAGGAGTAAGATCTGTTTTGAGGATAAAATTATACTCACGCTGAAAACGATTCCAACTAAATATATGCGTTCATCAGCAGGCTTATCAAAGTCACGTAGTGCGAGCCTCGTGCCATAGGTGAGACCTATAGCGTTCAGGGAATAAGTGAGGACCCAGTTAAATCCGTTGCCTAGGCCAGAGAAAAGACCACGTCTGCGACCCTGTTTTTCTGCTGGTAGCAGTAAACGAAAGTATCTGTAAAAAGTTTTAGAATATGAGTGTTGGGTAGCTAAAGGGGTTCGATAATTTGAGGCTGTGCGAATCTCGTATGGCTGGTATAGTCACTAAAAGCGCTGTGTCGCTGTATAGTGCCTGCAGACAGTACCCGACTGCCGTTTTTTCTTCCGTAATTTGCTTGGCCGATTTTAACATAATTGGGTCATATTGGACTGTTCTCATTGTGGAAGCGATATAAGTTTTTTGTTTTTATGTATTGGTGCTAATTTATATACTATACAGGACAGTTGTATCTAATCTATACATAAATTAGTCTCGCTAAAACTCGAAACTAGGTCAACCGTTTTGAAATTATTTTTGTTTTGTTCAATTGAATACTGGTGTGGTATATGGTGAATTTTTCGGCTAAGTGAAATGATGAATGCACTCGGTTTGTTGTCCGAATATGCACTGATATCGCCGGGCATCTGTCTATTATAGTACGTTTCTTGAACGTTAAAATCGCTACTCGCTCTCTCGCTGCTGGTGGGACAGGTACCGGGGCCGCGTCAAGATTGATTTGCTAGACCAACAACTCGTGTTACGAGAATGAATCGAACAGGCTATCCGTTATTTCTTAGACAGACAACATGAAGTTATTACTAAATCCAGGAACATGTACGTACTTGTCAACTTCTTTACTTTCTCCATGGAATGCCACTACGGTCCTGATTGATTTAAGAACTTCTTCTGCTTGTTTGCCCGCCTGACTGTAGGACTCCATTTCTAACACCGATGATTTTGTTTGATACTGAAACATTGTCGTCGGAAAATGAAACATCACTCTAATAAAATAAAGATTTAATTATTTTGTAATGATTATATATCTTTGCAATCACTAAGTCCTAAATAGATACCCGACATAGTTGCAGGGGCGTACTTACCGCTGCATTAGCCATATCAATGATACGACCCCCCCCCTGGCCTGATCTACGTGCCAGCGACACAAAAAGGCTGGGATGCTGTTATTGCAAAAGTTAAAAATTGCAAAGTTATGGGAGCAACTCACATCAGTCCTTTGGCGGTTTGCGCCTCTGCATGGTTGGTATCAGATTTCAAATCTTCTTAGTAGGTTTTCATACCATAACATTGTTCAAAAATAATCGTAGATGTGGCACCGAGTGACAGTGACAATATGACTTAAAAATTAGTGTCCTTTGCATATTCGTTCAGTGAATAATAAGATGCAATTAATACTTACATTGGCCAGCAAAATCGATACAGCTAAAGAGAAGGGCAGAACAGACACACAAGCAAGGGTGAGCTCCCAACCTAGAGGAAATGCCGTACATAAGCAGATTATGGAGGTCCCAACCAGATTGGACACAACTGCCAGCTTTTCACCCATACCCTCTTTCAGACTCATCAAATTTCTGAAATTAGAGAATTACATCGTTTAATTTTAGAACACTAATAAGAAATCACACTACGTCTATTTTGCACAGAGGTAAAATCAAACTATACCTATATCTTTATTAATACCTTAAACGAACAATTCTTGTATATTTCTCTCTAAATCTGAATCTTGGCAACGGTTATGCAGGGGGTTTCGGGGGTGATAAATCGATCTAGCTAGGTTTCATTTAAAGAAAACGTAGTTTAAAAAAAATGTCGAGCAAAGCTCAGTCATCCAGGTACTTATTAAAATGATAAAGACCATAACAGAACGGTGTGGTCAAATTTAAGGGTCGTTATATTTACGTGATTTTAGTCGTTGTATTTGTACTTTTCCATTAAATCTGATCACCATTTCTGTGGCCTGATAATATAATCTAATTTTGCATCACAAGGATGGCTATACTTGTGCCAAACGCTAACCGTAAAAGAAAATGCTTTAGTTTTGCCATAAAATTTTGGCCACATTGTAATAAAATATGCCATATACCTACTGTCTGGTCAAGAAATTTGACCACACCTTTCTGTTATATGTTGTTTAAGGTAAGGTGGTTTAGTTAGAGGTCTAATGATGAAATGCAAAAAAAAACAGAATGCTAACACATTCAAAACTCACTCAGACATCTTTGAAGCCAAATTGAACTCTGAATCAGTGTCGAACCAAGACATATCTTGTCGCAATACGGCTTTCAGAAACAGCATACGTATTCGGGTTATCTGGAAAAGTATAAATAAAATTAATTAAACATGGGATTTAATATACTATTCCAATAAAATTGTACCAAACCATTATTAAGTAGGTAATGTCCAGTATTACATAAATCTAATCATATTTGTCCTGTACATGTGATTTTTAATATACTAATAACCTCCCGCTCGTGGCTTCTTTACATAACACTAAATAACTTTGTAATATGAGTTTTAGAAAATATCACTCTGTATATGATGGAGTCCAAACATCCATAAAAAAATACACAATCATCCGAATTGAGTACCTCCTCCTTTTTGAAGTAGGTACCTAGGTTAGAGGGGCGTCTAAACGGGCCATTTTTGCGGCAATACTGTGGCCGGCAAAATGGCAGTACTCTCCAATATTGATTTGATGGTTGCCGGACGTTGCCCGGTCAATTTTGTTGTTGTTTCAGTCGCTCTCTATTTTATTGTTACCGGGTTCGTTTAGGAGACTGATTCAGTCTGCGCCATACAATTTCAGACATATTGCCATTATTGGCCGAGCAATTAGTTGCCAACAGTGCCGCCTCGTTTAGACGCCCCTTAAAAAATATTTAAAATAGGTTAACGTCAATGAAAGACGGGTTGACAGTAAATATATTATCATTGTATCTCAGAGCAATAATTGATGAACATGACTGTCAGTAATCTATATCTATACATATAATAAAACTGTAAATTTCACGTGTCTGTACATGGCCGAACTTAGTGAAAAAAAATATTAGGAAATGTTCGAAAAGAGTCTTCAAACACTTTGCTGCATTTTTAGAAATGTCTGTCTGTCTGTCTGTCTGTCTGTCTGTCTGTCTGTCTGTCTGTCTGTTTGTTTGAACACGCATCACGCAAAAACTACCGAACAGATTCGGTTAAAATTTCGCACGTGCAATCTAATAGATGCAGATTAACATTTAGGCTATAAATTATCACGCTTTTTCCCATAGGAGCTAAGCAGTAAGGGATAATGTCTGTAGCTATTTTTCGTTATAAAACAGTAACTACAAGACGGATCTTTATGAAAATTTGCAGTTTTATAGTAAATACTATAGGACATTATTTACACTATGAATCATTACGCTAACGTCTATGGGGAACGAGTAGCAACGTATTTTTTGTCGCACCATAATGGTTTATCCCAAAATTTTCCACATTTAGACATTATCTATAATTGTAACCCATGGAATACATAACTTCATGCTAAAACTAAAAGGAGCTAAATACAACATTGTTAAGTTTCATAAGAACAGTTATTTTGACGTGGCATGTAGCGAGCAGTATAGCCTCGGAGCTATGCTAGCGGACTTGACGACGATGTCCCGGGCTCGAATCCGATGTCAGATTATGTTCTTTTTGTATTTTTTTAAATTGTCTTTATCCTTTTTTAATATTTTTCTCAATGTTTTAGTTATTTTTTCGACCGTAAGTAATTTATTTACTTTGGTTATTATTTTTTTATATTAAAAATCAAGTAAATTATGCACGTAGGTAAGTTAATTATAGGTATTGCATGCACTGCTGAGAGTAATGAATTAATCGTAGTAGAAATGAAAAACAATATTACATTATAATTAAAAAGTATTCGATATTTTCCAGAAATGATGTGTTCGTCAAAAAAAAGACATTACACACGTAAAAAAAAAACATGTAGCGCCATCTATGAAATCAAATTGTTCACCGTGATCAAATTTTATTAGGGTATAGGTGCTTGAGATGCTGAGTGGCAACATTCTTGAAAGTAGATGGCGTTGTATTCAATAACGTTCTATACTTAGTAAAAGAAGTTTTAAAAGAAACACATTGCTATGTTTTTCAGAAATGTTTGTCTGTCTGTCCGTTTGTTTGACCACGCATCACACATGTGCATCGAGGATCATGTTTTGGGGTTATGGTTGGAGATTACGTGTTCATCAATTCAACGATAATGAATGGCTCAACATCGGTCAAGTGTGACGTTCGGGTGACGGGAGGAGGGGGGTCGTTGTTTGTCAACCGTACCTTTAGGGATATCTGACATTTTCGCAGGCATGACACACATGACACGCTCTGTGTTTGCTTACTAAAGTGTGACAGCAGTTTTATTATTAGTATTGCGTTGTAACACTATATGAAATACACCCCATTTTTAGCCAAAATGGCAAAACAGAACCCTTATAGTTCCGTTATGTCCGTCCGTCCGCAGCTTAGCTCTGAGACTGTTAGTGCTAAAGGTTGCAACTTTTGCATGAATAAATTACTAACGCCGATAAAGTGAAAGAACAAAGTCTTGAAAATCATTATTTTTTTAAGGGTATGTAAAGTGGGGATGTGATTTTTTTCTCACCTACCTACCCCATCGTGTGTGGTATCATTAGATAGGTCTTTTAAAAAGCGTTTAGGGTTTGTGAAGACTATTTTTAGATTTAAGGATTCCTTTGTGTATAATATTAGGCTTTATAGTGAACATTTTTGTTAGAGTCAAGTGTCCCCCTGCCAGCTAAATGGTTGATGTTGGGTATGTGAAAAAATTCAGGGTAGTAGTATAAACACTAAAATTATAAGGAAAACTATCACAGTTAAGTACTTAGGCTTTACAAGTTTACGATCACATGAGAAGTAACAACATTTTCGTACAAATTCTATTAAAAATTATTAGGTAATAAGTAGGTATAACGTTGAAAGAATGAAACAAAAACAACAGAAAACCCACTTCTTAAGCCGCACACCAAACTTACTATCTAAAAGAATAGAACAGATCGATTTTTATTTAGTAAGTATTTCGTCAACAGGACTGTTTCCAACATATTTACACAGAAGTTATTTCGTTACCTAAACTACCTTAATTTAAACCCGACTTTCACGCGAACGAAGTCGCGGGCACAGCTATTATGAATATATATATATTACGGGTCTTAATCGCGTGAATAATTTTAGGTTAAATACCTTGCTTACCTACGTTTAATATGCATGATAGTTTAAGTATAATTTAATTTAAAGTCATCAAGTATTAAAATAAACTTATCCAGTTTTGAAAATAGATGGCGTTTAAATACAAATGAAACAGAATCAGGTAAATTGATTTAAAAAATAAATCTGAAATTCTTACGTAGAGGGATATGAATTTATGATGATCTTAATTAACGACAGGTTCATCATCATCATCATCATCAGCCTATCGCAGTCCACTGCTGGACATAGGCCTCTCTAATTGCACGCCACTTTGTTCTATCCTCGACTACGACAGGTTGACAAACCTATTTTTTAATTCACCAATGTAGACATTATAAAGAAATAAGTTTAGTATTTAAACTAAACGTTTCTAAAAGATATACTAATTCAGTATATCTTTTAGAAACATTTGAATGTTGTCTGTTTGTTTGAACACGCATCACAGTACCGCGGGAATGCAATGTTTTAAAAACAGGATATTTTTTTTAAAAACTTATCTCACACTATCCCTATTTCGCGCGAGTACTTGGGCGGTTTCGGGCTTCATTTAACCCGAAACCGATAATAGTAATATTTGATGTGATGCAAATCATTTTGGTAAAATACTATTATAATTTGTCTTCTAACCGTCTGGCGCCATAAACTTTGTCGCCCTTCATTTTGCTGCACTGGGCATTTGCTTGGCTTGCCTTGCCATAGGTCGGGCCCTGATTAGAGCTAGGCCCTAATATCCATAGATGCCACAGAGCATTGTGGAGCATGTTTCCAATATGTTTTACACAGAAGTTAAATTGTAACATAAACTACCTTAATATAAACCCAACTTCCACGCGAACGAAGTCGCGGGCACAGCTAGTTTACAATAAAATTGCGATGCTTATCAGTTTAAGCACTCTCCAGAAAATTTCTTACAACATTGACAATTTGTAGATTATTTCAAGGTGCAAGTTTTAAGTAAAAATAACTATAGAATAAACTCATATCTAATTGTTACTTTATGCGCCCGTTTGCTATTTGTAGAATGTGTCTTCTTAACGGTGTTTATCGTTAATGACGAGAATACCTACTGTAATACCACGACATTGTTAATTAGTTAGTTCAAGTTAGTTCTAAAAATGAACCCACTCCAAATAAAATAAAAGAATCTCACGACGGCCGTAAAAAAAGAATAAGTTTTTAAACACCCCTACTTGTTAACGTGTACCAAAGAGACTGTGAAACCAAAGAAAATCCCTCATCGTTACACTTATACATTAAACCCATTCCAGAGAAAATCGCGATCAAACAGCGAACTATCTTTTTTTCAGCTGGTTAAAAAACCAGATTCATTAACAAAGGCTGAGTGACTGCCCTAGAAATCTAACGTAACTCACGAGTCTGCAACGGCTAACTTAGCTAATTTAAGAACATGTACGTCACCATCATATTGAGACCTACCATTATAAACCAACAAGATTTATTTCACCTTATTTAGTTTCAGTCACAACGCTGAACGCATAGCTGAACGAGTCAATAAGAAGTAAGGTCATCAATTTAAAACAATTGATCTCGTTTATGCTTGCCTTAAAGATCTTATAAGTATGCTTATTACAAAATAAATATTGAATCTTGTAATTACTTTTTATTACGTATACCTACTTAGTATCATCCTGATAACCAAGTGGATTATCCACTTGAGTTTTAAACAGTAAAGCTTTGTTTTTCTCAAAGCTCTATTGATTTGCTCTCTATTAATATAATTATAATGTGTCATTTATATTTATGATGCGGAGATCGAGTTAATCCACAAGTTCTTTAAAAAAATGTTGACATAATTCGAACATTTTTATGTTAGTGTTTATATTTTCTATGATAATCATATCATTCCTTTTGGTCGTAGAGTGATGTTATATAGCCAATAGCCTTCTTCGATAAATGGGCTATCCAACAGTAAAATATTTTTTTCAGTAGTTCCTGAGATTATCGCGTTCAAACAAAGAAACAAACTCTTCAGCTTTATAAAATTAGAATAGATTATAGTGCATCATCATATCTCTCCTAATTGAAACATTGTAATCTTATGAATCCACTGAACATCCTTATTTCAGGCTACTTTAGGGAGCCTATCTAGAAGTACAGTTCCGTACCCTTCTAAATGTACTAGTATTATATTATAATTGTGTACTATGAAATGGAAATAAAAATTATTATTATTGTGTATGTCGTTTCCATATCACGGTACTATGGAGTCCCGGTAATTTGGGAGGCGTGCGTGGGGCCGAAGCCAACACGTAAAACCTATATTAAAAAAGTGGTTACTAAGAAACTGGGTTGTGGAGGTTATGTGTTAGTGGAATAGTTACTTGATAACACATGCTAAAAACACACAGACAAAAGGGTAGATGATGACTTGTCATTTCCTAAATGGGCCCCCTTCTGGCCGCCACATACAAGCCAAACAGGTGACAGGGAGCAACATGGGTGTGTCGAGCGGTGCGGCCTCGGTTTCACCATCACGAAGAACCATCACCACAAAGCTGCCCTGTGGTTTGTGTACCTACTCTTCTTTCACCCTCATGAGACAATTTTTATTGGTGTCATAACAATTTCAAGAGCTGCTACTATGCCCTCAGAGTGTTGCGTTAGTCTCTATTATATAGTACTAGCTTTCGCCCGCGGCTCCGCCCGCGTGGATGTCGGTTATCGCGATAAAAACTATCCTATGTCCTTCCCCGAGACTCAAACTATCTCCATACCAAATTTCATCTAAATCGGTTCAGCGGTTTGAGCGTGAAAGCGTAACAGACAGACAGACAGACAGGCAGACAGAGTTACTTTCACATTTATAATATTAGTATGGAAGTATGGATTATTATTTGCACAACATTTGTCTACACTCGGTGAGTCTTATAATACAAATTTTTAGATTAAGGCTTTTAGATCAGGCCACGACTTATTGGGTCGGCTCTAGAAATGGTGGCCAGTGCGTAGAACATTCTCGACATGTAGAGACTCTACATAATGAGGTGCTTTAATGCTAGTACTTAGCAGTCATAAACAATTTGCAAGTACGTTAAATTTGTATTCGCTCTGTATTATATCATGTTGCAATTCCATTGACGTATAGACCTAGACCGCGCCATCCCATTCAATTAAAAAGTAAATATTGACTGCACCTAAAGCTTAAAAGAGAGATAAAACTCGTGCGACCTTTGACAGGTATTGTCCACAAAGCAGCGTTGTCTATTTCAAGACTGTGGTCAATTTTGTGAGGTTATGGCGCAGTCCTGGTCTCGTGCGAGAATGTGCAATTCAAGCATATTCAAGCAATTATTTTACTGTGACTGCTAGTATTTTTAACTCTATGATTTGAACAAAGAAGTTTTATGTTAACTGTCTATGCTTGTGTTTATCTGTCTACCTACCCTTAATGAATTCACATCGAGGTTCTTGATTATGGGTGGAAATTAGCCCAAATAGTAATTTTAAAAAGTAGTTATTATTTTCTTAAATGTTTATTTTAACTGTGTGTACACTTACTCTAATTAATGTAATTTTAATTATAGTATTAAGTTTTACATTTTAGATTGTTATTTCAAGCAATGGTCATTTTTTCCTTCGCAATTACCTGACTGCGCGACGCAAACGAGGGTAATTTGATTATCAGTCTATGTATGTATATAAACCTTTGATTATATAATTATATTTTAGATGCCGGATTAGGAATCTAGACATTTCTAGATTCCTAATCCGGCATCTAAAATTGAACCAAAGAACTGTCAAAAAGTACGGTCAAATGGACGTACTTTTTGAGAGGTAAGAAGACTCCTATCAGATGTTCTAGCCATAGTTATTCTAGCGCGCCATTTTCAACAATCGTCAAAAAAAGAAGCTTATTTTTTTTATAGGCTTACTGAGGGAATGCCATCTAGACATTATATAATATAAGTGTGGCACTATATAAACCAAACGCGTGGGTCGATTTTGATGATTCTAACGTCAATCGATTCGTATTAATCTTGCGTGTGTCACTAAAGACATAACAGCAATCAAAATTCAGACGCCATATTGTGATAGAAAAAAAAAACATTGAAAGTATCATTGTGTAGGTATTTTAAAATCATGATGAGGTTTCTTAAATCATTTTTCACTTAAAATGACCGTTTAGTCAAAGTTTGTTACCAACCATTTTCACAAACATTTTTCCGTAGTTACAGTTATTACGTCTTACAACTATGCACTAAGAAGTAATAAATTAAAATTAAATAAATAAATGCGGACAAAAATTTAATTTTATTTTCGATCAAAATAAGTATTTTAATTACAAATAAGATATTTTGAGATAAAATAATCGATAAAAAAATAAAAAATCTTAAATAAAGATGAAAACGAGTTAACCTTAAATCGCAGTTGGAGGACTCCCAGTGAAACTTAAATGCTTACGACTTTTTTTTGATCGATTTTTTATCTATATATCTATTTATTTATAATTAAAATACTTTTTGTGATCCAAAAAAAATAAAGGATTTTTTCATTTTGTTGTACGCCTTAATTAATGCCCTATTTTCCTTTTTAAAAAGTTATTGTCGTCTGCTACAACCCCATTATTATTTCTGTTAATTAGTTTTTCATTTATAAAAAGTGCTTAGTACCTAAGTAGGTAACTGATAACCATAATTTATAATGTAAAAGGAAATTTACATGCTGTTGTTGATAAATACTTCAATATAAATAAGTATAGCGGAATAATATTAGATAAGTACCTATAGCCTATTTTGCAACAGACAATTTGTATTTGAACCTAGGTAGGTACTAACAACTCTACTTGTTTTAGAAACTGACTATTTTGTGGTGACTTCATTTCTACGTAGTCATGTATTGGTTGTCATTAGAATGTCTATCTACTGGTATATAATCTATACATATATAATCACTTATCCTGACTGACTGATTCATCAACGCAGAGCCTAAACCGCTAGGTTTACAAACCTAAAATTTTGGCAGTTGATGCCTTTTATGTTGTAGGCATCCACTAATAAAGTTTTATTTAGAAATTCGTCTCCTAAGGGGTAAAATAGGGTTTGCAAGTTAAATAAAAATGTCAAAAAAAAACCACTAAATTATGTCATGTTTTGTAATTTTATTAAATTTAGTTTTTATAAACTTAACTTTTATTTGTAAACTGTTTTTTGTTTGTTGTCGTTTATTGTTTACATTATACCTAAACCTGATTATCCTAAACCTGACTTAATAGATTTTCAAAACTTTCTTTCAGGTTACCTACTCCTAGTTCTTATTTATGAACTGGTGGCTTAGACAAATGCCACCCACTTCTTTTTCCGCACACGCTACTGTTGGTTTTTGTTTACAAATTCAGCAACAGTCGCGTGACGTTTTGTCAACCTTATGTCAAATGCATACATTTTTTCGCGTTACCGTGTGTGGAAAGAGAAGCGTGTGTCATTTTTCTAAGCCCCCTGTTATTGGTGAACATCTAAAGAAACACCATCAAATAAGCCGCTGGACTTTTTAGAGAAGATTCGTTATGGAACCCTTTTGTACTACTAAGCAATAGAGGGTCACATCTACAATCCTTCAATTGACTTAAGTCATCACAAATGTTCATCTGGGTGGCCAAGGTTAGGTTAGGTGGCTCTAGATACCAACAGGCTGAGTTGTCCTTAACCCTTAGTAAATATAGCCCATTAAAAGTCGTACATGAATTGATGCCAGCGAAGCATATTCATTAAGCTTTATTAGCTATGATTGAGTTAACGCTCTTTGATAGAATAAGTCATAAACAACTTTGATACTAGTCAATCGTATATACCCACATTGCCTAACAATTAATAAACAGTGTCTGTCTTCTAGAGGATTTTATTTTTGGTATGTAGTATGTAAGTATGTAGGTATGTGCGTGTGTAAGTACTAAATCTATAGTAATATTATAAAGCTGAAGAGTTTGTTTGTTTGTTTGTTTGAATGTGTTAATCTCATGAACCGAATTGAAATATTATTTTACTGTTGAATAGCCCATTTATCGAGGAAGGCTATAGGCTATATAACATCACGCTACGAGCAGTAGGAGTGGAGTAGTAATGAAAAATGTTGCAAAAACGGGGAAAATTTACGCAGACGAAGTTGCGCGAGTCAGCTAGAATGTACTAAACGCGCTTACATACATTAGATCGATGTAATTATGTGATTCGAGTAATTGAAGACTTGGTCCAAGTGGGAATCTAATGCAAATTAGGTTCACATTTAAAACAACGTGTTGTCTTCGTTCAGTATATTTCCATTAGATAACATTTTATTTTTGCGAACTCATTCTTGGATATTAGGTACCCAAATTTACCTGAATGTTTTTATCTATTAACAAAAAAATGCTGCGAAAATCGGTAAAGATTTAATTGGATAAAATAATAGGACCAGGTATTTACTCGGTTTATTTTTTTGACTCCATCGATTTTGTTAATAATAATAAATATAATATCATGGGACAACTCATACAATGCAATCTGATCCCAAACTAAGCAGAGCTTGTACTATGGAAACCAGACAACTGATAAACATACGAGGTAGATAAGTAGTGCACCTAGGTAAACTTATATATTTATAAATACATACATATTATAGATAAATAACACCCAGACACAAAATAAACCATCGTGCTCATCACACAAAGTTTTATCCTGGGTGGGGATCGAACCCACGACCTCTTGCGTAGCAGTCGGATACACTCTCACCGCGCCACAGAGATGGAATGAAAAAGTCACTGCTTCCCTCGAAAAGTACCTATATATTTATGTAGCACTAGCTAACCCGTGTAACTTCGACTATGTACATTTTCCCCGTTTTTGCGCCATATCTCATTGCTGCTCCGGTGTTATTGGTCGTAGCGTGATGTTATATAGCCTCTAGCTTTCCTCGATAAATTAGCTATACAACAGTAAAATATTTTTTCAATTTGGTCCAGTAGTTCCTGAGATTATCGCGTTCAAACAAACAAACAAACTCTTCAGCTTTATAATATTAGTATAGATTTTATTATTAGTATAGATACATAAAACATAATAAGTTAAATAAAATACATATAAAAAGCGAATGATCAAATCAGGAATTTTCTTCCCGAAGGTTTATCGACTCGTTCGATTCTTTTATTATATCCAAAATTGTTTGTCACGAAACGAGAACACGGCACGAGTAAATATTCTCCATTATTTCAAGGCCAGTTCAGGATTGGCTACATTTGTACAAATGAATCTTGTGTCTAAATGAGCCGACGCATGCCGACATACGAATAATAATTTTGCACACGCTACGTGTATAGAGAAGAGTTTGAAAAAATAAAATGTTATCTATACTAATATTATAAAACTAAGGAGTTTGTTTGTTTGAATGCGATAATCTGAGGAACTATTGGTTTAAATTGAATAATTATTTTACTGTTGGATGGCCCATTCTTGGATGGCTATATTATATCACGCTACGAGCAATAGGAGAGGAGCAGCAATGAACAATCTTGCAAAAACGGGAAAAAATTACGCCGACGTTGTTGCGCGGGTCAGCTAGTCTAATATATAGAACTATATTTATGGCATTGGACAGGACACAAAGACTGGAGGACTGATGGGAACACGGCTCGTGGGCCAAAGTGGCCTTAAAATGAAGGCCCTGGGGTGAAAAAACACCTCTATGTAGACCATAAATGCGATGGAAGGATGATATAAGCAAAACTGCTTTATAATATTGGCTAGAAGTAGCACAAGACCAAGCTAGATTGTGCAATCTGAAGGAGCCCTACACCAAACTGGTTGAGAATGGCTGAGAAGAAAAAGAAGAATGTGTCAAAAACTACATGGTAGGTCATGCAAAGTCGCATTCTGAGTAGCTGACTAGGATAGGACTTGTAGTTTTGCCGGAAATAGAGATAAACTTTTTTTACCCTTAAAAACTCACCCCCTCCCACTTCCCGAACTCGGATCGACCGTAATTTATTTTTCCTTTCATTTTTATCATATTCCCCTCCTTTTCTAATGGGTTTCAAAAATTATCGACCCTGGTCTACAGCGGGGCCAAGCCCTCACAAAACAACTCCTGGATCAGCCACTACATTAGGTACAATATAGTTCGACGGTTTGGAAAACTTTATAGCTAGTTATTATTTAACTAATCTTATCGGTAATTATGTATCTGCAAATTAAGGTTTTATTATCCTAGGGCACGGGGTTATACGCTATATCACAAATTCTTAGATAGTGCGGAAATATACATACTCTTCTAGCTATCTCTGTCAATATTGTTTTAAGATAAGAACAACATGTTGATATTCATATTGTGCACTGGCGGTACTACAGAAATATTACAAGATCAGCTCAAATCCTGAATAACGCAAGTGGTTCTCACAGCTAGGTACTAACTATACATGCAAGTTAGAATTTAGGGACTTAATCGCGTGAATTATTTAAAGGTACGAACCTTTTATTTACCCGACGTTTCGATCGAATTGCACCGATCGTGGTCACGGGTCGACTGTCGACAGTCGACCCGTGACCACGATCGGTGCAATTTCAGGCAATTTCTAAATAATTCACGCGTTTAAGTCCCGAAATATATCTAATATGTATAAAAATCGCGAAAGTTTAAAAACAATAATATACATGCAAGTCCCAACGTTTGACATCTTTCAAACAAATCGTCGCCTAAAAGATTTTCCATGGAGTGTAATCGTTGGGCCAGAGCCCACCATCAGAACTCTCTTTGTGTTGGAAGGAGTGTAACGTCACTTGCCCTCCACAATATTTATATAATACTAGCTTATGCCCGCGGCTTCGCCCGCGTGGATGCCAAATTGTTACCAAAATATTTTTACGTCAAAGTTTCATACTAACTTTTTGCACCCCCTTTTACCCCCTAAGGGGGTGAATTTTCAAAAATCCTTTCTGAGTGCTCCCCTACGTTATAAAAGGAACCCCTGTGCAAAATTTCAAGTTTGTCTGTCAGTCAGTCAGCTTCTCCTAATAAATATATAGATTTTTATGTAGGTCTAATATTATAATTATATTCGACATTCTACACGAAATTGCATGTTACATTACGACAGGAAGACAGCATGATCGTTATGTTACCAGAATGGTGTTTTAAAGAATGGTGGTCTTCCGTGCTCCGTCAGTGTATACGTTCACACACGTCGGGATCCGGTTTTTTTTAACAAAGAAATTGAAAATGTTAACGTTTTATACTCAAGCGTAGGAATACCTAAACAAACTAACGAATAATCAAACTGTGCATACGGTGTATAAATCAAAATAATGTAGGTATCTAAGTACCCAGCGATATTTTTTTTACATTCACTGCATGCTTGAAGTTAAAGCAAAGTCATCCTGTAGAGTGAGGGCATGGATTTAATTTTTATTTGTTAAGGTCCTTGAATCATAGGTATGTTTCTCACAAATTAGTTTATAAACCGTTTTAACCAGTTATATAATAAAATACGTACTTGTCTCAAAGCGCTCCAGCTGATCAACCAAACAGAGAGAATGCAGCAAAGTAGCGATATTCCGATACTAAGGTACAGACCGATTGCCATCGCTTTAGCATCTTCTATTAGGGCCGCCATGTTTTCTTCATATGACGCGTTCATGCTAAACAAAACAAATAATAAATAAAAATAACTTACTGCCAAAGGAAAAAAAGTGACTATCATGTGGCCCCAAAATAGGCAAGCCTGTCCTAATATCACTGTGCAAAAAATTGAAAAATTTTAATTTTATCAATCTCTACTTGTTATTAGTGTCTTCTGGGATTGCAAAGTTGTGAATAGCTGGTTTATATCAAAGGCATGCAATCTAACTTGTCAGAATTTTGAGTAAAATCTTATTTGAGAAAGCTGATTGAAACAAAAAGTAAAATAAGACAAAAAGCGACTTTGTTTTCATTCACAATATGTAAATACTAGAGTCTAATAAATTAATCAAACAATGACGTACAGTCTTCTGCCTCCACCAAAAGCTTGTGTCAGCGGTAGATAGCTGCTCATTCGCTCTCTGTACGTCGTTCTTTCCACGAAAGCCGTGCTGAGTTCTCCGATCTGAACCACGTTGTAACACACCCCTCCACCGCTCAATAATCCAAAAAGAACGCCAAATATTGTTGCCATGATTTCCAAACATTTTGCGTAACGAAACTGTAAGGTAACAAGATGTTTACATTCTCTTTTTGTTATTAATAGCTCAAGTTGGAAAAGCTTTTCAGACTCAAATTGTTACGTCGCGTAATTGTGACTTTTCCAACAACCTAGATTGTGATGCTGTTATTAGCAAGACTTTTTGAAACTTTTATATTTTTCTTGTTATATGATTACGGTTACTCAACGATAATAAGTCACAATTACATTTTTTTTTAAAGGTATCTAATAATAGATAATTATGTATTAATGTAAATAAGCTATAACATTTTTTATAAAACTGTTTTTTTTTATATGTAAGATCACACTGATGCTAAAGTAAACTCTAACTTCAAACTAGCCGTTCCTGTGAACATTTTAGTACATGCTCGTTGGTAGGTAGGTACTTACTATTTGATAATACGATAACGTTAGGACCTCGGTCTTTTTTCTGAAATAGAAGACAATAACATTATTTATATATTTTTTTTTTCTTTTAAAAGATAACTAGTAATGTAGGATTGTGGTCCATATTATCTGTCATGTTTTTTAGTACTAAGGGCCAGACTCCAAAAAGGCGAAGAAGAGACTGGGCAGTTTCCGAATCACGTAGCAGTTTCCGAGAAAAAACCCCGCTTAGCTTTAGTGGAAAGGGTGGCACTGAGAAAAACGAGATTCTATTGGTAGTTTATAATAGACCTCTTCTCTCGACTCGTTCGCTTTTAAGGAGACCGGCGGAGTCCCTAATTAGGATTAACTAATAAAGAAATGTAGCGATGACGAGCTGGCATACGGAGTGCAGAACGTCCCCCCACAAGATGGACCTACGAGTTGATTAAGTTTGTGGGAAACCATTGGATGCAGACTACTCAAATGCGGTCGTTATGGAAGTCTTTGGGAGGCCTAAGCTCAGTAGTGAAATTATGATGATAGTGATGGATTAGATTCGAATAAGAAGAATAATACTGGTAGTTGAAAAACGACACATCGCGACATCGCTAAGCTGCCAACAGGCGAATTGTAACCACGATCGGTGCAATTCGACCGAAACGTCGGGTAAATAAAACGTTCGTACCTGTTTTTTCTTTTTTTTTTAAGCCCTGTGTCGCGGGGGACTTTACAAACATACAAGTCACGGACACAAAGTACACCCAGACTCCAAACAACAATTTGTGGATCACACAAAGTCATGTCCCGTGTGGGAATCGAACCCACGACCTCTTGCGTAGCAGTCGGACACACTTCCACCGCGCTACCGAGGCAGTGAAAATATTATACGCGATAATATTTACGTACGTGGTACATTACCACGACTTGAAAATGAAAAGTCAACAGCGAGATTGACCTTGCATCAGTTGTAATTACACTGATTAATAAAACGTGCCGACGACACATGAGATCTATCATAAAGGTTCTTTAAGATGAACGATAAAACATTATGACATTTATCAGTGCAGGTATTCAAACAGTACACAGGTATATAACATCATAATATATAAACTTTGATAAGTATCAAAGTTGAATAAAGACACGTGCATTACTTTTGCATATGCTACGGTAAAAATACTTCAAGTGTAACGAAACATAGTGCGCATCTATGCATCAAGTATAATTGGGTATTTGACTACTATTTAAAAAAAAAAAAATTTTATACTGACCATGTAAAAATATGTCAAAAAGTGTTCTGAAAAATCATGTAAATTTATTAATTAAACGTTTTTATTAATTTTTAATCATAAAAAGAAACTTAAAAAGTCAATGATTTGACCATAGAAAATGTGACGTCATATGCTAGCATTACATACAAATTTGTACAGGGCGGGTCGTTTTTGACATTTCTTAAAAAGAGGCTGATTTGACTTCAGTCAAATACCCTATTCCTATTGGTCTAACAAGAAAAGGCTACGTGCCTCATAAACGTAGGTACTTTAAAAAACCGGCCAAGTGCGAGTCGACTCGCGCATGAAGGGTTCCGTCTATTTAAAAGTTTGTTTGTTTGTTTATTTGATGCGGTAATCTCAGGAACTACTGGTCCGAATTGAAAATTTGTTAACTGTGGGATAGTCAATTTAACGAAGAAGGCTATAGGATATATAATAATACTAGCTGTACCCTGCCACGCTTCGCTGTGGTGAGAAACAAAACAAAGAATACATGTCACATAAGTTTAATTTTGCAATACTTGTGAATATAAAAACAATCCTTGATGCGGTTTATATAATGCTAAAATTTCAGCTCGATCGGTGCAGAAGTTTTTGAGTTTTTGAAGCGTACACCAACCAACATAACATTCTTATATATATATATAGATAGATTATAAAGGTGAAAAGTTTGTTGTATGTTTGTTTGTTTGTAGGCCGTAATCTCAGGTCCGAATTGAAAAAAATATTTTACTGTTGCAGAAGGCTATATGACATCATGCTGCGACCAATAGGATCAGCAATGATAAATGTTACTAAAACGGGGAAAATGTAATTTGGGAGACCCCCTTAAATATTAATTTTATTTTGATTTAATTATTTATTTTTAAAGTGGATGTATTACTATATATATTATGTGAATATTTCAAGCGTCTACCTGTTGCCGTTATAAATATCGAGCCAAAACGAGCATAAAAAAATTCGCTTGTTGTATGGTAGCCCCTGTTTTCAATATTTCTTATTAATATTTTTTGTTATAGCGGCAACAGAAATACATTTTCTTTTTAATGGCTTGTGTTAGGAGTGGGTTCAAGTCGGTAGTAACGGGTAGGATTCGAACCCGCGATCTCAAAATTGCGAGACCGATGCCTTAGCCATTAGGCTACCGCCGCTTTATTATTTGTGTAGACTTCACTGACTTCACTTTACTGCCTCTGTGGCGCGGTGGGAGTGTATCCGACTGCTACGCAAGAGGTCGTGAGTTCGATCCCCACCCAGGATAAAACTTTGTGTGATGAGCACGATGGTTTATTCTGTGTCTGGGTGTTATTTATCTATAATATGTATGTATTTAGAAATGTATCAGTTGTCTGGTTTCCATAGTACAAGCTTTGCTTAGTTTGGGATCAGATAGCGTTGTGTGAGTTGTCCCAAGATATTATTATTCAACTGTCTAACAATCACGGTTCATGAGATACAGCCTGGTGACAGACGGACGGATAGCGGAGTCTTAATAATGGGGTCCCGTTTTACTCTAAAACCCACACATTAATAAAAATTGGATTATTTTAAAAACGGCTGAACTGATATCCGTAATTCAAAGCTACTAAAACTAAAAAACTCATCAAAATAAGTCCATTTGTTTGGGAGCTACGATGCTGACAATGTACCAGCATAACAACTTATAACTCCCCTTGCATCGGCCTTAATATCGACATACACATATTTTTGACAACGTTATTTGAATGACTAGTCTTGAGTTGACAGGTAGGAATATACCTACATAGATGGAACACAGTAATCATTAAAAATTAAAATAAAACCCTGACGGACTTAAACAAAAATTAAAAACTCCCTGACCAACAGGAGGTAGGAAAGTAACCGAAGAAAATCCGTCGGGGTCTGCTATTTACTGCCCTGAATTGAACTAAAATATTTTTGAGCATGTGACAGGTCAACGAATTAAAAAAGGTCCCAAGTATTTAAATCCTTGTTGGGTCCTTATTCACGTTTTCTTTTTCCGTTTTCGCGGCCAGCCCGTGCGAAATGGCGCATGCGCGATGCGCTCAAAGATGTCCGCCGCGCATGCCCGTTGATTCATTTCTAAGCGCAAAAGACAAGATTTTAAAAAATTCGCACGCGCTTGCCGCCAGAACGGAAAAAAGGACGTTAATAAAGACCCAGTTGTAGTTTTTTCTGTGAAAATCTCATCGGTTTAATTTGAATTGTTTGAATTTATACGCCTAAAAAATTACCTTGTAATAGTTGTAATAAGTTCCGCCATATTTAAAGCTTGCTTTTTGAAGGCCGTTGATCCAATCTCAATAAAAATTAACTTTCCAAACCTTCTTCAAACTTCCAGATACCTCTTCAACAACTAAATGAACCGGGTATCTTTTGAGATATAGTACTCGTATTAAAGATATAGTAATTTACCATCGATCAAAAGAAGAAATTAAATATTTATGAAAATTCTAACGACGTTCATTTGCAAATAAAAATACTCGTCTGTCAAGCGACTGGGTACATTTCGGTTACGTGTATGTTTTTGCCCTTCACCTAGTAGAATTCCTATTTTCATCCATGAACTACTTAGGTAGCTATTCTCAGGCGGCATCTCTAGGCATCGATGCTGAAAATAGTCACAATATACTTACTTACCTATAACTATTTGATTAATGACTTTTAAAACTCTAATTATTTTACTAAACATAATTATTGATTGTATTTAGTAATTAGGACGGATGCAATCAAGACCTTTAAATACCTACGTTCTATATTTAACCAAGTTTATTGTATTTTTATAAATACTTTGTATGTTAACCGACTTCAATAAGGAGCTCTCAATGCGGATGTTTGAATTTTTTTTTTGTATGTTCGGGCCATTGACGTTTACTCCTTTCAATTAAAAAGTAAATATTGACTGCAAAGCGTGAAAGAGAGAAAAAACTCGTACGGCCTTTGACAGATATTGTCCACAGAGTAGCGTTGTCTCTTTTGTGAGGTTATGGCGCAGTCTCTACGTCAATGGTTAGGGCATAACTCCGTCATATATAGACGGATTTTCAATATTTGTTTGAAAGCAGTTAATTCAGAAATGGTCCCACATAAATTTCGTAAGGATTTGATTATAAGTTTCGGTGACAGACAACATAACTCCTCAATAAATGCCAGCAAATCAACTGTGATTGCAGTCGGTTAGATGGTTTTTGTAAAAAAAGATTTTTTGGTGTGTTAAGATCCGCACAGATCTCACCTCTTCGAAGCTACGACTGTAAAATCACACGAAGTGTTGTCATATTGGTCCATACGCTAGGTAGAGGTGAGGGTGTCCTTTGCGAAATACTTTATTTAACCTCCGAAGTAGACACAAGTTTATCTTAGTTTGTGTTGAAGTAATTTAAGATAACATTATTTAATTACATTTAAAACGTTTTTATTGTTTTACACTAGATTACCTGCTTATATTAATTACGGTAGAGTACGAATAAACGCCTATTTCGTATCTTCTGATTAAGGTAATGTGATGTTTATATCTTACAACGTCACTTTTCCCTTAAGTTAAAATTAGAATGGCTATGTGAAAATTTCATTCATTAGATACTAGCAAATGTATTAGATAAGACTGCGAAGAGTATGGTATATATTGTCACTAACCTACAAATTATATCTGGGTGTTTCAAACTAGCGTTTCTTCCGGTCGTTTCGGCATACGCACTTATACGCGCGCTACATTTTGCGCTTCAATAAACCTGACTCGCGTACACGGGTATATTCATCGTGTCGATCGAACCGTACGTATCAACACTTACCGCACGTGGCAAAACGATAACTTAAAATCTTTTTTTTTTGTTTGAACTTCCAGATTGGTCCCATTGTCATAAAGTTAGGATCTGATGATGAAAACATGGAGAAATTGAGGTAACGGGAATCTATCTAGACACACGGCACTGTGTCAACCAAGATGCAAAAGGGCGACTCACCGACCGTGGTTACACGAAGCATTTCAGGCCACGTAATGTGCTACCCACATTGCTAGTAGTTAAAAAAACTTAGTTGCTAAATTGCTATACTGAGTCGCAAATAACAAATTATTTAAAAAAAAAAATGTATGATAGGACTTATATATGATTTTTAGAATTTCGAAAGAATGTAATTCCCAGTTAGATTTCCTTGGCATACTTATTTTCACATTTTTGTTTTTAACGGAATATCTGTAACGAAACAAAATTGAAAGATTTAACTTATATCAGACAACTCACACAAGACCACCTGATCCCAAACTGAGGAGATCCTCTACTACGGCAACCAGACAACTGATACTCGTAAACATACTTAAATAACTGTAAATACTTATATTATGTACTATATAGGTATATCAATTCAATCAAATATTCTTTGTTCACTAAGGAAACAAAATACTACACTTGTGAAAGGCACGACTCTACGTGTATGTACATACTACATACCTGTTTGCAAGCAATAGGTAAAGCCAGCGAAAGGAACAATGCAATAAAAACTCGCGGCCACTCTTTTCAAATTAATAATAATAATATCTTGGGACAACTCACACAAAGTTATCTGATCCCAAACTAAGCAGAGCTTGTACCTACTATGGAAGCCAGACAACCGATAAACATACTTATATATTTCTAATTACATACATATTATAGATAAATAACACCCAGACACAGAATAAACCATCGTGCTCATCACACAAAGTTTTATATCGAACCCTCTTGCGTAGCAGTCGGATACACTCCCACCGCGCCACAGAGGCAGTCTAAAATAAATTGCCGATGTTTACAATGTTTGTTTGTTTATAAACTGTTTATATGTAGGTGGGCCACCAGATTCAATATCATCCAAACCTCAATAGGTTAAAACTAAAAACTTTGGATTAAAAATAAAAAAAAAATGTACTAATTTCCGAATGCGTTTTTTGGTTTATTTTTTTATGATTACCTAATGTACTAAGCATAATTTCGAGTAACGTTGTTCCATAATATATCCCAAACAAAAAAGAGTGCATCAACAATGAGCGCTTGCGGATCAATAATGATGTAAATTATTAGAAACGAGCGGGTCGGCGAGTATCGGGATCATACCAAAACATTGAATGCGCAAGGTACGTAGTTTTGGCGTATGGTTAGTGATACAGGGTTAAAAGCCAGTTTTGTTTAGTTTTTATACCTGTAATAACTTCAAAATTGCAAAACGGAGCCCTTATAGTTTTGCTATGTTCGTTCGCAGCTCACAAGAAACTAATTTTCGGAGGGATTTTGATAATTTTGGGGGGGAAATGCACATAGTCGTTTGGCAACACTGCTTGTCAGCATAATTAAATTTAAAAATATGTCAACTACGTACAATTTTATTTTACTTTCTTTTGTTTTGTTTGTTAAAGTTTATACTATTTTAAATCTAAATGATCAAATATTTCTTCATTTATGTGAAGAAATATTTGATCATTTAGCGTAGCGTAGGTGCTATGGAGTTAAGCTTATGCTTAACTCCATAGCACCTACGCTACGCTGTTATGGAGTTAGGTTAAAAACCTAATCTGTAAATGAATAAAATTCTAGTACCAAATAATAATGGCCTAATTTTGTCGAAGTTAAGTTGATTTCAATTATTAGAAGACGTTTTTTATTATGTGTGCCTAAAACCGGATTGCAAACGGCTCAACAAATTGTTATGTTAAACAAATATTGTGTCATTTGCTTTTGGACACAGACTTCAAGCACTTTTGATAGGAAAGGGAGAATAGAAATAGGCTGAAAGTGGTCTGGTAAAGCAGGAAGAAGATATTCAAGAATAAGAATGATCATGCGAAGGCTTATACCATCGTCATCTACTTCATCTACCTTTGACTTAATTGACAAGGTAATCTTTTTGATCTCGTCCGCTGCAACCGGAGAAAAGTGGAAGGAGTACCACGCTTGGTTAAATGATCAATTGGAACAAAGGAATGATTATTGATGTCATCTATACCAACCGTCACCTGAGGATTAGCACGGCCTTGTTTACCGATTCCTAGAGTCCGTAGGAACCTCCACATATTCGTGGGGGAAGTAGAATCAATATTTTGGAGAATATGACGTTTAGCGTTGCGAATCATTTAATTGCACAGATTCCTTGCAGTTTTTTAAAGAGCCCAAGTGTCTTTTTGGCTGTACTTCGTGAATCTGCGGAATGTGCGATCTCTGCGCCATATGGCCATCCTGATGCCGTTCGTCATCCAAGGAGCTCGAGGACACTATTTAAATTTCCTGAATGGAGCATGAACGTCGTACAGCCTCACGACCAATTTGTTGAAAATATCAACCTTGGTATCAACCGTGTTAGCTTCGAATACTGGTTCTCAATCTAAATTTGAGGCATCCTCCCGAAGTTTACCCTCGTCCATCCGACCAAAGCAACGCGTGTAAATAAGCTTAGGACAACGTATAGGTGGTTTAAGCAGGTAGGTCGCGGTGAGAAAAACCTGGCGCTAAACTTTGTCCATGGGTCCAGGGGTGAGAATTAGATCTAGGCACGTATCCATTCCATACATTGTTGTGAAATGTGTATCGAGTATTCAATAAGTGTCGATACATTTATTTTTGTAAGCATAATCCATTTATTAGCGGCGGTAGCGTAACAGGTAAGGCATTGGTCTCGCAATGGTGAGGTAGCGAGTTTGAACCCTACCCATTATACTTATATGTACCCATTATACTACCCATCTACAACTGGGTAATTATGGCACTGTCTACAAGTTTCTCAAAGTATTATAGATGTCATCACAAATATTAACTTTATTAACTTATTTGGTTGTTAAATAAAATAGTATTATTTCGATTTGCAATGTTATTGTTTATCAATTAAATTATATTATTTTTCGAGTAATAAAAGGGTAAATTTTAATAAATAACTCAAAATTGTACATAATGATAAAAAAAAATATTTCGGATTCGAGTATTTTCGTTTTTTTGCATTTTCATAGAGAAAGTTTACCATAGTTATATATGTTTTCTTACACCATCAAAAAGTATAGATTTCAATGAATAAAAAACTCACCGACTTTTTAAAAAAGCAGATATTTTGACGCGAGATTTTCGATTGAAAATTAGGGTGTTTATTAGATATTAAGTCAAAATAAGGTGAAAAAAATAAATATTTTAAATAAAAAAAATACAGTTAGTGTTGTGTGACATAAAAGGTAAGTTTTCACCAAATTTCGTGAAAAAAATATTTTTGTAAAAGATAAAAATAACCCAAAAAAACCTGGTTATTTGAATTTTTACATAAATTTTGTGGTTATGTGAAAAATGTGTAAATACAAAAGCTGTCGATCTTCTTATGACCTATAACTTTATTTCCATAGGACTTGTAGTTTTGCCAGAAATCAAGATGAAGCGCTTTACCCTTAAAACCCACCCCCTTCCACTTCCCGACCTCAGATCGACTGTAAATAATTTTTCCTTTCATTTATTTTATATAAGTACTCTTCCTTTTCCAATGGGTTTCATCCTACTATGATTTTTTTTGTTTCAAAAATTATCGACTCTGATCTAATTGCTAAATATAACATTTTATTGAAAGAATAATTCTGTGTCTGGATGTTATTTATCTATAATATGAATACTTATGTATTTAGAAATATATAATTATGTTTATCAGTTGTCTGGTATCCATAGTACAAGCTGTGCTTAGTTTGGGATCAGATAGCGTTGTGTGTGTTGTTCCAAGATATTAATATTATTATTATAGTGATTATAAAAAAAACATATGATAAATAATCCTAATAATTAACCCTTCGATCGGTATCATTATTGACCCTTTCAAACGGTATCGTAAAAATACAGACTGTATCTTTTTTCACATTTTGGGGGTTCGTTTTTCGATCCAGGCTACTAAGTTGTTTCAGTAATAATAAGGAATAGGTATTTAAGGAAGATTCCCTCATTATTTAATTCTGACTATACAAATTTGTGTTTTGTGTAATTTCCGATTAGACAATAGGATTATAATTAGTAAAACTAGTCTACTAACAAATTGAATACAATAACTTGTGTAGTATTTAAATATCTGCCGAGCTGCACGTGCGAAATTTGGCCTTCATGTTTTTGTCATCTGACTAAAAGATACTAACTTACAAACTCTTTAGCTTAACAATGATTGTTACATTTTACACAGAACTAACTAATTACCAATGTTAATGTCGTGGCATTACAGTATGTACATCGTCGTTGACGTTATGAAACTATTATCAACTTAATGCTCTATCCACACACATTCGGATATAGAATCGTAGTCGGACCGTGGGGCGCATGGAGGCTTCGTCTATGATCTGCCACAGACTCGATCGTGTGTGAACAACCTTTTCAACCGACTTCAAAATGAAGGAGGTTCTCAATTCGATTTTTTTTTTTTAGTTTTTTACCTGATTACTCGCAGACGGCTAGATCGATTTGGGTATATCGGATCTGATGATGAAATCTATGCTAATATTATAAAACGGAAGAGTTCGTTTGTTTGTTTGCTTTGTTTGTTTGTTTAAACGCGCTAATCTCAGGAACTACTAGACCGATTTGAAAATTTTTTTTTTGTTGGATTGCCCATTTATCGAGGAAGGCTATAGGCTATATAACATCGCGCTACGACTAATAAGAGCGGAGTAGCGTCGTGAAATGTTGCAAAAACGGGGAAAATTTACGCATACGAAGTTGCGCGGGACAGCTAGTATTAGATAAAACGAGGGAACTCTTTAATTATTAAAGGCACACTTATAGTCATCTGGGTAAGTATATTTTGTTGTAATTCGTCCATTTACTTTTAAAAAGCACCTTTGAGTGAAATGAAAATGATGATGAAGACCACAGATGACCAGCGGAACTATTCAATTATAAATATTGCGGTTTGCGATCTGGGTACCGTGTTCGATACCTGATACTTCGCCTCCATCAAATCATGTAATGGAACTGAAAGCCTAGTATTAGGTGAACTCGTCAAAAAACAACGGCCTTGTATCGCAAAACGCAACAATTTGTAAAAATAAATGACTAACTTATATCAACTACAAACCAATAAACACATTCGAAGAAATAAAAACAATTTTACAAAAAAAAAACCGACTTCAAAAAATATTAAACTCAACATCCGACATGCTCTTGCTCGGTTTTTTAGTTACCTACCTATATTTATTTTTGATGTCGGTTATTATTTTTTTGTAAAAAGTTTTTATATAAAACGTATACCTACACTAATTTTTGAGCCATTGACCGTCCATGGTTCGTATATGTCCAGGCTGTCCAGGACACGACTCGGATGTGTGAATATAGCAATAAGGTAAACAACAAAGCGATGTTCTAATGCAACATGTAAAAGCATTTATACAACTACCCACAAGAAGAACACGATTATTCAAAAAGAAAAAATAATATCGTATAAATAAGTCATACAAAGTCCATAAACTTCCACTTTGGTGAGATTCGCACTTGTTATTAGTTGATATTTTGTGTCTATATTCAGAAAGATAAACCCACAGTCATCGTATATGATATACCATCTATCCCTACTAATATATAAAAGTGAATGTAAGTCTGTTTGTTACGCTTTCACACGAAAACTACTCAACCGATCATCATGAAACTTTGTACACATATTCTTGGAGGTATTAGAAGTAACATAGGATTATGAAAAATAAGGGGTAAATTTTACGCAGACGAAGTTGCGCGGGACAGCTAGTATTACATAATGTACCAATAGATATATACGTATATATTGGTATATTATGTAATTTCACTTAATTATATACCTACAGTGACTATTTTATTGTGAGATTTTCGCTATGGGTGTTCAAAAATTGTTACAATTTATTTAAATGTTTATAGGTATGCATTTTACAAGCAAGTATAATAGCAAACAAAACAATAATGTTTGCTTGATGGAAAGCATTTGCTGAGGCACATGGACGATCCCAACATCAGTAAGTGTAAGTATTATTTAGTAATTGCCGTATGTATTTATTAACGGATTAACGGATTTCAATCCAGTTTTGGGGTTCCGTAGCGAAAATGGTAAAACGGAACCAATCATAGTTTCGCCATGTTCGTCTGTCCATCCGCAGAGTAACTCAGAGACATTTCTCATTTATTTGTATGAATACACATATTACTTACGCCTACTAAGTGAAAGAATAAAATCTTTTAGGGTTTGTGAAAACCATTTTTAATTTTAATTTGAAATATTAAGCTTTAAAGTGCAAATTTTTGTTTGGTGTTGGGTTTGTGAAAAAAATCACGGTAGTAGTATATATATAGTGAATTTAAAAGGAAAACTATTACAGCTAAGTAAGCTTTACAAGTTTACGAGTAACCGCTGATCAAATGAGAAGTACCAAAATTTTCGTACAAATTGCATTGCAAAAAAGTTTTAGGTAAGTATGAAACAAAAACATACTTACACCGTTATATTAAGGAGACTACGGAACCTTACATTGTGCGTGGCTCGACATGAACTTGCCAGGTTTTTATTTTATTAGAAAGCTTGTTTATTCAAGATGTTTTTCAGTTTCTATGTTTGATAAAAAACCGTTAATCGGTTTTCATAAAAACAGTTTTTTTTGTCCCACGCGTCGGAGCTATGTCAAAGTATTATAGACTACAGCAGGAACCTATCGTGGACGATATGAAACTCCTTTGAATATTTATAATTTTACTCGCATTTTGCGCAAGAAGGAAAGTTATGTTTTTCGAGTGTATGTATGTATGTTTATGTTTCTTTGCCACGCTCTAGAGCCTTAATTGCTTGATGGATTTTAGCTTGAGACGTGTCGTTAGGTTAATGTTATTTGTGAGAGTGACACTGGGTACTTTAAAAATGATACCCTTCACATTTAATATCATGCAGTCGAAGGCACAATTTTTATGACTGCCTCCGACTGCATAATATTAAATGTGAAAGGTATCTTGTTTCCGTCTTATTGCGGGCGGGATTTTATAATTTTTTTTTTCTTTATTATTTTACCAACACAATGGTATTTAATTCAAATGTACAGCAAAAAAATAAGAAGTAACAGTGATAATGCTGACTGCCTCTGTGGCGCGGTGGGAGTGTATCCGACTGCTACGCAGAAGGTCGTGGGTTCGATCCCCACTCAGGATAAAACTTTGTGTGATGAGTACGATGGTTTATTCTGTGTCTAGGTGTTATGTATTTAGAAATATATAAGTATGTTTATCAGTTGTCTGGTTACCATAGTACAAGCTCTGCTTAGTTTGGGATCAGATGACGTTGTGTGAGTTGTCCCAAGATATTATTATTATTATTATATACAGTAAATTTACCAAAAATACTAAGTTACAGTATACAATACTACAACAGCAACGAAAAAAAGGAACTTAATTGTTATCTTTGTCATACCTGGATACATCACAAATTAATTACAGTCGAATGGAAATATATTTCTACTAATGTTATATTCAAACCATCAGCTCTTTGTAACGTATCAATGCGGCAATTAAAATTCAGTTTGATAGTTCAATTAGCTTTTGGGGTTTCAGCATGATAATATAATTATATACACTTGTATTTTAGGCTATTTACGTTGATAGTTGATTCGTACAGGTTAGACCGTGACGATGGCGCAAACGGCATAAGGCTATTTTTTTAAAGATAACTAGCAATGTGGGATTGTGGGTCCCACTTTACTAGCAATCCTGTTAACCCCTCAGCTAAGCTTAATGGCTTATGTTAGGAGTGGGTTCGGGATCCCTTCTTTTCTCATAATGTTCTTGGTCTTAATATACTTCGGCATAACGATTTTGGCACAATTTGTTTTGGCATAATAATACTTCGGCCTAATTTTTTATGGCATACCTTTTATGTTGGCACAATCATGTTAAAGACTAATTTGTGTTGGTATAAATTAGATTCGCATAACGTTAGTAGGCCTAATAACTATTAGCATGACGTTAGTAGGCCTAATGACTATTAGCATAATAATATTTAAGCATATAATTAATATAGGTAAATAACAAAAACAATTTTTATGCAAATTATTTATTACACATAAACTATGAAGATCATAGAATTTCAATTAGAATAATATAGATTGGGTTACTTTCTTCTTTAAAAATGCGTAGGTTAGGTTAGGTTAGAACTGTGACCTCTTATGAATCCAGAAACGAACATGCTCTCATGGGCAAGGATATAAAAACCAAATAATTATCATTAAATCAACTTTTATTTATTACAATTACTAAAAAAAAAACAATTAAATTAGCGTAAATAAATTTATGTTTTAGGATATAATGCTTAAAAAAGTTATGCTATAGAACTTTATGCTTAATATATTTATGCATTAGAAGGTTATGCCTAATCATTGTTATGGTTTGAAAAAATATGCCTAAAACATTATGCGTAAGCTGTTATGCGTAATTATATTATGCGAATATATAATTATGCCTAACAAAAATATGCTAAGTTATATTAGGTCTTAAAATTTTAGGCAAATGGATAGGGAACCAGTGGGTTCACGTCGGTAATATAATGGATCGCATTCCACCCCGTGATATCACGATTGCGATTTTGATGCCTTAGCCATTAGGCTACGCGAACCTTATGCGATAAACTTTGTGTTAAAAATATGTTATAACTTTAAAAAAAAATGATCCGCCTTCAAATGTATATTAAGGAAAAAATTATCAAGCTCATCACCGAATGTAAATTTCGCTGGGTGTTTTATAAGCTAAGACAACGTTTTATACACTAAAACCTTCCTAGAAAATATGCAGCCGAATAGCGAGAGATCCATCTAAATCGGATCACCAGCTTTCGAGAAATTCGGACCATACATACATACAAGTCAAATCTGTTTGACTTGTATGTATGTATGGAACCACCTTTTTGAAAGTAGTTAAAAGGGTAAATTTCAAACCTATTTGAAAGTGGTTAAAAGGGTAAATTTCAAAAAGATAGGCCTAAAAATATAGAATCTGCGTAATAATGACGATTTGTTATTTTATGAAAGTAACGCTATTGAAACAACCATAATGTATAAGTCAAATTGATAAACGTCGGTGTTATTGTGTTTGATTTACTTCACTGTATATTGTGATTTCGGTTTAAAGAATTTATTCTCATAAAAAACATTACATTTTCTTAAAATGAGAAAAGAATTTTACATTTTTTTTTTAATAACATTTTTGGTGCATGCAAAAGTTAAGTTATAGTTTCTGTAACATAGGTTTTCAGTTTATTTTTATACATATTAATATTTTCACATTCTTTTATTTTATTTGGCAGTTTGTTGAACAGCTGTGCTCCTTCATATAGTATTGTTTTTTTACCATAGTTCGTGCGTGGTTTAGTTAACTGTAGTTTGTGTCGGTTTCTTAGGTGGTGTGTTGTTGTTTTTTTATGTAATATTGTGTTTGTTTGAATGTGGTTGGAAGTAATTTTTTTAACTAGTATACAAGTGTTGTATATATAAAGTTGAGTGATGTTCAATAATTTAGTCTTTTTGTATATTGTTTCTGTTGGAGTTAAGTAGTGATAGTGTTTAAGTGTTTTTATAATTTTATTTTGTGTTCTTTGTAACGGGCTTAGGTTGGTTACAGCGGCTGATCCCCAGATTTCAATTAGATATTCTAGATGAGACTTTACTAACTTGTTAAATTTGTTATATACTAATAACCTCCTGCTCGTAGATTCTTTGCATAACACTAAATAACTTTGTAATACTTATATCAGTTTTGAAAAATATTGAATTCTAGCTGTCCTGGCAAACTTCGTCTCGATTTTTTTTTTTTTAAATCGGTTTCAATTGTGAATCTAAACCATCCTCGAATCCCCTTGAACTCACACAAAAAAAATCATCAAAATCGGTCCAGCCGTCTAGGAGTTCAGTGACATACACACGCACACAAGAAATATATATATAAAGATATGAACTCTTACCACTCGTTTTTGGAGTTATGACCTTAACCACCTACAGACTATTTTACTGAAGTAAAATCGTTGTTTACTGTAAGGTTTACGCCATAAACCTGACAAAGAAACATCGATTTTATTTCGGGTCTCTTAGATGTGTGGTAATAAATGGTTGTGTGACAAAAGTAGCTGGCAGGTAGTGAAGGGTTAATTTGTAATTGTTTTTTCATGTTATTTGGTGACATGTAAAGAAGCCAAGAGTAATAGATTTTGGTATGTTAAACATGAGAGTATATTGTTCTCTTATTCTTTATTATAATTATATAGTAAATCAATATTAATACAGCAGAGACGTAAAGTTAAAAATAACATGTTTAAAATATTTTTCTTCTACTCTGTATGTATAGTATAATAGCTTCAGCCCGCGGCTTTGCCTGCTGTTACCCTATGAAACCAATCATTGAAGACCCTCTTCAATGATTGGTTTCATAGGTAGAACTTTTTGAGTTTTGGAAACGTAGGTACCTACACAAACCTACTTATCATTTTTATATCTAGATTTATCTATCTATACTTAAGTTAGTCATAGCTGACAGACTGATTCGCACACAGAGCATAAACCACCGGGGCTACAAATATGGAATTTTGGCAGTTGACGCCTTTCTGTTGTAGGCATCTACTAAGGAATGATTTGAGGAAATTTGTCCTCTACAGGGGTAAAATGTGTACTGTACTCGTCGGAAGGTCGGCTTTAAAGCTAGAGCTGTTTTAAATAAAATGGCTTTTTTGTTTTTTATAAAAAAAAACATGTGTTTCAGCGTTTTTTGATAAATTAATCCGAGGGTAAAGTAAATTTTAAAGTTTATATGAAAATCAGTCAGTTTTACATTTATAAAATTATTTATTAATGTTTTGATGCTAAATTAAAAATAAGGAAAGACGTGGTTTAGTGTTTTTGGAAAAGCGACCTCTAATGTACTAATAAACAGTTAATCAATTGATGTTTGTTAGTCTCGGAAAAACTTCAAGACGACTGGACTGATATGAATTATTATTATATTCGCATCAATACTAGGACGGTTTATAAAATTTAGGAAAATCCAAAGAAACAGCAGATAAATCGATTTGTGACAAAAATGGTTGTAGTAGTAATTTAAATGACAGTTTTTCAGCGGCTCAGCTAGTAGGCTATTAAAATCAAAGTTAACGCGGGCGTAGCCGCGTAGACAAGCTAGTTGCCTATAGATAAAGAGAACTCGAAATAAATACATAGGGACTTGATATTTAACATTTTCAGCATTTTATTCCTGATAAACGGTAACTGTGGTAGTAATAAATAAAATTATGCAAAAATGGTATGATGTATTGGGTGTCCGTTTTACATTCCCGATTTTTCTTATGCCGGTTTATTATCCCTAGCAGGTACCTATTTATTAACGTTATGAAGCCTCGCCTTGCCTACAATTATAATAACTATGTACAGATTCAGTGTCTTACAAAACCAACGATTACACCATTTTATAAAACTAGTAAACGTTATAAATTCAGACATTTCAGAAAAAGAGCTCGTTGATACATTCGCTATGCTAGAAAATGACTCTCAATATTAAAATAAAAAACAAAATATGACATAAAATAATGCTATACAATCGCAAGGCAAAATAAAATAAACTTACTGCTCCTTTTTCTTCTTGGATCCCATTTTAAATATAAAGAAGAATAAATATGTGTAACAAAAAAAAAATTAAATAAATATTAGACGAGTGGAAGCGACCGACTTGCGTGGAAGCAAAGGACGCATTGAAAGCTTGATGTTTCAGAGCGCGAATCAAAGTCGTCTACGCTGAACGGTCTTTATTAACTATTATTGACTAAATGGCATCATTCATGCAAGTACGCAACAAAGGAAAACAGTGTATACAGAGATTATTATTATTATGGCATATTATAAAATGTATAACCAATCTTATTGTGTGAGTGATATCATAATTCTGCTACACTATTGGCTGAAGGTATTTTAATTACTGTGACGCTCAATACATTTCCTAATTAGGTATCTTAGTTCTATGCTTTTTCCGGAATATACAGACTGTAGACAATATACTACCGACGTAGAAACTACTCCTAATAAAAGAAATTTAGCTTGGCCTAGGTAAGTTGCTTGGTTAACAATATTGAAATCTGGGGTAACGGCGGTAAGACAAAGATACAGGAACTACAAAGAATGCAGAACAGGATTATTATGATATTATTTCGATACCCCTATTTGACACCAACAGACAAAATGTTTGAGGAAACAAAATTAATGAATATTAGACAACTTTATGCTCGTATTACTTGCATTTTTATCAGGAAAATTTTGGACAAAACAATTGACAAAGAAGCAAACGCAGTCTTCGATGGCCTAGTTTACTTGTTCTACCTAAGACACGTACCAACTATACAAAAAAAAGTATTACATATGAAGGAGCATAACTATATAATAGATACCATCTGATATTAAAAATGTAAGCTCGTTTAGCGGTGTTAAATCTCAGCTCTCGGCATATATATAAATAAAAACATAAATAATAAAAACAATATAAATATTAATAAACGGATACGGAAAAGGAACAATAATGGAGATGAAACCGCTGAACGTGTTGTAATCACATAACTAAATAAGAATTTATTTCGGTGACCATTTTTTTTTGGCTCTATTTTATAATGTTATAATTGATTTTATATTCTTATGTAAGTGGCATTTATGTCTTTTTTAAGAATAAAATTATTAAACCAATATTCCTAGTACCTAATGTGCTAGTATTACCTAATGTTATTTAATATTTTATTACCTACTTGTGTGAAAAATACGGAGCCGATGAACCACGATGTAGGTACACAAGTCTGTGTTCTGCATTAAGTTATTAAGATAAGTATCAGCGTAAAAATAAATATTGATATGATATGATTACTGTTCTTTATTCCTAGACATGACCTTGTGGTACCGGCTCACTACCATCCCATCTCTTCCCGTGGGTGTCGTCAAGGCGACTAAGGGGTGTCACACCGGAGGACGGGCAGCAGCATCCTGTGAGTACCTACTTTAAGACTTTACTGCGATCGCCAAGCATGGCGATTATCGCAATTACCCCCAGGGGAGACCCGTGCCCAGCAGTGGGACATCATATGAGTTGATGTGTTCTTACACAATCCTATCTCAGAAATATTATAAATGCGAAAATAACTTTTGTTTGTTACACTGGCACGAAACTGACTGATAAACTGACAATGTGATTGGATCCTGAAGAAGGACATAAACTAATAAATTTTGTCCGGGCGGAATCGCCCGCTAAACACTTAATATCCTAAAAAATTAAATATCTATACATACTAAATATTGTAAAAAGGCAGAGTCTGTGTGTTTAATCGCTCATCTCTTGAACTAATAACCGGATTTGATTTTTTTTTACATTATTGAGGAACGCTATATATTTATATATGTATTTGACTGCTTTTTCTAACATGCTGTTTCATAGAAAAAAGTCATTTTTGAAAAGATATAGGAACTTCCTCTTTCTCATGTTCTTTGCTTCCTGTCCCTCATCAATATATCCTTCATCCTCAGTTAAAAAATAATATAGTCCTTTTTTTAAAAAAAAATCCTGATGACACAACAACACCCCCACCATCCGGGAAGACGATGGAAGTAGTGTGGGGTTTGCACCCACTAAAAAACCCGCCGTGTATCGCTCGCCACCTTCGCAAACGGGCATCCTCATCAACCATAACGCAACCACCAACATACATTCAAACAAAACATAAGTCAGTTGTTGCGCTATTCAATATAAAAATATGCAGAATGGCTTTGTTCGCCTTAACCTTTAGGAAAAAACGAAAATTAGAAAATTTGCAAAGGACCAGTACCTACATAAATGTAAAAAATACATATCGATAATATTTATTTCTTTAGGGAATTACCACTTGTATTTAGATAAGAGATTACCTAGATACTCTTTCAGGTGGTAGGAAGTTAGCGGAGACAATTATTTAAAAAAAATATGTAGGTATGTACTTTATAATCACAATCGAATTCGAGTTTAAGAGTTTGGAGTTATGTTGTCCTCATAAAACACTTATAAATTACAGACAGAATCTGAAAGCTTTTGCTTGCTGTTTCATACTGCCGTGGTATTCGAGAGGGCAGCAAGTCAAATGGCTATCTTCCTATTATGGAATCCTAGATAGGAAGAAAGCTTGTTTCAATCATTTCATTTCATTTCATTTCATTTCATTTCATTTCATTTCATTTCATTCATTTCAAAAACAATTATAACATTGTGTTGAAATGTTTTACATATATATATATATATATTAAAAAAAAAGTAAATACATGCACAAAACACAATAAAATAACAATTTATAATTTAAACAAATAAAGTAAATCATTTAAAATAATAATAATTATTATTAAAAGTAGACATACACATAATTCCGAGCAATGAGATTATAACATAATTATTCGTGAGTCATAGTTTTAAATCATAATTCATCCACCGTATATAGACACCTTTCCAGCAAATATGACCTTAAATTGTTTTTAAAAATACTTACACTATTAATGACTTTAAATTCAATTGGCAATTTATTAAACATTGTAATAGATTGGTAAAGAGCACTTTGACTCACTATACAAAAGTGTGGAGTAAAGTTGTGCTGCAAGTCTTTACGTCTTGTGGAGTGTCTTTTTTCTTTTTCTGCTAGGCTCTCTTCTTTATGTAGCTTTTTGATTAAATTTGTTAGCAGTACAAAGATATACAAACGTGGAACGGTCAGTATACGCAGACGCATGAAATGATCTTTGCATGACTCCCATTGCGGTATTCGAACCATTGTGCGAATCGCCCTTTTTTGAGCGATAAACGCAGTATTAACGTTGTATTTGTAACTATTTCCCCAGAGGCTAATACTATAACGTAATTTGGATTCGATAAGTGCGTAATATACAATTTTCAGCTGATCTTGAGAAATCACGTCCCTTAGACTTCTGAGAGCATAACAAGCCGAACTAATCGTGCTTTTAATACATGAGATTTCCCTTTTCCAATTGAGCCTCTTATCAATAAACGTTCCCAGGAATTTTACTTCGTTACTGGTGGGTATTATGCTGATGTTATAGTTTATTTCTATTTTCTCGTTGTTTTTTAACAAATAGTACTAAATTAGTTTTACTAGTGTTTAATACAAGTTCATTCAAAGAAAACCACTCATGAAATAAAGATAAAGTTTTGTATACGGTGTCACCTAGGGTTACCATGTCATTTGCGGTAATTATTGCGTTGGTGTCGTCTGCATATAGGATAAGTTCAACATTTTGTATTTTCTGTTGTATATGTCTTACTAGATCATTTGTAAATATAATGAAGAAAATTGGACCCAGAATTTTAATACGTACTCGAAACTTCAGTAGCTGACTGCAGTCTATCATAGTCTACTATAATTTAGAAAATATAACGCGCAACTTCGTCTGCGTAAATTTTTCCCTTCTTTTTTATAATCCTATGTTACTTCTAATACCTCCAAGAATATCTGTACAAAGTTTCATGATGATCGGTTGAGTAGTTTTCGCGTGAAAGCGTAAACCTTACATTCACATAGATAGTGGTGGCCGGGTCTCTTACCGCTTACTCTTTTCAAACTTGCATCAAATATAAGAATAACACCGGATTGGATTTTCTTGTAAAACTGATAACACAACATTTATTTATGTTAATATTCAAAGCATTTATTGTACAGAAATTCAGCAGGGTTATTTAAATGATTCTGAAGGAGGAAACAAACACTTTCATCTTAAACTATTCTAAATGAAAGAAATGAAGCTAGATGCATTACCCTTAACTGTAACCGCCTGTGTTCTATTTGTAAGGTACGACTCAAACCATCTTAGAAGATCACCAGGGATACCGATACTCGATAATTTATTGATTAACAAAGAATGAGAAATTTTGTCAAAAATTATTTGGAGTAATTGGTATACACGGCATCAACTTGATAATCCTCATCCAACCAAAAGAAACCAAATAAATACTAGTACATAGGTATGATGTGAATAATCAACAAGGATCCGACGGACAAGGGTTTGAAGAGGGCTCGAAAACGTAAGCAAAATACCCATAATTCAGCAATATTCTTCCCATCACTAGTGTTAATGTTAGACTAATAAACAGAATTAGGAAATTCCGTAGAGTTTAACTTGGACTTTATAAAACGCCAAAAATATACGGAGGTTTTGGATGTGTTGAATTCCGATCTTACTATAAATGTATTGTAGCGTGACATTTGCTCATTTTTCTGTAAGGTACGGAGTTCGGAAAAAAGATCAAAATCGGCCATACATTTTCCACCTTTTATGAACCTGTAATTTTTGTTTGATAATTTTAATAAGTTCTCTGGAATATTAAGAGGGATAACTTTTATTAGAAGAGTGTCTTTGTAGAAATATGTTGATTTACGACTACATCTTGGTTGCAATTTTTCAAAAACGCTGATAGATAAGTTCATTATTCATAGTGCAATGGACACTATGAAGAATGAACTTAACTATCAGCGTTTTTGAAAAATTGTAACCAAGATGTATCATTTGTAATCTTATCAGCATCAAAAATTAATTGTTTTGGTTGTATTTTCAGTCTTAATCGGTTTTCTATGGCAATTTCACGCTATCGATACAGTTTTTGCTCGGCGCTGACTAAAGCTCCGGCTACACGATCGGTCGTTATCAAATATCCGTATTTATTTGATCGTACGGCAAATCTTGAATCTCTAATTCTTTATGTGACTCTCGAGATCGTTTAAAAAGCAGCAAGCAGAAGTTTAAGAAGTAGCAGTAACCTAAAGGTATCGAACTCGCAATCGTGAGGTCGAGAGTTCAAATCCTACCTTTTACCCAATAGGTATACGGCAGTACTCGCTCTATACTGTACTATCTCATTTGTTTACACATACGGTATCTACAATAAACACCTATTGTAATTTCTTGAACGATAAAAACTTTTTGATGTGATAACTTCTTATAAATCGATGACCGGGTGTACGTACGAAAAAATACAAAAAAGTCACGTTATTGATTGGTTGCTAAGCAACAGCGAATGGCTATTGCAGCGACATGACATGCGTTACAATTGGAACTTAAGTTATAGATTGGTTGCTAAGCAACGCGAATGGCGATATATCATCAATATTTTCTTATGAAGTTATCACGTAAAATAATGGTTCGTAAACCGACTTTACAGACAACCATTTTTTACAATTAACATGTAACCGACTTCAATCATGGTTGATATGCTAGCATTTTATTGAGGAGTTTTGTTGTCTGTCTCCGAAACTCATCTTATTTTTGTTCGAAAGAGGTTTATTCCGAAGTGGTTCCATTTAAATTACGTAAAGATCTTAAACAATTTTTTTCTATGAAAATCCATCTGTTCATGGCGGAGTTATGCCCGAACATGATAAAAAAATACAAACATTTGAATTGAGAACCTCCTGTTTTTGTCGGTTAAATATAGTTGCTCGCTACTCGCCGACGACGGCGCACAGGGGAGCCGTAGGTATATAGGGCGCGTGCGCAAAATTCTTTTTTAAAAAAATATTTTTAAAATAGTCCGATGAATAGGGTATCTATCAACCAAGTTGCAAAAGGGCTTCTCATCAACAGTGGTTACACGAAGCATTTCAGGCCACGGTGATGTGCGACCCACATTTGCTAAATTTCTTTATTGAGTCGCAACAAATTATTTAATAAAATACGTCATGTACTAATAATTTCAAAAGAATT
The DNA here is from genome assembly GCA_945859575.2 of Herminia tarsipennalis. Lineage (NCBI taxonomy): Eukaryota > Metazoa > Arthropoda > Insecta > Lepidoptera > Erebidae > Herminia > Herminia tarsipennalis. The sequence goes on along the minus strand of OX243831.2, from coordinate 22,648,127 downwards.
TCATTCCCAGTTAAATTTGACTTCTGTTATTAGCGAAACCTTTTGTTGTTGTATTGTATCTGGATAGAGGCCGGGATGTGAACCTAGGAAGTCGCTGCAACCTAAAAGATCTATTGTGACGCCTCTTTCTTCTTTAGGGGATATCTCCAAGATTTAGTCAGACTATGAAATCGTCTATGTGTCTTGGTGGAGCGGCCTTAACGTCGTCAGGTGTTATTAGGTGCCCTCCAAGGGTCTGGCTTTTGGTGTGGTGAATTGCCTCGCAGCTTGGTATAGCGAAACCTTGGCGTATTTTCACATTTTTGTTTTTAACGGAATCTCTGTAACGAAACAATATTTAAAGATTTAGCTAATATCAGTTGTCTGATATAAGTTACATCTTTCTATATTGTTACCAATCTGAGGAGATCCTCTACTATAGCAACCAGACAACTGATACTCGTAAACATACTTATTAATACATAGGTATAACAATTCAATCAAAATTCTTTATTCACTTAGGAAGCAAAAAAGACTCTACATGTACATACTACATACCTGTTCGCAAGCAATAGGTAAAGCCAACGAAAGGAACAATGCAATAAAAGCTGTCGGCCACTCTTTTCAAATTGCCGATGTTTACAATGTTTGCTTGTTTATAAACTGTTTGTACGTAGGTGGGCCACCATTATATTATAGGTACACGACTAGTGCAAAGGCAAGACATCAAAAATTTAATTAAAAAAAGAAGACTTTAGATCCAATTTCATCAAAAACATTAAATAGTAGAAAATCCTTATCCTAGATGAATCGAAGCCACAACCACTAGCTTAGCAGTCAGCGTCACTAACCGCTAGACCCACAGACCAGATTTACCACGTTATTTTCACACTACAGACTTTGTTTTAAAATTGTAAGCTCAGTTATTTCAAAGAGGCAGCGATTTTCATTAACTTTCATTAATAAATACATGTTCGAGACATTTACACCAATCCTTTTATTTGTTTTCATGTTACCTACACAATACCGTTTTCATAACGGTTTTTCAATTAATTGTTTTGCCTCTAAAATGGCCCCTTATGTTCAAAAGTCAGACTTCTAATAGGTTTTCCAGTAATCTATGGATTAAGACATATCTTTTGTATTTTTTTTCAAAATATTAGGTTCAGTAGCTTGGTAAATAAGGAATGGTGGAAAGAATGGAGGAATGGTTGTTATTCTTGAGTAACTTGTAACTTAAATATTTTAAAATTATAATAATATATTACACATCCTTGCAATAAGCCCTTTCATTTGATATGTAACACGATACTGTAAGACAACTTTTTTTTAAATTTCTTACTGAATGAAACCATAATAGTTAATAAAAAATGACCCCCATGTTTAAAATTCAGACTTCCTATAGGTTTTCCTGTAATCTGTAGGTTAAGCTCTTCTATTTACGGTATGCGTCCGTGTTTAGGTCACAAAAACATATACGTGTACCAAATTTGAACTTAATCGGTCCAGTACGTTAAGTGCAAATTGGCTGTGACAGACGGACAGACAGAAACACGAGTGATCCTATAAGGATTCCGTGTTTTCCTTTTGAGGTACGGAACCCTAAAAACCATCGATTTTACTCCGGGGTCTCACAAATGTGTGGTAAATGGTTGTGTGACAAAAGTAGGTGGTAGGTGGTGAAGGGTTAATTTGTATTTTTTTTCAAAAATTAAATTGAAATAATTTTTTGAAGAAAATGTAAATTTGAAATTTTAAAAAAGAAAATTTGTGTGTCTTCATTAAACGGTGTCGTGGAGTAAGACAGAGTTTCCCAAACAGGGTTCCACGGAACCCTAAGGTACCGTGGGGCTCCGCCTTTTTTATGATTATAAAAAGAGTCAAAACGAACAAGGACAAAATAATGGTTATTAATGTTATGACAGTTCTTTTGGGTAAATCTTGAGATTGGGATTATTTAGTTGATTCCCGTGGCGCATTTTTATTTATATTTTTTTTTACAAATTATAGTTTTTCATGATTCTAAGCCGAACTATAAACACATTTATCAAATAGGGGTCATTTTTGAGCAACGCATTACAAAGATATTTAAAATCATTTTTTTAGGCCAGGGTAATCAAAAAACGATGGCAAGGGAATCAAAATTAAACAACACGGTAATAAAACAAACTATTCTTTTAATAATCGGTCTTTTAATTACAGTTATTGACATTTATAAACCTAATTATTAATCACTTTAGTCTTAATATACATATTAATTAAGTAATAATAATTGAAAACAAAACTTTTATTCTTAAACATTATCTAAAACTTTAACTAAAATTAGGAACGTTTCTTTTGATGACACAATATCTGATCTAAAAATTTAATAATCAGAATCACAATTTTTTTTTCCAAAACTGCCCAACCCAAACGAATTCTCCTGTTCACCTCGTCCTCGAAGTTGTTTCTACCTAACTGCAATGAATGCCCGAGATATACATATTTTTGAATAACTTCGAGAACGGCGCCGTGCACCGCTGTCGGTTCCGGTAGTACATGTTAATTGAACATGACCTTGGTTTTATCCAAGTTCATCCATAGACCGATGCGTACAGAGGAGTCAGCCAGGTTATTCAGGATCCGTTGCAGGTCCTGCAGCGTTTCCGCCTTGATGACAATGTCATCTGCAAATGGCAAGTGAGAGATGTATTCACCATTGATGTTGATGCCCCGCCCTTTCCAGTGCAGCGTCTTGAACATATCCTCCATTGCATTTATGAACAATTTCGGGGAAATAACGTCCCCTTGCCTTACTCCTCGATGCAATGGTATAGGTTTTGTTTGCTGATTCTGTTCTTGGACGGATATGGTGGCTATGGTGGATATGGCTTTGTAGAGACTATCTCATCACTTGGATATATCGCCAATCTATTTGGCATCGCTGCAAAGACTCTAGAACAGACCAGATTTCAATCGAGTCAAAGGCCTTTTAGTCCACAAATGCTAGACACAGGGGCTGATTATACACCTGGGTCTTTTGTATAATCTGCCGCACTGTGTGGATGCGATCTATGGTGCCATATCCGCTCCGAAATCCAGCCTGTTCCGGTGGTTCGAAGTCTTCGCGCAAGGCGGTTCGTGATGACTCTTGAGAACAGTTTATAGATGTGGCTTAGAAGAGAAATAGGTCGGTAGTTCTTCAGCCGGGTCTTATCTCCTTTTTTGAAGAACAAAACGGTTTAACAGGCAGAGTCACTTGTCAATCGACCAACAGGCCTGTCACTCAGTATATACAGAAATACAGTTTTATTAGGAAATAATGTAATTTTACTTTATTACAAACAAAATATAGAAAATTTTGATTACCATGGCATAAACGCCAAGTGAATCAACACAAGGTAATCAATAAAAGTACGTTTTTTACCGATTATGTAAAAATTCAAAAGTTCTAATCAATAATAATAAGATTTGTAAAGAGATATCCTTAATGCCTTTCTGTTTGTAATAATAGTAAAATCCTAAAAAATCTTATACTATTTTTTTATGCTGTCAGGGGAATCAAAGACCAAGTGAAACAAAACCAGGGTAATCAAATATTTACCTTCGTAATTTCGTCCATGGGCAAAATGAGACGCGACCTTCCACCACGACGTTTGAAGCGCGACAGAAGCTCGCATGAGGACGGATATCTACGCTTCTCGACCGCTCCCTTAGCGATCTATGCCTAGTTATGTGGCACGCCAATGGAATCACTGTTTAGTTCAGGACAAAACTTTAAATCTATTTCAATGTAAAACTGTGGGATAAAATACCAAATGTATATTTTTATTTTAAACATCTGCTAGTCTAGTTGCTGAAATACTTGATAAATGATTTATTTTACATTTAAAAATTGGTGATTTCGGACTGTTTTCACAAAAAAATATGTAAAGGACGCGCCAAGGTTATCAATTTTCGTGACTTTATGTTTTTTTTTACAATAATTACACGCAAATTAAATAGAAAAACTATTGTGCATCAATTAGATACCATTGTATTAAGACGTAAAAAAAATACTTTACATCTTTATTTCGGTATTGCGGGTACGTTTTACCACCGGACGTCAAAAATGTTGTCTCTCAAGATTCACCCTTTTCTATTTCGTTATTTTACTGTTTCTTAAAAAAATAACTAGCAATGTGGGATTGTGTACTAGCAATAATGTTAACCCCTCCAACTAAGCTGAATGAATTGTGTTAGGAGTGGATTCACGTCAGTAGTATAATGGGTAGGATTCGAACCAGCGACCTCACAATTGCGAGACCGATGCCTTAGCCATTAGTCTACCTCCTAGTAATCCAAATGAAACAAGAATTTTTATAACTGGATATTTTGTTAATTGCACGTTGCACCGCCCCACTCCCCCTCATAAACTTAGGGTTTCACTATGTTAAAAGTTTGGGAAGTTATGTAGGTATGGAATGTATGTGTCCTTAATTATACCTGCATAGTATTTGTCATTTTTAGGGTTCCATAGTAATCAAAGAACCCTTATAGTTTCGCCATCACCGTCAGCCCGTTCACAGCTTAGCTCAGAGACTGTTAGTCCTAGAAAGTTGTAAATTTGCATGGATGGCGTATGGAGTATGTAACTCCAAATTCCAACAAAGTGGCAAAAGAAAATCTCTCAATAGATTCCTCCCCTACTTGTAAAGTAGGGATGTGTTTTTTTGTCATCTACCCCATCGTGCGGGGTATCGTTGGATAGGTATTTTAATATTTTGGGGTTGCGAATACCATTTCTCGATTTATAGTGCCAAATTTTGTTACAGTCAAATGTAACGATGTGAAAAAATCAGAGTAGTAGTATAAAAACGAAATTAAAAGGAAAATTATCACAACTTTTCAAGTTTACGACTAACAACCGGCTAAAATGTGACAAAATTTTCGTACAAAACCTTTAAAAATTACTTAAGTAAATAACGTCGTCAGTGATATGAAACAACAACAACAGCAAAACCTACTTCTTATACCGCATTATTGTGCCCAACATGCATTTGCCCGGATTTTTAACATAGGTACGGCGTCAGATTGTCAAAATCACTGAATCCTGCCTCACTGATCGTTCTGACTTCAGATTGGTTATTAAGATAGAGTGTGTAGACGGACCTTTATAGAGCACACAGTGCATAATAGCGTAACTCATAAATATTCTAAACGAGATGAAGCACGTGATTCTTTTCATATATATTTTCTTCATTGTAGTACCATCACTTAAAGAACCGACGACCCCTGCCAAACAATACCAAATAACACGTGTTGTCTACGTCGACCTTCGACAACCAATCACGTTTCTGATATTGCTAAGAGGAATGTAGCCACAATTAGTTTAGCCTAAAATGCGGACGAAGCTGTGTTCCTTTTGATCCGGTGAGATCAGGCAGGACACGAGACCATTAATCACGCGACCTGTGAGTTAATCGCAACAGAGCAGAGACTTAGGTCCTTATCACCGGACCGGACGGACGCCGGAACATGTAAAATCTACCATACATCGTCAAACCCTTCGCGCTGGGTACCCACCCGGTCGCCGGCTACCCGGCGCTGGATTGAATCCAAAACGTGTGAAAAGGACCCAACAGTTTACTATTAAATTTTTGGACTGGTGGCCATTCCAACCCATAGTTAGTCCGCTCGCCGCCATTACGATCTGCGTCTTTAGGTATCAGCCGGACAATTCGCAACAGTCGAACACAGAATAGCAAGTAGCCGGCAGAGCAACCGGCAACAGAAATACCTCATGGCCATTTTAATACTAATTTGTTCACGGCCAAAAAAATGCAATTATTATTTATTTCAACCTGTATTGCCGTATTGGCAGACTTCTGAATAAACAACGTTAGGTTATGTAAGTACTTAGTTCTAAATTTAGATCTGTAGGAATATGCGACTAAGATAGGAGACACCAAAGTGGGATTGTGGATAATCACAGTGAAATAACTAAAAATTATCTAAGTCGTAAAAACATTAAAGTGGATTAGTTTGACAGTTATCTCAACCATTAACTAAATCTTCAAGAACATCATTGCTCTTACTACGTACCTACGTTATAGGAAGTTAGTATAGGGCATGACATGACAATTACTTTGAAAACGTCATCCACCTAGAAAAAAAGTATGACACGTAGTGTGAAATATGCCAGCACTGCAAACTCTTTCTTCATCTCACAGCGGCAGCATACGGTCGTAAGTATAAAGAGACGCCCACAAATCTGCCACAAGCAGCAGATCTCAGATCAAGTCAGTTCGCAAGGGCTTGCCACGAAAACGGAAAAAAGAACGTGCTTAAGGACCCGGGTGCTACCTAAGTAGCACCCGGGTCCTTAAGCACGTTCTGTCATTATCATCATTTAGTTTTATTTTTAATTAGTGGTTCTTAAATATTCATCAAATCGCATTTACCCTCTCCTGTAATTTTTGTAAGTTGATGCTTTCATCCACACCACAGGAAGCAATTTTTTTTTAAACCTGATTATACCTACGTTTCGTAGTATGGTTATTGCTTGCGTGATTTTCATGTTATAACAAATAATGGTTGCAGCACCTTACTGGAGCCAGTAAGATGCTACAACCCTACAACGTTATTCTTGGTATAGTGCAAACTTGAAAGTAGTTTTGCTCAGAATCAGTAACGCAATCCATTGGGGTAGTTTCAGGACCCTGTTACATTTTTCAATGAATTAATTTATCAATCATTTATTCATTCATTAATCATTCTAACAGTCCAAACCCTGTTCACAATATGATGTGAAATGTGATGATCACTTATTTTTTAATAATAACCATGGATTACGTACCACGGGACGCAATGAGCACGATAGCGCGTTGATCACAAGACAACTTGAATGGCTTAAAACTCTGCAAGTTTTCAATATTTATCATGTTGGGGTGTCTGAGCGTTGCACTATACCAAAATAAACTTGTATATACGTAAAAATTATGTACATATTATGTAAAAATTTGCATTTAAAAAAGGTGGCCATTAGTTTTTTCTGCCAGATTCTTTTCTCACTCCTGCAAACTTGGCATGTTATTATATTCCAAACTTTGTCTAACGTTCAGAGGCGCTATGTTTAGTAACCTAAGTGAATAAAGTACTTTAACTTCGACTTTATAATCGATGCTTTTAGAGATAGATTATAAGGTATAAAATTATCCTTGCTATCTGAAGTTCAGATAACAAGAATAATTTTATTATTAAAAATTAAAAACAGCAGGTAGAGTATAGTTCAGATTGTGAACTATACTCTACCTGCTGTTTTTAATTATCTCGTCATACATATCTGTCCCGTCTGGAGGAGACAGATAGGTACCTTTCATTGTCAATATGTTTACTTTAAGTAGTACTTTTAATGTGGACCACATTTCGATTGGTATCCCAATTAGATCTAGTCTCTCTTTTCTTTTTACATAAGTATATCTAAACAACGATAGAACACCTTAACGGACACCGACTTCACCAGTAAAATTACCATGAGCACTGTTGACGGTCAAAGCAAAATCCGCATCCACGGTCGATCACGTTAATTCGGGAAAATAATCATTTTGATAGGCTCTTGAAGGTTTATATTTCAGACTTAAAGGATGTTGGTTGTGACCTAACATTTCTTTCCCACTATTTTATAAATAACTAGCTTTTGCTGACGACTTCTCCCGCGGTTCATCTATAAAGACAATCTTTAAACCGGGTTTTATATCGTGTTAAAATTTGAGCTCAAACGGTGAAAAACTTTTTTCGTCCTATATCAAAGAGCAGACTAAAAATTGTTTAAAGCCAAGAAGTCCAGGTTTAACGTTAGTACTAATGCAAAGCGTAGACAAAACTTAGAGAACTTAGGGCCGGTTCGACCAAACGCGAGTAAAATTGATTCCTAGAATAAGTAGTATTCGAGTGTAGGTATGTCAATTTCACGTACTAAGAATAGTGGTCCTATTCGGGAATAATTATTATACCTCCATTTCTCGTGGAATAAAGAGCTATTCTAAAAATATTGTAATGGCGTCTCAAACTGTAATTTAAAGGTTCCCGTAACCAAAATGGCAAAAAACGGAACCTTTATAGTTTCGTCACGTCCGTCTGTCTGTCTGTCCGTATGTCGGAAACGGAAACGGAATTCGTGGCAATGTCTTAAGATTGCTACAATCTTACCTAACTATCAGAATATGTCAATATGTTAAAACAGTTATATATGGAAGAGAAACAACTTACAAATCTGCCTTAACACCCGTAACTGTCGGTGTGCCTCAGGGTTCCGTGCTCAGCCCCATATTTTTCGTAATGTTTCTCAATGACCTGACGGAGTACATTCATAGTATTGTCCCAGACGCGCAGTAATTTTTGCTGTCGATACCAATGCCATAATCTCGGCACGTGATATACAAATTCTAGAGACTAAAGTCAATACCACCAAAAGGGCGTAAGTGCCATGAACATACGCTCTTCTGCTGAGGGAGTTATTTAAGGCTGCGGAACCCTACACTGAGCATGGTCCGACACGCTCTTGCCCGGTTTTTTAACTGTACACACGTAAGGAATTAATTTGACACAAAATATTAAAATGCAACGTCTAAACGATTTCATTTATGAAAGTGATAGTGATGAAGACGTTATAGCTAGACGTCCAAGGTGGTAATTAAAAAAAAAACTTGAATACCTACTACCATGATCGTGATTTTGCGATCAGGTTTCATATTGACGTTTATTAAAATGAATGCATTTAAAACTTATTTCTAAAATACAAAACTTGCGAAACTCAAAAAATCACACGAAAAATATGAGTAGGGTAGGTACATAATACAACAGACGAACAAACTTTGACAGGTCCTGTCCCACACTATAATACGACAAAAGCGAGTTGACATGGCTAACGCTTTAACAACGTCACTTTGTAGAACAATGCATAATTGCCGGGTATTACATTCGTCCATCCTTCACTTTGCTATTCGCACTTATATAATCTAAGTATACGCTAGATTGCATGTAAAACCGTCTTTTGATTTACTCGAGAATAAGATCTTAGTATAGATTATACCTGGTATAGTTACTCGTGTATAAATTTCGGTTTGGTCGAATCCACCCTTAGGGATTTAGAAACTCATCCATGGTCCATGGTTTAAAAGTAGGACTATCAAGTCTAGCTTCAAAAACTCAAACCGCTTTATTTGGGGTTTTCACACCGCTTTTGTAACGCGGTGTGAAAACCCTGAACAATCGAAAATGAGTGTGTTGCATTGATACTCCGGCACACTGTCATTGCAACGGTATACCTACTGCATGTGATTGCCGCACTGTTTGGTCACGTTTATGTGTGCAAACATACTTAACGTCTTATCACGTCGTTCATTAAATGGAGATTATTCGCTTTTATTGTATCTTAGAGCACTAAACTATTTGTCGTGTTTGATAAACCATCAAAATTTGCAAGTCATTTTTTTTTTCTCGGCTATGGCGAAAGCCAAATGTTTCTTCTCAATTATGACGAACCCACGCAGGAAGGGAATGGTGAACAGTGCAGGTGGATGGTGTATCGATATTACCTAGTATATTCCAGCATAGCGCCTAAACCACTTCCCCGATTTCGATCGATTTGATAATACTGTGCGCGTTCATTGTGAAAGCGAATATTTATGGGGATGTACAGTACACTAGCGCTACTCAGTTAAAAAAATATTACTTTGTGACTGAGAAGGCTCAGAAAGGACCCTCGGTAATTAGAGTTCCGTACATTAAAACGTAAAAAAGGAACCCTGACTTTCTTGTCCGTCTGTCCGTGTGTCACCACCGATTTTCTTAGGAACAGGTGGACCTAGCAAATTGAAATTTATACCAGAGACTCGTCTGTAGTCCTAATTAGGTGCATAAAAATCAAGGTCTTAAGTCAACACGATAAATTTAGATTTTCGCGAAAAGTTGTAAGTACATACCAAAATTTACCTTAATTTTCAGTTTTGTAACCTAAGTGAATAAAGTACTTTAACTTCGACTTTATAATCGATACTTTTAGAGATTATAAGGTATAAAAATATCCTTGCTATGTGAACTATACTCTACCTGCTGTTTTTAACTATCTTGTTAAACATATCTATCTCGTCTGGAGGAGACAGATACGTACCTTTCGTTATCAATATGTTTACTTTGTAAATTTGTATTTTATATGTGGACTACCTTTCGATTGGTATACCAATTAGATCTAGTCTCTCTTTTCTTTTTATATAAGTATATCTAAACAATGATAGAACACCTTAACGGACACCGACTTCATTCAGTAAAATTACCATGAGCACTGTTGACGGTCAAAGAAAAATCCGCGTGGACGGTCGATCTCGTTAATTCGGGAAGATAATCATTTTGATAGGCTCATGAAGGTTTATATTTCATACTTAAAGGATGTTGGTTGGTGCCATGGAACAGAAAAAACAGGGTTGGTGCAATGTGACCTAAGGTTTCTTTCCCACATTTTATAAATAACTAGCTTTTTTCGACTTCTCCCGCGGTTCATCTATAAAAACAATCTTTAAACTAGGTTTTGAATCGTGATAAAATTTAAGCTCAATCGGTAAAAAACTTTTTTCGTCTTATAACAAAGAGCAGACTAAAAATTGTTTAAAGCCAAGACTATGAAGTCCAGGTTTAACGTTATGCCTGATTTACACGTATTAAGTGGTTAAGTCGTCAACCAAATTTTAACTAAATTCTAAGAGACTTACTGTTAAGTAACTGTTAACACCTGTTAAGCTTAAACTTACTCTATAGTTCATAAAATCATAATGGACTATCAAAAGGGTGTTAAAGTTCTAAATTCAGTAATCAACAATAATATTGTAAAGAGGAAATATTTGTATTTTTGTATGTATCAAATAAACTTAAAAACTATTCGACCGATTTTTAAAAAAAATTCACCATTTGAAAGCTACACTAGCTTTCTAATGATGAAAGAATTTTTAAAATCGGGGAGCTCTACATTATTGTCAGAGTAAACGACATTAATGTAAGTAACTCAAGGTGTAAAAACTACGATTTGACACCCGTGCGAAGCCTGGGCAGGCAGCTAGCTAGATATTTCCATTATGAAATTATTGATGAAGTAAAATATGAAATTGCCATTAATATCTAGTACCTAGATGACCTAGGTATTTTTATAAACGACGTTTTCTAAAAATGAAACCTACTCAATTCATGAAAATCGCTGGAGCCGTTGCCGAGATTCAGATTATATATTATATTGGTATATACCTACTCATTCATAGGTATAAGATTTGCCACTTTGCCATTATAACTATTTTGTTTTTCAAAACCTTTCGAAAACAATCAAAATAATCAAGCATATGCAAAAGCTTCGAACTAAATTATTTGTTCCTGTCCAGACAAGGACTAAATGTCAATATTTCCCGGCCATCGCCCCCGCGCGCGTTGCGGGAAGGTGGGTTACTTAACCAAAAATAGAATCAATTCTATTCTATTTGCTCACTTAACCACTAAATCATAACTTAACACTTCTGACTTAAGGGTTATTAAGTGGCTGTTTACACGCTGCAATTCAGTTAAAATTTACTTAATTTACTTAACCACTTAATACGTGTAAACTATGCATTAGGGCCGGTTCGACCAAACGCGAGTAAAATTAATTCCTAGAATAAGTAGCCACTTATTCGAGAGTAGGTAGGTATGTCAATTTCACAATCTACCATGCGCAATACTAAGAATAGTGGCCCTATTCATAATACCACCAATAATTGTATAAGAATATTGCAAAATATAGCTAAACTGTCACTTTTTAACTCTACACACGTAAGGAATTTTTTTGACACAAAATATTAAATTGCAACGTCTAAACGATTTGATTTAGACGTCCAAGGTGGATAATAAAAATATATATATATTTGAATACTAGAATGATGACCTACTACAATGATCGTGATTTTGCGATCAGGCAACCTTATTTGGGGGCTGGATCCGCTCCTAGAAGACAGTGTACCTACAGACGATACAAATATTTGTACCTCTCATTAATATTGTAACCAGATGGAAGATACAGATGCTACTTTGCATGAGTACACACGCACCTCGCACGATAAGGAAGGATGGCGTCGCATCATGAAGCGGATACCTACAGCTCCTCAAAATATGACTGCTACATGATGACAACGACCGCTCTGCCAAGAGTAAACCGACAAAACAAGGTACCTAACTACAATGAACGCCCTTGGTTTAAGTGACCCACTAACATAAACACTTGATTTGACGTCAAGCTCAATATATTGATACAATATGAGACACGGAAACACGCATTCTTATATATTAATAGGTCAAGGCATATTGACTCGTTTTAAATTGACAATATTATAACCATGCTTCCATGGTGACTGTGAATTACTTTTGCAAACGTTTTTTTGTATTTAGGACGAGCATTGCCGACTTCCATTTCACCAAAAAAAGGCAGAGAGACAGACAGACAGAGTTTAAAATTTTAGTTATTTGAAAGTCACTCTGTCTGTCTGTCTCTCTGGCTTTTATGTTTTCATTTTTAAACTGCTGAATCGATTTAAATATAATTTGGCATCTATGCAGATAGTTAAAGTTCCGAGAAAGCACACAGGATAGGTTTTTCGTGATAACTGACAACGCGGTTGGAGTCGCGGGCGAAAGTTAGTGTTTCATATTTTCATGGCGTTCGGTGGACACCAATAGTTGGTACAATTTATATTTTTGATGTTTGTAAGTAGAGTGCAGAAGCAATGTAAGTCGCACATTTTTGGCAATCTTGTTAACCTCTACAGCAAAGAGATAAGAGAGGTTCACGTCGCGATGATCTATTCCAATATGTTCAACTATCTGTTCAACCAGTTGAACAAATTGGACTACTTCAGTCCAGTTTGTTCAACTACTTGCAATAGTTGAACTTTTTGGACTGAAAATTCCAGTTTGTTCAATCATAGTAGTTTTATTAATTTAATAAAAGAAATCACTGTTTTATCACCAAGAATGAAAATTGACCGACACAAATTTAATTATTGATTAATTTAATTTGTTGGTCCATTATGATTTTATCATATCGTTTTATGCATTCCCAATACTCGCTGCATTGCTTGCACTATTATAGAATTAGATTGAAACTAAACTAGAAAACTAAACTAGAAAAAGATTGAAGAATGTAAACGGCAAATAAAAGTATCGGATGGAACTGAAACGGTTCGGAAAATTTATAAAAACACAGTTAAAACTATTAAAGATATTGGCCTGGATAAAATTACTAAAATTCCAGTTTTTGACTCAGTGAAAAGTACTCTATACAACGTTAGAAATAAAGCAGCAGGCGTACCCAAATTCTGCTTTACGAACCCGCAGGATATTGTAGTGCCACAAAGGTATTTATCATTTTTATTAGGAGATTACAATTGCAATGGTGTTCGAATCATACTATTTTGTTCTGAAGATATGAGGAAAATTGTACCAACTGTTGATCATATCTTTGGAGACGGGACTTTTAAATCGTGCCCACCACCGTGTAAGCAAATTTATAGTATTCACGGTGATATTAACAGTACTGAAACTACTACAAATATTATTCCATTAATCTACGCGTTAATGTCCGCCATGTCCCAGGCATCTTATACAATTTTATTTAGGATTATAAAAAGCCAATTTCCGAGTTGGACACCACAAAAGTTCACTTCAGATTACGAAACAGCGACACGGGCTGCAATCGTTGAAGTTTTTCCAAGCATAATAACTAAAGGTTGTTTCTATCATTATTCTGATGCCGTATGGCGAAAGGCCAAAAAGTTGAACCTTGTAAAGGAAAAAATGAGCCGAAAAATTGTACGACTCACAAGTGTACTGCCATTGCTTCCGTCTACAAAAGTAAGAGAGGGATGGACTTATATTTTAAAAAAGATTAAGTTCTTGAAAGAAAACATGGAAGTACAGTCCAATTTGGATGTGTTCGTAAAATATATTGAAACATACTGGCTCAAGGACGACGCCTTTATCAGCACTTGGTATGTATTTGGCGAACGTCATAGAACTACCAATAGTGTTGAAGGGTGGCACCTCAACCTTAATAACGAGTGCGTTAAAAATAAAAAAAAAGTAACACTAATGCGGCTTTTGAAAGTGCTCTTTGAAGATTCAGAATTCAATAGTGTGAAAGAGTTGCAAATAAGAAACAAACAAAAAGTTAACAAGCGGAAGAAAGATAGCATTTTGAATGATAAAATCATAATGGACCAACAAATGAAATTAATCAACAACGAAATATGTGTTGGTCAATTTTTATTGGAATGTGCAATATAATTTTTTTTCATTAATTATTAAGTATTCTTGGTGATAAAACAGTGATTTCTTTTATTAAATTAATAAAACTACTATGATTGAACAAACTGGAATTTTCAGTCCAAAAAGTTCAACTATTGCAAGTAGTTGAACAAACTGGACTGAAGTAGTCCAATTTGTTCAACTGGTTGAACAGATAGTTGAACATATTGGAATAGATCCGTCGCGATCGGTAGTAATACCCTTCCACCCTCCCTCGTGCGTGCAACTCGCACTTGATCCATGTCGGGTGAAACAAAATTCACTCCCCCACCCCTTAAGCATGATCCGGCACTGTCATTTGCATCTCGTGCGATCTCAAATACGCTTGCGTCAATTAAGCGTCTCGAGAGTGCAATAACGACATTTTAGCACGGTGCGCAATCGCTTTTGAGATCGATCTCGAAGTTACAAGAATACGAGAATGTCCGCTTTAATCGAAACTTAACTGCAACTGCACTGCAACTGTAATGCTTTAAATTCGTGAATTGGCCTCTAAGGGGCGAACGGAGCTACCGCTTCAGGCAGCATAAGTCAGGGCGTCGAAAGCATCCTCCGACCCGTAGTAGGGCCGTCAGTCGTTCTCGTTTTTCGTACTTAGGTACTTATTTTTACTAATTTATATCTATCTATCTAATACCTTTAAACGAGCACTTCTTGTATATAGTAATATTATAATTTATACTAATCCTAGCTCACCCACGCATCTTCTTTTGCGTCAAGCCTTCCTTGATAAATGGGCTATCCGACACCAAAATATTTTTTTAAATCGAACCAGTAGTTCTAGAGATGATTGCGTTCAATCAAACAAACAATTAAACAAACAAACAAACTCTTCAGCCATATAATATTAGTATTGAGTGCCGGCTTAAGAATAGTACCACCCCATCTCTACCCGTGGGTGTCGTCAAGGCGACTAAGGGATTTCACCCCGGAGGACGGGCAGCAGCGTCCTCTGCGTATTTAAAGCCTTACTGCGATCGCCAACCCGCTCGCCAAGCGTGGCGATTATGGCAATTACCCCCAGGATCTACATACTAGTAGGTTCTACTGGGGAGACCCGTGCCCAGCAGTGGGCCATCATATGGGTTGATATGTATGTATGTATGTATTGATTTCGAAGGTATTCGTGTGTTTTATTTTAGTATTTCGTGACTCATTGGCGGCCAAGTAATCTGAGAATTCAGCAAAGTTAATCAACGTTTCCTATCAGGTTATTAAGTACATTGTAGTGATAATTCTTACCTCGTATATATATATATATATATATGTCCTTGTAGTGTTATTTCGTGGCATTTCTGTATATATTCCATTATATTTCGCCATTTTTAACATAATAAATATCTCTGTAAGACTTATTGTAAACATTATTTTTCATAAATCAAATCTGTCATGTCGACAAATATTTTCTATGGTTGCTATGACAACAAGATAAGCATAGAGTTCTTTGTAAAGTATGGACTACATTGTGAAACTGGCTGTGCGTAAATCCTAAATTTAAAAAAAGATATGCTTTAAAATTTTAAATTGCTTCTTCTTTCTAGAGAGTTTTCTTTATGAATACAAAACCGAAGAAGAGGCAGTGAAGAACCAGCTCTCTAAAAGAGAAGGAGTGAAGAACCAGCTCTCTAAAAGAGAAGGGGTGAAGAACCAGCTCTCTAAAAGAGAAGAAGTGAAGAACTAGCTCTCTAAAAGAGAAGGCAAATTCTCCAAAGGGAAATTAAGAGAAAGAGACCATTCCTACCGGCGCCGCCTTTCTACCTACCGGCGTCGCCTCTCTACTTGCCGGCGTCGCCTCTCTACCTACCGGGCCGCCTCTCTACCTACCGGGCCGCCTCTCTTATATACCGGGCCGCACCTCTACGACGCGTCGCACCTCTACCTGCCGACGTCGCGCCACTACTACCTACCGGCGCCGTGCCTCTGCCTGCCGGCGCCGTGCCTCTACCTACCGGCGCCGCGCCTCTACCAACCGGCGGCGCGCCCCTACATACTGGCGCCGCGCCTCTACCTATCGGTGCCGCGCCTCTACCTACGAGTGCCGCATCTTGACCTACCAGCGCCGCATCTCCGCCTGGACGCCGTACCTCTACCTACCAGCACTGCATCTCCGCCAGCATCGGTTCTAAATTTACCTTTAATTTTAAGTAACTTTTAAGCTCTTGTAAATATATATAGTCATATCTTAAACTTACCCTTTCATTTCACTACAACATGACTGACCGTAGCTCGTAAAAGTATCTCACCTATCTGTGCTTCGAGCCTACGATAATGTTAAAAACTGTTCCAACTAGATCAATTAAAAAAACATTTTAACTAATCTGAATGATAGGTATCCTATACAAACGTTGGCATCGACCATCTCCACCAAAATGATTATCAGTGATCTCCACTATCTAAAACAGTTTTTTTTTCGTTATTGAACATCACCAAAGGAGAATATGAATTTATTCAAATGCACGCATAAATATTTGACAATCAATAAATATGTCAATCCGTTTTCATTACTGACAATATTATACTTTTAATGAATCTAAAATATCCGATTATCCAAATATTGTGGATATGTATATCTTGTTGATTCGAAACTTTTATCTAAATATATTCTTTAATTTGAGGGCAGAGTTTACCGTATCGGCGGAATAAAAATTAAATGTTTGACAGGTACGAAAGTCATGAACATTTTGTATATGTTTTTTTTGTCAAGTTTCCAATATAGTTTTTAATAATAATTGTCCTATTCCAGGCGAAGACAAATCCTAAAACACAAAAATCATAAAAATTGGTCCAGCCGTTCTTGAGTTATAAATAATGTAACTAACACGACTTTGTTTTATATATATATATATATATATATATATATATATATATATATATATATATATATATATATATATATATATATATATATATATATATATATTTTATATGTATATAAGATTATAAAGCTGAAGAGTTGTTTGTTGTTGTTGTTTGTTTGAAATGTGCTATCCAACAGTAAAAGAATGATTGTATTTAGACTTGTATTTCCTGAGATTATCGCAATCTCAGGAAATACAAGTCCCAATTAAACATTCTCTTACTGTTGGATAGCCCATTTATCGACAGGCTATACCATCACGCTACGAATAGGAGCGAAGCAGTAGTGCGAAGCAGCAATGAAAACTGTTGCAATAACGGAAAATTGACGCAGACGAAATTGCGCGGGTCAGCCAGTGTCGGTCGGGGCAAAAGTATTTTCGAATTAAAAATGAAAGAAAAAACAATTTTTTTAGTTGGTAGTTTTTTATTAATTTATAATAAGTATGTGCCGTTTTTATCGAAGACTTGTTACCATCTTGTGTGTAGTCTATTGCAGTAAAAAATGAGACTTTTGATTTAAAAAAATCTGACAGGTAGTTTTCACAGTGTTCTTTTAAGGGTAACTTTATGCTTCCTAAAGAGTTCTGAAGTGACCGAAACAGGCGAAATCTGATGGAGCAAGATCAGGGCTGTACGGAGGATGCAACACATCCCAGCTAAGCTCTCTCAATTTTTGCTGCGTGGCTATAGATGAGTGCGGTCTGGCGTTGTCATGATGGAACACCACGCCCTTCCTGTTCACCAGCTCTGGCCGGCTTTTCTCAATGGCTTCTTTTAACCTTATCAGTTGCTGACAGTAGAGGTCAGAATCGATAGTTTTACCCGGCGGCAAAAGCCCATAATGGACGATTCCTTTCCATTGCATCATACATCACTTTGTTCCGAATCAGGCCGGATTTTGCCACGGTCGCTGGGGCTTGTCCTTGCTTCGACCACGATCTTTTTCGAACAATCTTATCGTAAGTGACCCATTTTTCGTCACCAGTAATCAACCGTTTTAAAAAAGGGTCGGAATTGTTACGTTTCAACAAAGAATGGCAAATGGAAACACGTTGCATTAAGTTTCTCTAAGTGAGATCATATGATACCCCAATATCAAGATTTTTCTTTAACCTAGACTTTTGTAAATGACGTAAAACTGTCTTGTGTACAACATCCACTTCTTCAGGAATATCGTAACTACTAATATGTCGACAGGGCGTGCCTCATCCTTCACCCTAAAATTTCCAGACTTGAGACGCTTGAACTACATTTTTGCTACTCGTATTGATACCGCATTAGGTCCGTAAACCGCAAAAATTTTATTCGCGGCGTTCGTCGCATTTTTATCTTTTTGTAATAAAACTTTAAAATGTACCGAATTTCTTCTTCACACACGTTCATTTTGCTTGCTTGAAAAACAATTGAAAAATGGCGGCAAGTAGTTTTTTTTTAATAATTGCATCTTCTTAATGTCAACATTTCAGACAGACAGTCACATTCAGTACAACCAAAAAGGTTTGATTACTGTTACAGTACAATATCTTTGTGCTGTATCTACAATCTACATCACAATCTTATGTTCCTTATCGCACGTTCAGTATCTATTAAATGTTTCCACTATCTGTTATCAACACGAAGTCGTTAGTATATAAGATGCACCTTTAGATAATTATAACCAGACTATACTACATCTTTTGTCTCATTTATACCTAATCATATATTGCCAAGCAGTTTGGCAAATTGGTGACCCCGACGAACGAATACGCAGCAAGAAACATGGCACAATCACCGTGCAAGGCGAACATAAATCAGCAAGGAACACTTGAAGTAGCTGCTGGCACCTCGGTTTTATCCCGCATTCCGGAATTTTGGAAAGACCAACCAAGATTATGGTTCACGCAACTAGAAGCCATATTAGCACCACAGAAGCAAGGAGACGAATACAAATACTGTACAGTAATAGCAAAGTTATCCAAGGAAGAAATACTACAGGTTAGTGACCTAATCACTTCACCACCGACTACAGATAAATACAAAAACATCAAGGAACGTTTAATTGATTGTTACGAAGAAACAGAACAGCGACAGTTTCAAAAATTAATATCAGAGACAGAACTCGGTGATCAAAAACCTTCGCAGTTATTACGTCAAATGCGAGTCCTCGGGAGAGGAAAAATCAGTGACGAAACAATTAAACTACTATGGTTCAGGCTTTTACCAACATCAGTTACTACGGTTCTAGCAGTTACGGAAGACATGGAAATTGACAAACTGAGCCAAATTGCAGACAAAATAATAATGAATTCAAAAGTAACCGAAATATCAGCTGTTAGCAACGACACTTCAAACGACAACAATACAGCATGCATTTTAGCCCAGCTAGCAAAATTACAGATAGATATTGACGCAATTCAGCAAGGTCAATATGGCTATCGACCCAACACGCACAATCATTTCAAGAAACGTCAACAATTCCCGATTATGAGGCCGAGAACAAACTATAGAGGAGCAAATCGATTTTGTTACTACCACGAAAAATTCGGAAAATATGCAAAGAACTGCATTAAACCATGCAGTTGGAAACCAATGACTTACGTACGGAACCAGGGAAACGAATAAGAGCACAGACAACGGCGAAACTCTGTGCAATCCACCCATCCAATCGCCTCACCATTACCGACCGAAAAAGTGGTATGAAGTTTTTGATTGACACGGGCGCAAATATTTCAGTCATTAGCAAGCAACAGAGACATTCAGTTTTACAAAATGAACAATACACACTATACGCTGCAAATGGGACTAAAATTAGGACTTACGGCGAGAAGACGCTTACCTTGAATTTAGGACTACAACGATGTTATAAATGGAATTTTGTAATCGCCGATGTTACACAACCAATAATTGGAGCAGATTTTCTAGAGCACTATAAACTATTAGTCGACATAGCAGGTCGCAAACTTATCGACAAAGTTACAGAGCTGACAACGCATGTAATTTCGGAAAAAGCGACACAACAAACAATTCGTAATATCGCAGTGGGAACGAATCCACGTATTACGCAACTTTTAAACAAATACGAAGACATCACGAAAGGGTCCTCTCTCCGCAATGCGCCCAAACATAAGATTGAACATCACATTATCACTACAGGACCACCCGTCGCAGCTCGGGCAAGACCATTACCTCCAGAAAAATACGACATAGCCAAAAAGGAATTTCAAAATATGATAGAACTCGGAATTTGCCGACCGTCAGATAGCCCATGGGCAAGCCCATTACATATGGTAAAAAAGAAAAATGGCGAATGGAGACCATGCGGAGACTATCGAATGCTCAATAGCACGACAGTACCGGACAAATACCCACTACCAAGATTAACTGACTTTACATACATATTAGAAAATAAGAAGATACTAAGCAAGATAGATATACGTAAAGCATACCATTGTATTCCTGTTAAAGATATAGAAAAAACAGCCATCATCACACCTTTTGGACTTTTTGAGTACTTAAGAATGCCTTTCGGATTACGCAATGCGGCACAAACATTTCAACGATTCATGGATTCCTTATTTAGAGATTTAAACTACGTATTTATATTTGTAGACGACTGTCTCATTGCATCGGACAACGAAGATTTGCATTATCAGCATTTAGAAACGGTTTTCAAACGTTTACACGAGAATGGAATAACCATTAATCTCGAAAAATGCGAATTTCTCAGAAGGGAAATAGATTTCTTAGGTTATCATATAACGAGCCAAGGAATACTCCCTACCGAAGAAAATTACAAAGCAATCATGGAATTTCCCAAACCGAAAACAATTCAAGAATTAAGAAGATTTTTGGGCATGGTCAATTTCTACAGAAGTAATATTCCATGCGCAGCGGAAAATCAAAGAATTTTAAACGAATATCTACATGGTTCAAAAAAGAACGATAATTCACCTGTTCCTTGGACAACGGAAGCAGACAAAGCTTACGAAAAATGCAAGGAAAGCATGAAAAACGCAGTGTTAACAGCGCATCCTTCCCGCAACGCATCACTAGCGCTCATGACCGACGCTAGTGCTACTTGCGTTGGTGGAGTTTTACAACAAAAATCCGGACACAATTGGGAACCATTAGGATTTTTTTCACAAAAATTGAGCGAAACTCAACAAAAATATTCTACGTTTGACAGAGAGCTGTTAGGAATATACATGGCCGTCAAACATTTTCACAGATTAATCGAGGGAAGAGAATTTACAATATTTACGGATCACCGACCTTTGACATACGCATTCTCCCAAAAACCATCATCAAACGATACACCGCGACGGGTCCGGCAGTTAGATTTCATTTCACAATACAGTACCAACATTCAACACATAAGCGGACGTGACAATATTACCGCCGATGCCTTATCTCGAATAGAGGAAATATACGTGCCATCACCTATCGATTACGCTGAATTGGAAAAATGTCAATCAACAGATAATGAACTAAGTAAATTACATGACAATAAAAGATTAAAATTCAAAAACATTACGCTTCCGGGTTCCACAATAAACATCACCTGCGACACCTCTACTGGAAAAAGCCGCCCCTACTTACCAAAGCATTTTCGCAAACAAATTTTCGATACCATTCATGGTATGAGCCATCCAGGAAAAAGAACTACGAGAAAAATGATAACCCAAAGGTATTTATGGCCGTATATGAACAAAGATATCAATAACTGGTGTAGATCATGTATAGCCTGCCAAAAATCAAAAATACAACGACATACGATATCACCTCCTGGTACATTTATGACAGCGCAACGTTTTGAACATTTACATATTGACATCGTCGGACCACTTCCGATTTCACAAGGGAAGAGATATTTAATCACAATCATAGATCGTTGTACGTCATGGCCCGAAATATTTCCGGTAGAAGATATAACTGCAGAAACAGTAGCCAAGACACTTTTCGAGGGATGGATTACTCGTTTTGGATGTCCATTGCGCATTACTACGGATCAAGGCCG
This sequence comes from Herminia tarsipennalis, assembly GCA_945859575.2. NCBI lineage: Eukaryota > Metazoa > Arthropoda > Insecta > Lepidoptera > Erebidae > Herminia > Herminia tarsipennalis. The sequence goes on along the minus strand of OX243831.2, from coordinate 22,625,959 downwards.
ACAGTTTGAATCAAGAATATTTGAGTCACTCTCACAATTTTTGGGAATACATAAAATTAGGACAACACCTTATCATCCACAATCCAATGGAATGATAGAGAGATTTCATAGAACTTTAAAGGCGGCGTTAATGACAAGAGAATCCAACGAAAATTGGTTAAAAGAAATTCCAACAGTTTTACTCGGGTTGCGGAGTAGCTTGCGAGAAGACACAGGTTATAGTTCAGCAGAGATGACATATGGAACGCCAATACGACTCCCTGGAGGATTTTTTGAGTCATCAGCAGCACAGTTATCAACGTACGAAGAGTTTGTAAAACAAATTCAAAAGGACATCACACAAATGACATCAATTCCGAAAAGAAAAAAACACAATCAAGCTATATTTGTGCATCCCGAACTCAAAGAATGCTCACACGTATTTGTTCGGTGTGATAGAATTAAGAAAGCCCTGACACCGCCGTATGAAGGACCCTACCCAGTAATTAGTAAAACAGATAAAACATTTTGCATTAGAATTAGGGATAAAGAGACAGTGATATCAATTGATAGATTGAAACCAGCTTTCATGATCAATGACGAATCAAACTACGTGCCGGATTCAAAGGATTGCGACAGGCATTCACACACGTACACTACACGATCGGGACGTAAAGTAAAGCCAGTAGTACGTCTATAAAAAATCGCTGATATAAGCAAGCTATTCGTATATATATTAACATAGATCTTAACATATACCATTAATTCACAACTACTCGTAACAACAAGACATCTAAAATGGGAAATCAAAGTTCTAAGGACCAGATAACATACAATACGGACAATTGCCTCAATCAAAACGAAGCGGACCAACTCCGTAACCTGATCCAGGAGGACTTACGGTGGACAAGAAATGTTGCAATGGGACAGATTATTTTAACAATCGGCGTGATCCTAATTTACGGCATAATGAAAACACTGGACAGAAGAATGAAGAGTTTAACGGAAAAAAATAATAAACACTCGTGCAACAGCTAAGTCAAAATTACAGACGTCAGCAAATCACACCACAACAGGCGTCATCAAATTCCACCGCGTACAATAGCATTATTATTTATATACATCAGCAAATAACTAGTAAGGTCTAGGTCAAATTTATATTGTAAACACTATTACCATATTTTTTTTTTTTTTTTTAAAGGGGGGTGTACTGTTACAGTACAATATCTTTGTGCTGTATCTACAATCTACATCACAATCTTATGTTCCTTATCGCACGTTCAGTATCTATTAAATGTTTCCACTATCTGTTATCAACACGAAGTCGTTAGTATATAAGATGCACCTTTAGATAATTATAACCAGACTATACTACATCTTTTGTCTCATTTATACCTAATCATATATTGCCAAGCAGTTTGGCAAAATTACTAACAATACATTCAAAATACGAAAATACTTTTGCCCCTACCATAATAATCTATTGTATAATCTGAATCTTGGAAACGGCTCCGATGATTTTAATTAAATTTAGCATGCAGGGGGTTTCGGGGGCGATAAATCGATCTAGCTACCTTTAATTTTTAGAAATAGTCGTTTAAAAAAAAATAACGAGCAAAGCTCGGTCCTCCAGGTGCTTTAGTCCCTATTTATCTAATCCGATTCATAGGTACCTATTTTTTTTTACGATAGTCATTTAACGCTTCATTTGTTTAACTAGCACGGCCTCCCCCCTTAAGATACAACCTGTTATAGAAAGGTTGTATCTAAAATTCGATTGAGTCAAATGCAGTCACTGTTGTTTGGGGAATAGTGCTATTTATTTCGATTTTGAATTTGATTCGGACATCAATAAGGAATGACTGTACATTACAATACAGTACAAATGAGTTTATTGTCGAACGTAGAACACAATTGTTTTCACAAGCTTGTTTCATCTAATTTACAGTCAATTGGACGGCGAGAAACTCACGCCCGTTTCAATTACCTTTTGAACGGCGAGTAATGTTATGTATTACCAATATGATTGTGTGAATCTGTGCTGGTGTGAGTTAAATATCAGTATGGTCTGCAATATCGGTCACAAAGTAGGTATATATACGTATACGTCACGTATGCCTGTTGTTCATCCTGGAGTCCTATACATTCTGTCGAAAGAGTATCGAGACTGGATGATTAGTTTAAGATTCGAAATTCAATTTTTGTTTTAATTGTTTTGGTTAGATTGGCACAACTGTTTTCCGTTTTGGCGCGGAGTTTGAGTAGCATATGTTATTTAGTTGTTTTTAGTTAGATCATGTCTGGTATGTATTGCGAATTATATAATGGACAAAAACATCAAACAAAGAGTTTGTCTTAAATTTTACATCGCCAATGGAATTTCGTATTCGGAGTCCTTGAAAATGTTACAGGCAGTTTACGGTGAATCGATTTAATAAAAACTCGTGCTTATGAGTGGTACAAAGCGTTAAAAAGCAGTGGAGTTATGATGAAAGATTTTCCTCGCTCTGGTTAGCCATTAACGTCTTCAACTAAAGTTAATATCGCAAAAGTGATGGAAATAGTGACTAAATATCCTTATTGATGTTTGAAAGCGATAGCCGCTAAGTCTTCTGTGACTCAAGAGACGATACGTATAATTTTAAATAATCAATTGGGAATTAAAAATGTTGCTGCTCGGCTAGTCCCAAAAGACATGAATTTTCTCCAAAAACTCAATCGCATAAGAGTCACTGAGGATAGAAAGAGTCAATGCCGACCCAACATTCATGAAACGCATTGTTACTGGTGAGAGACATGAGTTTACGAGTTTGAAGAAACAAACTTCGGAGTGGCGCCTTCCAACTGAACCAAAACCGAACGCCAAAGTCAAAGTCATGTTGACTGTTTTCTTTGACTATCACGGTGGTGTGCACTCGGAATTCTTGCTGGAAGTTCAAACGATAATAAAGAATATTATTTTAGTATTATGCTGCGTTTAAGGGCGTCCTAGGTGATGATTTTACCATACAAACGAGCATAAGTGATCACTAGTCAAAGCTTAAAATTAATATCGATTCGTTTTATCATAAGTTAGGCCTGTAGGCAGAAATTTGCACCACGATAATGCGTTTTCGCAGAAAGCCATCATTATGAACGATTTTTTTGCCAAAATCTCAACAAATACCAGCAACCACCTTATTTATCAGTTGAGGCACCAGCCGACTTCTTTCTTCTCCCTAAACTCAAATTAGCACTTCGTGGCATCCGTTTGCATTCGGTATCTCAATTCGGAAAAAAGCGTTTAAAAAATGTTTTGATAATTGGATTATTCATTGGTATAAATGTATCGTTTCTAAAAGATAATACTTTGAAGGCGAAAATAAATTCAAATTAATATCTAACATTGATCGTTTCCCGGTACTTTCTTGACAGAGTAGTATTCTTCTTCTTCACCAGTGATTGAACTTTATTAAAGACTTACCCTTATAAGTATGCGACATAAATAAGGGTAAAAAAAACAGAACCGAGTTAGTCCACCGTCTACAGTCCAATTAGTTCACGTGGTAATTGTTTGCGATACCCCGAGGGTGTTTTTCAGAACCGGAGTCGAAGAGCTGTGCCGAAGGCGACCAACAAGCTGAGGCTGCGAATGTGTTGGCGTTTTGTTTTCTTTATGGGCAAAGAGATTGCACTTCCCGTAACGCAGGAGAAGACGCGACTTTTCAAGTTCTAGGGGATAAGAATGTACTTACCTAAGTGAACTTGACAATCTAACCATCACCATGATCAATAATCATCAACATCAACCATCATCATCATCAGTAATCACAACCGTTAAATGATTGGTTGTAGATGGTATTGATGGTGATATCAATACCATCTACAACTAATCATCTTCATTAATTCATAACGGAAAGTTGCTCCACTTTTTCAATGATGGCACTGCCACTGACACAGGCCGTGACAGGGCGTCGAGAGTGAGCTTCATACTTCACACTAAAATTACCAGACTTGAAATGCTTGAACCACATTTGTGCTTCTCGTAATAATACCACATTAGGTCCGTAAACAGCACAAATTTTATTCACAGCGTTCGTCGCATTTTTACCTTTTTTGTAACAAAACTTTAAAATGTACCGAATTTCTTCGTCACATATTTTGCTTGCTTTAAAAATAATTGAAGAATGGCGGGAACTAGTTTTTCATTAATTTAGTGCATCTTCAGAATGTCAACATTTAATGGTATTAAAACCAGCCAGTTACATTCTGTACAACCAAAGAGGTTTGATTACTAACAATACCTTCAAGATACGAAAATACTTTTGCCCCTACCTATTACATATTATTTTGCTGTTCCTAACGTTAGGAATAATCCTTCACATTGAACCAAGTGCAGAGTCGGGTAAAGCCTCTTAATATGTTCCCAGACCAGTATGTTACATCAAACGGGTCCCTAGAAGGCGATCTAAAGGGCTCAACCCCATTTCCCCATTCCAAAATTTTCCTGAGTCCTCACGTGTCAGCCACTCCCGCTAAATAAAAGTTCCTCAGCGCGGGCACAAATTACGCATAGCGCGCGGCGCGCCGATAAAGATAGTCTACTCGGAACTAAGCGCCGTATTGTTACGCACACATTGACCACTGCGTTTACATGCCGTCTCGAGCACTCTGGGTCAGAAGTTCAGTCGGATTGTCGCCCGCGTAAAGAATTTGTAAAATGCAGAAGAATCTTTTGAAAGAAGTTCCAATTTATATTTTTTAAATTATCAATTATTTTAAAAAATATATATCTGACAATGCGATTTTTTTTCACATTAAAGTATAATAATTGTGCTTTTAAACAATGTAGAAATCGACGAAAATATTTTTCGGTTATTATTTTGTAAAAACTGTGCCATACTATTTCTAATAATAATATTATTATCATCATAAACCACTTATTTTCGTTTTCCTAACTACTTAAATATTTCAAACACACACAATAAGGTTATTTTTTAAGATTCCGTAGCTTAAAAGAAACCCTTTTAGGATCACTACGTTTATTTAACGAACAGCTATGGATCTAATTATTCTTGTAGATCTCAACTCCTTTCGAACTTGGTGCACTTTTTATATTTATGTTTTGGCGGGATCACTAGGTATAACACCTTAGCAAAAAGCACGTAAACTGGCGGCAAGCCACCTTACCTCGTCGTGTGAGACGTCGAGATCTTTTGTAAACCTTTGTACATGCTTTTAGATAAAAGCATATAGGTACACAGGTATACAAATCATCCCGAATTATTTAATGATGATCTGTCCACCCATTTAGGCCTGGCCAGTAGCAACCCTAGGGAATTAACCCAGTTTAGGTAGTTATTTTCAAGAACGGCGGGAGTGGACTTTCTGGGCGCGAGCAAGCTTCTCAAAAACCAACATTCAGGACACACCCGACGTTGTTGTCCATCACCTGGTAGATTTCCATAATCGCTTTCTATTAACTAGGTTGAATTCAACTGACCAGGCCGCAAGGTCATTTTAATGGTCACCATACGATCATTATATTAACTCACGATGAGATGAAATTAAACAATGATGGAATGCTGTTTGCTTATATGTATACAAAAAAAAAGATTACGAAAGAAATAAAGATAGTAGGGTTGAAGGTGGGGTCGAGAAGACTTTTTTTGGTTTCGATTTTTTCTAAGTTGGAGTATGGCATTAAAACGACGATAGTTCTCAATTTTTTAAAACCTTATTAATCCACTCTAAAAATAGATAATCTAATTATAAAGTAACTAAAAAGTAAGTAATAATGAGTCGCGCGTTCTATAATAATACCTAAATTTTAAATTCGGTGCCACATTACCATTTCATAATGGCATATCTAAATATCTCAAAATATTTTGGAAAATAAGTAATAGGTAGGAAGGGCGGTACCTAAGTACGTAGATTATTAAAATTTAATCCTCTTGCTTCCACTAAACCTTTTAAGGGTTCCGTAGCCAAAATGGCAAAAACAAAACCCTTATAGTTTCGTTATATCCGTCTGTCTGTCTGTCCGTATGTCTCAGGCATTTTACTCAAAGACTACTTAATGAATCTTGATGAAATTTGGTGAAAAGGTGTCTTGTAGCCGTTGTAGCAGTTACATAGTTTGATTGTTTCTAAATAATAAAAATAAATATTTTTAGGGGAGGGGGGGCACTCCATACTTGTAACAGAAGCTGTTATTTTTTTCAGCAGACATCAATGTGTGGCACATCATTCGACAGGTCTAAAACATTTTATGGTTTCTAATAAACTTTTTAGATAGAGAGAATATTTTTGGAAATAATTGCTCCGAATGTTGCATAACTCGTGTCATAACGTAACTCTCCATACCACAAAGTATCGATACTTTTTTCGCGTCCCTACTCACAAGAGATTCAAAACAATCGTTTGCAAAAAAATAAAAATATGTCTATGGTCCCCACGGCAAAAGTCAAATGCTTCTAAAATAAAATGCGCCATTTTAATTCGTTTTCTAACGGGGCTAACACGCGCCAAACGCGTCTTTTTAACTCGAAATGCTGAAACCTACGGATTATACCGCTAATAAAAAAATATCACCAATAAGATCATTCTGTTCCTGTTCATCTCATATAAACACAATTTTAAATTACTTGCTACATACAGTACGATCAACGTATCTTGGCCGGACTGAAGTACAGTCCATCAAATCTAAGAGGTACCGTTGTTCATACGTACATTATTCAGTTTCGATAACCTTTTTCATAAAACCATGAATTTAGAAAGATTTCATTATTGTATCTAAAAATGTACAATTCTTAATATCTAAATGTAATTGAAAACTTTCAAACAAAGCAAAATAACACATATTTACACAGTAAATAATTTCTAATAGTTATATTCTTGACCTCATTACAAAGTTACGTAGTTAGGTCACTGCACGTAGTGTTGCGACTCTTCGGATACACTTGTATGCAAAAAAATCGTTTACATATACGAAAAATCGAATGTATTATTTACAAATTACACTTGACAACCAAACAAATATTTTTTCATGTGAATGGGATTTATCTCACATATTACGATTACATAACTAAATAGTTATGTAATCGTAAAATATGAGATAAAACCCATTCACCAAAAATACGTATTTATAAATCAAATATATTTGCTTCTTTAAAAAGTTGTCGAAAGCGATTTGTCGATTTTTGATTTTCGCGCCCAAATAAGTCGGGGTTTCTCGCGCTAACGCTGTCGAAATAGTAAATGGAGTCAGGGATAGTGTTTTTTACATTTATTTTTGTGTATGATAGTATGGGTTTGCATATTACAGAGAAATAAACAAATTTTTAACAAGCACATCCATTGATTTTACAATTACAATTTTTTCTTCTAAGTCTTATTTCTACGTCTAAAACTAATAAAAATAAGGTATGTAGAACCCATTCACAAAAATGTTGTTGCCTGATGTTATAAATTAACGACGTTACTGCGCGACCGCATAATGCACTGAATACACAGATACCCTAAAATAAATTAATTTAATTATTTTTAGGTCAATAGGCAAAATCGCAGGTGTCCAAGTCTCTACAATTTTTTTTTTCTGGCAACACTGCCAACTACAAGCGCACGCGGTCCGCTCGGTCGGTTCGGCGTCAGCAGTCTCTCGCCATCTTGGAAGCTGACTGTGCGCGTACTTGCTTTCTCGTTTGTGTTTTACAATTTGTGACTTGGCTATTACTTTTCTGGACTGATCATTCTTTATCCGTTTACCTTGGCAATATTTATACTGGACTCCGAACTAAGCAAGTGTTTATTAATAATGTCGAAAAGAGGACGTACTTTGAACAGCCAGGCTCGTGAATTGGTGGTGAAATTACACGAGTATTTTGAGCGTGAATCTCAAAATGGTGGACTTCTACTGCCAGTTACACAAGTTCGGGATCGCGTCGGTGAAGCTCTCGGTATTGGTAGCCGCACCGTTGGCAAAATATTAAGTGAAAAATATGGGCCTTCGGGGAGTGACAGTAACGTACTTCACACACCGAAAAAACGAAAAAGAAATAAACCTGTGACAGGCATCGATGAATTCGATAGTCATGCTATTAGAAACCATATATACGGGTATTTTACAAGAGGCGAATTTCCAACATTGGCAAAGTTATGTGCAACTTTCCTAACACTGACAGTTAATATACGAAGTTTGAACGCCAACTTTGATATGCTTCTTCTGTTTCTCGCCAAGTTTAGTAAACTAGTTGACGTGATAGTATTGACAGAATGCTGGACTAATGAACACACCCTACCACCAACTCTAGACAATTACAACATGTTTAAGACCAATATCTCCCTAAATAAAAATGATGGAGTAGTAGTATATGTGCGGGATGTGTTTGACGTAACCACGTTCGAACCTAATTGTACAGAGGGAAACTGCATTGTGGTTAACGTGAAAAATGAAATATGTCTTGTCTGTACTTATCGTTCGCCAAGTTTTAGGAACCCACTTAGTTATTTAAATTCTCTCGACAATATTATAGGTACTTGTAATAACCACAAAGTATTGTTATTAACAGGTGATCTGAACTTGGATATCATGCCTGATAATCTTAACGGGAACTCATCAACTTATCTTGATTTAATGGCTAGTTATGGATTAAAGCAAGGAATTAATTGTCCTACTAGACAAAAGGCATTACTGGACCATTTTATGGTAAAATCCATTTTCAAATCACAAACTTTTGTCTTTGACGAACTTACGGATCACTCGCCTATTTTATTACACATTGACTATACTTGTACGCCAAAAATGAATATACCCCTCAGCAAGACTGATATTAATATGGGTGGTATTAAGCAATGCTTAGAGATGGAAAACTGGCACGATCTTTACTCTACCATAGATGTGAACGAAGCCACACAAACATTTATATCAAAATTAGAACACATCATAAATGTCAACACAACTGTCAAACATATTCCTAAACGTATTAGGCCGTTAAAGCCATGGATCACAGTAGGGGTTGTTAAATCTATAAAAAAACGTGATAGGATGCACAAAAGAGTAAAGAAAAACTTAGATAATCAGGACCTGAATAACAAATACTTAGTCTACAGAAATACTCTGAAAAAGATAATTAAAACACTAAAAAAGAATTACTATAATAACAAACTCATGCAAAATAAAGGCAATATAAAGGAAACCTGGAATACAATCAAGGAACTATGTAACATGAATAAGTCTAATACTATGCCATCTTCAGAACTACTTAAACTAAAATCCACAGTTACCGAATCACTTGACCAAGTTAACAGTTTTTTTGCATCAGTAGGGTCTAATATTGCAAACCAAACACTGCAAAAACTCAACACGGATGAAATTTCCTTAGCTAAGAAAGCCATAAGAACAGATGCACCCTTAAACTCCATGGCCCTACATTTGACGGATCTTAATGAGGTTGTTAACGTAATTAATAGCCTCAAAACACACAGCGCTCCAGGCATAGATAAAATAACATCACGCCTTTTAAAAACGTTTCGTTACTGCCTTGCCAAACCTATTGCACACCTGATTAATCTTAGTTTTGAATACGGCAACTTCCCTAAAGTGTTTAAATATGCTATTATTTGTCCAATTTATAAATCAGGTGATAAGTCCATAGCTACGAACTATAGGCCAATTTCACTTTTGAGTACCGTTTCCAAAGTTTTCGAAAAAATAATGAACAAACGTCTAATAAACTACTTAGAAGGTAATAAACTTCTAAGCTCGAATCAACACGGATTTCGAGCAAATCATTCCACTGACAATGCTGTCCTACAGCTTACTTCTACAATTACTGAACATCTTGATAAAGGAGACAAGTGCGTGGGGGTTTTCCTGGATCTACAAAAGGCGTTCGATACTGTATCAATTCCGATCCTTCTAACTCGATTAGAGAACCTGGGAATCAGGGGGAACGCTCTTTTGTGGCTCAAGGACTACCTAACAGATAGGTACCAGTGCGTTAGAGTCGAGGGTTGTGTCAGTAACGCAAGGGTGTGTACTCACGGGGTGCCGCAGGGTAGTACGCTGTCTCCAACCTTGTTTCTAGCGTACATTAACGACCTATGTAAATATAAAATTAAAGGTGCTAAATTGCAAATGTTCGCAGATGACACGGTTATACTCTTTTATAGTAATACTTGGGAGACAGTAGGTAAATTAACTGAAGAAGGCATGTCTTCTGTTACTGCATGGCTTGAGGACAGTTTACTATCCCTTAACGTTAGTAAAACTAAATTTATTTGTTTTAGCAAGACCATGGCATCCAGTCCAAGGAACTTTCAGCTCCGCACTCACTGTTACCCTTGCAACCGAACTACGGGTGTGATTACTAGGTGTGACTGCCCAAAATTAACAAGATCTTATAACATCAAATATTTAGGAGTAAATGTAGATAATAAACTAAACTGGAAAAAACATATAACTACCGTTAGCAACCGCCTAAGGAAACTTATTTACATTTTTAAAGAGTTAAGAATAATATCAGACACTACGCTATTGATCCAAACCTATAAAGCTTTAGCGGAATGTGTAATCACCTATTGTATCTGCTCGTGGGGTTCATCAGCTAAAACACATCTAATAGAGCTCGAAAGAGCGCAGCGCGCGGTTCTCAAGGTACTATTACACTTAAAGTTTCGACATCCAACACATTTACTATATAATAAAGCTGATGTTCTAACAGTGCGAAAGTTATTTATCTACCAGTGTATTCGAAAGTATCATAAAAATGTTATACCTTATCTACCTGAGTCAGGCAAAAGAATAGATAAGTGTCCAATACCAAGAGCTCGAAGCACATTTGCCCAACAACATTACCACAATGTTGCTCCTAGACTATACAATAAACTTAATTTAGTACATAAAACGAAACATTTATCTAATTATCAAATCAAAAATAAGGTCAAACTATGGCTCAAAGATTTGGACTACAATGAAGTAGAAAAACTGATAGTAGTAATGAATTAAAATAATACAGGCACATAAAATATAATAAACACACACACACACACACACATACACACACTCACACACACACACACACACACACACACTCACTCTCTCTCTCACACACACACACACACACACACACACACACACACACACACACACACACACACACACACTGTAATTAATGTAAGGATTAACTTTAAGGTTAGTACAGTTTTGTAACAAGCAAACTACTTATGTAACCTATATTTGGGAAGGAACTGGTTCTCAACATACAGCTCACGCTAGTTTGAGAATCAGGGCTTACATTTAAATTGTGAAATGTTTTTTGTTGCAATAAATTAATTATTATTATTATTATTATTATTATTACTTTAAAAGATGCCGGGCTGTATAAGGGAAGCATAGAGTCGTTGAGAACGGTAATAACAGGAATTGGCTTCAGATACAAAAAAGTTGACAAACGAAAAATTGTTATGGAGCGACATGACATAATTATGCAGCGACTAACATTCCTGCGCGAAGTTAAACAAATTATAAACTGGGATAATGTAATATTTTTGGACGAAACCTGGCTAAATTCCAACCATTCTGTGCCGAAAACATGGACTGATGATTCTGAAGCTTCGTGCTCGAAGGTGCCGATAGGAAAAGGTGGACGCCTCATAATATGCCATGCTGGGTCAGCGTCTACAGGCTTCGTGGAAAACTCTTTATTAGCTTTCCAATCCAAAAGCACTAAAGAGTATCATGAAGAAATGGACGCAGTAAGGTTCCGAGAGTGGTTCTTAAATTTATTACAGAATATCCCTCCTAACAGCACAATTATAATGGATAATGCCCCATACCACTCTGTGCAAATTGATAAAGCACCTACGTCAGCCAATAAGAAAGCAGATTTGGTGGCATGGCTGCAAAGAAAAGGAGTGGATGCCGACATGTCACTATTAAAAGCTGAATTATTACAGTTAGTGAAATTGCATAAACCACCAAAACCGACATATGTAATTGACCAATTGGCCGAAGAGCACGGGCACAAAGTCATACGACTTCCTCCGTACCATTGCCAATATAATGCCATTGAACTGATTTGGGCCCAAGTTAAAGGTAATATTTTATAATATTATAATAATAACACGAGTACTTCTAACATTTATAATTTAAACAATGGTTTTCGTCTGCTATCAAATAGTTACATTATTGTTTTACAGGTTATGCAGCAAGACACAACACAAAACCACCCTTCAGTGTCAAGAAAATGGAAGGTTTAATAAAGGAAGCATGTGCCCAAGTTACACAGGAAGATTGGAGTAAAGTAGTACAAAAAACAAAGAAAATAATAATGGACGACTTCGAAAGAGACGTACACTTTGATAATGTAATGGACAATCAACTGGTCATTAATTTAAATGACGATGATGACGAAGACGACGATACTAGTACTAGTAGTGAATAAAAAAATATCCTAAACATTTCTTTTATTTAATTATAACAATTGATTTCTTAAAATTCGGATATTATAGTAATCGATCTCTTAAAGTTCGGATATTATAGTAATCGATTTTTTCATCCCATCCCTATCATTCAATTGTCAGAACTGTCAAACGGTACTTCTTAGATTTGACGGACTGTAAGTCGCAAGAGGCTGCGCAGATGCGCTTTTTAGGGACAAAACTGCGGCGTGCGCGGGCGGTAACTAAGCTAGAGATGAGGGTGCACATATTTGTTGTGCACTTTTTCATTTACGTTATTACTCGATTATCGATTACTTTCGTAATTAATTATATTCGTATCACTCTTATATATTTCATTAGTAATGGTATAAAAAGTAGCATACATTGATTTATTGTCTTTAATTTATTGCTATACTATAGATTATCAAACATAGTATCATAAGGTACTTTTTTATTGTGGTTCTTTACAAAAATAACTAGATATCTATTACAACACAAAAAATACGCATCTTTCTAAGAAATACATATTTGAAATATAAGCCGATATAGAAATTACCCATTTTATCTACAAAATTCCATACATAAATGGCTGTCACGCAGAGTACGTTGGCTTCATTTTATTAAAATATACACATTTTGCTTTGTTTTTTAGGCTTTTATATTCAAAAGAATGTTAGTACGATTTAATTTGAATATGACCAAAATAAAATGACGTACATATATTTTTTTAAAACAATTTTACCTTTAATTTTTAATCGATTTAAATAGAACAATTGTTTCATAGATGAAGTTTATAACTTTCGAAGCGAATAGAAAAGGCGCATCTCTAGCGATGATGCACGCTTTCGCTCTCTCAGTTACTCGTCGGCTCTTATTGGTTGTTCGCGTTGCTCTCTTTCTCTCCGTATAGTCGGTTACAAAGTAGTTATTGGTTTCGATATTAATTCTTGAAAAGTTTATTAGTGTTTTTGTTTGCTGTTATTGTTATTATTTCGTGTTAAGTTTATTAGTGTTTTTGTTTGTTGTTATTGTTTGTTCTTTTGGAACAATTTTAAACATGCCCAGAAGGAATACCGTCCTTCGTCGCCAGGCACGGAAAATTATATTTAACGTTGCTCAATTTATGAAGAAGGAAAAGGGTGAAGGTGTCACAGATATAAACGCCGTACAGCGGAGAGGACGGACGGTGCGTCGGATTTTATCCGAAGGAAAATCTAATGAATGGCTTTCTATTTTTCGCACGCCTGGGAAAATTAAGAAACAGGGCTAAACCAATCACGGGACTGGATAATTTTGACCAAGGTGTGATCAAGCGCTGCATACACCATTTTCATGAAACAGAAAAGCAGGTGGTCACCATGAAAACGCTTACATTATATACGTGACATTATATAAGTTCATACCGAGGGCGACTCTGAGCTGCATCTGTCTACCCGTGACCACGATTGTTCGATCGTTGCAATACGGTCTAAACGTCGGATAATAAATAAGGTACCTCTTTCCCCTTAAATGATTCACACGATTATTTAGTTAATATATTAAACAATTTCATAGACCCGTTGTCTATTAGAATGTATATACACTGACGGACTTATAAACTGCATCAAAGTAATAGACGACTTTGAAATAAATATTTTAACCAAGTATGCAAACTTTCTATACAGATTTAAATTGAAACCTCTAGATTGGTTCGTGAACTTTAAAACAGCGTAGGATCATATCTTTAAGTTTAAGTTTATGTACTGGAAAGGACCTTAAGACCTTTTTTGAAGAAAAAACAGAAGTTTAAGGAAAAATTGTTTAATTAAAAAATTGGTTTTAACAATAGACACAAACTTTATGCAAGGGTTTATTTGTGTTTTAATAAGGTGTATTACCCCCACGTGCCCTTATTACGGATTCTAATCGGTTCCGCATAGATTTTATAAGGGTTTTTAAAAGATCTTGCGGAATATTGTCCCATTCTTCTGAAAGTGCTGTTCTTAGTGCTGCCACTGTCGTAGGCGAAGGGTTTCTCGCATATACAGCTCTTTTTAAATTGTCCCAAACATGCTCGATGGGATTAAGATCCGGGCTGCGTGCTGGCCAATTCATTGTACGTATCCCAACCTCTTCGCAATAATGTTGAACTTGTGCAGCTGCATGCGGCCGGGCATTATCCTGCATTAAAGTAAAATTTTCGCCTATGAATCCCATGTAAGGCACCACGTGATCTTCTAATATCTCTGTTATGTAGCGATGTGCTGTCAAACCCCCTCTATTACCGTTTTGACGGACCATGTCTATGAACACAAGTTCTGTTCGCCCGTTCATCGATATGCCACCCCAGACCATACATGAACCGCCTCCAAAAGGAACACGCTCCTCAATGCAACTTTGAGCATATCGCTCCCCACGTCGACGATAGACTCTTCTGCGACCATCTGCACCATATAAACATGTCCTACACTCGTCCGTGAACAATACAGAGGCCCACTGCTCTTCTGTCCAATTCAGGTGATGACGCGCAAATCTTAAGCGAGCTTGTCTGTGAGCTGCAGACAACTTTGGACCATTTGCTGGTCTAAAAGGGGTGATAGCCGCTTCCTTTAACCTTCTTCTTATTGTTCGTGCACACACGTTTTTTCCACGCACTTCATTAAGCTCGGTTTTGATGTTAACTGACGTGAGGAAACGATTTCGCAGGGAAGTTGTAACAATAAATCGGTCATCACGACCTGTGGTTGCTCGAGTTCTGCCTGTACCACGTCTCCTCCTGTAAGAACCTGTCTCTACAAACCTTCTGTATATTCTACAAACCGTAGACTGGTTTAAATTTAAATTTCTACCAATCGTTCGTTGATCCAAGCCCTCCCGCACCAATGCTACAATTTGTGCCGCTTGTTCGGACGAAGTATCCATATTATGGTTCAAAAACTCTCGATGTGTTAAAAAACTAACCCAACAATTATGCTGGTAACAATAATTCAATTGACCAAACAAAAAAAATCAATGAGAATTAATTTAAAACTTTGCTATAAATAACACGCAAATCTGATACTACGAGTAAATTTTCTTTTCCCGGCTATATTCATTTGTTTTACCGCAGTTCTATTTTTAAATTTTTTTTTTTTTTAAGATTAAGAGCCAGTCTTTCTATATTTATATAATTTAATCTAAAAAGTTTGCATACTTATTATAAAAAAATCCTTTTAGAGTAAACCTGAACTTTGATGCAGTTTATGAGTCCGTCAGTGTATATTGTGTATAAATAACAAAAGTAAAAAAAAAGAAATCAATATATTATAAAATAAACGTGCTCCGTGTTTATTATTTTCTTAGCGACTGTACCTGCGCGAACTTAACTGTTGGCTGACTTCAGAACGGCCGAGTTACGTTGATCGTACTGTAAAACCATTTATTTCGTTTTTTTCTTATAAATTACATTTTTAAATATATATAAAAAATACATATAAAAATATAAAAAATAGTGTCCCACCGGCATCGGGTACAGGGACCAAGCTACCGGTGGTTACGGCCCCAGAGAAAGGAACCTCCTCACAATGCGAGCCGTGTCCAGAAGTACTGCCTTCTGCATCAAGCGCTTGATCCAACCGTCTAACGCTAGCCTCTCAAGGTGTTGGTCGAGGCTCTTGGCAATCAAACCATTAACGGAGACGACTATCGGAACAATGATTGCCGAATCAACATCCCACATGTCGACAATCTCGTGCGCCAGATCCAGATATTTTATTTGTTTATCCTTTTCGGCTTTCACGAGATTTTCGTCATGGGTCATGTGGTGATGTCGACAATCATTGCACGGCGCTCAGATCGGTCTATCAGCACAATATCAGGCTTGTTAGCGACAACAGTCCTGTCTGTGATGATAGAGCGATCCCAGTACAACGTGATACGACTATTTTCAAGAACTGGCTCAGCAACGTACCTGTAGTACGGGACTTCAACGTCCACAAGGTGGTATTTCAGAGCAAGTTGCTGGTGGATTATCCTGGCTACTTGATTGTGTTGTGTCTGTGCAAGTACTCGCCGTTAGCAAGACGTGAACAGCCGGAAACGATATGTCTGAGGGACTCATCAGGTCGGTGACATGCACGACAGATGTCAACAGTGCCATCCCTCAGTACATATTTCCGGTAGTTATTCGTCATAATAACTTCGTCAGCAATTGCACAGACAAAACCCTCGGTTTCCCCGAAGAGGTCACCGAACCGTAGCCAGACCACAGATGCTAGTAGGTCCACATCGGGCCCATGAAGAGCCCGAAAGAACCTACCGTGAAGCTCCTTGCTCTGCCATTCCTCCCTGCGTTCGTTGTCACCAAGTACTGGGTGGCGCAAAAGTAAAGACCCTATTTGGTTCAGCTATAACATTTTTTCTAAATTAGAAAACTAGATTAAGATTTTTTTAAATGTATATTTGTGCCATTAAATTTCGTACCATTAGGATTTAAAGATGATGTCTTTTAAATGGTGGTCACCATTTAAAAGACATCATCTTTAAATCCAGAGTTGATACACATTTGAGCCCTATTTATGACATTTTGCATAACTTGCCGTAACACTTCCTGCGATATGTTCGTTATTTCTTGACGAATGTTTTCTTTTAGAGCTGCGAGAGTCTGTGGCTTGTTCACATACACCCGAGATTTCAAAAAACCCCAAAGAAAGAAGTCTGGACTGGTCAGATCGGGTGATCTTGCAGGCCAAGGCAAATCGCCAAAACGAGAGATAACTCGGCCTGGAAAAGCGTCCCTCACTAAGTCCATAGTGTCGCGCGCTGTGTGTGCCGTAGCGCCGTCTTGTTGAAACCAGTTGTGCTCCAGCCCCAATTCGTCCAAACTGGGTATCAAAAACTCACGTAACATGGTTCTGTAGCGTTCTCCAGTGACAATTATCGCATTGCCTCCAGCGTCTTCGAAAAAATAGGGTCCGATCACTCTGTCAACACAGATGCCACACCATACAGTAACTTTTAGTGGGTGTAGAGGTGTTTCTTGAATAATGCACGGATTATCAGTGCCCCAGAACCGAGTATTCTGCTTATTGACATGCCCTGAGAGATGGAAATGCGCTTCGTCACTCATAACCAATTTTGAAGGAAAATCATCCTCTTCAAGGTTGAGGTTTATGACGCGCTGGCAGTAATCTAGACGAGCTCGGTGGTCAGCAGGCAGCAGCTGATGAGTCATTTGAGTTTTATACGGGAACATCTTTAAGTCTTTCACCAAAATACGCTGCAGGGTCCGTCTGGAAATGCCCAATTGCGTGGCACGTCGCCTCGTTGATGTTTCTGGACACTCTTCCACATCTTCGCGCACAGCATCGATATTTTCAGCTGAACGGCCTGTTCTTGGTCTCCCAGACTTAGGTCTATCCAATTTTGAGCCAGTTGCTTCAAGGCGTGTGGCAAAGCGTCGAATTGTGCGACCAATCGGTGCCGGACGGTGGGGAAATCGTCGACGAAATTCACGTTGTGTTCTTATCACTGATGAATTATTCCGTAAGAACATTGACACAATTATTCCACGTTCTTGGGGAGTAAAACGTTCCATGTTTATTTTCAGTGTATTTTACATTTGTTCACTACACAATTTTCAACAACAGAATGACAGAAAATGTCATATAAAAAAAAAAAAAGTATTTTCTTTAGTGCCACTACTTTTGCGCCACCCAGTACTACAGGCCTGCGCCAGTTCTCTTTAGCCAAGGAGAGCGGGGTAAGCCCGGTGTCCACCGCGACAACATCCCGATGCACACCCACGTCCATATGGAGAAAATATTCTCTGAGGGGACTTGAGGTTCAACAAACCCCGGCCCCCATACTTCCGTGGGATATACAATATCTTAATTACAGATGAACGCGGGTGATGCATTCGGTATGACGTCATCAGTGTACGGACTTTTCGATCCAGGGTGTCTAATTCTGTCTGAGTCCACTTGAGTATACCGAAGGAGTACATTAGAAGTGGCATGACCCAACTGTTGCAAGCCCGGATCTTATTGCCACCTGACAAAAGGCTATTAAGCACTTTTTTCAGGCGACCAAAGAAACGTTCTTGCAACAGCTGTTTCATGTCAACCTCATTAATGCACAGTGCCTGCGATATACCCAAATACTTATAGGTCTCGGTTGCGAGGAGTGATCTTAAGTGAATGGAATCCGAGAGTTGAGTCCCTTCGGATTCCACTACCCGCCCTCGCTTTATATGAACGACTGCACATTTGTCAACACCAAACTCCATTCTAATAGAATTACTAAAGGTTTCAGCTACCTTCAGTAATGCTATTAGCTGTGAGCTGGTGGGGGCAAAGAGCTTTAAGTCATCCATATACAGCAAGTGGGATATGACCTGACCACCACGTCGCAACCTGCAACCTAGCCCTGAACTCTCTAGTAAGGTACTAAGTGGGTTCAGTGCTAGGCAGAACCAAAGGGAACTCAGAGTGTCACCCTGGAATATACCCCGCTCAATCTTTATAGGTACGTCGCCACTTCCTTGGATCCCTCGGCACCCTGGATAGGTAAGAACCGTATTCCATTGTCCCATACACGACTTCAAGAAGGTGAATAAAGTTGTATTAACTTTATACAACTTCAGCACCCTCAGAAGCCATGTATGTGGCACGGAGTCATACGCCTTCTTATAATCTATCCAACATGCCGATAGATCCTTTCGGTTGCGGCGAACCTGCTGGCTAATAGTCATATCAATGAGGAGAAGCTCTTTAGTACCGCGGGCCCCACTTCTACATCCATTCTGAGAGGATGAGTGTGTCACATGATGGAGTTTGTGTTTATATGTTTATTTATTTTAGCTCTCAGAATGGATGTAAGAAGTTTATAGATCGATGGTAAACAAGTTATCGGTCTATAATTTCTAGGGTCCGAGGTACTACCGGTCTTATAGAGCAGGTGGGTCACTCCTTTAGTCATAAAGGCTGGCAGCGACGCAGATTCTAGGGCGGACTGGAATTGCGATGCCAAACAAACGTGCGAACTGCGTAGCCATTTCAGCCAAAAGTTGTGCAGTCCGTCTGGGCCTGGAGATTTCCAATTAGAAAAAGGACGGATTGCACTGGCTACGTCTGTGCTGTAAATGTTAATATCTTCCATTTCCGGAATAAGTTCGCACGCTCGTTCAACGTCACGCATCCATTCCCCCTGTGTGGGTGACAGGCACCGCCCAAATGTTACGCCAAAACGAGCTTGTCGCTTCAGCATTTGGTAGATGCCCGCCATCCACACCTTGATCCGTTCGCTGCCAGTCTCTATACACCCACCTTTGGTCCCTTTGGAACATGCAGTTCACGTTATACCTGTCCACGCGTTTTTTGAACCTGCGTATTCGGTTTGCCCATGCATGGATTTTTTGCTTCAGGAAGTCGATGCGCTCTGTGACACGCGACATATAATCCTGAGGTCTGATGTTAGTCCCCAAGAATGCCCGTTTCACAAAGCGCATCACTCTCGGGCGAGAGTTCCCGGTCCTGAAGCAGGACAACTTGCCGATGAGTACCCTTGCCCCGGCAATACGGCGCTCAATCCTGCATTGCCACGCGGGTACGGCGCACCTTGGTCGTATAGTAGGGGTTTCTGCTAAAAGCTTAACACCTCCTATACGACATGCCGCAACAGCTGCACAATACAGGATTGAGTGGGTATCGCCGAGGTCTTCGCTACTGTCTAGGTAAGTAGGCAATAACGAATCAAGAGCACACACCAGCGAAATGTTCCGTCTATGCATAGGTAACCGAGGCAGGCGTGGCCTAATATTGTGGGGCGTGGACCGATATCCGCGAAGCGCAAATTCCAAAGCGGCCTTAATCTCCTTATTGCACTGAGTACTTACCACAATAGCCGCGGTATCCGGCCCCGTAGCTTCACAGTCAACTACATTTGTAGGAATCTGTACCGGGGCAGGGATCTCGCGGCTAGTCTGGGCGTACTCCGAGCGTAGTCTCTCAAGTGCGGCCTCATCTAGCAGATGACAGCGCTGAATGGCCCGCACTTGGTCCTTATTATTATTATTATTATTATTAATGTCAATATTTGCAACATTTAAAGATTGTGTGTGTAGATGGGTACAATCTTTGATCTCTATTTAACCTTTTATTTACCTGTCCCCTCTCTGTCTGTCATCAAATCTTGCAAGTTAAATTTGACTTACTTTCCGGTTTACGGTTGAGTTGAAAGTTTGGATACTAATGTAAGTCCAATGACAATACAACAATATGGTACCAATGGGCTGATCTGATGATGGAGTCAGTAGGTGTATAATGGAACTCCTCAACGGCGAACAGCACAGGCACCAAATTTTGGTAAATGGACATAATTGTTTTTGCATCATGAGATGACTGCTACACTCAGGGTTGACTCCTGGCGAGAGAACTCTCCAACGATGAACAGCACAGACACGACATTTTGTATTATGTTTTTATTTATATAACCCGTTCTGAAGCGGCTGCTTTATTATTAATAAACTTTTTTATAAAATATACTTGTTCACAGCTATCTTGTTCGTACTTATTATTGTAGGTTGTAGGTACTTATTATTATTATTCTTTGGTTTCAGAAATGATAACACTATTGTAATTACTATTACATTAAAAATATTTTTCTAAAAAAAAGAATTGAACAAAACAACAAAACGGCACTAAAAAACTATTAATGACATTATAAGTATCAACATATTTGACTTGGTATTGACTTCAAGTATTAGATTAATGGGTAGCGCTTTAGTTCTTTTCACTTTTATACTTTTTTTATTAAGTGAATATTTTTGGAAATAATGGCTACGAAAGTTCTATAAATTATGCCCCCTTCCCCCCATTATCTTTTGAACCGTATGACCACTAAACTTAAAAAAAAACACAAAAGTTATCCTTAATAAATACTTTAAACTAAAACTATTTTCGACATGATCAGATATACCGACATAGAGTTATTGCCGAAAAACTGCGTTTCTCAACAATGCCATGAACATCCGCTGTTCGGCCGGCAATTATTAAAATCGTATTTTTTCTTATGTAGTGCATTTATTTGTAATAACGGATGCGAAACCCTACTGGGCATGGTCCGACATGCTCGTGTCCAGTTTTTGTTACCTATTTTGTTTCCGGTGTTTTTTTAGGAAAATATTTTTTTCTCGATTTTTAGATTAACTACCGTAAATCGGTAATAAAGTCTAATCGGTTTAGCTGTTGATTTTTTGAAGTGCATTAACACTTGGTTGAGGGTTTGGGATAATTCCCTTTGACACCACACCCGTAGCTCGTTTATTTAACCGATTTTAATTAAACTTACAAAAATAACTAAAACGCAGTGTCACTACACTGCGTTTCAGTTATTTTTGGTGTTATGTACAAGCATTTCATTTTACCAAGCAACTATTGTCCCAGTGATTCTTGGCTTACCGAAACTACTAACCTTGATTGATAGGTTAAAATTTTTGATGGTGTGAATCTAACGTGTTTGTTACGTGTGATTGTATTTAATTTTATGTTATATTCATGATATTTATTTTTAAAATATCATTCTTAATCTTATTTTATGGATTACCTATGGATACCCTTATTATTATTTAATACCTTATGTAACCTAAAACGTAACTTCTAACTCACACATCAATAATCTGTTTCTTAAACATAAATAAACAAAATTAAGTTAAAATTGTGCACACAATAAGAAAGATATGAGCAAAATTGATCTAGAGATTATCACGATATTATGGTAGTTCCAGTAAACTTTGGACAATTTTGTACTACTTACTTAGTAGTAAAACAGTTGTGTACTACCAAGTTACCAACTCGTAGAATAAATTATTTTAGCGGGCCCTCAATTGGACAGACCTGCTTGTGCTAGAAAATATGTTTCTTAGAATACTTTAAAAGGAAACAGAACCCTTCGTTGTCCGTCCGTCGGTCTGTGTCTTTGTCTGTCAAGACCCTTTTTTTCAACCCAATCAAAATATACAGCCAATTATGCCACATATTGTAGCACTAGCAAGGGAAAACTCGCAACAGTCGCAGCTAAGCAATAGCTTTACCGCGGCAGTCCCCGAGTGCCACACATTTTTTTTTGGACAAAAGTTTTTAACAGACTAGGTATATTATGTTAGGTCACAGTTAATGTAGGATACAACTATGACTCCCTACATCAAAGGCAGAAACGAAAGCAGATGAAATTTTTTCTAAGTTCCAAACATTTTTTTTGTCAGTTTGCTTTTGAAATGTTTGTTATTCGATATTTTGAAAAAAAAAATGCATTTTTAGTACACCCCCTTTGCTACACCTCGAACAAACCTATAACTATCAGCTAAGTCTTGAGGCTTTACTACTTGGCTGACAACAAATTTTATAGGGCAGGTATTTAAATTATTAATTAAGCGACTTATCTACGAGTAACACCACATATTGAAAAACAGTTATTTTTGTAAGGTAAGTTCTAGGAATTTTCGGCAAAACAATTCTGTCTGGATTCCTGGTGTTTCTCAAGTACATGTCCTTCACTTTGGTAAACAGATCTTTATTTAGTTTTGTAATTTGGCAATTTAAATTTATACATGTTTGGTAACATAAGTAGTTACCCATAACTTTTTGAAAAGAATGAGGTTTGCACGATATCCAAAGTGCTGTCCCACATTACTTACCACATTCTCACCCTTAAAGTTTCGTCATTTCCGTCTGTCTGTCTGTCTGTCCGTATGGCACAGGCACGGAACCCTACACTGAGCATGGTCCGACATGTTCTTGCCCGGTTTTTTTGAGCTATGAACGCACTGTTTACTTCGATAGAATTGCCCAACAGAATCAAACCATAATTATGGACGGGGCTACTCAACCATGGTATGCACTCATGACCGTATTCTCGGATGAAATTCTTCTTAATTTAGCTGAAACATAAACAAACACATTTATTTTTTGACACACTTTGTCTACATGTAATTTCCATAAATTTTTGTCCAAAACTATACCTAGAAATATTGTATGATCCACTTCCTGAATTACAAAACCGTTATGCATTACGTTCAATTTGTTGGGTTTACGCCGTATAAGGTAAATTGAAATAATAATAAATACTTGGGACAACTCACACAACGTCATCTGATCCCAAACTAAGCAAAGCTTATACTACGGTAACCAAAGAACTGATAAACATACTTATTTCTAAATACATGCTTATGTAAATTACACCCAGACACAGAATAAAACCATCGTGCTCATCACACAAAGTTTTATCCTGGGTAGGGATCGAAGCCACGACCTCCGGCTTAGCAGTCAGTGTCACTAACCACTAGACCAACTGGCCAGTCAAAATTTAGTTCAATTTATTGTTGAATTTCATTAGTTTTAGATGTAATAATTAATGAAATGTTACCTATCCGCAAACAGAGTGCATGAATATGTAGTAACATCTACAACATACAACAAAAATAGTAGGGAACCCAGAACACTACCTTGCGGCACCCCCGAATTAATAATTTCGCAAATAGAATAAGTTACTTCTAGCTCTCCAATTTTACCTATGTTATAATTTTGAGTAGTCATGTCAACACGTTGTTTTCAATTCTATAAATATGTTTTTAAGCCCAATCAAAGCAGTACCACGAACATCGTATTGTTCTAGCTTATTTAGCAAAATGTTATGTGAGACAAAAAAGCTTTTGTCATATCAAAAAATACTACAGTAGTGTCCCTACCGTCATCGACATTATCAATGACATAATTCATAAGATGGCAAGCCATGGCCGTCAACTTACCTCTTTGAAACCAAATTTGTTCTTTCCTAATAGTTTGGTTCTTTGTGAGAAATGTAATAATACATCTATAGGTATCTACATTGTGGTTGCAAAGATTTAAGAAATTACAAAATGAGTGTAATGTGACGGTAGTTGTCAAGAAGAGACTTGTCACCCTATTTATGGGTTTAACTATCGAAAACTTTAGCAGTTCAAGAAAACATTCCTCTTCTGAGATTCATCAGATACGTCAAAACTGGTACGAAACTGGTACTGCTAATCTCTGTGGCAATAACATTGTGACCCTTCGCCGTGTTCTCTATGCTCATTATTATCCTTCAAAATCATAAGGTCTTAGAAATATACAAGTTGGTGTACCTACTTGAAACCTTTGTCCCTTTGCAGATTCTAGCTTTATCACTACTTACAAAAAAAGAATTGAAAGTGTTTGCAATATCTGCTAGATTTGAGATATTACCCCTATTATTTAGTTGGATTGCAAGAAGATTTACCTACATTTTTACAAGTGCAAATTAGCTTTGCGTTATAATTTTTTATAGATTTGTCAATACACTGCCATAAAACTTTGAGTTTTGCTTATATTTAGTCCTAATCTCCCTGCAATTGTTTTATGACATTTGAAAAATCAAGTTAGTGTTTCTACCTGCACACTTTCACCTTTATCGTAGGGAACCATAGAATGTTAAAAAGTGCGAGTTAGTTTGTAATTTTCGTATGCGATGTCAAGATTTGAACTAGAGTAAACTTCAGGCCACGTTTAACAAGGATACTCCACCTCCTCGCTGGCGTTTTTTCTACAATATGATGCAGGTAAGTTGTTACCGTCAATGCCAATAAATTTCTCGTACCAGTAATTTATGTACCAGTGGTTTATTAGGATAATTACATTGCACTTAGTTGTAGCAAATTAATTTCAAGTTAATTACTCTTGTAAAAGGGAAGGTCATTTGGGGCTTGAAATGCATAAGTCTGTTTATGTGGTTTGGTTACTTTGTTCAACATGTGGATAGCATCTACGGCCGGCATGTCCTGAGGTGACACGATGATGACCTTCGAGTTGTTCAATAAGCTATTTTGAAAATTATCAGAACGAGATTTGATTTGACTTTTAGTTTTTTTGTCATATTTTTTCTAACTGATGTATTGGACTTTTACACAACTGCTCCAAAAAGTCAATTTCTGATCTCAATTGTTATATTTGTTTGTTAGGTCGTTATTTTCTAAAATTATATTTTCCAATACATTTTGTGTAGGTAGTTTCTAAATTTGACTTCAAACCAGTGGTTTCGGTTTTTAGGTTTTCCATATCAGTTGAATACACATGTGTAGATAAACCTATGGTTTTTGCAAGCAGATCCTCTGATGTTGTGTCTATATTTCAAGTATACTTTGCTCTCGTAGAGTATATTTCTTCGGTAATTTTACACGTTATACGCGGAACTGTAAAATTAGCGAAATGTTAGTTAACCGCCATTTTTACAACATCGCACACATAAAAAGTTATTCGCATCGTAGTTGCGTTTGTTACTGTATACCACCGGAAAAAAGATTCCTATACAATAAACAACTGGTCACCCTGATTCGCGCCGCTGTCATAATTTGATTGAACTGTCAAATAAGACATTTAAATTTTTTTGAAATCGTCCAAGTTATAAAATTTTCTGCAAAATTATTTTCTTATTTGTATTGATTTATTTCATATTTTCGTGCGTTAAAGGTGCAGTACTGCATGCCTTCCCGAACCCGAAAATTTCATACATGGGTTGTCAATGCTGGTCATGTTGCAGAGGATGATGAATATGTGTTTTATTACAGAAGGATTTGCCGTCTCAATTTCGCGCAAGTTTACCATTATCTCAGCAAAAGAAATAGTAAAATCGCTGAGCCAACATTCTATCATCTGACAACCAGGTAAGAAACCAAAATTTTACTAAACGGGCATAAAACTACTACTTTAATTCTATGCACTATTAAAAAAATATATACCAATAGTCCCTGAATGGTTTAAATGTGCCCTGGTGCCGTAGTCTTATTTTCTGTCCATTTTCGTGTTTCTTTCTCGTCCTATCGATTTTTAAGTTCTTTCTCGTCCTATCGATTTTTAAGTTCTTTAAGTGAAATCATCCTCATCTGTCTTGTCTTTCGCAGGCTGAACAATTAGTTATTTAGTGTTTTAAGAAAGTGACTTTTTAGTAATTGTGATATTGACATTAAAATGCTTCTAAGGAAGTGTTATTTTGATGCAGGTAATATGAAACCTAATTTAATTAAGATGTTTCATATAATAATATTATAATATTGTTTCATGTTATTATATAATATTTTCCATCATAAAGGTAATACAATGTAATAATATGTTACATAGGAACAGTTTAAATTTGAAACCTTTGGAAAACTGAGTTTGTACTAGATTCCACACTTATTTGACAAATCTCCAGAAACCATTTAAGTTATAGTATCTCAAGGTTTATTATATGCAATTCCAGGTGAATTATACAAGCAAACCTATGGAGAGCCCCATAAGTATGGATGGAGTGTGACTATGCCTCAGTTGAGCTGTCCAAAGTACGCAAGCATGTCCATTGCCACACTGGAGACAGACCACACCAGGTGAGACTAGCAATATTACTACTGTCTCAGCAATTAATTAATATATATTTTTCATCCAGGCCCAGGTTGCATCAGCAATGAAGCCTTAAAAATTGGAGCCACCATTTTTCTTACATTTCTAACGATGCTCTTCCACATGGTACTTACAACAGGTGTAAATCAGATGTAGTACTCCTATATAACAAAGAAAGTCCACTGGATATATCAGGCTACAGACCAATAAGTCTGGTGCCCAATATATGTAAGCTATTCTCATCCATTATATTACACTAAGATTTAAACTTTCGCATTACATGATTATAACTATTTATTATATGGGAATTAATGTGCATTGTTTACCTTAAAATTGCTTGACGTTTCGACCAGGTTGCACCGGCCGTGGTCACAAGCGGACTGTCGCAGCGATTTTTGGTTAACATCGCTGCGACAGTCCGCTTGTGACCACAGCCGGTGCAACCTGGTTGTAACATCCAGCAATTTCACAAATAACGGGTATGATGTTTGATTTTTGTTTAGGCTTCTCTACAATCGACCATATGCATACCTTGGAACAAGTCATAGGAAAATTCAAAGAATACACCAATGACTGTATATTGGCTTTATAGACTACACAAAAGCACTTAACAGCAAATCCCACACCTCCATATGGAAGACACTAAAGGCTTGCAACATCAAGGAAAAATTACATAACCATTCTGAAAAATATCTATACAAACAGCTCAAGCAAAGGAAGGAAGTTACAAGAGGTAAAAAGAATGCAATAGAAAGGGGAGTCTGGCAGGACGACCCCCTATCTGCTAAAATATTCATTCCAGTACTGGACAATATATTCCAAAACATCAACTGGAACAAAAAGGGTATTTGTATAACTAATAAACATTTAAGTCACCTAAGATTTGCTGATGACATTGTTATCTTCACTAAGTCAGCCACAGAACTGCAACAAATGATAGACTCTAAGCAAGGAGAGCAAAAAGGCAGGACTACAGATGAATGCAAGTAAATCCAAAGTGATGACAAATGACAAAAAACAGAAACCAATCCAAGTAGATAATAAAACCGAAACAGAATATGTCAGTGAGTATATATACGGTTTAGTAGACATTGGACTTATTTGCGAAAGGACCTGTAATTGTTTATGGACTTATTCACAATATGCCTCATTCGTTAGTTAATTAAACTATTGCAAACTCAGCTTAATGTCACCAATGCTTGGCTGACCAAGTGGCGCATAAAGGCAAGTGCACCGAAGTCTCACCACATCACCTTTACCCCAAGGCGTGAAACTTGTCCTTCGGTCAACCTAGGCCCTTATGCATTACCGCAATCAACCTGCGTTAAGTACCTGGGATTTCACCTGGACCGAAGGATGACATGGAAAGACCACATAAAAACGAAGCGCAACGAAATCAACCTGAGATTTAAAAACCTACTCTGGCTCCTCGGTAGACAGTCTGCCTTATCTCTGTCCAACAAGCTAAGGATATATTGCTCCATAATTAGACCAACTGTGGTCGACAGCAAGCAAATCCAACATAGTGTCTTCAAAGAGCTCAAAACAGTATTTTAAGGGTCCTTTCAGCAGCGCCCTGGTATGCTCGCAATTCAGAAATCTATAAGTACCTGGAAATCCCAACAATCTTGGACGAAGTAAAACGAGGACAAACAAGGACTGCTTAATAATTCACCCAAACCCATTATCCAGTATGCTCTTGCAACCAAACCCGATCAGAAGACTCAAGAGAGCCGATGTGCTTCTTTACTAAGGGGAGATAGAGCAGTGGCTCCGTCTCGCTAAACCACAACCTCTTGCAACTTACCTGATTATAGTCTAAGCGACTGATCGCAGGTGTACAAAATTAAAAAAAAAAAATAAAAAAAAACTATAAATGCATTTTGTTCATAAAATCAGTAATTCAGGTTATTACAGAAAGGTAAAAACTAATAATTAATATTTAAATGACGCTTTTATTAAAAATAAGAAAAAACTGACTTATAATGGTCTTATATAAAAATAAAGAAATATATCGTATCTTTTAATAAAAATAAAAAAAAATTATAACTAAATGATACCTTATCATAACATACATCTTCATCATACTTAATGACAACTTATCTTGACTTTTTCTCTGGTATGATGGTCTCCTAACCGATTTCGGTTACGGAGACCAATCTAATTAGAGACTAGCCAACTACACAGGAGATATTGTTATAATTGCGAACGATTGTCTGGTGTTAACGTTATAGCAGGCAGGTATTTTAAAAAATTGTCCTTTTATTTATACCTCATTCTGTAAAAGACTCATTTGTATAATACCTTTGTAATGAATGACCTATTTAAGAATATCGAATGAGTCTTTTGCTAAATGAGGTATAATGAGAACAAGTCCTTTGAAGAATAAGCCATTCCGAGAATAGGTCCTTTTTTCATCTTAAGCCATTTTATGAATAGGTCCTATGTCTACTAAACCATATATACCTCTGCAAACAAGCATCCTTCAATGAAGACAGCAATGAAAAAGAAATTCAAAGAAGAGTCAACTGAAAGAAATAATGAAACTACAGCATGCCACTGAAAAAGACTATACGGCTGCCAGACATGGTTCCAAACGAAACTACAGCATGCCACTGAAAAGACTGTATACGGCTGCCAGACATGGTTCCAAACAAACAAATTAAAAAACTAAAACGTCATCACTGAACCCACACTGAAAAGAAGCCAGAACATGCACTTTTCACACACATTTCCCTTCCACGACAATGGTTGCTAAGCAACTTTGTTAATAAATATTTTATATCCATTTCAGCTTTAGTTTAAGTTTTTTTTCGTGTATCGGGTCAAATTGTCTAAATCTAAACTATTCTCGGACCCACTCAAATATACACACAAAATTTCATCGAATTCGGTCCAGCCTTTTAGGAGAAGTACAGTCACATACACGCACACAGAACAATTATATATATTACAAAAATAATGTCCAGCAACTATCATAGAAAATGTGTGCTAAGTGCAGTTGAACTTGTACTGAAGACACAACTGTGACCTACCATAGGTTTCCTAAACCAGGAACTGCTAACTATTTGAAGTTTTTGAAACCTAACTCTCATTCATGTAGTAGGTATGTTGCCACTGAATACTTAAATTATTTATTTTGTTGTATTCCAGGGCTAGTGCTTGGGCCAAATATTGTTGCCAAATGTTTAGATCAGCTCCACAGTAAACATAAGAGATTGTGTGAAAGACACTTGAACTCAACGCAACCCACGAGAGCTCAAACATAAATCGTATCAGGAGCGACTGACTACTCTCAAACTCACAACCCTAGAAGATCGCAGAGAACGTGGATACCTAGTTGAGACATATAAGATCCTAAACGGACATTATGATCTGCAAGACTGATAAAATATTCAGGCGTAACGAAAATGTGCATTTAAGAGGTCATTACTTAAAACAAAACATTACGAAATAATGCACACAAATGTTTTTTGAGTAACCGGGTAGTAAGGGTGTGGAAAAGACTCCCAGAAGATGTAGTCTCAGCTCAGAGTTTGAATACATTTAAAATCAAATTGGATAAACACCTTCAACAACAAAAAGACAACCTAGCGAGAGTATAGAAGGATACAGTTCAACTGCCAGCCTGTTAATAAATAATAATAATAATAATAAAAAATAGACATACTGAGAGTTTGCTCTTCCTAAAGAGATTGATATATCGAAATTTAGAGAAAGTCAGGTATGTATGATAACTTATTGTTTGGCTGGTGCCCAGCATGTTATATGTTAATGCGGTAACTGTAAATTATGAATTTATACACTATAAATATATAACTGTAAATATTAGCATAGAAATAAGTACATACCTTACAGCTAACATAAATACAATTCAAACTAATATTATAAATGTAAAAGTAATAATGTGTGTCTGTTACGTTTTGACATATAAACTGCCGAACAGATTAAATGGAATTAGATATGGAGATAGTTTGAGTATGGGGTAAGGACAAAGGATACTTTTTGTCATGAATTCCGATATCCACATAGGCGGAGATGTGGAGGATAGGTATATAGATAATACCTGTCACAAATTAATTAAAAATTCATAATAATGATAGCTAACAGCACTATAAAATTATTACAGGATTTAACACAGTCAATTGAAGCAAGATGATTGATGCCAACAACACTATTTTCACAAATAGAAGATGCAGCTGATGTAGCAAAATCCTCTAATATTTAAATCAACTGACACTGAACAGGTAAATTAAACTTGTATTTTGGTTAAACTTTCAGTAAGCCCGGTTACAAACAGCTGCAGTCCTCTATTAAAATGATTTACATGGGCGGAGCTGTGCAGTATAGGTAGATGGATAATACCTGTCACACCTGTCAATGATTGGTGATGGACACTATAAAATGATTACAGGATTTAACACAGTCAATACCATTTTCACAAATAGACGATGCAGCTGAAGTAGCTGAATCGTCAAAAAGTGCATTAAATGCAGTAACATCAAAAAAATTTTTTCTTCTCATTATTGCAATCTGTTTTTATTGAACATTCAGCAATATGTATGTCATACGTCATTCAATGATTAATGAGGTACATGTCCAGTGACATGTCCTCTTGATAATAATTTATATAAAGTCGTGAGGTATTCTTTTCTTTATGCCTAATTTGCACGTATTAAGTGGTTAAACACCCTCTTGATCGTCCATTATGATTTTATGAACTAAAGAGTATAGTTAAGCTTAACACGTGTAAACAGTCACTTAATCACTTGTTGACGACTTAACCACTTAATATGTGTAAACCAGGCATTAGTCTCCTCACACTCGGCAGAATTTTGTCCTTAAGATGCTGTGCCAGTATATTAAGATGTAACTGCAATCCATTCTTATATGTTGAGACACTTAATTTCTTTCGATACTGTTTTAATACCAAGGTCATGGTGAAGTCTCGCATTAGTGACATACCACGGTGCATCTACTACCATCCTCAAAATTTTTGATTAAAACCTTTGTAGTATTTCCAGATTTGAGTTGGCAGCTGTGCACAGTTGTATACAATATATCAATATGGGTTTTATTATACAGTTACATAACAAAAGCTTATTTTCTATTGACAGTTCGCTGTTTTTATTAATTAGCCAATATATCTTGCGTCCTTGTTGTCCCATTGCTAGACGTTTGGTAAATATATGCTTTCTTAATGTTAAGCGTCGGTCTAGGTACATTCCAAGATATTTTGCTTCGTTAGACTGTGGGAGCTGAACACCATTTAATGTAACTTTTTTTTTTTCTTCTGAGTATATCTGCAATCAGTCTCTTTTCAACTATAACCAGATGTGTTGTATGCGAGTTTATTTCTTAATTTAGAGACTTCCTCCAGTGAGGAAGCTGCTCATCTGTGTAGTATTATGTGAATGTGTCAAAACTGTCTGTTGTGCAGCTCCATAATGTCGGGCCTTTTGAGGCGTTTGGAGTAGCTTTGGCTTGTGAGTTGGACTGCCAAATCGTTGAGGTGGTTGGTCAGTCTCAGTTTGTACTTTTCCGAAGCTGATCGTATTTCATCAATGACTGTTTTCATGTCCAATTGTTTAAGTATTTCGTGGTTTGTGATATACCAGTGTGCCCTGCTGATTGTTCTGAGAATGGTATTCTGTAGTCTTTGGATCATTGATATATTTGAGGTGCTAGCACTACCCCACAGTTGAATGCCATACATCCATATCGGTTTGAGAATAGATTTGTAGATCAGCAGTTTGTTGTCTATGGATAATCTGCTATTTCGACCTAAAAGCCAGTGGAGATTCTTAAAGCGAATATTAAGTGCTTCTCTTTTCGCCTTTACATGAGTTTTCCAAGATAAGCGGCGATCCAGGTATATACCAAGGTATCTGACAGTGTCCTCGTAAGGCAGGGTGATGTTTTCGAGTTTAACTGGTGGGCAGATACCTTTTCTTAGGGCGAAAGTTAACTGGACGGATTTAGTTGTGCTAGCTTTAATTTTCCAGAAGCTAGGATAGCTTTGTCATCAGCATATGTGGCTGTCATCAATCCAGGCAATGATGGCAGATCCGATGTATATAGTGTATACAAAATTGGTCCTAGTATGGAACCTTGAGGTACGCCAGCTTTTATGTCGTAGAAAGTAGATCGCGAGTCAGCCTCTTTCACTTGGAATAGCCGGTCTGAGAGGTAAGATCTAAGCAACATGTGGAAACTATGTGGTATGTTTTGCTTAATTTTGTACAACAGCCCATCATGCCACACCCGGTCGAAGGCCTGTTGGATATCCAAGAATACTGAAGCGCAAAATTCTTTCTGTTCAAGGGCTCTTCTAACAGTTTCATAGACTCTATGGACTTGCTCGACTGTGGAGTGGTGGTTTCGGAAGCCAAACTGGTGGTCGGGAATTATTTTATTTTGTGTAAGAATTGGTAAGATTCTTCGCAGTAGCACTTTTTCGAACAATTTTGAGAGAACGGGTATCAGACTGATAGGTCTATAAGATGTTACCTCCTCTGCAGGTTTTCTAATTTATGTACCATTATGATCTGCGAAACTTTCCAAATCCTAGGGAAAATTTGAACCCTGAGAATTCCATTGAATAGGAGCGTTATGAGAACTAAAGCTTTTTTCGGTAGTTCGTTCAGGATTTCTTTGGTGATTAGGTCGAAACCGGGAGCTTTTTTATCTTTAAGCTCTTTAATTGTCCGAGTGACCTCTCGCACTGTTACTGGTTTTGGCGGCATTGACATTTGGTATGCTTGGCTTAAGGCTTCTCTTATGTCTTCTTCGGATTTAGAGCTTTCGGTGTCATTGGGAGAGAACACTTTCGCTAAGTGCTCAGCAAAAACTTGGGCTTTTTCTTTAGATGTTCTTGCCTATGTGTTATTATTTTTCTTAATTGGGGGTGTTACGATCGGGGGTCGGTTATAAGCTTTTGTGAACTTCCAAAGAGAGTGGTTTGTTAGGTTGGTAGCAGACAGTGTCACAGTCCAGCTTTGATTGCAGTGTCTCATTGTGCCAGTTTTGAATAAGGTCTTTAAGTTCGACAATAGCCCTATTTAGTGCTGTTTTGTCTGATCGGTATCTATTTTGGTGCCAGGCGCGCCGTAGTCTACGTTTTTCTAATATTTTTAGCCTAAACTGGAAATGTGATGTGCAGGTTCTATTACCGATGTATTTTTCCAACAAGCTTCTTGTATGAGAGTGGTCAGACGTTTTGTCATATTTTCGATATCTTCTGGAGTCTTTAGTCTAATTTTTAGATCAATGCTTTCCTCAATCTGCTCTCTGAAGGGGACCCAGTTAGTATGTCTGTTATAGAGAGTTTCCCTATTTTCTTTATCTATTAACATATTACTTATGGTTAGGATGACTGGGGTATGATCCGAATAATAACAGACCCCCGGATAATAACAGCAGTTCCTGCATGACCGGTTCCATCGGGGTGTTGTGTGACATAAGTGTGATATCCTGTGAATTTGATATTAGAATTTGCTTTAGTGCAGTGAGCTTCGGAAATGAGAATAATATCAAGGTTGTGTTCTTTTATAATCAATTTTACCTCGTGTTTATTTGGCGCTAAGCCATTTGTGTTCAGAGTGGCAATTCTAAGACTCCCTATTTTGGCAGTCTTTCGATGAGGATTGTTATGAGACTCATAAGCGTGCTCATTTGTTGTAAGAGAGATTCGAATTTCTCTGATTGTTTTAACAACAGACTTTCTATGGTTGTGTTGTTGTGTTCTTCTACATTAGGTTTATCTAGTGCTTCTATGGCATTGTTTTTTACGGTGTTCGCGTAGGTTTTATTTGTACTTGCATGTCTTTCTATATTGTCTTGTCGGTTTGCTGATAAGGCAGTTTCGTTTTGATCCTCTTTCTCTTTTTTATTTAGTTTACTGGTTTTGATTTGGTTTGGTTTTGACCTCCTTGTTAGTATTTCTAGGTAGACTTCGCAACCTTTGTAGTTGGCAGGATGAGCACCTTGGCATAGGGCACATTGGGCTTGTGTATTTCTGTCTTTTTCAGTGCATTCAGAAGTTTTGTGAGCTTGTGCGCATTTGACACACCGATAGGGTCTCATACAGTAGTTCTTCGAGTGACCATACTGTTGACATCTCTGGCACTGTACAATTGTCCTCTTTTTTTTAGGGTCTTCTATAATTACTGATTGGTGGTAGATATATTTTATCTCTTTGATTAAATTGTTGTTGGGTCCTGGTAGGAAGTTTACAAAAAAAGTTGAGGTTGGTCTTTTTTCTGGCCCGAACTTAACATTTATAATTTCTCCTTTTATGATATTTCCAGTACTCTCAAGTTCCTCCTTTATTTCACTAATTGGTGTCGAATGATGTAGATTCTTTATAACAACCCTAAAGCATCGCTCGTCTTTTTTATTAAAAGTATGTCCAATCAAGCCTGTTTTTCTTATAAGTGCAATAAGGTTTTTGTATACTTCTGAGTTGTTACTGAATATACGTAACTGGTTCCTATTAACAATTTTGTAAGTGAATTGGCTTATATCGGAGACAGTTTCTAATAGTTCTGTGAGCTTGTTTACATCGTCTATGCCATATAGAACTATAGATGGAGGCTTCGCTGTCTTTTTCATACTGGGTGTGTCCTCTTCAGTAAGATCAATTGGAAGGTTGCTGTATCGGTTGCTGGTTTCCAGCACTCTTGGACGACTATTTGACAGCTTTTTTCTTTTAGGGTTACGTACTTCTGGTATCCTTTGCCAGGGTATGGTATCTGATGATGATTGCAGTGTGTCTGTTTCTCCTCGAGGTTTGGTTTTTTCCATGGTAGAAAAGTTTGGATTGCTACCCACAGATCCACTTTTGGGTCGACATAGAAACAGGCCAGGGTGAAATGCCTGTTGTACCAGGTTCTTTGTTTCTTTTTGGTGATAGTGTCGTTATCAGAAGCGGTTTCATTACTGGTTACACTATTAACAACGTGATGCAACATTTTGCCCCCCCCCAGAATACGAAGGGCAGCCTGAGTTAGACTTAGGGAGGGATTCTCCAGCCTGGCTGGTACCCTCCTGGGGTAGTTTCTCTTTTAGCATTGCGTGTAAGCTACTCCTACTCCAGACATTTTAAGAACTATTTAGGTCCTAAGGCTCGCTGTAGCCTCTTCCAGCCAGTTTCCTGTCCAGGTGTATGGTTATACCGCCATTGCTCGGTCGCCATTGCCTCGTCCGTTGTCTAGCGGGGGGTGCCACGGAAGCCTATATTGGCCGCCGCCGCCATACGGCGCGTGCAGGTAAGGTTGACAGTTGGGTCGGTTAAGCTGTTTATACCGTTCCCCCCTTACCCCCCCAATTTAATGTAACTGGAGGACAAGTTTGCCGCCTGGTAGTAAATGTCAGCTTTAATTCGCCAATCTTTCAGTCATGTAGCGACTTTGTTTAGACTGTTCTGTAGTTTATAAGAAGCTGGTGTACGGTATCAGCAGATGCCATATCAGCTGTATCATCAACAAATGTTCCCATGATAACGTTGTCAGATATTGGTAAGTCAGCAGTGTATAGAAGAAGAGTAGGCCCCATTACACTGCCTTGCGGTACTCCAGCTTAGATTTCTTTAAGCTCTGTATTTGCTTCTCCTTGACTGACGAAAAAGTGTCTACCCCTTGGATAAGATTTTATCAGGTTGTAATAATTGATGCGTAGTGTCTTTTTTATTTTGTACAGAAGTTTATTATGTCTGACTCTGTCGAATGTCTGGAATATGTCTAGAAAGGAAGCTGTGCAGTACTCTTTCTGTTTGAATGTTTTGACAATACTATTTACAAGTCTATGGATTTGTTCGATAATGCTTTGTTGTTGCCTGAAGCCGAATTGATGGTCGGAATTAAGGTTTGAGTCCTTAATAATAGGCTATAATCTCCCCAGAAACAAAATCTCCATTACTGGAGGGTATTGGTAGTAGGCTAATTGGGCGATATGACTTAGCATCTTCAAAACTTTTACCTGGTTTGGGAATCATTATAATTTTTGCCACTTTCCATTACAGGGGTACATATATTCTCTTTGTTAAATGGCATTGTATAATTGTGTTAGGTAAGTTATGCCCTCTTCTGGTAGCTCTTTCAGGATAGTTGCAGTGATTAGATCGTATCCTGGACATCTACCACCAAAAGCTTCCGTGTTGTCGGCCGTTGACGGATTGTTGGGGTTTTCCCTATGATACACCAAATCACTGTTTATGTTCCAAAAGAGTTTATTGTAAAGTAAATATGTATTGTTTAGTTATCTGAGTCGCACCGTTTGCACGTCACAGCTGTTTTATTACGACTGCTAATGAATTGTCGATCTACTGACATCAATAACAAATATTGCTGTGTGAGCTATTGGCTCGTACACGGATCTTACACTTGTATTTGGTTCGGTGTTCGGCGAGCGTTCGTTTCGACCGACCCGTTCTCGATCAACTTTTGGGAGTAACGTCCTGGTGCTTTCCCTAAACTCAGTCTTTTGATAGCAGATTTGATTTCTGCTTTGCTGAATTTTTTGATAGGCAGCTCTAATTGGTGGGTTTGTTTCAAGTATTCTCCGATTATTTTAGTTTTTGTGGAACCAGTGTCAGGATTTGGTTTAAAGCTTTTCAAAATCATCGTTAGCCTTTGAGTTATTTGCCTTGAACATTTAACTGTATGTGTGTTGGCTTGTATTTTAATAACTTTGATGTAATATTCATTATTAGCAACTGAGTTTTGTTACCGTTAATGTTTCCGACACCATTAACAAATATTCGTGGCAGCTTATTGGACTGTGGTTTAGTTTCTTGTACTATAACGACTTCTAGCCCTTCAAACCTGTTTTGGGTTGCAATTGCATCAGATGTTGTAGGTCTAAGCCAGTAGTTTGTCTTAGCTTGTTGACACAGAGCATTTTTATTGCGTGCAGTTTGATTGTTCCATTCGGCATCTTTAGTCGTTTCTTTATTAAAATCTTCCACAGGTGTAAATTTTGGACTCGCAAAGAGACTTGGGATGGAATATTTGTTGCACCATATTTTTATTTGCCACTAGGAGAAATATCCCGTAGTGGAAAAATTACTCCCCGAATTTGGGGTAATTTTGCTCATGTAGCAACACTGGGAATGTCATTTACGATTGACATGTAAAAATACTATTTAAAATGTGGGTACACTGAAAACGATATTGTCACCTGTCAAGTTTTTTGTTTTCACAATGAAGGTAAGTATAAAATAGTCACTGGGTCACTATTAGAAATGTATATTTTAACAGCACAATTCTGTGTGTTTGCAAGAAAATAACCATTTGTGTGAAGTATTGATTGTTACAAGGGTGATAAGTAATCACTTGCACATTGGTATTTAGCACTGTTTTTTTCACGAAAATATGGAGCCATATGACCCGTGTCGCGACCGTAACAGAGATTTTTGACAATTGCAACATCTAAATAAACTGACAATTATATGACTTTGTTGTTGTTTACAAACAGCTGCAGTCCTCTTTTAAAAATGATTCTGGTAAAACTTAAATTCTTAGACAGTTGATATTCAAACAAGCAACAGGACAAACTTGCTAACACTATTTTATGTAGGTATTGCGATTTCAGAGTGTGCCAACGGAAATGCCAGAATCCTCATGTACAGGATATATTCAGGGCAAAGTTCTTCCATCCCTTGTGATTAAATCGTTTATGAAAGGCAGTGGAATTTTTAATGGCCTAAATTTATAAAAAAAATGTGAATTGAATTCAGGAGAACTGAAATTATACAACATTTGCAGAACGAAAATTAAATACATAAGTAGGCTAAAAATTATGGCATTAGTGATTTATAAAGTTACCTGCCTGCTACAGGTTGCTCAGGAGAATATTCGCTTGGCCATGCCAAAAGTAGCTTAAAGAAATTGTTAAATAAACATACATATGATTCTTTAAAAAAATGGGACAGGAACAAACAGAGGACAATAATATTTGTTTTTTATCCTTGAATGAAATGTCAATACGAAAACATTTATATTATGATACAATATCAGACAAAATAAAAGGATTTCAGAACCATGATGTCAGTCTACTCGTGACCACGGCCGATGCAATAAATACGGTCAAATTGTCCGGCAATAAACAAGGTATTGTACCTTAAATTATTCACGCGATTAAGACCCGTACATAGTATATATAATTTTATAACATAATAATCATGGTAAAAGTAGGAGAATTGCCACTAAAGCTCTTGTGTTCATGCTTGCTGGTTTGCAATAGAAATGGATACAATCCCATCGCATTTTATTTCTCGCAAACATTCATTGCCGACAGGATGACTGTGATTTAAAGAGGTAATTTAATAATATGACATAAAAATATTAAATATCAGCTACAGTCAGTAATGAAAGTCCGTGGACACTTACAAATTTTGTTCTTTAATAATTTGCTCACAATTAATGTGTCAAGTAAATTTTGAAATGTTATTTTGTTCATGGACATTTTATACATTCACCCCTATAAACATACTTTTGTTAATAACAGTATTTTAAGTAGTGAATGCTTTGTCTTCTTCTCAATTTTTAAAATGAAATTATATATAGAAGCTATAATCTATCAATGGTAAATTCTTTATTGTTTTATTAGGCTTGTTTTTATTTTCCTTTCAGATACTGACTGCTTGCTTCAATTCTAATATGAATGTGGTAGCTACCGTGTGTGATCTATCAACAATAAATGTGAAAGTTTTAAAAACTCTTGGAGCAACCACTCTAGAACCACAATTTCAACCTTGTGAACGGGAATTTGTTGCTATTTTAAATCCCCCACATCTACTTAAATGTACGAGAAATATGATAATGAAACATGACATAGAGTGCACAACTTATTTACATTGTAATACTCATTCTATAAATGGTTTGTTCTAAAAATGTTGTATAATACCAAATATTTTGTGTATGTAACTAAGGGGTCCTTACTCAGTGGCGACCGAGCAGATCAAGATATCTGCGAGTTTAAGCAACATTACCACTGTCGGTCCCTAGATGGGTGATCATTTTCAAATATTGTCACATCCCTCTGTGTCTCAGAGAGCACGTTAAGCCGACGGCGCTGCGCCTAATCTCTCCGGTTGAATCGGATTTTCGTCCCATCGGCACTTGTGTCTGCGCATACAATCTTTCACTATAATATCTCCTGCGTCGTGGGCTAGTCTCTAATGACATTAGCCGCCGTAATCGACAGCGATTAGGAGATCATTATTATTATTATGTAGCTAATACAAAAGGAAATAGTAAAATAGTAATTAACTAGACCAGTATTAAACTTTACTTTATGTATATTTGTTTTAGGTATTGTAAAATGGAAACATATTGCACCTTCTCAAGAAGAACGGTTTCAAACAATGAATGCAATTGATGAGTTGTGGAAAAAATCAAGCCATGAACATTAAAAGTATTTCGACGCGTCGCCTAAACCAAGATGCAATTTTGTGTGTTTATTTGAGTGGGTCCGAGAATGGTTTAGATTCACAAGTACGCTGGAACAGCTAGTCTACTGTAAAATCCTTCTAATACATTTTAATAGATTTCGGACTGTTCGTTCCACTGTTATGTTCCACTAATGGGTCCAACAGGATTTGCAAGTTCTCATGGACCCATTTTGATAGTGGAACCAATAACACTATTTTTATGAAATATATTTTGGACTAGTGGCCCCACTTGCCATATTTCACTAAAACCTCTATGGTTTCAAATAAAACTTAAAAAAGTAAACACACAATAGCAACTGCCTCTGTCAAATTCATGCAATGTACTATGCATTCAAAAAGTGTTATTTCACGATAGATGGGTTTTCAATTCCGGGTTCGCAAAAAATCAATGTTTGTAATAACTATCAAAATATACCTGGTGCTACGGTGGGTCTTTTATAGTTAAACGGTACCACTGAATACTAGTGATGATCCTTAGAAGCGGGAATTTTTTTCCGATTGCTCCGATTTAATTTAATTCATCAAAAGTACAGTCTGTACTTTTTTAACCCTCTCACTATGGGTATTGAAAATAAAGCAATAAAAAGCCCATAACCTTCTTAAGGCAATTATTTTGGTTGGTTTAGCACAAATCAAACTACACATGTTAAGTTAAAAAAAAAACAATTTTTTTTTTAAATATACAAAAAAGAAAACAAAAGACTATCTAGACTATCTACTACTAGTAAGTGATCAGCTATCGATAAAAATTAAGTAATTAATTAATCATCGAAGTTGTTCCAAAAAATGACCAATTGTTATTTGTTTATGGACTAATTTCATTTGTGTGTTTAAAATAAATATGTCCTTGTCTTTCTGCATATTTCGCCGCTTATTACCACCATTGGCTAATGCTATTTTGTTTATTGATAAATCGTTTTTCAAAACTGAAAGTAACTTAGGGATCGTCACATAGTTTTTGTTGATCGAACGATTCAGTCGAGCGTGCCATCCCTCTGTAAAATTATTTGTGCGATGCAATTGGTTATAAATACACCATTCTTTTATAAAATTATCATTTTTAAGCCAATATTTACTAAAATATGTCATAAAAGGTTTCATCTTTTCCCATTGGCAACACTCAGTTTGAATGTAGTTCCATCCATCAAGTATAACTTCTTCAGGTAGTAACGGAAGTGCTGTGCACAAACCTACTATGCGGCGATAGAGTTTTGTTTTAATTCCTAGGGATTTAGCTTTTCGCCATAGTGCATTGACAAAATGATAGTAGCAACGCTTAACCTCTATTGTCGGAAAAAAGTATTTTAAAGCATTCGTCACTGCTACCTCAAAGTCACAATGGAATCTTTTTGGCTCCCATTTTGGACATTTTGCTGTGAGAATATCAAATAGAATGGAGTAAGCCATTTCAGATTTTTCGCTCATGAGGCAATATATTATTGGCGCTATCTTTGTAGTCTCCGAAGTACTACCAAAGTTACCATGTAAACTCCATAATTGAGCGAACGGGCGAGGCGCGCTTTTAAATGTGCCGTCCCCATAATATTCATCTATAGTCTCCAGTAATTCCATAAAATCTTTAGAACCAAAAACAATTAATCTTATTCCATTTCCGCTGTAATCTGCTATTGTAATTGTATTAAATTTTGACGGTATTTCTACTTCTTGTATATTATTATAAACTAATTTCTTCACTTCAAAGGATCTT
Source organism: Herminia tarsipennalis (assembly GCA_945859575.2). Taxonomy (NCBI): domain Eukaryota; kingdom Metazoa; phylum Arthropoda; class Insecta; order Lepidoptera; family Erebidae; genus Herminia; species Herminia tarsipennalis. Next base: position 22,584,012 of record OX243831.2, on the reverse strand, counting down.
TTTCGTTTTGCGTATATTGAACTTTTTGAACTATCGTAAGATATTTTAGTCACTTTGTCCAGTCCTTTGTCATACAACGGAGCCATAACTTTTCGAAAAATGGAAGGTATTGGGTCAGTTGAAATGGCAGCTTTTAACTTAATGTCATCTATAGCTAAATCCACTGTGTTTTTTGCATCATCTGATAAACAGCCAACCGAATGTCCCGTAAACTTTTCTATTTTGTCACCCTATGGAAAAAAACTCATTGTATACTCGGAGTTATAATTTCGTGGTACTGTTAGAAAATAAAAGAAATTAAAAGTTTGACTATAACGGTTTACTGACGTTTGGCAAAAAAAAACGTTCCGACCCTAATATGAAATAGTACTTCTGTACTTACATGTACTGTTATTGCTCCAGTACATTTGGTGTTTCTTTTCTGCCTGCAAATCCATCGTGTTTTTGTGCTTTTATAAACTCTATGTTTAAAGAACTGATATCCATTGTAAAGCAATACTATCCCGCCTTTCCTCTTGATGAAATGTAATTCTTCTTCCATTTTGTAAATCGTTAATAATTTTTATATTTGTATTTATTTCAATATTGACATGACACCATCATGCAAATGATACTCGTAGGTATGACAGCTTTCAGTTTATATTTTTAACGCAAGTGCATTAATGGCCAGTATCTGATAACAGAAGTGGAGACATAAGTATTTACTCATCCTAATAGTCCCACTATTAGTTAACAGTGGAGACATGAAAACTTGCAAATCCTATTGGACCCATTAGTGGAACATAACAGTGGAACGAACAGTCCGAAACCTTTTAATATAGCTCACATTTATAAAAAAATACAAATCGAATGAGCTATCGCTCATAATATAATGTACCTATTTGAAGGATTTACATAAGTATATTGTTTAATTATAATGGGAGTTTTTTTATTAGCTCAAATAAATACTTCTTCAATGCAATCAGTTCGTTTTAATTATGGTATATAAATTAGAGTAGCTTGAAAGAATTTTGAATGACTGAAGGAAAGAAATTTGAAAGAAAAGAAGAAAGAAAAATAATTTTAAAGAATGACTAAAGAAGTGTATGTATATTTGTCTAGTTCGGCTTATGAAAAATAATGTCATGTGCCCGCTGTGGACTATAGTATGACCATTAGTGCTGTGCACTCCCTGAGGTATGCGCGCGGTGAGACGGGGGGGTTAGAATCGGCTGCTGCGCTGTCAGTGCGCCGTCAACGCTTGTGACGGCAGGTAGTGTTATTTGTATCGGACTGTCTATGTCAGACGCACACGAGATAAATATTCAAAGATGGGTCGTGCGTTATCTCGTGATATGAAGACTGTCATTTTTAAGGTGGCTGAATATTTTAAGAAAAGAAAAGCAGACAAAGAAAGCTTTGAATTTAAAAATGACGTGAATATTGCTAAAATCGTTGCGGAGGCTACGGGATACAGCAAAAGAACCGTACATAATGTGATTTCTGCGGGCTATTTATCAATTGAAAATTCAAGCCAATTAAAATTTCAATCGCCAAAAAAACCAAAAGTTCTAAAGAAAAAACACGTTGTGGATGATTTTGACCTTGGAGTTATCAGAAGAAAAATTCATCAGTTTTACGAAGTTGAAAAAAAAATACCAAGTGTCCGTAAGTTACTATCAAGTTTGAGACAGGATGGCATATTGAATTGTGGACGGGAATATTTAAGACAGCTTTTACACAAAATGGGCTACCGTTACAAAAAATGCAAATCAAAGAGACATCTCCTTATAGAGCAGCCTAATATTACAGTGTGGCGGAAAAAATATCTTACACAAATCAGAAATTACAGAACGGAAAACCGAAACATATATTTTCTTGATGAAACATACATCAACGCCAGTCACCATGCCAGCAAATGTTGGCAATCATCGTCAGAACCCGGTATTCATGCTGATATTGGGAAAGGACGGCGACTAGTAATACTCCACGCTGGGTGTCGAAATGGCTTAGTGGATGATACATTGACTATATTCAAATCCGATGCTAGAACCGGTGACTATCATGGAGATATGAGCGGACCTACTTTTTATAAGTGGGTAGATGAAAAGTTAAAAGATAAGTTGCTGCCGAATTCTGTGGTTGTAATGGACAACGCGTCTTACCACAGCGTTCAGATTGAGAAGAAACCAACTATATCAAGCCTCAAAAGTGAAATGCAGAACTGGTTGCTACGCCATAATGTAGAATTTTCAGGAACCATGTCAAAGGCTCAACTGCTACTTCTTATCAAAAATACACAAAAAGAACCCGTGTATAGAATTGACGAACTCCTGAAAGCCAGTGGACACACTGTTCTGCGTTTACCTCCGTACCATCCAGATTTAAATCCAATCGAGTTGGTCTGGGCTGATATTAAAAACAACATAGCCCAAAACTATATTAATTCTTCTCTAGACGAAAAGATAATCTTATTGGATAAATTGTTTTCGGAATTCACGGCGGAAAAATGGCAGAAATGCGACGATCATGTCCAGAAAAATGAAAATGATTACTGGAGTCGCGATAGTAGGTTCGATAATGTTATCGATTCATTCATAATAAATTTGCAAGACTCTGATTCAAGTTCCGGTGGCGAAGAGGAAGATGAAGATGATGACGAAATGGAAGATGAAGTTGAAACAGAATCTATGTCAGAATAACTTTCGTTAGAATATATAATTGTTTGTAAATATAAAAAATGTTTAATAAAACAAGTCCTGTTGTGAATTATAACTTTCAATTCTTATTTATCACCTGCATATTTTTAATAAAATATGAGTATATTTGGGTTACATTTTAATCAACAAAGTAAGTATATATTACAGATAGATAGCCTCCGACCAACGCAACGTCCCGCCACAAGTCTTGCCTTAGAAATGCAAACTGATATCGTAAGATCTGTCCGACATGTATCGACCTCATGTGAACTCATGCACTTTTTTCTTCGCCCCCCACCTCGCCGTGCATACCTCAGGGAGTGCACAGCACTAATGGCCACACTATAGCAGAATGTAACCCATACCTTATCATCTAACGAAAAGGCCATCTAGATTAGTAATAGTGCTCCAGCCTAGTAAATGTACCTAAGTAATAAAAAACAATAAGTGTAAGTATAATCATGGTGGGCTAAAACACACGTTGAAAATAGGATGGGTGGTGAGCGTGTGAGTGGCCGATTTGGATATCGGTGGGCTTATTACATGTACTGCATTGATGCTTCATCAATTGGGTGCCTCAAGCTAGCAAATAAAACAGGATCTTTCATTGTGTAGTCGAATTAACACGATGTGGCAATTAGCAAAGTGGGTACCTAAGTTATAATAACGGATTATGACGGTTTGGGCCCTTTCGCGATTGGGCCCGCTAGTAAAAGCCTCAACGATTAGCGATATGTCCCGTTTGCGATATGGCCCTTTCGCAGTACGTCCCGTTCGCGATATGGCTCGTTCGCGATATGTCCCTTTCGCGACATGTCCCGTGTGTAATTTGTATCGTTTGTGATATATTTATTTACTGTCTTTTACTCGCGGATCTGATCTCCTTTTTTAGGGTCAGTACACAATATCTGATCGGTCGCGTAACGCCAGAACAAACAAATGTTTGGCATTTGACTATAGTTTAATATTCATTTATGTACATAGGTACATAAATGAATATTAAACTATAGTCAAATGCCAAACATTATGCATGCTTAATTTAATTTAAATAAAAAATTGTCAAAGAGTTTTATATTAGTAGATGATGACAACCCTGGTTATTAAGTTACAGATATGGCGATATGGCGGGAGATGTTTTTATTTTGTATTTTTTTTTTAATTTTAAAATCTAACAATAATTATTCAAGAATAGTGCATGTTTGCATAGTGCAAGATTGCAAAAGTGAGTGGTACATAGTGCAAGATTGCAAAAGTGAGTGGTACCTACTTGATCAGATTTCTCAATATACCTATTAAACTTTTATCAGATCCTGTTGCCAATGACAGTGAAATATACAGATCGAGATCCGAAATCGGCGTGCGTTATTTTGATACAAGATAAAACCAGTGTGAATTTGCTTGTAATGTGTCCTTTATTTTTGAACACATTGCTTTGAAATATTGTTTTAGTGCAATTTTCAGTAAAAAGTGTACTGATGATTTATGTCAATTTACCCCAATATCTTGGCGGATCGCATTTTTGCCTTCAAACCTGAATGTAATTTTTATTTTCGGAATCCTAAGTTTAGAAGATGCAATTTGTATAGCAGAAGAAAAAACGTTTGTACGTCTTGTAACCACTAAACTGTGCAAATATACTTTGTCAAACATACTCTCATTTGAACTAAATGTTTGTACGAAGTTAGTAAACGAGGAACCAGAATCAATCATGATTTTAAGTAGATCTTATACATTATTAGGCGTTATAGAATTTATCCCTGAAATTAACGACGCTGGCATGGGCCACTATGTCACTACGCAAAGAAGGACGAGATATTTCGTTACAACAACTATGATTCTCACTGCAAAATTCGTAAAAGCACCGACCAACCAATATTAATTCATTCTTTAAATATGTGGAAATTGACCTCTAAATACCTTAAACATATGAAGAAGCTGTAGGTACATCCCTCCTTATACCAATTGTCGATTTGATTAAATTAAATTTAAAAAATATAGTTATCCCGGTTTCATTCATTTATAATTCATAAGGAACATTGAAATGTACATATACATTTAGTAGAAATTTCTACTAAATGTACATATACATTTAGTAGACATTTCTACTAAGTGTTAGTGTCTCTGCTTTTTGATTCCGTTGTGATCTCAGCTAGTTACAGTCAATGGTTTATTAAACAGAACATCAGGATTGAGGAGCCAAATAAATTGCGTTTACTAAATTCCCTCAGTTTGATTGCTTTGTCCACATGCTACAAATTCGAACACACTCACTACCTACTAAATGTTCTTGGAGTGGAATAATAATTGAACATTTACCTCCTATCATGGGAATTCACGCTCTGTATAGATTGAGGGAGGAGCCACATTAATAATATTGTATATTCTTGAACATTAACAGAACTGAAACAATTACTACTAAATGATGCAAAATTTTCAAAAAAATTAAGTGAATACTTTCCGTGTTCAAGGTGGCTCCTTAATTCAGATGTTTAGATTGAGGTGTCTCCTTTAACTTTTTATAATTTTTGAAGTATTTACTACAAAATCGAGGACCGAGCTTACAACATTTTTAAACATGCTTCTAAATAATATATTATTTTTTTTATACGAAGAGTGGCTCCTCAATCCAAACGGACACGATTGCGACATTGCGACTTTTGCGAGCCATAGGCCATTAGGCTACTGCCGCTTTTTAACCTCAAGTAAATCTCACGGAACCCAAAGTGGCTCCGATGCAAAAATTTTTAAGACCTTTGTTGAGTACAGCTCAAGTGTAGAAGGGCTATAACTAAAGTGTATATCCGTGTAGTACCCTTCGGCTTTACACCCATATTTATACATCAGATGTGAAACAAACGATATTCTGAATTACAATCGATCAGAGCCACCTATAGCGTACCACACGTACTTTTGACGTAAGGGTTCACAAAACTTTGTATAACACCCTCTGTCGGTTCATCATGGAAATATGAGGCTACGATGAAGAGACCTCTATGCTTTCTTTCATAATTCTTGCTCGTTGTCACCCACGTGGATGACTGAACTCCGATATCTGTTGTTTTTCGCTTTCAGTCAAGACACTGAAACAAGTGTTTCTTTATTTCATGACCGTATTCTCGGATGAAATTCTTCTTAATTTAGCTGAAACATAAATAAACACATTTATTTTTTGCCACACTTTGTCTACATGTAATTTCCAATATAAATTTTTGTCCAAAACTATACATACCTAGAAATATTGTACATTGACTTATAACTCTTGACATATAACTGTGATCTTCAACTTCTGAATCTTCTTTGTCCTCACACTCTGTTTCAATTCTTTCGACAGTGTCTTCTATCTTTAAAGGTGTATGATCCCCAATGAATCCTACTGGTTTTAAATATTCATCTAAGAACCAACCGCAGTTCTCAGGCTGAAGTTTCACGCATATTGGATCCGTTGCATTAAGCCACATGGAATTTACGAAAATAGTTCGTAAATTTTTCTGAATTAATGATATCCAGCATGGTGGTATGGAGTTGGAGTCGAAGACTTTTATTTTTTTTTGAAAAAGTGCTCTCCGTCTTCTTTTGCAGAGTAATTTTTCATAAAAATGCGATGTCTCGCATCATTCACACTGGTGCAGTTCCTGATACCATACATACTAGCTGTAAATTCTTGAACGGCCTTCATTTTTTCATCAATGAAAATATCAGCAGGATCTGTTAATGATGCAAAAACTGTTTGATATTTTTCATTATTCGAAAATAGCTGAAAAGGTTTTACTTTCCCTTTATTATAAAATGCAGCCGTGTAATCGCAACCAGTAAATGCATGGAGGGCTGGGAGACTTTGGCATAATTTAATTCCTAACTTCAACGCAAAATCGGTGCAATTAATGCAATCAACAATTTGATTATTAGATACTCTTTTTAGTAGCTGAACAAGCCAAATTTCTGATTCGATAAGTTTGTGCATATTTCCTAACAAAATAATCAAAACGTCAGTATCAGAGGCTTTAATTAAATAATCGTGTTCATAATGAAATAATCTTTAATTTTATTTAAGTTCAATTCAATAAGCAGACCGTTGCAAAATGCTAGTATAGATTTACCTGTTTAAACCTGGCTACCCGATAGTTGTGACCGGAAAAAATAGGCAACCTAACGTTTGCATATTCTATGGGCTTCATACTTTCGATTGGTATAGAGTTTATCTAATAATCACCTCGGTGCAATGTTTCAAAAAAAATTTTTTTTTAATTATTAATTAAAAATACCCTGGACTAAAATTTGTTAGGCAACCCATAAATATATTTATTGACATATTAAATTAAATATAAAATACGTTTCATGAAATAAACATCTCGGTGAAGGTCGTTGTACATCGGGATCCTATACTAAAACGGCTATTACACTACCCTGAATCAGGGCCCTAAATCGAGGTAGCCTTGAAAATTTGTTAGAGAATTAGGGCCCTAACTCTTATTACACCGCTCTTTTTAAGGATTCAGGGTCCCTGATTCAGTGTAGTGTAATAAGCGCATAAGTAGTGTCCCTACCGTCATCGACCTTATCAATGACATAATTCATAAGATGGCAAGCCATGGCCGTCAACTTACCTCTTTGAAACCTAATTTGTTCTTTCCTAATAGTTTGGTTCTTTGTGAGAAATGTAATAATACGTCTATAGGTATCTACATTGTTGTTGCAAAGATTTTAGAGATTACAAAATGAGTGTAATGTGACGGTAGTTGTCAAGAAGAGACTTGTCACCCTATTTATGGGTTTAACTATCGAAAACTTTAGCAGTTCAAGAAAACATTCCTCTTCTGAGATTCATCAGATACGTCAAAGCTGGTACGAAACTGGTACTGCTAATCTCTGTGGCAATAACATTGTGACCCGTCGCCGTGTTAATAATAATAAAAATAAATTTATTCACTAAGGAAGCAAAATACTACACTTGTGAAAAGTCGATTCTACATTTACTGGTAATGCCTGTTCGCAAACAATAGGTAAAGCCCGAGAAAAGAACAGGCAATAAAAACTCGTGGCCACTATTTTCAAATTGCCAATGTTTACAATGTTTCTCTGTTAATAAACTGTAGCAGGTATGGTGCTGCCACCATTATATTATACACCATATTAGAGGACTGATGCAAAAAAAATATTAGAAGAGTACACGAGATCGAATACATCAGCCGCAATGGGCACAACATAGTAGGAGCATCCACTTACGATGTAAAAACTTTATGTGCTTAAATATTGGCCAATTTACTGCTACATAATGAATAAGTATACATGTTTTTCAAAGGAAAGAAAAGAATGGCCGTAATTTATCACGTAATGTTCTCTATGCTCATTAATATCCTTCAAAATCATAAGGTCTTAGAAATATACAAGTAGGTGTACCTACTTGAAACCTTTGTCCCTTTGCAGATTCTAGCTTTATCACTACTTACAAAAAAAGAATTGAAAGTGTTTGCAATATCTACTAGATTTGAGATATTACCCCTATTATTTAGATGGATTGCGATTTTTTTTGGATTGCAAGAAGATTTACCTAATTTTTACAAGTGCAAATTAGCTTTGCGTTATAATTTTTTATAGATTTATCAATACACTGCCATAAAACTTTTTGAGTTTTGCTTATAATTATTTAGCCCTAATCTCCCTGCAATTGTTTTTATGACATTTGAAAAATCAAGTTAGTGTTTCTACCTGCACATTTTCACCTTTATTGTAGGGAACCTTAGAATGTTAAAAAGTGCGAGTTAGTTTATAATTTTCGTATGCGATGTCAAGATTTGAACTAGAGTAAACTTCAGGCCACGTTTATCATGGATACTCCACCTCCTCGCTGGTGTTTTTTCTACAATATGATGCAGAGCTGCTCTTAGTTGTAACCGTCAATGCCAATAAATTTCTCGTAATCAGTTTCTATGTCAATGCTAATAAATTTCTCGTACCAGTAATTTATGTACCAGTGGTTTATTAGGATAATTACATTGCACTTAGTTGTAGCAAATTAATTTCAAGTTAATTACTCTTGTAAAAGGGAAGGTCATTTGGGGCTTGAAATGCCTATGTCTGTTTATGTGGTTTGGGTACTTTTTAATAAAATTACATCTATAATAATACAATACATTTAAACAAGATATTTACAAAAAAAAAAATAGTAAAGTGAGGACACAAAACCGTTTAGGCGTCAAAGAATTCCTCCCCATCGATGTCAACTGGTAACGTTCCCAGAAGGCTGGCAGCATTGCCACGTTGGATGGCAATGCTAATTCTTTGTGCAAAGAATAGGCCAGCCTTCTGGTCCCAAGAAGCACTAATGAGGCGTCTAGAGATTTCCTTAAAAAGGTGGCGCGCACTTGGGCCCCACGGCCCCAGCGTCTCAACTCCAAACGGCTCAAATATATAATCTCCAACCATATTTGCGCCGTTTGAGATTCTCCGCAGATGCAGCAGCAGCGCAAGCGCAGCTCGCCGTGCTTGGAAGGTGGGTAGGTGCTAAGGTATCAACGCAAGTTGCATCCCATACCAAAGGCCTACCCACCCTCCACGGCAACAATGACATACCGTCCGGCCTCTTGCCGTCGCCGCGCGTCAAACCGTTGAGTTCAACAACAGCTGCCACACCAGCGGAGACAAGTGCCCGACGGATGATGTCATTGATGCTTGCATGGCGGGGTATACGACCCGCGCTCCTGCCGCATGACAGGCCATGGTGTCCAAGACTGCACACGGCTTCTCCACAGTGACATCGATGCGGAGAAACACACCGAGCACCCAAACGAAGGCAGGCAGCGATTCGGAATGTGGTATCGTCCAACATAGTGCCTACATTGGACGATGGAAGAGCCTGCAACCAGATGCCCGATTCCCATTCGCCCACAGCCAGTAGGCGGGCTCGCTCTGCAGCATTTGAAGATGTGTCTATATGGTGTTGTCTTATCTTGCTGCATAGCGGCCGATCCCACTGCCTCTGGGAGGACAGGTTGGAGGGCATAACAATACTTGGGCAAGTCATTTACCATGCGTTCAAGGCCTCAGACTTGCACCTCACTTCGGAATCAACCAGTGTAGGATTTAAAATTTTCCTGGTTAATTCTTCAGTGCTGTGAAGTGAAGACAAGAACGCCGGTAAGCTTACGTCTGAAATTTTGCGAACGCCAAGGCCGCCCATGCGAACAGGTAAGGACGCCTGTAGCCACGCTCGATCGTCTAAATCAATGTATAAAATTCTGCACAATGTATTTTGAATAATTTTGTCCATTTTATCTAAAAGTGCCAAATGTTTAAAAAGTTGCGTGGATCTTAACGCGTGTGTTAATTTTGGGACGAAAAGGCAATGTCGAATTATAGTAAAGGCCGAGTGTATATTAATTTGGAGTAATCTGTCAGAAACTTCACAAAAATGTTGTATTTTCTCCTCTATGAAAGAGTCATAGGCATTTTCTAGAACCGGGGACCCAAGCAGGCGAAAATAATCATTTTCAAGAAGTTTTAAATTTGGTACCAAAGAAATAAATTTAGAAAACGCCAAAAGTTTATTAATGTTGTTATTTAAGTAAATTTCACATTTACTGCAATTTAGTTCTAAACCAACACCTTGAAATTTATCTTTTAGAATAGCCAAATCATTATATACGGTGTCCACATCTCCCCCTAGAGTCCCATCGTCTAGGTACCAAATGTTAAATTTTGAATTTAGCTGCCGAATAATAGGATGGATTGCTAAACTGAAAATGACTGGCCCAAGGGGGTCACCTTGTTGGCATCCTACTGCTGAATCTAAAAGATGGTCCTTATAGATTAATTTAGACGGGTGTCTGTAACACTGCCAAAGGTAACTGTAAATTTTGGGTGTTTCTAATTTTGCCTGTGCCAACAAAGTATCCCTGTTGACTGAGTTGAAGGCATTCTTTACGGCAACCATAAGGATAACGTCTGCTTTACCCGAGCCAAGATAAGTGGACAGAGCATGTATGGCAGCCTCACAGCCCCCTCTTGAACCGAAACCAAGTTGTTGGGGCTGGAATTTATAAGCTAGTTCGTCGCGATAATAGTGGCAGCACATTTTGGCTGCCATACGCCGGTAGGTGCTTCCTACGGCAATGGGACGAATGCCACCATCGCTCTTGCGAAGGGCACTTTGGTTACTTTGTTCAACATGTGGATAGCATCTACGGCCGGCATGTCCTGAGGTGACACGATGATGACCTTCGAGTTGTTCAATAAGCTATTTTGAAAATTATCAGAACGAGATTTGATTTGACTTTTAGTTTTTTTGTCATATTTTTTCTAACTGGTGTATTGGACTTTTACACAACTGCTCCAAAAAGTCAATTTCTGATCTCAATTGTTATATTTGTTTGTTATGTCGTTATTTTCTAAAATTATATTTTCCAATGCATTTTGTGTACCAAGGTAGTTTCTAAATTTGACTTCAAACCTGTGGTTTCAGTTCTTAGGTTTTCCTTATCAGTTGAATACATATGTGTAGATAAACCTATGGTTTTTGCAAGCAGATCCTCTGATGTTGTGTCATGCATGCAGGCATGGCTTATTTCTGAAATTTTTGTGGTTTCTAAAAGCGAAATTATACAGATAACACGTATTTCAAGTATACTTTGCTCTCGTAGAGTATATTTCTTCGGTAATTTTACACGTTATACGCGGAACTGTAAAATTAGCGAAATGTTAGTTTTTACAACATCGCACACATTTATAGTTATTCGCATCGTAGTTGCGTTTGTTACTGTATACCACCGGAAAAAAAGATTCCTATACAATAAACGACTGGTTACCCTGATTCGCGCCGCTATCTTATTTTGATTGAACTGTCAAATAAAGACATTTGAAATATTTTGAAATCGTCCAAGTTATAAAATTTTCTGCAAAATGATTTTCTTATTGGTATTGATTTATTTCATATTTTCGTGCGTTAAAGGTGCAGTACTGCATGCCTTCCCGAACCCGAAAATTTCATACATGGGTTGTCAATGCTGGTCATGTTGCAGAGGATGATGAATATGTGTTTTATTACAGAAGGATTTGCCGTCTCAATTTCGCGCAAGTTTACCATTATCTCAGCAAAAAAAAATAGTAAAATCGCTGAGCCAATATTCTTTCATCTGACATCCAGGTGAGAAACCAAAATTTTACTAAACGGGCTAAAAACTACTACTTTAATTCTATGCACAAAAAAAATATATACCAATAGTCCCTGAATGATTTAAATGTGCCCTGGTGCCGTAGTCTTATTTTCTGTCCATTTTCGTGTTTCTTTCTTGTCCTATCGATTTTTAAGTTGTTTCTCGTCCTATCGATTTTTAAGTTCTTTAAGTGAAATCATCCTCATCTGTCTTGTCTTTCGCAGGCTGAACAATTAGTTATTTAGTGTTTTAAGAAAGTGACTCTTTAGTAATTGTGATATTGACATTAAAATGCTTCTAAGGAAGTGTTGTGTGGAAGTGTTATTTTGATGCAGGTAATATGAAACCTAATTTAATTAAGATGTTTCATATAATAATATTATAATATTGTTTCATGTTATTATATAATATTTTCTATCATAAAGGTAATACAATGTAATAATATGTTACAGTAGGAACAGTTTAAATTTGAAACAGAGTTCATACTAGATTCCACACTTATTTGACAAATCTCCAGAAACCATTTAAGTTAAAGTATCTCAAGGTTTATTATATGCAATTCCAGGTGAATTATACAAGCAAACCCATGGAGAAGCCCCATAAGTATGGATGGAGTGTGACTATGCCTCAGTTGAGCTGTCCAAAGTACGCAGGCATGTCCATTGCCACACTGGAGACAGACCACACCAGGCGAGACTAGCAATATTACTACTGTCTCAGCAATTAATTAATATATATTTTTCATGTAGGCCCAGGTTGCATCAGCAATGAAGCCTTAAAAATTGGAGCCACCATTTTTCTTACATTTCTAACGATGCTCTTCCACATGGTACTTACAACAGGTGTAAATCAGATATAGTACTCCTATATAACAAAGAAAGTCCACTGGATATATCAAGCTACAGACCAATAAGTCTGGTGCCTAGTATATATTATAAGCTATTCTCATCCATTATATTACACTAACATTTAAACTTTCGCATTGCATGATTATAACTATTTATTATACAGGAATTAATGTGCATTGTTTACCTTAAAATTGCTTGACGTTTCGACCAGGTTGCGCCGGCCGTGGTCACAAGCGGACTGTTGCAGCGATTTTAGGTTAACATCACTGCGACAGTCCGCTTGTGACCACGGCCGGTGCAAGCTGGTCGAAACATCAAGCAATTTCACAAATAACGGGTATGATGTTTGATTTTTGTTTAGGCTTCTCTACAATCGACCATATGCATGCATACCTTGGAACAAGTCATAGAAAAATTTAAAGAATACAACCAATTACTGTATATTGGCTTTATAGACTACACAAAAGCACTTAACAGCAAATCCCACACCTCCATATGGAAGACAGTAAAGACTTGCAACATCAAGAAAAATTACATAACCATTCTGAAAAATATCTACACAAATATCAAAGGAAGGAAGTTACAAGAGGTAAAAAGAATGCAATAGAAAGGGGAGTCTGGCAGAACAACCCCCTATCTGCTAAAATATTCATTCCAGTACTGGACAATATATTCCAAAACATCAACTGGAACAAAAAGGGTATTTGTATAACTAATAAACATTTAAGTCACCTAAGATTTGCTGATGACATTGTTATCTTCACTAAGTCAGCAACAGAACTGCAACAAATGATAGACTCTAAGCAAGGAGAGCAAAAAGGCAGGACTACAGATGAATGCAAGTAAATCCAAAGTGATGACAAATGACAAAAAAACAGAAACCAATCCAAGTAGATAATAAAACCGGAACAGAATATGTCAGTGAGTATATATATGGTTTAGTAGACATTTGGACTTATTCGCGAAAGGACCTGTAATTGTTTATGGACTTATTGACGATATGCCTCATTCTGAAAATGCCCTATTCGTGTAATAACCATAATTACCATATACCAATAATTCTACTTTGAGCTCATTTGGCGAAAGACTTATTCTTAAAAAGACCTATTCTCAATATGGCCTATTTTTCTAAATGTTAGTTAATTAAACTATTGCAAACTCAGCCTAATGTCACCAATGCTTGGCTGACCAAGTGGCGCATAAAGGCAAGTCCACCGAAGTCTCACGACATCACCTTTACCCTAAGGCGTTAAACTTGTCCTACGGTCAACCTACGCCCTTATGCATTACCGCAATCAACCTGCATTAAGTACCTGGGATTTCACCTGGACCGAAGGATGACATGGAAAGACCACATAAAAACGAAGCGCAACAAAATCAACCTGAGATTTAAAAACCTAACCTGGCTCCTCGGTAGACAGTCTGCCTTATCTCTGTCCAAGCTAAGGATATATTGCTCCATAATTAAACCGATCTGGACATATGGCATCCAACTGTGGTCGACAGCAAGCAAATCCAACATTATGTGTCTTCAAAGAGCTCAAAACAGTAATTTAAGGGTCCTTTCATCAGCGCCCTGGTATGCTCGCAATTCAGAAATCTATAAGTACCTGGAAATCCCAACTATCTTGGACGAAGTAAAACGATATTCAGCCAACTACAAGGACCACTTAATAATTCACCCGCACCCATTATCCAGTATGCTCTTGCAACCAAACCCGATCAGAAGACTCAAGAGAGCCGATGTGCTTCTTTACTAAGGGGAGATAGAGCAGTGACTCCGTCTCGCCAAACCACAACCTCTTGCAACTTACCTTATTATAGTCTAAGCGACTGATCGCAGGTGTACAAAATTAAAAAAAAAAAAAAAACTATAAATGCATTTTGTTCATAAAATCAGTAATTCAGATTATTACAGAAATGTAAAAACTAATAATTAATATTTAAATGACGCTTTAATTAAAAATAAGAAAAAAACTGACTTATAATCGTCTTATATAAAAATAAAGAAATATATCGTATCTTTTAATAAAAATAAAGAAAATTATAACTAAATGATACCTTATCATAACATACATCTTCATCATACTTAATGACAACTTATCTTGACTTTTTCTCTGGTATGATAGTCTCCTAACCGATTTCGGTTACGGCGACCAATCTAATTAGAGACTAGCCAACTACACAGGAGATATTATTATAATTACTAATGATTGTCTGGTGTTAACGTTATGGCAGGCAGGTATTTCAAAAAATAGTCCTTTTATTATACCTCATTCTGCAAAATACTCATTCGTATAATACCTTAGTAATGACCTATTTAAGAATATACGAATGAGTCTTTTGCTGAATTAGGTATAATGAGAACAAGTCCTTTGAAGAATAAGCCATTCCAAGAAAAGGTCCTTTTTTTCATCATAAGCCATTTTACGAATAGGTCCTATGTCTACTAAACCTTATATACCTCTGCAAACAAGCATCCTTCGATGAAGACAGCAATGAAAAAGAAATTCAAAGAAGAGTCAACTGAAAGAAATAATGAAACTGCAGCATGCCACTGAAAAAGACTGTATACGGCTGCCAGACATGGTTCCAAACAAACAAATTAAAAAACTAAAACTCATCGTCATCACTGAACCCACACTGAAAAGAAGCTAGAACATGCACTTTTCACACACATTTCCCTTCCACGACAATGGTTGCTAAGCAACTTTGTTAATAAATATTTTATATCCATTTCAGCTTTAGTTTAAGTTTTTTTTCGTGTATCGGGTCCAATTGTCTAAATCTAAACTATTCTCGGACCCACTCAAATATACACACAAAATTTCATCAAATTCGGTCCAGCCGTTCAGGAGAAGTACAGTCACATACACGCACACAGAACAATTATATATATTATAAAGATAATGTCCAGCAACTATCATAGAAAATGTGTGCTAAGTGCAGTCGAACTTGCGCTGAAGATACGACTGTGACCTACCATAGGTTTCCTAAACCAGGAACTGCTAACTATTTGAAGTTTTTGAAACCTAACTCTCATTCATGTAGTAGGTATGTTGCCACTGAATACTTAAATTATTTATTTTGTTGTATTCCAGGGCTGGTGCTTGGGCCAAATACTGTTGCCAAATGTTTAGATCAGCTCCACAGTAAAAATAAGAGATTGTGTGAAAGACACTTGAACTCAACGCAACCCACGAGAGCTCAAACATAAATCGTATCAGGAGCGACTGACTACTCTCAAACTCACAACCCTAGAAGATCGCAGAGAACGTGGAGACCTAGTTGAGACATATAAGATCCTAAACGGAGATTATGATCTGCAAGACTTTGATAAAATATTCAGGCGTAACGAAAATGTGCATTTAAGAGGTCATCACTTAAAACTATGTACCAACTTGTCAAGAAATAATGCACACAAATGTTTTTTGAGTAACCGGGTAGTAAGGGTGTGGAAAAGACTCCCAGAAGATGTAGTCTCAGCTCAGAGTTTGAATACATTTAAAATCAAATTGGATAAACACCTTCAACAACAAAAAGACAACCTAGCGAGAGTATAGAAGGATACAGTTCAACTGCCAGCCTGTTAATAAATAATAATAATAATAAAAAATAGACATACTGAGAGTTTGCTCTTCCTAAAGAGATTGATATATCGAAATTTAGAGAAAGTCAGGTATGTATGATAACTTATTGTTTGGCTGGTGCCCAGCATGTTATATGTTAATGCGGTAACTGTAAATTATGAATTTATACACTATAAATATATAACTGTAAATATTAGCATAGAAATAAGTACATACCTTACAGCTAACATAAATACAATTCAAACTAATATTATAAATGTAAAAGTAATAATGTGTGTCTGTTACGTTTTGACATATAAACTGCCGAACAGATTAAATGGAATTAGATATGGAGATAGTTTGAGTATGGGGTAAGGACAAAGGATACTTTTTGTCATGAATTCCGATATCCACATAGGCGGAGATGTGGAGGATAGGTATATAGATAATACCTGTCACAAATTAATTAAAAATTCATAATAATGATAGCTAACAGCACTATAAAATTATTACAGGATTTAACACAGTCAATTGAAGCAAGATGATTGATGCCAACAACACTATTTTCACAAATAGAAGATGCAGCTGATGTAGCAAAATCCTCTAATATTTAAATCAACTGACACTGAACAGGTAAATTAAACTTGTATTTTGGTTAAACTTTCAGTAAGCCCGGTTACAAACAGCTGCAGTCCTCTATTAAAATGATTTACATGGGCGGAGCTGTGCAGTATAGGTAGATGGATAATACCTGTCACACCTGTCAATGATTGGTGATGGACACTATAAAATGATTACAGGATTTAACACAGTCAATACCATTTTCACAAATAGACGATGCAGCTGAAGTAGCTGAATCGTCAAAAAGTGGGTTTAGGCGCATTAGGGCTAATTCTCATTATGGCAACCGACTCGCTAATGGGCTACTTCTCATTATGGCTACTTCTCACTTGGGCTACTTCTCACTTGGGCTACTTCTCACTTGGGCTACTTCTCACTTGGGCTACTTCTCACTTGGGCTACTTCTCACTTGGGCTACTTCTCACTTGGGCTACTTCTCATTAGGGCTACTTCTCAAAATATGGAAATGGTTATTGAAATAAGTACCTATATGTATATAAACACGTTTATTCGTTCATAAGAGATCAATGACATTATTTAAAAAATTAAATCAACATTAATTTTAAATATGTTGTCTGCTCTTGAGTTTGCAGTCAAAATGCTTGGCCTTTTTTCGCAGCTTCTGTAAGAATAAAATAGCCTTGGTGCCACCCCTCAAGAGCGTTGGTAGTGCGGTGGCGTTGTCCAGAATAACACTAAAAGCGCAAGGTTCATTCTTGGATACCACTGTTTTGCAAAGTATTTTAAAAACGTTTTATTCTCTCGTTATAGTGTCTATTCTTACACTCATTAATATTTAATAAATAATTAATAATTAATATTTAAAAATAATAAATTTTAAACAATTGGTAATTTATTATTTATTTATTATATATCTTATCTTATTATCAGCTTATTACCAGCTCCTTACATAAAAGGAATATAATTATTTTGATTTTGTTGATTTATGCTTATTGTTATATGATTATAATTATTATTGATTTAGTTACATTTGCTTCAATTAATGTTGATTTATTTTTAAATAATGTCATTGATCTCTTATGAACGAATAAACGTGTTTATATACATAAAGACAGTAGGTCCTTATTGTTATATGATTATAATTATTATTGATTTAGTTACATTTGCTTCAATTAACGTTGATTTATTTTTTAAATAATGTCATTGATCTCTTATGAACGAATAAACGTGTTTATATACATATAGGTACTTATTTCAATAACCATTTCCATATTTTGAGAAGTAGCCCTAATGAGAAGTAGCCCAAGTGAGAAGTAGCCCAAGTGAGAAGTAGCCCAAGTGAGAAGTAGCCCAAGTGAGAAGTAGCCCAAGTGAGAAGTAGCCCAAGTGAGAAGTAGCCCAAGTGAGAAGTAGCCATAATGAGAAGTAGCCCATTAGCGAGTCGGTTGCCATAATGAGAATTAGCCCTAATGCGCCTAAACCAAAAAGTGCATTAAATGCAGTAACATCAAAAAAATTTTTTCTTCTCATTATTGCAATCTGTTTTTATTGAACATTCAGCAATATGTATGTCATACGTCATTCAATGATTAATGAGGTACATGTCCAGTGACATGTCCTCTTGATAATAATTTATATAAAGTCGTGAGGTATTCTTTTCTTTATGCCTAATTTGCACGTATTAAGTGGTTAAACACCCTCTTGATCGTCCATTATGATTTTATGAACTAAAGAGTATAGTTAAGCTTAACACGTGTAAACAGTCACTTAATCACTTGTTGACGACTTAACCACTTAATATGTGTAAACCAGGCATTAGTCTCCTCACACTCGGCAGAATTTTGTCCTTAAGATGCTGTGCCAGTATATTAAGATGTAACTGCAATCCATTCTTATATGTTGAGACACTTAATTTCTTTCGATACTGTTTTAATACCAAGGTCATGGTGAAGTCTCGCATTAGTGACATACCACGGTGCATCTACTACCATCCTCAAAATTTTTGATTAAAACCTTTGTAGTATTTCCAGATTTGAGTTGGCAGCTGTGCACAGTTGTATACAATATATCAATATGGGTTTTATTATACAGTTTCATAACAAAAGCTTATTTTCTATTGACAGTTCGCTGTTTTTATTAATTAGCCAATATATCTTGCGTCCTTGTTGTCCCATTGCTAGACGTTTGGTAAATATATGCTTTCTTAATGTTAAGCGTCGGTCTAGGTACATTCCAAGATATTTTGCTTCGTTAGACTGTGGGAGCTGAACACCATTTAATGTAACTTTTTTTTTTTCTTCTGAGTATATCTGCAATCAGTCTCTTTTCAACTATAACCAGATGTGTTGTATGCGAGTTTATTTCTTAATTTAGAGACTTCCTCCAGTGAGGAAGCTGCTCATCTGTGTAGTATTATGTGAATGTGTCAAAACTGTCTGTTGTGCAGCTCCATAATGTCGGGCCTTTTGAGGCGTTTGGAGTAGCTTTGGCTTGTGAGTTGGACTGCCAAATCGTTGAGGTGGTTGGTCAGTCTCAGTTTGTACTTTTCCGAAGCTGATCGTATTTCATCAATGACTGTTTTCATGTCCAATTGTTTAAGTATTTCGTGGTTTGTGATATACCAGTGTGCCCTGCTGATTGTTCTGAGAATGGTATTCTGTAGTCTTTGGATCATTGATATATTTGAGGTGCTAGCACTACCCCACAGTTGAATGCCATACATCCATATCGGTTTGAGAATAGATTTGTAGATCAGCAGTTTGTTGTCTATGGATAATCTGCTATTTCGACCTAAAAGCCAGTGGAGATTCTTAAAGCGAATATTAAGTGCTTCTCTTTTCGCCTTTACATGAGTTTTCCAAGATAAGCGGCGATCCAGGTATATACCAAGGTATCTGACAGTGTCCTCGTAAGGCAGGGTGATGTTTTCGAGTTTAACTGGTGGGCAGATACCTTTTCTTAGGGCGAAAGTTAACTGGACGGATTTAGTTGTGCTAGCTTTAATTTTCCAGAAGCTAGGATAGCTTTGTCATCAGCATATGTGGCTGTCATCAATCCAGGCAATGATGGCAGATCCGATGTATATAGTGTATACAAAATTGGTCCTAGTATGGAACCTTGAGGTACGCCAGCTTTTATGTCGTAGAAAGTAGATCGCGAGTCAGCCTCTTTCACTTGGAATAGCCGGTCTGAGAGGTAAGATCTAAGCAACATGTGGAAACTATGTGGTATGTTTTGCTTAATTTTGTACAACAGCCCATCATGCCACACCCGGTCGAAGGCCTGTTGGATATCCAAGAATACTGAAGCGCAAAATTCTTTCTGTTCAAGGGCTCTTCTAACAGTTTCATAGACTCTATGGACTTGCTCGACTGTGGAGTGGTGGTTTCGGAAGCCAAACTGGTGGTCGGGAATTATTTTATTTTGTGTAAGAATTGGTAAGATTCTTCGCAGTAGCACTTTTTCGAACAATTTTGAGAGAACGGGTATCAGACTGATAGGTCTATAAGATGTTACCTCCTCTGCAGGTTTTCTAATTTATGTACCATTATGATCTGCGAAACTTTCCAAATCCTAGGGAAAATTTGAACCCTGAGAATTCCATTGAATAGGAGCGTTATGAGAACTAAAGCTTTTTTCGGTAGTTCGTTCAGGATTTCTTTGGTGATTAGGTCGAAACCGGGAGCTTTTTTATCTTTAAGCTCTTTAATTGTCCGAGTGACCTCTCGCACTGTTACTGGTTTTGGCGGCATTGACATTTGGTATGCTTGGCTTAAGGCTTCTCTTATGTCTTCTTCGGATTTAGAGCTTTCGGTGTCATTGGGAGAGAACACTTTCGCTAAGTGCTCAGCAAAAACTTGGGCTTTTTCTTTAGATGTTCTTGCCTATGTGTTATTATTTTTCTTAATTGGGGGTGTTACGATCGGGGGTCGGTTATAAGCTTTTGTGAACTTCCAAAGAGAGTGGTTTGTTAGGTTGGTAGCAGACAGTGTCACAGTCCAGCTTTGATTGCAGTGTCTCATTGTGCCAGTTTTGAATAAGGTCTTTAAGTTCGACAATAGCCCTATTTAGTGCTGTTTTGTCTGATCGGTATCTATTTTGGTGCCAGGCGCGCCGTAGTCTACGTTTTTCTAATATTTTTAGCCTAAACTGGAAATGTGATGTGCAGGTTCTATTACCGATGTATTTTTCCAACAAGCTTCTTGTATGAGAGTGGTCAGACGTTTTGTCATATTTTCGATATCTTCTGGAGTCTTTAGTCTAATTTTTAGATCAATGCTTTCCTCAATCTGCTCTCTGAAGGGGACCCAGTTAGTATGTCTGTTATAGAGAGTTTCCCTATTTTCTTTATCTATTAACATATTACTTATGGTTAGGATGACTGGGGTATGATCCGAATAATAACAGACCCCCGGATAATAACAGCAGTTCCTGCATGACCGGTTCCATCGGGGTGTTGTGTGACATAAGTGTGATATCCTGTGAATTTGATATTAGAATTTGCTTTAGTGCAGTGAGCTTCGGAAATGAGAATAATATCAAGGTTGTGTTCTTTTATAATCAATTTTACCTCGTGTTTATTTGGCGCTAAGCCATTTGTGTTCAGAGTGGCAATTCTAAGACTCCCTATTTTGGCAGTCTTTCGATGAGGATTGTTATGAGACTCATAAGCGTGCTCATTTGTTGTAAGAGAGATTCGAATTTCTCTGATTGTTTTAACAACAGACTTTCTATGGTTGTGTTGTTGTGTTCTTCTACATTAGGTTTATCTAGTGCTTCTATGGCATTGTTTTTTACGGTGTTCGCGTAGGTTTTATTTGTACTTGCATGTCTTTCTATATTGTCTTGTCGGTTTGCTGATAAGGCAGTTTCGTTTTGATCCTCTTTCTCTTTTTTATTTAGTTTACTGGTTTTGATTTGGTTTGGTTTTGACCTCCTTGTTAGTATTTCTAGGTAGACTTCGCAACCTTTGTAGTTGGCAGGATGAGCACCTTGGCATAGGGCACATTGGGCTTGTGTATTTCTGTCTTTTTCAGTGCATTCAGAAGTTTTGTGAGCTTGTGCGCATTTGACACACCGATAGGGTCTCATACAGTAGTTCTTCGAGTGACCATACTGTTGACATCTCTGGCACTGTACAATTGTCCTCTTTTTTTTAGGGTCTTCTATAATTACTGATTGGTGGTAGATATATTTTATCTCTTTGATTAAATTGTTGTTGGGTCCTGGTAGGAAGTTTACAAAAAAAGTTGAGGTTGGTCTTTTTTCTGGCCCGAACTTAACATTTATAATTTCTCCTTTTATGATATTTCCAGTACTCTCAAGTTCCTCCTTTATTTCACTAATTGGTGTCGAATGATGTAGATTCTTTATAACAACCCTAAAGCATCGCTCGTCTTTTTTATTAAAAGTATGTCCAATCAAGCCTGTTTTTCTTATAAGTGCAATAAGGTTTTTGTATACTTCTGAGTTGTTACTGAATATACGTAACTGGTTCCTATTAACAATTTTGTAAGTGAATTGGCTTATATCGGAGACAGTTTCTAATAGTTCTGTGAGCTTGTTTACATCGTCTATGCCATATAGAACTATAGATGGAGGCTTCGCTGTCTTTTTCATACTGGGTGTGTCCTCTTCAGTAAGATCAATTGGAAGGTTGCTGTATCGGTTGCTGGTTTCCAGCACTCTTGGACGACTATTTGACAGCTTTTTTCTTTTAGGGTTACGTACTTCTGGTATCCTTTGCCAGGGTATGGTATCTGATGATGATTGCAGTGTGTCTGTTTCTCCTCGAGGTTTGGTTTTTTCCATGGTAGAAAAGTTTGGATTGCTACCCACAGATCCACTTTTGGGTCGACATAGAAACAGGCCAGGGTGAAATGCCTGTTGTACCAGGTTCTTTGTTTCTTTTTGGTGATAGTGTCGTTATCAGAAGCGGTTTCATTACTGGTTACACTATTAACAACGTGATGCAACATTTTGCCCCCCCCCAGAATACGAAGGGCAGCCTGAGTTAGACTTAGGGAGGGATTCTCCAGCCTGGCTGGTACCCTCCTGGGGTAGTTTCTCTTTTAGCATTGCGTGTAAGCTACTCCTACTCCAGACATTTTAAGAACTATTTAGGTCCTAAGGCTCGCTGTAGCCTCTTCCAGCCAGTTTCCTGTCCAGGTGTATGGTTATACCGCCATTGCTCGGTCGCCATTGCCTCGTCCGTTGTCTAGCGGGGGGTGCCACGGAAGCCTATATTGGCCGCCGCCGCCATACGGCGCGTGCAGGTAAGGTTGACAGTTGGGTCGGTTAAGCTGTTTATACCGTTCCCCCCTTACCCCCCCAATTTAATGTAACTGGAGGACAAGTTTGCCGCCTGGTAGTAAATGTCAGCTTTAATTCGCCAATCTTTCAGTCATGTAGCGACTTTGTTTAGACTGTTCTGTAGTTTATAAGAAGCTGGTGTACGGTATCAGCAGATGCCATATCAGCTGTATCATCAACAAATGTTCCCATGATAACGTTGTCAGATATTGGTAAGTCAGCAGTGTATAGAAGAAGAGTAGGCCCCATTACACTGCCTTGCGGTACTCCAGCTTAGATTTCTTTAAGCTCTGTATTTGCTTCTCCTTGACTGACGAAAAAGTGTCTACCCCTTGGATAAGATTTTATCAGGTTGTAATAATTGATGCGTAGTGTCTTTTTTATTTTGTACAGAAGTTTATTATGTCTGACTCTGTCGAATGTCTGGAATATGTCTAGAAAGGAAGCTGTGCAGTACTCTTTCTGTTTGAATGTTTTGACAATACTATTTACAAGTCTATGGATTTGTTCGATAATGCTTTGTTGTTGCCTGAAGCCGAATTGATGGTCGGAATTAAGGTTTGAGTCCTTAATAATAGGCTATAATCTCCCCAGAAACAAAATCTCCATTACTGGAGGGTATTGGTAGTAGGCTAATTGGGCGATATGACTTAGCATCTTCAAAACTTTTACCTGGTTTGGGAATCATTATAATTTTTGCCACTTTCCATTACAGGGGTACATATATTCTCTTTGTTAAATGGCATTGTATAATTGTGTTAGGTAAGTTATGCCCTCTTCTGGTAGCTCTTTCAGGATAGTTGCAGTGATTAGATCGTATCCTGGACATCTACCACCAAAAGCTTCCGTGTTGTCGGCCGTTGACGGATTGTTGGGGTTTTCCCTATGATACACCAAATCACTGTTTATGTTCCAAAAGAGTTTATTGTAAAGTAAATATGTATTGTTTAGTTATCTGAGTCGCACCGTTTGCACGTCACAGCTGTTTTATTACGACTGCTAATGAATTGTCGATCTACTGACATCAATAACAAATATTGCTGTGTGAGCTATTGGCTCGTACACGGATCTTACACTTGTATTTGGTTCGGTGTTCGGCGAGCGTTCGTTTCGACCGACCCGTTCTCGATCAACTTTTGGGAGTAACGTCCTGGTGCTTTCCCTAAACTCAGTCTTTTGATAGCAGATTTGATTTCTGCTTTGCTGAATTTTTTGATAGGCAGCTCTAATTGGTGGGTTTGTTTCAAGTATTCTCCGATTATTTTAGTTTTTGTGGAACCAGTGTCAGGATTTGGTTTAAAGCTTTTCAAAATCATCGTTAGCCTTTGAGTTATTTGCCTTGAACATTTAACTGTATGTGTGTTGGCTTGTATTTTAATAACTTTGATGTAATATTCATTATTAGCAACTGAGTTTTGTTACCGTTAATGTTTCCGACACCATTAACAAATATTCGTGGCAGCTTATTGGACTGTGGTTTAGTTTCTTGTACTATAACGACTTCTAGCCCTTCAAACCTGTTTTGGGTTGCAATTGCATCAGATGTTGTAGGTCTAAGCCAGTAGTTTGTCTTAGCTTGTTGACACAGAGCATTTTTATTGCGTGCAGTTTGATTGTTCCATTCGGCATCTTTAGTCGTTTCTTTATTAAAATCTTCCACAGGTGTAAATTTTGGACTCGCAAAGAGACTTGGGATGGAATATTTGTTGCACCATATTTTTATTTGCCACTAGGAGAAATATCCCGTAGTGGAAAAATTACTCCCCGAATTTGGGGTAATTTTGCTCATGTAGCAACACTGGGAATGTCATTTACGATTGACATGTAAAAATACTATTTAAAATGTGGGTACACTGAAAACGATATTGTCACCTGTCAAGTTTTTTGTTTTCACAATGAAGGTAAGTATAAAATAGTCACTGGGTCACTATTAGAAATGTATATTTTAACAGCACAATTCTGTGTGTTTGCAAGAAAATAACCATTTGTGTGAAGTATTGATTGTTACAAGGGTGATAAGTAATCACTTGCACATTGGTATTTAGCACTGTTTTTTTCACGAAAATATGGAGCCATATGACCCGTGTCGCGACCGTAACAGAGATTTTTGACAATTGCAACATCTAAATAAACTGACAATTATATGACTTTGTTGTTGTTTACAAACAGCTGCAGTCCTCTTTTAAAAATGATTCTGGTAAAACTTAAATTCTTAGACAGTTGATATTCAAACAAGCAACAGGACAAACTTGCTAACACTATTTTATGTAGGTATTGCGATTTCAGAGTGTGCCAACGGAAATGCCAGAATCCTCATGTACAGGATATATTCAGGGCAAAGTTCTTCCATCCCTTGTGATTAAATCGTTTATGAAAGGCAGTGGAATTTTTAATGGCCTAAATTTATAAAAAAAATGTGAATTGAATTCAGGAGAACTGAAATTATACAACATTTGCAGAACGAAAATTAAATACATAAGTAGGCTAAAAATTATGGCATTAGTGATTTATAAAGTTACCTGCCTGCTACAGGTTGCTCAGGAGAATATTCGCTTGGCCATGCCAAAAGTAGCTTAAAGAAATTGTTAAATAAACATACATATGATTCTTTAAAAAAATGGGACAGGAACAAACAGAGGACAATAATATTTGTTTTTTATCCTTGAATGAAATGTCAATACGAAAACATTTATATTATGATACAATATCAGACAAAATAAAAGGATTTCAGAACCATGATGTCAGTCTACTCGTGACCACGGCCGATGCAATAAATACGGTCAAATTGTCCGGCAATAAACAAGGTATTGTACCTTAAATTATTCACGCGATTAAGACCCGTACATAGTATATATAATTTTATAACATAATAATCATGGTAAAAGTAGGAGAATTGCCACTAAAGCTCTTGTGTTCATGCTTGCTGGTTTGCAATAGAAATGGATACAATCCCATCGCATTTTATTTCTCGCAAACATTCATTGCCGACAGGATGACTGTGATTTAAAGAGGTAATTTAATAATATGACATAAAAATATTAAATATCAGCTACAGTCAGTAATGAAAGTCCGTGGACACTTACAAATTTTGTTCTTTAATAATTTGCTCACAATTAATGTGTCAAGTAAATTTTGAAATGTTATTTTGTTCATGGACATTTTATACATTCACCCCTATAAACATACTTTTGTTAATAACAGTATTTTAAGTAGTGAATGCTTTGTCTTCTTCTCAATTTTTAAAATGAAATTATATATAGAAGCTATAATCTATCAATGGTAAATTCTTTATTGTTTTATTAGGCTTGTTTTTATTTTCCTTTCAGATACTGACTGCTTGCTTCAATTCTAATATGAATGTGGTAGCTACCGTGTGTGATCTATCAACAATAAATGTGAAAGTTTTAAAAACTCTTGGAGCAACCACTCTAGAACCACAATTTCAACCTTGTGAACGGGAATTTGTTGCTATTTTAAATCCCCCACATCTACTTAAATGTACGAGAAATATGATAATGAAACATGACATAGAGTGCACAACTTATTTACATTGTAATACTCATTCTATAAATGGTTTGTTCTAAAAATGTTGTATAATACCAAATATTTTGTGTATGTAACTAAGGGGTCCTTACTCAGTGGCGACCGAGCAGATCAAGATATCTGCGAGTTTAAGCAACATTACCACTGTCGGTCCCTAGATGGGTGATCATTTTCAAATATTGTCACATCCCTCTGTGTCTCAGAGAGCACG
This sequence comes from Herminia tarsipennalis, assembly GCA_945859575.2. Classification (NCBI taxonomy): domain Eukaryota; kingdom Metazoa; phylum Arthropoda; class Insecta; order Lepidoptera; family Erebidae; genus Herminia; species Herminia tarsipennalis. Next base: position 22,557,120 of record OX243831.2, on the reverse strand, counting down.
TTAAGCCGACGGCGCTGCGCCTAATCTCTCCGGTTGAATCGGATTTTCGTCCCATCGGCACTTGTGTCTGCGCATACAATCTTTCACTATAATATCTCCTGCGTCGTGGGCTAGTCTCTAATGACATTAGCCGCCGTAATCGACAGCGATTAGGAGATCATTATTATTATTATGTAGCTAATACAAAAGGAAATAGTAAAATAGTAATTAACTAGACCAGTATTAAACTTTACTTTATGTATATTTGTTTTAGGTATTGTAAAATGGAAACATATTGCACCTTCTCAAGAAGAACGGTTTCAAACAATGAATGCAATTGATGAGTTGTGGAAAAAATCAAGCCATGAACATTAAAAGTATTTCGACGCGTCGCCTAAACCAAGATGCAATTTTGTGTGTTTATTTGAGTGGGTCCGAGAATGGTTTAGATTCACAAGTACGCTGGAACAGCTAGTCTACTGTAAAATCCTTCTAATACATTTTAATATAGCTCACATTTATAAAAAAATACAAATCGAATGAGCTATCGCTCATAATATAATGTACCTATTTGAAGGATTTACATAAGTATATTGTTTAATTATAATGGGAGTTTTTTTATTAGCTCAAATAAATACTTCTTCAATGCAATCAGTTCGTTTTAATTATGGTATATAAATTAGAGTAGCTTGAAAGAATTTTGAATGACTGAAGGAAAGAAATTTGAAAGAAAAGAAGAAAGAAAAATAATTTTAAAGAATGACTAAAGAAGTGTATGTATATTTGTCTAGTTCGGCTTATGAAAAATAATGTCATGTGCCCGCTGTGGACTAGCAGAATGTAACCCATACCTTATCATCTAACGAAAAGGCCATCTAGATTAGTAATAGTGCTCCAGCCTAGTAAATGTACCTAAGTAATAAAAAACAATAAGTGTAAGTATAATCATGGTGGGCTAAAACACACGTTGAAAATAGGATGGGTGGTGAGCGTGTGAGTGGCCGATTTGGATATCGGTGGGCTTATTACATGTACTGCATTGATGCTTCATCAATTGGGTGCCTCAAGCTAGCAAATAAAACAGGATCTTTCATTGTGTAGTCGAATTAACACGATGTGGCAATTAGCAAAGTGGGTACCTAAGTTATAATAACGGATTATGACGGTTTGGGCCCTTTCGCGATTGGGCCCGCTAGTAAAAGCCTCAACGATTAGCGATATGTCCCGTTTGCGATATGGCCCTTTCGCAGTACGTCCCGTTCGCGATATGGCTCGTTCGCGATATGTCCCTTTCGCGACATGTCCCGTGTGTAATTTGTATCGTTTGTGATATATTTATTTACTGTCTTTTACTCGCGGATCTGATCTCCTTTTTTAGGGTCAGTACACAATATCTGATCGGTCGCGTAACGCCAGAACAAACAAATGTTTGGCATTTGACTATAGTTTAATATTCATTTATGTACATAGGTACATAAATGAATATTAAACTATAGTCAAATGCCAAACATTATGCATGCTTAATTTAATTTAAATAAAAAATTGTCAAAGAGTTTTATATTAGTAGATGATGACAACCCTGGTTATTAAGTTACAGATATGGCGATATGGCGGGAGATGTTTTTATTTTGTATTTTTTTTTTAATTTTAAAATCTAACAATAATTATTCAAGAATAGTGCATGTTTGCATAGTGCAAGATTGCAAAAGTGAGTGGTACATAGTGCAAGATTGCAAAAGTGAGTGGTACCTACTTGATCAGATTTCTCAATATACCTATTAAACTTTTATCAGATCCTGTTGCCAATGACAGTGAAATATACAGATCGAGATCCGAAATCGGCGTGCGTTATTTTGATACAAGATAAAACCAGTGTGAATTTGCTTGTAATGTGTCCTTTATTTTTGAACACATTGCTTTGAAATATTGTTTTAGTGCAATTTTCAGTAAAAAGTGTACTGATGATTTATGTCAATTTACCCCAATATCTTGGCGGATCGCATTTTTGCCTTCAAACCTGAATGTAATTTTTATTTTCGGAATCCTAAGTTTAGAAGATGCAATTTGTATAGCAGAAGAAAAAACGTTTGTACGTCTTGTAACCACTAAACTGTGCAAATATACTTTGTCAAACATACTCTCATTTGAACTAAATGTTTGTACGAAGTTAGTAAACGAGGAACCAGAATCAATCATGATTTTAAGTAGATCTTATACATTATTAGGCGTTATAGAATTTATCCCTGAAATTAACGACGCTGGCATGGGCCACTATGTCACTACGCAAAGAAGGACGAGATATTTCGTTACAACAACTATGATTCTCACTGCAAAATTCGTAAAAGCACCGACCAACCAATATTAATTCATTCTTTAAATATGTGGAAATTGACCTCTAAATACCTTAAACATATGAAGAAGCTGTAGGTACATCCCTCCTTATACCAATTGTCGATTTGATTAAATTAAATTTAAAAAATATAGTTATCCCGGTTTCATTCATTTATAATTCATAAGGAACATTGAAATGTACATATACATTTAGTAGAAATTTCTACTAAATGTACATATACATTTAGTAGACATTTCTACTAAGTGTTAGTGTCTCTGCTTTTTGATTCCGTTGTGATCTCAGCTAGTTACAGTCAATGGTTTATTAAACAGAACATCAGGATTGAGGAGCCAAATAAATTGCGTTTACTAAATTCCCTCAGTTTGATTGCTTTGTCCACATGCTACAAATTCGAACACACTCACTACCTACTAAATGTTCTTGGAGTGGAATAATAATTGAACATTTACCTCCTATCATGGGAATTCACGCTCTGTATAGATTGAGGGAGGAGCCACATTAATAATATTGTATATTCTTGAACATTAACAGAACTGAAACAATTACTACTAAATGATGCAAAATTTTCAAAAAAATTAAGTGAATACTTTCCGTGTTCAAGGTGGCTCCTTAATTCAGATGTTTAGATTGAGGTGTCTCCTTTAACTTTTTATAATTTTTGAAGTATTTACTACAAAATCGAGGACCGAGCTTACAACATTTTTAAACATGCTTCTAAATAATATATTATTTTTTTTATACGAAGAGTGGCTCCTCAATCCAAACGGACACGATTGCGACATTGCGACTTTTGCGAGCCATAGGCCATTAGGCTACTGCCGCTTTTTAACCTCAAGTAAATCTCACGGAACCCAAAGTGGCTCCGATGCAAAAAATTTTAAGACCTTTGTTGAGTACAGCTCAAGTGTAGAAGGGCTATAACTAAAGTGTATATCCGTGTAGTACCCTTCGGCTTTACACCCATATTTATACATCAGATGTGAAACAAACGATATTCTGAATTACAATCGATCAGAGCCACCTATAGCGTACCACACGTACTTTTGACGTAAGGGTTCACAAAACTTTGTATAACACCCTCTGTCGGTTCATCATGGAAATATGAGGCTACGATGAAGAGACCTCTATGCTTTCTTTCATAATTCTTGCTCGTTGTCACCCACGTGGATGACTGAACTCCGATATCTGTTGTTTTTCGCTTTCAGTCAAGACACTGAAACAAGTGTTTCTTTATTTCATGACCGTATTCTCGGATGAAATTCTTCTTAATTTAGCTGAAACATAAATAAACACATTTATTTTTTGCCACACTTTGTCTACATGTAATTTCCAATATAAATTTTTGTCCAAAACTATACATACCTAGAAATATTGTACATTGACTTATAACTCTTGACATATAACTGTGATCTTCAACTTCTGAATCTTCTTTGTCCTCACACTCTGTTTCAATTCTTTCGACAGTGTCTTCTATCTTTAAAGGTGTATGATCCCCAATGAATCCTACTGGTTTTAAATATTCATCTAAGAACCAACCGCAGTTCTCAGGCTGAAGTTTCACGCATATTGGATCCGTTGCATTAAGCCACATGGAATTTACGAAAATAGTTCGTAAATTTTTCTGAATTAATGATATCCAGCATGGTGGTATGGAGTTGGAGTCGAAGACTTTTATTTTTTTTTGAAAAAGTGCTCTCCGTCTTCTTTTGCAGAGTAATTTTTCATAAAAATGCGATGTCTCGCATCATTCACACTGGTGCAGTTCCTGATACCATACATACTAGCTGTAAATTCTTGAACGGCCTTCATTTTTTCATCAATGAAAATATCAGCAGGATCTGTTAATGATGCAAAAACTGTTTGATATTTTTCATTATTCGAAAATAGCTGAAAAGGTTTTACTTTTTCCTTTATTATAAAATGCAGCCGTGTAATCGCAACCAGTAAATGCATGGAGGGCTGGGAGACTTTGGCATAATTTAATTCCTAACTTCAACGCAAAATCGGTGCAATTAATGCAATCAACAATTTGATTATTAGATACTCTTTTTAGTAGCTGAACAAGCCAAATTTCTGATTCGATAAGTTTGTGCATATTTCCTAACAAAATAATCAAAACGTCAGTATCAGAGGCTTTAATTAAATAATCGTGTTCATAATGAAATAATCTTTAATTTTATTTAAGTTCAATTCAATAAGCAGACCGTTGCAAAATGCTAGTATAGATTTACCTGTTTAAACCTGGCTACCCGATAGTTGTGACCGGAAAAAATAGGCAACCTAACGTTTGCATATTCTATGGGCTTCATACTTTCGATTGGTATAGAGTTTATCTAATAATCACCTCGGTGCAATGTTTCAAAAAAAAATTTTTTTTAATTATTAATTAAAAATACCCTGGACTAAAATTTGTTAGGCAACCCATAAATATATTTATTGACATATTAAATTAAATATAAAATACGTTTCATGAAATAAACATCTCGGTGAAGGTCGTTGTACATCGGGATCCTATACTAAAACGGCTATTACACTACCCTGAATCAGGGCCCTAAATCGAGGTAGCCTTGAAAATTTGTTAGAGAATTAGGGCCCTAACTCTTATTACACCGCTCTTTTTAAGGATTCAGGGTCCCTGATTCAGTGTAGTGTAATAAGCGCATAAGTAGTGTCCCTACCGTCATCGACCTTATCAATGACATAATTCATAAGATGGCAAGCCATGGCCGTCAACTTACCTCTTTGAAACCTAATTTGTTCTTTCCTAATAGTTTGGTTCTTTGTGAGAAATGTAATAATACGTCTATAGGTATCTACATTGTTGTTGCAAAGATTTTAGAGATTACAAAATGAGTGTAATGTGACGGTAGTTGTCAAGAAGAGACTTGTCACCCTATTTATGGGTTTAACTATCGAAAACTTTAGCAGTTCAAGAAAACATTCCTCTTCTGAGATTCATCAGATACGTCAAAGCTGGTACGAAACTGGTACTGCTAATCTCTGTGGCAATAACATTGTGACCCGTCGCCGTGTTAATAATAATAAAAATAAATTTATTCACTAAGGAAGCAAAATACTACACTTGTGAAAAGTCGATTCTACATTTACTGGTAATGCCTGTTCGCAAACAATAGGTAAAGCCCGAGAAAAGAACAGGCAATAAAAACTCGTGGCCACTATTTTCAAATTGCCAATGTTTACAATGTTTCTCTGTTAATAAACTGTAGCAGGTATGGTGCTGCCACCATTATATTATACACCATATTAGAGGACTGATGCAAAAAAAATATTAGAAGAGTACACGAGATCGAATACATCAGCCGCAATGGGCACAACATAGTAGGAGCATCCACTTACGATGTAAAAACTTTATGTGCTTAAATATTGGCCAATTTACTGCTACATAATGAATAAGTATACATGTTTTTCAAAGGAAAGAAAAGAATGGCCGTAATTTATCACGTAATGTTCTCTATGCTCATTAATATCCTTCAAAATCATAAGGTCTTAGAAATATACAAGTAGGTGTACCTACTTGAAACCTTTGTCCCTTTGCAGATTCTAGCTTTATCACTACTTACAAAAAAAGAATTGAAAGTGTTTGCAATATCTACTAGATTTGAGATATTACCCCTATTATTTAGATGGATTGCGATTTTTTTTGGATTGCAAGAAGATTTACCTAATTTTTACAAGTGCAAATTAGCTTTGCGTTATAATTTTTTATAGATTTATCAATACACTGCCATAAAACTTTTTGAGTTTTGCTTATAATTATTTAGTCTTAATCTCCCTGCAATTGTTTTTATGACATTTGAAAAATCAAGTTAGTGTTTCTACCTGCACATTTTCACCTTTATTGTAGGGAACCTTAGAATGTTAAAAAGTGCGAGTTAGTTTATAATTTTCGTATGCGATGTCAAGATTTGAACTAGAGTAAACTTCAGGCCACGTTTATCATGGATACTCCACCTCCTCGCTGGTGTTTTTTCTACAATATGATGCAGAGCTGCTCTTAGTTGTAACCGTCAATGCCAATAAATTTCTCGTAATCAGTTTCTATGTCAATGCTAATAAATTTCTCGTACCAGTAATTTATGTACCAGTGGTTTATTAGGATAATTACATTGCACTTAGTTGTAGCAAATTAATTTCAAGTTAATTACTCTTGTAAAAGGGAAGGTCATTTGGGGCTTGAAATGCCTATGTCTGTTTATGTGGTTTGGGTACTTTTTAATAAAATTACATCTATAATAATACAATACATTTAAACAAGATATTTACAAAAAAAAAAATAGTAAAGTGAGGACACAAAACCGTTTAGGCGTCAAAGAATTCCTCCCCATCGATGTCAACTGGTAACGTTCCCAGAAGGCTGGCAGCATTGCCACGTTGGATGGCAATGCTAATTCTTTGTGCAAAGAATAGGCCAGCCTTCTGGTCCCAAGAAGCACTAATGAGGCGTCTAGAGATTTCCTTAAAAAGGTGGCGCGCACTTGGGCCCCACGGCCCCAGCGTCTCAACTCCAAACGGCTCAAATATATAATCTCCAACCATATTTGCGCCGTTTGAGATTCTCCGCAGATGCAGCAGCAGCGCAAGCGCAGCTCGCCGTGCTTGGAAGGTGGGTAGGTGCTAAGGTATCAACGCAAGTTGCATCCCATACCAAAGGCCTACCCACCCTCCACGGCAACAATGACATACCGTCCGGCCTCTTGCCGTCGCCGCGCGTCAAACCGTTGAGTTCAACAACAGCTGCCACACCAGCGGAGACAAGTGCCCGACGGATGATGTCATTGATGCTTGCATGGCGGGGTATACGACCCGCGCTCCTGCCGCATGACAGGCCATGGTGTCCAAGACTGCACACGGCTTCTCCACAGTGACATCGATGCGGAGAAACACACCGAGCACCCAAACGAAGGCAGGCAGCGATTCGGAATGTGGTATCGTCCAACATAGTGCCTACATTGGACGATGGAAGAGCCTGCAACCAGATGCCCGATTCCCATTCGCCCACAGCCAGTAGGCGGGCTCGCTCTGCAGCATTTGAAGATGTGTCTATATGGTGTTGTCTTATCTTGCTGCATAGCGGCCGATCCCACTGCCTCTGGGAGGACAGGTTGGAGGGCATAACAATACTTGGGCAAGTCATTTACCATGCGTTCAAGGCCTCAGACTTGCACCTCACTTCGGAATCAACCAGTGTAGGATTTAAAATTTTCCTGGTTAATTCTTCAGTGCTGTGAAGTGAAGACAAGAACGCCGGTAAGCTTACGTCTGAAATTTTGCGAACGCCAAGGCCGCCCATGCGAACAGGTAAGGACGCCTGTAGCCACGCTCGATCGTCTAAATCAATGTATAAAATTCTGCACAATGTATTTTGAATAATTTTGTCCATTTTATCTAAAAGTGCCAAATGTTTAAAAAGTTGCGTGGATCTTAACGCGTGTGTTAATTTTGGGACGAAAAGGCAATGTCGAATTATAGTAAAGGCCGAGTGTATATTAATTTGGAGTAATCTGTCAGAAACTTCACAAAAATGTTGTATTTTCTCCTCTATGAAAGAGTCATAGGCATTTTCTAGAACCGGGGACCCAAGCAGGCGAAAATAATCATTTTCAAGAAGTTTTAAATTTGGTACCAAAGAAATAAATTTAGAAAACGCCAAAAGTTTATTAATGTTGTTATTTAAGTAAATTTCACATTTACTGCAATTTAGTTCTAAACCAACACCTTGAAATTTATCTTTTAGAATAGCCAAATCATTATATACGGTGTCCACATCTCCCCCTAGAGTCCCATCGTCTAGGTACCAAATGTTAAATTTTGAATTTAGCTGCCGAATAATAGGATGGATTGCTAAACTGAAAATGACTGGCCCAAGGGGGTCACCTTGTTGGCATCCTACTGCTGAATCTAAAAGATGGTCCTTATAGATTAATTTAGACGGGTGTCTGTAACACTGCCAAAGGTAACTGTAAATTTTGGGTGTTTCTAATTTTGCCTGTGCCAACAAAGTATCCCTGTTGACTGAGTTGAAGGCATTCTTTACGGCAACCATAAGGATAACGTCTGCTTTACCCGAGCCAAGATAAGTGGACAGAGCATGTATGGCAGCCTCACAGCCCCCTCTTGAACCGAAACCAAGTTGTTGGGGCTGGAATTTATAAGCTAGTTCGTCGCGATAATAGTGGCAGCACATTTTGGCTGCCATACGCCGGTAGGTGCTTCCTACGGCAATGGGACGAATGCCACCATCGCTCTTGCGAAGGGCACTTTGGTTACTTTGTTCAACATGTGGATAGCATCTACGGCCGGCATGTCCTGAGGTGACACGATGATGACCTTCGAGTTGTTCAATAAGCTATTTTGAAAATTATCAGAACGAGATTTGATTTGACTTTTAGTTTTTTTGTCATATTTTTTCTAACTGGTGTATTGGACTTTTACACAACTGCTCCAAAAAGTCAATTTCTGATCTCAATTGTTATATTTGTTTGTTATGTCGTTATTTTCTAAAATTATATTTTCCAATGCATTTTGTGTACCAAGGTAGTTTCTAAATTTGACTTCAAACCTGTGGTTTCAGTTCTTAGGTTTTCCTTATCAGTTGAATACATATGTGTAGATAAACCTATGGTTTTTGCAAGCAGATCCTCTGATGTTGTGTCATGCATGCAGGCATGGCTTATTTCTGAAATTTTTGTGGTTTCTAAAAGCGAAATTATACAGATAACACGTATTTCAAGTATACTTTGCTCTCGTAGAGTATATTTCTTCGGTAATTTTACACGTTATACGCGGAACTGTAAAATTAGCGAAATGTTAGTTTTTACAACATCGCACACATTTATAGTTATTCGCATCGTAGTTGCGTTTGTTACTGTATACCACCGGAAAAAAAGATTCCTATACAATAAACGACTGGTTACCCTGATTCGCGCCGCTATCTTATTTTGATTGAACTGTCAAATAAAGACATTTGAAATATTTTGAAATCGTCCAAGTTATAAAATTTTCTGCAAAATGATTTTCTTATTGGTATTGATTTATTTCATATTTTCGTGCGTTAAAGGTGCAGTACTGCATGCCTTCCCGAACCCGAAAATTTCATACATGGGTTGTCAATGCTGGTCATGTTGCAGAGGATGATGAATATGTGTTTTATTACAGAAGGATTTGCCGTCTCAATTTCGCGCAAGTTTACCATTATCTCAGCAAAAAAAAATAGTAAAATCGCTGAGCCAATATTCTTTCATCTGACATCCAGGTGAGAAACCAAAATTTTACTAAACGGGCTAAAAACTACTACTTTAATTCTATGCACAAAAAAAATATATACCTTTACTGATAGGGTGTTCAGTCTTGAGGTTGCAAAATAAAACTCACGTGTGATGTATAAGTAAAAGGTGAAAGAGGTATATTCAATAAAAGTGGCACGTTATATTTACAAAATAAGGTTCGCAAGTTGTATTGCATGTAGCAAGTCAGTGCATCGCGACCGACCAATCACGACGACTGCGGTGCATTCTCGGCGCCATATATAAACGTGTGGCACAGCGCGCGGCTTAGTGCATAAATAGTTATTGCGTTGGGATGTCGTCTTTTTCAGCACGCGCGCTACGGTGTCGGCGTCGCGATGTCGGGCGCTATCGGCGGCTTGGCATGTAGGACGCCACATCACTCCCCCTCAAGCGAAGCGTACGTTGTGTTTCACCGTGCGGCCGGATCTTGTGACGTAGGCGCTGCTCGGTGAAGACGATGACGTTGCGTTGTCGCTAGGGGTCATGATCGAAGATGCAGTGTCGCTCGATGCGTGGATCCGTGGCACTGCGCCGCATGATGCTGTGCTCGATGATCTAGTGGGTGAAGCTGTGTCGCTCGGTGCGTGGATCGGTAGCGCTGCGCCGCTCGGTGCTGTGTTGCAGATATAGGCCGGCTTTAATCTGTCGACAGAAATAACAGCGGTGCGAAGCGGTAACCGCAGTGTAAAGTGTTTCCCGTCTGGGCTGCGCTGTAAAACTTCGTACGGGCCATCATATGGAGGTGTGAGGGGTTTGCGTACGGTATCGTTGCGCACAAACACATGTGAGCAGGTTGCGAGATCCTTGTAGACGAAAGTGTTCATCGTTGATGCTCGAGCTCTCGGAGAAGGTGTTAGTGACGTCATCGTTTCGGTCAGCTGACGGACGAAATCCGCGTCTTCAATGTTCGACGTTGTAGGTACGAAGAAATCAGACGGAATGCGAAGAGTCGAGCCGTATGTCATTAATGCCGGGCTGACAGATGAGTCGTCACGTAGTGCATTTCTAAGCCCTAGTAGTACCGTAGGAAGTTCGTTGACCCACCTCCCGTCGTTCGTTCTCGCCATCAGTGCCGCTTTGAGGGAACGATGCCATCGCTCGATTTGTCCGTTCGCTTGGGGATGAAAAGCCGTAGTCCGTATTCGAGTTACGCCGAGTTTCTTCATGAGTGAGGTAAACAGTGACGACTCGAATTGTCTCCCTTGGTCCGTAGTAATCCGCAGAGGACAGCCGAATCGTGCTATCCACCCGTCGTACACAGCCTTCGCGACGGTCTCAGCTGTGACGTCACGTGTGGGAATTGCTTCGGGCCATTTGGTACAGCGATCTATCATCGTCACGAGGTATCTATAATCTTCCGATGGAGGTAAGGGCCCGACTATATCGACGTGCACATGTTCGAAACGCGACGACCGTTGAAACTCGCCGAGTGGACTCACGACGTGTCGTTGAACTTTAGCGCGTTGACAGCTGATACATGATTTCGCCCAAGTACCTACGTCCTTGTTGATCGACGGCCAGAAGAACTTTGTAGTCATAATTCTTCGCGATAGTCGTACTCCCGGGTGACTAAGTTCGTGCTGCGCTTTGAAAGCTGGGACGCGATACGGCGGTGGTAGGTATGGACGAGCGTTCGCTGTTGATGTTTCGCACCATATCGGTCGTTGAACTCCCGGTAGGTTGACGCGCGTAAACTTGAGATTCGGATTTTTCATAGATTCGCGTAGTTCGGAGTCCTCTTGTACCTCCGCGAGTCTATTATAGTCGACGGTTGCGTTGAGTACTTCGACTTCAGCGATACGTGACAACGCGTCAGCTGCTTCGTTCTTATCACCGTGAATGTACTTGATGTTAGTGCAAAATTGACTGATGAAGTGTAGTTGTCGCTCTCGTCTTGGTGTGTCGCTGCTACTCGGCGTTCTTGTTAGCGCGTACGTCAGTGGCTTGTGGTCGGTACATATTGTGAGGTCATTGCCCTCTACGAGTCGGCGTAAGCTCTTAACAGCTGTATACATTGCTAATAATTCGCGATCGTATACACTGTACTTACGTTGCGTCTCGCTCATCGTTTTGGAGTAGAAAGCGAGTGGTTTCCACGTATTGTCGATCTTCTGTTGTAGAACGGCACCAATACTGCTGTCAGATGCGTCGGTGAGAAGACATAGTGGAGCGTTAGGTATGGGATGCGATAAGACGGTGGCCTCGAGTATGCTTTGTCGGCATTGCTCAAAGGCTTGTTCGGCTTCGGGTGTCCATAATATTGGTGATTTATCGTTTTTCTTACTATTGTGTAGGTATTTGTTTAACAGATGTTGATGTTCGGCTTGGTGGGGTAGGCAGCTACGGTAGAAGTTTATCATACCTAGGAATCTTCTTAATTCTTGAACTGTGCTTGGTTTTGGAAACTTGAGTATGGCTTGTATGCGATCTTCAGTGGGTTTGATACCGGCCGATGAAACTTCGTAGCCGAGGAATTGTATCTTGTCCTTGCCGAACTCACACTTGTCGACGTTAAGTGAGACACCGTAGTTGTTCAGTCGTTCGAGTACCTGATGTAAGTGACGCTCGTGTTCCTCTTCTGTTTTCGAGTGGACCAACACGTCGTCGACGAAACAGAATACATTGTCGTCGAGTCCTCGCAGTACTTCATGCATAAAACGTTGAAATGTCTGACCTGAGTTACGAAGACCGAATGTCATGCAGTTAAACTGAAAGAGGCCAAATGGGGTTATTATGGCCGTCTTCGCAGCATCTTCATTCTCCATTGGTATCCAAAAGTACGCCATTTTTAAATCGATTTTTGAAAATATTTTCTTTCCGTGCAGTTGGTACGTGAAATCTTGAATTCGCGGAATGGGGTACCGATCGGGGGTTGTCACGGCGTTGAGACGGCGATAGTCGCCGCATACGCGAAGTGAACCGTCCTTCTTCTTAACGACGTGTAGTGGACTAGCCCATGGACTATTCGACGGCTTGCAGATACCCATCTCCATCATCTTCTCGAACTCTAACTTCGCTGCTTTGTACTTATCTGGTGGCAGGGGGCGTGGCCTCGAGTAGATCGGTTGTCCTGTTGTCTCGATGCGATGTGTTACTTCGTGTTTCGTCGGTACTTTGAGTGACATGGGTCGCAGAACGTCTGGGTATTGTTTCAGCAGGTCGTGATAGGCGTGGTTGCGGTTGATGACGTAAACGGCTTCGGTACTTTGCACTGTGATGGTGTTTACACTGAGGTCGGTGATGCGGTCGATGAGTTTGCGGTGATGTAAATCGACTAGCAATTCGTGCCTCGCTAGAAAATCTGCGCCTAGAATTGATGTTTTCACCTCAGCGACCGTGAACGTCCACTTGTAGGCTCTACGTAAACCCAGGTTGAGCTCGAGTGTACGTTCTCCGTAGGTACGTATCTCCGTTCCGTTTGCGGCGAACAATCTGTAGGTATTTTCTGTCGGCTTCGTGGGTTTCTTATTTCTAGCGGCTAACACAGATATGTCGGCTCCGGTATCGACGAGAAACTTCTCTCTGCTGTTAACATCGACGACACATAGGCGGTAACTTGGTTTGTTAACATCGACGCCCGCCAACGTGGATGAACGTTCTAGTTTTCCGACTTCTGCTTCTGTTTAGCGCACGGCGGTTCACATTTTCGGGCTTCGTCACCAAATTGAAAATGATAATAACATACCCAATCTGGATCTCCGGGCTTACGGTTCGTATAGGCACGTACTCGCGAGTTCGACCGCGATCGATTTTGGCGGTAACGGGAATGATGCGTCGAATTTTGTTGTCTCGTGCGAAGTTCGGCGATTTCTAGCGATAATTTCTCGATCTGTTTAGATAGTAGGTCAAACTGCAGGTTTTCGTTTGGTACGTGTTTTCTTTCGAGCGTATGCGCGGAGTTTAACGATGTTGATGGCGACGGACACGTGGGACGCACGGCGACCGCGGCAACCGTCGCAGGTTCGAAGTGTTCCACCATTTTGTCAGCCATCGCAGCTAGGCCTTCGAGCGACGATTCGGTGTTCACGGCGAGCACGGCGCGCACTTGCGTAGGTAATTGATTGAGCCACATTACCTTTAACGCCTCTTGGGTCAGCAATTTCCCGCCTAAATCAGTCATCTTGCGCAGTAACTGGCTAGGCTTCATGTCGCCGAGTTCTAAGCCGCTGAGCAGCTTCTGCAACTGGCGATGGTCGGACTCTTGAAACGTGGAAATCAGCCTATTTTTCAGTGTAGCGTATTTGTTGCTCGCGGGCGGGCTCAGCACGATGTCGGCGATCTGCTCCAGGTCGTTGCAGCCGAGCAACGGGACGACGAGATTGAACTTCTGATCTTCTCCAATTCTGCTAGCCGCAACGGCGGCTTCAAACTGCGCGAACCATAGGCGTGGGTTTTGGCGCCAAAATGGCGGCAGACGCGCAGGCAGCGAGATTGTGGCGACGTCACACGTAACGGTCGTTACCTGTTCTTTCACGTCTTCTACTTCTTGTGGGCTGGTTTCCTCTGTAGACATCTTGGAGTTGCTCCTTGATCACGTCGGGGTCACCAATTTACTGATAGGGTGTTCAGTCTTGAGGTTGCAAAATAAAACTCACGTGTGATGTATAAGTAAAAGGTGAAAGAGGTATATTCAATAAAAGTGGCACGTTATATTTACAAAATAAGGTTCGCAAGTTGTATTGCATGTAGCAAGTCAGTGCATCGCGACCGACCAATCACGACGACTGCGGTGCATTCTCGGCGCCATATATAAACGTGTGGCACAGCGCGCGGCTTAGTGCATAAATAGTTATTGCGTTGGGATGTCGTCTTTTTCAGCACGCGCGCTACGGTGTCGGCGTCGCGATGTCGGGCGCTATCGGCGGCTTGGCATGTAGGACGCCACATACCAATAGTCCCTGAATGATTTAAATGTGCCCTGGTGCCGTAGTCTTATTTTCTGTCCATTTTCGTGTTTCTTTCTTGTCCTATCGATTTTTAAGTTGTTTCTCGTCCTATCGATTTTTAAGTTCTTTAAGTGAAATCATCCTCATCTGTCTTGTCTTTCGCAGGCTGAACAATTAGTTATTTAGTGTTTTAAGAAAGTGACTCTTTAGTAATTGTGATATTGACATTAAAATGCTTCTAAGGAAGTGTTGTGTGGAAGTGTTATTTTGATGCAGGTAATATGAAACCTAATTTAATTAAGATGTTTCATATAATAATATTATAATATTGTTTCATGTTATTATATAATATTTTCTATCATAAAGGTAATACAATGTAATAATATGTTACAGTAGGAACAGTTTAAATTTGAAACAGAGTTCATACTAGATTCCACACTTATTTGACAAATCTCCAGAAACCATTTAAGTTAAAGTATCTCAAGGTTTATTATATGCAATTCCAGGTGAATTATACAAGCAAACCCATGGAGAAGCCCCATAAGTATGGATGGAGTGTGACTATGCCTCAGTTGAGCTGTCCAAAGTACGCAGGCATGTCCATTGCCACACTGGAGACAGACCACACCAGGCGAGACTAGCAATATTACTACTGTCTCAGCAATTAATTAATATATATTTTTCATGTAGGCCCAGGTTGCATCAGCAATGAAGCCTTAAAAATTGGAGCCACCATTTTTCTTACATTTCTAACGATGCTCTTCCACATGGTACTTACAACAGGTGTAAATCAGATATAGTACTCCTATATAACAAAGAAAGTCCACTGGATATATCAAGCTACAGACCAATAAGTCTGGTGCCTAGTATATATTATAAGCTATTCTCATCCATTATATTACACTAACATTTAAACTTTCGCATTGCATGATTATAACTATTTATTATACAGGAATTAATGTGCATTGTTTACCTTAAAATTGCTTGACGTTTCGACCAGGTTGCGCCGGCCGTGGTCACAAGCGGACTGTTGCAGCGATTTTAGGTTAACATCACTGCGACAGTCCGCTTGTGACCACGGCCGGTGCAAGCTGGTCGAAACATCAAGCAATTTCACAAATAACGGGTATGATGTTTGATTTTTGTTTAGGCTTCTCTACAATCGACCATATGCATACCTTGGAACAAGTCATAGAAAAATTTAAAGAATACAACCAATTACTGTATATTGGCTTTATAGACTACACAAAAGCACTTAACAGCAAATCCCACACCTCCATATGGAAGACAGTAAAGACTTGCAACATCAAGAAAAATTACATAACCATTCTGAAAAATATCTACACAAATATCAAAGGAAGGAAGTTACAAGAGGTAAAAAGAATGCAATAGAAAGGGGAGTCTGGCAGAACAACCCCCTATCTGCTAAAATATTCATTCCAGTACTGGACAATATATTCCAAAACATCAACTGGAACAAAAAGGGTATTTGTATAACTAATAAACATTTAAGTCACCTAAGATTTGCTGATGACATTGTTATCTTCACTAAGTCAGCAACAGAACTGCAACAAATGATAGACTCTAAGCAAGGAGAGCAAAAAGGCAGGACTACAGATGAATGCAAGTAAATCCAAAGTGATGACAAATGACAAAAAAACAGAAACCAATCCAAGTAGATAATAAAACCGGAACAGAATATGTCAGTGAGTATATATATGGTTTAGTAGACATTTGGACTTATTCGCGAAAGGACCTGTAATTGTTTATGGACTTATTGACGATATGCCTCATTCTGAAAATGCCCTATTCGTGTAATAACCATAATTACCATATACCAATAATTCTACTTTGAGCTCATTTGGCGAAAGACTTATTCTTAAAAAGACCTATTCTCAATATGGCCTATTTTTCTAAATGTTAGTTAATTAAACTATTGGAAACTCAGCCTAATGTCACCAATGCTTGGCTGACCAAGTGGCGCATAAAGGCAAGTCCACCGAAGTCTCACGACATCACCTTTACCCTAAGGCGTTAAACTTGTCCTACGGTCAACCTACGCCCTTATGCATTACCGCAATCAACCTGCATTAAGTACCTGGGATTTCACCTGGACCGAAGGATGACATGGAAAGACCACATAAAAACGAAGCGCAACAAAATCAACCTGAGATTTAATAACCTAACCTGGCTCCTCGGTAGACAGTCTGCCTTATCTCTGTCCAAGCTAAGGATATATTGCTCCATAATTAAACCGATCTGGACATATGGCATCCAACTGTGGTCGACAGCAAGCAAATCCAACATTATGTGTCTTCAAAGAGCTCAAAACAGTAATTTAAGGGTCCTTTCATCAGCGCCCTGGTATGCTCGCAATTCAGAAATCTATAAGTACCTGGAAATCCCAACTATCTTGGACGAAGTAAAACGATATTCAGCCAACTACAAGGACCACTTAATAATTCACCCGCACCCATTATCCAGTATGCTCTTGCAACCAAACCCGATCAGAAGACTCAAGAGAGCCGATGTGCTTCTTTACTAAGGGGAGATAGAGCAGTGACTCCGTCTCGCCAAACCACAACCTCTTGCAACTTACCTTATTATAGTCTAAGCGACTGATCGCAGGTGTACAAAATTAAAAAAAAAAAAAAAACTATAAATGCATTTTGTTCATAAAATCAGTAATTCAGATTATTACAGAAATGTAAAAACTAATAATTAATATTTAAATGACGCTTTAATTAAAAATAAGAAAAAAACTGACTTATAATCGTCTTATATAAAAATAAAGAAATATATCGTATCTTTTAATAAAAATAAAGAAAATTATAACTAAATGATACCTTATCATAACATACATCTTCATCATACTTAATGACAACTTATCTTGACTTTTTCTCTGGTATGATAGTCTCCTAACCGATTTCGGTTACGGCGACCAATCTAATTAGAGACTAGCCAACTACACAGGAGATATTATTATAATTACTAATGATTGTCTGGTGTTAACGTTATGGCAGGCAGGTATTTCAAAAAATAGTCCTTTTATTATACCTCATTCTGCAAAATACTCATTCGTATAATACCTTAGTAATGACCTATTTAAGAATATACGAATGAGTCTTTTGCTGAATTAGGTATAATGAGAACAAGTCCTTTGAAGAATAAGCCATTCCAAGAAAAGGTCCTTTTTTTCATCATAAGCCATTTTACGAATAGGTCCTATGTCTACTAAACCTTATATACCTCTGCAAACAAGCATCCTTCGATGAAGACAGCAATGAAAAAGAAATTCAAAGAAGAGTCAACTGAAAGAAATAATGAAACTGCAGCATGCCACTGAAAAAGACTGTATACGGCTGCCAGACATGGTTCCAAACAAACAAATTAAAAAACTAAAACTCATCGTCATCACTGAACCCACACTGAAAAGAAGCTAGAACATGCACTTTTCACACACATTTCCCTTCCACGACAATGGTTGCTAAGCAACTTTGTTAATAAATATTTTATATCCATTTCAGCTTTAGTTTAAGTTTTTTTTCGTGTATCGGGTCCAATTGTCTAAATCTAAACTATTCTCGGACCCACTCAAATATACACACAAAATTTCATCAAATTCGGTCCAGCCGTTCAGGAGAAGTACAGTCACATACACGCACACAGAACAATTATATATATTATAAAGATAATGTCCAGCAACTATCATAGAAAATGTGTGCTAAGTGCAGTCGAACTTGCGCTGAAGATACGACTGTGACCTACCATAGGTTTCCTAAACCAGGAACTGCTAACTATTTGAAGTTTTTGAAACCTAACTCTCATTCATGTAGTAGGTATGTTGCCACTGAATACTTAAATTATTTATTTTGTTGTATTCCAGGGCTGGTGCTTGGGCCAAATACTGTTGCCAAATGTTTAGATCAGCTCCACAGTAAAAATAAGAGATTGTGTGAAAGACACTTGAACTCAACGCAACCCACGAGAGCTCAAACATAAATCGTATCAGGAGCGACTGACTACTCTCAAACTCACAACCCTAGAAGATCGCAGAGAACGTGGAGACCTAGTTGAGACATATAAGATCCTAAACGGAGATTATGATCTGCAAGACTTTGATAAAATATTCAGGCGTAACGAAAATGTGCATTTAAGAGGTCATCACTTAAAACTATGTACCAACTTGTCAAGAAATAATGCACACAAATGTTTTTTGAGTAACCGGGTAGTAAGGGTGTGGAAAAGACTCCCAGAAGATGTAGTCTCAGCTCAGAGTTTGAATACATTTAAAATCAAATTGGATAAACACCTTCAACAACAAAAAGACAACCTAGCGAGAGTATAGAAGGATACAGTTCAACTGCCAGCCTGTTAATAAATAATAATAATAATAAAAAATAGACATACTGAGAGTTTGCTCTTCCTAAAGAGATTGATATATCGAAATTTAGAGAAAGTCAGGTATGTATGATAACTTATTGTTTGGCTGGTGCCCAGCATGTTATATGTTAATGCGGTAACTGTAAATTATGAATTTATACACTATAAATATATAACTGTAAATATTAGCATAGAAATAAGTACATACCTTACAGCTAACATAAATACAATTCAAACTAATATTATAAATGTAAAAGTAATAATGTGTGTCTGTTACGTTTTGACATATAAACTGCCGAACAGATTAAATGGAATTAGATATGGAGATAGTTTGAGTATGGGGTAAGGACAAAGGATACTTTTTGTCATGAATTCCGATATCCACATAGGCGGAGATGTGGAGGATAGGTATATAGATAATACCTGTCACAAATTAATTAAAAATTCATAATAATGATAGCTAACAGCACTATAAAATTATTACAGGATTTAACACAGTCAATTGAAGCAAGATGATTGATGCCAACAACACTATTTTCACAAATAGAAGATGCAGCTGATGTAGCAAAATCCTCTAATATTTAAATCAACTGACACTGAACAGGTAAATTAAACTTGTATTTTGGTTAAACTTTCAGTAAGCCCGGTTACAAACAGCTGCAGTCCTCTATTAAAATGATTTACATGGGCGGAGCTGTGCAGTATAGGTAGATGGATAATACCTGTCACACCTGTCAATGATTGGTGATGGACACTATAAAATGATTACAGGATTTAACACAGTCAATACCATTTTCACAAATAGACGATGCAGCTGAAGTAGCTGAATCGTCAAAAAGTGCATTAAATGCAGTAACATCAAAAAAATTTTTTCTTCTCATTATTGCAATCTGTTTTTATTGAACATTCAGCAATGTGTATGTCATACGTCATTCAATGATTAATGAGGTACATGTCCAGTGACATGTCCTCTTGATAATAATTTATATAAAGTCGTGAGGTATTCTTTTCTTTATGCCTAATTTGCACGTATTAAGTGGTTAAACACCCTCTTGATCGTCCATTATGATTTTATGAACTAAAGAGTATAGTTAAGCTTAACACGTGTAAACAGTCACTTAATCACTTGTTGACGACTTAACCACTTAATATGTGTAAACCAGGCATTAGTCTCCTCACACTCGGCAGAATTTTGTCCTTAAGATGCTGTGCCAGTATATTAAGATGTAACTGCAATCCATTCTTATATGTTGAGACACTTAATTTCTTTCGATACTGTTTTAATACCAAGGTCATGGTGAAGTCTCGCATTAGTGACATACCACGGTGCATCTACTACCATCCTCAAAATTTTTGATTAAAACCTTTGTAGTATTTCCAGATTTGAGTTGGCAGCTGTGCACAGTTGTATACAATATATCAATATGGGTTTTATTATACAGTTACATAACAAAAGCTTATTTTCTATTGACAGTTCGCTGTTTTTATTAATTAGCCAATATATCTTGCGTCCTTGTTGTCCCATTGCTAGACGTTTGGTAAATATATGCTTTCTTAATGTTAAGCGTCGGTCTAGGTACATTCCAAGATATTTTGCTTCGTTAGACTGTGGGAGCTGAACACCATTTAATGTAACTTTTTTTTTTTCTTCTGAGTATATCTGCAATCAGTCTCTTTTCAACTATAACCAGATGTGTTGTATGCGAGTTTATTTCTTAATTTAGAGACTTCCTCCAGTGAGGAAGCTGCTCATCTGTGTAGTATTATGTGAATGTGTCAAAACTGTCTGTTGTGCAGCTCCATAATGTCGGGCCTTTTGAGGCGTTTGGAGTAGCTTTGGCTTGTGAGTTGGACTGCCAAATCGTTGAGGTGGTTGGTCAGTCTCAGTTTGTACTTTTCCGAAGCTGATCGTATTTCATCAATGACTGTTTTCATGTCCAATTGTTTAAGTATTTCGTGGTTTGTGATATACCAGTGTGCCCTGCTGATTGTTCTGAGAATGGTATTCTGTAGTCTTTGGATCATTGATATATTTGAGGTGCTAGCACTACCCCACAGTTGAATGCCATACATCCATATCGGTTTGAGAATAGATTTGTAGATCAGCAGTTTGTTGTCTATGGATAATCTGCTATTTCGACCTAAAAGCCAGTGGAGATTCTTAAAGCGAATATTAAGTGCTTCTCTTTTCGCCTTTACATGAGTTTTCCAAGATAAGCGGCGATCCAGGTATATACCAAGGTATCTGACAGTGTCCTCGTAAGGCAGGGTGATGTTTTCGAGTTTAACTGGTGGGCAGATACCTTTTCTTAGGGCGAAAGTTAACTGGACGGATTTAGTTGTGCTAGCTTTAATTTTCCAGAAGCTAGGATAGCTTTGTCATCAGCATATGTGGCTGTCATCAATCCAGGCAATGATGGCAGATCCGATGTATATAGTGTATACAAAATTGGTCCTAGTATGGAACCTTGAGGTACGCCAGCTTTTATGTCGTAGAAAGTAGATCGCGAGTCAGCCTCTTTCACTTGGAATAGCCGGTCTGAGAGGTAAGATCTAAGCAACATGTGGAAACTATGTGGTATGTTTTGCTTAATTTTGTACAACAGCCCATCATGCCACACCCGGTCGAAGGCCTGTTGGATATCCAAGAATACTGAAGCGCAAAATTCTTTCTGTTCAAGGGCTCTTCTAACAGTTTCATAGACTCTATGGACTTGCTCGACTGTGGAGTGGTGGTTTCGGAAGCCAAACTGGTGGTCGGGAATTATTTTATTTTGTGTAAGAATTGGTAAGATTCTTCGCAGTAGCACTTTTTCGAACAATTTTGAGAGAACGGGTATCAGACTGATAGGTCTATAAGATGTTACCTCCTCTGCAGGTTTTCTAATTTATGTACCATTATGATCTGCGAAACTTTCCAAATCCTAGGGAAAATTTGAACCCTGAGAATTCCATTGAATAGGAGCGTTATGAGAACTAAAGCTTTTTTCGGTAGTTCGTTCAGGATTTCTTTGGTGATTAGGTCGAAACCGGGAGCTTTTTTATCTTTAAGCTCTTTAATTGTCCGAGTGACCTCTCGCACTGTTACTGGTTTTGGCGGCATTGACATTTGGTATGCTTGGCTTAAGGCTTCTCTTATGTCTTCTTCGGATTTAGAGCTTTCGGTGTCATTGGGAGAGAACACTTTCGCTAAGTGCTCAGCAAAAACTTGGGCTTTTTCTTTAGATGTTCTTGCCTATGTGTTATTATTTTTCTTAATTGGGGGTGTTACGATCGGGGGTCGGTTATAAGCTTTTGTGAACTTCCAAAGAGAGTGGTTTGTTAGGTTGGTAGCAGACAGTGTCACAGTCCAGCTTTGATTGCAGTGTCTCATTGTGCCAGTTTTGAATAAGGTCTTTAAGTTCGACAATAGCCCTATTTAGTGCTGTTTTGTCTGATCGGTATCTATTTTGGTGCCAGGCGCGCCGTAGTCTACGTTTTTCTAATATTTTTAGCCTAAACTGGAAATGTGATGTGCAGGTTCTATTACCGATGTATTTTTCCAACAAGCTTCTTGTATGAGAGTGGTCAGACGTTTTGTCATATTTTCGATATCTTCTGGAGTCTTTAGTCTAATTTTTAGATCAATGCTTTCCTCAATCTGCTCTCTGAAGGGGACCCAGTTAGTATGTCTGTTATAGAGAGTTTCCCTATTTTCTTTATCTATTAACATATTACTTATGGTTAGGATGACTGGGGTATGATCCGAATAATAACAGACCCCCGGATAATAACAGCAGTTCCTGCATGACCGGTTCCATCGGGGTGTTGTGTGACATAAGTGTGATATCCTGTGAATTTGATATTAGAATTTGCTTTAGTGCAGTGAGCTTCGGAAATGAGAATAATATCAAGGTTGTGTTCTTTTATAATCAATTTTACCTCGTGTTTATTTGGCGCTAAGCCATTTGTGTTCAGAGTGGCAATTCTAAGACTCCCTATTTTGGCAGTCTTTCGATGAGGATTGTTATGAGACTCATAAGCGTGCTCATTTGTTGTAAGAGAGATTCGAATTTCTCTGATTGTTTTAACAACAGACTTTCTATGGTTGTGTTGTTGTGTTCTTCTACATTAGGTTTATCTAGTGCTTCTATGGCATTGTTTTTTACGGTGTTCGCGTAGGTTTTATTTGTACTTGCATGTCTTTCTATATTGTCTTGTCGGTTTGCTGATAAGGCAGTTTCGTTTTGATCCTCTTTCTCTTTTTTATTTAGTTTACTGGTTTTGATTTGGTTTGGTTTTGACCTCCTTGTTAGTATTTCTAGGTAGACTTCGCAACCTTTGTAGTTGGCAGGATGAGCACCTTGGCATAGGGCACATTGGGCTTGTGTATTTCTGTCTTTTTCAGTGCATTCAGAAGTTTTGTGAGCTTGTGCGCATTTGACACACCGATAGGGTCTCATACAGTAGTTCTTCGAGTGACCATACTGTTGACATCTCTGGCACTGTACAATTGTCCTCTTTTTTTTAGGGTCTTCTATAATTACTGATTGGTGGTAGATATATTTTATCTCTTTGATTAAATTGTTGTTGGGTCCTGGTAGGAAGTTTACAAAAAAAGTTGAGGTTGGTCTTTTTTCTGGCCCGAACTTAACATTTATAATTTCTCCTTTTATGATATTTCCAGTACTCTCAAGTTCCTCCTTTATTTCACTAATTGGTGTCGAATGATGTAGATTCTTTATAACAACCCTAAAGCATCGCTCGTCTTTTTTATTAAAAGTATGTCCAATCAAGCCTGTTTTTCTTATAAGTGCAATAAGGTTTTTGTATACTTCTGAGTTGTTACTGAATATACGTAACTGGTTCCTATTAACAATTTTGTAAGTGAATTGGCTTATATCGGAGACAGTTTCTAATAGTTCTGTGAGCTTGTTTACATCGTCTATGCCATATAGAACTATAGATGGAGGCTTCGCTGTCTTTTTCATACTGGGTGTGTCCTCTTCAGTAAGATCAATTGGAAGGTTGCTGTATCGGTTGCTGGTTTCCAGCACTCTTGGACGACTATTTGACAGCTTTTTTCTTTTAGGGTTACGTACTTCTGGTATCCTTTGCCAGGGTATGGTATCTGATGATGATTGCAGTGTGTCTGTTTCTCCTCGAGGTTTGGTTTTTTCCATGGTAGAAAAGTTTGGATTGCTACCCACAGATCCACTTTTGGGTCGACATAGAAACAGGCCAGGGTGAAATGCCTGTTGTACCAGGTTCTTTGTTTCTTTTTGGTGATAGTGTCGTTATCAGAAGCGGTTTCATTACTGGTTACACTATTAACAACGTGATGCAACATTTTGCCCCCCCCCAGAATACGAAGGGCAGCCTGAGTTAGACTTAGGGAGGGATTCTCCAGCCTGGCTGGTACCCTCCTGGGGTAGTTTCTCTTTTAGCATTGCGTGTAAGCTACTCCTACTCCAGACATTTTAAGAACTATTTAGGTCCTAAGGCTCGCTGTAGCCTCTTCCAGCCAGTTTCCTGTCCAGGTGTATGGTTATACCGCCATTGCTCGGTCGCCATTGCCTCGTCCGTTGTCTAGCGGGGGGTGCCACGGAAGCCTATATTGGCCGCCGCCGCCATACGGCGCGTGCAGGTAAGGTTGACAGTTGGGTCGGTTAAGCTGTTTATACCGTTCCCCCCTTACCCCCCCAATTTAATGTAACTGGAGGACAAGTTTGCCGCCTGGTAGTAAATGTCAGCTTTAATTCGCCAATCTTTCAGTCATGTAGCGACTTTGTTTAGACTGTTCTGTAGTTTATAAGAAGCTGGTGTACGGTATCAGCAGATGCCATATCAGCTGTATCATCAACAAATGTTCCCATGATAACGTTGTCAGATATTGGTAAGTCAGCAGTGTATAGAAGAAGAGTAGGCCCCATTACACTGCCTTGCGGTACTCCAGCTTAGATTTCTTTAAGCTCTGTATTTGCTTCTCCTTGACTGACGAAAAAGTGTCTACCCCTTGGATAAGATTTTATCAGGTTGTAATAATTGATGCGTAGTGTCTTTTTTATTTTGTACAGAAGTTTATTATGTCTGACTCTGTCGAATGTCTGGAATATGTCTAGAAAGGAAGCTGTGCAGTACTCTTTCTGTTTGAATGTTTTGACAATACTATTTACAAGTCTATGGATTTGTTCGATAATGCTTTGTTGTTGCCTGAAGCCGAATTGATGGTCGGAATTAAGGTTTGAGTCCTTAATAATAGGCTATAATCTCCCCAGAAACAAAATCTCCATTACTGGAGGGTATTGGTAGTAGGCTAATTGGGCGATATGACTTAGCATCTTCAAAACTTTTACCTGGTTTGGGAATCATTATAATTTTTGCCACTTTCCATTACAGGGGTACATATATTCTCTTTGTTAAATGGCATTGTATAATTGTGTTAGGTAAGTTATGCCCTCTTCTGGTAGCTCTTTCAGGATAGTTGCAGTGATTAGATCGTATCCTGGACATCTACCACCAAAAGCTTCCGTGTTGTCGGCCGTTGACGGATTGTTGGGGTTTTCCCTATGATACACCAAATCACTGTTTATGTTCCAAAAGAGTTTATTGTAAAGTAAATATGTATTGTTTAGTTATCTGAGTCGCACCGTTTGCACGTCACAGCTGTTTTATTACGACTGCTAATGAATTGTCGATCTACTGACATCAATAACAAATATTGCTGTGTGAGCTATTGGCTCGTACACGGATCTTACACTTGTATTTGGTTCGGTGTTCGGCGAGCGTTCGTTTCGACCGACCCGTTCTCGATCAACTTTTGGGAGTAACGTCCTGGTGCTTTCCCTAAACTCAGTCTTTTGATAGCAGATTTGATTTCTGCTTTGCTGAATTTTTTGATAGGCAGCTCTAATTGGTGGGTTTGTTTCAAGTATTCTCCGATTATTTTAGTTTTTGTGGAACCAGTGTCAGGATTTGGTTTAAAGCTTTTCAAAATCATCGTTAGCCTTTGAGTTATTTGCCTTGAACATTTAACTGTATGTGTGTTGGCTTGTATTTTAATAACTTTGATGTAATATTCATTATTAGCAACTGAGTTTTGTTACCGTTAATGTTTCCGACACCATTAACAAATATTCGTGGCAGCTTATTGGACTGTGGTTTAGTTTCTTGTACTATAACGACTTCTAGCCCTTCAAACCTGTTTTGGGTTGCAATTGCATCAGATGTTGTAGGTCTAAGCCAGTAGTTTGTCTTAGCTTGTTGACACAGAGCATTTTTATTGCGTGCAGTTTGATTGTTCCATTCGGCATCTTTAGTCGTTTCTTTATTAAAATCTTCCACAGGTGTAAATTTTGGACTCGCAAAGAGACTTGGGATGGAATATTTGTTGCACCATATTTTTATTTGCCACTAGGAGAAATATCCCGTAGTGGAAAAATTACTCCCCGAATTTGGGGTAATTTTGCTCATGTAGCAACACTGGGAATGTCATTTACGATTGACATGTAAAAATACTATTTAAAATGTGGGTACACTGAAAACGATATTGTCACCTGTCAAGTTTTTTGTTTTCACAATGAAGGTAAGTATAAAATAGTCACTGGGTCACTATTAGAAATGTATATTTTAACAGCACAATTCTGTGTGTTTGCAAGAAAATAACCATTTGTGTGAAGTATTGATTGTTACAAGGGTGATAAGTAATCACTTGCACATTGGTATTTAGCACTGTTTTTTTCACGAAAATATGGAGCCATATGACCCGTGTCGCGACCGTAACAGAGATTTTTGACAATTGCAACATCTAAATAAACTGACAATTATATGACTTTGTTGTTGTTTACAAACAGCTGCAGTCCTCTTTTAAAAATGATTCTGGTAAAACTTAAATTCTTAGACAGTTGATATTCAAACAAGCAACAGGACAAACTTGCTAACACTATTTTATGTAGGTATTGCGATTTCAGAGTGTGCCAACGGAAATGCCAGAATCCTCATGTACAGGATATATTCAGGGCAAAGTTCTTCCATCCCTTGTGATTAAATCGTTTATGAAAGGCAGTGGAATTTTTAATGGCCTAAATTTATAAAAAAAATGTGAATTGAATTCAGGAGAACTGAAATTATACAACATTTGCAGAACGAAAATTAAATACATAAGTAGGCTAAAAATTATGGCATTAGTGATTTATAAAGTTACCTGCCTGCTACAGGTTGCTCAGGAGAATATTCGCTTGGCCATGCCAAAAGTAGCTTAAAGAAATTGTTAAATAAACATACATATGATTCTTTAAAAAAATGGGACAGGAACAAACAGAGGACAATAATATTTGTTTTTTATCCTTGAATGAAATGTCAATACGAAAACATTTATATTATGATACAATATCAGACAAAATAAAAGGATTTCAGAACCATGATGTCAGTCTACTCGTGACCACGGCCGATGCAATAAATACGGTCAAATTGTCCGGCAATAAACAAGGTATTGTACCTTAAATTATTCACGCGATTAAGACCCGTACATAGTATATATAATTTTATAACATAATAATCATGGTAAAAGTAGGAGAATTGCCACTAAAGCTCTTGTGTTCATGCTTGCTGGTTTGCAATAGAAATGGATACAATCCCATCGCATTTTATTTCTCGCAAACATTCATTGCCGACAGGATGACTGTGATTTAAAGAGGTAATTTAATAATATGACATAAAAATATTAAATATCAGCTACAGTCAGTAATGAAAGTCCGTGGACACTTACAAATTTTGTTCTTTAATAATTTGCTCACAATTAATGTGTCAAGTAAATTTTGAAATGTTATTTTGTTCATGGACATTTTATACATTCACCCCTATAAACATACTTTTGTTAATAACAGTATTTTAAGTAGTGAATGCTTTGTCTTCTTCTCAATTTTTAAAATGAAATTATATATAGAAGCTATAATCTATCAATGGTAAATTCTTTATTGTTTTATTAGGCTTGTTTTTATTTTCCTTTCAGATACTGACTGCTTGCTTCAATTCTAATATGAATGTGGTAGCTACCGTGTGTGATCTATCAACAATAAATGTGAAAGTTTTAAAAACTCTTGGAGCAACCACTCTAGAACCACAATTTCAACCTTGTGAACGGGAATTTGTTGCTATTTTAAATCCCCCACATCTACTTAAATGTACGAGAAATATGATAATGAAACATGACATAGAGTGCACAACTTATTTACATTGTAATACTCATTCTATAAATGGTTTGTTCTAAAAATGTTGTATAATACCAAATATTTTGTGTATGTAACTAAGGGGTCCTTACTCAGTGGCGACCGAGCAGATCAAGATATCTGCGAGTTTAAGCAACATTACCACTGTCGGTCCCTAGATGGGTGATCATTTTCAAATATTGTCACATCCCTCTGTGTCTCAGAGAGCACGTTAAGCCGACGGCGCTGCGCCTAATCTCTCCGGTTGAATCGGATTTTCGTCCCATCGGCACTTGTGTCTGCGCATACAATCTTTCACTATAATATCTCCTGCGTCGTGGGCTAGTCTCTAATGACATTAGCCGCCGTAATCGACAGCGATTAGGAGATCATTATTATTATTATGTAGCTAATACAAAAGGAAATAGTAAAATAGTAATTAACTAGACCAGTATTAAACTTTACTTTATGTATATTTGTTTTAGGTATTGTAAAATGGAAACATATTGCACCTTCTCAAGAAGAACGGTTTCAAACAATGAATGCAATTGATGAGTTGTGGAAAAAATCAAGCCATGAACATTAAAAGTATTTCGACGCGTCGCCTAAACCAAGATGCAATTTTGTGTGTTTATTTGAGTGGGTCCGAGAATGGTTTAGATTCACAAGTACGCTGGAACAGCTAGTCTACTGTAAAATCCTTCTAATACATTTTAATATAGCTCACATTTATAAAAAAATACAAATCGAATGAGCTATCGCTCATAATATAATGTACCTATTTGAAGGATTTACATAAGTATATTGTTTAATTATAATGGGAGTTTTTTTATTAGCTCAAATAAATACTTCTTCAATGCAATCAGTTCGTTTTAATTATGGTATATAAATTAGAGTAGCTTGAAAGAATTTTGAATGACTGAAGGAAAGAAATTTGAAAGAAAAGAAGAAAGAAAAATAATTTTAAAGAATGACTAAAGAAGTGTATGTATATTTGTCTAGTTCGGCTTATGAAAAATAATGTCATGTGCCCGCTGTGGACTAGCAGAATGTAACCCATACCTTATCATCTAACGAAAAGGCCATCTAGATTAGTAATAGTGCTCCAGCCTAGTAAATGTACCTAAGTAATAAAAAACAATAAGTGTAAGTATAATCATGGTGGGCTAAAACACACGTTGAAAATAGGATGGGTGGTGAGCGTGTGAGTGGCCGATTTGGATATCGGTGGGCTTATTACATGTACTGCATTGATGCTTCATCAATTGGGTGCCTCAAGCTAGCAAATAAAACAGGATCTTTCATTGTGTAGTCGAATTAACACGATGTGGCAATTAGCAAAGTGGGTACCTAAGTTATAATAACGGATTATGACGGTTTGGGCCCTTTCGCGATTGGGCCCGCTAGTAAAAGCCTCAACGATTAGCGATATGTCCCGTTTGCGATATGGGCGATTTCAAAATTTTGACCACCCCTCCAATTTAGCGTGTCCCATAAATATTTTTCTTTTTCACGTAAATATTTCAAATTGTATGACTAAAAACAGTTTTACTGTAAATAAATTGACTTGTAAACTTTTAAATTAAATCATTTTTTACGATTGTATAATTAACACTTATTTAAAAAATAAAATTAAATATTTTGTACCCCCTTAATTTAGCTTGTCCCGTCTTACTCAAGGGTAACAAAAATTAATGAAACTTGGTATTTTGTAACATTATAGGGTACAGTGGCACTTTAATAATTTTAAATATATATTGAAGATTTGAAAAATCCATCCTATTGTCTTCATAAATTAATATTTTTAATAAAAAAACAAATATTAAACAAAAGTCAATATTTGAGTCACCCTGACATGTCAAGATTTGTTACCCATTTTTCAAGTCCTTAGTAACACATGGGGACTATGAAATTTTAATATTGGCAATACAAGGCAGCCATTTTAAAGCCGCCATTAAACAAAAGTGGACAGTGTCAAAATTCTGTGAAAGCGGGCGGTTGTTTGGTGCTGGGCTCAAGAGATCCAAAATATTTTGTCAAGGTAAGTTACCATTATTTAATTATTATTTCTAACTGTTGCATGTTTTTTTACAAGAAACCTGAAGTATATTAAAGGTTTAACAAAACAATAGTTTCACAGGTTGCTAAACTGAGCCAGTATTTTATAGTTTCTTTTTCAATAATTGTAACAGTGAAATGTTACGTCAATTCTGTTACTTGAAATGCGGTAACATACAGGCCTGACCAAAAAAGTAACAAAACTGACACCTTAAGCTGAGTTCACATGATGATATGCCAACTAGATGTTTTAAAACTATTGTTATGATTTGTACAATGGTAAACAAATATTGTGAATATTGTATTATTATTATTTGTGATGCCGATAACGGTACCTACATATTAATTAATCTTCCTATAATTTGTTCCTAAAAAATATGCTGTAATGAAATTAACAATTATTAACATTTAATGACAATGATGTTAAGATAAAATATTTTCTGCGCTGTTGTCTATACTACTATACAAATAAATATTGAAGTGTCTGTTTGTTAAATAAAAAAAAAAATATTCTAAATGCGATTGAAATATACGATACCTTTAACGAAAATGCTATTAAAATTTTTTGTTTGTCTGTTTGTTGCCACTTATCTCTGTAACAAAGTAACCTCTGCGATGACTGGTCTATTATAGAAAAGCTTTTCTTTTCAGGCAACCCGTATTTAGATTTCAGAGATAATACTTTACTGAGTTAAATAGGTACGTACTACTTCCTCACTTTTTTAATAGACGCAAAAGTACTATGAAATAATGTTTTCTCAAATGCCAAAAAATTACAGCTTCAAAAGTGAGATCTACCGAATTAGCGGGTTATTCAAAATAACACCCCTTGATTTTTTTTTGTAGAATTGGTTTTGGTGGTAGATCCTAATAGTATGCTAATGCTATGGGATTAAAATTATTAAAATGTTGGAACAGGAGTGAGTAGAGTGATACCAGTAGCTAGCAGTTTTCAACAATATAAATCGCGCCATCCTATGTATAAATCAGACCCGTCTGAATCATAAACTGTGATAATTTTTTTAACGTTTTTTATCTATCATAAAAATTACACTCGATATTAATAATTTTAGAAATACAGCGTCTTTTTATACTTTTAGGTTTAAAATGCCGCTTACAGCAGCTGAAAAAATGAAAAGATACCGAGAAAAATTAAAAAAAGAGCGACCGGAAGAGCTCGAAGCGCAAAGAAAACGAAACTTAGAAAGAATTAAAAAAAAGAAGAAAAAGATTTGTGAACTGAATTCAGAAGAAAAAGTGAAACAGAGAGAAATGTGGAGACAATATCAGAGAAAAAGTCGGAGCTTAAAAAAACCGAATGAAGATGAGCCCAGCGCCGCTCCTCCATTAGAAAATGCTCAAGTTAAGAATTTGAAGTCAAGAATCAAAGCAATAGCTAAAAAAGTAAAGAATTTGTCCATAAATATAAATAAGACCCACAAACAAAAAGAAACAATTAGAAAAAGGTATTACCGTTTAAAATTAAAGTCTGAAATGCAGAAAAATGACATGGAAAAGACTATTAATAAACTACAAGCTCGGTGTGAAATTCTAGAAAGTACCTTGAAAAGAACATACAGCGAAAGTGTAAAATTTGAAGATAAAAAAGTATTGAGAAAACTGATTAAGAATTCCTGTAATAAATCTTATGTATCGAAGTCGTTAGGATTGCGAAACAAAAATAGAATAAGACAGCGGCGGATTAAGTTACCTGTGACAGATGAAATCTACTCGTTTTACATTAGAGATGACGTTAGCCGAATTACTGCGGGTAAAAAGGAGACGCGTTCAAAATATAAAAACAAATGTCAAATTAGATATTTACTGGATAATGTAGTAAACCTTTTCAAAAAATACAAGGCTGAAGGTGGTCGATACGGATTGACTACATTTTTCAAAGGAAGACCTTACTTCGTGCTATCCCCGCACCTAAAGTCAAGAAATACTTGTTTGTGTGCTAGACATTCTAACATAGAATTTCAACATGAAAAACTTAAACAGATTGGAGCGGTAAACATAAATTTGAAGGCAGTATTAATGGAATTGGTATGTGATACGAATAACTACCTTTGTATGTACAATAATTGTCAAAATTGTAAAGACCGCGAAATAGTATATTTGTTTGATGGTGAAAAATTGAATGAAAAGGTAACATGGACTCAATGGGAACGACAGGATCATTGTTATATTAAGACAGAAGGTAACGAAACCAGAGAAATTAAGACAAAAAAAACGGGAAAGGTACAAAAAAATGGAACAGTAAAAGACCTGATGAACAGTTTTAGTAAGGATATAATACAATTTAAAAAACTATGTTCCACCAGTGTCGTCAATATCAACAGGCAGTAACGAATCTTAATGAAAACGAAGCACTCGTAATTTGCGATTTCTCAGAAAATTACGAAACGAAAATGCATAATGAAATTCAGGCTATGCATTTCGGTGCTTCCAAGACTCAAATAAGCTTACAAACCGGTATGTTATACTTCAAAAACTTTTCACAATCTTTCTGTACAATAAGTGGAAATACTAACCATCAACCACCAGCCATATGGGCCCACTTAACTCCGGTGATGGATTTGATAAAAGCTAAGATTCCAAAGGTGAAGGTGGTTCATTTTTATTCAGATGGCCCTACATCTCAATATCGCCAAAAAACTAACTTTTATTTACATTCACAGTTTTCTGAAACATATAAACTAGACTATTCCACATGGTCGTTTTTCGAAAGTGGCCACGGAAAAAATGTAGCGGATGGCATCGGTGGTTGTGTTAAAAGAATATTAGACCAGAAAGTCAGCCATGGTGCTGACATTACCTGTGCAGATGATGCTTATAACATATTGAAAAATAATACAAAAACTATAAAAGTTTTTCTAATTCAGGAAAGTGATATGAATAAAATTAAATCCACTCTGCCAGACAAATTACTTGTGCTCAATGGGACTTTTAAATTACATCAAATTATAACAAATCCAAAAAAAGAATCAGATGAAGAAAAATTTAATATCACATACAGGGATTTAAGCTGTTTCTGTGGGCCTCAACCTGGACTTTGCCCATGCTTTAAGCCAAAACTTCATATTTTGATCAATAACCATCCAAATAAAGACATGGCTCGCCTTCCAACGTCTGAAAGCATTACGAGTAAAAAATCTTCTATAATACCTTCGACCTGTTTAGGTAACGTACAACCTGCAGGTAAAGATCGGGTCAAAGAGGATGCTTCTTCTGATTCTGCTACAACTGGAGATTTAGCCAATACTAATACAGTGTCTATAATTATCTTACCTGATCAAGAAATAGCTTCCTTTCAACCACATTGTAGTAAATTTGAAACTAAAAGTAATAAGCGCATAAACCAAGACACTTCATCAGTAAATAAGAGGCAGAAAGTTACAATTCATAATTCAGTTCAGGCAACAGAAGAAATTCATGATAATACAATGCCAATAGTCATCTTACCTGATAAAGAAATCACTGCCATGGTACCTCAATGTTTTGATATTAATGAACGTAAAAATCGTGTAAAACTTGGCTCCTCGTTGGAAAAATTGATGACAACAGACGATACATCAGGACAAGAAACAGAAGAATCACTTGTGAGCAATACAAAGGCAGTTGCTTTACCTGACCTTCCTGTTTCTTTTGCAACTAACGATTTTACACCCGTTATCAAAACGTCGACTAGAAAATATAATTCAAAATCTCAAAAGACAATCCTGGAATGTTACAAATGCACTTGTTCAATATTGGGGAGGAAGGCACGATGTCTGGCTTGTAAAAATTACTATTGTGAAGATTGTGTTGATGGTCCAATATATTTCGACTACATCTGCGATGAGTGTTTTAAAGGAGGTAGTTTTTAAGCAAATTTATGATTAGTTGTTTAAAATCTTGTATTATATGCTCATGCGCTTTTTTTTTGTTTCAGAATAAGGTTGAAGATAAGTCTCAAGTTGGCGTCATGGTAATTTTTGCCGACATTGACAAAATTTTTAAATTGAAAGATATGGTCCGTATTTATGTTGACCGCCTAAAATGGCCGTGGAATGAAACACATTTTATTCTATCGGAGAAATGTTTCGGCTGCGGGAGTGTTACAAATGATTCATATAGGCCGTTTCATTTTATATTAAACATGAAGAGACGTGATGTGGAAAAATTGCTGATAAGTGATTTGTTTTGGTGTCAGCATTGTAGTTATTCTCTTTATGATCATTATTCGATTGACGAGTGCGATTTATGTCAAGATTAAGCAGCAGTTAGCTGTTCTTTTATTTGTATTAAGTGTTACTTAATTTTATATAATTTTTGTAGAAGATTGATGTTGAAATTTGTTGTGCTCTTTTCTTGTTTATATTTGAAAATTAGGTTTAGTACATTTGTGTTTGAATATTTTTATTATGCAAAAAAATATACAAAATAAAAAAAATTGTGGACACGTCTGACAAACAGAAATCGCTGAATCGAAATTCAGAAATTGCTGAAAAATGAATGTTGGACGTGTCCGACTTTAAAAATTGTTATGTAAAGGAAGATATTTAATATGCGCTGTCACCGGCGCAAGAGATTTTGGAATATTAATTAAACTTTGTTGTAGGTTGATAATGTTCAAATATTATGTATACGTAACTATAATAACATACTAAACCAAAAACTGAAGTGCCAAGAACTTAATGAAGACTGTTGATTATAAACGAAAAGACTGAAATTAGTGCAGATTACTCGTAGTTCATAGGAGATTAATATTAATAACGGTAATAAGTAGGTACAAAGGACGTACGCTAATTGAAAAAAACCGTCTTTTTGATCTGTGCGTGTGACATAGAAAGTTTGTATGTATAAGCTTTTATCCGATGTAGGTATAAACAATTATAACTTTTCAATATAGTATAATAGCTTACATTATTATATTGTAAAAGCTATTATACTATATAAAAGAGTTTTGTGAACTCACCCTAATAATTTTCATGAGTCACTTTTGTTACTGTCCCAAGAAACATTGATGTTTATTTGATTATTAATTAATTAAAACCGATTATCTGTTATTATTTAATACCAAAATACATAGAGAATTGATGCTTCTTCAATATTTTGGTTCTTTAGAAGGTCCATGATTACTCAATAATTATAAAACTTAAAAAAGAATGCGTTTTTGGCCCCTTGGTAACAAAACTTAATTATAAATGTGAAAAAGTGGTAGTCTTTTTAAATTTTACATTACTTCATGTGGCCATTCCTTTGATATTTTGTTAATTTTTCACAACAAATAATAAATATTTTGAAATTCACGCTGTTTACCTTATGTATTTACCTTTTTACATAGTAACAAATCTGACGCCAAATCTCGACACCTTTTACTATTTTGTATAATAAAAGTAAAAATACACGGTATTACGAGATTAATTTCGAATTATGTTAAACTCTATAATATATTATTCTTATTTCGAATGTAAAATAGTTCGAAACTTAACATAAAAAAAAAAAGTAAAAATTTTCTAAGGTGTACAAGAATTTTGTAATCGCCCATATGGCCCTTTCGCAGTACGTCCCGTTCGCGATATGGCTCGTTCGCGATATGTCCCTTTCGCGACATGTCCCGTGTGTAATTTGTATCGTTTGTGATATATTTATTTACTGTCTTTTACTCGCGGATCTGATCTCCTTTTTTAGGGTCAGTACACAATATCTGATCGGTCGCGTAACGCCAGAACAAACAAATGTTTGGCATTTGACTATAGTTTAATATTCATTTATGTACATAGGTACATAAATGAATATTAAACTATAGTCAAATGCCAAACATTATGCATGCTTAATTTAATTTAAATAAAAAATTGTCAAAGAGTTTTATATTAGTAGATGATGACAACCCTGGTTATTAAGTTACAGATATGGCGATATGGCGGGAGATGTTTTTATTTTGTATTTTTTTTTTAATTTTAAAATCTAACAATAATTATTCAAGAATAGTGCATGTTTGCATAGTGCAAGATTGCAAAAGTGAGTGGTACATAGTGCAAGATTGCAAAAGTGAGTGGTACCTACTTGATCAGATTTCTCAATATACCTATTAAACTTTTATCAGATCCTGTTGCCAATGACAGTGAAATATACAGATCGAGATCCGAAATCGGCGTGCGTTATTTTGATACAAGATAAAACCAGTGTGAATTTGCTTGTAATGTGTCCTTTATTTTTGAACACATTGCTTTGAAATATTGTTTTAGTGCAATTTTCAGTAAAAAGTGTACTGATGATTTATGTCAATTTACCCCAATATCTTGGCGGATCGCATTTTTGCCTTCAAACCTGA
Organism: Herminia tarsipennalis; assembly: GCA_945859575.2. NCBI lineage: Eukaryota > Metazoa > Arthropoda > Insecta > Lepidoptera > Erebidae > Herminia > Herminia tarsipennalis. Next base: position 22,520,650 of record OX243831.2, on the reverse strand, counting down.
ATGTAATTTTTATTTTCGGAATCCTAAGTTTAGAAGATGCAATTTGTATAGCAGAAGAAAAAACGTTTGTACGTCTTGTAACCACTAAACTGTGCAAATATACTTTGTCAAACATACTCTCATTTGAACTAAATGTTTGTACGAAGTTAGTAAACGAGGAACCAGAATCAATCATGATTTTAAGTAGATCTTATACATTATTAGGCGTTATAGAATTTATCCCTGAAATTAACGACGCTGGCATGGGCCACTATGTCACTACGCAAAGAAGGACGAGATATTTCGTTACAACAACTATGATTCTCACTGCAAAATTCGTAAAAGCACCGACCAACCAATATTAATTCATTCTTTAAATATGTGGAAATTGACCTCTAAATACCTTAAACATATGAAGAAGCTGTAGGTACATCCCTCCTTATACCAATTGTCGATTTGATTAAATTAAATTTAAAAAATATAGTTATCCCGGTTTCATTCATTTATAATTCATAAGGAACATTGAAATGTACATATACATTTAGTAGAAATTTCTACTAAATGTACATATACATTTAGTAGACATTTCTACTAAGTGTTAGTGTCTCTGCTTTTTGATTCCGTTGTGATCTCAGCTAGTTACAGTCAATGGTTTATTAAACAGAACATCAGGATTGAGGAGCCAAATAAATTGCGTTTACTAAATTCCCTCAGTTTGATTGCTTTGTCCACATGCTACAAATTCGAACACACTCACTACCTACTAAATGTTCTTGGAGTGGAATAATAATTGAACATTTACCTCCTATCATGGGAATTCACGCTCTGTATAGATTGAGGGAGGAGCCACATTAATAATATTGTATATTCTTGAACATTAACAGAACTGAAACAATTACTACTAAATGATGCAAAATTTTCAAAAAAATTAAGTGAATACTTTCCGTGTTCAAGGTGGCTCCTTAATTCAGATGTTTAGATTGAGGTGTCTCCTTTAACTTTTTATAATTTTTGAAGTATTTACTACAAAATCGAGGACCGAGCTTACAACATTTTTAAACATGCTTCTAAATAATATATTATTTTTTTTATACGAAGAGTGGCTCCTCAATCCAAACGGACACGATTGCGACATTGCGACTTTTGCGAGCCATAGGCCATTAGGCTACTGCCGCTTTTTAACCTCAAGTAAATCTTACGGAACCCAAAGTGGCTCCGATGCAAAAATTTTTAAGACCTTTGTTGAGTACAGCTCAAGTGTAGAAGGGCTATAACTAAAGTGTATATCCGTGTAGTACCCTTCGGCTTTACACCCATATTTATACATCAGATGTGAAACAAACGATATTCTGAATTACAATCGATCAGAGCCACCTATAGCGTACCACACGTACTTTTGACGTAAGGGTTCACAAAACTTTGTATAACACCCTCTGTCGGTTCATCATGGAAATATGAGGCTACGATGAAGAGACCTCTATGCTTTCTTTCATAATTCTTGCTCGTTGTCACCCACGTGGATGACTGAACTCCGATATCTGTTGTTTTTCGCTTTCAGTCAAGACACTGAAACAAGTGTTTCTTTATTTCATGACCGTATTCTCGGATGAAATTCTTCTTAATTTAGCTGAAACATAAATAAACACATTTATTTTTTGCCACACTTTGTCTACATGTAATTTCCAATATAAATTTTTGTCCAAAACTATACATACCTAGAAATATTGTACATTGACTTATAACTCTTGACATATAACTGTGATCTTCAACTTCTGAATCTTCTTTGTCCTCACACTCTGTTTCAATTCTTTCGACAGTGTCTTCTATCTTTAAAGGTGTATGATCCCCAATGAATCCTACTGGTTTTAAATATTCATCTAAGAACCAACCGCAGTTCTCAGGCTGAAGTTTCACGCATATTGGATCCGTTGCATTAAGCCACATGGAATTTACGAAAATAGTTCGTAAATTTTTCTGAATTAATGATATCCAGCATGGTGGTATGGAGTTGGAGTCGAAGACTTTTATTTTTTTTTGAAAAAGTGCTCTCCGTCTTCTTTTGCAGAGTAATTTTTCATAAAAATGCGATGTCTCGCATCATTCACACTGGTGCAGTTCCTGATACCATACATACTAGCTGTAAATTCTTGAACGGCCTTCATTTTTTCATCAATGAAAATATCAGCAGGATCTGTTAATGATGCAAAAACTGTTTGATATTTTTCATTATTCGAAAATAGCTGAAAAGGTTTTACTTTCCCTTTATTATAAAATGCAGCCGTGTAATCGCAACCAGTAAATGCATGGAGGGCTGGGAGACTTTGGCATAATTTAATTCCTAACTTCAACGCAAAATCGGTGCAATTAATGCAATCAACAATTTGATTATTAGATACTCTTTTTAGTAGCTGAACAAGCCAAATTTCTGATTCGATAAGTTTGTGCATATTTCCTAACAAAATAATCAAAACGTCAGTATCAGAGGCTTTAATTAAATAATCGTGTTCATAATGAAATAATCTTTAATTTTATTTAAGTTCAATTCAATAAGCAGACCGTTGCAAAATGCTAGTATAGATTTACCTGTTTAAACCTGGCTACCCGATAGTTGTGACCGGAAAAAATAGGCAACCTAACGTTTGCATATTCTATGGGCTTCATACTTTCGATTGGTATAGAGTTTATCTAATAATCACCTCGGTGCAATGTTTCAAAAAAAATTTTTTTTTAATTATTAATTAAAAATACCCTGGACTAAAATTTGTTAGGCAACCCATAAATATATTTATTGACATATTAAATTAAATATAAAATACGTTTCATGAAATAAACATCTCGGTGAAGGTCGTTGTACATCGGGATCCTATACTAAAACGGCTATTACACTACCCTGAATCAGGGCCCTAAATCGAGGTAGCCTTGAAAATTTGTTAGAGAATTAGGGCCCTAACTCTTATTACACCGCTCTTTTTAAGGATTCAGGGTCCCTGATTCAGTGTAGTGTAATAAGCGCATTAGTAGTGTCCCTACCGTCATCGACCTTATCAATGACATAATTCATAAGATGGCAAGCCATGGCCGTCAACTTACCTCTTTGAAACCTAATTTGTTCTTTCCTAATAGTTTGGTTCTTTGTGAGAAATGTAATAATACGTCTATAGGTATCTACATTGTTGTTGCAAAGATTTTAGAGATTACAAAATGAGTGTAATGTGACGGTAGTTGTCAAGAAGAGACTTGTCACCCTATTTATGGGTTTAACTATCGAAAACTTTAGCAGTTCAAGAAAACATTCCTCTTCTGAGATTCATCAGATACGTCAAAGCTGGTACGAAACTGGTACTGCTAATCTCTGTGGCAATAACATTGTGACCCGTCGCCGTGTTAATAATAATAAAAATAATTTATTCACTAAGGAAGCAAAATACTACACTTGTGAAAAGTCGATTCTACATTTACTGGTAATGCCTGTTCGCAAACAATAGGTAAAGCCCGAGAAAAGAACAGGCAATAAAAACTCGTGGCCACTATTTTCAAATTGCCAATGTTTACAATGTTTCTCTGTTAATAAACTGTAGCAGGTATGGTGCTGCCACCATTATATTATACACCATATTAGAGGACTGATGCAAAAAAAATATTAGAAGAGTACACGAGATCGAATACATCAGCCGCAATGGGCACAACATAGTAGGAGCATCCACTTACGATGTAAAAACTTTATGTGCTTAAATATTGGCCAATTTACTGCTACATAATGAATAAGTATACATGTTTTTCAAAGGAAAGAAAAGAATGGCCGTAATTTATCACGTAATGTTCTCTATGCTCATTAATATCCTTCAAAATCATAAGGTCTTAGAAATATACAAGTAGGTGTACCTACTTGAAACCTTTGTCCCTTTGCAGATTCTAGCTTTATCACTACTTACAAAAAAAGAATTGAAAGTGTTTGCAATATCTACTAGATTTGAGATATTACCCCTATTATTTAGTTGGATTGCGATTTTTTTTGGATTGCAAGAAGATTTACCTAATTTTTACAAGTGCAAATTAGCTTTGCGTTATAATTTTTTATAGATTTATCAATACACTGCCATAAAACTTTTTGAGTTTTGCTTATAATTATTTAGTCCTAATCTCCCTGCAATTGTTTTTATGACATTTGAAAAATCAAGTTAGTGTTTCTACCTGCACATTTTCACCTTTATTGTAGGGAACCTTAGAATGTTAAAAAGTGCGAGTTAGTTTATAATTTTCGTATGCGATGTCAAGATTTGAACTAGAGTAAACTTCAGGCCACGTTTATCATGGATACTCCACCTCCTCGCTGGTGTTTTTTCTACAATATGATGCAGAGCTGCTCTTAGTTGTAACCGTCAATGCCAATAAATTTCTCGTAATCAGTTTCTATGTCAATGCTAATAAATTTCTCGTACCAGTAATTTATGTACCAGTGGTTTATTAGGATAATTACATTGCACTTAGTTGTAGCAAATTAATTTCAAGTTAATTACTCTTGTAAAAGGGAAGGTCATTTGGGGCTTGAAATGCCTATGTCTGTTTATGTGGTTTGGGTACTTTTTAATAAAATTACATCTATAATAATACAATACATTTAAACAAGATATTTACAAAAAAAAAAATAGTAAAGTGAGGACACAAAACCGTTTAGGCGTCAAAGAATTCCTCCCCATCGATGTCAACTGGTAACGTTCCCAGAAGGCTGGCAGCATTGCCACGTTGGATGGCAATGCTAATTCTTTGTGCAAAGAATAGGCCAGCCTTCTGGTCCCAAGAAGCACTAATGAGGCGTCTAGAGATTTCCTTAAAAAGGTGGCGCGCACTTGGGCCCCACGGCCCCAGCGTCTCAACTCCAAACGGCTCAAATATATAATCTCCAACCATATTTGCGCCGTTTGAGATTCTCCGCAGATGCAGCAGCAGCGCAAGCGCAGCTCGCTGTGCTTGGAAGGTGGGTAGGTGCTAAGGTATCAACGCAAGTTGCATCCCATACCAAAGGCCTACCCACCCTCCACGGCAACAATGACATACCGTCCGGCCTCTTGCCGTCGCCGCGCGTCAAACCGTTGAGTTCAACAACAGCTGCCACACCAGCGGAGACAAGTGCCCGACGGATGATGTCATTGATGCTTGCATGGCGGGGTATACGACCCGCGCTCCTGCCGCATGACAGGCCATGGTGTCCAAGACTGCACACGGCTTCTCCACAGTGACATCGATGCGGAGAAACACACCGAGCACCCAAACGAAGGCAGGCAGCGATTCGGAATGTGGTATCGTCCAACATAGTGCCTACATTGGACGATGGAAGAGCCTGCAACCAGATGCCCGATTCCCATTCGCCCACAGCCAGTAGGCGGGCTCGCTCTGCAGCATTTGAAGATGTGTCTATATGGTGTTGTCTTATCTTGCTGCATAGCGGCCGATCCCACTGCCTCTGGGAGGACAGGTTGGAGGGCATAACAATACTTGGGCAAGTCATTTACCATGCGTTCAAGGCCTCAGACTTGCACCTCACTTCGGAATCAACCAGTGTAGGATTTAAAATTTTCCTGGTTAATTCTTCAGTGCTGTGAAGTGAAGACAAGAACGCCGGTAAGCTTACGTCTGAAATTTTGCGAACGCCAAGGCCGCCCATGCGAACAGGTAAGGACGCCTGTAGCCACGCTCGATCGTCTAAATCAATGTATAAAATTCTGCACAATGTATTTTGAATAATTTTGTCCATTTTATCTAAAAGTGCCAAATGTTTAAAAAGTTGCGTGGATCTTAACGCGTATGTTAATTTTGGGACGAAAAGGCAATGTCGAATTATAGTAAAGGCCGAGTGTATATTAATTTGGAGTAATCTGTCAGAAACTTCACAAAAATGTTGTATTTTCTCCTCTATGAAAGAGTCATAGGCATTTTCTAGAACCGGGGACCCAAGCAGGCGAAAATAATCATTTTCAAGAAGTTTTAAATTTGGTACCAAAGAAATAAATTTAGAAAACGCCAAAAGTTTATTAATGTTGTTATTTAAGTAAATTTCACATTTACTGCAATTTAGTTCTAAACCAACACCTTGAAATTTATCTTTTAGAATAGCCAAATCATTATATACGGTGTCCACATCTCCCCCTAGAGTCCCATCGTCTAGGTACCAAATGTTAAATTTTGAATTTAGCTGCCGAATAATAGGATGGATTGCTAAACTGAAAATGACTGGCCCAAGGGGGTCACCTTGTTGGCATCCTACTGCTGAATCTAAAAGATGGTCCTTATAGATTAATTTAGACGGGTGTCTGTAACACTGCCAAAGGTAACTGTAAATTTTGGGTGTTTCTAATTTTGCCTGTGCCAACAAAGTATCCCTGTTGACTGAGTTGAAGGCATTCTTTACGGCAACCATAAGGATAACGTCTGCTTTACCCGAGCCAAGATAAGTGGACAGAGCATGTATGGCAGCCTCACCGCCTCCTCTAGAACCGAAACCAAGTTGTTGGGGCTGGAATTTATAAGCTAGTTCGTCGCGATAATAGTGGCAGCACATTTTGGCTGCCATACGCCGGTAGGTGCTTCCTACGGCAATGGGACGAATGCCACCATCGCTCTTGCGAAGGGCACTTTGGTTACTTTGTTCAACATGTGGATAGCATCTACGGCCGGCATGTCCTGAGGTGACACGATGATGACCTTCGAGTTGTTCAATAAGCTATTTTGAAAATTATCAGAACGAGATTTGATTTGACTTTTAGTTTTTTTGTCATATTTTTTCTAACTGGTGTATTGGACTTTTACACAACTGCTCCAAAAAGTCAATTTCTGATCTCAATTGTTATATTTGTTTGTTATGTCGTTATTTTCTAAAATTATATTTTCCAATGCATTTTGTGTACCAAGGTAGTTTCTAAATTTGACTTCAAACCTGTGGTTTCAGTTCTTAGGTTTTCCTTATCAGTTGAATACATATGTGTAGATAAACCTATGGTTTTTGCAAGCAGATCCTCTGATGTTGTGTCATGCATGCAGGCATGGCTTATTTCTGAAATTTTTGTGGTTTCTAAAAGCGAAATTATACAGATAACACGTATTTCAAGTATACTTTGCTCTCGTAGAGTATATTTCTTCGGTAATTTTACACGTTATACGCGGAACTGTAAAATTAGCGAAATGTTAGTTTTTACAACATCGCACACATTTATAGTTATTCGCATCGTAGTTGCGTTTGTTACTGTATACCACCGGAAAAAAAGATTCCTATACAATAAACGACTGGTTACCCTGATTCGCGCCGCTATCTTATTTTGATTGAACTGTCAAATAAAGACATTTGAAATATTTTGAAATCGTCCAAGTTATAAAATTTTCTGCAAAATGATTTTCTTATTGGTATTGATTTATTTCATATTTTCGTGCGTTAAAGGTGCAGTACTGCATGCCTTCCCGAACCCGAAAATTTCATACATGGGTTGTCAATGCTGGTCATGTTGCAGAGGATGATGAATATGTGTTTTATTACAGAAGGATTTGCCGTCTCAATTTCGCGCAAGTTTACCATTATCTCAGCAAAAAAAAATAGTAAAATCGCTGAGCCAATATTCTTTCATCTGACATCCAGGTGAGAAACCAAAATTTTACTAAACGGGCTAAAAACTACTACTTTAATTCTATGCACAAAAAAAATATATACCAATAGTCCCTGAATGATTTAAATGTGCCCTGGTGCCGTAGTCTTATTTTCTGTCCATTTTCGTGTTTCTTTCTTGTCCTATCGATTTTTAAGTTGTTTCTCGTCCTATCGATTTTTAAGTTCTTTAAGTGAAATCATCCTCATCTGTCTTGTCTTTCGCAGGCTGAACAATTAGTTATTTAGTGTTTTAAGAAAGTGACTCTTTAGTAATTGTGATATTGACATTAAAATGCTTCTAAGGAAGTGTTGTGTGGAAGTGTTATTTTGATGCAGGTAATATGAAACCTAATTTAATTAAGATGTTTCATATAATAATATTATAATATTGTTTCATGTTATTATATAATATTTTCTATCATAAAGGTAATACAATGTAATAATATGTTACAGTAGGAACAGTTTAAATTTGAAACAGAGTTCATACTAGATTCCACACTTATTTGACAAATCTCCAGAAACCATTTAAGTTAAAGTATCTCAAGGTTTATTATATGCAATTCCAGGTGAATTATACAAGCAAACCCATGGAGAAGCCCCATAAGTATGGATGGAGTGTGACTATGCCTCAGTTGAGCTGTCCAAAGTACGCAGGCATGTCCATTGCCACACTGGAGACAGACCACACCAGGCGAGACTAGCAATATTACTACTGTCTCAGCAATTAATTAATATATATTTTTCATGTAGGCCCAGGTTGCATCAGCAATGAAGCCTTAAAAATTGGAGCCACCATTTTTCTTACATTTCTAACGATGCTCTTCCACATGGTACTTACAACAGGTGTAAATCAGATATAGTACTCCTATATAACAAAGAAAGTCCACTGGATATATCAAGCTACAGACCAATAAGTCTGGTGCCTAGTATATATTATAAGCTATTCTCATCCATTATATTACACTAACATTTAAACTTTCGCATTGCATGATTATAACTATTTATTATACAGGAATTAATGTGCATTGTTTACCTTAAAATTGCTTGACGTTTCGACCAGGTTGCGCCGGCCGTGGTCACAAGCGGACTGTTGCAGCGATTTTAGGTTAACATCACTGCGACAGTCCGCTTGTGACCACGGCCGGTGCAAGCTGGTCGAAACATCAAGCAATTTCACAAATAACGGGTATGATGTTTGATTTTTGTTTAGGCTTCTCTACAATCGACCATATGCATACCTTGGAACAAGTCATAGAAAAATTTAAAGAATACAACCAATTACTGTATATTGGCTTTATAGACTACACAAAAGCACTTAACAGCAAATCCCACACCTCCATATGGAAGACAGTAAAGACTTGCAACATCAAGAAAAATTACATAACCATTCTGAAAAATATCTACACAAATATCAAAGGAAGGAAGTTACAAGAGGTAAAAAGAATGCAATAGAAAGGGGAGTCTGGCAGAACAACCCCCTATCTGCTAAAATATTCATTCCAGTACTGGACAATATATTCCAAAACATCAACTGGAACAAAAAGGGTATTTGTATAACTAATAAACATTTAAGTCACCTAAGATTTGCTGATGACATTGTTATCTTCACTAAGTCAGCAACAGAACTGCAACAAATGATAGACTCTAAGCAAGGAGAGCAAAAAGGCAGGACTACAGATGAATGCAAGTAAATCCAAAGTGATGACAAATGACAAAAAAACAGAAACCAATCCAAGTAGATAATAAAACCGGAACAGAATATGTCAGTGAGTATATATATGGTTTAGTAGACATTTGGACTTATTCGCGAAAGGACCTGTAATTGTTTATGGACTTATTGACGATATGCCTCATTCTGAAAATGCCCTATTCGTGTAATAACCATAATTACCATATACCAATAATTCTACTTTGAGCTCATTTGGCGAAAGACTTATTCTTAAAAAGACCTATTCTCAATATGGCCTATTTTTCTAAATGTTAGTTAATTAAACTATTGCAAACTCAGCCTAATGTCACCAATGCTTGGCTGACCAAGTGGCGCATAAAGGCAAGTCCACCGAAGTCTCACGACATCACCTTTACCCTAAGGCGTTAAACTTGTCCTACGGTCAACCTACGCCCTTATGCATTACCGCAATCAACCTGCATTAAGTACCTGGGATTTCACCTGGACCGAAGGATGACATGGAAAGACCACATAAAAACGAAGCGCAACAAAATCAACCTGAGATTTAAAAACCTAACCTGGCTCCTCGGTAGACAGTCTGCCTTATCTCTGTCCAAGCTAAGGATATATTGCTCCATAATTAAACCGATCTGGACATATGGCATCCAACTGTGGTCGACAGCAAGCAAATCCAACATTATGTGTCTTCAAAGAGCTCAAAACAGTAATTTAAGGGTCCTTTCATCAGCGCCCTGGTATGCTCGCAATTCAGAAATCTATAAGTACCTGGAAATCCCAACTATCTTGGACGAAGTAAAACGATATTCAGCCAACTACAAGGACCACTTAATAATTCACCCGCACCCATTATCCAGTATGCTCTTGCAACCAAACCCGATCAGAAGACTCAAGAGAGCCGATGTGCTTCTTTACTAAGGGGAGATAGAGCAGTGACTCCGTCTCGCCAAACCACAACCTCTTGCAACTTACCTTATTATAGTCTAAGCGACTGATCGCAGGTGTACAAAATTAAAAAAAAAAAAAAAACTATAAATGCATTTTGTTCATAAAATCAGTAATTCAGATTATTACAGAAATGTAAAAACTAATAATTAATATTTAAATGACGCTTTAATTAAAAATAAGAAAAAAACTGACTTATAATCGTCTTATATAAAAATAAAGAAATATATCGTATCTTTTAATAAAAATAAAGAAAATTATAACTAAATGATACCTTATCATAACATACATCTTCATCATACTTAATGACAACTTATCTTGACTTTTTCTCTGGTATGATAGTCTCCTAACCGATTTCGGTTACGGCGACCAATCTAATTAGAGACTAGCCAACTACACAGGAGATATTATTATAATTACTAATGATTGTCTGGTGTTAACGTTATGGCAGGCAGGTATTTCAAAAAATAGTCCTTTTATTATACCTCATTCTGCAAAATACTCATTCGTATAATACCTTAGTAATGACCTATTTAAGAATATACGAATGAGTCTTTTGCTGAATTAGGTATAATGAGAACAAGTCCTTTGAAGAATAAGCCATTCCAAGAAAAGGTCCTTTTTTTCATCATAAGCCATTTTACGAATAGGTCCTATGTCTACTAAACCTTATATACCTCTGCAAACAAGCATCCTTCGATGAAGACAGCAATGAAAAAGAAATTCAAAGAAGAGTCAACTGAAAGAAATAATGAAACTGCAGCATGCCACTGAAAAAGACTGTATACGGCTGCCAGACATGGTTCCAAACAAACAAATTAAAAAACTAAAACTCATCGTCATCACTGAACCCACACTGAAAAGAAGCTAGAACATGCACTTTTCACACACATTTCCCTTCCACGACAATGGTTGCTAAGCAACTTTGTTAATAAATATTTTATATCCATTTCAGCTTTAGTTTAAGTTTTTTTTCGTGTATCGGGTCCAATTGTCTAAATCTAAACTATTCTCGGACCCACTCAAATATACACACAAAATTTCATCAAATTCGGTCCAGCCGTTCAGGAGAAGTACAGTCACATACACGCACACAGAACAATTATATATATTATAAAGATAATGTCCAGCAACTATCATAGAAAATGTGTGCTAAGTGCAGTCGAACTTGCGCTGAAGATACGACTGTGACCTACCATAGGTTTCCTAAACCAGGAACTGCTAACTATTTGAAGTTTTTGAAACCTAACTCTCATTCATGTAGTAGGTATGTTGCCACTGAATACTTAAATTATTTATTTTGTTGTATTCCAGGGCTGGTGCTTGGGCCAAATACTGTTGCCAAATGTTTAGATCAGCTCCACAGTAAAAATAAGAGATTGTGTGAAAGACACTTGAACTCAACGCAACCCACGAGAGCTCAAACATAAATCGTATCAGGAGCGACTGACTACTCTCAAACTCACAACCCTAGAAGATCGCAGAGAACGTGGAGACCTAGTTGAGACATATAAGATCCTAAACGGAGATTATGATCTGCAAGACTTTGATAAAATATTCAGGCGTAACGAAAATGTGCATTTAAGAGGTCATCACTTAAAACTATGTACCAACTTGTCAAGAAATAATGCACACAAATGTTTTTTGAGTAACCGGGTAGTAAGGGTGTGGAAAAGACTCCCAGAAGATGTAGTCTCAGCTCAGAGTTTGAATACATTTAAAATCAAATTGGATAAACACCTTCAACAACAAAAAGACAACCTAGCGAGAGTATAGAAGGATACAGTTCAACTGCCAGCCGGTTAATAAATAATAATAATAATAAAAAATAGACATACTGAGAGTTTGCTCTTCCTAAAGAGATTGATATATTGAAATTTAGAGAAAGTCAGGTATGTATGATAACTTATTGTTTGGCTGGTGCCCAGCATGTTATATGTTAATGCTGTAACTGTAAATTATGAATTTATACACTATAAACATATAACTGTAAATATTAGCATAGAAATAAGTGCATACCTTACAGCTAACATAAATACAATTCAAACTAATACTATAAATGTAAAAGTAATAATGTGTGTCTGTTACGTTTTGACATATAAACTGCCGAACAGATTAAATGGAATTAGATATGGAGATAGTTTGAGTATGGGGCAAGAACAATGGATAATTTTTGTCATGAATTCCGATATCCACATAGGCGGAGATGTGGAGGATAGGTATATAGATAATACCTGTCACAAATTAATTAAAAATTCATAACAATGATAGCTAACAACACTATAAAATTATTACAGGATTTAACACAGTCAATTGAAGCAAGATGATTGATGCCAACAATACTATTTTCACAAATAGAAGATGCAGCTAATGTAGCAGAATCCTCTAAAAGTGCATTAAGTGCAGTAACATTTAAATTACTGACACTGAACAGGTAAATTAAACGTATTTTGGTTAAACTTTAAGTAAACCCGGTTACAAACAGCTGCAGTCATCTATTAAAATGATTTACATGGGCGGAGCTGTGCAGTATAGGTAGATAGATAATACCTGTCACACCTGTCAATGATTGGTGATGGACACTATAAAATGATTACAGGATTTAAGACAGTCAAACCATTTTCACTAATAGCTAAATAATTGCAGCTGAAGTAGCTGAATCCTCAAAAAGTGCATTAAATGCAGTAACATCAAAAAAATTTTTTCTTCTCATTATTGGAATCTGTTTTTATTGAACATTCAGCAATATGTAAGTCATAGTCATTCAATGATTAATGAGGTACATGTCCAGTGACATGTCCTCTTGATAATAATTTATATTAAGTTGTGAGGTATTCTTTTCTTTATGCCTAATTTGCACGTATTAAGTAACTGCAATCCATTCTTATATGTTGAGACACTTAATTTCTTTCGATACTGTTTTAATACCAAGGTCATGGTGAAGTCTCGCATTAGTGACATACCATGGTGCATCTACTATCATCCTCAAAATTTTTGATTAAATCCTTTGTAGTATTTCCAGATTTGAGTTGGCAGCTGTGCCCCCACAGTTGTATACAATATATATGGGTTTTATTATACAGTTACATAACAAAAGCTTATTTTCTATTGACAGTTCGCTGTTCTTATTAATTAGCCAATATATCTTGCGTCCTTGTTGTCCCATTGCTAGACGTTTGGTAAATATATATGCTTTCTTAATGTTAAGCGTCGGTCTAGGTACATTCCAAGATATTTTGCTTCGTTAGACTGTGGGAGCTGAACACCATTTAATGTAACTGGAGGACAAGTTTGCCGCCTGGTAGTAAATGCCATCTGTACAGATTTTGTTTCATTAGCTTTAATTCGCCAATCTTTCAGTCATGTAGCGACTTTGTTTAGACTGTTCTGTAGTTTATAAGAAGCTGGTGTACGGTATCAGCAGATGCCATATCAGCTGTATCATCAACGAATGTTCCCATGATAACGTTGTCAGATATTGGTAAGTCAGCAGTGTATAGAAGAAGAGTAGGCCCCATTACACTGCCTTGCGGTACTCCAGCTTGGATTTCTTTAAGCTCTGTATTTGCTTCTCCTTGACTGACGAACAAGTGTCTACCCATTGGATTAGATTTTATCAGGTTGTAATAATTGATGCGTAGTGTCTTTTTTATTTTGTACAGAAGTTTATTATGTCTGACTCTGTCGAATGTCTGGAATATGTCTAGAAAGGAAGTTCTTTCTGTTTGAATGTTTTGACAATACTATTTACAAGTCTATGGATTTGTTCGATAATGCTTTGTTGTTGCCTGAAGCCGAATTGATGGTCGGGAATAAGGTTTGAGTCCTTAATAATAGGCTATAATCTCCCCAGAAACAAAATCTCCATTACTTTGGAGGGTATTAGTAGTAGGCTAATTGGGCGATATGACTTAGCATCTTCAAGACTTTTACCTGGTTTGGGAATCATTATAATTTTTGCCACTTTCCATTACAGGCGTACATATATTCTCTTTGTTGAATGGCATTGTATAATTGTGTTAGGTAAGTTATGCCCTCTTCTTACCAGAAGAGGGCATAACTTACCTAACACAATTTTTTATTAGCTCTTTCAGGATAGTTGCAGTGATTAGATCGTATCCTGGACATCTACCACCAAAAGCTTCCGTGTTGTCGGCCGTTGACGGATCTTACACTTGTATTTGGTTCGGTGTTCGGCGAGCGTTCGTTTCGACCGACCCGTTCTCGATCAACTTTTGGGAGTAACGTCCTGGTGCTTTCCCTAAACTCGGTCTTTTGATAGCAGATTTGATTTCTGCTTTGCTGAATTTTTTGATAGGCAACTCTAATTTGTGGGTTTGTTTCAAGTATTCTCCGACTATTTTAGTTTTTGTGGAACCAGTGTCAGGATTTGGTTTAAAGCTTTTTAAAATCACCGTTAGCCCAGGAGTTATTTGCCTTGAGCAAAGGTGGTTTATGAGTTATTGGACATTTGAGGCCTTTTGTTGTTTTCCATAACAAGTAGTCTGTCGAGGGTCTATCGTCAAAGCGTTGTAAGTGTGTAGCAGTGTTTTTGTTTCTATCGTCACTTAGCAGTTTCTTAAGTTGAGAAACAAGTTTATTGTAAGCTGTTTTATCTCCATGATACCGTATAGTTTGCCATCTCTTTCTAGCTTTACGCTTTAGTAATGTAGTAAATAAGCTTGTGGATATCGCCGTAACATAAAAAAACATAGAAAGTGGTTTTTTAGTCCTTTGGTCTTTGATATTGTTTCAAATCTAAGTGATAGTAGTTCTGTTGTTATGTCCACTGTTTCCATGGACAAGCAGTGGCGAAGGGGCCTTCGAATATCATTTTTTTCGGTTTCCCATTAAATTGTATTTGGTTAATATTGTAAGTACAAAAACCGTCTCTAACAAGATAAAAATATTTTTTATCTTGTTAGAGACGACTTGACTTGACTTGTCTTGTACGTTAGTGGAATTTTGAGTGGCCTAAATTTATAAAAAAATTGTGAATTGAATGATTTATAAAGTTACCTGCCTGCTACAGGTTGCTCAGTAGAATGTTCGCTTTGCCATGCCAAAAGTAGCTTAAAGAAATTGTTAAATAAACATATATTTGATTCTTTAAAAAAAATGGGACAGGAACAAACAGAGGATAATAATATTTGTATTTTATCCTTGAATGAAATGTCAATACGAAAACATTTATATTATGATGCAAGATCAGACGAAATAAAAGGATTTTAGAACCATGATGTCAGTCTACTCGTGACCACGGCCGATGCAATAAATACGGTCAAATTGTCCGGCAATAAACAAGGTATTTTACCTTAAATTATTCACGCGATTACGACCCGTACATAGTATATATAATTTTATAACATAATAATTATGGTAAAAGTAGGAGAATTGCCACTAAAGCTCTTGTGTTCATGCTTGCTGGTTTGCAATAGAAATGGATACAGCCCATCGCATTTTATTTCTCGTAAACTTCATTGCCGACAAGATGACTGTGATTTAAAGAGGTAATTTAATAATATAACATAAAAATATTAAATATCAGCTACAGTCAGTAATGAAAGTCCGTGGACACTTACAAATTTTGTCCTTTAATAATTTGCTCACAATCAATGTGTCAAGTAAATTTTGAAATGTTATTTTGTTCATGGACATTTTATACATTTACCCCTATAAACATACAGTATGATCAACGTAACTAGGCCGGACTGAAGTAGGCGACAAGTGGTTGCGCAGATGCATTTTTTGGAAGTAAATGGTGACAGGAAGCGGGGGGCGGGGGCGGTAACTAAACCAAGAGGATTAGAGATGCGATTACGCATTACATTGTCATAATTAGTATTACTAATTCATGTTTTTTTGTGATTATTTTGGTAAAGAAATTGTTTTTCAAAGTTTCTTTATTATTTACTGTAACTGTTTTAAATTTAAACTCTTATGAACTCATTTAAATAGTGTTTTTATATTGTTGAATTAAAATGTTGTTAGTATTTTTAATCGATTAATCGTTTTCGTAAGTAATTTTAGGGTCGCATCTCTATGAGATGCGCGAAAGTGATAAAAACCTAACTTCAATCCGGTCAAGATACGTTGATCGTACTGTAGCTATAGTCGTTCAACTACTATCAATGGTAAATTCTTTATTGTTTTAATAGGCTAGTTTTTATTTTCCTTTCAGATACTGACTGCTTGCTTCAATTGTATTATGAATGTGGTAGCTACCGTGTGTGATCTATCAACAATAAATGTAAAAGTTTTAAAAACTCTTGGAGCAACCATTCTAGTACCACAATTTCAACTTTGTGAACGGGAATTTGTTGCTATTTTAAATCCCCCACATCTACATGTACGAGAAATATGATAATGAAACATGACATTGAGTGCACAACTTATTTACATTGTAATGCTCATTTATAAATGGTTTGTTCTAAAAATATCTTCTCTGTTGTTGTATAACACCAAATATTTTGTGTATGTAACTAAGGGGTCCTCACTCAGTGGCGACCGAGCAGATCAAGATATCTGCGAGTTTAAGCAACATTACCACTGTCGGTCCCTAGATGGGTGATCATTTTCAAATATTGTCACACTCCTCTGTGCCTCAGAGAGCACGTTAAGCCGACGGCGCTGCGCCTAATCTCTCCGGTTGAATCGGTTTTTCGTCCCATCGGCACTTGTGTCTGCGCATACAATCTTTCACTATAATATCTCCTGCGTCGTGGGCTAGTCTCTAATGACATTGGCCGCCGTAATCGACAGCGACTAGGAGACCATTATTATGTAGCTAACACAAAATGAAATAGTAAAATAGTTTATACTAGACCAGTATTAAACTTTACTTTATGTATATTTGTTTTAGGTATTGTAAAATGGAAACATATTGCACCTTCTCAAGAAGATTGGTTTCAAACAATGAATGCAATTGATGAGTTGTTGAAAAAATCAAGCCGTGAACATTAAAAGTATTTCGACGCGTCGCCTAAACCAAGATGCAATTTTGTGTGTTTATTTGAGTGGGTCCGAGAATGGTTTAGATTCACAAGTACGCTGGAACAGCTAGTCTACTGTAAAATCCTTCAAATACATTTTAATATAGCTCACATTTATAAAAAAATACAAATCGAATGAGCTATCGCTCATAATATAATGTACCTATTTGAAGGATTTACTAAAGTATATTGTTTAATTATAATGGGAGTTTTTTTATTAGCTCAAATAAATACTTCTTCAATGCAATCAGTTCGTTTTAATTATGGTACATAAATTACAGTAGCTTGAAAAAATTTTGAATAACTGAAGAAAAGAAATTTGAAAGAAAAGAAGAAAGAAAAATAATTTTGAAAGAATGACTAAAGAAGTGTATGTATATTTGTCTAGTTCGGCTTATGAAAAATAATGTCATGTGCCCGCTGTGGACTAGCAGAATGTAACCCATACCTTATCATCTAACGAAAAGGCCATCTAGATTAGTAATAGTGCCCCAGCTTAGTAAATGTACCTAAGTAATAAAAAACAATAAGTGTAAGTATAATCATGGTGGGCTAAAACACACGTTGAGAACAGGATGGGTGGTGAGCGTATGAGTGGCCGATTTGGATATCGGTGGGCTTATTACATGTACTGCATTGATGCTTCATCAATTGGGTGCCTCAACCTAGCAAATAAAACAGGATCTTTCATTGTGTAGTCGAATTAACACGATGTGGCAATTAGCAGAATTAACACGGATTATGACGGTTTGGGCCCTTTCGCGATTGGGCCCGCTAGTAAAAGCCTCAACGATTAGCGATATGTCCCGTTCGCGATATGGCCCTTTCGCAGTACGTCCCGTTCGCGATATGTCCCTTTCGCGACATGTCCCGTGTGTAATTTGTATCGTTTGTGATATACTTATTTACTGTCTTTTACTCGCGGATCTGATCTCTTTTCTGATATAGTTATCCCGGTTTTATTCATTTATAATTCATATGGAACATTGAAATGTACATATACATTTAGTAGACATTTCTACTAAGTGTTAGTGTCTCTGCTTTTTGATTCCGTTGTGATCTCAGCTAGTTACAGTCAATGGTTTATTATACAGAACATCAGGATTGAGGAGCCAAATAAAAGGCGTTTACTAAATTCCCTCAGTTTGACTGCTTTGTCCACATGCTACAAATTCGAACACACTACCTACTAAATGTTCTTAGAATGGAATAATAATTGAACATTTACCTCCTAATAAGGGAATTCACGCTCTGTATAGATTGAGGGAGGAGCCACATTAATAATATTGTATATTCTTGAAAATTAACAGAACTGAAACAATTACTACTAAATGATGCAAAATTTTCAAAAAAATTAAGTGAATACTTTCCGTGTTCAAGGTGGCTCCTTAATTCAGATGTTTAGATTGAGGTGTCTCCTTTAACTTCTTATAACTTTTGAAGTATTTACTACAAAATCGAGGACCGAGCTTACAACATTTTTAAACATACTTCTAAATAATATATTATTTTCATTATACGAAGTCAGGCTCCTCAATCCAAACGGACACGATTGCGACTTTGCGAGCCATAGCCATTAGGCTACTGCCGCTTTTTAACCTCAAGTAAATCTCACGGAACCCAAAGTTTTACTTTGTGGCTCCGATTCAAAAATTCTTAAGACCTTTGTTAAGTACAGCTCAAGTATAGAATGTCTATAACTAAAGTGTATATCCGTGTAATACTCTTCGGCTTTACACCCATATTTATACATCAGATGTGAAACAAACGATATTTTGAATTACAATCGATCAGAGCCACCTATAGCGTACCACACGTACTTTTGACGTAAGGGTTCACAAAACTTTGTTTAACACCCTCTGTCGGTTCATCATAGAAATATGAGGCTACGATGAAGAGACCTCTATGCTTTCTTTCATAATTCTTGCTCGTTGTCGCCCACGTGGATGACTGAACCCCGATATAATACAACTAAAGTCGACTTATAACTTATATTAAGTCTTGAGGTATTATTTTCTTTATGCCTAATTTGCACGTATTAGGTGGTTAAACACCCTCTTGATCGTCCATTATGATTTTATGAACTAAAGAGTATGGTTAAGCTTAACACGTGTAAACAGTCATTTAATCACTTAAAATGTAGTTGACGACTTAACCACTTAATATGTGTAAACCAGGCATTAGTCTCCTCACACTCGGCAGAATTTTGTCCATAAGATGCTGTGCCAGTATTTTACGATGTAACTGCAATCCATTCTTATATGTTGAGACACTTAATTTCTTTCGATACTGTTTTAATACCAAGGTCATGGTGAAGTCTCGCATTAGTGACATACCACGGTGCATCTACTACCATCCTCAAAATTTTTGATTAAAACCTTTGTAGTATTTCCAGATTTGAGTTGGCAGCTGTGCCCCACAGTTGTATACAATATATCAATATGGGTTTTATTATACAGTTACATAAATTTTCTATTGACAGTTCGCTGTTCTTATTAATTAGCCAATATATCTTGCGTCCTTGTTGTCCCATTGCTAGACGTTTGGTAAATATATGCTTTCTTAATGTTAAGCGTCGGTCTAGGTACATTCCAAGATATTTTGCTTCGTTAGACTGTGGGAGCTGAACACCATTTAATGTAACTGGAGGACAAGTTTGCCGCCTGTTAGTAAATGTCATCTGTACAGATTTTGTTTCATTAGCTTTAATTCGCCAATCTTTCAGTCATGTAGCGACTTTGTTTAGACTGTTCTGTAGTTTATAAGAAGCTGGTGTACGGTATCAGCAGATGCCATATCAGCTGTATCATTAACAAATGTTCCCATGGTAACGTTGTGAGATATTGGTAAGTCGGCAGTGTATAGAAGAAGAGTAGGCCCCATTACACTGCCTTGCGGTACTCCAGCTTGGATTCCTTTAAGCTCTGTATTTGCTTCTCCTTGACTGACGAAAAAGTGTCTACCCATTGGATAAGATTTTATCAGGTTGTATTATTTGATGCGTAGTGTCTTTTTTATTTTGTACAGAAGTTTATTATGTCTGACTCTGTCGAATGTCTGGAATATGTCTAGAAAGGAAGCTGTGCAGTACTCTTTCTGTTTGAATGTTTTGACAATACCATTTACAAGTCTATGGATTTGTTCGATAATGCTTTGTTGTTGCCTGAAGCCGAATTGATGGTCGGGAATAAGGTTTGAGTCCTTAATAATAGGCTATAATCTCCCCAGAAACAAAATCTCCATTACTTTGGAGGGTATTGGTAGTAGGCTAATTGGGCGATATGACTTAGCATCTTCAAGACTTTTATCTGGTTTGGGAATCATTATAATTTTTGCCACTTTCCATTACAGGGGTACATATATTCTCTTTGTTGAATGGCATTGTATAATTGTGTTAGGTAAGTTATGCCCTCTTCTGGTACCTCTTTCAGGATAGTTGCAGTGATTAGATCGTATCCTGGACATCTACCACCAAAAGCTTCCGTGTTGTTCGGTGTTCGGCGAGCGTTCGTTTCGACCGACCCCTTCTCGATCAACTTTTGGGAGTAACGTCCTGGTGCTTTCCCTAAACTCAGTATTTTGATAGCAGATTTGATTTCTGCTTTGCTGAATTTTTTGATAGGCAGCTCTAATTGGTGGGTTTGTTTCAAGTATTCTCCGACTATTTTATTTTTTGGGGAACCAGTATCAGGATTTGGTTTAAAGCTTTTCAAAATCATCGTTAGCCCAGGAGTTATTTGCCTTGAGCAAAGGTGGTTTATGAGTTATTAGACATTTGAGGCCTTTTGTTGTTTTCCATAACAAGTAGTATGTCGAAGGTCTAGCGTCAGAGCGTTGTAAGTGTGTAGCAGTGTTTTTGTTTCTATCGTCACTTACCTTACCTTAACTTGCTGCTCAACTTAAGAAACTGTCTTAAGTTGAGCAGCAAGTTTATTGTAAGTTGTTTTATCTCCATGATACCGTGTAGTTTGCCATCTCTTTCTAGCTTAACGCTTTAGTAATGTAGTAAACAAGCTTGTGGATATCGCCGTAACATAAAAAAAAACATAGAAAGTGGTTTTTTAGTCCTTTGGTCTTTGATATTGTTTCAAATCTAAGTGATAGTAGTTCAGTTGTTATGTCCACTGTTTCCATGGACAAGCAGTGGCGAAAGGGCCTTCGAATATCATTCTTTTCGGTTTCCCATTAAATTGTATTTGGTTAATATTGTAAGTACAAAAACCGTCTCTAACAAGATAAAAATAAGAGGTAACCCGATGCGGGTTACCTCTTATTTTTCGTAAATCGTATCGGGTTACACAGGAAAATTTTAACCCTTCGCCTCTGTGGACCAGTGCAGGTTTTTGAAAACCACTTTGAAGCTGCGTTCTTGCTTTAGTTTATAGGTGTGAAATACGTTTTATTTTGTCTTCCAGGTGTTTTACTATTTAACTGTATGATTCGGGTGTGTTGGCTTGTATTTTAACTTGATCACCACTAATAACTTTGATGTAATATTCATTATTAGCAACTGAGTTTTGTTACCGTTAATGTTTCCGACACCATTAACAAATATTCGACTTCTAGCCCTTCAAACCTGTTTTGGGTTGCAATTGCATCAGATGTTGTAGGTCTAAGCCAGTAGTTTGTCTTAGCTTGTTGACACAGAGCATTTTTATTGCGTGCAGTTTGATTGTTCCATTCGGCATCTTTAGTCGTTTCTTTATTAAAATCTTCCACAGATGTAGATTTTGGACTCGCAAAGAGACTTGCAACAAAAATTACTACAACTACTTTAACCCACTTATGATCAATAACATATATTAACAATAATATTCGCATTATATTTAATCGACTAGAAATAGATATACTTATCAAACCTAAATTTTTTTTACGATAAACGGTATGGTTTCAAGCACACACAGGTTTGGACACACTCTCTGCAACTTTTGATTTGGTCACAAAAATAAAAATAAATATTTCTGTACACATACCATACCTATCTGGTTTTCACCTTTATCTAGTAAGTAATGCTTGTGTTACTTGGCATATAAGCACAAATGAAGTATAGTGGGCGGCGGAGCTTGTTATTTTGTGCCATAAGTATGATCTTCTGAGTTATCTGCATTAGAGATGAATGAATCATCTGACTTACAAATGTCCCCCACTAAATCTGAAGTTTCCTTTTCTTGCACTATGGGAGGAGTATCTAAGTTCAAGTTTTCAACAGTAGCTGTCACATTGCTGGTGTGCAATTCCTTTTCAATGATTCTGGATTATAGATCCTATAACCTTTAATATTAACTGAGCAATCCACAAGAATACATTTTAACCTCTTCTCTTTCGGGACATGCACCATAACAGTACTCCCGAACAGTCTAGGATGACTATTAACAGGTTTCATAATAGTCCACAATCAAAGGCTGATTTATTCTTTAATCCAGCTGAAACTGTCCGATTCTACAAATAAACGGCTGTAATAGCCAACTCTACCCAGAACTCTTTCTCAAACTAAACCAGCATCACCATGCAAATATCAAGATAAAAATATACGTTGAAGAAATTAATGTTTCGATAAAATATTAGAGGGAAAAGACCGAATTTCGTTTTCCCAAACAAGTTTGTTTACGTAAATGACAGATCCTAGACCTCCCAGGTGTCTATTTACCTCAGATAATTTATTACACTAAAAATACAGATTTTTTTTGCTTTTTCTCAAATCGAGTAGTAAGGGTTTCAAAACCAAAAGGGTAAAAAAATAGCATATATGTATAGCTTTTGTCGTGGGCTCAGGCTTTGAGCGCGGCGACCGAATCAAGAAATTCCGTAACGAAAATAAAACCTAACATCCCCACTCCGCCTACCATGTAGCTCGGCCGAGCGTTCGCCTAACGTTTAATGTAATGGTACGGCTGTACGAAGCTCCACGGATCGAGATGAGCTGCTCCGAAATGTAATGGAAAAAAAGAAATTATAAATTTATTAGAAAATAGTTTTTTTAATTTGTTTTTTTATTGCATAAGTTGATAAAAAATGCTATGCAATAGCTTTACCGCGGCAGTCCCTAAGTGCCACACACTTTTTTTTTTACTCAATTTTTTATCAAAATATGTTATCCTTAAAACAAACCTTTATCTATCAGCTAAGTCGTGAGGCTTTATACCTCAAGACTTGGCTGACAACAAATTTTATAGGGCAGGTATTTAAATTGTTAGTTATGCGACTTATTTAACACCACATATTGCAATACAGTTATTTTTGTAAGGTCAGTTCTAGAAATTTTCGGCAAGACAATTCTGTATGGATTCCTGGTGTTTCTCAAGTACATGTCCTTCACTTTGGACACAACAGATCTTAATTTAGTTTTGTATTTTGGCAATTTCAAATTTATACATGTTTGGTAATATAAGTACCCGTAACTTTTTGAAAAGAATTGAGGTTTGCACGATATCCAAAGTGCTATCCCACATTACTTACCACATTCCCACAAATTGCTCTCTTGCACTTTAAGGGTTCTTCCCCCTTAAGGAAACTTTAAGTTTCGTCATTTCCATCTGGCTGTCTGTCTGTCCGTATGTCACAGGCACGGAACCCTACACCGAGTATGGTCTGACATGTTCTTGCCCGGTTTTTTTGAGCTATGAACGCACTATTTACTTCGATATAATTGCCCAACAGAATCAAACCATAATTATGAACGGGGCTACTCAACCATGTTAAGCACTCATAACCGTATTCTCGGATGAAATTCTTCTTAATTTAGCTGAAACATAAACAAACACATTTATTTTTTGACACACTTTGTCTACATGTAATTTCCAATTAAAAAAAAACTATACCTAGAAATTTTGTATGATCCACTTCCTGAATTACAAAACCGTTATGCATTACGTTCAATTTGTTGGGTTTACGCCGTATATGGTAAATTGAAATAATAATAAATACTTGGGACAACTCACACAACGTCATCTGATCCCAAACTAAGCAAAGCTTATACTACGGTAACCAAACAACTGATAAACATACTTATTTCTAAATACATGCTTATGTAAATTACACCCAGACACGAATAAAACCCTCGTGCTCATCACACAAAGTTTTATCCTGGGTAGGGATCGAAGCCACGACCTCCGGCTTAGCAGTCAGTGTCACTAACCACTAGACCAACTGGCCAGTCAAAATTTAGTTCAATTTATTGTTGAATTTCATTAGTTTTAGATGTAATAATTAATGAAATGTTACCTATCCGCAAACAGAGTGCATGAATATGTAGTAACATCTACAACATACAACAAAAATAGTAGGGAACCCAGAACACTACCTTGCGGCACCCCCGAATTAATAATTTCGCAAATAGAATAAGTTACTTCTAGCTCTCCAATTTTACCTATGTTATAATTTTGAGTAGTCATGTCAACACATTGTTTTCAATTCTATAAATATGTTTTTAAGCCCAATCAAAGCAGTACCACGAACACCGTATTGTTCTAGCTTATTTAGCAAAATGTTATGTGAGACAAAAAAGCTTTTGTCATATCAAAAAATACTACAGTACAGTGAAATTAGTCTCGAGAAATTTTTGCATATGTAGTGGTGTGTATGTTACTTAGATATTAGAGCGCGTTTCCACTATATCGTTCTGGCCCTTACAAAAATGTTTCAATATCCTAACATTACTATTTAATTTAATACTTATCCCTAGCAACACTCTGATTTTTGTTTTCAATAAAAACAAGTTTTTATTTTAAAGAAAAAGGTTTTGACTTTATTAAAAAAAATATGTCATTCAATTTCACGTCCTTGAGCAAACGACAAGGCGACTACCGTGAAACAATAAAATATCGTGTCGTTCTTTAGATGATAGTAGTTTAGCTATAGGTAAAAAGTTTTGACCATAATAATTACGAAACAAAACAAATAAATAAATCGTCACTTGATAGTGGAAAGTGGAAACACGCACAAAACCAGAATAAACCAGTTTACTCTGTCCGCAGGTGCCACGTGCAGTCTGACGTCAGTCGCTTGATACCGTTAGAACATAAAGCACGCATTTCATTAAAAAATTATAATTATTAGATACGTAGTAGTTTCATTGTGAAATTTTGTATTTGTTGATTGTTGTTATTGTTTGTTATTATTGTTAAAATATTTGTTGAAGTGTTTAATTTCAAGTGTGTAAGTGTTGTAACTTTATATTGATAATTCAAAATGGCTCCAGTGTTAAAACATGGTCGAGGCAAGCCTTTGACTTCTCAAACTAAGGAAGTTTTGTACTGTTTGTACAAATATTTCGAAAATGAGTGTAATAACAACCCGAGCAGTATTATGACCCCCACTCAATTAGTTGCTAAATCAACAGGAATTTCAATAGCATCCGTCAGAAAGGTAGTATCAGAAAGCAAATGTCGTCCTTCAGATCAGGAAGTAACATTTAAATCTCCTAAAAAGAAACCGAATCGTAAACCTACAATAGTAATCGATAACTTTGATCAGCAAGTTATCAGAAGAACAATTCATGACTTCCACATCACAAATAAAGAAGTTCCCACTTTAAAAACTTTGCACTCAAAATTGAAAGAAGATATCGATTATAAAGGTTGTGTCAGCACGTTACGAAAACACGTCATGTCATTAGGTTTTAATTGGAAGCAAACAGAAGATAACCGGAAACTTCTTATGGAAAAACACGAAATTAGATACTTGCGAATTAATTATTTGATGAAAATTGCTGAATATCGTGAACAACGCCGACCAATTGTTTACACCGACGAAACATATATACATACATCACATACCCTCTCGAAATCTTGGTCAGATGGAAGCACTTCAGGTTTGAAGCAACATATATCGAAAGGCAACCGCTTAATCATTGTTCATGCCGGTGGTATCGATGGCTTTATACCAAATGCATTGCTTATGTTTAAAGCCGACCAAAAAAGTGGAGATTACCACAACAATATGAACTATGACAACTATTCAAGGTGGATTCAAACTCAATTAATACTCAACTTACAACCAAATAGTGTTGTTGTTGTTGACAACGCACCATATCATAACTCAATACAAAATCCTGCACCGAATAGTAATTCTAGAAAACAGCAAATGATAGACTGGCTGACATTTCGAAACATTGAGCATTCATCCACGTTGCTTAAGCCTCAATTATATGAACTGATTCTGCAAAACAAGGCGAGATTTATAGAGTACAAGATAGACGAAATATTACGACAGCACGGTCATACTGTGCTGCGTTTACCACCATACCATCCGGAGTTTAATCCTATAGAAAATATATGGGGGATAGTGAAAACATATGTCGCAAAAAAGAATGTCGCAATGAATATGAAGGTTATAATGTCATTAGCTGAAGAAAAAATGAACGCCATAACTGTAGAGGAATGGAGAAAAGTTTGTTTGCATGCTATTGAGGAGGAAAGCAAATATCAGGGTAGAGACGCAGCTTTAGACACAATATCAGAACGAATCATAATTAATTTAAATAATTCATCTGATGAAAGCGAGGATGGGGATGATTGTGATATGCCTGGGGTTGATGAATTATTAGAATAAAACATTTATGGCCGGAGAACACCTAATTCATACACGTCTTCACTGAAGTGAAAACCGGCATTCAATGCTTGTAATGTTTGGAACTGGCTTGTCTGCCTCATACAGTTCCATAGATTACAATGCGGTGGATACACATTTTCACGACCGTATTAGTACGTAGTGCGTATGCGTAGACGTGCACGCATTTGGTGTGCTCCAGCCACAAACGTATATTACCTTTAAAACAATAAAAACTAAAAATAAAATGTTGTTTTTTTTATTTGCTGACCATACACTACTACAAACGCAAAAATTTCTTCAAGCTAATTTACCTGTACCGTCATCGACATTATCAATGACATAATTCATAAGATGGCAAGCCATGGCCGTCAACTTACCTCTTTGAAACCAAATTTGTTCTTTCCTAATAGTTTGGTTCTTTGTGAGAAATGTAATAATACATCTATAGGTATCTACATTGTGGTTGCAAAGATTTTAGAAATTACAAAATGAGTGTAATGTGACGGTAGTTGTCAAGAAGAGACTTGTCACCCTATTTATGGGTTTAACTATCGAAAACTTTAGCAGTTCAAGAAAACATCCCTCTTCTGAGATTCATCAGATACGTCAAAACTGGTACGAAACTGGTACTGCTAATCGCTGTGGCAATAACATTGTGACCCGTCGCCGTGTTCTCTATGCTCATTAATGTCCTTCAAAATCATAAGTACCTACTATACTTATACTACTCTATGATCATAAGGTCTTAGAAATATACAAGTAGGTGTACCTACTTGAAACCTTTGTCCCTTTGCAGATTCTAGCTTTATCACTACTTACAAAAAAAGAATTGAAAGTGTTTGCAATATCTACTAGATTTGAGATATTACCCCTATTATTTAGATGGATTGCAAGAAGATTTACCTACATTTTTACAAGTGCAAATTAGCTTTGCGTTATAATTTTTTATAGATTTGTCAATACACTGCCATAAAACTTTTTGAGTTTTGCTTATATTTAGTCCTAATCTCCCTGCAATTGTTTTTATGACATTTGAAAAATCAAGTTAGTGTTTCTACCTGCACACTTTCACCTTTATCGTAGGGAACCATAGAATGTTAAAAAGTGCGAGTTAGTTTGTAATTTTCGTATGCGATGTCAAGATTTGAACTAGAGTAAACTTCAGGCCACGTTTAACAAGGATACTCCACCTCCTCGCTGGCGTTTTTTCTACAATATGATGCAGGTAAGTTGTAACCGTCAATGCCAATAAATTTCTCGTACCAGTAATTTATGTACCAGTGGTTTATTAGGATAATTACATTGCACTTAGTTGTAGCAAATTAATTTCAAGTTAATTACTCTTGTAAAAGAGAAGGTCATTTGGGGCTTGAAATGCATAAGTCTGTTTATGTGGTTTGGTTACTTTGTTCAACTTGTGGATAGCATCTACGGCCGCCATGTCCTGAGGTGACACGATGATGACCTTCGAGTTGTTCACTAAGCTATTTTGAAAATTATCAGAACGAGATTTGATTTGACTTTTAGTTTTTTTGTCATATTTTTTCTAACTGATGTATTGGACTTTTACACAACTGCTCCAAAAAGTCAATTTCTGATCTCAATTGTTATATTTGTTTGTTAGGTCGTTATTTTCTAAAATTATATTTTCCAATGCATTTTGTGTAGGTAGTTTCTAAATTTGACTTCAAACCAGTGGTTTCGGTTTTTAGGTTTTCCATATCAGTTGAATACACATGTGTAGATAAACCTATGGTTTTTGCAAGCAGATCCTCTGATGTTGTGTCTAAGGAGATGCTACCACTTAGGAATGGCTTATTTCTGAAATTTTTGTGGTTTCTAAAAGCGAAATTATACAGATAACACGTATTTCAAGTATACTTTGCTCTCGTAGAGTATATTTCTTCGGTAATTTTACACGTTATAAGCGGAACTGTAAAATTAGCGAAATGTTAGTTAACCGCCATTTTTACAACATCGCACACCTATAAAGTTATTCGCATCGTAGTTGCGTTTGTTACGGAAAAAAAGATTCCTATACAATAAACAACTGGTCACCCTGATTCGCGCTCTATCATAATTTGATTGAACTGTCAAATAAGACATTTAAATTTTTTTGAAATCGTCCAAGTAAGTTATAAAATTTTTTACAAAATGATTTTCTTATTGGTATTGATTTATTTCATATTTTCGTGCGTTAAAGGTGCAGTACTGCATGCCTTCCCGAACCCGAAAATTTCATACATGGGTTGTCAATGCTGGTCATGTTGCAGAGGATGATGAATACGTGTTTTATTACAGAAGGATTTGCCGTCTCAATTTCGCGCAAGTTTACCATTATCTCAGCAAAAGAAATAGTAAAATCGCTGAGCCAACATTCTATCATCTGACAAACAGGTAAGAAACCAAAATTTTACTAAACGGGCATAAAACTACTACTTTAATTCTATGGACTATTAAAAAATTATATACCAATAGTCCCTGAATGGTTTAAATGTGCCCTGGTGCCCGTAGTCTTATTTTCAGTCCATTTTCGTGTTTCTTTCTCGTCCTATCGATTTTTAAGTTCTTTCTCGTCCTATCGATTTTTAAGTTCTTTAAGTGAAATCATCCTCATCTGTCTTGTCTTTCGCAGGCTGAACAATTAGTTATTTAGTGTTTTAAGAAAGTGACTTTTTAGTAATTGTGATATTGACATTAAAATGCTTCTAAGG
This sequence comes from Herminia tarsipennalis, assembly GCA_945859575.2. Taxonomy (NCBI): domain Eukaryota; kingdom Metazoa; phylum Arthropoda; class Insecta; order Lepidoptera; family Erebidae; genus Herminia; species Herminia tarsipennalis. The sequence goes on along the minus strand of OX243831.2, from coordinate 22,491,151 downwards.
AAGTATTGTGTGGAAGTGTTATTTTGATGCAGGTAATATGAAACCTAATTTAATTAAGATGTTTCATATAATAATATTATAATATTGTTTCATGTTATTATATAATATTTTCTATCATAAAGGTAATACAATGTAATAATATGTTACAGTAGGAACAGTTTAAATTTGAAACAGAGTTCATACTAGATTCCACACTTATTTGACAAATCTCCAGAAACCATTTAAGTTATAGTATCTCAAGGTTTATTATATGCAATTCCAGGGGAATTATACAAGCAAACCTACGGAGAAGCCCCATAAGTATGGATGGAGTGTGACTATGCCTCAGTTGAGCTGTCCAAAGTACGCAGGCATGTCCATTGCCACACTGGAGACAGACCACACCAGATGAGACTAGCAATATTACTACTGTCTCAGCAATTAATTAATATATATTTTTCATCCAGGTCCAGGTTGCATCAGCAATGAAGCCTTAAAAATTGGAGCCACCATTTTTCTTACATTTCTAACGATGCTCTTCCACATGGTACTTACAACAGGAATAGTCCCACACCAATGGTGTAAATCAGATATAGTACTCCTATATAACAAAGAAAGTCCACTGGATATATCAGGCTACAGACCAATAAGTCTGGTGCCCAATATATGTAAGCTATTCTCATCCATTATATTACACTGAGATTTAAACTTTTGCATTGCATGATTATAACTATTTATTATATGGGAATTAATGTGTCCGCTTGTGACCACAGCCGGTGCAACCTGGTCGTAACATCAAGCAATTTCACAAATAACGGGTATGATGTTTGATTTTTGTTTAGGCTTCTCTACAATCGACCATATGCATACCTTGGAACAAGTCATAGGAAAATTCAAAGAATACACCAATGACAGTATATTGGCTTTATAGACTACACAAAAGCACTTAACAGCAAATCCCACACCTCCATATGGAGGACACTAAAGGCTTGCAACATCGAGGAAAAATTACATAACCATTCTGAAAAATATCTATACAAACAGCTCAAGCAAAGGAAGGAAGTTACAAGAGGTAAAAAGAATGCAATAGAAAGGGGAGTCTGGCAGGACGACCCCCTATCTGCTAAAATATTCATTCCAGTACTGGACAATATATTCCAAAACATCAACTGGAACAAAAAGGGTATTTGTATAACTCATAAACATTTAAGTCACCTAAGATTTGCTGATGACATTGTTATCTTCACTAAGTCAGCCACAGAACTGCAACAAATTATAGACTCTAAGCAAGGAGAGCAAAAAGGCAGGACTACAGATGAATGCAAGTAAATCCAAAGTGATGACAAATGACAAAAAACAGAAACCAATCCAAGTAGATAATAAAACCGAAACAGAATATGTCAGTGAGTATATATACGGTTTAGTAGACATTGGACTTATTTGCGAAAGGACCTGTAATTGTTTATGGACTTATTCACGATATGCCTCATTCGTTAGTTAATTAAACTATTGCAAACTCAGCTTAATGTCACCAATGCTTGGCTGACCAAGTGGCGCATAAAGGCAAGTGCACCGAAGTCTCACCACATCACCTTTACCCCAAGGCGTGAAACTTGTCCTTCGGTCAACCTAGGCCCTTATGCATTACTGCAATCAACCTGCGTTAAGTACCTGGGATTTCACCTGGACCGAAGGATGACATGGAAAGACCACATAAAAACGAAGCGCAACGAAATCAACCTGAGATTTAAAAACCTACTCTGGCTCCTCGGTAGACAGTCTGCCTTATCTCTGTCCAACAAGCTAAGGATATATTGCTCCATAATTAAACCGATCTGGACATTTGGCATCCAACTGTGGTCGACAGCAAGCAAATCCAGCATAGTGTCTTCAAAGAGCTCAAAACAGTATTTTAAGGGTCCTTTCATCAGCGCCCTGGTATGCTCGCAATTCAGAAATCTATAAGTACCTGGAAATCCCAACTATCTTGGACGAAGTAAAACGAGGACAAGCAAGGACCGCTTAATAATTCACCCAAACCCATTATCCAGTATGCTCTTGCAACCAAACCCGATCAGAAGACTCAAAAGAGCCGATGTGCTTCTTTACTAAGGGGAGATAGAGCAGTGGCTCCGTCTCGCTAAACCACAACCTCTTGCAACTTACCTGATTATAGTCTAAGCGACTGATCGCAGGTGTACAAAATAAAAAATAAAAAAAACTATAAATGCATTTTGTTCATAAAATCAGTAATTCAGGTTATTACAGAAAGGTAAAAACTAATAATTAATATTTAAATGACGCTTTTATTAAAAATAAGAAAAAAACTGACTTATAATCGTCTTATATAAAAATAAAGAAATATATCGTATCTTTTAATAAAAAAAAAAAAAATTATAACTAAATGATACCTTATCATAACATACATCTTCATCATACTTAATGACAACTTATCTTGACTTTTTCTCTGGTATGATGGTCTCCTAACCGATTTCGGTTACGGAGACCAATCTAATTAGAGACTAGCCAACTACACAGGAGATATTATTATAATTGCGAATGATTGTCTGGTGTTAACGTTATAGCAGGCAGGTATTTCAAAAAATTGTCCTTTTATTTATACCTCATTCTGTAAAAGACTCATTTGTATAATACCTTTGTAATGACCTATTTAAGAATATCGAATGAGTCTTTTGCTAAATGAGGTATAATGAGAACAAGTCCTTTGAAGAATAAGCCATTCCGAGAATAGGTCCTTTTTTTCATCATAAGTCATTTTACGAATAGGTCCTATGTCTACTAAACCTTATATACCTGTGCAAACAAGCATCCTTCAATGAAGACAGCAATGAAAGAGAAATTCAAAGAAGACTCAACTGAAAGAAATAATGAAACCACATCATGCCACTGAAAGAGACTGTATATGGCTGCCAGACATGGTTCCAAACAAACAAATTAAAAAACTAAAACGTCATCACTGAACCCACACTGGAAAGAAGCCAGAACATGCACTTTCACACGCATTTCCCTTCCACGACAATGGTTGCTAAGCAACTTTGTTAATAAATATTTTATATCCATTTCAGCTTTAGTTTAAGTTTTTTTTCGTGTATGCGGTCCAATTGTCTAAATCTAAACTCCCACTCAAATATACACACAAAATTTCATCAAAATCGGTCCAGCCTTTTAGGAGAAGTACAGTCACATACACGCATACAGAACAATTATATATATTATAAAGATAATGTCCAGCAACTATCATAGAAAATGTGTGCTAAGTGCAGTCGAACTTGTGCTGAAGATACGACTGTGACCTACCATAGGTTTCCTAAACCAGGAACTGCTAACTATTTGAAGTTTTTGAAACCTAACTCTCATTCATGTAGTAGGTATGTTGCCACTGAATACTTAAATTATTTATTTTGTTGTATTCCAGGGCTAGTGCTTGGGCCAAATATTGTTGCCAAATGTTTAGATCAGCTCCACAGTAAAAATAAGAGATTGTGTGAAAGACACTTGAACTCAACGCAACCCACGAGAGCTCAAACATAAATCGTATCAAGAGCGACTGACTACTCTCAAACTCACAACCCTAGAAGATCGCAGAGAACGTGGAGACCTAGTTGAGACATATAAGATCCTAAACGGACATTATGATCTGCAAGACTTTGATAAAATATTCAGGCGTAACGAAAATGTGCATTTAAGAGGTCATCACTTAAAACTATGTACCAACTTGTCAAGAAATAATGCACACAAATATTTTTTGAGTAACCGGGTAGTAAGGGTGTGGAACAGACTCCCAGAAGATGTAGTCTCAGCTCAGAGTTTGAATACATTTAAAATCAAATTGGATAAACACCTTCAACAACAAAAAGATAACATAGCGAGAGTATAGAAGGGTACAGGTCAACTGTTTGCTCTTCCTAAAGAGATTGATATATCAAAATTTGGAGAAAGTCAGGTATGTATGATAACTTCCTTTCGGCGTTTTAGGACCACAATGAGAAATGACCAGTTCTTGAAATGACCACTTCTTTAAATGCCTACTTCTAGAAATGACCACTTAAAATGCCTACTTCTTGAAATGACCACTTCTTAAAATGACCACTCTTTTAAATGACCGTTTCTTAAAATGACCACTTCTTGATTTTTTCTGTTATTTCTGGGAATATAAGAACGGACATGAAACCGCCTTTTCTTTAGATTTTGACTTGATAACTGGCCACTTGTGGGGCTAGCATACCTACTAGAGTTTAATAATGACATTACTGTCATTTATGTCTTCAATAATGTGTGTGAAAATCTAGTAAACAGGCTTACGATGTTTGCATTTAAGACATGATAAATCCCTATTTATGTTTGTTTTTATAAGAAAGTTAAAAGCATCAATACGGCTTGCAAGTGCAAGTCGGACTCGCTCACCGAGCGTTTTCCGTACACAAATTTGTAGGTACAGATTATAAATAGTTCAGAAATCGAGTCTCGGGTTTTATTTATGATTAAATTAAAAATGTATAGATTTTACATCTTTTCCTAATACTTGTAGTGCAAGACAGTATTAGTTGCCAAATTTCACATTTCTAAGTGAACAGACAATACCCTATAAATTTTGATTCCCTAGAGAGCGTGGAAATGTGCGTTTTTTTGAGGCATAAACGGCCTATCTTTTTTTTACGTTAACTTAGAAGTTTGAAAGTTTTCACAGCTTCAAGGGGTTGGGGACCTGAGTTATGGGGACAATAACTTTCAATTGAATGACATTAGAATACTCAGATCTTCTTTCTAATCATAGTTTTTAAGTGGCCTGCTCTTTAAAAAGTATGATATGTATCATATTAAACGTTTTTATTATTAGAATACAAGTGGCTGGGCTTATTATATAAATTGTGATTGTGATAAACATAAATAATTGTCAGGTAATGATCCTAAATTAATGAAAGCGTCTAAATATACTAGAAAATGCTTATTTATATATAAATGGTCATTTCAAGAAGTGGTCTTTTCCGGAAGTGGTCATTTCAAGAAGTGGACATTTCAAGAAGTGGTCTTTTCAAGAATTGGTCATTTCAAGAAGTGGTCATTTCGGGAAGTGGTCATTTTTAATTGTGGTCATTTCTCATTGTGGTCCTAAAACGCCGAAAGGGATAACTTATTGTTTGGCTGGTGCCCAGCATGTTATATGTTAATGTTGTAACTGTAAATTATGAATTTATACACTATAAATGTATAACTGTAAATATTAGCATAGAAATAAGTGCATACCTTACAGCTAACATAAATACAATTCAAACTAATACTATAAATGTAAAAGTAATAATGTGTGTCTGTTACGTTTTGACATATAAACTGCCGAACAGATTAAATGGAATTAGATATGGAGATAGTTTGAGTATGGGGTAAGGACAAAGGATACTTTTTTTCATGAATTCCGATATCCACACAGGCGGAGATGTGGAGGATAGGTATATAGATAATACCTGTCACAAATTAATTAAAAATTCATAACAATGATAGCTAACAACACTATAAAATTATTACAGGATTTAACACAGTCAATTGAAGCAAGATGATTGATGCCAACAATACTATTTAAACAAATAGAAGATGCAGCTAATGTAGCAGAATCCTCTAAAAGTGCATTAAGTGCAGTAATATTTAAATCAACTGACACTGAACAGGTAAATTAAACTTGTATTTTGGTTAAACTTTCAGTAAACCTGGTTACAAACAGCTGCAGTCCTCTATTAAAATGATTTACATGGGCGGAGCTGTGCAGTATAGGTAGATGGATAATACCTGTCACACCTGTCAATGATTGGTGATGGACACTATAAAATGATTACAGGATTTAACACAGTCAATACCATTTTCACAAATAGACGATGCAGCTGAAGTAGCTAAATCCTCAAAAAGTGCATTAAATGCAGTAACATCAAAAAAATTTTTTCTTCTCATTATTGCAATCTATTTTTATTGAACATTCAGCAATATGTATGTCATAGTCATTCGATGATTTATGAGGTACATGTCCTCTTGATATATATATTTTTTTTTTAAATAGAACCTATTTAGGTTTTTTCATTGAGATTACAATCTAGTCTTAGACTAATAAGTAATTTTGATGATGGGCTTCTTTATATTTTTTGTAGTTTTCCACCGTGTGTAATCTGTTGCCTTGTTATTAGTTACTTGTCTAAGATAAGTGTTCATAATCTCGTTGTGAAAATTTTGGATTTCTCTACTTAACTTTTTCATTATGTTGTTAAGTATGGTTTTATCAGGCGGAAACCTTGATTGCTGCCACCTTCGTCTCTTTTCCCTTTTTTTTGCGATAAGGTTCCTGATTTCTATTGGATAGGAGTGACTGGTAGTTTTTATTTTAGGGCTGGGTGTATTGTCCCAAGCGCAGCGTTGTATGTTGCTTACAAATTGACTGAATTCGGAATCTAATTGACAAGTGGTTTTTAGGGGTACTTTAAGGTCTATGACGTAGTCTAAGTCAAGCTTAAAACTTTCCCAATCTGTATTTTTGTTAACTAAAGTCGACTTATAACTTATATTAAGTATTGAGGTATTATTTTCTTTATGCCTAATTTGCACGTATTAAGTGGTTAAACACCCTCTTGATCGTCCATTATGATTTTATGAACTAAAGAGTATGGTTAAGCTTAACACGTGTAAACAGTCACTTAATCACTTAAAATGTAGTTGATGACTTAACCACTTAATATGTGTAAACCAGGCATTAGTCTCCTCACACTCGGCAGAATTTCGTTTATAAGATGCTGTGCCAGTATATTAAGATGTAATTGCAATCCATTCTTATATGTTGAGACACTTAATTTCTTTCGATACTGTTTTAATACCAAGGTCATGGTGAAGTCTCGCATTAGTGACATACCACGGTGCATCTACTACCATCCTCAAAATTTTTGATTAAAACCTTTGTAGTATTTCCAGATTTGAGTTGGCAGCTGTGCCCCACAGTTGTATACAATATATCAATATGGGTTTTATTATACAGTTACATAACTAAAGCTTATTTTCTATTGACAGTTCGCTGTTCTTATTAATTAGCCAATATATCTTGCGTCCTTGTTGTCCCATTGCTAGACGTTTGGTAAATATATGCTTTCTTAATGTTAAGCGTCGGTCTAGGTACATTCCAAGATATTTTGCTTCGTTAGACTGTGGGAGCTGAACACCATTTAATGTAACTGGAAGACAAGTTTGCCGCCTGGTAGTAAATGTCATCTGTACAGATTTTGTTTCATTAGCTTTAATTCGCCAATCTTTCAGTCATGTAGCGACTTTGTTTAGACTGTTCTGTAGTTTATAAGAAGCTGGTGTACGGTATCAGCAGATGCCATATCAGCTGTATCATCAACAAATGTTCCCATGATAACGTTGTCAGATATTGGTAAGTCAGCAGTGTATAGAAGAAGATTAGGCCCCATTACACTGCCTTGCGGTACTCCAGCTTGGATTTATTTAAGCTCTGTATTTGTTTCTCCTTGACTTACGAAAAAGTGTCTACCCATTGGATAAGATTTTATCAGGTTGTAATAATTGATGCGTAGTGTCTTTTTTATTTTGTACAGAAGTTTATTATGTCTGACTCGGTCCAATGTCTGGAATATGTCTAGAAAGGAAGCTGTGCAGTACTCTTTCTGTTTGAATGTTTTGACAATACTATTTACAAGTCTATGGATTTGTTCGATAATGCTTTGTTGTTGCCTGAAGCCGAATTGATGGTCGGGAATAAGGTTTGAGTCCTTAATAATAGGCTATAATCTCCCCAGAAACAAAATCTCCATTACTTTGGAGGGTATTAGTAGTAGGCTAATTGGGCGATATGACTTAGCATCTTCAAGACTTTTACCTGGTTTGGGAATCATTATAATTTTTGCCACTTTCCATTACAGGGGTACATATATTCTCTTTGTTGAATGGCGTTGTATAATTGTGTTAGGTAAGTTATGCCCTCTTCTGGTAGCTCTTTCAGGATAGTTGCAGTGATTAGATCGTATCCTGGACATCTACCACCAAAAGCTTCCGTGTTGTCGGCCGTTGACGGATCTTACATTTGTATTTGGTTCGGTGTTCGGCGAGCGTTCGTTTCGACCGACCCGTTCTCGATCAACTTTTGGGAGTAACGTCCTGGTGCTTTCCCTAAACTCAGTCTTTTGATAGCAGATTTGATTTCTGCTTTGCTGAATTTTTTGATAGGCAGCTCTAATTGGTGGGTTTGTTTCAAGTATTCTCCGACTATTTTAGTTTTTGTGGAACCAGTGTCAGGATTTGGTTTAAAGCTTTTCAAAATCACCGTTAGCCCAGGAGTTATTTGCCTTGAGCAAAGGTGGTTTATGAGTTATTGGACATTTGAGGCCTTTTGTTGTTTGCCATAACAAGTAGTCTGTCGAGGGTCTAGCGTCAAAGCGTTGTAAGTGTGTAGCAGTGTTTTTGTTTCTATCGTTACTTAGCAGTTTCTTAAGTTGAGAAACAAGTTTATTGTAAGCTGTTTTATCTCCATGATACCGTGTAGTTTGCCATCTCTTTCTAGCTTTACGCTTTAGTAATTTAGTAAACTAGCTTGTGGATATCGCCGTAACATAAAAAAAACATAGAAAGTGGTTTTTTAGTCCTTTGGTCTTTGATATTGTTTCAAATCTAAGTGATAGTAGTTCAGTTGTTATGTCCACTGTTTCCATGGACAAGCAGTGGCGAAGGGGCCTTCGAATATCATTCTTTTCGGTTTCCCATTAAATTGTATTTGGTTAATATTGTAAGTACAAAAACCGTCTCTGACAAGATAAAAATAAGAGGTAACCCGATGCGGGTTACCTCTTACTTTTCGTAAATCGTATCGGGTTACACAGGAAAATTTTAACCCTACTTTATAGTTTTATATAATTTTATATTTATTTAACCCTATTATATATTTTAAATACTTCCCGAATTTGGGGTAATTTTGCTCATGTAGCAACACTGGGAATGTCATTTACGACTGACATGTAAAAATACTATTTAAAATGTGGGTACACTGAAAAAGATATTGTCACCTGTCAAGTTTTTTGATTTCACAATGAAGGTAAGTATCAAATAGTCACTGGATCACTATTAGAAATGTATATATTAACAGCACAATTCTGTGTGTTTGCAAGAAAATAACCATTTGTGTTAAGTATTGATTGTTACAAGGGTGATAAGAAATGACTTGCACAGTGGTATTTAGCACTGTTTTTTTTCACGAAAATAAGAAGCAATTTTTATTTCTATAACGTAACATAATAATCATGGTAAAAGTAGGAGAATTGCCACTAAAACTCTTGTGTTCATGCTTGCTGGTTTGCAAAAGAAATGGATACAGCCCATCGCATTTTATTTCTCGCAAACATTAATTGCCGACAGGATGACTGATTTTAAAGAGGTAATTTAATAATATAACATAAAAATATTAAATATCAGCTACAGTCAGTAATGAAAGTCCGTGGACACTTACAAATTTTGTTCTTTAATAATTTGCTCACAATTAATGTGTCAAGTAAATTTTGAAATGTTATTTTGTTCATGGACATTTTATACATTCACCCCTATAAACATACTTTTGTTAATAACAGTATTTTAAGTAGTGAATGCTTTGTCTTCTTCTCAATTTTTAAAATGAAATTAAAACAAAGAAACATTGACTATAGTTCGTAAAATATAGCTTGATACCTGTGACGTTTGTCAGAATGACATGTAATAGGTATGGGACGTCTTTCGTATTTTATCGATATTTATATGGAATGAGTTTATTAAAAAAAATACATTTTAACGATATTGAAAGAAAAAAAAAAGGAAATGAAAGATGAATTTGAAGGTATTTAAAAGTTTAATTGTCAAATGGTGTACAGCCGAGATCAACTTCCAAGTCGAATTCTGATTCATCACTGGAGCAGTCCTGTAGATTAATAATTAATTCTTGATCGCATATGTTGTCAAATTGAATATCGCGCTCCCAATCTTTTTGAATCACATTTTTTGTCTTCTCAACTACCTTTTTCCAATCATCAGCATTTACATGTACACAAGCTTCATGTAGTAATGTCAACATTTTGTTCGCTGTGAAAGGCGGTGCTACATTATGTCTGGCAGCGTAACCTAGAAAAAAAAGGTATTCGATCAAACAAAAAACCTACTACATTCTTTGTAAGCTTTTTATATATGTTTTTTTAGATTATACGAACCTTTGACTTGAGCCCAGATTAGTTCTATTGCATTGTAATGGCAATGATATGGTGGTAAACGGATGACGGTGTGGCCCATTTCCTCTGCAATTTCGTCTATAATGTATCTTGGAGTGGGGGGCTTATGAATGCTTACTAATCTTAGCAATTCTTTCTTGAGCATGCTGTTGTCGGCTTTTACTCCTTTGTTTTGCAGCCAAGTAATAATTTCAATTTTACGATTGCTTGTCGTAGGCGCCTTATCTTTTTGTACTGAATGATACGGAGCGTTGTCCATCAGAATAAAATGTGGTTCACTCAAATTATTTAGAAGAGTTAGAAACCACTCCTTAAATTTTGTAAAATCCATTTCTTCATGGTACTCTGTTGTTTTTACTGATTTAAACGCCAGTAAACAATTGAGCACAAAACCAGACGATGTCCCCGCATGAGTAATTATTAATCTTTGTCCTTTGCCTTCGGGCACCTTGGTGGTAGACTCCGCTTTATCGTCTGTCCACGATCTTGAAACAGTGTGGTTTGCGTTGAGCCATGTTTCATCAAGAAAAACCACTTTATTCCAATCTGTTATATTTTTGACTTTGCGCAAAAAGTCAATTCGGGAAAAAGCAATGTCTGTTCGCTCCATTAAAATTTTTCTTTTATCGCTTTTCTTATAAGCAAAGCCGATTTTTTTCAATATTTTGGACAACGATGGTGGACTTCCTTTAAATAAATCCGCGTCTTTAAGCGAAACGGATACTTTTTTTAACGTGGGTAATTCACCACGTGCGTAATACGCATATATATGATTTCGAATTGCGGCAGCATCAAAGTCGTCAATTTCGGTGACTGGCGAAACTCTCTTCCTTTTTTTATTAGGAGTCGATAATATTTTACCTCCCTCATCTTCGGCCACCATCTCCTTTGACGATTCTCCATACTTTCTTTGCTAATTCGAGACACTGTAGCTCGTCCGATACCAAGAGCGTCAGCAACTCTATTGCACACTTGCTCCAACGGTAGTAGCGGTCCGCCATTTTGATTCTCGCGCTCAAAATACTCACGCAAACGAATCACAAACTCGCGACTTTCGCTATTCAAAACAGTTTTTTTTGTTCTTTTCGGCATTGTGGTGCAAAAAAAAACAAATAACTATAAATAACAACAAAACTTAACAAAGCAACAGTAATAACGACAAAACAATATTAATCACGTAGCGGTAGCGTATACAAGGCGTGGGCACTCGTACTGACTCAAAAAAGATGGCGCCCGCTTGATCGCTGCATGCGAAAGCAGTAGGTATTGCAAGACTAAAAAAATACGAATTCGTTGTGAAAAAACGATTAGATATAATCATTTATACAATTTATATTAATGAAATTGTCATACATTTATTTTATCGATATTCGCTGGCCAGTCGATTACACATCCCTACCAGGCTGCGAAAAGAGTTTACGAAGTAAGCTAACAAAAAAATATAAATAATAAAATATAATAAATATTTTAAATTACCTTTGTTTATACTAGTATCTCCTTGATAACAAGTTCTATTTGAAAAAAGTGTTCTAGATTTCTATACAAATGTCTTATTAATATTTAAAAAATTAAAACTTTTCCAACAACAAATTTATTGTAGCAGTCTTTTAAACGTAGTCTCTAAAGTCACAGGTATCAAGCTATATTTTACGAACTATAGCTACAATCTTTCAACTACTATCAATGGTAAATTCTTTATTGTTTTAATAGGCTTGTTTTTATTTTCCTTTCAGATACTGACTGCTTGCTTCAATTCTAATATGAATGTGGTAGCTACTGTGTGTGATCTATCAACAATAAATGTGAAAGTTTTAAAAACTCTTGGAGCAACCATTCTAGTACCACAATTTCAACTTTGTGAACGGGAATTTGTTGCTATTTTAAATCCCCCACATCTACATGTACGAGAATTATGATAATGAAACATGACATAGAGTGCTCAACTTATTTCTATTGTAATGCTCATTCTATAAATGGTTGGTTCTAAAAATATCTTCTCTGTTGTTGTATAACACCAAATATTTTGTGTATGTAACTAAGGGGTCCTCACTCAGTGGCGACCGAGCAGATCAAGATATCTGCGAGTTTAAGCAACATTACCACTGTCGGTCCCTAGATGGGTGATCATTTTCAAATATTGTCACACTCCTCTGTGCCTCAGAGAGCACGTTAAGCCGACGGCGCTGCGCCTAATCTCTACGGTTGAATCGGTTTTTCGTCCCATCGGCACTTGTGTCTGCGCATACAATCTTTCACTATAATATCTCCTGCGTCGTGGGCTAGTCTCTAATGACATTGGCCGCCGTAATCGACAGCGACTAGGAGACCATTATTATTATTATGTAGCTAACACAAAATGAAATAGTAAAATAGTTTATACTAGACCAGTATTAAACTTAACTTTATGTATATTGGTTTTAGGTATTGTAAAATGGAAACATATTGCACCTTCTCAAGAAGATTGGTTTCAAACAATGAATGCAATTAATGAGTTGTTGAAAAAATCAAGTCGTGAACATTAAAAGTATTTCGACGCGTCGCCTAAACCAAGATGCAATTTTGTGTGTTTATTTGAGTGGGTCCGAGAATGGTTTAGATTCACAAGTACGCTGGAACAGCTAGTCTACTGTAAAATCCTTCAAATACATTTTAATATAGCTCACATTTATAAAAAAATACAAATCGAATGAGCTATCGCTCATAATATAATGTACCTATTTGAAGGATTTACTAAAGTATATTGTTTAATTATAATGGGAGTTTTTTTATTAGCTCAAATAAATACTTCTTCAATGAAATCAGTTCGTTTTAATTATGGTACATAAATTACAGTAGATTGAAAAAAATTTGAATGACTGAAGAAAAGAAATTTGAAAGAAAAGAAGAAAGAAAAATAATTTTGAAAGAATGACTAAAGAAGTGTATGTATATTTGTCTAGTTCGGCTTATGAAAAATAATGTCATGTGCCCGCTGTGGGCTAGCAGAATGTAACCCATACCTTATCATCTAACGAAAAGGCCATCTAGATTAGTAATAGTGCCCCAGCTTAGTAAATGTACCTAAGTAATAAAAAACAATAAGTGTAAGTATAATCATGGTGGGCTAAAACACACGTTGAGAACAGGATGGGTGGTGAGCGTATGAGTGGCCGATTTGGATATCGGTGGGCTTATTACATGTACTGCATTGATGCTTCATCAATTGGGTGCCTCAACCTAGCAAATAAAACAGGATCTTTCATTGTGTAGTCGAATTAACACGATGTGGCAATTAGCAGAATTAACACGATGTGGCAATTAGCAAAGTGGGTAAGTTATAATAACGGATTATGACGGTTTGGGCCCTTTCGCGATTGGGCCCGCTAGTAAAAGCCTCAATGATTAGCGATATGTCCCGTTCGCGATATGGCTCTTTCGCAGTACGTCCCGTTCGCGATATGTCCCTTTCGCGACATGTCCCGTGTGTAATTTGTATCGTTTGTGATATAGGTACTTATTTACTGTCTTTTACTCGCGGATCTGATCTCTTTTTTTAGGGTCAGTGTCAAGTCAACATAATGAAGAAGCTGTACATCCCTCCTTATACCAATTGTCGATTTGATTAAATTAAATTTAAAAAATATAGTTATCCCGGTTTCATTCATTTATAATTCATAAGGAACATTGAAATGTAATATATGTATGTTCCGACACCGAATATATATAATGTTGATCTGTACATTACATTTAGTAGACATTTCTACTAAGTGTTAGTGTCTCTGCTTTTTGATTCCGTTGTGATCTCAGCTAGTTACAGTCAATGGTTTATTATACAGAACATCAGGATTGAGGAGCCAAATAAAATGCGTTTACTAAATTCCCTCAGTTTGACTGCTTTGTCCACATGCTACAAATTCTAACACACTCACTACCTACTAAATGTTCTTGGAGTGGAATAATAATTGAACATTTACCTCCTATCATGGGAATTCACGCTCTGTATAGATTGAGGGAGGAGCCACATTAATAATATTGTATATTCTTGAACATTAACAGAACTGAGACAATTACTACTAAATGATGCAAAATTTTCAAAAAAATTAAGTGAATACTTTCCGTGTTCAAGGTGGCTCCTTAATTCAGATGTTTAGATTGAGGTGTCTCCTTTAGCTTTTTATAACTTTTGAAGTATTTATTTACTACAAAATCGAGGAACGAGCTTACAACATTTATAAGCATACTTCTAAATAATATATTATTTTTTTATACGAAGAGCGGCTCCTCAATCCAAACGGACACGATTGCGACTTTGCGAGCCATAGCCATTATGCTACTGCCGCTTTTTCACCTCAAATAAATCTCACGGAACCCAAAGTTTTACTTTGTGGATCCGATGCAAAAATTCTTAAGACCTTTATTGAGTACAGCTCAAGTATAGAAATAACTAAGTTGTATATCTGTGTAATACCCTTCGGCTTTACACCCATATTTATACATCAGATGTGAAACAAACGATATTCTGAATTACAATCGATCAGAGCCACCTATAGCGTACCACACGTACTTTTGACGTAAGGGTTCACAAAACTTTGTATAACACCCTCTGTCGGTTCATCATGGAAATATGAGGCTACGATAAAGAGACCTGCTCGTTGTCGCCCACGTGGATGACTGAACCCCGATATCTGTTGTTTTTCGCTATCAGTCAAGACACTGAAACAAGTGTTTCTTTATTTCATGACCGTATTCTCGGATGAAATTCTTCATAATTTAGCTGAAACATAAACAAACACATTTATTTTTTGACACACTTTGTCTACATGTAATTTCCAATATAAATTTTAGTCCAAAACTATACCTAGAAATATTGTATGATCCACGTCCTGAATTACAAAACCGTTATGCATTACGTTCAATTTGTTGGGTTTACGACGTATATGGTAAATTGGAATAATAATAAATACTTGGGACAACTCACACAACGTCATCTGATCCCAAACTAAGCAAAGCTTATACTACGGTAACCAAAGAACTGATAAACATACTTATTTCTAAATACATGCTTATGTAAATTACACCCAGACACAGAATAAAACCATCGTGCTCATCACACAAAGTTTTATCCTGGGTAGGGATCGAAGCCACGACCTCCGGCTTAGCAGTCAGTGTCACTAACCACTAGACCAACTGGCCAGTTAAAATTTAGTTTAATTTATTTTTAAATTTCATTAGTTTTAGATGTTAATGAAATGTTACCTATCCGCAAACAAAGTGCATGAATATGTAGTAACATCTACAACATACAACAAAAATAGTAGGGAACCCAGAACACTACCTTGCGGCACCCTCGAATTAATAATTTCGCAATTAGAATAAGTTACTTCTAGCTCTCCAATTTTACCTAACTATGTTATAATTTTGAGTGGTCATGTCAACACATTGTGTTCAATTCTATAAATATGTTTTTAAGCCTAATCAAAGCAGTACCACGAACACCGTATTGTTCTAGCTTAATTAGCAAAATGTTATGTGAGACAAAAAAGCTTTTGTCATATCAAAAAATACTACAGTAGTGCCCCTACCGTCATCGACCTTATCAATGACATAATTCATAAGATGGCAAGCCATGGCCGTCAACTTACCTCTTTGAAACCTAATTTGTTCTTTCCTAATAGTTTGGTTCTTTGTGAGAAATGTAATAATACATCTATAGGTATCTACATTGTTGTTGCAAAGATTTTAGAGATTACAAAATGAGTGTAATGTGACGGTAGTTGTCAAGGAGAGACTTGTCACCCTATTTATGGGTTTTACTATCGAATACTTTAGCAGTTCAAGAAAACATTCCTCTTCTGAGATTCATCAGATACGTCAAAACTGGTACGAAACTGGTACTGCTAATCTCTGTGGCAATAACATTGTGACCCGTCGCCGTGTTAATAATAATAATAATAAAAATGATTTATTCACTTAGGAAGCAAAATACTACTACATAAGTGAAAAGTCGATTCTACATTTACTGGTAATGCCTGTTCGGAAACAATAGGTAAAGCCCGAGAAAAGAACAGGCAATAAAAACTCGTGGCCACTCTTTTCAAATTGCCAATGTTTACAATGTTTCTCTGATTATAAACTGTTTATGCAGGTAAGGTGCTGCCACCATTATATTATACACCATATTAGAGGACTGATGCAAAAAAAGAGGTTAATAATATTATAAGAGTACACGAGATCGAATACATCAGCCTCAATAGGCACAACATAGTAGGAGCATCCACTTACGATGTAAAAACTTTATGTGCTTAAATATTGGCCAATTTACTGCTACTTAATGAATAAGTATACATGTTTTTCAAAGGAAAGAAAAGAATGGCCGTAATTTATCACGTAATGTTCTCTATGCTCATTATTATCCTTCAAAATCATAAGGACTTAGAAATATACAAGTAGGTGTACCTACTTGAAACCTTTGTCCCTTTGCAGATTCTAGCTTTATCACTACTTACAAAAAAAGAATTGAAAGTGTTTGCAATATCTACTAGATTTGAGGTATTACCCCTATTATTTAGTTGGATTGCGATTTTTTTTGGATTGCAAGAACATTTACCTAATTTTTACAAGTGCAAATTAGCTTTGCGTTATAATTTTTTATAGATTTGTCAATACACTGCCATAAAACTGTAAGTTTTGCTTGTATTTAGTCCTAATCTCCCTGCAATTGTTTTTATGACATTTGAAAAATCAGGTTAGTGTTTCTACCTGCACATTTTCACCTTTATCGTAGGGAACCATAGAATGTTAAAAAGTGCGAGTTAGTTTATAATTTTCGTATGCGATGTCAAGATTTGAACTAGAGTAAACTTTAGGCCACGTTTAACATGGATACTCCACCTCCTCGCTGACGTTTTTTCTACAATATGATGCAGCTGTTCTAAGTTGTAACCGTCAATGCCAATAAATTTCTCGTAATCAGTTTCTATGTCAATGCTAATAAATTTCTCGTACCAGTGGTTTATTAGGATAATTACATTGCACTTAGTTGTAGCAAATTAATTTCAAGTTAATTACTCTTGTAAAAGGGAAGGTCATTTGGGGCTTGAAATGCCTATGTCTGTTTATGTGGTTTGGTTACTTTTTAATAAAATTACATCTATAATAATACAATATATACAATATTTTTACAAAAAAAAAATAATAGTAAAGTGAGGACACAAAACCGTTTAGGCGTCAAAGAATTCCTCCCCATCGATGTCAACTGGTAACGTTCCCAGAAGGATGGCAGCATTGCCACGTTGGATGGCAATGCTAATTCTTTGTGCAAAGAATAGGCCAGCCTTCTGGTCCCGGGAAGCACTAATGAGGCGTCTAGAGATTAAAAAGGTGGCGCGCACTTGGGCCCCACGGCCCCAGCGTCTCAACTCCAAACGGCTCAAATATATAATCTCCAACCAGATTACTATATTTGCGCCGTTTGAGATTCTCCGCAGATGCAGCAGCAGCGCAAGCGCAGCTCGCCGTGCTTTCGGGAGGTACCTGCATTTCGGGAGGTACCTGCATCGCATTAAGCGGGAGGAAACTCCCGAGTGTCACCATTGCGGTGACCGGCCGGAGGACACGGTGGAGCATACGGTGGAGGTGTGCCCCGCTTGGGCCGAACAGCGACTTGCCCTTGTGGTAGCGATCGGCGGTGGTGACCTCTCGCGTCCGGGGTTCATTCGAGCCATGCTGCGGAGTGAGAGGGAATGGGAGGCAGTCGTCTCCTTTTGCGAGGAGGTGATGCTGCAAAAGGAGGCGGCGGAACGCGTGAGAGATAGACGGTCCTCACGCCCCGGCCGCCCCGCGATACCCCGCGGGCGACGGGTGAGAAGAGGCGACATTAGGCCACCCTAGGCGCAGGCCTGAGGACGGCGAGCAGTGGGTAGCTTGCCGTCCAGCTTAGGACTAGGCCGGGTCGACGGCGCGCTACTGTTCCACGCGCGCCTGTAAGAGGTGTCAGCAAATGACGGGGCCCCATTGGGCCGGCGCCCACCGGGAGTGCGGGATCGTTCGAAAGAGTTACCGTGCTCCCGGAACACCAGGGCGAAAGAAGGAAGAATAAAAAAGAAAAAAGCTCGCCGTGCTTGGAAGGTGGGTAGGTGCTAAGGTATCAACGCAAGTTGCATCCCATACCAAAGACCTACCCACCCTCCACCGGCCTCTTGCCGTCGCCGCGCGTCAAACCGTTGGGTTCAACAACAGCTGGCACACCAGCGGAGACAAGTGCCCGACGGATGATGTCATTGATGCTTGCATGGCGGGGTATACGACCCGCGCTCCTGCCGCATGACAGGCCATGGTGTCCAAGACTGCACACGGCTTCTCCACAGTGACATCGATGCGGAGAAACACACCGAGCACCCAAACGAAGGCAGGCAGCGATTCGGAATGTGGTATCGTCCAACATAGTACCTACATTGGACGATGGAAGAGCCTGCAACCAGATGCCCGATTCCCATTCGCCCACAGCCAGTAGGCGGGCTCGCTCTGCAGCATTTGAAGATGTGTCTATAAGGTGTTGTCTTATCTTGCTGCATAGCGGTCGATCCCACTGCCTCTGGGAGGACAGGTTGGAGGGCATAACAATACTTGGGCAAGTCATTTTCCAAGCGTTCAAGGCCTCAGACTCGCACCTCACTTCGGAATCAACCAGTGTAGGATTTAAAATTTTCCTGGTTAATTCTTCAGTGCTGTGAAGTGAAGACAAGAACGCCGGTAAGCTTACGTCTGAAATTTTGCGAACGCCAAGGCCGCCCATGCGAACAGGTAAGGACGCCGACGACGAAGCCACGCTCGATCGTCTAAATCAATGTTTAAAATTTTGCACAATGTATTTTGAATCATTTTGTCCATTTTATCTAAAAGTGCCAAATGTTTAAAAAGTGTGTTAATTTTGGGACGAAAAGGCAATATCGAATTATAGTAAAGGCCGAGTGTATATTAATTTGGAGTAGGTAATCTGTCTGAAACTTCACAAAAATTTTGTATTTTCTCCTCTATGAAAGAGTCATAGGCATTTTCTAGAACCGGGGACCCAAGCAGGCGAAAAGAATCATTTTCAAGAAGTTTTAAATTTGGTACCAAAGAATTAAATTTAGAAAACGCCGAAAGTTTATTATTGTTGTCATTTAGGTAAATTTCACATTTACTGCAATTTAGTTCTAAACCAACACCTTGAAATTTATCTTTTAGAATAGCCAAATCATTATATACGGTGTCCACATCTCCCCCTAGAGTCCCATCGTCTAGGTACCAAATGTTAAATTTTGAATTTAGCTGCCGAATAATAGGATAGGTTGCTAAACTGAAAATGACTGGCCCAAGGGGGTCACCTTGTTGGCATCCTACTGCTGAATCTAAAAGATGGTCCTTATAGATTAATTTAGACTGTCTGTAACACTGCCAAAGGTAACTGTCAATTTTGGGTGTTTCTAATTTTGCCTGTGCCAACAAAATATCCCTGTTGACTGAGTTGAAGGCATTCTTTACGTCAACCTTATGGATAACGTCTGCTTTACCCGAGCCAAGATACGTGGACAGAGCATGTATGGCAGCCTCACAGCCCTCTTGAACCGAAACCAAGTTGTTGGGGCTGGAATTTATAAGCTAGTTCGTCGCGATAATAGTGGCAGCACATTTTGGCATGTGCATCTGGATCGAGGGCCCATTTTTAAAATCTTTACATAACGAAATAAGATTTACAGGAAAATTAGTTAAAAATAGTAAAAACCTAAAGCAAAGGGCCATGAATTTCTTAAACATGAATCTAAACTGTTATGATCAATTAGCTTGGGCCCTCAATCCAGACGTATGCATAAAGTGGCATAGCCTAAATCTCAGAAAGTACTATCTCTGGGTTAATCGTTTTTATTTAAGAATTTAGTTAAGAATTTCTTAAATATTTTAAGAAATTCCCAAATCTGTAGAATATAACATTACAGATTTATAGCGGTATATCTAGGGCCCTCAATTCATTAACTTATTCACTAAGGAATCTGCAAAACATGAATTTATTTAAAGAAATACATAAATACGTCTTTATTATATTTTACTTAGATACCTCTGTGAATTAGTAAAAAAGAAATAATGATACAAAAGTTATTTTTTAAAAAGTTATTGAATGTCGAATTTTACGAAAACGTCTGAACTGAGAGCCCAAGATTTTCGGCTTTATTGACTTAGTTCAACCTCATAGATTAACGCAAATAAGAATGAGTTTTTTTACTATTCTTTAATTAAAATGTAACGTATCACCTGTTCTTCTAAATACCATACTTTAAGAGATAATTGATTTTCAATTTCTCAATATGAGATAATTTTGTAGGGTAGATATGATTTTGTAATTTTTTGGACTAATCAGTATGTATCCTCATACAAGCTATTTCAGAAGCGACAAAGTAAATATTTGTTGCTTGAAATGTCGGAAGCGATTGTGTTTTGTGTGGAGCAATAATTAAGTGCAGTAAATATCATTATAACTAGTGTTTCCGTTTCGTGATATCGAAGTAAGTACCTAGATCACTTAATATGTCATGTATTTTCCTATGTTAATGTTGTTGATGATTCATCGTCATCGGGAATTGCTGATTATTGAATTAAAAATAGAGTAGTCTAGGAGACAGTATAGATATATTATGATTTTACTGTCGTGGTAGTCTATCTGAAACTGACGTTAATAATGACGTGGTAGATTGGTAGACACTCAACACTGTAGATACCAATATACACCAGACAAAACCACTTGCGGCTCAGTGGTCGTCGTACAAACGTGAATTATGAATGTCCTGAATGCAAAAATAACGACGTAATACATGTTTTTGTGATATGCGCTGTCCAGTGGACTACCACGACAGCTGCAGAAGGTTAAGTATGTTAGTCCTGAAAGAAATAAAAAAGAAAATAAAAATAAAACATTTACTTTGTATTGTGCATAAAATGAAAGACAAATAATAGTAATATTTAATAGTGTTCCATAAAACAGTCTTATTTACGCCGCTACTTAGTTCGATAGTGAAATAACAAAAAAAAAATAGGGGGCTTACATGTAACAGAATAAGTATACTTTTTTTAAGCAAACAGTTACGGGTGCCCATCATTCGACAGGTCTTTTTAAAACATTGTAAGGTATCATAGAAACTTTTTTGATTATGTGAATATTCGAAACAAAAGTTTTTTGACTTTATCTTTCCAAAAATCATCCTATCTAAAGTCAGTCAAAGATAGCTTGAAAAAACGTATTAAGGATGGAGAAAAACTGCGTAAATTTGCGTAGAAGAATTTTAATGAGGATGGGTGAAGTGGAATATCATCGTATTTTTTGGTTATGTAATGGTTAAGTCTATCCGGTTCCGGTCCCGGTGTAGAAGTCGTTTGTAGTGTACCTACTGGGTCTTAGTTTTTTTAATAGTTAGCCGTTATTGTTGGTACTCCCTTAATGTACTTAATGGCGAGGGTCTTTTCTCCAGCCTTAATACGTTTTTTCAAGCTATCTTTGACTGACTTTAGATAGGATGATTTTTTGGAAAGATAAAGTCAAAAAATTTTTGCAACTTTTGTTTCGAATATTCACTTAATCAAAAAAGTTTCTATGATACCTTACAATGTTTTTAAAAGACCTGTCGAATGATGGGCACCCGTAACTGTTTGCTTAAAAAAAATATAGGTACTGATTCTGTTACATGTAAGCCCCCTATTTTTTTTTGTTATTTCACTATCGAACTAAGTAGCGGCGTAAATAAGACTGTTTTATGGAACACTATTAAATATTACTATTATTTGTCTTTCATTTTATGCACAATACAAAGTAAATGTTTTATTTTTATTTTCTTTTTTATTTCTTTCAGGACTAACATACTTAACCTTCTGCAGCTGTCGTGGTAGTCCACTGGACAGCGCATATCACAAAAACATGTATTACGTCGTTATTTTTGCATTCAGGACCTTCATAATTCACGTTTGTACGACGACCACTGAGCCGCAAGTGGTTGTGTCTGGTGTATATTGGTATCTACAGTGTCGAGTGTCTACCAATCTACCACGTCATTATTAACGTCAGTTTCAGATAGACTACCACGAAAGTAAAATCATAATATATCTATACTGTCTCCTAGACTACTCTATTTTTAATTCAATAATCAGCAATTCCCGATGACGATGAATCATCAACAACATTAACATAGAAAAATACATGACATATTAAGTGATCTAGGTACTTACTTCGATATCACGAAACGGAAACACTAGTTATAATGATATTTACTGCACTTAATTATTGCTCCACACAAAACACAATCGCTTCCGACATTTCAAGCAACAAATATTTACTTTGTCGCTTCTGAAATAGCTTGTATGAGGATACATACTGATTAGTCCAAAAAATTACAAAATCATATCTACCCTACAAAATTATCTTATATTGAGAAATTGAAAATCAATTATCTCTTAAAGTATGGTATTTAGAAGAACAGGTGATACGTTACATTTTAATTAAAGAATAGTAAAAAAACTCATTCTTATTTGCGTTAATCTATGAGGTTGAACTAAGTCAATAAAGCCGAAAATCTTGGGCTCTCAGTTCAGACGTTTTCGTAAAATTCGACATTCAATAACTTTTTAAAAAATAACTTTTGTATCATTATTTCTTTTTTACTAATTCACAGAGGTATCTAAGTAAAATATAATAAAGACGTATTTATGTATTTCTTTAAATAAATTCATGTTTTGCAGATTCCTTAGTGAATAAGTTAATGAATTGAGGGCCCTAGATATACCGCTATAAATCTGTAATGTTATATTCTACAGATTTGGGAATTTCTTAAAATATTTAAGAAATTCTTAACTAAATTCTTAAATAAAAACGATTAACCCAGAGATAGTACTTTCTGAGATTTAGGCTATGCCACTTTATGCATACGTCTGGATTGAGGGCCCAAGCTAATTGATCATAACAGTTTAGATTCATGTTTAAGAAATTCATGGCCCTTTGCTTTAGGTTTTTACTATTTTTAACTAATTTTCCTGTAAATCTTATTTCGTTATGTAAAGATTTTAAAAATGGGCCCTCGATCCAGATGCACATCATTTTGGCTGCCATACGCCGGTAGGTGCTTCCTACGGCAATATCGCTCTTGCGAAGGGCACTTTGGTTACTTTGTTCAACATGTGGATAGCATCTACGGCCGGCATGTCCTGAGGTGACACGATGATGACCTTCGAGTTGTTCAAGCTATTTTGAAAATTATAAGAACGAGATTTGATTTGACTTTTAGTTTTTTTGTCATACTAATTGTTTTGTTTTATTTTTCTTACTGGTGTATTGGACTTATACACAACTGCTCCAAAAAGTCAATTTCTGATCTCAATTGTTAAATTTGTTTGTTAAGTCGTTATTTTCTAAAATTATATTTTCCAATGCATTTTGTGTACCTACTTAGGTAGTTTCTAAATTTGACTTCAAACCAGTGGTTTCGGTTCTTAGGTTTTCCATATCAGTTGAATACATATGTGTAGATAAACCTATGGTTTTTGCAAGCAGATCCTCTGATGTTGTGTCATGCATGCAGGCATGGCTTATTTCTGAAATTATTGTAGTTTCTAAAAGCGAAATTATACAGATAACACGTATTTCAAGTATACTTTGCTCTCGTAGAGTATATTTCTTCGGTAATTTTACACGTTATACGCGGAACTATAAAATTAGCGAAATGTTAGTTTTTACAACATCGCACACATAAAAAGTTATTCGCATCGTAGTTGCGTTTGTTACTGTATACGACCCTTAGATCATTTAACCACTATTTAAATTCTTTCTTTATTTAAATTCTCTAAGATACGACCGGAAAAAAAGATTCCTATACAATAAACAACTGGTCAGCCTGATTCGCGCCGCTATTCTATTTTGATTGAACTGTCAAATAAGACATTTGAATTATTTTGAAATCGTCCAAGTTATAAAATTTTCTGCAAAATGATTTTCATAATGGTATTGATTTATTTCATATTTTCGTGCGTTAAAGGTGCAGTACTGCATGCCTTCCCGAACCCGAAAATTTCATATATGGGTTGTCAATGCTGGTCATGTTGCAGAGGATGATGAATATGTGTTTTATTACAGAAGGATTTGCCGTCTCAATTTCGCGCAAGTTTACCATTATCTCAGCAAAAAAAATAGTAATATCGCTGAGCCAACATTCTTTCATCTGACATCCAGGTGAGAAACCAAAATTTTACTAAACGGGCATAAAACTACTACTTTAATTCTATGCACTATTAAAAAAATATATACCAATAGTCCCTGAATGCTTTAAATGTGCCCTGGTGCCGTAGTCTTATTTTCTGATTTTTAAGTTGTTTCTCGTCCTATCGATTTTTAAGTTCTCTATATAAGTGAAATCATCCTCATCTGTCTTGTCTTTCGCAGGCTGAACAATTAGTTATTTAGTGTTTTAAGAAAATGACTCTTTAGTAATTGTGATATTGACATTAAAATGCTTCTAAGGAAGTGTTGTGTGGAAGTGTTATTTTGATGCAGGTAATATGAAACCTAATTTAATTAAGATGTTTCATATAATAATATTATAATATTGTTTCATGTTATTATATAATATTTTCTATCATAAAGGTAATAATTAGGAGCAATAAATATTTTATATATTATTAGGAATTAAAAAATAAGTAGGAACAGTTTAAATTTGAAACAGAGTTCATACTAGATTCCACACTTATTTGACAAATCTCCAGAAACCATTTAAGTTATAGTATCTCAAGGTTTATTATATGCAATTCCAGGTAAATTATACAAGCAAACCCATGGAGAAGCCCCATAAGTATGGATGGAGTGTGACTATGCCTCAGTTGAGCTGTCCAAAGTACGCAGGCATGTCCATTGCCACACTGGAGACAGACCACACCAGGTGAGACTAGCAATATTACTACTGTCTCAGCAATTAATTAATATATATTTTTCATCCAGGCCCAGGTTGCATCAGCAATGAAGCCTTAAAAATTGGAGCCACCATTTTTCTTACATTTCTAACGATGCTCTTCCACTTGGTACTTACAACAGGAATAGTCCCACACCAATGGTGTAAATCAGATATAGTACTCCTATATAACAAAGAAAGTCCACTGGATATATCAGGCTACAGACCAATAAGTTTGGTGCCCAGTATATATAAGCTATTCTCATCCATTATATTACACTAAGATTCTTAAACTGAAAAAAAAAGAAACTTTCGCATTGCATGATTATAACTATTTATTATACGGGAATTAATGTGCATTGTTTACCTTAAAATTGCTTGATGTTTCGACCAGGTTGCACCGGCCGTGGTCACAAGCGGACTGTCGCAGCGATTTTAGGTTAACATCGCTGCGACAGTCCGCTTGTGACCACGGCCGGTGCAACCTGGTCAAAACGTCAAGCAATTTCACAAATAACGGGTATGATGCTTGATTTTTCTTTAGGCTTCTCTACAATCGACCATATGCATACCTTGGCACAAGTCAAAGAATACAACCAATTACTGTATATTGGCTTTATAGACTACACAAAAGCACTTAACAGCAAATCCCACACCTCCATATGGAAGACACTAAAGACTTGCAACATCAAGGAAAAATTACATAACCATTCTGAAAAATATCTACACAAACAGCTCAAGTAAAGGAAGGAAGTTACAAGAGGTAAAAAGAATGCAATAGAAAGGGGAGTCTGGCAGGACGACCCCCTATCTGCTAAAATATTCATTCCAATACTGGACAATATATTCCAAAACATCAACTGGATCAAAGTAAGTCACCTAAGATTTGCTGATGACATTGTTATCTTCACTAAGTCAGCCACAGAACTGCAACAAATGATAGACTCTAAGCAAGGAGAGCAAAAAGGCAGGACTACAAATGAATGTAAATAAATCCAAAGTGATGACAAATGACAAAAAACAGAAACCAATCCAAGTAGATAATAAAACCGAAACAGAATATGTCAGTGAGTATATATATGGTTTAGTAGACATTGGACTTATTCGGGAAAGGACCTGTAATTGTTTATGGACTTATTCACGATATGCCTCATTCTGAAAATGCCCTATTCGTGAAATAACCATAATTACCATATACCAATAATTCTACTTTGAGCTCAATTGGAGAAAGACTTATTCTTAAAAAGACCTATTCTCAATATGGCCTATTTTTCTAAATGTTAGTTAATTAAACTATTGCAAACTCAGCCTAATGTCACCAATGCTTGGCTGACCAAGTGGCACATAAAGGCAAGTGCACCGAAGTCTCACCACATCACCTTTACCCTAAGGCATGAAACTTGTCCTCGGTCAACCTAGGCCCTTATGCATTACCGCAATCAACCTGCGTTAAGTACCTGGGATTTCACCTGGACCGAAGGATGACATGGAAAGACCACATAAAAACGAAGCGCAACAAAATCAAGTTGAGATTTAAAAACCTACTCTGGCTCCTCGGTAGACACCTTATCTCTGTCCAACAAGCTAAGGGTATATTGCTCCATAATTAATCCGATCTGGACATATGGTATCCAACTGTGGTCGACAGCAAGCAAATCCAACACTAAGTGTCTTCAAAGAGCTCAAAACAGTATTTTAAGGGTCCTTTCATCAGCGCCCTGGTATGCTCGCAATTCAGAAATCTATAAGTACCTGGAAATCCCAACTATCTTGGACAAAGTAAAACGATATTCAGCCAACAACAAGGACCGCTTAATAATTCACCCGAACCCATTATCCAGTATGCTCTTGCAACCAAACCCGATCAGAAGACTCAAGAGAGCCGATGTGCTTCTTTACTAAGGGGAGATAGAGCAGTGGCTCCGTCTCGCCAAACCACAACCTCTTGCAACTTACCTGATTATTGTCTAAGCGACTGATCGCAGGTGTACAAAATTAAAAAAAAAACAAAAACAAACTATAAATGCATTTTGTTCATAAAATCAGTAATTCAGGTTATTACAGAAAGGTAAAAACTAATAATTAATATTTAAATGACGCTTTTATTAAAAATAAGAAAAAAACTGACTTATAATCGTCTTTTATAAAAATAAAGAAATATATCGTATCTTTTAATAAAAATAAAGAAAATTATACCTAAATGATACTTTATCATGACATACATCTTCATCATACTTAATGACAACTTATCTTGACTTTTTCACTGGTATGATGGTCTCCTAACCGATTTCAGTTATGGAGACCAATCTAATTAGAGACTAGCCAACTACACAGGAGATATTATTATAATTGCGAATGATTGTCTGGTGTTAACGTTATAGCAGGCAGGTATTTCAAAAAATAGTCCTTTTATTATACCTTATTCTGCAAAATACTCATTTGTTTAATAGCTTAGTAATGACCTATTTAAGAATATACGAATGAGTCTTTTGCTGAATGAGGTATAATGAGAACAAGTCCTTTGAAGAATAAGCCATTCCGAGAAAAGGTCCTTTTTTTCATCATAAGCCTTTTTATGAATAGGTCCTATGTCTACTAAACCTTATATACCTGTGCAAACAAGCATCCTTCAATGAAGACAGCAATTAAAAAGAAATTCAAAGAAGAGTAAACTGAAAGAAATAATGAAACTACAGCATGCCACTAAAAAGGACTGTATACGGCTGCCAGACATGGTTCCAAACAAACAAATTAAAAAACTGAAACGTCATCACTGAACCCACACTGGAAAGAAGCCAGAACATGCACTTTTCACACACATTTCCCTTCCACGACAATGGTTGCTAAGCAACTTTGTTAATAAATATTTTATATCCATTTCAGCTTTAGTTTAAGTTTTTTTTCGTGTATCGGGTCAAATTGTCTAAATCTAAACTATTCTCGGACCCACTCAAATATACACACAAAATTTCATCGAATTCGGTCCAGCCTTTTAGGAGAAGTACAGTCACATACACGCACACAGAACAATTATATATATTACAAAAATAATGTCCAGCAACTATCATAGTAAATGTGTGCTAAGTGCAGTTGAACTTGTACTGAAGACACAACTGTGACCTACCATAGGTTTCCTAAACCAGGAACTGCTAACTATTTGAAGTTTTTGAAACCTAACTCTCATTCATGTAGTAGGTATGTTGCCACTGAATACTTAAATTATTTATTTTGTTGTATTCCAGGGCTAGTGCTTGGGCCAAATATTGTTGCCAAATGTTTAGATCAGCTCCACAGTAAACATAAGAGATAGTGTGAAAGACACTTGAACTCAACGCAACCCACGAGAGCTCAAACATAAATCGTATCAGGTGCGACTGACTACTCTCAAACTCACAACCCTAGAAGATCGCAGAGAACGTGGAGACCTAGTTGAGACATACAAGATCCTAAACGGACATTATGATCTGCAAGACTGATAAAATATTCAGGCGTAACGAAAATGTGCATTTAAGTTGGTGCACTTAAAACTATGTACCAACTTGTCAAGAAATAATGCACACAAATGTTTTTTGAGTAACCGGGTAGTAAGGGTGTGGAAAAGACTCCCAGAAGATGTAGTCTCAGCTCAGAGTTTGAATACATTTAAAATCAAATTGGATAAACACCTTCAACAACAAAAAGACAACCTAGCGAGAGTATAGAAGGATACAGTTCAACTGCCAGCCTGTTAATAAATAATAATAATAATAAAAAATAGACATACTGAGAGTTTGCTCTTCCTAAAGAGATTGATATATCGAAATTTAGAGAAAGTCAGGTATGTATGATAACTTATTGTTTGGCTGGTGCCCAGCATGTTATATGTTAATGCGGTAACTGTAAATTATGAATTTATACACTATAAATATATAACTGTAAATATTAGCATAGAAATAAGTACATACCTTACAGCTAACATAAATACAATTCAAACTAATATTATAAATGTAAAAGTAATAATGTGTGTCTGTTACGTTTTGACATATAAACTGCCGAACAGATTAAATGGAATTAGATATGGAGATAGTTTGAGTATGGGGTAATAGTCCGAGAGCCAGTAACAGATTTATATGACCAAGTTCCTCTCAAGTGATAATTAGTAAAATGCATCAGAAAATCGAACCATAAAGTCTCGTGAACGTCAGCTGAGGCTCGGTGGGGGGGATGAGGAATTGTAACCTCCCACGCTCGAAGAAAAAAAAATACATTCATTCATTTCCTCTCGGCTAAAAATTTATCAAATTATAGCTGACCCAATGTCTCAACAAAAAAAAAATATCAGCTGGCTATAACATAGTGTATTGTACGTCAGCTGATGTCTTGATCATGGAAAAAAAATCTTCACTTTCAGTGATATCCTCTCAAATAAAAATTTACGTGATGATAGCTTATATGTAACTATTGATAAATATATACGTCAGCTAGCTGTATCTCGGTGGAAAAATCGTCAGCTGATACTTTGAAGGTCGTTACGTAGAAGTTAGTCAGTAGCATTTACTGACTATTTAAATGCATCAGCTGACTAGGTTTCCCTCGACTTACTGCTAGCTGATTTTTTTTATTTATCACAAAAATATATTTAAAATCAGCCCACAAATTTTCATGTGGGAGGAAATGACATCTCTTTAATTATTCGACATAGCACTCCAATATGAGTGTTGAGGTGAAACAAATATTCCTTATCAATATTTTTTAAACTTATACGATTATTTTGTACGATGATAATATTACCGCAGACAGCTCTGACAGCGAAAATGAATCAGAGGAAGATGGTTGTGACTCAAGCCATAGCGAAAATGAAAATGATTAAATAACATTGTCATTCTTATTGTAATTTTTCATAATTTTTTTAAAATAAATATTTTCTATCAAGTAACTAGTTAATTTCTACTAAGCAAATAGATTATTTAAATATTGGAATAGAACTAATTTTTTTTGAATATACACGTATAAGTTTAAAAAATATTGATAAGGAATATTTGTAATAATGTAATAATGTAATAATAATATTTATTTATTAGCAATAACACAATACAAATTTACACACAATTGTACATAACTTTAAATTAGTGTATATAATAATAATTGATGCAGTAGTGTGTTGACTCCAACACCTTTGCTAAGTTGTCACAGCAACTTGTGTTAAAGGTGCTGGGCCCTACCCTTGGGAGAAGTCTATTTTATTATATATTTATTTTGTTCTTTAACAGAGGCGTACTGGTTTTACAATAGAGTGTGTTAGAAATTAGGTAAAAATAAGTAAAAAAAAAAAAAAAATTGAGTGTGGTGTGTGTGTGTGCGTGTGTGTGTGTGTGGGTGTGTGTGTGTGTGTGTGTGTGTGTGTGTGTGTGTGTGTGTGTGTATGTGTGTGTGTGTTTGTGTGTGTTCGTGTGTGTGCATATGTGTTTGTATGTGTGCGATTAGACTGGTGCGTAAGTGAGATTAGGTAATAAATATAAAAATAAAGAAATAAGAAAAGCGTCAAGTCTGTATTATTGTTTCCGTGTCATTATAGTTTAGAGTTAGAAGCCAATTTTTTAGTGTGAATTTTAGCGATGAAATGGGAAGTGAGTAAAGACTTAGGACTTTATTAAGTTTATTATATAAGTAAGGTCCCTGGAAACACAGTAGTCTTTTTGTTGTGGTGAACCGACTACGGTAGGGTTGGCATGCTTTGTCCTTACGCCTTTTGGTAAGTGTTTGATAGGGTGTTCTTTGGTGTTGCAGTAGTACTGTATTTAAAATAAACAATTTTCTGACTGATAGTACCCCACAATTTTTATACAGTTCTGTAGTAGGAAAGAGAATGGGTTGAAATGTGGCCACTTTTAAGACTGCTCTTTGGGCTCGTTCAAGTTTTAATAAAACCGTTTTGGGTGCCCCACCCCAAACGGAAATACAGTAGGTTAGTAGGGATTGACAGAGTGCAAAGTATGTACTTCTTATTATTTGAGGTTCCGCGACATGACGAAGATTTTTGAAGACAAATATTAGTTTTCTTATTCTTTTCACCAGTAGTTCAATATGTGTTGTAAAGTTTAACCTATCGTCAAGTGTCACTCCAAGGTATTTGATGGTACTAGTACGTTCTAGTATAGGACAGGCACAAGGTGTGGAGCCAGGCAGGGAACATGAGTGAGCTACTAAGGAGTATGAGTCTGGTGGTTGATTGGGTCTACGGAGACTATAAGTCAGTATTTTGGTTTTTTCTGTATTAAGTGTCAGTAAATGGCTGTTGAGAACTTTTGTGACCAAGTTAAGCCCTTTTTGAGCTGAAGTGAAGGTTTCCGTCCAGTCATTGCCAGAGAAAGTAAGAGCGGTGTCATCTGCAAAAGCTGTAATTTTTCCGTTTTTAAGTGTCAGATTACAGAGACTGTTGACGTAGATCAGAAAAAGGCTTGGACCAATTACGCTGCCCTGCGGGACGCCAAAAGTGACAGACTGTTCTCTGCTGAGATAGTTTTGGATTTTTACGCATTGAGTTCGGCCTAGGAGATAATCTTTAAAAATGCTGAGTGAATGGCTACGAATTCCTATTGTTTCTAGTTTCGAAATCAGGTCAGGGATATAAACCGTATCGAAAGCCTTTTTTAGGTCTAGAAATAAAGACAGAACTTTTTTTTTATTGTCTATTTCCCTAGTGACGTGGTCTATGAGGTTATTCACAGCGTTGCACGTTGATGAGTTTTTCCTAAAACCGTACTGGTTGGGTGAAAGAAGCTGTTTGTCTTCTAGATATTTCGTCAGCCGTTTATTTATTAAGCGTTCTAGGATTTTGGAAATTGAAGGTAAAACTGCAATGGGGCGATAATTATTTACAGAATTTCTACTGCCAGATTTATAAATTGGGTGCGTGATAGCCTTTTTGAAGTAGCGTGGAAAAGTTCCCGTGCGTAGACAGAGGTTAAATATGTACGTTAGTAATGGAATAAGTATTAGTCTATATCGCTTTAAAAATTTAGTAGATATATTGTCCCACCCCACTGCGGAATCTGTCTTGAGTGACATTAAGATGTCCTCAACCTCTATATTGTCAGTCTGTAACATAACAAAGGATTGTAGAGTGGCGGGTGTAAATGAAGAGTTGTCTGATGATAGTTTACTCATTTGTTGGCATGTAAACTTGTTTGCAAGGTCTTTGCCTATGTTGACAAAGAACTCATTCACCAAGTCGACCGATTTTTGAGGGGATGGAGAGGATGCCAATAAATCACTGTTAGGTATGTGGGGCTTGTCAGTGTTCGTAATCCGCTTTATTACCTTCCACATCTTTTTATTGTCGTTTGAGGCCTCCCGAAGCTCAGTGCGTTCGAAGTCTCTTTTAAGTTTTCTTAGGATTTTGGTGCAAAAGTTTCTGTATCTTGAGTAGGTGAGTCTTAGAATAGGATTATTTGGAGAGTGTTTGAGCTTCTTGTGCATAGCATCTCTATTTCGCATGCAGCGAAGCATACCTGTAGTAATCCATGGTTTAAGTAAGCGGTTGGAGTTGGTGACTTTAATTATTGAAGTGTGGTTTTTTATAAGTGTTGAGAGAGTGTTGATTAGGTATTCGGTAGCTTCATTAGCATTAGTTAGTTGGTAAATGGGCTGAAAGTTGACAGTTTTCATCTCAGTGTCTAGGGATATGTAGTTTGTTTTAGTGATGGTATTTATATGCGTTATAATTTGTTTTTTTAAATTTAGGCAAAGCATTACTGGCTTATGGTCAGTGATAGAGGATTCAACAACTATGGTTAATGCTGACATGTTAGATTTCAGCATGACATGGTCTAGACAGGATTTCTCTCGAGTCAGTAAGGTATGGGCAGGTAGCATTCCATGAAAAGCTGTAAGGTTTAAATAGTCTAAGATTTTATGAGAGGGTGTAGAAGAAGCGATATTGAGGTTTATGTCTCCCATGATAACAATAGTTTTAAATGAGGTGAAGTTAGATAATAGTGAGTTCAGAGATTGCAGAAAATTGCTTACATCTTCTGTAGAGGGGGAACGGTAGATACAAATTATAGCTTTTTCAGTGCCAATTTTTATAACTAGACAGCTAGCGTCAGCTAGGTCTGGTTCCTCGACGGTGTAATTGTCCATGTTGTACTTTTTTATATAGATAACTACACCATCATTCTGATTTAGGAGTTTCTGTGTTTTAAAATTAAAATAGTTGTCGAGAGTTGGAATTGAGTCATTGTGTTTTAGCCAGCATTCAGTAAGTACCATAATTTCACAGTCAAGGTTTATTCTGTGGAGAAGAGTTAGAAAGGAGTCAAAGTTTAAATTTATAGAGCGAATGTTCAAAGTGATTATTTTTAATTGTTTAGTGGCATTGGTGACATAGTTAGTGCATTCTTCGGGGTTACAGTTTACTATACTGGAGACAGAGAGCTGATCAATACAGCTCATAATATTAGTTACGGTATCCACTGATAGGATGTATTAAATATTGAAGTACTATGTGAGGACCGATTATAATATTTTTTATGGACTGTAATATTTTGTAGGAACCTGAACAAATCGCACACTATTAGGCATAACGGAGACATTGGCATTGTATATGAATTGTTGGTTTTGGTATAAAAAATATTGGGAGACTTGATAGTATTGATGAAGCACGGTGTTAATTTTGTGTGGTTTGGTGTAATTACGAGTAGTTTAGATTCATAATAATGTTCCAGAAGTGAATATGTGAAAGTAGTGTTGAGTTGGTTTGTGTTGTGTTTATACGAGGGTGGATTGAAAAGTTCGCGGCCTCAGCAAGAAAACAATATAAAATATAAACAAAAGTAATTTTATTTTTCCACGTAATCTCCACTTAACTCAATGCACTTCTTCCATCTGGTTTCCAACGCCTGTATGCCGGTCATAAAAAAAGTTTCTTCAAGGCCTTCAAAAAAGTCACCCACCGCGGTTTCAACCTCCTCATTTGATGAAAATTTTTGACCTCCAAGGTGTTTTTTAAGTTTTGGGAATAAATGAAAGTCCGAAGGTGCCAAATCAGGGGAATAGGCGGGATGGGGCAGTAATTCAAAGCCACAATCACGAATTTGAGCCATTGATTCAACAGACGCGTGCATTATCCTGATGGAACAACACTTTCTTGCTGAGTAGTCCTGGCCTTTTCTCTTTGATCGTTTCACGCAAATGACGTAAAAGGGTGCAGTAATAAGCAGAGTTTATAGTCTCACCTTTTGCAAGGTAGTCCACCATGATGACACCCTTAGCATCCCAAAAAACTGACGCCATCACCTTGCCAGCTGACAAAATTGTTTTGGCTTTTTTTGGAGTCGGTTCATCAGGTTTTTTCCACTGCTTGGATTGCTGTTTTGACTCTGGGGTGTAGTGGTGTACCCCGGTTTCATCCATTGTAACAAATCTGTCCAAAAAATCTTGTGGATCAGTCTCAAACATTTCCAAACTGTCGCGAGAAATCGTGAGCCGTATTCGTTTTTGTTCAACTGAAAGCAATCTGGGGACCCACCGCGCAGAAACCTTAGAAAATCCAAGTTCATTGACTATGATGTTTTGTGTTCGTTCATATGAGATGCCAATAGTGTCAGCAATCTCCCTGATGGTCAATCTCCGATCTGCCAATATCAGATCACAGATTTTCCCAATGTTTTCTTCAGTCGTAGACGTCGTAGGCCGGCCGGAGCGAGGGTCATCTTCAATACTCTCTCGTCCGCGTTTAAATTCTGCAACCCACTTTTTCACAGTCGTATACGATGGAGCAGATTCCCCCAATGTTGTTGACATATCTTCGTGAATCTCTTTTGGAGTCAGTTTTTTTTTAAACAGGTATTTGATGACCGCACGTTGCTCAATTTTCTCCATTCTTTAAAAACGCTGCACTTAGGCTCACAAAATTCAGTCTAATTTAAAAACAGATAATGCTATTGTGACAGAATTTTACAATGTGACAACCAGAGAGTAAACAAATCGAATGAGGTCAGTTACATTAAAATAAGTCAAGTATTTATGTGGTAGGCCGCGAATATTTCGATCCACCCTCGTAGTTCAGTGTAGGAATTAAGTAAATTTTAGTATGATATATGTATATAGTGTGTATTTGTGTGTGTTTGTTGTTTGTAGTCACATTGTTTATAAATAGTATAAAATAGGTAAATAAGGTTTGCAGCATATTGTATAAAAATAAAATAGAAAAGTAAACCACTAAGTTGATAAAGAAGAAATTTGTTAAAGTTGCATGATGGTGACGGGGTAATGTTACTAGTCATTTAACTAACTGGTCGAGGTCAGACTCGTGTTCAATCCTCTTTGCTGGATCGCCTTCCTTCCTCTTAATGTAAATCTTGCCGTGGGACGTCCAGTGGTAGGCATAATTATGTGCTTTACAAAACTGTCTGGCTTGATAGTAGAGTTTCGTCGCCTTAGTGGTCAGACTTTCTGAGATGTATATGAGGTCAGCGCCTTTCATATTAATATGTGATGCATTTAACCTGCTGGTTTTATTGTCGCGATTATATTTCTTCACACTTGCAAGAAATTTATCCTTAGAAATGATGCTAGTAAATTCTGCGGTTATAGGTCCGGCAGTCTGAGGATTTCTAGCGTTGTTGCGGCGATAGGCATCCCTAAGTTCATGTGACTCAATTTTGGAATTCATGGCGGCTCCAATGGTTTTTATTATATTGACGAGGTCCTCTTTAGTTTCGCCTGGTTGTTTGGACACATTACGTATGACTATGCTAGAAGCTTTTGTATGGTGCTCAAGTCTTTCAACTTTATCCTCGAGCGTTTTTATGTAGTCAAGACTATTTTTTCTGTCAGCCTCTAGTGATGTGACTTTTGCAATTAGCTCGTCATACTTATGACTCATAAATTCCACAGAGGCTTGCAGATCAATATTTTGTGCTTTGATCTGATCCAAACTATCCCGCAGTGTTTTAAATTTATCGCTTTGTTCCTTTCTCAAACAAGTAATTGAAGTCATCAGATCTTCATGAAGCGATTTTAGCTCTGAGCTGTAGTCTACGCCATGTTTGCGTTTTTGACGGATAGTAATTCTGTCTGCATCTAGCAGGTCCTGCTGCGATGTAGGAGTTGAGAGGTTTGGTTCTGAGCTATAATGTTGCATTTGGTCCTTGTTTGGAGTTCCTTTTGGAGGAGTACGTTGTGTCGACATTATTGATATACTTAGCAGTAAATTCAGTCAGATGCAAAAACAATTGTGACGACAAAATGAGCAGAAGAATACTGATTAACGCTCCTTGGTGATGTGAGACTGATCTGCGTTGGCGCGTATTGCTATGCAAAATTAATTAGGCGCCGGTATTAAGTGTACCGGTGGGTGTGGTCAGGTGTAGGTGACTCACGTACGACAGAGACAGGAAGTGTGGGCGCTCGCTGCGTCTCGCTCCGCTTCGCACGTCGCAGGGCTCTATCTCTTGGGGTGCGCTGCTCTCCTGGTACTTCACTGATTTTATTTGTTTAGTTTTTGCCAGAATAAATTAAATAAAATAGAAAATTAGATTAAAATGAAATAGGTGCACACGTCTGTACGCTTTCGCGGTCCGAGGGGAGAGGGGTTGTTTCACCTCAACACTCATATTGGAGTGCTATGTCGAATAATTAAAGAGATGTCATTTCCTCCCACATGAAAATTTGTGAGCTGATTTTAAATATATTTCTGTGATAAATAAAAAAAATCAGCTAGCAGTAAGTCGAGGGAAACCTAGTCAGCTGATGCATTTAAATAGTCAGTAAATGCTACTGACTAACTTCTACGTAACGACCTTCAAAGTATCAGCTGACGATTTTTGCCACCGAGATACAGCCAGCTGACGTATATATTTATCAATAGTTACATATAAGCTATCATCACGTAAATTTTTATTTGAGAGGATATCACTAAAAGTGAATATTTTTTTTTCCATGATCAAGACATCAGCTGACGTACAATACACTATGTTATAGCCAGCTGATATTTTTTTTTTGTTGAGATATTGGGTCAGCTATAATTTGATAAATTTTTAGCCGAGAGGAAATGAATGAATGTATTTTTTTTTTTCTTCGAGCGTGGGAGGTTACAACTCCTCATCCCCCCCACCGTGCCGCAGCTGACGGTCATAAGGCTTCATGATACTATTGTCTGATGCATATCACCAATTATCTCTCGAGAAGAAATAATTAACCAAATTTTCACCTGGCTCTCGGACTATAAGGACAAAGGATACTTTTTGTCATGAATTCCGATATCCACATAGGCGGAGATGTGGAGGATAGGTATATAGATAATACCTGTCACAAATTAATTAAAAATTCATAATAATGATAGCTAACAGCACTATAAAATTATTACAGGATTTAACACAGTCAATTGAAGCAAGATGATTGATGCCAACAACACTATTTTCACAAATAGAAGATGCAGCTGATGTAGCAAAATCCTCTAATATTTAAATCAACTGACACTGAACAGGTAAATTAAACTTGTATTTTGGTTAAACTTTCAGTAAGCCCGGTTACAAACAGCTGCAGTCCTCTATTAAAATGATTTACATGGGCGGAGCTGTGCAGTATAGGTAGATGGATAATACCTGTCACACCTGTCAATGATTGGTGATGGACACTATAAAATGATTACAGGATTTAACACAGTCAATACCATTTTCACAAATAGACGATGCAGCTGAAGTAGCTGAATCGTCAAAAAGTGCATTAAATGCAGTAACATCAAAAAAATTTTTTCTTCTCATTATTGCAATCTGTTTTTATTGAACATTCAGCAATATGTATGTCATACGTCATTCAATGATTAATGAGGTACATGTCCAGTGACATGTCCTCTTGATAATAATTTATATAAAGTCGTGAGGTATTCTTTTCTTTATGCCTAATTTGCACGTATTAAGTGGTTAAACACCCTCTTGATCGTCCATTATGATTTTATGAACTAAAGAGTATAGTTAAGCTTAACACGTGTAAACAGTCACTTAATCACTTGTTGACGACTTAACCACTTAATATGTGTAAACCAGGCATTAGTCTCCTCACACTCGGCAGAATTTTGTCCTTAAGATGCTGTGCCAGTATATTAAGATGTAACTGCAATCCATTCTTATATGTTGAGACACTTAATTTCTTTCGATACTGTTTTAATACCAAGGTCATGGTGAAGTCTCGCATTAGTGACATACCACGGTGCATCTACTACCATCCTCAAAATTTTTGATTAAAACCTTTGTAGTATTTCCAGATTTGAGTTGGCAGCTGTGCACAGTTGTATACAATATATCAATATGGGTTTTATTATACAGTTACATAACAAAAGCTTATTTTCTATTGACAGTTCGCTGTTTTTATTAATTAGCCAATATATCTTGCGTCCTTGTTGTCCCATTGCTAGACGTTTGGTAAATATATGCTTTCTTAATGTTAAGCGTCGGTCTAGGTACATTCCAAGATATTTTGCTTCGTTAGACTGTGGGAGCTGAACACCATTTAATGTAACTTTTTTTTTTTCTTCTGAGTATATCTGCAATCAGTCTCTTTTCAACTATAACCAGATGTGTTGTATGCGAGTTTATTTCTTAATTTAGAGACTTCCTCCAGTGAGGAAGCTGCTCATCTGTGTAGTATTATGTGAATGTGTCAAAACTGTCTGTTGTGCAGCTCCATAATGTCGGGCCTTTTGAGGCGTTTGGAGTAGCTTTGGCTTGTGAGTTGGACTGCCAAATCGTTGAGGTGGTTGGTCAGTCTCAGTTTGTACTTTTCCGAAGCTGATCGTATTTCATCAATGACTGTTTTCATGTCCAATTGTTTAAGTATTTCGTGGTTTGTGATATACCAGTGTGCCCTGCTGATTGTTCTGAGAATGGTATTCTGTAGTCTTTGGATCATTGATATATTTGAGGTGCTAGCACTACCCCACAGTTGAATGCCATACATCCATATCGGTTTGAGAATAGATTTGTAGATCAGCAGTTTGTTGTCTATGGATAATCTGCTATTTCGACCTAAAAGCCAGTGGAGATTCTTAAAGCGAATATTAAGTGCTTCTCTTTTCGCCTTTACATGAGTTTTCCAAGATAAGCGGCGATCCAGGTATATACCAAGGTATCTGACAGTGTCCTCGTAAGGCAGGGTGATGTTTTCGAGTTTAACTGGTGGGCAGATACCTTTTCTTAGGGCGAAAGTTAACTGGACGGATTTAGTTGTGCTAGCTTTAATTTTCCAGAAGCTAGGATAGCTTTGTCATCAGCATATGTGGCTGTCATCAATCCAGGCAATGATGGGAGATCCGATGTATATAGTGTATACAAAATTGGTCCTAGTATGGAACCTTGAGGTACGCCAGCTTTTATGTCGTAGAAAGTAGATCGCGAGTCAGCCTCTTTCACTTGGAATAGCCGGTCTGAGAGGTAAGATCTAAGCAACATGTGGAAACTATGTGGTATGTTTTGCTTAATTTTGTACAACAGCCCATCATGCCACACCCGGTCGAAGGCCTGTTGGATATCCAAGAATACTGAAGCGCAAAATTCTTTCTGTTCAAGGGCTCTTCTAACAGTTTCATAGACTCTATGGACTTGCTCGACTGTGGAGTGGTGGTTTCGGAAGCCAAACTGGTGGTCGGGAATTATTTTATTTTGTGTAAGAATTGGTAAGATTCTTCGCAGTAGCACTTTTTCGAACAATTTTGAGAGAACGGGTATCAGACTGATAGGTCTATAAGATGTTATCTCCTCTGCAGGTTTTCTAATTTATGTACCATTATGATCTGCGAAACTTTCCAAATCCTAGGGAAAATTTGAACCCTGAGAATTCCATTGAATAGGAGCGTTATGAGAACTAAAGCTTTTTTCGGTAGTTCGTTCAGGATTTCTTTGGTGATTAGGTCGAAACCGGGAGCTTTTTTATCTTTAAGCTCTTTAATTGTCCGAGTGACCTCTCGCACTGTTACTGGTTTTGGCGGCATTGACATTTGGTATGCTTGGCTTAAGGCTTCTCTTATGTCTTCTTCGGATTTAGAGCTTTCGGTGTCATTGGGAGAGAACACTTTCGCTAAGTGCTCAGCAAAAACTTGGGCTTTTTCTTTAGATGTTCTTGCCTATGTGTTATTATTTTTCTTAATTGGGGGTGTTACGATCGGGGGTCGGTTATAAGCTTTTGTGAACTTCCAAAGAGAGTGGTTTGTTAGGTTGGTAGCAGACAGTGTCACAGTCCAGCTTTGATTGCAGTGTCTCATTGTGCCAGTTTTGAATAAGGTCTTTAAGTTCGACAATAGCCCTATTTAGTGCTGTTTTGTCTGATCGGTATCTATTTTGGTGCCAGGCGCGCCGTAGTCTACGTTTTTCTAATATTTTTAGCCTAAACTGGAAATGTGATGTGCAGGTTCTATTACCGATGTATTTTTCCAACAAGCTTCTTGTATGAGAGTGGTCAGACGTTTTGTCATATTTTCGATATCTTCTGGAGTCTTTAGTCTAATTTTTAGATCAATGCTTTCCTCAATCTGCTCTCTGAAGGGGACCCAGTTAGTATGTCTGTTATAGAGAGTTTCCCTATTTTCTTTGTCTATTAACATATTACTTATGGTTAGGATGACTGGGGTATGATCCGAATAATAACAGACCCCCGGATAATAACAGCAGTTCCTGCATGACCGGTTCCATCGGGGTGTTGTGTGACATAAGTGTGATATCCTGTGAATTTGATATTAGAATTTGCTTTAGTGCAGTGAGCTTCGGAAATGAGAATAATATCAAGGTTGTGTTCTTTTATAATCAATTTTACCTCGTGTTTATTTGGCGCTAAGCCATTTGTGTTCAGAGTGGCAATTCTAAGACTCCCTATTTTGGCAGTCTTTCGATGAGGATTGTTATGAGACTCATAAGCGTGCTCATTTGTTGTAAGAGAGATTCGAATTTCTCTGATTGTTTTAACAACAGACTTTCTATGGTTGTGTTGTTGTGTTCTTCTACATTAGGTTTATCTAGTGCTTCTATGGCATTGTTTTTTACGGTGTTCGCGTAGGTTTTATTTGTACTTGCATGTCTTTCTATATTGTCTTGTCGGTTTGCTGATAAGGCAGTTTCGTTTTGATCCTCTTGATCTTTTTTATTTAGTTTACTGGTTTTGATTTGGTTTGGTTTTGACCTCCTTGTTAGTATTTCTAGGTAGACTTCGCAACCTTTGTAGTTGGCAGGATGAGCACCTTGGCATAGGGCACATTGGGCTTGTGTATTTCTGTCTTTTTCAGTGCATTCAGAAGTTTTGTGAGCTTGTGCGCATTTGACACACCGATAGGGTCTCATACAGTAGTTCTTCGAGTGACCATACTGTTGACATCTCTGGCACTGTACAATTGTCCTCTTTTTTTTAGGGTCTTCTATAATTACTGATTGGTGGTAGATATATTTTATCTCTTTGATTAAATTGTTGTTGGGTCCTGGTAGGAAGTTTACAAAAAAAGTTGAGGTTGGTCTTTTTTCTGGCCCGAACTTAACATTTATAATTTCTCCTTTTATGATATTTCCAGTACTCTCAAGTTCCTCCTTTATTTCACTAATTGGTGTCGAATGATGTAGATTCTTTATAACAACCCTAAAGCATCGCTCGTCTTTTTTATTAAAAGTATGTCCAATCAAGCCTGTTTTTCTTATAAGTGCAATAAGGTTTTTGTATACTTCTGAGTTGTTACTGAATATACGTAACTGGTTCCTATTAACAATTTTGTAAGTGAATTGGCTTATATCGGAGACAGTTTCTAATAGTTCTGTGAGCTTGTTTACATCGTCTATGCCATATAGAACTATAGATGGAGGCTTCGCTGTCTTTTTCATACTGGGTGTGTCCTCTTCAGTAAGATCAATTGGAAGGTTGCTGTATCGGTTGCTGGTTTCCAGCACTCTTGGACGACTATTTGACAGCTTTTTTCTTTTAGGGTTACGTACTTCTGGTATCCTTTGCCAGGGTATGGTATCTGATGATGATTGCAGTGTGTCTGTTTCTCCTCGAGGTTTGGTTTTTTCCATGGTAGAAAAGTTTGGATTGCTACCCACAGATCCACTTTTGGGTCGACATAGAAACAGGCCAGGGTGAAATGCCTGTTGTACCAGGTTCTTTGTTTCTTTTTGGTGATAGTGTCGTTATCAGAAGCGGTTTCATTACTGGTTACACTATTAACAACGTGATGCAACATTTTGCCCCCCCCCCCCCCAGAATACGAAGGGCAGCCTGAGTTAGACTTAGGGAGGGATTCTCCAGCCTGGCTGGTACCCTCCTGGGGTAGTTTCTTTTTTAGCATTGCG
This sequence comes from Herminia tarsipennalis, assembly GCA_945859575.2. Lineage (NCBI taxonomy): Eukaryota > Metazoa > Arthropoda > Insecta > Lepidoptera > Erebidae > Herminia > Herminia tarsipennalis. The sequence goes on along the minus strand of OX243831.2, from coordinate 22,448,683 downwards.
TGTTAGCTACTCCTACTCCAGACATTTTAAGAACTATTTAGGTCCTAAGGCTCGCTGTAGCCTCTTCCAGCCAGTTTCCTGTCCAGGTGTATGGTTATACCGCCATTGCTCGGTCGCCATTGCCTCGTCCGTTGTCTAGCGGGGGGTGCCACGGAAGCCTATATTGGCCGCCGCCGCCATACGGCGCGTGCAGGTAAGGTTGACAGTTGGGTCGGTTAAGCTGTTTATACCGTTCCCCCCTTACCCCCCCAATTTAATGTAACTGGAGGACAAGTTTGCCGCCTGGTAGTAAATGTCAGCTTTAATTCGCCAATCTTTCAGTCATGTAGCGACTTTGTTTAGACTGTTCTGTAGTTTATAAGAAGCTGGTGTACGGTATCAGCAGATGCCATATCAGCTGTATCATCAACAAATGTTCCCATGATAACGTTGTCAGATATTGGTAAGTCAGCAGTGTATAGAAGAAGAGTAGGCCCCATTACACTGCCTTGCGGTACTCCAGCTTAGATTTCTTTAAGCTCTGTATTTGCTTCTCCTTGACTGACGAAAAAGTGTCTACCCCTTGGATAAGATTTTATCAGGTTGTAATAATTGATGCGTAGTGTCTTTTTTATTTTGTACAGAAGTTTATTATGTCTGACTCTGTCGAATGTCTGGAATATGTCTAGAAAGGAAGCTGTGCAGTACTCTTTCTGTTGGAATGTTTTGACAATACTATTTACAAGTCTATGGATTTGTTCGATAATGCTTTGTTGTTGCCTGAAGCCGAATTGATGGTCGGGAATAAGGTTTGAGTCCTTAATAATAGGCTATAATCTCCCCAGAAACAAAATCTCCATTACTGGAGGGTATTGGTAGTAGGCTAATTGGGCGATATGACTTAGCATCTTCAAAACTTTTACCTGGTTTGGGAATCATTATAATTTTTGCCACTTTCCATTACAGGGGTACATATATTCTCTTTGTTGAATGGCATTGTATAAATTGTGTTAGGTAAGTTATGCCCTCTTCTGGTAGCTCTTTCAGGATAGTTGCAGTGATTAGATCGTATCCTGGACATCTACCACCAAAAGCTTCCGTGTTGTCGGCCGTTGACGGATTGTTGGGGTTTTCCCTATGATACACCAAATCACTGTTTATGTTCCAAAAGAGTTTATTGTAAAGTAAATATGTATTGTTTAGTTATCTGAGTCGCACCGTTTGCACGTCACAGCTGTTTTATTACGACTGCTAATGAATTGTCGATCTACTGACATCAATAACAAATATTGCTGTGTGAGCTATTGGCTCGTACACGGATCTTACACTTGTATTTGGTTCGGTGTTCGGCGAGCGTTCGTTTCGACCGACCCGTTCTCGATCAACTTTTGGGAGTAACGTCCTGGTGCTTTCCCTAAACTCAGTCTTTTGATAGCAGATTTGATTTCTGCTTTGCTGAATTTTTTGATAGGCAGCTCTAATTGGTGGGTTTGTTTCAAGTATTCTCCGATTATTTTAGTTTTTGTGGAACCAGTGTCAGGATTTGGTTTAAAGCTTTTCAAAATCATCGTTAGCCTTTGAGTTATTTGCCTTGAACATTTAACTGTATGTGTGTTGGCTTGTATTTTAATAACTTTGATGTAATATTCATTATTAGCAACTGAGTTTTGTTACCGTTAATGTTTCCGACACCATTAACAAATATTCGTGGCAGCTTATTGGACTGTGGTTTAGTTTCTTGTACTATAACGACTTCTAGCCCTTCAAACCTGTTTTGGGTTGCAATTGCATCAGATGTTGTAGGTCTAAGCCAGTAGTTTGTCTTAGCTTGTTGACACAGAGCATTTTTATTGCGTGCAGTTTGATTGTTCCATTCGGCATCTTTAGTCGTTTCTTTATTAAAATCTTCCACAGGTGTAAATTTTGGACTCGCAAAGAGACTTGGGATGGAATATTTGTTGCACCATATTTTTATTTGCCACTAGGAGAAATATCCCGTAGTGGAAAAATTACTCCCCGAATTTGGGGTAATTTTGCTCATGTAGCAACACTGGGAATGTCATTTACGATTGACATGTAAAAATACTATTTAAAATGTGGGTACACTGAAAACGATATTGTCACCTGTCAAGTTTTTTGTTTTCACAATGAAGGTAAGTATAAAATAGTCACTGGGTCACTATTAGAAATGTATATTTTAACAGCACAATTCTGTGTGTTTGCAAGAAAATAACCATTTGTGTGAAGTATTGATTGTTACAAGGGTGATAAGTAATCACTTGCACATTGGTATTTAGCACTGTTTTTTTCACGAAAATATGGAGCCATATGACCCGTGTCGCGACCGTAACAGAGATTTTTGACAATTGCAACATCTAAATAAACTGACAATTATATGACTTTGTTGTTGTTTACAAACAGCTGCAGTCCTCTTTTAAAAATGATTCTGGTAAAACTTAAATTCTTAGACAGTTGATATTCAAACAAGCAACAGGACAAACTTGCTAACACTATTTTATGTAGGTATTGCGATTTCAGAGTGTGCCAACGGAAATGCCAGAATCCTCATGTACAGGATATATTCAGGGCAAAGTTCTTCCATCCCTTGTGATTAAATCGTTTATAAATGGCAGTGGAATTTTTAATGGCCTAAATTTATAAAAAAAATGTGAATTGAATTCAGGAGAACTGAAATTATACAACATTTGCAGAACGAAAATTAAATACATAAGTAGGCTAAAAATTATGGCATTAGTGATTTATAAAGTTACCTGCCTGCTACAGGTTGCTCAGGAGAATATTCGCTTGGCCATGCCAAAAGTAGCTTAAAGAAATTGTTAAATAAACATATATATGATTCTTTAAAAAAATGGGACAGGAACAAACAGAGGACAATAATATTTGTTTTTTATCCTTGAATGAAATGTCAATACGAAAACATTTATAGGATTTCAGAACCATGATGTCAGTCTACTCGTGACCACGGCCGATGCAATAAATACGGTCAAATTGTCCGGCAATAAACAAGGTATTTTACCTTAAATTATTCACGCGATTAAGACCCGTACATAGTATATATAATTTTATAACATAATAATCATGGTAAAAGTAGGAGAATTGCCACTAAAGCTCTTGTGTTCATGCTTGCTGGTTTGCAATAGAAATGGATACAATCCCATCGCATTTTATTTCTCGCAAACATTCATTGCCGACAGGATGACTGTGATTTAAAGAGGTAATTTAATAATATGACATAAAAATATTAAATATCAGCTACAGTCAGTAATGAAAGTCCGTGGACACTTACAAATTTTGTTCTTTAATAATTTGCTCACAATTAATGTGTCAAGTAAATTTTGAAATGTTATTTTGTTCATGGACATTTTATACATTCACCCCTATAAACATACTTTTGTTAATAACAGTATTTTAAGTAGTAAATGCTTTGTCTTCTTCTCAATTTTTAAAATGAAATTATATATAGAAGCTATAATCTATCAATGGTAAATTCTTTATTGTTTTATTAGGCTTGTTTTTATTTTCCTTTCAGATACTGACTGCTTGCTTCAATTCTAATATGAATGTGGTAGCTACCGTGTGTGATCTATCAACAATAAATGTGAAAGTTTTAAAAACTCTTGGAGCAACCACTCTAGAACCACAATTTCAACCTTGTGAACGGGAATTTGTTGCTATTTTAAATCCCCCACATCTACTTAAATGTACGAGAAATATGATAATGAAACATGACATAGAGTGCACAACTTATTTACATTGTAATACTCATTCTATAAATGGTTTGTTCTAAAAATGTTGTATAATACCAAATATTTTGTGTATGTAACTAAGGGGTCCTTACTCAGTGGCGACCGAGCAGATCAAGATATCTGCGAGTTTAAGCAACATTACCACTGTCGGTCCCTAGATGGGTGATCATTTTCAAATATTGTCACATCCCTCTGTGTCTCAGAGAGCACGTTAAGCCGACGGCGCTGCGCCTAATCTCTCCGGTTGAATCGGATTTTCGTCCCATCGGCACTTGTGTCTGCGCATACAATCTTTCACTATAATATCTCCTGCGTCGTGGGCTAGTCTCTAATGACATTAGCCGCCGTAATCGACAGCGATTAGGAGATCATTATTATTATTATGTAGCTAACACAAAAGGAAATAGTAAAATAGTAATTAACTAGACCAGTATTAAACTTTACTTTATGTATATTTGTTTTAGGTATTGTAAAATGGAAACATATTGCACCTTCTCAAGAAGAACGGTTTCAAACAATGAATGCAATTGATGAGTTGTGGAAAAAATCAAGCCATGAACATTAAAAGTATTTCGACGCGTCGCCTAAACCAAGATGCAATTTTGTGTGTTTATTTGAGTGGGTCCGAGAATGGTTTAGATTCACAAGTACGCTGGAACAGCTAGTCTACTGTAAAATCCTTCTAATACATTTTAATATAGCTCACATTTATAAAAAAATACAAATCGAATGAGCTATCGCTCATAATATAATGTACCTATTTGAAGGATTTACATAAGTATATTGTTTAATTATAATGGGAGTTTTTTTATTAGCTCAAATAAATACTTCTTCAATGCAATCAGTTCGTTTTAATTATGGTATATAAATTAGAGTAGCTTGAAAGAATTTTGAATGACTGAAGGAAAGAAATTTGAAAGAAAAGAAGAAAGAAAAATAATTTTAAAGAATGACTAAAGAAGTGTATGTATATTTGTCTAGTTCGGCTTATGAAAAATAATGTCATGTGCCCGCTGTGGACTAGCAGAATGTAACCCATACCTTATCATCTAACGAAAAGGCCATCTAGATTAGTAATAGTGCTCCAGCCTAGTAAATGTACCTAAGTAATAAAAAACAATAAGTGTAAGTATAATCATGGTGGGCTAAAACACACGTTGAAAATAGGATGGGTGGTGAGCGTGTGAGTGGCCGATTTGGATATCGGTGGGCTTATTACATGTACTGCATTGATGCTTCATCAATTGGGTGCCTCAAGCTAGCAAATAAAACAGGATCTTTCATTGTGTAGTCGAATTAACACGATGTGGCAATTAGCAAAGTGGGTACCTAAGTTATAATAACGGATTATGACGGTTTGGGCCCTTTCGCGATTGGGCCCGCTAGTAAAAGCCTCAACGATTAGCGATATGTCCCGTTCGCGATATGGCCCTTTCGCAGTACGTCCCGTTCGCGATATGGCTCGTTCGCGATATGTCCCTTTCGCGACATGTCCCGTGTGTAATTTGTATCGTTTGTGATATATTTATTTACTGTCTTTTACTCGCGGATCTGATCTCCTTTTTTAGGGTCAGTACACAATATCTGATCGGTCGCGTAACGCCAGAACAAACAAATGTTTGGCATTTGACTATAGTTTAATATTCATTTATGTACATAGGTACATAAATGAATATTAAACTATAGTCAAATGCCAAACATTATGCATGCTTAATTTAATTTAAATAAAAAATTGTCAAAGAGTTTTATATTAGTAGATGATGACAACCCTGGTTATTAAGTTACAGATATGGCGATATGGCGGGAGATGTTTTTATTTTGTATTTTTTTTTTAATTTTAAAATCTAACAATAATTATTCAAGAATAGTGCATGTTTGCATAGTGCAAGATTGCAAAAGTGAGTGGTACATAGTGCAAGATTGCAAAAGTGAGTGGTACCTACTTGATCAGATTTCTCAATATACCTATTAAACTTTTATCAGATCCTGTTGCCAATGACAGTGAAATATACAGATCGAGATCCGAAATCGGCGTGCGTTATTTTGATACAAGATAAAACCAGTGTGAATTTGCTTGTAATGTGTCCTTTATTTTTGAACACATTGCTTTGAAATATTGTTTTAGTGCAATTTTCAGTAAAAAGTGTACTGATGATTTATGTCAATTTACCCCAATATCTTGGCGGATCGCATTTTTGCCTTCAAACCTGAATGTAATTTTTATTTTCGGAATCCTAAGTTTAGAAGATGCAATTTGTATAGCAGAAGAAAAAACGTTTGTACGTCTTGTAACCACTAAACTGTGCAAATATACTTTGTCAAACATACTCTCATTTGAACTAAATGTTTGTACGAAGTTAGTAAACGAGGAACCAGAATCAATCATGATTTTAAGTAGATCTTATACATTATTAGGCGTTATAGAATTTATCCCTGAAATTAACGACGCTGGCATGGGCCACTATGTCACTACGCAAAGAAGGACGAGATATTTCGTTACAACAACTATGATTCTCACTGCAAAATTCGTAAAAGCACCGACCAACCAATATTAATTCATTCTTTAAATATGTGGAAATTGACCTCTAAATACCTTAAACATATGAAGAAGCTGTACATCCCTCCTTATACCAATTGTCGATTTGATTAAATTAAATTTAAAAAATATAGTTATCCCGGTTTCATTCATTTATAATTCATAAGGAACATTGAAATGTTCATATACATTTAGTAGAAATTTCTACTAAATGTACATATACATTTAGTAGACATTTCTACTAAGTGTTAGTGTCTCTGCTTTTTGATTCCGTTGTGATCTCAGCTAGTTACAGTCAATGGTTTATTAAACAGAACATCAGGATTGAGGAGCCAAATAAATTGCGTTTACTAAATTCCCTCAGTTTGATTGCTTTGTCCACATGCTACAAATTCGAACACACTCACTACCTACTAAATGTTCTTGGAGTGGAATAATAATTGAACATTTACCTCCTATCATGGGAATTCACGCTCTGTATAGATTGAGGGAGGAGCCACATTAATAATATTGTATATTCTTGAACATTAACAGAACTGAAACAATTACTACTAAATGATGCAAAATTTTCAAAAAAATTAAGTGAATACTTTCCGTGTTCAAGGTGGCTCCTTAATTCAGATGTTTAGATTGAGGTGTCTCCTTTAACTTTTTATAATTTTTGAAGTATTTACTACAAAATCGAGGACCGAGCTTACATTTTTAAACATGCTTCTAAATAATATATTATTTTTTTTATACGAAGAGTGGCTCCTCAATCCAAACGGACACGATTGCGACATTGCGACTTTTGCGAGCCATAGGCCATTAGGCTACTGCCGCTTTTTAACCTCAAGTAAATCTCACGGAACCCAAAGTGGCTCCGATGCAAAAATTTTTAAGACCTTTGTTGAGTACAGCTCAAGTGTAGAAGGGCTATAACTAAAGTGTATATCCGTGTAGTACCCTTCGGCTTTACACCCATATTTATACATCAGATGTGAAACAAACGATATTCTGAATTACAATCGATCAGAGCCACCTATAGCGTACCACACGTACTTTTGACGTAAGGGTTCACAAAACTTTGTATAACACCCTCTGTCGGTTCATCATGGAAATATGAGGCTACGATGAAGAGACCTCTATGCTTTCTTTCATAATTCTTGCTCGTTGTCACCCACGTGGATGACTGAACCCCGATATCTGTTGTTTTTCGCTTTCAGTCAAGACACTGAAACAAGTGTTTCTTTATTTCATGACCGTATTCTCGGATGAAATTCTTCTTAATTTAGCTGAAACATAAATAAACACATTTATTTTTTGCCACACTTTGTCTACATGTAATTTCCAATATAAATTTTTGTCCAAAACTATACCTAGAAATATTGTACATTGACTTATAACTCTTGACATATAACTGTGATCTTCAACTTCTGAATCTTCTTTGTCCTCACACTCTGTTTCAATTCTTTCGACAGTGTCTTCTATCTTTAAAGGTGTATGATCCCCAATGAATCCTACTGGTTTTAAATATTCATCTAAGAACCAACCGCAGTTCTCAGGCTGAAGTTTCACGCATATTGGATCCGTTGCATTAAGCCACATGGAATTTACGAAAATAGTTCGTAAATTTTTCTGAATTAATGATATCCAGCATGGTGGTATGGAGTTGGAGTCGAAGACTTTTATTTTTTTTTGAAAAAGTGCTCTCCGTCTTCTTTTGCAGAGTAATTTTTCATAAAAATGCGATGTCTCGCATCATTCACACTGGTGCAGTTCCTGATACCATACATACTAGCTGTAAATTCTTGAACGGCCTTCATTTTTTCATCAATGAAAATATCAGCAGGATCTGTTAATGATGCAAAAACTGTTTGATATTTTTCATTATTCGAAAATAGCTGAAAAGGTTTTACTTTCCCTTTATTATAAAATGCAGCCGTGTAATCGCAACCAGTAAATGCATGGAGGGCTGGGAGACTTTGGCATAATTTAATTCCTAACTTCAACGCAAAATCGGTGCAATTAATGCAATCAACAATTTGATTATTACTCTTTTTAGTAGCTGAACAAGCCAAATTTCTGATTCGATAAGTTTGTGCATATTTCCTAACAAAATAATCAAAACGTCAGTATCAGAGGCTTTAATTAAATAATCGTGTTCATAATGAAATAATCTTTAATTTTATTTAAGTTCAATTCAATAAGCAGACCGTTGCAAAATGCTAGTATAGATTTACCTGTTTAAACCTGGCTACCCGATAGTTGTGACCGGAAAAAATAGGCAACCTAACGTTTGCATATTCTATGGGCTTCATACTTTCGATTGGTATAGAGTTTATCTAATAATCACCTCGGTGCAATGTTTCAAAAAAATTTTTTTTTTAATTATTAATTAAAAATACCCTGGACTAAAATTTGTTAGGCAACCCATAAATATATTTATTGACATATTAAATTAAATATAAAATACGTTTCATGAAATAAACATCTCGGTGAAGGTCGTTGTATATCGGGATCCTATACTAAAACGGCTATTACACTACCCTGAATCAGGGCCCTAAATCGAGGTAGCCTTGAAAATTTGTTAGAGAATTAGGGCCCTAACTCTTATTACACCGCTCTTTTTAAGGATTCAGGATCCCTGATTCAGTGTAGTGTAATAAGCGCATAAGTAGTGTCCCTACCGTCATCGACCTTATCAATGACATAATTCATAAGATGGCAAGCCATGGCCGTCAACTTACCTCTTTGAAACCTAATTTGTTCTTTCTTAATAGTTTGGTTCTTTGTGAGAAATGTAATAATACGTCTATAGGTATCTACATTGTTGTTGCAAAGATTTTAGAGATTACAAAATGAGTGTAATGTGACGGTAGTTGTCAAGAAGAGACTTGTCACCCTATTTATGGGTTTAACTATCGAAAACTTTAGCAGTTCAAGAAAACATTCCTCTTCTGAGATTCATCAGATACGTCAAAGCTGGTACGAAACTGGTACTGCTAATCTCTGTGGCAATAACATTGTGACCCGTCGCCGTGTTAATAATAATAAAAATAATTTATTCACTAAGGAAGCAAAATACTACACTTGTGAAAAGTCGATTCTACATTTACTGGTAATGCCTGTTCGCAAACAATAGGTAAAGCCCGAGAAAAGAACAGGCAATAAAAACTCGTGGCCACTATTTTCAAATTGCCAATGTTTACAATGTTTCTCTGTTAATAAACTGTAGCAGGTATGGTGCTGCCACCATTATATTATACACCATATTAGAGGACTGATGCAAAAAAAATATTAGAAGAGTACACGAGATCGAATACATCAGCCGCAATGGGCACAACATAGTAGGAGCATCCACTTACGATGTAAAAACTTTATGTGCTTAAATATTGGCCAATTTACTGCTACATAATGAATAAGTATACATGTTTTTCAAAGGAAAGAAAAGAATGGCCGTAATTTATCACGTAATGTTCTCTATGCTCATTAATATCCTTCAAAATCATAAGGTCTTAGAAATATACAAGTAGGTGTACCTACTTGAAACCTTTGTCCCTTTGCAGATTCTAGCTTTATCACTACTTACAAAAAAAGAATTGAAAGTGTTTGCAATATCTACTAGATTTGAGATATTACCCCTATTATTTAGTTGGATTGCGATTTTTTTTGGATTGCAAGAAGATTTACCTAATTTTTACAAGTGCAAATTAGCTTTGCGTTATAATTTTTTATAGATTTGTCAATACACTGCCATAAAACTTTTTGAGTTTTGCTTAAATTTAGTCCTAATCTCCCTGCAATTGTTTTTATGACATTTGAAAAATCAAGTTAGTGTTTCTACCTGCACATTTTCACCTTTATTGTAGGGAACCTTAGAATGTTAAAAAGTGCGAGTTAGTTTATAATTTTCGTATGCGATGTCAAGATTTGAACTAGAGTAAACTTCAGGCCACGTTTATCATGGATACTCCACCTCCTCGCTGGTGTTTTTTCTACAATATGATGCAGAGCTGCTCTTAGTTGTAACCGTCAATGCCAATAAATTTCTCGTAATCAGTTTCTATGTCAATGCTAATAAATTTCTCGTACCAGTAATTTATGGTACCAGTGGTTTATTAGGATAATTACATTGCACTTAGTTGTAGCAAATTAATTTCAAGTTAATTACTCTTGTAAAAGGGAAGGTCATTTGGGGCTTGAAATGCCTATGTCTGTTTATGTGGTTTGGGTACTTTTTAATAAAATTACATCTATAATAATACAATACATTTAAACAAGATATTTACAAAAAAAAAAATAGTAAAGTGAGGACACAAAACCGTTTAGGCGTCAAAGAATTCCTCCCCATCGATGTCAACTGGTAACGTTCCCAGAAGGCTGGCAGCATTGCCACGTTGGATGGCAATGCTAATTCTTTGTGCAAAGAATAGGCCAGCCTTCTGGTCCCAAGAAGCACTAATGAGGCGTCTAGAGATTTCCTTAAAAAGGTGGCGCGCACTTGGGCCCCACGGCCCCAGCGTCTCAACTCCAAACGGCTCAAATATATAATCTCCAACCATATTTGCGCCGTTTGAGATTCTCCGCAGATGCAGCAGCAGCGCAAGCGCAGCTCGCCGTGCTTGGAAGGTGGGTAGGTGCTAAGGTATCAACGCAAGTTGCATCCCATACCAAAGGCCTACCCACCCTCCACGGCAACAATGACATACCGTCCGGCCTCTTGCCGTCGCCGCGCGTCAAACCGTTGAGTTCAACAACAGCTGCCACACCAGCGGAGACAAGTGCCCGACGGATGATGTCATTGATGCTTGCATGGCGGGGTATACGACCCGCGCTCCTGCCGCATGACAGGCCATGGTGTCCAAGACTGCACACGGCTTCTCCACAGTGACATCGATGCGGAGAAACACACCGAGCACCCAAACGAAGGCAGGCAGCGATTCGGAATGTGGTATCGTCCAACATAGTGCCTACATTGGACGATGGAAGAGCCTGCAACCAGATGCCCGATTCCCATTCGCCCACAGCCAGTAGGCGGGCTCGCTCTGCAGCATTTGAAGATGTGTCTATATGGTGTTGTCTTATCTTGCTGCATAGCGGCCGATCCCACTGCCTCTGGGAGGACAGGTTGGAGGGCATAACAATACTTGGGCAAGTCATTTACCATGCGTTCAAGGCCTCAGACTTGCACCTCACTTCGGAATCAACCAGTGTAGGATTTAAAATTTTCCTGATTAATTCTTCAGTGCTGTGAAGTGAAGACAAGAACGCCGGTAAGCTTACGTCTGAAATTTTGCGAACGCCAAGGCCGCCCATGCGAACAGGTAAGGACGCCTGTAGCCACGCTCGATCGTCTAAATCAATGTATAAAATTCTGCACAATGTATTTTGAATAATTTTGTCCATTTTATCTAAAAGTGCCAAATGTTTAAAAAGTTGCGTGGATCTTAACGCGTGTGTTAATTTTGGGACGAAAAGGCAATGTCGAATTATAGTAAAGGCCGAGTGTATATTAATTTGGAGTAATCTGTCTGAAACTTCACAAAAATGTTGTATTTTCTCCTCTATGAAAGAGTCATAGGCATTTTCTAGAACCGGGGACCCAAGCAGGCGAAAAGAATCATTTTCAAGAAGTTTTAAATTTGGTACCAAAGAAATAAATTTAGAAAACGCCAAAAGTTTATTAATGTTGTTATTTAAGTAAATTTCACATTTACTGCAATTTAGTTCTAAACCAACACCTTGAAATTTATCTTTTAGAATAGCCAAATCATTATATACGGTGTCCACATCTCCCCCTAGAGTCCCATCGTCTAGGTACCAAATGTTAAATTTTGAATTTAGCTGCCGAATAATAGGATGGATTGCTAAACTGAAAATGACTGGCCCAAGGGGGTCACCTTGTTGGCATCCTACTGCTGAATCTAAAAGATGGTCCTTATAGATTAATTTAGACGGGTGTCTGTAACACTGCCTACTAATTTTGCCTGTGCCAACAAAGTATCCCTGTTGACTGAGTTGAAGGCATTCTTTACGGCAACCATAAGGATAACGTCTGCTTTACCCGAGCCAAGATACGTGGACAGAGCATGTATGGCAGCCTCACAGCCCCCTCTTGAACCGAAACCAAGTTGTTGGGGCTGGAATTTATAAGCTAGTTCGTCGCGATAATAGTGGCAGCACATTTTGGCTGCCATACGCCGGTAGGTGCTTCCTACGGCAATGGGACGAATGCCACCATCGCTCTTGCGAAGGGCACTTTGGTTACTTTGTTCAACATGTGGATAGCATCTACGGCCGGCATGTCCTGAGGTGACACGATGATGACCTTCGAGTTGTTCAATAAGCTATTTTGAAAATTATCAGAACGAGATTTGATTTGACTTTTAGTTTTTTTGTCATATTTTTTCTAACTGGTGTATTGGACTTTTACACAACTGCTCCAAAAAGTCAATTTCTGATCTCAATTGTTATATTTGTTTGTTATGTCGTTATTTTCTAAAATTATATTTTCCAATGCATTTTGTGTACCAAGGTAGTTTCTAAATTTGACTTCAAACCTGTGGTTTCAGTTCTTAGGTTTTCCTTATCAGTTGAATACATATGTGTAGATAAACCTATGGTTTTTGCAAGCAGATCCTCTGATGTTGTGTCATGCATGCAGGCATGGCTTATTTCTGAAATTTTTGTGGTTTCTAAAAGCGAAATTATACAGATAACACGTATTTCAAGTATACTTTGCTCTCGTAGAGTATATTTCTTCGGTAATTTTACACGTTATACGCGGAACTGTAAAATTAGCGAAATGTTAGTTTTTACAACATCGCACACATTTAAAGTTATTCGCATCGTAGTTGCGTTTGTTACTGTATACCACCGGAAAAAAAGATTCCTATACAATAAACAACTGGTTACCCTGATTCGCGCCGCTATCTTATTTTGATTGAACTGTCAAATAAAGACTTTTGAAATCGTCCAAGTTATAAAATTTTCTGCAAAATGATTTTCTTATTGGTATTGATTTATTTCATATTTTCGTGCGTTAAAGGTGCAGTACTGCATGCCTTCCCGAACCCGAAAATTTCATACATGGGTTGTCAATGCTGGTCATGTTGCAGAGGATGATGAATATGTGTTTTATTACAGAAGGATTTGCCGTCTCAATTTCGCGCAAGTTTACCATTATCTCAGCAAAAAAAAATAGTAAAATCGCTGAGCCAATATTCTTTCATCTGACATCCAGGTGAGAAACCAAAATTTTACTAAACGGGCTAAAAACTACTACTTTAATTCTATGCACTAAAAAAATATATACCAATAGTCCCTGAATGGTTTAAATGTGCCCTGGTGCCGTAGTCTTATTTTCTGTCCATTTTTGTGTTTCTTTCTTGTCCTATCGATTTTTAAGTTGTTTCTCGTCCTATCGATTTTTAAGTTCTTTATGTGAAATCATCCTCATCTGTCTTGTCTTTCGCAGGCTGAACAATTAGTTATTTAGTGTTTTAAGAAAGTGACTCTTTAGTAATTGTGATATTGACATTAAAATGCTTCTAAGGAAGTGTTGTGTGGAAGTGTTATTTTGATGCAGGTAATATGAAACCTAACCTAACCAAATTCCCCAACCCGGTTGGTCACCGTGGGGAATAACGACCAACACCCTCCATCTATAAAAATAAACAAACTAAATTCATTAAAAATTTGTACCTATAACGTAAGAACACTGTCATCAACGGAACGCTACCTAGAACTCTCCCACGCCTTAGAAAAAATAGACTGCCATATCTTAGGGCTAGCCGAAGTAAGAAGAAACGGATGTGAAATGGAAGAACACGAAAACCATATATTTTGCTACAAAGGAGAAAGGAACGGGCATTATGGCGTTGGCTTTCTTATAAACAAAGAACTCAAGCAACACATCGTTAACTTCACTGGAATATGTGAGAGAGTAGCCTTACTTCGGCTTCAAATCAATGGCACAGCCCTGTCACTAATACAAGTACATGCTCCTACCGCCCAATCAAGCGAAGATGAAATTAATGCATTTTACGGAAATCTATCAAAAGCTCACGACCTCGCAGACCACTTGGTGCTAGTTATGGGAGATTTTAATGCCAAGATCGGACAACCACAGTCAGGTGAACACTGCATGGGAAAACACGGATATGGCACCAGAAATGAAAGAGGAGAAAAACTAATAGAATATGCATACGAGCATAAAATGTCGATAATGAATACCTATTTCAAGAAGAAACCAAGCCGAAAATGGACATGGAAATCGCCAAATGGGACATCAAAAAACGAGATAGACTTCATTCTAAGCAATAATCCAAGGATTGTATTTAATGTGGAAGTGCTAAACAAAATAAACTTTACTTCAGATCATCGACTTGTGAGGGCATCATTAAACCTAAAAAAACCTAAACTAAATAGAACATCCTTCAAAACAACACCAAGACCACCAAAAACAGAAGTCGAAATTAGACAATACAAGGAAAACCTAGAAGTAAACATAAAAACCCAAGTTGAAAAGCTCAAAAACATGCAAGAGGTACAAGACTATTACAACCATCTTGAAAACGCAATAATCACAAGTCTTAAAACAGTAAACAAAATAAAAGTAAGTAAAGAACACAAAATATTCAAAGACAGTACAATAGAACTGATAAATAAACGCACAGAACTTACAACTAGCAGAAATAAAACTAAACAAATAAAAAATGAAATAAAAAACCTTTACAAAAAAACAAACAAAGCAATCAAGGAAGACTACAATCAACACAGAAAAAATATTATAACATCGAACTTAATGAAATACAGAAGCGTAAAAAGAGCAAACAAACAATTAAATACACACAAAAATTGGATACAAACTCTGAAAAAAGGCCAAGGTATTACAAAAACAAGACAAGAAGTACTAAAAAGTGCAACAATATTCTATAAAGAACTGTACTCAAAATTGCCTGAGGACATCGAAGGAGAAGAAACAACAATAACTACAGGGAATCAAAAGTTTAACGAAAGTATGGAAATAACAGAAAAAGAAGTGCTGATACACATACAGAAATTAAAACCTGAAAAAAGCCCCGGCCCAGATTGCATCAGTAACGAAGCCTTAAAAATTGGAGCCCCTATATTGCTGACATTTCTAACGACGCTCTTCAACAAGGTACTTACAACAGGAATAGTCCCACACCAATGGTGTAAATCAGATATAGTACTCCTATACAAGAAAGGAAGCCCAGTGGATATATCAAACTATAGACCAATAAGTCTGCTGCCCAGTATATATAAGCTATTCTCATCCATTATATTAACACGAATAACGGGTAAGATAGACAACAAACAGCCAGTTGAGCAAGCAGGTTTTCGATCAGGCTTCTCTACAATTGACCATATACATACCTTAGAACAAGTCATAGAAAAATTCAAAGAATACAACCAATCACTGTATATTGGCTTTATAGATTACACAAAAGCGTTTGACAGCATATCCCACACCTCCATATGGAAAGCACTAAAATCTTGCAACATAGAGGAAAACTACATAACTATTCTGAAAAATATATACACAAACAGCACAAGCAAAGTAAGGCTAGAAACAAGAGGTGAAGACATTGCAATAGAAAGGGGAGTCCGGCAAGGCGACCCCCTATCTCCTAAAATATTCATTGCAGTACTGGACAATATATTCCAAAACATAAACTGGAACAAAAAGGGTATTTGGATAACGAATAAACATTTGAATCACCTAAGATTTGCTGATGACATTGTTATCTTCGCTAAGTCAGCCACAGAACTGCAACAAATGATACAGACTCTAAGCAAGGAGAGCAAAAAGGCGGGACTGGAGATGAATGCAAGTAAATCCAAAGTGATGACAAATGGCCCACAGAAACCAATCCAAGTAGATAATAATACCCAAATCGAATATGTCAGTGAGTATATATACCTTGGCAAACAAGTATCCTTCAATCAAGATAGCAATGAAAAAGAAGTGCAAAGAAGAGTCAACTGCGCATGGAAAAACTTTTGGGCGCAAAAAGAAATTATGAAAGGAAGCTACAGCATGCAACTAAAAAAGACTGTAATAGAAACCTGCATTTTTCCAAGCTTAACATATGGCAGCCAGACATGGGTCTATACAAACAAAATAAAGAATAAAATAACTACAACACAACGAGCTATGGAAAGGAGCATCTTGAAGCTAAGAAGAATAGAAAAAGTAAAGAGTGAAGAGATAAGAAAGAAGACAAAGCTGACAGATGTACTTAAACAAGCCTTGAGGCTGAAGTGGAAATGGGCAGGCCACGTCATAAGGTACAATGATAAAAGATGGACCTCACAGTCAACAAAGTGGTCTGGCCCACTGGGAAAAAGAAAAGTGGGAAGACCAAAGAAACGGTGGGTAGACGACATCATGGAAGTTGCAGGCAGAAACTGGTGGAGTCTCGGTGCAGAAAGAGAGGACTGGAAGAAGATGGAGGAGGCTTTTACCCAAAAGGGATCCATTGCAATAACATAAAATCTACAAACACCTAACTAACATAATTATGTATTTCACTATTTATTGTAATGGAATAAAATAAGCTTATTATTATTATTATTATTATTATTATATATAATAATATTATAATATTGTTTCATGTTATTATATAATATTTTCTATCATAAAGGTAATACAATGTAATAATATGTTACAGTAGGAACAGTTTAAATTTGAAACAGAGTTCATACTAGATTCCACACTTATTTGACAAATCTCCAGAAACCATTTAAGTTAAAGTACCTATCTCAAGGTTTATTATATGCAATTCCAGGTGAATTATACAAGCAAACCCATGGAGAAGCCCCATAAGTATGGATGGAGTGTGACTATGCCTCAGTTGAGCTGTCCAAAGTACGCAGGCATGTCCATTGCCACACTGGAGACGGACCACACCAGGTGAGACTAGCAATATTACTACTGTCTCAGCAATTAATTAATATATATTTTTCATGTAGGCCCAGGTTGCATCAGCAATGAAGCCTTAAAAATTGGAGCCACCATTTTTCTTACATTTCTAACGATGCTCTTCCACATGGTACTTAAAACAGGTGTAAATCAGATATAGTACTCCTATATAACAAAGAAAGTCCACTGGATATATCAAGCTACAGACCAATAAGTCTGGTGCCTAGTATATATTATAAGCTATTCTCATCCATTATATTACACTAACATTTAAACTTTCGCATTGCATGATTATAACTATTTATTATACAGGAATTAATGTGCATTGTTTACCTTAAAATTGCTTGACGTTTCGACCAGGTTGCGCCGGCCGTGGTCACAAGCGGACTGTTGCAGCGATTTTAGGTTAACATCACTGCAACAGTCCGCTTGTGACCACGGCCGGTGCAAGCTGGTCGAAACATCAAGCAATTTCACAAATAACGGGTATGATGTTTGATTTTTGTTTAGGCTTCTCTACAATCGACCATATGCATACCTTGGAACAAGTCATAGAAAAATTTAAAGAATACAACCAATTACTGTATATTGGCTTTATAGACTACACAAAAGCACTTAACAGCAAATCCCACACCTCCATATGGAAGACAGTAAAGACTTGCAACATCAAGAAAAATTACATAACCATTCTGAAAAATATCTACACAAATATCAAAGGAAGGAAGTTACAAGAGGTAAAAAGAATGCAATAGAAAGGGGAGTCTGGCAGAACAACCCCCTATCTGCTAAAATATTCATTCCAGTACTGGACAATATATTCCAAAACATCAACTGGAACAAAAAGGGTATTTGTATAACTAATAAACATTTAAGTCACCTAAGATTTGCTGATGACATTGTTATCTTCACTAAGTCAGCAACAGAACTGCAACAAATGATAGACTCTAAGCAAGGAGAGCAAAAAGGCAGGACTACAGATGAATGCAAGTAAATCCAAAGTGATGACAAATGACAAAAAAACAGAAACCAATCCAAGTAGATAATAAAACCGGAACAGAATATGTCAGTGAGTATATATATGGTTTAGTAGACATTTGGACTTATTCGCGAAAGGACCTGTAATTGTTTATGGACTTATTGACGATATGCCTCATTCTGAAAATGCCCTATTCATGTAATAACCATAATTACCATATACCAATAATTCTACTTTGAGCTCATTTGGCGAAAGACTTATTCTTAAAAAGACCTATTCTCAATATGGCCTATTTTTCTAAATGTTAGTTAATTAAACTATTGCAAACTCAGCCTAATGTCACCAATGCTTGGCTGACCAAGTGGCGCATAAAGGCAAGTGCACCGAAGTCTCACGACATCACCTTTACCCTAAGGCGTTAAACTTGTCCTACGGTCAACCTACGCCCTTATGCATTACCGCAATCAACCTGCATTAAGTACCTGGGATTTCACCTGGACCGAAGGATGACATGGAAAGACCACATAAAAACGAAGCGCAACAAAATCAACCTGAGATTTAAAAACCTAACCTGGCTCCTCGGTAGACAGTCTGCCTTATCTCTGTCCAAGCTAAGGATATATTGCTTCATAATTAAACCGATCTGGACATATGGCATCCAACTGTGGTCGACAGCAAGCAAATCCAACATTATGTGTCTTCAAAGAGCTCAAAACAGTAATTTAAGGGTCCTTTCATCAGCGCCCTGGTATGCTCGCAATTCAGAAATCTATAAGTACCTGGAAATCCCAACTATCTTGGACGAAGTAAAACGATATTCAGCCAACTACAAGGACCACTTAATAATTCACCCGCACCCATTATCCAGTATGCTCTTGCAACCAAACCCGATCAGAAGACTCAAGAGAGCCGATGTGCTTCTTTACTAAGGGGAGATAGAGCAGTGACTCCGTCTCGCCAAACCACAACCTCTTGCAACTTACCTTATTATAGTCTAAGCGACTGATCGCAGGTGTACAAAATTAAAAAAAAAAAAAAAACTATAAATGCATTTTGTTCATAAAATCAGTAATTCAGATTATTACAGAAATGTAAAAACTAATAATTAATATTTAAATGACGCTTTAATTAAAAATAAGAAAAAAACTGACTTATAATCGTCTTATATAAAAATAAAGAAATATATCGTATCTTTTATTAAAAATAAAGAAAATTATAACTAAATGATACCTTATCATAACATACATCTTCATCATACTTAATGACAACTTATCTTGACTTTTTCTCTGGTATGATAGTCTCCTAACCGATTTCGGTTACGGCGACCAATCTAATTAGAGACTAGCCAACTACACAGGAGATATTATTATAATTGCTAATGATTGTCTGGTGTTAACGTTATGGCAGGCAGGTATTTCAAAAAATAGTCCTTTTATTATACCTCATTCTGCAAAATACTCATTCGTATAATACCTTAGTAATGACCTATTTAAGAATATACGAATGAGTCTTTTGCTGAATGAGGTATAATGAGAACAAGTCCTTTGAAGAATAAGCCATTCCAAGAAAAGGTCCTTTTTTTCATCATAAGCCATTTTACGAATAGGTCCTATGTCTACTAAACCTTATATACCTCTGCAAACAAGCATCCTTCGATGAAGACAGCAATGAAAAAGAAATTCAAAGAAGAGTCAACTGAAATAAATAATGAAACTGCAGCATGCCACTGAAAAAGACTGTATACGGCTGCCAGACATGGTTCCAAACAAACAAATTAAAAAACTAAAACTCATCGTCATCACTGAACCCACACTGAAAAGAAGCTAGAACATGCACTTTTCACACACATTTCCCTTCCACGACAATGGTTGCTAAGCAACTTTGTTAATAAATATTTTATATCCATTTCAGCTTTAGTTTAAGTTTTTTTTCGTGTATCGGGTCCAATTGTCTAAATCTAAACTATTCTCGGACCCACTCAAATATACACACAAAATTTCATCAAAATCGGTCCAGCCGTTCGAGAGAAGTACAGTCACATACACGCACACAGAACAATTATATATATTATAAAGATAATGTCCAGCAACTATCATAGAAAATGTGTGCTAAGTGCAGTCAACCTTGCGCTGAAGATACGACTGTGACCTACCATAGGTTTCCTAAACCAGGAACTGCTAACTATTTGAAGTTTTTAAAACCTAACTCTCATTCATGTAGTAGGTATGTTGCCACTGAATACTTAAATTATTTATTTTGTTGTATTCCAGGGCTAGTGCTTGGGCCAAATATTGTTGCCAAATGTTTAGATCAGCTCCACAGTAAACATAAGAGATTGTGTGAAAGACACTTGAACTCAACGCAACCCACGAGAGCTCAAACATAAATCGTATCAGGAGCGACTGACTACTCTCAAACTCACAACCCTAGAAGATCGCAGAGAACGTGGAGACCTAGTTGAGACATATAAGATCCTAAACGGACATTATGATCTGCACGACTTTGATAAAATATTCAGGCGTAACGAAAATGTGCATTTAAGAGGTCATCACTTAAAACTATGTACCAACTTGTCAAGAAATAATGCACACAAATATTTTTTGAGTAACCGGGTAGTAAGGGTGTGGAAAAGACTCCCAGAAGATGTAGTCTCAGCTCAGAGTTTGAATACATTTAAAATCAAATTGGATAAACACCTTCAACAACAAAAAGATAACCTAGCGAGAGTATAGAAGGATACAGGTCAACTGTTTGCTCTACCTAAAGAGATTGATGTATCAAAATTTAGAGAAAGTCAGGTATGTATGATAACTTATTGTTTGGCTGGTGCCCAGCATGTTATATGTTAATGCGGTAACTGTAAATTATGAATTTATACACTATAAATATATAACTGTAAATATTAGCATAGAAATAAGTACATACCTTACAGCTAACATAAATACAATTCAAACTAATATTATAAATGTAAAAGTAATAATGTGTGTCTGTTACGTTTTCACATATAAACTGCCGAACAGATTAAATGGAATTAGATATGGAGATAGTTGTATGAGGAAGTTGATTGGAAGTTGTTGTTGTAGGAGTATGGGGAAAGGACAAAGGATACTTTTTTTGTCATGAATTCCGATATCCACATAGGCGGAGATGTGGAGGATAGGTATATAGATAATACCTGTTACAAATTAATTAAAAATTCATAACAATGATAGCTAACAACACTATAAAATTATTACAGGATTTAACACAGTCAATTGAAGCGAGATGATTGATGCCAACAATACTATTTTCACAAATAGAAGATGCAGCTAATGTAGCAGAATCCTCTAAAAGTACATTAAGTGCATTAACATTTAAATCAACTGACACTGAACAGGTAAATTAAACTTGTATTTTGGTTAAACTTTCAGTAAACCCGGTTACAAACAGCTGCATCCTCTATTAAAATGATTTACATGGGCGGAGCTGTGCAGTATAGGTAGATGGATAATACCTGTCACACCTGTCAATGATTGGTGATGGACACTATAAAATGATTACAGGATTTAACACAGTCAATACCATTTTCACAAATAGACGATGCAGCTGAAGTAGCTGAATCCTCAAAAAGTGCATTAAATGCAGTAACATCAAAAAAAATTTTTCTTCTCATTATTGCTATCTGTTTTTATTGAACATTCAGCAATATGTATGTCATAGTCATTCAATGATTAATGAGGTACATGTCCAGTGACACTGTTTCACTGGACATGTACCTCATTAATCATGGGGAGTAAGGAGGGAACGGTATAAACAGCATAACCGACCCAATTGTCAACCTCACCTGCACGCGCCGTATGGCGGCGGCGGCCAATATAGGCTTCCGTGGCACCCCCTGCTAGACAACGGACGAGGCAATGGCGACCGAGCAATGGCGGTATAACCATACACCTGGACAGGAAACTGGCTGGAAGAGGCTACAGCGAGCCTTAGGACCTAAATAGTTCTTAAAATGTCTGGAGTAGGAGTAGCTAACAATATGGACGCAATGTTAAAAGAGAAACTACCCCAGGAGGGTACCAGCCAGGCTGGAGAATCCCTCCCTGAGTCTAACTCAGGCTGCCCTTCGTATTCTGGGGGGAGGGGGGGAAAATGTTGCATCATGTTGTTAATAGTGTAACCAGTAATGAACCCGCTTCTGATAACGACACTATCACCAAAAAGAAACACTCAAAGAACCTGGTACAACAGGCATTTCACCCTGGCCTGTTTCTAAGTCGACCCAGAAGTGGATCTGTGGGTAGCAATCCAAACTTTTCTACCATGGACAAAAACCAAACCTCGAGGAGAAACAGACACACTGCAATCATCATCAGATACCATACCCTGGCAAAGGATACCAGAAGTACGTAACCCTATAAGAAAAAAGCTGTCAAATAGTCCTCCAAGAGTCCTGGAAACCAGCAACCGATACAGCAACCTTCCAATTGATCTTACTGAAGAGGACACACCCAGTATAAAAAAGACAGCGAAGCCTCCACCTATAGTTCTATATGGCATATACGATGTAAACAAGCTCACAGAACTATTAGAAACTATCTCCGATAAAAGCCAATTCACTTACAAAATTGTTAATAGGAACCAGTTACGTATAGTCAGTAACAACTCAGAAGTATACAAAAACCTTATTGCACTTATAAGAAAAACAGGCTTGATTGGCTTTAGGGTTGTTATAAAGAATCTACATCATTCGACACCAATTAGTGAAATAAAGGAGGAACTTGAGAGTACTGGAAATATAATAAAAGGTGAAATTATAAATGTTAAGTTCGGGCCAGAAAAAAGACCAACCTCAACTTTTTTTGTAAACTTCCTACCAGGACCCAACAACAATTTAATCAAAGAGATAAAATATATCTACCACCAATCAGTAATTATAGAAGACCCTAAAAAAAAAGAGGACAATTGTACAGTGCCAGAGATGTCAACAGTATGGTCACTCGAAGAACTACTGTATGAGACCCTATCGGTGTGTCAAATGGGCACAAGCTCACAAAACTTCTGAATGCACTAAAAAAGACAGAAATACACCAGCCCTATGTGCCCTTTTTTTTTTTTGTTTTGGCGGGAAAAATTCCTGACGAACACCTCCACCATCCGGGGAAGACGGTGGAGGTAGTGTGGGGTTTGCACCCACTAAAAAACCCGCCGCGTATCTCGCGCCACCTTCGCGAAGGGCGGGCCGCCGACGGCATAACAAATTCCGGCGGCCCGCCCAGTGGCAATGCCCGGACGCGATGTTGTTGCGTTCCGGGCATTTCGCACCTACGCGGCCCCTGGATACACACAGGGTGCCACGCCTCCACGGAAGGCCGCGGGCGAGGCAGATTACCCTGTACGCCCGCCCGCAGCCCCACCTAAGGCGGCATCAGGCGCAGATATGCGCGCCGACGCCGCCCGGTTCGCCGGCGACGGAGCGGATCCGCCAGGGAGCTCTCTTCCCTGACGCGCTCCGCCGCCTCCTTCTGCGAGATGATGTCCTCGCAGAAGGATGCGACCGCATTCCACGACCCCTTGCTTCGGACCATGGACAGAACCACGGCCGGCAGCGAGAGGTCACTTCCGACCACTGCGGTGAGAACTCGACGTTGCCCCTCCCAAGCTGGACAATGCTGGAGGGTGTGCTGCGCTGAGTCCTCACCGCAGTCGCAGTGGTGGCAGGCGGGACTCGGTACCCTCCTAGCAACCGTGTGCAGGTACTTCCCGAAGCAGCCGTGCCCGGAAAGGACCTGCACTAGCCGGAAGGAAAGGGTCCCGTGCTGCCGCCCTGCCCACTCCTCCAGGACCGGCTGGAGCGCCTCCACGGTTCGAACACCTGCCCGTGGAGCCTCCAGCCGGCCCTGCCACCGGGCCATGATTGCCCGGTGTGCCTTACCGCGCCAAGCGCGTAGCTCCTCGGGCAGCGGCACCGAACCCCCTGCCCGAACAGCCACCGCCCGCCGATACACTTCGGCGAGCACTTCCGCCTCTAAATCCCACGGGGGTGTGCCGGCCAATGCGCACGCCGCCTCTGCAGACACCGTGCGGTATCCGCGTATGGCCCTGACCGCCATGGTCCGCTGGGGTCTACCTAAGCGGACCCTATTCTGGGCGGTCAGGGACGCCGCCCACACGGGTGCGCCGTACAGAGCCATTGACCTCACCACCCCCGTGTACAACCGTCTACTCGAGGCACTAGGCCCGCCCAGGTTCGGCAACAGCCTCCCCAGTGCGGTCGCCGTAGCCTCGAGCTTGGGCGCCAAAATGCGGAAGTGCTCGTCGAAGAGCCACCGCCTGTCTACCACTAGGCCCAGATACTTCATCTGGGCCCGGACCTGTACGAGGACCGAGCCGACGGCAATCGAGGCGCCAGCAGGTGGACCGCGGCGGGGCCCATGAAATAATAGGGCCTCCGTCTTGGAAAGAGCCACCCTAAGCCCCAGCGCCTCGATGCGCCCGACCATTCGGGAAATCCCTAGGTTGGCCAGGCGCGCCGCCTCCTCAAAATTCCCACCCCGGGCCGTGATGAGGGTGTCATCCGCATAGCAGATGACCCCTATCCCAGGGGGGAAGCCACAACGCAGGGCCCAGTCGTAGCCAATGTTCCACAAGAGGGGCACCAATACAGAGCCCTGTGGAACACCGCACGAGACGTCCCTGCGGATTACCTCTCCCTCTCGGTCCTCGTACAGAATCCTTCGGCCTTCGAGGTGGTCTGCCACTAGCTGCCTCAGGTACACGGGCACTCCATGATACCGGAGCGCCTCTCTGATGCAGCTGAATGGCAGAGACCCGAAGGCGTTGGCGATATCGAGCGATACCGCCAACATCACTCCTCCACCGGCGACGGCCTCCTCCGATGCGGCGCTCAGGCGCAGAATGGCCCCAATGGTCGAGCGCCCAGCACGAAAGCCGTACTGAGCGTCCGACAGATTGGGGCCGACCTCGTTCAAATGCCGGACGATGCGGGTAGCGATTGAGTCGGGAGGCCGTCCCGGCTTCGGGAGGAGCACCAGCTTCCAGGCACACGTCGAACAGTCCCCTGAGGCGGTCCCCTATGTGGTCGAGGGTCAGGGCCAATACCCGGGCGGGAATCCCATCCGGCCCAGGGGCGGTGTTCTTCGAACGCATTCGAAGAACAGCCGCGCCCACCTCCGCTTCGGTGACAGGCGGCACAGTTGTGTCGGCCTCCCGGTCATCGGTCTCATCCTCGGAGACCATCGCCGGGGGCGCGTGCTCTGCCTGCAGCGGGAATAGGCCCTCGACCACTTCCGCAAGGAAGCTGGGCTGGACAGTCTCGGTAAGGGGGGGGGCCCGCCGAGCGGAGCTTGTTCAGCGCCGCTCGATATGGGCGACCCCAGGGGTCACGGTCGAGACCCTCCAGCATCTCCTCTCTCGCCCTCTCCTTGGCGCGACAGATAGCCAGCTTAAAGGCGTCTCTCGCTTGGCGATACGCCTCATAAAACTGGCTCTCCTCCTGGACATCGCGGTGACGAGTCCGGCTGCGGGTATAGGACCTCCGCGCACTGATGCAAGCGGCGCGGAAGGAGGCAAGCTCCTGGGACCACCAATACACCCCCTTCCTCGGGGTGCGACGTCGTGAGCGGGGCATGGCCGCATCGCAGATCTGCGTAAGCGCATCGCAAATGCGGCCAGCCATGACGTCCACCTCCTCGGTCGGAGGTGGAGACGACCACGATGCCACGATGGCCGCCTCTTCCAGCAGGTCCCTGTCCAACGCACCCACAGCCCACCGCGGAAACCGAGGCGTTCTGCGCGCCGTGTGACCCCTAACTGAGTCCTGGTTCCTGGAAGACCGGGAGAGCTCCAATCGGATATATCGGTGATCCGAGAGCGTCTCAACCTCATCCAGGACGACCCAGTTCCTTACTCGCGCTTCGACGGCAGGGGTAGCTAACGAAAGGTCCACTATCGACCCCCCCCTGCTGTCGAACGCACGTATTGGTGGCGCCTCTGTTTAGGAGACAGAGACCCACCGACGCCGCCCACTCCTCAACCGCCGAACCGCGGACGTCCGTGCTGGGTGACCCCCACGCCGTAGATTGGCGTTGAAGTCCCCCAGCACCAGTACGTGGCTAGGGGCCAACCGCCGTATCGAGGTCTCCAGGTTGGTAAGGAAGACCTCGAAATCGGCAAAACTCCGGTTTGGGGAGAAGTATACTCCGTAGAGCGTGACCCCTCCCCAGTCGGCAGCAACATATCCCGAACCCTTGTCTCTGATCGACAAGGGCAGGGAATGAAGCGCAGCGGAGCTGACGATTGCCACGGAGCCGTCCCGGTCACCCGCCCAGTTCGGGCGGGGAGGAACAAAGTAGGGCTCCGCGGCTACGGCGACACCTATCGACCACTCCGCCATGGCCTGCAGGAGAAGGTCCTGGGCATTGGCGCAGTGGTTGAGGTTCGTCTGGAGGATGATGGAGGAGTTATCGCTGTCCATTTAGGAATGCGGCACTACATCCATCACCTCCACCTCAGTCGGCGGTTGAGCTCCGGGGGCAGCCTGGGTCGATTGGCTGCTGCCCGGGAGTGGCTTGGAAGCAACGGGGGGCTTACATCCCTTCCGCCCCATCATATGATTGGCGGGCAGATTGCCCGCCGCACAAATGGGGCAGTGGGGGGCGGCTGAGCATTCTGCCACCCTATGTCCCGGTTGACCGCAGCGATAGCACATTGTGCTGCAGTCAAAACCGCTGGTGCACCTGGCTCGCAAGTGCCCCGTGGCCAAACACTTAAAGCACCTCACAGGCCTCTCCTCCAGGACGGTGATCCTGGCGGAGGAGAAGCCTATGAGGAGCCGGCCCGCTTCGGCCAGGGCTTTGGCCGAGGCGCAGCGGCAGCGCACCCAAGCTGCACGATTTTGCGTGATCGAATCATCCAGGCCCGAAATGCGCAGCTCTGCGCACTTCGTGGGCCTGGCGATCTTTACGCCATCCTTCCCCGCGGTAAGCTCCCGCAGCGTCTCCGCCACGAGGTCCGCCACCCTCGCGCCGTCTTGACCGGGACACTCTAAGATTCTGGCCCCGGTCTGGGCGTGGCGAAAGGAAACCCCCGCGCCTAGATTGTTGGCGTTAAGGGTCACCCTCGCCTGGCGGAAAATCTCCGCGTAGGAGACGCTTCCACTCTTCTCTGCCTCCGCCGACAGCGTCACGACGACGGCTGCCGACTTGGGCGGAGTAAGTTTCGGCTTCCTCTTGCCACTTTTCTTGGGCTGGGCTGGCAGAGCAGCCTTTGGTTGAGCTGCGCTTTTTTTGTTTTTCCCATGACGTTTCCTGCGTTCGGCGGTACGCCATTCCTCGCCAGAGAGTGTGCCGGCGGGAGCAGCAACAGGGTAGGGGCGTGGGAGGTGTTGCCGTATACCCCTGTGAGAGTTTCGGCCTACTCACCGCCAGCGGCGGCCGGCAGTTTGGCTCGGGGGGGAGACGCTCCTTGATTGTCTCGAGCTTGGCGTTAATCAGCGTCCCAAACATAATAGTCAACTGCCGGCATTGCGCGTCTGAGAAGGTATCCGGCGCAGAAGAGGCTTGTGCCGCGGAAGCGGTGGCTGAAGTTGCCTGTGCTGGACCAGCCGTCACGGAACAAGCCGAGACAGAATGGGCATGATCCGAAACGGCAGATGATGGCAAAACCGGTGTTATGGCAGCCAAGGGAGCCCCCTCTCTTGCCGACCGCATATCCTCCCTCAACTGTGCAAGCTCTGCACGAAGCTCGCTCAATTCCCCTCCAAGCGAGCGTTGTCTGCCAGTAGCCGCAGCACAGTTTCTGACTCCGTGGCCGTGGCACGCTGAGCCAGCGTTTCTACGACCTCCGTCAACACGGAGGCAGATTCCTTTAGACCCTTGGCGAAGGTCCCCTTAAGGTTCCTCGATTTAGTGGCAACCTGCACTATCAGGGCCACAGATTTAGTCGCGGTTTGGGTGAGGTCCGCGGCGGTTTTCGGGGTACTATTCCCTCAGCCCTATGTGCCCTGTGCCAAGGTGCTCATCCTGCCAACTACAAAGGTTGCGAAGTCTACCTAGAAATACTAACAAGGAGGTCAAAACCAAACCAAATCAAAACCAGTAAACTAAATAAAAAAGAGAAAGAGGATCAAAACGAAACTGCCTTATCAGCAAACCGACAAGACAATATAGAAAGACATGCAAGTACAAATAAAACCTACGCGAACACCGTAAAAAAACAATGCCATAAGAATAGAAGCACTAGATAAACCTAATGTAGAAGAACACAACATAACAACCATAGAAAGTCTGTTGTTAAAACAATCAGAGAAATTCGATTCTTTCTTACAACAAATGAGCACGCTTATGAGTCTCATAACAATCCTCATCGAAAGACTGCCAAAATAGGGAGTCTTAGAATTGCCATTCTGAACACAAATGTGGCTTAGCGCCAAATAAACACGAGGTAGAATTGATTATAAAAGAACACAACCTTGATATTATTCTCATTTCCGAAGCTCACTGCACTAAAGCAAATTCTAATATCAAATTCACAGGATATCACACTTATGGCACACAACACCCCGATGGAACCGGTCATGCAGGAACTGCTGTTATTATCCGGGGGTCAATCAAACATCACCTCATGCCGGAATTCAGAGAAAACTATTTGCAAGCTACCACTGTTGCAGTTGAAGATAGGAACGGCTGCTTTAACGCCTCAGTCATATACTGCCCACCAAAATAAAAAATTGATGAAATGTTTAATAATTAATTTTAATCTCTTGGACACCGCTTCATTTCCGGGGGCGACTGGAACGCGAAACATATCTTTTGTGGATCGAGACTCATTACTACAAGAGGAAGGCAGCTTAAATTGAGTATTGAAGCGGGTAACCTTACTGTCATGTCTACATTTGAACCAACACACTGGCCTTCTGACCCATCTAAAATTCCAGATGTGCTTGACTTCTTCATAACTAAGGGATTCTCCAAACATTACCTAAAGCCTGAATCCTGATTGGATACTTGTTCGGATCGTACCCCAGTCATCCTTACCATAAGTAATATGTTAATAAACAAAGAAAATAGGGAAACTCTCTATAACAGACATACTAACTGGGTCTCCTTCAGAGAGCAGATTGAGGAAAGCATTGATCTAAAAATTAGACTAAAGACTCCAGAAGATATCGAAAATATGACAAAACGTCTGAATCTGTCTGTCTGAAGTCTGAATGATCGCGATTCTGGTAAAACTTAAATTCTTAGACAGTTGATATTCAAACAAGCAACTGGACAAACTTGCTAACACTATTTTATGTAGGTATTGCGATTTCAGAGTGTGCCAACGGAAATGCCAGAATCCTCACGTACAGGATATATTCAGGGCAAAGTTCTTCCATCCCTTGTGATTAAATCGCTTAAGAAAGGCAGTGGAATTTTGAGTGGCCTAAATTTATAAAAAAAATGTGAATTGAATTCAGGAGAACTGAAATTATACAACATTTGCAGAAAGAAAATTAAATACATAAGTAGGTTGAAAATTATGGCATTAGTGATTTATAAAGTTACCTGCCTGCTACAGGTTGCTCAGGAGAATGTTCGCTTTGCCATGCCAAAAGTAGCTTAAACAAATTGTTAAATAAACTTATATTTGATTCTTTAAAAAAAATCGGACAGGAACAAGCCGAGGACAATAATATTTGTATTTTATCCTTGAATGAAATAACAATACGAAAACATTTATATCAGACGAAATAAAAGGATTTCAGAACCATGATGTCAGTCTACTCGTGACCACGGCCGATGCAATAAATACGGTCAAATTGTCCGGCAATAAACAAGGTATTTTACCTTAAATTATTCACGCGGTTAAGACCCGTACATCTAATATATAAAATTCTCGTGTCACAGTTTTCGTTGCCATACTCCTCCGAAACGGCTTGACCGATTTTGATGAAATTTTTTGTGCTTATCCGGTATCTATGAGAATCGGCCAACATCTATTTTTCATACCCCTAAGAGTTTGTTTGTTTGTTTGAATGCGATAATCTCAGGAACTACTGGGCTGCACTGAAAAAATTATTTTGTTGTTGGATAGCCCATTTATCGAGGAAGGCTATAGGTTATAACATCACGCTACGACCAATAGGAGCGGAGCAGCAATGAAAAATGTTATAAAAAAAAAGGAAGAAAAAAGGGAAAATTACAATCTATTATTCATGCCCCTAAGTGATAAGGGTTATCCACCCCTAACATTTATAACTATACTATAATATTAGAAGAGAGAGAAGAGTTTGTTTGTTTGTTTGAACGCGATAATCTCAGAAACTACGGGTCCAAATTGAAAAAAATATTTTACTTTTAGATAGCCCATTTATCGAGGAATGCTATAGGCTATAAAACATCGCGCTACAACTAATGGGAGCGGAGCAGCAAGTAAAAATGTTTGCAAAAATGGGGAAAATTTACGCAGACGAAGTTGCGCGGGTCAGCTAGTAGTATATATAATTTTATAACATAATAATCATGGTAAAAGTAGGAGAATTGCCACTAAAGCTCTTGTGTTCATGCTTGCTGGTTTGCAAAAGAAATGGATACAGCCCATCGCATTTTATTTCTCGCAAACATTAATTGCCGACAGGATGACTGATTTTAAAGAGGTAATTTAATAATATAACATAAAAATATTAAATATCAGCTACAGTCAGTAATGAAAGTCCGTGGACACTTACAAATTTTGTTCTTTAATAATTTGCTCACAATGTGTTAAGTAAATTTTGAAATGTTATTTTGTTCATGGACGTTTTATACATTTACCCCTATAAACATAATTTTGTTAATAACAGTATTTTAAGTAGTGAATGCTTTGTCTTCTTCTCAATTTTTAAAATGAAATTAAAACAAAGAAACATAGACTAGCTATAATCTTTCAACTACTATCAATGGTAAATTCTTTATTGTTTTAATAGGCTTGTTTTTATTTTCCTTTCAGATACCTACTGACTTCAATTCTAATATGAATGTGGTAGCTACCGTGTGTGATCTATCAACAATAAATGTGAAAGTTTTAAAAACTCTTGGAGCAACCACTCTAGAACCACAATTTCAACCTTGTGAACGGGAATTTGTTGCTATTTTAAATCCCCCACATCTACATGTACGAGAAATATAATAATGAAACATGACATAGAGTGCACAACTTATTTACATTGTAATGCTCATTCTATAAATGGTTTGTTCTAAAAATATCTTCTCTGTTGTTGTATAACACCAAATATTTTGTGTATGTAACTAAGGGGTCCTCACTCAGTGGCGACCGAGCAGATCAAGATATCTGCGAGTTTAAGCAACATTACCACTGTCGGTCCCTAGATGGGTGATCATTTTCAAATATTGTCACACCCCTCTGTGTCTCAGAGAGCACGTTAAGCCGACGGCGCTGCGCCTAATCTCTCCGGTTGAATCGGATTTTCGTCCCATCGGCACTTGTGTCTGCGCATACAATCTTTCACTATAATATCTCCTGCGTCGTGGGCTTGTCTCTAATGACATTGGCCGCCGTAATCGACAGCGACTAGGAGACCAATATTATTATTATGTAGCTAACACAAAATGAAATAGTAAAATAGTTTAAACTAGACCAGTATTAAACTTAACTTTATGTATATTGGTTTTAGGTATTGTAAAATGGAAACATATTGCACCTTCTCAAGAAGATTGGTTTCAAACAATGAATGCAATTGATGAGTTGTTGAAAAAATCAAGCCGTGAACATTAAAAGTATTTCGACGCGTCGCCTAAACCAAGATGCAATTTTGTGTGTTTATTTCAGTGGGTCCGAGAATGGTTTAGATTCACAAGTACGCTGGAACAGCTAGTCTACTGTAAAATCCTTCAAATACATTTTAATATAGCTCACATTTATAAAAAAATACAAATCGAATGAGCTATCGCTCATAATATAATGTACCTATTTGAAGGATTTACTAAAGTATATTGTTTAATTATAATGGGAGTTTTTTTATTAGCTCAAATAAATACTTCTTCAATGCAATCAGTTCGTTTTAATTATGGTACATAAATTACAGTAGCTTGAAAAAATTTTGAATGACTGAAGAAAAGAAATTTGAAAGAAAAGAAGAAAGAAAAATAATTTTGAAAGAATGACTAAAGAAGTGTATGTATATTTGTCTAGTTCGGCTTATGAAAAATAATGTCAAGTGCCCGCTGTGGGCTAGCAGAATGTAACCCATACCTTATCATCTAACGAAAAGGCCATCTAGATTAGTAATAGTGCTCCAGCCTAGTAAATGTACCTAAGTAATAAAAAACAATAAGTGTAAGTATAATCATGGTGGCTAAGACACACGTTGAGAACAGGATGGGTGGTGAGCGTATGAGTGGCCGATTTGGATTGGGCTTATTACATGTACTGCATTGATGCTTCATCAATTGGGTGCCTCAACCTAGCAAATAAAACAGGATCTTTCATTGTGTAGTCGAATAAACACGATGTGGCAATTAGCAGAATTAACACGATGTGGCAATTAGCAAAGTGGGTAAGTTATAATAACGGATTATGACGGTTTGGGCCCTTTCGTGATTGGGCCCGCTAGTAAAAGCCTCAACGATTAGCGATATGTCCCGTTCGCGATATGGCCCGTTCGCGATATGTCCCTTTCGCGACATGTCCCGCGTGTAATTTGTATCGTTTGTGATATATTTATTTACTGTCTTTTACTCGCGGATCTGATCTCTTTTTTCGATTAGGACGGTTTGGGCCCTTTCGCGTTTAGGCCCGCCAATAAAAACCTTCGCCATATGTCCCGTTCGCGTTATGGCCCTTTCGCGTTATGGCCCTTTAGCGTTATGGCCCTTTCGCTTTATGGCCCTTTCGCGTTATGTCCCGTCCCCAATTTTTCGGTATAATATTCTACTGTATTTTTACCCTTGTCCGCATTTTTTTAATAAGTCAAATAATGTTATGTTTGGAAAATCTAATCATTGAAAAAAAAAATCGTATTGGGGTAGTCTGTACTCACAATGTTATTCTGGAACTTTTTAAACCTCTCAAGTAGGTAGGTATATAGATTCTCCATAGATTTATTACGGGCCGTTTACTGTTCTGAAGTATTTTGGTCCTACTGATGATTGATGACATTATCATAGAGACAGACTTGCAATTAATTAATTATTTTCTTTTACCTATATAATTTTCTTAATAAAATGGAGTTTGTCAAATCCAAAAAAGGAGTCGATAACATAATTTCGGGTGGCTTCTGCTACATCACACAGTGGAAATGCGTTAATAGAGAAAAATGTAGTGCTTCTAAAACTCTTGATGTACCTAAATAGAGAAAATATAATACGCCAATCTCACCATACTTGCGAATCTGATACAATGGAAACAGTTGTATTTTTAACATTAAATCAATTGAAAAAAAAAGTTTGTGAAGACTTTGGGCCGTTAAATAAAATATATAATGATCATATAAAAGATTTGACAATAAAATATAAAAACCAGAAACATCTTATTCCCGATTATATATTTAAAAAAAAAGACAGCTTATACCGGGCAAGAAAAAAAATCCAAAATAGCAAATCTTTAATTTTGAAGCAGATTTCTGATTTATGCATTCCAGAAGCATTAGGCAAGATTTTTTTGATTTGTAATACCTACGGATAAAAATTTGGTACAGGTCGCATTTTCCGTCAGATATATACCAACTAAAAAAAAAAAAATCAAATCGGCGAGCAAAAGACAGTAAATAAATATATCGCAAACGAGACAAATTACACAAGGGATATGTCGCAAACGGGACGTACTGCGAAAGGGCCATATCGCGAACGGGACGTACAGCGAAAGGGCCATATCGCGAACGGGACATATCGCTAATCGTTGAGGCTTTTACTAGCGGGCCCAATCGCGAAAGGGCCCAAACCGTCCTAATCCTCTTTTTTTAGGGTCAGTGTCAAGTCAACATAATGAAGAAGCTGTACATCCCTCCTTATACCAATTGTCGATTTGATTAAATTAAATTTAAAAAATATAGTTATCCCGGTTTCATTCATTTATAATTCATAAGGAACATTGAAATGTAATATATGTTCCGACACCGAATATATATAATGTTGATCTGTACATTACATTTAGTAGACATTTCTACTAAGTGTTAGTGTCTCTGCTTTTTGATTCCGTTGTGATCTCAGCTAGTTACAGTCAATGGTTTATTATACAGAACATCAGGATTGAGGAGCCAAATAAAATGCGTTTACTAAATTCCCTCAGTTTGACTGCTTTGTCCACATGCTACAAATTCGAACACACTCACTACCTACTATAATAAATGTTCTTGGAGTAGAATAATAATTGAACATTTACCTCCTATTATGGGAATTCACGCTCTGTATAGATTGAGGGAGGAGCCACATTAATAATATTGTATATTCTTGAACATTAACAGAACTGAAACAATTACTACTAAATGATGCAAAATTTTCAAAAAAATTAAGTGAATACTTTCCGTGTTCAAGGTGGCTCCTTAATTCAGATGTTTAGATTGAGGTGTCTCCTTTAACTTCTTATAACTTTTGAAGTATTTACTACAAAATCGAGGACCGAGCTTACAACATTTTTAAACATACTTCTAAATAATATATTATTTTCATTATACGAAGAGTGGCTCCTCAATCCAAACGGACACGATTGCGACATTGCTACTTTTGCGAGCCATAGGCCATTAGGCTACTGCCGCTTTTTAACCTCAAGTAAATCTCACGGAACCCAAAGTGGCTCCGATGCAAAAATTTTTAAGACCTTTGTTGAGTACGGCTCAAATATAGAATGGCTATAACTAACGTACTTACACTTGAGCTGTACTCAACAAGGGTCTTAAAAATTTTTGCATCGGAGCCACTTTGGGTTTACATCCTTCGGCTTTACACCCATATTTATACATCAGATGTGAAACAAACGATATTCTGAATTACAATCGATCAGAGCCACCTATAGCGTACCACACGTACTTTTGACGTAAGGGTTCACAAAACTTTGTATAACACCCTCTGTCGGTTCATCATGGAAATATGAGGCTACGATAAAGAGACCTGCTCGTTGTCGCCCACGTGGATGACTGAACCCCGATATCTGTTGTTTTTCGCTTTCAGTCAAGACACTGAAACAAGTGTTTCTTTATTTATAACCAATATAACTTCAAAGCCATTTTTTTAAATATCTACCTGATAATTTGCTGTAAACATCATTTTTAGGTTTCAGTAGCCAAAATGGCAAAAACAGAACCCTTATAGTTTCGTCATGTACCTATGTCTGTCTATCTGACCGCCCGTGTGTCATAGTTATTTTATTCAAAGACTACCTACCCAATGAATATTGGTTAAATTTGGTGAAAAGGTGTCTTGTAGTAGCCGGTACTTGTTTGAAAGCTAATAAAAATACATATTTTTAGGGGAACACTCCATACTTACATGTAACTATGCCGATTTTTTTTTGACCATACTTCAACGTGTGGCACATCATTCGACAGGTATTTTAAACACATTTTAATGTTTCTATTATTTTTTTGTTGAATAAGTAAATATTTTTGGAAATAATCGCACCGGAAGTTGCATAAATAGTGTCCTTAATCTTTTGAACCGTGTGTAATGTTTGTTCGGCGGTATGTACAAAGGCTAAGGGGTTAAATTATGCTGTAACGCCTAAACGGATTCCGTATGAAAATGTTATCAGTGGTGTCGAAGAAGTGATAATGCGAAACAAGTTACCGTCTGCGGATGCGGAAATGCTTAGACAGGATGTAGTTGTTATCCTTCGTAAATCAAAGTTGCCCAAACCTAACATCACTACAGAGGAGCGTCTAGCATTAAAAGAGCTGCGTGATAACACGAATATTTTAGTGCTAAAGGCCGACAAGGGAAACGCGACTGTAGTGATGAATTCTAGTGAGTATGATACCAAAATACGGAGTCTGTTAAGTGACACATCTATTTATAAGCCAGTGTCATATAACCCCACTGCTAGAGTCACAAAACGGATACGAGCACTAGGTAGGGACCACGAAGACCTCTTCACGAACGATGTTTTTGAACGCCTTTTCAGACCTAAGAGCGTCCAGCCACCCAAGTTGTATGGTTTGCTAAAGATCCATAAAAATGACGTGCCACTACGCCCGATCGTAAGCCAAATCAGCTCACTCAGTATACTATACACCATGTTATGGGACTGGTGCAAATTATATTATCAAAAAGTTGAAACATTAGATAAACTATAAAAAACTTTATTACAAAAAAATATTACCGACATTTCCATGACATAGTATTGTCTATAAGTTATATTCGGCACCAACTTCAAAATGTTTAATTTGTTTTTATTAATCTAGGTATAATAATTATTGCTTTTTAGTTGCCTTGTATTTATTTTAAGAGTCGGTAATATTTTTTTGTAAAACAGTTTTTTATTTCTCACTTTTCAGTGGGTTGGTTTGTAATTCACTTAAGTTACAATAGGCTTATGTCAACTGCTGAAATCTTTTTACAAAATATTGCTTACCGCGCAGGCGGGGTAAGCAAAATTTTGTGCTATGTGATTACAATTACGACTTAGTTTAAACATTAGTGTCATCTGTATTATATTATTTTAAAAAACAGTGTTAAATTATTTATTGTATGTCATACACATAATGTAAAAAAATATTTAGTAGGATTTGTTGGAACGCTGGAAACGATGTGATAAAACTGACATGTCCGGTAAGATCAAATTTTGGCTTTGTATTAAAATTGTAATAAAATAAAATTACTGGAATAAATACCTATGTTAATATATTCATACTGTTTGTTGTAAAATAAAGTCTTGTTTTCAGCTTACATAATCAGCTTCAGCTTAATTAATGGTATTTTTTTGCTTAACAGGTATTTGAATAATGTAGTAATCTTAATCAGTAAAAATATTTCCTAAAATAATTTACAGTTTCCTTAAATAAAAATGGAAACTTGCAGGACACGTCCAAAATGGGAGTGGCGCTATTTTTTTTAAAATGCCCTGATCCTACTGAAGTGCTAATGCCGTCATTTTCCATACATTCGGTTTTTTGTTCTAAGTTGCGCCAGGCTGCAGGCGGTTGTACGTTACCATTGTTTATTGTGGATTGAAGTCAATAGGTTTATTTTTTATTTTTTTGTGTGAAGTGAAAATCTAAGTATGATTTTAATTTCAGTAGAATTTCATTTTGGCTACAAACATAACATAATATATTACATTGATTTCCTATCTCTCAAATAAATTCTAAATCGTAAGACAACCAAACAATTTTGCAAAAATATAAAATACTAGCGTAGTTCCCGTTCCCATGGGAATACAGAGATAAAAAATAGCCTATGGCACCCGGGGTTAGTGTAGCTTCACAACGATGAAAGAATTTTTCAAATCGGTCATGTAGTTTCGGAGCCTATTCAATACAAACAAACAATCAAATCTTTTGTTTTTAGAATATTAGTATAGAAGTATAGAAAAACCAAACTGTGAAAATTTTGCACCTTTTGCACGATTTTCCACACGGGGCCGGTGGTGGTGGGCCCCGCGCAGCGCGTAAGAGGATATCAATGTCCCGAGAACACACTGTCGCGAGAACTAGTTAAAAAACAAGTTGTTGGCGAGACCGTTGTTGGTAGTTCCCTTAGAAACAATAACAACGGCCTATGGTCTGAAGGTAGGTCCGGTAGCATCTCCGTTATAATCTTTGTTGCAAGAACATTGTTACAACCAAAAAATAAATTATAAAAATAAAATAACCCTCCTGAACAAAAAAGATGGAGACAAGATCCCTTACATCACACTAATAATATAAAGGCGTAAGTTTGTGAGTATGTGAGGAAACGGCTGGAGTGATTTTAATAAAATTTGGTATGGAGTTAGCTGACATCCTGGATTAACACATAGGCTAATAAACTGCGGGTAACACCGTGGGGCACAGCTAGTAATTATATAAAAAGTTAAAATTCCTACAAATTAGACGAGATGGCGGTGTTATATTTTTTCCATTCTATGTAATACAGATGTGATGCTAGGCTCCAGGAAGAATAATAAAAACATAGCACTGAATAATGTAATTATGATTTCTTAAAAAAGTGTGTTAAAATGTGAATATACCACTTTAGATGTACAATTTGAGTTCAAATAAACATACACTCCGGATATAAACATATATGTTGTTTGGAAAACTGCGAAAATTATAGGCACTGGTTTCAGTTTTTTCGAAATAATTACTTAAAGGAAGTGTTTTTTCGAGTATTTTTGTACTATACTTATTAAAGTATAACCCAAAAATATTATTATTATTAAGCTAACTAAATTGACTACAATTTTAGCCTAACTGGACCACTGTAAAAACATTGGTTGCGTAGATACCTACAGCTAGATAAAGAAAAAAAAGATGAAAATTTTGTGGTAGGGTCATTTTCCAAGTTACGTACTGGCTAAACGAATACTCATAGAAAAAAGTACGACACAAGAATTTGTAAAAAGTTCAACTAGCTTTAATTTAAGGGGGCATTACACTTAGAGAATTATTTATTTAGCGCTACGTACACAGCGACACGATCGCTGGCCTCGCTCTTCCGCACACAACCATTACATCACAGTGCGCAGGAGCGCAGGTCAAATAAAGTAGAAAATTCGTTCGTACATATGTTAGATTACGAACGCCATGACTATGACTGTAATTTCAGGATTTATTTGCGGGATCATATGAAGACATATCCTTAAATTTCTTTATTTCATCTACTATAAAATGTTTTATTGTGTCCTAATATTTAGGTTTTTTATATAAATTTTTGAGAGAGCCGAACTCTGTTTAGCGTAATCTACCCTTAATACTAAAGTATTAGTGTGAAAGAGTGCGTCTAGGCTTCACATTTTCTTTAAAAATAACAAAAATAGTAAAATTATTATGTTTTGGCTAAATAATAAAAATAAAAAAACAAATGTACGAGAATGTAACTAAGTATCTTTGTTCTATACATTAGTTACATTCTTGTACGTTTATTTTTTTACAATACAATATTTTTATTCTTTAGCCAAAATCTAATAATTTAAAAAAAAAACAAGTAAATTTGCTACAAATTGAGCCTAAGCTCTTTGTCTATTGGTTGCGGAGATACAGCTGCTCAAATACAGACATTATTTTTTCTAAAAGTTAAATTTTAGTGGTAGGTTCTTTTTTCAAGACACGCACTGGCTTGACTATTACTTCTAGACAAAAGTATGAGACAAGAATTTGTAGAAAATTTAACTGGCTTCAATTTAATACCAAAGTTGACATACTTCCTTCAAAACTATAAAAAATAGTAAATATCGGATTTCGTTAAATGATAAAAACGAGTTAGTATGTATTTCTTAAAAAAAAACCATTTGTAATTAAAAATATTTTTTTATGTAAATTTGACATTTTAGATGTAACATATGGTTTCAAAACAAACAAACGTAAATATAAAATACAACCAACATAAATTTAAAATATAACAATAACAATCGGTACTACTTACACAGTAAAGCAAAAATAGTTTAGACTTTGGCCTTTTTGGTGGGCCAGCCTAGATCAGTGTGAAGGAGTGGGGGAGAGTAGATAATGTTTACTGAAGGTGGAGACGGGTCGGCATATGATGTTGGGTTAGGTTAGTCCTCCTCGTCCAGGACGATAGGAATGTCGTTGTTGCAAAAAATGGGCTACCATACAATTTTAAGCTTTTAAAGAAAAACCTATCTTTTGTAACCTGTATCTCCAATGGTCCTAAAGCGCTCTGGTTAGACTTAAATTGTAGTAATTTTTTTTAACTGTAAGTAGGTACAGAACAAAGACATTTATGCACGTTTTTAGGGTTCCGTATACTGAAAAAACTTCTCAAACGAAATAGCGGAACCCTCGTCCGTCCGTCTGCTATCAAGACCCTTTATCGCGGAACCGCGAGGTATCTAGTGAAATTAAAACCATATATTCAGGTCTACAGTCCCTTTAAGCTGTGAAAAAATCAAACGTCTAAGTTTACGTAAAAAAATACGGTCTTTCATGCCGCATTTAACGTATATTTCGACATACGCTTTTAGTTAATCAAAATCACAATCAAAAGTTCCGTTGATCTAGAACTATGACATTTGGCAAGTAATACCGTCTTATACTACAAGTATAGGACAAAATCTAAAAACCATACATTTGTAATCTTAAAAAAAATACGATACTTCTTGAACTATTTATATGTACCTACAAATTTGTACTGAACCCGACTGACGGTGGACGAGACCGACTCGCACTTGTCCGGTTTTTAAATCATTACAAACAACATTATTCAATACAGTGTTTTTGGCCCAAAATCCGATATTTTACAAGATATTTTATTTTTGAGGAAATTATGATACTTGACACACGAAAGCTAACAAATTCTTTTCCCATGACTTTTACCTAGGAGCATTAGTTCAGCCAGTAAGTATGTGTGAAAATTAACCCTAACAAATTTACTTTTTGAAAAAATAATTCCCATTGACTTACCAAACTTCTTTCTACTTCTGCACAATTATTGGACATAGTGTGCTTAGGTTACGCTTAAATTGTAGCATTTGACTCGAAAAATTTACACCAAACCGATCCATAAATCGAAAAATGAAATTCACAACCCCGAAATATTTTTACAAAACCTATCATCAAGAAAAAAATAGTAAAGGGATGTCATTTTTTTTCTTACCTAAAGATTTTATTATACCCCTTTATCGGCGTAAGTATTATATGTACATCCATGCAAAATTACAACTTTCTAGTAAGTACCTACTAAGTGCCTAGTCTCTGAGCTGCGAGTTAGTGGCGGACGGACCGACATGGCGAAACTATATTGGTCCCGTTTTGCAGTTTTGGCTACGGAACCAAAAAAAAAAAAATGACTTCTTGTCGGTGGCATAAACTATAACTGGGAGCCTTTGACTATCATCATCTCAGTGAAACAAAGTGTTGAAGATTAGGTACCTACAGTATTTCATTCAATCTAGTTATTTCTATAATATGTATCGTTTTAAAACTGATAGTAAATATGTAGGAAAATAATCGATGTGACACTAAAATAATTTGATGTTTGCGACTGATAGTGAAATTCTTTAAACGCTACTGGTAAAAACTACAGGTTGGACTCATTCATAGAGATAGAGTAACTATCTCTATCTCCATGTACTCATTGGATTTATTTTGACAAGCCACATATACCTTTACACCTATTACCGTTTATATATCTATTTGATACTGTAGCCGAAAAAGATAATAACAATATACATACCTATTGGCTACTTGCTTTACAAGTCACCGTATTGGTGGAACAATGTGAAGATTATAAAAATGGCGGCAATCTGAGTTGTAATCATTTTCACACCTCCGCATTTGAGGAGCGTGTATATCGTTTTATGAAACAAAACGATATAACTAACATTTTTCAGTTTTTTTTAATGTTCGGATACCTTTTCTATGTCTAATTACTACGGTACTAACGAATAATCTGTAGGTAAGTGATACATAAACCATTACAATAGGGAATATGCATGTATTTTTTGATATTTTTTTCTCTCTTTACATCATTTTAACGTTATAAAAATGGTTGTCTGTTAAGTCGGCTTGCGGACGATAATTTTACGTGTTATCGTCCTATGAAAACATTGATGTGTCATGTTTAGCTGAAGTATTAGCCTATCAGCGAATGGCGATTGAATCGCCATTCGCTGATAGGCTAATACTTCAGCCTATTAGCGAAAGCGTAACGTGACACTTTTTCGTGCGTACAGCCAGTCATCGATTTATAAGACGATATCACCAGGGGGGTGTCACTCCGCAGTTTAGGCGCGCCGCTCGAAGGGGCGTATGGTAGTGGGCTGTCTCTCGGCTCGCACGACAGTCGCGGTCACGTAGCGCTCGGCCATACTTGAAAATATTTTTTAATCTGTGTTATCACGTCAAAAATATAAAATCAGTCCGCAGAGTCGATAAAATTTGACCTGTAAAATCTGACTGGTTTAAAACTGCT
Organism: Herminia tarsipennalis; assembly: GCA_945859575.2. NCBI lineage: Eukaryota > Metazoa > Arthropoda > Insecta > Lepidoptera > Erebidae > Herminia > Herminia tarsipennalis. The sequence continues at coordinate 22,406,448 of OX243831.2, read as the reverse complement.
ATAACATTTATGTAAACAAACACAGCACGTGTCATGTGACGTCACCCAAGCCCGCGAAATATGGCATATGCCATAAATTATACTCAGTTGTAATATCTTTGCAGACAAAGGAAATAGCTAAAAAACCATTTTATAAGTATTGCGTTGTAACAAAGAGTTGTTGTTCCTATTGCAACTTCTATAGCAGACGACGAAAATGTACTTAGATTTTGTGACATTTCTGTCAACCCTGATGCTCAAATGTTTTTTGAAGTTGTGCTCCAGGGTCTTGATGAAGATAAGAGTCAGTAAGTTATCAGTCTTTTGCCGCATTATCACAAAAGCATATTATTAATATAAAACGAAACAAAATCACGAACTTATTACTCGTTCAGTTTTTCTTTTATACATCCTCATCCTACATAAAAAAAACGATTAATGATGTAGAACAGATTATATCAGTTCAGTTGGCAATACGTACTAAGGGGCAGGTCACACAACCTGCCCCGAGCAAATGTAACTTTTTGCCCCACCGCCAAAACTGACCTTATTAAGTTATGTAGTTCTAACGCAAATACATTTAGCTTCATAAATGTAGATTTATCGTAAAAAGAAAGAATTAGGGTATATGATAACAGAGATATATTTCCTTTTATGGAACATAGGTTGTAAACCAATATTTAAAAAAAACTAAGAAATTACTAACCTGCGATTTCAATGGCGGCACGCGCAGGCACCTAACTGAAAAACGGTGGCGCCACTGGCTCTCGCGGTATGCTAGCCGGCAGTGGCGAGAATTGTTATCTCTTTTTACCCGACTGTAAGGGTTATCTTTTTCGCGCGCATCTTGTATGTATGTATGTAATATTCTTTATTACCTCATATCTCACAAACCACTGAGCGGATTTATACAATTAAGACGTCCCACAGTATGATAATGTTGAATAATTAATGAACATTTGACCTGAAACAACCGGATATTTTTTTACTTGTGCAAGGGACAACCCTGTCGAAATTTTTAAATTGTATTTATCTTTAATAATCCACGAAATTAGAACGTATTTTTTTTATCCATATAGACGAGTATCTAGGCTAGCTGGTGCGTTAAAATTACGTTCTAATACAGTGGATTGTACGAGTAAAAAAGAAAATTCTAAAATAGGTACGTCATAAAATTATAACGAATGATATTAGAGTTTTTTTATATTGCATTAAATGGGTATTTGATAGTTATACAAGTTTTACATAGACATGTTTTTATTATTTTCCATATTTTACGATTTATTTCCGATTTCGCGAAATTTCGGTCGAAATTTTATCGATTTTCAAACATTCATATCTCCAAAACTAAAAAAATCTGACATCTTTTACTCTTTCATTTGTATTGATTTAAACTATCCATTTATAGCATGGCATGTCCTATAGTTAGGTCCATTATCACTCTGTGCTTCCTTAGAATCGTCTTAACCTGCCAAGTGTTCTTAGATAGGTGACGTTTGAAAAAAAAACAAACGGTATAACATAATTATGACTCTAATACTAAAAAAGTTGGTCAGCAACCATTCTTTCTTCAATTTGCAATACTTGACAATAGCTGTTATAAAAGTTAGTTGTTTCGTCCTACAACTAATCAAAAGTATTAAATAAAAAATAAACCCACCGGCAGAAAAAAGATGAAAACTTTATTGTTTTAGTGTCAGTACGGTCTTCTCGTCACCATGGTCACTGGACTAACTACCCCTGCCACCACCAGTCTCAGTCTCCCTATAAGTAATTTTAATGGGAAACTCGATTATTTACTTAAATCGTTACTTGATTGAGTATAAATCGTCTAACAAAATAAAACATTTGAAATAAAGAAATCACAAAATTACCAGTTTTATGAATTTTGAAACATCAACTGTTGATGTCTCGTTTTATGAAAACTCTTTACTAATGGTTTATGTTATAAATTATAGGTAAAGTAACTTACTGACTCTTACCTTCATCAAGACCCTGGAGCACAACTTCAAAGAACATTTGAGCATCAGGGTTGACAGAAATGTCACAAAATCTAAGTACATTTTCGTCGTCTGTTAAAGAAGTTGCGATAGGAACAACAACTCTTTGTTACTTGAGAAAATTGCGGACTCGAACGAAATCTACCAGTATTTTTTTGTTTTGTAACATAAGGTACTACTATAGTATTAAATTATCGGTGCTGGAAAGCTGTGATAATAAATTGATAACTAGAACTATTTGTTATACGGGAATTAACGCGCACTGTTTACCTTAAATTGCTTGACGTTTCGACCAGGTTGCACCGGCCGTGGTCACAAGCGGACTCTTTTCGCAATTTTAAGGTAAACAATGCGTGTTAATTCCCGTATAATAAATAGTAATAATCATGCAACGTGAAAGTTTAAATGTTAGTAAGTTGATAACTGTACAAGAACGAGACTTAGTAATTCAAAGAAGAAAACTAGAAAGATATCTATTATACTTGAAACTGGCGTATGCACAGAATGTGCGAGCCATAGTCCCCACCGAATAATTTCGGAGGGAAGAGGAAAAAAAAGTTTTTTATTTTTAGTAGTTATTCTTACACTTCATAAAATAATCACCACATAACAATAACAATAGAATAACATAATAAAGGCTTCATAGGCGTACCCAAGATAATTTTTGGAGAGGGTTCAACTTTTCATAACTTTTATGCTGGGGGTTTAGGTGATACAATTGATTAAACACCTGCCAATTGTGTACTGTGTACCTATTTCGGGGGGAAGGGGTATTTTTTAGGGAGGGGTTTCTTTTCATAATCCCCAGATCCCCCCCCCCCCCTCCTGGGTATGACCATGATAGGCGTTCTGGTAGAGATACGGCACTGCTGTTGAGGTGGGAAAGGTCTGATCAGGTAAGATGATAAACTATCTTTCTTAATTGAACGATACTTGTATTATTGTATCCGATTCGCTGATAAGCGGTGGTAGCCTAATGGCTAAGGCATTGGACTCGCAATCGTGAGGTCGCGGGTTCGAATCCTACCCATTAGGTATACTACTGACATGAACCCACTCCCAACACAAGCCATTGAGTTCAGCTGGAGGAAGTTATGTGGAACCCACAATCCCACATTGTTACTATTTATACAAACCAACCTGACAGCCAGACACGAGCCGACGCGGCCGTGGTCCAAACAAGCCATGCCAAGCGTGTGAATAGTCTATTATTATTTTGTATGTCGTTTCCATATCACGGGACTATGGAGTCCCGGTCATTTGGGAGGCTTGCGTGGAGCCGAAGCCAAGGCCTGTTGAAACACTTTAATCTAAAGGCTGTGTGACACAAACCGGCGATTATCGCTGTATACACGATAGAAATGTGCCCAACGACAATCCCCGGTTAGTGTAAAAACTATTGTCAAAAAGTTGCAAACAAGAAACTGGGTTATGGAGGTGATGTGTTAATAGAATGGTTAGCTAGTATTATTGAAGGACTATGGCGCCTGCCCCGTAACACACGTTATAAACACACGGACAAATGGGCAGGCGGTGACTTGGCACTCACTAGATGGGCCCCCTTCTGGCCACAGGCATACAGCCAAACAGGCGACAGGGAGCGACATGGGTGTGAGCAACTTGGGGACCATCACGAAGAAGGACCGTAAGCGGGTTTCCCCGTAGTTATGCCCTTGAAAATGACACTTCCACCCCCGAGCATACAAGCTCTGGCGACCTCCCTCTGGGACAGGGTTGAGAGTCCCGCGGGCGCTCTTGGTATTCCAGTCCCGCCGGTCAGTGAAGGCAAGAGGAAGACGAGGCTCAGACCGACTCTCTGAGGTATCGGGACTGCAGTGTCGCACACACATTCATTATTTTCTTTAGTCCTTGGTGTTCAATGATCGCGGGTTCGAATCCCGTCCCAGCGAATTTTTCCTTCACACATGTAGTTTGAGTAATTGCATAATATTTCTTTTTTTATTTTATTATCTTAAGACTTATCTCAATATATTTGTCTTCGCCCACCACCTCTGACTCCGATTCCTACTTCGACAAATTAAATTTAAAAACTCCGATTCCGACTTCGGTTCCGATAAAATCACCGCCGTAACATCCTTAGTACAAAGTATAGAGGTCAGTGAATAGGCCACAACATTGCATTTTAGGTTAACATAGCTAGAGGTCTAAAGCTTTAAAGTGGGATATGTTTCGTCTTAGTCCACCGTGAGGAATTTTCCAAAGTAAATCTCCTTCATAAAAATACAAACTTCTAAAACACTAACATTATGTGAAGTGAAGCTAGAATATGGAGGTTGTTCCTTATTCTAGCGTCTCATAATCATAAATTAAATAATAGATATTTGATCGATATCAAATTGTAACACTTTCCGTCTAGCCCCTCGGCCTGCAAACAAAAACGTGCATTAAAGTACAACATTTCTATAGAATCGTAAAAAAAATTGTGTTGCTGGGTTTATAAAATGCAAGTACCCACGTAAGTACATACGAGTACCTGCGATGCATCCACGAAGTGAAGAGAAAAAATATTCAGTGACTATTTAGTAGCGTGCCTTGAATTAAGTAATTATAATTAAAGATAATTATGAAATAATATTACAAGATTGAGATTATGTAATAAAATTATAAGTTCTTGTAATGATAATATTTATAATGTTGCATGTCAGTATCGTATTAAGAGTTTAAGACCTCTTTGCTGTGTATACAACGGCAGGCGCCGTAAAATTAATCCTACTTATCTTTAAAACCTACATTTAGATCTTTGAATAAATAATGATAATAATTGCTAATAATCTATAAATGAAAAAATGAAGCAAAGAACTGTCAAAAAGTACGGTCAAGTGGACGTATTTTTTGACAGGTAAAAAGCCGCTATCAAAATGTTTTAGCCATAGTTATTAGGCACCACTGAGCAAAATACTCTAGCGCGCTATTTTGCTCAGTGGTGCTACAATAAAATTAATTATCCTACTATTTCGTGAAATGAATCTGATATTATTACTCGGAAATTAAATTATAAGTTGGTACTCCGCCACATTATTGAATTAAGTAGGTATATATTATGTAATCTAATATATTATGTATATTGTAATCTAATATATTAATAAAATTAAATACACTAATAAATTAAGGTCAAATATATTTCGCTTTGCAATATCTGAATTTAAACAAAATTTTATATTTTATTTAGTCATGCATGTGTTTCACTCAATTAGTAAAAATCTTAAGCATGGTTAATATGTCTGTATTAACTAAGGTATTTTTTTTTCGAAATGTATCCATATATAATATGAAAAAAAATAGTACTAGGCAACACTACTAGTCTTAAAAAAACATTTCGTTCAACGAGTGTCAAACGTCAAAGAGGGGCTGCATCTTTTTTTATAGGCATATTGAGAGAATGCTCCATCTAGACACTATATAATTAAATATTTACATAAAGAAGTGGGTGTCCGCTTGGATTGTGGAACCACTCTTAGTATTTTAATGAAAATAACATATTTATTTAGTAGTAACTATAAAATTTTTGTAGACGAGCCTACTTTTTGAGTCCAGGAGTCCTTGATTTTGTAGTATAATACTTCAAAAGTTTCATTCCTCAATCTAAATATTTGGATTGATGAGCCACGTTAGAACTAGGAACATCATGGATGAATACTTATCATAATTTGGTATGATTTCGTAGGTTTTGAGAGTAGTTAGTAGACAAAATATGAGCTCGGTAGTATTAAAATTATAAATGTTATCATACATTATATGTGGCTCCTCAGATCATACATATATGATCGTCATTTTACGAAGAAGCAGTAGTTCAATGAATGCGCAATTTCTCCATTAATTAATATTAGATTTGTAGGACAAGAGTCATAAATTAAAAATGGGTGATTTGGGAGATATTGCACATTTTAGATACGAGATACTTCGGTAATTAGATTTGCTTCTAATCTACTTATACTTGTGTCGCAATTTAAAACAAAAGCCATCTATATTTTGTATAAATTTCTACTTATTGTTCGTATAATTCTGCAATAAAAAAGTGCATATCTACGAAGTAATTACCTATTATTTAATTTCCTAACAAATTGCACTGTAGGGTACCTATCCATGAATAAAATGTTTTTGGCAACACAAATCAATTTTATTTTTAGGGGTAGCTGTAATGCCGTTACTCACCTAGCCTCAATATATATTTAGTAACCAGACATTCATTAGCGATGAAGTTCACATGTACATAAAAATACCTATATTAAATAGATATATTACGTTCTCCTGTCAAAATAGTTATACATAATCTACCTATAACCATGTCATAAAATTGTTGATTTGTGGGGATACTAATCGCTGCTGCAGTCGTGCTTAATATATGACTGATAATAACTTCACTTTCATTTCCTGTTTGCAATTTAAGTACCTTTGATTATTTATTGTCTAGATATCTAATCTGGTATCTTAAATTATAGCAAAATTCGTAAAAGCAATATTAATTCATTCTTTAACTTATGTGGAAATTGATTTCTATATACCTAAAACATAATTATAAAGAAGTTGTACATCCCTTCTTATACCTATTGTCGATTTGTTTAAATTAAATTTAGTAAAAACATAAATTATAAAAATAAAAAAAAACCCGCCTGCACAAAAAAGATGAAAACAAGATAGTTAACATCCATTCTTTTTTCAATTTTCAATACTTGATAATAGCTGTGATAAAAGTTAGTTGTTACATCGGTTACAAACTACAAATACTAAAAAATATTAAATAAATTATAAAAATAAAAAACCTGCCTGCACAAAAAAGATGGAAACAAGATCCGCTACATAATTATACAATTTCATGCAGTCGGAGGCACTTTACTAAGTTCGTTGAGATTCATTAATGCCTCCGACTGCATATTAAGATTATCTAATAAACTAAAACGGCAATTTCATAGGTAACGACCTAATATATCTAAATCTCTATAGGTGTGCCATTCATATTTGAAGAGTTCTCTACACCAAATCAATCTGAAAATAACTTTAATCAAAGATTCAATGTAACTTGCTTGCTATTATACCTATAATATTGTACCTGATAGAGAACTTTGATAATGTTTAAATGATGAAACTTTGAGCTTGTGCACGTCAAATCGTTCGCGGACCAGTTTTTGATTACTGCAAACCACTCCTGGTCCGCGGATCTCCGGTTGGGAACCACTGCTCTAGATATACGATGGTGGAGGAAGATTCTCGAAAATATCGTGGACTGATTTCTGCACGAACGTGTCCATACTTCAGGAGCTTAAAATCTTGGAGCCTTTATTAGCCGTAGTACAATTGGGTATATCAAAAATTTTTGGACATGTCTCTAGACGGGATAACGACACAGGGAAAAGTGGAGGGAACCAGATAACGCGGCAAGGCATCTATGCGTCGACGTCTCTACGTGGCCACGACTGCTCTGCCAAGATTGAAACGGCAGAGAAAAAGGTAACCCCGTAAAAAGGTACCAGTAATGTTTAGAAACAATGCCGAAACAATGGCGAACTTGGAAAAGCGCTTGACCAATACTTCTATTCTTATACTGCACTAGCTGTGCCCGCGACTTCGTTCGCGTGGAAGTTGGGTTTATCTTAAGGTAGTTTATATTACAATTTAACTTCTGTGTAAAACATATTGAAAACATGCTTCACAATGCTCTGTGGCATCTATGGATATTAGGGCCTAGCTTTAATCAGGGCCCAACCTATGGCAGGGCAAGCCAAGCAAATGCCCAGTGCAGCAAAATGAAGGGCGACAAAGTTTATGGCGCCAGACGGTTAGAAGACAAATTATAAAAAATCCCATGCTTTCAGCACCTCGACAAAAAAGTATTTCACCAAAATGATTTGCATCACATCAAATATTATTAATATTGAAAAATTCCCCCCCCCCCCCTCCCCCGTCAACTTGGGCGGTTTCGGGTTAAGAAGCCCGAAACCGCCCAAGTACTCGCGCGAAATTTTGTGTTAAGGAGCTTCGATTCTGACTCCGAAAGGTCGAAAATTCCGATTGATTTTAAACCTCCGACTCCAACTTCGGCTCCGACACTTTTAAATCGGACGTTTTAATCGGAGGTACCTAGCCGCTTCTTCAAGTTAATTTATACATAGGTAATAAAGGTATGATGGGAAAAAACTCTCAAAGATTCTCTATGATCGCGGGTTATGTCCTGCCCGAGCGATCTTTTCCGAGTCTAAAGTACACCCACTTTGTGTCCGTGTTGTAAAGTCCCCCGCGAAATAGGGCTAGTTATGTTTTTAAAAAAATCCTATTTTTAAACACTGCATTCCCGCGGTGCTGTGATGCGTGTTCAATTCAAACAAACAGACAACATTCAAACGTTTTTAAAAGATATACTCAGATATATTTTTGTGTTTAAATATTATTTCTAAACTTATTTCAATATTTTTTTTCACTCTCTTTAGAAGATTTAAATATTATTTTATAATGTCTACATTGGTGAATTAAAAAATAGGTGTGTCAACCTGTCGCAAATTAAAATCATCATACATTTCATATCCCTCTATGTAAGAATTTCAGATTTTTTTTTAAATCAATTTTCCTGATTCTTTTTAATTTGTATTTAAACGCCATCTATTTTCAAAACTGGATAAGTTTCTTTTAATACTTGATGATTTTATATTAAATTATACTTAAACTTTCATGCTTATTAAACATAGGTAAGCAAGGTATTTAACCTTAAATTATTCACGCGATTAAGACCCGTAATAGATATATTTTCATAATATATATAAGTACAAATCGCGAAAGTTTATCAACATCATATATATCAGTTTATCAACAACATTTATCACATTTGTAAGCAATTTTGGCACTCAGAAGAAATCGAATCACAGATAGCGCCACGTGTTTTATTTTGATATAACACTAACATTTATAAATTCTAGAAAATATCAAGTAGTTACTGTTTATTTTGTAACATAATCACCATTCACGCAAAACAATGATAAAGGTGCCTATTGAAAGTTATTGATTGATATGAAAATTTGTTAAACAAAGTAAACATGTTAAAGTCGAAAATAAAAGCTTATATAATAAGTATACATTTAGAAAAAAAACTTAAAAAAAGAATAAATAGAATTTTAAAACAACTCAAAAAGAGACTCGCACACTTGAGACTCGATCCTCCGACTTCGCTCGTTTAATACCGCCATTTGTGCCATTAGTGCCACCTCAACCGATAAAAAAGTGATAAAAATAGCTGATCTTAAGAAAATTGAAAATGTTGTGTTTAGATCCTTATAGTTTTAGCGTGAAGTTACTGTTTCCATGGGTTACAATTGTAAATAATGTCTTATTGTGGAAAAAATTGTGAAAAACTATAATGGTTCGACCAAACATAAGTTGCTGCTCGCTCCTCATAGACGATAGCGTAATGATTCATAGTGTAAATAATGACCTATAGTATTTACAATAAAACTGCAAAGTTTCATGAAGATCCGTCAAGTAGTTATTGTTTTATGACGATAAATAGCTATAGACATTATCCGTTATTGCTTAGCTCCTATGAGAAATAGCGTGATAATTTATAGCCTATATGTTAATCCAGACTTATTAGAATACACATATAAAGTTTAAACCGAATCTGTCTGGTAGTTTTTGCGTGATGCGTGTTCAAACAAACAGACAGACAGACAGACAGACAGACAGACAGACAGACAGACAGACATTTCTAAAAATGTAGGAATGTGTTTAAATACTCTTTTCGAACATTTCCCAATATTTTTTTTTACTATGTTCGGCCATGTACAGACACGTGAAATTTACAATTTTATTATATGTATAGATTATAAACATCAAACACCAATAAACTACGTGTTATATCCATCTGTTGATATATCGCACGCATTCGCGCTGATTCTACATTCGTAAGGTGTCTTAATTTGGTGACAGCAGCAAACGCTGCATAACTGAGTTTTCCAGTGAGACATATTTGGATTCCCCATTGCAACCTACCGTCTAAAGTAATTCCAGTCGACAAAGCTAATAACTTTAAATTGAATAAATTTAGATTTTTACTTTATATTTAATTTTTATTAAAAAAAATAAGTAAAAAACAAAATGTATTCAATTTATTTTAATTACCAAATGTGAAAAGATTTTATTTTTAAATAATAAAGCTTTGTCGACTCAACCATTTTTTTGGTAATTACTTTAGACGGTAGGTTGCAATGGGGCATCCAAATATGTGCTGTCACCAAATTAAGACAGCTTACGAATGTAGAAACGGGCCGAATGCATGCGATATTTCAACATGGAGTTGCCCTTAGAGAAAAGTTTAAAGAGATAGGCATTAAGACTATTGATATATCTAGTCTTAATATATAGTCTTTATTGATGTGTGTTATTGTACAGTTTATTGTATTTTACTTGTAGAGAATATTGTTGTCGTCGTTTTATAATTTTACTCAGGCCTAATGCCTGAGTAAAATTATTTATTAAGAAAACGATTTACTTTTACTAAAGATTCTGCGTGATAAATTAAGCCCATTCTTTTCTTTCTTTTGCAAAACATTTATACTTATTTATTAATTAGCAGTACTTTGGCCGATGTTTATGCACATACGAGTATAGTCTTTACATTGTAAGTTAATGCTCCTACTATGTTGTACTCATTAGGTAGATATGTTTAATTTCATGTCTTCTTCTTTTAATATTTTTTAACTCTTGTCTATCAGTCCTCTAATATTGTGTTTAATATAATAGTACCTTACTTACATATACAGTTTATAACGAAGAAACATTGTGAACATTGGCAATTTGAAAAGAGTGGCCGCGAGTTTTTATTACCGCGTTCTTTTCTCCGGATTTACCTATTGTTTGCGAACAGGCATTGCATGCACAAGTAGAATCGACTTTTACAATTTGTGCAGCATTTTGCTATCTAAGTAATCAAATGTTTTTTTGATTTTGATTTAGTACAACACTCTACCGTTAGGCATGTACCAGTCATTTTGTATTATATTATATTGATAAAATTAAACAACGGTACATTGTGTGTTACATTAAAAAATAAAAAAAAAAATGTATTTATTAATGTACAGTCAACTATGTTTCCATAGATTACATTAAAGCTATGGTACACTTCATGGCACTTAAGTTATTGTAAGTTAAGTTATTAAAGTTACCTACTTAGACCTTAAAAGTCAATCGAATCAAGTTATACAGTGAGTTCTTCACCAAGCCTTTCTAAAAGACCTTTAACAAAGGTTTAGTTAAAATATTTTTCAGAACCAGTAACGTGTGTGATTCTCCTGATGTAATAGGTCTTGTTTTTATATCTAACACCAGTATTTTGTCAAGCAATACCTTACATTCTCAAACAATACCTGAGTAATTTTGAGACGCTCAGTATTTCTGTTGCTACTATTCAGCCTCATGAGATAGTGACATATCTGACCTGAACCAAAAATATTTTTGGTTCAGGTCAGATATAAATGCCATTTCCTACTAACTTAACCTTAAAAAAAACCCGAACGCCCATGACTTCTTCAAAACGTCTAAACGGATTAGGAACTAGCTTGGGTTAAAAAATTCAGGCAAGAACATGTCGGACCATGCCCAGTTTAGGGTTCCGGAGCCTTTGCCGTATGAAAAAATTAAATTTGGATAATTGCACCAGCAGAAGAGCGTATGTTCGTGACACTTACGCCTTTTTGTTAAGAAACGCAGTTTTTCGGCAATAACTCAATGACGGTTTATCCGATCATGTCCGAAATAAATTTGGTTTAAAGTACAGTTGGATCAACGTAACTAGGCCGGACTGAAGTAGGCGACAAGTGGTTGCGCAGATGCATTTTTTGGAAGTAAATTGCAAAGGTGACAGGAAGCGGGGGGCGGGTCGGTAACTAAACCACGAGAATGATTACGCATTACATTCTCGTAATTAGTATTACTAACTCATGTTTTTGTGATTGTTTTCGTAAAGAAATTGTTTTTCAAAGTTTCTATAGTATTTTGGGTAACTGTTCTAAATTTAAACTTTTATGGACTAATATAAATAGTATTTTTATATTGTTGAATTAAAATTTTGTTAGTATTTTTAATCGATTAAACATAATTAATCGTTTTCGTAAGTAATTTTAGGGTCGCATCTCTATCTAACTTCAATCGGATTACGTTGATCCAACTGTATTCACTAAGCGCTATCTTCTTGTTTTTTTTTTCAATTTTTTTTGCTCACATGGTTTAAAAGATAAGACAACATTTAAGCATATTTCGGAGTAATTATTTTTAAAAATATTCAGTTTGTCAATAAAGTTTACTAATAAACCTTGCATTTTTTTTAAATACCAGGCATATGATGCTGCCCACGTTGATGTTGGCATAAATTTTTTTTTAATAAAATGCCTGTGCCATACGGACGATAAGACAGACAGACAGACATGACGAAACTTTATGGGTTTCCTTTTTACCATTATGACTACGGAACTCTAAAAATAGTTGGGTTCATCAAGGCAGACTCTAGGAACGTCTCAAAAGTTACTGTCGACATGGTAGTAACATATTTTGATGTGAAAGTGCTGAGTTTTAAAGTGTAGGGACTAAAACGGTGAACTACTACGGTACGTATACACTGAAGTTATCAATTAATAAACTTTGAATTTCGTTCTACAGCTTGTAGTGATAATTCTTACCTCTTATGAATATGTCCTTGTAGTGTTAATTCGTACCTCTTATAATAATATATCTAATAATATCTTGGGACAACTCACACAACGCTATCTGATCCAAAACTAAGCAAAGCTTGTACTATGGAAATCAGACAACTGATAAACATACTTATATATTTCTGAATACATACATATTATAGATAAATAACACCCAGACACAGAATAAACCATCGTGCTCATCACACAAAGTTTTATCCTGGGTGGGGATCGAACCCACGACCTCTTGCGTAGCAGTCGGATACACTCCCACCGCGCCACAGAGGCAGTCAAATATGTATTTATTCCATAATTATGTATATGTTCCATTTGTTATGTAGGTATTTCACTTTTTTAACATTAATATCTCTTCTCTAACAAATCTTTAATATTTATTGTAAACAATTATTTTTGATAAATCAAATCTGTCATTTCAACAAATATTTTCATGGTTTCTATGACAACAAATAAGCAAAGAGTTCTTTGTATTTTTGTATTAAGTTTGTACTGTCATTCCAAACTGGTTGTGTGTGGTTCCAATTTGGGTAGGTAAATCCTAAATTTGAATTAGGAAACGATTTAAAATTTTTAATGCTTCACCAGAGAATTCATTTTTAGAAAAATCTGAAGAAAAGGCAGTGATGGGACAGTTCTACAAGAGTAAACAGTGAAGCAACAGTTCTCCGAGAGTAAACAGTGAAGCGACAGCGAACAACGAACCTGTCGCCGTCGCATCTCTACCTGCCGACGCCGCACCTCTAGCTACCGACACCGTAGCTCTACCTTCCGACGCCGCATCTCTACCTACCAACGCCGCATCTCTACCTACCGACGCCGCATCTTTACCTACCGACGCCGCATCTCTACCTACCAACGCCGCATCTCTACCTACCGACGCCGCATCTCTACCTACCGACGCCGCATCTTTACCTACCGACGCCGCATCTCTACCTACCAACGCCGCATCTCTACCTACCGACGCCGCATCTCTACCTACCAACGCCGCATCTCTACCTACCGACGCCGCATCTCTACCTACCGACGCCGCTCCTCTACCTACTGACGCCGCATCTCTACCTACCGACGCCACATCTCTACCTACCGACGCCGCATTTCTACATATCGACGCCGCACCTCTAGCTACCGACACCATAGCTCTACCTACCGACGCCGCATCTTTACCTACCAACGCCGTATCTCTACCTACCGACGCCGCATTTCTACATACCGACGCCGCACCTCTAGCTACCGACACCGCAGCTCTACCTACCGACGCTGCATCTCTACCTACCAACGCCGCATCTCTCCCTACCAACGCCGCATCTCTACCTACCGACGCCGCATTTCTACATACCGACGCCGCACCTCTAGCTACCGACACCGCATCTCTACCTACCAACGCCGTATCTCTACCTACCAAGGCCGCATCCCTACCTACCGACGCCATATCTCTACCTACCGACGCCGCATCTCTCCCTACCGACTCCGCATCTCTCTCTACCGACGACTCCTAGGTTTTTTTTTAGCTTTAATTAGTTTTAAGCTTCCTACCGTTATCCTGTAATTATAGTCCTCTAATCTTAATCTAAGCTTTCATTTCACTACAAGCTCCTACATAAAGCACTAATGGTAAAAAGATATACCTATCTCACAGTGTGCGAGTTAGCTTGCGGGACATAATATATAGGTACATACATTGCATCCTATTGTGAAAAGTCAGCTTAAACAACCTTAACAACGCCGTCGGTTATGTCCCACCAACAACGGTTTATTAGTAAACGTAGTTGAATTAGATGGACCCAATGGTACAAAATTTATAGAGGTACCTACTTTTTACTGACCTAGAATTATGAAATTTGGCGAGTAATACCGTCTAATACTTACTATAAGTACAGGGAAAAGTCTGAAACTTAGCATTTGTAATTGAATGATAAAAATATAAGTAGTTATAAAATTACTGCGAGACTCGATTCTTGAATTATTTATAACTAGCAGCCCGTCCCGGCTTCGCACGGGTGTTCAATAGATTTATTTTTTTAACCTAATTTTTTTTAGGAATAATGTGGCATTCTAATGGTCAAAGAATTTTTGAAATCGGTCTAGTAGTTTTTGAGTTTAATCGTTACAAACATACAAATCTTTCTTCTTTAAAATATTATTATTATTGATCGGTTGATTAACCTATGTGTTAATCCAGGATGTCAGCTAACTCCATACCAAATTTTATTAAATTTGCTCCAGCCGTTTAGACGTGAAGAAGTAACAAACATATACACTTACACACTCACAAACTTTCGCCTTAATAATATTAGTGTGATGTGTTAATTTACCCTCAAAACTTTTACACTATTGAATACCTTCTACATGTTAAAAATAGACCATTCTTTCCTATTGACAGTTATTGTATTGCATTATTATAATAATAATATCTTGGGACAACTCACACAAGGCTATGTGATCCCCAAACTAAGCAGAGCTTGTACTATGGAAACCAGATAACTGATAAACATACTTATATATTTCTATATACATACATATTAAAGTTACAAACAGAATTTCAATAAATTACGATGCACAAACGTCAATTTCTAAAATGACTTATGTCAGATTTGCAAAAGACCTCTCAAAATGCAGTTATGATTATCTAATATAAAATATTATAAATGTCTGTCTGTTACCTTTCCACGCTTAAATCGCTGAACCGATTTACATGAAATTTGGTATGTAGATAGTTACCTAACCTAACCTATCATATGTCCTTCCCAGGGGAAGGACATATGATAGGTTTTATCGCCACAACCAACATACCTAGTATGACCGCGTTACCTAGTTATGAATAGGGTAATAGTTTTTAAACCGGGACCAACAAATAAAAAGTTTAGACACGACTACTTTACAGTACCGTGACCACAACCGTTGCAATACGGTCGAAACGTCGGGTAATAAACAAAGGTATTTAGCCTAAAAATAAAATATTTACGCGATTAAGACCCGTAACTTATAAAATTCTATAATGTGTACAAATCGCGAATGTTTACGAACATATAGTACCAAAGAAATTGTTTTTTACTATACAGGGACATAGACAAACTTTAGGGTATAAACCCGCGTAAAAGTTAATAACAAAATTTAAAAAAAATCTTTAGGTAGGTACCTACTTTGTACATCATTTGGATTTTATATTCCATACGTGCATTATAAATTAATTTGTTTAGATATTATAAGCTCTTTAAAAAAATATAAAATAAAAGCTTTTTAAAAATAATTCTTTAAATCCATTGAGGAGGTTAAATCAATAACCTCCTTAATGGATTTAAAGAATATTTCAATGTAAAACAAACATATTGCAGGTACTGAATCTTTTCTATCAATTTGTCAACTGATTTTAAAATCACCCTGTTTACATACAGAAGGTAAACATCAATGTAAAATGTCTGTATCGTATTATAACCGTTTATTCTTCATTATTAGCGCTCGCCACGCTTGCTATGTGTGGTGGACAAGCAGAAAAACTGCGTGCGTCGCCGTTCGTAGTGAAAGCAGTCGAGAGACAGGCGAGCCCTACGTGTGCACAGCGGACCTGTTCCACCGAACGCTTCGTGATAACCAGAGATAGTTCCAACTCGAAAGTGATTTAGATATTGTCTTCTAGATACCTGTATATATAAACATATATAACTGTTCGACCGATTCTAGGTATGTACTAAGTTGTAAACGATAACAATAGGCCTACTCCGGCGATATAGTTAAAGATATTAAATCAAAATTGGAATCTGTTTGTGGATATTATGGTACCTACTATTGAAATACTACCTATTTTAATAGTAGGTACTAAAATAGTGACAAAATTGTCTTGTATAAAAGTAGATAGTAGCAATAAGTAGTTACAGAATAGTCAGATTTTCAATATAGATACATACTGATTTAAATCTTTGTACTGACCTACCTACCTACACCTAATTTTATATAAATACGTAAGTAATATAATAATTGGTCTTACTACTTCGTTGAAATAAAATTTTATATAACAATAGTCCATTGTAATGCTACAAAATATTCCTAGTTAGTTACTAAAACTATTTATTCATTTTTCATCTTAAATCTCCTGTGAAAACATCAAACTTTTCAATGAGAGCTAGAACTCAGCGAGGCAACCTTTCATGTCTAAAGTATCGATCTCGTATTAAACACGATAGCCCCAAAACAAAGTCAATATATACCTGCTATCAATACTCACTCGAACAGACAAGCACCGGCCAAATATAGACGATAGAGTCCTATCCTGTATAATATATTTAGGAGACGGAAACTAGCCCTCGTTATCAGTACCGCAAGAACCTAATCACTTTCATTGCAACCCCGCGAAGGAGGTCGCGAGGCGAGCGCTATCACACACGCAGTCCGTCCCGCGCAGTGGGTGCGCGCAGGCGTGCGCGATGACAGCGTTCCCGCGCCGGCACCGAGACGATCCCGCGACGTTGTGAGCGACGCTAGGCGACATCGCGCGACGCCCGGCCGCAGCCGGGAATGGAGGCCTGTTGCGCGATCACAGCTGCCGAGGACCTTGTGGGCGACCAGGTACTCCAGCTCATCAGTCTCCAGTGACACGCGCGCAAAGTGACATACCTTCAGTGTATACTGTCCCACAACACCACCCGCGGTATCCAGTGACCCTTTGATATGCCGTGATCATTTGTGTAATTCAGATCCCGAATTCCGCGCCGTATGCGATCCGAATTGGTTTGTAGACTAGACATAACACGTATATACGATCGTGATTGAAGTATTTGTGTACATAGATTGTGATAGGTAACTTCGTTTAGCTTTTTAAAGTTTTAAGTCTTTGTTTGCGAAAATTAAAATAATATAAATAAAATAGCTTTCTATAAATAAAAGAGAAATAAATTTTACGCAGGAGGTTGTAATTATAAAACGTAAAATATTTATGGAAATGTCACCCGCCGGCGTCGTCGTCACACCGAACGTATGTAATTCCATCTTAAATATTGTTTGTTTTGTTTAAGTAGTCGGTTTATAAATTATACATAAATATGTTGATGTTCTTCACTAAGACATTGCTGTTTTAAAACATGTGCATGAATACATACGTGTTCCATAATGGATTGTTGTTTATAAATTTATAAGACTTCAAATGTTGATCGGTTTACGAACTAACTCCGATTAGAAAAGACACCACTGATTATTATTATTTATGAATCTGTTAAATGATAACGCATTTTTGTAACTTGTGTTACAATTGCATCAGTTACGCGCACAAACTTACGTACGTCACACTAACACGCGAGCTATTACATTATAATATTGATAACTTAAAAAATACCTAAACACATAAATGAGTTTAGATTTTTTTTTAATATTTTAACTAATTTATTGTACTGTTTTTTTTTGTAACATAATTACACTGTATATGTGTAAATAATAATAATATATTGTTATATTTAGGTCGTAATGAAATATTTGTACGAACGTTGAACGGTTGCTTACAAAAGACATCAACGGCGACCGACGGCAAGTGTTTCCGAGAAACATTTATATTTACTTACACTGATATAAATTCTTTTCAAATAATATAAGTTACATTTAAACAAACCAGTAAATAAATATCTATATTAAAATTTAAATTATATTATTTCTAAATATTAATCTTTTTTTTTTAAGAAAAAGTTACTAATTATAATTTCAAAGGCTTATATATTATCAAATAAAGTATAATATTTAATGTTTACATATTTATAATATACAACGGTAATAACTTGTGTATTTTAAAATAATAATTTATATTAATTATCAATACAAAATATTTATTTTGAACAGTATTTTAAAAGATTACATTTAACTATCAAGCTAACTATAAAAACGTGCTATATTTTTATTAAAAAACAAAACGGTTATATTTTTAATTTATATTAATTACTGGTGATGTTTGACTGCTAATGGAATTCACGTTTTAATAATAAAATCGTACCTATTTAATTGAATACTATAATTTAGTTTGAGAAACAGGACAGCAAGAAATTACTAGTTTAGCAAGAGGTAGATGCGGTAAATAGTAAATCCGCAAATATTATATATAATTTTATCGAAAGTAACTCTGTCGGTCTGTGTGTTACATTTTCACGCTTAAATAAGGTTTAAGCGTCAAAATTTTCAACGGAGGGATCGATTTTGATGATATTTAGTGTAGAGATAGGATGATTATCATTACTTATGATATATATACCTACATATACGCATGTGGAAGCGCAGGAAAAATCCAGTGAATGTATTAAAATAATTGGAATTCCAATTTAGTGTCATTTTTATATTATTTACAGCTTTAAAGTTAGTCTACGTATTTTCTTGTTTATGAGCTTAGTTTAGCTAAAGTACGAAAAAAATATTGAAATGATTTGCACTATCAGATGTAGAAATTTCCACATTTTCTATAATAATGTTAGTATTTAATAATGTTAGGATTTATTAATATTTATATGATTTCACTGCGTGCCACTTATGTATGCGGGTACATATTTTTATGCCACTAGGTCGTAAACCAGTACCCACACACGATGGTTTCATTCAAACATAATTACTCATAAAATATAATACAATTATACATGCAAAAGGTCCCAAATATTCATACTATCTTATATTTAACGTGGTTTTACGTTGAAACAAATAAAAAGAAAAGCCTACATGCAAACATTGAAGTTTTCTGACAACCGTCTCCACTCTTGTCACAATAATACCACCATAAGATCATATAAAATGTGCCCAAAAAGTCAAATATACGAAATAAAATATTCATAATATTTATGGCCAAACAAAGAGTTTGTGGATAATCGTCATACACCGGCCATACAACTTTTTAACCGAAGATATCAAACGGAACATCCGATTTTTCTATAGATTAAAGTACAGTTATCATCGTTTATTGTGCCCGACACTATATAGTTTCCGAAACCAGATTCATTAGCATATAATCTACCTACTATAATATATTATTATACTATACAATAATATATTATATTCTTCTTTACAAATAAGACTCAAATAGGCAGGTACATTTCTTTAGTTACAAAATGAGTTACTAGGCAGAAATATAATACGATAATCCATTTTTATTGTTATGTAGGATTAACAGACATTAACTTAAAATATATTATATCGTAAGTGCCCAAGAAGTTATGTTCATGGAAACCGTTAAATATTACAAGTTAATATGTATTCAATTATTATATTGTACCTAACTTAATGTTTCGTGAAGCAAATTTTATGTATTTTTCGTTCTCTTCGTTAAACTGTTAGTAGATGTTAGAGTTTAGAAGTACTTATAAAGACAATTGTTGGTTTGAAAATTTGTGCTGACGGGTTTTAATTAGGTGCAATTTGTACAAATACCTTCTGTGCCATTTGAAGCTTTAAAGTTACTAATGTAATCGACCAGGACTTTCATTTTTAAATATCTAAATGTAAAATATATATTATATATTATTAATTGCACAAACACTTTACCAATACGGAAAAATCAACGTTTCTAGCAACAAAAAATATATTTATTGATTTGCCTTCCGTTTTTTACAACTTATTCACCCCAAAGGAGTTAAATTTAACCGATAGAAATTTAAAACCCATCAACACCTAATATATATAATAATTACTACCAGACCCGCGCAACTTCGTCTGGGTCAATTTTGCAACATTTTTCATTAATGCTTTGGTCCTATTGGTCATAGCGTGATGTTATATATCCTATAGCCTTCCTCGATAAATAGGCTAATAGTAAATTAAATAATTTAAACCAGTAATTCCTGAGATTATCGCGTTTAAACAAACGAATTCTTCAGCTAATAATATTAGTAGAGATTGTTCAAAGTAAAATAGGCCGATAGAATCTCTCTATTACATCCAAAGTTAATCCAAGTTTCACAACATCAATTTCTGGCTCACCTGAAATAAAAATACTGTACCTGTAAGACGAACTTTCAGTTGGATGATGCCCATGTACCTAAAAACATTGGATGATGCACATCACATGCCCTCTCTTAGTGAAAAAAAAAATACTTGGATTGGTTAGAACTAAAGAGATGAAAAAAGGAACTGATGTATTACAGTCGTAACTCATTGTACCTACGTTAATAAAATTCAAGGTTTGACTAGAGCAAATTATCCTCCAATCGGATGTCGTAAAATCGAGTCGAGCGGAGCTTTTGTCTTTGAGAAACATTAGCGCTGCTTAGAACCTCAACCTAATTGTAATCTCAAGGGCTCATAGTGAGGACCGAGAACTGTACTTTTACGAGCACTCATTCATTCATTCATTAAGAGCTAGTCTTTTCGTCTCAGCTGTAAAATACAAGTACACAGGACGCCGCCGTTCATCCCTTGGACAATCTAAATGTCGTTTCAACTAGTCGTACTGCCATGAGGTTGATTATAATTAATTAAATTAGGAAGTACATTTTCTAGTTTCTTATTGTTTAACCGTGTAATTGCTTTGGCTTTAATAAATTGTTCGGTCATCATTTTTTACATGTTGCTTCTATTGCCTTAAGTTTGATTTCGACATTATCCTCAGACATGGGTGCGCTCAGGATAATTTTTCGGCGCAAGGGAGGGAGCCCAGAACTGTGCACCTACCTTTGTACAATTTAGGGGGGGGGGGGGGTGTAACCCCCAAATACCTCCGCTCCCATGGTTACGCCAATGCCCTCAGGCATCTCATTGTAATCGTTGTATGTGTTTCAGATTGTCCCGGGCGGCGGTCGTTGGGGTGCTCCACACGCCGCCGGGCTCCTCGACTCTTGGTTTCAGATGCAGGTTAGTCCTTAAGATAACAACATTACCAATAGGTTACAATATACTGATTGAATAACAAGAATGACAGGGAATATCATCATTATTTAATTGCAGGTGTTTTCACTATATGTAAAGTTAAGTTTCGATCAAAAATGAGGGGGTAATATTACAAAGCTAAGAACATCTATCTAATCTACTCGTTCCAGAAAATCGTCGTAAGAAATTAAAGTAAACGAAAATTCATAAATTTCGTTTTAAAGAAAGAGAGTACCTAGGCCTACAGCAGCCTAATGGCTATTGTGGATAGGTAGCCTATGGCTAAGGCATCGGTCTCACAATCGGTCGAGGGTTCGAATCCTATCTATTATACTACCGTCGTGAACCCACTCCTAACACAAGTCATTGAACTTTGCTGGAGGGCTTAACAGGATTGCTAGTAATGTGGGACCACGATCCCACATTACTAGTTATCTTTTTTATAAAAAAAATCGACCTTTGAGGTAAGAGAAATTAAGATACACAATCTTGAAAGTTTCAATTCAAATCGTACCTACTTATGTCGCCTTAGCCTTACCTAGTTAGAGAGAGATATCTATTGTTCCTACTCACATGTAGGACAAAAACCCATAATGTTTTAAAAATGGTACTAAAAATTATTGAAAAAATAAAATGGCGGCGAGGAAAGAACCGCCAACAATACGTCTACGGAATAGAAACTTAGCAAAGAAACCTACTACCACCTTTAATCTACAGTACTCTATCATTCAATCGGTTTTACGCCTTACCCTCTAATTTTAAGGTTAATTTTAGAATAACAGTAAAATATCAGTAAGTGAGGAGTAATTTGTATGCAGCATACGGTGGTGACATTGTCACGTATAAACGACATGTGTGTACATCTATTTACGAAGATCTAATAATAATAAATGTGTTTGTATCACAAGAATGCGTCACTGTTACTTATCTTCAATCTAGCCCCATCTTAGAGTTTCGCGGAATAATTTAATGCCAGCTGATGGACTCGTAAAATCCTTAATATTCTATAATCATTTTTTATGTACAAAGCCACTCTTTGCCAATGAGGGGTCAGGAAACAAAGAAGCTTTTCCATGTGGGATTTTAGTCAGCTTTAAATCTTATTTGAAGCAATATTAAATTACTGTAGAGTTTTGTCACATATTTTTACTCGGTAGATTAAAATATTTATAACTTCGCTCTATTTTTTTATTGCATTATCGTCTTTACTTAACACGGCTTTCTTGTTATAAACAGATTAGTTTTAATTTTCCCCGTTTTTGCAACATTTTTCATTTCTGCTCCGCTCCTATTGGTCGTAGCGTGATGTAATATAACCTATAAATCCTTCCACGATAAATGGGCTATCCAACAGTAAAAAATAAATTCGGGCCAGTAGTTCCTGAGATTATCGCGTTCAAACCAACAAACAAACTCTTCAGCTTTTTATATTAGTAAAGATAGTCTAACTTGTGGCACCAGCAATACCATGATTTGCCAAGATAGCTTTACTTAGTTGGTTTTTGAGATATCGATCGATTGGTAAAATTCTGTTCACTACTTATCAATACATTTCTCTAGTGGGACCAAAAAAAGGAATAAATAAAAATAAATCCATTCTATTACCTACTACTTCTTTGAAAGTATAAGAATTAAAATTTGGAAAAGGACTTAAGTAAGCATAAAACGACTATAAG
Organism: Herminia tarsipennalis; assembly: GCA_945859575.2. Classification (NCBI taxonomy): domain Eukaryota; kingdom Metazoa; phylum Arthropoda; class Insecta; order Lepidoptera; family Erebidae; genus Herminia; species Herminia tarsipennalis. The sequence goes on along the minus strand of OX243831.2, from coordinate 22,383,270 downwards.
TACGGCAGCTTAAGTAAAAATGTTAAGTTGAGGATAATGACCTTCAGAAACTCAAAAATTGCTTAGATTGAGCTCAAAATTTTACACGAAAAACCTACAACCCCTTCAAATTGCTCAGATTGAGCTCAAATTTTTACACGAAAAACCTACAACCCCTTCAAATTGCTCAGATTGAGCTCAAATTTTTACACGAAAAACCTACAACCCCTTCACATTGCTCAGATTGAGCTCAAAATTTTACACGAAAAACCTACAACCCCTTCAAATTGCTCAGATTGAGCTCAAATTTTTACACGAAAAACCTACAACCCCTTCAATGATTATTTTTATCTATTTCAGGCATAAAAAAAGTCAAAATAACAAGGCCCAAATCCGCGGGGAAAAGCTAATATCTCTATACATTCTTAAATGAGATTAATTTTCTTTGTACAACTCACTTTTTAGTACATAATGCGTAATTGTAACCTTCGGAATTGTGTTAATTCGTTATTTTAGTTCGTATGCATGAACTTATGACAAAGGACATGTCGTGTCAGCATGGAGGTTAATTAGTACGAAATTTATAAATTAAGCTTTTATATCTACAAATATGTAGCTACAGTGTAAGACTTGCGTGTTTATTCAAAGTAGTTTATGATGTAAATATTTTAAGTTAACTTCGTTCGTACCAATTCCTATGAAAAATTACAATAGACAAGAGATATACAAGAATATACTGTATTAATAGTACCTATACACAACTTGTAATGGATGGGTGTGGTCAAAGCAGCAGTTTCAGCAGCGGATTGTGTAGAAATTGCACCTTATGTGCTGCTAAATTCGATTGCCTTGTGACATAGATTAGCTGGGCCAATCGGCCACTGCTCCGCGCATAAATTGTGTTGTTTGTAACAAATGATACATCTTAAACAAAACTCACAAACTTGTTGGAAAACTGCATGACACAGTTCAGTGGGCCTAAAAAGTACGAAAGGCCAGCTAACTGACAGATTACACCAATTTACACGGTACATAACCTGAGGAGACACCATTGTCAGGGAGCAGGCACCGTGGCACGTATGGGAATCGATATTGTGTAATGCAGGGGCTAATAGAGCGAGGCAATTTTGGTTTGTACGGTTTAAATTAGACATAGTTTCGGCGAAATTTTCGTCAAAATTGATAGGTTTATCGTCCAATTCATTGATTGATTATCTACATAATTATAAAAAAAATAAAGACGCATCTTTTTGTAACATCGTTTGGATATATGCACAATCCATTGATTATTATCTTATTCATACATATATGATGATAGCTTAATTTTTTAAGTTGGTTATATTTTTTGTGTTATATTTTTGGTGATTTGTAGGGTTCTGTAGTCAAAATGGAACCCTTATAGTTTCGTCTGTCTGTCTGTCCGTATATCACAGGCATTTTACTCAAAAAGGTGTCTTTCAGTAGCCACTACTTAGTTTGATAGCTAAATAATAAAAATAAATAAGTATTTTACTCGACGTAAGAGAAGCAGATTTTTTTTCAGCAAAAAATTAACTTGTGGCACCTCATTTGGCAGGTCTTTCAAAAACATTTTAAGGTTTCTAATTTTTTTTTTTTGATTGTGTGAATATTTTGAACTTTTTAACCGTGTTACCAAACATGAAAAAATCACAAAGGTAACACTTAATGAATACTTTAAACTATCATTATTTCGGACATGACCGGATATACTGTCATTGAGTTATTGCTGAAAAACTGCGTTTCTCAACAAAAGGGCGTAAGTGCCATGAACATACGCTCTTCTGCTGATGCAATTATTCAAGGCTGCGGTACCTTACACTACCTAAGCATGATCTTGCCCGGTTTTTTAATATACTAATAACCTCCCGCAAATAACTTCGTCATATAATTTTTGAAAAAAAAAAAGTACAAATTAACCCTTCACCACCTACTTATGTCACACAACCATTTAACACACATCTGAGTTATTAGGACCTATAGTAAAAATCCCCCTGTATATATATATATATATATATCACTTATCACATAAGCTCACTATAAGTCAAGTAAGTTATCAACTATAAAAAAGCCACCATTTGTAAAGGAAATTAGACATACAGTTACGAAATGATGTTGATACATCGTTATCGTTATCAATTGGGTGTGCGAATACTACGATGCAATACACGTGAATTATTGCAGTAATAGTCGATAGACCCATTTCAAATAAAGTTTTTACATACTTTACGAATTATGAAATTTCCTTTGTATAATTATTGCCTTCTGCTTAAAATCGCTCTTTGCGACTTCACACACACACGCACACAAGAAATATATATATAAAGATATCGAATATTTTATTTGATATCTTTATATATATATATTTCTTGTGTGCGTGTGTATGCCACTGAACTCAACCTAGACGGCTGGACCGATTTTGATGAATTTTTTTGTGTGAGTTCAAGGGGATTCGAGGATGGTTTAGATTCACAATTGAACCCGATTTACAAAAAAAAAAGTCAAGGCGAAGTTCGCCGGGACAGCTAGTAAACCTATATAATTTTTATAAAAATATTATATTCAAAGCTTTTTTTGTTATTATGTTCGTATTTAAAATTGATAGATCATAAATTATTGTAGGTATCTATCTCTATTTTTTACTTGAAGTTAAATGCTTTGGAGGTCCACTTGTCTCTTTCTAAGACGACGTCTGGACATCCGTCCAATCCTGGTGATAGAGATAGCTTGACAAATGTTTTGACTTTATGTTGCTTCTTATTTATAGTCCATTTAGGTACTTTCTTTATTATTATCTGTTTATTTATCAATGGATTCCACACACAAAATAATTAGACTTGATTAGAAATCAAGTCTAATTATTTTGTGAGTGTAATAAATCAGTTACTCTATAATATCAATTCACAATTGATCAGCCTTTAGCTAAGTTTAAATGAGTTCTTAGCATGTAAGGAAATAACAGCTATTCGTTTTACTAATGTTTTTATCAATCGCAGTGATTACGGCCACTGTATACTTTTTCAACAGCTATTTGTAGTAACTAACAAGAAAATGGAAAGTTAGTTTTTCGCAGTGCAGACGTAATGTCTGTTACGGATTATCGTTATCACAGCGGTTATCGACGCTCATGGAATCTAAAGAAAAATAACTTGTTTGTTATCATAGAAAGTTAATTAATCTTTGTCAGGACCTGTAAGAAATCAATAAATTGTTTGATTTCCCCAAACTCTGTATGCTTTATCCTAAAACACATTTTTTAAAAGATTATTGTGTTGTATTGTATCCAATGACGTTTTAATTGGAACCTTTTTACTTAAAACAACATTGGTGTTAAGTATACTGTATGTATTGCGAAAAAAATAAAATAAAATGATAATAAATGTACACAGTAGTAGGTATATATTAGTATTCTAGCTGTTGCCGCGACGTAGTTCGCGTGGAAGTTTTGAAAAATAAATTTACCAGACATACTTTTTATCGCTATAACAATTACCTATAAGAATAAAAAGTCTTCCAAAAGCCTATGTCCTATTATCTATTCTAAATTTCATACAGATCCGTTTATATATAAAACAGATATTGAGAGATAGTCACAAAAAGTACCTCGCTTTAGCAACGCACACACTGACATTGTTCAGAGGCACAATCTTTTGAGAGGGTGGGGGCACTCCAACCATGTAACATTTTTTTTTGTTTTTGGCAAACATCAACATGTGGTACATCATTCGACAGGTCTTTTATAAATATTTTAAGATTTTTAATAAACTTTTTTGATTAAGTGTAAGTTTTTGGAAATAAAAAAACTGCGTTTCTAAACAAAAGGTCGTAAGTGCCATCAACAAACCATCTTCTGCTGGAGCAATTATTTAAATTGAATTTTTCATACGGCGACGGCTCCGGAACACAACACTGAGCATGGTCCGACCTGCTCTTGCCCGGTTTTTTAGAAGACGTTCCGTTATCCGTGTCAGTGAGCTATACGCATGTGAGCGTTGCTCAACCGCATTTGTATGAAAGTTGTGTACTGTACTCAAAAGTATGAGAGAACTTCTGATTTTTTATAGTTTACCATAATAAAGGCTACTCTCACGGAGTTCAAGGAAATCTAAATCACTGTAAATAGAGCTTGCAGTTAGTATAGTAATAAAATTCGCGACCCGTGGCGCTCCATATGATTATGAAAATATAAATATTACGGGTCGTAATCGCCTGAATAATTTAAGGTAAAATACCTTGTTTATTGCCCGACGTTTCGACCGTATTGCAACGGTCGTGGTCATGGGTAGACTTCATATAATTCACAAATTGCTGTTCCGGTTCCGGGTGTACTTTATATCCGTGAATTTAATGTTTGTAAAGTCTACCCTACTGCGGTAGTTGCCTTATAAAAACAAAAAAAAAAAAACATCGACCAGCAACTGTTGAATATACAATATGTCGTAACTATTTATATGTATAGGTAGGTACTAGCTGTCCCAGCGAACTTCGTCTCGACTCTTTTTTTTTGTAAATCGGGTTCAATTGTGAATCTAAACCATCCTCGAATCCCCTTGAACTCACACAAAAAAAATCATCAAGATCATTCCAGCCGTCTAGGAGGAGTTCAGTGACATACACACGCACACAAGAAATTTATATATATATATATAAAGATATATATGTATGGCCCATGAGTGATGTAAAGCTACATTTTGGTATGTTATTTGGACTCCTTAGAGGTATGAGGTACAATTTGCAAACAAAAAAAGTACTGCTGCCTGCGTAATACGCACCCGCGTCCAAATAACGTTCAAAAATTGCATCTTCATAAAATTACCAGTGGCAGTTCCAGGATTTTGGTTTTAAAGGGCTCAAGGGGCTGACCCGCTATAGAAACCCATATTTTAGTTTTAGGAAAAGGTGCTATCCAACAGTAAAAGATTTTTTCAATTCGGACCAGCAGTTACTAAGATCATCGCGTTCAAACAAGCAAACTCTTCATCTTTAATTTATTATTATAGATATATACATATTGTCAAACCCATAAAGGTATTCTTGCTTGTAGTGTTGTCAAATGTCCTGCTATCGGTGTGAAATCCCTTCTTCTGTCCTCTCAACACACGTCTTGCTATCTCGTGCCATCAGCGAATTGCCCAAAATCCCGCTTTTACCAGTAGATAGATGTTACAAATAATAGGTCAGCAAAAAAAACATGCATTAAGAGGTCAGTTTATCTCATTAAGGCTTGAAATTTGGAATATAATGCTGGTTTGTTATTAGCTACTATGTCCCGTCTTTTACACCTCACATTTTTCTCAAAATGGGTCTGTCAGCGCTGGTTGTTTGCCACCAAAGGGCTGTAAACCTTTAAAGATATACTCGTTCCAATACATTTGAATGAAATTGATTGAACAGAGGACGAATAGAATGACCTTAAGCGGATGAAGTCACTGTATGGTATGGTACATATGCTCTGAAGAAAACACCGCGATTTAGTGTCACTTTACGTATATTTTATAGCAACTTGCGTAGGCGTTTGTTACACCCATGGGCACTTTCATTTGCAAATAGTCTCTATCGGACGGCAATAGCCGTTGACTGCCAATCTAGGTAGCTAGTCCAATCTCGGCCGGGTCAAACTGCTCCTGAACTTACATCTGTTTCTCACGAATAAAGTACCTGTCAAGCTACTACAATTTCCTTCAAAGACTTGGAAAATTGTTCACATAGTTCCATTATCGACCGAATACTCAGTTTTCAAACTTCAAGAACTCAAAAGAACTCTAAGATTTGCATTTTTAAGAGTATTTCTATCAGTTTTAATTATAGCTAGTTGAGTATAGGCCAATTCAAAACCAGGATCTGAGGAAGGACTCGCACTGCAAATAAACACTAGGTAAACGTAAATGATTGTTCCGCATTATCATTAGCATAATTGTACTAATAACACTGGTAGATAATGCCTAAGGCATTAAGTCCGCCTTTGTACAATTTTCTGTGTGCAAGAAGTTAAATAAATAAAAAAAAAAAATAAACATCTCAATTCTCAGCAATTGGAGTCGAATAATGTCATCCAATGTCTTGGCAGTCTAATTTATATAATAATGACGATTACGGCCAGCAAATACAGAGTCAGAAAAATATACAAATGGAGGTTCCTCTTATACTTAATCTGAAATGAGGGCAAGTAATGTTGAGTCGTTATTGTTAATGGTCTCTGAATCGATATTAGTCACGGCGGCTAAATCATCATCAGAGACTACTAGACTACGCAGAAGATATCATAGTGCATAAGTGTATACACAAGAGCAATCTTTATTCTAACACGGCCAGACACGGAGGGGAGTAGATATATACAAGAGTCTCAGATGTCACAGTGACGACGTTGCTTAACCCCTCCAAATATATATATCTTTCTTTCTTTCTTTTCATTATGTCGTCGGTCCTGCACCTCATCTGCTTAAGCAGCCCAACAGACTGTAAAATCGATGGAATAGAGAACACAATTGCGTCTAAGTACACTTGCACATTGTAATATATTTTGCGTAGTTAATTACTCTCCTTTGTATAACCGAAGTCGGTTGCACTAGGTAATATGAAAGGCATATTTAACGTCATAAATAGAGGGTGAGTGAAGGAAATAGTTTTATAAAATCCATATGATAGGATATTAATCTCCATTGGAGTGTGTAAAGGAAGTCACAAGTTTTGTCGTTATTAGTCCGAGTTCACTCATGCGCACCGCGTCGATTACATGTACGTACGAGTACAAATGAAAAATAACCTTATTTACATCTGCTTTAGTATTTTGAATTAACAAAAAATGTTGCTTATTAATTCAAATCACAACTCGCGAGGTATAATCGAGAATGTAGCTACTAGAAATTATTTGAATGCAAAACAGCATTTTATAGAAGCAAAATTACTTTTTGGCCATTTTGATAATTTATTTAATTTTTCTTCTACTTGAGCGTGTGGTTTACTGGTAAATATTTATGTGTATTAACAGTGTTATTTTATATTTATTTTAAAGCATTTTTAACCGTTATCAAAAAGTGGGTTTGGAATTCGGATTTTTGTTCTTTTTTCTATAACTCCGACATATATAGACGGATTTCATCATTCTTTTTTTCTTTGAAAAGGGTTTTTTCCGATATGGTCCCATATAAATTTCATAAAGATCTGATGATGAGTTTCGGAGATAGACAACGAAACTCCTTAATAAATGCCAGCAAAGCAACCGTAATGGAAGTCGGTTAGATGTTTTTTTATTGAAAAAAAGTTAATTTAGTTAATTTTTTAATTAACTCTACCTACCTACTTAAGCACATAGGTACGAGCCTCAATCTCTAAAATATTCTAGGTATTTTTAGTAAGTCTTTGAGTGTATGGGATAATTTTACTAATAATATAAATACAAAATGATCTGGCCTGCTGGTCTAGTGGTTAGTGAAACTGACTGCTAAGCCGGAGGTCGTGGGTTCGATCCTGACCGAGGATAAAACTTTGTGTGATGAGCACGACGGTTTATTCTATGTTTAGGTATAATTTATCTATAATATGTATATATTTACAAATATATAAGTATGTTTATCAGTTGTCTGGTTGTCATAATACAACTCTGCTTAGTTTGAGATCAAATTATGTTGTGTGAGTTGTCTCAAGATATTATTATAAAAAATTAAATCCACTTAAACGATGTTGGTGCAACCTAACAGATATGTAATTTATAGACTAGAATAGCATGAAGGCTTGAAAAATCAAACATAAAGCGGCCAAAGCCGTGGCGTAAAGCCAATTTGAAATGTTACTAACCTCAATTTATTTAAATTAAACATTTCTAAAACTTTATTTAAATATTAAAGTCCAAAAACGGCTGACAGCAGTACTTCTTATTGTCGGGACAGGAAATAACTTTATGTACCATTTTGTCCATCGTACCGACAGCAAATTATTATTGTATTTATGAGCCCATGAAGAAATTACGCCCGCGGATACTAAAATTTGACGCTTAATTAAAATATTTCCTAATCATACTCTTTGTCAAGTAACTGCTGCTTAATTTTATGAAATCTAAACTAATTTAATAAAATAATTGTAAGTAACCCTGTCTGCCTGTTACGTTTTCACGCATAAACCACTGAACCGATAAGATAAAAGCTGGCATAGAGATAGTTTGAGTACCTATGTCCTTTGCTAAGGATAGTTTTTATTTTTTATCGCGATAATCGAAATACACATGGGGGGAGCAGCGGGCGAAGGCTAGTATAAATTCAAGAGCAGCTAAATGCAGGATTTAATATTCATAAGTCGATAGTGTCCATGTTTTTGTCCCTAAGTTATTGCAACTAAACTTAGTTACAGGTGACACAAGGTGTGCAAGTTTGAGTGGCATTATTCTAATAACATTGTCTTTCTTACAGTATAATTTAAACATAGTTAAATAAGTTGAAAGTTAAGTATGCCGTGTGGTGCCGGCTTAAGAATAGTGCCACCCCATCTCTACCCGTGGGTGTCGTCAAGGCGACTAAGGGATTTCACCCCGGAGGACGGGCAGCAGCGTCCTCTGCGTACTTAAAGCCTTACTGCGATCGCCAACCCGCTCGCCAAGCGTGGCGATTATGGCAATTACCCCCAGGATCTACATACTAGTAGGTTCTACTGGGGAGACCCGTGCCCAGCAGTGGGCCATCATATGGGTTGATATGTATGTAAATAAGTTGCGAATTAATCCGCGCAACTTCATCTGCAAAATAGATGATATATTAATATAGTATTATTATTGCGAGTCCTTATCTGGCCGCGTACTAGGTATAAGTAGAGGTGGAAAATTCGAGAACGGAAGTAAAAGGAATACCTGCTTAAAAAAATTGTATTGCCTACATCCCAGCGCATTGTCGCAAAGATGCCACGAGTGGGAGGGACAAATCAACCTGTATAAATCGAAATTACTGGCGGATTTTGAATGAGTTAGGCTTGCAGCAAGTTTTCCTCGGTATTATTTTCAAAGGAATTGTCCCAAAAAATATATAATAACATTAATGAAAATTTATTCATGTAAGAAAATGTACATTTACATACCTAAACCTAGGTTTTAACCTGTGTTTCAGGCTAGATGTAGCTTTTCTGCATGTATTTTTTTTCTTACCATATAAATATTAATAAGTAGAGTTTTTGCTATCGGTACTGTGTGAAATAATATTAAACGCACCATTAGATCGCCGCGCACTGTGACATCGTCTATTGTTCCCTACTCTGCCTGTCTATGATTCTAGTCGATACGTAATCACCGCTAGCTATTATAAATTAGACATTTTAGATAAGTGCGTACATCGTTTGCTGCATTTCACTAAAACCTTTCTGGATTTTGGAGCAATAAATAACAAAGAGAAATTATAAGTAGATACCTACCTACCTAGGCTACCTACCCTTTTTTCGGAGAATAATAAAAGTAAAAACCGGGCAAGAGCATGTTGGACCATGCTCAGTGTAGGGTTCCGCAACCTTAAATAATTGCATCAATAAAAGAGCGTATGTTTTGCACTTACGCCCTTTTGTTGAGAAACGCAGTTTATCGGCTATAACTCAATGACAGTATATCCGATCATGTCCGAAATAATTTTAATCGAATAGAATGACAATCGAATAGAATGACAATATACTACTATTTGATTGTAGTATATTGTATATCGCTAATGTGTGGGAATCTTAAGACACAAAACACCACGATTACAGTAGGTCACATCAAATAGAAACATCATTACAGACCACTTCGGACCACTTCGTTCGGAAGTGGTCAAAATAAATGTCCCTTGAGACTTGAAATAAAAACTATTGACGTTCAAACTAATATTATAAATGTAAAAGTAACTCTGTCTGTCTGACTGTTACATTTTAACGCTTAAATTTCTGAACCGATTTAGATAAAATTTGATTATGGTAATTTCATACGAGGTATGTTTTTTTTTGAGTTTGAGTTTAGGAAAAGGACATAGGATAGTTAATTTTCGCGAAAACCGATATAGACATTAGCTGTCCTTTTTAAATTGGTGTAATTTTATTTTCCTGCATGTGGCAGCCCTGAAATTTGACATCTATCTTGCTTGTTCCTATTAATAATATCGGGCAAGTGCATGTCGGGCCACGCACAATGTAGGGTTCCGTAGTCCCCCTCCCCATCCAAATTATGGCTTAAGAAGTGGATTTTCCGTTGTTTTTATTTCATACTTATAACGTTATACCTACTTTCAATAATGATTTTCAATGGAATTTGTACGAAACTGTTGTTTATCAGCTGTTACTCGTAAACTTGTAAAGCCTTCTAAGTTGTGATACTTTTCCTTTTAATTTTACTATATTTACTATTACCGTGGAAGGGGGGGACACTTGACTCTAACAAAAATTTGCATTTTATAGCTTAATATTTCACAAACGGATTCCTAAATGTTAAAATAGTCTTCACATTTTAAAGAGACCTATCTAATGATGCCCCACACAATGGGGTAGGTGCCCTCAAAAAAAATGTTTTTCAAAATTTTCTTTCTTTCACTTTGTCGGCGTAAGTACCTAGTATGTGTACCCCTGCAAAATTACAGCCTTCTTGCACTAACAGCCTCTGAGCTAAGCTGCGGACAGACGGATGGCGGACTGACGGACGGACGGACATTGCGAAACTGAAAGGGTTCAGGTTTGCCATTTTGTCTACGGAACCCTAAAAATGGAGTGTCATACAAAAGGAAAACGTGTTATCATTGTGATAACAAAAATGGAAAAAGTCACACCACCCATAAAACAATCGATTTATTGCAGCAACTATTTCCAGACCAACTCACGTCTTACGAATTTTCAATTGATGTACGAAAATTAAAATTTAAATAAATCCCGTATTTTCATGGAAAATTAATTTCCATGACTTTTCAACAAAGATTTGGGTATCTCGGCACTGAGCTCAGGATTGTTTCTGGTTTATTCGCATAAAGCCGAGATGTAACAAAAAGCTCAAAAACAAATCGCACTGTGTTAAATATTAAATGATCTTGTGGCCAGTTGATATCAGAATTTCGTGAGATGATTTGGTCTGGAAATCGTTGCTGTAATGTGTCTGGCGGCGGTATGGCTTTCTCCATTTTGTACCTAATGAGTTTTCACAATGATAATATGTTTTTCTTTTGTTTAATACTCTATTTTTATTAATTGAACCAATCAAAGGTAAAAGCTGTCAAATTGTGGAGCTGTCACATGTAGAAAAAAATATTACACCAAATGTAACAAGTGCACTCTTGTGAGGTCACCCTATATAACTAAAAACTGCATTCAAATCTATCTAGCTCGTTTAGATCCTACAATGAACAAACATAAAAAGTGACTGTTAATTTCCATGACAAGTATAATGAAAAGCCAACAATGAATTAATTCATTCATTCATAACAAGCGAACAGATTGCAATATAGATATTCATAATTTTATGATATTTACATTTAATTATACTTACTAAATTAAAATTATGTAAATCGAACTCGTTAAGTAATAAAGTAGTTAAATAAATTATTATTAGCAATATAAAGTTATCATCATCCTCAGTTTTCGATCATCCTAACTATGATTTTTCTAAAAAAATCTTTCATAAAGAAAGTAAGTACATATTTTATTTTTCGTTATACAAGTAGTCTGCGTTCATTTCAATGCACTTCTCACAATCGAAGCATTTCTATCTCCTTGTGAAAATACCTGTACCTAAAAAATATTTGCCAATAAAATGGGCGTAAACCATAACGCATGGTCATTTATCATGGTCAAAATCTTCTTCCACTTAAGTTTCGAAAACCAATAATAGTCAATATGGGCCAGGTTGGGATGGCGAATTTCCTCAAAACCACATTTTGCAACAGCAGCCTTGGCAATTGATGCAGTGTGAACGGGAGTACCTCGAACACCTCTGCTAAGTTTTCCATGACGCTGCTGCTCGATCGCTTTTCTTGATAGCTGCCATTAACAGTGGTATTCCTTTCTTTTATGTCAATCATTAGTGTTCCGTGACAATCCCAAAGTAATAATTTTTGGAATGTTCTTTTTATTGAAAATGTAATAATTATTTTTGAACTATAACAGTTTTGTGGCTCATTTAGTCTACGGTCTTCTTGGTTTTGGCCCACCGTTGACTTTGAGTATTACGTAGCTGATGTAAATAAAGAATATAACAAAACACGGCACATCTAGAAATAAAAATCAATAATCCAAACTCTTTCTGTCAAGTTTTCACGCTTGCACCGCTGAAATATTTAGATGAAATATGTGTTATGGAAGGATATAGTTTAGTTTTTATCAGCATAGCCGACATCCACACAGGCGTAGCTGTAAGCAAAAGCTACACGCTATATAAATATTACACACAACATTGAGTTGAGTACTTAGTTACTGCTAGTGCTAAGAACATACCTACCCTTTCTTTTGCTTTGCAGCAATTAGAAGAATAATCAAATCGGCCGAGCCAATCTCAAGTGATGATCTTTCATACACGCTAAGAAAGTTTTTGTATTGAATTGAATAAGTATAATGACTCTGACAGATCGACATACCCGAAGAAAATGCTATCTGTAAAGTCTCTACCTTACAGGAGAGCGATTTGAAGTTTGATTTCCAAATTTGCTTTTATTTCTATAATGTTATTGTTTATACAAATATACAACGTAGTGATTTTGCAGAAATAGCTTTGTCGTTCCTATAGAGTTTTGTCAATGTCCACTCATTGTGTAAATAAACGTTTAGTGAGCGTTTAAGAACGTAATAACAAAGGTTGATGGATGGTTTTTTTTCTTGTAAGCATGTCTGCTAAAATAACGTTAAATGGTCCCATGTCACTCCTAATAAAACCATTTGAAAGAAACTGTCTCATATATCTACAATTTCATTGCATTAGAATAAAACACGTGTTTTACTTCTTAATGTACTGTGCTTTTCAGTAGGTACCTATAATTCAACGAAAACCTAATTATTGATCGGATTTTAAAAAATGCATTTTGAACTGTACAAAAAGCTTAGGACATTAAAATATTCTTTGTAAACAATTGCAATATTTGGTACACCACTTTGTGTGATTCATAAAATGTTGTTCTGAGTCTGAATGTGGTTTATGTTCGTGATTTGTATGTCTGTACCCACAGGGACACAGGTATTGTACCCTAGCCCTCACTAGGGTACAACACCTGTGTCCCTGTGGTGGTAATTGTCTTTAAAAAATATATACATCATTTTCAAGTTGGCTGAAAATGTAGTAAGTTTCGTTTTAACCCTATAACCACCCAATAAAAACGGGTTATCTAATGCTAAATGAAATGTTGGTATCATAAAGAGAGTTCCTAAAATGGTCGAACATATGTTTTTAGAACATTGTAAGAGATAATTTATTTTATTATCATTGTAATCAACCAAGTAGGTACACAATTTCAGTCTTTGATTACATAATTAACATAATCATAAAAATCACCCTAAAGGCATTAGAATCACCCCATTATTTACTCAATACAAGAGCATACAGGAAGGTAACAAATAGTTTTGAATATTTCCCCCATTGCAACTCAAATGACCTCTTACATTTTAATAACATTTCACACTTGAGCGATTTTACTCAGTTGCGTAAGCGCAAACGTAAATGAGATTCATACGAGGGGACATAGGGGGACGAGGGGTCGTGGAGAGGGGTGGGGTATGTAGTGACAGGATTCACGGTCCAACTGAGGAACACAATGATCGCGCTCAATACTTGATCGATTATGCCATTATGTGTATACGTAGATGGGACATATACATACGTATGTATATATACCTAACCATTATAGTAGGACGCGGTACGAAACACTGGTCCTTGCATATCATCAGTTGACAACAAAAAGACTACGAGAGAGACTTGGTGTCTTAGTAGATAATATTTTTTCCAAAAATCTGTGGGTATAAAGAAAAAATTGATTGATGACGGTTGATCACCGTGCAGTTGAAATCGCGCAGGGGTTTTTATAGAAGTTTTTGCATACGAGTTTTATTTTGTAATGTAAATGAGCATCAAAGAAGTTATTATATACAATATGTTTAAGGGATTTTCATCAAATTCAGTACTTATTGCGTGAAAGAATAACAAACACACATTATTAGTAGGATTTGACCTGAAAATATGTTCCGCTCATAAAAGCACACCATGACATTTGTAAATCACACTTCACACTAATATTACAAAGGCGAAAGTTTGTGAGCATGTAAGTGTGTATGTTTGTTACTTCTTCACGTCTAAACGGCATGAGGGATTTTAATAAAATTTGGTATGGAGTTAGCTGACACCCTGGATTAACACATAGGCTAATAAACCGCGGCTAACACCGCGGGGTACAGCTAGTATTTGATAAATACGGTTTTCATTATATTTCTCATCGAGTTTACATTGCATTGCCAACTTGTCAAAAAACGATAAAAATCATAAATTTGTAGTATTACGTGAAAGTTAGGGTGTTTGAATAAGAAAAATAAGGATCATCGATCGCGTCCTTTTAAAACTTAATATAGTTATAGGTTACTGGTTCTACTAAATTAGAAAATAAGAACCTACTTAAATAAACATCAATGTTTAAAACTTTATAGTAGTTTAACGCTTGAAGGTATTTTCCTCACACTCATTTACAAGTAGGTACATTGTTGTCTTCCGATGTACCTGATTACCTACAAGTATAAATCCATTGATAAATAGATAAAATCCGCGAAAACATGGTATGGCATGCACCATGCCAGCGATATGGACGTATAGTAGATATGCTATATCAAAAAGCAAACTAAACTTAGCCTCAGTTACTTAGAATATTTATCGGAGTAAATAAACGTAGTTGCCACAACTTGAGTATGGTTTGTTTGCCGTTTGATTCATGCGTCGAAGAATGTCATTGGTTGACTTTAAAAGAAACTGTTCAAATATGTTTAAAACTATTTTGGTATTGCGCTTTTCACTTTGTCACGTGAATGGATAATGCTTGTTTTTGTACAGTTTTCTTTTTTGTTTAATCCTCGAGGAGTCGACCCCGTTGAGATATCGTTTAGATCTATGATTGAATAGGCTGAAATCGTAGTAGAAGTATATGCCGAATAAGATCGGTATAGGATTTTATAGCGCGTTAACATGGCTGGGGCAAACACTCATCTACCCACGAAGTATATAGGTTTTACGAGTGTTTACCCCAGGTGAAACAGTAACTTTATATGTACAATAATTGCATTTAAAAAGAAAAATTTGAATACCTAGTTCAATTCAAGAATCTCCCCATTGTAGCCAATTTTCATTTTCATTTGTGGTAAGTATTTTAGTATTTAGTATTTTAGTATTTTAGTATGTTTACTAACATAGTTATTAAGCAATTGTACTAACACCCTATGAGCCTTAGATGTTCGAAAATAAAACATTTTTATTTTATTTATTTTATTTATTTTTTAACGCTCCGGTAAAGCGATCGGAAGTCTCGGGTTCCATTCCTGGGTCTGCACTTCAAATTTTTCTTTTAAATGCAATTACTGTATTTATAAAGTAATTGGCAAGAAATGTCTATAAAAAATACTATAACTTTATATGTGTTATAGAAGAATTCCATCTTTTCTGTATTGAACCGAACACAACGCTATTTCGTTTCGGAAAAGCTCCTGCAAGAACAGCAAGTAGCCGTAGGTAGGTAGCTCACATATTTATTCAAATATAATTTATACTTATTCATACCCAAACTTTCCCCCGTATTAAGTCTGCCAAATGATAATAAAACAAAGACAAAACGATAAAAGACCCATGTACCGTAAATAAAATATATAACGGATAATAACTTCATATTTTAAAGCAAGCTTAGCTATTTGATTTTGCTTAAACAAAACATAAACTATGCTCGAATACATTTAATTATTTATCGAGGAAACTATAAAACAAGATGAATGGGACAATAAACAATGCATAATATTTGAAAAATATCTGAATTTATTAAGAAAAAGTTGTATAAGCAGCTTTCACTAAGTAGAACCAATATATTACTAATTGCTAAAAATGTTCAGTGGCCCGTTAAAATAGAGATTAACTTGAGTATAACTGTTGACTAATGAGATGGGACGACGTCTAATGTCATCTGCACTTGACTGTACTTCATAAACTTACATCATCTGTCTCGAATGACTCATTTTAGAGACCATTATTTTTTATATGCATTTTTATTATTCTATTAAGTATATAGAGTAACCGGCACACCGTGAGCAATAGTTAAGGTAACAAATTATAACTTAGTAATTTTATTTTATGGAATATGACATATCTTGTGTTTTGGCATGCATTAAGCTCAATGCACATTGTATCGTCAATCATCACCTTTTACTATTCGAAGATAATCGAGACTTTAGCAAAACGTGAAAACTACTTATCAACCTGTCTGATAAAATACAATTAAGTAGGTATCTCATTTCCATAGTATTGCTTGAGTTTTATGTTTAATAGATGAATAAACAAAGTCACAAAGTACTGGTTCGTATTATTGGAACGTAGTTCCTTATCGCACGATATCATTTGTTTGCGAGTCTCTCAGGCTAGACGAAAAAAGCATAACATATTAACATCGATCAAAAATGTATTATTTAACATGATGTGAAGCTAAAATATTGTGGTTTTTATAAAGGTTGTTTGTATTTTTGTAAATAAATATATGGGAAACTGGCTGTGTGTAATAAATATATGTGAAAAATCTTTATTTGAATTAGTCATATGTGTTTAGATTTAACAAAAATAACTACGTTCCAACAGGGTGTCCGTAAGACACCCCTCTCTTTTTTATTTTGAAAATGCTGCTGCACTTAAGCATAGGGATGCTTGTACAGCCCATACCTACTGTCGTTTTAGGCAAATGATGTGACTTTTAATTTAAAAGGCAAGGGTTTCCTGTGCCCCAATGTAGACAGTTGTGACTATTGACGTTGCCGTTCATATGATAAAAGTCCTTATTCTCAAGGCTAGAAATCGTTTCAGTATTATGTCAGATAATAACTTACATTGAATATTGTCGTTTGGTTTCATCTCCTGCACAATTACTAGCTGGTGTGTTATAGTCAGAGCCACACGAAGGAGACAATGATTCTGGATTAAAATGTATCCTTACGAAAAGCTAGCCCGAATGTTTCTATCGCTTCTTCTTTTACTGTCGCCCTGTTTTTTTTATTATTGTCATTGTTATTTTGGAACCAGTTAGCTTAAACTTCTAGAGCCAAGTTTCAATTAAATGAACACTTGGGGGTTCCCATTCTAAGCATGCGTCGGACACTTTGGACAGTGGCGTAGAATCGCTGTTTTGGTAAAATTGTCTAAGTAACACTAAAAGCAAATTATTATTATACATTTTTGGTTCAACTATATTAGTATTAATAGCCGTGGAAGCAGTTATACTGTTGGACCCGTGACCGCGGCCGTTGCATTACAACCATAACTTCGGAAAATATAAAATTAAATATTAATATCTACGAGGTTAAATGCCATAATGAAAACATTGTATTTATTTTATACTAAGTGTGTAAATTGCGAAAGTTTAACAGTAACTATAAATTCAAGAGTCAAGAAGTATTAGATACATGGACTTTTTAGACCAAAGATAATAGATTTAGACCGATTCGTTCGTATAATTTTTTAGTAGTTTAACATATAACATCAGTACCGTTTCGTAAGTATTTATTATGGTTGTCGTCCCATGGCGTGAGTTTGTCGGAACTTGAATGATTACAAAGCGGTTTCGCTCGCGGCGCCCGCGCATTGCGCCTGTCACAATTCCGGAGAGGGCCCGCACAGGTGCACAGCCTTATTAGGACCCATCTCTTAGTACAGGCCATCAACTTCTATAAACAATATTACATAGACTATATATATATATATATTTATATATTAACATGCTATTATTTTTAGTGTCGTAAATTTATCACTTGTCTGTTTAACATAGTACCTACCTACCTACCTACGGCTTTGGGATCGTTAGTTGGAAGTGTTAGTTCACGGAATAAAAAAAATCGTTTCTAAAAGCTTTTGAAATGCTTTTTTTTTTGGAGACCCTGTTATTTTAGTCAGCTGAAAACTGAACCCTACCATAACCTGGCGCGGATTAAGAACTTTGTTCTGGGGGGATGCAAAATTGTTTCAACCGGTCAAGTGTGAGTCACTCGCATGACTGGGGGTGGGGAGTGCATTTGATCCAACACCGATACACCATACAGGCAATTGACTGCCTAAACACTCCGATCCAGTGCCAAAACTCTTAAATTCCCCAAAAAAAGTTCATCCAGTCGAGTCGGGGGGGGGGGGGGGGGAATCGCTCCTGCTGCCCCTCCCTTGTATCCGCTCCTGACTATGCCTACGTATTTTTTCCTTCTTAAATATATAGTATAGTATATAGTTATATCAAAATAAACAGAAACATAAATGAATACTTCTAAATCGACCGAATATAGTATTTAAACTATTTCGTTTAGAACAGAGAAATTATCAAACTAACGCAGACAGACTGCACACGCGGGAGATTGGCACTTGTCCGTCTATTAGATACAGATTAGTATCATACCGACCGTCAGTTACGTACATTAGCTTTAATGACCAATCACTTAGACCACGCAATTTATTTTCCAACCATATTTTAATGCTACAATAAAACAATAAAACAAAACCTGCCTGCGGTTACAAGGGAACATCTTCTAGCTGATGGAACAGGTAGTAATTCTATCCTGAGTTGTGACCATCGCCGAAATAGAAGCTGATGCTACTTATTAAGGAATACACGGAGCCGAGTCAGGCAGTCAGGCTGTGTTACAAAGTCTACCGAGCGCAGACAATCTGGGTTAGGGCGACGCGACCCCAAATCGATCTTGCAATCTGAGGCGAGGCTCGTGGGAGTGAGCGAGACGGCAACACCTGACCTAGAGTAGCAGGTTGGGAATCCGGAAGGTATGAACAAACCGGCTTCACGGTGCATTTTTCCATTCAATGGAAAGCTCTACGTATATCTCGCAAACGACGGACTTTTAGGGAATTTATGTTCTTTTTGAACTTCGTGACTTATACTTTTAATTTTAATAACAAAAGTTTTTAATAATACATACGTAAGGCATCGGACTAGCAATCGTGAGGTCGCGGGTTCAAATTCTACCCATTATACTACCGACGTGAACCCACTCCTAACACAAGTCTTTGAGCTTAGCTGGAGAGGTTAACAAGATTGCGAGTAATGTTGGGCCTAAACCCGCATTGCAGTTATATATAAAAAAAAAATTGCCCAGAAGCAGCCTGTCCAGTAATGTTATTGTACTTGTAGCTTACTTAGCGATTTACGTTAAATAAGCATTGTGCCATGCGATGGCACAGTTACTGAATGACGAACAGTTTAGTGTGCAAGTGTTGATAAGGGCCGGGGTCCCATTCGGCGCGCGCTTTCTACCCCGAGGCGGTAATTGCCACATTCCACGCCTGCGGCCAGTGCTCACTTCACGTGGACTCATACACCGTGAACTGCCGCCGGAAAATTGGAACTACTACATATAATCAGCTTCCAATTGTTGAACTTACTGCTCCGTGTCACACAAGCACAAAGCTCATCGTCAACATTTTCATTTACGGATGCTTCGAATCACTCGTTCACGGTAAAGACGGTTTGTCGGCGCAATGTTTGCGTACACAAATAACTCATTATCCTAAACTTATTTGAAAAATAGATAATCCGTCGCATATTTATTAACTTATTCAAATCTTTCGATGTTACTTATTCAATTCATATCTACTGCAGTCTTTCTATCACCTCTCCGTTGCGCACATTCTCCGATATGCGAACTAAAAGTTATTGATATTGTTTTAAAAAGGTTGTTACAAAATTGTATAAACCAGTAGACACTTTGACATAATGTTTATTATGAGTTATGATCTATAGTGTATTCTATACAGGGTGCTCCCACTGTTAGCTTTTTTACATTACATCAAATTACTTCGTAATAATTAAAAAAAAAAAAATACAATCTAATCCATCACCACCTACCACCAACTTTTGCCACACAACCATTTACCACACATCTGTTAGACCCCGGAGTAAAATCCATGATTCTGTGCCAGGCTTAGAGCCTAAACCTTACAATAAACAACAATTTTACTCCAGTTAAATAGTCTGTAGGTGGTTAAGGTCATAAATCCAAAAACAAGTGGTAGGTGATTAAGGGTTAATATATTAAATATTTTCCACAACTGATATTACAGAATTGTTTAGTGTTATATAAAGAAGCCACGCCACATACGGGGGGTTATTTGTATATTACAAATAAATCACTCTGTATAATAACGGTGGCACAAGTTTAACTTATCGGCAATGTAGAGTACGCGTCGTTTTTTGTGCCGGTACAAGCTACTCGTACTATAAACATACTGTAATATATAGGTTTATATTATAAGTTATACGCCGGACATTGGCCGCAAGTTTTTATGTATACACTATTAATACCTTAAATGTTTGAATCATAATTATTGAATCAAATAGTTTTAATTTTATGGTAAATCGTTAATGATGCGTCGAATTAATAACAAAGTGCCTATTATCGTAATAACAATATGCCTTTAATGATTCAAAGTAATTCAAAATAAATGTAGGTACTTAAATGTAATAGGAAATTTAGATGTCTATTGTATTAAGTTTCTGAAAATCCACCTCCTTACAAAAGCACTATTATTTCATTATTCGCGCGGATATTTCATTAGTTAACGATACATAAAATATAGGTAGGGGGTACAGGTAGTTAATATTAATAGCAATGTCGCTTGACTTGTGATATTTACAATTTCATATGAAGTATGTATGTATTGTCTCACAAAAACCGTCACGTAGTCGTCCAAGTTTCCTTCCTCGTCACAGTTACGTTGTGTCATCGACTCGGTGACTTTACTATATTATTTGCGTTCGTTATCTCTTATTGACACATTCAAACGACTTATCGGTCGTGGCGAGTCTCGAAAATGCCGTTTCACAAGCGACGTGTCTCCTTTTGCACATCACACATTTATTTTAAATTTGTCATGTTTTTAGAAAAAAATGGGTACCTAAAGATTTCAGTCCGATCTTTAGATTCATAGATATTTTATTAATCTATTTGTGTCATTTTAGTGTTTCTAAAACTTGGCCTCGGTTAAGAAAGCTTTACTTCACGAAAAAATATAATTATTTTTATGGTTCTGTAGCCAAAATGGCAAAAACGGAACCCTTATTGTTTCGTCATTTCCGTCTACCTGTCTGTCATAAATCGTGTCCCCCCCCCCCTTAACTTTTGAACGGTGTAACCAAAATATATGAAAAAAAATCAGAAAGATAGCCCTTAATAAATACTTTAAACATAATTATTTCGGACATGATCTTATATACCGTCATTAAGTTATTGCTGAAAAACTGCGTTTCTCAACAAAAGGGCGTAAGTGCCATGATAAGCTCTTTTGCTGATGCATTTATTCGAGGCTGCGGAACCCTACGGTGAGCATGGCATAGCCGTCATGCTCTTGCCCGCTTTTTTATTGTACTTACACTTTACGGAAGAACTACTACCGGCAAATTGAGCTACTGCACTGGGTCCTTATTCACGATCTTTATTCCGTGTCCGTGGCAAGCCATGCCCGGGCACATGCGCGTTTATCATTATGGGCTTGCCACGGACATGGAAAAATAAGATCGTGAATAATATAAGAACCCTGGTTACCAAAAAATCCTTTAAATACCTACCTTCTTAAAATGTACCTACTTACTTAGTAGGTAATTATAAGACAAACATGTGATTGGCAATCAGACTTCCGTTGCATAAACTTCTATTCCATAGAGTGCGTTAGCACAGAATACCGACAACCGAATTCCGTTAACCTTCAACTAAACTAAATAAAGATGAAAGATTTGATTTTTTGGTACAATTTAACTCAAAAACTACTAAAGCGATTTTAAAAATTCTTTCACCATTAGAAAGCTACATCTTTTCCGAGTAACATAGGCTATATTATATTTTCAAAAATATATAGATCTCTACCTAAATTGGAACAATCTAAGCCAAGGTATCAAACTGTTGCCTATAAAATTAATATGCCTATATGATTAGCGTGCGCTGCAAAAACTTTCGACGATATATAAAATAGTATTCTGTATATCAATAGTATATGATATTTAATCCTTTTCCACTTAAATGATTTGATAATTAAGGTTTTCGTTTAGAAAATTCGGATCAGACTTTTCGTTTAAAAGTTACGAAGGGTATAAAAATTCTTTAAGTACCTAAGTTAAATATCACGATTTGAAAAAACTGTCCTACGTTTGGTGTTTTACCAAATACAAATTTACTTAGGTATTAACGTTAAATAATAACCTTTAAATTTGAAACTTTTACTAGTAAAATATATATTTATATTAAAACGCGTAAAAAAGCTAAAGCTCCCGAAAAACAATACATTTTATTACCCCCATAATAAAAGGTATACTACAAAGGTTTACAGTGAAGCTAAGAATTCTCATGGAATTACCTCCGTACGAAGCCGGGGCGGGTTGCTAGTGCCTATACTAAAGCTGAAATAGATGTAAAATGTAACAATTCTGAATTGGATGGTTGCTAAGCAACTTTGCTATTAAACATTTCACTTTTATTTTGACTTTAGTATTTATTTACACAAAACAGAATATAATCGGTGCATTACATGATACTTAGTTACTAAATGTGTTTAAAATTGTTTATATTTCAATAACATGTGTACATAACATACTTACAAATTTCGAACAAGACGACATTATTTTGCTTTGAAATAATTTTAAAGTTACACAATTAGATATTAGGTACATTACTATATTATCAAATCAATAAATTTTTAATTGATATTCATAATTAATAATAAATTTAATTAGGAATTAGACATAAGACTTAATAAAGTAGATAAATAGAGCAAGCGCTCATACGCTCGACGCACACATCGCTCGACACGGAATCGGGGTACTTACGCTATGTCTTCCGAACAAGCTGTAATCTTCGAATCATATCCGTGAACGATTTCTACATGTACATCACTCAAGTGAACTACATAATACATGACGGTTAAATTCTGTTCTCTCGATATTTTGTGGCGCAAGGCCTGAGCAAGCATGCTGTAGGTAGTGTAAAATGTGCTTGAACAAAATTGACTGTTCAACTGTTCATTGGCTGGTGCAGGGGCGCGTATGGTTGGGCGGTACGACTACGATGCGGCGTGGTACGTGCGCGGTAGGTTCGCGGGCGTCACGGCGCGGCGCGACAACTTGCGCTTGCGACCAAACTGGTCCGGCTTTCCGCGACTGTTATAGATCAAGTACCTACCTACATTGACACTCAAACTTATCCAAGACATCCACATGTAAATACACCAAGAACACCTAAATTAATAAATAATCATGGTCAGCGAAACGAGCCATAACAGTATCTCACAACGTATGCACTTTTGTGGTACCATTTACTTACTAGGAACATATCACACTTTCAGATTTAGGCTTTTATTTCGTTTTTATGTCTAGATGTGTTATCTACTAAAAAAATATTATTTTACACATCTTTAAAAAAAATGGGGCTAAAAGTTAATTCTCTTTAAACAACGGCCTTAAAAATTATTACTCGGTAGAAAACTTCGCGAGTCCAAGTCTAAAGCACCGTTTTTTGCTTGTATTTATTTACTAAATATTAACACGTGCTA
This sequence comes from Herminia tarsipennalis, assembly GCA_945859575.2. Taxonomy (NCBI): domain Eukaryota; kingdom Metazoa; phylum Arthropoda; class Insecta; order Lepidoptera; family Erebidae; genus Herminia; species Herminia tarsipennalis. Next base: position 22,359,545 of record OX243831.2, on the reverse strand, counting down.
CTGTGCTACCCCCAGACGGTTGTAATGTGAACTGAATGTCTTGCGCCTTTCCCCTCAAGGCTGTTTTTTTTTGCCCATTTACCTCTGTGACTATTGTAAAATATTTTTATTGTGGAATACGACGAAGCTAATATCTACTTACTTAATAAACTAACCTATCTATTCTTAATTGAAAAGAAATACTTGTATTTAACAGACATAATCTTTAAAGTAAGTAGTGTCTAGTCTACGCTTGTGTGTGCTGCCACTGAGCTGCCCTCATCAGCGCGTCGTCGATCGAATGTTGGCCAGGCCGTCAGGCGGACCGCATGGACCGCACACGCACAAGACAGGTTAACGTGCCTGATAAACAGAAACTCCGTCGTTGTAATGCCGTTCAAGAATTAACAGCATTTTAGACACTGCCGAGCAACCAATAACTTATCGTCCGATACGCTGTCTTTTTCGAAAAGCACCTAATCATTGTGCAATTTCGGTTTCGTTAAGTGTAGGCAAAGTGTAAGTGTCAGGCACCAGATAGCTGATAAGTTGATGGTGTTTTGGAATTCCACTCTGAACCCATTATCTATCACGAGGTTTATCATCGCATTACTTGAGACGCTAAGATGTTGAGCAATCAGAACTCAATTATCTTCATGCAAACTAGTATTCCCAGTTCCAATAAGTTATCTAGACTAAGCGTTTAAAATTAAATGCTCCTAGAGCCGTAACAGTTACGTATTTCTTACTTGTGTTTATTAAAGAAAATACCTATATTTATATAACTAGGTACAAGAAAACGCCTTTCAGCTTTATTTCGATTCAACTACCTGCATTCGTCATTCAAACTTTCAAAGCGTCTAAAGTTCGCACGACGGAATGGTTAGCAAATGTCATTCAGACAATATAATTTATTGTCCAGCATTGTGACGTAAAACATTAAAGTGTACACTCAAAATGAACACAAGCCAATTGATAAGTAAAATTTTTGGGTCGCAAACGAAACCGAAATGTCGCGGTTTCGCAATACCCGACTAAGTGACAAGCAAGTGGCTTTGGTGCTTTAGTGTTTAATGTATCTGGTAGCTGCGAACTGTGAGTAGATAGGTGTAATGTCGTGACAATGGTCGGAATTTGCGCGACTCGTCGGCGGTGCCGGCGGTGCGCGCCACCACCGGTCGGTCTTGACGTCGGGTCAAACATTCTAAATGTTCCATTTGTATGACGCAATGTGCCTCGGACTGGATTTGCACTCGTCTCACTAACACTCGTACCTACATTATGTACAGACTCTACATACATAACTTAGAAACTAAACTACCAATCCCTTTAAAACCTCAGAAAATACTATCCAAACAAAACACGATTTTCAAATTACTCACGTATCTTAATGGTTTGTATACATTTAATTCAAACTTAGGGCATTATTTACGGAAGCAAGGGACCCATTAATACCAGTCAAATACCTAATTCACATAATTTTGAAGCTACCGACGATCGTTTTAAAAATAAATGTTCAGATCTAACACATCATTTTTTATGATAAATTAATGTGACAAACCGCAAAAATGTCCGCGACATGCCGCCGATCGGGATATGAAGTTACACAGTGGGGACCAGACGGTAGGTAGGTGCATTCAAAAACTGCATTCAAAATTGTAAAACAAATGAATTTGAAAAATGGCCGTCTAGGTATAGGTGAACCGTAAAATAATAGGTATTTTGCAAGATTTTTCGCAAACTTTTAAATTACATTATTACAAGGCTTTAGGTATGTATTTTATTTCTGATAAACATTATTCCTCTTCAGATGAACTTTACTTGCCTCAAATAAACAAGACTACCTACTAGACTTACTTATTTCTGTAACATCTGTCATATAAACCCTTGTCTTGTTGTTGATATAAACATATGTCTTTACAAATATTTCATCGTGTTCTTACTACTTAAATTGACACGATTCTATAAAATTGTGTCAATTTAAGTAGTAATAGTAAAATGTAGCGCTAACTATATGTATATGATACGTCACTGTCGTGTTAATACGAGATTGCTCTGTAATGTCCGCGTCGATTGCTCGGTGAACACTAATCATTGCTCAGAGGTGCGGTGTCAGAGTGCTATTGGACAAGTAACATTGTCAAGTAGTCGTGGCCGAGTTAAAGATTGCAACACTACGCTAGTAGCAGACAGCTTGGCGCGCCACTTTTTTTAAATTATCTTTTTTCTTTACAAAAGTCGGACATGAGAGTGCGCGGAGGGGGGCTGAAGAGGAAACCGTTGACTTTCTTTTTTATAGCCTCCGAGAATGTAATAAATTGGGAGACGGTTAGAGGTGTAAAAGGTTTAGAATTACACTGTTACCTTTATATTAGTAGGTATTTAACAAAATCAATAAGATTCGCTAAAGAAACAGTAAAATTGACAGCTTTGATTTTTATCATATTTTATATTTATCTCAGATAACATTAATTTTATTAAGCTTATTATTTATGATGAGATGTGCCCTGACTTTGGGTATTAACACTGTTCGTCTTGATCCGTAAATGAAAATCATTTACCGAATGTAAGTGCATCACTTCAGAACGGCTGTATCGTTTCAGTTGTTTTGATAATGTCAAAACAAGTTGTGTATGAAAGTAAACTGTAGAAAAATCTTAGGTACGGAAAACGACTGCCGGGGCCTCGCATAGGCAACCCTTCATCCACAATGTATGATTGCCTGTATGTGTTACAGCCATTTATTATCCTTCTATTGTTGCTAATCCATCCAGATGAATGAAACTCCTGTATGGACTATTAGGTATTTATTTTTTATTTAATTACATTCACATTAACAATTTCATACAATTTTGTTCAGCACGATATTCTTATTCGAGTATAATTTAATCAATAAATATGCAATAATCCGTTACAGAATGTTTAAGATATTCAAATAATCAACATTGTTCTTGTCTCCTGTCCTCACATTATTATAACAATATAAACATAAAATCAATGAGTCACAGGTTTAGAGACTCAAGAATAAATTAATTATAATATATACCTATTAAAGTAATAATTTATTTCATAAAATTGGGTACATGTATTTAAATATTTTTGGCGGTGACTCATTCCTATCTAGCGTATTACGCAATAGCCAATACTTGTTCTACAATAATAGCCATAGATTATAATATACAATGACTCAACAGAGCATAAAAAGTCACTCGTGTTGTTGTAAGTCCTTTAAATCTAAATAGTATTCTTGTCAACATACAACTTGAATCATGGACAGAATATGGTAACTAAATCGTCACTATTTAATTTTACGCAAAGGAATTATTAATAGTGTGTCTATATTAATGAACGGCTCTTAATTACGTATATTACACCTCCTTTGGCGCATGAGTATCCCTGCTTGGAGGTGGTATTGTCGATAAATGTATTCCTTGGTCATCGCATGTGTAGTGAACATGGCTCTACTTCGTTTCAGTACTTCACTCGTTGGGCCCCAAGTCGGGTCCAGATCGACTTCCTCGTGCCATCTCTTGTAATACACCGCTCTTGATATTCTCACAATCGCTACAAGTACCGTCACTGTAATAATAATAACCAATAGCCACCAGCCCACCTCTGTACCCAACGACTTATGCCTGCTCCGATATACAGCATATAGCTCGGTACAAAACACGTAGACGAGCACAAAAATGGACCCAACCCACGAAATTTTGACGAATGGTTTGGGCTGAACACCCAACATAAAGTGTACATCTTCAAAAAATCTTCCTAAACCATAAAATACTAAAAACACAAAACACTCAACCAAAACAAGAAATATGAGTAAAAAGTTAAGTCCTCGTTGAATGTCTACAATAAAATATAAACTTGTGTTACCTAGTAGCGGAATTGTAAGGATAAATAATGATGTTACTGCCGCCATAGTCATAAGCCCTGGGTATCTACTTGTTTTAGTGTATTTCTTTACAAGAACTTCTATCAAACCGGCAATCACAATAGTATTTACACATAAAAAGGATATTGCGATCAAACTAAAGGACAGTATCAACCAAACCGATTTGGACTCATAAACATACAACAACCGTGGTACCATTTCATAGGTAATAAACATGGGGTACTTAGCAATGTCAAAAGGATGAACGCCGTGCTTGAATGAATATGGGCATAACATCATCGCATTACTACATATTCCAAGGATTGTAATGGCTGCACTAATGACAACTACTATTACTGTATTAGAATAACAAGGAGACCTGAAAGAACTCTTCGATGCCAAATTGAAAGCGATCCCTGAACCTACGTTCAAACTGAAAAGCACTTCTACCGTACAGGCCGAAAACTCCATATATTCCAAGAACAAAGCGAAGTCAGAATCCAAAGCGTCATCGAATTTGACGACAACACCTTTCTGCAACAGGGATCCTATAAGGAATAAGAAACGACTACTAACTAGAAAAATGATATAAAACCCTAATACCCATTTGTAGGTCTGAATGGTTCTAAAGCAGCTGGTGAACAAAACGATACAAATTAATCCCGAGGCCAACGTGACGCGCCAGGCCAAGAAGAAACCACTTCTGTCCATTCCTAATATGTAATATCTCCAATATTGAAACTCCGGAAAAGTCGTACAAAGATTGTTGCAATACGCTAAGCGATTCTTTGTAGTCATGCAGTCTTGGTGAATGGTGTAGTTGTAGTTTAGAGAATTACACTCCTTGTTAGACCAAGGCCCGCACGAATAGTATGGGATAGGTTCTTCGAAACTTATCAGAAAATAGTGAAGCACGAAAGAGCTAAATAGATGGCTGATGATAACGTTCATGATCTGCCAGAATATTTGAATGTAAGCGACGTGTGACAAACAAGGTCTTGCTCTCCACACTTCGAGGCAGTTGCGGCCTGTGAATTGACCGGTCACGTACTCCATGTATAATAAAGGTATACCAATAAAGATGTATATAACAGTGTACAGCAGTATATGGCCCGAAGCTCCAAAAACAACAGCTTGGTGGGGTAGTAAGATTATAGTGTTTGTTCCCAAGGTTTGAGATAGCATGGCCGCCAAGAACGCTTTTCTTGAGCCCCAATCATCTTTGATATCCGTATCCACGGACATATTTTAACAATTTTTGGTAGTTGTCTTACTAATTTATCGTCAGAGTCTTTACAGCGATACGTCAATACCCGTGACCAACACGATTGTATCATATATCATTGGCTAATGAAGAAAAATAAGTCTATATCTCTACAAAGTACTTAGTTATGGTAAGTCAAAAGATTGTATCAAAAATTTGCTTTAATGTTATAATTAAAAAACCGGGCAAGAGCATTTCGGACCTGGATTCGGAGTGTGAGGTTCCGCAGCTTTAAATAATTGCATGAGCAGAAGAGCGTATGTTCATGGCACTTACGCCCTTTTGTTGCGAAAAGCAGTTTTTCGGCTATAACTCAATGAAGGTATATCCGATCATACCCAAAATAATTTTAGTTTAAAGTATTTGTTAAGCGCTATCTTTGCGATTTTTTTCATATTTTTTGGTCAGACGATTCAAAAGTTAAGGACACGTTTATACAAGTCGCGGAGCGATTATTTCGAAAAAGTTTATTAGAAACTTTAAAATGTTTTTAAAAGACCTATCGAATGATGTACCACAGTACCACACGTTGATTTTTGCTGAAAAAAAAATCAGCTTCTGTTACATGACTTAACATGTATGGAGTGCCCCCCCAATTTTTTTTTTTTTTATTTAACTTCAAACTAAATACGGCCACTATAAGACACCTTTTCACCAAATTTCATTAATATTCATTTAAAAGTCTCTGAGTAAAATGCATGTGAAATACGGACGGACAGACAGACAGACTGACATGACGAAACTAAGGGTTCCGTTCTTTGCCATTTTGGCTACGGAACCCTAAAAACTCACTAAGCGTGAGACAAAACGTTGTTTATTCTCAAAATGGCTGAACTGATTTTCATCAAGTTAAACTTATAACACCTCTATTTCTTGGAGTTATAAATAATCCTCTAACATTGTTAATCGAAGTCGCATCATGACAAATTGACAATTGAATAGTTATTGGAGGACAATGTTGACACGAATATTATGTTACAATGTAGGCTAGTGCCTTGTTGGGCATCTGATTGACGTCTTGTATGGGACAATACGGCTTTAGTTACATTCTTAGTCTACGATGTGCGATTTTTCGGAAGAAAAGCTGTACAGTAAAGACAGACCTTTCTAGTCACCCAATCTAAAATCGAGCCTGATTTTGAACTATCTTTAGGTAAAAGATTTCAACTAAGCTTAAGGACAGACCCATTTCACAGGCATCAGGCCAACCCTTTCAATTTATTTAATACAGTATACGCGATTAAAATGAAGACATTGGTGAAAACATACTTTAAATTATGACAGAAATATTCTCTTCCTCGTGCAGAGAATAGTTCCCGGGGCAGGTGTCTGGTTGATAATGAAATTGCATTTGATAAACTCGATGTAGTTTCACTTTATATGCTACGATACGAGACTAGGACCCGTTCTACTAGCGGCTAATGTCTCCGCAAGGCTTTCTTGTTTCACACCAGTTCAGTCTGATCGTAACACCACTACCACCTCGGCAATTTTATGTTTAAACGATACGTTTTACGCTTATGACTTTATGTACTGATGCAGCATGTTAATAAGATATTCTGTTTTGATTGCAACCAATAAATATTTGTGCATAATTTGTTATTGAGTGTGTTCATCAAGTAAAGCCCAGCTCTAACTTTTAGAAGTAGATCGAAACTGTAGAATGTCACGCACTTACGACATTTTCTTTGGTTGAATTTTAGGATCTTTTCTCTAAGGAAACCTAATGCCCTAGTCTGCTGTTATTAACATAAATTAATTATTTTAAAAACTTGTGATAATTTTTGTATAAACCTTATTTATACGCCAATAACAACAGTTAAAATGTAGGCACGCACTAATTCAGTGTAGATCTCGGCAGGCACTAATAACGATTAACGGAAGTAAAATCATCAAGGACATACCTCACGCTATTCCCATCCTGCAAAAATCGTCGTCGTAGTCAGTTAAATTCTTACCTTAATAAAAAAAGAATAAAGTCAGAAACTTTTGAGATCAAAAATCTCTGAAGTTGATATTTCTTTGTCCGAGAATCGAACGCATTGACAGTTCCCATTACAGAGTAAAATATGTGAGATTAAATTGCATAAGTAATAAAAGTATGCTATGTAAGTACTAGGAAATGCAAAAGTTGTTCCACGAGCGGCTTCAAGACGATATCAGTGAAAAATATGCATCTTTATTTACACTAAACATTTTTATCTGTCAGTATTATCTTATCGATATTTCTGCAATGTACCGAAGTAGATAAAAGTAACGAAAAATCACCTATTTTGCGAACCCCTCCTTTATTTGTTGACCTACATTTTGCTCAGTTAATTATTTTTAACTTAATGTACGTGGCAAGTTTTTACGGTGAAGTAGGGCTGATAACAATATTTAATTTTGACCTGTATTTAGAGCAATAGTTCTAATTTTAATTTAAACAAGATAATGTTTCGTGCCGAGTGGTACCGTCTTAAGGATAGTGCCACTTCATCTCTTCTCGTGGGTGTCGTCAAGGTGGCTAAGGGATTTCACACCGAAAGACGGGCAGCAGCCTCCTCTATATACTTTAAAGCCTTACTGCGATCGCCAACCTGCTCGTCAAGCGTGGCGATTGTGGCCATTTCCCCCGGGATCATTAATAAGTAGGTTTTACTGGGGAGGACCATGCATAGCAGTGAGGCATCATATGGGTTAATATGAAAATGTTTCTAACATTAAAAAAAACACCACGACACGAGACAAAAAAAATTGGATTGTATTTAAAACGGCTGAACGGAATTTCATCAAACTGTAATAAAAACTCGCATTTAAATCGTTTCATCCACGTTTATTTATACCACAAAATCAAGAAACGGGGATCATGGGCCTGAAGGTATACGAAGTCCCTAACAGTGTCAGTGACACCCAGTTTTACTTGGGCCCTACGATGATATGGACTGACCCACCCATACACAGACACACAGATGCACACGTTAAACTTATAACACCATGCTTTTGCGACGGAATATCATTTATTCTAGATGAATAATAGAGATTTTTTTTAAAAAGGCTACTAATGTTTGTAGAGTTATTATAAGAGTCCGTTTATTTCATGAAGTACCTAGTGTTGTTCTCTGGATAGTATCTATACTAAAAAAAAATTACGTATCAATAAAAATCCAACTCAAAGGGTAGATACTTAGGCCTAGTTACGTGGGGCATGATGGTCCTGTCATGAACACCTACAGTGCAGTTCATCTGACTATTTTCATGGATCATTCGCGCATCGCTTTGTACCTATCTACGATTGTTACCTTTTCATGAGCGATACCCAAACGCAATTGGATAGTAAGGGGAGTCCGGGAGAGTTTACCAGGAGGAAGATAATAGTCACTGGTCATAGAATCTTAGTGTCATTATGTATTGCGATGTTGCAGCACTTCGTAGATGTCACACGCTCTCCCTGTCTCCCGCGACGTCATCGGATTCGGCAGTTAGGTTTTGAATTGCGAAGTGTGTTTTTTTGCCTAGAAAGTGTTTTTTTTTTCAATATTAATCACACAACAGGTGTTGTTTTGTAGCCGTAGATTCAAACAAGTAACCTATATAAATGCCGGGGCAGGGTGAAAGACATTAGCAACACATGGGAAAATCAAAATAAACGAACAAGGAAGCCAGTTTAAGTCATCTTAAATACTTATTTACAATAGAGGAAGATGTTACCCACAGTTCCTATTTCTCTCATTACTTTGGGGTAATACTAAGTACATTGTCATATGTAGAGTTATTAAAATAAAATTATGGTTTTTAATTAGTATTTTACCCATTTTTAAACCTTATAATGTCTTCCATCCAGGTTGGACACATTAGCCACACATTTGGCTAATGTGTTATTAGCCAAACTCATTATTTAAAGTACAAAAAAAGGTCCTTAAAAAAAAAAATGCTTAATAGTGCAGCTTAAGATACAATTAATTGAAACTAGCAATCTGTCATTATAAAAAGAAACATGGGTATTTTGGTAGAGGACTGGTCAACTCTCCCGCACTCCCCCCACACTATGATGACATTACATTATTTTACGCTTATCATACAATACTATGTCTCGAAATACTCCAAAAATAAGTTCGTAGTATAAATATTTATACTACAAGCAGAAGTTTTACAAACTATCTTTTTAGACTGCAGTTTTCTGCTGTAGTCAGCTTTTAGTTGTTTACCTTTCTATTTTAAGACGCTTAAATCCGTTACATTTACATAAACTTCAAGAGTCATAGAATGAATGCATAGAAAGGAGTAAGCAAAAATTAATAAAATGTTTTTCATATAGTTTCATTTATTTATTCCTATGCGGACATTTGCATATCTGATATTCAACCCTTTTATTTAATACCTAACAAGATATATTTACGATTAAAATAGTATTTTTTATTCATTCATATTTTGTACTCTGTACCAACTTACGAATACGTCATAATCATATGGCTGTTACTTAAAGTGCAAAAAATGGTGGTCTGTAAAGTCGGTTGACGGACAATAATTTCACGTGATAATAACGTCATAAGAAATCATTGATGACCTTGTAATAAACAACCGTGCGTGTGACATTTTTTTAATTATTTTTTGACGTGGATCGTGTTATAAAAAGTGTAACGGACTGTAATAACGAATTTATTCTACTGATACGTATCTATATTCCTCATTTATTGAAATCAGTTATATACATACACTGCTTAACCATAACTCTTCTTTTTAGAGAAAATCTATCATCATTTCGTATTATCCGTTCTTTTGTATCAGGTTTGTCGTGAAAATGTTGGTTCAGCGATTATGTATATGTAATGGTTTCCTAGATGACAGTGACTTGCGAAGTCACAGTTAAAGTCTAACGTTGTAAGTTTTAGCTGCGTGAAATTGTGTGGCGATGCGGTTAGCTGTCAGTAGGAACATAAGACATGAAGCCTGAAGCCAAGTCATGAGTTGAGCGAGTCGTTTTCAGACAATTTCCACCACTAAGTATGTACAATGTAATAAGATTTGTAAATTGAAATGTCTAACAATCTGATGTAGGTTAAAGGTGAGATTCGCCTGTAGCGAAGCGAAATTTAACTCCTTACTAGTCCCATTTCTCTTCGGGCACAATTTTCTACATTTCAAATGCGAGAATTACAATTATTTATAGACTTATCACGTAGCTCTTAATCACGTAGAAATTTTAAAGTTTATTAGCTATTTTTTTAACGTACGCCCACCATTAGGCCTGTGATCCACACACGTGTATTTGCCATGAAAAAAACCACGGTTGATTCGCCGCGCCGCTATGGAAGCTGGTACACAAACATGGTGCAAGAATTTATCTTTAAATGCGGCACCTATATAGTGCCCATTAAAATGTAATACGGCTGAACCGTTGGGAAACAAATTAAAAAGCTATTTAATCTTCAAATATCTACACAATTAGCAATATTTTTTAAAACTTCTTACTTGATCCCCCAAAAAGGATGTTTCAAACTCAGACTTCTTATAGATTTTCCTGTAATTGTTAAGATCTATCGTTTGTATTTTTTCCAAAACATTAGGCTCAGTAGCTTCGGAGATAAGAGGGGAATGGTCAATTTTCATGGTTTTTCCAAAATAACTTAAAAAATAACGATATTAAAACTATAAAAGAAAACATATTTGACATCCTTACAACTTTGATTTTATAATGTCTAGATTCCCAATCCGGCATCTAAAATTGAAGCAAAGAACTGTCAAAAAGTACGGTCAAATGGGCGTACATTTTTAAAGGTAAGAGACTCATACATAACAGATGTTCTAGCCATAGTTATTCTAGTGCGCCATTTTTAACGAGTGTCAAACGTCAAAAATTGTAGCTTCATTTTTTTTATAGGCTTACAGAGAGAATGCTCCATCTAGACATTACTAAATCAAAGCCTTACAACAAGCCCTTTCATTTCATGATACACGATGCAGTTTACGATAAGCGTCCATGTCCACGTGGGTCCACGAAATACACATGTGTACCAAATTTGAACTTAATGGGTCCAGGAGATTCGGTGCAAAGGGTCTGTGACGGATAGCTAGAAACACGAGTGACCCTGTATGAGTTCCGATTTTTTCCTTTTAAGGTACCTAACCCTACTACTACTACTATTGTTTATGGTTAGGTACCTTAAAAGGAAAAAATATTTAAAATTAAAAAAAAACGACTTTTCCTACTTAAAAATATTTTTATATTGCATAAAGTCAAATAAATCATTATTCTTATAAGCGATAAGCCTTGTACCTATAACACAACACTGAAACATCATACCTTCAAGTTTAAAAGACTCTGGTTTTGGCAATGGGTATCTATTAATTTAGACAAATTGTCAACAACATTTCTTATATACAATAGGTATGTATTATATTATGTCCAATCTTATCTTAACATCCAATCATGCGGCTACGTAACAACCCGTCACCTGATATAGATACCTACAATGTGATATAAACATATTATTTATTTATATGAATGCATTTATGATCAATAATATCGACAAAATACGCCACGACTGCCTACATAGTAAGATAAGTCTATGTATTGATAACTTAATCGTAGGTATTGAATATGTAATTTACCTAAAAACATAAGTGTAGGTAGGTATATATTTTTTTCAAAACACGTGAGTTTGAAAAGAGATTAATATTTCTACACTTGAGTTTTTGAAGCTATTTTACTTTATAGGTAATATAAGGTCGGGGAAAAAGTATTTTCGTATTTTTCTTACAAAGAAAAATAAATGTTTAGGTATATTTTTTTATTTATTTTTAATATGTATGTGCCGTTTTGATCGATGACTTGTTGTCATCTTGTGGGTAGTGGCATGATCGCACTGCTGTAAACATTTTGAAGTTTCCACTGTGTTCTTTTGAGGTTAACTTTATGCTTCCTAAAGAGTTTTGAAGTGACCGAAACAGGTGGAAATCTGATGGAGCAAAATTAGGGCTATACGGAGGATGCCCTGATCTTACTCCATGATACGATGGGATGGATGATACATTCCGCAGCAGCCAAGCTCTCTCAATTTTTGCTATAGATGAGTGCAGTCAGGCGTTGTCATGATGGAACACCACGACCTTTCTTTTTTCTCAATGGCTTCTTTTAACCTCATCAGTTGCTGACAGTAGAGGACAGAATCGACAGTTTTACCCGGCGGCAAAAGCTCATAGTGGACGATTCCTTTCCAATCCCACCATACACATAGCATCACTTTGTTCCGAGTCAGGCCGGGCTTTGCCACGGTCTGTGGGGCTTGTCCATTCTTCGACCACAATCTTTCCGTACCCCACTCCTAATCAACCGTTTAAGAAATTGGTCGGAATTGTTACTTTTCATCACAGAATCGCAAATGGAAACTGGAACGCAATGGAACTTACGTTGCATTAAGTATCCCTCAATGAGATCATGTGGTACCCAAATATGAAGTTTTTTATCCGTGACAGCGTCCAGAGCGAGCCTCATCCTTCACACTCAAATTTCCAGACTTGATACGCTTGAACCACATTTGTGCTACTCGTATTGATACCGCATTAGGTTCGTAAACCGCACAAATTTTATTCGCGTCGCATTTTGACCTTTTCTGTAATAAAACTTTAAAATGTACCGAATTTCTTCGGCACATACGTTCATTTTGCTTGCTTGAAAAACAATTGAAAAATGGCGCAAACTAGTTTTTTTTTTATGTATTATAACCAAAGAGGTTTGATTACTAACAATACATTTAAAGTACGAAAGTTCTTTTGCTCTACCTATTATTACAAATCATAATGCAGAAAAACGAGAAAATTATAGTTTCCCTAAATTTATTTCGATTCGCGTTGATAAAGACTACTACTTCATGGCACCAACTTCAAAATCTTCAATTTGTTTTTTTTATTCTAGGTATATTATTTTTTGCTTTTTAGTTGCCCTGTATTTATTTTTGAAGTCGGTAATATTTTTTTGTAAAAAAGTTTTTTGTTGTAGATTTCATTCGTCTTATTCTTTTCTCGTTTTCTATGTCTTTCATAAAATATAATGTAGAAACATAGCAAACTTAGCCAGTTATGTAGGTAACTCAAAAAACCTTAAGTAAACTTGATACAAAGTATTCCCTCCGCGCCTGGTATGAACGTGATAAACTCAAAACCAACAAAATAACATATGATTTAGGTATATACCTATGATTTTCATCCATTTCTGATTCAGATATTCATTAAGGTATTGTGTAAATTAGCTGAAATTTGATGATATTTGTTGAAGTTTCGACGATTGGAAGCTTTGCTGGTTTCGTTCGGACGTGTTCACAAAATTCTTTAAGCTTTAAATTATTTTCTTACACCTACATTAACTTCACTATAAACGAATAAATTGTTGCGGACAGTTTCAGGTTCACAAATAGAACAAATTCCAAGCTTGCTCACTACAAATCCACCATATAAGTAAAATCTTATCAGGAATGTAGGTATCTTATACAAACAAACCACGCTAAGTCGATGACGACTATTGGTTTTGACTGATATAATCGCAACATAGCTAGGTACTTTTAACTGACAAACAGACCTTCAAAGTTATGCTTTATGTGACAGTGCTCTAGTTTCTATGTCTACGAATACGAATAGAATCTATTAATTTTAGGATTGACACGCGATTGTAAGCGAAATTGTAAGTGATTAAGTAGTTCTAACACATCGGAATAAACATCACAGTGTTGCAGGCGCGGTTCCAGAACATTGTTCTTTGGGGTGGGGGGGGGAGGAAACATTTGACTCAACCATGTGTGAGGGGAGGGGGGTTCCAGAGCATTTGATTCAACAATGGGGCAACAGTACACCATCCACCATCACCAACAGGGGGCAATTGCCTGCCTAAACACTGATCCAGTGTCAAAATTTTCAAATTACCTAAAAAAAGGTCATTCAGCGAATTTGGGGGGGAGGGGGAGGGGCATTTGCCCCTCTTGCCCTCCTCCTTGTATTCGCGCCTGCAGCGTTGACTATTGGCTAGTTACTATCCAAAATAATAGTATAAATGTGAAAGTAACTCTCTCTGTCTGTCTATTACATTTTTACGCCTGAACCGCTGAAGCGATTTACCTACGTAGACGTAATTTGGTATGGAGATAGTTTCGAGTCCCGGAAAAGGACATAGAATAGTTTTCATCGCGATAACCGACATCCACGCGGGCGGAGCCGCGGGCGTAAGCTAGTATTGTATAAAATACCGAAATATATTGTTGTGATTATTTGTTTGCCGTGCCTTTGCCGAAACTTATTTTCGAACTCTATCATAAGCAATATGATGAAATTTACGAAAATAAATAGATATAGGTAGGCTCTTTCTCTTTTCCCTGAACCAATTTGGGAAAAGAGAAAGAGCCTATACCTATTTAGCTAAATATTAAAGAAAAACCTCCTAATGGTTCATGGTCGTGCTATAAAGACCGCGAATATGATTTTTTATATGCGATTCGCAGTTTTGCGCGCGCAATGATATTCGTCGAGTTTATGCCATTTGTCAAAGTTAGAAAAATAGAATCCAAAATTACACATGTTAAAAATATTTTTATTATTACCTATACATTTACAATACATTATACAAACCTACTACCTACTACCTATTAAAACCTTACACTATTATATTTAAGTATTATTATTGTATTATTATGTACCTAACTTATAATTTGTCATCATAATTTGCCCATAAATCACAACAGTTAGTCAACCAGCTGTGCAAATACTCTATGAAACTATTTCATTATCATATATTAAGTTTTAGAAGTATAAACGATAATACAAACACAACGTAGTGAAATACCGAATGCCTCTGAAGAATATTGGAATCGTGACTTCAGAACTATCACTGCATACTGTTCTCTAAATGTACTGCATAAAGTTAAATTTTCATTGAACGGTTATCATTTTAACATTTCACTATCGATAATGCTATCCTGCTCAGACGTGGGAGGCGTGATTCGCTATTTCAAGCTAAATAACGCAGTGCAACTGTGGAATCAATATCTGTCCTTGTTTAGCATAGCGGCGACCTATGACCTAATGTATCGATTGTGGTGAATGTGGCCACCACGGTAAATCGATTAATTATCCAAAGTAGTCGGAGCGATTAGCTAATCTCGGTACGCCGATTCATGTATTACGGAAAGATATACTTAGTATCATTCGGTGCGGGGTCGATTGCATTTAATAATATGTGCAGGTGTATTGAGATCATAATTGAAGAGAGAGAGAGAGAATAATTTTCTGAAAAATAAAAATTATTACTTAAAAGTACGTACACACACGTTTTTGCAAAAAAACATAACAAGATTACTAATCAACTACATCAGGCGAATGTATGCTTGATTGATAAAGTCTATATGAATAGCTCAGTTTAATCAGAAAAATTGTTTTTTTCAGATAAAACTGAGCCATTAAATTTTTTGTATACCCTATACAAAGGTTTCATAACTGGGTTCCGTAGAGCAGTTACCAGAGTGCCGCGAATTATTTTTTTAGGAACTTGAAAAAAAATCGTCATTGCCTGCTTGGAAAGAACCGACTATAAAACTAATTTATTTAAGTAATAACTGAAAAGGGATACATAAATAAAAGTACACCAATTAAAAAATATTTTTTTTAATTTGAAGTTGGTGCTATATAATATAAAACATACACTCGACGTCACGAAAATTGCACCTATTGACCAAATCAATTGAAATCAGTTTTAAACCTGTTTAATAAAATTGAATATTTATTTACAGGGTTGGCATAATTAATAAAACCATGTGTGTATTAGTTAATCAGTGTTTAAAAAATCCGGGCAAGAGCATATCGGACCAAGCTCAGTGTAGGGTTCTGCAGGTGTTTCTACAAAGGAATGCACCACCTACCTACTGATTTACACATTATCCACGTGCCTCCCCATTCTAGTAAACACATACAAGTTCAGCTTTTCCGCCCATTGCCATGCTGTCCCAGAACATGCACGATTTATCTCCATTTTTCACCATCTCTTCCATGTAAGCTTGAGAAAATCGTTCGCCTCGTACCCTCTGTACATTATCGTTCACCTGCCATTTCAAAACAGTGGAAGGCCTCACTGTTCTCCTCCGAACTGTTGGAAGCTGCTGTTGCAGCTAGACAGCATTGGAGAACTGTTTCTGAAAAGAAATCATCACCATAAATTCAGATGTCTCGTCTCGTCTTGTCGTCATTCTGATCCTTTCCTCTGGATGTAGTCTTCAATTTCTGAAGTTTTTGGAATACTCGCCGAACAGCAGAACGGCTCAAATTCTTTCCCGCGACCTCTTCAGTAGTAGTGTCCATCTTCGTCTCTTCAGTAGGGTTATTTCCTTGCGGTGGTCCTTTCGGGGGTATCCGCTTTAACGCTTGCATAGCGAAAGACCTTATTTTGACCTAAATTTATTTTATTTCCTCGATGCAGGGCCATAGCGAACGGAGTGACCGCTCCAGGCGCCATAGATCTGGGGACGCCGACAGGGTCATCCGGCTAAGGAGCCTATGGCTCCAAATACTGTCAAGGGGTTCCAGCTACGTTGTGTACCTACTACCAGATTTTTTTTAGGTTTATTAAGTCATTTAATTTTTTGCTCTTAGCTCTCTGTTTAGTGCAGGAGAGAGTCAACACAAGGAGAGTGCCTGGAGATCCGTCATACAAGTCTTGAGTCTAGTACAGACTCCAGCTCTCAAAAAAATTTGTTTGAATTGGCTTTAATTTTGTCATTTGTGACCTTATTGAGAAAAATAAATATTTTTATTATTATTATTTCTAAGAATAAAGTAAATTGTAGTGAAATACCTAACACATTTAAGTTAAAATTACTAATACTGTGACGACAACATTTTACTCAAGCGTATTTTTCGAGAATACGCTTACCTATTCAATAGTTAAACAATATTATAAATGGATAAACAATCTCGTCTCTAAATAAAGACGAGTTACCAACTTAACAAACTTAAATTAATTACGCGTTTACCGTAAGGTAAACTTATATATGAATTAGTATGTCGCCTGGACCATAATTTCATGTAAATCATTTGCCTGATGATGTCGGAACGAAAGTTAAACATAGAGTGCTTGTATGTAAGCAACGGGCCACTCGTTATTTTCATAATATTGCATTTACTTATCGTTGAAAGGAGTAAATTGTTGCAAACTGCTGCATTTATTATTGACTTCAGTGATATTTATTATTGTAACTTAAACTATCTACTTGGAAATAGCATTATTTCCACGCAGATAGTTTAAGTGCATACCTTATATCATATCTTCCAAAGCTCATGGTGTTAGAAATTTGAATTTTTAAAAGAATAAAATTAAAACTTTTTGACGTAATAACGCCTTATAAATCAATGACCGGGTGTAAGCACGAAAAAGTGTCACGTTATTGATTGGTTGCTGAGCAACAGCGAATGGCGATTGCAGCGACATAGCGATAAAACTAACGCTATTGACTGGTTATCGTTCTCATTAAAATTATCGTCCGTAAACCGACTTTACAGACAACCATTATTTTTATATAATATATTGTCTGGATTAGATTGAGCGTATCTTTACTAACCGTCGAGCTAGGAATCTAGACATTAATAGGTACCTATGCCTAATCAAAATTCAAAACATTATCTATTTAGCATACATATATAAAACTAGCTGACCCGCGAAACTTCGGCTGCGTCATTTTCCCCCGTTTTTGCAATTATTTTTCATTGATGCTCACCTCCTATTAGTCGCAGCGTAGTCAATGTTATGTAGCCTAAAGCCTTCCTCGATAAATGGGCTATTCAACACTAAAATAATTTTTCAATTCAATATTAGTAGATCATGAGATTATCGCCTTCAACAACAAGCAAACAAACTCTTGTGTCCTCCTATAATATCCTTTTGCATCGGGCTTAAAAAGAAGTATTACATAAATTGGTAAATTCTGTCGGGAATCTCGGGATCCCATCGGATGAGAGTTAGGGAACAGAAAGCCCACTAGCCTTTGCACATCGTGCAATATAATGCCCTGGCTCAAACGAATGAACAAGGGATAGAAGAAATACCAGGTTCCAGGTAGGTATGGACATAGCATAGAATTTATGTAGTAGTGTACCTATGTACGCTACTACATAAATTCTAAGTCTATAGATATGAATGAATCTGAATAAAGCAAAGAAGTGTCTCTCGACAAAGGAGAGCGAAGCAACCAAGTTATGACTCCATCCATGTTATCTAGCTATATATTTTGAAAGTGGAAGCAGTCGGATGATTCTCCAGCAAACATCGGTACTCATTGCACCTACTTATGTTTATTAATCCTCTTTGGTTTTACTATGAAAATTATAGACGTCTCACGGGGTGATGGTAGTGCAATCAAGTTTAAATTATATTTTAGATTTTTTAATGTAGGTATTATTATTGAATATTATGCAATCTTTACTCATATTATGAAGATGAAGACTTTGTTTCTATGTTTGGTTCAACGCTATAATCTTAGGAACTACTGGTTTCAATTGAAAAAATGTTTTAGTGTTGGATAGCCTATTTATCGAGGAAGGCTATAGGTAATATAACATCATGCTAACTATTGAGAGCAGATCATCAATGAAAAATGTTGCAAAAGCGGAGAAAATTGACGCAAATTAAGTTGCGCGTGTCGTTAAACCTCCTTATTAGAGGAAGATACTTATAAGCAAAATAACGACTCTCAAAATTAAACTACAAACGTCAACTGCACGCACTATAAAACTTAGGAAAACTTCATAAAAGTCTTTAGTTTAATCATCAGAACCGTTTTGGGATAAACGATTATAAATAAATACCTACATTATCTCTTGTTTACCGTAGGACCAATTTTCTGTTATTTACTCAGTTATATTTTCTTGTTAAAACGTTCACTGCAAAATCCACGGTCTAATCTCAACGAATTGTTTCAGAATCGCACGGCTATTGCAATATTTGAATAGTGGTTGTAAATATAATGTAGGGTAGGTGTCTCGTTATTTATTCGAAAGTACGATTTATAAAGTAAGGAACCACGCTGCGTAAGATATTCACTATCAGACCCGCCGTACGGCGTGAAAACGCTCTGGATTAACACGTAAATACATAAATTGTGAAACCCGAGCAGATATTTAAGTGCAGTTATGCATACATATTAACTAATTAAGATAACACTCAGTACGATAGCTTTTACTACAATTTTATCAAGAATGACTACGTTCTTCGTAAATCCTTTTGACCGACATAGGTAGGGACATTGCACCGCACTAGTCAGGGTCCCTAATCACGTTCTTTTTTTTTCGTTTTCGCTGAAAGCCCGCGCGAACTAGAGCATGCGTGGTGCGCTCAAAGATGTCAGCCGCGCATGCGCGTTTATGCATTTCTAAGAGCACCTCTCAATTTACCAATATGACAAGATTTTGACAGTGCGCACGGGCTTGCCGCGAAAACGAAAAAACGAACGTGAATAAGGACCCAGGGTTGTCCGCGAACTAAAGAGTTTGAGGGCAACGGCGATTTAGACGGCGGCGGCGCATACAACAATGGCGACGAAGCGACGCCGCCAAAAAATCTTTAATAATCATAATGCTTCTAAAAACAGTATTAGGTACACTTCAGTAACTTACATTTATGCTATTTTTACCTGACTGCGCTAAAAAACGATACCATTTTCCATTCCATTTCTTTGGCATCCTCTAAGAGGCTTGACGTATTTCAAATTTTCAACATGTAGAGTCGTTGGATTCAAAATTGTGGGAATAATTACCTAGACTGTATTTATATATTTTTTTAAATAATTTAGCGTGTTCCATTATTCTTTAAAAGGGATATAAACGACAGATAGTTGACTTTCAAAAACCTACTAAACTATATCGATGCACAAATGGACAGATCTTCTAAAAAAGATAATACGAATGACACCACCGTCCAATGATTTAAGCGTAAAGGTTTAATTTGTCTTTATTACAAGTAGTTACCTGGAATTAATCTAGATTGAGCTTATACGCCCTAGGAGCTAACAACATAATGATACTATGTAGAAAGTTAGAAGAAAACCCATCTAGAACGACTGCCTACGCGTGGACACTACAAAAAACGGCAAGAAAATATTAAACATACCGTTCATGCCTCATCGCAACTTTGAACAGATGAAATTTTCTATTTTTTAATACTTCGCGTACTATCAATGTATTACGGGGACATTTTAAGGCAGAGTTTTTTGTAACTTTTTAGAGAATACTCTTTTACGTCTAATGGCTTACTCTGAGTCGGCATCAGTTCTCGGCAGATGCATTTACCTATTAATTTAAATCTTATTTATGTACATTTTTGCCTGGATTCACGTACTAAAAATGAATTCGAAAGTTGTCATGTCAACCCGCCCCTGACTATAAGCGTTCCATGTCGTGTCATTCAGTGCTCTATTATTTGCTAGGTTCAGGTCTAAGTCGGCTTTTTTGATATCGTTCAATTCATCCGGATAAATGGAACAGTTATGGCTTCACGTGTTGAAATTTTTAATCATTAGAAGGTACGACTATCATTTCTTAAAACATCATTTTTATCCGTATGTGAATACAGAACGAAACTCAATTTATGTCTATATGACAGACAGAGAAGATTCACTTTATGGCAAGGAGAATATTTTTAGAATAAGTCGTGCCATCGGTAACATTAAGTCTTGGAACACGCGCGACCGAGCTTGGTTTGGTGCGCACGTGAATAAGGAAGGGCCCTGGTAGCGGTTCGATATAAATGTTTAAGCTAACGCAATTAGAAATTGTGTTTTGTACTCAGTTGACAAATATTCAATACTTTATTGCTCTAAAGCTAGCAGTTTTCAGTTTTGTTACAACATTATTCAAAGTCAGGAAACATCCGAATAAATGGTGCCCGGTCGGGATAGGACAATAAACTGTTGATTTTATGGCCACCGCTAAACACTGGTGGCACGATGCTTTTATACCCCATAACACTGACACACGATTATTGAGGTATGTGAATCCGGCGATTTAAATCGTTCAGCATACCTTTGCACAGAAACAATTACATTGTACCTACCCCCCGATCGAAAAAAACGACAACATTGACAGAACTTGTATCGAATTAAAGTGCGTAAATTTATTACGCTGTATTCCCCAGCTACCGTCATATAAACAACTATATTGTTTACCTATCTTATCTACCTTAAATCCGTTAAAAAAGATTTGTGCATATAATACAAATAACAAGAAGAAAATATGACCCATTGTTGATTCAACGAACATTGACTATTATCTCTTCGATGACAAATGAGCTCAAAAGTCTGCGTATCATTGAACGTCACTCTCAACAGACGCGTAGTAGAGTATTTAAATAACCGCATTGTACATTGCCGCATCTGAGTGCAATGCTGCAGAATGACAAGGTAGAAAACGACGATGTAATTTGTTGAATATGAATCGTCACATCGATTGTCAAAGTGAAGGGTAAAGCCGATTTAGATCGGACCGATAGAAGAACACGCGTGATGCTAATTCGAAATTTAAATTTGTGCTCTCGCGCACACAATTCAAATTCCTAAAGAAGTATTTCTTAAGTTGACTGATGTCTTGTCATATTGACAAGGAACGGTTGGTCGCTCCAAAATCGTAAGACTGCCGTTTCCTTGTAAAGCTTCGGTTAGGAATACAGTGACCGGACCACTTTAAGTCAGAAAGATAAGTTAATAGGTAATATACTTCATTCTCTGTTAATTTTACTACATTCTTTATCAAGTTGATCTAATTACTCATTACTAGCAGCTGCGTAAAAGCACAAGCTGAGTTAGACTTGCAGATGAAAGGCATTGGATTATATAAAAACTGTTTAGCTATTAACGATGAAATAGGTATTATGTACATAATTAGTTTAAGTACGTTTAATGAAAAAAAGAGTTGAAACAACGTGTGTTGTTCCAACTCTATACCTATAGGTAGGTAGTTCCCTACCTATAGGTATAGAGTTGTAACTTACTTACCTAAAACTGTAAGTCTACATAGGTAGGTATACTTTATGTAAACTTTGCACATTATAGAGTTTAATCATGTTTACGTTTATTAAGTAATCTAAACTATGTCAATAGCGTCTTAATATTCTTTTAACGGCTTTTAACTGAGCTATAAAACATAATTTGGTACTTTGAGAGTTTTTATTTCATTCTGAGCGATTAGTGAACTATCGATGAATATTTACTCAAAACGTACAAAATCAATAATAATATAAGAATCGTGCGTTGGCGGCTTACGATCTGCTTGAACATCAATAAGGCTATAATTATTTAAATTAAATTGTATCATGATACTAAATCGTTTTTAACAGATAGGTAGAGAATAATTCCTAAAATTTTTTCGTATTCATACGAGGTAGGTAGGTACTAGCAGCCCTCTCCGGCTTGAAGTCAAAAAAAAAATGCGTTTATTTCAGGTAACTTAACTACATAGGTAGGTATACAAGGACAACAATTTAGCTTCATCAAACAAAAATAAAAATAATAAAAATTAAAACATGACAAAAATTTTATATAAAACAAAAAAACAAAAATTGGAAATTAAAAAATATTGATTATTATAATTATAATGTTATATTTAGGTACCTACCCACTTGGCAAGTAACCTAGTGTGGAAGCAATCGGTGCGCGCTTTTGCAAACATTAACAATAACACACAGAGACATTTCTCCGATATCACATACACAATAACATTGTGTTATAGGTAAAAATCACCCGGAAGAAATTATCTCAAAATCCGCGTAAATAAGCTCTTGCCAGACTATCTTACAGCCGACTGCCTGCTGCCTCGTAGATAGTAGGTACTTAGCTCCGAATGTCGTACTGTAAGTATTTAGCCATTTAACCCGCTCAATGACTGTGTAAATTCAATAAGATGAATAATGACAGCAAAATGAATTAAAACTTTTCTTCTCAAAAAGGTAAAGACGATTCTATAATATCTGACTACTATTCAATTCTTCCTGGGGTTGTCGTCAAGGCGACTAAGGGATATCACACCGGAAGACGGGTGGCAGCGTCTTCTGCGTACTTGTCCAGCAATGGAACATCCTAGGGGTTGTCATGAGATTATGAGACTAATCAAATATAAAAATTCTAACAAAGGGTTTGTTACAATTTTTATCTTTATAATTATTTATTTTTATCTTATCTATATATCGTCTATTCCGTGGGTAGTAACGATAAGACACCCTAGAAGATTTCTTAATTTGAATTAAGAAATCTTCTAGGGTGTCTTATCGTCTGACTAAATCACAGTATCTAAGTAATACATTCAACAGGCGAATAATTCAGGAATAGTTCCTAGTTTTCACCATAATTACGTGTGGGCAGAACACTTGCAGACGACTGAGGTGAGAGGCCACACACGTATTTTACTTCTCTGTCTTAAACATTAAATAAACCTCCGTTCATCATCACTACGAGCCGTCCCTCGTTAATTATAACTATAGCTCAAAATAATAGCCCCTGGTCTCGTAAATTGATGATCGATAAATTCTCCGGTGGTCATGTCCGAAGGGACTTTTACGAGAAAGTTATAATATTTTTTGTTCGAATTAATGTTACTCATCATTTCGAAAGAATCTTATGTAGTCCTATATTTTTAATACCACTAAGGATTATGAGGTATCTAGGGCAGACTCTGGTTTAGTGTTTTAAGTTGTGTAAAGTTGTCTAAAAGATAGATATCAAAGTGTTGGTAAGGTAGGTAAAACAAACTTAAGTCCGGGTGGTCAATTATGCGGGACACCTGTAGCAAGACGTTTACCTAATTAAGTAGGTACATACATCTGAACACCTAGTATGTTAATGTCAACAACATGATGTTGTAATCAATCACATCTGCTGAATAAAAACCTTTCCTTTATGATATACTGTTGTGTTCCGATTGCTGGTTGGGAAATAGACCGAGATTTATCCGCAGAGGGCACAGAGTGCACAGAAATATAATGAGTGAAATGAAACGGTGTGAGCTCATCGATTGCGTTCATAGAAAGTGCCGACCGAGGCCTGCTGTATCGCCTGCGGCTATCCTACTCCGAGCTTCTGCCGAAATAAGCTTCGCATACAGCCTCAAAGAGAAAATACAATTCAGTTCTTAATTCAAACAATTCAAGCTTAAAAAAAATCTAAATATTCATTTAAAATATATTTAAAATTAATAATAATATATTAATAATATCTTGGGACAACTTACACAACGCTATTTGAACCAGACAACTTATATATTTT
Organism: Herminia tarsipennalis; assembly: GCA_945859575.2. Classification (NCBI taxonomy): domain Eukaryota; kingdom Metazoa; phylum Arthropoda; class Insecta; order Lepidoptera; family Erebidae; genus Herminia; species Herminia tarsipennalis. Next base: position 22,335,172 of record OX243831.2, on the reverse strand, counting down.
TAAATGCATACATAGATAAATAACACCCAGACACAGAATAAACCATCGTGCTCATCACACAAAGTTTTATCCTGGGTGGGGATCGAACCCACGACCTCTTGCGTAGCAGTCGGATACACTCCCACCGCGCCACAGAGGCCGTCAAAAAAATAATACAAATGCATGGGGTCCAGAAGAAAAATGATTCATAAATATTCTCAACAACACACAATAAGCAATTTCAGACTCGTCATTCACTTCATTTAGGCACAATAACTATTAAAAAAAGTAAACCAGCCCGCTCATCGAAATAACTGCGTTATCTCTCGATCAATCTCGCCACCTGCCCGCTCCAGTAGTAAATCTTCATTATTGTAGGTTTTTTTACCAATTTACTGTTATACAGACTGAGTAGCTTCGAGCTTGAAATCGATCTTCTTGTAGAAACGATTACAAACCAATGTAATTATGATGTATCGACGTTCCTTAGGCGCGCGCCGCTTCGCTCTTATTTAATTATGAGCATTTTTAACATAAAATATTGCGGAAATTAAAATTAATTCTGTCATTATTAGAATATTCTGATAAGTGTGCACGTGGCACAACCTTCATTTTAAAGTTGCGTACCTTACAGGCAGAAGTTTTATCAGAAATATGTTTACCCGACTGCGACAAAATACTTTTTTTAGAAATGTAGACCGTTTCTGTGGCGGTCATAGCTAATAAATGTTTATATTTATCCATTCAACACAATCGGACTGACGACTATCGTCGTCCGTTTGTTTTTGTGTCTGCCTGTCAAGACCTTTATAGGAACACAAAGAGGTATCAAGTCAAAATTAATACTAGATATCTCGAACTATATTAATTTTATATTATAATAGGTATATATTATACATAAGAAAAAAAATATATATATATAATGCAATTTTTGTATTTATTAAGTATATATGTATATAATCTGAAATCGATTCAACTAGGTTAGGTAAAACTAAATTTTAGAAAACGTCGTTTAAAAAAAATACCGATCTGAGCTCGTAATAAATAAAATATAGTTTTTGGTGCACATTTTGATGAGGATTGTGTCTAACTGCAGTGAGGGTGATAAAAAGCACATGAATAATAACATCACACTATTTTAGTACCTATATAGCCAAAACCTATTATAAAGATACCCGTAACTAACTAGACAGGAATACGAGTCGAATCTTAAAGAAATATAAGATCGAATCTAAAATTTGTCACAAATAGGATCAGTCTTTAAAGACTTGTACTGTTTTGACAGCCAGTAGACAACATAAGATTTATAGTAGCACTATAATTGATGTTTATAACAATAACAAACTCTGTACATAAGAGACAGAATACTTACTGATGTCGGGGACTTTTACCGCTTGGCAAAAGCCTTCCTTATTAAGAGTCGGCTAAATCCTTTTTGGTCACATTTAATGACGTTCCAGTCAGTCTCTTTGCAACCAACCTGTTTGATGGATAGCAATACTATGTTTTGTAAAGTCGATATCTAGTGAACTAATCACTTAGACGAGAAAACTGTAAATCTATGTGTTACTCAATCTGAATATACATACTTGTTTAGTATATCGGCTCCTCAATTTATTAAAACAGATCAGTAATTGACGGAACTACCTTACCTTTGAAGTATTTTATTAATATTAATAGAGCTATACTACATACTTATTTTTTTGTATAATAATCACTACATAGTATAAAACAAAGTCGCTTTCTCTGTCCCTATATCCCTATGTATGCTTAAATCTTTAAAACTACGCCATGGATTTTGATGTTTTTTTAAATAGATAGAGTGATTGAAGAGGAAGGTTTATATGTATAATAACATCCATTTAATAGTGGAGAAATAAGGAGCGGAGCAGCAATAAGAAATGTTGCAAAAACGGAGAAAATTTACGCAGACGAAGTTGCGCGGGTCAGCTAGTATCTAATAATTTAGGTATTGATGTAAAAAACCTTTTATCATCAACTTAAAAACTAGGTAACTAAAGGTCACACTGATAGAGTAAGCCCTAACTTCCAAACTTGGTGTTCCTGTGACTTGGAAGTTAGTATTCTGGTATCACAGTTACGGCAGAACACGACAAAGACACAGGACGAGTGACCAACGATCAAAAATGTAACCTAGTTTTTAAGATTATGTTATTTTTTTTTTTTACATCAATCAATTATTATTATTATTTCCTTTATTTATCATTTTTCTAATTTCTTACACTTTGATATAAACAATACAAACATTTAATTGTATACAAAATAGTAAAACCACCGGCGTCGGGCACAGGGACCAAGCCATCGGTGTTTAGGGCTTCGGAGAGAAACCTCCTAACTTTACGTGCCGTATCAAGGAGTAGGTGCGGTACCTACTCCTTGATGTATCTTCTGCATCTTCATTATTATTATTATTATACAAAAAAAAAAGTAAGTAGTAAATCTAAGCTGCCTACTTGAATTCAATGAAAATTATTTTTATTAAGCCCTGACAGAATAAGAGAGTGTTTTGAGTTTGATGTGTGTAACTGAGTGTCTGTCTGTGTCGTCGTAGCACAAAAACAAATGGACCGATTTTTATGTGAAGTTTTTTATTAGAAAGCTAGTTTAATTAGGATGATTGTTAGGTTGGTTTATTAAAAATCGATTTAGTCATTTTAAAGATAATCAACTTTATATTTCGAGTATCAAGCTTTTTTAAAGTGGTCGCATTGGCTTGTGGAATAAATAAAGTATAAAAACGACTGCTGTTCTATTTTTTGTCCTATTTTGTAGGAAATTTTATCCTATTTTGTGTCTTACCTATTTTTTTGCTAATTGATTAGAACATGTTCATTACACGATTTTTTATTTATAGATTATTCCGTGTCTACGGCAAGCCCATGCGGATCTGTCAAAATCTTGTCTTATTGGAGAGCTGCGCTTAGAAATGCGCCAACGGTAATGTGAGCCTGACATTTTGTGAGCACCGCTCCATGACTTCTCCCCATTTACCATTTTGACAAGATTTTGACAGTTCCTCATGGGCTTGCCGTGGACACGGAATAAAGATCGTAAATAAGGGTCCTGTTCTATCAGACATGGTGACTAATGCAAGGTTTACTGTCTATTTGACTGAGATCGACGTTGCTGATCAGCATATATACACGAACTATCATTATGTCAAATTCACATCAAAGAACCAAAGTATAAGTGATAGACAAGTCTTTTTGGGAGAAATTCATTCATCATTATCATAAAAATGTGATTACAGAAAGAAAGAGACGCTTTGGAGCAGGTTGTAGTAACCGGTTGTATACTGACGTCACCACAAGTATATTTGAAAAGTAACTAATCGATTCTTAAATAGATATGATCAGACAAGTGCTAAACATCTGTTGGGCCTAAAACCCAAGGCAACTTGCCCCAAATCTGAAACTGAGCTAGGTAGCCTGAAAGAAAGAAAATAAAATTAACCTAGATAAGTAATTTACAAATGGTAATTGTAATTTACATGTAATACCAAATCGGGGTTGCTTTAGAGACGAGCCGCACCATAACGGTATTTTGAAGAAGGTATGGGGAAAGAGGGGAAGAAGGCTACCCCCTCCCACCACTCCCAAAGTGCGGAAATGTATAGTTTCTGAGAAAAACGAGTTTAAAGTTAAAAAATATGATGTTAACAGTATTTTCGTAACAGGTAGGTAACTATATTTTAGGGTTATTAAAACTTAAATTTGATGTTTCTGGCACTCGGCGGCCGCTACCGCGGCACAGTTCTAACCAAACCTAACCAAATTGATTTTTGTTTTTTATCTCTATTTAGTCAGTGGTCAAATGTTTGAACGTTCCGTTTTAGTTTCGTCTTTTTTAAGTTGTAACTTATTTATTTAAATTTTATAAAAAACAATTTTAATTTTATAAGTGGCGGTAGCCTAATGGCTAAGGCGTCGGTCGTGTCGTTAACAGTTTACCACAATCCCACATTGCTAGTCATCTTATTTTAAAAAAAGTAAAATTAATAGTTGCCAATATTATTTGTTACCTGTCAAGTTAATTACAGCATATTATTGGCGATTAATTGAAAAACTTAACGTAAATAGCGTCTAGTTTCTCATATTTTAAAAACCTTGTATATTTTAAAAGTCTTGAAAAAAATTACGCGCTTTGCGCGTAAAAATTGATACCATGGGGTTCAAAAGGCAAACCGTACCTAATAACAATATTTTCAACCCCAAAATGGTGCGACCCGTTTCTTAAGCCAAACGTAACGCAAGTCTAACGTAAAATGATTGCAAATTTTAATAAAGCATAATAGAGAAACTGAACACTTTCTGAAAATTACATGTCTGTATCAATTTTACCTAACCTTTTCTTTGTACAGGATATCCTCACTCTGTAATTACCCCTGAAAAACGAATCACAACCTACTAGAGACATGCCAGAGGTAAAATCTTGGCTATACTTACGAGTATAATCTGGTTTCCGCTCAGCAACATTCTCTTTTACCAGTACTTGCGTATTGTTTGTTTAAATAGATGAACTAGGTCTGCATCAATAGATTTTTTTTAGAAAATTATTCCTTACTTTAATCAAAGCAAACTGTTAGTTATATTCAGTAGACCAACTGGGAGATACCTCTTAATAAAAAAATAACGAGTAGAAACAACTTGACGTTTTGATTCTGCGAAGGTCGTCAGCCTATAAAGTGTGGTCAGTAATTACTTTAAAAGCAGATGTCTAGAGATATATAAAACTGATGACAAAAGCGCCAGAGAATCAGGACATAGCAACTGGTGCCATTAGACGACCCGTATATATTTCAAGAGGCCTGTAATACAATCGAATGTGGCGTCGATCTATCAATAAGCTCTATTTTATCCCAAAAAGACTTTCTGTGCCCTGCAAAATATGTTATGCCTGTATGATAGACCAGTTACTGGGGATCCAGTTAAGAATCAAATGTAAGTCGCTTAACTTTCATTTGTCTATCTGTCATCAAATCAAATAACATTCTTCAAAGAATTAGCCGCCTACAAATCATCAATCAACACAGTTACCTATCCATAACGGCCTTTCTTCGCACAGTACCTAGATTACCTTTTAAAGTCATTATCAATTAATTTTTACTTTCAACGAACACAAACTATAAGTAATTTGATTCGACCAATTTTACTAAACATAAAATAAATACAAAATGAAAAGATATAAACAGGAAACTAGCATTTTAATTTGCGCTTATACCCCAGATGATGTCATGTACTGCCGCACACAAAAGTTATGTGCTTTATATGGATAGATATTTTTATGAATGGAAATTTCTATATCCATACATTGTTTGATTATGTTTTTTTATGCATTCGCATGAAAGCGAATCAATAACTATATAACTAGCAAGTTGAGTTTAAATTACTAAAGCCAACTTGCCGGCAACGGCTTCAACGATTTTCATGAAATGTTGTTTGCGCGGGTTTACGCGGGATATAAATCGATTTAGCTAAGTTTCATTTTTAGAAGAGGTCGTTTAAAAAAAAATACCAAGCAAAGCTTGGTCATCCAGTTTTTAATAATAAAATATTTAGGTTTTTAAATGTCTAAAAAAAAAGTCTATAAATATTGAGTTTGCCCTCTCACCGGTAGACCTTATATTAAGTAACCCTAACTTTACAATACTAATTTACACCTCACGCATCATCAGAACTTGAACCCACTCATCACAAGCCATTGAGATTAGCTGGAGGGGTTAACAAAATTGCTAGTATCTAATATGGGACCCACAATCCCACATTGCTGTTATCTAAATTTTTTGCAAATGATATGTAAATAGTTTATTAATTTTGAAATCAGTGACAGACAAAGATATACTAAATTCTCACAAAACATCCAAGAAAGGTGGTCCGAACTATCTTGTTTTTTGACAATGCTACTTTTCACAATGCAGTAACGTTCGTTTCAGTACAGTATAGGGATCAGGTTGAGTATTTAAAACTCATAATTAAATGTATATATCGGATATAATTTTTCAAATTAATCAATATAGCAAACAGCGTGGAAAGCTCGCGTCGTGTCACCATTGTCGTCGACTGTTCACCACACCGGTCGTTTTAGCGTGGGCGGCCGCTTCGTTTCCCATGTCCCGCGACCCGGACAGTTATATCAATACCAGACCGATGGCTTACATATCGATGCTACTTACAATGCTACTCACAGATATCACCAAAATAAATATAAATAATTTTACTGAAGACCGTTGGCGTGCCCCTAATACTTAGATGTATGAGATGGCGTTTGCATAATCAAGCGCAAGAGTGAAGCGCACGCGCTTCACTCTTGATCATTCATTTTTCATTTTCCTCGTGAACTTTAAATACTATTGTTGTATAAAAATGGAATAGGGATCCAAACTGGTTTATCTATTAAGGACTTATTCTGAGTACATATCTGAAAGTATTTATTGTTTCTTAGTTCTTATTACCTGACAACTGACCACATAAAAACTACTTGGCTGTTTCTTGTTCATGTAACGGAGAAACAGACGGTGCGCTTTTGCACCTGCTCGAATACTGCAATAACATTCCACATCTCAGAAACCAAATTTGTCAAGTAATAGGCATAAACAAATAAAAATAGTCCGTTATAAGTATAACTAAAGCTTCCGCAAAAGCAGTTTCATGCCATTAATAAAATATAATCGCCATGAATAATTCAGGTGATCCTCCAATCAGAAATTAAACACTCAACATAAAATGAACACCTGAGTAGCTCTCCTTCTAACAAAATATCTGTTCTATTATGTTAATACACATAATTTATTTGTATAAAATATTGCTTTTTTGGCAGAGGAATATCGTCGCAGGATACCTAATCTCATCATGACACACACGGAGACGGAGATGTTTTATTGAAATGAATGCCGCACACACCGCACAAACAGCCTCCTCTTTCTCATTAGTTTTTGACAATCAAAATTTACGATAAATCGATTCTAAAGTAGAGTCTTTAGACAAAGAGGTATCGGGCATGGAGGCAGTGCCGGCCCAAGGTCAGAATTAGATTGGAGCGAGATCAAATTTTGTCGCCACTATATGCCTTTGAAGGAGTCCGTCTGCTCTATGGACGGTCCGAACCTGCATGGAGGAAAGAACCAAAAAAATAAAAACGTCTTTATTAAGTACCCCCAGGTACTATATTGTGGGCATCTACGAGATCAACTCACATTCACTATGAGTCAGCCTTACACGTCAGACCATGTGAATCAGTTCAGTTTTCCACTCAACAGAAGAGGCTCAAGTACCGTTCAATTGTAGCTCAAATATTTGCCTAGAAAAGACTTACAATAACATCAATAGCTATTGAGTGTGCTTCGGTGTTCATTTAGAGATTTCTTGTATTAAGTTCACATTTATTTAAGTTAATCGCATCTAACAAGTTAATCATTTATTTCTGTTAAATGTTATTTTTTTGTTGATTTTTTTAATCGATAAAATGTTGAAGTTTGGTTGACGTTTGAATGAAGATGACAGAACTTTACCATGTTTTGCGACTTAATTTCTTTTAATGGTCTAAATACTATTTGCACAAATATCTGTAACTTACAATTAGTTCAATCGATAAACTATCGATAAAAAAATAGTTTTACAATAAATATTTTAATGGTAGTTAGACTCTCATAATCAATCTAACCTAAGCGCGGCGTTAGTAGGGAGAATATTGGTTGGAAGGAGCTGCAATTTCACATTTAGCTTTTGATATGATGATAGACACGAAATATTCATTTGCAAAACATTTATACTTATTCATAATGTAGCCAATATTTAGGCACATATAGTAAAAACTATGTAAAAACATTGTAAGTGGATACTCCTACTATGTTGATATAACCAATCTCGTGTACTCTTTTTTTATTGCATTAGTCCTCTAATATGTTGTATAATTTAATGGTGGCAGCACCTTACCTGCATATACGTTATTTTAGTTTATAGTTTTTAAACAAACATTGTAAACATTGGCAATTTGAAAAGTGTGGCCGCGAGTTTTTATTGCCTGTCCTTTTCTCCGGCTTTATCTATTTTCGCGAACAGGCATTACATGTAAATGTAGAATCGACTTATCACAAGTGTAGTATTTTGCTGCTTAAGTGAATAAAGTATTTTTATTGTTATTTTTATTATTATAGAATCCCAAGGCGCGAGACTTAGCATTCTCCTATATCCACATCGTGATCTATCCAAATAGTTGGAATGGTCCAGTATACTTATCCTACGCAATCTCAGTGTTCGTGAGAAATCCTTTGCTAGTGTAGGTTCGTTCGCCCAGATGATAATTTAGATGAAATTATAGCACCTATTAAATAAGGTAGGCTAACAGTAATTGTTTCACTCTTGTTGCAAATTGTTTATTGAATGCTAGTGAAGTTAACTTTATATATACTGTAACTTAAGTTATTATTACTAGATAGTAATAACAAGTTACTGTATCATAGAAAAACTTTATTATATAGAACTTTAAAAAGGCCTGCGAATTGCTTAAATGCTCTTCAACTAATAGGACAATAAAGTTATATAAAAACCGGGCAAGAGCATGTCGGACCATGCTCACATGCTCATTGTAGGGTTTCGCAGAAGTTATTACAAATACATGTACTTCATATGAAAAATTCCGATTTGAATAATTGCACTAGCGAAAACGCGTATGTTCATGGCATTTAGGCCCTTTTGTTGAGAATCGCAGTACATACAATCATGAAAAAAAATAAGTTTTAAACTTATTTTTTTTTCATAAAGTAATTATGTATTAAGCAGTATCTTTTTGATTTTTTTTTTTCATATCTTTTGGTCTCACGGTTCTAGAGATAGAGGGGAAACAATTTATGCAACTTTCGGAGCGATTATTTCCAAAAAAATCACATAATCAAGAAAGTTTATTAGAAAGCGGCGGTAGCTTAATGGCTAAGGCATCGGTCTCGCAATCGTGAGGTTGCGGATTCGAATCCTACCCATTATACTACCGACGTGAACCCCCTCCTAACACAAGCCTTTGAGCTTAGCTGGAGGGGTTAACAAGATTGCTAGTAATGTGGGACTCAATCCCACATTGCTAGTTATCTTTTTATAAAAAAAAAAGAAAGCTTAAATGTTTTTAGAAGATCTGTCGAATGATGTGCTACACGTTGATGTTTGCTGTAAAAAAAAGGTTTCTGTTAAATATATGTAGTGCCCCTCGTAAATAATAAGTATTATTTAACTACCAAACGAAGTAGCAGCTTCAATAATACACCCATGCACCAAATTTTATCAATATTCATTGTGTTGTCAAATTAAACTCCTGTGACATACTTATGGACGGACACACAGATAGACGGACATGACGAAACTATAAGGCTTCCGGCTTGCTTTTTACCATTTTGGCTACGGAATCTTAAAAACGAGTAGAGATACGAGATATTATGAAACTACTTGTACTCGTAGTATGTAGAATTTATTTATTACATCTAATACGGTAATTCCATAAGAACTACTTACATAAGTACCTACCAACATTCTGGCTATTACTAAAAGTTACAGATTACGTAACCCGTAACATAACCCTGCTTTAACTAGACCTTATTATAATTTAAATAGTTCTAAATGAACTATCTCGTAAGTACCAGAGTCAGGTCTTTATATTAACTGAACCCTAATGCATTTAGAAATGGCTGCGTTGTAGCCCTACCACGACACAGTTTATCTCTTTTGTTTCGCTTTGTAAATACGGAGGCTTTGAAGCCGTTAACTTAAGGTAGTGCCCCTGAACCCATGCAAAGCAATTACTACCTAGGTATACGATCGCTAAGTCGCATAGTAACAAAGATCGAAATCTATTTCCATACCTTTGATAGCGGTTACTTCGCAATTTTGAGCTGCCGCCATGCTGTTCTCGTATGCATCAGTCTTACAAAAATAGCAAGATTTGTTTTTTTTTTTGATAGGTAGTCAAAGTTCAATAAGGCAGAATAACAGGGCGGGTGATTGGAAAATATTGAGTAAGTGGTAGACAGGTATAGCTTCGTATACTACAGTATGTTTCTGATATTATTGGCGTTGATACACGTAAAGCTAAATTATCGAAGTTCTTGTTCTCTATAAACGTATAAAAAAATCAATTACGGTAAAATGCTAAATCTAAAAAACGGCACAACATTCTTCTTCCTCCGGCCTTTTCTTATTTATATTTGGGGTTGGCTCACCTAATCCTTTGTTTCCAAAGTGATCTGGGTCGTCTTTAGGTCTTTTGGATGTATATCCATGTGAATCTGGGTCTACCGCAGCCTCGCTGTTCCGATTTTAGTTTAAGTACCTTTCTTGTCATGTGTCAAAAACGGTTTAACGGATTTGATTTTTTTTTTTAGATGGGATAAAAAGAAAAGTATGGAAAACAAAACCTGCGTTTTGTCTCTAGACACAATTTTAGGTGGTACCTTCGAGACTCAGCGAGTCCACATTTCCAAACCACCTTAACTTATCTACTCGTAATTTGGTAAACGCATTTAATTTAATTTGGTAATATCCATTCTCTACAGCTACTACATTCAATGGTTTAGCTGCGACCTGATCAATCAGTGTCTCCTTTTATATACGTATAAAGGTAAATAATTGTGTGCTCTTTTCCACGATAGTAAATTGGTACCTGTAGAAATATAGTGAGCGCGTGCGCCGTAGTGCAAGTAAGTACTGGCGGTGTTAACTGTCCGTTTGTTTATGAATGCACACTGACAAAACGCGGTGTAAGTACGGCTAATATGTGTTTGCCCTTAATTATAGCTACTTAGGAGGTCTTGTTAGCTTATTTAATAAGAGAGCATTTGACAACTTTTATTGTAGGAGTAGTCCGTGACTGTACGTGTTGAATGATTGACCGAAATTAAGAACTGCTATCGAGGTACCTCGACTCCTCTAACCTAACAATCTTCGTTGAAGAACATTGGGAAGACTTGAAGCCGTATAGCGGCGTACTATAGACGCCTTCTGCTCCATCTAGTTGTCACAGGAAAATAGCACAACGTATTAAACTTGTGAAGCTGTTGCTTGATAAAATCATAAGAGCTAATAAATGTAGGTACCTACATTAAAAAATAAAACCAACGTCCAGCCTTAAAACTTTTATATTTAAGAAGCTTAATTTTTGCAGAGGTTTCTCATATGGTGTAGACAAGGAAATAGAACATTTTTAAATAGGGCAAAGCCGTGGACATATGCCAGTGTAACATATTTCCTCGGGGTTTCATAAAAAGGATTGGAAGTATGTTACAGGAAAGTCGGCTAAGCGCGCGTGGTGCTAGAGTTGGCCGTCAAATGTTACACATCATAATTTTTAGTGCTGCACATCACAATAACTGATATCAATGATTACTTTAATACTTAGATCATTTTACCGCGTGATCCTTCCGAACCCGAGTTTTTGAAGTCCTTCACAGCAGAGTTTCAACTTTTTAGATTTGGCTTTAGGCTGAGAATGAGTCGGAACTTTGAACTTTACTTAAAGATTAAAAGTAGATACCATACTCTTTATTTGCACTACGGACGTTTGGATCGAATTGACTACGGGTAAACTGGATGACAGAGTAGTAAAAATTACGGCAAACTGCGTTTAACGTGTAAAACCGTGTAAAATATACTTGAAAATGTTAACTGGACAAGAACGAGACTTTGTGATTCAAAGGAGAAAACTAGAAAGAAAATAAACTTGAAACTGCCGTATGCACTGAATATGCGAGCCATAATCCCTACCAAATAATATCGGAGGGAAAAGGAAAACAAAACTGGATGACGCTTAACGAAGCTTTGGTCCTTACTTTTAAAAGTTATGTAAATATTTTAGTCATCATCGTCTTTTGCCCGAAAGTTGAAATTTTGTTGAAAAATAATGATCATTGTCTGTTGCTAAAAAGTGGTTGGTTATGATTAAAATCACCATTCAGACCTTACGCTACAACTATAAATAATCTAAATCTCGGCCACTGCTTCAGCGATTTTCATGAAATTTAGTATGCAGGGGTTTTCGAGGGCGATAAATCGATCAAGCTAGGTCTCTAAAGCTCGGTCATCTAGGTACTGAATGTTAAAGCGATAACTTTGTAATATAAAGTAACTAATATGACGTAAATAAAAAAAAGAATTAAAAAAAAACTATACGTTATTTATTACATATTTAAAACTATACATTTTTTTACAACATCAAGTTCGGTCAATCAAATGTGTATAATTGAACACCATAAAAAAGTAATAACCAAATATAGTCTTGCTGTTCATGTCGTTAAATGTACACCATTCCATATTATCGGCGGAAAATGATATACTGTACTGTGTTTAAAAATGAACTTTTTTCTTCTAGTATATGTGGCAGTGTGTGCCTTAGGCATCATAGCTCATAAACACGTCAACCGATTATAACTATTTTTTATTGAAAGCCTATATTTGGTGTTTCTTCCATAAGTAGCATCGAAATCAGTTCTGACGTTTTGAAGATAATCATGTTTTGTTTTTAATGTGAACATTAACTTGTCCCTTCTGACACCAAGCTTTACCGATTGAAGTTATACATCAACCAAAGTGTGTCTTGACAATCGAAATATTCCGTAGGTATAGTCTTAAACACGTAGCTAAAATTATATTAATATAAGCGTCGCGGCTTGGTCCGTTACCTGAGTGACATCATCGGCCAGTCACGTTAATGTTAAACTCAACAATACCTACGTACGGTGCCTTATTGTCGATGAAATCTTGTCGAATTGTATAGAAAATATTTCGGAAAATGTAAGATAATAAAACGAACAAAGAACCCAACTCTCGCCTCCCGTCGGAATACTCGGAATGCGCTTTTCATACGTGGGTACGGGAAAACATAATTTTTAGCTTTGATTGTGAATGAAGATTACTCATTGACATTTTTATACCAGAAATTGATTAAAGCATTAAAGGTTTTGATTAGGGATGATTATAAAAGTTCAATTGTTAATTTTTAATATAGGAATTCCTAAAGAAGTAGAACTTGGGTCCAATATACGTGTTATAAATAAAAAGATCAATGTGAAAAGCAATCATCTTTTAAAACTATTGTTCAACGCATTTTCACGCGTAAATTATACGAAAACTGTCAATTTAACAGTTCTCCATCGTTACATTGATTTGACTATAAAATACGCTTACGGGAGTTCTTTTTGTAATACTTTTGAAAATAGTCATAGTTTCACTGTCTGTATTTGCCAAGAATGCCATTAAGTCATCGATTAGACTTGGTGGCAAGTACCGAGTCTGCCAACAAAATTTGTGTCTGAGTAATTTATGACTCCATGCTAATGCGGTATCAATAGCAAAGATGCCGTTATGTCCATTCATAAAAATTTCGCGACCGCGTCTTCTCTTTGACCGACTGTCGAAATAAAATGTAGACAGACACAATTTTATCTAAAATTTCACAATTCTATGATTATTTTTTATAAATGTTTAAACCGCCAGTATTTATCTTCAATTTAATTTGATTTTCGCTATAGAATTATTAATTTGTAATATTCGAACAGTGTGGTTGTTTCGCTAAAGACATTATATGTAAGTTAATTACGAATGAAACAAGGTTCAGTATTGGTAAACGAGTCGTGTAGCCGCCCGCGGTCTCGTCAGGTGTGCTCTGAGCTCGACCGTTTCTCCTCCTGTGGGTCATCAACTCAAATGAGACACAAATTTTACAACCAGTTCTTTGATGGCTTCGTAGTGCTGTCCAAATGTATCATGACATAAATTAGTCAATTTTGACATTAGGACTTCTAGAGTGAGCCGCTGATTACAATTAAGATTCTAATTCTGTCCGTAAATCTGTCCTAACAGTGACCGTAGACTAAAACACGCGTCGTGGTTTTTTAAACATCCGACCTAGAGGTGATAATAATAATAGTATATCTCGGGACAACTCACACAACGTCATCTGATCCCAAACTAAACAGAGCTTGTACTATGGCAGCAGACAATTGATAAACATACTTACTTATATATTTCTAAATATATACATGTTATAGATAAATTACACCCAAAGACAGGATAAACCACAAAGTTTTACACAAAGTTTTATCCTGGGTGGGGATCGAACCCAGGACCTCTAGCTTAGCACACACTAGACCAACAGTTCAGTCATAACAACTTCAACTTATAAGTATAGCTTTTAAAGCTGTCTATGATCCGATTTGAATGCTGTTTTTATAATTACTAGAACTTAATTTAAAATAATAATTACGGTGGTCATTTGTAACCTATTTTACCAATTATAAACTATATAATTTCTTTTTAATAATAATGTCAGCCACATATATAATAACGTTCGTCCGAATGAACAAAAATGATGAGCTTTTAAGCTAATGTACTTAGGTATTGATTGAAAGTTGCAAAATCCATGCAGCTATTATGAAAACAGACAAGACATTGTTTTTTTATATCGTAAGTAGGTACTTAAATTAATTTATTTATAAACTAGCTTCGACGGGTGTCATATCGTAGTCTGTATACCTTGAGTTACATTATTGCAATTTTTGGAGGGATCTGAAATTTTTTTGACAGCAAAATATAGCCTATGTTCCTCCCCGATAATGTAGCTTTCTAATGGTAAAAGACTTTTCCAAATCCGTCTAGTAGTTTCGGAGCCTATTCAATGCAAACAAACAATCAAATTATTCCTCTTTATAATATTAAGTATAGATAAGTCATATTAATTTATTATTATTGAATAATGCCCCTAAATAAATAATTAGTACATCTATTTGTTGTAATAATGAATTCGTGGTCGTGATAGAGCGATCAGCGTTTCGTGACGAACAACGACACAGACGGACAGACAGCCTGTCCTGGCTGTCACTGTGAACCCATTGTCTTTACGAATAATATTGTTAGAACCATTCCTACATGAATATCACATGTCTAACGTCATAACATTGAAAAGTCTTACCCGCACATTTTAATTAAAATAAATAAATTATTAGTGTTTTATTAAACTTAGTAAATATTAAAATTTGAACGAAATTTGTATCAAAGACTAACTTAGTCATAGCTCATAAATTTAAAGAGCAGCATCTCCAAAAAGTTTTTACAAATCAATGCGAACAAGAATTTAACTCAAATTACACTAATTTAGAGGTCAACGACATGTTTAAAAACTTTTTGACCTTATCAAATCTCCACTTCCTTTCTTGTAAAGCAAAAATGCACAATTCCTACTAATGACGGAATCGTGCACAGTATACTAAATTAAAAACATGATAGGATCTGTACGATATTTCCGGCGATGCGTGGGCGTTAGGTTCGTTCCCGGGCCAAAAACTCTTTGAAAAAATAACTTCGCACACTTTTACGCACCTCACTTCACTTCCTCTCGACATGGGATCATAATCTTAAAACCTACATAGAGAGGCTTCGAGTGCTATATCAGTTTTTCGATTTTAAACTCTGTTGGTCTTATAATTGAGGCCATTTTCATCTGATGTGTCAAGAATGTTTAAGGCTTTTTGGGTGCTATTGAGAGAAACACCATTCATTGAGACAAGTAACGGGCTAATAGTAATCTCGCGTCTTGGCAACGCCATTCAAGAGAGCGCGTACCGTCAAGGTGAAAATCATTCGGACATCGATCATTTGTTTCATTTTAAACTTTGTAGAAAAATATTTTTTTACATATCACTTTGGGAACAATCCTATAACAAATTATATATTTAAAAATAATAATTTTATTTTAACTAATTATGTGTATTTGTGAAAAAAATACTTGTTGTATAATGCACATTAGAACATAATCAAGATTATTAACAAGGCACCGTATCGTAAATCCAAAATTACTTATTATTTATTAATTAAATATAAGCCTGGAGACACCAGATAAAATAAATCAAAATAAATTACTATAATTTGAATAAAATAACAATACACCTACTTATAAAGTATTTCGTCGCCGACTATACTTGTTTATGTGTGCGTGTATGGAGACATTATGTGCATGTGCGCGTGTGTATAAAATCTTGTTTTATGGTTAGTTTGTGTATGTAAATACTGTGTGTATGTGAGTGAGAGAGACGCGTGCGCCGCATTCCTCCGCGTAGTCATTCATACATACTCGAAGAGTTCGAGCCGTATATTTGTCTACTTAAATCTTTTTGTTTTAAACTGTCGTGTATATGCGTCTATGAATAAAGTAATTGTCATGCATCTGTAGGTATAGGAAATAGCTTGAATATAAAATACCAAATTAAGTTCTAATTAGATAGGTACTTGAGTTGAAGCACCGTGATAATACGAAAAACCCACACTAACTTCTTCAATTGTTTGCATTTTCTATTTGCACTCAAGTACTTTCATTAATGAACAAGCTATATTCTTAGTTTCAATCAACGAGGCCCGTTAGTTAAGCAAATTAACAATGTCAAAGTCCAATGGTTTAGACATCTACTAACTATTAAAAGCTTTTGTTCATATTGTGTAGTTATTATTAGTTTTAATATATTAGATATGTTTTATTAACTACGAGCGGATACCCGCAACTTTGTACGCATGGATCCTGTCCCGCGGGATACTATATTTTACATATAAACCTTTCTCTTGAATCACTCTATCTATTGCTGAAAACTGTATTAAAATCGATTGTGTAGTTCAAAAGATCTATGCACAGACTATAGGCGACTTAATTATATACAATGTAAAGATTATAATTTCGGATCAACTTAATGTTAAGGCATGTAGGAACAAATTACTTAACGCCCTGTAATGCATTAAATCAGGGACCCTAAACCCTTAAAAAGAGCAGTGTAATACGAGTTAGGGCCCTAATTCTCTATCAAATTTTCAAGGCCACCTTGATTTAGGGCCCTGATTCAGGGTAATGTAATAGCCGTGAATGCTGCAAACATCGTTATTAACAAGTAACTATTTTAAACCACTAGTCTTATGCAGTTTAATTTTGGATAATAGAGCTAATTACTTACTATATACACTTGTACTTTGTTATACTTATTTGGAAACAATACTTTTGGTAAATTTATTTGCTTATCTGAAATTTAGCACAGATAAAGATGAATAGCATAGCATAGAATAGTCTGGAATAGCAAATAGTCTCATTACCTCGGAAAAATAAACGGTTCCCATAGGATAGATTTTTTTTTTCAATATTTCGACGGCAACGAAGTCGCGGACAAAACCTAGTCTATATCTTTACTTCTATACTAATATTATAAAGAGGACAGATTTGATTGTTTGTTTGTATTGAATAGACTCCGAAACTACTGGACGGGTTTGAAAAATTCTTTCATCGTTGTGAAGCTACACTAACCCCGGGTGACATAGGCTATTTTTTATCCCTGTATTTCTACGGGAACGGGAACTACGCGGGTGAAACCACGAGGCGTCCGCTAGTATATAATAAAATGATTACTATTTATCACCCATATTCTAATCATATCCAAAGCAACTTAAACCCAGTTAAAAAATAGAAAATAACTCAAATGTTCGAAAAAATATCCCCAAATGTTAAAGGTACCTACGTAATGTATATAATGTATTCATATTATTCACCGCAAGCATGTACTGGTGATTTCCGCCCAATCACAGCACAGGGCGGGCGGTTAGGGCGGGGGTGCATGCAGTGACACGTCGATAGTCGCGCGCATGCCCACTTATTTACATCCAAATGACATTCTTGACAAGACTATGGATAAATTTAATTCATAATTTGGCGACTATGATTATATTATATTCTCTGGATCCTGGGTTCCGAACTTTCGGTGTTAAACAAATATTCTTTGAAGGTAATGAAAGTGGTAATAAATAAGTATTTATTACCACTAAAATTACCTTCACAGAATATTTGTTTAGTATATTTTTATAGTTATTAAAAGTTAGTTACATAAAATCATTAATCAAAACAAAAGGCTTGAGCTTTTAAGGAACGTGCAAGTGACTCGCACTTGACCGATTTTTCAGTTCGTCATCGTTCTCATTTCATCCTCTCGCTCGCTCATAATCGGTAGGGTCGACTGGAGAAGGTAAAATAAGTTTTAAAGTACTTTAAAACTCATTTTTATAGGGAGAATCGAAATCAATAGATAAGAAACCATTGGCCTACATGTAGCGTCCCCTCAGTCAGCCTATCAAAAAATGAAGCTACTACTATATAGAAGAGCAATCGGGCAGATTGAAATATCTGCGAGTTTAATCAATGTTACCACTCTGGCTATAGATAGATGACAGTTTTCTAAAACATGTTTCACACCCCTCCGTGCCTTGGAGAGGGCGTTAAGACGTCGTTTCGGCGCCCAATCTCTCTTCAGTCATGTTAGATTTTCGTCCCATCGGGCTATGTAAGTTAGGGAATAGAGAGAGCACTTGTGTCTGCGCATACAACTTATCCACTATAATATCTCCTGGTTGCCGTAACCGACATCAGTATTAGACCACTATTAGGTATAGAAGACGTATGACATTCGCGTAATGCGGATCTCCTCTCCATTACACGAATATCTAAACTTTTGATAAGTTCATATGAACTTGACACCAAACTTGAAACTTGTAAATTTGAATGCATATCTATATTGAAAAACGAGCAGTTCGTATAATAGCCTAACCAATTGTACTAGAAGCGGTAACTAGACAAGAAAATACTTTTTGTTTCAGATAGGTAATGTTAGCTACAGATTATACACTTTTATTTATAAGTGCGTAGGTAATCTTTGGAGATAACCATTCACAAAAGCGTTTTATGGATTGTTGAACATGTTTATTATGTGTTACTGCGATGGTAATGAGGATTAGGACTACCGCAATGACTTTGTGTGATTTGTTAGAAGATAATAAGAAAAGAAAGGAAGACTTTCAACGTTATATCGTTTCCAAAATCCTTCCATCCGTTTTACGGCTTCGATATTGTAGGTAATCATACACACGTTACGTCCCTCCTTCGGGGGTTATGATCTAACACCCCCCCCCCCCCCGAGGTATGTAGCATAAATTCTAATCGGATAGAATGACAATCGATTAAAAGGACAATACTGCGAAGCTTATAATAAAAAAAAAACACCATTTTGCACGCACAATGATGTGATTCTATTCGATTAATGCTGTTCAGGATAAAAGCTTACCTACATGCTGACATACTCAATGATTGACGTTGCCTCTTCAAATTCGTACGTTAGAAAACTGTTATACCTATTAGTAAAAACGGGTTTATTGCTTTCATTTTAATATTATCAAGAGATTTAGCGGTTACATATTCGGCATAAAACGCGTGTGTGGGCGGTTCACGAACGTCATGACATACGCAGTTATGCCACTAATAGGTACCTAGGAAACTCGATAACTTTTGCGACAAGAAAAAACTATACAATATATTAACAATATTTATTTTACATTTTTTCATAATATATACTCTCCTTCATTCTCTATGCAAAGTTCAATTTACCTGAACCAACTATTAAAATATTTGATTCAGTCTTGATCCGATAGGCCCGAAATTGCGACCTCGTAGACGGCCACGGCCTTTTCGGCACACGAAAAAAAAACTCTTTTATTTTTCCTCGATTATCGGAAACAAAAATAAATAACAGGGAACTAAATCAGGACTGTACAGTGGATAGCAAGGTTTCAACACCGGATTCCTTAAGAGACGCCTTTGTTCTGAGGGACGTATTTGACGAAGCGATGTCGTGATGCAGCATGATTCTTCGAAGCCCTGCCTTTGGTCTCTGCTCTCGCAGAGCTTTCAAAATTTCGGCAATGATACTGTGTATACCATTACGAGTTAACAGATCTATGATTTTCCAACATTGTTGTGTTTCCACAAATGCCCGCTGCGAGAAAAACCTAGCCACCATTTTTTTACCAACGTTACGAGGTCTTTGCGGCGTTGTCGGCATCTTCCTTCTGAAAAGACTCATACTGACGACTGTCTCTTATTTTCTGGATCATATTGATATATCCACGCTTCGTCGCTTGTGTGGATTTCCGAAACACGTCTTGACGTTCCGTTTTCAAATCTTAGGCACATTTCGCGGCACCAATTCACACGGGCCCGTTTTTCAGTGTCTGAGAGTAAACGCGGGATCCAACGACAACAAAACTTCCTCACTACAAGATGCTGATGCAAAATAATGTTAACGCTCCCCGAACTAATGAATCTTCTCAATGTCCGAATAAGTAATCCGTGGGTCTTCTCGCATCATCATTTCAGTGGTCTACACATTTTCTGCAGTTAGGTACTACTGTTTGTGGGTGACCAACTGTCCACTTCTATCGTTTTCTTCGAGGTTTGTTTTACCCCTTTTAAATTAACTGAACCATCTAAAAACAGTTGCTCAAGACGGGGCAGACTCCCCTAACGTTGATTGTAATCCTTGAAGGCTAAGTTTTTAAGTTAAACCAAATTTAAAATCTGAAAGTTCATAGCACGCAAATGTTTGCGGTTATGTTCCATCGTTGCAAAGAAAAACGCGAGAACAACCGTAGTAAAATGACCGGAACATCATTTTTTTTTAAACCGGCAACCTGACATATCTATGTAAATTTATTTGAAAATACAACGCAAAATTACGAGCATCTTAAAACTTATCGAGTGATCTACGAACACGCTATTCCAAAAACACTCATATCAGGCGTTTTACCGCTGAAGTAGGTGATGTTTTTTCCTAAAAAGTACCTACTGTCACACCACTTCAGAGCCAAAGGGCTAGAATGTTCCTGTGGAAAATCGAATAACAAATATATCTCGCCGGTTACGGTTATATGAGGTACATATAACAAGTATTGAGTACTTGTTATTATAGGTGACTAAAATTGAAAGCGTAACCAAAAAGAATTGGGTTGTAGACACGTTCCGCCACTAAACCTCTTAAACCATCAGACAAAAGTACACGTTTTTAGGGTTCCGTAGCCAAAATGGCAAAACGGAACCCTTACACTTTCGCCATGTCTGTCTATCCGTCTGTCCGTCCGCAGCTTATCTCAGAGACTGTCAGTGCTAGAAGGTTGTAATTTTGCATGGATACACATATTACTTACGCCGACAAAGTGAAAGAATAAAATCTTGATAAACATGTTTTTAGGGTACCTCTCCTTATATGCAATGTGGGGATGTGATTTTTTGTCAAAAAACACTTAGGGGATTGTGAAATATTAGGCTTTAAAGTGGAAATTTTGTTATAGTCAAATGTCACCCCCTGGCAGCTAAACGGTTGATGTCAGGTATGTGAAAAAATAACGGTAGAAGTATTTAAAGTGATATTAAAAGGAACTATCACAGCTATGTAGGCTTTACAAGTTTACGAGTAACAGCTCGTAAACAACTGGTTCAAATGAGAAGTAACAAAATTTTCGTACGAATTCTATTGAAAATGATTATGAAGTATTACGTTGATAATAGTATGAAATAACTGGCTCTGTGGCGCGGTGGGAGTGTGTCCGACTGCTACGCAAGAGGTCGTTGGTTCGATTCCCACACGATATACCACTTTGTGTCCGTGATTTGGATATTTATAAAGTCCCCCGCGACACAGGGCTTGTATCCCACTGCGGGAGTAGTCTTTAAAAAAAAAGAACAGAAAACCCACTTCTTAAGCCGCAATATTCCAATGCGGGACTACGGAACCCCACATTGTGCGTGGCCCGACATGCAAATGCGCGGTTTTTTCTCGTTTTATTCTTCCAATCTCTTTGGTTACCTTTTAAATTTATCAATACATGTTACAAAACACCGATCAGGTCATAGATAATGAAAACATGTACCTACATGGATGATTCATACCCAGATATTAATCTTAATCAGATGATTGCCTTACGACGATATTCCTTATATGATATTATTCTAACGACATAGACATAATGTCTGACTGAACATGAGTCACAGCTTACCTCACCACGGTCACATTAATATTTATTTTAGCAAGTATATCTTCAACTTTTAATATAATAATAGTATACATATTGCTTATTTGAATTAATAAGCTTATAATATAAATTTAAGCGTTGACATTATAATTATTACAAAGTGAAAATCTTTGAGACAGAACAGCTAAGTCAAATATTGGAGATCATTTCAAGTGTCGAGGAAATGAAAATGGAACAACCCTTTTTACATGTCTGTCCCGAAAAAGGAGTGTGTTGTTTTTAGGATGTACCTACGTAGTCTTAGGCGTACCCAGAATTATTATTCTGAGACTCCTTACAAAATACCACTTTATCTACGTACGTAGGATTCTGGGAGGAGGTCTGAACCCACCATCCTCCCCTGGTCAGGTGTTAAGGTATGTTTGTGAATACATATGTTTATTTCATATTAACTTCAAAAAGTCCGAATGGGTATTGTTAGAATCGTCAAAAATAACCCCGAATAATATAGTAGGTAAGTATAGGTTTATTGAAAAAAAAGTTAACTATGGGTAGCACCAATACATACGGACTAAAATAAAGGTTTTCACGTTTTAAACGTTTTCAAATGTCAACCAGATGTATATTTTGACTTTATTTTCGCCTGACAATTGATAGCGTAACTCCTAATTAGAGGGAGGTCGAATAGAGACCCAAGTCATCCTACACTGTCCTAAATTCCTAAAAGAAACAAGAAAATTATGTCGAGCGAATACAATTAGGTAGTTTACTTCTGACAGTTAATAAGAAAAAATATAAATTTAATATAATATTTTATACAAATTAGACAAGTAGGTCTTAAAACACTTTGAAAATAAGTGTTTTTTCACAATTTAACATGTTTTTAAATTTAAAAGCATGAAAACGTATACTAAAAATATTGATTTGACGATAGGAACTTATGACGTCATAGATTATTATTCCATACATATTTCTATAGAGCTTGTCGTTTTGACATTTCTTTTATAGAGACTGATTTAACTTGACAGTCAACATCCGTATTGCTTTGGGTACCTACCTAACGTTTGTCCAGAATGTAACCTATAAATTTACATGATTGTAGAGGAAGGAAACTTACTCGCACACATTTATCCCTATCAGATACCTACTTGAAAATACGTCTAACCTATTTAAAAGAAGACCCTAGTTCGCTTACTATCACATCGATACCTGATATCTTCTGCATTACTACTATTCGCCTTCTTCTATTATGTTTAGGTACTCTATAACAATTCCGACTACCCCATACTGCTATGTCTGGGCAAAGTTGGCTAAAGTAAAATGGACCATGTGTGCTTAAATATTCGGTGCATTATATCGAATCAGGCTTGCGCCACCTCTCACCACCTCGTCCATTCAATTTGCGTCAGAACACAAGTTATGCGTTTTTTATTGCAGCTTACTATAAAACTGTCGTTTCGAATTATTATGAAGGATTATTTTAGACAATATAGTAAATTAAAAATCGAATATACGTATTTGGATACTAACGATCGATTCGTGACAATTTAGGAAAATAATATCGATATAACGGCATTTTCTCGGGTATACTGATTACAATATATAGAGAAACCGCGTCACTTGGTACCTCATTCTAAACAAGGAACGAGCTCGCAAACCCAAATATAGTTATATTAACGTCCTTCTTGCTAAGAGATTTTGTAATTGTAAAGGCCTTATAATATTCGCTCATTATTTTTAAATGGCTACAGAAAGACTCGCTTCTGAAAAACAAGTTTTATTAGACTGTAGGTAGACGTGACGCTTTCTAGCGATTCGACCCAAATAACACATTTGAGGGTTGGTTCTCGGTAAACCTATAAGCCTTCTAAAGCTTCATGCTATTACCATAGGCTGATCCAGGGGGGACGCCCCCCCCCCTCCCAGACGGTTGTTTTTTGTAGATAGGTGGGTCGTTATTATATTCAATTTGTTTGCTCATTTGCATCTGTACCCTGATTCCCTTTGATTTTTTATGGAGCACCCACCCTCCATCATGCGTGCTACTCATACTTGGCCCGTGTCGGGCGAAACCCCCTAAAGTTAAAGTTCATTTTCGTGCATCGCGGCCGATCGCGAGCCGCGAGCGGCTTACGACAAGCGTCAGACGCGCGCGGCCGATGCGACAATATTCAGTAGTGCGCGCGCATCTTACGACAGTCGTCGGCCGCGCGCGTCTGTCGCTTACCTCGGAAACGGCACCATACATTCTTATACTCTGACTATTGTCGCATCGGCCGCGCGCGTCAGTCGTTCGTCGTAAGCCGCGCGCGGCTCGCGATCGGCCGCGATGCACGGAAATAAACCTTTAGAATGAAATCCTGGATTATTCGTGGCTATCATACCAAATTTCATATAAAGCGTATAAAGAAAACATCACATAAAGAAATCTACAGCTTTATTATATAGATACATAGCATATAATTACAATATTTTTATATTTCAAAGGGTAAATTACAAAAATAAATGTTTGTGGTCATAATCGTTTGGTACGCTTAGATCATGGCAGCATTATTCTTACGGACTTTGTATATTATTTTGCTTTACAAACCTTGACATTTTAAATATATATATACAATTTGCGCATTAGGATAACTTGTTAATTCCATTTAAGGATTTTTTAAATCAAGTAACCATACGACTGAGTAACATATTTATATAAACACTTTGACACAGAATAAACCACACAAAGTTTCATCCTGGGTGGGGTTTGAACACACGAACTCCAGCTTAGCAGTCTGGATCACTAACCACTCAAGTAAGGTTTATCACGTTAATATATTTGAAACCTTAAAATGTTTTTAAATGATCTGTCGAATGATGTGCCAAACGTTGATGTATGCTCTAAAAAATGTTTTCAGCTTCTGTTACATGTATGGAGTGATCCCCCTAAAATATTTATTTTTATTATTTAACTATCAAAGTAGTGGCTGTTACAAGACACCTTTTCACCAAATTTCATTGTGTAGTCTTTGAATAAAATGCCTGTGACATACGGATGGAAAGACAGACACATATAGACAGACGGACATGACGAAACTATTAGGGTTCCGTTTTTGCCATTTTGGACACGGAACCCTAAAAATTAAGCACGAATGCTTCCTATATACATTCATATTGTCATGTCATCCAGTTTTTATTGCCATTACATTAGTTGCCATAAAAGATCATACCAATATAAAACGAACAGACTAGAGCCCATGTGGACATGAATTGTGAACGTGAAGGTACCATTACGATTATTGATATACAGGGTGGACTAAACCATTACCCCCCCCCCCGGGGGAAAGTACCCTAAATATATAAGTTAGCAAATATTTAAGATTTTCTAAAAGTCACTTGATGTAAAAAACAAACATTAGGTAGATGTTTTTATAATGCAGATTAATAAAGTCAATCATAAGGAACAAATATCTTTAATAAACATTGTTAAGTTATATCTAAAAATGGTAAGGTAATAGTCAAATTAAAAACAAGTTTGTGTACTTTTTCAACAGTACCTAAACCTATATAGATATAATTTTGTTATCTACAATTTAAATTAATTAATTTAATATCATTAACTTAAATGTGAATCACAATACAAAGGTTTAGTAGCGGCGGTAGCCTAATGGCTAAGGCATCGGTCTCGCAATCGTGAGGTCACGGGTTCGAATCCTACCCATTATACTACCGACGTGAACCCACTCCTAACACCAGCCATTAAGCTTAGCTGGAGGGGGTAATAGGATTGCTAGTAATGCGGGACCACAAACCCACATTGCTAGTAATCTTTAAAAAAAAAGTGTCTCGTTTCGTACGATGATTAATAATTTCAAAGCACATAATTTATTTGACTGTTTCCAATAGTTAGTGTTTCTGCTTCGTAATGACCTTGTCTCAGTATATTTGTAATATTTAATGTGTAAAAATCATGGCTTTCCTCAATTTTTAGATGCAATTGCTCACATTTATTAGAGAGTTATGTTTTTTTCAAATACACAAGATGTTTATTTTCAACATATGAAAGGTTCGATTTCCAGCTCGGGCAAGTCACTAAGACAATATTTGATTGCCGTTCCATTTATATCTAAAAAATAAAATATTGTTTCCGCTAACTCAAATATTTAGGATAATTTCATTCCCTCCAGGGGGCATTGGTTTGGTCCACCCTGTATAACTTTCAAATTATTTGATATAATTGTATAGACTACGGGTATTTTAAGGTTTTCAGGTCACGAGTTGACTTTGTCTAACCATGACAGTCCACCCGTGACCACGGGATTTAAATCAAAGGTCAACCTTAAAATATCCACACAATTAAAGCCCTTAGTCTATAAAACAAAATTGTATAATTTGTACAAATTACAATGTTTAAAAACATATTATACTGAACCTACTTCTGATTAAAAGTTAAGTTTTCTTTCGAGCCATTTCCACGATACGATGACTACTAATACTAACAGAAATGTTCCGATTTCGATTAGCATAATTTGATAGTTCTTATCTATGAAAATATATGGGCATCGAAATCGGAGATGTGACCGGAGCTAAGCGTGCTACGATCCATTACAAAGTCGCGGCGTCGGCGTAGGCGCCGAGCCAGCCGGGGGGATGTATCCATTAGCTAATTACCCTCGACCGCCGACCCTTCTTACCAGCTCCACTAGCTGCCAGATTGTAGCCTCTTCGCCACTAATTGACTTTTAAAATGAACCAACATTCACTTTAAAATATCAATTTTCATTAAACAGAATTACTTAAGTTTTACTTGTCAAATCAAACAAAAAAGAAAACAGTAACATTCTAACATTTACAATACATTTATTGTAACGTATGTTTTTGTTTTATTTCGATTGATACTACGAGTATATTAGCAATACTTTCACCTGAGGTAGATTCAAGACCTCAACATTAAAGACCCTTGCAGAGGGACAAACAGACTATAAACATCATCGACGACGTAAGCCCGCCGCCGCCGTACCTGCTTAATCATAACTCGACAGTCGACACGCTCGCTTCCTGCAATAAATAAATCTATAGAACTAAAGCCATAAAATCACACCTTTTCACCATACGAAAGTATTTAACCGCAACCACAATACATAAAATTAAAAGTTAAACAACCCCTCGGTACATCACGGCTATCTTTTAATGAGGTAATGGCGATCCAACGAGAGGGGCGAGTGTCGCGTGCCGCACACGCGAACACCCCTCGTCTCTAATAATTTCATTATTATAATAAAACGGAGTCAAATGTGTAAACGAGGACACGTGATAATTGTGACCCTCTGTCAACTGATTACTGTGACAGCCTGCCCTTTCGACTTTGTAGCGGAGTGAAAGCTCTAACTTTTTATCATTTGCGTCAGACCTACCTACCTATACAACATTGATGTGCCTATACTATAATATAGATGAATACTCATATGTAACATTTAATAGTACGCAAATCTATAAACTTAAATGTAATGAATGCTCTTCTAAAACGCTACACGCTAACATTCAATTTAAAAGAACATCGGTACGTTGCGTACTAGTCCCAGCACGTTATGGCCGATAGTCATGACAGTTAATTTATAAAACGATGAGTTACAAGCATTGCCGAACTGCTCAGCGGGCACAATAAACATTATGGGCACATTCATTAATAGCTGACCGCTGACAAACGGTGCCTTTCCCCCTCCGCTCTTTACCCCATTATCCCCATAAACCCCTGTCTACCCTCCCGTATTCCTCCATCCATCTCCCCATCTCCCCATTCGGCCAGGTGTAAAACTGCCCGGTCACGGAAAGACAGACATGCGATGCGGCTAATATGTTTTTATTATTAAAGCTATACGTATTGCTCATTCCTCCGGCCCTCGCAAGGGATGAGCCATGAATATTTATACGGTGATTTGTTAATAGTGCCGCATTACCTGGTGTCTGACTTATACGAAAAAAAGCAGGAGTAAAGTACATTCATTGTCGCAACGCAAGCTCGGAACTTATAATCAACTATTACATTATACATTATAGATAACCTAGTTTGTATTATTAGTTGTTCTTGATGAGTCTTAATAGTTGCCATCACTTATTTTTCGATTGCATTCGCAGTCGCTTTAAAACCAAACTGCTCTAGAATCATACACCATATAAATTACATTGTAAACATTTTAGTTTTGGAAAAGTCTAAAAGCGCTTTTTCCACTAGATACCTAATCACTCTCGTTCCGTTATATGGCGTTGAAAGAACACTTAACCGCACATAAATTTACTTACACAATCTACATACCCTTCACGTGTCGGCACTGTGTG
Organism: Herminia tarsipennalis; assembly: GCA_945859575.2. NCBI lineage: Eukaryota > Metazoa > Arthropoda > Insecta > Lepidoptera > Erebidae > Herminia > Herminia tarsipennalis. The sequence continues at coordinate 22,307,000 of OX243831.2, read as the reverse complement.
TGATTCAAGCGCTTTCTCAGCGAATCCACTTTAGTAATAACTTGAAAGGTGGTGTGAGTAATGCAGGAAAACGTGTACCAAGTAATGTTAGCTTTAGTGACTTGCTGACATGCGGAGGTATCTTCGTTTTGGTATCGATGCGACAACTCCCGCTTGATCCTCCACCGCAAAATCTGATTTCTGATTGTATGAAAGATAGTAAGCCGCATAGCCACGTAAACAACATAACTGCAACTATAACTTGAGTACCTACTGCATTTCGTTCGGTGCCGTGGGAAACGTAATTTTCATACACAGTCCCGTCAAATATATCAGTAAAATGGCTACCGCTGTTAGCTGCGATTGTTGCTATTTAAGGAACATAAAATTTATTAAATGTTCGCGGAAGGATATGAAAGTTGCGGGAAACACTTTGACTCTAACATACATTGCCTTTGAAAGTGAATTATTCTTTTATTACAAAGCTGGCTGTAAACCGAGGCTACGTCCAAACACACACTTTTTTATTATTTTATACACATAAAATAATAAAAAAGTGTGTGTTCAGTTTGCACTGAAGTGCCGGTGCTGGTGGTTCCAGGATTTTCGGTTGGGGAGGGGTTGGACTTGACAGTGCTGAGCAAGCCAATCTTTTGAATGGGGAGCGCTTAACACCTTACACCATATACACGGAAATATCAGATACTTTTCTTGATCCATTTCGACTGGCCTGATGGTCTAGTGGTTAGTGACCCTGCTAAGTCAGAGGTCGTGGATTCCCATACAGGAAAAAACTTTATGTGATGAGTACGATGAATTATTCTGTGTCAGGGTGTGTTGTCTGTAATATGTATACATTTAAATATACATATGTAATATGTATGCATTTAAATAGTTTATCAGTTGTCTGGTTTCCGTATAGGCTTTGCCTAGGTTGGGATCAGGTGGTGGTGTGTGAGTCGTCCTTAGATATATTTAGTTTCTCGCCCTCTCCTGTAACCGTCAGTGTGGTTTGCAGAGCCACGATAAATTAAGATTATATTAATTGTCCTTCCGGATATAAGTCCAATACATTCAAGTCCACAATATTCTTGAAGAGTCCTTCAACAATGTTTACAGTTCCCTATAAAAATTCTTGAAGAGTTTATTGGACTTTTTGAATTAGCTATAAACATTTCAAATTTCTATGAATATCGATCCACCCTGAGTCAGACATTGGAGTTTAATTTGACCCAAACAAATACACAAGCAAATAAAAACTTTACTAACTGTTGGATATAGGTACCGTTATAGTAAATAAACTAAGACTTGTAAGTTTAGGTAAACACATGTTTTGGCATTATACAGCTACCGATAATTATTTTCTTGTGCATGAGTTCAGTCAAAACGTGCCTGCCTATAATCCTACATATATCTATGCAGGATTAAAGGCTAATTTTATATATATCTGGAGCCATTTTAAAAATTCTTTTACCATTAGAAAGCTACATTATCGGAGAGTTACATAGGCTTTAATAGAGATCCTTACGAAAATTACTATAATGTAACTAAAGGTATAAAATCTACGATATGACACCCATGCGAAGCCGGGGTAGGCAGCTAGTACCTACCTAATATTTTAAATCGAAAAAATGTCTAATATTTTAAATCAAAAATTACTAAACGGATTTTTATGAAACTTTATAGAAGGTTTACAGAACAGCATAGCACATCCACATTCATATTATAAATGTGAAAGTAACTCTGTCTGTCTTTTACTATTTGAATAAAAGGATATAGTATAGGATAGGTTTTATCCCATAGACCTAGGATTATATCCCGCGATAAACTTAGAATTATATCCTAAGTCTATCGCGAGCGAAAGCAAAAACAAAACATGGGTTTATCCAGGTCACGGCGCAGGAAAAAGCTAGTGAATTTTCAGTTAGTATTGTAATTATTATGAGTAGTTACTATATTTTACGTTAGTTTATGTAGATTGTAGTTTATAATAGTGGCGATGACTTTACGCGAGGAGACACGCAAAACATTGTTGGCACGCGTGCTCTCTGTCGTTACACCCGCTCTGGGAACAACCCAGCGGCGCTTAAACGAACATTCACCATATTTCGTTACTAGCTTTCGCCCGCGGCTCCGCCCGCGTTTGTATCCACGATAAAACTATCCTATGTTCTTTCCCGGGACTTTAACTATCTCTGTACCAAATTTCATCTAAATCGGTTCAGCGGTTTATGCGTAAAAACGTAGGAGACAGGCTGAGTTACTTTTAAAATATTTTATAATATTAGTTTGAGTGAAAACTTTATTTCAAAAACATAATTTCTACTTTTTCATCGTCGCTAGACTCTTGGTAGAGTGTTAGCGGTCATCTTGTCAGGGTTTGTGGCACGCTGAACTAGTGGTCGCCTTTCCTCTCGCAATACGGCCATCGTGGTACATTTATAGAGCGATAAAAAACTACCTTCAAAACGGCTGAACGGATTTGCATAAAAAAGTAGGATCTATACATGCCATCTCTATTATACTAGCTACCTAATAAAAGAAACTGCACACAGTAAACATTGGCAATTTGAAAAGAAAAACCGCGAGTTATTATTGCTTTGTTCTTTTCTCCGGCTTTACCTATTGCTTGCGAACAGGCATTACCTACATGTAGTAGTGTATACCTAAATAAAGAATTTTTTATTTGATTTGATTTGAAATTATTCATTCTGCAGAGGAGAAGGAAGGAGAAGCAGTGGAAGTGGTTCTATTTCAGAGGAAATTACTTTTTTTTACACAACTAAATAAAGTAAGGAGCAGGTCGCGAGCCCCATGGTAAGTGTCATGCCAGCTCATAACAACATAATTGCATCAATGCCAATCCTTACGAGCGAGATCCAAACTACATTTTTGATTACCAACACGCGTAGGTCCACTTGTCTAGTAATTAGTGCTGTCTTGGTTTCGTACCTATCATCATCATTGTAAAGGATGCGGCGCGAAAACCGACTGTATTTAAAACAATGATATCAAAAAATATTTGAGAAATAAACTTCAATCTAGCTTTATTTTGTTTTTAGCAAATAAAACTTCATTGCATAAACTTAAACTATTATTTTTTTTTTGTGAGCTTTATATGTATTTAAAAATCTTGACAATTAAGATAGGTATGTAATATCATTGATTTAGTTTTTTGGAATAAAGATGTTTGAAATTATACATATTCAAGATTTTTATAAATGCTCTGGGTATGTATTTAATATACTAGCTGCCCCGCGCAACTTTGTATGCGTAAATTTTCCTCGTTTTTACAACATTTCTCATTGCTGCTCCGCTACTATTGGTCGTAGCGTGATGTTATATAGCCTATAGCCTTCCTTGATAAATGAGCTATCCAACAGTGAAAGTTTTTTTCAATTCCGATCTGTTGTTCCTGAGATTACCGCGTCCAAACAAACAAACAAACTCTTCAGCTTAATAAAAACAACAAAGTATAATATTTCCGATTGATAAAAATCACATAATAATTGTCTTAAGGGTCAGATAGAATTCCTCAAACAATGAGTTTAGATTGCAATCGACCATATTAGATCTACCTACGCAGTTTTGAATGAAAGTGTTCCATATTTATATACAAACAAATTACATACACTCATTGGGGGCTGTATGGTCGTTGGTTGACATACATTTTATCTTTAACTAGCTGTCCCGCGCAACTTCGTATGCGTAAATTTTCCCCGTTTTTGCAACATTTCACGTCGCTACTCCGCTCCTATTAGTTGTAGCGCGATGTTATATAGCCTATAGCCTTCCTCGATAAATGGGCTATTTAACAAAAAAAGAATTTTTCAAATCGGACCAGTAGTTCCTGAGATTAGCGCGTTTAAACAAACAAACAAACAAACAAACTCTTCCGCTTTATAATATTAGTATAGAAGTATAGATATTAAATGACCTGTTTATATTAGTTCACATTTTCAAGATTTGGTGAAACCTGGGCCCTCACTGAACAACATAGAAACAAATTAGCAGTGTGCCAGCGGGCAATGGAGAGAAGTATATTGGGGATAAAAATTAAAGATAGAATCACTAGCTCAGAGATCAGAGAAAATACCAAAATCCCTGACATACTCAATCGAATTGACCAACAAAAATGGAGATGGACAGGCCACATGCTACGCTGTAAGGTCGAAAAATGGTCCAAGCAAGTTACCCTTTGGTACCCACGGCATGGTAAGCGTAATCGAGGACGTCCCACAAGACGCTGGGAGGACGAGCTCCGCTATACTCTTGGTACATACTGGACTAGGGTGGCTCTTGATCGAGCACACTGGAGAGAATTAGAGGAGGCCTTTGCCAATAGGCACTCCGAAATTAGAGACACAATTTAGTTGCATTATTTAATTAAAATCATTTTATTACTGTACATTTTCGGAGAAATAAAGGCTATTTTTTTTTTTTTTTTTTTATTATATTAGTTATCAATCAATCTTATAGTATTGAGTCTATTTAAACAAATCTAGCAATCTGAATTGACTTCTCCCAGTTTTATTAGACTACTAATATTATACATTTAAAGGTTTGTGAGGATAGATGTATCGATTGATGAATGAATGCATGTATGTTGCTCTGATAAAACTACTAAACATTCTGATCTAAAACTTTACTGTAATGCAGTTAATACGTCACGATAAACCAATCAGAGGCTATTAAAATCGAACAAGCTTTAAAAGCTGCGTCGAATAGCTAATACCGCCTTGGCTAAAGTTGGTTGGTACCGAACGTGGGGGCCAATGTGTGGACATTGGCTCCAACGTCGGTCCCAACGTTGAGCGAGTGGCGTTGGGTCGACGTTGAGGCCAACATGTGGAGCCGGGGTCATTAATAAAGGTATAGGCATAGCAATGACGTACAGACTGGAATAAAATTTATGTACTAAGTAGGTAGGTACCTACCTACCTCTATGTTAAAATATTTTGAATAGGTAGTTATACAAAAACGATTATTAAAATTGGTTCAACCGTTTTCGAGTTTTAGAGGGACTAACAAAAAATAATTGATTTTTATTTAAGAAGAAAGAAGAAGAGTACTTCTCAAAATTGATCTTGTGATAGTCAAAATGTTCGCAATTGACCCCAAAAACTAGTATGATAAACTTAGTGTACGCTCGAAACGGTCATTTTTCCCTGTTTTTATAACATTTTTATTAAAGCTCCGATCCTGTTGGTAATAGCGTAATGTAATAAAGTCTATTGAATAGAATTTTTTAATTCTAACCAGTAGTTCCTGAGATTATCGCGTTCAAACAAACAAACTCTTCAGCTTTATAAAATTTGTATAATATTAACTATAAAGCGTTAATTTTCTATTTTTTGGATTGTAGCTTTCGGTCCTATTGGTTGTGATTAGCGAGCCTGAATGCTAAGTCTGAGGTCGTGGTTCGATTCCCACCCAGGATAAACCTTTGTGAAGTAAGCACGATGTTGATGATGCAAAGTATTCATCATTTGTAAATGTTTTTAGGTTGTCTGATTGCCTTAGTACAGGAACTGTCTATAATTTCTTTATTGTGTCATTAACTAATCGATTTTTATTCGTATAAGTTTATGCTATACAGATTAAAATGTATTATAAAAGCTGTTAAGAGGTAATGAATCACAATTATTTTAATGTGTTTTGTGGCCTTAAAATACCTCTTGCCAAATTTTTTGAGTCCAGTTCAACGGGAAGTACCATAAAGTTTTGATTTATATGCAAGTCTCAAAATATATGGTACACCCCTTTAAGGGTTGATTTTCCAAAAATCCTTTCTAGTGGATGTCTTATAATATAAAAGGCATCAACTGCCAACACTCGAGGATTATAACCTCAGCGGTTTAGGCTCTGCGTTGATAAATCAGTCAGAATAAGTGATTATATATATGTATAGATTTACGAATATTATTTGAGTTGCAAGAGGGATAACGTCTTATAAATTGATGACCGGCTGCATTTACGAAAAAGTGTGACGTCACCGCTTGATAGGCTGAAGTATCGTGGCCGTCGGGCGCATGCGCCCAGGTACACTAAAGCTGTCAAATGCATGGTGGTTTATTACAATGTCATGAATGTTTTGGCGATTGCAGTGACATGCGATACAATAAAAAAAAAAAAAATGAGATGTCATCAATGTTTTCTTATGACGTTATCACCATAGGGCCATAGACTTAGGTTTCAACCTGATAGGTACATAAACATACATACACACACAAACACGTGCTCATCTAGAGCCTCGGTTCATAAGCGGTAAATATTTTACCCCACATGGATATAACAGCTATTTATTTAGCTTTAGGAGTAATGAAGGCCGTTGTACGGGCTCAAATTTATCCCATGTTTTGAAGTTCATAGCCCCCCCCCCCCTTCCTCCCATTGTGCGAGCTCGAGCCACTCACATTTGGCTCATGTTAAAATTAATTTGCAACCCCCTCCACCCTTCAAGCGACACTAAGCCGATGTTGGGGAAAAAAAGGTAAAAGCAGATAAAAAGAGTAGTGAGATCAAATAGGTTAGGCGGACAGCGAAGTGAAATGAGGTTATATTGCTTTATTGTTCCAGTTCACTTCGTGTTCATTTCTCGTATAAGTTTTATACACTACAAGCTTTTATCCCGGCTTCGATTTCGTTATGATTGATATTGATTCTATGGATAACCCCTGTTTTACCCCTTCAGAAAAAATATTCTGAGTACCTACGTGCCTAATCTATATATGTATATATTTATTTATATAAAAGGAGAAGCTGATTGACTGACTGACATATCAACGCAGGACCTAAATATAAGGGTTATAAACTTGAAATTTTGCACAGGGGTTTCTTTTATATGTAGGGATGCACTAAGAAAGTATTTTTGAACATTCACCCCCTAAGGGGATAACACGGGTTGCAAAATTAGTATGCAACTTTTCCGTAAAAATATTTTGGTAACAATCTGGCATCCACGTGGGCAAAGCCGCGGGCATAAGCTAGTCTATATATAAAAATCTTTGTTCTGACTGTCTATGTATCAACGCGTAGCCTAAACCGCTAATCGTAGAAATGTGAAATTTCGAGGATGTATTCCTTAAATAATGTAGACATTCATCCCCTGAGGGTACAAAATAGTGGTTGTAAGTTTGTATGAAACTCCGTCAGTTTAAAAGTTTGATTTGTTAAAAATCGTATTTGGATTTTTGGTTTAATGTTATAAATGGTTTCAGCATTTTTGTGAAATCAAATCCTGAGGGGGGTAAAATAGAGGTTGCAAGTTTTTATCAAACAATTCGTCAATTTTAAAATTAGATCTTTGAAATTTCGTATTAAGGTTATTGGTTTAAAGTAAGCCGTTTTGGAAAATCAACCCTTAAGGGGGTAAAATAGGGGTGGTAAGTTTAAAGCGTAACTTCGTCAGTTTTAAAGTTAAATCTGTAAAAATTGTGCTTTGTGGATAAAGAAACACGTCTTTCAGCGTTTAAAAACGAAAATCAATCCTTAACGGGGTAAAATCATCCACGCTGACGAAGCCGCGAGCGATAGCTAGCAATAAAAATGAACCGCAAAATCTGTTGCTAAGCCGAGGATTAATTGGTAAAAATATTGGGAAAAACGCAAAAACTCTATATTTCAAATTCAAACTTAATGGCGGCAAAGCCGCAGGGAAAAGCTAATCCAAACTAATATTATAAACACTAAAATAATTCAGTCTGTCTATTACGTTGTCACGCTTAAACCGCTAAACCGATTGAACTGAAATTTGGTATAGAGATAGCTTAAGTCTCGGGAAATGACATAAGTTATTTTTTATCGCGATAACCAACACACACGGGCGAAGCCGCGGCCGAAAGCTAAAATATTATAGATTAACAAAAAATAAATAAACATTTCAATTTGCACCAACTGGGTGGTGGACCTTTATCGCTATAACCAACATCCACACAGGCGGATCCGCAGGGAACAGCTACTTATAATATATTTTCCTACGATTATTGTATGACAAAATATAATAATAATTTTTTGTACAAAATCAACATGCCTGGCGACCGGCCGTGTTTAACAGCGAGCACCCCTCGCACCCCGACATTTAGCTAAAATTATGGGAAATGTAAACACTACTCAAATTACATTTTTTATTTCGCTATTAAGCGGTACTGGGAGACCAGTTCATGTACACAAATTACCTAAGTAACCTCCCTGACTCCCTGTTATATTTATTGTAAATATTTAGGGGTAAAATATCATCTTTTTTAAATTAAAAATTTAGAAACAACAGGAATTCTACCACATAACGTAAAAAATGGTAAATAATGCACCAAAGGCACTCAATAGATGACATGTATGCATTAGTTACCTATTTTATTAAAATTGTGATTTCGAAATCAACGGTAATAAACTAACAAAGGGACACAATAAGATCAATTAATCACTTTCAAAATGTTAAAACATGGATAACTGTAATTGTTAACAGTTTTGTTAAGAAGCCAAAAGCTTTAATTACTTTTATAGTGTTCTTTGAACTTACTGCTATCCGATAAATGTCACTAAAAAGTGCGACAGAAAACTAGTGTTTCATATTAAAATGTATTCAGTGAGTTCGTCCCCCGCGCAGTGGGCGGCGTTCGCCTTATCGATCCGCCTAACACCGCCCGCCCAGTCCGCCCAACCGATAAATACTCCCAGCTACGTCCTCCGTGCCAATGTGAACCCACTGCCTATAAAACGTTATTACTATTAGTTATTATCGTCATAAGTTTTAGGGGTACCTACTGGAATGGTAAAAAAATGTTACTTTGTACGTTACAACTAAGACCATTATGGACGATGGGAATTTTTATGCTAGGCTTTGCCGGAAACGTGTATTATGTATTGTTTGAACATGCCACACGTACTTGTCTGCATTCTTCATTTAATAAAGCATTTCAGTAAATATAAGAGAATGCAAAGGTTTGGCAAACTAAGAACGGAAATAAGGCTTCTATACTCGAGCTTACAATTGGTAATTATTTAGGTACTTATATCCGCTATATTATTACCGAAGCTTTGTCTTCATTTCCATTTGCGTATATTTTGTATACCTAACACTGTTATAGGTACTTTTCCTAAGAGAAACAATGAGTTGCTGACGTATAATGAGTACTCCATCACAAAGTTTACAATATTCAATAGGTGTATGTATGGTAATCGGTATTCAGAATAATACATTTACAGTTAATAAAATTTCAATGTTTGCAATATGAACTTTACGACTTTGCTTTAAGATGGTTATGTGTTTATTTTAATTGTTTTTCAAAGTGTTGTGTGCGTATTGTAGAATGAAGCCCGGTTGTGTGGGCGTCGGTTGAATTATGGAAATAGAGCGTCGACAAGAGACGTTCTTCAAACAATGCCATAACGGTATGAGACGGCATTTTTAATTCATTTCATATGAGGATACATTATTGAAAAGGTCACGACTATTGGGGGTTGTTAAGGCGAAGCTTTACCTCAAAATTAGTAATAACATTTGTGTGAAATGATATTTGGTGTCATTCTCTCACGGTAACGAGACCTTCTGTCGCTTTAAGTTCTTTATACTAACTGTTTCTTAGCCAAACAGAGGATTATTATGAATTTAAAGTGCTTATCTGAAGCATAGTAGATTATGAATCTGTATGTTAGTCAGCCATCGTAGCTCCCAAACAAATGGACCGAGTTTTATTAGTAAGACAGTTTAATCATGATGTTTATTTTCTTTTTTCAAACGACTTCAAAAAGGAGGACAAAAAATAATACATTTTAAAGTTGGTGCCAAAACATAAAACTACATTTCCTGGCACCAACTTCAAAATGTTTAATTATTTTTGTTGTTGCACCTATATTATTTTTCGCTTTTTAGTTACCTTATATTTATTTTGGAAGTCGGATTTTAATTTTTTGTAAAAAGCTTTTATTATATAAATCTGTTTAACCTGTTTGAGGAAACCAACTTTTAAAACTACGTGTTTGGGGTTTTTGATGTTCACAAATTAACTTGTTTAATAAATTATTGCGTAGAGTTTTGAAACTTAACGTAATCGTATTATTAATACGCTTTTATTAGTTTGACAATGTGACAGTTTTGATCGGCAGCTATGTTGTCATAAGATACCCCTTAAAGTCTAATTAGCACACAGTCCCATGGGGCGGCAGGAAGGTTTATATGCGACGTACATATACCGAACTGACCTCTTTTGCCTCTTTCACTTCCTGATATTAGTGCCGCGATGCTGGCCTATTTATCATTCAGAACAACTTTCATGATATACGATACTGAAGCGACCATACGACTATATTTACGTAATCCTGTTTAGTTTCCAATAAATTAGGACGTACATAGAGGTTAGGACTTATCACTGCACTATTGACCTCGTTACTCCTTTGTGCCTTAAGAGTGAGTCGCTCGCACGGCGGGGGAGATGTGCCATTCGCTCAAAGTGCCGAGTGAGTTGCTCACACGACGAGGGCAAGGTGCAATTCACTAAAAACAATGGTGTGAGTCGAAGGGGGGGGGGGGAATTACCCCATTACCCCAAAGAAAACCTGTTTGGAACCCAGGAATTAGAGTACCTCTCAATTTATTGAATTAATAAATTAATCGCCGCGTGTATTAATTTTCTTTGTTGTGTAGGTACATAGCGTATTATCAGGATAAGAGATACGTTAAAAAAAACGCAAGCCATGTATAATGGCCAGAAACTGTTTGTGTAGGATCCATTCTACGAAACTACCTACCAGACGAATTTTGAAGGGTTTTGGCATGGAAGTATCTTATGTGCTTTTTATTCCTATAAAATTGTAGACTTTTCAGAGCTGCGAGAAACACCTCTATAACGTTAGATAATAATCAAAAAACTGCCCGAGAAACTAAAATCGTGCAGTCGGAGGCATTCATGAATCACCGTGAACTTACTAAAATGCCTCCGACTGCATGATTTAAGTTTATATTGTTTCAATCTTTTTTAAGCAGCCGGGTTCTTTGGTTTTTCAAAATTATTTGTTTAGTTAATACTTTTTAGTGCTTAGTTAAAAGACGTAACATAATAGCTGTAACTACCGAAAATTTAAGTGAAATTAGTTGATAACAAACTTTAAATTACTATTTATCCTAAACATCCTAAAAAAAATGATTAAAGAAACCTCATCATTTTAAAATACCTACACGATGATACCCCACATGACACAGTTTGTTGACTTAATTTTTTTCTCTATTACCAAGGCGTCTGGCTGTCGCCATTTTTAATTTCGGTTGCTGTCAGATCTTTAGTGACGATCGCAAGATTATTACGAATCGATTGAGGTATGAATCATCAAAATCGGTCCACGCGTTTGGTCTATATAGTGCCACAAAGGAACACACATACACGCAAAATTACGGGTAAAAACAAGGTCCACTTATTTTTTAATATTCGCTATTTTTTTAATTTTCAGGATTAGATATAATTTTAGCCAAAATGTTTAGTCCAACCTCTCAGTTACACACCTACCTACCTAGACTTGGAACAACCATTTGTGGATCACATAAAGTGGTGTCCCGTGTGGGAATCGAACCCACAACCTTTTAGCAACAATCGCACGCTCTCCCATTGCATTACCGAGGCAGTTGTGTCATATTCCCTAATAGGTATTAATTACGTTTTGTCTGTATCCCATACTCACTTTCCTAATGCCTAGGGGGTCTAGACTAGACAAAGTTACATTCGAAAAGCGATGTCGATGATAGAAAATAATTTTATTATGGAATTTGACGTTTTCGATGGAGACCATAGACATTTTTTTATTTTTTTGCGAACGATTAGTACGGCGTTATCGAATTCGCTACGGAACGAATGTACCTTGTTTATCACCCCCCCCCCCCCCCCCTGTTTGATTTATCGAAGTCACAGTGGTGTGCAAAGGTATGACATGTGGGTGAGATTGATCGAAATAAAAAAACAACAGCCAATGTTACCGTTAAGAGACAAATAACCGTGATGGTATGTATGTTAGGTAAAAATTTAAAACTAGAATACGAAGCTTAAGTATATCTTTAATTTAAAAACTTTACACTGTTATAAAATATTTTACGACTTCTAATTATTTTTACATTCTAACGTTCGATTTATTTATGGGACTAGTTTTGTACTCGATTTCAAGCTTATACAAGAAATACTTACATTATCTCCACATCCAGTTTATAATATAATAAAAGGAGGTCTTGCTAACTTTAGGACTTTCGCTTAAATATAAAAAGTACTATCGGTTCATCGTCAAAAAATTGAAAAAACATAGCATTTTACAAATAGTTCTAAGTTCTTCTTTTCACACTTATAGTAATACTAGCTGTGCCCCGCAGTGTTACCCGCGGTTTATTAGCCTATGTGTTAATCCAGGGTGTCAGCCAACTCCATACCAAATTTTATTAAAATCGCTCCCGCCGTTTAGACGTGAAGAAGTAACAAACATACACACTCACATACTCACACGCTTTCGCCTTTATAATATTAGTGTGATAATTATTGACATAGACCTGGACCGTGCCATCCCATTCAATTAAAAAGTAAATATTGTCCGCAAAGTGGTCAATTTTGTGAGGTTATGTAGGTACGTCAGTGGTTAAACCCATTAGTAGAAACCAGGACTGCGCCATATCCTCACAAAATTGACCACTCTCTAGAAAGACACACCGCTACTTTGTGGACATAACCTGTCAAAGGCCGCACGAGTTTTCCTCGCATTCACACTTTGCAGTCAATATTTCCTTTTTAATTAAAAGGAATGGCACGGTCCAGGTCTATACGTCAATGTGTATAACACACAGCCAGTTCGACATAGATAAAATGAACAATACAATAGGGATATTGACTGTCAAGTCAAATCAGTCTCTTTTTATGAAATGTCAAAACGACAAGCTCTATAGAAATGTGTATGGAATAGGAACCTATGCCGTCATAAGTTCCTATAGTCAAATCATTACTTTTTGTAATTGTTTTCATGCGTTTAAACTCAAAAACATGTTAAATTGTAAAAGAACACCTATTTTTAGGGCATTTTAATCTACTATTACCTGATTAGTTTAAAATAATTTACTTTTATTTCAGTCAAGTACCTAATTACAAAAGTACTAACAACCTATAGAACACAACCTCCTTATTTTAGCTTCACATAATCTACAAAGTTTAATTGTATAGAGACTGTTAATCCGTAATTATATTAAGTAGTTATCGGTGTTTTGTAGACTAATAAGCAATTTCTTGTATTCTGAAGTAGGTAGGCGGATCTATGCAAGAGAATATAGAATAGCGTTCTCAAATAGCTGCTCAACACGCAGGGTCCGTCTACTATACCTCCTTACTAAGACTGGGGGAATGCGTATCTATAGTATTACATGATTGTCTCAAAAAACGGAGTGTAATGCTTCAAAAAAAAAAAGAAAAACAGTCAAAATACTTTATTCATTTAGGTTACAAATTCAACGCTTATGAACGTCAGACAAAATTTGGAATAGAATGATTCTACATATAATGCCAAGTTCGCAAGAGTAAAGCCGTGAAAAAAGAACTTGGCAATAGAAACTCATGGCCACTTCAGAAGTCATGTATGTACCTATGTTTGTGAGTTTCTTTATTCCATCATAACTTTGAAGCGCCTTAACGCATGTAGAATCGTTAAATGATTTCGGGTAACATAGGTTAGGATAAATAAAAAAAATGGCTGGCGTAAAATATGATTACATTCATACCATACATGATTTATTTTTTCTTCTGGTGCGGTAAATAGGTATGGGTATCGCAATCAAGGCCACATTGAGACTACCTATCACAAATACCTAGTGTAACATTTGCGAGTTAGCGCAATTTTTAGGGCGCAGTCATGGGTATCCTTTTTAGGGTTCCGTAGCCAAAATGGCAAAAACGGAACCCATATAGTTTCATCATGTCCGTCTGTCTGTCCGTCCGTAAGTCCAGGCATTTTACTCGAAGACCACATAATGAATATTGATTAAATTTACAATATTATTAAATTCACATAATCGTATATACCGTCATTGAGTTATTGCCGAAAAACTGAAATTTCTCAAAAAAAGAGCGTAGGTGCCATAAACATACGCTCTTCTTCAGGTGCAATTATTCAAATCGAATTTTTTTATAGGGCAACGGCTCCGGAACCCTACACCGAGCTGTTCGACATGCTCTTGCCCGGTTTAATTCATTTCTCATTACCGAAGATTTTTCGTAACTGGAAAATTGTAGAGCATTTCAATTATGAAAAATAGTATTACGGGTAACAATATGATCTGAATCTACATAATCTATGGTATCTAAAACGGTAAAAAGCAGTCCTTCAGCAAGTTAACCTAGATGGATACGAAGGACAACTTAGCCAATCATAGCTGCTGAACCAGAGATGGACTGACATTAGTACTAACAGTATATTTACTGAACATCGTACATGTAGTGAGGTGGAGTAAAACATAATGGCGATCAATTTTCTAAGCTACGTCATCGTTCGCTGCCATTGGTCCGCCGAGCATAGCGCACGTGGTCAGCGTCGCGACGCAAGCGTTCTATTTATGAATGCGTTTGCTTGACGCTGCGACCACGTCATTATCACATAACAACCAATCAGAGCTCGGCTTTTTTTTTCTTCTTCACAATTGCTAACGGCAGGTAACCATCTTTTCGCAACAGCGATCCTATTATGCCATTTTTAATAATACTTTGGCATCATTCGTCAAAGATAAAATGACGAGATAAGACTTTTATGTATATTTTAATTGATATCTGGAAACACGCGAATCTTTTATCTCCTGCTTGTTTTCGTGATCGCAATCTTTTGATATCGATTTATTGTAACATTTTATTTGATTTAGAATGCGTAAAAGTGCTGTTGATTTAGCATGTGGACGTTTTATGGCTTTTATTCGAAAATTTGCTATCACATAGTTAGATAAATACGTTTCATAATAAGTACGTTTGTTCGTTTTAAAACATTGTATTAAAAACGTAACAGATCTAAACTGTTTGTTGTCTTATGTTCGAATTTATGTTCGGAAATTAGCGCGCTCATAGAAACTAACAAACTCTATACTTTGTTAAATTTGTGTAGATAAATTACAGGACACACAGGTAAAGTGTTAACTTCAACAGAAAGTAAAAAGAATTAACGCCGGCATGGGGCGACGTTAAATATTGTTTTGAATATAAAAAATAAAAATATATATATTTCTATAGGGAACTCACAGTTCTATACATGGATATAGAAATGTGAGTTCCCTCAAGAAATAAATAATTAAGTTATTTTCTTATAAAAACAAAAATAGAATGAACATCATAAAGGGTTTTTGTACATACAAGTATTATATAAGTAGCTACCTACCTATAAAATACATCTTTGTTACCCAAAAATCAAAGGATGGAAGAATCAAATTAATTTGTTACATCAATAACTACATACCTGACACTATTGCAATGCAAATCTCTACACCCATAAATTAAATGAGCAAGTGACCTCATAGCTATCAACTTAAAACCTGTAAGTAGATTGGCAACAACTTGCTTCATTCAACGATCGAAATAAATAACAACAATAATCTATTAGATTTGAGATACAATCTGGTGCAAGTGCGTGTTTCATCACTAGCCGGTGCAAATCCGCAGGAGGTTCTATCATTTCACAATAGCTGTCTGTTCACTATAAGCCGACTGATTTAGCTGGCTTCGTAAATGAGCTAAACCGAAGCGAATACGGTACCTAGCGAACCGCCCAGCGCATAGACTAAAATGTTATCCACCCAGATAAGTCAAATACTACTCGTAAAATGGAAACCGTTTAACTGTTATCAACCTCTTTTATACCTGCTCTAATCTTATGGATATCAATTTAGTAGATTCTAGCACAGTACCTAGATAAACTTCATACTACTTCGCTCAAGCAACACACACATAACTAGACATAACTCACGGACACGAGTCTCGGGCTACTTCGGACCACTTTGTTCGGAGAGCAGGCTACGTTTGTTTCGATGGTCATATTGTGCTCCCGGTATTTTGTGAACCTAATCCTATCTCAAATGCCAGCTCGCTTTCAGGGGTAACTATTTTGAAGCGGTAACCTACTCGTAGTAGTTAAGGCGATTTCGCAATAGTCAGCACTTCTATCAAAAGAATTTAGCTTATATAGATGAAAGAAGAATACCAAGGTTCCTAATAACACCTTCTTAAAAAAAGCATAGTTTGTCACTGCGAATCTCGAAACATGTTAAAAGTATGTGTACGAAAGTATGTGACGGCAGGTTGTTTCGTAGATAAAATCATCATAATCATCCCCTCAGGAGCTGGAGACTAACTCTGTTACATAACATAAAGCACCATATTACGTTAACGGTACTTCATTTACAAACTATTGGTATTATAGTTCTGAAAATACATGCCTTACTACCACTGCAACTATAATGTGAACATAAGTAAATCTCTTTTTAACCGATAATCTTGTAATAAAGCTTGAAGGCATCGCCGATTTATCTATCATAAATTATTAAAGTAGTTTACTCGCGAACTATTGATATTAAACAGTTCTGTGTTTGCCATACTCTGTGTGAGTGTTGCTCAAGCTCGTCTAGTCTTAGTAGAGAAGCCGCTGCGCAATCGTTCGATCCGCAAAGGTCATGGAAGGAATTTGCGCGGTCCGGCGCTCTTGCGACACCCTCTCTGTTCCAAAGAGGTTCCGATTGGTGCACTGTACGATAACTGATTGCCTCAGTTGCAAACCACCTGTTTCATTATGTTTATAGTAGACAGAATCGATGCGCTACATTATAGGGATAAAAGATAACAACTCATTATTATGTGGGTTGAACGTAATCGTTTTAATAGGAGTAAGAGATAAACTCTCTTACTCCTATTAAAAGAGTAAGGAATGATATGGAGTTACTTTGGAGACAAACGAAATCTGTCGCCGCATAGTATTTAGATAATTATATTATCTTGGAACAACTAATACCCAAAGTAGGCAGAGCATATACTATCAACCAGATGCGAATTTTCAGACTTCATGCCTCCAAAACGAACGATATCACATCACTAGGAATCACGGTGTTCCTGTCATACCTATTCATCGAAGTTATCAGTAAAACTGAACAGGAAATTACAAAGAATTTGTGTAGCATTTTTTCTAAATATGAATATATCTACTGAGTATAAATATATCTATACTTTTTAGGAACATGTTTAGGATTTCACCATAAGGCTCTTCTTTTAACAACACTACAAAATTATAAATAAAATATCAAATGGGGCTTATTTTAAACCAACGTCAACTAAAGACGCAGACGTAACGACATTCGATTCCCTTTTCTTATTTCTAAAGATTAAGTTATATAAAGAGGCGTCAACTGTCTCACATTTCTAAGGATGTTGGAGTTCAGTGATGGGTAATACAACATTAGCGCAATTTAATACACCTAGAATAGGTATACAACTCTAACATTTAACGTCCGCACTCAGCATAGACAATCGCAATTGAACATTTTATTATCCATCGTAAACATTTTACTGTAATTTGAGTTATAGATATCATCTAAAGCTAAAGATACTAAAACTTTGCTTTCTAATTCTGTAACCATTTTATAATTCCACTAAGTAATATCTAGGTACTTCTTGGTGGATTATTTTAAATCGCCAATTGATGATTCTAAAATTTTCTCGCAAGTCAATAAAAAATGTTTTAAAGGTAAGTTAATCTCATCCGAAAACGTGTGTATGAAATAATCCGATATGAAAGCGAAGCTCGTCACCTGCGAGCGTGGCCGCGTGGGCCCGAGCCATTGTATGCTAATACGGGGCAGGCGCAATATGCCCACCTAGCAAGAGAAATTGTTGGGAATTGTGTAAATTCATAACGTTAATCGCAGATTAAATCCTCTTAAGTATGATAGATGGACTCAATCAGTTTCCGAGTACTTATAACCGCATCTCGCGACATCAAACAGCGACATTTGCTAGAAACTTAAGAGTCGGTGTCTTTGGTTTCTAGAGATAAAGTCTCAAAGTCGGCTTTATTTCTTGAAAACAACCATTTATGGTTCACAATGAGATGAAAATAATTTACCGGCAATCAATATATTTTATGGGATCTTACCGTAAACCTTGGTCAAATTTCTGCACTCGTCAGTAGTGTCGAAACTACTTATCTACTAGTTATATGTGTCTACAAGTACCTACATAATACTAAAGTTTTGCTTTGCTATAAATGGCAGTTTTCAGTCAGTACCTAACTTAAACTTGTACAAGTACTTATATTTTATTCGTCGCATCCAAAGCTACTGGGACTTCTTTGTAGTCAAAAGATTTACACATTGAATCGGGAGGACTTTCTAATGATAAATCTACATTTGAATAGGATTTTCATAATACTAACACGATAACGATCTGCAAATCACTAAAGAATGTGCTTTTGTTTTGGTTTAGACATCTGAGCTGGAGTCGCTGCTGTGCAAGCAGGAGGGCGCCTCACTTGCGCCCGCCCACATGGACCTCTTCGATGGCGGGACTTCCTCACGAGACGATGCATTCCTCCGACCCGCACTGTGGGAGGACATCGCCTCCTCCATCAGGAACATCGACCCCGAGAACGCGAACATGCTCGCACCGCTCGGCTCCACTCACGTCAAGCTCGAAGCTGATGAGGCACTTCTCGAAGAGTGCGCTACACCGCTACTCAGTCCTCTCGAGATCAAGACGGAGAGGCTATGCGCGCCGCCAACCTACGCTCACCCGCAGCCACCGCCACAGATGCAGCACCAGCCGGCGACGTCCTTCGCCAAGTACCCCCCCTCGCGGCTCGTGTATATGTCGCCGTTGACTCCCCCAAGTTCAGAACAGGGTAGTCCCGGCAACACTATGCAGGTAAACCCAACTGAGATCCCTCCACGCCTAATCAGCTATGCGCTGCTGGCGAAATTGCGTCGGATGGTACCATCTTCTGCTAAGCGAAATGTCTGTAATGTTCTATTCTAGTCTATTACTGTGATAGCAAGATAGTGGTAAGATGTCTTGCATTAATTCTACAGTCAAGACATTGATCTTGTGTAGTGCAACAAACTTGTGTGTATATTCACAGGGTGGACCACGGAGGACGCCGCCGCCACCATATCACCCACCGCCGCTTTTGAGGGCGCCCCACGTGCCCCCTCATGCACAGCAGCATCCACATCACCATCCACAGGTAATTATCCTGACTGGCCTGCGGGTCTAGCGGTTAGTGACCCTGACTGCTAAGCCGGAGGTCGTGAGTTGGATCCCCACCAATATTAAATAAAACTTGGATAAAACTTTGTGTGATGAGCACAATGGTTTATTCTGTGTCTGGGTGTTATTTATAATACCTACTAGTTGACCCGTGCAACTTCATCTGCGTAAATTTTCCCTGTTTTTCCAACATTTTTCGTTGCTGCTCCGCTCCTATTAGTCGTAGCGTGATGTTAAATAACCTATAGCCTTCCTCGATAAATGAGCTACCCAACAGAAAAAGTTTTTTTTTTAATTGGACAACTAGTTCCTGAAATTACCGCGTTCAAACAAACATACAAATAAACTCTTCAGCTTTATAATATTAGTATTTAGAAATATATAAGTATGTTTATCAGTTGTCTGGTTTTCATAGTACAAGCTCTGCTTAATTTGGGATCAGATGGCGTTGTGTCAGTTGTCCCATGATATTATTATTATTATTTTCTAAACGCGAACATATATATATATGCGAACACGAGGAAGGTTCAATGGATTCAATCATTTTTTCCGAGTGCTAATCCATTTTTAAAGTATTTTTTTTTTTTTTAAATACAGAATATGTATATTAATTTATATGTATGTGTGTAGACAATGTCACAATCGATGCAACTTCAGCAAGCTGCGCCCGCGCCGCCGCCGCAAGTGCACCACGCGCCGCTTCAGCACTCGAGGCTCGCGCCGCCGCCCCCTGTTAAATATAACCGGCGGAACAACCCTGAGTTAGAGAAGAGAAGGGTGCACCATTGTGATTTTATTGGTAAATCATTTAGAACCTAAATCCTAAATATGTTAACATGGGCATAGATCGTAACTTAAGGGTATATTACGCGAAACAGGGTTCGGCTCTCTCAAAATTTTATATAGAAAACCTAAATATTAGAACACGAAAAAAATTGTGTCATAGTAATGGTTGTGTACGGAAGAGCGTGGCCGGCGATCGTGTCGCTGTGTACGTAGCGCTAAATAAATAATTATCTCAGTGTAATGCCCCCTTAAGCAAAAGTGCTAGTTCTTTAGAAAAGTGTCTTCGTTAGGTATGTATGAAAGAAAGTTTTGCTAATATAGGTATTTTTGAGTTGCCGACGAGCATGCCAAAGTATATACGCCAAGGCTCGGCAATTATATTTTGCAGTCCACTAATTAGTTTTACATAGATTTATTTAACTTCTATCTTTTCAATGTTTGTCAAATTTCATTCACGATATTTTTTCCGTGTCCACGGTAAGCCCATGCAGAACTGTCAAAATCTTGATATAATGGTAAATGTTGAGGTGTACTCACAAATGCTTCAAAGCGCATGGCAGCGGGCATTTTGATGTGCGCCACGGGTGCACCTTGATGCATTTCTAAGCGCAGCTTTCCATTTACCACTATGAAAAGATTTTGACAGGTCCGCGTGGGCTTGCCGTGAATACGGAGAAAAGTCGTGAATAAGGACCCAGATGATTGCATCATGTGGTAACATGTGTAACTATGTATAATTTAAATTTTAAGTAACCTGACTCATATAGTTTCACAATTTATGATTACAGGATGTACAAAAGTGTACACAAAGAGTTCACACCTGAAGGCGCATCAGCGGATACATACAGGTATTATAAACTCACTTATTATATAGGTACATAGCCACTGCGATTTTATTACGTACTCTATGTAATTTAAGTGGCATTTGCGAAAATTGGTATAAATATATATGTGTGATCCCGTTTTGAAAGGAAAATGTCCCAATACTTCATTCTATCTCAGCCTAGCGAAAGTAGCAGATATAATACCCACCTAATAACAACATTGTACACAAGTACTTACTGTAGTACGAGTATCGTTTAAATTTCACCGTACTTTATTGTCACTTGTCCAATTTATTTAACATGGTCTTTTGCTTGGTTACCAGCTTTCTAAAAACTTCAATTTTACGTTAACCTACTGGTAGTCTAATACTCTAATTCACACATCTAACTAAAGTTCATTGAAGTGAAAATTAAAATTATAAAGTCATAGCCATTGTAGGTACGGAATTTACCTTGGCCCATAATTGAAAGTAGGATTATGACATCATTACGAAGTTCTTACTGCTTCAATAATATGACACTGACTTTAGCTTTCGATCATTTTGCATGATGCATGTGAATAGTTATATAGCACCGAGCGGCTATTTCAGCGTGTACTGTAACGGTACATTCATACAAAATGGTGTCTTCGATTAAAACTACGCGTTTTATTGCGTCGATTTGTGACGAGACTATAACATTGGTTTAGGAAATATTGTTCGATCGCCAGTCGCCAACCCGTTTGTAGATAGATGCCCTAAGCATGTCTCGAAAAGTTAATGAAGACTAAGAATTATCACATTTAGTATCGGAATATAGGGGCCTGAAATAATTAACTTATTCGTACTCCACCACATCAAGTATTCCCTTTTCCATATATAAGTGAAACATATGATTTACTAGGGGAAAAGCCGTACACATGCCAGTGGCCCGAGTGTGAGTGGCGGTTCGCCAGATCGGACGAGTTGACCCGCCACTACCGCAAGCATACTGGAGCCAAGCCATTCAAATGTGCCGTTTGCGAGCGATCGTTCGCGAGGTCCGATCATCTTGCGTTGCATATGAAGCGACACTTGCCGAAAACGTCCAAATGACACGCGAGGAGGGGTGGTGAACAGCCGCCCACTCCTCAGAACACTCAGGTAATTGATAGAGATTTTTTATTTGCTCTGGTCGCCAATAAGTCTACTATCCCACGAATATGTCGGCTATTTTGTTCCGTATGCAACAGACATGGCATTCAGGATATAAGATTAAATCATCTCAGTCTACACCAGTTCCTGTAGGGTACCTACTTTATTTATTAGGTTTAATCTCGTTTAATGTTTTGCCTCCATTTGTGTACTAAAAGTGAAGTTTCCGTGAACTTCTTTCTGGCTACAAAGATGGATAACTGGAGACCCCACCAGAGTTTGATTTTGATATTAATTTATCTGGCGTAAAGCTTTAGTGTACTTAAACACTCTTCATAGAGGAATACACAGCGAGACTTCAAAATTCCTAATTATACGTTTTCAGGAGGAATGCAGTGAGAGTATTTTTCTGGAGTGCGACCTGGACACAACCCTGATGGACACGTTCTACGGCGTGCTGTGACCGAGCACTGAACCAATACAGCCAGTGCTCACTTCACACCGTGTGCTAACAAGGATGCATGTATATTTAGTAAAAGCGACGACAACAATTATTGTAATAACGAGTGTTATTAACTGTAAGCAATAAACTTTTTACCAACATTGAAAGAAAATTCAAACATACATCATATTTTTAAAGAAACAATCTTTGATCAAGATATAATTTTTCTTTAATTAAATTACAATAATGTACATATTGCAGCTATAACAGCATTACCAAGGAAATCGCTTTACATAAAATATACTTTTAATTGTAAATGGCTCTATTAGTCATTAAATACAGAAACCCAAAACTCCCGTATTTTATAGATAACTTTATAATGTAAATTAAAATTGACAAATATTTTAATGAAGCGGGATTGGCGACACCGTTGCTATGAACTCGTAAAGTCTATATATGGGTTGCTTAAATAGTCGTGTCTCTTCCTGAATATTGAGGAGATTCTATTTATCTTACGAGTATACGTATTGTCACAGACTTAAGAAAATCAGTACGTTTGTAAACATCTCATGAATCGGTGTTACTTAAAATTAATCAGTTTTTTTAGCCTTAGCATGATCCGCGGCTACCATGACCCATTGGAAAACTTTTTTTCTGTTTTACATAGGAACAAGTAACTACTTAGAATCATAATCATGATTGTAAAATATATTAACACTAAAAGAAAAATAAATTGCTCACTACAACAGCAGCGGTGTTGGTATAAACTCGTGAATTAAAAGCTCTAAGTATTCATTAGATATGATTAGTTAATTTATGGTAAGTTATGAATAAGAGAGCAAGGAATATCCAAGATATTATCTTTTAATATTATTATTGCGTAAATATCAGTAAGTAGATGTATTGTTAGTCTTAAAATACGGCATGTTTCAATGGTATGTCCTAAGTTTTGAACATCAGAACTTTTGAGAGAGGATAATACGGGCTTTGAGCTAACTGTTTTTGAGAACCTATATATCCTTAGAAATGTTATGACCTTAATTCTTAAATTTATATTGACGTAGTATTATCTCGTGTAAACGATCGTCTTTCCAATCAGTTTTTTTTTAAGTTGCTTCGTCAGTGTCGATCAGTGACAGTCGATGTGCAATTTGGTAGTCAGTTTTTTGACACTGGGTACTTTGAAGTTACTGGATATATTAAAAAAAAAATTAAATGGAGTAATTTTGGCGCCAATATATACTTAAAAAAAAATTCAAAACCTATCGAGTGGGTTATCAAAATAAAAGATTTTAAAAGCTCAGAACAAGTATAACTTAAATGTAATTTGGAATAAGAAATGCTAAAAAAACAACGTCAATAAAAAAATAATTTTATATCATGGGGTCGGAGGCACAATTTTTAAGTTCAACAGGATTAATATTAATGCCTCCGACTGCATGATATTAAATGTGAAGGGTACATTGTTTCCGTATTTTTGCCAGCGGGATTTTTTTTCTCTTTACCACTACCACATATAAGGGTTTTTGAAGTTTTAATAGTATTTTAATCAAATTTTAGGTCGTATCATTGAAACGTTCAAATTTTACACTTTCTAGTCTCGATTTATTAAAGTTTTTTTTTCATATTGTATCACCACCAACAGATTGCCCACTTACAAACACCGATTGTCCGGCAAATGTACACGATCGACAAGTTTCATCGTGCATGTTTTATATTTGATATATTTATTGTACTTTCTATTATCATAAATATTATAGGAAATTAATAATGTAGCGCCTAATATAATGTTAACTTATCTTACGAAATGCTTTAGCAATTTAGTGAGGAATGTCTTGAATCAGCCTTATTGCCTCCGTCCATTACATTACACGCGCCCATCTTGGCAAGTGTATTACCGAATATTCACAATTTTATATAACTTTGTCTAATATTTGCAATACTGCAATTGCCATCTTAAATAGTCACTAGTATTTTGTGCTATTGTAAATAATGAAAACTTATATTTTCATGTAGAATAGAATCAATAATAGTGCCTTACATTTGCATATCCAGAATACCTAATAGTTTCATTTTTATTTCGCTTCGTGCTTTTATTTTGTTTGAAGTCAACTTTGTAACTAGTGTCTGTACACACTTCCTACTCATTTTTCAAAAAACAATTGAAATCCACGTAAATTATTTGTGTTAGGTTATTTTTTCTGTGCCATGTTTGGAGTGGTTGACCACAAAATGAGATTTTTTTTCCGTCTAGGCCCCTTTCACAACGCGCGATATGGAAATTCGTTCCAAAAAAAAAAAATAAGATAAGAACTTCGTTCCATCCGGGTGTCCCTTGACAACTCTCAAGTTTTTTGTTTTACAAAAACACCAACTTTTTTTTTATATTAGGACTGTTAGGAGTAACCAGTGATCTTTAGATTTTCCAATTTTTTTTTAATAAACCCCCCGTAATAAGGCAAATGAATTTATATAAAGAGATATAATTTTGTTCCGTTGCAGGATTTTGAATTTACCTAATTATAGTGCCATTAAATTATAAAAAATAACATAGATATCTACATAAGTAGGTACTACAAATCGTACACACGTAGGTATATCATCTGGTGAAAAGAGACAAATAGAAATGGAACTATTCTGTATAAAAACGAATTATAGTCTCACTACATGTTTTGGCAAACTCAATTGAAAAATTGTTCACTCATTTATTGCTGAGCGATTGAGTAACCTTTTCATATTAATAGATATCTTATGGTCAAGTTAGCTTCCAAAACCTAATAATTATATTAAAAATAACTGACTTCATTTATTAAACGTGACCCATACGGTTGTCACTAGAAAATTAAAACTACCTACACCATAATGAGTTTAAGCACAAAACTTCGAGAGTACAACGAAAACGCGTTCGCAATGCCCACACAGACATGTTCGTGAACACGGTATCTTGGTGCACCTTCGGAACAAATTGGTCCGAGGCCTGGCCGTACCCAGGAGAGATGTAGGAGTTGAAATTTCGGCCCCCAAAATTGCAAAAAAGGTACGTACACAGTACACTTAAGGCCGGTGTTTAGTCAATTGAAAAATGTCCAATCGGGACATTTTTTCATAATGATAATGGTCCGTCTCCATGAGCGATGTTTTATGTGTGCGTTGCTCGAGCAAAGCTTCCCGTCTGTATACTCTCGGTTTTTTGTGGTTTAAGTTTTAGCAAGCTTGTCACCATTAAGTAATGTAATATAAATACCCTACCATTGTAATTTAGACACTTTTATCTTGCCACTGTTTCTTGCATTTAATTTTACGGATATGTGTTATATATATATATATATATAAAGCATGATATTTATTATGGTATGTAAATGAAACCAAACCACTTGTGCTATAATGTTCTTTTTGAGAGCATGCTTAATTAGTGAACAGTCTCAGTGTCATGAGAATTCCACTAGTCTGAAATGTTCTTTGGCGAATTGTATCATAAATATGTATTTGCACTGAACTGGTAACATCAATTATGATGTATTGTAATGTTACAAAATTAAATGAGGCCTTATCTTACTTTATGAACATAGTTAATAGTTCTTAAAGCAATATCTCATTAGCGATTTGGAAGCGAATTCGCAGCGTGGATCGGTAAACCTGGGTCCTTATTCACGTTCTTCTTCTTCGTTTTCGTGGCAAGCCCACGCGTACTTTCTAAATCTTGTCATAATGTCAAATATAAACTATGCACTTAAATATAACACTTATGCGCGATGGACATCTTTGAGCGCACCGCGCATGCAGTCCGCTCGGGCTTGCCGCAAAAATGAAAAAAAAACGTCAATAAGGACCCTGGTTTGGCGCTGAAGTGACTGGAACATATGGACCGATATTCCTTCTCAAATATTTACTGGGATATTGTCCTTAGTTTTAAAAAGAGATGAAAACTACAATTAGTTCTCGTGAGGCACCTCAAAGTTGAAAGTACGATTATTTAACTTATCGATGCCGACTAGTTTTCAAAGTTTGAAGGGTGAATTAATCTGGTTAATTTATAGAAGATAGACTCTAAATGGAGCACAGTCATATGTATACTATTTATGTACTTGAAATGAAAATGTTTGATGTTGATCTTCTATCTGTATCTGACGTCAGAGACAAATGAATGCTCTAAAGTAAATCAAGGTTATGCGCGTAACTACTACCATATCAACCATATTAATCCCCCCCTGCCAGAACACACATTGAAAAGTCAAATCAAAATATGTGGGAAGGACTCACGCGTTTGGGCTTTCTTTAATCCCCCCAATAAATGTTGATACAGGTTGGTCTAGGGTAAGGTACGCCCCTGATCAAGGTCAAATATTTAGTTTCATGCACCTATATAGTTATACCTATTCGTGTGGACACCATTTCAATATTATCTTCAGGGAAGGAACTAAACTTGAAAAAGGTCAATGAGTACTTAGGTAACAGTACCCAAATACAAATGTGATCGATCAAAGTGCTCGATTATAACCGATGGTCGATGTCTCGATGAGTTACATAATTTCTCCACATGGTGCTGATTCTGTTGGAATTCTTACTAAACTTATTTTAGTCTCAATGAAAATAAGGAAAAAGACAAATTGTTGTTTTGTTATAACTTAAGGAAATTTGAATTTTAAAGAAAGCCATTCAACAAGGTATTTAAGAAACCATATAGAAAATATAGTGATCAACCTTTATGATCATAATAATTGGGATTATGACTACAATAAAAATAAATCATTTGTCACTAATCAGCGAATTGTAGGTAAGTCATAAAGAGCTGTCAATAAATATGTATTTCATAATTTTTTAAATGTTGAAGAATTTATAGTCATCCTAAAAGCTTACTTAAATCATGCGTTAGTAAAGATTTTATATGGAACATTTGAAAAAAAAATATTAAGGTAAAAAACTGTGAGTAATTTCATCAGTACATCAGTAATTTGATGATCCTCCTAATGATGTCATGGCATAATAATCGCGCATCGTTTTTGACGTTTCACAAAAAGACACGCATTTGACTTGACAGGTTGACAGTCATATTAGCCTATTTATCTCAATGGTATTAATTGGTGGTTAAAAATAAGAATAGAGCTGCCAGTTTGTTCTGTTCGATTTGATAGACTTAATTAAAAAATAACTAAAATTAGCGTAGTGTTTATGACAAGAGAATCCACACCATTGTAGTAGCATAAGTTTGATTAGTGTGCCGAGTTTCTTAAACCGAATAATTGCCATAAAGATATCGGTAGATGCCATATTTTAAATTAAAAACTTAATTTTAGTTTATATATGAAAACGCCGTAGTCATAAGCTCGTTTTTCTGTATAAAAAACGTACCTCACTACTACTCTACTCTTGCTTATTTTTTATAGATGGTACTTATTATTTCAATAGATTATAAGATTTCTTTTGCATCTTTTTTTCACGTATAATGATACCTACTTTAAGTGCATAGTTAAGTATGTTGACTAAGTCACGAAATAATTTATTACCAATGACATGTTTTTAAATTCTTTTTATATACCTATTTTTTATAGTTGAGTGTAAAAAGTTGAGATATATTATATTGAGGAAATAGATGTGGATTATGTGTTTAAATATATAGTTTGTAGATTTTGCCAGAAGTGTGATTTACTAACATTTTGTTATTTGCCACTTATATCGTCTTAGTTAATTTGTTCACCGTTGTTTTTATATAAAGCTATGTTCGTTACCTAGGTGAGACACATCATATCACAGGACTGATAGAAAATTTCACAAAAAAATAATGTTGTGTACGAGTACAGAGAAAAGATGTACAGAGAACCCGCGACAAGTCTATATGAGTCTTCGATTACTACGAACAGACTATGATTTCCTCTAAATATATCTATCTATCAAGCCCTAAAAATCCAAATGATGATTGTGTTTATCTGTTTTTGTTTAGCTACCTATCTACTTAATCACATTGTCGCAAATAGAGACATTTCTCATTCTGAGATAGAGTCTTATACATAACAAAAGTATCTGTGTATGATCGGGTCATTCTTAGCAATCGTTGTCATATACACTTTCACGATCATTTATCTGCACATAATTATCTAAGAAAAAAAATGATCATTTTTAGGTTAGATATAAAACCTGTGTAATGCCAGGGTCCTTATTCACGTTCTTTTTTCCGTTTTCGCGGCAAGCCCATGCAAACTGTCAAAATCTTATCAATGTTAAATAGAGAGCTGCACTTAGAAATGCATCAACGCGCATGCGCGGCGGACATCTTTGAGCGCATCACGCATGTGCTAGTCGCACGGGCTTGCCGCGAAAACGGAATAAAAGAACGTGAATAAGGACCCAGGTGACGAATAATAGCAATTATGTAGGTATCTATTTGTATTATTTCTACTCTATTCTGCAGCTAATGAAGTCTTGAGCCTACATGCCATACAATTTTGAAAATTATAATCGATTATATGTACCAACCTAAATGAATGATATGAACCTTTTGACCGACCCGATTACGGATTATCAGCGTAGCCATGCGTGGCATCTGAATTGTATTGACAGAAACTTATGTTTGATTGTTGTTTTTTTATAAATATGGACGGAGCGGTCAAAATGTTAATTACTTATATTAGTTATCAATGGTACAATATTAACC
The DNA here is from genome assembly GCA_945859575.2 of Herminia tarsipennalis. NCBI lineage: Eukaryota > Metazoa > Arthropoda > Insecta > Lepidoptera > Erebidae > Herminia > Herminia tarsipennalis. The sequence continues at coordinate 22,277,970 of OX243831.2, read as the reverse complement.
GTAAACGACTTTACATTGTCTTACCTACTTTGTATATCTAGAGCATCCACAAACTGTATCTACAATTTACGTTATTGCAACCTTCATTTCAGAACAAATTAAATTTAGTCACATTTAACAGTGGTTTGTTATTCCTTACATACCCCCATTTTAAATACCAAGAGTAAAATATACCCTACAGTTGAATTTCGGATTTATATGATTTTTTTAGAGCTTTGATTCTAAAAGTCGGAATTTCCCATTGATTTTTCACCTCCGACTTCGACAATTTATAAACTGAGGTTTTAATCTGTGGTCGGCTATATGCTAATTAATACGTATATATTAAATATACATACGTCCACTTGATAAAAAACATCTGCTCAAATAGTAAAGCTAGGATCCAACTAGAAACACTGAGAAATGAATTTAATGTAGGAAGAGGCGTAAGGCAAGGAGATCTATTGTCTCCAAAACTCGTTTCCGCTATTTTAGAAAACATTTATTGCAACTTGAACTGGAAAAAGTTTGGCCTAAACATAAATGAATAAAAAATGAACCACCTCAGATTTGCCGACCATTTGGGCCTTATCGGAAAAAAAAAAAAATATTTAATCTGATTAATCTTCAAATCATGATACATAGTCTGAACGAAGAAAGCATGACAATCGGTTTAAAAATAAATGCCAACAAGACGAAATTACTGACCAACTCCACAAAAGCAGAAATTGAAGTAGAGGAAAATATTTTGTCTTTTGCTGATGACTACATTTACCCAGGCTAAATTATCTCGTTCAACGACCATTAACCAATAAATAAATTAAAAAATTGCGATTGGATGGAAAATATACTGATCCCTTAAGGGAATAATGAAGTGCAAAGATATTAGCATGTCACTGAAAAGAAAAACTTTTAACACATGTATACTTCCATGTTTAACATATGGGTGCGAGACATGGGCACTTACTAAATCGCTCAGAGAAAAACTAGCCAAATGCGAAAGAGCAATGGAGAGAAGTATGACAGATTTGAAAAGACAGGACAGAACAAAGAAGGTAGATCTCCGCCTCAGAACAAAAGTAATAGATATCTTAACAAAAATAGATCAACAAAAATAGAGGTAGAGGACAGGTCATATGATGCAAGACACGAAGGAAAAATGGAGTCAGGCTATGACAGAATCGTAAGTAAGTCCTTTTAGAGAGGAAATCAAGCTCAGAGCGCGTCCTAACTGGAGGAGGGTTCCCCGTGATAGAGTTGTAGTGGAAGTTGTTGGAGGAGGCCAATGCCAAGAGGCACATCGAAATCAGAGACATATTGTAGTTTTTGATTACCACACTATTGTTGTAACTATCCAATTTCGGAATAAAGGGCTTTATTATTATACTAGCTGTCCCGCGCAACTTCGTATGCATAAATTTTCCCCGTTTTTGCAACATTTCTCATCGCTGCCCCGCTCCTATAAGTCACAGCGTGATGTTGTATAGCCTATAGCCTTCCTCGACAAATAGGCTATCCAACAAAAAAATATTTTTTTAAATCGGACCAGTAGTTCCTGAGATTAACGCGTTTAAACATACAAACAAACTCTTCCGCTTTATAATATTAATATAGATTATTAGATTTTTTCAAATCGGACCAGTAGTTCCTGAGATTAGCGCGTTTAAACAAACAAACAAACAAACTCTTCTGCTTTATAATATTATAGATTATAAGTGAATCCCACCCATTTAAAATGACTGAATAACGTTTCGTTGTACCATTTATCCAACATAGAACATTGGTTTCCTCATCACCTCCATCTTCGTCTCCGACTCCAACAAACCAAATTCAAAAACTCCTTTTTCGGTTCCGATAAAACCACCTCCGTAACATCTATGATATTTATAGAATCCAGCATTACCTAACACTTGAGATATCCTTTGCCTTGGTCTATATACCAGGTAAGTATGTAGATACATACCATGACGACGGACCAACAAGCGCAACAGGTCGACATAGCAACCGGGAAATGACACTGAGCGAGGAGGATTTTACTTTCCAATATACTCGTACATAACAATATAATTATTTAGGTACACAATATCTGTGCCACAAAGATTAAACAAGTCTAACTGGGTAACAGCAGTCATGATATAGGTAGGTACGTAGAGCTTTTTTTAACTGATATTATTAACTCCTACACCCAGCGCAGTGACCGTGCTCTCATTTTTGCCTGCACATGTCACCTTCTAAATTTACATGGATATTTATACTAAAACCAAACTACAAATTTAAGATTAGTCAAGTTAAATACCTAAATGAAAGGTCAACTTAAATAAAGTAGATACAAAATACTATTCGGTCTAAACCGAAGAACCAACTTAGATGAATTTAGATCATGGGTGTACTCTACTGTACATACAGTACACATTTGGCCAGTGCTAAGTCAATTGTATCACTTTAAACTCCCCAAATTACGAACAACCCTCTCCTTTCTATTTCCAAGAATTGTCCTGAGTATGTCGATGGGTTTTTGGAGCCGCGAGATGACTAGCTAGTAGTGGATAAGTGCGTCTCAACTCTATATTAAAATGAATTTTTGAAAGTAAGTGATTTGATTTTTCAGTTCATTTATGGACCTATGTACCAACTAAATTGAAATAACCTACGTATTTTCTTTTAAAAAGTAGTCTGTCCATCGCATGTTGTCATCTGCCGAATTGAAAACTGTTAGGTTTTTACCGCAAATTACAAAAATAACCAACACAATACTCTACACATATGGCACAACAGGTGCAGTAAGTATGTAGGTTGTGAATGAGTTGGTAACCATGAGAGACCGACAAACGAAAGTGCAAATCGCTAGAATGCGGCAGAACGGAAATACTTGAATGAGTGGGGTAATTACATTTGCCGATGAGCCTGCATGCAGAAATACGATTCATTCACTTCGACATTTGTCGGCGCTGTCAAGAAACATTACATTACAATAGCAATCTGAATGACAATTAAGGCGTTCATGCACAGAATTACGTCGTCTCTAACTCATAAACAATTTCATATCTTGAATGAAATGTACGGCTTTAAAATCATTGTCATTGTTTCAACGAAAATCGTGTTGGCTATTATTACAAACTTTACATTTTGAGCTATTCAAAGATGAAAGTATAATAGAAGATTTAGCATAACATAGAGCCTGTGCCCACCTCCCTGAAGGATTAAACAGCCATGAGGTATATCAACAATATTACCAAGTATTGTGGTTATAAACAGGTGCTTTACCAAAACGATGTTTGAAAACCAGGTATTCATGAATTAGAATAGAACTTTGTTGATTCATTGTTTTGCTATATATAAAACACTATAGATACCTACCTATGGTAGATACGTACCTAGTAAGAAAACGCTATTGTCAAAAATGCTAAACAATTCGGCAGACACTTTTGTTTGCTTTGTAAATCAATAAGCATGAGGAACGTGCAGTAAATTTTGCCTATTTACAATAGGAATGTTACTAAATTACGTTATTATTTTTTATTAAAACACACAACACGTTACTATTAAAACAAAGGAACTAGAGTAAAATTAAATAAGCACACCGAAACTTTGATTTTATTCAAAATTAATTAAAAAAAATATGTTTTTTTACAAACCATTAGTGATAATATTGCCTTGATGATAAGAAGTAGCAATTTCATACTATTTTTACCCATGGGTAAAAATAAGTATGAAATTAATAAGTAAATAAATAAGTAAGAAGGAGGGTTATGTTTTTCGAGTGAAAAAACAACACAAAAAAAAAAAAAAAATTAAAAAAACTTGTTACCGTCTTTTTGCAGGCGGGTTTGTTTTTTATAACTTATTTGTATAACTTAGCTTTAAGGATGCCGAGTGACCCGATGACTTTACCAAGCTCTAAAAACATTAATATATTCCCCCATAGAAGACATTGCTGCTATTATAATACCAACGTAGAATGTTGAAGAATCGATGAAGTGTCGGTTAGCTTGCTAATCTATTTGATAGTTTCTTTTTTTAGTTTTTTTTAAGTTTACTTATTTGTATAAACACATTTATTGTAATTTTTTTACTCCTTGTCGTGTTTTTCTAAACGAGCACGTTTCGTTCCTACAGATAAGACAGCACTTCTGGATGTATCCATTAAGATGTAAATTTGTAAAGTTTAAGTATATGCTTTGTTGGTTGCCCTAAAATAAATAAATATTCAAAGGCTCAGAACTCATAATTTGAATTAAAGATACCTTCTCGTAACCTACTCTTTGAAGACATACCTAGGTCTCTGTTGCTTATTGAAAAAAATACATAATTTTAATGGAAAATTATAAATCAGACTTTGTTCGTTATATATATCTTACCTAATTTGGTTATAAATTTGAGAAAATTATTAATATTTTCATTAATAACAGTTTTCAGACCCCTAATTTCATGTCAATATAAAGTACGGTTTTCATAATTGTTTTTAACAAACTGCCACCATTTGACAGGTACTTTTTCTTTTAGTTCGTATACTTACTTATTGATTACTAGTAATAGTAATCAAAATTGAATTAATCCTAAAAAAACGAAGAATAAAAGCAAAAATAACTAAACATGCGTTAAAAAGTTTTAAATACAAATAAAAGTATGTAAAATATACAAAAACACTTTACCCTATATATTTTTAAATTTTTCTGTTAATGGCCTGTTGGTCTAGTGGTTAGTGACCCTGAGTGTTAAGCTGTAGCGAAGCACGATGGTTTATTCTGTTTCAGGGTTATTTATCTATAATATGTATGTATTTAGAAATATATAATATAAGTATGTTTATCAGTTGTCTGGTTTCCACAGTACAAGCTTTGCTTAGTTTGGGATCCGATGACGTTGTGTGAGTTGTCCCAAGATATTATTATTATTATGAAAAGTTGACTTTTGCCACTCAGTCACTGCTCTGAACACTGTCAATTAGGTCACGTATTATTCCATGAACCAATCCGTGTACACCTATCTTTGTCAGACATGAGCAGCGCTAGTGCCATATTAATATGCAACAGTATCCTTAGTAGTAGCAGTACCTTTTTAGGGTTCCAAAATGGCAAAAACGGAACCCTTATAGTTTTATCCTATCCGTCCGTCTGACTGTCCATCCGTATGTCACAGGCATTTTACTCCGAAACTACACATTGCTTAAGGATGAAATCTATACTAATATTATAACACTGAAGAGTTTGTTTGTTTGAACGCGGTAATCTCAGGAACTACAGGTCCGAATTGAAAAAATATTTTTCTAGGCTATAAGCTATATAAACAGCACGCTACGACCAATAGGAGCGGAGCAGCAATGAAAAATGTTGCAAAAACGGGGAAAATTGACGCATACGAAGTTGCGCGGGACAGCGAGTATAGACTAGGTGTCTGTAAATAACAAAAATAAATATTTTTAGGGGGCACTCCAAACATGTAACAGAAGCAGATTTTTTTTCCAGCAAATATCTACGTTTCATTTGACAGGTCTTTCTTATAAAAATGTTTTAATGTATTTAATAGACACGGGAATGCGCAGTGAAATCGCTACCTACGATATATCGTAGATTTTCATAATTATGTAGTGCATTTCTTTATAGTGATAATCGGACCACGCTCAGGGTGTGTTCCGACTATCACTATAATATACAAATAGGATATATATAATATAGGGTATATATAATGTAGGGGAACCCTACACTATATTATATATACCCCTACCTACTAAGCGTGGTCCGACATGATCTTGGCCGGTTTTCGCAAAAATGAAATCGAAAATTGCCATGTTAACCTGCCGCTGACTATAATCCTGCAACTATTCCCTATACACAAAGAAATAGGCACATAAGAAGACCTAATTGATATAATTTTCATGTCATGAGTTCATGACACACTAACACAAAGAAAGTACACAAGTTCTAGATCTATAAGCGTCAGTTAAATCTTGCTAAACAGTAAACGGTAACATCCCTAACAGTTTTCACAAACAGACGACCGTTATCACCCACTTTATTTATAAATGTTTGACAAGTATACTCTCATTTCTTGACCATCTCTTTTGGTATTAGGACGTTTTGGTATGACTGAATACTAAACCGGTCACTTTTTTGACAGTTTCGAGATTTAATCACCAATTGGTGTTCTTTATATACATAAAAAAACAAACATTGTGACGAATTGAGAGGTTGCTCCTTTTTTAAAAGTCGGTTGAAAATGGTTTCAAAACGGTGGTGGATAATAATCTCGACGATAGTGGCCGTAGCTGCTACGTCATCTTTAGGAGGGTTTGATACCAAACATTTGGATGATAACGATGATTTTGATGGTCCTGATGACTTTGAAGAGCATAATAACAATACAACTCAAGTTGCAGGCAGACGAGGAAAAATATGTAAGTCTTCATTTTACTGTTTGTATATTTTAAGCTATGCGATTTTTTTTGTTGCAATTGCTGTGATTTAGCGGGTACTTAGGGTACCTAGTTACCTAATGGTTTCAATGGTTGCACAGGTTTTGGGCGTTAATTAAGAGCATATAATATGTTTACCATATTCAATAAGCTGTTATTTATGCCAAGAAACTCCCCATGTTCGGAAATGTAGAAATTTTGAAGAGTAATTTATTTAAATAAGTTTTACTATTTATATTTATGAAAAGAAAGCCTAAAATCTAAATAAGCTAATGCGATACTTACAGTATTTTCATATTCAACGCCGATTTATTCAGTTAGCAATATGTATATCTCTTCTTACAAATATATATAATTATTATATTTACGCTGGCGGATACAGGGGAGGGGTCCATCCACTTCCAAAAGCATCTGAGTCCTCCCGTGTAGGTGTGATTTTTTATTTATTTATTTAATATGGAATACTTACAGCTAAACAAATCATCGTAAATCGGTGAGTGATATAATCTGCCAGCCAATTACAAGTCTTCACGTATACAAATCATATTAACATGTAACTACTAGTGAAGAAACACGTGAAATACCTACTAATTCATCCAATAAATAGAAAAGATTTACATTTCTTACAATTCCTTACTTATTATTATTATTATATTACACTGCATACTTATATATATACTCACATGGCAGATTATTGTTTGAAGAAATCAAGGCTTAAGCATCTTCTAGCCGAAGCGACACTAATGATGGAGGGATCTAAATCATACTGTTTAATTAATTGTTTAAAAAATGCTGTAAGGTACTGACTGTTCGCCAGCTATTCCTACTTAATGTCATTTTAAAACAACATAAGCTGCTCACCTTCAATGCTGACATTACTAACAAGAGACGAAAAGATATAGTCTGCACATCTAATTCTACCTCAAGATATACATTTACAAACAGATTTTTTAATTTTATAGGCCCTTTTTTGTATAACAGATTAAACCGAATAATAAATATATACCATCTTAATTATTTTAATTGTAAAATAGCTATAAGTTCGCAATTACAAGCTATGTCATACGAAGAGACGGAGGATTTACTGGTAGTAATAAAATAAAAAAAAAAGGCTCAAATTTCTCACTAATTATGTAATTAGCATAAAATAAGTTAATTTATTTATCTTTGTTTTATATTTAGTTAACAGTTCTTATTTTTAGTTAAGATTAGTTTTAGTTTCAGAAAGTATTTGTTTTAAATACTTTTTTACTTTCTCGCCTGAAACACAGGTTTCAACCTAGTTCAGGCAAATATCCAACTGTGCCGTTTATTATTTATAAGTGTACCTAAGTTATGCTATTGTACCTATACTTTATGAATAAATTTTATTATTTATTATTATTATTATAATTGAATGTATTGCCTATTTTTTTCTATAGTTCGATGAAGCAAAAGGTACATTGATTGGCGGATTCCATCGAGTTTTATAGGGAACATTGAAGTTTATTTTAGCTAAAAGTTCGGGACTGTCGATGTTATTTTTTAATATTTTTATAAGAAAATGGGTGTCCTAATTTTTTAATGTTTATTCTTAATAAAAGTACCCTTGTCGTGGTCAAACTTCTTTTAAACCGAAATTCTAGATTGCTCAGGGTCAGCGCCCAAAAACAAAATCCTGGCTTAATCACTTCCTGTTTATCTATTTATAATAAAATATAAATAGGTCAAATAGTTCACGCTTAGTTTACTTCGGTCACACACATTCACAACTACATATTGAACTGAAAGTGAAAATAATAACATCGTGCCTTTCAAATTTGAACATAACTATTTTATTGCCAATATACAGTGGCCAATGCTAGCGATTTGTCACAAAACTACTAAGCTAGAGGTCGTAAGGTTCGATTCCCATTACACATAAATGCCTAGCGAGTTCTCCCAAAATAATCATGATAACATATTATTGGTACTTTCGCCCGCGGCTCTGCCCGCTTGTATGTCGGTTATCTCGATAAAACTCCTCCCCCGGTATCAATCTATCTTTATACCAAAATTAATCTAAATCGGTTCAATGGCTTAAGCGTAAAAACATAAAAGATAGACAGACTGTAACTTTCACATTTAAGTAAGTATGTTTATCTGGCTCTATCTAGTTACTTTAAGTTTGACCGTGTGAATTGCCTGATTGTCCCGGAGAGGGGGGGGGGGGATCACCTAAGACCTCCTTGCCTCGAAATTACGAAAACTCATCCCGAAAAAAGAACCAAGGTATATAAGGTGAATGCTTATATATATCTTGGTGAGTTGTGTGGTTTTATTATATTAAAATATTTTTGTTAAGGTGAAATTTATTTGTTTTTCCAGTGTTTCCATTCGTCAGTATTGTGAGGTTCGCGAACACAGAATGTTCGACTCAGAACGTGATAAGCGGCACGTGTTTGGCTCGCCGAGAATGCCGAGATCTTAACGGTACCATAACTGGTAATTGTGCGTCTAGAAGGGGACGCTGTTGTGTTGGTGAGTAACTCAATACCACTGCGCATACATTTTGAATGAATGACTTATATTGTTAGAGAATACTTTAAGGTTATATCTTTTATCTAATTGCTTTTTGTTGTTAAACCATTTTGACTCTAGGGCCGTGGGGCCCAAGTGCCCAATTATATAAGGAATTCTCCCGACGTCTTATCAGTGCCTCCCGTGACCAGAAGGCTGGCCTTTTCTTTGCACAAAGAACTAGCATTGCCATCCAACGTGGCAATGCTGCCAGCCTTCTGGGAACGTTACCTGTTGTCATCGATAGGGAGGAATTCTTTCACGCCTAAACGGTTTTGTCCTCCATTTTTATTTTAATTCTGTTAATATCTTGTGTAAATGGATGTAACTAAGAGTAGTTTTAAACTAAAATTGTATAGTCAAACCATTTTTAAACAAATTTATATCTAGGTGGGCATTAGCATTTTTTGTTTTAATCAAAAATCATGGCAAGGTGCCAAAGAAATTTATGTTGTCAATTGTTTGTAGCGTCTAAAAATGAAAAGAATATGAATTTCTGTTACAGTTTTCTATTGAATATTGTCTGGAATCAAAGTTATTTTTGTTTAAAGAATTTTGGACACTAGGTTAGATCCATCACCACATAGTATGCTCTATTTTTTTTTCTTTGCCATACCTATTGCCACAGACGTAGGCCATGGGCAGGTACAACACAGTATATATATTTGGCCGGTGTTCAGTCAATTAAACATTTTTTTTTTATTTCATGAATCTGTTTAGAAGCCCTAATCGATCATCATTTGTAAGGCAATCATCTAGCAATTCCAATAACATTACATATCCTAACATCGAATACATAATTTAGTTTTTTGAAGTTCTGATAATAATTCAATTTTAAAAAGAGTACCAGCAAAAAAGCGTGTCATCATGGCACTTACGTCACGATACGTTTTTTAGCAATTAATCAAAGGCGGAGTACACATGATCGGATCATGTTGAAAATACTTATTAAGCGAAAAAAAAATTCCGAAAATAGTTCCGTTTGACCAAAAAATATGAAATTTTTTGGTCAAACGGTTTAAAAGTTAGAGGGGGGACACAAGTTTTGCAAGCTTCGGAGCAAATATTTCCGAAAATAATTACTTAGTAAAAAAGTTTCTTAGAAACCTTAAAATGTTTTTAAAGACCTATTGAATGTTGTGCCACACGTGAATGTTTGCTAAAAAAAGTTTTTTCTGCTTTTATTACAAGTATGGAGAGCCCCTAAAAAAAAATATATATTTTTTTTTTTAACCATCGAACAAAGTGGCGGTGCAAGACACATATACTCGAAATTTCATCAAATACAATGTGTATATTTTGAGTAAAATGCCTGTGACATACGGACGGACAGACAGACGGACAGACAGACGGACAGACAGACGGACAGACAGACGGACAGACAGACGGACAGACAGACGGACAGACAGACGGACAGACAGACGGACAGACAGACGGACAGACAGACGGACAGACAGACGGACAGACAGACGGACAGACAGACGGACAGACAGACGGACAGACAGACGGACAGACAGACGGACAGACAGACGGACAGACAGACGGACAGACAGACGGACAGACAGACGGACAGACAGACGGACAGACAGACGGACAGACAGACGGACAGACAGACGGACAGACAGACGGACAGACAGACGGACAGACAGACGGACAGACAGACGGACAGACAGACGGACAGACAGACGGACAGACAGACGGACAGACTGACGGACAGACAGACGGACAGACAGACGGACAGACAGACGGACAGACAGACGGACAGACAGACGGACAGACAGACGGACAGACAGACGGACAGACAGACGGACAGACAGACGGACAGACAGACGGACAGACAGACGGACAGACAGACGGACAGACAGACGGACAGACAGACGGACAGACAGACGGACAGACAGACGGACAGACAGACGGACAGACAGACGGACAGACAGACGGACAGACAGACGGACAGACAGACGGACAGACAGGCAGAATATCATTAATTTAGATTGAAACTAGTGCGCATGCGATTTAAAAATCTAAATTTTATATGTAAGTTATTACCCATAATGTTGAACTACGGACAGATTTCTCTTCACATCTTGAGCCACATCGAGATGTTATTTTCCACAATTATTACGAATCGTCTCGCACGCAGATTCGGTGATTTCCAAGCTACCAAAACAATTTAGACCACATCCATACTTTGCAACAAGTTACAGAAGATTTTACTGTATAATCTACACATTGCCGAATATAGACCGGTCATTGTGGCGATCTTAGCTTGTTTAGCAGTAAGTCTTGCGGCTGAAATTATGACCTAGTAACTGGCCACTCTATTAAGTAAATTCCTTTGCTAAAAACCGAACCGCCGTGATGATATACGCAAAACGGCTGGCAGGAGCTGGATGCGAGAAGCCGAAGATAGAACAAAGTGGCGTGCAATTGGAGAGGCCTATGTCCAGCAGTGGACTGCGATAGGCTGATGATGATGATGATGAAAAACCGATTGAATATTAGTGGTCGCATAAACGTCTCAAATCACCGCCTATTATGCAGTTAATTTTCTTCACTAAAAGGAGGATAAACATATCTGAGAGGGCGCCTAGACGTACCAGATCGGTGCCTATTAAGCAGTTAAATTTCTTTACTAAAAACAAGATGAACACGACTTAGAGGACGCCTAGATGTGCCAGTTCGGCACCGGTGTACTATTTACAACTTAAGTACTACAGCTTAGTAATAAAGAAAAATAAAGAAAGACCCGGTATATTTTAGGTGAATCGATTTTATATTTTAAACAAGTAAACAGATATTGCTTCAAGTACCCGAAAAGCGGTGTCTTCAGCGCTAAGGGCGCCGCGGTCACCTAGGCCAGCAGCTTCGCCCTATAGACGATTCGGCTCCGTTCGTCTCAAGTTTCGGTTGATTTCGGCGCCCCCCTTTGATGGGGCACAGTGCGGTCGCACCGCTCGCACCACCCTAGGACCGGCACTGCTCACAGTGTATATCGGAACACATCCAATTCGAAACACAACGTGTCAATTCGAGTTTAAAAAAAATCAATCACTCGTTGTCATAGTAACTACTATTGATGCAAAGTTATAATAGCATTCTACTGTATTGTTTGTTTCAGTATAGATTGCTTTTTTTGGAGACATTTCAACTAATTTATGTTATTCAAATTACGTTAATTGCTTGGGATTTAGTCATTATTCCATATTTTTCATTAAAAAGTATTCGAATTTCCCAAGGCTTGTTTACCTACTTATTGTCAACAAGAAGTCAATCAAGGTATTTATGAGTCAAACAAATAACTAAATTATAAAAATTATTATATTTTAGACACGATTTAATCATCAATTTGTAAAATCTGTTTTGATCATAGGTTGGTATTTGTAGACGCTTACGAATTTTATCAGCAATCCGTTCGCCGATGTTCTTTTGTAGAGTTTTGCTTTTTACGTTTTTCTATATTTTTGGTACCATAACTGGTAATTGTGCATCTAGAAGGGGACGGTCTTGTGTTGGTGAGTAACTCGATACAACCGCTGATACATTTTAAATGAATCATAATAGACACACTTGCCGGCAGCATTCGGCAGCATGGGCAGTAAAATCGAATGATGTGCTGCCCCGAATGGACTACCCAATCAACACTTGTTAATAGCCGGGTCCATACCGACCGAGCACCGTTCCCGAGGCAACCTCGCGAGGCAGATGATTGGCTGGTGTATACTTGGCTGCCTCGGGGTCGAGCCATCGGTTGCGGTTAAACTGTGTCAAAGGTGTCTCCGTGAGCGCTGTTCGTCTGATGCGGACACTAGTTTCGGCTCGCGAGGCTATCCAACATAACTATGAGTTTTTACCTTTATGTGAATTATGTTTTTTAACTATGTGTGTTTGTATTTACGTATGTTCCACCGTAAAATAAATTTTAATGATTGTAAATTGCACACGTGTATAAATTTTAAGTTCGTGGGCTTCTAATGCAAACAATTCTAATGGAAACACCGAGGCTCGCCTGGCGAGGCAGTGTGAGGCTCGCCTCGGTGTTTCCGCGCAAACAACTGAACGTTTGGATCGCGAGGCCACGCTCGCGATCCAAACGTCGAGGCTGCCGCGGGAACGTGTGCTTTTGGTGTGGACCCGGCTATTGAAGCCGAAAATGTGTAGTGTAAGGTCCTTTTCACACGTTCCGGTTTCAATCGCGCGAAGTTAATGGCGATGTGCGGTAGCTTTCACGCGGTCCGGCGTCCGTCTGTGTAAAATGGACCTAACTAGTGTAGTAGTAAGTACTGCCGAACCGAATGTGCCGCGCCGACCCGCTTATGTGTGTAGCCTCCCTGACTGATATTGTTGGAGAATATTTTAAGGTTATATAAGGCTATATCCTTTATTACTTTTTGAAATGTTGAGTATTTTGATCAAATTTTGTAGAGTTTTATTTTCTAAGCTTTTCTACATAGAGAAACGCGAATTGCCCACAAAACATTTTGAAGAATTTTTCTAACAACGTTATCTCGTAAATCTTACATGTGCATACTTATATTCTTTGAACGTATAAACATCGACCGTAGCTCAACGGTCAACCCAGCTAGTTTATAATTCAGTCTATATTTTATTTATATAAGTGTAACGCGCGAACGCGTTAACGACAGAAACGAAACCCCTGTTTCGCAAGTTCACCTCCGTCTATTAGGATCCTGCGTAAAGCCCCTGAGGGGTTTTTTGTCCACACAGATCTTATCAAGTGTGTACCTGATCCCTGGTGGATTTATAAGTACCTATCCTCCATCGACTTGGATCCCCTATTTGTATCGATGGGGTATAGATTATGATATTGATCGCCGCACAAAACATTTACATTTAAATTCTGATTCAGAATAAATGTCTTAGTACCCCCCCCCCCCCTATTAAGCCGTTTATTTTGGGTTAAAATGCCACATCTACGAGTATCAGTTAATTGCCCTTCATAATATTCTACAGAACTCAAAATTCTTTTAAAACCCTAAAAATGCATTTATTTCTAAATCGAAATTAAATTTAATGTGAAAGAGAAAGAAAGAAAGCACATAATATCTTCTTACGCACTCGCTATGGTGAATAGGGACGCACACATAGAGATTTTTCACGGACCTAATGCCTAATGGCTAAGGCATCGGTCTCGCAATCGTTGGTCGCGATTTCGAATCCTTCCCGTTATACTACCGACGTGAACCCACTCCTAATACAAGCTTTTGAGCTTAGCTGGAGAGGCTAACAAGATTGTTAGTAATGTGGGTCTGAATCCCAAATTGCTAGTTATCTTTTTATATAAATGAAAAAAACTAAAACTAAACTTAAGGCTTAGGGCTTTTTCTAGCTTCTGTACTCTCGGTATTCTGTGATGCAAGAGTCATCTTTAAGAAAACCTTCTGAAAAGAACGAAGTGCATATGTTAAAAAAAATGAAATCTTACAGTTTATCGTTCCTGTGGTTCTACGACCAATGTGAACAACACATACTTCATAAGCCCCGGGTACCCGTCAGCGTACGCCGGAGGGCAGGCCTGCTCCATCATTGTTAACCGGTGCAGCAACGACGTATGTCAGGTAAGAAACCTAAAGTAATTAAAAAAAATACGTTATTCTTTTTGAATATGTTGCAGAGCTAAAGGTATAATTGCCACCTCAACGAAAAAGTTGAGTGAGAAGATTTTAAGCTTTAGAAAATACTAGTAGGTGTACCTACATCATAGGGGATCATAATAAAGTCCGAAAGAAAATGTAGGGTTTGGTAAAAAAATCGTCCGGAAATTATCACCATACAAAATTACACGCAACAACTCCGAACGGCTATCAGACTATCCCTACTTAATATATAAATGTGAATGTAAGTTTGTTTGTTACGCTTTCACGCGAAAACTACTCAACCAATCATCATGAAACTTTGTACACATATTCTTGGAGGTATTAGAAGTAACATAGGATTTTAAAAAATAAAGGGGAAAATTTACGCAGACGAAGTTGCGCGGGACAGCTAGTACTAATATAAATGATACCTATAAGTACCTGTAGTAGTCCCGCTGAAAGTTTACACTTTGACAATTCATCATCAATGTTGCTAAGGATGTGACTAAAACATTCAATAACCAAAAGAACCGAATTTTCCAACAAATCCATATATGTACCTATATATATGATAATTTGTAACTGTTAAGAATGCATTAAAGAAGATAGGGTTTACAAGGACGACAGCACACAGGTTCTTGGGAAATAATAAACAAATGGTTATTCTCATAATTTATTTTAATTTTCTTATTGTTATCTACATATATGTCAATCAAATAGACATACCTAATATTGTTTATTGTTACAAAAAGTTGATTTTATTCGAGCCGCAATATGCGTGCCTTAAACTTGAACGCAAAGGCTTCTATTGAAGATGCGTTGGAAACCAGTCTAAAAACGATATCGACCATCGTCAAAGAAAAAGAATAATCATCTACTACTGAAAATAAACGGCATTATACCCACTAAAATAAAGGACGAAAAACAAGCCTGTAACAGGTCTATACCTGCCTAGATCGTAAATTTATAGGATAAACCTCTCATATTTTGAGGAATAAACATTACGGACGCAGACATAATCAACTCTTTCAACGTTGCCTGTTAATTATTTAATTTTAAACGGTTGACCTCCCTGACTCAGTGACAACCGAGTAGATCGAGATATCTGAGAGGTTAAGTAATGTTGCCACTGTTGGTCAATAGATGGGTGACCTTACTCAAACATTGTCATACCCCTCTGTACCTCGGAGAGCACGTGGAGCCGTCGGTCCTGCACAGCACAGAATCTCTCTCCGGTCGTGTCGGATTTCTGTCCCATCAGGCTATGAGAGAGAGTGCACTTGTGTCCATAATATCTCCTGAGTTGTTGGCTAATCTCTGTTGAGATAGGCCGCTGTAACTTACATCGTTTAGGAAACCTTTATTACACGACTCCTGAAAAAAAAGTAACGTTTTCAGTGTTCATGTTTATTTAATTTGTAAAAACAAACATAAACCCTGAAAACAGGACTATGAAACCGCGCAATCGATAAATATTCTGTCAGTTCGTCACTCCAGCTGTCTCACACACTCCCAGAAGCTCAGGGTTTATGTATATACCTATACCTAACCTATCGTCCTATTCTGGATGTTTAAGAAGCCTATATGTTTATTTTTAGCTACGCATCGATTTTATGGACCTGGTCCTTGCACAACCGGATGGTGACGGTGTTTGCTCCACGGATTCCATATCAATAACCGGCGGCAACACGCAAGTGCCGCTGCTTTGTGGAGACCTCACTGGACAAACACTTTACGTGGACTTCAATGGAAATACGGCAGTCACGATTGTAGTATCAGCTACATCGTCCACGTCATTCTCCAGACGATGGAATATTAAGCTCATCCAGCTGGGCTGCGGCTGCCCTGGTATAGGTATGGTTATTGTTTTCAAATTGCGCAAATTATCCTTTTTTATTGTAATAAAAATGACCGTGGTGTTACGTTTCGACCGAATTGCAACGGCCGTGGTCAATAAACAAGGTATTTTACCTTAAATTATTCACGTGATTAAGGCCCGTAAAATATATATATTCATAATTTTGTGCTTAAATCGTACCTTTTACCATTTTTAAAATTCTTGTCTCTAACAAGTTTATGGCAATTAAATCAAAGTTACCATTGTTGTTGATTCGTCATAAAATAAAGATTCCGTAACTAATAGTTATGTCTTTTTCCTTAATTACATTTCCAAACATTAACGTTTGATCTTAAGGGGTGTGAATTAAGAAAGTTTCCCTTAAGTAATCTACCTACCACTCAGGTCATCTGCTTAAACACCCAACATATACCCATAAGTATCTATAGTCCATAACCCTGTGTTTCAGCTCCGAATGGGTGCCTGCAGTACTACAGGGGTACGTCGGGGACTATCGAGAGCTTCAATTATGGAAGTTCCGCTAACACAGCTTTGAGTGCATCGCTCGTCACCGGCACACGGCAAATAGCTAACTTGAATTACGGTATTTGCATTAGAATGGAGGCCGGCTATTGCGGTATACAATACTCTCAGGTCAGTTATAAAGGTTTATTCATTACCAATGTTACTCCAAATTTTCGAAAATGGTGTAGGTATACCTATTCTTTGGTAATAGGTACCTAGCTGTAGGTACAACGTGTAATAGAACGATATGTGATGTGATATTATATGCTAATATTATAAAGCTGAAGAGTTTGTTTGTTTGTTTGGACGTGATAATCGCAGAAACTACTGGTCCGAATTGAATTCTTTTGATGTTGGAAGGTCATAAGCTATATAACATCACGCTACGACCAATAGGACCGGAGCAGCAATGAAAAATGTTGCAAAAACGGGGAAAATTTACGAAGACAAAATAACTTATTTAATCACTGCCTTAGTACCCACATCATAGTACCATTTTATTTCAGTTATAAATAAGCAATCACTATTTTGCACTACCTATTTGTAACTCTGGTCTTTGATTCTACATACACACAAGGATTTCATCCCTATCTTAGAAGGTACATCATAATACCATTTTATTTCAGTTATACCCTGTCCGGCCATAAGTACTGTTACAATTGAAAATGCATTTTTTTTTTAATGAGGTAATGTAATATTACTAAAACTTATAAGTACATATTTATTAAAGTCTCAGCAAAAAATAAAAAAAATATTCTATTAAAAACGCCCACCTTTGGCTTTTATACAGGCCTTTAATCTGTCTGGCCACGAATCTATGGATTTACGCACTGTTTCCATAGGAAATTTCGCCACTGCTTGCTCCAGAGATTTTTTAAGACACTCAATGTCGCCGTGTCGTTTAGAGCAAGCCATGTCCTCTAAAACTGACCATAATTTGCAGTCTAAGGGTTGAGTTCTGGGCTTGATGAGGGCCAGTCTTCAGCTCTTATAAAGTCCGGAACGTTGGTTTCAAGCCAGGCTTGGGTAGTTCGTGCCTTGTGACCAGGTGCAGAGTCCTGCCGGAAAGTCCACGTTACCTACATTTTTTAAAAGTAGGTTTCACAACACAATCCAAGACTGTCTCTTGATACACTTTGGCTGAAGTTTTTACTCCTTTTTCACAAAAATGTAGCTTTGTGACGCCTTGATAAGACACCCCACCAAGCCATCACTGACACAGGATGATGACGACGCTGTCCCTTTTCGACCACTTGAGCAGCTTCTTCTTTAGAACTGTGAGCGTACACTTTATCATTTTGCTTATTGTAGTGCTCATCAATCGTATTTTTTTTTTCATCGGTAAACAGTATATTTCTGTGCCCTTCACCTGCGTATCGCGGCAGAAGATTTTGATCGATCCACTCTCTTCAACTGTAAAGATTGATTTAGGGCATGTCCTGTATATCGACGATAAGCACCGAGCTTCAGGTCTTGTTATAATAATACGCGACAGAGTCCTAGCGGGAATCTTCATTTCTCCCGATAAGATTTTTTGCTTCCTAATAGGATTTCGATGAATTCTGGCTTTACAGCATTAACAGCCTTTGTAGTTCTAACAGCACGCGGCCGTCCACATCTTTTATGGTCTTCGACAGAGGAAGTGTTGTTGTATGTGTATATGTTGATAGTACGCTATACGAACATACGGCTGATACCAAGCTTCTGAAGTGTCTGGAATATGACCGACGGCTCCATACCCACTTTGTGCAAGGTGGTCACCGCAATCCTATTTTCTTTAACACCCCAATCCAACATCAAGAAAAAAGATGTGAAATGGCGCTTTTAAAAAAAATAAACGCGTTCCAAATTCAAAGTAATTAAAAAGTTGAAAAAAAGTATTTTTTTTATGTAACAGTATTTATGGCCGGATTAGTTTCTTACCCTACTTGTTACGTTTTTATCATGATAACCGACATCCGCGGGCGAAAGCTAGTAGCTATATACTTAGGTGGTCTAATAATCTGAGAGTGAGGGTTAGAAAAAAAATACTACTATTGTTTATGTAATAGATATTTTTTTGTGTCTATGGTATAAGAAGATAGTCATTGACGTGGAAAACAAGACTGCAAAGCGCGAAAGAGAGAAAAATCTCGTGCGGCTTTTGACAGGTATTGACCACAAAGTAGCGTTGTCTTTTTCTAGAGGGGGTCAATTTTATGCAGTGGATGCATAAACAATAGTCGATTTTAACCCTGCCATTCAGATTAATAACCACCTAAGTATATACCTAGTATTAGGTTTTGCCCATGGCTCCACCCTAAATATAGAAGATAGTACAGGTAAATTAGCTTGAAGAAATTTTTGCGTTTGTAGTAGTGTATGGTCAGCAAATAAAAAAAACAACATTTTATTTTTAGTTTTTATTGTTTTAAAGGTAATATACGTTTGTGGCTGGAGCACACCAAATGCGTGCACGTCTACGCATACGCACTACGTACTAATACGGTCGTGAAAATGTGTATCCACCGCATTGTAATCTATGGAACTGTATGAGGCAGACAAGCCAGTTCCAAACATTACAAGCATTGAATGCCGGTTTTCACTTCAGTGAAGACGTGTATGAATTAGGTGTTCTCCGGCCATAAATGTTTTATTCTAATAATTCATCAACCCCAGGCATATCACAATCATCCCCATCCTCGCTTTCATCAGATGAATTATTTAAATTAATTATGATTCGTTCTGATATTGTGTCTAAAGCTGCGTCTCTACCCTGATATTTGCTTTCCTCCTCAATAGCATGCAAACAAACTTTTCTCCATTCCTCTACAGTTATGGCGTTCATTTTTTCTTCAGCTAATGACATTATAACCTTCATATTCATTGCGACATTCTTTTTTGCGACATATGTTTTCACTATCCCCCATATATTTTCTATAGGATTAAACTCCGGATGGTATGGTGGTAAACGCAGCACAGTATGACCGTGCTGTCGTAATATTTCGTCTATCTTGTACTCTATAAATCTCGCCTTGTTTTGCAGAATCAGTTCATATAATTGAGGCTTAAGCAACGTGGATGAATGCTCAATGTTTCGAAATGTCAGCCAGTCTATCATTTGCTGTTTTCTAGAATTACTATTCGGTGCAGGATTTTGTATTGAGTTATGATATGGTGCGTTGTCAACAACAACAACACTATTTGGTTGTAAGTTGGGTATTAATTGAGTTTGAATCCACCTTGAATAGTTGTCATAGTTCATATTGTTGTGGTAATCTCCACTTTTTTGGTCGGCTTTAAACATAAGCAATGCATTTGGTATAAAGCCATCGATACCACCGGCATGAACAATGATTAAGCGGTTGCCTTTCGATATATGTTGCTTCAAACCTGAAGTGCTTCCATCTGACCAAGATTTCGAGAGGGTATGTGATGTATGTATATATGTTTCGTCGGTGTAAACAATTGGTCGGCGTTGTTCACGATATTCAGCAATTTTCATCAAATAATTAATTCGCAAGTATCTAATTTCGTGTTTTTCCATAAGAAGTTTCCGGTTATCTTCTGTTTGCTTCCAATTAAAACCTAATGACATGACGTGTTTTCGTAACGTGCTGACACAACCTTTATAATCGATATCTTCTTTCAATTTTGAGTGCAAAGTTTTTAAAGTGGGAACTTCTTTATTTGTGATGTGGAAGTCATGAATTGTTCTTCTGATAACTTGCTGATCAAAGTTATCGATTACTATTGTAGGTTTACGATTCGGTTTCTTTTTAGGAGATTTAAATGTTACTTCCTGATCTGAAGGACGACATTTGCTTTCTGATACTACCTTTCTGACGGATGCTATTGAAATTCCTGTTGATTTAGCAACTAATTGAGTGGGGGTCATAATACTGCTCGGGTTGTTATTACACTCATTTTCGAAATATTTGTACAAACAGTACAAAACTTCCTTAGTTTGAGAAGTCAAAGGCTTGCCTCGACCATGTTTTAACACTGGAGCCATTTTGAATTATCAATATAAAGTTACAACACTTACACACTTGAAATTAAACACTTCAACAAATATTTTAACAATAATAACAAACAATAACAACAATCAACAAATACAAAATTTCACAATGAAACTACTACGTATCTAATAATTATAATTTTTTAATGAAATGCGTGCTTTATGTTCTAACGGTATCAAGCGACTGACGTCAGACTGCACGTGGCACCTGCGGACAGAGTAAACTGGTTTATTCTGGTTTTGTGCGTGTTTCCACTTTCCACTATCAAGTGACGATTTATTTATTTGTTTTGTTTCGTAATTATTATGGTCAAAACTTTTTACCTATAGCTAAACTACTATCATCTAAAGAACGACACGATATTTTATTGTTTCACGGTAGTCGCCTTGTCGTTTGCTCAAGGACGTGAAATTGAATGACATATTTTTTTTAATAAAGTCAAAACCTTTTTCTTTAAAATAAAAACTTGTTTTTATTGAAAACAAAAATCAGAGTGTTGCTAGGGATAAGTATTAAATTAAATAGTAATGTTAGGATATTGAAACATTTTTGTAAGGGCCAGAACGATATAGTGGAAACGCGCTCTAATATCTAAGTAACATACACACCACTACATATGCAAAAATTTCTCGAGACTAATTTCACTGTACACCTGCTATGATACCAAATCTCAATAGGTACTTTATTATGGCATCGTTTCAGCATTTTCCTTGTGTAGGTAAAAGTATCGTACACTGGCACTACACACGTTCAGTAGACAAAGTGTATCTTAATATGGTATGATTAAAATTAATGCTGTCGTGGTGCAAAATAAGATAGCATAGATTTTAATTGACGATTTTTTGAATGAATAACTAAATGTATTTATTTGCAACTAAACGAGTAATTCCTTATTAAAAATATCGAGAAATTTGAAGATGCTCATATTTTGATTAAATTTAGAAAGGGTATGTAACGATCCCTTGAAAAAGTCGACACGTTTCTGTTAAGCTTTGTAATTTCCACAGAAAAGTGAAAGTTATTCCAGTTTTTGATATTATTATACAGACTTCAAACGATCCATACTCGTTCACGGTGACTGGTGATGTGGAGGGTGCCGACAACACAGTACTGGGTACAACAGTGGGCGCCGTGAATGACGGCCAGTGCGTCACAGACTTCGTGGTGATCCCCAACCCGACTGTCGTATCCACCGGTATATCTGCAGGCACTGACCGCTTCTGCGGTCTTGGTTTTGTTACTGTTTCAAGTAAGTGTCGCTATATACGTACTACATATATTTGAAATATTACGTGATCTAAAAAGTATGAAATTAAATATTATTCTTGGATATATTCGATATTTGTATCCAGCAAGTATTTGATAGTGATTTAAAGAAAATAGCCGTGGTCACATGGCAATCGATCAAAGATGAGCAGATCAAAGATGCCATGCACCACGGCTATTTTTTTTAACGCGAGCAATAACTTAGATAGCTATACTAATATTA
This sequence comes from Herminia tarsipennalis, assembly GCA_945859575.2. NCBI lineage: Eukaryota > Metazoa > Arthropoda > Insecta > Lepidoptera > Erebidae > Herminia > Herminia tarsipennalis. The sequence continues at coordinate 22,255,592 of OX243831.2, read as the reverse complement.
TAAAGCTAGATAGATAGATCTATACTAATATTATAAAGCCGAAAAGTTATTTATTATTATTACAATCATTTTTAACATATTTATTACAATAAGTTTGAACGCGTAAATCTCAGGAAATACTTGTCCGAATTGAAAAATGATTTTATCGAAGAAAGCTATAGGCTATATAACATCACACTACGGCCAATAGGAGCGGAGCAGGAATGAAAAATGTTGCAAAAACGGAGATTGTTTTTTTTTTTTTTTATTAGACAAAGTTGCGCGGTTCAGCTAGTAGGTATTAGGTATATAAAAAAATAAGTAAGTCCTGTTTTATTGATTGAGTCATCAATTTCAAATCTTTGGACTTAACTGAGTAAACTGTTTTTTTGCGATGTTTCTTTTGTTTTAGCTTATTAAACAAGGGAAGGATATCAGGCAACTAAAGCTCTAACAGGTAAACGAAATGAACTCGGGCGTAGTCTAAAGTACTGGGCACTTAAAAAGCTCACCTAATTTGGAACAGATATGTGTAATTATATGTAGTAGGTTTATCACTCTTGCCGGATTGCCATAGTACATGTTCTACCTACTTTGGATTTAGTCTGTTAGTTATCCCAAGGTATAAGATATAGGTAGATATCTGAGCGAGTGGAAGGGGTGACCACTAAAACAAATGCCACTAAGCAGAGGGCCCTCTGCCTCTGCTAGGGCACTAAACAGCAGTAGGAACTACCAAACACGACCCAAAACTGGCTTCAGATTTGATTATTCTGAGCCTTGTGTCAGGGCACCGCTGCACCGCTAGTACGGCTTTCGACGACGTCCCAAGACAACTATCTAAGCTTATAAGATCACAAATAACTTAATTATCTTAATGTCGACAGCTGGAGCCAAGCCATTCGTGTTATACGTGGTGACCGATGGGAGTGAAGGAGCTACGACCACTACGCCTCCAGATGTCGCTAACAGGGGATTCTCTCTATCCTATTCGCAGATTGCGTGTTAGAAATAACTATACCTAATAACAAATTCGTTTACCTCACAGACCTTTGTAGTTGATACTGTACAGTAAGGGTCAGTACCTACATATATCTTAGGATGGTAAGTATTGCATCCAGCAGCATTGTAATCTACTGTAGTTTATTAAAAGTTTTGCGGACAGCCATTGATACAATAGAATACCAGCGGATTATTATGAGCCGGTAATTTTGGTATTAAAAAAACGAAAGTTGTGGTGAAATACAAACATATAGGTCAGTGGTACCCAACAAGTTGTCTGCGAACCACGAGTAGTCCGCAGGACCCAAAAAAAGGGTCTTGAACGATTTTAAATTTCGCGTGCACAAGCTCAAAATTTATATAATAGTAGCTTTCGCCCGCGGCTCCGCCCGCATGGATGTCGGTTATCGCGATAAAAACTATCCTATGTCCTTCCTCGGGACTCAAACTATCTCCATACAAAATTTCATCTAAATCGGTTCAGCTGTTTGAGCGTGAAAGCGTAACAGACAGACAGACAGACAGACAGACAGACAGAGTTACTTTCACATTTATAATATTAGTATGGATTAAAAGAAAAAAATTAGAACCCCTTCTTGCAGTTGGTACACAGGTAATATTTATGTTTTCTATTAAAATAATATGTCAAGCAATTTACGTTTTTGGTTTTGGTCAAAGTTTATTTTCGGATTGTTTTAGTGTAGAGAACTCTTCAAAGAATGAAGGTACATGGTGGTGCGAACAACAAAGAACTGAAGAAAAGGTTGGGAACCACTGATATAGGTAGATGGTATAGGTAGGTACCCAATATCCTCAAAACCTGAGTACCTACCTACAGTAGTTGAAAATTTAAATAATTACGCTGTAATGTTCCTGTATGCTGTATACTGTCCGCTGATGAAATTTCACCACAAGTTGTACAGTTGTAGAGAACACAATGGTACAAACCATATGAAGCATTGTTATCCGACTGTAAGGAAAGGTTATGTTTTTCCCGCCTATCTTGTATGTATGTAATATTCTTTATTACCTCAAATCTTTTAAATCACTAGACGTAGACGGATTTAAACAATTAAGACGTCGTTAGATTTGTCTTGACCGCCCAAGTGTTCTTATTCATTTACCTATATGTAACATTTGAAATTATCAAACATGGCGGCTGTAAGATGTCAAAAACAAGAGGTGTGAAAAAAAAAAAAAAGATTTTCGAATACCGCAATATGGGTTTCAAATTAAAGGGCTAATTGTAAGTATTTCAAAAAGGTATAACATGGTTATGACTGTAATACTAAAAAAGTCAATTAGCTGAGATAAAAGTTAGCTGTTACATCGGTTACAACCACTAAAAAGTATTAAATAAAAAAATATATTAGAAAAATAAAAAAACCCGCCTACGCAAAAAAGATGCAAACAAGATCGCCTACATATGTAATACCAAGCTGTCGGAGGCACAATACTCAGTTCATCGACATTGACATAGGTACATTGCTAAAGAAGTTTTTAACCTTCTTTAGCAATTTAGATATATTGAAAGTGTTTTAAAATAAATTATTTGAAAAGAAGACTTTAATTAAGTTCAATTTCATTGTTAATGTTTTCTTTTCGAAAATAAATAAATTATATTAAAATAATTGTATTTTTGTTTTATTTCAGACTCTAATATAATGTAAAAAATACTTTACTCAAAATTTTATGTCATATTTCACTCATTTATTATTATTCTTCACTGGGTATAGATGTAGCTACCAGAATCCCATGAAACGACTTGTTTTAAGTTGTGATTTTTTTATGTCAAAGTACGTGTACGGCCATTGTCGTATAGACCTGGACTGCACCATCCCTTTAAATTAAAAGTAATTATTGACTGCAGAGCGTGAAAGAGAGAAAAAACTCGTGCGGCCTTTGACAGGTATTGTCCACAAAGTAGCGTTCTCTTTCTAGAGAGTGGTCAATTTTGTGAGGTTATGGCGCAGTCCTGGTATCTACGTCAAAGAGCACGACTAATCAGTCGTGCTCATTGACTCCTTTGATTTTGAGATACATATTTTTTCGTTAAAATGTATAATTATTCTTAAATTTAGTTACTTATTATAATTCGGCAGTATGTCGAGCTGATTTCTAACCGCTAGTCGTGGAGAGGAACGAAAAAAAAAGAAAGTTTGGATGATTGTATGTCTCAATTTTAATTAGTCAATGCGAAAACTGACATTCATGTGGCTGAAGCTGCTGGGATCCTTAGTTCTATTGAGACAGAAATTTATAATGAGCCGATAAGCAAAATCATATTCTGGCAATCGTAGGGTCGTGGGTTCGAATCCTGGCCATTATACTACCGACGTGAACCCACTCCTAATACAAGCCATGGAGCTTAGCTGGAGGGGTTAACAGGATTGTGGTCCCCCATTACTAATTATCTTTTTTTTTTAAAAAAAGAAAGAAGAAATAGTAATTTAATAAAAAAATATATCTATCAAGACTATTTCGTCCAAATAGATCTTGGACCTACTTAATTAAAATAAATTACAATTTCCGCATTTTTTTCATCAGATTCTGGTACACATATAGTTTCTATTTGGGAAGTTCTCCTCCAAATGTAATTCGCAAAAAATTACTATGTACACCTTTATAAAAACCGAAAATTTTTAGTCGATTTTGTAGTTTTATTTATAACAAGCTTTAGGTACATGTTTGAGGCATTTAAATCAGGCCGGAAGTTTCATAAAAAACAGTTTTTTTTAAATATATCGACAATGTGTGAACTACATTAGTAGGTACCGACAAGAATGAAAAACCATGAACAAATAATGACGATCTCACTAAAAGTTGAATTAAGTTACTATAATCACAGATAATATAATACTATACTATAATTAAACAATAAAATGCCTAACAATTTGTTGCAACGTAATTATTCTTGAAACAAATATTAATCATTAATTTACTTAACACTTTAAAAACTGACTCTTTTTTTTTAATTCTAAGTCTGTTGAGTCTGGTGTCAACCAGTTAGACTCTTGGTCTGTGTCTAGTCTTTAATGCCTCCAATTGGTTCCGGTGAATTGTCTGAGCCTATAAATATTACGGAGATTGTTTATAATGGAGACTTAAAAAGGATACAATAGGTCGACACTTAATTAGTCGATAGGTAGAGGCGGAGAAGATGTGTCACCAAGGAAATCAATCCAGGTGTACAGGTAGACCTCAGTATGATTAATGTGAATGTCCGACATATGATTGTGGCATTCCGGTAAAATCATGGGCGTATTTTGCAATTTGGTGCCCCGGGCCAATAAGTTTTGTCGCGCCAGAAATGAAGGAAAAAGAGACGATTTAAATTAAAAAATACAACATTTTTAATTAAATTTAAATTTATTTACAAATTCAATAAGGATGATGTCGTTACTTAGATGATTTATTTTGCTTAAATATTGAGAATCGCTAAACTATTTAAACGTTCTTCACAAATTCGCGAGCGAGATTAGTTCTTGACTCTTTTCAGAAACAAAAATGATCTTTCTGTACTGCAGTTCGTCACTACAGTCCGGGCAGGGTCCGTATTCACTAAATTTTTTTTCGTCTTCACAGCAAGCCCGCGCGCATTGGCTCATACGCGGTGCAATCAAATATGTCCGCGCGCATGCGCGATGCATTTCTTAGCGCAGCTCTATATATACCATTATGACAAGATTTTGACAGTGAAAAGCGCGGGCGTGACACGAAAACGAAAAAAAAGATAGTGAATAAGGACCCAGGCCTTAGCCACAGTGGTGCAGCGGGCGAATAATTCTTTAGCTCCTTTATGTAATATTAGAGGTACCTATTTTTAACGTTGGTATAAATGATATGGTTAAAGTCAAATCGACTTTAAACCATATCATGTTCTGTCATGGTGGCCTTTAGAGAGTGAGATTGTCCCTTGGAATTTATGGCTCGTTTTGGTCTAATGATGACGACGAGTGCGACGACTGAACTCTAAGATGTTGGCAGGATTGCAACTTTAAAGACCTTTGACTGACTTTCAGTGGAAAAACTGTAATTCTATATAGGTTCATACACTGCACGATATATATTCTTCGGAAGGAGACATTGTTTGTTCCTCTTTGACGTCTGAATACAGTTACAGACGCTCTTGCCGTAGGGCCTTAGACTTTTTCAAAGCCACATCAAGACCTAGCCTCTGAATCTATCCAAGAAATAAAGAACGATCCCAAACATTAGATCTTGTCTCGAAACGAACGAGAGGAAACGACGTGAAGTGACAAGTTTCTCAAAGAGCTAATTTACAGGCAAACCATGAGCATGGGCAACCAGTTATTCTACCTAGAAAACTGGCCTAGTTCAGCACTCTCGGGCCTCAGTTGGGGCCCGAGAGTTTGCAGGACAATTAAAATCATACCATTCGTCCATTTCACCTGTAACTATTGAACTAAGTTCTACTTAATTGAGTCATCTAGGGTTTGTCGTCCGTATAAAAACACCGACCTTTTGAAGCAGATCAAATTCAAAATTTCTGACTGTCTCTCTGGGAAAGTCTATCCCGACGACGTACGTAGGTACTACGTAGATATACCTACCACGTAGAAACAAATAGGGTGAAGCCAGAGCGCAAGGACGAAGTGGGCGAGCGCATCTATCAAGTCTCCCGCTTTCACTCAGCACTGCACGAGCTTGCAATACCCCTAAAGTCACTCAAAGGGTACTTAATCATACGTAGTCTAGGGCAATTAGAACCCTGAATCAGACCCTGAATAGGGCGCCGTCCCCACGGACCGCCAGTTTAGTGTTTTTCGCAAATCCAGCAACTTGGGCTTGATCGATCGCTTTGTTGTTCGTGTTTGTTTTAAAGAAGGAACCCCGCCAAATGTTTAAAAAAATGTTATTACTGGGAAACAATGTGTTCAAAAGGTTGTTGAATCCGGTGATGGTACTAGCCTCTGTGTTCAGGGCAACCGCCCAGGCACGTGCCCATCTAAGGTCGGTACTGACTGCAGTGCACAAAAAGATACCTACGTAACGGAATTTCTGTGTATGGAAATATTTCTTTCGGATCTTTTTTTATATAAAGGGATTAAGCTGTCTCAAGGTCATATTTTGTTATTTCGATTTCAAAAAATGTTTTAAGAGAACACGTTCCTCTTGTAAATCTTCCGCAAGACCTTTTGGGCTTTTTTACGCACCTTTATTTTGAGATAGGGTTGACAAGACAAAATAAAAAAGTAAGAAGTAAAAGTTGGTTGAATGGGGCCAAAACCAAATGCAATCGACCAGAGGCGGCTATGCTGTGCCATGGCCCGGATGGCCCTAAGTTAAATACGCCCCTGGATATATCAGTCAATCACAGTTTCCTCTTATGACTCTTAAATACACAGATAGCTGAACCTCGCAACTTCCTCCGCGTCACATGAGCGGATTAGAGAGAGTAGAAACTTTCTTTGTTTTATCCACGAACCACTTGAGAACAATTGAATTAAACTTGATAAAATTATTGGAACCTACAATGCTAATTTAAAATCACGCGGAAGAAACCCGGGGAAACATTGTTTGTATGTAGGTATGTGTATGGGTAATATTTTTTTATTATTTACGTTAAAAGTATAGTATAGGCTATTTTAGGGTACACCTACATCCTTAGAGAATTAAATGATCTAAGCCTACATCACATGTTTCTTATTAATAAAGCTACAAAATTAATTTATATTTTTTAGTTTTTACCAAGGTTTACAAAATAGGCATTTTTTTATGAAACATCGAGCATCTTGAGGAGAACTTCCCGAATAATTGAGGAACGCTAGGTGGCTACGATAAGATACCGGGGCCTTTTAAAATTATAATGTCATTATATAAGCAAACGTGATTTAAAGTATCAGTATACTACAACGCAAAACAACATTAGAAAAAAAGTTTGCTGAACACAACCGTTCCATAGGGAGCATGCTGCGCGGTTTGCCTCGTAGAGCTACAGGCTGGACTTGGCACGGTTCTCACCCACATAGGTAACCGCCCACCTCGCACATCATTCCGTAAAGGCTGATGGTAATTGACTCGCCTCCCGACATTCGACTGATGGAATTTTATTTTGGATCAGGACGGTTTGGGCCCTTTCTCGATTGGGCCCGCTAGTAAAAGCTTCAACGATTAGCGATATGTCCCGTTCGCGATATGGCCCTTTCGCAGTACGTCCCGTTCGCGATACGTCCCTTTCGCGACATGTCCCTTGTGTTGTATCTCCCCCACAAGTAAAGTGGGGATATGTTTTTTTTCCTAACGTACCCCATAGTGTCTGGGCACACATACTATGGAGTACGTTAGTAAAAAATCTGATTGTTCTAGAAAAATAGTGGGCTAGTACTTGTTTGTTGCATCAGGGTTGAGCTTGAATAGTCATTTACTTGAGCGAGAAGGAAAGCGGGAGTGCAGCCATACTCGACTAGTAAATGACGGTTTTGAGTGACAGAAAAGAATAAAAGCTTAAGAAAGTGCGATTCGGTGCGGCCAGATGTAGATGAGAGACGGATTGGTTTGATGATTGGTTGAGAAGTTAATAAATACGTTTGTGTCTCAACAATATGAAGAATTTAGTTAAAGTACCTACACAAAAAAAACGCCTAATTTATATAACTTTATTGGAATATTAGGTAAATAGGTACATTGGTATAGTATGGTAGCTAATAAATGAATAAATACTTTATTTTAAGTAAAGTTAAAAAGCTATTTGTAGTTAAACTAAAACAAATTATATGGTAGCTGGACTAAAACAAAATACAGTATTATTTAATAGCCAGATGATAGGCGTACAAACGTTAATCTCGTAATGAATTTATGTACATTATTTTTTTATCATTAAGTACTTTTAAAGATTTTTTGTATTTATTGTTAAATGTTCTGTTTATACTTTTTTTATTTTGTTTTAAATGCCCAAACAAGAACCTTTTAATACTTGTATCTTGACGACGTGCTTCATTTTTTAATTTATGTATAAACGAAAACAATGTTGGCCGTTTTTCGATTCTCGTATTTAAACGGTGATTCCAACCTTCCACAACATTAGTAGTCCTGTGTACAAGGTTGGCACAGCTGAAAACAGCTGGAGAGTCTTTGATAGTATTCAATAAATTGATTAATGGCACTAGTTTGCGGTACTTCCTTAAGGATATCAGCCCATCCTTCCGGTATATACTCTGGTGGCAACAGAGGCAACATGCCACACCTTCTAACTATTTTCCGCCCTTCTGCTCGGCTGCTTGTTTTTAGTTCCTTAGCTTTTTTCCATAATGCCTTATGATAATGGTAAAAGCATCCACTTAAATTGCCTTCAGGATAAACTGTTATATAAGCATTAATGGCAGCTTGTTAATAGTCGCATTTGAAATTTTTAATTGATATATTTAATCTATTTTTTATAATTTCGAAGAGCCTTACGTATGTTTCTTGTCGCTTGTCGCGTAGAAGAGCGTATAATACTGGAACAGTATTCGTGCACATAGTACTATTAGAATATAAATCCAAATGTAAGGAGTAGGTACACTTGATAGAACGGCTTTGGAGTAGTTTTAAAAGTACCGTCTCCATAATATAGACCATTTTTATATGCATTCATAATATTTTTAGCAGTAGTGGTGACAAAGACCAAAATGTTATCAGTATCACCGTCATTACAAATCAAAAAATTCTTGCCTAATCCTTCTGGAATGCTTACATCAGAAATCTGCTTAAAAATTAAAGATATGCTATTTAGGAATTTTTATCTTGCCCGGTATAAGCTATCTTTTTTTGATGAGAAATCGGGAATAAGACGTTTCTGGTTTTTATATTTTACTGTCAAATCTTTCATATGATCATCATATATTTTATTTAATGGCCCAAAGTCTTAACAAACTTTTTTTTTTCAATTGATACCATGTTGAAAATACATCTGTTTCCATTGTATCAGATTCGCAAGTATGAGATTGACGTATTATATTTTCTCTATGTACATCAAGAGTAATAGAAGCACTACACTTATCTCTATTAGCACATTTCCACTGCGTTGTTCCACTTTTATTCACTCGATTTTTAGTGTAGCGGAAGCCACCCGAAATTATGTTATCGACTCCTTTTTTTGGATTTGACAAACTCCATTTTATTAAGAAAATGAAATAGGTACCTAAAAGAAAATAAATAATTATTTGCAAAGAAATAATGTCAAATAATGTGTTATGTCATAATCTATCTCTATGATAATGTCATCAATCATCATTAAGACCAAAATACTTCAGAACAGTAAACGGCCCGTAATACATCTATGGAGAATCTATACCTACCTACCTACTTGAGAGGTTTAAAAAGTTCCAGAATAACATTGTGAGTACAGACTACCCCCATACGATTATTTTTTTCAATGATTAGATTTCCCGAATATAACAATATTTGACTTATTAAAAAAAATGCGGACGAGGCAAGGATAAAAAGATATCGAAAAATTGGGAACGGGCCATAACGCGAAAGGGCCATTACGCGAAAGGGCCATAACGCGAAAGGGCCATAACGCGAAAGGGCCATAACGCGAAAGGGCCATAACGCGAACGGGACATAATGCAAAAGGGACGTAACGCGAACGGGACATATAGCGAATGTTTTTTTCGGCGGGCCTAAACGCGAAAGGGCCCAAACCGTCCTAATCCTGACCATGGACTGATGTGTTCTGACAGGCATATTCCTCCCCCGCCCTCCTCTCGGCGGTGGTTGTTGATGTACTGACTGACGACTCCCCTTCCCTGCATAACTTGTAACAAAATTTATACAAAATCTTTTTCGCAGCATAGGTAAGTTATACCTATTCCAATTATCCCTGTTTATGATACACATATTGTGCGGGACAGTTTTTATCCAATAGTTTTAAGTTATTGCATAGCTTTTATCACGGGCTTTGAGCGCGGCGACCGAATCAAGAAATTTAGTAACGATAATAAATCCTAACAACCCCCACTCCGCATAATATGTATCTCGGCCGAGCGTTCGCATAACCTATATGTACGTTTATGGTACGACTGTACGAAGCTCGCACGGATCGAGACGAGCTGCTCCGAAATGTAATATATATTTTTTATTGATAAAAAATAATTGCTTTTGTTGATAAAAAATGCTTTGCAATAGCATAACCGCGGCATTCCCCGAATTTTGTGTTCATTACTGATGTTAGCAATGGTGTTTAGTATTTCTTATTCGATACGAAATTAATAATTTAGTTCTTTAACTTGCAACATTGATTCCTTAACTTGTAACATTTTTCTTCTTTGAGTTTATGGCAATTTAAGCGTTTTAAGCGAAACGAATCACATTTATAAATGAAGATTATTATTATTAAAAATGAAGAAATGGGTCTAGAGAGTACGACGAGACGATAAGACAATAGAATATTATTACGATGTAGGTACAAACAATAAACTTACCTATACAGAGATACCCACTTTTTTTTAGTTTATATAAGTACACATTTACAATCTTATTTTATTACAGTGAATATAATTAGAAATAATATTATTTATAGAAGAGTTAGAGGAATAAAGAAGACATTTTACAGAAGTTAAATAAAGTTATACGGCTGGATATTAGGTAATTTATGAAGGAAGATCAATCGATCGGTCATATTTCGGGCAAGAGAAGAAAATGTGGTCCAAATCCCCAAAGTCATTACCACATTCACACTGCGGGCTATCTATTATATGAAACTTAGCAAGGTGATCCGGACAGGTGGTATGTTCAAGCCGCATTCTTGTTAAAATTAAAGTAACAATTTTGTCGAGTTTTATAACAGCAAACCATGGTTTATGACAAATTTGTTGCTGAATGCTAGAGTAATGTTTACCCTTTGCTTGATTACTATGTGTCCAAACTTTGTTTCAGGAATCCTGAAGCTAAAATTTAGGTAGAGTAGCTAAATCATTATATACAGGAAGACTTAGAGGACAAAAAGAGAAAATATTTCTGATTATTGAGGCAGCACCGCAATTCCCATCAGATCTATCGTCTCTCAAACAAGAAAATCCGGGGATTTTAAAGATGGCGCCTGACTCCAACTAGGTCTCCGAAAATGCAATTATACCACTGTTATATTTCTTTATTACATGGATAATTTAGCTTTTTTTTTAGGAACTGCACTTCTACAGTTCCATTGTAATATTTGCGGTGGATTCGCCATTACTGACTGGTAATGGAGCTGTAAACATGTGTACTATAGAGGCAAAGTTGGACGGTAGTTCTATGTTGGATTGAGTTAATGTGATAATGAGGGTTTGAATTATTTCGGTTGAAGTCATTTTTTCAGGGTTTTTATTATTAGGGTTTAATGCACAACCATTTTGGGGAGAGGGAATTTTATGTTCATTATTTATTTGTTGATGAGCCTTTTGGTTGTATCCATTATTATATTTGTAAAGTGGACGACGGTTTACGAATAAGTATTGTTTTTTTATTTGAATTGAAGAAATGTAAGTGTGATGATAGTTGGATGGATGAGGGGGTAGGGAGTGGGCTCACCATATTAGCAAATGATTTAGGGGCAATGGGAAATAGTTGGGCTGCTTCACTGTATGAGACGTTTTTTTTCCGCCATCGTACTTTTAATTCGCTTTTGACGGTCAAATTCTGAACATGATTTATTAATTGCAAAATGGTTCCCAGAGCAATGACAACACACAGCATCATTCTCCTCTCCCACATCACACAAATCTCCTCTGTGATCAGAGCCGTATTTATAGCATGTAGGTTTTGATCGGCACTGTAGTTTGGTGTGCCCAAAACGGCAGCAGTTATAGCATTGGATAGTGGGGTACGTATATATTTGCACTGGAAGTGCATTGTAACATATGTACACTCTTTGCAGCAGAACCTGTCCATCAAAAGTCATTACTACGTTTTGTTGGTTTTCAAACAATGCTACCGTCTTCATAATGTTTATAATTAATTCTTCTCACTTTGATAACTTTACCTCACCCGCTAGGTACTGACTATTTTCAAGTACGTCTTCTTCAGTCAGACGGCACACCACGGACAAATAAATTGGTATCACGATAATCAGAGAATACAAAAGATATTCTGTTTCTACCTATTTTTTTAATAGAACCGTTAATTATATTATAGTTCGTAAAATATAGCTTGATACCTGTGACGTTTGTCAGAATGACGTCGTCGTCAGACGTCGCAGAGACACCAGCGAAGACCTCAGGGCTCTGGCACGAAGCCCTACTAAAGAACCACAGTCTCGGACTCCTACTACCGTAAAACGGGGTAAATTGGTCCGATTTTCACTTTCAAGTGGAATTTAAACCTCCTTCCGTAACAGATAGGGTATTTTATGCTATGCTAAGATATGTATGATACGTTTTTTTATATATTAAGTAACTTTAGACTTTCAGATTATAGATAAATCTTTAGAAATTCGACAAAAACCCTGCTAAATTCCAATTTACCCCCGATGGGGTTAATTGGTCCAAGATAGGGGTTAATTGGAATTTTACCTAGGGCTGTCACATTATCAAAGTATGTACCTACCTATACAAAGTAAGTAACAAAAAGAAAGTTGAAATCTACGTGAAATAATTATTAAAGAATAATAAGTTTTATTGAAAAATGTGTAGGTACGTATCAGTGAGCAATTAGATTATTCCGAGAATATGTGGGTACCTAGGTACCTACTGAAATTAAATTTAGGCTTAAATTCGTTTTTTGACAACCCTATTTATGAATTCCAATTTAGCACCAAATGACCCCCGCGTTGTTCCAATTATACCTTTCATGTGCCAATTTACCCCCTTCACATTCCTATTATCTCCAAAATAACCTAAAAACGAGTGGTTGACTAAAACTACCAATTTCCATTAAATTACAATGTTGTTTACTTACCTTCACGCTTTTTAAATATCTTAATAAACCAATAAGCTCGATATTGCCTCAACATCAACACTTGTTTCAGTTAAACCAATCGTAAACTTAAAGTAAAAAACTGCAATTTTTATACCTTCTCGACGACCTCACTTTTAACGTATTTTTTGTAACTAAATATTATTGGCTGGCTTAAAATCTCAGTGTAGCCAGTACCAAAAAATACACGTTCGTCCAAAAATCCAAAAAGTATTTATCTCTGTCTAATAGAATGAGAATAACAGAACGTTTTCGAAATGCAGATTTTTGTTCCTATTTACCCCGCCGTTCCTATTTACCCCGTTTTACGGTACGTAGACCGCACTCCCGCCCCCAGAACGAAGACGCCATTTTAACTGTAAACAAAAAATGGTTGTCTATAAAGTCGGTTAATGGATGATATATAACTAGTTGTGCCCCGCGGTATTACCCGCGTTTTAGCTTATGTGTTAATCCAGGGTGTCAGCTAACTCCATGCCAAATTTTATTAAAATCGCTCCAGCCATTTAGACGTGAAGAAGTAACAAACATACACACTACACACTCACAAACTTTCGCCTTTATAATATTAGTGTGATAACGTCATAAGAAAACATTGATCACATATCGCTATTCGCGTTGCTTAGCAACCAATCAATTACGTTATTTCCAATTGTATCGTATATCATGTCGCTGCAATCGCCACTCGCTGCTGCTTAGCAACCAATGAATAATGTGACTATTTTAGACACTTCACCCGGTCATTGATTTATAAGACGTTATCACATCAAAAGCCTATTGTAATAGAAAGATGATTATTTTCAAAACGGTTGTATGAATTTTATATCTGTGACACAGTTTAGAACTACTACTATCGTTTCCAAATGTACTGTGTAGAAACTCTTTCTTATTCCAAAAATAAAAAAATAAAAATGTGTGGCACTCGGGGACTGCCGCGGTAAAGCTATTGCATAGCATTTTTATCAAATTAAGCAATTAAAAAAAAAAAAAAAAAAAACAATGTTTTTAATTTTTTTTTCTTTAATTTTATTTTTAAATTACAAAAAAAGGAATGAAAAAAAAAAAAATTTTTAATTATAACAAAACCATGTTTTTATTTTTTTTTTTATTTAAAAAAAAGTCATTCAAAGTTCTGCTATTCATCGATAGATGGCAAAACTAAAAAGTATCACCGCTGTGCCCGTCGGAGTGGGGAGCGTGAGGTTTTTTCGTTACGGAATTTCTGGATTCGGTCCCCGCGCTCAAGGCCCGCGATAGAAGCTATGCAATATCTTAAAAAAAAAACATGAAACGCCTAAGAACCATAATGCAGTCGAATTCGTCGATATGTTTAGGCTATAATAGGATATTATGCCACAAACACTCCAAACACTAATGAATGATAAATGACCACTGTATGCCTTCCAAAAAAGTCTCTGAAGTACCAGGACATAATAAACTCAAGAAGATATATCTAAAGAGTTGTCTAGTTGTAGGCGTGAACGTGGACATATGTACTGCAAATCTACAAGTCAGTTATACCTTCCAGAGCTTATGATGCCTTGGTACTTTGTTGAGAGATACACTACAGTACTGTTTGTCTGTTACGCTTTCACGCTTAAACCGCTGAACCAATTTAGATGAAATTTGGCATGGCGATAGTTGGAGTCCGGAAAACGACATAGGATAGGTTTTATCGCGACAATCGACATCCACGCGGGCGGAGTCGCGGGCGAAAACTAATAAGTAATAAACAACTAACCTGTGTGACTAGATGCTGGAATCTTCTTTCGCAAAGTGAGACTAGTTGCAATTTGTACTCAACATTACCGAATCTAGGTTCGGGCGGTAGACTGCCGTATACTTCATCCCCTGAGTCATCGGGTTCCGATGTTCTGTGAACAATTATAAAATATATATAAATAAAATTGAAGTGTGTTCGACTATGTATACCAAACGGCTGCATGGATATTGATCAGACTTTAACTCTCGAATAGCTACTATGCTGAGATTCTATGCTTATACAAGGTGTAACAGAAAGGTGTGGTCATATTCAAGGGTTGGTATGTGCCCATGATACTGAGTGCACATAGGTACCTAATTTTATCAAAATCGGAGTAGGTACCCTAAAAAAATATTAATTATTTTTTCATTCGTTTATTTATTAGCGATTAATTTAAAAAAATGTGATAAAAATTTCTATGCCATAATAATCCAATCGAATTTTGTACCAGGGGAGTAATTCTTATGCTATACGCCTTTCACTAGGTACTGAATTTTGACAAAAAGAATATGCTATAACTATATAATAATAATGCAACCAGCTATGGCACCATGGTAGGTGTAATACTGATAACATACTTTATCCGCTTCTAAAATTTAACCACACCTTTCTGTTATATCAATTTAAAAAACGCAACTGATTGAATTTGGGGTCACATGGCGGAAATTCATAAACTAATGAAGGAGGGAAAATCAATCCGTGAATCACCACGATTGAAGTATATAGTAAAGGTATTTTGTTTTAAGAACTTACCAAATGAAACTGGATGCAGATTGGTTCCATCATCCGGTGTTTTGGTTTCTTTTTGGACATGAACAATGAATGGACCAATATCTGTGGACTCATAACTAGTCCTTGCTATCGGTACAAAACCCTGGCGATCTGGACCACCAAAGGTTGTCGCCGAAATGGTTGGAAATTGAATCGTCTATGGATTGATAGTTGTGATAGTCTCATGAGGTAGAGAAAGATTGCTGTTATTAATATTATCACTTGACTCGCTATCCGCGCAACTACACCCTTTTTTCCCGTCTACTGCCCTACTGTGTTTCCTTTTTTTCATGACACATTAAATAGCAAATTTTGCTCTGCCTTGTTCGTTTATATGCACCTGAATTGTTTAGAGATCCGTCCGTTTCCATTCCTGACTCATGTGAGGGAATTCTTACAAAATTTACCGCCGGTCGAACAAAGGCCCCCGGGTCAGGCGTCTCATTTTCATTAATTAACATTAATAATAATAATAAAAATGATTTATTCACTTAGGGACTAAAATACTACACTTGTGAAAAGTCGATTCTACATTTACTTGTAATGCCTGTTCGCAAACAATAGGTAAAGCCCGAGAAAATTATGTAAAAAAACTTACCAACTACAGGAACTATACAATAAAACTATAAAATATACACTAAATATAAATATTATTTACACTAAGATACCCTACTGATCCCAAAATATTATAAAAGTAAAAAAATATATATGAAAAAAACACGACCGCCAAATTCGAACGTTTACCGCACTTTTCTTAGGTCACATATAGATAAAATTCAAAATTCTTTATTCACTTAAATTAGGATGCAAAACAACTCTTGTGATACGTCGGGATTCTACATGTTTATGTAATGCCAAGTTCGCAAACAATAGGTGAGAAAAGAACCTGGCAATAAAAACTCGCGGCCACTCTTTTCAAATTGCCAATTTTACAATGTTTGAATGTTTATAAAATTGATATGGGGGATAATGTGCTGCGACTAATACCTATACTATACACCATGTTAAAGGACTGAAGCAAATTGTATTATCAAAAAGTTGAAACATGAGATAAAATCAGCCTTAGTGGGTACAATATAATAGCAGCATCTACTTACAACAAAGGTAAAACTATATGTGCCCAAATATTGGCCAAAGTACTTTTACGAATGATTAAATATAAAATATTAATTCTGATATCAAAAGGAAGAAAAGAATGGCCTTTATTCGTCACGCAGAATCTTTACTTACAAAAGTCAAACCATGCTCATAATCAATGTGACAATTAAAACAAAGTGACAACAAAATTCACCCAAGCATATTAAAGTAACAAGGAGCAAGCAACTAGATCCATTTTTCTTTATCATTTAAATATTCATCCACTGTATAAGATGATTTTTGACTACATTTTTGAACTTAATCACTGATAGACTCCATAATACTAGCTGGTATCTTGTTATATACTCTCACAGAAAGACCCATAAAAGAATTATGAGATTTATGTAGCCTATGATATTGACCTACTAATTTGTGCTTATTTTTCGTGTTTACCGGCTGAACGTCACTATTTTTGTGATATAAATGCATATTTTGTTTAACAAACATAATGTTTGCAAATACATACTGAGATGCAACTGTCACAATACCTATCTCTTTGAACTTTTCTCTAAGGGAAACTCATGCACCTAGTTTGTAAGGTGCTGCCACCATTATATTATACTTACACCTTAATAGAGGATTGATGCAAAAACAAGAGGACAACAATATTAAAAGAAGAGTACATGAGATTGGATATATCAGCCTCAATAGATACAACTTAACATGATGATGGGTATGTTAAAAAAATCACGTATATAGTATATAACTACTCCAGCCATAAATACTGTTACATAGAAACTTTTATTTTTTCAACTTTTTAATTACTTTGAATTTGGAACGCGTTTATTATTTTTAAAAGTTCTTTCGATTTCGCGCCATTTCACATATTTTTTCGTGTTCATTATGAAATTACAATATGGATTGGGGTGTTAAAGAAAATAGGATTGCGGTGATCGCCTTGCACAAAGTGGGTATGGAGCCGTCAATCATATTCTAGACACTTCAAAAGCTTGGTATCAGCCGTATGTTCGTTTATCATACTATCAACAAATACAACAACACTTCCTCTGTCAAAGACCATAAAAGTTTGGGACGCCCGCGTGCTTTTAGAACTACTAAGGCTGTAAGGCGCTGACAACAGCCAAATAGGCTTATCCTAAACAATTTTTTAGCCAAATCTACGTAGTTTGTGACGGCAGAAAAAATATATGTTAATCTTGAACATATTTCTAAAAACCCTGTTGTATTCAAAACACGAATTTGAATTTTTTTCTCGATAAAAAAAAAATACAAACTAACCTCTTAAAATGATCTTCTAACAAAAATATCTGTATTACTTAACAACGTACGTTGGTAAAATAATTAACAATAACGTATCATGTTATAATACAGAATCTGGTTGTTTTTTATTTTCGACTACTCGACTTATTTTCAAGTAATTAATTGTTTTATGGTTTATAATTCGTTACGAGCGCTGCGTGATCGCGCTTCTCTTTCTTTTATAAGCAATCTGACAGTGATCGCAGAGACGCGCAGCTAGACGGACGTATGTCGCTTTGCCTCGCCATCCATTCACTTCATATTTTGTTTGTTGTTTGAAAAATTATAGACATTGGTAAAGAATATAAGTTTAATAAATATACTATTAATTTATACTATCTAAGTTGTTAATTTAAATATATTTAGTTCTAAGTTTAAAAATATTTGTTACTATAATTGGGAAACAAACAAAAATGTCGGAGGCCAGCAAAAAGCGCTTCTATACCAACAAACAAAAACATCTCATGGAAGTAGTAAAGTAAGTACAGTACTCCAAAAGTAATAATGCGCATAGAAATCTTCGGAAATCTTCGTCATTGTTCGGCAACGGTCGTATTACCCGAGCGTCGAAAGACGATATTTATATAGAGTGGTTAAGAGCAATTTCTCTATGCCTAATTTTATATATTATGTGTTTTGTGCTAAAACAGATTTGATTTACCTGTAACGAAATTTGATTCGATAATTCCATGTAAGTAAATAGCGAAAACGCTACAATCATTGTTGGAGTGATTAGTTTTCAAGTGTCTTACCGAAGTTGGTGTAATTATGGAGGAAAAGGTTTAAATAACATAAGGTTTTATTAGAAGGAGAAAAAAACGTTTTCAAATAGAGGTTTACATAAAATATAATCAAAATCTCAGTTCAAATTTGTTTACAGCACTAATCATTCCAGAAAAATAATACAATTATAAAAAAATTAATCAGAATCGAGGAAGACCTCTATTCCCGACATCGCAGATTCATCAGAAGTTTCATTATGCTCTTGTTCATTTACACTTTCCTCACTGCTATCACCTGTGTAAATAATCAGTTTATCGGAATAACTATCGATTCTTGGCTCAAATTTTCTATATTCATCTTCGCATTGAACCGCATGATCAGAAACTTTTTTCCATTCTTCTGGTCCTATTTTATTGATTTTTTCTAATATAGCATCTTTAACTGACGTCACAGTCATTGCAATATTTCTCTTGGCCACGTGTTGCTTTATTTGGGACCAAATATTTTCAATAGGGTTAAAATCGGGATGATATGGTGGCAATCGTATAATTTTATGCCCATGTTCCTCCATTATACGGTCAATGGCAAATTCTGTGTAATTTTCTTTGTATCTTTGTATAATTTTATACAAATCGGGTTTCAGTTTCTTTGGGTCATGCGGAATGTTGTGTTGTTGTAACCAAGCTGTCATTTGTGGTTTAGATGTGTTTGAGTTTGGTGGTTTCACAGACAGCTTATTATGATATGGGGCGTTGTCTATTACCAACACACTATTAGGAGGCAAGTTGGGAATCAATTGATTGCGTAGCCAAGTTTGATAACGTTCCGCGTTTATTTCTTTATGATAGTCACCTTCTGAGTCGACACATTTATGTAACATTAGAGCCCCTGGGACGAAGCCTTTTTCATTGCCTGCGTGTACAATAATTATTCGCTCTCCTTTGGAAATGGGTTGTTTGATACCTTTTTTGTTGCTATCTTGCCAAGTTTTACCCTTAGTATGTGATGTGTGCACATACGACTCGTCCATAAATACTATGTTTCTACCAGAACTCCTCAGCTGTTGTATTTCTCTGAGATATTTGATCCTTTTTAGGCGTATATCATGTTTTTCCATAAGTAATTGTCTGTTATTATCAGTTTTCAGAAACCTAAACCCCATGTCTTTCAAGATCAACCTTAAAGTCTCGGCACAGCCTTTGAAATTAATAGCTTCGATCAACTTTATTCTTAAATTATTTACAGTTGGGAGTTCTTTCAGCGTCAATTGAAAATTGTATATCATATTACGAATAACACAGTAGTCGAAATCATCAAGTACCAGCCGAAATCTACTTTTAGGTCTTCCTTTTTTCGGTGTAGAAAATTTCTTTGATTGATTATGTTTTTTTTCGTTTAAGATATTACTCAAAGTTCGTCGCGAAATTCCTGTAGCTTTTGTAACACGGTCTTGAATTTTTTTAAAATAACCATCATGGTCTCTGTTGAAAACATTGGCTTCATTTAAGAAATAAAGGTACACATTAAATACCATTTGCCGTGCTTGTGAATTAAGCGGTTTTCCACGTTTAAATTTATCCATTTTGGAAGAATTCGTCTGAAAGAAAATGGCATGGGCAGAGTTAGGTATATATTTTTTATGCATGTTTATCTATTTATTTAATTTAAATAAATCTCATTTTTTAAATGTTTTTCTAGTACTTAATATGTATTTAATGTAGGTATTTTATTTTTTTAATATTAAAAAAACGTGAAATATGTTATTTATTTTCCTTTTTTCAAAATATACTATTTAAATCTGAATAAGCTAATTAATGTTGAAATTATATTTACCAAGAAGGGTGTGTAATAGCAGCTCTATATATTTCCACAAATAGAGAACACGTGCAGTCACTACCAATATATAAAGACGACTGACAGACATTTCGCTGACCGGCGACAGCTGCCGAACGCCCGATTTGTTTTCGATTGTGCACACATGATATTGACTCCTATCTCTTTTAAACAAGGTGCAAAATGCAAATGCCTTGTTTAGGGCTCTTACGATTCCATGATTCGAGTGTTTCCGGGAATACGACAATTAGCGAAGATCTGCATGTGCATTATTAATTTGGGAGTACTGTATTATATTTTTCATATTGACAAAATATTGCACGAACAGAAGTGAAATCGTAACCAAACCAAAAAGCTACACTAAGCTGTTCTGTACAACGTATAGCGAAAATTCATCTGCAACTGTGAAGCTCGTTTGGTCTAGCGGTATCTGCGTTGGTTCAGAATATCAAGTTTCGAGTTCGAAACCTAGGTTCGCCTGTTCAATTTTTGTATTTATTTTTAATATTTTCTTTTATCTTTTCAGTAAAAAGAGACGTTTGGCGAATAGTTCAGAAGCAGGTGAAACTTCGGAAAGTTTTTCACCAATAAGTTTGTAATAAGTACCTACATACTAATATAGATAATAATTTTATTATTTATATTACATTAAAACATTACACAAAAAAGAATCGCCACATGGACAAAGAGGATCCCCTTTACATTTTAGAAAGATAGTTACAAACAAGTATAATGATAAACTATCACATTTGCATATACCTACGACTATCTTAGAACTGGCCTAATAGGAAAATACTCCTAAAATACTTGTAGCTTTATCCATTGTTTCTTGCCCTTTCCATACAAATAGTTGTGTAGGTTTTAGTATTTTTTACCTATATATGGCGATCTATGCATACTGAAGTGTCTGTTCCTAATGTCAAAATAGCAGTTTTTTACTAAATGCTATGAAAGTACGCATAGTACTTAAAACAAAAATACAGTTTTTTTTTATCTGGCTGTCTGTCTGTGTGTTTGTTTCGACAAATCTCCAAAACGGCTGTACGGAGATTGACAGGACTCACTGTCAGACAGCTAATGATGTAAGGAGTAACTTAGGCTACGTCCACAGCTAGTCTACAGCTAGTTAGACATAATAGGTAAGATTAGTGCTGAAGAAAGTTTTTCTAAGTTTAAATGTAATAAATATTTTGTACAGATTAGGAAATGTAGCTGTTGCAGTTACATTAGAAAGTGATGTTATAATTCCTCTAGAAAATGTTACCAGGTAAAGATGATGCCCAAGTGATATGAAACTTCCTCATGATCGTTCTTATACTTCTTATGTTATTGTGAGTCATAGTTTTTTTCCATCACTGGTTTGAAGTATCGGCAAAGGTATCTGAGACAGTTGAATCCACCGATAATATTCCTAAACTTGAGGTAAATATTATTATTTTGAACAGGTTGTCGAAGATAAAATCTGGCAGTTAGTATTTAGTTACTAACGCATAGGTAAGCTTTAAGTATTTTTTTTTTTAGACTGCTACAAGTCACCCTGCACAACAAAAAATCCTTATAAATATTATTATTATTATTACATCGGACGAATAAACTAATCGCATTTATTTTTAAATCTTCAGAATATTTCTCGCCCTTACCCCTAAACCCTTGGGTTGTAATTTAAAACACATTAATTTGGTAGGAGAAACATAAATGGATTCTTGTCGAAGTTCACTCTTTTGTGTAGGATGTGCAATTTAAAATTTATCATTAAAAGTGATTCCAGTGACGAAAATTATTTACCAGTCAATTATTGTGCTGTAGCAGGTATGTTATCAATTTTCGGAGGACTTCAAACTTGGAAGAATTTTCTTCAGCTCTAAATTTACCTTATGTCAAATAAATAATAATATTATTAATAAAAAATAATATATATTATTAACTATCTGTGCAAATAAATAAAATTGAAGAGTCTGTTTGTAATATCGAAATAACAGTTTTATGCATATATATTAATTATTATGGATAACATATATCCATAATAATTACTGATAACAAAAATACAGTTTTTTTTTGTCTGTCTGTCTGTCTGTTTGTTCCGGCAAATATCCGAGAGCAAATAAATTATACGAGTAATTATGCGAAAATATTTAAAATGTTGCTAATATATTTTCGAGTTTTATTTTTCTTTCTTTTATATTGTTTTGAAGTTCATAGCAAATAAAGTCTCCTGAAATAATTAAAAATACAAACGTATAAAAAATATTTATTGTTTTTTTTAATCGCCCTGTCTAATTTCTTTCTAGTTCTTCATATAGAACAAAAAATAAAGCGCCATCTATTGGTTTATTGTTTATTATTGACCGCGTCCTTGTGTTGGTAGTTCGCTGTTTTTACCGTCCTTTATCAATGGCACTAGGACATCGGAGAAATAGTGGGCGTGGCTAAAATAGTGAAACATCGAAGTTCAGTAGCTGTTGTCAGCGTCTTAATGCCGTTAAAGCCAGAATTCGTCGAAATCCCATTAGGAAGCAAAAAATCTTATCGCGAGAAATGAAGATTCCCGCTAGGACTCTATCGTGTTTAAAAAAAAACCTGAAACTCGGTGCATATCGTCGATATACAGACAACTAAATCAATCGTTACAAATAAAGAGAGTGGATCAATCAAAACGCCTGCTGTCGCGATACCTACGCAGTTGAAGGGCACAGAAATATCCTACTCACCGATAAAAAAAATTACGATTGAAGAGCTCTACAATAAGCAAAACGATAAAGTGTACGCTCACAGTTCTAAAGAAGCTGCCCAAGTGGTCGGAAAAGTACAGCGTGGTCATCATCCTGCGTGAGTGATGGTTTGGTGGGGCGTGTATTATCAAGGCGTATCACAAAGCTACATTTTTGTGAAAAAGGAGTGAAAACTTCAGCCAAAGTGTATGAGATCAAGAGGCAGTTTTGGATCGTGTTGTGAAAACTCTCAGCAATATACTTTTTAAAAATGACTTTCCAGCAGGATTCTGCACCTGGTCACAAATCACGAACTACCCAAGCCTGGCTTGAAACCAACGTTCCGGACTTTATAAGAGCTGAAGACTGGCCCTCATCTAGCCCAGACCTCAACCCTTTAGACTACAAATTATGGTCAGTTTTAGAGGACATGGCTTGCTCTGAACCATAGACTTAGGATATTTACGTTAGTGTATCCTAAGTCTATGCTCTAAACGACACGGCGACATTGAGTCTCTTAAAAAATCTCTGGAGCTAGCTGTGGCGAAATTTCCCATGGAAACAGTGCGTAAACCCATAGAATCGTGGTCAGATAGATTAAAGGCCTGTATAAAAGCATCACAGCTAAGTAGGCTTTACAAGTTAACAAGTAACAGCAAACCAAGTGAGAAGAGACAAAATTTTCGTACGGAATTCATTGAAAAATACATAAAAAGTTGTTAGTATTATCACAGATAATATAATACTATACAGATAATATAATACTATACAGATAATATAATACTATACAGATAATATAATACTATACTAGTACAGATACCTCATCCCATACAAAGAAATGCGATCGTCCTAACTCGGGCACCTCTTCGGGCTTGTCTACGGAGACGCTAGATGGCATTAGCAGTGGTGCATAACAAGCGACATCTAGTGATTCAGGCTACAGCTGATTGATTTTAATGGCCCTCCTTACTAAAGTCGCCAAAAGATGGCGGTAAAAACATTGAGGGATGAAAATTGAGGCCTCCGCTTGGTTCGTTCAAGGTCGTACGTTTACTTGGAAATAAAGTTGATTGCTATTTGCTACTACGCGGTCATCGGCCGCGCTTAGGTCCGTATTAATAGATGAAGCTCAGATTCGTTCTAAAGAACGATATTACCTGAGTTCCCTTCTAAGTGCGGTTAGCGTCTTGGGATCAGCACTAATTAATAAACACGTATTGATAGCATCTCGGCTGATATCGCGCCCGTACAAATAACGCAGAAAATCGGCGACAACACACTTTTTACATTGTACGAATTTGTTATTGCTAAAGTAACTCGTCGGTGTACACCTCAAAGTTGAACCTACTTCTATTATGATATAATGTTTGCGTAAGTTAAGTAACATTACCACAGTCGGTGCATAGACGGGTGACCGTTGTCTAAAATGTTATACTCACATCAATTATCTTTTTGGTCTTGGTTAATTGTCAGAGAACATTTTTTATACCTAAGTATTTAAATGAAATCGTGAAAAGATTATGCATAATTTTACTAAATCCACAATTTAGGATTAAAATTGACATAATCAACGGTCACAAGCTTAGAGAATGATCTAAGGTCACAAGTTACAAGATATTTCCTTTAAAGATATTTTACGATATTATAGTATTATATTATCTGTGACGATATCAATGGTAAAAATATTATTTTTTTGCTTAAACTGTCAGAGTCCATAATTAATTGTAAATATTCAATAACGACTATATCGGGATTAGGTATTTAACTCTTTTTTTAACTATTTATTTGTGTTATAATTTTAACTCGTATATCTGCTTATTGGTGTATCAGTGTGCCTGTCTGTAGCAACGTAACTTCCAAACGTTTTTAACCGATTTTGATTTAGTTTTTTTGGTTGAAAGTTGACTTTATCGAGTGTTCTTAGCTACAATTTATGAAAATCGGGATTTTCTACTTCATTTCAATTACTTACTTACCTAAGGACGAGGAAACCTTTTTGAAGATTTTCTCGTTGTTCCGGTTTGTTAAGATCTTTGTGTCAAAACTTTAAACGCCTACATTTTACGAACTATGGGGCGCAGACCCATCTTGTTTGTACATAAACTTCATGTTTTGATGAGATCTACGTGATCGCGCGGTCAAAACTTTGAACGCCTATATACCTATAGTTCGTGTGATATAGGGGTTCAAAGTTTTGACCCCGCGATCACGTAGATCTAGTCAAAACAAGAAGTTTTAGTACAAACATGATGGGTCTGCGCCCCATAGTTCAAAAGATATAGGTGTTCAAAATTTTGACCCCGTGATCACAGATCTCATCAAAACGAAAAGTTTGAGTATAAACATATTGGGATTGCGCCCTATAGATCGTAAGATATAGCCGTTCAAAGTATTGACCTCGTGATCACATTGATCTCGTAAAAAAAAAAGAGAACAAAAAGGTTGTAGGTCTGCGCCCCATTCTTCGTAAGATAAACACGTTTAAAAACGCCACAATTCAACATTATTTTTGTCCCCGTGATCACGTGTCGAAGCACCGTTAACAGAGATACTTAGCGTTTTAGGAAAAAAAAAATCAAAAAACCCGCCTGCAAAGAAAACACGGGGTCCAAAAAATAATGGTTCATGTGTCTTTTTTTAAATTTAGTTTTTATTTAAGTTGAAAGACGTAACGTAATAAACTAATAACTGTAACTACCGAAAATTTATGTGAAAATAGTTGATATTAAACTTTAAATCGCTATATATCCTAAACGGTTATTTTATGTAAAAATGATATAAGAAACCTCATCATGATTTTCTCAAATTCCTACAAGATGATACCCCACATGCTGGGACCGTTCGAATACTCGTTGTAAGGGTTTTAAGAAGCGCTTAAAAAAATATACCCGTTTATACGGCTCACACCTTGAAAGGGTTCAATAATACCCCTTCCGAACGGGTTACCGCTTAAAATACCCTGTAACACGGTTTGAACGGGTAAGAGCCTGTCCGGCTCCAGACATTGTAACATAAAATCTTTGTAATTGATTTAAGTTTAAACGACTGCACGTGGCAGTCTACCTGCCGCGACTGTGATTAGGCGCAGGACCAATTGGGGCGATACTGCGCCTATTCCCTCTTCGGTCATGTCGATTGTAATGCATTTTCGTACCTACTGTAGGACTTTGACTAGGCGCAGGACCGATTAGTCGATTCTGCGCCTATTCCCTCTTCGGTCATGTCGATTGTAATGCATTTTCGTACTGTAGGACTGTGACTAGGCGCAGGACCGATTCGTCGATCCTGCGCCTAGTCCCTTTTCGATCATGTCGATTTTAATGGATTTTCGTCTCGAGCTCTATAGGACTGTGATAATAGGCGCAGTCTGTCTGTCTTTTAAATGACATTTGGCACTTGCACCAATACTAGATAATCCATTAAAACTGAAATTACTGTAGAGAGTTTAGGCGCAGGATTGAAGAATCGGTCCTGCGCCTAATCACAGTCCTGCGTGACGAAAATCCATCAAAATCGATTTGACCGAAAAAGGAACTATTACTATACAACTAGGCGCAGGATCGAAGAATCGGTCCGACAATGTATGGGACAAAGTATAAAATGGGATTGTTCATATTTTTTTAAAAGTTGTGATTTAAAAACCATTTGGAGGAATAGCCTTACTGATCACTACTTAAGACTTAAAAATGGAAAATAATCATAAATCATTGATATTTTAGATAAAATATGAATGACCTTCATTTAACCTTTACATGACGTCATCATTGGCAGTATATTAATGATACCTTGGCCTAACAGAAACTAAAAAAAAAAAAAAACAGTTGTCAAATTTTGTCATTTGCAATAGGGATGCCATTCTTTCCGAACAAACATTGTTTTTAAATCGATTCAGATCGAAATCTGAAAAATGTATGCCTTATCCAGTTATTGTGTAAATGTTTTAATGGTTCATTAGATTATTATAGATACAAAAAAAACTATACTCAATTTACTATGGTAAAACATTGATTCGCAGTATTTATATAATACTATATATTATAAACGACGATGTAAAATCGATTTTATTTACTCGGAAATCAATTCTTTGATTTATCGATCTGAGATCCCCATCCCTAATTTTCGTAAACAATAACAATAAACATAACCTCAAGCTTCAACAGACATTTGATTTGTATTTGTTCTTTAACTTTTCAAAACATTACACACATATCATGGATTATAGAAATTGCTTTGTAAGAACCTAAACCTAACTGTAAGAACGATACTAAAAACGCCCCAAACGAACTTTTTGTTCGTACTCGAGAAGATTTGCGAGAAAAGTGGTGTCGTGAAGTAAACGCGGAGTATTGCAAAGTATACACAATATATTGTTGCGAAGACCATTTGAAGGTAATATTCTTTCATTATTGTTAAGTTCACTTTTCGAATAGTTCATCATATATTTTTTTGGATAAGATCTAATTTACTAACACTTGATACCTATTGTATTATATTACAGCCTAGAGAGGATTTGACGAACTACTACCAGTGCAAGTTAGTGAATCAGAAACCTAAACTGAAACGTTCAGCATTACTTCGCAATATTGCTGAAGAAATAACTGAAGATTTATCAAAATTAAACAAATTGCTATTACAATCTGCAAGCACCAGCAAGTCTTTAAAAAGAAAATAATGATGATTTTTAGGAAGTGTAAAATTCTTCCTAAAAAGGTATATCTCTATAAGTTGTATTTCTCTTTGAACTTAAATTTACATTATATCTAAAACTAAGTAACCTCATCTTATCGACAATAATACTGTAATGAAGACCGGGAGAGTTATTTTAGAGAAGGTCAATTTATTGTCACTAAATAACTAAACCTATTGATTACTTTTCAGATGAATGTTGCAACTCAGTGCAAAATTAAGATGGTAGATAAGCGCACAAACTTAAAATTAGGAAACCTCCTACAAGTGTCCCTACCGTTAAGATACTATCCTCTCAACTCTCAAGATACATCTTGAGTAGCTACATTTGGTTGTACCTCAGAAATGAGGAATCTACAGTGTGCAATACAAGTAAAACTAGAAACTTTGTTAGATATGGTGCTAAACAAATGCAAGAAGTATATGGGATTACCCAAACAATATTTATGGCTATGGTCGCAGTCCAAAAATTGTAATGCTGTGAAGTAATTAATAGGTTGCACTGATTTTGTAAGGTTTATTTCAATAGGCTATAAAGGGAACATTTCCGATAAAGCCATTGTTCAAAAAAGTTATTTAATAAGTGTTTTAAATAAATACTGTTAGTTTAGCTGACAGAGGGATCAAAGAAATAGAATCTTTGTTAAGTTCACACAGTATTTAATATTTGAGACCACCAAGTGTAAATACAGGCACAAAGCCAACTACTTCTGAAGTATTTCAGACTAAAGTAATAGCAAGCTTAGAGTCCATGTTGAAAGAGTAATCAGACATGTAAGAGAGTAAAAATTGTTATGATAGTTTGTGAGCTGATAAATTAACAATGGGAAATAATAAAAAGTTATTTAAATATCAATGTATTTTATTACTTTTTAGCACTAGTAATTTTATTTGTGTATTGGATATTTGGAGTATATAATTTTAATGTAGACCTCATTAAAGTCCATCTAAATAACATGAATGTTCGTTGTTTCAAATAAAGGATCTACCACATAGAACAATTCATTATTTTTCTTGCAAGCCATCATTTGACACATAACTTGGGTTTTAAATTTTTAATTTATTTCATTATTTTTAAAATATGCCACTTCACCTCTACCACAAAATCCTCACCAACTCCATCAGGTGATGCTCCCAAAATACCATTTATAAGTATAAATCTGGATTTTTCTATTTTGATGTTTAATTTATCTTGGATTGCTTGGAGAACTTTGCTTTCTAATCTCTTTCCACATTTGATGGCATTTGTTTGAGGCACTTTGTATCCTCCTAAAATTTGTTGTACTAACACTCCATCTGTGCTGCCTCTTCAATGAATACATATCTGTATGTTTTTATTATGATAAATAACATTTATTTGTTCTTAAACATAACTGCAGAAGCTGCACAGTCTTTAAGGTTGTATTAATTATGTTATAATCTTGTTAATACAACAACTTACATCAGCATCTATTTGCTTCCACTTGGCTGGCTGTGGCTACTTAGAGCCACCTATTCAACTTTCGGAAGATTTCGTGAGTCAGCTTTGACAAAAGTATCACTCATAGCGATTCGTAAGTTTTCAAATACTATGATAGCGTGCACGTCACTTTGGCGGCGTTGTTTGTATTGATAAATAATACAACAAAGTTAACAGACATACGATCGAACTTGCGCTAGCGCTGGTAACTTTTTTTTTATATCAATGGTAAGTAAGTGGTAATGTGGTGTCATCGCAAATAAAAACAATCAAAACTTTAAAAATGAATAAAAACAACCACAGTGAAAATAACAAAATCCTTCAAATTAGTTTCTTATACCTAATGGTCTATATTTTCAAAATATAAAATAAAACATAGAGGTCAATAATTTTGGTCAATCCCCATTTAGCTGCGGTATGGGGTGACGAAGGGGGGGGGGGGGGGGGGGGCAAAAATTTGATTATTTTTTTGATTGAAAGCACTGTTTTCGAGATATGAGCAAATTCATAAAAAAAACAGTGTCTCTTTTTTATGAATTTGCTCAAATAGCGTTTTTGTACTTTACTTTGTCCCATACATTGTCTAGCTTTGATGCAAGTATTTTTCGATTTTTCGCGTTAATGTCCTTCTTTTATAAATTTGCTCTTAACTCGGAAACCGACCACATTGTTGGACCGATTCGTCGATCGTAAAACGGCATAAACTTGTAGGTTGGGTAGATTGCCATCAACTCAAACCAAAACTAAAAACAATATAGTCTAGTTCCATTTTATTTAATATATTAACTATTTAAAAGATAACCATGACCGATCCAAAAATTAGTTCCTTGAGTAAACAATACGAAAAATAATCAAAATTTTATGTCCATTAAAACAACATTATTTCCTAACAATCACGTTTTTTGTAGGGACTCATTCAAAAAGTAACAAATTTTAAGTTGTGTCGTATCACCGTTCGGGTAGTGTAGCGTCGGCAATGCGTCGGCATTACTGGTCTACGCGCCCGACCGCCCGACTGGCCCTGCCGACAGCGGTATAAAATAACGAAGAAGGCATGCTTCATACGTCATGCATGCAATGCTTGACGTACTTTGGACTGCATAGACATCGTTCACGGGCAATGTTTTTTTTGGAATATTAACATAATATAATTGGCTAATCGTGCATTCGCCTAAGTTATTTTTGGTTACTTTGTAATATAGGTATGGCATTAAATCTAAATTATTTCATTATTCGCTTTAGCAACCATAACTAAAACAAACTACAAAAAGATGTGTTTTACATTGTATAACCCAAAGTTTATTGACTTAGCGCGACCTCCAGCGCGTCTACAGTGCGCGTACATAAATAATGAAATACTATTTTAAGAGCTAACTTTCTCTATTCTCGGCATTTTGTGACATCGGTCGGTACATTTGATCGGAAGCCGGCGTCTTTGAAAACACCGACCTGACCTTGATTATTATTTTAAAAAAGCATTTTAATTTTAAATTATTTTTTTTTCGTTCGGCTGTCTGGTTGGTTTTGGTAATTTGAAGAAGGTTTTGACACAGGATCGATGTGTCTATATTGTGCCTAGTCATAGTCCGATACGAAAAAAAAATCATAAAATCCGTAGTAGTACAAGGCGCAGGATCGACGAGTAGTCTTGTGCCTAGTTATAGCCCGATAGAAGTCAATGGAGTCATAGGGCAGAAACCCATCAAAACCGACGAGCGACTAGGCGTAAGACCAACGAGTCAGTCTTGAGTCTCTAGCCTTTGTTTAGTAGTTGACTTATTTTTTTTTCTCTATCACAATATGGCGTCTAGCTGTCGCTATTTTAAAATTCGAATGCTGTCATGTCTTTACAAGATCAATATGAAGTGATTGACATATTAATGAACAAAATTGGTCCACGCGTTTAATCTATACAGTGCCACAAAGGAACTCACATACATACATACACGTCAAACACATTACCCTCCGCAGTCGGGTGAAAAGACACATTAATTGGCGGGTCCTGCCTAAAGCGTTGAGGGGAAGGGAAACCCTCCCCTCTCTTCGCCACGTCGCGCGAAGTAGCTCACTCTTGGCCGGTGTTGCCCCCTCCCCCAGAACATGATCCTGGATCACCTCGAGTCGTAGATATGGATTCTTAAAAGGTTTCAGATTCAGGGTTTTAGGACTCAATTCACTTGAGAACCGTCATAAATGAGTCTAGTTTCTTTTATGGGGTTTAAAAGTCTCAAGCTTTTATCTCTAGTTGTAATTTACTACAATTTAATTTCACTTTTCTCTTCACGTCGAAAAATAAGTAAAATATACCAACAAAATGTAGGTATGGACAGAATCAGAATTCCCAAATAGTGCCATCTATGGTTAGATTGAACCAGTTTAATGAGTAAATTGTGCCCAACGTAGTACAAATAATTGCCGCTAGAGTTATGACGATATCATCAATTTTGTAAAGTTATGGAAATTTGATTTAGGAACCTATTATTTTACATAGCTTGTTATAAAAAAAATGCAAATTTTTCATTACCTAGCTTCTGATATTCTAAATTTTAAAAAACTGCAATATATATCTGATTCTTGCAAAATATATCTTTTAGCACCCTGCGTGTACTGCGAAATACTTTTTTCTAAACTGGCCTTGTTTATGAAGACAAGCAAAACCGCTTGGTACAATGCCGCAATAATAGTATTTATTCACCACTAGCTTCCACCCGCGGCTTAGCCCAAGTATGGACTGCCATTTCACCACATTTCTTTTTTAAAGACGACTCCCGCATTAGGGTTTAAACCCTGTGTCGCGGGGGACTTTACAAACATACAAGTCTCGGACACAAAGTACACCCAGACTCGGAACAACAATTTGTGGATCACACAAAGTGGTGTCCTGTGTGGGAATCGAATCCACGACCTCTTGCGTGCCAAATTTCAACCCAATCTATTCAGAAGTGTGTTGTTACATCAGTCAATTACAGTTTCCTCCTAAGCCTCTTAAATACACAGATTGCTGATCCTCGCAACTTCATCCACGTCACATGATAGGACTAGAGAGTGTGGGCAGTTAGGCACCTACAATACACTCCATGAACCACTTAGGTACCATAGAATAAAATCTGATAAATTTTGTATGCTTTAGGCCGAAATAAACGTATTTCTATAAAATTTGATATCTACAGTGCTAATTTGAAATCAAGGACAAAACCAGGAGAAATAAAACAGGTCTGTAATCTATACTTATACACAAAATAAGTAATAGTACTACGTACAGAAGGTTCACTCCCTAACAAAATTCAGGTTTAGGTAAAAAAATATACCTAAACTCGCAAGAGCTACCCTTGCCTGCAAGCTAAATTGAAACTTATAACCGCGCGCGAACCGTGAATTTTATTTGCGCGCCACAGTTTTATGACCGTGCTGCAAAGTCCGCACGGGGTTGACACTTTAGAAGTATTTGTACCTAGTAAATTTATTAGTTTTAAGAGCAGTACCTGGATGACCGAGCTTCGCTCGTTATTTTTTTTAAACGATGTTTTCCAAAAATGAAACCTAGCTAGATCGATTTATCTCCCCCGAAAGCCCCTGCATACTAAATTTCATGAAAATCGCTGGAGCCATTGCCGAGATTCAGATTATATATATAGGTATATATATACAAGAATTGCTCGTTTAAAGGTATAAGATTATATAAAAATTCCAATTGTCGTGTGTTTGATTCCCACGAGTGTAGATATTCCTTTGTAAACATTATCCTATACTGTTCACAATATTGTTTCTGGGCAACTAATTACCTAAGGATTTTTATTTTAACTATTACTAAGTACTTAAGGACCTAAGGAATTAAAAAAAGAACGATCGGCTGCCGCCGCTGCTTTTACACGTACTTCGATGACGCTGTGGATTTGTAGAAAAATGTTAGTTCTGATTCACTATTCGTTTTATTCAGACATCCGTAAACACAACAATATCTTTTACAGACAAGCAATATATTATATTGACGTTTAGGCTTAGAAGACATTGCGGGTGTCGAAAAGAAAAAAACATTTTCAAGTACGTGCGAGCGCGACGCACGTGTCTGCGACTGTCGTGCGAGCCGAGAGACATTATTTTGCCCACTGCCATACCCCCCTTCGAGGGGCGTATAGCAGTGGCGCGCTGCCCGAATATACCTAAACTGCGGAGTGACACCCCCCTGACTTATAATGTAAATCTGAAGAGTTTGTTTCTTTGTTTAAACGCGGCAATATCAGGAACTACGGGTCCGAATTGAAAAATTCTTTCACTGTTGGGTAGCCCATTTATCGAGGAAGGCTATATAACATCACGCTACGACCAATAGGAGCGGAGTAGCAATGTTACAAAAACGGGGAAAAAGTTGTAACATAAAATCTTTGTAGTCGACATAAGTTTGAAAATTGCATATCGACGACGCACGTGGCAGTCTGAAAGTTTCAGCTCCTTTAGGATTGTATTGTAGTTGCCCACTCTCAGGGGCGGATTCGGGATTTGATTCCAGGGAGGGGGGGAGGGAGAGCACGGTAAGCAAATGGTAGTGGCGGATGTATCATGCTTACGACACGGGGCGGGGGGGTTATTTAGTTACGGAGGGATGCGTACTCCAAAAAAATAAAATCAGGGCAAGAGGCAAATGAGCAAACAAATTCAATACAAAACAAGAAATTCTGTACACAAAACAACCGTCTGGGTCATAAGAGGAAACTGTAACTGACTGATCACACAGCTCATGACTGGATTTTATTAAAATTTGGTACACAGATAGTTGTTATTACATCTGCTATTAAAAATTTAACGCAGGCGAAGCCGCGGGACCTAGACTTGTATATGTGTATAATTAGTTTAAATAAAACTTTCTTACACTTTGCATGTAACTTGATTATTTCTAAGTAAATGTAACTCAAGATATCTTTAAGCCCTCTCATCATCAAGAATAAAAACCTTCGTATCTGTATCCGTCCCCCACCTCCCTTTATTTGAAGAGAAACGAGCATCGTATGCTTGAATAAATAAAACCTTACTTCAAATTCAAAATTTTACCTTATTTTCTTCAGACATAATCCACACATTTAGAAATTTTATCCAGATAACCCTCTGTAGGCTACAGGGCAGGGTAGCTTTGTATTTACCGAGCCGCTAGAGGGCGTCATACAAAGTTGGTTTTTGAACCTTTGCTTTAATCGATTGATCGATTGTAATTCAAGATATAGATGGTTTCACATCAAAGGTTTATAAATGAGTGTAATACTTTGATTATTCACTCTTATACTAAGTAAGTTTACAAAGGGCATAATCTACCTTGGTTCAATTTTTGAAACGGAACTTACTTAGTGGGTTCCGTAAGTTTAATTTATAAAATATTTCTTGTACATTACTAATTGACCAATTATTATTATGTTTTTCCTTTGAAACCACACGGGTAGCTCGTAACAACGTAAGCCATCCCGTCAAATTGTCATGTTTTCGTTTTTTTGATAAAAGTTTTGACCCCTAATTGGAGTAAATATAAGCTAATAAAAAAACAATGGCCACAACCCCCTCAATACTTTCGAAAAAATACGTAGACAAACATACATTTTTTTATTTTATTTCGTAAATAATTGGTGAGAAGCGTAATAGGTATGTTAGTAACCAAACTCTTTGGTTGTACTGAATGTAACTGGCTGGTTTCAATACCATTAAATGTTGACATTCTGAAGATGCAATAAATTAAAAAAAAACTAGTTCCCGCCATTTTTCTATTGTTTTTCAAGCAAGCAAAATGAACGTATGAGACGATGATATTCGGTACGTTTTAAAGTTTTATTACTAAAAAGGTAAAAGTGCGACGAATGCCTCAAATAAAATTGTGCAGTTTACGGACCTAATGAGGTATCAATACGAGTAGCACAAACGTAGTTCAAGCGTTTCGAATTGTCTACTATGAGCTTTTGCCGCCGCCCGGGTTAAACTATCGATTCTGACCTTTTCTGTCGCCGGCCGGAGCTGGTGAACAGGACGGGCGTGGTGTTCCATCATAATAACGCCAGACCGCACTCATCTATAGCTGTACATAGATGCTTTGTACATTCGTGCGCCGGCTTGCCCTGAAGCACGTCGGAGGGTAACGCAGTTAAGGGATAGTAATAAAACTATATCAGTGTATATATTTCAGTAAGAACATGGGTTTCAATTACTAAGAGAGATCCATCAGTACGTGCTAGGCTCAAGTAGGTTAATCGCTTCGTACGACTTATGTCCAACCGGAAAAATGTCCAACACACTAAAAACGTCCAATCATACAATTGTCCAATTCAAAAAAATGCCCAGTGATAATAATGTCCATTCATAATAATGTCCAATCATAAAAATGTCCAACCATAAAAATGTCCATTTAAAAATCTCAGTTCACTCGTCATATCAGCCGTATCATGATAGCACAGCATACGTCCCTGTCTTACAGTGAGGTGTATTTTGCTCTGGTGCAACATGCTCTTGCCCGATTTTTATCCTTATTAGAGGTTTTATGTCTGTTAATGACATTGCCATGTCAGTACATTGAAAATATCAAAAAATAACTGCAAAAATTTGGTATCAAAAATTAATAAAATTTGCTAAAAATAAAAAGTCGCACTTTGTCTAAGACAAGTTTAGTACAAATGGTTCTAAATAGTCTATACTAGCTCCGCTTTACGGCTTTGCATCGATCTTTCAAACCCCCTGTATAAAAATAATATTTATTTATGAAAGTATACATTTCCGGATAGTGATCATTTTAGAAAAATGGTCAATCCACTAATATACACTATGAGCTGGGCAATTGAATGATATATGTATACCTATACCGTTCCCGGAAATTTTGTCCTAGATGGCAAAAGAGGGCGAATGGGAAAATTGCCGCAGTAACCCTGGTAATTTTTTTATTTGGACATTACGACATGTAAACCCCCAAATCACTAAACTGGACATTATTACGACTGGACATTCTTATAAATGGACTTTATTACGATTAGACATTATTATAAATTGACATTATTATGACTGGACATATTTCGAACTGGACATTATTATGACTGGACTTATTTCTAACTGGTCAAAAAAGGTTATTTTTGAAATTAGACATTAGTCGTGTGAACCGGTTACTCGAATCCGCTCAGTGCTCAGTTACAGCTGTATTTATAGACGTCGAAAAACAGTTAAATCTATGGTATCGTCCGGCTACACCATCTAGCTCGAAAATAACCTCTCGCTATTGGTCAATTTATTTTAATCGTGTTGTCAACCCTACATATATGAATTCCCTAAATTATTATAAAAAGACCATAAAATAATTATCACTAATTTTAAAATTCCTGAATGAAAACCAATCATGTGCGAGCGGTGAATTGAATTGCTCGCGTGACGTTGCTATGGACTTAGCCAGCCAAACTTAAGTTAACTAAATATTTTTAAAGCTTTGAATATACTGACAAATACAAGGAAAATCATTAAGTATGTACTTCTTAATCGATTTGTCTTAAGAACCGAAAAAACCGGTTAACACAGTTCTGGCTTGAGTTTGGAACCGAAAAAACCGGTTAGTCAAATAAGACCGGTCCTCGATACCCTAGTTATATGACATCGATAATGGCAAATTTTTGACAAAAGCGATATTGTCCATTCACAATCATATGTCCCCTGGCCTAAACGTTAGTAAAGTGCGGATGTGGAGCAGGAAGTATTTCGTACAATGACCTTTTTGCCTACTGACAGTGGTCACAAACATTTTTTTAGAGTTTACGTATCTGTTGTGCAGATAATATGTCAATTATCATATTCTTGACAGACCACTTCAAATTACAAATCAGGCCAGGATTCTTTAACGTGCATAAATACCTTAATAATCATCGACTTCTCTGATCACTAAAATGTGAAATTTTTCTTTTCTTCCGCGGAAAAACAAACTCCCTAAATGGGCACTAGGTAGACGGCGCTGGTTCCATTCTAAAACAGAGAACACTTAACAACTAACGTAACGTAACAAGATAACTTAAAAAATTAAAACAAACAATAACACAAACAATTTCACTTTGTCCTAAAACTGAGCAACCACTAGCGTATCCCAATACGGAATGTCGATCGTTCGTTTTTTTTTTTGATTTAATTCAAATCAAACTGAACGTAAAGGATTTTTTTGTTCATACCTAGAAATAAATTTTTAATTGTTGTTTTCTAGTCGGGCAGTTCATCTCGGCTCGTTTTATCCGAATATCTTGTTATTCAGATTCCTTTTTCAGTAACTGAATGAAGTAAAACAGTGTTGGTATTTTCCTTAATTGTCTATTCATTCTATGATGCCAACCTTCAATGGCGTTATTAGTCCTGAATTTGTCTTCGTAACAACTAAAAACGTTGGAAGTAATTTTTTTAACCATTCATTTAAAAAATATTTTTTATATTTTTTAATAGGTTCTGTTTCAGGTAAGTTTTCGAATATTTCTAAAACCACTTCATGTATCGTCTTTGGAGGTAATAAGGGAAGCTGTCTAAATAATCTTAATGTATTTTTTCCTTCATCAGTTTCACATAAATTTATTTGTTTTGTTTTTCTTCTGGGTGCATCTATGTAGTGATGACACCCTTTTATAGTCACTTGGTTTCCATAAACAGCTAGTACTGCGTTATTGACTGCTGTTACAGTACAATATCTTTGTGCTGTATCTACAATCTACATCACAATCTTATGTTCCTTATCGCACGTTCAGTATCTATTAAATGTTTCTACTATCTGTTATCAACACGAAGTCGTTAGTATATAAGATGCACCTTTGGATAATTATAACCAGACTATACTACATCTTTTGTCTCATTTATACCTAATCATATACTGCCAAGAAGTTTGGCAAATTGGTGACCCCGACGAACGAATACGCAGCAAGAAACATGGCACAATCACGGTGCAAGGCGAACATAAATCAGCAAGGAACACTTGAAGTAGCTGCTGGCACCTCGGTTTTATCCCGCATTCCGGAATTTTGGAAAGACCAACCAAAATTATGGTTCACGCAACTAGAAGCCATATTAGCACCACAGAAGCAAGGAGACGAATACAAATACTGTACAGTAATAGCAAAGTTATCCAAGGAAGAAATACTACAAGTTAGTGACCTAATCACTTCACCACCGACTACAGATAAATACAAAAACATCAAGGAACGTTTAATTGATTGTTACGAAGAAACAGAACAGCGACAGTTTCAAAAATTAATATCAGAGACAGAACTCGGTGATCAAAAACCTTCGCAGTTATTACGTCAAATGCGAGTCCTCGGGAGAGGAAAAATCAGTGACGAAACAATTAAACTACTATGGTTCAGGCTTTTACCAACATCAGTTACTACGGTTCTAGCAGTTACGGAAGACATGGAAATTGACAAACTGAGCCAAATTGCAGACAAAATAATAATGAATTCAAAAGTAACAGAAATATCAGCTGTTAGCAACGACACTTCAAACGACAACAATACAGCATGCATTTTAGCCCAGCTAGCAAAATTACAGATAGATATTGACGCAATTCAGCAAGGTCAATATGGCTATCGACCCAACACGCACAATCATTTCAAGAAACGTCAACAATTCCCGATTATGAGGCCGAGAACAAACTATAGAGGAGCAAATCGATTTTGTTACTACCACGAAAGATTCGGAAAATATGCAAAGAACTGCATTAAACCATGCGGTTGGAAACCAATGACTTATAAACGAACCAGGGAAACGAATAAGAGCACAGACAACGGCGAAACTCTGTGCAATTTACCCATCCAATCGCCTCACCATTACCGACCGAAAAAGTGGTATGAAGTTTTTGATTGACACGGGCGCAAATATTTCAGTCATTAGCAAGCAACAGAGACATTCAATTTTACAAAATGAACAATACACACTATACGCTGCAAATGGGACTAAAATTAGGACTTACGGCGAGAAGACGCTTACCTTGAATTTAGGACTACAACGATGTTATAAATGGAATTTTGTAATCGCCGATGTTACACAACCAATAATTGGAGCAGATTTTCTAGAGCACTATAAACTATTAGTCGACATAGCAGGTCGCAAACTTATCGACAAAGTTACAGAGCTGACAACGCATGTAACTTCGGAAAAAGCGACACAACAAACAATTCGTACTATCGCAGTGGGAACGAATCCACGTATTACGCAACTTTTAAACAAATACGAAGACATCACGAAAGGGTCCTCTCTCCGCAATGCGCCCAAACATAAGATTGAACATCACATTATCACTACAGGACCACCCGTCGCAGCTCGGGCAAGACCATTACCTCCAGAAAAATACGACATAGCCAAAAAGGAATTTCAAAATATGATAGAACTCGGAATTTGCCGACCGTCAGATAGCCCATGGGCAAGCCCATTACATATGGTAAAAAAGAAAAATGGCGAATGGAGACGGTGCGGAGACTATCGAATGCTCAATAGCACGACAGTACCGGACAAATACCCACTACCAAGATTAACTGACTTTACATACATATTAGAAAATAAGAAGATACTAAGCAAGATAGATATACGTAAAGCATACCATTGTATTCCTGTTAAAGATATAGAAAAAACAGCCATCATCACACCTTTTGGACTTTTTGAGTACTTAAGAATGCCTTTCGGATTACGCAATGCGGCACAAACATTTCAACGATTCATGGATTCCTTATTTAGAGATTTAAACTTCGTATTTATATTTGTAGACGACTGTCTCATCGCATCGGACAACGAAGATTTGCATTATCAGCATTTAGAAACGGTTTTCAAACGTTTACACGAGAATGGAATAACCATTAATCTCGA
Source organism: Herminia tarsipennalis (assembly GCA_945859575.2). Taxonomy (NCBI): domain Eukaryota; kingdom Metazoa; phylum Arthropoda; class Insecta; order Lepidoptera; family Erebidae; genus Herminia; species Herminia tarsipennalis. The sequence continues at coordinate 22,215,538 of OX243831.2, read as the reverse complement.
AAAATGCGAATTTCTCAGAAGGGAAATAGATTTCTTAGGTTATCATATAACGAGCCAAGGAATACACCCTACCGAAGAAAATTACAAAGCAATCATGGAATTTCCCAAACCGAAAACAATTCAAGAATTAAGAAGATTTTTGGGCATGGTCAATTTCTACAGAAGTAATATTCCGCGCAGCGGAAAATCAAAGAATTTTAAACGAATATCTACATGGTTAAAAAAAGAACGATAATTCACCTGTTCCTTGGACAACGGAAGCAGACAAAGCTTACGAAAAATGCAAGGAAAGCATGAAAAACGCAGTGTTAACAGCGCATCCTTCCCGCAACGCATCACTAGCGCTCATGACCGACGCTAGTGCTACTTGCGTTGGTGGAGTTTTACAACAAAAATCCGGACGCAATTGGGAACCATTAGGATTTTTTTCACAAAAATTGAGCGAAACTCAACAAAAATATTCTACGTTTGACAGAGAGCTGTTAGGAATATACATGGCCGTCAAACATTTTCACAGATTAATCGAGGGAAGAGAATTTACAATATTTACGGATCACCGACCTTTGACATACGCATTCTCCCAAAAACCATCATCAAACGATACACCGCGACGGGTCCGGCAGTTAGATTTCATTTCACAATACAGTACCAACATTCAACACATAAGCGGACGTGACAATATTACCGCCGATGCCTTATCTCGAATAGAGGAAATATACGTGCCATCACCTATCGATTACGCTGAATTGGAAAAATGTCAATCAACAGATAATGAACTAAGTAAATTACATGACAATAAAAGATTAAAATTCAAAAACATTACGCTTCCGGGTTCCACAATAAACATCACCTGCGACACGTCTACTGGAAAAAGCCGCCCCTACTTACCAAAGCATTTTCGCAAACAAATTTTCGATACCATTCATGGTATGAGCCATCCAGGAAAAAGAACTACGAGAAAAATGGTAACCCAAAGGTATTTATGGCCGTATATGAACAAAGATATCAATAATTGGTGTAGATTATGTATAGCCTGCCAAAAATCAAAAATACAACGACATACGATATCACCTCCTGGTACATTTATGACAGCGCAACGTTTTGAACATTTACATATTGACATCGTCGGACCACTTCCGATTTCACAAGGGAAGAGATATTTAATCACAATCATAGATCGTTGTACGTCATGGCCCGAAATATTTCCGGTAGAAGATATAACTGCAGAAACAGTAGCCAAGACACTTTTCGAAGGATGGATTACTCGTTTTGGATGTCCATTGCGCATTACTACGGATCAAGGCCGACAGTTTGAATCAAGAATATTTGAGTCACTCTCACAATTTTTGGGAATACATAAAATTAGGACAACACCTTATCATCCACAATCCAATGGAATGATAGAGAGATTTCATAGAACTTTAAAGGCGGCGTTAATGACAAGAGAATCCAACGAAAATTGGTTAAAAGAAATTCCAACAGTTTTACTCGGGTTGCGGAGTAGCTTGCGAGAAGACACAGGTTATAGTTCAGCAGAGATGACATATGGAACGCCAATACGACTCCCTGGAGGATTTTTTGAGTCATCAGCAGCACAGTTATCAACGTACGAAGAGTTTGTAAAACAAATTCAAAAGGACATCACACAAATGACATCAATTCCGAAAAGAAAAAAACACAATCAAGCTATATTTGTGCATCCCGAACTCAAAGAATGCTCACACGTATTTGTTCGGTGTGATAGAATTAAGAAAGCCCTGACACCGCCGTATGAAGGACCCTACCCAGTAATTAGTAAAACAGATAAAACATTTTGCATTAGAATTAGGGATAAAGAGACAGTGATATCAATTGATAGATTGAAACCAGCTTTCATGATCAATGACGAATCAAACTACGTGCCAGATTCAAAGGATTGCGACAGGCATTCACACACGTACACTACACGATCGGGACGTAAAGTAAAGCCAGTAGTACGTCTATAAAAAATCGCTGATATAAGCAAGCTATTCGTATATATATTAACATAGATCTTAACATATACCATTAATTCACAACTACTCGTAACAACAAGACATCTAAAATGGGAAATCAAAGTTCTAAGGACCAGATAACATACAATACGGACAATTGCCTCAATCAAAACGAAGCGGACCAACTCCGTAACCTGATCCAGGAGGACTTACGGTGGACAAGAAATGTTGCAATGGGACTGATTATTTTAACAATCGGCGTGATCCTAATTTACGGCATAATGAAAACACTGGACAGAAGAATGAAGAGTTTAACGGAAAAAAATAATAAACACTCGTAACACTCAAAATTACAGACGTCAGCAAATCACACCACAACAGGCGTCATCAAATTCCACCGCGTACAATAGCATTATTATTTATATACATCAGCAAATAACTAGTAAGGTCTAGGTCAAATTTATATTGTAAACACTATTACCATAAATTTTTTTAAAGGGGGGTGTACTGTTACAGTACAATATCTTTGTGCTGTATCTACAATCTACATCACAATCTTATGTTCCTTATCGCACGTTCAGTATCTATTAAATGTTTCTACTATCTGTTATCAACACGAAGTCGTTAGTATATAAGATGCACCATTGGATAATTATAACCAGACTATACTACATCTTTTGTCTCATTTATACCTAATCATATACTGCCAAGAAGTTTGGCAAAACTGCCATTTCAAAATTATGTTTCAATATTAAGTTAAAATTGATTCTTCAGTATAGTGAAAAGTCGCACGTATGTTGTCTCGGTTTTGTTAGGTAAGAGGGCATAGAGCACTGGGACAAACTGAACAGTTTCATTGTCATTTTCATTGCCAAAGTCTGCATGCAAATATAATAATTGTATTGATATCACGTTCAATCAATAAAATTATTATATTTGCATCTGAACTATGTAAAATGAAGTTTTCCTTGCTAAAGTATATTTACGGAGACGGCACCTTTAAAATAGCACCTGCTCCATTTTATCAAGTCTATACTTTACATGCAGACTTTGGCAATGAAAATGTAAATAAAAAAGTTTTTACATAATGTTTGCGGAATTTTAACATAGTCTTTTGATTATGCTTTTTGTGGAATTTAAATATTTGTACCATGACCTGTACAAGGTATTTTGTACGGATGATAATGGAGGCACAGAAGCCAAAACAGAATCCGCTTTTAATTTCTTGCAAAAATGTTCTTCGTAAATTTTTGGTATAGGTTCCATAGTTACGCTTACGGATCTTTTGCATTCATACAGAATCCCTAAAATTAATGTTCTAATTATGATACCAAGCTGGAATTGTCAGGGTAGCTTCGTTTTGACAAGATGTCCAACTTTATGTGCGACAAATTTATACAGGTGACTTCAGTCAACAAAATACCTGTACATACAATTCTTTTTTATTAACTTGGGTTAATAATAAATAATTGTATTAATGTTACTGGATCTCCTCTATCAATCTGTCGACTGATTTCAAAGTCAACCTGAAGAAAATAGATGTTAGGAAAACTTTTGTCCCCATACATCAACATTAGCCGCGGCTAGTTTACCGACCGCAAATAAATTTATACGTGTATGTTTTTTTATGATTAAACAATTATGGCTGTTACTTGATTTACATACCATATAGCAAAAGTTAAAGCCCTAATCGTTACATCTGTAAAATAACTTAAGAAATTAAAATTAACATTTTTATTATTACAAAATGAGAACGAAATTCTATTTTGTCCTATGACGTCATGTTCTTGACTAGACCTGCAATATTTAAGAATTTTGCTTTTTTACGAAAATATTAAATAAAGAAAACTATAAATAAATAATTTAAAATAAAACTAAAATTTACTAATTATTTACAACTTACCAGAAAAGAAACTACAAAAAAGGGTTACCTAAAAAGGTGATTCAAAACCAGTTTAAATAAAGTATATATTATTTCGTAAAAACCCATTTGACTTCTTATTCTTTGCTACCGTCAATCTAAACTAAACAATAATAATGGTACATAACTAGTAGATTCGGGACAATAAATAAAACATTATAAATAAATAGTCAAATATTTAATAACAATTAAAGAATAAATCACATGTTAACATATTATTGCTCCAAATCTCGTTCTATAACTATTTTGGAAAAAGCTATGTCGTCACAGAGGTGAACTATTATCTAGAATCTCTTTCAGTTGTAGATAGGTATCTACAACCACCTGCTAAAATTATAATGATATTCTATTTCTCTTTTAGTTAAATAAGACAACACAGGCATTAGGGTGCAAGCCCTCTCCTTTACAAACTATGTTTGTTCCGTATAAAAATTGAGTATCTACTACTAAACAATGAATATTATGGAAAACTAAACTGATACAACAGATGTATTATATTTATTTTAATTGTATTTTAGTACTATATATAATTTTGAGTTATTTTCGTGGCTTCCGTGCTCTCTAAAAATTAATACAACATAGTGTGATTTGAGAGAGAAATTTCTAGGCGACTTCGATTCTACTAACCACAGAGGGAACATGTACAAATAAAATGCCAAAATAATAAGAATATCCTATACTAACTTACACGATTGAGCTATACCCAAAAACTAGTTTTTATTTTGAATAATATATAATACCACTATGACTATGATAGTTCTGTTCTTCAAAAAGGTGACAAAACCTTGCTTAAGAACTACAGACCTATCTCACTCCTGAGCCACATCTACAAGTTGTTTTCGAGAGTTATCACCAACCGCCTTACGAGAAAATTCGACGAGTTTGACTACCCGGAACAAGCCCGGATTCGAAAAGCGGCAGATTGCTCAGAAAACTGAAGAGTACAATCCGCCGCTGTGTATGGCTTTTGTGGACCACGAGAAAGCCTTCGGCTCCATCGAAACTTGGACGGTTCTCGATGCTCTGCAACGATGCCGCTGGCGAAATATCGAGGTGCTGAGATGCCTGTATGACACCGTCACCATAATCGTCCAGATTCAGGACCACATAATCGGGTCAATAGAGCTGCAACGGGGATCAATGAGGGATTTCATATCCCCGAAATTCGTCACCAACGCTCTTGGAACCGTCTTTAAGACATTGGACAGGACTGGACAGGGCATTAATATAAACGGTGAGTACATCTCGCACCTTCGGTTTGCCGACGACATCGTCATAGTAGCGGAGTCGCTGGAGCAGCTTAGCGAGATGCTGCACAGCTTAAGCAGTAAATTTGGAAAAAATGCTCGGCGATTTTTTTTTTTAAAGACATATTGTCTAAATGAAACCTATAGATCGATTTATGTCCCCCGAAATAACTAAATTTCATGAAAATCGTTGGAGCCGTTGCCGTAAAGGTATTAGATGTCATACCGAGACCAATTTATGTCGTGGTTTGGGCAGCGTTTAGCAAACTTCGTCGAGTCTTCTCTTCGCCTCTACCGCAATGCCTGATAACCAAGGAATATAACCAGTGCGTCCTACCTGATATGACCTACGGTGACACTTGTCCATGTCTGACACTTGCGGTTAGGCTAGTCTACAAATTAAAAAACCCGCAGCGGACTAGGAAGCGAGGTATGCTTAGAAACTCTTTGAAAGATAAAATTCGCAACACGGTCATCTGACAAAGAACCAAAGTTACCGACATTGCACGCAGGTAAAGCACGCTGAAGTGGAAATGGGCTGGCCACATTTGCCGAAGGACCGATGGCCGATGGGGGCATACGAGTCTTAGAGTGGAGACTGCGACTCGGTACACGTTAGGTAGGATGACCCCCAGCCAGATGGACCGACGACCTACAGAAGGTCGCTGGAATGAACTGGATGCGGAAAGCGGAGGACCGGATGTTGTGGCGTAAATGAGGAAAGGTCTATGTCCAGCAGTGGACCGATACTGCTTGAATGATCTATGATAATAGCTGGACAAATGTCAATGGAACTATCACTAGCAAGCAGTTCATAATGTGTTACTGTTACTTTTATGTATATACCATGCCATGTCATGAAATACCACCATTTCATAATGTGATTGGTACGATCTGACCACGACATATTTATATGGCAAGCAGTTGTGAGAACTATTTATACCACTACGTACTTATAGTTTTATTTTAATAAATTCCACGCGGATTACATATTGCAGTTTTGTTTTAAACTATACATTTTAATTGCAACTATAAATTAATCATTATGCTGTCTGTACTCCTGATGTTGCTTTATTTCGTTTTAGTTAACTTGGTATAGATATAAACACAAAAACTCGCTTTCTAAGCACTATTATTCTAGTAAAGCCCTCTGGATTAAACTGAATAGATTTCACAAATGGTACTACAGCGTCCTCCAAGAATGTTAAGTTCAAATTTTTGCATTATACAAAATTCTGACTTCAATTATCAAGAAAAACATAAAAAGAACAATGGCATGTGATAGACATTAAAATAAAAAAGATATTTCAAAATAACTCAGGCGCTATTAATTTATTACGCAAGACGATTTTGGTCTGTGTTTAAACCTTTAATATTTATATTTGTTTTGTTTTAATTTTTATTATTCAAAGACACAATTTTTGAACCATTTTTTTTGTATACGTAGGTATACAATAAAAATGGTTCAATAGTACTATTTTTTTTGTAATATACTCAACTATGGTTTAAAGATTTTCTTGTCTGAAAAGAAAAAACCAAATCTGGGCGGCGAGGGTCATCAAGAACGGCAGAAAACGTGGAGAATGTAAACCAGTCTGTTCGTGAGGATCCGAATGAAACCTCCGTGAGAAGCCGTCATTTAAAATTTTACCGCTCGATAACCCTGAACGCGAAGGTTTATATTTAGACAAAATCATTTTTAAGACATAAATTCCCGAAGAATACTTTAATAACCAATATACATTTTTTTATAGACGTTATTTTTAAATTTATCGACTCTTGACATCTTGTATAATCTTACGTAATAACTACAAAACTTGGGGGGTCTTGATAGACCCCACTCCCCTCCCTTGTCAGAAAATGTAAGACATGGTCGACCCCCTCTCCCCCAAAATTGTCTTAGGTAATAAATTAATGGCGCCTTCCGAGTAATGCAAGGCAAAAGTCATTTTTTTAAAGACATCTTCCATAATAAACACGCTTTATATGTTCGCTATTGACACGAAATAACTAATGTTACATACAATTAAAAAACCGGCAACTACAAAGTCCATAATACGCGTCAATTCTATATATTAAGGCATTCGCTCGTATTGCTATTTTATTAATACTAATCAACAAGTATCAATAAACAAAAGTTTTAAATCTTTTTCAAATAAAGTTGTATGTAGTAAAAATACAAGTATGTATGGCAACATTATTCTAATAGTTAACAGTTAAACGAAGATTCATGCTTGTGCGTATACTTGTACAACTTTACCCATTCTCCTGTGGATAGTGTTCTTTATATCATTGTACCATTTTGTTATTTCTGTATTGTCCTGTAAGTCTTGGAAGGCTGTACACCCTTCGATACTGCTGAGGACGCCGTACACGGTTATATCAGCTAAATTTGGTTGCTCTCCACCCAGGAATGGTGAACCTTTCTTCTTTATAGCACCTAGCCATTCATTGACTGCTTCATAAAGTGATTCGCGGGCGTCTTCTTTTATATTATGCCTGTAATGAACAACATGAAACATCTTTATCACACTAATATTATAAAAGCGAAAGTTTGTGAGTATGTGAGTGTGTATGTTTGTTACTTCTTCACGTCTAAACGGCTGGAGCGATTTTAATAAAATTTGGTATGGAGTTAGCCGACACCCTGGATTAACACATGGGCTAATAAACCGCGGGTAACACCGCGGAGCATAGCTAGTAAATGATAAACATAATTATGATCTTATGGCAATTTTTTTGTTGTGTTCTCAATGGTCAGGATAAATGTTGATAAACTTTCGCGATTTGTACACATTATTAAAATATATATATTACGGGTCTTAATCGCGTGAATAATTTAAGGTAAAATACCTTGTTTATTGCCCGACGTTTCGACCGTATTGCAACGGCCGTGGTCACGGGAAGACTCAATAAACAAGGTATTTTACCTTAAATTATTCACGCGATTAAGACCCGTAATATATATATTTTAATAAGGTCAGGATAAAGTTTGTATTAATGAATATTTTCTGAAAAACAGATATTTAGGTCGTAATATATTTTTTTAAATCAATTTAAAAAAGTGACATTTACTTTGAAAATTTGACATTAAAAATATTACTATCTGTATGTATAGCTAGTCTATATAAATAAAAATAATGTTTCAGTGTGTGTCATTTGTTGCTGAAAAAAGAGGTTACCTGGAATATATAGAGGGAGCATTGAAAATTGCTGATTATATAGAATTTGGTGCGCTCTTTCCGAATATTAGGTAACTTTGCTAACTCGTAACTTTGCCGCTCGCGCCACCATATTGGAAAAATGGCCACTAAAATTACCTTTTAGACAGTATCTCTTTTCCTACTCATTATATGCTAGTGTAAACTTCGCGGCGTGTACAAAAAAAACAAAACTTGAGAGGTGTCAAGGGACACCCGGATGGAACAAAGTTCCTTTCGATTAACTAGTGAAGGAATTGTAAAATATATATATAACTAGCTGACCCGCGCAACTTCGTCTGCGTAAATTTTCCCTTTTTTTATTTTTCTTCCTTTTTTTTACAACATTTTTCATTGCTGCTCCGCTCCTATTGGTCGTAGCGTGATGTTATAACCTATAACCTTCCTCGATAAATGGGCTATCCAACAATAAAATATTTTTTCAATGCGGCCCAGTAGTTCCTGAGATTATCGCATTCAAACAAACAAACAAACTCTTAGGGGTATGAAAAATAGATGTTGGCCGATTCTCATAGATACCGGATAAGCACAAAAAATTTCATCAAAATCGGTCAAGCCGTTTCGGAGGAGTATGGCAACGAAAACTGTGACACGAGAATTTTATATATTAGATAAGTTTGGCTTAGCTATAGCAAAAAGTGTCGTTACAACTTTTCGTATGATTTTTTTCCGTCTAGCCACCTTTCAACGCGCGATAAGGAACTTCGTTACAAAATGGCAGAGCATAAATTGTAAACATTACCTACAATTTATTTGTACAAAACGAAATTTGCACTCACTTGGTTTCGCGCATTACTCGTATGATGATAATGGTTTTGGGACATATTAAGGGGCATAAAGCGCGTGCGCATGGTTTAAGCTTCTTTGTCTATGTCTCCCACGTGCCCGCGGCGTCCCCGCCGCCGGCGTTAACATTATGAAAACTCAATATTTTTTTGTAAACTCACTAATTAAACTAGAGAACATTTAATATATCATTTTGTCGTAAAACGAGTCGAAAAAGAGATAGTGAAAAAATTGATTTTAGGCCTAATTTTTCCAATATAGCAGGCAACCGGCAAAGTTACAACGATTCAGAAAGGGCACGCCAAAATGTATAAAATCACATTATTTTCAAAACTCTCGGAAAACTTCCCAGGTAAAACTACTAACGGCCGGTCTCAATAATCTATCTATCGATGGATTTAGCTACTAGATGTATATATTTGACATAAGCTGCATACAAAATATGTCAAAATCCTACCTCTAGTAGTCAAAATCCATCGATAGATAGATTATTGAGACCCGCCGTAAGTGATTGTACTATTTGTATGTTTGTCCGAAAACATTGATCATATTATGATGAAACTTTTGTAAGGTGTTCTGTGGACACCGCAAGGGTTCCTGGCCCAAAAAGGCACAACGAAGCGTGGTCGGGGGTTCAGCTAGTCACAAATAAAAATACTTTGTAGTAGACCATTGGGAAATTACCTTGTCTTCAACCTTTTGGCAATCAAATACATGGCCGCAGCACCCACATATACCATGAGGGTGCACTCCCACGCTGGGAAATGCTGCCTCCAGCCGCCCGCCTCTTCAAACCATTGGAAAGTTTCTAGCGACTCGCTTGCCGTCCGATATACATTCGGTGACAATGTGTTTACCAAGACTCTGTCGGCCCATTGACGCCATTCACGTTCCTCTCTGTACAACGTTTGGAAAAAAAATATTTTTTTAATATCAAATCATAATGGTAAGTTCACTGGGACTGCACGATTTAAGGTTTAGTACTTGTTTAAAGCAGGCGGTATTTTTATTTTTTCCGAAAATTTGTGCGAAAATGGTTGGTAACTAACTTTAATCGCTATAAATCTTAAACGTTCATTTTAAATGAGTGTGTCCGACTGCTACGCAAGAGGTCGTGGGTTCGATTCCCACACGGGTCTGGGTGTACTTTGTGTCCGTGGCTTGTATGTTTGTAAAGTCTCTCATGACACAGGGCTTGTATCCTACAGCGGGAGCCGTCTTTAACATTTTAAACACGACGTTCGGCATTTTATAAAATGTATTTCTATGACGACGTTTTTCTATAAGGGCCAATTATTGAATTAGCCTGTGATATAACATCATTATGATTAGTATTGTCACTTAAGTTTATTCAACACTACCTAATTTCAGCTTAACAGCAGCAGACAATGTACGAAAATTATACTTTAGACCAGATTACAGTAACTGTTTACCACCAAAAGACCTGTATATCATAGAATATAAGTGATAAATAAAAAATGTAGACCACTTACATTTCGGCGTTTCTCTCTTTCTCGTCAGGCACAAACGATTGGTGCATGATAAAATACTTATTGGCAATATCAGTCGCTTCCTTGCCAGTATCGTTGAGATATTTAGTGATAGGGTAAAACTTGATAATATTTGTCAATGGGGTTGACTTGTCTTTCAGGTATGTTTCAAGGACGGAAATAATTGCAGTGCTGTCCAATAGTTGCTGAAACATGTTTATTTTTCATTATGATGCCTATTTTTACATTTTTGTCAATAATAATATTTACTTGGCACAGTTTGTGACGATATCAGTAGCGAAATTACGATAATACATATTGATAAGAAGTTAGATAGATAGCATATACGTCGTAGTATAATGGCGAAACAACAACATGGCGAAAAGTATTTACTACCGGAACCATTGCAAATTAATGCATATTAGTATCTACTAATACGATAGCGCAAATCTACTTGAGGTAGTAATTTCACTACCTCAAGTAGATTTGCGCTATCGTCCAGCAATTTTTAGGATAATTGCAAAAATCTCTATGAGAACTAATATTAGTAAGAAGAACCAATCATGTGCAGTTATCTCTCTCTATCTGGCTCTAATCAATCTTTAAAATAGCTTCAAGGCATATCTATTTGATTTAATATTATGATAGCTTAGGAGTAAAAAATAATACCTAAGCGATATCAGCGTAAATAATTAGGATTGGGGGAATATTATGACAAGTGGTGTACACTCCCTTGTTCAGGTGAACTTGTCAGTTTGACCCTTTGATGGTTAGAACATAAAAACGGGAGGACTTAGTTTTTTTTATTTTTTTAGATACCTTTGTGGGAGGAGCCGCTTTAACCATCCGCCCCGTGTACGATAGCAAAAATATATCAAGTTGACAATATCCATTCCTTTGCAATCAATCATCCTAGGATTTTCACAATGGTGTTGTTTTGTTGTGCACTCACTACCCATAAAATAACTACGTACGAAGTTCTAAATAATGTAGTAATGTATAACACTCATGGTCATGTAGCATTTTACTCCAGTAAAAAAAGAATTTACCTGGTAACCACCATCAACTTTAGCCAACAGGATAGGCACTTTCTTGTACCCAGACCACTTAATTGCCTGTCGAAGTACAGCGTCTACTTCAACAATTTCATAGCTGATTCCTTTTGAGTCCAGGAATGATCGAACCTTACAGCAAAACGGACAAGTTCGATACTGGAATAAAGTCAGCTGAAGATCACTCGAATCTCCGTCATTTACAACCTGAAAGACGAAAATAATCTATGTTTATAATGTTTATTTATAAGTTTGATATCGCCAACAGCAGCTTTGGTAGACAAGCAGCATGTATAACCACAAAATACCGAGAGGACAGAAGATAACTATAACACATAGATATTGTTTATTGACACAGAATTACAGATCACTGCTGACCAGTTTGTTTGGTAGGTGCCACAAGATTTTGTGTCTATGCATGTATTGCTCGCCTTTGCGTTTGTTATAATAAATCAGTTGACTACGCATATATATTTATTTTGATCGCAATATAAAGTCGCAAGTGCATGCCTTAGTTGCATTTTATAACATCAGCTGTCAGTAAATAATTGGCCAAGTTGTTTCTGACATTAGCCAAACCAACACACAAAATGAAGAAACAAAACAGTTTTTGTATGTATAGGTATATTCATAAACATTTAGAAAAGCTCATTATTTTGACTTTACAAACAGACACTTCAATTTTATTTGTATGGAATATTAGTAGTAGTGAAAGACCCATACTTCTATACTTATAATCTTCATAAATTTTTGGGATGTGGTAAAAAGTCATAGGAAAATATTCAGCATTCGCAAATCATAGTTTGACATTAGCTAGGCATATTTCTCTCCACCATTTAAAAATGATAAGGGAGTGTGTAATTGCATAAATGTTATTAATTTAGATCCATAATCATATTGTAGACTAATTTGTAACATATTATATAGTCATGAGTCATTTGTGTTTCTAAATAAAAATTGTTTCATTAATTGCAAATCCCTTTCCAAAGATGTCTTGACATCATTCTTATTATATAAGTTGTAGCAGCAATTGCTTTTAATAGAGGAAAGAGATAAATTCGCTTTAGCATAATGAGTCAGAAAAATAAGATGTACTCAGAAATTTTATATTATTATGTATATATATATAAGCTAGCAAAAGGATTTGAAAATATTTGCAAGGAAAAATGAATTTATTTAAGGTTTGTGTAGGTCACATTTAAGATTGTTTACAGAATTTATGTAAATAGAGACTAGGTCTGCAAAGCCGACTTGGTGGATTCTATTCGCACAAAGGAAAAATTATATATACTTACAAATATATTTAATTAAATAATATGTTCATCACTTTTATGCACAATTGTATCTACACTTATGTTGATATCAAATGTTTTTATATTAATATTACTCAATATTATAAACACATAACAAAATACCATAGATAGATTTTGATGAAACTATATGATGTTAAAGCTTATACATAAGAATAGCACATAAAGGCTACAAAAATAAAACTAATCAGAGGCAAAGTCCCAGAGAAAAGGGAGTTTAACTTAGCTCTGTTCTACAAGGCTTGTCTATTGTATATGTCATTGTGTTCAATATCATTACTTTTCATGCACAATTATGAGCAGTGATTTGCACACGCTGATACCTTTACAAGAAAGCAAAACTAAGTAAACAACTACAGGTTACTTAACCAAAAAAAACAATACTCAACGATGTCTGATAACAATTTATAACCCTGAACTTTAATATTTTTGATAACAGTTTGTCAACATTTTTGGAAATAACATATTAATCTATAGGTACTAAAATATTAAAGGTGACGAGTTGTTTGAACATGTTAACCTCAATGATACTGGACTTTAGACTTAAAATTTGGATGTAGCAAAAGCTTAAAAGTTTGTTGAAACCTGAGGAAGTTTTAACACAATACAATTAACAGTGGCAACATTGCAAGCAAAAGTTAAAAGATAAGACATATTGTATTGGAATCAGTTTACATGGAATCTCTTATCTTAAATAGGGCATTAAGGGTTCAGAACCAATCCTGGGTAGTCCTCAGTAGCGAGTCTGACGCATAATAATAAACGTTTATTTGCGTAAAAACATGGTTCACACTTGTTACTGTAACCTTCACACGCTAATTACCATCCCCTCTGTCATTGAATCAGACTTGGACAGTATTATTGCAAGTAGTCTCACAAATATACATGCACATCAATATTTAGACCACAATACTCTATAAATTTAAATTTCACAATTTGAGTTTGACACAAACATATTTGTATGGCCTAACTTTCAAATTTATACCTTCATTGTTAACATGTAAAGAACCTCAAATTCATTTTGTAAACAATGTTTCAAGTAGGGATAGAACATTCTCATTTACTAAAAAGTAATGTTTGTTTGGTATTTGTAGGCTAGAGTTACATAATTAGGTATCATATTTTTTAATATACCTCAAACAATGTTATGAATAGCAGACTAAACACATTACATGGTGGTACAAAGAAAGCAACTTTAAAATCATAACTGTCATGAAATTTCTTCAGATACTTAAAGATAAAAAAATATTGATTGGTGTTTATGGAAATATGCTCAACTAACTAGGAAAGATCTAAAGAATGTTATGTAGTCTCCGTCCATATATATCGCAATATACAACACCTAAATAAATCAAAAATAATTACAACTTACTCTATAGTGGACCTGGTATTCAGGTGCTTCTTTCAAAAAGGCGTAATCATTGTCATCGTTTATTTTGGAGTTCTGCCTTATGTTGACCTTAAAGTGCGTATAACCTCCATAAGCTGCACCGGCTGCAACTCCAATACTGGCACTAACTAGAGTTAATTTTGTTGTAGATCTCGTTGCCCGGCTTTTAGTAGAGAAAAAAAACTTCTTAGACAAGTTCACATTCTCTTTAATCGAAGGCAAGATAATTTTCCGTAATATAGTAAACGTCGGTCTCCACATTTTATTTATATTTATAAGCCAACATAAAACAATCCACACTGTAAATTAAATGCAATGTGCAAAATTTCTTTCTTTCAAGAAGCTTTCAAGTTTCCTTGCGCAGCGGTGAATTGAATTGAATTGATTGAACGAAATGATTTGACTGAATGAATGAAAAATGAGAAAGAAATGATTGAATTGCTACGGTTACCAACCCCAAAGTGAATTTACCCCGAATTTTTAGTACGAAACGAGCCGAATATCTAAGTATTCAAAGCTAAAGTAAAATGAGTTTTCACAGGAATTTCAGATAAACGTGTGAAAATGCATGAAATATGTGCAAAATTTGTATGACTGACTTTATGCAGGGATTCCCACCAACTCAAAAATAATAAGAAGAAGAAAACATGATTGTTGATTTAGTATCTATTTCAATGAATTAACAAATAAACGGAAGGAGACGCTCTATTCCACTAAAAGAACTTCATAATAAACAACGACACATGCTTATCAAAATACATTCTGTCTCTTTTTGACGTGATAAGGTCTTATAAATCGATGACCAGGTGCACGTACAAAAAAAGTGTCTAAAAAAGTTGTCCATAAAGTCACTTCATTGATTGGTTGCTAAGAAAATGGTGATTGCAGCGACATAACATGCGATACAATTGGAACTAACGTTATTGATTGGTTGATAAGCAACGCGAATGGCGATATGTCACCAACGTTTTCTTCTGAGGACATCACGTAAAAATAACGTCCATAAACCGACTTTACACACAACCATTTATTTCTAATTGGCCCCTACGGGAGAAAAAGAGTTAAGTATAGTTTACTATAACTAAATTTTACCTCATCGTGTGGGGTATCATTAGATAGATATTTTGAAAACAAGGGTTGTAAAGACCATTTTTGGATTTAGGGATCAGTTGGTCATGATGGACTGGTATTGCGAAGGTTTAAAAAGTCGACTACCTTCAATATTATTATCAATATCGCCACAAACTTCCGTATACCCGTTGTATGGTACTGCTGCATAAGGTTTCAATACTTTCAAATTTAAATGTATGGAAGAAAAAATCGTCTCTGACGGGACTTGAAGAGGTACCGGCCCTAAGCCGTTACCAACTCCGGCAGCGAGACATGTCCGCCAAAGTCGGATTTAGCCTCCACATGATAGGATTGTTTGGCAATCGTGACGTAATCCACCACGCTCCCAAGTAACTTGTACGGCTTTGTGAGTTTCATTGCAGAAACTATTTAAACACAGATTTTTGATTCCCTACTGTTATCTCCCAAATATCTCTTTATAATGTTAAACTGTAGTGAAACTAGATGGTTCATTTGCGATTTTGTCCGTCCTGCTGTTGTTGGCACTTTTGCCACTAAAGCAATTGTGTTATTACACCTACATTTATATTTACTAACATGATTTGTACGGTCGAGGTGTGCGTTACCCCAGAAGAATAACTGCTTAAATAACTCAAAATCGACTGGATGCACAAATTTAAATAGTTGCGCACATTTTAACAGCATGTTACGCTGAAAATCTGTATCATTCATATCTTGAAAGGAGACAACATTCTGCTGAAGCTGCTGCAGCAGCTAGGAGCATCAGACTCGTCATTGACCAAAAATCGTGTAAGTTGAAAAGAAAAAAGATCGCGGCATACGAAAGTGGGTCGCGGCAAGCGCCATGACATTATTAATTGTTTTTTTTATTAATAACTAACTTCGTTTTTACTGCCATTTCACCCTTTTAAAGATTTGCTTTAGGCTTTGTGGTGGATGCCTACATCATAACAATTATCTGTGTATCAAATTTCTACCCAATCCATTCAAAAGTGTGAGCTGTGTGTTGATATATCAGTCAACCACAGTTTCCTCTTATGACTTTTATATACACAGATATCTGATCCTAGCAACTTCATCCGCGTCGCAGGAGAGGGCTTGAGAGAGTGGGCACCTACAATACTGAGAACTAAACAGTACAGTATTTCTAGCATTGGGAGTCGTGATTAGGTACATTTTAAATTAACAAAATACCTATAATGTTTATTTTAAATGTCTGATGAACTAATTAACCTCGTGCGTCAACGTAAGTTAAATAAATGATACCAAAAATAAAAATTACCAGAACCAATTAATAAAGAATGCAGCTCAACTATAACTAATTTATTAAAACAATATTTTGCGTTGACAATGCAAAATGTTTAAACAAACAACAAATAATATTTTTTTCAATTTACGCAACGCACGTGCTGTAAGCGTTTTGTAAGAAATTTCTAAAATCTTATAACAAAAAATAATAAAATGAGTGTCATTAAAAAATTGAAGGTCCTTATAGAAACGTGCAATCGGGGCATTATTTCGATTGACACTGTATTTACAGAAAAAACGTCAGAACGAGTGGTACCACGCGTTATTAGTGTGCACACCCGCCCATGCGCTTTAACGCGTTGCAACGCTCCACGACACAGGAGTATGTTTCCGCCTTATGGTACTTGACTCGCCTCCCGGCAGATTCGATTATTGAACATTTTGACAC
Organism: Herminia tarsipennalis; assembly: GCA_945859575.2. Classification (NCBI taxonomy): domain Eukaryota; kingdom Metazoa; phylum Arthropoda; class Insecta; order Lepidoptera; family Erebidae; genus Herminia; species Herminia tarsipennalis. The sequence continues at coordinate 22,198,360 of OX243831.2, read as the reverse complement.
TGGACTGATGTGTTTTGCCACATACATTCCCCCCCGCCCTCCCCTTGGCGGTGGTGGTTGATGTACCGGTGTTTAATCTAATGCCCCCCTTTCCTCTCTCCAGTGAAGCGACCTTTGAATAAAGTTCTGGATCCGCACCTGATTTTGTTGCGAAATATTTTTAAAATATGTTATGTCCTAAGATATTCATTGAAAGTAAATGAAGTAAGAGCAGTTTTATTCAAAATTTTATATTTGTGATGAATAAGGAGAAATACCTTAATTATTAGAACACTTTCGCAAATAAATGCAAAATTTTAGGAAAAATTACAAATTATTGAACATATTTGTACGCCTTACTTATGTGATATTGTTTTGTAACTTTAACCGTTTACGCAGCACATGCAACGGAAGCTCTCAAACTGAATATATATTATCTGGATAGCCCATTTATCTAGAACTAGCTGACCCGCGCAACTTCGTCTGCGTAAATTTTCCCCGTTTTTTCAACATTTCTTAATGTTGCAAAAACGGGGAAAATTTACGCCGACCAAGTTGTGCGGGATAGCTAGTGTTTAAAATAAACATGGTATTTACCCTTATCCAAATAAATATTCATCACAAATATTTAATTTTGAACAAAACTGAACTGAACTTTGTTCAGTGAGGACAACTATTGCCTCAACTGTCCAAGTTTGAGGCTGGAATTAAATTTATCACCGGTACATCAACCACCACCGCCGATGATAGATACGCGATATGCTGCGGGCGGGGAAGATGACCTGGTTTGGCCACCCGCAGCCCCACATAAGGCAAAGACGGGCGCGCCGATGTAGCCGTTCACCCGGTTCTATGGCGATGCAGCGCCAAAGGGCTCTCTACCCTGATACGTTCCACTGTATCCTACTGTGAGCATGTCATGCAACTGCCCTCCACTACCCCCCCTTGTGAACAGAAACATGGCCGGCAACGGGAGGTCACTTTCAACTCGACGCTGCCTCCCCCCACCTCCTCCCAAAGTTGGACAATACTGGTAGGGTGTGTGAAATAATGCTGCCGCCGTGCTGCCGCCCCGCCCCCTTCTTGCGGACTGGCCGGGTACCTCTACAGTTTGTACACCTGCCTGTGGAGCCTCCAGCTAGCCCCGCCACAGGGACATAACTACCCCGTGGGCCTAACCCCTTGCCGGCAAAGACCCACTCCATTGATATATTTCGGTGGTTATTTTCGCCTTTAAATCCAATGGGGATGTGCCAACTAATGTGCTCTCCTCTTCTGCAGACACCATGCGGTATTCGCGTTTGGCTCTGACCGCCATGGTCATTGGTGTCTCTATAAGCGGACCCTATTTGATATCGTCAGAGACACCACCCACACGAGTGCGCTAATTGCACCACACCGCAGGGCCTAGTCGTAGGCCCCGATTGGTACTGGCAGTCATTTTAAGCGGGAGATCTGTTAAAGGTATGTTACGCTGGTTTTGGTGACAGGGTCAGAGTATAACCTGTTTTTATTATTTAAGCTCTCTGCTCTAGTTAAACTTTTTTGCAATACCTGTAAAGTTTGCTAACCGCTACCCAGTCCCATCAAAATGGCGCTAATACCATGGCCGTCACCGTACATCTGTCAAATTGACGTCAAACGTCGGCCGGGAAGGATACGAACGATATATCTTTAGAATTATGTATTAAACCTATTTAAATATATATATATATAATTGTTTGTTGATAAATAAGCTATGAGAAAAAATATAACTTTGCACATACCACCTTGTAGAATTTTATCAATTGGAAGTTAAAGGCGCGTCACGTGATTTTTTCTCCTTTTATTTATAAAAAAAATCATAAATAATAATAAAAGCCATTAATTCAAATACTAAATAATTTATACGCAATAATATAAACCACTAAACAATAATCAATCATAAAAACAACCCACTTCATACATTTTTTTTACACCACCAGCCCACTTAAGACCGGCACTTAAGTACCTGATAAGAACGACCCGAAACGTAAACAAAAAAAATATTGTTTACTTTAAACTTCAATTGTAGCGTGCCTCGAGGTTCGAGTGGCTATAAATCTTATCTTAATAGCTTCAGTCGGTCTTTGTTCGTAACATAAACAGTTCCAAGTGCTATAATATTTATTATGTAAACAAACGAGTTCCAGCTAACACGATATAGCGATAAGAGTCTTGTAATATGATACCAAAATGGACGGTCTCACACTATTGCGTATTTATCGTAATTTATACAATTTTATTTTGCATGTTAATGTATATTCTTTAATTAAATGTTATTTACTAATTAAAAAATACAAAAATAGAGATGTTTTATACGAAAATATTAGAAAAATCACTGGTATTGCCTCGGCCCCTCGGACCCCCGGGGGTCCCTGAATTTCGTTTTTTTTTTATTTTTAAGTTTACGAAATATCTAATCGGAGTAATTCAAATGAAATGAGTGATAAGTCTATAGATATGTATGTTATCGGTAATAGTAACAACAGTTTCCAGCCACAAGAATGTTTTTGTTATAAAAACAATAAAACAATACGATTTTTTTTTTTTATGTTCAAAATGGCGGCCAATTTACGATAAAATGTAAAATTTGTATCCAAATCGTTATTTGAGACGTTGTGTTTGTATTAAAAAGTGTTTATGACTTACCTGTCGATGTTTTTATCACAGTATAACACTAAAACAACACAGTTTCACACTGACTACACCCTTCACAAACAACACAACAACACACAATACCATGTATAAAAGCGCGCCAACGGCAACTAAATACAGACGAAATAAACAGGTTTAATATGAAATTATGGTGTAACTGTGGTATTATTATGCATCTTTATCCAACGATCTAACATTCTGCCAAGTTTGAAAAGGATAGGTGCAGGTTTTGTAGGTTTGTTTGAACTTTAAAATATAGTCGTACCGCGACCTCCAGGAGGTCGCGGACAGTCATGGGTATTTTAGTCGCGACCTCCTGGAGGTCGCGGACAGTCGAGCGGCTAAGTGACGTATACTATGTATAATTTTAAAATACGTCTAATTGGACATTAAATTTAATATTATTTGTTGTCTATCTGGGGAACACTGATTCTACGGTGTTTTAAATCCAATGGGGATGTGCCAACTAATGTGCTCTCCTCGTCTGCAGACACCATGCGGTATTCGCGTTTGGCTCTGACCGCCATGGTCATTGGTGTCTCTATAAGCGGACCCTATTTTATATCGTCAGAGACACCACCCACACGAGTGCGCTAATTGCACCACACCGCAGGGCCTAGTCGTAGGCCCCGATTGGTACTGGCAGTCATTTTAAGCGGGAGATCTGTTAAAGGTATGTTACGCTGGTTTTGGTGACAGGGTCAGAGTATAACCTGTTTTTATTATTTAAGCTCTCTGCTCTAGTTAAACTTTTTTGCAATACCTGTAAAGTTTGTTAAGTGACGTATACTATGTATAATTTTAAAATACGTCTAATTGGACATTAAATTTAATATTATTTGTTGTCTATCTGGGGAACACTGATTCTACGGTGTTTAAAATTATAGTCATAGTCAATCATTAAGTAATTTAGGTCTACTGAATATCAAAACAATATGAGTTTTCTTGTAAGAAGTTCATAAAATTATAAAAAAAATCCAAACAAACAAAATACTATAAATTATACAAAGAATAATTTATTAAATTAGCTTAGAAAAACGTTTTATATTTGATTTTATATAGCACATTCACAGCGTTGTCTGCTGTCATAAGCCAGTTCTAACAACCTAGATATATTTATAATTTACATATATTTCTACAATCCCTAGGGCTTGATGGCGGCTTGATGGGCAATCAATGGTCCAAGATGGAATTATTCCCTTTGGTCTTTGCTATAATCACCCAGCGTGATGGGTGCTAAGCTAAAACACAAAAGCCATTTGTCTCGGTTTGTATCTTTTTTATTCACAGTATAGAAGTAACAATTAACGAAGTAGTTTCTTATATTTGTGGGTGATATCTATTTGTATCGTTGTGCGAACTGTTTTGACGGGGTAGCTAGGTATATACCTAGAGGGATCGAAACGAGTAACTTATGCTGGCAATAATAATAATAAGTTGATATTAACTGCCAAACTGACAACCTAAGAATTTTATTACAAATAACCAATACAAAGTAAAGAAATCTGTTATATAATCAATAATGTGCACACGGGTTTACTCAGCTTTTAGCTGGGGGGGGGGGGGCGACCAGATTTTTTGTCCCCATTTTTAGTTTGCGCGCCTAGGTATTTAGAATTGTTTTATTACATAAGTTACACCAGTCACACCTCGACAAGGGAGCGGGAGGGAGGTATGGAAGAGAAGAGTGACATTTACGCTGGCCACCTCACAGCATAACAAGTGGTGAAATTAAACGAAGTAGGACCATACCTAGGACTGCCATGGAGAAGATAAAGAGATTATGGAGCAATCGCAATATTACCAAAGCCACCAAAGTCAGATTGGTGCGAACACTGGAATTCCCCATTTAACGTTCCTCTCTAAAGATGTGGTACTGAAGGAAGATGCTCTGGAGATGCTCTGGATATCATGGACAGATTTTTGCACCAACATGTCCATACTTCAGGAGCTCAGAATCACGCAGAGTTTAGCGGCCGTGGTACAATGGGCTATATTTTTTTTTTTGGCCATGTCTCTAGGCGGGTAACGACTTCACAGAGCGGTTAGTCATACAGGAAAAAGTGGAGGAAACCATATTACGTGGCAGCGCACCTATACGCTGGACTGACCAAGTCAAATTCGCAATAGGAACCCACGTATCTGACTGCACCAGACAGTCTACCAACAGAAAGTGATGAAGAGAAACCGTACGGTGAGCTGTGTTCGCTTCTACCATCGTTGCGGATGTCCTTACGTGACCACGACCGCTCTGCCAAGATTCAAACGACAGAGACGACGAAGACCAGGAGCAGCGGGCGAGCTATAGAGCTAGTGAACACAGCGTGAAGAGATACAACGTGAACTTATTGAGTTATTGAGCATACACAAACGCGTGACACAGAAAAAATTGCGCGTGTGGATGTCGCCAAAACACACTGCGGGGCGGGTGGCGCACAACTGCAATCACTGCTCGAATGGACAGCAAAAAGGTACAAAAAGTACAAAAACAGACAAAATAGCTAACTTTTAGAGCCCTGCTGCGACAATGTTACGTACATGGGGACATTTGAACATTTCTTATGTTTAAAAAATCTTCTTGCAGCGCGTCGACGGCCGCTGCCTTGACTTAGAACCAAACCTACTTAGCTAAGCAATCGCGCAATATCGTCAAACGTGGCATCCTCCGCTAGGGCAGATAACATTTTCTAAAACGTCCACTCACGCCATGGATTTTTAAGAGGGGGAAATTTTCGGGCAACCTATAAAAAAAAATTGAATCGGGGCTACGGTGCCCTTCCTTTTCTGTATTTTATACCCCCTAATTACAATAATGTACTAAATAGTAATTGTAGTGAGATTGACGTCTAAATTGTATCGTCAATATTTGGTATGTCCATTAATTCAGGTCCAGGGCCCAGCTGCCCTCCCCTGCTCCCCTGGGTACGCCCATGATTGAGATTAAACAAGAAGTTTTACGTATTTGTTTTTTTGATATTCTGTAATAAAAATTATCATAATTCTAGCCTAATATCTGAAAAAAATAATAATAATCAAATCATCGGTGGTGGAAACGGGTGAGATTTAGATCTGATTTTAGATCCCGTTCAGCATTTTATTCCCCATAATTTAGGGAGAATATCTCCATCTTGGCACTCCGGAAACAGATATTTTCTAGGTTACCACAGACAATTGTGATTGTGCTTTTTATTTTAAATTTGTGCAGCGAGTCAACATTAACGAATGGAGTTTTTATTATTGCTAAATGTGTTAAAATTGTTAATTATGCACTAATATTGACTGTTAAACTCAGATTAGAAATATGACATCGTAATCTAACTAAATTGAACACAGTGAATCTATTTTTAGATTTTATTATAATCAATACTAATTCAACAAGTTATTCATATGTAAATCAGACGTAGTTTTGTTTGATGCTGATTTAAATAGTTCTTGGCTCACTTACGAGTCCGCATGATTTTAGTTTAATATTCTATAAATATTTTTTAATAATAATTTGATATTTAGTGTTGTTAAAATATAACTATTTTGTGAAATCATTGCTAAACCTACAGAAAATGTAAAAGAAGACGTGTATTAAAGAAACCTAATAATGGTTTTATTAAAAATTATAGAACGTTATAAATCACGAATTTGCTTACAATTAAGACCAATAGCAATAATACAATAAAATGAAATTTCGAGTAAGTATTTATAATCGATTTACGTGCCATAGACAATTTTGTATTCACAACAATCATTGTCGTTGTCTCGTCTCGATTTTTGTTCCTGAAACATCTTAAAACTACAAATCCAAATTAAATTGTAGTATTTGTGAAAATACGAGTGTTTTTCCCCTTTTGTTTTCTATTTTCTTCTCTAAAAAGTGGGATTTGTAACGATACGATGTGCTAAATACGGTAGAATTATTACCGCGCCATAAGTAAGGTAATTGTCGATTCACATCTTGTTAAAACGTATTGGCGCGTTAGTGGTTCAGAATATTTTTTCCAAGTGATTTGTACTATGCAGTGTCAGATAACTTTGTTTTATGTGTAGTCGGGTGGTTATGCCAAAAGCATGCCATCGACGTCGCGGTCGAGGGGCTCCGGGCGCGGGCCGGACGGCGCGCCACGGGCCCAAGTCATAGCGCCCATGTCGGAGCGGCAACAGCTGGCACTAGTGATGCAGATCTCTTCACAGGATGCTCCGCCCGGTAAGTACTCGTCTGCATACAACATGCATCAAAGTTTCGTAGTTCTTATCAGTTACTGCGACTTCCCGCCATTGCCTCTTCAGCCGCTCCGACCCCAGCAGAAGAAAGGAAGCGCACGAGACAACAACGTAACGAGCGTGGCGAGACACCCCTTCATGTGGCAGCTATCCGCGGGGACCATGATCAGGTGAAAAAGCTTCTTGATCAAGGCCAAGACCCAGATGTACCTGACTTTGCTGGTAATTTGATATTTTGTTATGCTATGTTCATGTTTAACTGTTACCCTCTATCTTAATATACCTCTTGCTTCTGATTACCGACCTATAAACATGCTTACATTCATTAAACTATAAAATACTTGTCCGAGATTGTTGATGTTACAAAGCTGTTGTTGTTGTATTTATTGTCTTGATGTTTAGTTTATATGTAATGTTCACATTCACATAACAGTGTAAACATATTCTTGTAGAACTATGATTAAGTTCAAGCTGAAAGCAGCAGGCATCTCAATATTGTTTGGGATCTAGCTTGAACTTAACTAAGTAACAAACCCTCCCACATCACAAGCATGATTAGTTTGGTTGGCGAGGTTGACAACAAAATAACAACAGGTCATAAATCAACAAATTAAAAAAAATCAACTGCAACATTTTAAAATGAAGTTTAATTTGTTTTATATTTTTATTTTTATTTAAATTCTGCACAAACAAAAAAAATATTTGTTTTTATTTTTATAATTTTAATTAATTCGGTAAAAATATACTACCAATCTCGCAGCTATTAAAATAAAAGCAAGATCAAGACAATTCAACATAAAAGGATTTAGACTATTTGGCCTTTAAAAATAATTAATATACTAAATAAAACTTTAAATCAATAGGGTGGACACCACTACATGAAGCATGCAGCTATGGTTGGTACCAGGTTGTAGTGGTACTTGTAAATGGGGGTGCGAATGTCAATGCAAAGGGTTTAGATGATGATACTCCTTTACATGATGCCACAACTTCTGGCAATCTCCAAATGGTCAAATTTCTCGTTGAACAAGGGGCTGATCCATTTGTCAAGAACACTAAGGGGAAAATGCCATCAGATTATGCAGCACCACACATCTTTGAATACCTCCAGTCTTTAAAAGGTATGTGTTCCAAATTTCAGTGGATTTCTATGATTGTCTAGTATAAATGAGTATGTCTCTCTTTTAAAATAACATTGCCTAAATTTCTGTGTTGGACATTATTAACATTAATTACTATCTTTTTTGCCTTTCTAAAGGTTATAATTGTAACAACATACCTACATGTACCATGTAATTTAATCATTGAATAATTCTATTATTGAAATTGTAATACGAGCATAACAATTTATACTAAGCAGTCAATAAATTTATTTGACTCGAACTTAAAAACATGGAAATGTTGGTGCGTCACCTGATACTAAAACAAAAATATTGCTATGTGGGCAATAAAAATCACCATTTTTATTATGTTGACAAAAAATAAATATGATACTGAGTTTTGATGAGTCGTCAATCTGAATAGTCATGCTTGTTCCAAACACTGAATGTTTGCTTCACATACAAGCTTTGTTGTTGCCCACTTTATCATCTGTTCCTCTTATATATATATGATATATATATATATGTATGTATAGGTGTACACAGGAATATTGTCAGGGGGAGTCAATCCAGATGTAAAACTTATAATAACACTGACCAAGTGCCGTCAGATTCGTTTAATGGGGGCTTGTAATTGACGTTTTACACGACGGGGCGGGACGGGGGGGTGGCTTGGTCTCCTAAATTCCTGGGTATGCCCATAGTATGTACTTTTAGTACCTCCGGACAATAGCATGATGTCTCGGCTATTCCTGCAAACTCAATCATAGCAGTACAATTTCCAATGGATAAATCAAATAAGTTTACAGAATAACCTGGCAGTTATTGATTTATTCATGCATGTTGATAGTGATCTTTGGCAATTTGTAATATGCAAGCTAATTGTTAAAGTATACATGATAAGATAACTAGAACAATAACAACAGTGTTATTGTGCACCAAAGGTATGTTATTGACGAAATTAATATGATATCAATGTATGATATTTCATTATTTTATATGTTATGTTTTTAGGTATAAATATAATGGATAATCTAATAATTAACTTAAGTAGGTATGCACCAGCCTTTGCTAATTTTCTTTGCAAAATGTGATAATGGATCTCTGTTAGTTCTACCTTAATGGATTCTTTTATTTATCTACTTGCGTAATAATACAAGAGAATTTCGGAATTTGCAAACCAGATACTTCTGACATTAGCAAACAAAGGGTCAAGTGTGAGTCATACCTTGTGCGGAGTGTCTTGAAATATATTTTTTAAATTTACGTGTAAATGAAGTGCAGAAATATGTGAAGAAATTTTCAATCAATCCTAGTGCTTGATAACATTTTGTGTTCATTAAATTGTGCTTTACAAGCACTGTGACTGGAGTTACGTTGATTTTTTTTAATCACTTTACATTCATGTGAAACCAAGTGTTGACAGACAGATATGAAACTAATTCATTATTTCATAGAGGCGTTTTGAGCAACACTATGCTTGGTTGGATTTACCTTCAATATACCAGTATGTTATTGTTCACCAATCAAAGCAATCAATTTTGATAAAATTTATAATGCAAATAGTTTCAACACTTCAACCTTCTCTCTTTGGAGAAGATAGGAGATAGAATGTAAACTTATCGCCGATGGATCGGGAAGACGAAGTTTAGAAATCTGTGGGGAAGCTGAACGGGGGCGCAATCCCTGTCACCACAACCCATGGGGCGTACGGCCTAAACTTAGAACGCTACGCAAAAGTAGGTGGACGAGGCGTGAACTTGGAAAACACTGCGTGAATAGAGCGCGAACTTAGTAGCCATCGTCACCATTACGATCGATACGGATGACCCACCAGGACGGATTCTGGCAAAACATTAAAATTGGCATTACCACCATTAAACATTTGGTTCACGTCGCACTGTGACGGCCTTTACAAGCCCCTGCGCCATCAGGGTACCTTAGAAGACAGTCAAAGACCTTAGAAGTCACGGACTTTTGGCACTCTGCAGCGAACGTTAGACGCAAATTTAGCGTCCGCCCTTCGATAGGGATAGTCTCACCCCGGGAGGGAATATCGTGGGGCTATGATGTATGAAAAGCGGTACTTTCTTTGATTAAGGTTGGGTAGCCCTGATATAGATTAGTATTAATTGAATAGAGAGCTTTATGTGTCTGTCTAGTTAGTGTTATTTTACAAGGTAATCGAAATAAATATACTGCGTAATATATAATTTAATAAAAAATCAGTGCTAAAATTAGTTTAGGAATCTATACTAATATTAAAAAGCTGAAGAGTGTTTGTTTGTTTGCGATAATTTCAGGAACTACTGGTTTGAATTAAAATCTTTTTTGTGTTGGATAGCCAATTTATTGAGGAAGGCTTTAGGCTATAATATATCAAAACGCTTTGATCAATAGGAGCGGAGCAGCAATGAAAATTGTTGCAAAAACGGGAGAAAATTACTCCTTTTGAGAGCTTCCGTTGCGTGTGCTGCGTAAACGGTTAAAGTTACACATTAATAATTTTCGGATATGTTCCTCTTGGAAAGTTCTAAAAAAAAGTCCGCGACAGCATACGCCTGTTTTGTAAGGTGACCAACTATTACCTTATTTAGGGTAATCAAATTAGTTCTAAAATAATGCATTAAAAAACGCGAAAGTGATTTAATAAACTTGGTATTAATTAACTAAGTTTAAAGGAGTGAAATGGCAGTTCAAACTTAATAACCAAGTGTGTATTATCTTTAACCCGACTGCGCCAAAAGGAGTTTTTTTTGTAAGGTGTGTTTTCATAATAACATTAGCTGTGGTTGTATCAAAAGGCATAGTACGATAAATTTGTTTTAATATTTTGTATTTACGTTGAAATATTCACGGGATTAGGTTCCGTAGTCTATATAATTTAAACTCTAGTATAGATAGTTCAACTCATCAGTGCGCGCGGGGTTCGGTAGCGAAAATGGCAAAAAGGGAACCCTTGTAGTTTCGTCATGTCCGTCTGTCTGTCTGTCAGTCTGTCCCTCCGTATGTCACAGGCATTTTACTCAAAGACTATAAATATTGATTAAATTTGGTGAAAAGATGTCTTGTAGTAGCCGTTACTTAGTTTAATAGCTAAATTAAAAAAATATTAGTTTTGGACGGGGCACTCCACATGTAACAGGAGCTAAAAAAAATCTTTGAGCGCGAACATCAACGCGAGGCATGTCATTCGACAGGTATTTAAAAACAATTTTAAGGTTTCTTTTTTTTTAATTAAGTGAATATTTTTGGAACTAATCGCTCCGAAAGTACAAAGTCCTCCGAAAGTAAAGTAGTGCTTTGTTAGAATCATTCTAAAGGAACAGAAACGCCCTATGGTTATAACAACATCATGTAATAGATTATAAATATTTACTATGTATCTCATTTTAAGTGAACTATGTTCTTATGAGAAATAAATGTCTTTAAACCTAAACCTAAGTATAGCATAAATTGTGCCCCCCCTTTATCTTTTGAACCGTGTGACCAAAAAATATGAAAAATCTCAAAAAGGTAGTGCTTAATAAATACTTAAAATTATTTCAAAATGGTCGGATATACCGTCATTGAGTTATTGCCGAAAAACTGCGGTTCTCAACAAAAAGGTAGGTATGTGCCATGAAAATTCGCAATTCTTCTTCTGGTGCAATTATTCAAATTGATTTTTTTTATACGGCAGCGGCTCCGGAATTCTATACTGAGCGTGAGTCGACATGCTCTGGCCCGATTTAATTTTAAGTTTAAATAAACTCAAAACGTCATACATATTAGCAATCGAAACTTAAACAGGATGTTTGGTGCATGGAGCGACACATTTTTTCCAGGGATTTGTGGGGTCACTAGCTAGGTTCTACTACCCATACCTCCTATGTCCCAAGTGCCACAGTTGGTTAAATATAATTTTTTCAACTTTTTTATAAAAATACTCACGTTCTTTCCTTTAATGCGAAATAACTTTTTGAATCTATGGGTGTTATTGCACAAAATATTTTTATTGTATTGTCCAATGTCTTTTAAATCTAAAACAAAAGTGAATTAATGCAACTCCTTTAAAAAAAAATCTTGCGTGCTTCCAAAGTTTAAGAAATGTTAAAATGTATGAAACATTACAACTTATAAATTCAATATAAAAAAAACTAAAAGCCATATGGAACTTTGTTTTATTAAAAAAAAATCTTTAGTTTATACCCTTTCTAACGGTATGCTCCATGTCATAGAAAACAATTCATTATGCAGTCAAAATACTAGTTAAAAGAGTCAGGGTTAGAAAAGACTTATTAAGGTAATTATGTTTTTATTAAATTAAAGTTATGAATATTGAAAATTCTTGAAAAAAAAGTTAAAAATAATATATTTAACCAGCCGTGGCACTTGGGACATAGGGGGTATGGGTAGAACCTAGCTAGTGACCCCTCAAATCCCTGGAAAAATTGTGTCGGTCCATGCACTAAACACCATCTGTGAATAGGGTATTTTATTCTTTATGAGAAAAAATCTATAAATATATTATTAAGATAGTTTAGGTAAAAAGCAGCCCGAAAATGTTAGTATTACTTCATAAAATAACGAAATCAATTTTAAAATTCAAAATGTCAGCACATTTGTTTAACCGGCCAACTGACGTCATGACCACGTCCACTGCGTCCAGCCTTTTCGTCAAATTAGGCGGTAAATTTGAAAATGTAAAATTTTAATGCATTTATAAGACACTTATCGATTGAATAAAAATGTTGTTTCTTTTAATGGCTAATTACGACTATAGAATTTAATTGAGACACTTTTCAAAAATGAGTGTAATTTTTTAAACCATGGTAAAAATATTTTTTATCTTTTCTCATTGCCCTCCATTCCACGAACTTTTGCCCCTCCCCTAGTACAACACCAAAAAAGATCAAAATTAATAGGTTATATAAAAAGATTAATTTATAAAAAACAAAAATAACTTTGTTAACTTTTATCTTGTTATGTGTAGCATTAGGATTGCAGACGTATAATAAAACGAAGTTTAACTTGTAGTAATTTATTACTTGAAGTTGAACTACAGAACCCCCAAATCAAATTGACATGGATTTTATAATGGCTGGCTTGCTTCGCGGTAACCGTTACTCCCACTTTGTAAAGTAGGACGTGACGTCACGGCAACGTTATGGCTGGCTTGTCATTTGACAGTGACATCTATCGGCAATGCGTCACATCGCTTGGCTAGGGTTGATAACGACATCTATGGGCGGTGTGTTACAATTGATAGTTCCGTGAAGCTAACTCATTTCTTTTTGGTCTAAGAGCTAGCAACGTTTTCGAGAGAGCATTTCTGGTAGGCCAGTTTTTAGATATGCTATCTCTCTCACTCTCCCAGACATCTATTTTGATATCTAATAAATAGAAATATGTATAATAAATAGGATTTTTTGTTAAAATTAATATGTATTATTAACGTTATGCTGTTAATTCATTGACTTAAATTATTGCGAAATTTGTTGGCAGGTGTGGCAAATAAGTCTAATTGTTCAAGTCATGAAAAAGACAGAAACCGAAAAGGGTTTCAAAAATTAATATTTTACGTAACACGTACGATACGCACTGATGAATGCAACCTCTACCGCCAGCTACATAACCCTTATGACGTCCGGTAGAATGAGAGAGATAGCATATATAAAAAGTGGCCTACCTGAAATCCTTTTTCCCGACGTTGCTACTCTCGTACTACATATTACACTAGATTCCGCCCGCAGACACGTCCGCGTTATTTTTGAACTGCCATTTTATCCCTTTAAAGATTTGGTTTAGGCTTTGTAGCGGATGCCTAGAAAGTCAAGGCAAAAAAGCCAGGAATGCTTTAATAAAATAGTTAACATAGAATATTGCACTGTTACTAAGTACGAATGATCTTCATTTGAAAATTCGTGCGCTTAATTTTTCATCAACTCGCTTTGAACCCGGAGCACAAACAAAACGTAATAGGTGCATTGGACAAAATCGTTCATAATAGTTGATAATGCTACGATACAACGAGCCATATACACCTATCTCATTTGGCTTGCAATCGGGGTTTCAAACCTCTCTGTCTAACCAACCAAAAAAATAAAGAAACCTGTCAAATATTTGTGTACTACTAGGTAGGTATCAGTGTTCGGCGTTTATCAATTAATTTTTCAATCAACTCGTAATTGACTAAAAAATAATTGCAATTAACCATTTAATTGCACTTTGCAGTTAAATTATTTCGGATAAGGTATTTTAATTGCAACTTTCAATTTAATTAATTGCAATAAAACTAACAATTAACTTAACATTAACATATTATTAATTAACTTTCTGAAAAAAATATCCACATTAATAAAAGTTTAAAACTATTTATTGATAAAATATAAATACACGTTATTTACATAAATTTTAATGTATTTTTTATTTGTGCAATGTTTTTACATCGTACACAACAAATATAACAAAAAGTTGCTGTGAGTTTGTTGATTTTATAGAACTGAGTTCAGTGAGAACACAATGCGAATGCTCTCACGCACGCTCCGTGTATGTATCTATGCGTAGATAGAGAAACCAAGAAAAGAGAGAGAGAAAAAAGATTTCTCCTCAGATCAAATAATACTAGTTAAGTAAATAATACTAGATATGTTGCCAGAAAAAAAGTCATTACCGTATTTAGGGTAAATATGAGACGATAATGATTTCAGCGTGCCGAAGGCAGCCCGGTGGGGCGCTTGATATACTTATTACTTGTGCAAACTAACCAATATGAATTAATTGCATAATGGGTCAAATACCACTCACTGTTATTAAAACTTAAGTGTAAAATGCGCAGCTAAGTTTTCAGAAATGTCATTTAAAGACTACGTAATTATAATATGGACAGTGGTTTACACTACCTACTTCCCCTTTGACTCATAAGGACCACTTCCCAAATCGTCCACTTCCCAAAACGTCCACTTCCCAAAAACGTCCACTTCCCAAAATCGTCCACTTCCCAAAAACGTCCACTTCCCAAAACGTCCACTTCCCAAAACGTCCACTTCCCAAAACACCCAATTAGTTAATATTAATAATTAGTTAATAACCACCGGTAGCTTGAACCCCATTCCCGATGCCTACAGAGGTGGTCAAATCACTTTTACATAAGACCTTTTTACATAATAGGTAATTTAGAAACAGAAACGAAAAAAAAAGGTCTTATGTAAAAAGGTATTATTATGTACATTACAATATAAGGAAGGAAGTGCTGGCCACTTCTATTATAAGCGATAAGAAAAATATCCATGACATTGTCAATATCGTGTCATTTCAATAATTCTCATTTACGTATTGTACCTAATTGAATAGATTATAAAATGGATTTAACTATTGTTAAATCCCAAAAAGGGAGGGATTGTGCTTTGCTAAATGGTCATCGGTACCACTTGCATAAATGTAATAAAAATGGAACATCTTTGTGGAGGTGCGAAAACCGTAAATCGTGCTCTGCTACTATAACACTTAACCAAAACAGAGCAAAGGTTTTAAGGGAGACGAGCCACGCGTGTCCTTCAGACCATATACGAAATAAGATATTACAGTTTATCGATAAATGTAAACAAGATGTTTGCAACAATATGGATCCAGTTCAGCAAATTTACGAGAACAATTTAGATAATGAAGAGTATAAGAATTGGATACCGTCATTTTCTGGCACAAAAAGTTCTTTGTACCGGGAACGGGCAAAATACCTAAATGTAAACAAATTGATATACGATAAATTAGAAGATGTAGTAGTACCAAAAGCCTTTGCAAAAAAGTTTCTTGTATGTGACAGTGGAACTCATGAAAAAATATTAATATTTTGTTCTCAAGTAGCGAGAAAATGCATTAGAAATAATAAACTCGGCTCGTTCTATGGCGATGGCACTTTTAGGTGTTGCCCATCGCCGTTTTATCAATTATACAGCATTCACATGGACATCAATTCTAACAAAAGTGCCTCAAATATTATTCCTGTCGTATATGCCCTACTCCCGAATAAATGTGAAGAGACGTATTTCCGATTTTTCACGTTATTAAAAGATGATTTAGGGGTGCAAATTAATAAATTTAAGTGCGACTACGAGCAAGCGCAACTGAATGCAATCAAGCGAGTTTATACAGGAGTCAGAGTGACGGGTTGTTTTTACCACTATAACCGTGCTATTTGGCGAAAAGTAAAGACACTGAAAGTGAACGGATCGAAGGAGGAAAGAAATATGACGAGACTTACATCTTTGTTGCCGATGTTGCCTTCACAATAACATTCCATCAACTTGGAGAGATATAGTGAACAGTGTGAATTTGAGCAGTAACTTGCAGTCTTTTATAAATTATTATGATAAGCAGTGGAATGTCATGTCTCCCGAAGAGTTAAGTGTTTCCAAAGACGATCATAGAACCACTAATCAAGTTGAAGGGTGGCATCGACGCCTCCGAGCCCGTATTCCACAGAATCCCAAACTATTTCTGTTTTTCTACAAGCTCAAAAAAGAAAGTCTATATCAAGACAAAAAAATTAAAGATAGCCTTTTTGAGGAACCAAAGAAAAATAGAAGAAATGCTGATATTACACACATCAAAAGTGTCTAGGGATCAAGCATTTTTATGCGGATTTCTTGAGATTGAGATGTGGCTTTGTAATAAATTTATGATTTTATAAATTTATGTGGATCCTTTTATATGGACCCCATTTAATGACTTCGTTAAGCTCGCAAGCACAAACTGCATACTTGTATTTCCACCCAACGGTGTTAAAGGGAACCGGGTTTCAGAACTAGACTTTTGGGAAGTGGACGTTTTGGGAGTGGACGTTTTGGGAAGTGGACGTTTTGGGAAGTGGACGTTTTGGGAAGTGGACGTTTTGGGAAGTGGACGTTTTCGGAATTGTCCTTTTGGGAATCGTCTTTTTGGGAATTGTCCTATTGGGAAGTGGGCGTTTCAGGAAGTGGACGTGTTGGGAAGTGGTCCTTATGAGTCAAAGGGCCTACTTCGACTACCAACCAGGGGCCGTACCATGAACATTTAGATTATTTGCCAAGTACAGGGCAGTTCAACATCGTGTTTGAACCTGGCAGGTTTATAATTTGTACCATGAACTTTAAAAAATGCTGTCCTGCAGCAACGTTCTAAAACACGTTTTAATTTTACTAATTTTATAAAGCTGAATAACAAAAACAAACTCAATAAAAGCTTGATTAATCAAAATAAACGATTAAACTTCTGTGCGTCTTTTAAAAATCATAATATCTACTTTAAATAAGACACTAGAATGAAGTTATAAATTCCCTTAGGGAGGATACGTTTTCGAACGAGCTTAGCTACATGTCAAAGATAGTGCTGTCAGCATATGTTTATATTCTATGTAGGGTGCTACAATAAGACTATCGTGATCTCGGAAAATGTTTAATTTTTATCTCTCTCAATCAAAATGCATTTTGTCTTGATACTATTGCATTTTTTTCTTCGAAGTAATACATAATGATGATAAGCAAAATTATCAATAGTTGTACTTACTTACCTACTACTTATGTGATTTTATACATGGTATCTCAATACTACATGTAGGTACCTATTCCATTGCTACATAATTAAAATTTTAAAAACAAAATCGTAACTAGCACAAATAACGAGACCATTATAAAAATCCATTAGTATGGACAGCCCTATAGGTAGTATGTTTAGCTAGGACATTGGTGACCGTAGATTGTCACACCCTAATCTGTGGTCACACCCCTCGGTCCTGTGCCTAATCTCAGTCCGGTCGTGTCGGATTTATATCCAATCTGACTGAGAGTGAGAGAATAAAGAATGCACTTGTATCTTCGCATACCAAATACTTGTGCACTATAATATCTCTAAATTAAAATACTCTTTGCTAGTAGGTCAACTATTTATACATCAACTGCATGCTTATACATAGCTTGGCAAAGATAAGGATATTAAGAGACCGTTTTGAAATTCAATTGCATAGACAGTATTCCTATTGATAGTAATAAAACACACAAGGTAGGTACTTAAGTTTGTTGAAGCTTTTATTAGGTATGGGCATTAACATAATTATTTTGTAGACTAAACATTCCTGCCAAATTTGGAGTTTACTACAATGTTTATTACAATGGCTACAATTTCTTTACTGAGTTGATAACACTTAACAAATTTATCTGAGAAAGACAAAGTTTTGCTAAACTAAAGTAAATTTGAAAACAAATCAAATCAATTTATTTTTGCGAATATGACTAGGAACCTCTGTACATTTTTATATGGGAGCTACATAATACTATAAGTCTTTTTGTCATCAGTCAAAATATTGTAAGTAATGCTCCTTTTTTATTTACCTACATATTAAATTAGAACAACAATATATTGCGAAGTAAAATAATAGTAAATAACATTGAATTGGATTTTGAGCTATTTATCACTGTGTATCACTTATGTATTACAACCTACTACACTTACTTGTTTTAATAAATGATTGTGTATTTATGACAGTATACAAAGAAAAAAGTTATTACTATTTAGGTACCTACTTTTTTTCATTTGTGATGTTTCATTTAGTCAGACTACATATTTCACTATTATAATATTTTTTTACTTTTACACTACCTATTCAATAAAGTTTTATTAGTTGGTAGGAATGTGTATGTATGCACTTAATAGCAAAATAAATTGCTTACATGAATCAGTAGGTAAACTTAATTCTACAGTTTGCATAGATACATTTCTTTAGAGCTTTAAAGCCAATTTCTATTGAGTTGCTCTAAAAGGTGACATCATATCTTAAAAAGGACACAATGTATGGTATATAGTGATTACACTAAATTGGTTATCCACTCTTTGTGCATTTAAAATGCATAGGAATATTGTTTCAATTTGCTTTCTAAAACTCATCTTTAAGTGTATTTTCCAGTTAAAGTAATAGTCAAAATTAATACCTAAGAATTTTATAGTCTCTTTCACTTGATTATCAGAAAATTCAAGAGGTTGTTATTTCAATATTAAGAATGAAGTATTTTTTTTCTATTTCTACATTTTATCACAGTTTGTACATTCAACAAATTTCATGTAAGTACATATACTAGTAAATCATGTTAGGCATTCAAATTAATGTATTTATTGTCACATTTCTTGCATTTTCTAACTAGGCATGATTTACTACTATAATAGGTGGTATCATGAGCAAATAAAACATCTTTTGTTCGATAGCTTTAAGTAGGTCGTTGATACACGTAGTAATAAAGTTACTTATTTCACTGAATTCTGTCCAAGAAACATGAACTTATCTTCATCGCACTTAAACGTAAGTCTTATGAGTTTTGTTCACAGAAACACAACACTTTTTACATGGAATATACATCTCCATTAACACTGCTATCGTAAAAATATGTCAATAATTACTTTTATATTACGTATTGTATTGATAATACGATAAACATTTCAATTATAGTTAGTTTACAATAGCTGCAAAATTTGATAGCACGGCAGTTCAATTATCGAGTTTCAAGTGTCAAAAGGTCTAAAATAGGCGCATGTCAGTTTCTAACCTGCTGTCAAATTCAAAGAATTTACAATTAAACAATAGGCCGCTCGCCGGTTTTAGTGACGTCATCGCTGACTCGCCTGCTTTTTGGCAGATTATTGTTCGAAATTAGCAGGACAGTTCAATTTTCGTCTATAATTGACCTGTTATAAGAGCTCATGGTACGGCCCCAGAACCAGTTCTGACGAACGGCTGGCAGCCAAAGTCATTCTGTCGACTCTCGCAATGTATCTCTTCGTTATAAAATACAACACTTTTATAAAAATCATATTTTTTTCAAAATTACATTATTTTCAAGGTTTGTTTGTTTTATAAATGACATGACACTAATTATTCTTTCTGAATTAATAGGAAAAACAGGTTGATTAACAGTGATTGCCATAACATAACAGTGATTGAAATTATAGCTCAGTTTTTGAAGTGCATGTTTACTGTTTAATCTTAGATAAAAATTCCCGTGGTCGGTTCATTCATGTATAAGCTCAAGAAATTCCAGTGAGTGAGACCTCCTAATTTCCCATTACAGGTACAAGAACAAAGAAATTAAAAATTCTCAATTATCTAACTACAATGTAATCCTCAATATTATGTAGGTATAGTTTTCAGTGAAAAATCTTAGTAGGTAAGTCTTAAGCTCCACGAACGAAATCAATTATAAATATATTTAATCAAATCGAAATTCATGCTGACGCTCATTATTTATAGACTAGGATTTAGAATTGAAATATTAGACACTAGGATTGGGGAAAATTAAACCCGAAAAGTAGGCATCACTACAATGTTTTACTTTGATGTTATAATTGCAATGTTATAATAATTCAATCAGAGGACCACTTTAAAGCATAATACTCGATTTATTCTGTTGCAATATAATATTTTTAACTCATCGCAATGTAAAATATGCACTAGATTGTAATACTAACGAATAAAATGTGATTCCTTTGGTTTTCTTTTCACTGCTGCTCTTACAGCCTAAGATGTTGCAGTCCTCACACTTAAATACACTATTTTTAACGAGTCCTTTACCCCAGTACACAAAGAATTAGTGAAATATACAAATATTCGAATAAACATAACTCACGTTAACTAGTTTGGTCCAATTTCATTGGGCCAAACAGAAAAAACCGGCTACGATGATAAGGACAAAAAAAAAAACTATTCATACTTTTCTTTTTTATTGGAAACGTAATTAACTATTCTTGTCTATCTTCTTGAAGACGTCACATCGTTCATATCTAGTAGTTTTTAATCTGAGGGTTTCTCTATCTACGTATATATGTCTCAACAACTCGCGCGCCGTACGAACGACTACTACGATATTGATAGCACATAAAGAGATTTGTTGATATTTTGAATTTGTTTGAACGCGGTAATCTCAGGAACTATTGATCCGAATTAAAAAAATATATTTTACTGTACGGGATACCCCATTTATCAAGGAAGGCTAGGCTATATAATATCACGCTGTGACCAATAGGAGCGGAGCAGCAGTGAGAAATGTTGCAAAAACGGGGAAAATTTACGCAAACAAGTTGCGCGGGACAGTAAATTGTAAACATCATGGGATCATAATTATAATATTTATATTTAAACTATTGAACAATTATCAAAACACAAACGTTGTCAAAAAAATGTCTTACAATTAAAATATCTTCTTTCTAGCTTTGACAGGTGCAAATCTTATTTTTTGTTTGATAAGGTATACTTTCAAGTTAAGTCGCATATGTGCCATTGCCACCATTTCGGGCTCTGATGATGGGATCCTCAAACTTGTACCTAAGAGAAAACTACTACCTAGAAGCATAAAACTGTATGTTACATTTTTTAGATTTTGTGTTTATTATATATTATTTTAAAGCTCGCGAAAACCTCTTTCGAAGCATCTTACCTTAATTACGATATTCCAAATAGAACAAAAGATACTACATTTCCATAAAACTGTATGTTCTACGTAATTTATTAGCCCTTACATTGCAATGGTTCTTGACCAAACAAATTCAAAATGCATTTGTTTGGTCTAAGAACCATTTCAATGTACTACTAAGTTACCATATTCTGCCGCGAAAGTTTTCGATTCACCCCACCACACAGACTACCGATACCACAGAACATTGATACTACTACTAAAGTAGAAGGCGCAAGGGAACTAAGCTTTTGGTCAAACGGTCATATGCCTTGTTTGCAAGATTGATTGCGTGTCAGTCAACCAAAAACTTTAGACCAATAGGTCCATCAATTTAAAATATAGATTGATGGCTCCATACATAGCTGGTTTAAGAAACATTGGTCCTAGACGGCGATGTAGATTAAATAGAAAACATTAGTGGCAAAAATTAACACTTTTGCAAAAAAAAAAAACGGGCACTTTAGATGTTATTCTTTATTTCAATGAATATTTCAAGAAAGATGTTTTATTAATTTGCCGATGTGTTGGCATGCTATTTGAAGCATCTTGACATGATTCCTTACGTTCCAGATTTTAAATTTGAAATAATTAACAAAAGAAAAATAATGATTATTTTAAAATTGCTCTTCTAAGGGCGTAAATCACAGCTTGAATTCTTCTGGGTCTGCTTTCCGCGATGTTTTTAATAACGTTTTGAGGCATACGTTCTCAGTCTTCTGCGATGACTCTTTTTAGCTCCCTGATGTTTTGTGGAGCAGGTTGTACTGACCTTACACGTCTCTTTAGAACATCCCACACATGCTCAATAGGATTTATTTCAGGACTTTGAGCTGGCTAATCTAAACGACGGATCCCAACTTATTGCATGTACGCTAGGATGGCGTGGGCAAGCATTCCCAGCAAACATTTTTGTCATATAATCAAACATTTATATGACTCTGAGTCATAAGAAAGTTATATTACAGTATTTTTTTTGACTCTTCGATGTGTACTGGTGCAGTATGTGTCCAAATAGTCATATACATTTTTTGTCGTATAATAATGTCTTATAGACGTTCTTTCGACATTTTTTTATGACTGTCTTATAATAGCGTCTACGACGACGTCTATACAATCTACTTCTACAACTTTTTGTCGTGTAAACGTTTTCGTATTATAAACGACAAAATATGTGTCAATTTTGTCGTTTAATTACCTTTTAAACATCTGTTAAACGGCTAATAACTGTTTACACGTCGTATTTGTAACCATTATATAAAAGTCGCTTAAGTATTACGATTGCAACCTTTATACATCCTAAAGTAACACAAAATGATAATGCAACCCTTATTTAATTAATAGTCATGTTAAAGGTTTTTAATAACCTTGTATACAGCTTCCACCATTTTGAAATCAACTTGAAATCAACTTTACCCAATTGTTTACTCTTAATAACATGGATCTAAAAAAGTGGAAAAGTATTAAAAGAAGTGGTGCATTTAAAAGGAAAGTTAAAAACAACTATTATTCTCTTCAAACACATACTTTAATACAAAGTAATAGAGCTCAAGCTGAGAGTAAGGAAAATGAGAAGGGTTCCGTATCACATTTAAATGCAAATCTAACCAATCAATATAACCAAAATAATACGAGTATACCCTGCAGTTCATTTGCCGAAGTTCAGGACTCTTGTTCATTTTCTGAAGTTAAAGACAGTTATTCGTCGTCCGAAAATGAAGATAATGTTGATAAAGAAGACACTTCAACCGAAAATGATGACTTCAGAGACCATTATAAAAAGTGGGCTATTGATTTTAATATTTCACAAGTTGCATTAAAGCAATTAAATGTAATTCTGAACAAAAGAATGCCCTGCATAGTCCCTTTAGATTCAAGGACGCTTTTAAAAAGTAAAAAAATATTTATTTAGCTGTTTCCAAAATTCTGACACTTTATTTAATGATTCAACTTAAAATTGGTATGAATAACTAACTAATTACAATATTCGCATTCGTCTTCTGGAAAATGGTCATAGATAGCAAAATATTTGCAGTGGGGGCACCAGAATAAACCGTAACGTAATAAATTATTTATATTTTTGTCTGTTAAAACAAAATGTAACGGTTTATTTCCACGAGTTATCTGGATACCACATCCATAACAACGAGATGAAAAGATAAAATGAGTAAGTAACCACGGCCATTTTAAATGTGCGTGTATCATTTCAATGATGTCCGTCTTTGACAAAAACTTATTAATATCCACATAATTGTAGATCATTGTGGGGTTTACCTAAAACAAAAGTATTATTAAGATTTAACTAAGTTACGTGCATATCATCCTTCTGTTCTTAAAATATAAATTCTGTGAACTAATTTAGTTAGGCGTTTTGTTATTTTATTATTGATCTCTAAATCAACTGTCATGGCGAAGCCATTTACAATGAACAGGCAGTTTATAGGTCGGGAAGTTATATAGTTGTCATATAACGCTGTCACATAATAAAATATTTAAAAAAATATATGAAAACATTAATATTATAGAAGCGCATAAAAAATTTGCTACAAACTTACCACACATTAATCAGTAAACTTGATTGCGCAATGGTTTACAACTGATGAAATGGTTTTATCAGACCAAAAAACAAAGAAAAAAATGCAATATTAACTCTGTCAAAAGCACTGCCAAATTAAGTTAACGTGATATTTATAATCTGTTATAAATAATATTCAAGTTGCATCATCTTTAAATGACAATAACACAACAATTACATTATTTAAAAGTCATATTGTGCGCCACTACTCGACATGAAGTCGGATACACGTCGCGACAGCTATCATTACATGACATGTAGCCATATCGCCGACGCGTATATGACGACTTTGCGACTAAGTAGGTATTTATAAGACTTTTATACGAAACTATTAGCGGATTAAGTTGAATAAAATGGGCCCTAATGCCGTCGGGTAAACGTCCTTATGACATTTATACGATTATAGTAAATAACAAAGTGTCGTGACCAAAACGTCTACTCAACGTTGTAAATGTTTGTTGGGTTGTCGTCCATAAAAATGGAATCTTCCTCAAGAGCTGTCAATGCGGGTTGTGAGCACTCGCCAAAAAGCGGTCATCTCTTGGGCATCGTTTTCTTCCCGAACCAGGTCTTTTATCACTCATATCAGAAAGTGGTATTAAATGTAAAAAAAAAAAAATATTTGGAACGTAAATAATCTATCAAATTAATTAAACCTCTTGTTATATTCATTGAAGTAAAGAAAAACTCTAAAGTGTCCGTAATATTTGCAAAAGATGCACTAAACTATCGATATACACATATCGATAGTTTAGTGCATATAAAATAACAGTACTTACCAATAAATTCAGTGTTCTATTTACATATAGGTACTAGCTTTTCGCCCACGTTATGCTAGAGTTTAATTGGTTTTTTTTTCTCATGAAAGATTATTCGTCATCATCACATACACCTCGCCGACGTGGAGAATGTTTATTATGAGCAAATTATAATTTCCTAGAATGATAACTTAGAGATTTACTAATTTCGAACATAACTTATACATACACAAATTAAAATGTGTGTAGATTAGTGATGGGAGATTGTGAAACATCTAGATGATTCTCGATGGTAAGCTCTCGTAGTCGATGGTTTGAGTCACACTTCGTGCGTCATAATGACAATAATAATGACATCTGTCAACCACAGAGCTGTCAACCGCAGTCGACTGGACTTCATTTCATCGAGTAAAAACTAATCGAATCCAAGTCGAGTCGGCTGGTCTAGTTTGTTTCATTCCTTCGTCGAAAAAAAAAAGAATTGAATTGACAGTTACAAATTATAATTTTTGTTGAGGATAGGAAATTAAAAAAACCAATTAACATTTTTCTAATCAGTCTTATAATGTTCATTACTTCAATAGTTAGGTGAGTACCGTTTAACAAATTTAAATTGTAATTATTTCGGGTAATGGTACCTACTTTAAAGTTTATGAGAAGTATAAAGTACGCAAAAATTGTTTTTAACGTGATTTGTCTCTCCGAAATTCATTTTATATAGGTATTTATACAAATAATAAACATAAATGTAAAGATGCTTGATTATGTTTAGGTATTTATATATGTATTAAACATTGCTAAAAATGTTTTAAGATAATAAACTGAATTAAATTGTACTTTATTCTGCCACAACGTACTTTTATTAACCAAAATAAGTACATGGCACAAAAAATATATGGCAACCCTAGAAGGAACGCGCCATACTTTCATTTTAAAATCAACCAAGCACAGTCAACTATTCGATTAGACCGTTGTCCATTCGGCCGCTTATGAGCGCCCTAGTTGATGATTCTACCACACAAACGCGCATAAGTGATTACTCCTTTATATAGATTAAATGAATAAACAACTCTAGCTAACGAATATAAGTTGCATTACCCCAACAGTTAGATGGCGTTGTTAAGTTTTTCCTAAAAGCCGGTAGGTGGCAGTGTCATTCAATTATGTAATAACTACACAGTGACAAATTGAAATCTAATGTCAGTTTTTAATTAAACTAGATCCAGATCTGAACTTTCACCTAGTAGTCAATTTACATTTTTTTTTTCATTTAATATTCTATTCACCCCCGTACACCAACTGTATATTATTACATATATTACATGCAAGATCATTAATAATGTCAACGAATTCTTTTTTATGATTTGTACAAGTAATCATGCTAAAATCACACACAAATCAATAATGAGATATTCTTCTTTAATAATTTTGATTGAGGGAAATGACGTAACGTTCAGCAATCACATTATATACATTATTCATCAAATCAACAAAAGAAGCACTAAGATGAAACAATATTTTTTTAGTTTACTAAATTTCCCAATTAAATGATTCCAAATCAGCTTCTACTCGACAAAAATCATTTAAGCAGGCATTTATTGCAGCATTTATCGCAATTTATAAATATTTTTGATTTACATTTCTTAATCACATATCCAGATACATATTTCCTTGATTCAACATGCAATAATTCATCATTTCTAATTTGACCCATCAATTCTACTAAATTATTGATTAACTGGAGAATCATTATAATTTTTACCTAGTACATTTAATAAAAGTTTCATTGATTTATCAATCGTCTTCAAAGACGGCTGGACCGATTTGAAAAAATATTTTTGTGTTTGAATGGGTATACTTCCAAGGTGGTCCCATTGTCATCAGATCACGTTCGGATGATGGGATCCTGGAGAAATCGAGGGAACTCTTAAAATATTAAAGGCACACCTACAGTGATTTAGGTATATTTTATAGTGATTCACATGACATGTGAATTCCAATTGGTGAAGTGGAACTGATGATGAAGACCACAAAATCCTTTTTTACAAAAAAATATTACCGACTTCAAAAATAAATAAAAGACAACTAAAAAGCAAGAAACCTAGAATAACAAAAACAAATAAACATTTTGAAGTTGGTGGCGAATAAAATATAAAGACTACTATTTCAAAGAGAATATACACTGACGGACTTATAAACTGCATCAAAGTAATAGACGACTTTGAAATAAATATTTTAACCAAGTATGCAAACTTTCTATACAGATTTAAATTGAAACCTCTAGATTGGTTCGTGAACTTTAAAACAGCGTAGGATCATATCTTTAAGTTTAAGTTTATGTACTGGAAAGGACCTTAAGACCTTTTTTGAAGAAAAAACAGAAGTTTAAGGAAGAATTGTTTAATTAAAAAATTGGTTTTAACAATAGACACAAACTTTATGCAAGGGTTTATTTGTGTTTTAATAAGGTGTATTACCCCCACGTGCCCTTATTACGGATTCTAATCGGTTCCGCATAGATTTTATAAGGGTTTTTAAAAGATCTTGCGGAATATTGTCCCATTCTTCTGAAAGTGCTGTTCTTAGTGCTGCCACTGTCGTAGGCGAAGGGTTTCTCGCATATACAGCTCTTTTTAAATTGTCCCAAACATGCTCGATGGGATTAAGATCCGGGCTGCGTGCTGGCCAATTCATTGTACGTATCCCAACCTCTTCGCAATAATGTTGAACTTGTGCAGCTGCATGCGGCCGGGCATTATCCTGCATTAAAGTAAAATTTTCGCCTATGAATCCCATGTAAGGCACCACGTGATCTTCTAATATCTCTGTTATGTAGCGATGTGCTGTCAAACCCCCTCTATTACCGTTTTGACGGACCATGTCTATGAACACAAGTTCTGTTCGCCCGTTCATCGATATGCCACCCCAGACCATACATGAACCGCCTCCAAAAGGAACACGCTCCTCAATGCAACTTTGAGCATATCGCTCCCCACGTCGACGATAGACTCTTCTGCGACCATCTGCACCATATAAACATGTCCTACACTCGTCCGTGAACAATACAGAGGCCCACTGCTCTTCTGTCCAATTCAGGTGATGACGCGCAAATCTTAAGCGAGCTTGTCTGTGAGCTGCAGACAACTTTGGACCATTTGCTGGTCTAAAAGGGGTGATAGCCGCTTCCTTTAACCTTCTTCTTATTGTTCGTGCACACACGTTTTTTCCACGCACTTCATTAAGCTCGGTTTTGATGTTAACTGACGTGAGGAAACGATTTCGCAGGGAAGTTGTAACAATAAATCGGTCATCACGACCTGTGGTTGCTCGAGTTCTGCCTGTACCACGTCTCCTCCTGTAAGAACCTGTCTCTACAAACCTTCTGTATATTCTACAAACCGTAGACTGGTTTAAATTTAAATTTCTACCAATCGTTCGTTGATCCAAGCCCTCCCGCACCAATGCTACAATTTGTGCCGCTTGTTCGGACGAAGTATCCATATTATGGTTCAAAAACTCTCGATGTGTTAAAAAACTAACCCAACAATTATGCTGGTAACAATAATTCAATTGACCAAACAAAAAAAATCAATGAGAATTAATTTAAAACTTTGCTATAAATAACACGCAAATCTGATACTACGAGTAAATTTTCTTTTCCCGGCTATATTCATTTGTTTTACCGCAGTTCTATTTTTAAATTTAATTTTTTTTTAAGATTAAGAGCCAGTCTTTCCATATTTATATAATTTAATCTAAAAAGTTTGCATACTTATTATAAAAAAATCCTTTTAGAGTAAACCTGAACTTTGATGCAGTTTATGAGTCCGTCAGTGTATATCTGCCTCTGTGGCGCGGTGGGAGTGTATCCGACTGCTACGCAAGAGGTCGTGGGTTCGATCCCCACCCAGGATAAAACTTTGTGTGATGAGCACGATGGTTTATTCTGTGTCTGGGTGTTATTTATCTATAATATGTATGTATTTAGAAATATATAAGTATGTTTATCGGTTGTCTGGTTTCCATTGTACAAGCTCTGCTTAGTTTGGGATCAGATAGCTTTGTGTGAGTTGTCCCAAGATATTATTATATTATTATTATACAGAACAAACACTGGCCAAATATCGCAAAGATCTAGATACTCTCTAGCTGAACACCTCAGCAGCATAATTAACTTTCATTTTAGGTATTTTATCTTTTTTCACAAGCTTTTTGATTAGCTTATTTACTAACCGCACTTCATTAATACCCTCGTCTAAATCAAAAAGCATCTCTATATGAGCCCATTTTGCACATTTGCTATGCCCATATGGCATGAATGTGGCATCTTTGGTTAAATAATTATTTCTTACTTACCCCTTTTAATAAATGTGGGGGATCAAATAAAGGAAATAACTTTTTGCCATTTATTTCAAATGCTTTGCTTGAATAGATTAGGGGCTGCCTTATAGTACTTACATTAGTTGTAGCTTGATCACATATAGTGGATATAACTCGAAAGTCAAACTAATGCAAACCTATTATTACATTTTTTAAAAGCCTTTTGAGGTCTTCTTTTTTTGTAGTGCTTTTGCAAAATGTAAAGCAAATGGGCTGCTTTATTTTTGTTTTAATGCGTTTTCTGGTAGCTATTGTTTTCGAATCCTATCACAGGATGAATTAAAATAAACACCAGGATCCACTGCAACTTCATCAAACAATAAATTTATTATTCTTTTTCTTTCTGGCAGCTTTTTCTACATCCATTAACTCATTTAAAATATGAGCATTAATCCCTGGTTCTATTGTGAATGTGCTTGAAAGGGTTTGCAGGGATCTTTTTGATGGCAGAACAAACATTTGCTTAAGTAAATTATATGCCTTTGGGCTTCCTTTCAAAATTGTTAAGCATATTATTTTCTCTTCGGTAGTGAATCTTCGCCCTCTGTTTTGTTTTTATATTTTTTCTGCAGCTGAGTAAATATTTTGATATTTTCTGGCAATTTACCAATTAAATTTAAGAAATGTTTATTAATTTTTTTGGCAGCTTTGTATTTAATTTCTTGAATTTTATATTTGCAATGGTTTTTCGGCCTATTACCTAAAAAGATAACAATGTACTGAAATTATATTTTCACAAATGACAATTAAATAGAATGTACAGATAAGGTATCCGTGCTACTGTATAGAGGTCAGTGACCTGACTTGTAAGTTTTTTTGAAATATTTATATATATATATATATATATATATATAATATAAAAATTACTAATTTATTTGCGGTTGGTAAACTAACTGCGGCCTATATTGATGTATGGGGACAATCGTTTTCCAACAGCAAAGTTAAGTTTGTAATATTTAACACATGTTTTTTACACTAACGTATCACTATATAAAGTTGTCGTATACATAAAGTTGGGCGTCTCGACAAAACGAAGCTACCATGTCAATTCCAGCTTGATATGTATCATTTTAAAATTTGTTCTAGGGAACCCGTACTAGTAGGTATTATCATGCTGATCCATTCTACCATTTAATGTGTGTTATGTATTTTAGGTATGGTTGGTTAAACTACCTAGTCTTATATCTATTGAATGTTGTATTAGGGACAATCACAATTCAAATTTACTACAGCGTATAAGTTTCTGCGTGCTTGATATATGAGGTATGTGCACCTACGTCGGAAACCCCCGTTGTTGTGGGTATCGCGAGCGCTCACTAAATAGGAGTCACCATTGATGGGCACACTCACCCAACACCTTACTGCCAATCAAACTGATCTATTATGTTGCACATTATGAAAAAAAACAATGTTTAGATTGTATTACTTATAAATAAATATACGTATATGAAGTAGCTAACCACCACCTACGGTATTATTATGATTTAATGAGTAAGAAATAAATAAATAAAAATTGTATCTTCCAAATTACTTAACATATTTTCATGAAACTTGCGATGTAAAATCTTACTTATTTTACATTGCAAGTTTAAAATAAATATAATGAAAAAATAATACAATAATTGCATTTTTTTTTAAATAATGGTAACAAGCGGATCAATAGTTTTGGAGAAATACATGGACAAACAGATATACATTGGAATTTCGCGAAAATTGTTGTTTAAATTGTTAACATTCTAAAACTTTCAAAATATTAGGCTTAAAACTTTCAAAATATTAGGCTTAAAACTTTCAAAATATTAGGCTTAAAACTTTCAAAATATTAATTTATTTTCAATTGTGGTTATCTAAGTTAAAACGAATTGATATTAATTTTAAGGGTTGACTTACGATCGAATACAGAGGAGCAGGGCCATGAAACTTCCTTACATTTTAAAATACATATAAACCAGCGCCATCTATCTAATACGGCGGTCCCTAAGGCTTACGTTGGATGGAAATAGATGGAAGCAGCAATGAACTTTCTTTGCATGCTTAAAGAAGTTGCCATGTAAAAAGTGAAATGCAGTTAATGTAAAAATTATTTAAAAAAAAAATTAATCATTGCGTTTAAAATTTGCTTTTTAATATTGAAATAAATACTTGCTTACAGTTTTTTTTTTTTTATATATAAGTATTGTAAGTTCAGTAAAGTCGTATAAAACTTATATATTTTATTTTTTGACATTATAAATGTTGGAAATTAAACTACAAAATGGCAACTCTGCTTTACGCACTTAAAGTTTTTATTTTGAAGTTTTTCCTACTTAGGCTTTTCTTGTGTGCGCTGTGATTTCGGATATTTTTTGGTTTTCTGTACAACTACTTTGTTTGTTTAACCAAACTCTGGACCCTGTGAACAATAAATGTGACCCGGCTTTGTGGTTTGGACCTCTGGTTTCTGCGATTTTACTTGCTTTCTTTATCGGACTTTTGAAAGCAAACCATTGGCTTTACGATTCGAGATGCCGAATAAACATTTTTTTTAAATTTTATTTTGGCTGTCCATATGATGATAAATACAACTATATTTTGTTCAATTTTATATTCTATATTTTATGTAAGTATGTCTATACTTTCTTTATGTTTGGATTTAAGAATGTCATTTTTACCTACCTACTGATATAGGTATTTTTAACAGACTTCAAAAGAGTTAGTGATTTCCAAACAAATTTTGAGAAATTCACAAGTGTATATCAGTTTGTCCATGCATTTCTCAAAAACTATTGAGCCACTTGTTACCAATACCAACGTTCCGCTGCAATTCAACTTCTGTATTAATATTTCGCATTTTTGTGGCCATTCATTCGGTTAATATCGGTACCACTCGGATTCAGTGGGTTCGTGCAATCTGCTACAGCGATTATTTCAATCAAATGAATCATTCGGGAACAGAACGATTAGGTTCATTCGAAACAATCGAAAATCAAAGAGGACTGGTAGGTTCATTCGACCAATACCAGTCGAGTAACATTTCGATTGTTCATTCGCGATGGCAAGTCGATTATTCACTTGATAGTTATTAGGGACGAATGCGATTCATTCGATTGTGAAAACATTTCGGACTCTCCCATCGCTAGTGTAGATGCCGAAAGTTCGCCTTCGTAGCCGCAAGTAAATCGCCGTCAATAGTTGCTTACTACATCTATATTAATACTAGCTGTCGTGCGCAACTTCGTCTGCGTAAATTTACCCGTTTTTGAACAATTAGCCATAGCCTTGCTCGATAAATAGGCTATCCAACAGAAAATTATTATATTCTATTCGGAGCCGTAGTTGTTACGTTCAAACAAACAAAATAATAAAAATAGATATTTTATACAGGGTGCCAATTTGGTGAGTCGAATCCTCGCAGGGGGGGGGGGGGGGTGATCAGACCATGATACCTAACACCGAATTATGAAATATGTATATTTAATAGGTCTATTAAATTAGCAATATCAGAAGTTTAACATCACTTCATTAAAACAATAGGAATTTATTTTCGTTTTTAATGACTAGGTGCTTTATAAAATACTGCGCCTTTTAGAACAATAGGAAATCTCAAAGTTTTTGCCGAGGCACTGTCCGTGGACTGTATCAAATTAGTGGAAGAGGAAGTGCTGAGTGATGGATAGCTTCAAACTAAAGAAATAGCGGCAAGAACAGGGCTTTCGAAAACTTCGGTTAGAATTCTTCATGAACATCTTTAAAGTTAGTGCCAAGTGGGGGTCCAAACTTCTTTCGAGTTTGCTGAGAAGTGAGCGAAAAGCATGTTCTCAAGAAGTTTTAAAAATGGAGAAGCAAAAAGAATCGAGAACGCCATCTTGGGGTACACCAGCCGTCAAATCTCAACAGTGTGAACGGTCAAATGTGAACAGTTTGCGAGCCTCTCCGAAAATAGGAATTAAACCAAAAAACTGCAGAAGAAGAAATATTCAGAGAAGCTAGGACGCTTAAGAGTAGGTCAAAGTCAACTGAACTGAAGGCAATGCCAAAAACCAATAGAACCATAATGGTGAATTGTTTGTTTACCATGAATAGTCTTATATAGACTGAAATGGGGTAACAGGCCGTTAGAGAAGAGTTAATAAGACAGTTGACTATAGACAATAACCTTAGATGGAAGAATAGATTGGGAATGCGGAACTGGGATGGTATGGGAGGATTAGATACTTTATGCAACGGTATAACGTGAGCCTTCTTCCATTATTGGGAGAGAAAAGTTTATAACGTGAGTAAGAATTGGTGTGATATATTTTAAAATGGGAAGAAGCATTTGTAGTTGAAGGCTATCCTAAAAAAACAAAAATTGGAATTGAGAGAGTAGGAGTTAGAAAAATGAGAATTAAGTGCATTAAGGTCTATAAAGCTAACATTGTTAAGTGAGGTTTGAATGTTGCCAAGTATCTAAGAATGTCATGAATGTGGCGTCCCTTTGCATCTCTACACATACGACCACACCTGTTACGCAGTTTTTTATAAAGCAGCCAATTATCTTCTTTTGAAACTTTTTATATTTACGTTTGGCTTTGTCCCTTTTCGCCATAAAACTCTTACCAGCCTTTTTGTTGCATTCCTGTCGTTATGCCCGTTATGGTGTTCGTAAGAATATGCACTTTATCATCAAGGTCTTCCAGTTACAGATAGGAGTCCAGTCAATGTTATTTTAATACTAGCTGATCCGCGCAACTTCGTCTTCGTAAATTTTTCCCGTTTTTGCAACATTTTTTATTGCTGCTCCGCCTAATAGTCTTCCTCGATAAATGGGCTATTCTTACTTACTAACAATAAAAGATATTGCAATTCGGACCGGTAATTCCTGAGAGTATCACGTTCAAACAAACAAACAAACTATTCAGCTTTATTTATTTATTTATTCGGCAATTCTACAGCTTTTTATAAATCGGAAACATTAGGTAATTAAAAAAAATATATATTATGCAATCAGCTTGAACTGATAACATTTACAATCTAAGCTAATTACAGAATTTCACAACATGCATTACAGATGAACATTATCTTAAACAAGTAAAATAAAATTAAAAGAAAGGAAATCAAATGATATAAAATTAAAAGAAATTAAATAAAATGAAAACAAATTGTATAAATTATATAAAATTAAAACAATATAAATCAAATTAAATTAAAACAATTTTAATCAAAGTAAAACATATAAAATCAAATTAAAATTAGAATAAATAAAAATCATGTACAATAAATGAAAACTAATTAAATTAAATGAATTAAAACAGAAAAAAAAGGTTTTATATAATAATAACAAGAAATACTTTAAGGAGACACAGATCTTTAAAATTCAATAAATTAAAACAATTTTAATCAAAGTAAAACAAATAAAATCAAATTAAAATTAGAATAAATAAAAATCATGTACAATAAATGAAAACTAATTAAATTAAATAAATTAAAACAAAAAAAAAAGTTTTATATAATAATAACAACAAATACTTTAAAGAGACACAGATCTTTAAAATTCAATAAATTACAATCCGGAGTTATTATTATTAATATTAGTTATAATATTAGTATAATTGTTTTTATGAAAAACATAAAATATAACAAGCCTACTCTATATATATATATATTTACATTCTTACGTAATAAATATTAAACGGGGGGGAGGGGGAGGCAATCGATTCTTATTTTTTTTATTTATAGGGGAGGAACGGGGTCTAATACTAGACAAAATCGTATTACGTAATAAATTACGCCTAACTAAAATAGCGTAGTACAAGCTAAGTGGACAGTGACCTTATACTAATTAATTCCCGCTACGTGAGATAAAAAGTTGATTACTTATCTTTAAAACGGCTAAACGGAATTCCTCATAAAACAAGCCTATAAAAAAAACTAATCGAAGTCGGATATAAAGATATAGATAAATCCCCTCTTTTGGCATCGGAGGTTAAAAATAACTTGTATTTATGTAAACTTTAAGCTACATAAAAGTGATGATTATTTATTTGCATTAGTGCCTGTAATGGAATGCGCATTAGCATATCGCAATGAAGTTCGTCTGAAACGCAAACTGCATATCGCGTCGTTCCTTTACACACGTCTTTAAAACTATTTTACTTTATTTTTATTATTTAGAAATAACCTAATTTTGTAATGTGGTATTAAAAATGTGCTATGTTATAAAATGTATGGTTACGAGTAAAATTAGTATTACTTTATTGATAAATACCATTTTGATCTCTACGGAATTTCACATTCGTACGTGTAATGGAACGTTATGGGGCGTGTTGCTTGGGCTGTCGAATGATGGCCGATTCTTGACGCCAACTTCGTGGCGGTCTTTGGAGACCGATTTAGCATAAGTTTTTATTGTGGAAAATTACAGTGTACAAACAAGTGTAAATTCTTCAAACTGTCGTCCTACGTGAAATGCAAAGGAGGGCGCCCTCGCACAACAAAGGGGAGTTTACGTTTTCTCAATATTCACGAAAGAATAAGCGTAAAATAGTGATGCACGCCGCACATCAACCGCGATCGAGCTGTGACCCCTGCGCGTAAACTCCTATTATTGACCTGACTGACGTGACAATATGATTACTTTGGTGAAGATATTGTATTGATATATCATACTTTTATATTATCTAACGGACATTAGTGCGGAGTCGCAGAGGTAATTTCATTGTGCATTCTAGTTACGGACAGGTTTCCTGTGCCTTGTGTGCGTTATACGTAAGTACATTATTCTTTGTACAACTGGAGGAACCACGGTAATTTTATGATTATATTAAAGTGTTCTACTTAAGTAACGTATTACCTTTCAAGACTACTGGTAATTAATATTTTTTAAGTTAAATAAATAAATGTGTCAATTAGTATTATACATGGGCTTCACATTGTAACTTGTTACTACATTGTAATGAGGTGACTTGTGGAGTTGTAGATAAGAGTAAAATGATTTCATTGACAGGATTTGGTCATGAACCCTTTATCACTAACCTCTGTAAATTTATTTATGTACATTAGAGGACAAAATGTGAACTAAATAAATTGATGTACTTAATTAATTGAAAAATAATTTATTCTAAACATGTTTGAGTACATAAAATACTGTTTCTTTAAATAGAAATATTACTGAGTAAGCATTGATTATCAAATCAACTAATTATAAAAGTACTTATAACAGGTTTATTAATGAACAATAGTAATTTATATTTATAGCATGAGCTAATAATGTTGTGTATATTACTTTGTAATAAAATTAATCTTAAAAATATTGTAGTGTGGTGTGTTGTGGGATTATTTTCCTCATATTATCTGAAATATGTTTGATAAATATAGTTAGTTAGAAAATGATTAACGGTAATATTATACAAAATATTCAGAACCGGTTCAGATTAGTTTGATGGAAACATACTAACTTTCAGCTATCCTTGTTTGTGAAAAATATAAATGTTTAATTTATTTTATGTGGAACAAAAGTTAAATGGTAACAGATAATAACGCGAGAGCAGCACATGTTAGTCGGGCAAGGGATGACAGCAACAAGAAGGGTTGCAATGCCAGTGGAAACAGTGATAGCTGTAAGCGGAACAACATGGAGACCCTAGCGCAGGGCGAACATTTTGATGGCAAGGACAACACCACACAGGATAAAGGCGCCAATGAGAGTAGAGATGGTGAGAACTGCTTGCTGTATAGCTAGATAAAACTATCTATTTAAAAAATAGAAGGATATACAAAGAAAAACAGTTCAAAAAAACTGTTATTAACATCTGAGAGGGGGCATAGATCCTAACACATTTTATGATGAATATACACAACACATTTTTAAATGTTATGACTTGAATAAAAATGTTATTAAAAGTTAAGAAGTTATATAAAAAATGTTTTAATCTGAAACCATGTTTTATTTTCCATGTCTATCAACTGTGTTACTGTATTGCAGTTTTAATTTAATTTTTGAACTTATATATGGCTAAAATTTCATTGAAATCGTTTAAAAACAACTGTTGTTACAATGCAACCGTTAACTCAGTCTATACCTGCGTCGTTACAGGGGAGGGACGACAACGAGGTACGTGGGCGGTAGGACAAAATGTGTCCGCCGTCCTTAACCGCGCAATCCCGCTTTCGCCCCCCCCCCACACTCCTGTAACACTGCAAGCAAGGACAGAGTTAAGGGTCACACTATAGTAGCTTGATCTTTGTTTCATACATCTCACCATATATTTGAGAGCTCAAGTAAAATACTCCTAATAACCAGCAATCACGCGGATAGGGCCGCGGGCTCAGCAAAACAGGAGCAAATTATTCCTTCAAACACATAAATAATTCAATAATCCGAATTTCAGATGGCACACAACTGAGTAGTGGTATAGTGTCATCGACTCAAGACGAATCTAGTAAACGGTCGTATGATGAAATTGCAGAAAACGATACGGCCGAAGATGATGTTTCGAAACGAAAGAAGAGGAAAGACAATGAAGAGAAGGAGCCAATGGGCAAGCCGGCTCCGGTGGCGCGGGGAGGACCTGGACGGTAATATATTAATGATTGGTTGTTCCAGAGGCTCCACTCACAACCCTAATCTTTAGCCACCTCTATACAAAATTTCATTGAAATCTGCCCAGTAGTTACACATACATAGAGTTTGAGGACTTATATCATTTGGGAATGAAATCTTTTTATCCATTTTACCAAACTTTTTATTTTATTAAAAAAAGGCATATTTATTACACTTTCTGTTAGCAGATTTTCTCTTTCCAAATTGTTTTAGGATATCTTGCACAAATAATACAGTACTGATCCCAAATTTCTATCATATAGTTACATAATACCATAATACATAAACAGTTTTATTGTTTCACAGCATCCTAACAGGTAGCAAACCGCCGGGGCCTGCAAGTAAGACAGGGGCTATTCCACTAGGCAAGAGTGGTAATGCTCAAAACATGGGCAAGAGTGGTGCAGGAGGCTCTTCTTCAGGGAAGGGTGCTCTGCAGGCGCAGGGGAAGGGAGGCGCTGGCTCCAAATCTAGTTCACAGGGGTCGCATCAGGTAATTACAAAACTAGCATTTTCTTTATAATAATACCCAAAAACTCAAACAAAACATTTTCTCAAGCTAGCCACTGCTTGCTCTCGGGAATATTGGTTACCAATGCTGTGTTCAAAGTTATAAACTAAAAATTTCATCAAAATCTTTTTTAATTCATTGTGTGTGAGAGCCATACTGGGTTAGATACACTAAAAAACTGGTCCATCAATATTTAACAATATTGTTTTCATTGTAGGGCTGTAATAACTTAAAATATGTATTCCTGTAGGGAAAATCATCTGGTGGGGGAAAGGGACTACAGGTAGGTAAGCAAGACAGGAAGAGTCCAGTGGCCAGTCCGAAGAACCAAGCTAAGGACAACAACAACGACGACGACGATCAAAAGACAGAAACAGCTGCACCCAAAGTACCGCCTCTCAAAATCGTTATACCTGGCGGCGCAGGCGGTTCGGGTAACAGGAATGAACAGGAAGAAGGTACGATTCGAACTATATTGTATTATAATTAAATGTTATTATGCCACAGTCCAACTCATATATTTGTTCGACGAAGCCATCTATCTAGATGGGGCAATCGTTAGGGGGTTAAGGGGCGCGACGCAGGGGAAGAGAGACCACACTACACGCACAGTGTGGTGTCAGTATCCGCATAATAGCTATACATTATGAAGATTTTCATGTTATACATATGAAGAACTTGTATAATTATAAAATGATAAAGTTGTGTAGTAAAGGTGATAAATTAATAATTTAACATATAAATTATACATAAATTATATACAGCGTTATCTATTCTTACGAAAACTAAAAAAAAAAATGTTTCCAGTCCAGTAGTTGTGTAAACTGCACATATAGGGGAGGTCCCAAAAAAATGTTTTTCAAGATAAAATTCTTTCACTTTGTCGGCGGCCATTTTTACAAATATATATTATTGTAGCCGTTATTACAAATCAATGCACTACATATGAAAAAATCCGATTTATATAATAATACCTGCAGAAGAGCGTATATTCATGGCACTTACGCCCTTCTGTTGAGAAAGTAGTTTTCGTCAACAATTCAATGACGGTATATCCGAACATGTCGAAGATAATTTTAGTTTAAAGTATTTATTAAGCGCCTTTTCGCGCGCTACCTTTGTGATTTTTTTTTCATATTTTTTGGTTCACAGTTTAAAATATAAGGGGGGTTGGGGACACAATTTTCTGACCTATTATATATTATACTAGCTGTCCCGCGCAACTTCGTATGCGTACATTTTCCCCGTTTATGCAACATTTTTCATTACTGCTTTGCTCCTATTGGTCGTAGCGTGATGTTATATAGCCTATAGCCTTCCTCGATAAATGGGCTACCCAACAGATAAAGAATTTCTCAATTTGGACTAGTAGTTCCTGAGATTGCCGCGTTTAAACAAACAAACAAACTTTTCAGCTTTATGATATTAGTATAGATTATTAATGTATAGAATAAGATACTTTTCAGAATATTATCTATAATTACAAATTCACTATTTACCTAAGTCCACTTATGTCGATCACTTTTACAATTCACTTAAGCCTATTGGCCTACATCATTGTCATACAGCCGCCACATTTCACAGCTTATTACTTTGAGGACACTAATCTTATCTAAGTGGCACTACAGGTCAAAGGGGCAGCGGCAAAGGTCGTGGAAGCGCATCGACTTTGCCGTATGTCATTCCATGTACAAGCAATGACACAGGGCAAACATCTGACAGCTCAGACGGAAACTCTGATGACAAAAGAGCTGGGGAAGGTGGAAAGGTAATTCACATTCACAACAATTTTAAGCTTACAAAATATTCGTGTGTTAGAATTTATAGTTTATTGTAGAACGCAGTTTTAACTTTTATTTTCAATTTTTATCATATCATTTTCAAATTCATAAACTAACATGCTCATAAACCTACTTTTCGTCCGAAGGCTGGACAGAGAGTCCTCCGTTCTCATAGGACGAATGACGGGGAGAAAGATAAAGATAAGGAGAGGACGTCCCCTCAGACAGGGAATGACAGCCGCTCCGGGGCGGGACATGCTCAAGCTAACTTGAATTCCAATAAAAGTCCTACACCTTCGGGCTCTGTAAGTACATGAGTAGATTAAATTTTTTAACCATAAATTTGATAATTTGACTCACACGATCCTTTTGGAGATTTAGCAATCTTTTTATTTTGTTTGTACTTAAAGATCAGTTTACTATAATTGTATTTTTAGGCACAAGATGATCATGCCTCGACATCTGGCGGCAGGGGAGAATGTAAGTTTCCCTCCGAATGTTTTTTTCTGATAAGCTGCTGATTTAATATCATTATAATTTTTATCAATTAAATTCTTTATAGCTTCAGGGCAGTCGGTGGAGTTACATCCGAGAAAAAGAAAGATCAAAGCTTCAAAAGATGGTCACTCTCGTGACTCAAAGTCAGAGCAAGCCCATGAGAGCAGCACTAGTCATAATATTACACATTCTAATCCCTACCAAATGTACATTCATATTCGGAAACAGGTAAATTATCAGCAGAGAATTTCATTACAATTTACGATTAAATATGTTCTGAGGTTTTGCGAATCTAATATACCTTGTTGTTTCCAGATCGATCGTCGTCAAAAAACCTTATTTCCCGTAAAACCAAAACCTCCAAAAGATTTTAACAAATATTTGATGAATCGATGCACTTATACCCTTCAGAGTAATGTGAACCCAGATCCCCAAGTTGAAATCCCACACAACTTACCCCCACAGATGTTAAATGAATTTCTGGACCAGGAAAAAGAAAGGTACATTTTGTGTAATGTATATAAGTAAATAATAATAATATCAATAAATGTTGTATTTGTATTAAATTTTGCCATGTTTATACCAGGACACGGCTACGTATTCAACACCTAGTAGAGAAGGAGAAGCTTGTGTTGGCTGTCGAACAAGAGATATTGCGCGTTCACGGGCGCGCCGAACGTGCTGTAGCAAACCAAGTACGTAGTCATGTGTATAATTTATTATAACATATTAATAACAGCTGTACCTACTGTAATAGATACCGAATACTGAATATAGTTACTTACATATTTTTCGTATTTCAGTCTCTTCCTTTCTCTGTGTGCACAATACTTCGTGACCGGGAAGTGTACAATGTATTAGCGCCAGAGCAGGAAGAGAAGCGCAACGCGCAGCGTTCTCGTTGCAACGGAAGACAGATTAATTCGTGGCTACAAGAAGTAGACGATAAATGGGAAAAGATCAAGGTAAATTTATTTGTATTACATATTTACAGACGGTAAATTTAGTTTGCTCGTTTTTCTCAGCCATATAAAAATAGTACAATATTGGTTTTTCTAATCATTATTTTCAATATGTATAAAATATGTCAATTTTACGACAACTGTTTACATGCTGCATGTTAAAGTAATAGAAGGCTAATATCTCACTATTAGATTACCACATGGGCGTTATTGTTCCTTTGACGGCATTTGACATACTTATAATAAATGCCATATACATTTATACGGAATGCATCATACAGAGACAGTTGTGTTAATTGAAGTATCAATTGTTACTATAGTAACAGGAGATTTTGTTTAATAATATTAGTAAATCATAAACACACTTTTAGCTACAGCTATGTAGATATACATTTACTGCAAACCACTTACCTATCTTTATAATGTATGTTAAAGTGTAAGTCTCTTACTAAAAATGTATAAAAACCAATGATTAGTATTAATTGGCTTTTTTATGAAACTATAACAAATTATTCAGTATTTAAGAGATAGTTTGACTGCGACCGCTGTACCGCGCTCGGAGGCGCAGCGAGGAACAAACTTTTACATAGCAACGTCCTTAACGTTATCGGAAATAGGTGAATGACTATTGTATTTGCATATTAAATTGGGTGTTTATCATAATAGGAAGGAATGCTTCGACGTCAACACACGGAGGCCCAAACATTGCACGCCGTACAGACGATGGGATGGGAGTGGAAACTCAAGGAATGCGGCATCTGTGACTATAAAACGACGCCAAAAATTGAACAAACGCATGTACCACAAATACATGTGTCGAATTTTGACTTGCCCGCTTGAATTTTGAGTTCATATTGCCTGTGTTCATGTAACGTCATCACGTAAACTAACGTCAATCGTGTTGGCATAAAAATATTATTTTTATTATATTTTTATTTAAAGATCTAAAAAGCGTTATAACATCAATTGGTATAAAGAATCAAGCGGAGCTACTAAATTGGATTAAAAACTAAATTCCTCAACAGTCGTTGAGTCTTCTATCAAATTCTCCCGCGTCCCATTTTCCGGTGGTTTGTTATTCTACACTAAATTGGTAAAAAAAAAAAAAAAATCTCATCTCAACTGAATAACTCTGTACCGGTAAATGGCCGAATACTAAAATTTATTTTTTAAAGCTATCACAAGGACTATATATAACATTTTTTAATTTGAAAATGTCCTTGCCTAAATATTTTGGCTCTTTCCATCAATTACGTAACAACTACGTAAATCGTTAATTAAAATGTCGTGAAATAAAATCGTTAACTAAAGATTTATATTCTACAACCTATGTACAACAAGTACTTTCATTTAATTTACAGTTGCGTACTCTTTTATGATTTGCCCTCTTAAATGGCTCTCATATTCAAAATGTACTTATTTGTAATGCATCCATGTAATATTTGGGAATATTTCAAGTATTCTCTCGTGTCTGAAAGAACGGACATTAGCAAATAACAAAATTTTAATTTTGTATTGGAAAAGTTTCATTATCTAAAAGTTACTTAGTAAGAGAATATAAAAATAATTAACACTCTTTCGGACACAGTGTGGTATCAGCATAATACTGATTCACAATCTATTTGACACAAAGATTTGTCGTAATTGTAAACGTCATTGAAGCAAAGAGGCAATATTGTATTTAAATAATAAGTTGTTATGTAAAATATAATTTTAATTTATATTATTAATTTAATGAATTATTTTAATAGATTTTGAATAATGTTTTGACATGACTTTTGTCTTAGTGAGACTCTTATTTTAACATTGTAATATTACTTTAGTTTAACTACAATAGGTTTGATATCTTATGTTAAGATTATTATAAAATTTCAATATTTTACAAAAATGTTTGAGTTGCAAATATATTATGTATACTAATTTTATATCATCATGATCTAAACTTAAAATTCATCATACCATTGTTCTCTATTTTTATAAGGTTATGTAAACCTTTATTTCATTCAATTGTATTTTAGTATTATATGACAAATCAAATAAATGACAGCTAAATGAGTTGGAACATAAAAAAATCATGTTTGGAATTTATGAAATGTTTCAATGAAATTATTAAACTTTTAATTTTTATATTATCTGTATTGAACGTCCATCAGTTTAGTGACTAACTTATTATAAAGTTATATTAATAATTAATTTATATTTTATTTGACATTCATTAGAATAATATGTGAACTAATGAGTCCCTTTGCGT
The DNA here is from genome assembly GCA_945859575.2 of Herminia tarsipennalis. Classification (NCBI taxonomy): domain Eukaryota; kingdom Metazoa; phylum Arthropoda; class Insecta; order Lepidoptera; family Erebidae; genus Herminia; species Herminia tarsipennalis. The sequence continues at coordinate 22,154,666 of OX243831.2, read as the reverse complement.
GGCTTTAAAACAAGATAACGAGGATCGATCATGTAGTATTCGAAGTCTAAATAAATTTTACACAGGAAACTTAATCGTCGGTAAAAACGGGCCTAAGATCTTGGCTTAAGATGATCTGTGCGATCCGCTGGGTGACTCATTTGTGACGCAAATTGCTAAATCTATTTTCTTAACTTCTTGCATTAATTAAACTCTGTCGAGTACAATTAGATCTCAAATCAAAATCTGTGTTTCATTTTCCTTGAAAGGGTACAATAAAACGTATGGGCATAGTATTTACATAATTTAATAGAACTAACCAAATTATATCACTGTAACATTTACAAATACAAAATCATTTAGTAATAACAATATAACTGTGATGAAAAATGTATGCATGACAATCACGTAAAATTAATTCATCACAGTTCAATGAATACTATTTTTAAAGTGATTTGTAGTTCATTACAATAATGGTAACTTCCTTATGAAAGTACGATGCCACATGAGCGCAGTCAACGCTGAAAGAGAATACCAAGTCACAATGTATGAAAGGTGTTCGTTTCTGAGGGTAACTCTGGTTTGATTGGGGATAGGCCAGCCCTCTGGGGGATCCGGTATTCCTCGCGCATCTAACCAGACAGGTGCACAGCCAATGTAATTGCTCATCTGTTCAAGATCCCTGAAATGAGAAAATTACATTTTTACCCAAAAAACTTAGTTCCTTGTCACATGTAGTATAATACTTCAAAATTCTATGAACATAAGGGTGGCACATCAATCTAAATGTTTAGATTGAGGAGCCACGTCAGAACTAGGAACATCATTGGAAGAATTGGAAAATCGACCCCTAAGGAGGTAAAATAGGGGTGGCAAGTTTGTATGACACTTGGTCAGTTTTGAAGTTAGATGCTTCAAATTTTGTACTTGGCCTTTTGGATTAAAATAGGGAGGGGGGGGGGGGGCAAGTTTGTATGTTAAAGTTAGATCTGTGTAATTTCTTATTTGGCTTTTTGGTTTAAAATGAATACAACACTTCTTTCCGCGTATTTGGAAAATCACCCCCTAAAGGGGTAAAATAGGTATTGCAAGTTTGTATGGTACCTACTCCGTCCGTTTTATAGTTAAAATCTGTGAAATTTTGACTTTGTGGATACAGTAACACGTTTTTCAACGTTTGAAAGCGAATTAACCCTTATCGGGGTAAAATCATCCACGCTGACAAAGCTACGAGCGATCTAGATATAGCGCCAAATCTGTTGCTAGGCTCAAAACTTGAACTGAACCAGTTCGTCCATTTTTCGTTGAAGTCCGAGGATTAATTGGAAAAATATGGGGGGAAACGCCATATTTAGAACTTAACATAACGGGGGCAAAGTCGTGGGGAAAAGCTAATCCAAACTAAATAAAAATGCGAAAATAATTCGGTTTGTCTATTACGTTTTTACGCTTAAACCGCTGAACCGATTGAAATGAAATTTGGTATGGAGATTATCGCGATAACCAACATCCACGCGGGCGGAGCTGCGGGCAAAAGCTAGTCTACATAAAGTATTACGAAATTAGCAACAAAAAACATTTTGTATAAATTTCTACTAATTGTTCATTAGTCCTGCCCTAAAATAGTATATATCTAGGAAGTTATAGGCTATTCTTTATTTCGTAACAAATTGTTGTGTAGGGTAGCCATGAATAAAATATATACCTACCTACAATTTTGTTTCGGTTTGTGGCTTTAACAACATCAATTTTATTTTTGGGGGTAACTGCAAGGGTTATGGGTCATTCGGCCGCGTTAGAAATGGGACCGGGGACCAGTTGTCCCTTTTAAAATTTGGTAATGGTCCACTGGGTCCACATCCGTTCTGCTTTTTACCAAGCGAAAGGTGGCTTAAAATAGTATAAATGTTATTATCGAATAGATGTGATACAATTATTTTTCTATAATAATAATAATAAAGCCTTTTTATTAGCCTAATAAAATAAAATTTACAATACCCATTTTAGATGTTAGAAGAACTGAGACATAACAAAATATTTTATCTTATTACATACCAGTAGCGCAGAGTCAAATTTATTCCAAGGGAACTCGATACGATCAATTGGAAAACAATCTAATTGTTCACTTGGTTCTTTAGAAAACCACTACATACCACGATATCATTAAAATGGGTACCTACGTAAATACGAAACCATATCTCCAACTCAAATCAAGCAACGCCATCTATTAGGCTAAGCAGAACACTTTGTACACAATCCGCGTGCGACCAACTGCGAAACAAATTGTGTGAAAAAAATAAAATCTAAAAAAAAATATCGTTCCTACAACATATGTTTGTAGAATAGGCTGTTGATAACTCATTCGATCGATATTAATTGGTACTAAAGAAATTAGCAGCAATCAATAATGATGTACCCACACGGTCATATATTCGTTAATCGAAATTAACACCTACAAATTAAGGTTCTTACCTACTTAACTCAAATTATTACGTACCTATATACTAACTTGCACTATAAATAGAACTTTATTTCACAAAAAAATCTTTATGAATGCAAAAGAATACGCGCAACTTCCAAACAGCTGATAAAACAAATGTGTTGTCCGAAAATACGATCGCACAGATAAAGCAAAACGCTTTTTTACAGTGTAGGCTGTTATTAAAACATTTCGATATTATATTCCAAACTTGAACAATAATTACTAAGTTAAAAAATGTCATCGGGGGGCACGGCAGTGCCCCCGCCAAGTCGAGCGCGAAGCAAACACTGCCGTACCATCATTTACTGGAACCATTTCGCCGCATTTTCAGGCCCCTATTAGAGAACCTCTGGATAAGACCAGAACGCAGAAATTTTCGTCATCCAGTAAGCTATAAAATCACAGTTAAAATAAAAATGTCAAGTCTCCAGGTCATTTAGTTCCGAAGTTAAGCGAAAGCAAAGTTTCGCATTTATGACACTCACTCATGATCATCGGAATAGAACTAGTATTTCCCATACTCAGAGAGCTGAAATTTGGTACAGAGTTAGGGTTTAATGGCCGCATAAAGGGAAAACTATAAAAACTAGAATAATCGAAGATCTGGAGTACCTGGTGACCCTTATTTGAAAACACAAGAGCCCAACCAAACTATTAAAGATCGACATACCACCTTTACAAAAAATATTCAACTTTGTTTGCCTCTTCATTTGATGTCAAAAATCGAAGGGCTGAAGTATCTGATGAAGAACCCTCAGCTTGTCTTACTTTATTTAATTATTGGTTATTTAGTACTCTTAGTTTTCTAGATAATAAAAAAAACTACTCCTAACAAGAAAAAAAATGTGTCAAATAAGAAAATCTAATAAAATAAATCAATATTTTATTTTATTAGATTTTCTTTCCCACGTTTCTACAAAAAGAAGTAACTTCTTTTTGTAGAAACGTGGGAAAGAAAATCTCCCCAAAAAACATTCCGTAAAAAACTAGCCAAATCTCGATGGAGCTGCTTATCTCTAAAAAGTAATTAAATCTAGACAAGACTTTGCGTGCCAAGTCTAAGGTTCCTTACTGCGATTTCTTTATTATCACAGTTAATGTTGTGTGACTTGGCCGTTGAACATTCTTGCTCCATCGAGACTTGGCTAGTTTTTTACAGAAGTTGTCGACGTCGACTCAACAGAGTTGTACTATTATATGTTAACTTCATATAGAAATAAATAAACTGTTAAAATTGTCTGAATATAGGATTATATTATTATCACAAAGTTTTTAGGTGAATGTGTTGTGAATGGGGTCTACCGTTTTTGTGCTCAACAGCTGGCGCCACTACTGAGTCAGGTCTGGCTGTCAAAGTTTAAATTATATTTAAATCATATATAATACCTTAAAACCGTGCTGTATAAATATCGAGCACGCCGCAGGATTGCGCATCCCATTATATTCGAAAAAAAAAGGTGGCCTTAAGTTTCCAAAAGATAAAACAGAGACCGTTCAGCAGTAAATATGCACAAGCTGTACTTTTTAACCGACTTCAAAAAGGAGGAGGTTCTCAATTCAACTGTTTTTTTTTTATTAATTTTGAGTTTGAAAGGGTATACTTCCAGATTGGTCCCATTGTCATCAAAGTTTGCATCAAATATTATAGGCACACCTATTGTGTATATTTAGTTGTAATTCGTGCATTTACTCTTATTGAGTGAAATGAAGCTGATGATGAAGGCCACAGATGACCAGCGGAACTATTCAATAATAAATGTTGCCGGTTGCGATCTTAGTACCGTGTTCGATACTTCGCCTCCATCAAGTCATGTAATAGAACTGATAGTCTAGTATCAGGTGAACTCCTCAAAAATCAACGGTCTTGTATCGCAAAACGCAACATTTTGTAAAAAGAAGTGAGCAGTTTGGATTATGCTATTGTAAATTTTATCAACTACAAACCAATATAGGTACTAAAAAGTGAGAAATATATTTTTTTACAAACAAATAAAAACCGACTTAAATATAACTAAAAAGCAAAAAATAATATAGGTACAACAAATTAAAAAAAATATTAATTTGAAGTTGTGCCTAAAACATAAAACTTATGCTGGCACCAAATTATTTTTTGCTTTTTAGTTACCTTATAGCTATTTGAAAGTCGGTTTTATTTTTTGGTAAAAAAGTTTTTATAAAGTACTGACATTCATTGACCCGTAACTCATATTTGCCAGAATTCATCTCGGGTACTGCAAAATATTCACAACAATAGTCTTAGAAATAACCCCGCGTAACCCAACCACAAACTATGAAATTCAATATTCGATAGCCCTCAATTTTTTTTTTTTTTAAAGATAACTAGTAATGTGGAATTGAGTCCTCGCGATTGCGAGACCGATGCCTTAGTCATTAGGCTACCGCCGCTTCAAATTAAAATCTTTACAACAATTAATTAATACAACAATCGAAATAGATTGACAGACCGCACTCAAAAAGAGAGACCTGCAACAAAGAAAATTAGTAACAGGTACTCTCATCAAGTCGAGTGGTAGGTACCTCTGCACCCTTGACTTGCATTAATCCGCTTCCACGAAGTGAAACTTCGACACGTGTTTCGCCTCTACACAGTGCTCTCAGCTCAGCTCAGCAGCTCTCAGTGAGAGCGAATATGCTGGCTCGCAGGTTAACACGATGTTCAACACAAGTTATATCACACTGTTCCGAGCATATTGCACATCTTTTTACACGTGCAACCTGTGGGCTAGATATACTCAAAAGTCCTACAACACCCTCCGTATCCAATATAATAATGCATTCAGGGTGCTGTTGGGGCTGCCCCGTTTCTGTAGCGCATCAGGGATGTTTGCTGAGGCGAGCGTTGACTGTTTTTACACCACAATGCGCAAAAGGTGGGCATCCTCGGTCCGTAGGGTTCGGACCAGCTCTAACAGCATCATCAACTTGATTGTAAATAGATTTGATTGTGTCTACATGAATCATTGCTGTGCCATTTCACATGGAATGATACAGCGGTGATTTGTGTAGGCACATACTATTGTTATACTTTTTGTCTAGATTAGCTACTAACATAGTTTTAAGTAAAATGTAATTACTAACAAATTGAGCAAAAGTTACTTTAAATAAATGATAATCAAATAAACAAGACACAATCCTTAAACCAATAGATCTCAACATGCATTTCTCCTCTTCGTCTGATTTTAATAGTTCTATTAAAACGAATACATTAATCATCCATCATCTCTTGCATCACCCAACTACTCTTCTTTTGTCTTGAATCAATTTACTGATTGTGATATTAGAAAGTCGAATGCAGTAGGTTACTGACTGTATGAGCCGTAATATGATCCTTCAAATTCTTGATCGTATCCTTCATGTTATAACTTATATTCTGAATTCCTTGATTACTAGCGGATCCTTTCCACGAATAAGGAAAGAAGCCCAAATTATTCCTCTTCCTAAAAAATCAAATCCTTCGTCCTTCTACCTTTCCTTTCTTAAGTAATTGAACGACTTTTCTCAACTCAGTGTATTTCTGTCACAAAAGTGTCTTCTAAACCCCTTCCAGTCTGGATTCCGTCCTGCCCACAGTACTGTTACTGCTCGCGTCAATGTTACAGATGACATTAGACTAGGCATGGAAGAAGAAAATCTGACCGTACTTACCTTACTTGACTTCAGTAATGCATTTAACACTGTAGATTTTTATATTCTTCTTGGCATCCTACGCTCTATCAACATATCTCCAACGGTGATTGGTTGGTTTTATAGTTACCTGGCTGGTCGCCGACAATGTGTACGCATTGAAGAATCCTTTTCTTCCTGGTTTGATATTACGGTTAGTGTACCGCAGGGTGGCGTTCTATCTCCACTACTCTTCGTGATTTTTATAAACTCTATATCTAACCAACTAGTTTCATCCTACCACCTATATGCAGATGATCTTCAAATTTACACACAAGCTCCACTGGGACAGCTGCCACTAGCGTTTTCCATTATTAACTCGGATTTGGATCGAATATGTCAATGAAGTAACAACCACGGCCTAAAGGTTAATCCGTCTAAGACCCAGGCAATTGTTGTTGGAAGCCCAAGGATGATTTCGCGTATAGATTGGAACCAATTGCCTCAAATTATCTTTAATGGTACACATATAACGTTAAGGAACAGTGTAAAAAATCTGGGTATTTATATTGATCGAACGTTATCTTGGGGTCCCCAGCTGCAGGAAATTAGTCGCAAATTATTTGCATCTGCAGGGTCCTTACGTAGACTCGGAAACTTTTTGCCGATTACCACTAAAATCGCGCTGGCGCAGTTTCTTCTTCTACCTGTACTTGACTATGCTGACGCCAGCTATCTCGGCCTCACCGAGGAGCAACTGACTAAACTTGTGTGCCTTTAAAATTTCTGTATTACATTTATATTTGGTATGCGTAAATAAGATCATGTTTCCAAATTCCGCAACGTGCTCAAGTGGCTCCCAATACGCCTTCGTCGGAATACTCACATTCTCTCTACTGTATAGTCTTTAATCCTTTTACTCCCTTGTATCTTAAAGAACGTTTCAAGTTCTTTCATGACACACATTCCAGATTCCTAAGATCATCGGAGGATTTGAGGTTGGAAATTCCAGCGCATTCCACAAAATTCTATGATAGGTCGTTTACTGTCGAGGCAGCAAGACTATGGAATGCACTGCCTCTTATTATATGACAAGCCCAATCGTTGGCATCGTTTAAAATGATGTCGAAGGACCACTATCTCTCTGAGTAAACTTAATTTTTTTATTAATTACCTACCGTTTCTTTTCGTTGTAATTCTTGATAACTATAAATTACTAACACGCTGTACACTACCACTACTTAATTCGTGTATTTATGTCTCTGTCCATTCAAAGGTCGCCTGGGAGAGATCGCTCTTAGCGATAAGGCCGCCCATTGTAAATTTATATTTTACAATGTATACTTTGTTTTTTTTATATTGGTGTACAATAAAGTATATATTATTATTATTACATTTTGCTAAAACTGTTACGTTACTTTTTAGTCCGCGGCCTCTCGGACCGGGGCCCCCCTGGGTCAGAGGCCCGTGGCAATATGCCAGTCTTGCTCTATAGTTACGCCACTGCCTTCAGGAGGCATTGGTATAGGTAGCAAATAAATTGGAATGGGTTGCCCCATTCGAATTTATTTGCTACAAAGATTTAAATAATGCAAAGTATTTTTTTTTGGATATTGCTGACCTAAACATGTTGTAACTACATAAAATAATTATAAAATTACCTTGAAAACCAGGACCCCTTTTCAGGATTGTTCTTTGGCATGAATGGAGCCCTCTTCTCCGTTAACCTCACAACTCCAACTAGTTCGACCTCTCTATTAATTAGAGAAGGTTCTCGCTTTTCTTTAGGACGCAACTTTTGGTGAATCCAGCCTCGATTGACTAAGATAACTTCTCTGTAAAAATATACACTTCTTACTCTGTCTATAGCTATGGTCTAAATATTTGAAATGCAGTTTTTTATGTAGGAGAAGTAGTGGCGGATCCATAGAAGGGAGAATGAGCTTTAGTCTCTCCCAAGGTGTCTCAATCCTTACCTTAATAAAAATTTGCCTGAGTGCCCTTCAAACTAAAATCCGGATCCACCACGGGAAGGGGATTTGCTAATAATAATAATCTTACCCTGAATCAGCCAACATAAAAGGGGTAACTACAAGCCATCCCTGATTTTTCTTTGGATCAGAAACAAGCGAACCAGTTCTAGGCATTGGACCTTCTGGTTCTATCAGTGCTCTAGGTCCAATGAGAAATTCCTGTTCATGAATAAATTTTCCACGAACTCGAACTGGCATATATTCCATTTTTTCTAGTTCTGAAAAACTGAAATAAAAATAAATAGTAATAATTTCAATTTAACTAGTCAGGGTGATGAAAGAGCTAGTGAACCTCTCTCATAACTGTATAGTCTTAAGGGCAGACACTGTTTTTAACCCCTGATGCAAAAGGAGGAGAGTTATATGTATGATCGGCGTTTAACCACATTTTAAGTCCTTAAATCTATTAACACTACCAAGTATATACATATTAGAAGTAGCAATATTTGTGAAAAAGAATATGCATCTGTTTGATAACTTGTGTGGCCGACGACATCAGTATAAAATAAGAACTATGCCCTGTAAGACTTCGTTAGTTAATAATAGTATATTTTGTATGACATCAAGAATTTATAATAAATTACCTGTCAAATTATGCAATTTAATTAATGTTCACAAATTCAAAAATGCACTGCGGAAAATTCTAATCAACAAGGCTTACTATAATATTAAAGAGTATCTCGACGATAAAAATATTGAAATATTAGAATAAGTTTGTATGTTTATAAAGATTTTAATGATGTATTGTAATGTATTAATTATTGTTATTTAACCATTGACATATTATTGTTATTTAACCATTGACATATTATTGCATACTGGATTATATAATTAATTATTTGATATTTGTACACCGTACCATGGTAAAACATGTTGAACATACCAAACCTAATTTGAACATCACAACGTATTGTATTACACATGTTTATGCAAATAAATTGATCTTTATCTTTATCTTTATGTAATGTCATTTAGAATCAATGACCTCAAATGCTATGTTAACATGGACTTGCCCTAGGATTCTAGGATTTTTTAATTATCAAAACGTCAATAATAAATAAGTATAGGAAGGTAAAAAACACAATAGTTGAAGCTTTTGATCGCCACGTCAATAACGAAAATCTATGTTCCCCACGCCAAGCGTCCTTCCGTCCCTCCCAAATTCCTTCTTTCATACGTACAAAATAATAGTCATGGAAAAAGTACATATAACTAGTTCGGCCTTAAACCTTTTCTTTTTTTAACTTTTATTTACTTTGAATTTGGGACGAGTTTATTATTTTTAAAACTTCTTTCGATTTTACGCCATTTCACATATTTTTTCGTATTCGTTATCAAATTACAATATGGATTAGGGTGTTAAAGAAAATAGTATAATACACAAAGTGGCTATGGAGCCGTCGGTCATATTCCAGACACTTCAAAAGCTTGGTATTAGCCATATGTTCGTTTAACGTACTACCAACAGATACAACACTTCCTCTTTCGAAGACCATAAAAGATCGGGGTGGCAAAAAATCGGGGGGGAACTACGAAGGCTGTTAAAGCCAAAATTCGTCGAAATTCCATTAGGAAGCAAAAAATCTTATCGCTAGAAATGAAGATTCCCGCTAGGACTCTGTCGCTTATTATAAAACAAGACCTGAAGCTCGGTGGTTATCGTCGATATACAGGACATGCCCTAAATCAATCATACAAAAATGAGATAGACTACATAATAAACCAACCACCCAAAAGTTTTCACGGACACAAATATCATAACAAAGCTGAACTTCAAGACAAACCATCTTATTGTGCGAAGTTCATTCAAAAAGGCCCCAGAAAAATGACCACGGGAACATAATATAAAAGCAAATGCACACAATCAATCAAGGCGAAACCAACTACCAAGGGATTATAAAACAAATAAACGAAAGTACAGGCCCCATACAGAAATATGAAATCCTTGAAAAACATCTATCAAATTACTGCACTGCAAACAAAAACCAGAAGACTTAAAAATACCAGCTAAGCGATCAAACTCTACAACTTATAAATATGAGAAAAGAGTACATAACACTACAATCCAAAAACTAAAACATCAAGAGAATAGCAGAAATCAGCTAGAAAATCAGAGAAAGTAGCAGAAAGGATCGCAAAACCAAATGGCTAAAAACACTAGAATTCCACATACAAAGAACTGGAGGTACTAAAAAGGCTTTAAAGGAGTTCCATTGTTTTCCAGCTTCTCGTAGTTACGAGAAGCAGGAAAACAATAGATACGGGCGATAAACATCGTAAACTATAAGGCAATAAGCCTCATGTCAAACGTTTTTAAAGTATTCGCATCAATCATATTGTACAGGATGAGCCCCATGCTAGACGAACAACAACCATTGGAGCAAGCTGGATTCAGGAGGGGCTTCTCTACAATAGACCATATCCATACTGTGAAACAAATACTAGAAAAATATAATGAATATAACAAGAATGTCTATATTGCCTTCATTGATTACGCCAAAGCCTTTGACAGCTTGAGCCACAACTACATATGGGACACAATAGAACACCAAGGGATACTCGCTATCTACACTAACATTTTTTTTTTTTTTCATTACAGCTAGAAAGAAACACTGGGTAAAGATTTCCCAATAAGAAGAGGTATCCGACAAGGAGACCCCCTATCACCAAAACTGTTCTCAGCAGTCCTTGAAAACATATTTCGCAACCTGAACTGGGGGGGGGAGGGGGTGTTCGGTCTGAATATAAACGGATCCAAGCTGCATCAACTCAGATTGGCGGATGAATTAGTTTTTTTCGAAGAGAAGCCAGAAATTTTAGAGCCTAGAAAGTGAGACAGTTGGACTGAAAATGAACCTTACAAAGACCAAAGTAATGACTAATTCAATGAAGGTGGACATAACCGTTAAGGAGCAATCCTAAAGTTTATTAACGAATATTATTTTTCATTTGTTTTTTTTATGTGCGATCAAATATCTTGTTATGTGTGTCCTCCAGCGAGGGCATCTACTCATAGCGAACATTTGTAGCTGCGGTCAGAAAAAATATTGTATTGCATAATATCTTTCCTTTTGAGTCTCTTTAGGTATGACTGTGTTGTTATCTTAGAAGCCAATTCATTGGGCTGACTCTCCAATCTCTTCCGGTAGGATGTGGGGGTGATGAGGATTTCCTCTTTCACTGTGTTCATTTTTAATTGGTCGTGGATTTCAGTGTTTGTGACAAGCCACGGCACATTTGATATAGTTCTCAAAATTTAATTTTGCATTCTTTGAATGATGGGTATATTTGAGTTACTACAGCTCCCCCAAAGTTGTATCCCGTACATCCATACTGGCTTTAAGATGACCTTATAAATGAGCAATTTATTGTCGATTGATAGTTTTTATGTGGTGGAGCCAAGTTAGTCTGCGGTCTAGGTGGAGTCCTAGGAATCTCACGTTATCTTTAAGTAGTAGTATCATCCCATCCAGTTTCACTGGAGGGCAGTTGCCAGTACGCAATGTGCAGAGCAGTACTCTTTCTCCTCCAGAGATTTTCTGATCCTGTCACATACTTTGTGGACCGGCTCCACAGTGGAGTGCTGGGTTCTAAAGCCAGATTGGTGTGGAGGAATGGTTTTGTTTTCATCAAGTAATGGTTGCATTCTACGCAGCAACACTCTTTCGAAGACTTTCGACATAATTGGAAGTAGACTGATTCGTCGATAGGATGTTACTTCGTTAGTAGGATTGCCAGCTTTATGCACCATGAGTAACTGCGAAAGCTTTCATAACTGCGGGTAGTACTGCACCCTAAGAATTCCATTATATAGGGTAGTGAGGAATACAATGGCCTTCCTGAGAAGCTGTCTGAGCACTTCCTTAGTGATAAGGTCAAAGCCTGGTGCTTTTTTATCATCTAGGTTTTTAATGGCCGCCCAACCTTCGTGAACTGTTAATAGACGCGGGGGAGGTGACATTTGGTAATCTTGTTCTATGACTGAGTTTATTCTCGTACACGTCACTGGGGCCACACCTAAGAGGAGGTATGCAGGTTGCAGGTCTTGTCAGATATCTGGTAATTTACCACAGAGAATAGTTGCTCGATGCTGTTGGAGAAAGTGACTGTAGTTGGTCTTGGAGGGTGTTATTCATCCAGTCCTTAATTAAAGCTTTCGGGTCATTGCTAGCCCTTTTAAAATTTGATTTGTCTTTATTTAGTCTATTTTGGTGCCAAATTCGATACAGCCTTCTTTTATTTTGCACTGCCATTTTGATTTCAAGTGGATATTTTACCGATGCAGCGATGTAGCTTGTCGACAATTTTCTGGGGTATATATCCAACAAGCTTTTTGTAGCAACGTAGTAATGTAAGAGGTTGCTGTGTCGATTTCTTCGTTAGTTTTTAGGGCTATTTTCAAATCAATATTTTCGTCGATGTACTCTCTCAGGAGTTCCCAGTCAGTGTGTTTATTGTACAATGTTATTGAAACAGTTTTACTAATTAATTTTGAGCTAATGGTTAGGATCACTGGAGTATGATCAGATGAAGAGTCGTAACACGTCTCTGCTTTTGTGTACTTTTTAGATAATCCTTTTATGATAAAAAAAAAGGAGATCAGGACTTTTGTTCGGATCACTTGGCCAGTATGATGGTTCGCCTGTGGATATAGTGGTAAGTCTATCACTTTCACACTAAGCTTTAGCTGTCTTCCTCTTGTAGTTGTTAGTCTGGATCCCCAATACGTGTGTTTGGCATTCCAATCGCCTCCAATTATAAAGCGATTGCCAAGAGTTTTAAAAAAGTGGGAGAACATAGCTTCAGTTATCTTGTGTCTTGGCGGGCAATAAATGGCAGAAATATTGATATAGACAGTTTGATCTCTTACAGCGATGGTTGTTGCTTGTATGTGATCAGTTCTGTATTCAGGCATTAGGTGATGTGAGAGTTTTTTTTACTATGACAGCTGTTCCATCTGGGTGGTTGGTCAGGTCCCATGTGCCTCTAAAACCAATAGAATATCAAGCTTATGCTGCTTCATCAAAAGCTCGACTTCATTTTTATTTGGAGTTAACCCATTTAGGTTGTATGTCGCTATACGTAAGTTTGTCATTTTATTAGTTTGTTTATGAGGCCCATCAGAACACTCATTTGTTGTAGGACGGTATCTATCTTTTCAGATTGTTTCATAAACATATGTTCAAGTGTGAGTGAGGTGTCAATTGATTTTGTGGTGTTTTGGCGCTCTGTTTTAGATTACATAAGTGGTCTCATTTGCAGTTCTCCCAGTGCCACAATCTATTGTAGCGGGGGCATTGTCTTTGCTAGCATTTAATGGAGGTGCCTGGACCTCATTTTATCTATATGTATTTTGTCTAGTTCTCCGGGCTATGATTTCTTTGTAGACTTCACATCCCTTGTAGTTAGCTGGGTGCGGAGTATCCGTTACAGAGGGCGCATGAAGCAGGAGTCTTCCGATCGCGTTTCTGGCATGGTAATCAGACGTCTTATGAGACAGTCCACACTTTACGCATCGGTACGGGCGCATACAGTAATTTTTCGAATGGCCGTACTGCTGACACCTTTGACACTGGACAACCCATCTCGATTTTCGTGGATCTTCTACGATGATGGATTGATGGTATTTGTATTTCAAGTCTTTTACCGCCTTATTGTTGGGCCCAGTAGCAAGGTTGACAAAAAACGTTGAGGTAGGCTTCTTTTCAGGTCCGCTGCGGTCAACCGGGGCATACGGCAGCGCCGTGTTCCGCCGCTCTCCACTCCCCCGTGTGCGCGGCGGGCAATCTGCCCGCCAATCACATGATGGGAAGGGCAGGCTGCAAGCCTCCCAAGGTTGCAAGGCCGCCCGCGGGGACAGGCCGAGTTGCGGCCGACCCCTGCACCCAGGCTCCGGTGCGGATGGAGGAGGGTGGGGAGGAGGCGCCTTCCCAAGCCCCTACACCCTCCACCTAACGGACTCCTTAGCCATGCTCGCTCCTCGCCCCTGTCGTCAGTGATAGGGGTACCGGATGCGCGGTAGGGGGTCCAGGACGCGGTCGCACCCTCCTGCGGGAAATTCATCTCGTGGCGGGAGGCGGCGGGGCTAGTCTGCCCCGTCGCCGGCAAACCGAGCGACGTCGAGGCGCAGTCGCGCGTGACATCGCTTGGTGGGGTTGTAGGCGTGATGGACGGGGAAGTTTCCCACGCTCGCGGCCTTTCGCGATGGCGGCGTTCTGTGTGTACCCAGGACGCCGCAGGAGCAGGAATGCCCGATGGGGCTATGCCGCTGGGTGGGTCGCCGAAGATTTAACAAGTCCTGGCGGCCTATCCGTGATGGCGGCGAGTAGTTACACGGCCGATTTTTTAGTGGGGGGCAGGACACACACTACCTCCAGCGTCTGCCCCGGGTGCTGGAGGTGTGCGTTAGGCATCTTTTACGGCAATAAAAAAAAAACTGCACTGTTGACGGTTTGATATATAACTTTGAACCCATTTTAAAGCTGGACCTCGGATTCCGTATTTTTCGCATTTGTCTAGGAGTATTTTGTGGTCTACGCAGCCAAATGCTTTAGACATATCAAAGAAAATAGTAACCACTGGTGCTTTTCTGTTAGTGCACTCTGTTACTTTATAAATTAAGATAAAAGCTGCGAAAGTTGTCGACTTTTCTTTCTGAAAACCATTTTGTTCTTGTCGAATAATTTTATATTTAGCCATCAAATTATTGCCTTTTCAAATATTTTAGAAAAAATAGGTATCAAAGTAATTGGCCTATAATTTTCAAGTTCGTGACAATCATCTTTTTTGAACAGCGGTTTAACTATTGAAGTTTTTAATCTTTCTGAAAACACACCTTGTACGATAGAAAGATTTATTAGAAAGGTTAAGACAGGTGCAATAATATCCATCTGCCCCACCCGCGGCCTTCCGTGGAGGCGCGGCACCCTGTGTGTATCCAGGGGCCGCGTAGGTGTGAAATGCCCGGAACGCAACAACATCGCGTCCGGGCATTGCCACTGGGCGGGCCGCCGACGGTATAACAAATTCCGGCGGCCCGTTCGAGAAGGTGGCGGGCGATACGCGGCGGGTTTTTTAGTGGGTGCAAACCCCACACTACCTCCACCGTCTTCCCCGGACGGTGGAGGTGTTCGTAAGGAATTTTTCCCGCCACATCAAAAAAAAAAACAAAAAAAAAAAAAAAAAGGTGCAATAATATCCGTACAACATTTCACAATATTTGTTTTAACTGAGTCATAGCCTACTGAATTGGTGTTGTTTAACGATTTAATTATATGTAAAATTTCATTTACTGTACATGGGCATAAAAATATACTAGGTACAACGGAATCAATATTGTTTTTAAGCTGATTACTTTTTTGTTAACTTAGGCATTGTTAGCTGCATTTGTGAAAAAAGAGTTAAATTTGTGAGCAATCTGTAATGGTTCTGTGATTTTTGAATCCTTATTATTTATCCAATCAATGTAGGAGTTATTTTTATTTTCATATTCGTGGTTTTTTATGATATCCCATGTGGTTTTGCATATATTTTTAGATTGTTGGATTAGTTTGCTATTTAGATTCCTTTTTGCGCAGGTTATACAAGCTTTTAGCAGCTTTGTGATTTAACATATTTACTTTTATTTTTACTACTTTTGTTAGCGTAATAGGTGTATCTCAATTTTCTTTTAATTTTACTTGATGCTTTAATTCCTTTATTTAACCAATTTGGTGTATAATTATAAGGTTTAAGTTTATATAGCTGAGTTGGGAAGCAAAGGTCTTAAAGTAAGCAAAACATATCATAAAAGTTGTTAAAACCTGAGTTCAGATCTTCCACAAAAACATCACACCATGAGAGCGATTGCAATGCATTTCTTATTTAGCAAATTTAATTAGATGATCTATGCTATAATTTCGCCTAGTTATGAAAATAGGTTTCTTTATACCCTTTATATATTTTTAAAGTTTTAATGTTTGGCGTGTATTATAGTCTGATAGATTATATTCAACTACTGAACCAATAGAGTCTTTATTATTGCTAATAATCTGGCATATACAGGCTCGTTGACGTGTAGGTTAAAGACTTTAGTTGTGTGTGAGCTTTATTAGATCTTCGGAACTTTTGCTGTTTTTCAAAATGTCAACGTTAAAGTCACCGCATAGGTTAATTTGGTTTTCTTTTCTTATAATTAGTTTATGTAAAAGAATATTTATATTATCAAAAAACAGAGAAAGAGGAGAATTGGGTATTCTATAAATACAAATAACCAAGCATTTACAGGTAGGAATTCCGATTCCATAACACTCAAAACATTTTTCTATCCCTATAACTTCACAAAGTTTAATTACTTCATATTCTAGTGAATTTTGCATTAATATACACACACCTCCACGCCTTTCTTTGGCTCGACAGAAAGATGAAAACTAATTTGTAATTTTTGATTTTTATGTTAGACAGCTCGCCTTTTTTAACGAAAGTCTCAGTAAGACATACAATTGTTATTTTTCTACCTCTTTCCATGAATTCATTGAGACATATTTCTAACACATATTTCAACGCAACAATAAGGGATATTGTAGGTTGGATGGAGGATAATAATTTAACTGTTAATATCTCCAAAACCAAATACATTCAGTTTCGTAACAAAGGCGCAAAAAAACAACTGTTTAACCTGAGCTATGATGGACAGCATCTAACGGAAGAAGAAGCCTGTTTTCTTGGCATAATGCTGGACTCGCATTGTACGTGGAAGCCCCATATTGATCGAATTAGCCAAAAAATAAATAGATTCGTCTACGCACTATGGCGCCTCACAAAGCTCTCAAATGTAAAAACAGCATTACAGGCATGCCATGCGTTTGTAGTCTCAAATCTGAGGTATGGTATTATGTTATGGGGGAATTCAGTGCACTTAAATAAGATATTTATTACCCAAAAACAATGTTTACGAGCTATATGTGATAAAACCCCATGGGACAGTTGCAGGCCTCTATTTAAAAAAATGTTATTGCTAACTGTACCATGTTTATACATATTTGAAAGCTGCATCTTTGTAAAACTAAATCCCGATTTGTTCACAACTAAAAAAACAGTTTGTAATTTCAACACAAGATTTCCAAATAAACTAGTGTTACCAAATATAAAGACTGAAATATGCAACAGAAATAGTTATGTCATGTGTATTTAATTAGACTATATAACCACCTACCTCAAGGTCTAACGGATCTACCACTAATAAAATTTAAAAAACAACTTTGTGCATGGCTCATTGAAAATTGTTTCTACTCAGTACACGAATTTTTAAGCTATAAAATATTATAAACAATAATGCATGTGTACACATTAATTATAATTTGAATTGACTATCATAGTAAGTATCATCTGTTTAACCACTTTAATATTATCTAATTAAATACAAATTATTATAATGAACTTTAAAATGTAGGTAATACTATAATAGTGCAGTTATTATTTATTTTTTTTCTCTCTTTTGTTTGTTTTTATAGACTAATAACATTTGCATGCCATAACATGGTAAATGTGCTGTATTAATGAAATAATGTAACATCTATTGTAACCACATTTTAGCAAATAAACGATTTGATTTGATTTGATAACCTTCCTGTTTTGTTCAATAAACCTGCTATATTTTGGTGGAGTAATGTGTGTACAGTATCCTATATGTCTACACTTTCATTTTCTGTATTTACGACAAAAAGGTTGATATGATCATATTTGATCGAGCATTGTTTAAACTACACAGTTTTGAAAAGTAGTCCAATATTGATGTCTGTTTAAGTTTTGAATCATGTAGTTTTAGTTGATTGCTCATGGTTTGACAAGATACGACCTTTTGTTGCTTATTATTTAGGGTTGGTTTTTTCGAACACGTATTGTACATAGCCAAATATTTATTCTTATAATCTATGGTATCCATAAATAGGTTTAGTTCTCTACACGTGTGATAGGTACATAATAATAACCTCTCAACTGTGTAAGTTCGAAAACATGCATATTATATGTATGGAATACATTTAGAAAATAACAGTTTGGAAAATTATTTGCAGTCAACTTTATCATATTGTTTAACAGTCTCTCGTTTAAATATTTGTTATAGTAGTTTGTAGTAGCAAATGGTTTAGTGTGAGCAAAAATAATGTAGGATTTGTACTTGTTGTTTCCTCTGGACTCGATAAGGTTAGCTGCCAATCCCAAGCATTGCTGACTGCCAAATATATAATATATAATATAGAATACATCCTTTATTTTCAATATTTTCATATGTAGGAGGTTCCCTCCGAATATCTGAAGTGGTGCTCGTGTAACGAGTATCCCTTATTTTTTGTGTAGAGTCTGTATCCAATTGATTGGGTTTTTTGATAGGATCAGGCGATACAACTGATGATTTAAGGATAAGAGATTCCATGATATCATTAAAATCTATTCGCCGTTTGGTTATACTGCTTTTTAGTTTGAAGAACAGATTTCTGTCAATTGTTGAATTTTTGTCTGTTGTTCCTTCAATATTTTCTGGACATTTGTATTTTTCAATAACAAATTTTGTACTTCTTCATCTGCACTTTCTAGTTGACATTTTAGTGTGTTAATGGTATCTTTCTGGCGAGATATAATTTCGTTTTAATCAAGTGTTGACAAATCAGGCAAATTGCCATTTAAATTTGAAGGATTGGACGACAAACGACTATCATCTTGTTTATCGTAACTTTCAAATTTGTCTTTTTTCGAAATGTAATATTTTCATTCTGCATATTTTTTTTTTTTTTTATAGTACCTTTATTTTTCCAGCTAGTTGTGACAGTGTAGTTGCTTACTCAATACAAAAAGAAGCTTCGCATGTCACTGGGGTTTGAACCCCATCCTCGTACGTCCTTAGCTATCACATATACCTTAACCACTCGGTTATGTGACCAGCTACAATATTGGTAGAAATAGATATTTGTATCCTACTTTTATTTTGTCGCTAATGAGGGTGGTTTTAAACTATCAGTCTTGACAAGACAACACTGACTGATAAAATTAACGGAATCGTTTTTTCACTTTTTAGTATTGATTTGTTTTGATGTCTTGGATCATTATATTCCACTTGTTTGTTAAAAGTTTGTTTGTGTTGACTTTCATGCAGTTATTTAAACATTATGTTGTCGTTATATCCACTATTTGTTTGTAAACACAGAACATGCGCAAAATCTTTTCACACTTTAAACTTTTTTGTATTAAACAAACACTATATGAACACTATTAGGTATAAAATTACTGGTATATCTGTATATGACACGTTAAATGTTAAATTTTATATTTTTAAACAATTTTTAAACAAAAAGTTGATTCACATTGTAAGATGTCTATAAAAAGTTGATAAAGCTCCGTAGCTTTATCAACTTTTTATAGACATCTTACAATGTGAATCAACTTTTTATAGACTTCTATGTTGGTGTTGCTTAGCCTTAGTTGGTTTCTATTAACTATTCTATAAGTAAACTGCTTCCTATCAGCGACAGTCTCGAGCAATTCTGTTAATTTATTACGGTCCTCAATTCCGTATGGGATGATTGGTGGAGGCTTACTGGTATATTTGGATTTCCATCACTTTTAGTTTCAGTAAGGTCAATAGGCAAGCCGGAGAATCTAGTTGTTTTACCAGTGGTAGTTGATGGCAATGGGTGACCCACAGATTAGGAATGGGGTCACGAGATGAACAAGCTTGGATGGAATGCTTGTTGGACGAACTTCTTGGTAGTGCTGCCAGTAGTATTTACTGGCACAGGTGCCTGGTCCCCTACACCTGTGCAGTCTTTCAGTTCAGTTAACGAATATACCTACCGCCAAAAGAAAAAAAGACCCAATAGCAAAGGAAATAAGTGCAAGGATCACCAATGACTGCATGAAGTCACACCTGGGCATGGCAGTAAAAAGAAAAACTTTCAATATATGCATCCTTCCATGCTTAACCTACAGGTGTGAAACATGGGCCACTCACCAAATCTCTAAGAGAAAAACATGCCAAATGCCAAAGAGCAATGGAGCGCAGCATAGTCGGGACAAAACGTCAAGACAGAGTCAGAAATATTGATATCAGGTAAACCCTTCATTAGGTAATCCTTGTGACAAACAAGGTAAATGGTGCAAGGCAGTTTCAGAGTGGAGCCCAAGAGACGGAAAGAGAAGCCTTGGAAGACAGTGTACAAGATGGAAGGATGACAATAAAATGACTGATGGCCCTAAGTGGAGGTGGGTAACCCAGGACAGACCACAGTGGAAATTGTTGGAGGAGGCCTTATGCCAAGAGGCACACTGAGACTAAAGACATTTTATAAGACATACAACAGCATACATCATCTCAGAATAAATGGCTTTATTATTATTATTAATATCTCACTTCAATTTGTAATTATTTAAAAGACGTTGTGCTTGCCACTGTCCCCTTTCATATTCCCATGGGGCCATAGCCATCCCGGCCCTCACTTTGCGGAACACTGTCACAGCAGACATCTCAAAATGTATGTGATTGCTATGCAAGAGGTTATGGGCTGAATTCCCACAACATGTGATACCACTTTGAGTGATCCACAAATTGTTGTTCTGAGTCTGGGTGTACTTTGTGTCTGTGACTTGTGTTTCTAAAGTCCCCAGTGACACAGGGCTTGTACTTTACTAGGGCAGTCATCTTTAAAAAAAAAGCTATTATGAATATCTCATTATTGAAAATGATCATTAGTATGCCTCTATAACCTCAGTATTTTAATTGTTTTTGTTTCATAATGAAAACAGAAGTGGTTTTTACATTTGTTCATACTTTTGGAATCATTTATGTCTCAAATGACATAAATTATACAGATAGAAAGCATTACAATGAGTAGCAGCCAATAATCCTAGATGCATGGATGAATTTTGTATTTAGGTTGATATAAGACACTCACTCTTTAGGCATATCAGCAGGAACAGAATTTTTTTTTGCACTCATCATATCAATGAGATCCAGTTTCCATTGTAAACGGTACACCTGCCAGCAACCTAAACCAAAAGAACCTGCTGGCAGCATCTAAAAATGTATTATTATTTGATCTAGAGATACATCACACACATCATAAAACAGATTATAATGAAAGTAAATGCAAACTAAACAGGTTGCATAAAACAGGTTATGTTCGGATGTCGAAAAGAGTAAAGCTGTTAATATTTTGTCAACATATTTTTTTATAACAGAGAAAATCCCATTTAAGCTTATGACATTTAAAATAATTTGTTGCTAAGATGTATGATGTAATTACCAGTAAAATCCATTTAAAAATTTCTCCAGGTTCCTTTTTCGGTCTAACTGTATGGGACTTAATAGCATTTGCAACGGTAACATTATATCTTAGCGTATGCCGAAATATGCCTTTAGAGCTATTATTTATGTAATTATTAAAGAAAGGGCGCGACACTTTACACAAACTTGAAAACATTGTTGACATTTTTTAGCGTAACCCAGGCACAGAGTAAGTAATCACTTCGTTTTCGTAACCACAGCCACAGAGAAAATAGTCATTAATTAACGTTGTAACAAAGGTTGTAACGCAATTTAATTGATTGACTATTTGTCAAATTGCTCTCAAATTGTTATTGTATTTTCATCACAACTTCTTCTTCTGATTTTTTTATATGGTAACCCATTCCAGTAATTGACGTATAGACCAGAATCCTGACGTGTTAACACTGTTCTGAAGTCATAGCGAAGCAATGTAATTATAACACCACTTGTACTCGTCACGGAAGGAGTTCAAACGAGGTGTCTGAGGATTTATCACGGCAAATGCAACACAACGGGACCAATGGACGGGTCGCCGCGCCGACCCGAAAGAAGAGCCCGATGAAAATTTCAACTAATGCATGCCAAGAGCATGCATCAGTTTTATAAGCTATAGTTTAAAAACCGGGCAAGATCATGTCGGACCATGCTCAGTGTAGGGTTCCACAGCCTTGAATAATTGCATCAGCAGAAAAGCGTATGTTTATGGCACTTACGCCCTTCTGTTGAGAAACGCAGCAATATATTTTCGGCAATAACTTACTGACGCTACGATCATGTCCAAAATAATTTTAGTTTGAAGTAAATATTAAGCACTACCTTTCTGTTAATCCAAAAATATTCACTTAATCAAAAAAGTTTATTAGAAACCTTAAAATGTTTTATAATTAATGATGTGCCACACGTTGATGTTTGCTAAAAAACATTTTTTTCAGCTACTGTTACATGTATAGAGTGCCGCCCTAAAAAATATTTATTTTTGTTATCTATCAAACTAAGTAGCGGCTATTACAAGACACCTTTTCACCAAATTTCATAAATATTCACTACAGTAGTCTTTGAGTAAAATTCATATAACATACGGACAGACAGAGGGACATGACGATACTATATGGGCTCTGTTTTTGCCATTTTGGCTACGGAGCCCTACAAACTGATATCAGTATGATTATAAAAGTGAATAGAATAGAAATTAATTAATACTTTAAAATATTTTTATAGTATTAACTATTTTCTATTTTTTATTTTATTAAGTTTTTCTCGCTTCCACTCTTGGTGTTACCAGAAAAAAGTATTTACCTGATATTTTGTTTTCATATCAACCCATATGATGGCCCACTGCTGGGCACGGGTCTCCCCAGTAGATCCTGGGGGTAATTGCCATAATCGCCACGCTTGGCGAGCGGATTGGCGATCGCAGTAAGGCTTTAAGTACGCAGAGGACGCTGCTGCCCGTCCTCCGGAGTGAAATCCCTTAGTCGCCTTGAAGACACCCACGGGAAGAGATGGGGTGGTACTATTCTTAAGCCGGCACCACACGGCATTTTGTTTTAAAAGGCGTCTAAACGAGCCATTTTTCACGGCAATTTATGGCGGCAATGCTGTGGCTGGCAACATGGCATTACTCTCCAATATTGTTTTATTCTATTTTATTGTTGCCGGGTTGCGTAGCCCGTTTAGGAGACTGAGTCATGCACCATACAATTGCAGACATATTGCCATTATTGGCCGAGCAATTAGTTGCCAATAGTGCCGCCACCAATTGCCGTATAAATTGGTCCGTTTAGACGCCCCAAGATCAATTGGGTCAATTAAGAGACGTCAATGATTTCAGCGTGCCGAAGGCAGCCCGGTGGAGCGATTGATATATTTATTACTTGTGAACCTAACCAATATGAATCATACTAAATATGAAATTTGAAATATAAAACTTTACCTTATTATGGATAATAAAGTAATTCATTCGGTAGAAGTAGTGTTGTAAGTAGTGAACACAATTGACATTCGCTCATATGTAAGAAGAGCGTCATAATTCTAAAAACTGTGATATTGAGTTATTTATACACAAATAATCAAGATCTCTTTATTTTTTGTAAAAATGACACAAATCTTTGTCTTAAAATGAGTGATTGAGAAAGGTTGTGTCGTTGTGTCATTCTGTCTCAGTTTCGTAAGACCGCGCGTTTTTTTCGAAACTGGCTTATTTCAGTTACTACCAGTTTGTTGTGAAGAGAGCACATACAAGTTTTCAACGAAGACGACACATTTCCTTTTATGACAATCTTCTCGTAAAAGTAAGTAAAACTTGTGTTAATTGTTTGGTGTTTTAACGACACATAATGGTTTGTGACGATGTATCAGGAAAAATATGGTTCAATAATGGTAGTCATTTTACAATATGGATTCACAAAGGGTCGTTCGACAGTAGATGCAGGCTCTAAACTACTAAAACACATATATAGTGCCTGGGAAAACTCGCAGGACGCCATTGGAGTTTTCTGTGACCTCTCAAAAGCATTTGATAGTGTGGTGCATAATACACTGCTGAAACTTAGGCATTACGGCATTACGGGTACAGCGCTTAATCTTGTTGCTTCTTATCTTAGTGAGCGAATGCAGTATGTAGATATTAACGGAATAAGGTCGTCCGGATCAACCGTGAGTATGGGCGTGCCACAAGGATCAATTCTGGGTCCTTTTCTATTTTTGGTGTATATAAACGATCTGCCATTTTTTACCAGTAAATTATGCGATATTGTTCTATTTGCTGATGACACTTCTCTTATTTTCAAAACCAATCGTAAAAATGTTTACTCTGACGAAGTAAACAGGTCCCTCGCATTAGTTCTTGACTGGTTTACATCAAATAACTTGCTTTTAAATTCTAAAAAAACCAAATGTATTAAATTTAGTTTACCAAATGTAACAAATAGCAGTCCAAATCTTGTTTTAAACAATGAAGTTATACATTTTGTTGATTCAACGGTTTTTTTTGGGAATTACTTACTTTAGATAGTAAGTTACAGTGGGGCGCCCAAATATCATGTCTCGCAGGGAAACCCAGTTCTGCAGCATATGCTGTAAGGCGGCTGATATTCAAACAATTTTTATTCTTCAAATACGTGCAGTGTGTGCGATATACAAACTAGGTGCACGAGTTTCCCATAAAGAATAGTTTAAAGAGATAGGTATTATGACAGTTGCATCTCAATATATATTTGCAAACATTATGTTTGACAAAATATCAAATAGTGACGTTCACCCGGTGAACACGAGAAATAAGCACAAATTAGTAGGTCAATATCATAGGCTACATAAAACTCATAATTCATTTATGGGTCTTTCTGTTAGAGTATTTAACAAGATACCAGCTAGTAATAGGAGTCTATCAGAGATTAAGTTCAAAAATGTAGTCAAAAATCATCTTATACGTAGAGGCACAGTTAATATAATACTATACTAGTAGTAGAGGTTATTATAAAGTGGATGAATATATAAATGATAAAGAAAAATGGATCTAGTTGCTTGCTCCTTGTTACTTTAATATGCTTGGGTGAATTTTGTTATCACTTTGTTTTAATTGTCACATTGTTATAGAGCATGATTTGACTTTTGTAAGTAAAGATTCTCCGTGACGAATAAAGGCCATTATTTTCTTCCTTTTGATATCATAATTAATATAGTAAAAAGGAGGCTCTGTTGAATGCTCTTGAAGAACATGGCAAAGATTGGACAGCCATGTCCTCTTCAATAAATATACCAGCCGATGTGTGCCAGAGCACTTTTACAGAATTGCAAAATATAGTAAAAAAAAGAAGATGCATTACTTAAAACGGATATTGGGCAACAACAGTTATGACATAGAACGGAACGTAGAAACTGCTTTACCCAACCCCTAAACTTAATTAAATTAAATAGTTTAAATTAATTATAAAAAAACCCCTAAACATATTTAAATTAAATAATTTAAATTAATATAACTGTTGCTTTGATAAATAATAACGATGAAATACACATATTTTTGCATGAAACGAAACTCGTTACTGTTTGTCAAAAAAATAACACGAATGAAAGCTCCATAATAACCTCAACGACGAGTTAACTTGTACGAGCTCCGATATTTTTTGCGTTTTTATTTTGTATTAAACATGAGTGATAAAATAACAAGATCCAGAGCACCTAATTTTAATAAGGAAGAACAGTTATTATCGTTTGCTGTAATGAAGCCCTATACAATTATTATTAAGTGTAAGAAGACTGACTCCGTCAAGCAAATTGATAAACAAAGTGCTTGGTCGAGAGTTACGGAGATATATAATGCCAATACAAAAGGTGTAAAAAGAACGACTGAAACCTAATTAGGTGCTATCGAATGAAATACAAAAAGCAAATTCAAAAAACAACATTCTGAGGCCAAGATGCTGTTAGAAGGAAAGTGTTACTTAATTTGGTTGTGGTATTTTCTACATTAACACTGTATTTTAGAAAAATGCAGTTAATATCACAACTAAATAGTACATACCTTAATACATTGGTTGTGGTATTTTCTACATTAACACTGTATTTTAGAAAAATGCAGTTAATATCACAACTAAATAGTACATACCTTAATACAAACTACCAGTTCAGTCTAAAGATAAATAGTTATATCAAATTCTTATTTCAGATCCAAGTAAAAAGGAGGCTCTGTTGAATGCTCTTGAAGAACATGGCAAAGATTAGACAGCCATGTCCTCTTCAATAAATATACCAGCCGATGTGTGCCAGAGCTTTTTTACAGAATTGCAAAATATAGTAAAAAAAGAAGATGCATTACATAAAAAACGGATATTGGGCACAGGTATAGTATCTTTTATAAGGCTACTACCTTGTTTGTTGTTTGTTTGTTTTAACGGGGCCGCAATGTCGCACTTAGCCTCTTAATTGGGCCATTGTGCGTACGTTGTAATGTGTCAGTTCTTCTCACTCCAGCCAGCCCAAACACTCCCAGAAGCCCAGCATTCCCCGCAGGTTGCTGCAGGCTTCAGGGAGGGATGACGGTGTTTTTAGGAACTGCGCCCGGTGCTCGGCCACACTAGTGCATTCCATGATTACGTGCTTGGGCGTCTCCTCATGCTCCATGCACCCTCTGCACAGTGGGCTATCTGTGATCCCGATGGTGTACAGGTGCTTGTTTAGGGGACAATGGCCTGTCAGGATGGCTATTGCTTTTCGCAGTTTGTCCCTGTTTAATCTGATTAGATTCCGAGCGTACTTTCTGGGCACTGTTGGAATCGCCTCTTTTGTTTGTCTGCAACCGGTGTTTTTTCCCCATTCCAGTTTGTGGTTTTCCTCTGTTTTCTCGCGCAGCCAGATTCGTACCTGGGCTTGGGGTAGGGGCATTAGTGGTTCGGGGCCGTGGATGTTCATTTTGGATCCCCGTCTAGCTAGCTCATCTGCCGCGTCATTTCCAATTGAGTTGCTGTGTCCCTTTATCCATTGCAGGGTCACTTCATTATCCAGGGTAATGGCTTGAAGTGATTCATGGCATTCTTGAATAAAGGTCGAGTTTATGCTAGTGTTTGACAGCGCTTGTAGCACTGAAGCACTATCGGTTATGATTTTTATTTTAAGTTCTTTTACATTCCTGGCTGCGACTGCTTGAGCCGCTTTGGTTATGCCAATGCATTCTGCTTGGAAAATCGTGTTTCTTCTGTCCAAAGCAGTAGATATCTTAATGTTCAGGTCATCCGAAAAGACTCCTGCTCCCGTGCCTACCGCGGTTTTGGATCCATCTGTGTATATTCTTACTTCAGATGGTCCGGAGCTGTCTTTTGATTCGGGTTTAAGTCTGATTTTGTATCTTTGGTCAAAGTTATGTTTTTGGGGGATTCTATCTGTTGGGGCTTCCAGGAATGGATATTCCCTTGTAATTTCTGATAGAATTCCAGAGTGTACTATCCCCTCATCGTTTTTCCAGAGGCCGTTCGCTTTTAATCTGAGTGCAGTGGCTGTTGCTGTCTCCTTGATTTCAAGGTGAAGCGGTCTCAGGTTAAGGATGTGTTCTAGCGCAGCCGAAGGGGTAGTTCTCATACAGCTTGTCGTGGCTACGCATGCTAGGCGTTGAAGACTCTGGAGTTTGGTCTTCATGGTGATCAGTTGTGTTCTAGGCCACCACACCATGGAACCGTAGGTAATAATTGGCCGTATTATTGCGGTGTAGAGCCACAGCGTTATTTGCGGGGTCAGTCCCCACTTTTTGCCTATTAGCCTTTTGCACTGCCAGAAAATTATGCAGGATTTTTTTAGTTTTATTTCGATGTGTGCCGCCCAAGTCAATTTGCTGTCCAGGGTTATGCCTAGGTACTTTACTTGGGTTGTTAGCGTTAATTGGGTTTTAAATAACCTTGGTAATTGTAGATCTGGTAATTTCCTTTTCTTCGTGAAGAGGACAAGTTCTGTCTTTTTGGGATTTACTGACAGTTTGTGTTCGTCGCACCATTCTTCTACGAGTTCGAATGCTGAGCGCAGTACTTTACATAGTACGTTCTCTGCAGTACCATTTATAAGTATTGTGAGGTCATCTGCATAGCCAATAGTGGTGTACCCTCGATTATTCAGTTTCCTTATGAGGCTATCCACCACAATGTTCCACAGAAGTGGCGATAGGACCCCTCCTTGAGGGCATCCCCTCGCCACTCTGGCCCTTGTGGTGGTATTCACAGTGACCTGTATTATTATTATATATAATTGTCACATTGTTATAGAGCATGATTTGACTTTTGTAAGTAAAGATTCTCCGTGACGAATAAAGGCCATTATTTTCTTCCTTTTGATATCATAATTAATATAGTAAAAAGGAGGCTCTGTTGAATGCTCTTGAAGAACATGGCAAAGATTGGACAGCCATGTCCTCTTCAATAAATATACCAGCCGATGTGTGCCAGAGCACTTTTACAGAATTGCAAAATATAGTAAAAAAAAGAAGATGCATTACTTAAAACGGATATTGGGCAACAACAGTTATGACATAGAACGGAACGTAGAAACTGCTTTACCCACCCCCTAAACTTAATTAAATTAAATAATTTAAATTAATTATAAAAAAACCCCTAAACATATTTAAATTAAATAATTTAAATTAAATAATTTAAATTAATATAACTGTTGTTTTGATGAATAATAACGATGAAATACACATATTTTTGCATAAAACGAAACTCGTTGTTATTGTTTGTCAAAAAAATAACACGAATGAAAGCTCCATCCATAACCTCAACGACGAGTTAACTTGTACGAGCTCCGATATTTTGTTGCGTTTTTATTTTGTATTAAACATGAGTGATAAAATAACAAGATCCAGAGCACCTAATTTTAAGAAGGAAGACCAGTTATTATTGTTTGCTGTTTTTAATAATTATGAAGCCCTATACAATTATTATTTAGTGTAAGAAGACTGACTCCGTCAAGCAAATTGATAAACAAAGTGCTTGGTCGAGAGTTACGGAGATATATAATGCCAATACAAAAGGTGTAAAAAGAACGACTGAAACCTAATTAGGTGCTATCGAATGAAATACAAAAAGCAAATTCAAAAAACAACATTCTGAGGCCAAGATGCTGTTAGAAGGAAAGTGTTACTTAATTTGGTTGTGGTATTTTCTACATTAACACTGTATTTTAGAAAAATGCAGTTAATATCACAACTAAATAGTACATACCTTAATACAAACTACCAGTTCAGTCAAATATAAATAGTTATATCAAATTCTTATTTCAGATCCAAGTAAAAAGGAGGCTCTGTTGAATGCTCTTGAAGAACATGGCAAAGATTAGACAGCCATGTCCTCTTCAATAAATATACCAGCCGATGTGTGCCAGAGCTTTTTTACAGAATTGCAAAATATAGTAAAAAAAGAAGATGCATTACATAAAAAACGGATATTGGGCACAGGTATAGTATCTTTTGTAAGGCTACTACCTATTAGATTAAACATTCAATAACAGGTCATTAACCGAATCCTGGTGAAACTTTTGCAGTAGCATCAACACAACTAACCAGGTCGTCAGGGCCAAGAAGATACTGTCAAAGAGCTGTCCAGAACTCCTGGGCTGCCTTAAGAAAGATGACGGGACAACATACACCAAGTCCGATGAGGAAACCAGTGTAATGCTACTCAAAACGCACTTCCCTGTAACAGCGAAAATCGAATGGGCCATAAGCAGCTTTGAACCATACAAATCACTGGGACCAGATGGCATATTCCTGACACTGCTGCAATGGCAAATCAACAAGGTGACAAAAATTCTGTCACCAATATACAAAGCATGCATCGCATACAAATACATACCAAAACAGTGGAGGGAAGCAAAAGTAGTCTTTCTGCCAAAACCAGGCAAAGAAGACTACACTGAATCGATATCCTTCAGACCCATAAGTCCGCAGACTAACTTGGCTCCACCACATAAAAACTAAAAGGGAGGAACTCAACATTCGCTTCAGAAATTTCTATTGGCTGCTGGGACGGAACAGCAAACTATCAATCAACAATAAATTGCTCATTTATAAGGTCATCTTAAAGCCAGTATGGATGTACGGGATACAACTTTGGGGGAGCTGTAGTAACTCAAATATATCCATCATTCAAGAATGCAAAATTCAATTTTGAGAACCATATTGAATGTGCCGTGGCTTATTACAAACACTGAAATCCACAACCAATTAAAAATGAACACAGTGAAAGAGGAAATCCTGATCACCTCCACATCCTACCGGAAGAGATTGGAGAGTCACCCCAATGAATTGGCTTCTAAGCTAACAACACAGTCATACCAAAAGAGACTGAAAAGGAAAGACATTGTGTAATGCATATTTTTTCTGACCGCAACTACAAATGTTCACTATGAGTAGATGCCCTCGCTGGAGGACACACTAACAAGAATATATGCTCTAATGGCTTAAAGTTATAAACTGATCGCAGATAAAAAAAACCAAAAAAAAAAAAAAAAAAGACCCATAAGGTTAGACTTATGGGTCTTTTTTTTTTTCTTCCTATTAAAAACACTCGAGAGACTAGTGGACAGACATATAAGGGATGGAGCGCTGATCGAAAGACCACTCCACCCCCAACAACTATCACAGTAGTTCACAAGATAGAAACAGCTATCACAAACAAGGCATCAACACTAGCCGCATTCATTGACATTGAAGGAGCTTTTGATAAAACTATGCACAAGAGCATAAATCACGCCCTACAGAAATTTAATGTGGAACCAGTCATAAGAAACTGGATCACAGAACTGATAAGCAACAGGGCAGTTCAGGTAACGGTAAATTCCACCATAAGAGCCAAGGTAACAAAGGGGTGCCCACAAGGAGGAGTCCTGTCATCGTTACTATGGAACATAGTCGTGGACAGTCTAATAAGAAGACTGAACCCTGCAATGGATCAAAGGGCACAGCAACTCAATAGGCAACGACGCTGCAGATGAACTGGCAAGGCAGGGATCTAATTTAATCACATACGGACCAGAACCACTACTCCCCCTGCTCACTTCTCAAATAAGAAAAAACTGAGACTTCCCACCAAGCAGAATGGAACAACACCAATGACTGCAGACCCACGAAAGAGGCGATTCCAATGATGTCCAGAAGACTCACTCGCAATCTCATCGGGCTGACCAGGGACAATTTGCGAAAAACCATAGGCATTATCACAGGCTACTGTCCCCCAAACAAGCATCTTTTCAGGATAGGGGTGACGGATAGTCCCCTTTGCAGAGGATGTATGAAGGCAGAAGAAACACCA
This sequence comes from Herminia tarsipennalis, assembly GCA_945859575.2. Lineage (NCBI taxonomy): Eukaryota > Metazoa > Arthropoda > Insecta > Lepidoptera > Erebidae > Herminia > Herminia tarsipennalis. The sequence continues at coordinate 22,123,466 of OX243831.2, read as the reverse complement.
ATACACGTGCTCACGGAGTGTGGCAGTGTAACAGAACAACGGGCACGACTCCTAGCATCACCAACATCCCTTCAAAAACCCCAGGTAAAACTAACTAACTAACTAAGCAGCTTTGAACCATTCAAATCACCTGGACCAGATGGCATATTCCCGGCACTACTGCAATGGCAAATCAACAAGGTGACAAAAATTCTATCACCAATATACAAAGCATGCATCGCATACAAATACATACCAAAACAGGGGAGGGAAGCAAAAGTAGTCTTTCTGCCAAAACCAGGCAAAGAAGACTACACTGAAGCGAAATCCTTCAGACTCATAAGTCTAACCTCCTTCCTGTTAAAATCACTTGAGAGACTAGTGGACAAACACATAAGGGATGGGGGATGTAGCGTTGACCGAAAGACCACTCCACCCCCAACAACATGCCTACAGAAAAGGCAGATCCACAGAGTCAGCACTCCACCTAGTAGTTCACAAGATAGAAACAGCTATCACAAACAAGGCATCAACACTAGCCGCCTTCATTGACATAGAAGGAGCTTTTGATAAAACTATGCACAAGAGCATAAATCACGCCCTACAGAAATTTAATGTGGAACCAGTCATAAGAAACTGGATCACAGAACTGATCAGCAACAGAGCAGTTCAGGTAACGGTGAATTCCACCATAAGAGCCAAGGTAACAAAGGGGTGCTCACAAGGAGGAGTCCTGTCACCGTTACTATGGAACATAGTCGTGGACAGTCTGATAAGAAGACTGAACGTAAGAGGCTATACAACCATAGGCTATGCAGATGACCTAGCCATATTAATAAATGGGACTGCAGAAAATGTACTTTGCAAGGTACTTCGTTCCGCCCTAGAACTAGTAGAAGAATGGTGTGCTGTACAGAAGCTCTCAGTAAACCCAAAGAAGACAGAACTAGTCCTCTTCACAAACAAAAGAAAATTACCAGAGCTCCAATTACCAAAATTCTTCAAAAGTGAACTCACCCTAGCTACACAAGTTAAATATCTGGGCGTCACCCTAGACAACAAGCTCAATTGGGCGAGTCACTTAGAAACAAAACTGAAAAAGGCCTGCATAACCTTCTGGCAGTGTAAAAGACTGGTTGGTAAAAAATGGGGCCTCAATCCCCGAATTACACTATGGTTATACGCAGCAGTTATCAGACCAACAATAACATACAGTTCAGTGGTGTGGCGGAGAGAACAGAACACAACTGATCACCATGAGAAACAAACTCCAGAGCCTACAGCGCCTGGCCAGCATTGCGGCAACCGGATGTATGAGGACCACCCCATCAGCAGCACTCGAATGTCTCTTAAACCTGAAACCACTACACCTGGTCATTCAGGAAGAGGCAATGGCAGCGGCCCTCAGACTTAGGTCAAACAAACTATGGAAATCGGGCATCACCAAAGAGAACAATATATTTTTAACCGAGGATACAGAATCCAACTGACGCCAGAAGCGAAAGACAGCTCAGGCACAAACACGGTAAGAATATACACAGATGGGTCCAAAACCGTTAAGGGAACCGGAGCCGGTCTCTTCTCGGATGACCTCAACTACAACAACAACAACAAAAAACTGAAACTTCTCACCAAGCAGAATGGAACAACACCGATGACTGCAGACACACGAAAGAGGCGATTCCAATGACGTCCAAAAGACTCACTCGCAATCTCATCAGGCTGACCAGGGACAATTTGCGCAAAACCATAGGCATTATCACAGGCCACTGTCCTCTAAACACGCATCTTTTCAGGATAGCGGTGACGTATGGGCCCCTTTGCAGAGGATGTATGAAGGCAGAAGAAACACCAATACCCGTGCTTACGGAGTGTGGCAGTGATACAGAACAACGGGCACGACTCCTAGCATCACCAACATCCCTTCAGGAAGCCTGCAGCAACTTGGGCAAGCTGCTGGCATTTTGGTAGTGCATCGGTTGGCTGGAATGACAGAAAGGATAAGTAGAACACGCACAATGGCCCAATTAGGACGCTAAGTGCGGTTTTCTTGTTCGCCCAGGTAAAACTAACTAACTAACAGGTCATTAATACAATTATTATAATTATGTGTAGGTTTATTATTAATTACTAATATGTGTTTTAATATGTGCAATAGGTGGTGGGCCTCCTCCATCAAGTGAGGATCCATTGATGGCCATTAAAAATCTGATAGAGCCACAAATCGATAGAATGTACACTATTTATGATAGGGACGCTGATTTGATGGAACAATTCCAAACAACAAAGCCTGCGGAGGAACAAATCCAACTAATAGAAATGGACTTTGCAGAAATTAATAAAGAAAATATAAATCCAGTCTATTCATCTATCAGCTTTACTGGTTAGTAACATAATATTAGTTAATAATTATGTTATTTAATAAATATATTGTCTACTTCAATAAATTACTAATTGTTTTTAGGTCCTGTTGTTCCAATAATTGCTAGTGGATCTCAAACTCAAGCAGTTTCATATGCAGATGACAATTATGGTAATTATTGATAGAATGTGCGGTTTGTTGTTTATTTTGATTATGTCATTTTTTAATTTTATATTGTGTAGTTGCAGATGATAATATAACACCATCAACAATAATGCTGCAAACTCCAAACCGAACAGATTTTTTGAGAAAGAAAAGGGCACCTGAACTTGGAAATGGTAAAAACCTATTTCTTTTTAATTTAATTAAATAAATAGTTGTGCTATTATATACTTATTCAGTATCACTAAGATGGCAAATGGCCTGCCTGACAGTAAGCAGTTATCATAACCTATGGATGTGGGCAATACCAGGGGCATCACCACCGGTTCATTTCTCTTTGTTATATGTATATACATCATCAGTTATTTATTGTCCTACTGCATAGTAGATTTTGAAAATTTGTGCATAACTACCTCAGTTTTAATTTCACATTAAATTATTCATAATTTTTATAACATGTACCTACACTGTTTTAATCAGTATAATAATATTTCTTGTAATTTTGCAGGTAACATATGTCCAAGCAAAAAGAGAAGGAGAAGATCTAATTAGTTAAAATACAAAGAACTATACTAGAGATGGAAATGAGCCGTAAATCCAAATTATATGCACTAGAATTAGATGATAAGGTAGCTGAAAATAAATTCAAGGCAGAACTCCGGCAAAAAGTCACTTAAAATTTAGTTAAAATTTAAAATTTTATCTATTTTTTTGTTGTCACGAGGATAAACATAAGAGTTTCATAAGTACACTATAGTAGTAGTGGTATTGTGGTACTATTGTAATAATGTCTTTGATATTATAGTAACTGTTTGTGTGTATTGACTGATGACAGGGTATTGTAATATGATTTGATGAATATTGTACATATTGTGTGATTCTTATCAACTGTTTTACAGTGACATGATTGAATTGAACGTTGCAATAATAGTCCTGAGTATATTACATAATTTCTTAAAGTACCTGGTGGTACTATTGTAGTGCTGTGTATAGCATTAGTATTATATACTGTTTATGTGTATTGCAATGTGATTTGATAAGTATTGTATGAAAAGTTACAAGTATTTTTATGGTATATGGTAATTATACCTAATTGTAATGTAGTTGTAACATATGTATGGCAAAAATGTTTATTAGGAAACGGGCTAGTTTCTTGGCTTCTTTTCCTAGCCTCTAGGTCCTCTTGAAACCAACATTAGTATACCTACCTATTCCTAAATCCTCGATACAACCAGAACGAACAAGTTTATGAATTATTTACCAACCTGGTTGTGTTAGATTAACCTCTCAATACGAAGCTTATTGATAAGGAAGTTTAGGTCCACATTTAGTTAACATTCTGAATTAACAGATGATCAAGTCACTGACTTATAAACATCCTGATGAAGTGGTTGTATATCCAGATATTTAAATAGTTATATATCCTGACCTAATAATAAATGTTGTTTTTAAAATAGTTGTCGTATCAGTTCTACATCCTTCTACACTGAAAGTTTATTATCATAATATGTTAGAAATTCGTAGAACTCGCTCAATATCTACAGATTCTACTTCTCTTTCTAACACACGCGGTTGGAATTTTAACACTGAAATGTGTTTTTACATATTTCGACCCCTCCCCTTTCCTTGGCGGTGGTAGTTGATGTAACGGTGTCAAATCTAATGCTCCCCTCCCCTCCTGCCAGGCGAACAACTCACACTTGGCCAGTTGAGCCAATAGTTGTCTTCCCTGAACAAAGTTCTGGATCCGCGTCTGATTTTGTTGTGTAATATTTTAAAACTATGATATCTCTTAAGATATTCATTAAAATCAGATTAAGTACTTAAGAGCAATTTGGTTCAAAATTAAATACTTGTGATGAATAACGTACCTATTTATTTAGATAAGGGTTAAAACCATGTGTATTAGAACACACTTTCGCAGATTAGCATTATTTTAGAACAAATTTGATTACCATAAAAAAGGCAATCGTGAGTCAACTTTAAAAAACAGGCAGTTGCAGTTGCGGACTTTTTTTTTAGAACTATTCAAAATGATCAAATACGTCATACATTAATGTTAAGTAATTTTAACCGTTGTAGTGAAATAAAAGCTTAGATTAGGATTAGAGAACTATTCAAATGAACGTGGTAGAAAACTTAAAACTACTTAAAGCTAATTAAAATAAACCTAGGAGGTAATTGATGTGCAGCGTCGGTGCGTCGCGCGATGCCACTTCGGTAGGTAGAGCTGCAGCGTGCGTCCGTCGGTGCGTTGAGATGCAATGTCGGTGGGCAAAGATGAGGCGTCTGTGCGTATGAGATGCACCGACGAAAGGTAGGCTGCAGCGTCGGTGCGTATGAGATGCAACGACGATAGGTTCGTTGTTCGAGAACTTTCGCTTCACTCCTTACTCTCAGAGAACTGCCGCTTCACTCTTTACTCTCGGAGAGCTGTCACTACACTCTTTGCTCCCGGAGAACTGTCGCTTCACTACTTACTCTGGGAGCACTGTCGCTTCACACCTTACTCTAGGAGAACTGTCGCTTCGAAGTGATTACTTACTCTGTGTGTCGCTTCACTGCCTTTTCTTCAGATTTTTCCTCCTAAAGAAATCTCTCTAGAAGCATTGAAAATTTTAAAGCGTATCCTAATTCAAATTTAGGATTTACCTAGGCAAATTACACACAGCCGGTTTGGAATAACAGTCGAAACTTTTTATAAAAATACAAAGAACTCTTTGCTTATCTATTGTCATAGAAACCATAAAAATATTTGTCGAAATGACAGTTATGATTTATCAAAAAATACTTAATTGTTTACAATAAATATTAAAGAGATATTAGAGAAGAGTTATTATTGTTAAAATGGCGAAATACATAACAAATGGAATATATACATAAGAAGTAAGAATTATCACTACACCGTTGACGCAGCCCACGCAACGGAAGCTCTCAAAAGAAATATTATTTTTCCCGTTTTTGCAACATTTTTCTCTCCTACTAATCATAGCGTGATGTTATATAGCCTTTCTCGATAAATATGTTATCTAACACAAAAATATTTTTTAATTCGATCCAGTGCTTCGCGGGATTATTGCGTTCAAACAAACAAACAAACTCTTCAGCCTTATAATATTAGTACTCGTACCTTTAAATAATACTATCTTATCATATTAAACTTTAAAGCTTAATATTTCACAAACGGATCTCTAAATCTCAAAATGATCTTTACAACCCCTAAGTGTTTTTTAAAGACCTATCAAATGGTACCCCACACGATGGGGTAGGTATGAAAAAAATGACATCCCTACTTTACATTAAAGGGGAGGTACCCTCAAAAATAATGTTTTTCAAGCTTTTACTTTGTTGGCGTAACTATTACGTGTATCCATGCAAAATTACAGCCTTCTAGCACTAACAGTCTCTGAGCTAAGCTGCGGACGGATGGACATGGCGAAACTATAAGGGTTCCGTTTTGCCATTTTGGCTACTGAACCCTAAAAACTGGGCAAGGCAATGTCGGGCCACGCACAATTAAGGGTTCCGTAGTATCCCCCCCCCCCTGTCCATCCGAAGAATGCAGCTTATGAAGTGGATTTTCTGTTATGTTTGTTCCATACTTACAACGATCTATTTATATAATAATCAATTGATCAAAACTGTTACACTGTTACAACATGAACCATTTAGCTGGCAGGGGGGGGGACGCTTAATTCTAACAAAAATTTGCATTTTAAGCTAGCTCCCTCGACCACCAATGCACCTGGCGCCGCCGCAACCGCCATCTTGGATTTACATTTTGACCTCTCTTTCGGCGTTAGCACCCTCGAATACCATAAAAACGACACCCATGACAAAAAAAAATTTGCATCCGCCATTTTGACCTCAATATACCCTCAAAAACTATAAGAATGAAATTTGCAGCCGTCATCTTGGACTTACATTTTGACTTCACTATCCACTACAATACAAAAAAATTACAAGACAAAATATTTGAAAAAACTAGCAGCTGCCATCTTGGTTTTATAAACATTTTCACGAATATTTTCGATCGATCACACGGACGGACTATAATAAGATATCGATTTAATAAGAATAAATAATTCTTGCAATGAGAAGATTTTAAAAACCGGGCAGGAGCATGTCGGACCATGCTCAGTGTAGGGTTCCGCAGCCTTAAATAATTGCATCAGCAGAAGAGCGTATGTTCATGGCACTAACATCATCAAAACATCTCAATACTTGGTCAAATAAATAATTAAGCAATATTTAAAACTTCAACTCACGGACACTTGTACGGGTACAAGTGGTGCCGTTTCAAAAATAGTAACAAGAACATCTTCCTAACATTCTCAGTCATTAACATTGTACGTATTACACTAATTTATAAACCTTTGATGTGAAACCATCTATATCTTGAATTCTAATCGATGAGAGCCATCTACAGCGTACGGAGCGCACCAGACGTTACGAACTCTTGGCGCAAAGTTTAGAAAAAACACCTTTGTATGACGCCCTCTAGCGACATATCATGTATATAATACAAAGCTACGAGCCCTGTAGCCTACAGAGGGATAACTGGATAAAATTTCTAAATGTGTGGATTATGTCGGAAGAAAATAAAATATATAAATCACACAGTGTTAACACTGTTCTGAAGTCTTAACCCTTAGCTGGAGTCGGGGGTCAAAATTGACCCCACGTGTCGAATTTCGCGTTATAACTTTGAGTTCTAAGGCCCTGCAATCCTGCGCATTCGAGTAATCTCATTACGTCGCGGGGTGCGGCGGGTGACGGACGCGCGTCACTCTAACATTACTGGAAGTGAAGGTATGTGCTCTCATGGGGTCAAAAATGACCCCCGACTCCGATAATGGTTGTATTATTATTATTTCATTTTGACATGTTTTTTATTTTTTACAGTAAATTATTAACATTATGGCTGGTCTCTTGGGCGACGAACGTATTGCACAGCTACTAGAAGACGAAAGTGATGGATCAGACTCAGAATCCGTCCGTAATACCGCAATGCCTACATGTGAAGACGAAGACATCAGCGACTGTGAGGAAGCGGAAGAACTCACCTGTTCTGAGGCTGATGAACAGGAGACAGACAGTGATACTGACTCTTCAAGTTCAAGCGGTGAAGAAGAAGAAGAAGAAGTAATACGAACGTCGGATTTTTACAGAGGTAAAAACCGATTCCGAAAAAAACCGATTAGAAGTTTTTAGAGTTTTAGAGGAGTTTAGTTTTATGTTGTCATTTTTTTTATTTTAGTTGATCTCAAGAAGTGTTCCTTTTTTTTGTTATTTAGATTATGTAAGAAAGCGATATAAGAAAAAAAATCTATATTATTATTATAATTTTGTTAATAACGACTTTCTGAAGTTGACACTATTAAAATGATTTTAAAAACTTAACTAAAGTTCATACTGTTAAAAAAATTAATAGTTTATAGTACAAATTATGTTAAAAACTTGATAATTAATTAGTCAATAAGTTGCTTTAAATAAAATAAAAAGAATAATTAAAAATATATTGATGGTTTTAATATGATACGTTGCAACTCTGCTGGGGTCATTTTTGACCCCCGACTCCAACTACGTTGCCTAAAATAGCGACTCCAGCTAAGGGTTAATGAAGCAATGTAAGTAAAACACAAACCGCCTTATTACAAAGAGAAGACTAAATCAAGGTTTAGGCCAAGACTTTCAAGTCCAGGATTTAGTACTGTACTATTGGTCTTATTACAAAGCTTAGATAATCCGTGGACCAGCTGATACCAAAGGATCTTGCAATCAGCCACAGATTATAATCAATTAAGTTCATTCATTTTTCTTATCATTCAAAAATAACGTTCCGTTTTAAGCCAATATAATTTGAAAGTATAGTTTTCATTGAGAAAAAAAATATTTAGACGTTCTATTAGCTAAATTATTCGCCAGGACTACGTAATTTTCAAAATATAAACCTGACATAAAAGTCCTCGGCCTGCAATTTACGAATAATAAAATAGATTCTGTCAGGATCGGAACGTTACATATATAGCTGTCAGTAGTACTAAAAATGTAAACAAATGATGATAACCTAAATGTAATTAACTCACGACATTATTATGGATGTTATAAGTTTAATCTGAGTAATTATAGCGCCCAAACACTTAGAGGAACTTGGATGCGAGTTTTTATTACAAAGCTAGTTTCATTGGAACAGTTCTTAGCATGGTTGGATGAAAATTCGTTCAATAGTTTAAGGATACTTACTCAATAAGATAATGCATTTTTAATATACTTACTGTTTTCTTTGTTGCACTCGTTGTTCTGAATGTATTGGGGGAAAGTATGCCTAGATTCAACATAGGTACTGAAGCTTCGGCTGAAGCACAACAAACAATTGAAACAAATTTTATGAATATATTTATTATTTAATATCAGTGAGCTTGCTATGAAATGAAATTCTCAAATAACTACATAGAATCATTATTTATTAGATACCATTTATTCTTCCTAAGAACAGAGTACATTTTCATGAGAATCATAAATATTATTATCTAAACTGTTAGGTAGCACTTATTAGTTATTCCATTTGACAACAAAATGGATGTTAACAATTTCAATAATCTGTAACCAATCTGTACTCTCTGTTCAAACTATGTTTGAAAAGGAATATTGAGTTGATATCCCTATTTCTTTATACATAACTAGCTTACCCGCACATCTTAGTCTGCATAAATTTTCCCTGTTTTTGCAACATTTCTCATTGCTGCTCCGTTCCTATTGGTTGTAGAGTGATATTATATAGACTTCCTCGACAAATGGGCTATCCAACAGTAAAAAGTTCAAAAGAATTAGTCGTTCATGAGATTACCGCGTTCAAACAAACTCTTCAGCTTTATAATATTAGTATAGTTATTTATTTTACAATAAATTTTAAATTGTATGCATTTTTTGATTATTATATAAACAGTGTTAGTTCATTTTCATGAGAATCTTAAATATAATTATCTAAACTGTTAAGTAGTGCATAATAGTTATTACATCACAATTTCAATAACCTGTAACCAATCTGTACTCTCTGTCTATGTTTAAAGGAACATTGTAGCAAAGTATTAACTAGCTGAGCTCCTATAAACATAATATTCAGTTCTTGGTACTTACTTATAACCTAAGTTTACATCTGTTTCTAGTGACAGGTATACCCATGGTTACACTTTACCAACTAAATTTTAAATTGATCAATGTTTATTTAGTTCCACTATATAGTTCACTAGTAAGTTTTGGGTAAGATGATGTTTCTATTACTTTGTTTTGTGCATTTTGAGTATATTCAACATTGGTTTTTGCCGCACTACTCCAGACCACCTATCAGACATTCCAAATGTGATTTTCCAACTTCAATCTAATAATGTGACATATAAGTGGAATGCATCAGTTTGTTTTACATAGAGCACCAGTTAATGATACTATTGTCGAACAAAAATAATCTGTGTGGACCTTCAACTTTCCACACTGCGTAGGTACACTTCACGCCGAGTCTGGTTGACCCAAACATTGCACAGACCACTTTAATTTTAGGACATCTCTGAGTTCTGTATGTTAAATCTTCTCTCTCAATTCCAAGCTGTGATAAATGTTTTGAAAAACAATATTATGCATGTATTATTAAATCTTTTGTCACACATTGCATTTCACTCGATTTTTGCGTTTATTTTGTTGCCACACCATATTTAGTTAGTTAATAATTTAAAGTCACTAAACACGCATTATTCGTCATTAATATTTGAAACTAAAATACGCAAAATTGTAAATGGTCTAACTTTCAAATTGTTAAGTTTTTGACATTTTAAGGTTATTACCATAGTTAAACTAGGGTGATTGAAAGACTAAGCTATGGACCAAAGATGATCATCGATTAAGCGATGAACCTCGTTTTGTAATAAAGATTTTCGTAGATCCATGGTTTAAACTAGGATTTTCGTCAAACCAGGTTTAGTCCAGCTTCTGGAATAAGGCGGAAAGAGTAAGGGGCGTCTAAACAGGCCATTTTTTACAGCAATTTGGGGCGACACTATTGGCAACTAATTGCTCGGCCAATAATGGCAATATGTCTGCAATTGTTTGGCGCATGATTCAGTCTGCTAAACGGGCTATACAACCCGGCAACAATCAAATAGAGAGCAACTGAAACAACAACAAAATTGACCGGGCAACATTGCGATAAATCAGTCGCTCAGCGATCGTCTGGCAACCATCAAATCATTAATGGAGAGTTACTGCCATGTTGCCGGCCACAGCATTGCCGCCACAAATTGCCGTGAAAAATGGACCGTTTAGACGCCCCTGTAAACTAATACAGTGTTACCAACTCCTAAAAACAAATTGCCCTAAGATCAAGATGAAATACCCCTAAATAACCCTAAATCAATATTCAAAAGCCCCAAAAAAATCCCTATATTGTATACCTATACAAGGGTATTGCATAAGTTCCCCTTCTATTAAGGTAAATAAAATATAACTTACTTTCACCTTTTTATTAATTAAATATCTACAATGTCAATAATCGTTAATAAGTCGTATGTCTCGACTTGGCGTTTCAATTGAACAATTTGAAGTTGTTGCCGAATAAAACGCAAAGACTACTATTTCATGGCACCAACTTCAAAATGTTTAATTTGTTTTTGTTATTCTAGGTATATTATTTATTGCTTTTTAGTTGCATTGTATTTATTTTAGAAGTCGGTGATATTTTTTTGTAAAAAAGTTTTTTATTTCTCACTTTTTAGTGGGTTGCTTTGTAACTCACTTAGGTTACAATAGGCCAGGCTTCCCAACTTAGGGCTTTGTTAACATGTATGACTTCCGGAATTCCGGAAGTCATACATGTTAACATTATATAACTGTAACTGATATAATGTTTTCTGCTTAAAATATTTTAATTTACCGGCAATGATGGTGTACGTCAAAGAGATTTTTTATCTTGTGTACCACAGAGTAAGTAATCACTTTGTTTTATTGCGTACATATTGTGTACTAAAAGTTTAGCCATTACACTCGTAGTCGTTCGAACCTTCTCCCTCATACCTTAAATACAGTTCCATTAGGTCTATAAGTGCGAGCGAGAGTTCCGATAAAAATGTTAGCACGTTTTTATTGGCAATGTCTGTGGCTTGAGCTATAGCACAGACATTTAGCTCTTTTACTCATTTTGGTCAGTCAAATTTGCGTTGCATGGATTATTATCTATGCCTCTAAAAATAGCCCTAAATTTTTTTGAACCCTAAAAACAGCCCTATTAGCATTTTTCCGCCCTAAATTTAGGGCTAAAAGCCCTAAGTTGGGAAGCCTGAACTAATACTACGGAAAAAGAGGGCCCTCTTGCAGTGTAAAAAAGCAAACCGTTTTGATCTTGACAGACGACAATGCGCCATCTGAATTTTGTTTCCAGAAATATAATTCATGCGGTATGGTATGCTAGGTATATCTGTAGGTTTTATTAGCAACAACTCATTTTATTAATTTCAATGATTAAATGTTCTCATTTTTTTAAGAGAGGCATTTTTAAGTTTTATTCTGAATATCAAACTTTAAAATTACTCTCATGAAAAATGCTAACACGTCATGGAATCGTTGAGATTAATAAACAACCTTATTGCTGATAGATGATACAGTTATTTGTGGTAGGAAAAAATAAGAAAAGATGAGTTTTTATATTAATATAATATTTATTACATACCTACCTACTTACAACTAGGTTTTCTAACAAAAGCACAAAGTCTAGATATTTATTCTAACGCGACATTATCCAAGGCCATATTTTAAACAATAAAGTGTCCGTTGCAAGATAAAATTAAATTTATAGATTTAATATAACACGGGGTCTATTCAACGCACTTGTACGAAATTATCACAGCCACAATTATGAAATGGAACAACAAACACGCAAACGCAAGATAACACATTTTGCGGGTAGGTGTTAAATAAGTTTACACTTTGCTGCGATTTAAAAATTTATTTTTAAATAAAATATTAAGTTTTAAGTGTATTGTGCAACTTTTCTGTACTTCATGCATTATAATTACATAGTACTCACGTTTGTACAGCCTCTTATGCAGTATTAACAACAAGTTTTGCACCACCTACCAGCATACCACTCACACCTTCAATATGTCACAAGTCAACGAAATTAGGTCCTCTCAAAAGTCACTAGAAGAGATGTTCACCCGTAGAATGAATGAGCTTGAAGCGCAACTAACTAGTGGAGTATCTTCCAGAGATACTGTTGCGAAAGTAGCCGAGGAGTTTCGCACCTTTAGGGAGCTTGTATTTGATATGCTTGGTATGCTCCGCAACCAAGTCAATGACTGCCTCAAGATTGTAGACGAGCTGGAGACACGTTCAAGACGCAAAGCACTTCTTTTCATAGGTGTCGCTGAATCAGTGAAAGAAGATTGCACTGCTGAAACACTTAACTTAGTGCAGAATAAGCTCGGTCTCAAGGATATTGCTCAGTGTGACATCAAAGTCTGCCACCGGATAGGAACAAAAAGTGGAGATCGGCCCCGACCTATACTTATCCGGTTCGCCAATACAGATCTCAGATCTGCTGTCTGGAGAGCAAAGTCCGCATTAAAAGGCTCTTCAGCGTCGGTTAGAGAATTCCTAACCAAAGCTCGACAGGCAGTCTTCAGCAGGGCTCGTCAGCATTTTGGGATGCGAGCTGTATGGACTTTGGAAGCCACTATCAACATTAAGACGCCAGACAGCAGCCGCCACAAGCTGTCTTCGATTGAGGAGCTGGAGCTTCTGATTGAGAAGCACCCTCTTAATACATCTAAGTCTGCTAAGGCTACTTCTTCGCATAAATAGCTTCATTGTGCTTATTTTGTGATATTTTGTGTAGTGTAAAAAATTTGTTTACATGCTTTGCCCAGTGACTAATTCAATCGCAACTAGTTGGTACGTAAACACCTCAAATAACTACCTTATACTTTTTTATTTTTTTTCTCTCTTACAGATTCTATCTATACCCACAACTTTTGAATAAATTTTCGTTAGATAAGTTTTATTTATTGTCAGTTTCCGTTTGACACATGACAGTCCATAAATCTGTCCAACTGGTTGCGTTCAGAAATGCACTACCTACTTTCATTGTTACGTTTAGTTTACTGGTTTTCTGACTTGTCCGTATTATTGTTTATTAATTTGTGAGTGTCGACTGGCGGGTGGTGCAGAAAGGTTTTGTCATAGTTTCAAGTAAGTAGTAGTTTCAAGTAGTACATAAATTTATATATATATTCACATTCATTTATTTATTTAAAGGAATATACATATAAATTATTTTTTATATGTTTAGTTTATTATATTTATTTATTATAGAATATATAAATATCATATTTAAATTGAATATAATTCATGTCTGATAATGAATCATTTCATTCTGCAAACGATTCAATTGCTTCTTCGATTGACGACAGTTTCAGTTCGGTTACAGATACACTTGGTGACTTTTTGCGAGTAACATTTAACGAGCAACACAAATTTTTATTTAATGTTTGCCATATCAACGCGCAGAGTATCCCTAGTCATTACAGTGATTTAGTGGAGGCGTTCGCCGATTCCAACATACATGCCATCTTAGTTTCGGAGACTTGGCTCAAACCTCACCTTCTTTCTACTTCCTACGCTCTCCCTGGCTTCATTCTTATTAGGAATGATCGGGTGGGTAAGAGAGGGGGTGGAGTGGCTATTTATCTGCGTAGTAACTTCTCTTTTAAACTATTATCTTCTCCGATTTCTAGTAACTCTACTCCTGCTGAATTTCTTTTTCTTGAGGTTTGTTTCAAAGGAGCCAAAGTCATTCTAGGTGTGGTTTATTCTCCTCCCGCAGCGGATTACTTCTCCAGTTTCGAAACGGTTCTGGAATCTATAGGGTCAGAGTATACTCACCATATCATCATGGGCGATTTTAATACCGATCTACGCTCGTGTAACTCCCTCCGTTCTCGTAGGTTACTCCAGATCGCTAAATCAACTAACTTTCACATCCTACCTTTACAAGCTACTCACCACAACGCGGATGGAATGGATACCTGGTTAGACTTAATTCTTACCACGGCTCCTTTTTTAGTTCGTCGTCACGGGCAATCTTTAGCTCCAGGTTTTTCACACCACGATTTAATATTTCTCTCCTACACACTGAAACCACCAAAACCTGGCCCTAAGATTTTGAACATACGTTGCTTTGGGCGGATTGACGAAGGAAAACTTCGGGAAGATGCGTCGAGGTTAGACTGGGAACTCGTATTCGAGGCTCCTACGGTTGATACCAAAGTCAACATTTTTAATAAACTGGTCGTGGGCCTGTACGATATTCATGCACCTATTAAAAAAATAAAAATTAAGCGCCCTCCTGCCCCCTGGATGACTAATGGCATCAGGATGGCTATGCGGCGTAGAAATCGAGCTTTCCGTAAATTTATAAAAGACCGTGACGAGGACAATTGGGCCCTGTATAAAACTGCAAGGAATCGGTGTAATCAGATGATTCGCAACGCCAAACGCCGCCATATTCTAATAAATGTAAATTCATCGTCCCCAAAGGGTATTTGGCAGTTCCTAGGTACTCTGGGAATAGGCAAACGAGGTAGTAGTGACCCTCACACGACGGTTGGTATAGATGTCATCAATGATCATTTCTCCTCTCTTGTACCTATTGATAATCTAACCAAGCGTCGCACTTGTGAGTACTTAGCTGAGCTTCCCCGCCCCAACATAGACTTCTTTCACTTTTCTTCAGTAGATCCTGGCGAGATCAAAAAGATAATTCTTTCCATTAAATCTAACGCTATCGGAAACGATGGTATTAGCCGTCGCATGGTTATGTCTATTCTTGATCATCTTCTTCCTGCTTTATCACATATCATAAACTTCTCTCTCGATTCGGGGACATATCCATCTTCATGGCGGTATGCTTTTGTCATTCCTATACCGAAAATTTCAAATCCTACTCTTCCTAATCATTTTCGGCCTATCTCTATTCTACCTTTTCTATCTAAAGTGCTGGAGGCCTGTGTACATAAGCAAATGACACAGTTTGTATACCGAAACAATTTGTTAAGTCGCTATCAGTCAGGCTTCAGGCCAGGACACAGCACCACATCTGCTCTTCTCAAAGTGACTGGTGACATTAGAGCAGGCATGGATGAGACTAAAATTACTGTCTTGGTTTTGGTGGACTTTTCCAATGCCTTCAATGCCGTCAGCCATAATTTCTTACTTTCCATTCTCTCCCATCTGATGTTCTCGCCAGATTCTCTGGATTGGTTCTCTTCTTATCTTCGGGGACGCCAGCAGTCCGTGCGCGTGGGTAATTCTTCATCGAGGTGGCGTGATCTCGACGCTGGTGTTCCTCAAGGCGGTATTCTTTCTCCTTTATTATTTTCTATTTTTATTGACCTCATTACTAAAGTCCTTCAGTGTGCGTTTCATCTTTACGCTGACTTGCAGGTGTATGCTCAGGCTGGTTTGAATGATCTGTCCGAGGCCATCACAAAGCTTAATGAGGACCTTGACGCGATCAAGACCTGGTCAGATAAGTTTGGCCTAACAGTAAATCCTTGCAAGTGTCAGGCCATCGTGATAGGGAGTCAACGAATTTTAAGCCGATTGAACACCGACACATTGCCATCAATAATATTTAACGGCTCAGTTATCCCTTTTAATGAATCGGTTAGGAATCTTGGTATTTTTATGGACACCCACCTCAACTGGCAAGCTCAGGTAACTAGTGTTAGTCAAAGGGTTACGGGTACACTGCGGGCTTTATATTGTCTAAAGAATTTTCTTCCCTCTAATACCAAGTTAATGCTTGTCCAGGCGCTGATATTTCCCTTGATTGACTATGGTGATGTATGCTATCTTGACCTGAATGCAGAACTCCTTAATAATTATGACCGCCTTCTAAATAACTGCATTAGATTCATTTTTAATCTTCGCAAGTTTGACCATGTCTCTTCTTACCGTTCCAAACTGAAATGGCTCCCTATTCGCCAGCGTCGTAGTTTGCGCGCTCTCACTACACTCTATTCAATTCTCAATTCTCCTACTGCACCCTTATACTTGACTTCTAACTTCCAGTACTTGCACTCCTCTCATAGTAGAGATCTACGATCAACCAACAATCTGCTTCTTCTTTGTCCCTCTCATTCTTCTGGATTCGTTGGTACCTCTTTCCTTGTTCAGTCTGTTTCCCTCTGGAATTCGCTGCCCCCCGAAATTAGACAAGCACCTAATCGTCTTAATTTTAAATCGAAAGTACGTACTCTGTTCCTGGATGAACTAGTTGAATCACATCTACATTTGTAACTTATATGTAATTTATGTAGGTATATATATAGAATTTTTGGTATGTAAGTATATATGTATTTATGGTATTTATTTATTGTGTATTTATGTAAGTATATTTAATTAGTTTTGTTATACTATTATTTATATATATTTTTTTTTAGTTTTCTTTGTCTGATTGTATGTAATATCTACAGGTTAACTGCACCTACATACTACATTTCTACATCGCCCTAAGGTAGACTGGCAGAGAATGCTTTTAGCATTAAGTCCGCCTCTGTACAATTTTGTGCATAAAGTTTTAAATAAATAAATAAATAAATAAACACATACATTATTCAATTAATTGATAGCTCAGGGCTTTTGAAATTATCGCCTATGAAATTCATTTAAATAATACAACCAACCTAAAACTTCCAATTCTTTGTTTGACAGTTGTCAAAAGATAACTTTTCTAGTACCATAAACAAACTGGACTCTTACTATAGAGGTCAGTATTATTTAGTAGTGACAAACAACATTATTTTAAGATATAGCATTTTAAAGACCATTATTTGATAAAACAAATATAAAAGCACTGTTTTATTAATTTCTTAAAACAAAATAAAACCTACAATTTTGTTCAAAATGGTAACGCCATCTATTGAACTTGAAGGTAATTAGGTAGTGACTAAATATTTTTGGAAACAATAAACAGATGCCGACTCTTCAATTACTGATCTGTCACTTATACGACAGTGTCCCCACCCTGTTAAAACACCACTCGTACTCGTCACGGAAGGAGTTCAAACGAGGTGTCTGAGGATTTGTCTCGGCAAATGCAACACAACTGGACCATCGGACGGGTCGCCGCGCCGACCCGAAAGAGGAGCCCGATGAAAATTTTCGGAAAATTTTGATTCAATTAATTTCAATTAATGCATGCTCTTGCCCGGTTTATAAACTATAGTTTAAAAACCGGGCAAGATCATGTCGGACCATGCTTAGTGTAGGGTTCCGCAGCCTTGAATAATTGCATCAGCAGAAAAGCGTATGTTTATGGCACTTACGCCCTTCTGTTGAGAAACGCAGTTTTTCGCCAATAACTTACTGACGCTATATCCGATCATGTCTAAAATAATTTTATTTTAAAGTAAATACTAAGCATTACCTTTCTGATTTAATCCAAAAATATTCACTTAATCAAAAAAGTTTATTAGAAACCTTATAATGTTTTAAAAATAATGATGTGCCACGTGTTGATGTTTGCTGAAAAACATTTTTTTCAACTGTTACATGTAGGTATAGAGTGCAGCCCTAACAATATTTATTTTTGCTATTTAGCTATCAAACTAAGTAGCGGCTATTACAAGACACCTTTTCACCAAATTTCATAAATATACATTACAGTAGTCTTTGAGTAAAATTCATTTAACATACGGACAGACAGAGGGACATGATGAAACTATATGGTTCTGTTTTTGCCATTTTGGCTACGGAGCCCTACAAACTGATATCAGTATGATTAAAAAAGTGAATGGAATAGAAATTAATTAATACTTTGAAATATTTTTATATTATTAATTATTTTCTATTTTTTATTTTATTGTGTTTTTCTCGCTTCCACTCTTGGTGTTACCAGAAAAAAGTAATTACTTACCTGATATTTTGTCTTAACGGGGCGTCTAAACGAGCCATTTTTCACGGCAATTTATGGCGGCAATGCTGTGGCTGGCAACATGGCATTACTCTCCAATATTGATTTGACGGTTGCTGGACTTTCGCTGTGCGATCGTTGCCCTGCCAATTTTGTTGTTGTTTCAGTCGCTTTCTATTTTATTGTTGCCGGGTTGTGAAGCCCGTTTATGAGATTGAGTCATGCACCGTACAATTGCAGACATATTGCCATTATTGGCCGAGCAATTAGTTGCCAATAGTGCCGTCACCAATTGCCGTAAAAATTGGTCCGTTTAGACGCCCCTTATGATCAAGTGGGTCAATTAAGAGACGTCAATGATTTCAGCGTGACGAAGGCAGCCCGGTGGAGCGATTGATATATTTATTACTTGTGTACCTAACCAATATGAATCATAGTAAATATGAAATTTGAAATATAAAACTTGACCTTAATAAGGATAATATAGTAATTCATTCGGTAGAAGTAGTGTTGTAAGTAGTGAACACAATTGACATTCGCTCATTTGCAAGAAGAACGTCATAATTCTAAAAACTGTGATATTGAGTTATTTATACATTTTAATCAAGATAGTCTGCTTTATTTTTTGTAAAAACGCCACATTTCTTTGTCTTAAAATGAGTGACTAAGAAAGGTTGTGTCGTTGTGTCATTCTGTCTCAGTTTCGTAAGAGCGCGCGTTTTTTTCGAAATTGGATAATTTAAGTTACTACGAGTTTGTTGTGAAGAGAGCACATGCAAGTTTTCAACGAAGACGACACATTTCCTTTTATGACAATCTTCTCGTAAAAGTAAGTAAAACTTGTGTTAATTGTTTGGTGTTTGAACGACACATAATGGTTTGTGACGATGTATCAGGAAAAATATGGTTCAATAATGGTAGTCATTTTGGTTTTTGTGTCGTTATTCATAATAATAAACAAAGACTTGTAATAATTATTTGGACTTAATACGTTATTGAAAATAATTCAAACATTAGGCATTATTTCATGAACGGCATATTACTATAGAAGCCGTTTTTGCTGTTTTAATTAGTTTTCTTTCGTAACTATATATTTTTAATAATTTATGTCATGACAATAATAGTAATAATGTTTTAATTTTAGGCGCTTCAGTGATACGGTATTAACTACGATGACTTCCAATAGAGGAAGGAAGATATTGGCCTAAGTCACCCCCAGTGACGATGATGCATCAACTACTTTGTCGCATACGAACAATAAATACTATTTACTTATTCTGAATATTTTTTAATGCTTCGGTATGAGAATTAAACTCACTTAAATTTATTTTTAGATGATACAGCCCGACGTTCCCGTACAAGTAGTAAAAGCTCTTCAAGTCCTTCCAGAAGTTCCTCAGACAGTACAAGTTCTTCATCATCTTCATTTAAGGATAGTATTTGTTACTTACCTACCTTGTAGATTCGAATATATATTTTAACGTGACAATTTGACTAGCGGTTTTTTGTGTTTAATACTATTATTATTAATGTTACACTATTCGCATTTTAAATCTAATAATTTACTGCATAGCGAACAATATGGATTAACAAAGGGTCGCTCGACAGTAGATGCAGGCTCTTAACTACTAAAACACATATATAGTGCCTGGGAAAACTCGCAGGACGCCATCGGAGTTTTCTGCGACCTCTCAAAAGCATTTGATTGTGTGGTGCATAGTACACTTCTGCTGAAACTTAGGCATTACGGCATTACGGGTACAGCGCTTAATCTTGTTGCTTCTTATCTTAGTGAGCGAATGCAGTATGTAGATATTAACGGAATAAGGTCGTCCGGATCAACCGTGAGTATGGGCGTGCCACAAGGATCAATTCTGGGTCCTTTTCTATTTTTGGTGTATATAAACGATCTGCCATTTTTTACCAGTAAATTATGCGATATTGTTCTATTTGCTGATGACACTTCTCTTATTTTCAAAACCAATCGTAAAAATGACTACTCTGACGAAGTAAACAGGTCCCTCGCATTAGTTCTTGACTGGTTTACATCAAATAACTTGCTTTTAAATTAAAAAAAAAAACCAAATGTATTAAATTAAGTTTACCAAATGTAAGAAATATCAGTCCAAATCTTGTTTTAAACAATGAAGTTATACATTTTGTTGATTCAACGGTTTATATGGGAATTACTTTTGATAGTAAGTTACAGTGGGGCGCCCAAATATCATGTCTCGCAGGGAAACTCAGTTCTGCAGCATATTCTATCAACAAAGTCAGACAGCTTAGCTAGTTTATTTCGGTTATTTCCACAGCGTCATGTCGTGGGGCAAGGCGGCTGATATTCAAACAATTTTTATTCTTCAAAAACGTGCAGTGCGTGCGATATACAAACTAGGTGCACGAGTTTCCCTTAAAGAAAAGTTTAAAGAGTTATGTATTATGACAGATGCAACATCTCAATATATATTTGCAAACATTATGTTTGTTAAACAAAATATCCATATATATCACAAAAATAGTGACGTTCACCCGGTGAACACGAGAAATAAGCACAAATTAGTAGGTCAATATCATAGGCTACATAAAACTCATATATCATATAAGGGTCTTTCTGTTAGTGAGTCTATTAGTTGAATAAGTTCAAAAATGTAGTCAAAAATCATCTTATACGTAGAGGCACAGATAATATAATACTATGCTATTAATAGAGGTTGTATACAGTGGATGAATAATTAAATGATAAAGAAAAATGGATCAGCCGATGTGTGCCAGAGCACTTTTACAGAATTGCAAAATATAGTAAAAAAAGAATATGCATTGCATAAAAAACGGATATTGGGCAACAACAGTTATGACATAGAACGGAACGTAGAAACTGCTTTACCCAACCCCTAAAGTTAATTAAATTAAATAGTTTAAATTAATTATAAAAAAACCCCTAAACATATTTAAATTAAATAATTTAAATTAATATAACTGTTGCTTTGATAAATAATAACGATGAAATACACATATTTTTGCATGAAACGAAACTCGTTACTGTTTGTCAAAAAAATAACACGAATGAAAGCTCCATAATAACCTCAACGACGAGTTAACTTGTACGAGCTCCGATATTTTTTGCGTTTTTATTTTGTATTAAACATGAGTGATAAAATAACAAGATCCAGAGCACCTAATTTTAATAAGGAAGAACAGTTATTATCGTTTGCTGTAATGAAGCCCTATACAATTATTATTAAGTGTAAGAAGACTGACTCCGTCAAGCAAATTGATAAACAAAGTGCTTGGTCGAGAGTTACGGAGATATATAATGCCAATACAAAAGGTGTAAAAAGAACGACTGAAACCTAATTAGGTGCTATCGAATGAAATACAAAAAGCAAATTCAAAAAACAACATTCTGAGGCCAAGATGCTGTTAGAAGGAAAGTGTTACTTAATTTGGTTGTGGTATTTTCTACATTAACACTGTATTTTAGAAAAATGCAGTTAATATCACAACTAAATAGTACATACCTTAATACATTGGTTGTGGTATTTTCTACATTAACACTGTATTTTAGAAAAATGCAGTTAATATCACAACTAAATAGTACATACCTTAATACAAACTACCAGTTCAGTCTAAAGATAAATAGTTATATCAAATTCTTATTTCAGATCCAAGTAAAAAGGAGGCTCTGTTGAATGCTCTTGAAGAACATGGCAAAGATTAGACAGCAATGTCCTCTTCAATAAATATACCAGCCGATGTGTGCCAGAGCTTTTTTACAGAATTGCAAAATATAGTAAAAAAAGAAGATGCATTACATAAAAAACGGATATTGGGCACAGGTATAGTATCTTTTATAAGGCTACTACCTATTAGATTAAACATTCAATAACAGGTCATTAACCGAATCCTGGTGAAACTTTTGCAGTAGCATCAACACAACTAACCAGGTCGTCAGGGCCAAGAAGATACTGTCAAAAAGTTGTCCAGAACTCCTGGGCTGCCTTAAGAAAGATGACGGGACAACATACACCAAGTCCGATGAGGAAACCAGTGTAATGCTACTCAAAACGCACTTCCCTGGATGCATACTAGATGAAGAACAAAGATGGCCATATAAACCTCACACCCGACCAAGCTCCTTAGAATGGGAAGATGCGGATAGAGTAGTAACAACAGTGAAAATCGAATGGGCCATAACCACTTTTGAACCATACAAATCACCGGACCAGATGGCATATTCCCGGCACTGCTGCAATGGCAAATCAACAAGGTGACAAAAATTCTGTCACCAATATACAAAGCATGCATCGCATACAAATACATACCAAAACAGTGGAGGGAAGCAAAAGTAGTCTTCCTGCCAAAACCAGGCAAAGAAGACTACACTGAAGCGAAATCCTTCAGACCCATAAGTCCGCAGACTAACTTGGCTCCACCACATAAAAACTAAAAGGGAGGAAGTCAACTTTCGCTTCAGAAATTTCTATTGGCTGCTGGGACGGAACAGCAAACTATCAATCAACAATAAATTGCTCATTTATAAGGTCATCTTAAAGCCAGTATGGATGTACGGGATACAATTTTGGGGGAGCTGTAGTAACTCAAATATATCCATCATTCAAAGAATGCAAAATTCAATTTTGAGAACCATATTGAATGTGCCGTGGCTTATTACAAACACTGAAATCCACAACCAATTAAAAATGAACACAGTGAAAGAGGAAATCCTGATCACCTCCACATCCTACCGGAAGAGATTGGAGAGTCACCCCAATGAATTGGCTTCTAAGCTAACAACACAGTCATACCAAAAGAGACTGAAAAGGAAAGACATTGTGTAATGCATATTTTTTCTGACCGCAACTACAAATGTTCACTATGAGTAGATGCCCTCGCTGGAGGACACACTCTAACAAGAATATATGCTCTAATGGCTTAAAGTTATAAACTGATCGCAGATTAAAAAAAACCAAAGAAAAAAAAAAAAAGACCTATAAGGTTAGACTTATGGGTCTTTTTTTTTTTCTTCCTATTAAAAACACTCAAGAGACTAGTGGACAGACATATAAGGGATGGAGCGCTGATCGAAAGACCACTCCACCCTCAACAACTATCACAGTAGTTCACAAGATAGAAACAGCTATCACAAACAAGGCATCAACACTAGCCGCATTCATTGCCAGACTCACTCGCAATCTCATCGGGCTGACCAGGGACAATTTGCGAAAAACCATAGGCATTATCACAGGCTACTGTCCCCCAAACAAGCATCTTTTCAGGATAGGGGTGACGGATAGTCCCCTTTGCAGAGGATGTATGAAGGCAGAAGGAACACCAATACACATGCTCATGGAGTGTGGCAGTGTAACAGAACAACGGGCACGACTCCTAGCATCACCAACATCCCTTCAAAAACCCCAGGTAAAACTAACTAACTAACTAAGCAGCTTTGAACCATTCAAATCACCTGGACCAGATGGCATATTCCCGGCACTACTGCAATGGCAAATCAACAAGGTGACAAAAATTCTGTCACCAATATACAAAGCAAGCATCGCATACAAATACATACCAAAACAGGGGAGGGAAGCAAAAGTAGTCTTTCTGCCAAAACCAGGCAAAGAAGACTACACTGAAGCGAAATCCTTCAGACTCATAAGTCTAACCTCCTTCCTGTTAAAATCACTTGAGAGACTAGTGGACAAACACATAAGGGATGGGGGATGTAGCGTTGACCGAAAGACCACTCCACCCCCAACAACATGCCTACAGAAAAGGCAGATCCACAGAGTCAGCACTCCACCTAGTAGTTCACAAGATAGAAACAGCTATCACAAACAAGGCATCAACACTAGCCGCCTTCATTGACATAGAAGGAGCTTTTGATAAAACTATGCACAAGAGCATAAATCACGCCCTACAGAAATTTAATGTGGAACCAGTCATAAGAAACTGGATCACAGAACTGATCAGCAACAGGGCAGTTCAGGTAACGGTGAATTCCACCATAAGAGCCAAGGTAACAAAGGGGTGCCCACAAGGAGGAGTCCTGTCACCGTTACTATGGAACATAGTCGTGGACAGTCTGATAAGAAGACTGAACGTAAGAGGCTATACAACCATAGGCTATGCAGATGACCTAGCCATATTAATAAATTGGACTGCAGAAAATGTACTTTGCAAGGTACTTCGTTCCGCCCTAGAACTAGTAGAAGAATGGTGTGCTGTACAGAAGCTCTCAGTAAACCCAAAGAAGACAGAACTAGTCCTCTTCACAAACAAAAGAAAATTACCAGAGCTCCAATTACCAAAATTCTTCAAAAGTGAACTCACCCTAGCTACACAAGTTAAATATCTGGGCGTCACCCTAGACAACAAGCTCAATTGGGCGAGTCACTTAGAAACAAAACTGAAAAAGGCCTGCATAACCTTCTGGCAGTGTAAAAGACTGGTTGGTAAAAAATGGGGCCTCAATCCCCGAATTACACTATGGTTATACGCAGCAGTTATCAGACCAACAATAACATACAGTTCAGTGGTGTGGCGGAGAGAACAGAACACAACTGATCACCATGAGAAACAAACTCCAGAGCCTACAGCGCCTGGCCAGCATTGCGGCAACCGGATGTATGAGGACCACCCCATCAGCAGCACTCGAATGTCTCTTAAACCTGAAACCACTACACCTGGTCATTCAGGAAGAGGCAATGGCAGCGGCCCTCAGACTTAGGTCAAACAAACTATGGAAATCGGGCATCACCAAAGAGAACAATATATTTTTAACCGAGGATACAGAATCCAACTGACGCCAGAAGCGAAAGACAGCTCAGGCACAAACACGGTAAGAATATACACAGATGGGTCCAAAACCGTTAAGGGAACCGGAGCCGGTCTCTTCTCGGATGACCTCAACTACAACAACAACAACAAAAAACTGAAACTTCTCACCAAGCAGAATGGAACAACACCGATGACTGCAGACACACGAAAGAGGCGATTCCAATGACGTCCAAAAGACTCACTCGCAATCTCATCAGGCTGACCAGGGACAATTTGCGCAAAACCATAGGCATTATCACAGGCCACTGTCCTCTAAACACGCATCTTTTCAGGATAGCGGTGACGTATGGGCCCCTTTGCAGAGGATGTATGAAGGCAGAAGAAACACCAATACCCGTGCTTACGGAGTGTGGCAGTGTTACAGAACAACGGGCACGACTCCTAGCATCACCAACATCCCTTCAGGAAGCCTGCAGCAACTTGGGCAAGCTGCTGGTATTTTGGTAGTGCATCGGTTGGCTGGAATGACAGAAAGGATAAGTAGAACACGCACAATGGCCCAATTAGGACGCTAAGTGCGGTTTTCTTGTTCGCCCAGGTAAAACTAACTAACTAACAGGTCATTAATACAATTATTATAATTATGTGTAGGTTTATTATTAATTACTAATATGTGTTTTAATATGTGCAATAGGTGGTGGGCCTCCTCCATCAAGTGAGGATCCATTGATGGCCATTAAAAATCTGATAGAGCCACAAATCGATAGAATGTACACTATTTATGATAGGGACGCTGATTTGATGGAACAATTCCAAACAACAAAGCCTGCGGAGGAACAAATCCAACTAATAGAAATGGACTTTGCAGAAATTAATAAAGAAAATATAAATCCAGTCTATTCATCTATCAGCTTTACTGGTTAGTAACATAATATTAGTTAATAATTATGTTATTTAATAAATATATTGTCTACTTCAATAAATTACTAATTGTTTTTAGGTCCTGTTGTTCCAATAATTGCTAGTGGATCTCAAACTCAAGCAGTTTCATATGCAGATGACAATTATGGTAATTATTGATAGAATGTGCGGTTTGTTGTTTATTTTGATTATGTCATTTTTTAATTTTATATTGTGTAGTTGCAGATGATAATATAACACCATCAACAATAATGCTGCAAACTCCAAACCGAACAGATTTTTTGAGAAAGAAAAGGGCACCTGAACTTGGAAATGGTAAAAACCTATTTCTTTTTAATTTAATTAAATAAATAGTTGTGCTATTATATACTTATTCAGTATCACTAAGATGGCAAATGGCCTGCCTGACAGTAAGCAGTTATCATAACCTATGGATGTGGGCAATACCAGGGGCATCACCACCGGTTCATTTCTCTTTGTTATATGTATATACATCATCAGTTATTTATTGTCCTACTGCATAGTAGATTTTGAAAATTTGTGCATAACTACCTCAGTTTTAATTTCACATTAAATTATTCATAATTTTTATAACATGTACCTACACTGTTTTAATCAGTATAATAATATTTCTTGTAATTTTGCAGGTAACATATGTCCAAGCAAAAAGAGAAGGAGAAGATCTAATTAGTTAAAATACAAAGAACTATACTAGAGATGGAAATGAGCCGTAAATCCAAATTATATGCACTAGAATTAGATGATAAGGTAGCTGAAAATAAATTCAAGGCAGAACTCCGGCAAAAAGTCACTTAAAATTTAGTTAAAATTTAAAATTTTATCTATTTTTTTGTTGTCACGAGGATAAACATAAGAGTTTCATAAGTACACTATAGTAGTAGTGGTATTGTGGTACTATTGTAATAATGTCTTTGATATTATAGTAACTGTTTGTGTGTATTGACTGATGACAGGGTATTGTAATATGATTTGATGAATATTGTACATATTGTGTGATTCTTATCAACTGTTTTACAGTGACATGATTGAATTGAACGTTGCAATAATAGTCCTGAGTATATTACATAATTTCTTAAAGTACCTGGTGGTACTATTGTAGTGCTGTGTATAGCATTAGTATTATATACTGTTTATGTGTATTGCAATGTGATTTGATAAGTATTGTATGAAAAGTTACAAGTATTTTTATGGTATATGGTAATTATACCTAATTGTAATGTAGTTGTAACATATGTATGGCAAAAATGTTTATTAGGAAACGGGCTAGTTTCTTGGCTTCTTTTCCTAGCCTCTAGGTCCTCTTGAAACCAACATTAGTATACCTACCTATTCCTAAATCCTCGATACAACCAGAACGAACAAGTTTATGAATTATTTACCAACCTGGTTGTGTTAGATTAACCTCTCAATACGAAGCTTATTGATAAGGAAGTTTAGGTCCACATTTAGTTAACATTCTGAATTAACAGATGATCAAGTCACTGACTTATAAACATCCTGATGAAGTGGTTGTATATCCAGATATTTAAATAGTTATATATCCTGACCTAATAATAAATGTTGTTTTTAAAATAGTTGTCGTATCAGTTCTACATCCTTCTACACTGAAAGTTTATTATCATAATATGTTAGAAATTCGTAGAACTCGCTCAATATCTACAGATTCTACTTCTCTTTCTAACACACGCGGTTGGAATTTTAACACTGAAATGTGTTTTTACATATTTCGACCCCTCCCCTTTCCTTGGCGGTGGTAGTTGATGTAACGGTGTCAAATCTAATGCTCCCCTCCCCTCCTGCCAGGCGAACAACTCACACTTGGCCAGTTGAGCCAATAGTTGTCTTCCCTGAACAAAGTTCTGGATCCGCGTCTGATTTTGTTGTGTAATATTTTAAAACTATGATATCTCTTAAGATATTCATTAAAATCAGATTAAGTACTTAAGAGCAATTTGGTTCAAAATTAAATACTTGTGATGAATAACGTACCTATTTATTTAGATAAGGGTTAAAACCATGTGTATTAGAACACACTTTCGCAGATTAGCATTATTTTAGAACAAATTTGATTACCATAAAAAAGGCAATCGTGAGTCAACTTTAAAAAACAGGCAGTTGCAGTTGCGGACTTTTTTTTTAGAACTATTCAAAATGATCAAATACGTCATACATTAATGTTAAGTAATTTTAACCGTTGTAGTGAAATAAAAGCTTAGATTAGGATTAGAGAACTATTCAAATGAACGTGGTAGAAAACTTAAAACTACTTAAAGCTAATTAAAATAAACCTAGGAGGTAATTGATGTGCAGCGTCGGTGCGTCGCGCGATGCCACT
Source organism: Herminia tarsipennalis (assembly GCA_945859575.2). Taxonomy (NCBI): domain Eukaryota; kingdom Metazoa; phylum Arthropoda; class Insecta; order Lepidoptera; family Erebidae; genus Herminia; species Herminia tarsipennalis. The sequence continues at coordinate 22,094,948 of OX243831.2, read as the reverse complement.
TCGGTAGGTAGAGCTGCAGCGTGCGTCCGTCGGTGCGTTGAGATGCAATGTCGGTGGGCAAAGATGAGGCGTCTGTGCGTATGAGATGCACCGACGAAAGGTAGGCTGCAGCGTCGGTGCGTATGAGATGCAACGACGATAGGTTCGTTGTTCGAGAACTTTCGCTTCACTCCTTACTCTCAGAGAACTGCCGCTTCACTCTTTACTCTCGGAGAGCTGTCACTACACTCTTTGCTCCCGGAGAACTGTCGCTTCACTACTTACTCTGGGAGCACTGTCGCTTCACACCTTACTCTAGGAGAACTGTCGCTTCGAAGTGATTACTTACTCTGTGTGTCGCTTCACTGCCTTTTCTTCAGATTTTTCCTCCTAAAGAAATCTCTCTAGAAGCATTGAAAATTTTAAAGCGTATCCTAATTCAAATTTAGGATTTACCTAGGCAAATTACACACAGCCGGTTTGGAATAACAGTCGAAACTTTTTATAAAAATACAAAGAACTCTTTGCTTATCTATTGTCATAGAAACCATAAAAATATTTGTCGAAATGACAGTTATGATTTATCAAAAAATACTTAATTGTTTACAATAAATATTAAAGAGATATTAGAGAAGAGTTATTATTGTTAAAATGGCGAAATACATAACAAATGGAATATATACATAAGAAGTAAGAATTATCACTACACCGTTGACGCAGCCCACGCAACGGAAGCTCTCAAAAGAAATATTATTTTTCCCGTTTTTGCAACATTTTTCTCTCCTACTAATCATAGCGTGATGTTATATAGCCTTTCTCGATAAATATGTTATCTAACACAAAAATATTTTTTAATTCGATCCAGTGCTTCGCGGGATTATTGCGTTCAAACAAACAAACAAACTCTTCAGCCTTATAATATTAGTACTCGTACCTATAGATAATACTATCTTATCATATTAAACTTTAAAGCTTAATATTTCACAAACGGATCTCTAAATCTCAAAATGATCTTTACAACCCCTAAGTGTTTTTTAAAGACCTATCAAATGGTACCCCACACGATGGGGTAGGTATGAAAAAAATGACATCCCTACTTTACATTAAAGGGGAGGTACCCTCAAAAATAATGTTTTTCAAGCTTTTACTTTGTTGGCGTAACTATTACGTGTATCCATGCAAAATTACAGCCTTCTAGCACTAACAGTCTCTGAGCTAAGCTGCGGACGGATGGACATGGCGAAACTATAAGGGTTCCGTTTTGCCATTTTGGCTACTGAACCCTAAAAACTGGGCAAGGCAATGTCGGGCCACGCACAATTAAGGGTTCCGTAGTATCCCCCCCCCCCTGTCCATCCGAAGAATGCAGCTTATGAAGTGGATTTTCTGTTATGTTTGTTCCATACTTACAACGATCTATTTATATAATAATCAATTGATCAAAACTGTTACACTGTTACAACATGAACCATTTAGCTGGCAGGGGGGGGGACGCTTAATTCTAACAAAAATTTGCATTTTAAGCTAGCTCCCTCGACCACCAATGCACCTGGCGCCGCCGCAACCGCCATCTTGGATTTACATTTTGACCTCTCTTTCGGCGTTAGCACCCTCGAATACCATAAAAACGACACCCATGACAAAAAAAAATTTGCATCCGCCATTTTGACCTCAATATACCCTCAAAAACTATAAGAATGAAATTTGCAGCCGTCATCTTGGACTTACATTTTGACTTCACTATCCACTACAATACAAAAAAATTACAAGACAAAATATTTGAAAAAACTAGCAGCTGCCATCTTGGTTTTATAAACATTTTCACGAATATTTTCGATCGATCACACGGACGGACTATAATAAGATATCGATTTAATAAGAATAAATAATTCTTGCAATGAGAAGATTTTAAAAACCGGGCAGGAGCATGTCGGACCATGCTCAGTGTAGGGTTCCGCAGCCTTAAATAATTGCATCAGCAGAAGAGCGTATGTTCATGGCACTAATATCATCAAAACATCTCAATACTTGGTCAAATAAATAATTAAGCAATATTTAAAACTTCAACTCACGGACACTTGTACGGGTACAAGTGGTGCCGTTTCAAAAATAGTAACAAGAACATCTTCCTAACATTCTCAGTCATTAACATTGTACGTATTACACTAATTTATAAACCTTTGATGTGAAACCATCTATATCTTGAATTCTAATCGATGAGAGCCATCTACAGCGTACGGAGCGCACCAGACGTTACGAACTCTTGGCGCAAAGTTTAGAAAAAACACCTTTGTATGACGCCCTCTAGCGACATATCATGTATATAATACAAAGCTACGAGCCCTGTAGCCTACAGAGGGATAACTGGATAAAATTTCTAAATGTGTGGATTATGTCGGAAGAAAATAAAATATATAAATCACACAGTGTTAACACTGTTCTGAAGTCTTAATGAAGCAATGTAAGTAAAACACAAAGAGTAAGGGGCGTCTAAACAGGCCATTTTTTACAGCAATTTGGGGCGACACTATTGGCAACTAATTGCTCGGCCAATAATGGCAATATGTCTGCAATTGTTTGGCGCATGATTCAGTCTGCTAAACGGGCTATACAACCCGGCAACAATCAAATAGAGAGCAACTGAAACAACAACAAAATTGACCGGGCAACATTGCGATAAATCAGTCGCTCAGCGATCGTCTGGCAACCATCAAATCATTAATGGAGAGTTACTGCCATGTTGCCGGCCACAGCATTGCCGCCACAAATTGCCGTGAAAAATGGACCGTTTAGACGCCCCTGTAAACTAATACTACGGAAAAAGAGGGCCCTCTTGCAGTGTAAAAAAGCAAACCGTTTTGATCTTGACAGACGACAATGCGCCATCTGAATTTTGTTTCCAGAAATATAATTCATGCGGTATGGTATGCTAGGTATATCTGGATCTATTCCAATATGTTCAACTATCTGTTCAACCAGTTGAACAAATTGGACTACTTCAGTCCAGTTTGTTCAACTACTTGCAATAGTTGAACTTTTTGGACTGAAAATTCCAGTTTGTTCAATCATAGTAGTTTTATTAATTTAATAAAAGAAATCACTGTTTTATCACCAAGAATGAAAATTGACCGACACAAATTTAATTATTGATTAATTTAATTTGTTGGTCCATTATGATTTTATCATATCGTTTTATGCATTCCCAATACTCGCTGCATTGCTTGCACTATTATAATTTCATAATCTAGTGTGAGATTAGCAAATGCTCTAAAGAGGTTATCACTAAAAGTACTGGCTGATTAGAAATGGAGGAAAATAACATCAATGACATCTTGGTGACTTCGTCACTGTGTGAAAGAAAAGTATTGTGGCAGTTTTTCCAAGTAACAGAATTTTATTATTATACGCGTTATTTGTTAATTACAATGGAGGATGAAGATTTGCATTTTTTAGAAAAAGGTAGAGGTGTGGTGCTAGTACATGGGGGGTATAGATATTATCGCGTGAGGAAATATCGCAATGGATCATCTATATGGCGGTGTTCGGCGAGATCAGAAGGAAAATTTTCTTGCGTCGGATCATTGACTCTTGAGGTGACTAATCCTTCATATTTTTTGAGACCATGTTCAAAGTTATTATCTTATGTTGTATTTGGAACAAGCGTGCATAATTTTGTTAATGTTAACAGGCTGAAAAAAATCTGAAGATAAAAAAGCATGGTGATAATTGCAAACCAGATGATGCAAAAATTGAAATAGAGAAAAAGATTGAAGAATGTAAACGGCAAATAAAAGTATCGGATGGAACTGAAACGGTTCGGAAAATTTATAAAAACACAGTTAAAACTATTAAAGATATTGGCCTGGATAAAATTACTAAAATTCCAGTTTTTGACTCAGTGAAAAGTACTCTATACAACGTTAGAAATAAAGCAGCAGGCGTACCCAAATTCTGCTTTACGAACCCGCAGGATATTGTAGTGCCACAAAGGTATTTATCATTTTTATTAGGAGATTACAATTGCAATGGTGTTCGAATCATACTATTTTGTTCTGAAGATATGAGGAAAATTGTACCAACTGTTGATCATATCTTTGGAGACGGGACTTTTAAATCGTGCCCACCACCGTGTAAGCAAATTTATAGTATTCACGGTGATATTAACAGTACTGAAACTACTACAAATATTATTCCATTAATCTACGCGTTAATGTCCGCCATGTCCCAGGCATCTTATACAATTTTATTTGAGATTATAAAAAAGCCAATTTCCGAGTTAGACACCACAAAAGTTCACTTCAGATTACGAAACAGCGACACGGGCTGCAATCGTTGAAGTTTTTCCAAGCATAATAACTAAAGGTTGTTTCTATCATTATTCTAATGCCGTATGGCGAAAGGCCAAAAAGTTGAACCTTGTAAAGGAAAAAATGAGCCGAAAAATTGTACGACTCACAAGTGTACTGCCATTGCTTCCGTCTACAAAAGTAAGAGAGGGATGGACTTATATTTTAAAAAAGATTGAGTTCTTGAAAGAAAACATGGAAGTACAGTCCAATTTGGATGTGTTCGTAAAATATATTGAAACATACTGGCTCAAGGACGACGCCTTTATCAGCACTTGGTGTGTATTTGGCGAACGTCATAGAACTACCAATAGTGTTGAAGGGTGGCACCTCAACCTTAATAACGAGTGCGTTAAAAATAAAAAAAAAAGTAACACTAATGCAGCTTTTGAAAGTGCTCTTTGAAGATTCAGAATTCAATAGTGTGAAAGAGTTGCAAATAAGAAACAAACAAAAAGTTAACAAGCGGAAAAAAGATAGCATTTTGAATGATAAAATCATAATGGACCAACAAATGAAATTAATCAACAACGAAATATGTGTTGGTCAATTTTTATTGGAATGTGCAATATAATTTTTTTTCATTAATTATTAAGTATTCTTGGTGATAAAACAGTGATTTCTTTTATTAAATTAATAAAACTACTATGATTGAACAAACTGGAATTTTCAGTCCAAAAAGTTCAACTATTGCAAGTAGTTGAACAAACTGGACTGAAGTAGTCCAATTTGTTCAACTGGTTGAACAGATAGTTGAACATATTGGAATAGATCGTATATCTGTAGGTTTTATTAGCAACAACTCATTTTATTAATTTCAATGATTAAATGTTCTCATTTTTTTAAGAGAGGCATTTTTAAGTTTTATACTGAATATCAAACTTTAAAATTACTCTCATGAAAAATGCTAACACGTCATGGAATCGTTGAGATTAATAAACAACCTTATTGCTGATAGATGATACAGTTATTTGTGGTAGGAAAAAATAAGAAAAGATGAGTTTTTATATTAATATAATATTTATTACATACCTACCTACTTACAACTAGGTTTTCTAACAAAAGCACAAAGTCTAGATATTTATTCTAACGCGACATTATCCAAGGCCATATTTTAAACAATAAAGTGTCCGTTGCAAGATAAAATTAAATTTATAGATTTAATATAACACGGGGTCTATTCAACGCACTTGTACGAAATTATCACAGCCACAATTATGAAATGGAACAACAAACACGCAAACGCAAGATAACACATACATTATTCAATTAATTGATAGCTCAGGGCTTTTGAAATTATCGCCTATGAAATTCATTTAACCCTTTAACGGTCATAAGGAGTGGACAGTGGAAATAAAATAATTATAATGGTTAGGGGTCTATAATAGAAGTATAAACATATGTAAATAAAAAAATATATGTATATATATATATTTCTATGGTGGGAAATATATTCCCTTTACCGGTCAGATTCTATCAATTATTAATCTCTATTGCATGCTCTTTTCTCGCGCTGGACCTATTTTATCACAGTAATTCTATACAATACTTTTTTTTTGGTAGTATTTCAAATAAACAACTTTACAAAATTCAGGTTTTTTTATTTATTACAAAAATTAAGTATTTTTTACAAAAATCGAATTTTATTGTTTATGAAAATCACTGAAACAAGGTGCTATGCATAGTGCGACTTGACATTTCGCACACATAATTTTTGATCGTTTGTCGTTCGTTTTAGTGCTACACATTTTACATCTCTTGTATGACTGTAATTGGCACGGCATGTGATCGCCCACGTTGGTATACCGTACTTCTTCGGGCACAGCACTGATAGTTTTTTGACGGTTTTCATTCGCGAGCTTTCGTCTGCTAACATAAGATGGCATACTGCCGGTCGAGCGTCTCTTCCTGCTGGTAAAACCACCTATCAATCCTCGTGCTAAGCCGACTCTAAATTCAAGATGGGAAAGCGTACAATTTTTATTGCTTTTGTACAACAAAAAAGCATTAGTTATGCTCGCGTCAATGAGGAAATAGAAAAGTCGCAGCCACCATCTTTTACTTCGCCTGCCCACTGAATACGTGCCTTTCAGCTGATCAAAATGATCAACGCCACCCATTCGCTTGTTGTATTCTTTTACGACAAGTGGGCAAGGTACATTCTTTTTTGAACCGTCTTTCTCAGTTCGTGTTACATGAGTTTGAGCAACTTTAGGGTGGAACGCGTTACTCATGAGAAGTACCTCTTTACTGTCCTGCCAAACTACAAATGCAACGTTTTCCTGTACTCTCCATTTGAAGTGTCCTTTCGGCAGTTTCAGCTTCGTTTTATTTTTTATTATTAGAGGCATTTCCGCCCGGTGCCTGCGCACTGTTCCGGTCGCATAAATTCCTTTTTCATGTAAGTAATCCAGCAGCTTATAATCACAGAAAAAGTTATCAAATGTTAAGTGAACATTGTTTACCTCTTGTTGTATTAATTTTTCTGACAACTTTTTCACAATTTTTGCTCCTAATCCTTCTTCAACTCCATCATTAGTCTTGCCGGTATATATATCAAACTCGTATAGGTACCCACTCGCACTGTCGCAACGACACCAGACTTTGTAGCCTCGTTTGATAGGTTTCAGAGGCATATACTGTTTGAGGCTACTTCTGCCTTTGAAAAGGACCATGGACTCGTCGATACTCTGTGACGAAGAGTTTTTAGCGTTGATTTGGCAAGCGTTATTGATAATATTTATAAGGGGTCGGATCTTGTAGAGTTTGTCGTAATCTGAGCTAGACTTCTCTGGGGTCAACGAGTTGTCATTAATATGTAGACAACGCATAATATTTTTGAACCTTCTGAGAGGCATTGTTGCAGCTACTTCTTCCACTCGAAAACCTGGGTCTGATGACCAATACAGATCAATGCTCGGAAGAATATGGTAACCCATGATAATAAGTATGCCTAAAAATGCCTTGAGTTCATTCTTATCAACGGGCGTCCACCATCCAAAGTTTTGTTGCTGAGCATATAAATTTGTTTGAGATACTATCAGATCATATGCTCCCTCGGTAAAATATCTTTCAAAATAAACAATAGGTCTGGTTTTGGTGTTGAACCCTTGGACTGGTTGCATTCGGAGTTCGTCAAAGCTACAAGGATCTGGTCTGCTATCTGTAGTAAAAGATTTTTTTTTCCATGATACCTCCTCAGTATCTGACTGATCCGAATTAGAAGAATCTTCCATAACAGGTAGGACTGGCACTGATCGTACTGGCCTTCGTAAATCAGAAGTACTGGGAATAGGTATAACTCGCCGAGGACGTGTTATTCTTCTGTTTGAATCAAGAATTGGAGTGAAATTATCGGAATGAAGTGTTATTGAGCTGGCTGAATTGTTATCAATTGTTAGTAATGGCGGACAAGGTCGATCAATCTCTTCATCAACAGACGACGGACTAGGCATTGGTATGTTATCTACTAATAAATTTACAGGACAAGGTTCATCTAAATTTTCCAGAATTTGCTGAAGGCGGATTGTACTAAAATTTGGGCATTCGTCGTCAGATTCTAAATTATCGTCCGATTGATCAGGGTCCTCGGGTAAGCCAAACATGTCTTGAAGGGCCTCCTCTACTTCGTAATCCTTCAAGTGCCGATTCATTTCTGAAATAAAGCAAAAAAAGGAGTCGCAAACCATAGCAAGCAACACACAAACGAGCGCCACACAGACAGAGGGAATATTCAAACCACCATATAATTTACAGGCAGACGGGCTTAGGGAATAAGCAACCCACCATAAAAAATCAAGATTGTCCATAACCGCTAATAGCAGACTTGAAAATATTAACATTTTTTCTTAGAATAAGCTCACATAAACCATAAATAAAAGAAATTACCTTTCGAAATTCGTAGATCTTCGAGATAAACCCTGCTTTAAACTCGTCGAAAAAAAATGTACACTTTTACAACTTCTCTGTGCTCTCATGAAAGAAACTTTTATGTCAACTGTCAAACCTGTCATTGTCAAACTGTCTATTGACAATCATAAAAGTTGCCTGGATTAAAAAATACCGCTGGAGGACAAAATTTCGGCGAAAAAAAAATAAAAATCATGGTGGTGAAAATATCGCCTCTAACTTATAAAGGGTTAAATAATACAACCAACCTAAAACTTCCAATTCTTTGTTTGACAGTTGTCAAAAGATAACTTTTCTAGTACCATAAACAAACTGGACTCTTACTATAGAGGTCAGTATTATTTAGTAGTGACAAACAACATTATTTTAAGATATAGCATTTTAAAGACCATTATTTGATAAAACAAATATAAAAGCACTGTTTTATTAATTTCTTAAAACAAAATAAAACCTACAATTTTGTTCAAAATGGTAACGCCATCTATTGAACTTGAAGGTAATTAGGTAGTGACTAAATATTTTTGGAAACAATAAACAGATGCCGACTCTTCAATTACTGATCTGTCACTTATACGACAGTGTCCCCACCCTGTTAAAACACCACTCGTACTCGTCACGGAAGGAGTTCAAACGAGGTGTCTGAGGATTTGTCTCGGCAAATGCAACACAACTGGACCATCGGACGGGTCGCCGCGCCGACCCGAAAGAGGAGCCCGATGAAAATTTTCGGAAAATTTTGATTCAATTAATTTCAATTAATGCATGCTCTTGCCCGGTTTATAAACTATAGTTTAAAAACCGGGCAAGATCATGTCGGACCATGCTCAGTGTAGGGTTCCGCAGCCTTGAATAATTGCATCAGCAGAAAAGCGTATGTTTATGGCACTTACGCCCTTCTGTTGAGAAACGCAGTTTTTCGCCAATAACTTACTGACGCTATATCCGATCATGTCTAAAATAATTTTATTTTAAAGTAAATATTAAGCATTACCTTTCTGATTTAATTCAAAAATATTCACTTAATCAAAAAAGTTTATTAGAAACCTTATAATGTTTTAAAAATAATGATGTGCCACGTGTTGATGTTTGCTGAAAAACATTTTTTTCAACTGTTACATGTAGGTATAGAGTGCAGCCCTAACAATATTTATTTTTGTTATTTAGCTATCAAACTAAGTAGCGGCTATTACAAGACACCTTTTCACCAAATTTCATAAATATACATTACAGTAGTCTTTGAGTAAAATTCATTTAACATACGGACAGACAGAGGGACATGATGAAACTATATGGTTCTGTTTTTGCCATTTTGGCTACGGAGCCCTACAAACTGATATCAGTATGATTAAAAAAGTGAATGGAATAGAAATTAATTAATACTTTGAAATATTTTTATATTATTAATTATTTTCTATTTTTTATTTTATTATGTTTTTCTCGCTTCCACTCTTGGTGTTACCAGAAAAAAGTAATTACTTACCTGATATTTTGTCTTAACGGGGCGTCTAAACGAGCCATTTTTCACGGCAATTTATGGCGGCAATGCTGTGGCTGGCAACATGGCATTACTCTCCAATATTGATTTGACGGTTGCTGGACTTTCGCTGTGCGATCGTTGCCCTGCCAATTTTGTTGTTGTTTCAGTCGCTTTCTATTTTATTGTTGCCGGGTTGTGAAGCCCGTTTATGAGATTGAGTCATGCACCGTACAATTGCAGACATATTGCCATTATTGGCCGAGCAATTAGTTGCCAATAGTGCCGTCACCAATTGCCGTAAAAATTGGTCCGTTTAGACGCCCCTTATGATCAAGTGGGTCAATTAAGAGACGTCAATGATTTCAGCGTGACGAAGGCAGCCCGGTGGAGCGATTGATATATTTATTACTTGTGTACCTAACCAATATGAATCATAGTAAATATGAAATTTGAAATATAAAACTTGACCTTAATAAGGATAATATAGTAATTCATTCGGTAGAAGTAGTGTTGTAAGTAGTGAACACAATTGACATTCGCTCATTTGCAAGAAGAACGTCATAATTCTAAAAACTGTGATATTGAGTTATTTATACATTTTAATCAAGATAGTCTGCTTTATTTTTTGTAAAAACGCCACATTTCTTTGTCTTAAAATGAGTGACTAAGAAAGGTTGTGTCGTTGTGTCATTCTGTCTCAGTTTCGTAAGAGCGCGCGTTTTTTTCGAAATTGGATAATTTAAGTTACTACGAGTTTGTTGTGAAGAGAGCACATGCAAGTTTTCAACGAAGACGACACATTTCCTTTTATGACAATCTTCTCGTAAAAGTAAGTAAAACTTGTGTTAATTGTTTGGTGTTTGAACGACACATAATGGTTTGTGACGATGTATCAGGAAAAATATGGTTCAATAATGGTAGTCATTTTGGTTTTTGTGTCGTTATTCATAATAATAAACAAAGACTTGTAATAATTATTTGGACTTAATACGTTATTGAAAATAATTCAAACATTAGGCATTATTTCATGAACGGCATATTACTATAGAAGCCGTTTTTGCTGTTTTAATTAGTTTTCTTTCGTAACTATATATTTTTAATAATTTATGTCATGACAATAATAGTAATAATGTTTTAATTTTAGGCGCTTCAGTGATACGGTATTAACTACGATGACTTCCAATAGAGGAAGGAAGATATTGGCCTAAGTCACCCCCAGTGACGATGATGCATCAACTACTTTGTCGCATACGAACAATAAATACTATTTACTTATTCTGAATATTTTTTAATGCTTCGGTATGAGAATTAAACTCACTTAAATTTATTTTTAGATGATACAGCCCGACGTTCCCGTACAAGTAGTAAAAGCTCTTCAAGTCCTTCCAGAAGTTCCTCAGACAGTACAAGTTCTTCATCATCTTCATTTAAGGATAGTATTTGTTACTTACCTACCTTGTAGATTCGAATATATATTTTAACGTGACAATTTGACTAGCGGTTTTTTGTGTTTAATACTATTATTATTAATGTTACACTATTCGCATTTTAAATCTAATAATTTACTGCATAGCGAACAATATGGATTAACAAAGGGTCGCTCGACAGTAGATGCAGGCTCTTAACTACTAAAACACATATATAGTGCCTGGGAAAACTCGCAGGACGCCATCGGAGTTTTCTGCGACCTCTCAAAAGCATTTGATTGTGTGGTGCATAGTACACTTCTGCTGAAACTTAGGCATTACGGCATTACGGGTACAGCGCTTAATCTTGTTGCTTCTTATCTTAGTGAGCGAATGCAGTATGTAGATATTAACGGAATAAGGTCGTCCGGATCAACCGTGAGTATGGGCGTGCCACAAGGATCAATTCTGGGTCCTTTTCTATTTTTGGTGTATATAAACGATCTGCCATTTTTTACCAGTAAATTATGCGATATTGTTCTATTTGCTGATGACACTTCTCTTATTTTCAAAACCAATCGTAAAAATGACTACTCTGACGAAGTAAACAGGTCCCTCGCATTAGTTCTTGACTGGTTTACATCAAATAACTTGCTTTTAAATTAAAAAAAAAAACCAAATGTATTAAATTAAGTTTACCAAATGTAAGAAATATCAGTCCAAATCTTGTTTTAAACAATGAAGTTATACATTTTGTTGATTCAACGGTTTATATGGGAATTACTTTTGATAGTAAGTTACAGTGGGGCGCCCAAATATCATGTCTCGCAGGGAAACTCAGTTCTGCAGCATATTCTATCAACAAAGTCAGACAGCTTAGCTAGTTTATTTCGGTTATTTCGACAGCGTCATGTCGTGGGGCAAGGCGGCTGATATTCAAACAATTTTTATTCTTCAAAAACGTGCAGTGCGTGCGATATACAAACTAGGTGCACGAGTTTCCCTTAAAGAAAAGTTTAAAGAGTTATGTATTATGACAGATGCAACATCTCAATATATATTTGCAAACATTATGTTTGTATACAGTGGATGAATAATTAAATGATAAAGAAAAATGGATCAGCCGATGTGTGCCAGAGCACTTTTACAGAATTGCAAAATATAGTAAAAAAAGAATATGCATTGCATAAAAAACGGATATTGGGCAACAACAGTTATGACATAGAACGGAACGTAGAAACTGCTTTACCCAACCCCTAAACTTAATTAAATTAAATAGTTTAAATTAATTATAAAAAAACCCCTAAACATATTTAAATTAAATAATTTAAATTAATATAACTGTTGCTTTGATAAATAATAACGATGAAATACACATATTTTTGCATGAAACGAAACTCGTTACTGTTTGTCAAAAAAATAACACGAATGAAAGCTCCATAATAACCTCAACGACGAGTTAACTTGTACGAGCTCCGATATTTTTTGCGTTTTTATTTTGTATTAAACATGAGTGATAAAATAACAAGATCCAGAGCACCTAATTTTAATAAGGAAGAACAGTTATTATCGTTTGCTGTAATGAAGCCCTATACAATTATTATTAAGTGTAAGAAGACTGACTCCGTCAAGCAAATTGATAAACAAAGTGCTTGGTCGAGAGTTACGGAGATATATAATGCCAATACAAAAGGTGTAAAAAGAACGACTGAAACCTAATTAGGTGCTATCGAATGAAATACAAAAAGCAAATTCAAAAAACAACATTCTGAGGCCAAGATGCTGTTAGAAGGAAAGTGTTACTTAATTTGGTTGTGGTATTTTCTACATTAACCCTAGAAAGATAATCTACGTCCGCGAGACGTATAGCGCGCGAATGTAATGCCATTTCTCTCTAACTATAAGTCACAGCGTGTTGTCCGTTTCAACCAACTCAGTCGTCGGTCGGAGCTTGCGCGAGACGGTAGTGGCACAGTGGTAAGTACCTATAGTGACGAGATATAAGCATAGTGTACGTCGGCGAGACGTATGATTATCTTTTATGAAACTTATGTGAGATATATTCAAAAACATTTAATTGTTATTTATAGATATATTTCGTTAGTTTCAGATACATATTATTATTTTATCACCATGGCAGACAAAAGAATGTTAAATAACAGTCAAATTGAAAACTTTTTACAATCAGGCGAAGGGAGGTGTCGACACATTCGACCAAATGTGTTCGTCAATGTCTTGCTCCAGAAAAACGAACAGGTGGCCAATGGCTATGCTCTTATATATATAACTCTTTACGGCTTAGAGGTTTTTCATTTATAGAAAGGACATTATTTATTGCCATAACATCCTATCTATAAATGAAAAACCTCTAAGTCGTAAAGAGTTCATGAAGAAGCTAAGTACCGATCTTAGTTCACCTTGGATGGAAAAAAGGTTAGAGGCTCCAACTTTGAAGGGGCCTCTGTAAAAAAAATATCACAGAGTTGCTACCAGATGCTAGTGCAAATATTGACCAGATAGATCAAGAAGAACCGGCTGTAAAAAAGAAAAGATATTGTTCATACTGCCCGTCCAAAATACGCAGAATGTCAAAGATAGCTTAGGTAAAGTGCAAAAAATCCATCTGTGGGGAACATAGAAATGACGTATGTCATGAGTGCATTGAAAATTATTTATATGTGATATAAAGTTACAAAGGCTGATTATTGTAGTTAGTTTAAGCATAAAATAAATAAATTAGCAACTATTAAGACTGATTGTCAATTAAAAGGTTCCTTTAAAATAAATGAGTATTTTTGTTTTGTAAGTCTATGGAAGTTCACAGTTTTTGTTATAATTTTTTTATTAAACATATTTTTATCTAAATTATTGTTTTACTTTTTAGATTATGATGCATACAATTATTTCTAATCCTAATATATGTTAAAAAGTCTAAGGGTTCCAGTAAATACACTAATAATTTGTCATACGTCATTAAGACGTATGATTATCTTTAACGCTATGCGCTATATGATTATCTATCTAGGGTTAACACTGTATTTTAGAAAAATGCAGTTAATATCACAACTAAATAGTACATACCTTAATACAAACTACCAGTTCAGTCTAAAGATAAATAGTTATATCAAATTCTTATTTCAGATCCAAGTAAAAAGGAGGCTCTGTTGAATGCTCTTGAAGAACATGGCAAAGATTAGACAGCCATGTCCTCTTCAATAAATATACCAGCCGATGTGTGCCAGAGCTTTTTTACAGAATTGCAAAATATAGTAAAAAAAGAAGATGCATTACATAAAAAACGGATATTGGGCACAGGTATAGTATCTTTTATAAGGCTACTACCTATTAGATTAAACATTCAATAACAGGTCATTAACCAAATCCTGGTGAAACTTTTGCAGTAGCATCAACACAACTAACCAGGTCGTCAGGGCCAAGAAGATACTGTCAAAAAGTTGTCCAGAACTCCTGGGCTGCCTTAAGAAAGATGACGGGACAACATACACCAAGTCCGATGAGGAAACCAGTGTAATGCTACTCAAAACGCACTTCCCTGGATGCATACTAGATGAAGAACAAAGATGGCCATATAAACCTCACACCCGACCAAGCTCCTTAGAATGGGAAGATGCGGATAGAGTAGTAACAACAGTGAAAATCGAATGGGCCATAACCACTTTTGAACCATACAAATCACCGGACCAGATGGCATATTCCCGGCACTGCTGCAATGGCAAATCAACAAGGTGACAAAAATTCTGTCACCAATATACAAAGCATGCATCGCATACAAATACATACCAAAACAGTGGAGGGAAGCAAAAGTAGTCTTCCTGCCAAAACCAGGCAAAGAAGACTACACTGAAGCGAAATCCTTCAGACCCATAAGTCCGCAGACTAACTTGGCTCCACCACATAAAAACTAAAAGGGAGGAAGTCAACTTTCGCTTCAGAAATTTCTATTGGCTGCTGGGACGGAACAGCAAACTATCAATCAACAATAAATTGCTCATTTATAAGGTCATCTTAAAGCCAGTATGGATGTACGGGATACAATTTTGGGGGAGCTGTAGTAACTCAAATATATCCATCATTCAAAGAATGCAAAATTCAATTTTGAGAACCATATCGAATGTGCCGTGGCTTATTACAAACACTGAAATCCACAACCAATTAAAAATGAACACAGTGAAAGAGGAAATCCTGATCACCTCCACATCCTACCGGAAGAGATTGGAGAGTCACCCCAATGAATTGGCTTCTAAGCTAACAACACAGTCATACCAAAAGAGACTGAAAAGGAAAGACATTGTGTAATGCATATTTTTTCTGACCGCAACTACAAATGTTCACTATGAGTAGATGCCCTCGCTGGAGAACACACTCTAACAAGAATATATGCTCTAATGGCTTAAAGTTATAAACTGATCGCAGATTAAAAAAAACCAAAGAAAAAAAAAAAGACCTATAAGGTTAGACTTATGGGTCTTTTTTTTTTTCTTCCTATTAAAAACACTCAAGAGACTAGTGGACAGACATATAAGGGATGGAGCGCTGATCGAAAGACCACTCCACCCTCAACAACTATCACAGTAGTTCACAAGATAGAAACAGCTATCACAAACAAGGCATCAACACTAGCCGCATTCATTGCCAGACTCACTTGCAATCTCATCGGGCTGACCAGGGACAATTTGCGAAAAACCATAGGCATTATCACAGGCTACTGTCCCCCAAACAAGCATCTTTTCAGGATAGGGGTGACGGATAGTCCCCTTTGCAGAGGATGTATGAAGGCAGAAGGAACACCAATACACATGCTCATGGAGTGTGGCAGTGTAACAGAACAACGGGCACGACTCCTAGCATCACCAACATCCCTTCAAAAACCCCAGGTAAAACTAACTAACTAACTAAGCAGCTTTGAACCATTCAAATCACCTGGACCAGATGGCATATTCCCGGCACTACTGCAATGGCAAATCAACAAGGTGACAAAAATTCTGTCACCAATATACAAAGCAAGCATTGCATACAAATACATACCAAAACAGGGGAGGGAAGCAAAAGTAGTCTTTCTGCCAAAACCAGGCAAAGAAGACTACACTGAAGCGAAATCCTTCAGACTCATAAGTCTAACCTCCTTCCTGTTAAAATCACTTGAGAGACTAGTGGACAAACACATAAGGGATGGGGGATGTAGCGTTGACCGAAAGACCACTCCACCCCCAACAACATGCCTACAGAAAAGGCAGATCCACAGAGTCAGCACTCCACCTAGTAGTTCACAAGAAAGAAACAGCTATCACAAACAAGGCATCAACACTAGCCGCCTTCATTGACATAGAAGGAGCTTTTGATAAAACTATGCACAAGAGCATAAATCACGCCCTACAGAAATTTAATGTGGAACCAGTCATAAGAAACTGGATCACAGAACTGATCAGCAACAGAGCAGTTCAGGTAACGGTGAATTCCACCATAAGAGCCAAGGTAACAAAGGGGTGCTCACAAGGAGGAGTCCTGTCACCGTTACTATGGAACATAGTCGTGGACAGTCTGATAAGAAGACTGAACGTAAGAGGCTATACAACCATAGGCTATGCAGATGACCTAGCCATATTAATAAATGGGACTGCAGAAAATGTACTTTGCAAGGTACTTCGTTCCGCCCTAGAACTAGTAGAAGAATGGTGTGCTGTACAGAAGCTCTCAGTAAACCCAAAGAAGACAGAACTAGTCCTCTTCACAAACAAAAGAAAATTACCAGAGCTCCAATTACCAAAATTCTTCAAAAGTGAACTCACCCTAGCTACACAAGTTAAATATCTGGGCGTCACCCTAGACAACAAGCTCAATTGGGCGAGTCACTTAGAAACAAAACTGAAAAAGGCCTGCATAACCTTCTGGCAGTGTAAAAGACTGGTTGGTAAAAAATGGGGCCTCAATCCCCGAATTACACTATGGTTATACGCAGCAGTTATCAGACCAACAATAACATACAGTTCAGTGGTGTGGCGGAGAGAACAGAACACAACTGATCACCATGAGAAACAAACTCCAGAGCCTACAGCGCCTGGCCAGCATTGCGGCAACCGGATGTATGAGGACCACCCCATCAGCAGCACTCGAATGTCTCTTAAACCTGAAACCACTACACCTGGTCATTCAGGAAGAGGCAATGGCAGCGGCCCTCAGACTTAGGTCAAACAAACTATGGAAATCGGGCATCACCAAAGAGAACAATATATTTTTAACCGAGGATACAGAATCCAACTGACGCCAGAAGCGAAAGACAGCTCAGGCACAAACACGGTAAGAATATACACAGATGGGTCCAAAACCGTTAAGGGAACCGGAGCCGGTCTCTTCTCGGATGACCTCAACTACAACAACAACAACAAAAAACTGAAACTTCTCACCAAGCAGAATGGAACAACACCGATGACTGCAGACACACGAAAGAGGCGATTCCAATGACGTCCAAAAGACTCACTCGCAATCTCATCAGGCTGACCAGGGACAATTTGCGCAAAACCATAGGCATTATCACAGGCCACTGTCCTCTAAACACGCATCTTTTCAGGATAGCGGTGACGTATGGGCCCCTTTGCAGAGGATGTATGAAGGCAGAAGAAACACCAATACCCGTGCTTACGGAGTGTGGCAGTGTTACAGAACAACGGGCACGACTCCTAGCATCACCAACATCCCTTCAGGAAGCCTGCAGCAACTTGGGCAAGCTGCTGGCATTTTGGTAGTGCATCGGTTGGCTGGAATGACAGAAAGGATAAGTAGAACACGCACAATGGCCCAATTAGGACGCTAAGTGCGGTTTTCTTGTTCGCCCAGGTAAAACTAACTAACTAACAGGTCATTAATACAATTATTATAATTATGTGTAGGTTTATTATTAATTACTAATATGTGTTTTAATATGTGCAATAGGTGGTGGGCCTCCTCCATCAAGTGAGGATCCATTGATGGCCATTAAAAATCTGATAGAGCCACAAATCGATAGAATGTACACTATTTATGATAGGGACGCTGATTTGATGGAACAATTCCAAACAACAAAGCCTGCGGAGGAACAAATCCAACTAATAGAAATGGACTTTGCAGAAATTAATAAAGAAAATATAAATCCAGTCTATTCATCTATCAGCTTTACTGGTTAGTAACATAATATTAGTTAATAATTATGTTATTTAATAAATATATTGTCTACTTCAATAAATTACTAATTGTTTTTAGGTCCTGTTGTTCCAATAATTGCTAGTGGATCTCAAACTCAAGCAGTTTCATATGCAGATGACAATTATGGTAATTATTGATAGAATGTGCGGTTTGTTGTTTATTTTGATTATGTCATTTTTTAATTTTATATTGTGTAGTTGCAGATGATAATATAACACCATCAACAATAATGCTGCAAACTCCAAACCGAACAGATTTTTTGAGAAAGAAAAGGGCACCTGAACTTGGAAATGGTAAAAACCTATTTCTTTTTAATTTAATTAAATAAATAGTTGTGCTATTATATACTTATTCAGTATCACTAAGATGGCAAATGGCCTGCCTGACAGTAAGCAGTTATCATAACCTATGGATGTGGGCAATACCAGGGGCATCACCACCGGTTCATTTCTCTTTGTTATATGTATATACATCATCAGTTATTTATTGTCCTACTGCATAGTAGATTTTGAAAATTTGTGCATAACTACCTCAGTTTTAATTTCACATTAAATTATTCATAATTTTTATAACATGTACCTACACTGTTTTAATCAGTATAATAATATTTCTTGTAATTTTGCAGGTAACATATGTCCAAGCAAAAAGAGAAGGAGAAGATCTAATTAGTTAAAATACAAAGAACTATACTAGAGATGGAAATGAGCCGTAAATCCAAATTATATGCACTAGAATTAGATGATAAGGTAGCTGAAAATAAATTCAAGGCAGAACTCCGGCAAAAAGTCACTTAAAATTTAGTTAAAATTTAAAATTTTATCTATTTTTTTGTTGTCACGAGGATAAACATAAGAGTTTCATAAGTACACTATAGTAGTAGTGGTATTGTGGTACTATTGTAATAATGTCTTTGATATTATAGTAACTGTTTGTGTGTATTGACTGATGACAGGGTATTGTAATATGATTTGATGAATATTGTACATATTGTGTGATTCTTATCAACTGTTTTACAGTGACATGATTGAATTGAACGTTGCAATAATAGTCCTGAGTATATTACATAATTTCTTAAAGTACCTGGTGGTACTATTGTAGTGCTGTGTATAGCATTAGTATTATATACTGTTTATGTGTATTGCAATGTGATTTGATAAGTATTGTATGAAAAGTTACAAGTATTTTTATGGTATATGGTAATTATACCTAATTGTAATGTAGTTGTAACATATGTATGGCAAAAATGTTTATTAGGAAACGGGCTAGTTTCTTGGCTTCTTTTCCTAGCCTCTAGGTCCTCTTGAAACCAACATTAGTATACCTACCTATTCCTAAATCCTCGATACAACCAGAACGAACAAGTTTATGAATTATTTACCAACCTGGTTGTGTTAGATTAACCTCTCAATACGAAGCTTATTGATAAGGAAGTTTAGGTCCACATTTAGTTAACATTCTGAATTAACAGATGATCAAGTCACTGACTTATAAACATCCTGATGAAGTGGTTGTATATCCAGATATTTAAATAGTTATATATCCTGACCTAATAATAAATGTTGTTTTTAAAATAGTTGTCGTATCAGTTCTACATCCTTCTACACTGAAAGTTTATTATCATAATATGTTAGAAATTCGTAGAACTCGCTCAATATCTACAGATTCTACTTCTCTTTCTAACACACGCGGTTGGAATTTTAACACTGAAATGTGTTTTTACATATTTCGACCCCTCCCCTTTCCTTGGCGGTGGTAGTTGATGTAACGGTGTCAAATCTAATGCTCCCCTCCCCTCCTGCCAGGCGAACAACTCACACTTGGCCAGTTGAGCCAATAGTTGTCTTCCCTGAACAAAGTTCTGGATCCGCGTCTGATTTTGTTGTGTAATATTTTAAAACTATGATATCTCTTAAGATATTCATTAAAATCAGATTAAGTACTTAAGAGCAATTTGGTTCAAAATTAAATACTTGTGATGAATAACGTACCTATTTATTTAGATAAGGGTTAAAACCATGTGTATTAGAACACACTTTCGCAGATTAGCATTATTTTAGAACAAATTTGATTACCATAAAAAAGGCAATCGTGAGTCAACTTTAAAAAACAGGCAGTTGCAGTTGCGGACTTTTTTTTTAGAACTATTCAAAATGATCAAATACGTCATACATTAATGTTAAGTAATTTTAACCGTTGTAGTGAAATAAAAGCTTAGATTAGGATTAGAGAACTATTCAAATGAACGTGGTAGAAAACTTAAAACTACTTAAAGCTAATTAAAATAAACCTAGGAGGTAATTGATGTGCAGCGTCGGTGCGTCGCGCGATGCCACTTCGGTAGGTAGAGCTGCAGCGTGCGTCCGTCGGTGCGTTGAGATGCAATGTCGGTGGGCAAAGATGAGGCGTCTGTGCGTATGAGATGCACCGACGAAAGGTAGGCTGCAGCGTCGGTGCGTATGAGATGCAACGACGATAGGTTCGTTGTTCGAGAACTTTCGCTTCACTCCTTACTCTCAGAGAACTGCCGCTTCACTCTTTACTCTCGGAGAGCTGTCACTACACTCTTTGCTCCCGGAGAACTGTCGCTTCACTACTTACTCTGGGAGCACTGTCGCTTCACACCTTACTCTAGGAGAACTGTCGCTTCGAAGTGATTACTTACTCTGTGTGTCGCTTCACTGCCTTTTCTTCAGATTTTTCCTCCTAAAGAAATCTCTCTAGAAGCATTGAAAATTTTAAAGCGTATCCTAATTCAAATTTAGGATTTACCTAGGCAAATTACACACAGCCGGTTTGGAATAACAGTCGAAACTTTTTATAAAAATACAAAGAACTCTTTGCTTATCTATTGTCATAGAAACCATAAAAATATTTGTCGAAATGACAGTTATGATTTATCAAAAAATACTTAATTGTTTACAATAAATATTAAAGAGATATTAGAGAAGAGTTATTATTGTTAAAATGGCGAAATACATAACAAATGGAATATATACATAAGAAGTAAGAATTATCACTACACCGTTGACGCAGCCCACGCAACGGAAGCTCTCAAAAGAAATATTATTTTTCCCGTTTTTGCAACATTTTTCTCTCCTACTAATCATAGCGTGATGTTATATAGCCTTTCTCGATAAATATGTTATCTAACACAAAAATATTTTTTAATTCGATCCAGTGCTTCGCGGGATTATTGCGTTCAAACAAACAAACAAACTCTTCAGCCTTATAATATTAGTACTCGTACCTATAGATAATACTATCTTATCATATTAAACTTTAAAGCTTAATATTTCACAAACGGATCTCTAAATCTCAAAATGATCTTTACAACCCCTAAGTGTTTTTTAAAGACCTATCAAATGGTACCCCACACGATGGGGTAGGTATGAAAAAAATGACATCCCTACTTTACATTAAAGGGGAGGTACCCTCAAAAATAATGTTTTTCAAGCTTTTACTTTGTTGGCGTAACTATTACGTGTATCCATGCAAAATTACAGCCTTCTAGCACTAACAGTCTCTGAGCTAAGCTGCGGACGGATGGACATGGCGAAACTATAAGGGTTCCGTTTTGCCATTTTGGCTACTGAACCCTAAAAACTGGGCAAGGCAATGTCGGGCCACGCACAATTAAGGGTTCCGTAGTATCCCCCCCCCCCTGTCCATCCGAAGAATGCAGCTTATGAAGTGGATTTTCTGTTATGTTTGTTCCATACTTACAACGATCTATTTATATAATAATCAATTGATCAAAACTGTTACACTGTTACAACATGAACCATTTAGCTGGCAGGGGGGGGGACGCTTAATTCTAACAAAAATTTGCATTTTAAGCTAGCTCCCTCGACCACCAATGCACCTGGCGCCGCCGCAACCGCCATCTTGGATTTACATTTTGACCTCTCTTTCGGCGTTAGCACCCTCGAATACCATAAAAACGACACCCATGACAAAAAAAAATTTGCATCCGCCATTTTGACCTCAATATACCCTCAAAAACTATAAGAATGAAATTTGCAGCCGTCATCTTGGACTTACATTTTGACTTCACTATCCACTACAATACAAAAAAATTACAAGACAAAATATTTGAAAAAACTAGCAGCTGCCATCTTGGTTTTATAAACATTTTCACGAATATTTTCGATCGATCACACGGACGGACTATAATAAGATATCGATTTAATAAGAATAAATAATTCTTGCAATGAGAAGATTTTAAAAACCGGGCAGGAGCATGTCGGACCATGCTCAGTGTAGGGTTCCGCAGCCTTAAATAATTGCATCAGCAGAAGAGCGTATGTTCATGGCACTAATATCATCAAAACATCTCAATACTTGGTCAAATAAATAATTAAGCAATATTTAAAACTTCAACTCACGGACACTTGTACGGGTACAAGTGGTGCCGTTTCAAAAATAGTAACAAGAACATCTTCCTAACATTCTCAGTCATTAACATTGTACGTATTACACTAATTTATAAACCTTTGATGTGAAACCATCTATATCTTGAATTCTAATCGATGAGAGCCATCTACAGCGTACGGAGCGCACCAGACGTTACGAACTCTTGGCGCAAAGTTTAGAAAAAACACCTTTGTATGACGCCCTCTAGCGACATATCATGTATATAATACAAAGCTACGAGCCCTGTAGCCTACAGAGGGATAACTGGATAAAATTTCTAAATGTGTGGATTATGTCGGAAGAAAATAAAATATATAAATCACACAGTGTTAACACTGTTCTGAAGTCTTAATGAAGCAATGTAAGTAAAACACAAAGAGTAAGGGGCGTCTAAACAGGCCATTTTTTACAGCAATTTGGGGCGACACTATTGGCAACTAATTGCTCGGCCAATAATGGCAATATGTCTGCAATTGTTTGGCGCATGATTCAGTCTGCTAAACGGGCTATACAACCCGGCAACAATCAAATAGAGAGCAACTGAAACAACAACAAAATTGACCGGGCAACATTGCGATAAATCAGTCGCTCAGCGATCGTCTGGCAACCATCAAATCATTAATGGAGAGTTACTGCCATGTTGCCGGCCACAGCATTGCCGCCACAAATTGCCGTGAAAAATGGACCGTTTAGACGCCCCTGTAAACTAATACTACGGAAAAAGAGGGCCCTCTTGCAGTGTAAAAAAGCAAACCGTTTTGATCTTGACAGACGACAATGCGCCATCTGAATTTTGTTTCCAGAAATATAATTCATGCGGTATGGTATGCTAGGTATATCTGTAGGTTTTATTAGCAACAACTCATTTTATTAATTTCAATGATTAAATGTTCTCATTTTTTTAAGAGAGGCATTTTTAAGTTTTATTCTGAATATCAAACTTTAAAATTACTCTCATGAAAAATGCTAACACGTCATGGAATCGTTGAGATTAATAAACAACCTTATTGCTGATAGATGATACAGTTATTTGTGGTAGGAAAAAATAAGAAAAGATGAGTTTTTATATTAATATAATATTTATTACATACCTACCTACTTACAACTAGGTTTTCTAACAAAAGCACAAAGTCTAGATATTTATTCTAACGCGACATTATCCAAGGCCATATTTTAAACAATAAAGTGTCCGTTGCAAGATAAAATTAAATTTATAGATTTAATATAACACGGGGTCTATTCAACGCACTTGTACGAAATTATCACAGCCACAATTATGAAATGGAACAACAAACACGCAAACGCAAGATAACACATTTTGCGGGTAGGTGTTAAATAAGTTTACACTTTGCTGCGATTTAAAAATTTATTTTTAAATAAAATATTAAGTTTTAAGTGTATTGTGCAACTTTTCTGTACTTCATGCATTATAATTACATAGTACTCACGTTTGTACAGCCTCTTATGCAGTATTAACAACAAGTTTTGCACCACCTACCAGCATACCACTCACACCTTCAATATGTCACAAGTCAACGAAATTAGGTCCTCTCAAAAGTCACTAGAAGAGATGTTCACCCGTAGAATGAATGAGCTTGAAGCGCAACTAACTAGTGGAGTATCTTCCAGAGATACTGTTGCGAAAGTAGCCGAGGAGTTTCGCACCTTTAGGGAGCTTGTATTTGATATGCTTGGTATGCTCCGCAACCAAGTCAATGACTGCCTCAAGATTGTAGACGAGCTGGAGACACGTTCAAGACGCAAAGCACTTCTTTTCATAGGTGTCGCTGAATCAGTGAAAGAAGATTGCACTGCTGAAACACTTAACTTAGTGCAGAATAAGCTCGGTCTCAAGGATATTGCTCAGTGTGACATCAAAGTCTGCCACCGGATAGGAACAAAAAGTGGAGATCGGCCCCGACCTATACTTATCCGGTTCGCCAATACAGATCTCAGATCTGCTGTCTGGAGAGCAAAGTCCGCATTAAAAGGCTCTTCAGCGTCGGTTAGAGAATTCCTAACCAAAGCTCGACAGGCAGTCTTCAGCAGGGCTCGTCAGCATTTTGGGATGCGAGCTGTATGGACTTTGGAAGCCACTATCAACATTAAGACGCCAGACAGCAGCCGCCACAAGCTGTCTTCGATTGAGGAGCTGGAGCTTCTGATTGAGAAGCACCCTCTTAATACATCTAAGTCTGCTAAGGCTACTTCTTCGCATAAATAGCTTCATTGTGCTTATTTTGTGATATTTTGTGTAGTGTAAAAAATTTGTTTACATGCTTTGCCCAGTGACTAATTCAATCGCAACTAGTTGGTACGTAAACACCTCAAATAACTACCTTATACTTTTTTATTTTTTTTCTCTCTTACAGATTCTATCTATACCCACAACTTTTGAATAAATTTTCGTTAAATAAGTTTTATTTATTGTCAGTTTCCGTTTGACACATGACAGTCCATAAATCTGTCCAACTGGTTGCGTTCAGAAATGCACTACCTACTTTCATTGTTACGTTTAGTTTACTGGTTTTCTGACTTGTCCGTATTATTGTTTATTAATTTGTGAGTGTCGACTGGCGGGTGGTGCAGAAAGGTTTTGTCATAGTTTCAAGTAAGTAGTAGTTTCAAGTAGTACATAAATTTATATATATATTCACATTCATTTATTTATTTAAAGGAATATACATATAAATTATTTTTTATATGTTTAGTTTATTATATTTATTTATTATAGAATATATAAATATCATATTTAAATTGAATATAATTCATGTCTGATAATGAATCATTTCATTCTGCAAACGATTCAATTGCTTCTTCGATTGACGACAGTTTCAGTTCGGTTACAGATACACTTGGTGACTTTTTGCGAGTAACATTTAACGAGCAACACAAATTTTTATTTAATGTTTGCCATATCAACGCGCAGAGTATCCCTAGTCATTACAGTGATTTAGTGGAGGCGTTCGCCGATTCCAACATACATGCCATCTTAGTTTCGGAGACTTGGCTCAAACCTCACCTTCTTTCTACTTCCTACGCTCTCCCTGGCTTCATTCTTATTAGGAATGATCGGGTGGGTAAGAGAGGGGGTGGAGTGGCTATTTATCTGCGTAGTAACTTCTCTTTTAAACTATTATCTTCTCCGATTTCTAGTAACTCTACTCCTGCTGAATTTCTTTTTCTTGAGGTTTGTTTCAAAGGAGCCAAAGTCATTCTAGGTGTGGTTTATTCTCCTCCCGCAGCGGATTACTTCTCCAGTTTCGAAACGGTTCTGGAATCTATAGGGTCAGAGTATACTCACCATATCATCATGGGCGATTTTAATACCGATCTACGCTCGTGTAACTCCCTCCATTCTCGTAGGTTACTCCAGATCGCTAAATCAACTAACTTTCACATCCTACCTTTACAAGCTACTCACCACAACGCGGATGGAATGGATACCTGGTTAGACTTAATTCTTACCACGGCTCCTTTTTTAGTTCGTCGTCACGGGCAATCTTTAGCTCCAGGTTTTTCACACCACGATTTAATATTTCTCTCCTACACACTGAAACCACCAAAACCTGGCCCTAAGATTTTGAACATACGTTGCTTTGGGCGGATTGACGAAGGAAAACTTCGGGAAGATGCGTCGAGGTTAGACTGGGAACTCGTATTCGAGGCTCCTACGGTTGATACCAAAGTCAACATTTTTAATAAACTGGTCGTGGGCCTGTACGATATTCATGCACCTATTAAAAAAATAAAAATTAAGCGCCCTCCTGCCCCCTGGATGACTAATGGCATCAGGATGGCTATGCGGCGTAGAAATCGAGCTTTCCGTAAATTTATAAAAGACCGTGACGAGGACAATTGGGCCCTGTATAAAACTGCAAGGAATCGGTGTAATCAGATGATTCGCAACGCCAAACGCCGCCATATTCTAATAAATGTAAATTCATCGTCCCCAAAGGGTATTTGGCAGTTCCTAGGTACTCTGGGAATAGGCAAACGAGGTAGTAGTGACCCTCACACGACGGTTGGTATAGATGTCATCAATGATCATTTCTCCTCTCTTGTACCTATTGATAATCTAACCAAGCGTCGCACTTGTGAGTACTTAGCTGAGCTTCCCCGCCCCAACATAGACTTCTTTCACTTTTCTTCAGTAGATCCTGGCGAGATCAAAAAGATAATTCTTTCCATTAAATCTAACGCTATCGGAAACGATGGTATTAGCCGTCGCATGGTTATGTCTATTCTTGATCATCTTCTTCCTGCTTTATCACATATCATAAACTTCTCTCTCGATTCGGGGACATATCCATCTTCATGGCGGTATGCTTTTGTCATTCCTATACCGAAAATTTCAAATCCTACTCTTCCTAATCATTTTCGGCCTATCTCTATTCTACCTTTTCTATCTAAAGTGCTGGAGGCCTGTGTACATAAGCAAATGACACAGTTTGTATACCGAAACAATTTGTTAAGTCGCTATCAGTCAGGCTTCAGGCCAGGACACAGCACCACATCTGCTCTTCTCAAAGTGACTGGTGACATTAGAGCAGGCATGGATGAGACTAAAATTACTGTCTTGGTTTTGGTGGACTTTTCCAATGCCTTCAATGCCGTCAGCCATAATTTCTTACTTTCCATTCTCTCCCATCTGATGTTCTCGCCAGATTCTCTGGATTGGTTCTCTTCTTATCTTCGGGGACGCCAGCAGTCCGTGCGCGTGGGTAATTCTTCATCGAGGTGGCGTGATCTCGACGCTGGTGTTCCTCAAGGCGGTATTCTTTCTCCTTTATTATTTTCTATTTTTATTGACCTCATTACTAAAGTCCTTCAGTGTGCGTTTCATCTTTACGCTGACGACTTGCAGGTGTATGCTCAGGCTGGTTTGAATGATCTGTCCGAGGCCATCACAAAGCTTAATGAGGACCTTGACGCGATCAAGACCTGGTCAGATAAGTTTGGCCTAACAGTAAATCCTTGCAAGTGTCAGGCCATCGTGATAGGGAGTCAACGAATTTTAAGCCGATTGAACACCGACACATTGCCATCAATAATATTTAACGGCTCAGTTATCCCTTTTAATGAATCGGTTAGGAATCTTGGTATTTTTATGGACACCCACCTCAACTGGCAAGCTCAGGTAACTAGTGTTAGTCAAAGGGTTACGGGTACACTGCGGGCTTTATATTGTCTAAAGAATTTTCTTCCCTCTAATACCAAGTTAATGCTTGTCCAGGCGCTGATATTTCCCTTGATTGACTATGGTGATGTATGCTATCTTGACCTGAATGCAGAACTCCTTAATAATTATGACCGCCTTCTAAATAACTGCATTAGATTCATTTTTAATCTTCGCAAGTTTGACCATGTCTCTTCTTACCGTTCCAAACTGAAATGGCTCCCTATTCGCCAGCGTCGTAGTTTGCGCGCTCTCACTACACTCTATTCAATTCTCAATTCTCCTACTGCACCCTTATACTTGACTTCTAACTTCCAGTACTTGCACTCCTCTCATAGTAGAGATCTACGATCAACCAACAATCTGCTTCTTCTTTGTCCCTCTCATTCTTCTGGATTCGTTGGTACCTCTTTCCTTGTTCAGTCTGTTTCCCTCTGGAATTCGCTGCCCCCCGAAATTAGACAAGCACCTAATCGTCTTAATTTTAAATCGAAAGTACGTACTCTGTTCCTGGATGAACTAGTTGAATCACATCTACATTTGTAACTTATATGTAATTTATGTAGGTATATATATAGAATTTTTGGTATGTAAGTATATATGTATTTATGGTATTTATTTATTGTGTATTTATGTAAGTATATTTAATTAGTTTTGTTATACTATTATTTATATATATTTTTTTTTAGTTTTCTTTGTCTGATTGTATGTAATATCTACAGGTTAACTGCACCTACATACTACATTTCTACATCGCCCTAAGGTAGACTGGCAGAGAATGCTTTTAGCATTAAGTCCGCCTCTGTACAATTTTGTGCATAAAGTTTTAAATAAATAAATAAATAAATAAACACATACATTATTCAATTAATTGATAGCTCAGGGCTTTTGAAATTATCGCCTATGAAATTCATTTAAATAATACAACCAACCTAAAACTTCCAATTCTTTGTTTGACAGTTGTCAAAAGATAACTTTTCTAGTACCATAAACAAACTGGACTCTTACTATAGAGGTCAGTATTATTTAGTAGTGACAAACAACATTATTTTAAGATATAGCATTTTAAAGACCATTATTTGATAAAACAAATATAAAAGCACTGTTTTATTAATTTCTTAAAACAAAATAAAACCTACAATTTTGTTCAAAATGGTAACGCCATCTATTGAACTTGAAGGTAATTAGGTAGTGACTAAATATTTTTGGAAACAATAAACAGATGCCGACTCTTCAATTACTGATCTGTCACTTATACGACAGTGTCCCCACCCTGTTAAAACACCACTCGTACTCGTCACGGAAGGAGTTCAAACGAGGTGTCTGAGGATTTGTCTCGGCAAATGCAACACAACTGGACCATCGGACGGGTCGCCGCGCCGACCCGAAAGAGGAGCCCGATGAAAATTTTCGGAAAATTTTGATTCAATTAATTTCAATTAATGCATGCTCTTGCCCGGTTTATAAACTATAGTTTAAAAACCGGGCAAGATCATGTCGGACCATGCTTAGTGTAGGGTTCCGCAGCCTTGAATAATTGCATCAGCAGAAAAGCGTATGTTTATGGCACTTACGCCCTTCTGTTGAGAAACGCAGTTTTTCGCCAATAACTTACTGACGCTATATCCGATCATGTCTAAAATAATTTTATTTTAAAGTAAATACTAAGCATTACCTTTCTGATTTAATCCAAAAATATTCACTTAATCAAAAAAGTTTATTAGAAACCTTATAATGTTTTAAAAATAATGATGTGCCACGTGTTGATGTTTGCTGAAAAACATTTTTTTCAACTGTTACATGTAGGTATAGAGTGCAGCCCTAACAATATTTATTTTTGCTATTTAGCTATCAAACTAAGTAGCGGCTATTACAAGACACCTTTTCACCAAATTTCATAAATATACATTACAGTAGTCTTTGAGTAAAATTCATTTAACATACGGACAGACAGAGGGACATGATGAAACTATATGGTTCTGTTTTTGCCATTTTGGCTACGGAGCCCTACAAACTGATATCAGTATGATTAAAAAAGTGAATGGAATAGAAATTAATTAATACTTTGAAATATTTTTATATTATTAATTATTTTCTATTTTTTATTTTATTGTGTTTTTCTCGCTTCCACTCTTGGTGTTACCAGAAAAAAGTAATTACTTACCTGATATTTTGTCTTAACGGGGCGTCTAAACGAGCCATTTTTCACGGCAATTTATGGCGGCAATGCTGTGGCTGGCAACATGGCATTACTCTCCAATATTGATTTGACGGTTGCTGGACTTTCGCTGTGCGATCGTTGCCCTGCCAATTTTGTTGTTGTTTCAGTCGCTTTCTATTTTATTGTTGCCGGGTTGTGAAGCCCGTTTATGAGATTGAGTCATGCACCGTACAATTGCAGACATATTGCCATTATTGGCCGAGCAATTAGTTGCCAATAGTGCCGTCACCAATTGCCGTAAAAATTGGTCCGTTTAGACGCCCCTTATGATCAAGTGGGTCAATTAAGAGACGTCAATGATTTCAGCGTGACGAAGGCAGCCCGGTGGAGCGATTGATATATTTATTACTTGTGTACCTAACCAATATGAATCATAGTAAATATGAAATTTGAAATATAAAACTTGACCTTAATAAGGATAATATAGTAATTCATTCGGTAGAAGTAGTGTTGTAAGTAGTGAACACAATTGACATTCGCTCATTTGCAAGAAGAACGTCATAATTCTAAAAACTGTGATATTGAGTTATTTATACATTTTAATCAAGATAGTCTGCTTTATTTTTTGTAAAAACGACACATTTCTTTGTCTTAAAATGAGTGACTAAGAAAGGTTGTGTCGTTGTGTCATTCTGTCTCAGTTTCGTAAGAGCGCGCGTTTTTTTCGAAATTGGATAATTTAAGTTACTACGAGTTTGTTGTGAAGAGAGCACATGCAAGTTTTCAACGAAGACGACACATTTCCTTTTATGACAATCTTCTCGTAAAAGTAAGTAAAACTTGTGTTAATTGTTTGGTGTTTGAACGACACATAATGGTTTGTGACGATGTATCAGGAAAAATATGGTTCAATAATGGTAGTCATTTTGGTTTTTGTGTCGTTATTCATAATAATAAACAAAGACTTGTAATAATTATTTGGACTTAATACGTTATTGAAAATAATTCAAACATTAGGCATTATTTCATGAACGGCATATTACTATAGAAGCCGTTTTTGCTGTTTTAATTAGTTTTCTTTCGTACCTATATATTTTTAATAATTTATGTCATGACAATAATAGTAATAATGTTTTAATTTTAGGCGCTTCAGTGATACGGTATTAACTACGATGACTTCCAATAGAGGAAGGAAGATATTGGCCTAAGTCACCCCCAGTGACGATGATGCATCAACTACTTTGTCGCATACGAACAATAAATACTATTTACTTATTCTGAATATTTTTTAATGCTTCGGTATGAGAATTAAACTCACTTAAATTTATTTTTAGATGATACAGCCCGACGTTCCCGTACAAGTAGTAAAAGCTCTTCAAGTCCTTCCAGAAGTTCCTCAGACAGTACAAGTTCTTCATCATCTTCATTTAAGGATAGTATTTGTTACTTACCTACCTTGTAGATTCGAATATATATTTTAACGTGACAATTTGACTAGCGGTTTTTTGTGTTTAATACTATTATTATTAATGTTACACTATTCGCATTTTAAATCTAATAATTTACTGCATAGCGAACAATATGGATTAACAAAGGGTCGCTCGACAGTAGATGCAGGCTCTTAACTACTAAAACACATATATAGTGCCTGGGAAAACTCGCAGGACGCCATCGGAGTTTTCTGCGACCTCTCAAAAGCATTTGATTGTGTGGTGCATAGTACACTTCTGCTGAAACTTAGGCATTACGGCATTACGGGTACAGCGCTTAATCTTGTTGCTTCTTATCTTAGTGAGCGAATGCAGTATGTAGATATTAACGGAATAAGGTCGTCCGGATCAACCGTGAGTATGGGCGTGCCACAAGGATCAATTCTGGGTCCTTTTCTATTTTTGGTGTATATAAACGATCTGCCATTTTTTACCAGTAAATTATGCGATATTGTTCTATTTGCTGATGACACTTCTCTTATTTTCAAAACCAATCGTAAAAATGACTACTCTGACGAAGTAAACAGGTCCCTCGCATTAGTTCTTGACTGGTTTACATCAAATAACTTGCTTTTAAATTAAAAAAAAAAACCAAATGTATTAAATTAAGTTTACCAAATGTAAGAAATATCAGTCCAAATCTTGTTTTAAACAATGAAGTTATACATTTTGTTGATTCAACGGTTTATATGGGAATTACTTTTGATAGTAAGTTACAGTGGGGCGCCCAAATATCATGTCTCGCAGGGAAACTCAGTTCTGCAGCATATTCTATCAACAAAGTCAGACAGCTTAGCTAGTTTATTTCGGTTATTTCCACAGCGTCATGTCGTGGGGCAAGGCGGCTGATATTCAAACAATTTTTATTCTTCAAAAACGTGCAGTGCGTGCGATATACAAACTAGGTGCACGAGTTTCCCTTAAAGAAAAGTTTAAAGAGTTATGTATTATGACAGATGCAACATCTCAATATATATTTGCAAACATTATGTTTGTTAAACAAAATATCCATATATATCACAAAAATAGTGACGTTTACCCGGTGAACACGAGAAATAAGCACAAATTAGTAGGTCAATATCATAGGCTACATAAAACTCATATATCATATAAGGGTCTTTCTGTTAGTGAGTCTATTAGTTGAATAAGTTCAAAAATGTAGTCAAAAATCATCTTATACGTAGAGGCACAGATAATATAATACTATGCTATTAATAGAGGTTGTATACAGTGGATGAATAATTAAATGATAAAGAAAAATGGATCAGCCGATGTGTGCCAGAGCACTTTTACAGAATTGCAAAATATAGTAAAAAAAGAATATGCATTGCATAAAAAACGGATATTGGGCAACAACAGTTATGAGTTATGACATAGAACGGAACGTAGAAACTGCTTTACCCAACCCCTAAAGTTAATTAAATTAAATAGTTTAAATTAATTATAAAAAAACCCCTAAACATATTTAAATTAAATAATTTAAATTAATATAACTGTTGCTTTGATAAATAATAACGATGAAATACACATATTTTTGCATGAAACGAAACTCGTTACTGTTTGTCAAAAAAATAACACGAATGAAAGCTCCATAATAACCTCAACGACGAGTTAACTTGTACGAGCTCCGATATTTTTTGCGTTTTTATTTTGTATTAAACATGAGTGATAAAATAACAAGATCCAGAGCACCTAATTTTAATAAGGAAGAACAGTTATTATCGTTTGCTGTAATGAAGCCCTATACAATTATTATTAAGTGTAAGAAGACTGACTCCGTCAAGCAAATTGATAAACAAAGTGCTTGGTCGAGAGTTACGGAGATATATAATGCCAATACAAAAGGTGTAAAAAGAACGACTGAAACCTAATTAGGTGCTATCGAATGAAATACAAAAAGCAAATTCAAAAAACAACATTCTGAGGCCAAGATGCTGTTAGAAGGAAAGTGTTACTTAATTTGGTTGTGGTATTTTCTACATTAACACTGTATTTTAGAAAAATGCAGTTAATATCACAACTAAATAGTACATACCTTAATACAAACTACCAGTTCAGTCTAAAGATAAATAGTTATATCAAATTCTTATTTCAGATCCAAGTAAAAAGGAGGCTCTGTTGAATGCTCTTGAAGAACATGGCAAAGATTAGACAGCCATGTCCTCTTCAATAAATATACCAGCCGATGTGTGCCAGAGCTTTTTTACAGAATTGCAAAATATAGTAAAAAAAGAAGATGCATTACATAAAAAACGGATATTGGGCACAGGTATAGTATCTTTTATAAGGCTACTACCTATTAGATTAAACATTCAATAACAGGTCATTAACCAAATCCTGGTGAAACTTTTGCAGTAGCATCAACACAACTAACCAGGTCGTCAGGGCCAAGAAGATACTGTCAAAAAGTTGTCCAGAACTCCTGGGCTGCCTTAAGAAAGATGACGGGACAACATACACCAAGTCCGATGAGGAAACCAGTGTAATGCTACTCAAAACGCACTTCCCTGGATGCATACTAGATGAAGAACAAAGATGGCCATATAAACCTCACACCCGACCAAGCTCCTTAGAATGGGAAGATGCGGATAGAGTAGTAACAACAGTGAAAATCGAATGGGCCATAACCACTTTTGAACCATACAAATCACCGGACCAGATGGCATATTCCCGGCACTGCTGCAATGGCAAATCAACAAGGTGACAAAAATTCTGTCACCAATATACAAAGCATGCATCGCATACAAATACATACCAAAACAGTGGAGGGAAGCAAAAGTAGTCTTCCTGCCAAAACCAGGCAAAGAAGACTACACTGAAGCGAAATCCTTCAGACCCATAAGTCCGCAGACTAACTTGGCTCCACCACATAAAAACTAAAAGGGAGGAAGTCAACTTTCGCTTCAGAAATTTCTATTGGCTGCTGGGACGGAACAGCAAACTATCAATCAACAATAAATTGCTCATTTATAAGGTCATCTTAAAGCCAGTATGGATGTACGGGATACAATTTTGGGGGAGCTGTAGTAACTCAAATATATCCATCATTCAAAGAATGCAAAATTCAATTTTGAGAACCATATCGAATGTGCCGTGGCTTATTACAAACACTGAAATCCACAACCAATTAAAAATGAACACAGTGAAAGAGGAAATCCTGATCACCTCCACATCCTACCGGAAGAGATTGGAGAGTCACCCCAATGAATTGGCTTCTAAGCTAACAACACAGTCATACCAAAAGAGACTGAAAAGGAAAGACATTGTGTAATGCATATTTTTTCTGACCGCAACTACAAATGTTCACTATGAGTAGATGCCCTCGCTGGAGAACACACTCTAACAAGAATATATGCTCTAATGGCTTAAAGTTATAAACTGATCGCAGATTAAAAAAAACCAAAGAAAAAAAAAAAGACCTATAAGGTTAGACTTATGGGTCTTTTTTTTTTTCTTCCTATTAAAAACACTCAAGAGACTAGTGGACAGACATATAAGGGATGGAGCGCTGATCGAAAGACCACTCCACCCTCAACAACTATCACAGTAGTTCACAAGATAGAAACAGCTATCACAAACAAGGCATCAACACTAGCCGCATTCATTGCCAGACTCACTTGCAATCTCATCGGGCTGACCAGGGACAATTTGCGAAAAACCATAGGCATTATCACAGGCTACTGTCCCCCAAACAAGCATCTTTTCAGGATAGGGGTGACGGATAGTCCCCTTTGCAGAGGATGTATGAAGGCAGAAGGAACACCAATACACATGCTCATGGAGTGTGGCAGTGTAACAGAACAACGGGCACGACTCCTAGCATCACCAACATCCCTTCAAAAACCCCAGGTAAAACTAACTAACTAACTAAGCAGCTTTGAACCATTCAAATCACCTGGACCAGATGGCATATTCCCGGCACTACTGCAATGGCAAATCAACAAGGTGACAAAAATTCTGTCACCAATATACAAAGCAAGCATTGCATACAAATACATACCAAAACAGGGGAGGGAAGCAAAAGTAGTCTTTCTGCCAAAACCAGGCAAAGAAGACTACACTGAAGCGAAATCCTTCAGACTCATAAGTCTAACCTCCTTCCTGTTAAAATCACTTGAGAGACTAGTGGACAAACACATAAGGGATGGGGGATGTAGCGTTGACCGAAAGACCACTCCACCCCCAACAACATGCCTACAGAAAAGGCAGATCCACAGAGTCAGCACTCCACCTAGTAGTTCACAAGAAAGAAACAGCTATCACAAACAAGGCATCAACACTAGCCGCCTTCATTGACATAGAAGGAGCTTTTGATAAAACTATGCACAAGAGCATAAATCACGCCCTACAGAAATTTAATGTGGAACCAGTCATAAGAAACTGGATCACAGAACTGATCAGCAACAGAGCAGTTCAGGTAACGGTGAATTCCACCATAAGAGCCAAGGTAACAAAGGGGTGCTCACAAGGAGGAGTCCTGTCACCGTTACTATGGAACATAGTCGTGGACAGTCTGATAAGAAGACTGAACGTAAGAGGCTATACAACCATAGGCTATGCAGATGACCTAGCCATATTAATAAATGGGACTGCAGAAAATGTACTTTGCAAGGTACTTCGTTCCGCCCTAGAACTAGTAGAAGAATGGTGTGCTGTACAGAAGCTCTCAGTAAACCCAAAGAAGACAGAACTAGTCCTCTTCACAAACAAAAGAAAATTACCAGAGCTCCAATTACCAAAATTCTTCAAAAGTGAACTCACCCTAGCTACACAAGTTAAATATCTGGGCGTCACCCTAGACAACAAGCTCAATTGGGCGAGTCACTTAGAAACAAAACTGAAAAAGGCCTGCATAACCTTCTGGCAGTGTAAAAGACTGGTTGGTAAAAAATGGGGCCTCAATCCCCGAATTACACTATGGTTATACGCAGCAGTTATCAGACCAACAATAACATACAGTTCAGTGGTGTGGCGGAGAGAACAGAACACAACTGATCACCATGAGAAACAAACTCCAGAGCCTACAGCGCCTGGCCAGCATTGCGGCAACCGGATGTATGAGGACCACCCCATCAGCAGCACTCGAATGTCTCTTAAACCTGAAACCACTACACCTGGTCATTCAGGAAGAGGCAATGGCAGCGGCCCTCAGACTTAGGTCAAACAAACTATGGAAATCGGGCATCACCAAAGAGAACAATATATTTTTAACCGAGGATACAGAATCCAACTGACGCCAGAAGCGAAAGACAGCTCAGGCACAAACACGGTAAGAATATACACAGATGGGTCCAAAACCGTTAAGGGAACCGGAGCCGGTCTCTTCTCGGATGACCTCAACTACAACAACAACAACAAAAAACTGAAACTTCTCACCAAGCAGAATGGAACAACACCGATGACTGCAGACACACGAAAGAGGCGATTCCAATGACGTCCAAAAGACTCACTCGCAATCTCATCAGGCTGACCAGGGACAATTTGCGCAAAACCATAGGCATTATCACAGGCCACTGTCCTCTAAACACGCATCTTTTCAGGATAGCGGTGACGTATGGGCCCCTTTGCAGAGGATGTATGAAGGCAGAAGAAACACCAATACCCGTGCTTACGGAGTGTGGCAGTGTTACAGAACAACGGGCACGACTCCTAGCATCACCAACATCCCTTCAGGAAGCCTGCAGCAACTTGGGCAAGCTGCTGGCATTTTGGTAGTGCATCGGTTGGCTGGAATGACAGAAAGGATAAGTAGAACACGCACAATGGCCCAATTAGGACGCTAAGTGCGGTTTTCTTGTTCGCCCAGGTAAAACTAACTAACTAACAGGTCATTAATACAATTATTATAATTATGTGTAGGTTTATTATTAATTACTAATATGTGTTTTAATATGTGCAATAGGTGGTGGGCCTCCTCCATCAAGTGAGGATCCATTGATGGCCATTAAAAATCTGATAGAGCCACAAATCGATAGAATGTACACTATTTATGATAGGGACGCTGATTTGATGGAACAATTCCAAACAACAAAGCCTGCGGAGGAACAAATCCAACTAATAGAAATGGACTTTGCAGAAATTAATAAAGAAAATATAAATCCAGTCTATTCATCTATCAGCTTTACTGGTTAGTAACATAATATTAGTTAATAATTATGTTATTTAATAAATATATTGTCTACTTCAATAAATTACTAATTGTTTTTAGGTCCTGTTGTTCCAATAATTGCTAGTGGATCTCAAACTCAAGCAGTTTCATATGCAGATGACAATTATGGTAATTATTGATAGAATGTGCGGTTTGTTGTTTATTTTGATTATGTCATTTTTTAATTTTATATTGTGTAGTTGCAGATGATAATATAACACCATCAACAATAATGCTGCAAACTCCAAACCGAACAGATTTTTTGAGAAAGAAAAGGGCACCTGAACTTGGAAATGGTAAAAACCTATTTCTTTTTAATTTAATTAAATAAATAGTTGTGCTATTATATACTTATTCAGTATCACTAAGATGGCAAATGGCCTGCCTGACAGTAAGCAGTTATCATAACCTATGGATGTGGGCAATACCAGGGGCATCACCACCGGTTCATTTCTCTTTGTTATATGTATATACATCATCAGTTATTTATTGTCCTACTGCATAGTAGATTTTGAAAATTTGTGCATAACTACCTCAGTTTTAATTTCACATTAAATTATTCATAATTTTTATAACATGTACCTACACTGTTTTAATCAGTATAATAATATTTCTTGTAATTTTGCAGGTAACATATGTCCAAGCAAAAAGAGAAGGAGAAGATCTAATTAGTTAAAATACAAAGAACTATACTAGAGATGGAAATGAGCCGTAAATCCAAATTATATGCACTAGAATTAGATGATAAGGTAGCTGAAAATAAATTCAAGGCAGAACTCCGGCAAAAAGTCACTTAAAATTTAGTTAAAATTTAAAATTTTATCTATTTTTTTGTTGTCACGAGGATAAACATAAGAGTTTCATAAGTACACTATAGTAGTAGTGGTATTGTGGTACTATTGTAATAATGTCTTTGATATTATAGTAACTGTTTGTGTGTATTGACTGATGACAGGGTATTGTAATATGATTTGATGAATATTGTACATATTGTGTGATTCTTATCAACTGTTTTACAGTGACATGATTGAATTGAACGTTGCAATAATAGTCCTGAGTATATTACATAATTTCTTAAAGTACCTGGTGGTACTATTGTAGTGCTGTGTATAGCATTAGTATTATATACTGTTTATGTGTATTGCAATGTGATTTGATAAGTATTGTATGAAAAGTTACAAGTATTTTTATGGTATATGGTAATTATACCTAATTGTAATGTAGTTGTAACATATGTATGGCAAAAATGTTTATTAGGAAACGGGCTAGTTTCTTGGCTTCTTTTCCTAGCCTCTAGGTCCTCTTGAAACCAACATTAGTATACCTACCTATTCCTAAATCCTCGATACAACCAGAACGAACAAGTTTATGAATTATTTACCAACCTGGTTGTGTTAGATTAACCTCTCAATTCGAAGCTTATTGATAAGGAAGTTTAGGTCCACATTTAGTTAACATTCTGAATTAACAGATGATCAAGTCACTGACTTATAAACATCCTGATGAAGTGGTTGTATATCCAGATATTTAAATAGTTATATATCCTGACCTAATAATAAATGTTGTTTTTAAAATAGTTGTCGTATCAGTTCTACATCCTTCTACACTGAAAGTTTATTATCATAATATGTTAGAAATTCGTAGAACTCGCTCAATATCTACAGATTCTACTTCTCTTTCTAACACACGCGGTTGGAATTTTAACACTGAAATGTGTTTTTACATATTTCGACCCCTCCCCTTTCCTTGGCGGTGGTAGTTGATGTAACGGTGTCAAATCTAATGCTCCCCTCCCCTCCTGCCAGGCGAACAACTCACACTTGGCCAGTTGAGCCAATAGTTGTCTTCCCTGAACAAAGTTCTGGATCCGCGTCTGATTTTGTTGTGTAATATTTTAAAACTATGATATCTCTTAAGATATTCATTAAAATCAGATTAAGTACTTAAGAGCAATTTGGTTCAAAATTAAATACTTGTGATGAATAACGTACCTATTTATTTAGATAAGGGTTAAAACCATGTGTATTAGAACACACTTTCGCAGATTAGCATTATTTTAGAACAAATTTGATTACCATAAAAAAGGCAATCGTGAGTCAACTTTAAAAAACAGGCAGTTGCAGTTGCGGACTTTTTTTTTAGAACTATTCAAAATGATCAAATACGTCATACATTAATGTTAAGTAATTTTAACCGTTGTAGTGAAATAAAAGCTTAGATTAGGATTAGAGAACTATTCAAATGAACGTGGTAGAAAACTTAAAACTACTTAAAGCTAATTAAAATAAACCTAGGAGGTAATTGATGTGCAGCGTCGGTGCGTCGCGCGATGCCACTTCGGTAGGTAGAGCTGCAGCGTGCGTCCGTCGGTGCGTTGAGATGCAATGTCGGTGGGCAAAGATGAGGCGTCTGTGCGTATGAGATGCACCGACGAAAGGTAGGCTGCAGCGTCGGTGCGTATGAGATGCAACGACGATAGGTTCGTTGTTCGAGAACTTTCGCTTCACTCCTTACTCTCAGAGAACTGCCGCTTCACTCTTTACTCTCGGAGAGCTGTCACTACACTCTTTGCTCCCGGAGAACTGTCGCTTCACTACTTACTCTGGGAGCACTGTCGCTTCACACCTTACTCTAGGAGAACTGTCGCTTCGAAGTGATTACTTACTCTGTGTGTCGCTTCACTGCCTTTTCTTCAGATTTTTCCTCCTAAAGAAATCTCTCTAGAAGCATTGAAAATTTTAAAGCGTATCCTAATTCAAATTTAGGATTTACCTAGGCAAATTACACACAGCCGGTTTGGAATAACAGTCGAAACTTTTTATAAAAATACAAAGAACTCTTTGCTTATCTATTGTCATAGAAACCATAAAAATATTTGTCGAAATGACAGTTATGATTTATCAAAAAATACTTAATTGTTTACAATAAATATTAAAGAGATATTAGAGAAGAGTTATTATTGTTAAAATGGCGAAATACATAACAAATGGAATATATACATAAGAAGTAAGAATTATCACTACACCGTTGACGCAGCCCACGCAACGGAAGCTCTCAAAAGAAATATTATTTTTCCCGTTTTTGCAACATTTTTCTCTCCTACTAATCATAGCGTGATGTTATATAGCCTTTCTCGATAAATATGTTATCTAACACAAAAATATTTTTTAATTCGATCCAGTGCTTCGCGGGATTATTGCGTTCAAACAAACAAACAAACTCTTCAGCCTTATAATATTAGTACTCGTACCTATAGATAATACTATCTTATCATATTAAACTTTAAAGCTTAATATTTCACAAACGGATCTCTAAATCTCAAAATGATCTTTACAACCCCTAAGTGTTTTTTAAAGACCTATCAAATGGTACCCCACACGATGGGGTAGGTATGAAAAAAATGACATCCCTACTTTACATTAAAGGGGAGGTACCCTCAAAAATAATGTTTTTCAAGCTTTTACTTTGTTGGCGTAACTATTACGTGTATCCATGCAAAATTACAGCCTTCTAGCACTAACAGTCTCTGAGCTAAGCTGCGGACGGATGGACATGGCGAAACTATAAGGGTTCCGTTTTGCCATTTTGGCTACTGAACCCTAAAAACTGGGCAAGGCAATGTCGGGCCACGCACAATTAAGGGTTCCGTAGTATCCCCCCCCCCCTGTCCATCCGAAGAATGCAGCTTATGAAGTGGATTTTCTGTTATGTTTGTTCCATACTTACAACGATCTATTTATATAATAATCAATTGATCAAAACTGTTACACTGTTACAACATGAACCATTTAGCTGGCAGGGGGGGGGACGCTTAATTCTAACAAAAATTTGCATTTTAAGCTAGCTCCCTCGACCACCAATGCACCTGGCGCCGCCGCAACCGCCATCTTGGATTTACATTTTGACCTCTCTTTCGGCGTTAGCACCCTCGAATACCATAAAAACGACACCCATGACAAAAAAAAATTTGCATCCGCCATTTTGACCTCAATATACCCTCAAAAACTATAAGAATGAAATTTGCAGCCGTCATCTTGGACTTACATTTTGACTTCACTATCCACTACAATACAAAAAAATTACAAGACAAAATATTTGAAAAAACTAGCAGCTGCCATCTTGGTTTTATAAACATTTTCACGAATATTTTCGATCGATCACACGGACGGACTATAATAAGATATCGATTTAATAAGAATAAATAATTCTTGCAATGAGAAGATTTTAAAAACCGGGCAGGAGCATGTCGGACCATGCTCAGTGTAGGGTTCCGCAGCCTTAAATAATTGCATCAGCAGAAGAGCGTATGTTCATGGCACTAACATCATCAAAACATCTCAATACTTGGTCAAATAAATAATTAAGCAATATTTAAAACTTCAACTCACGGACACTTGTACGGGTACAAGTGGTGCCGTTTCAAAAATAGTAACAAGAACATCTTCCTAACATTCTCAGTCATTAACATTGTACGTATTACACTAATTTATAAACCTTTGATGTGAAACCATCTATATCTTGAATTCTAATCGATGAGAGCCATCTACAGCGTACGGAGCGCACCAGACGTTACGAACTCTTGGCGCAAAGTTTAGAAAAAACACCTTTGTATGACGCCCTCTAGCGACATATCATGTATATAATACAAAGCTACGAGCCCTGTAGCCTACAGAGGGATAACTGGATAAAATTTCTAAATGTGTGGATTATGTCGGAAGAAAATAAAATAGGTATATAAATCACACAGTGTTAACACTGTTCTGAAGTCATAGTGAAGCAATGTAAGTAAAACACAAAGAGTAAGGGGCGTCTAAACAGGCCATTTTTTACAGCAATTTGGGGCGACACTATTGGCAACTAATTGCTCGGCCAATAATGGCAATATGTCTGCAATTGTTTGGCGCATGATTCAGTCTGCTAAACGGGCTATACAACCCGGCAACAATCAAATAGAGAGCAACTGAAACAACAACAAAATTGACCGGGCAACATTGCGATAAATCAGTCGCTCAGCGATCGTCTGGCAACCATCAAATCATTAATGGAGAGTACTGCCATGTTGCCGGCCACAGCATTGCCGCCACAAATTGCCGTGAAAAATGGACCGTTTAGACGCCCCTGTAAACTAATACTACGGAAAAAGAGGGCCCTCTTGCAGTGTAAAAAAGCAAACCGTTTTGATCTTGACAGACGACAATGCGCCATCTGAATTTTGTTTCCAGAAATATAATTCATGCGGTATGGTATGCTAGGTATATCTGTAGGTTTTATTAGCAACAACTCATTTTATTAATTTCAATGATTAAATGTTCTCATTTTTTTAAGAGAGGCATTTTTAAGTTTTATACTGAATATCAAACTTTAAAATTACTCTCATGAAAAATGCTAACACGTCATGGAATCGTTGAGATTAATAAACAACCTTATTGCTGATAGATGATACAGTTATTTGTGGTAGGAAAAAATAAGAAAAGATGAGTTTTTATATTAATATAATATTTATTACATACCTACCTACTTACAACTAGGTTTTCTAACAAAAGCACAAAGTCTAGATATTTATTCTAACGCGACATTATCCAAGGCCATATTTTAAACAATAAAGTGTCCGTTGCAAGATAAAATTAAATTTATAGATTTAATATAACACGGGGTCTATTCAACGCACTTGTACGAAATTATCACAGCCACAATTATGAAATGGAACAACAAACACGCAAACGCAAGATAACACATACATTATTCAATTAATTGATAGCTCAGGGCTTTTGAAATTATCGCCTATGAAATTCATTTAAATAATACAACCAACCTAAAACTTCCAATTCTTTGTTTGACAGTTGTCAAAAGATAACTTTTCTAGTACCATAAACAAACTGGACTCTTACTATAGAGGTCAGTATTATTTAGTAGTGACAAACAACATTATTTTAAGATATAGCATTTTAAAGACCATTATTTGATAAAACAAATATAAAAGCACTGTTTTATTAATTTCTTAAAACAAAATAAAACCTATAATTTTGTTCAAAATGGTAACGCCATCTATTGAACTTGAAGGTAATTAGGTAGTGACTAAATATTTTTGGAAACAATAAACAGATGCCGACTCTTCAATTACTGATCTGTCACTTATACGACAGTGTCCCCACCCTGTTAAAACACCACTCGTACTCGTCACGGAAGGAGTTCAAACGAGGTGTCTGAGGATTTGTCTCGGCAAATGCAACACAACTGGACCATCGGACGGGTCGCCGCGCCGACCCGAAAGAGGAGCCCGATGAAAATTTTCGGAAAATTTTGATTCAATTAATTTCAATTAATGCATGCTCTTGCCCGGTTTATAAACTATAGTTTAAAAACCGGGCAAGATCATGTCGGACCATGCTCAGTGTAGGGTTCCGCAGCCTTGAATAATTGCATCAGCAGAAAAGCGTATGTTTATGGCACTTACGCCCTTCTGTTGAGAAACGCAGTTTTTCGCCAATAACTTACTGACGCTATATCCGATCATGTCTAAAATAATTTTATTTTAAAGTAAATACTAAGCATTACCTTTCTGATTTAATCCAAAAATATTCACTTAATCAAAAAAGTTTATTAGAAACCTTATAATGTTTTAAAAATAATGATGTGCCACGTGTTGATGTTTGCTGAAAAACATTTTTTTCAACTGTTACATGTAGGTATAGAGTGCAGCCCTAACAATATTTATTTTTGTTATTTATCTATCAAACTAAGTAGCGGCTATTACAAGACACCTTTTCACCAAATTTCATAAATATACATTACAGTAGTCTTTGAGTAAAATTCATTTAACATACGGACAGACAGAGGGACATGATGAAACTATATGGTTCTGTTTTTGCCATTTTGGCTACGGAGCCCTACAAACTGATATCAGTATGATTAAAAAAGTGAATGGAATAGAAATTAATTAATACTTTGAAATATTTTTATATTATTAATTATTTTCTATTTTTTATTTTATTATGTTTTTCTCGCTTCCACTCTTGGTGTTACCAGAAAAAAGTAATTACTTACCTGATATTTTGTCTTAACGGGGCGTCTAAACGAGCCATTTTTCACGGCAATTTATGGCGGCAATGCTGTGGCTGGCAACATGGCATTACTCTCCAATATTGATTTGA
This sequence comes from Herminia tarsipennalis, assembly GCA_945859575.2. NCBI lineage: Eukaryota > Metazoa > Arthropoda > Insecta > Lepidoptera > Erebidae > Herminia > Herminia tarsipennalis. The sequence continues at coordinate 22,050,092 of OX243831.2, read as the reverse complement.
CGGTTGCTGGACTTTCGCTGTGCGATCGTTGCCCTGCCAATTTTGTTGTTGTTTCAGTCGCTTTCTATTTTATTGTTGCCGGGTTGTGAAGCCCGTTTATGAGATTGAGTCATGCACCGTACAATTGCAGACATATTGCCATTATTGGCCGAGCAATTAGTTGCCAATAGTGCCGTCACCAATTGCCGTAAAAATTGGTCCGTTTAGACGCCCCTTATGATCAAGTGGGTCAATTAAGAGACGTCAATGATTTCAGCGTGACGAAGGCAGCCCGGTGGAGCGATTGATATATTTATTACTTGTGTACCTAACCAATATGAATCATAGTAAATATGAAATTTGAAATATAAAACTTGACCTTAATAAGGATAATATAGTAATTCATTCGGTAGAAGTAGTGTTGTAAGTAGTGAACACAATTGACATTCGCTCATTTGCAAGAAGAACGTCATAATTCTAAAAACTGTGATATTGAGTTATTTATACATTTTAATCAAGATAGTCTGCTTTATTTTTTGTAAAAACGCCACATTTCTTTGTCTTAAAATGAGTGACTAAGAAAGGTTGTGTCGTTGTGTCATTCTGTCTCAGTTTCGTAAGAGCGCGCGTTTTTTTCGAAATTGGATAATTTAAGTTACTACGAGTTTGTTGTGAAGAGAGCACATGCAAGTTTTCAACGAAGACGACACATTTCCTTTTATGACAATCTTCTCGTAAAAGTAAGTAAAACTTGTGTTAATTGTTTGGTGTTTGAACGACACATAATGGTTTGTGACGATGTATCAGGAAAAATATGGTTCAATAATGGTAGTCATTTTGGTTTTTGTGTCGTTATTCATAATAATAAACAAAGACTTGTAATAATTATTTGGACTTAATACGTTATTGAAAATAATTCAAACATTAGGCATTATTTCATGAACGGCATATTACTATAGAAGCCGTTTTTGCTGTTTTAATTAGTTTTCTTTCGTAACTATATATTTTTAATAATTTATGTCATGACAATAATAGTAATAATGTTTTAATTTTAGGCGCTTCAGTGATACGGTATTAACTACGATGACTTCCAATAGAGGAAGGAAGATATTGGCCTAAGTCACCCCCAGTGACGATGATGCATCAACTACTTTGTCGCATACGAACAATAAATACTATTTACTTATTCTGAATATTTTTTAATGCTTCGGTATGAGAATTAAACTCACTTAAATTTATTTTTAGATGATACAGCCCGACGTTCCCGTACAAGTAGTAAAAGCTCTTCAAGTCCTTCCAGAAGTTCCTCAGACAGTACAAGTTCTTCATCATCTTCATTTAAGGATAGTATTTGTTACTTACCTACCTTGTAGATTCGAATATATATTTTAACGTGACAATTTGACTAGCGGTTTTTTGTGTTTAATACTATTATTATTAATGTTACACTATTCGCATTTTAAATCTAATAATTTACTGCATAGCGAACAATATGGATTAACAAAGGGTCGCTCGACAGTAGATGCAGGCTCTTAACTACTAAAACACATATATAGTGCCTGGGAAAACTCGCAGGACGCCATCGGAGTTTTCTGCGACCTCTCAAAAGCATTTGATTGTGTGGTGCATAGTACACTTCTGCTGAAACTTAGGCATTACGGCATTACGGGTACAGCGCTTAATCTTGTTGCTTCTTATCTTAGTGAGCGAATGCAGTATGTAGATATTAACGGAATAAGGTCGTCCGGATCAACCGTGAGTATGGGCGTGCCACAAGGATCAATTCTGGGTCCTTTTCTATTTTTGGTGTATATAAACGATCTGCCATTTTTTACCAGTAAATTATGCGATATTGTTCTATTTGCTGATGACACTTCTCTTATTTTCAAAACCAATCGTAAAAATGACTACTCTGACGAAGTAAACAGGTCCCTCGCATTAGTTCTTGACTGGTTTACATCAAATAACTTGCTTTTAAATTAAAAAAAAAAACCAAATGTATTAAATTAAGTTTACCAAATGTAAGAAATATCAGTCCAAATCTTGTTTTAAACAATGAAGTTATACATTTTGTTGATTCAACGGTTTATATGGGAATTACTTTTGATAGTAAGTTACAGTGGGGCGCCCAAATATCATGTCTCGCAGGGAAACTCAGTTCTGCAGCATATTCTATCAACAAAGTCAGACAGCTTAGCTAGTTTATTTCGGTTATTTCCACAGCGTCATGTCGTGGGGCAAGGCGGCTGATATTCAAACAATTTTTATTCTTCAAAAACGTGCAGTGCGTGCGATATACAAACTAGGTGCACGAGTTTCCCTTAAAGAAAAGTTTAAAGAGATAGGTATTATGACAGATGCAACATCTCAATATACACACATCAAAAGTGTCTAGGGATCAAGCATTTTTATGCGGATTTCTTGAGATTGAGATGTGGCTTTGTAATAAATTTATGATTTTATAAATTTATATGGATCCTTTTTGGTGCATTTCATAATTTGAATCAGGAACTGTGAATCAAATTCGAGTAAAAGATGAAAATCAGTTATCAGTCGACTTTGGACACGTTACCGAAGCACTGGTACCGTGGCTGAGCGCCATGGAGGACGGTAACGCTGCACCACACGGAGACAAGCCCGATACATTCAAATCTTAACTCGAAGAGGTCCAACAATAACCGCCATGATGTTAGCCGTGAGGCTTCATCACTCTTCAGGGAACTTAATTAGCGACCAAACAGTCAGAAACCGCTTGCATGAAGTGAACCTTCATTCCCGAAGACCGCTACGGGTACCACCTATAGCAATGCACAATCGTAGGATTCGATATCAATGGGCTCTTGAACACAGAAATTGGGCAGAAGAACAATGGCGTTTCGTGTGCTTTTCTGATGAGTCTCGTTTTGGTATGAGACCGGATACAAGACGTATACGACACTGGAGAACCCCTGGACGCCAACAGCGATTAAAATCCTGCCAGGAAGTCCATCCTTATAGTGGTGGAACCATCATGGTATGGGCGGGTATTTGGATCGGCGGAAGAACTGAGTTGATTTGGATCAGAGGCAACCTCAACGCTCAAATTTATGCTGAGACGATTGTATCAGACGTCATCGTTCCTCTACAAGTGCAAATCGGTCCCTTATTTCAGTTAATGCATGATAATGCACGACCGCACACCGCAAGAGTTGTAAGACAGACTCTCGCCGCAGCTAACATCAATGTCCTGCCCTGGCCTGCTCAGTCGCCAGACTTGAACCCGATTGAGCATGCATGGGATATGCTATAGAGAAGAGCTCTGCCGAATATGGAGGGTATCCAGTCGCAAGAAGACCTTTTTTTGTTGTTGCAACGAACATGGGCGGCCATTCCACAGCGTGATTTGGATGAACTCATTTTGAGTATGCCAAACCGATGTTCTTGTGTTGTTAGTGTTCGCGGTAGAAACACGGATTATTAATTGTTTAAGTTACCCAATAAAATTTTAAAGAAAACTGTTATTTCAGTCTTTTTTTCGAACTTTAATGTTAGTGGTTCAAATGTCAAAAATCCCTTTATTAGGAAAATGGCAAATTTCTTTATTAATGCAAAGGTGACTTGGTTTATCGTTACTGTGACAAACGAAAACACTTTATTTGATGAATCCTTAAAGAAATAAAAAAAAAAAAATCAATCAGGAGAAAAGTTATTGCAAAAATATATGTTGATCCCTAGACACTTTTGATGTGTGTATATTTGCAAACATTATGTTTGTTAAACAAAATATCCATATATATCACAAAAATAGTGACGTTCACCCGGTGAACACGAGAAATAAGCACAAATTAGTAGGTCAATATCATAGGCTACATAAAACTCATATATCATGGGTCTTTCTGTTAGTGAGTCTATTAGTTGAATAAGTTCAAAAATGTAGTCAAAAATCATCTTATACGTAGAGGCACAGATAATATAATACTATGCTATTAATAGAGGTTGTATACAGTGGATGAATAATTAAATGATAAAGAAAAATGGATCAGCCGATGTGTGCCAGAGCACTTTTACAGAATTGCAAAATATAGTAAAAAAAGAATATGCATTGCATAAAAAACGGATATTGGGCAACAACAGTTATGACATAGAACGGGACGTAGAAACTGCTTTACCCAACCCCTAAACTAAAACCTAAAATTAAATAGTTTAAATTAATTATAAAAAAACCCCTAAACATATTTAAATTAAATAATTTAAATTAATATAACTGTTGCTTTGATAAATAATAACGATGAAATACACATATTTTTGCATGAAACGAAACTCGTTACTGTTTGTCAAAAAAATAACACGAATGAAAGCTCCATAATAACCTCAACGACGAGTTAACTTGTACGAGCTCCGATATTTTTTGCGTTTTTATTTTGTATTAAACATGAGTGATAAAATAACAAGATCCAGAGCACCTAATTTTAATAAGGAAGAACAGTTATTATCGTTTGCTGTAATGAAGCCCTATACAATTATTATTAAGTGTAAGAAGACTGACTCCGTCAAGCAAATTGATAAACAAAGTGCTTGGTCGAGAGTTACGGAGATATATAATGCCAATACAAAAGGTGTAAAAAGAACGACTGAAACCTAATTAGGTGCTATCGAATGAAATACAAAAAGCAAATTCAAAAAACAACATTCTGAGGCCAAGATGCTGTTAGAAGGAAAGTGTTACTTAATTTGGTTGTGGTATTTTCTACATTAACACTGTATTTTAGAAAAATGCAGTTAATATCACAACTAAATAGTACATACCTTAATACATTGGTTGTGGTATTTTCTACATTAACACTGTATTTTAGAAAAATGCAGTTAATATCACAACTAAATAGTACATACCTTAATACAAACTACCAGTTCAGTCTAAAGATAAATAGTTATATCAAATTCTTATTTCAGATCCAAGTAAAAAGGAGGCTCTGTTGAATGCTCTTGAAGAACATGGCAAAGATTAGACAGCCATGTCCTCTTCAATAAATATACCAGCCGATGTGTGCCAGAGCTTTTTTACAGAATTGCAAAATATAGTAAAAAAAGAAGATGCATTACATAAAAAACGGATATTGGGCACAGGTATAGTATCTTTTATAAGGCTACTACCTTGTTTGTTGTTTGTTTGTTTTAACGGGGCCGCAATGTCGCACTTAGCCTCTTAATTGGGCCATTGTGCGTACGTTGTAATGTGTCAGTTCTTCTCACTCCAGCCAGCCCAAACACTCCCAGAAGCCCAGCATTCCCCGCAGGTTGCTGCAGGCTTCAGGGAGGGATGACGGTGTTTTTAGGAACTGCGCCCGGTGCTCGGCCACACTAGTGCATTCCATGATTACGTGCTTGGGCGTCTCCTCATGCTCCATGCACCCTCTGCACAGTGGGCTATCTGTGATCCCGATGGTGTACAGGTGCTTGTTTAGGGGACAATGGCCTGTCAGGATGGCTATTGCTTTTCGCAGTTTGTCCCTGTTTAATCTGATTAGATTCCGAGCGTACTTTCTGGGCACTGTTGGAATCGCCTCTTTTGTTTGTCTGCAACCGGTGTTTTTTCCCCATTCCAGTTTGTGGTTTTCCTCTGTTTTCTCGCGCAGCCAGATTCGTACCTGGGCTTGGGGTAGGGGCATTAGTGGTTCGGGGCCGTGGATGTTCATTTTGGATCCCCGTCTAGCTAGCTCATCTGCCGCGTCATTTCCAATTGAGTTGCTGTGTCCCTTTATCCATTGCAGGGTCACTTCATTATCCAGGGTAATGGCTTGAAGTGATTCATGGCATTCTTGAATAAAGGTCGAGTTTATGCTAGTGTTTGACAGCGCTTGTAGCACTGAAGCACTATCGGTTATGATTTTTATTTTAAGTTCTTTTACATTCCTGGCTGCGACTGCTTGAGCCGCTTTGGTTATGCCAATGCATTCTGCTTGGAAAATCGTGTTTCTTCTGTCCAAAGCAGTAGATATCTTAATGTTCAGGTCATCCGAAAAGACTCCTGCTCCCGTGCCTACCGCGGTTTTGGATCCATCTGTGTATATTCTTACTTCAGATGGTCCGGAGCTGTCTTTTGATTCGGGTTTAAGTCTGATTTTGTATCTTTGGTCAAAGTTATGTTTTTGGGGGATTCTATCTGTTGGGGCTTCCAGGAATGGATATTCCCTTGTAATTTCTGATAGAATTCCAGAGTGTACTATCCCCTCATCGTTTTTCCAGAGGCCGTTCGCTTTTAATCTGAGTGCAGTGGCTGTTGCTGTCTCCTTGATTTCAAGGTGAAGCGGTCTCAGGTTAAGGATGTGTTCTAGCGCAGCCGAAGGGGTAGTTCTCATACAGCTTGTCGTGGCTACGCATGCTAGGCGTTGAAGACTCTGGAGTTTGGTCTTCATGGTGATCAGTTGTGTTCTAGGCCACCACACCACGGAACCGTAGGTAATAATTGGCCGTATTATTGCGGTGTAGAGCCACAGCGTTATTTGCGGGGTCAGTCCCCACTTTTTGCCTATTAGCCTTTTGCACTGCCAGAAAATTATGCAGGATTTTTTTAGTTTTATTTCGATGTGTGCCGCCCAAGTCAATTTGCTGTCCAGGGTTATGCCTAGGTACTTTACTTGGGTTGTTAGCGTTAATTGGGTTTTAAATAACCTTGGTAATTGTAGATCTGGTAATTTCCTTTTCTTCGTGAAGAGGACAAGTTCTGTCTTTTTGGGATTTACTGACAGTTTGTGTTCGTCGCACCATTCTTCTACGAGTTCGAATGCTGAGCGCAGTACTTTACATAGTACGTTCTCTGCAGTACCATTTATAAGTATTGTGAGGTCATCTGCATAGCCAATAGTGGTGTACCCTCGATTATTCAGTTTCCTTATGAGGCTATCCACCACAATGTTCCACAGAAGTGGCGATAGGACCCCTCCTTGAGGGCATCCCCTCGCCACTCTGGCCCTTGTGGTGGTATTCACAGTGACCTGTACGGCCCTTTTGCTAACTAGCTCTGTGATCCAGCTTCTCAGGACTGGCTCCACCTTGAATTTTTGTAGGGCGTGGCTTATGCTGTTGTGCATGGTTTTATCGAAGGCTCCTTCAATATCTATGAACGCTGCCAGGGTTGATGCTTTGTTCTTTAAAGCTGTTTCTATTTTGTGTACTACTAGGTGAAGGGCAGAGTCTGTTGATCTCCCTTTCCTGTATGCGTGTTGTTGAGGGTGAAGTGGTTGCTTTGTAAGTGCTCCTTCCCTTAGGTGTTTGTCTACTAGTCTTTCTAGAGTTTTTAGTAGAAAGGAGGTGAGGCTGATGGGTCTATATGATTTGGCATCAGTGTAGTCTTCTTTCCCTGGTTTGGGTAAGAAGACTACTTTAGCCTCTCTCCATGTTTTTGGTATATATTTAAAAGCAATGCACGCTCTCAGGATTGGTAGTAGGTACTCTATTACCTTGAGCAGTTGCCAGTGTAGTAAGGCCGGAAAGATACCATCCGGCCCTGCGGATTTGTAGGGTTTGAAGCTTAACAGCGCCCATTTGAGCTTTTCCGCAGTTACAACCACACCTGCAACCGCCCACTCCTCCGTGCTGGGATTGCTTGGATGGTGATGGGCTGGCCAAACTGGTGATTGTTCTATTTGGCAGTCGGGAAAATGTGTTTTCAGGAGGACGGCACAGATTTCTTCGTCTGTGGATGTGAAGGTGCCATCGTCTTTTTTAAGTGAGCCTGGGTTTTCAGGTCCACTTTTTGATAGTATTTTTGTAAGTCTGGCCGCTTGATTGGTAGATTTTATGCTGTTGCAAAAATTTCTCCAAGACTCGGTTTTTCGGAACCTGGTCCGTTTTTTGTATTTATTTTGTGCGAGCTTATATTTATCCCAGTCAGTTTTTTCCCGGGTGTTTTTTGCTCTGTTAAATAGTACTCTAAGTTTGTGTCGAAGGCGTTCGAGTTCTGGTCCCCACCATTGTCGTTTGCCTTCAGATGTCACTGTTACTTCTGGACACGCTGTTTCATAGCTGCTAACTAAAGCGGTTGTTAGAGCTTGTATGTTTTTTTCGATGTTGTCTGTATTTAAGGTTGTGTCCGTCATGTATGTGTCTCCTAAGTTTGTGTTGGTTAAGCTAATGTACCTGGCCACGTCCGTTTTGCGCGGGTTGCGGTATGGGATGGGGTCGGGTAATTTGAGTTTGAGCTTAAAGCATATGCGACGGTGGTCCGCTAGGGATGGTTCATTGGACACGTGCCACCCTTTGATGTGGTCACCTATAGCATATGATGATAGGGTAATGTCAATGATAGTTTGGTACCTAGAGCTAACGAAGGTTGGTTCCGTACCTTTGTTGGCGATACATAGGTTTGTTTTGAAGAGGAATTCGGCAAGTAACTCACCCCTATTGTTTGTGTCCTTACTTCCCCACAGAGGATGATGTGCATTGCAGTCTGCGGAGATGATCAGATTCCAGTTGTTTGCCTCGCAGTGTTGTACCAGGTCAGCAAGTTCCCTTGGAGGGATCTCGCCGTCTCCAGGCATGTACACTGATGCGAGGATTAAAGGTGATTTTCCTTCTGTGTTTATTCTCACTGTTGTGAGGTCTCTGGAACAGAATTGGTTTAGTAGGGTCGACCCTATGGTTTTTGGCATGTAGATACAAGTTCTGGGTTTTTCTATTGAAATGTCTAGAAATATCTTACCGCCGATGTTATTGAGACCGCAGATTTTATTGTTTCTAATCCAGGGTTCCTGGATTAGGGTGACGGTCGTTTTATTTACCTCCAGCACTCTTCGCAGTGAGGCGCCGCTATCTGCTTGTGCTGGAGGTTTGTTTGTATGATTGCTACAGTACTAGGGAGTTCCGAGGAGGCCATCCTCATCACTCGTTGCTCCCTGGTCCTGTAGCGCCGGCTTCTGCTCCATCTTGCTCTGACCCCTAGGGGGAGCTGATGTGGCAGTCTCCGGTGTTTTGTCAGTTGGTTTGGTTTCCTCTCCTGGCTTTGCGGTCTTTGATTCCGGTTCGTCATCGAGGAACCGGATGTAGCTGCTGCCCGCAATGTGAGCTACGCGTCGTCCACGCGCCAGGATGATTGGCTTTTGGTCTTCTGGTATACCCAAGGTCAGGTAGACGAGCTTTTCTGCTGATGTTGGGTCCTCTTTTATATCATCCACCGTGAAGTTGTACAGGTGCCAGGCATCGATGTTATAGCTTGGGTTTTGGATCCGCATAAGCTTAAACAACTTGCCCGACTCGGTGATGATGCTATGTAGTAGGAGACTCGCTCTTAATCTTTTTGTTATGTCTGACTGCCGGATGACAGTCAGAGTAGTTGATGGTGCTGGCGAAGTCATCGTTGGCACGGTGTTTTTTAGCCAGCTCAGGGTATCTTCATCCTCGCACCACATCGCTAAAACTCCGTCCATATGGAAGGGTCGACCGCGGAATTGTGGTATCACAGCATTGTCGGGAGCTGCTAGCGAGTATTCGACAATTTTGTGCATTATGTCCTTCCTGAGCTGCTCGGCTTTTTCCGTGGAGAGATTTACCGATGGGACTGTGCAGATCGCTACTCTTAGGTGCAGCTGCGCTGCATCTGCGTAGCTCTCCTCCCGCTTCGGTTTCCTTTCCGGTTTCGCGCGTTTGGACTCTCCCCTGGGTGACTGCGTATCATCCATGCGTTGGCGCTTGTATGAGCCTCGCATGTCCTCGCGTCTTCCCGTGTCGGGCCGCTCCCTTGCGGGTGCGGTGGGTCCATCCACAGCGTGCTTCCGGTCATAAAACCGTCGCGGTCTGTCGCGCCATCTTTCTCTCCGTTTGTACGGTGTTGTATCTTTTGGTTTTTTGGCCAGTTCCCCATGTGTGGTTTTTGACGTACTAGGGGTAGACGTCACAGGTTCGCGCTGCGAGGCCGCTGCTGCGATCATCTGCTTCGTCTCTGGCTTGTTTGTCATTTGTAGAGGTTCGCTGTGCTTGTGCACCGTTGCGGTCACCTTTGCCAATGGTTCGGGTTCGCGTTGCGTGGATGCTACTGCGGGCACCTTTACAATTGGCATCGGTTCGCACGGCGCATTCGCAGTTGCGGGCACCTCTACCTTTTCACAGATTTTGGGGGCGGGAGCATTTGTCGCTCGGGCTCGCTCCATCTCCTCCTTAGCTTTTGCCCTTTCCCGCGGATCCATATTTTTCATCTGCGGGTTCCGGATTCCCCGTTTTCTCTTGGCCGGGTTCTTTGTGCGGTCGCGTTTTCTTGCGACCACATTCCATTCCAGCGCAGGGTTATACGCGGTGCGCGTGGTGGAGCTCGGCGTCGCCGTGTTTTTAATGGCCTCGGCAAGGCCTGATAAATCTAGGCTACTCTTCTTCCCGTCGTTGCACAGCTTGCCCCCCCCAGAATACGAGGGGCTGACCGAGGGGTCCTCGGTGAGGGATTCTCCACCGCGTGGAGCGGTGGTACCCTCCTGGGGTAAATTTGTTTTTGGTTGTGCGTCTGTCATGTTTGTTGAAAGTTTTATAAATAATTTTAAAAGGCGGTCCGAGAAGAACTGACATAATACTAAATAAGTCCGCACACTGTGTGCCTAGTACAGTGTGGTTTAAGAAAGATGTTGTGTTCCTGTGAGTGTGTGTATATATACTCTGTATATTATGTATATGATAAGGCGAGGTTGAGGTATAAAAATATATAGAGATGGATAGTAAGATAGAAATATGTGGGTATATGTGTGTCGGTGGGTATATAAACCATATATATGAAGATATACATAAGCAGGTAGGGTTGGGAGATGGGAAGGAAAGGCTGGGTTGAATACATATGTTGTGTGTGTGTGATGGATACATGTATACGTTGTTATTCTAAATACATATACCTGTACTAAAATAGATAGTCGGGATGGAGTGCGGCCAGTGGTTTCTGTTATACCAGGTTCAGAAGGAAACCGGCCAAGAACAGGCGGCAACCTCTTGAAGGGTAGTCCTACTGGCCTTACCTGGGGGATCTTGGCGACTTGCGCTACTCCCTAGGTCCTTCGCCATCCCCTAGCACTGGATAGATGCTAGGGGATAGGGCCCCATCATGCAACTCACAGCTAGTCACATGATGAAAACCCCGCCCAAAGGCTACTACCTATTAGATTAAACATTCAATAACAGGTCATTAACCGAATCCTGGTGAAACTTTTGCAGTAGCATCAACACAACTAACCAGGTCGTCAGGGCCAAGAAGATACTGTCAAAAAGTTGTCCAGAACTCCTGGGCTGCCTTAAGAAAGATGACGGGACAACATACACCAAGTCCGATGAGGAAACCAGTGTAATGCTACTCAAAACGCACTTCCCTGGATGCATACTAGATGAAGAACAAAGATGGCCATATAAACCTCACACCCGACCAAGCTCCTTAGAATGGGAAGATGCGGATAGAGTAGTAACAACAGTGAAAATCGAATGGGCCATAACCACTTTTGAACCATACAAATCACCGGACCAGATGGCATATTCCCGGCACTGCTGCAATGGCAAATCAACAAGGTGACAAAAATTCTGTCACCAATATACAAAGCATGCATCGCATACAAATACATACCAAAACAGTGGAGGGAAGCAAAAGTAGTCTTCCTGCCAAAACCAGGCAAAGAAGACTACACTGAAGCGAAATCCTTCAGACCCATAAGTCCGCAGACTAACTTGGCTCCACCACATAAAAACTAAAAGGGAGGAAGTCAACTTTCGCTTCAGAAATTTCTATTGGCTGCTGGGACGGAACAGCAAACTATCAATCAACAATAAATTGCTCATTTATAAGGTCATCTTAAAGCCAGTATGGATGTACGGGATACAATTTTGGGGGAGCTGTAGTAACTCAAATATATCCATCATTCAAAGAATGCAAAATTCAATTTTGAGAACCATATCGAATGTGCCGTGGCTTATTACAAACACTGAAATCCACAACCAATTAAAAATGAACACAGTGAAAGAGGAAATCCTGATCACCTCCACATCCTACCGGAAGAGATTGGAGAGTCACCCCAATGAATTGGCTTCTAAGCTAACAACACAGTCATACCAAAAGAGACTGAAAAGGAAAGACATTGTGTAATGCATATTTTTTCTGACCGCAACTACAAATGTTCACTATGAGTAGATGCCCTCGCTGGAGAACACACTCTAACAAGAATATATGCTCTAATGGCTTAAAGTTATAAACTGATCGCAGATTAAAAAAAACCAAAGAAAAAAAAAAAGACCTATAAGGTTAGACTTATGGGTCTTTTTTTTTTTCTTCCTATTAAAAACACTCAAGAGACTAGTGGACAGACATATAAGGGATGGAGCGCTGATCGAAAGACCACTCCACCCTCAACAACTATCACAGTAGTTCACAAGATAGAAACAGCTATCACAAACAAGGCATCAACACTAGCCGCATTCATTGCCAGACTCACTTGCAATCTCATCGGGCTGACCAGGGACAATTTGCGAAAAACCATAGGCATTATCACAGGCTACTGTCCCCCAAACAAGCATCTTTTCAGGATAGGGGTGACGGATAGTCCCCTTTGCAGAGGATGTATGAAGGCAGAAGGAACACCAATACACATGCTCATGGAGTGTGGCAGTGTAACAGAACAACGGGCACGACTCCTAGCATCACCAACATCCCTTCAAAAACCCCAGGTAAAACTAACTAACTAACTAAGCAGCTTTGAACCATTCAAATCACCTGGACCAGATGGCATATTCCCGGCACTACTGCAATGGCAAATCAACAAGGTGACAAAAATTCTGTCACCAATATACAAAGCAAGCATTGCATACAAATACATACCAAAACAGGGGAGGGAAGCAAAAGTAGTCTTTCTGCCAAAACCAGGCAAAGAAGACTACACTGAAGCGAAATCCTTCAGACTCATAAGTCTAACCTCCTTGCTGTTAAAATCACTTGAGAGACTAGTGGACAAACACATAAGGGATGGGGGATGTAGCGTTGACCGAAAGACCACTCCACCCCCAACAACATGCCTACAGAAAAGGCAGATCCACAGAGTCAGCACTCCACCTAGTAGTTCACAAGAAAGAAACAGCTATCACAAACAAGGCATCAACACTAGCCGCCTTCATTGACATAGAAGGAGCTTTTGATAAAACTATGCACAAGAGCATAAATCACGCCCTACAGAAATTTAATGTGGAACCAGTCATAAGAAACTGGATCACAGAACTGATCAGCAACAGAGCAGTTCAGGTAACGGTGAATTCCACCATAAGAGCCAAGGTAACAAAGGGGTGCTCACAAGGAGGAGTCCTGTCACCGTTACTATGGAACATAGTCGTGGACAGTCTGATAAGAAGACTGAACGTAAGAGGCTATACAACCATAGGCTATGCAGATGACCTAGCCATATTAATAAATGGGACTGCAGAAAATGTACTTTGCAAGGTACTTCGTTCCGCCCTAGAACTAGTAGAAGAATGGTGTGCTGTACAGAAGCTCTCAGTAAACCCAAAGAAGACAGAACTAGTCCTCTTCACAAACAAAAGAAAATTACCAGAGCTCCAATTACCAAAATTCTTCAAAAGTGAACTCACCCTAGCTACACAAGTTAAATATCTGGGCGTCACCCTAGACAACAAGCTCAATTGGGCGAGTCACTTAGAAACAAAACTGAAAAAGGCCTGCATAACCTTCTGGCAGTGTAAAAGACTGGTTGGTAAAAAATGGGGCCTCAATCCCCGAATTACACTATGGTTATACGCAGCAGTTATCAGACCAACAATAACATACAGTTCAGTGGTGTGGCGGAGAGAACAGAACACAACTGATCACCATGAGAAACAAACTCCAGAGCCTACAGCGCCTGGCCAGCATTGCGGCAACCGGATGTATGAGGACCACCCCATCAGCAGCACTCGAATGTCTCTTAAACCTGAAACCACTACACCTGGTCATTCAGGAAGAGGCAATGGCAGCGGCCCTCAGACTTAGGTCAAACAAACTATGGAAATCGGGCATCACCAAAGAGAACAATATATTTTTAACCGAGGATACAGAATCCAACTGACGCCAGAAGCGAAAGACAGCTCAGGCACAAACACGGTAAGAATATACACAGATGGGTCCAAAACCGTTAAGGGAACCGGAGCCGGTCTCTTCTCGGATGACCTCAACTACAACAACAACAACAAAAAACTGAAACTTCTCACCAAGCAGAATGGAACAACACCGATGACTGCAGACACACGAAAGAGGCGATTCCAATGACGTCCAAAAGACTCACTCGCAATCTCATCAGGCTGACCAGGGACAATTTGCGCAAAACCATAGGCATTATCACAGGCCACTGTCCTCTAAACACGCATCTTTTCAGGATAGCGGTGACGTATGGGCCCCTTTGCAGAGGATGTATGAAGGCAGAAGAAACACCAATACCCGTGCTTACGGAGTGTGGCAGTGTTACAGAACAACGGGCACGACTCCTAGCATCACCAACATCCCTTCAGGAAGCCTGCAGCAACTTGGGCAAGCTGCTGGCATTTTGGTAGTGCATCGGTTGGCTGGAATGACAGAAAGGATAAGTAGAACACGCACAATGGCCCAATTAGGACGCTAAGTGCGGTTTTCTTGTTCGCCCAGGTAAAACTAACTAACTAACAGGTCATTAATACAATTATTATAATTATGTGTAGGTTTATTATTAATTACTAATATGTGTTTTAATATGTGCAATAGGTGGTGGGCCTCCTCCATCAAGTGAGGATCCATTGATGGCCATTAAAAATCTGATAGAGCCACAAATCGATAGAATGTACACTATTTATGATAGGGACGCTGATTTGATGGAACAATTCCAAACAACAAAGCCTGCGGAGGAACAAATCCAACTAATAGAAATGGACTTTGCAGAAATTAATAAAGAAAATATAAATCCAGTCTATTCATCTATCAGCTTTACTGGTTAGTAACATAATATTAGTTAATAATTATGTTATTTAATAAATATATTGTCTACTTCAATAAATTACTAATTGTTTTTAGGTCCTGTTGTTCCAATAATTGCTAGTGGATCTCAAACTCAAGCAGTTTCATATGCAGATGACAATTATGGTAATTATTGATAGAATGTGCGGTTTGTTGTTTATTTTGATTATGTCATTTTTTAATTTTATATTGTGTAGTTGCAGATGATAATATAACACCATCAACAATAATGCTGCAAACTCCAAACCGAACAGATTTTTTGAGAAAGAAAAGGGCACCTGAACTTGGAAATGGTAAAAACCTATTTCTTTTTAATTTAATTAAATAAATAGTTGTGCTATTATATACTTATTCAGTATCACTAAGATGGCAAATGGCCTGCCTGACAGTAAGCAGTTATCATAACCTATGGATGTGGGCAATACCAGGGGCATCACCACCGGTTCATTTCTCTTTGTTATATGTATATACATCATCAGTTATTTATTGTCCTACTGCATAGTAGATTTTGAAAATTTGTGCATAACTACCTCAGTTTTAATTTCACATTAAATTATTCATAATTTTTATAACATGTACCTACACTGTTTTAATCAGTATAATAATATTTCTTGTAATTTTGCAGGTAACATATGTCCAAGCAAAAAGAGAAGGAGAAGATCTAATTAGTTAAAATACAAAGAACTATACTAGAGATGGAAATGAGCCGTAAATCCAAATTATATGCACTAGAATTAGATGATAAGGTAGCTGAAAATAAATTCAAGGCAGAACTCCGGCAAAAAGTCACTTAAAATTTAGTTAAAATTTAAAATTTTATCTATTTTTTTGTTGTCACGAGGATAAACATAAGAGTTTCATAAGTACACTATAGTAGTAGTGGTATTGTGGTACTATTGTAATAATGTCTTTGATATTATAGTAACTGTTTGTGTGTATTGACTGATGACAGGGTATTGTAATATGATTTGATGAATATTGTACATATTGTGTGATTCTTATCAACTGTTTTACAGTGACATGATTGAATTGAACGTTGCAATAATACTGCCGTCCTTACGTAAAGTGCAATAACTAGGTTTAAGCTGATTTTGAGAAAAACGCGGTTAAAGATTTTATTTTTGTTTTGTTTGTATCTCCGTCACTATACATGGTATCGACTTGAAATTTTCACTAAATGATAGATAATAATGCATAAAATATTATGTCATACTTGATGTTTGTAATTATTTATATTCCCGATACAAAACAGGAATAAATCTACTTATGCTTAGTATTATAAGTATGTAGACGGAATGTTTACTAGTCATAACCGCAATAAGTAACTCACTTATTGCATTTATAGTTAGGAAACGAACATGATGCATTTTTAAGTAGTAATTTATTTTAGTTTATGAACTGTTCCCTAACCATAAGTGCTTTAAGTGCTTTACTTATTGCGATTTTTATTAGTAAGAGACAAGTTTAAACTAACAAAGTCCTAACTTGTTACAATTAGAAGTAAAAAAAAATATATGTAAACTGAATTAATAGAGGTTTGCTCTAAGTTCAAATGTGTTTTATGATAACGTGTGAGTATTGTGTCATTGAAGAAATAAAAACTATTAATAAATGAACCAAAAAATGTTTATTTTAAAACAAAAACGTAATAAGAAAAGATAACAAATTTTGTTTCCTTCATTCACTCTCCGTACTTTACTTACTATAATTAAAAACACGTATCAAAAATCAACAGTTACTATCATTAAAAAACACATATCAAAAATATAATATTCATTTTGTAAAACCTTAATAATACTATCTTAATCGTACAAAGTAAAATCAGCTTAAAAATTATTTAAGGCACATTTGGAGATCAATTGTTTCATAAGTCTAATAGGACTCTATCTAATCCTAATTAATCAGTCTAGGTTCACAGCTCGGGATGTTTCAGGTAAGTTAAACCAAAAGCTCCTTCTAGTTTCCGGCATTAAAGGTACTAATTCTGCTATTATTCTATCTTTGCGTTCTTTTGTAATTCCTCTTGATAAAGTTTTGTTTGCAATGTTAGGAAAGAGTTTGTTCTTAATTATTTTTACTTGAAGGAAATCTAGTTCTTTCCAATAAGATATGTGATTATCTTTATACTTTATTGTAAATTTATCTCTTTCCGCTCTGACTGCCATGATATCTTTTAAATAAACTCTGGGCTCCATATTTTGGATTTTATGCTGAGATGACATATCTTCGTAACAATAAAAATCAGAGACTGTCATTACTTTTACTACATTCCTTTTTGAATTAGCTAATTTTACAGATTCTATAAAATCATCAAAGTCGTAAACTTTCTGTTTCTTTTTTAATGCCATTTCAACTTGGTGATGGAAATTATCTGCTGACATGAACGTATGGCCAGGTTCAAAATATTTAACTGTAATTGATTCAGCAGCTATAAGTTGACTATTTACGATATTCACCAAAAAACACATGAACGCCCAGTTTTTGTTTTGAGCCGCGCAATTGTCGGCGCATAAAACAATATGTTTCATATCTCGCTCATGTATAAAAAACGATCTGAATGCGGAAATGATGTCTTCTTGATTTCGACCGGAGGTAGTTTCGTTCCAAAGCACTGCATAAGGAACATTTCTGCCATTGCTACCTCCAAGTGGTACAAAACTCTCATTGAATGTAATGATACGGGGACAAAATATAGCAGTTTTATACTGATCCATTCGTGGTAGCATTATAACTTTCTGTAGATCTACAGAAAAGTATATGCAGTCTTTGTCAGTGGGACTTTGTTCTTTGTCTCGTTGGTATTCCTCTCTGGACTCCGTGTATCGTAACTTATGTTTGTGGTTTTGAATACATAGGTCACAGTTTTCCTGAGAACATTCAGTATGTAATTTATAGAGAGCACATTGTTCACATTCTTCATGACCGAGATGAGTAAAGGAAATATTCATTTCCTTTACAATCTTTCGATAGGTTTCCAAAGACAGTGGCATGCTGGGATATTTCTGAATAAAACATTGATGCATCATCGTTATGTTGATGTCACTCGGCAGATATAGTTTATTAGGGGCATGCTCGCGACGGTAATGTGAAATTGTTGGATTAAAACTTTGTACATGGCTCTTGATTATGTCCCTGTCTATCGTATTTTTGCGTTGGTATGATCCCCGTTTATCAACTTGATTATCAATTTCCTTACTAAGTACTGAGTGAATATGTCTATTATTCTGTGGATTATAACCAAGTGTCGTTAGAAAAAAAGTTTTGCAAACACTAATTTTTTCACGTTTGACCTGAAAGTGATAGTAATATGCAACATCTCTCTTCTTCTTACTTTGACCTTCTTTTGTAGTTCTTATTCTTATTTCCTTCGGTTCAACCATTCCTTTTATGAACAAACCTCTCGATTCCCAATTTAAACTTACATACTGATCATGTATTTCTCTTCTAACTTCATCAGATATCTTAGTTGTACATTTTTTTCGACATTTACCATCGCATGGCGGTTTCAATGACAGTTTTTATCAGCACTTTCTTGTTTCTGTTTTTTTCGTTCAGCAAGGGGAACATCAAATTTACGTCTTTTCCTTGGAAACCCAGCTTTAGTCAGACCTTTTCCATTCTCCGGTATTACAGATATTACTTCATTATTTTCACGTTCAATCTCTTCTTGCTCCGTCTCTTCACTTATCGTCTCTTCCCGTTCTTTCTCTCCACTTTCAGTCTCTTTATGTCCAATCTCTTCATGTTCAGTCTCTTCGCGTATAGTCTCTTCATGTTCAGTCTCTTCACATTCATTCTTTTCACGATCAGTCTTTTCATGCTTAGTATCTTCGTGAACGTAGTCTTCACACTCAACCTCTTCATATTCAGTCTTTCGACCTGTAGTCTGTTTGCGTTTAAGTACAGCTGGTTTTACATTTATCCTTTTACATATGGGTGAATCTAAATCTGAATCTGAGTCTATAATGTTTGGGCAGTAGTCTTTGTCAATTACACTATCGTCAGAATCTTCAAAAAAATTTATATTCCTGTTCATGTCACATTCTTCATCAGAGGATGGGAGAGTCTCATAACATCGTAAAGAATGGGTAATGGGTGCTTCAAAAGAGCTTTCATTAAATAATGTTAGGTCATAATCTTGAACAATATTTACAGAGTTACTGTATTCATTTTGAAAATCGAAAATTGGTTTAAAGTTATTAAAATCCAGAGAGCGTGACCAGAGTTTGTTTAAGTCGGTCACTATGGGTCGTTTTTGAATAGGAATTGGCTTAATTATTGAAGGACTTGGAAGTAGCTGATGGCTAGTATGTGCAAATGGAGAAACATATGATGTTGACTCTTGATTTTGCGAAATTACCAAGGAAAGAATTTTGTCTCTTCTCGACATGGTGTTACCTGAAAAAGAAACTTTTTGCTAAGAAACAAAAATGCAACACGGAGTTTAGATTCATGCCCGATAAAATTACAATAGGCTCGCCATTTACCTATGACTATGTGAGCGGGAGTCAATAAATATAAACAGTTACAGTTTAGACACGATTAGATAACATACAGTTAATTTCCACCATCAGGCTGAAATGGTATTAAAAAAGAAAAATAAACTTTGCGATATTTATGACTTTTAGTTGCCGTAAAATTAGCCAATACAAAAAACGGGTAGTAAAAGTAATTACTGTAATTATCTGATTTTTATTGTTAAGAAAATTTGTCTCATATTATATAGGTATTATCTGATTGGAAAGAACTAGATTTCCTTCAAGTAAAAATAATTAAAAACAAACTTTTTCTTAACATTGCAAACAAAACTTTATCAAGAGCAATAATAGCAGAGATCTTTAATACATTAACTAATATTGAGGTTTTACGAAATGAGTAAATTATAAATTAAATTGGTAGATAAAAGACCAAAAATTTGTTAAGTTGACGAAGTAAGTAACCTTTTAAATTGCGTTTTTTGTTTATTTTTTGGAAATCTTTTACTTGTTTTTAGTTCTACGTTAACACAAAAAGTCGCCACTTACCTATTATATGAGAATTCGTGATGAAAGAATGAAATCGAAATCGAGTTAAATCTACTACCCTATTACTACGAATGTAATCATTACAGAACGGCATTTTAGTACATGACAGCGATTAATTAAAGTCACAGAGAAAGTTATTACTTAATAATTGTTTCCTTTATATACAATAACATATGCATACATACATACATATAACCGCGCCGTTATCCGCCGGTAGGGTTAGGCAGAGGCGAATAAACACCTACATTTCACCAGACTTTTATTGACTCCCGCTGCTGTAATCAAGTCTGGGACATATACAGTGGTACAAACAGTTCCGTCTAATATCCAGATCAAGTTATGCGAACAGCTCGGGAAGAGAATTACCACGTTATTTACTTACTTTGTCGGGACATAAAACAATTACACATTACATTAGTATTATAAAAGGTTAGGTTTTATCAATATAAAAGCAAATGTGCAACCTACACCAAAGCCCACGAAAAAAAAATTACATAAAGGTATTATACCCATCACACAAACCATAAAATAAGGAATATTAAATACGTTACTTACCGCCCAAAAGTGCTCGCACGCGAGTGTGACCGTCCGACTCGATGTAAGCGAGCACCGCGACTGACTGATGCTCGTCGCGGAATAAAATATTGCACTCCCCTCTCGTACCCCTCACCCTTTGGTGCTACTTATAAATGCAATAAGTGTTGAATTTAGTGCATTATTTTTCGCGTAGACATATTATATTTGCTTACCTTTCCTAAAAATAAATGCAATATATCTACTTATTATTTCAATTTTAGTAATAATTCAGTAATCAGTAATAAGGTTCCTTAACATAATTGCAATAACTTAAACATATTGCACTTATAACTAATAAATGAGGATGACAAATAACAAAATATGCTAATTATAATTGCAATAACTATATTTATTGCAGATTTAGTTAATAAAGTTATTTAGTAGCATAAATAAGCTTCCTTAACATATCTGCAATAACTGAAACTTATTGCGCTTATAGCTAGGAAAAGAAGATTAGAAGTAACAAAATATGTCAATTATAACTATAATAACTATACTTATTGCAGGTACAGGTAGTAATCTTAAATAATGCCGTGCCAAATGTATTCCTATCTATAGTTATGCCGGTCTGGATAAGTAAAACATAAAGTACGGGCTTACATATTGCAGTTATGTTTAGTACTAACACCGGAACTATAATAGACAAGTAAAAACTGTCTAAGCAAAAAATATAGATCTCGTTCTGCTGATTCCGAATATGTACTTAACTCAATTCGGCCCAAAATTCGAGTTATTGCACTTTTCGTAAGTACGGCAGAATAGTCCTGAGTATATTACATAATTTCTTAAAGTACCTGGTGGTACTATTGTAGTGCTGTGTATAGCATTAGTATTATATACTGTTTATGTGTATTGCAATGTGATTTGATAAGTATTGTATGAAAAGTTACAAGTATTTTTATGGTATATGGTAATTATACCTAATTGTAATGTAGTTGTAACATATGTATGGCAAAAATGTTTATTAGGAAACGGGCTAGTTTCTTGGCTTCTTTTCCTAGCCTCTAGGTCCTCTTGAAACCAACATTAGTATACCTACCTATTCCTAAATCCTCGATACAACCAGAACGAACAAGTTTATGAATTATTTACCAACCTGGTTGTGTTAGATTAACCTCTCAATACGAAGCTTATTGATAAGGAAGTTTAGGTCCACATTTAGTTAACATTCTGAATTAACAGATGATCAAGTCACTGACTTATAAACATCCTGATGAAGTGGTTGTATATCCAGATATTTAAATAGTTATATATCCTGACCTAATAATAAATGTTGTTTTTAAAATAGTTGTCGTATCAGTTCTACATCCTTCTACACTGAAAGTTTATTATCATAATATGTTAGAAATTCGTAGAACTCGCTCAATATCTACAGATTCTACTTCTCTTTCTAACACACGCGGTTGGAATTTTAACACTGAAATGTGTTTTTACATATTTCGACCCCTCCCCTTTCCTTGGCGGTGGTAGTTGATGTAACGGTGTCAAATCTAATGCTCCCCTCCCCTCCTGCCAGGCGAACAACTCACACTTGGCCAGTTGAGCCAATAGTTGTCTTCCCTGAACAAAGTTCTGGATCCGCGTCTGATTTTGTTGTGTAATATTTTAAAACTATGATATCTCTTAAGATATTCATTAAAATCAGATTAAGTACTTAAGAGCAATTTGGTTCAAAATTAAATACTTGTGATGAATAACGTACCTATTTATTTAGATAAGGGTTAAAACCATGTGTATTAGAACACACTTTCGCAGATTAGCATTATTTTAGAACAAATTTGATTACCATAAAAAAGGCAATCGTGAGTCAACTTTAAAAAACAGGCAGTTGCAGTTGCGGACTTTTTTTTAGAACTATTCAAAATGATCAAATACGTCATACATTAATGTTAAGTAATTTTAACCGTTGTAGTGAAATAAAAGCTTAGATTAGGATTAGAGAACTATTCAAATGAACGTGGTAGAAAACTTAAAACTACTTAAAGCTAATTAAAATAAACCTAGGAGGTAATTGATGTGCAGCGTCGGTGCGTCGCGCGATGCCACTTCGGTAGGTAGAGCTGCAGCGTGCGTCCGTCGGTGCGTTGAGATGCAATGTCGGTGGGCAAAGATGAGGCGTCTGTGCGTATGAGATGCACCGACGAAAGGTAGGCTGCAGCGTCGGTGCGTATGAGATGCAACGACGATAGGTTCGTTGTTCGAGAACTTTCGCTTCACTCCTTACTCTCAGAGAACTGCCGCTTCACTCTTTACTCTCGGAGAGCTGTCACTACACTCTTTGCTCCCGGAGAACTGTCGCTTCACTACTTACTCTGGGAGCACTGTCGCTTCACACCTTACTCTAGGAGAACTGTCGCTTCGAAGTGATTACTTACTCTGTGTGTCGCTTCACTGCCTTTTCTTCAGATTTTTCCTCCTAAAGAAATCTCTCTAGAAGCATTGAAAATTTTAAAGCGTATCCTAATTCAAATTTAGGATTTACCTAGGCAAATTACACACAGCCGGTTTGGAATAACAGTCGAAACTTTTTATAAAAATACAAAGAACTCTTTGCTTATCTATTGTCATAGAAACCATAAAAATATTTGTCGAAATGACAGTTATGATTTATCAAAAAATACTTAATTGTTTACAATAAATATTAAAGAGATATTAGAGAAGAGTTATTATTGTTAAAATGGCGAAATACATAACAAATGGAATATATACATAAGAAGTAAGAATTATCACTACACCGTTGACGCAGCCCACGCAACGGAAGCTCTCAAAAGAAATATTATTTTTCCCGTTTTTGCAACATTTTTCTCTCCTACTAATCATAGCGTGATGTTATATAGCCTTTCTCGATAAATATGTTATCTAACACAAAAATATTTTTTAATTCGATCCAGTGCTTCGCGGGATTATTGCGTTCAAACAAACAAACAAACTCTTCAGCCTTATAATATTAGTACTCGTACCTATAGATAATACTATCTTATCATATTAAACTTTAAAGCTTAATATTTCACAAACGGATCTCTAAATCTCAAAATGATCTTTACAACCCCTAAGTGTTTTTTAAAGACCTATCAAATGGTACCCCACACGATGGGGTAGGTATGAAAAAAATGACATCCCTACTTTACATTAAAGGGGAGGTACCCTCAAAAATAATGTTTTTCAAGCTTTTACTTTGTTGGCGTAACTATTACGTGTATCCATGCAAAATTACAGCCTTCTAGCACTAACAGTCTCTGAGCTAAGCTGCGGACGGATGGACATGGCGAAACTATAAGGGTTCCGTTTTGCCATTTTGGCTACTGAACCCTAAAAACTGGGCAAGGCAATGTCGGGCCACGCACAATTAAGGGTTCCGTAGTATCCCCCCCCCCCTGTCCATCCGAAGAATGCAGCTTATGAAGTGGATTTTCTGTTATGTTTGTTCCATACTTACAACGATCTATTTATATAATAATCAATTGATCAAAACTGTTACACTGTTACAACATGAACCATTTAGCTGGCAGGGGGGGGGACGCTTAATTCTAACAAAAATTTGCATTTTAAGCTAGCTCCCTCGACCACCAATGCACCTGGCGCCGCCGCAACCGCCATCTTGGATTTACATTTTGACCTCTCTTTCGGCGTTAGCACCCTCGAATACCATAAAAACGACACCCATGACAAAAAAAAATTTGCATCCGCCATTTTGACCTCAATATACCCTCAAAAACTATAAGAATGAAATTTGCAGCCGTCATCTTGGACTTACATTTTGACTTCACTATCCACTACAATACAAAAAAATTACAAGACAAAATATTTGAAAAAACTAGCAGCTGCCATCTTGGTTTTATAAACATTTTCACGAATATTTTCGATCGATCACACGGACGGACTATAATAAGATATCGATTTAATAAGAATAAATAATTCTTGCAATGAGAAGATTTTAAAAACCGGGCAGGAGCATGTCGGACCATGCTCAGTGTAGGGTTCCGCAGCCTTAAATAATTGCATCAGCAGAAGAGCGTATGTTCATGGCACTAACATCATCAAAACATCTCAATACTTGGTCAAATAAATAATTAAGCAATATTTAAAACTTCAACTCACGGACACTTGTACGGGTACAAGTGGTGCCGTTTCAAAAATAGTAACAAGAACATCTTCCTAACATTCTCAGTCATTAACATTGTACGTATTACACTAATTTATAAACCTTTGATGTGAAACCATCTATATCTTGAATTCTAATCGATGAGAGCCATCTACAGCGTACGGAGCGCACCAGACGTTACGAACTCTTGGCGCAAAGTTTAGAAAAAACACCTTTGTATGACGCCCTCTAGCGACATATCATGTATATAATACAAAGCTACGAGCCCTGTAGCCTACAGAGGGATAACTGGATAAAATTTCTAAATGTGTGGATTATGTCGGAAGAAAATAAAATATATAAATCACACAGTGTTAACACTGTTCTGAAGTCATAGTGAAGCAATGTAAGTAAAACACAAAGAGTAAGGGGCGTCTAAACAGGCCATTTTTTACAGCAATTTGGGGCGACACTATTGGCAACTAATTGCTCGGCCAATAATGGCAATATGTCTGCAATTGTTTGGCGCATGATTCAGTCTGCTAAACGGGCTATACAACCCGGCAACAATCAAATAGAGAGCAACTGAAACAACAACAAAATTGACCGGGCAACATTGCGATAAATCAGTCGCTCAGCGATCGTCTGGCAACCATCAAATCATTAAAATATGGCCTTGGATAATGTCGCGTTAGAATAAATATCTAGACTTTGTGCTTTTGTTAGAAAACCTAGTTGTAAGTAGGTAGGTATGTAATAAATATTATATTAATATAAAAACTCATCTTTTCTTATTTTTTCCTACCACAAATAACTGTATCATCTATCAGCAATAAGGTTGTTTATTAATCTCAACGATTCCATGACGTGTTAGCATTTTTCATGAGAGTAATTTTAAAGTTTGATATTAAGTATAAAACTTAAAAATGCCTCTCTTAAAAAAATGAGAACATTTAATCATTGAAATTAATAAAATGAGTTGTTGCTAATAAAACCTACAGATATACCTAGCATACCATACCGCATGAATTATATTTCTGGAAACAAAATTCAGATGGCGCATTGTCGTCTGTCAAGATCAAAACGGTTTGCTTTTTTACACTGCAAGAGGGCCCTCTTTTTCCGTAGTATTAGTTTACAGGGGCGTCTAAACGGTCCATTTTTCACGGCAATTTGTGGCGGCAATGCTGTGGCCGGCAACATGGCAGTACTCTCCATTAACCGCTAAGTCCTCGTTCGTTGTTTACATTTAACTCCCTGGCGGTGCCGATACCCCGCGCTTATCGCTGTGTAATATGATACGGCTCACAAAAAAGTACTTAACTCAGCGTCTATTGCCCCGATTAACATTCTGTAAACAGTTTTGGCCTGTTGAATAAACGGACTGTTCATTATAATACTAAGTGAAGTTGTATAATTATTTGTGAGTTTTATTCATGCCATTGAAATCAAAGAGCGTATGTTCATGGCACTAACATCATCAAAACATCTCAATACTTGGTCAAATAAATAATTACACAATATTTAAAACTTCAACTCACGGACACTTGTACGAGTACAAGTGGTTCCGTTTCAAAAATAGTATCAAGAACATCTTCCTAACATTCTTAGTCATGAACATTGTACGTATTACACTCATTTATAAACCTTTGATGTGAAACCATCTATATCTTGAATTCTAATCGATGAGAGCCATCTACAGCGTACGGAGCGCACCAGACGTTTCGAACTCTTGGCGCAAAGTTTAGAAAAAACACCTTTGTATGACGCCCTCTAGCGACATAACATGTATATAATACAAAGCTACGAGCCCTGTAGCCTACAGAGGGATAACTGGATAAAATTTCTAAATGTGTGGATTATGTCGGAAGAAAATAAAATTTATAAATCTAATTTTGAATATCGGGTAAGGTTTTATTTATTCAAGTATACGATGCTCGTTTCTCTTCAAATAAAGGGAGGTGGGTGACGGATACAGATAAACCTCAAGGAGAGCTAGCTAGATAGCTTTGGCTATGCAAGTAGCCATGTCTATAATGTCAATTGTGTTCACTACTTACAGCACTATTTCTACCGAATGAATTCCCATAATAACCATAATAAGGTAAAGTTTTATATTTCAAATTTCGTATTTACTATGATGGTTTTCATATAAATTTCTTCGAAATAAACATAATTAAGATCTATTAAATATGGCAATGACCATATTTAATAGATCATATTTACCTGTGAAAATAATGATTCCCTGGATTATTTCGAACCATGGTTTGGGATGTGATTTTTTTTTTAATTAATCACGAATAACATAAATAAACATACTTAAATTCTGTTAGAGTTCATTAAAAGCAAGTCGACTTGGGAGGCCCTGTCATTCAAAATGAGTCACAATATTTATTTGTTTGTTTTCTCTCACTTACTTGTAGCACTTTCTTAAAGAAGTGTCCTCTTGCTTGTACACTATGTACGTCTATACGTATATCCTAAGTTTAAGATATGAATCACGATGTGATGTCATCAAGAAGATAGACAAGGATAGTTAATTACGTTTCCAATGAAAAAGAAAATGATTAAAACTTTTTTTCTGTCTTTAACATCGTAGCCGGTTTTTTCTGTTTGGCCCAATGAAATTGTGCCAAACGAAATAACGCAAGTTATGTTTATTCGAATATTTGTATATTTAATTAATTGTTTGTGTACTGAAGTAAAGGACTCGTTATAAATAGTGTATTTAAGTGTAAGGAATATGAATGGCTGCAGCATCTTAGGCTGTAAGAGCCTCAGTGAAAGGATAAGCAAAGGAATCACATTTCATTTGTAATATCCTGTTTCAAACGGAGCCCTTATAGTTTCGCCATGTCCGTCCGTCCGTCCGCAGCTGTTAGTGCTAGAAGGTTGTAATTTTACATCGATACACATACTACTTACGCCGACAAAGTGAAAGAATAAAATCTTGAAAAACATTTTTTTTGAGGGTACCTCCCCTATATGTAAAGGAAGATGTGATTTTTTTTCTCACCTACCCCATCGCGTGGGGTATCATTAGATAGGTCTTTTAAAAACGTTTAGGGGTGAAGACCATTTTAGGAAAATATGAATTATTAAGCTGTAAAGTGCAATATTTTTTGCCTCTGCCAGCTAAATGGTTGATGTTGGGTATGTTAATAAAATTCACTATAGTCACTACATAGTATAAAACAAAGTCGCTTTCTCTGTCCCTATATCCCTATGTATGCTTAAATCTTTAAAACTACGCATCTTCGGTCAGATGTGGGAGAATCCTTAGATGACTATTTAAGATCTTAACATAAAGGAAGTTTAACTTATTACCGGTGCAATTCGATCGAAAGGTCGGGTAAATAAAAGGTTCGTACCCTATAATAATACACCCGATTAAGTCCCGAAATATGTCTAAGATGTATAAAAATCGCGAAAGTTTAAAAACAATAACGTTGTCGTAGCTATAAAAACACCAGAGACATATAAAACTAAAAAATAGGAGTGAGTCTTGTTTTTATTTTTTATTAAAGGCGGTTCATTTTCTTAAAAAAGTTATAAGAACTAAATTCTTTTATAATATGATTGAGACATAGGTGCAATATCTTTACGCAGGTGTTCTGATAGAGTAGATATTATTCACAAATTTGTAATCTATGTGGCATTTGGTTGGCACGGTTGGCAACTTGTGTGAACACGTAGCGATAACACGACTTATTAGATGACACACCTAGTGATTAAAACTATCGATATAAGTATCGATAATTTTGTTGCATGGTAGGTAGGTACCTATCGTTGTGCTGTCGTCAGTCTTTTCAATTATGTTATCGGTGCTTAAAAGTGTAGATATGTATCTATACTAATATTATAAAGCGGAAGAGTTTGTTTGTTTGTTTAAACGCGCTAATCTCAGGATCTACTGGTCCGATTTGAAAAATTATTTTTTTGTTGGATAGCCCATTTATCGAGGAAGGCTATAGGCTGTATAACATCGCGCTACGACTAATAGGAGCGGAGAAGCGACCAGAAATGTTTAAAAAACGGGGAAAAATTACGCATACGAAGTTGTGCGGGACAGCTAGTATAGTATAATGAGATTAAATAACAACCTAAACGTAAAATATCATAGTTATACGATAGACGAAAAACTGTTTGTCAATTATTTTTAAGTACTTATACAAAATCTTAAAAGTCTTTCGACTGCCATGTTGGTCTAGTCATTCTCACTGATAAGCCAGAGGTGGACTGTTGCCATTTGCCATTATTATAAAATATTCAGATTTTAGACAATCGCAGTCGCAGCTCTTACATCATTTAATTATCTGTCCCCATTCAATCTTTACCATATCTATATTAATATTATAAAGCTTAGATTGCTAGTAATGTGAACTCAATCCCACTCTGTTAGTTATCTCGTATTAAAAAAAAAGCTAAAGAGTTTGTTTGTTTGAACGCGATAATCTCAGGAGCTGCTGGTCCGGATTGAAAAAATATTTTACTGTTGGATAGCCCATTTATCGAGGAAGGCTATAGGCTATATATCACGCTACGACCAATAGAAGCGGAGCAGTAATGAAAAAATTTGCAAAAACGTGGGAAAATTTACGCAGATTAAGTAGCGCGGGTCAGCTAGTCATTTATAAAACTATATACGTATACAATTAGTTAATTGATACTTCGTGTCTGTAAATGCTCGTGTATTGGTTAATCATCTGTTGCGTCGGTAAATCTTAGTATTTATGTTTTAATATATTTAAAAAAAATACTATACCTACGGTGAGTAAATGTTTGTGTCGGGAATAAACAATGAGTGAATTTTGTGCACGGGTAGTAACATTTGACTCATCCGGCCAATTTGCCGGTGAATTTTAATGGTGCGACATTCAACGGGCGCGATCACGAGCGCGAGCGTGTGAATTGGCTGTTTATGGATGGCTCGGCTGGTTTGTACCGGCCCGCATCACTCTTAACGCACCATGGGACCAAATTAATAGTTGTTTATGTTTAAAATAAAACATGGTTACAGAACCTGCTATAACCTTCTCTGGTGTCTCAGTCAAACAGACAATGATTTTAAACTTCAATGTTTTTTTGCGTATTTTAATCTCCTCCTAAAATCGAAAGGAGTAAACTAAGAATATGATCCTTATTTAAAAAGGCGTAGATATAATTCTGTCTTGATAAGTTTGCATTATAGCTATCGATATCGATATTCGACACGGCACAGTTAATGCAGGAAGGTTGCGACTATTTTATGTTTTAATCACTTGTTCGACGCGGTTTGGACTGAATCTCGTAGATCATTTGTGTTCTGCGTTTGGAAGCGGCACACGTGTTTATTAATATGGCGAAAACAACCGGCGAAACGGTAAAGTATTAATAAATAATAATTACTTTAACTATGTACATAATATTGTTCGGATAAATATAAAGCGAATTGTGTCGTTTATAGCAATGCAAAATTATATCTTATGGATATTTATTTTAATTTAACAGCTGGTGAAAACATGTGTATCGAAAATATAATTTAAATAAGTCACATCAATTTGAATTTTGCCGATTTGTCGCGGATTTGCTCTCATATAGGTAGATATTATTTGTGCCCTGTAACCTATTTCAATCTGTGAATATATTTCAAACTAGCTGTGCCCGCGACTTCGTTCGCGTGAAAGTCGGGTTTAAATTAAGGTAGTTTATGTTACGAAATAACTTCTGTGTAAATATGTTGGAAACAGTCCTGTCGGGTGAGCCGCGATGTGATTTACCAGCGGAGAATCGTCATATACTCATCTATTGATAGCTTTAACACCCAAAAGCTTTGTGAAAATAAATAAGTACCTACCAAATACAGACTTCTTGTTCTTCTATTCGTTAATTTTCTTTTTTGTTATTAATTTGTGTTTGTTTTCTTTTTGTCTATTGTTATTTTTATTATTTTACTGTTTTATTTATTGTTTATTTTTATCTTCTGCATGACTTTTCCTGTTAAATTATATTAATGTCTATACATGTGTCTTCTGTGCACTAAATAAAAATCGTTCTGTTCTATTCTTTTAGATAGTTAGTTTGGTGTGCGGCTTAAGAAGTGGGTTTTCTGTTGTTTTTGTTTCAATCTTTCAACGTTATACCTACTTATTACCTAATAATTTTTAATAGAATTTGTACGAAAATGTTGTTACTTCCCATGTGATCGTAAACTTGTAAAGCCTAAGTACTTAACTGTAATAGTTTTCCTTATAATTTTATTATTTATACTACTACCGTGATTTTTTTCACATACCCAACATCAACCATTTAGCTGGCAGGGGGACACTTGACTCTAACAAAAATGTTAATCCTTAAATATAAAAATAGTCTTCACAAACCCTAAACGCTTTTTAAAAGACCTATCTAATGACACGATGGGGTAGGTGAGAAAAAAATCACATCCCCACTTTACATATATTTCATTTTTTTCAAGATTTGATTCAAGATTTTATTCTTTCACTTTATCGGCGTTAGTAATTTCATCATGCAAAGTTGCAACCTTCTAGCACTAATAGTCTCTGAGCTGCGGACGGACGGACATAAGGGAACTATAAGGGTTCTGTTTTGCCATTTTGGCTAAAAATGGGGTGTATTTCATATAGTGTTACACCTCAATACTAATAAAATGTTTTTTCAGGATTTTCCTTTGTCTGCAAAGATATACAACTGAAATGCATATAAATCTGCTGTAACACTTTAGTAAACAAACACAGAGCGTGTCAGGTGTGTCATGCCCGCGAAAATGTCAGATATCTCTAAAGGTACGGTTGACAGACAACGACCCCCTCCTCCCGTCACCCGAACTACTCACACTTGACCGATGTTGAGTCATTCATTATCGTTGAATTGATGAGCACGTGATCTCCAACCATAACCCCAAAACATGATCCTCGATGCACCTGTGTGGTCAAACAAACGGACAGACAGACAAACATTTCTAAAAATCATAGCAATGTGTTTCTTTTTAAAACTTCTTTTACTAAGTATAGAACATTATTGAATACAACGCCATCTATTTTCAAAACCAATGTAGTTTCTTTAACAGTAGTTTTAATACTTAATGTTTTTTATTAATTTATGCAATTTAATTAAATAAATAGGAGAATGTTGCCACTCAGCAAGAAACAAATCCTTCATCTCAAGCACCTATACCCTAATAAATGTTTTCACAAATAAGGAATTATTTGATCACGGTGAACAATTTGATTTCATAGATGGCGCTACATGTTTTTTTTTTAAGTGTGATGTCTTTTTTTTTAGACGAACACATAATTTCTGGAAAATGTCGAATACTTTTTAATTATAATGTAATATTGTTTTTCATTTCTACTACGATTAATTAATTACTCTCAGCAGTGCATGCAATACCTATAATTAACTTACCTAGGTGCTTAATTCACTTGATTTTAATATAAAAAAATAAAAACCAAAGTAAATAAGTTACCTACGGTTGAAAAAATAACTAAAACATTGAGAAAAATATTAAAAAAGGATAAAGACAATTTAAAAAAATACAAAAAGAACATAATCAGCCATCAGATTCGAGCCTGGAACTTCGCCGTCAAAGTCCGCTAGCATAGCTTCGAGGCTATACTTTTCGCTACTTACTACGTCAAAATAACCCTTTCCGACCCTCTGCTCCCCTGAGCTGCTCCCCCAGGGGAGACGACTGTTCTCATGAAACTTAAAAATGTTGTCATTAGCTCCTTATAGTTTTAGCGTGAAGTTATGTATTCCATAAGTTACAATTATAGATAATGTCTAATTGTGGAAAATTTTGTGATAAACCAATATGGTGCGACAAAAAATACGTTGCTACTCGTTCCCCATAGACGTTAGCGCAATGATTCATAGAGTAAATAATGTCCTATAGTATTTACTATAAAACTGCAAATTTTCATAAAGATCCGTCAAGTAGTTACTGTTTTATAACGAAAAATAGCTACAGACATTATCCCTTACTGCTTAGCTCCTATGGGAAAAAGCGTGATAATTTATAGCCTAAATGTTAATCTGCATCTATTAGATCGCACGTGCAAAATTTCAACCGAATATGTCAGGTAGTTCTTGCGTGATGCGTGTTCAAACAAACAGACAGACAGACAGACAGACAGACATTTCTAAAAATGCAGCAAAGTGTTTAAATACTCTTTTCGAACATTTCCTAATATTTTTTTTCACTAAGTTCGGCCATGTACAGACACGTGAAATTTGCAGTTTTGTTATATGTATAGATAATAATTGTATTTTTTTAAAAAGAGCTCTGGTTCTAAAATATAAAGTTTCTTTCCACGACTGGCCTGTTGGTCTAGTGGTTAGTGTCCCTGACTGCTAAGCCGGAGGTCTTGGGTTCGATCCCCACCCAGGATAAAACTTTATATGATGAGCACGGTTATATATTCTGTGTCTGAATGTTATTTATCTATAATATATGTATTTATTTAGAAATAAATAAGTATATTTATCATTTGTCTAGTAGCCATAGTACAAGCTCTGCTTAGTTTGGGATCAGATGGCGTTGCGTGAGTTGTCCCAAGATATTATTATTATATTACATAATTGTAATAATATCATTTATTATTATTATATTTGACAACCAGTAGTTCTTACATTATTACTTAGTGTAGACTAGTACAATATTTGAAATATATTGTAATGCACAACATGTTAAGGTGTCACAGCTTGTGTGATTAGGTAGCATGGGTAACTAATCATGGCTGACCCGCGCAACTTCGTCTGCGTAAATTTTCCCCATTTTTGCAACATTTTTCCTTGCTGCTCCGCTCCCATTAGTTGTAGCGCGATGTTTTATAGCCTATAGCATTCTTCGATAAATGGGCTATGTAAAAGTAAAATTTTTTTTTTCAAATTGGACCCGTAGTTTCTGAGATTATCGCTTTCAAACAAACAAACAAACTCTTTTCTCTCTTCTAATATTAATGTTAGGGGTGGACAACCATTATCACTTACGGGCATGAATAATAGATAGTAATTTTCCCTTTTTTCTTTTTTCTTCCTTTTTTTTATAACATTTTTCATTGCTGCTCCGCTCCTATTGGTCGTAGCGTGATGTTATAATGCCTTCCTCGATAAATGGGCTATCCAACAATAAAATATTTTTTCAATGCGGCCCAGTAGTTCCTGAGATTATCGCGTTCAAACAAACAAACAAACTCTTAGGGGGATGAAAAATAGATGTTGTCCGATTCTCAGACCTACCCAATATGCACACAAAATTTCATCAAAATCGGTCAAGCCGTTTAGGAGGAGTATGGCAACGAAAACTGTGACACGAGAATTTTATATATTAGATATTTTCGACCGGAGAGGAAAAATGATTAAATTACTAAAATGGCTATTAAAAATAAGGGTTGATCGTAGAAGGGTGAAAATTGAGGATTGTATGTATTTTTGTATGTTGTATCATAAAAAAATAGAAATTAAAAATATTGTCTAAAAAATAAAAATAAAAATTTAGGGGTGGACTACCCCTAACATTTAGGGGGATGAAAAATAGATGTTGTTTGATTCTCAGACCTACCTAATATGCACACAAAATTTCATCAAAATCGGTCAAGCCGTTTCGGAGGAGTATGGGAACGAAAACTGTGACACGAGAATTTTATATATTAGATATACTATATTATTATGAGGTAAAGTTTTTGAGTTTGTGAGGTTGTACGGGGTAATCTCTGGATGTATTAAACCGATTTTGAAAATTATTTTACTAATAGAAAGCCACGTTATTTGTGATGTCATAGGCCCAAGTGAGCTAGTAGGTATTTTATAAAAGGTACAAATAAAATATAAAAAAAATATTACCGCTGTGTTTTAATTAAATAATATTTAAAGAAATAGAGAGATTATGAGGGCTAAATACTAATAATCTCTCTATTTCTTTTTCTCTATTATTATGGTTTTCGACCATCCAAATTTAACGTTATTTTTAAAAAGTTGTATTTTTATATTTAACTATTTTTTTTCATTCCTTAACTAATGCATTCAAGACAGCAGCTAAAAGGTAGGTTGGTACTACCCCGAGATATTGTGTTTGCAAAAATGATTATATGTATATTAATTATTATAAACTGACGAAAAATCGTAAATCACAAAAAATAATTTAAGATTTAATAATATATGTTTCATATTTTCAATAATTGTCAACAATATGTTGAATTTTATTTGATTGATAGTTATCGGTTTTAAATATCACGAGAGAGGCACCGTTCATTTATTACGTAGAATGATTGATTGATGAAGTGGGTCGACCACGTCTTATTTTTTTGTACAGAGGGGGTGGGTCTTGGCAGTACTTACAACTTTATATTATAAAGTTGTAAGTATGAAACAAAAACAACAGAAAATAGGGGGGACTATGAAACCCTACATTGTGTGTGCCCGACATGCTCTTACCGGGCTTTTGTAATACATTCCATCGACTTTGGTTTTAATAAGTTTATCCACTCGCACCTCCGTACGCGCGCGGATTCTTCTTCTTTTTTAAAGTATAATTTTAACTTAATTCATTTTTGTCATCTTACATAAGAACTGCCAAGACCCACCCCCTCTGTACAAAAAAATAAGACGTGGTCGACCCACTTCATCAATCAATCATTCTACGTAATAAATGAACGGTGCCTCTCTCATACATTGTTGTAGAAATAGAAATAGAAATAGAAATAGCATTTATTTGTTCAAATATGGGTACATTACATTGGTGTTTTTTATAAATATATTTAGTGCTAGCCATATCTTGCCATTTACTGGCGTACAAATGTTAGTATTATTGAATATTTTAATATTAGATTAATAAAAGAGTAACAAAATAATTAAAGTAGTCATTTAAAAAAATTATAAAAATGTAACTCGTCTTATATAAGTAGGTACTTAATAATAATATTTTTCAATGGAATTTGTAAGAAAATTTTTATTACTTCTCATTTGATCAGCTGTTACTCATAAACTTGTAATGCCTACTTAGCTGTGATAGTTTTCCTTTTAATTTTACTATATATACTACCTACTACCGTTATTTTTTCACATACCCAATATCAACCATTTAGCTTGGGGGGCACTTGACTCTAACAAAATTTTGCACTTTAAAGCTTAATATTTTACAAACGGATCCGTAAAACTAAAAATTGTCTTTCAAACCCCTAAACGGCTTTTAAAGAACTATCTAATGATACACCACACGATGGAGTAGGTAAGGAAAAAAATCACACCCCCACTGTACAAATAGGGGAAGTACCCTAAAAACTTTTTTTTTCAAGATTTTATTCTTTCACTTTATCGGCGTGAGTAATATGTGTATCCATGCAAAATTACAGACTCCTAGCAATAACAGTCTCTGAGCTAAGGTGCGGGCGGACATGGTGAAAGTATAAGGCTTCTGTTTTGCCATTTTCGATACGGAACCCTAAAAAAGGCTCCTAAATATAGTTTCTTTGAGCAATTAAAACAAGCCTAAAGCATATTAATTTTCCTCTAGATTCTTACATAATAAATAAATATTAAACAGGGGGGAGGTCGGCAGAATCTTATTTTTAGGGTTCCGTAGCCAAAATGCCAAAGCGGAACCTTTATAGTTTCGACATGTCCGTCCGTCCACTTAGCCCAAAGACGCCGCAAAAAAAGTTTTTGTTTTTGTAACCCGGAGTTATATATTAAGTACCTACTAGCTGACCCGCGCAACTTCGTCTGCGTACATTTTCCCCGCTTTTGGAACATTTTTTATTGCTGCTCCGCTCCTATTGGCCATAGCGTGTGATATATAGCCTATAGCCTTCCTCGATAAATAGGCTAGCCAACACTAAAAGAAATTTTCAATTCGGACCAGTAGTTCCTGATATAATCGCGTTCAAACAAACAAACTCTTCAGCTTTATAATATTAGTATACTAGCGGCCCGCTCGGGTTTCGCACGGGTATAAAATACTCGTATAAGGATGTTATTATACATATAAACCTTCCTCTTCAATCACTCTATCTATTAAAAAAAATCCGCATCAAAATCCGTTGCGTAGTTTTAAAGATTTAAGCATACATACAACAAAGTAAAAATACCGGGCAAGAGTATTTCGAACCATGCTTAATATAGGGTTCCGCAGCCTTGAATAATTGCATCAGCAGAAGAGCGCGGTGACAATTTATGCAACTTTCGGAGCGATTATTTCCAAAAAATGTAAAATGCTTTTGAAAGACCTGACAAATTCAGCTACTGTTACATGTATGGAATGTATGGAGTGCGTCTGTACTTAAAAATATTTATATTTATCATTTAGCTATCAAACTAAGTAGCGGCTACTACAAGACACCTTTCCACCAAATTTCATAAATATTCGTTGAGTAATCTTTGAGTAAACTGCCTGTGACATACGGACGGACAGACAGACGGACATAATAATAATAATATTTTATTAATGAAAGTAAAGGTACAATAAACTTATCATTAGGTACATTTATATAAATAACAAATAGCACAGTTGAGTATTTGCCTGAACTTGAAACCTGTGTTGAGGTTGAAACATGACGAAACTCTAAGGGTTCCGTTTTTGCCAATTTGGCTACGAAACCCTTAAAATGGTTTATAACAGACCCATTTATCTTTTTAATCAATTAATATTTATCTGCTGTATATTTAAACTTTAAAAAATATTAACTATACTAAATAGGTATCATTATTTCGGTAGAGGATACAATGGTGGGTGCATACCAATGACTTCAAAACTTTGTGGGCGGCGCAACCTACGTACCTCATCGCGCAGGCTGTCTTCGTATTAGCGGGACTTCTCACTCTTGTTCATGGTACGTATAATACTTAGAAAAAAAACATAGGGATTCGATTATCTAATAATATAAAAGATTTGAATAATGGCACCAGCAGAGTAGCGTAGGTATGTTCATGTGCAGTTTTTCGGCAATAACTCAATGACGGTACATCCGATAATGTTTAGCTTAAAGTATTTATTAAGCGCTTCCTTTTTAATTTTTTCATACTTTTTAGGGGTTTATAAGGGGGGATACAATTAACGCAACTGTCGGAGTGATTATTTCCAAAAATATTTACCTAATCGTAACACTTTATTAGAAACTTTATAATGTTTTCAAAAGACCTGTCGAATGATGTGCCACAAGATGCTGTTTGCTAAAAAAAAAAAAAATTAGGAAATTACGTGTCTTTGATCTAAGGCAAGGTTGACCATAAGAATGACAGACAAAAAATAATACCAGTATTTTTGTTATATGTACCACTTTCATATGTATTTAGTAAAAAACTGTTATTTTGATATTGCAAAAAGAAATTTTTATTTTATTGAATAGTTTATAATTATCAAAAAATATGTATTTCGTTTTTAATTATGTCATGCAATTATAAAAGAAAAATCAGTCGTAGGAATGGGTTGAACCACTCGATCGAATAAATCGAACATCGAAGTGTATTGCATTTGATCTTTAACGATAGTCAACATGAGCCTTTTTGTGTTGCATCATCCCAGACTCATCCATTGCTCACTACCAAGCGGAAAAAGTCACGTGAAAAAAGATAATACGCCAAATATAAATTATTTAGAAGAAGAAAGAAACAAAAGTACTAATTAAGAAAGTTGAAGAATACAAACAAGCACAATGTAAATAAAACTCATCTTAAAAAATACAGCAAGGGACTTGGCATAGGAATGTCAAAAAGAAGAAATTTAACTTATATTTCTGAGATCATCCGAAAAAAGAACATTTTAAATATTGAAGCAATAATATCCTTGCCCCTGCCACAGGGATCATCTTAGACACCGGGATGTACAAGATGATATTTAGTAGTGTTAAACAAATGATGAATTATATTAATAAAAGAACAAAAAACTGAACATTTTACGGCAACAGGTACACAAATAAATTTACTATCAATAAACATTTTTATTTACATCTACGCTAAGTTGAATATCGTTTAAAATATAAGCATTTACCCTTATGGGGATCATCTAGTACACCTTTTCCCTACCCACTTACTACATGATATAATGAGAATTACCATAATTCGTTTCGTTTCGTTCGTTTGTTCGTATCAACTCGTTCTAAACTTTCCTATTGTTATAAAAGTAAGGCCGATTTCCGATTTGATATCAACTTACACGCGTGTAATATTTAAAGCTTTCAGAAAGGGTGGCAGATGGCCATACTTGTGGCTGGCAACAGTTTTGCACGGACTGTACACCGACAACATCTGGCACTTCCTCGTCCCTGAATATGACAACTTTTGGCATTCCCAAACCCCAGTCATGTTTTTCGGATCAAGAACGCCGCTACACATCTTCTTATTATGTAAGTATTTTTATGTATAAGAACCGACCTACCTACTTAGCACATGTGTGCTTTTTCCTCATGTAAAATCGTAATCATTTTTCTTGTTCATAGATCCTGCCTTCATCTATCACGCCGTTTGCGCTGTGTCCAGACTGAACCTACCGAAGTACGCGGAACCGTTCGCTGTAGGACTTGTTACTGTTCTCATAGATATACCGTACGACATCGTTTCTGTGAAGTTCGTTCACTGGACCTGGCATGACACTGACCCCAATGTGTTTGATCGCCACTACTGGGTGCCGTGGAACTCCTACTATTTCCACGCCTCATTCGCCGCTAGCTTCTTCTTTTTCTTCACTGCATTAAGGTCCTGGTTCGCACCAAAGGTCGCGAAATGGGAGTCAGCTGGGTGAGTTTTCTAACTGTTCATTTAGTGATATCCGATCGATGATGAATGATGATTATGAATGAATGTGGAAAACACACTAGGTACCTAGCACTTCCAAAAACCGGGCAAGAAAAAGCATTTATTTTTACAAGTTTTCAGTAGATAGGAAGCAAATCCTAATTATAACTTATACAACTTGACCTGTGTAAAAAAAATGGACCTCAGCATCAAGCAGGTCAGCATTTCAATTTTTCATTCAAACCATAAGACCAAAAATATTGAAATAACTAAAATTATTTTCAACGTGACCTTCTTTGAGTTATTGCCGAAAAACTGCGCTTCTCAACCAAAAGGCGGAAATCCCATGAACATACGGTCATCTGCTGGTGCAATTTTTCACACCGTATTTTTTTTATTTTGTAGAGCATATATTTGAAATAATCCATTTAAAAAAAAAAACAGTCTAGAGCATGGTGACATGCTCTTGCCTGTTTTTTTTTATTAGGTACTAGCTGTGCTCCGCGGTGTTACCCGCGTTTAATTAGCCTATGTGTTAATCCAGGGTCTCAGCTAACTCCATGCCAAATTTTGTTAAAATCGCTCCAGCCGTTTAGACGTGAAGAAGTAACAAACATACACACTCACATACTCACAAACTTTCACCTTTATAATATTAGTGTGATTAAAATGGATTATTTATTAGTTTCGTGTTTTCTCTCATTTTGTAAAAAAACTAATTTTATAAACCCACGACTGACGTAAAAAATTGGTAATCAAATAAAAATTTAAAACCGACGCGACTAACCGGACGTAAGTAATCGAAGAAATCCATAAGGGTCTACTATTTACTGCCCTGAATTAAACTCAAATATTTTGTGTGCATGTGACAGGTAAGTGATTTTCTCGCATTTATTCGCCAATAACTCCAAGACCGGACCTATCCGACGGAATATCCGATCATGCTAAAAATATTTTTTGTTGAAAGTATTTTAGTTTACCGTATAGCATTACCGTAGTAATTTTTTTTCATATTTTTGGCTATGATAAAGGGGGACACAATTTTTCCAACGGAGCGATTATTTCCAAAAATAGTGGCTAATCAAAAAAGATTCTTAAGAACCTTAGATTGCTTTTAAAGACACACGTAGACGTTTGCTGAAAAAAAAATCAGCTCCATACAGTTTGTTACATGTATGGAGCTCCTATTATTTAACTATCGAACTAAGTAGCGGCAAGACACCTATACCTACGAATTTCATTCTCATTTCTCCATTCATATAAATTGTGCAGTTATTGAGTAAAGTTCCAGTGACATACGGACGGACAGACAGACAGACGGGCGGACATGACGAAACTATAACGGGTTTTCTTTTGCCATTTTGGCTACGGAACCCTAAAAAGAAGGTACGCTACTAAGGAAAGGTAGTTGTATTTTTTGTAAAAAAAGAAACAAGTCTTGGTTCGCGGAGGACTTTACAAAGGAGGTAGATACACCCACAGTTTTGAAACCTTTATGGGACTCACAAAGCTCTGTGGTCACAAAGACTTACCCACAACCTCAACCTCTGCACAATCGTACGGATTCCCGCTACGAGGCGCCACCGCTGACAAATTAAAAGCTTGTCGCAGTTATTCTATTCTGGGTCTTTATTCACGTACTTTTTTTTGTTTTCGTGGCAAACCCGTGCACACTGTTAAAAATCTTGCCCTAAAGGCAAATAGAGAGCTGAGCTTACAAATGCATCTACACGCATGCGTGGTGGACATTTTCGAGCGCTCCGTGCATGCGCCAGTTCGCACGGGCTTGCTGCGAAAACGGAAAAAAGGACTCTGACTTTCTGAGCTTACTGTATCTATTAAATAATACAATTTTCTTCTCAGCAAAGCAGTGGAATGGAAGACTATGCTCATTGCGTCGCTACTGGGCATGCCGGGAGGCGTGCTGATGTTCATCCCTGTGTACCATCCACTGCATGATGTATACAAGGTTCACTCTGAAGTGACATTCTTCTTCCTGTTCGCTGTCTTCTTTGCTTTTGTGCTGTCCGGACTGCTAACTAAGAGAGAGAACTGTACGAGAAGGTAATGTCATTTATACCTACCTACTTTTTTCACTTCAGAGATACGTTACACAAAAATATGTAAAAAAATCGGAATATTTCCGTAGAGTACAATGAAACAAAGTTGGCCAAAAATGATTTTTTTCACTTTACTCTGTCCTGTTGCATCAAGTAAAAAAAAGTACAGAAAACAGAAACGCTAAAAGCGGCGGATATCTATAAATAAATAAATTGTTATCGATTTTTTTTATATCTGACCGCCAAAGATTAATCCGTATTTAATAGTTCTACAACTTTTGTATAAAACTTTTTTTATTTTATGCACCAAAACAGACAAAAGTGAAAAAAACCGTTTTTGCCCAATTTACTATGGGTCCCCATGTCAGTTGTTTGTATTTTGGTTCATTGTACTCTACGGAAATATTCCGATTTTTAACATATATATTTTTGTGTAATGTATCTTGATTTAATCCGTAGATCGACTGGCCTATTAGTATTTTTTAACTACTTAGGTATATGTTTATACTTAAACTACCTGAAATCTGCCTTTTTTCTTTATGTCGTCGGCCCATCTGACTGGGGGTCGCTCTACCGCAACGTTTGCCAAGTTCCGGTCACTCCTTCGGCTGATATGGCAACCCCATTGCCACATTATAATGTTGATGATCTTCTCTTAGGTTGACAACAATCGACTACGTGCTGATGGTCCAGCTAGCGGTTCATTATCTGATCTATTTGTTGTTCGTGATCTTCTACAACCCTGAGAACGAAGTGGCCATAGGATTACACGAGCCCGTGGGTCCTTGCAACGAAATCACTACATTAGTGACACCATTTGGACAGGTGAGTTAACTTTTCACAAATCTGCAGTTTTTTTTACTCTACTGCGCTAGAGGGAGAATAATGTTATTTAAGCGTACCTATGTTATTATTTTTTGACATGTTCGAACCAAAGGAAGAGGAGTCTTGATTGTGACAGTGACAAAGACTATATCATTTTTCAGTAGAAAATAATATTTCTGAGGGTCATCTGAAAAAATAGACACACACACATTTTATACTGCACATAAACATTTGTCAAAAAATAACAGAGCTAAGGTATTGGTAAAATGTTGTGCAAACCAAAAATGACACCATGAATAAAATAACGATAATTTGATCTCAAAGTATGTATTTGAATACGACAGTAAATAAATTGACTATCAATTAAATAATGGTTTCCTGGTTTTACATCTGTGTTAAGTTGCATATCGTTTAAAATTAAGCATTCTCCCTTAAGGGGATCATCTCGTACTCCTTCCCCCTAAGTAGCCACGATCCTCAGCAAGGGGGAAATGATTAAGAAGAAGAAGGACATAAGTAACTAGCTGTTGCTCGCGGCTTCACCCACATGAAAGATTTTATTCCCTTTAGGGTTTATTTTATAAAAAACGTTGAAACAGAAAGCCAAAAACTAAATTTTTAAGATCTATCTTCAACAGTTTCACAAATTTGCAACCTCCTTTGCCCTCTCAGGAGACTAATTCCAACAACATAAAATAAGTCAACTAGGTACCAACCAAAATGCTAGGTTTGTAGTCCCAGCGGCTTGCTCCGCATGGATCAATCAGTCAGTCAGGACAAGTAATCTACACTAATATTATAAAGAGGAAAGATTTGTATTTTTGTATGTAACGAATAAACGCAAAAAGTACTGGACCGATTTTAATCATTCTTTTTTTGTTGGATAGCCCATTTATCGAGGAAGGCTATAGGCTATATAACATCGCGCTACGACTAAAAGGGGCGGAGCAGCGACGAGAAATGTTGCAAAAACGGAAAAAATTTACGCATACGAAGTTGCGCGGGACAGCTAGTGTCTTAAATAAGAAGGTATAGATAAATTATTACAACGAAAAAATATCTTACCAAATCATATTTTGTTGTTACTTTGTTGCAACGATAACTTCCTACCTAACTATAATATTAATTATAGATAAAAACGTAATTCGCTCACTAATCTGTAGTATCTAGGTAGGTATGATAGTTACATATCATTACATCTGCGTACCATGGCGACAGGTGTCTTCTAATCGCACAAGTGTTTCCATAGATATCTACCCAATAATAGGTAAAAAATAAAAATACATTGTTGACTTTTTAACCGACTTCAAAAAAGGAGGAGGTTTGTACGACTGTATGTTTTTTTATTATGTTTGTTACCCGATTATACGAAGACGGTTGGACAGATTAAAAAAAAAAAAAAATTGTACACTCCGAAGGTGGTTTCGTCGTTGCCATCAGGTTAGGATCTGATGAAATTGATGATCTAGGGAA
Source organism: Herminia tarsipennalis (assembly GCA_945859575.2). Classification (NCBI taxonomy): domain Eukaryota; kingdom Metazoa; phylum Arthropoda; class Insecta; order Lepidoptera; family Erebidae; genus Herminia; species Herminia tarsipennalis. The sequence goes on along the minus strand of OX243831.2, from coordinate 22,006,391 downwards.
TGAAATCGAGGGAACTGTTTGAATATTAAAGCAACACTAGGCGTCATCACGAGGGGTTAACAGCAATGCTAGTAATGTGGAATGTGGGACCACAATTCCACATTGCTACAGTGAAATTAGTCTCGAGAAATTTTTGCATATGTAGTGGTGTGTATGTTACTTAGATATTAGAGCGCGTTTCCACTATATCGTTCTGGCCCTTACAAAAATGTTTCAATATCCTAACATTACTATTTAATTTAATACTTATCCCTAGCAACACTCTGATTTTTGTTTTCAATAAAAACAAGTTTTTATTTTAAAGAAAAAGGTTTTGACTTTATTAAAAAAAATATGTCATTCAATTTCACGTCCTTGAGCAAACGACAAGGCGACTACCGTGAAACAATAAAATATCGTGTCGTTCTTTAGATGATAGTAGTTTAGCTATAGGTAAAAAGTTTTGACCATAATAATTACGAAACAAAACAAATAAATAAATCGTCACTTGATAGTGGAAAGTGGAAACACGCACAAAACCAGAATAAACCAGTTTACTCTGTCCGCAGGTGCCACGTGCAGTCTGACGTCAGTCGCTTGATACCGTTAGAACATAAAGCACGCATTTCATTAAAAAATTATAATTATTAGATACGTAGTAGTTTCATTGTGAAATTTTGTATTTGTTGATTGTTGTTATTGTTTGTTATTATTGTTAAAATATTTGTTGAAGTGTTTAATTTCAAGTGTGTAAGTGTTGTAACTTTATATTGATAATTCAAAATGGCTCCAGTGTTAAAACATGGTCGAGGCAAGCCTTTGACTTCTCAAACTAAGGAAGTTTTGTACTGTTTGTACAAATATTTCGAAAATGAGTGTAATAACAACCCGAGCAGTATTATGACCCCCACTCAATTAGTTGCTAAATCAACAGGAATTTCAATAGCATCCGTCAGAAAGGTAGTATCAGAAAGCAAATGTCGTCCTTCAGATCAGGAAGTAACATTTAAATCTCCTAAAAAGAAACCGAATCGTAAACCTACAATAGTAATCGATAACTTTGATCAGCAAGTTATCAGAAGAACAATTCATGACTTCCACATCACAAATAAAGAAGTTCCCACTTTAAAAACTTTGCACTCAAAATTGAAAGAAGATATCGATTATAAAGGTTGTGTCAGCACGTTACGAAAACACGTCATGTCATTAGGTTTTAATTGGAAGCAAACAGAAGATAACCGGAAACTTCTTATGGAAAAACACGAAATTAGATACTTGCGAATTAATTATTTGATGAAAATTGCTGAATATCGTGAACAACGCCGACCAATTGTTTACACCGACGAAACATATATACATACATCACATACCCTCTCGAAATCTTGGTCAGATGGAAGCACTTCAGGTTTGAAGCAACATATATCGAAAGGCAACCGCTTAATCATTGTTCATGCCGGTGGTATCGATGGCTTTATACCAAATGCATTGCTTATGTTTAAAGCCGACCAAAAAAGTGGAGATTACCACAACAATATGAACTATGACAACTATTCAAGGTGGATTCAAACTCAATTAATACCCAACTTACAACCAAATAGTGTTGTTGTTGTTGACAACGCACCATATCATAACTCAATACAAAATCCTGCACCGAATAGTAATTCTAGAAAACAGCAAATGATAGACTGGCTGACATTTCGAAACATTGAGCATTCATCCACGTTGCTTAAGCCTCAATTATATGAACTGATTCTGCAAAACAAGGCGAGATTTATAGAGTACAAGATAGACGAAATATTACGACAGCACGGTCATACTGTGCTGCGTTTACCACCATACCATCCGGAGTTTAATCCTATAGAAAATATATGGGGGATAGTGAAAACATATGTCGCAAAAAAGAATGTCGCAATGAATATGAAGGTTATAATGTCATTAGCTGAAGAAAATATGAACGCCATAACTGTAGAGGAATGGAGAAAAGTTTGTTTGCATGCTATTGAGGAGGAAAGCAAATATCAGGGTAGAGACGCAGCTTTAGACACAATATCAGAACGAATCATAATTAATTTAAATAATTCATCTGATGAAAGCGAGGATGGGGATGATTGTGATATGCCTGGGGTTGATGAATTATTAGAATAAAACATTTATGGCCGGAGAACACCTAATTCATACACGTCTTCACTGAAGTGAAAACCGGCATTCAATGCTTGTAATGTTTGGAACTGGCTTGTCTGCCTCATACAGTTCCATAGATTACAATGCGGTGGATACACATTTTCACGACCGTATTAGTACGTAGTGCGTATGCGTAGACGTGCACGCATTTGGTGTGCTCCAGCCACAAACGTATATTACCTTTAAAACAATAAAAACTAAAAATAAAATGTTGTTTTTTTTATTTGCTGACCATACACTACTACAAACGCAAAAATTTCTTCAAGCTAATTTACCTGTAGTAATCTACTTAAAAACTTGGCTAAACATGTTTAGGGTTCCGTAGCCAAAATGGCAAAACGGAACTCTTATAGTTTCGCAATGTTCGACCGTCCGTCCGTCCACCCGTCCGCAACTTAGCTCAGAGACTGTCAGTGCTAGGAAGCTGTAATTTTGCATGAAAAATCTTAAGAAACATTTTTTGCCCCTATATGTAAAGTGGAGAAGTTATTTTTTTTTGTGTGGGGTATCATTAGATACCCCACACAAAAAAAAATAACAAAATTTTGGAGAGAAAAGTAACAAAATTTTCGTACAAATTCCATTGAAAATTATTATTAAAGGTAGTTAGTATTTATCATTTGTTTATTAGTAGAGTATTAGTTAGCATTAGTAGCATGGGTGTAATTTTTACGTACGATTTTATTAAAAACTAGCTGTGCCCGCGACTTCGTTCGCGTGGAAGTTGGGTTTATATTAAGGTAGTTTATGTTACAATTTAACTTCTGTGTAAAACATATTGGAAACATGCTCCACAATGCTCTGTGGCATCTATGGATATTAGGGCCTAGCTCTAATCAGAGCCCGACCTATGGCAAGGCAAGCCAAGCAAATGCCCAGTGCAGCAAAATGAAGGGCGACAAAGTTTATGGCGCCAGACGGTTAGAAGACAAATTATAATAGTATTTTACCAAAATGATTTGCATCACATCAAATATTACTATTATCGGTTTCGGGTTAAATGAAGCCCGAAACCGCCCAAGTACTCGCGCGAAATAGGGCTAGTGTGAGATAAGTTTTTAAAAAAATATCCTGTTTTTAAAACATTGCATTCCCGCGGTACTGTGATGCGTGTTCAAACAAACAGACAACATTCAAACGTTTCTAAAAGATATACCTAATTAGTATATCTTTTAGAAACGTTTAGTTTAAATACTAAACTTATTTCTTTATAATGTCTACATTGGTGAATTAAAAAATAGGTGTGTCAACCTGTCGTAGCCGAGGATAGAACAAAGTGGCGTGCAATTAGAGAGGCCTATGTCCAGCAGTGGACTGCGATAGGCTGATGATGATGATGATGAACCTGTCGTTAATTAAGATCATCATAAATTCATATCCCTCTACGTAAGAATTTCAGATTTATTTTTTAAATCAATTTACCTGATTCTGTTTCATTTGTATTTAAACGCCATCTATTTTCAAAACTGGATAAGTTTATTTTAATACTTGATGACTTTAAATACTTAAACTATCATGCATATTAAACGTAGGTAAGCAAGGTATTTAACCTAAAATTATTCACGCGATTAAGACCCGTAATATATATATATATATATATATATATATATATATATATATATACAGGGTGTATTTTTGAAACGGGTCAGTAAGGGCAAGTACCTTAACCGTTGCAGTTACAGCAAAACGTTCTTAGAAGACCTTCCCTAACTTTTTGACATACTTTGAACTGCATTCACAGATTTTGTAAAAAACTTACAGTTGGCAAAAAAAATGCAAAAAGTCCAAAAAATTTTTTTTTATGCCAATCGATTCTATTTCATGTGGGGATCAAAAAACTCTATGAAACCATTTTAGCTTTCAGTACTAGAAAAGACAGAAATCGCCAAAAACGTTTCCCATACATTTCGGCAACAGAAACAAATTTCTACGATGGTCGAACTTTTTGTTATGGCCAGGAAGTGGGTAGAATTGACTGTAAAGTAAATAAAAATAATTTTTACCTTCAAATTTCGAATTTCATTCGAAAATCTGTGTGTCAGCTGAGAAACTTCGTATGAGTTATTATTAATTAAGGATTTTCGCTAAAATGTCTTCTAATCGTGAAAAAATTGACTTATTAGAAGCGTATTTTGTCAATAATCGAAATGCGGGAGCTGCATTAGTGTGGTACCGCAATAAGTATCCGTTGCGACATGTGCCAACAAGAAAGGTTATTAGAAATCTTTTGAAAAACCTGGAATTGCAGGGTTCTTTCAAAAGAAAGCGGCAGCCTCGTGTGGACATGGACACGGAGATTGCGGTTCTGACTTATGTCGAAGCATATCCAGAGGTATCGTCCAGGCATGTCGCCTTTGAAGTAGGTGTATCCCACTCCCTTGTGATAAAGATATGGAAGAAATACGGCTACAAGTGCTATCGATATGGGCGCATAGTTCAAGTGTTACATCCGGGTGATGATGTTCGAAGGCTTACTTTTTGCAGGTGGCTAAGAGGAAAAATAAGCAGAGATCATGAATTTTTAAATTACATACTGTGGTCAGACGAAACGAATTTTTCCAATAACGGTATGTACAACAGAAAAAATCACCACTATTGGTCCAAAGAAAATCCACTAAGAGTTACGGCAAGTCATAATCAGGTTCGCTTCTCATTCAACTGTTGGTGTGGTATAATGTCCAATCGAGTTATAATGGTGGAATTTTATGAAGGGAAACTGAATTCTGCCATGTATAATGAAGTCATTTTACACCATCTTGAAAACGAGATGGACGAATGGCCCCTGTCGGAATTGCGAAAAGTTCATTTTCAACAAGATGGTGCTCCGCCACATAACAGTCACCTTTCACGTTCCAATTTGAGCCGCCTATTCGGTACACAGTGGATAGGTACACATGGTCCAACACAGTGGCCACCTCGTAGCCCCGATCTAACACCACTTGATTTTTTTTTATGGGGCTTCGTGAAAAACGAGGTGTATAAGACGACGTACGCCAGTGTTCAAGAGCTCAAGGATGCATTAATGACCATTTTACGTAATATTCATCCCAGAACATTATTAGCCGCCATTCGTTCAGTGCAAAAAAGGATAGACTTATGTATTCGTGAAAATGGAAATCATTTTGAGCAATTTATTTCATAAACCAATTTCTAAAATGTTTAAATGATTTTTTTTATTTAAAAAAGTTTAAAATTTTACCTGTCCTATGAGTTTCGAGTTGATTTATCATATTTCCGTAGGAAATGTATGGGAAACGTTTTTGGAGATTTCTGTCTTTTCTAGTACTGAAAGCTAAAATGGTTTCATAGAGTTTTTTGATCCCCACATAAAATAGAATCGATTGGCATAAAAAAAAATTTTTTGGACTTTTTGCATTTTTTTTGCCAACTGTAAGTTTTTTACAAAATCTGTGAATGCAGTTCAAAGTATGTCAAAAAGTTAGGGAAGGTCTTCTAAGAACGTTTTGCTGTAACTGCAACGGTTAAGGTACTTGCCCTTACTGACCCGTTTCAAAAATACACCCTGTATATATATTCATAATAGCTGTGCCCGCGACTTCGTTCGCGTCAAAGTCGGGTTTAAATTAAGATAGTTTAGGTAACGAAATAACTTCTGTGTAAATATGTTGAAAACAGTCCTGTTGACTAAATACTTACTAAATAAAAATCGATCTGTTCTATTCTTTTAGATAGTTAGTTTGGTGTGTGGCTTAAGAAGTGGGTTTTCTGTTGTTTTTGTTTCATTTTTTCAACGTTATACCTACTTATTACCTAATAATTTTTAATAGAATTTGTACGAAAATGTTGTTACTTCTCATGTGATCGTAAACTTGTAAAGCCTAAGTACTTAACTGTGATAGTTTTGCTTATAATTTTAGTGTTTATACTACTACCCTGATTTTTTTCACATACCCAACATCAACCATTTAGCTGGCAGGGGGACACTTGACTCTAACAAAAATGTTCACTATAAAGCCTAATATTATACACAAAGGAATCCTTAAATCTAAAAATAGTCTTCACAAACCCTAAACGCTTTTTAAAATACCTATCTAATGATACCACACACGATGGGGTAGGTAGGTGAGAAAAAAATCACATCCCCACTTTACATTTAAGAGAGGTACCTACCCTTAAAAAAATAATGATTTTCAAGATTTTGTTCTTTCACTTTATCGGCGTTAGTAATTTATTCATGCAAAAGTTGCAACCTTCTAGCACTAACAGTCTCTGAGCTAAGCTGCGAACGGACGGACATAAGGGAACTATAAGGGTTCTGTTTTGCCATTTTGGCTAAAATTGGGGTGTATTTCATATAGTGTTACAACGCAATACTAATAATAAAACTGCTGTAACACTTTAGTAAGCAAACACAGAGCGTGTCATGTGTGTCATGCCCGCAAAAAGGTCAGATATCCCCATTGACTTTGTTATTAAGTCAATGGATATCCCTAAAGGTACGGTTGACAAACAACGACCCCCCTCCTCCCGTCACCCGAACTACTCACACGTGACTGATGTTGAGCCATTCATTATCGTTGAATTGATAAACACGTAATCTCCAACCATAACCCCAAAACATGATCCTCGATGCACCTGTGTGATGCGTGGTCAAACAAACGGACAGACAGACAAACATTTCTAAAAATCATAGCAATGTGTTTCTTTTTAAAACTTCTTTTACTAAGTATAGAACGTTATTGAATACAACGCCATCTACTTTCAAGAATGTTGCCACTCAGCATCTCAAGCACCTATACCCTAATAAATGTTTTCACAAATAAGGAATTATTTGATCACGGTGAACAATTTGATTTCATAGATGGCGCTACATGTTTTTTTTTAACGTATGTAATGTCTTTTTTTTAGACGAACACATCATTTCTGGTAAATGTCGAATACTTTTTAATTATAATGTAATATTGTTTTTCATTTCTACTACGATTAATTAATTACTCTCAGCAGTGCATGCAATACCTATAATTAACTTACCTACGTGCATAATTTACTTGATTTTTAATATAAAAAAAAAATAACCAAAGTAAATAAGTTACTTACGGTCGAAAAAATAACTAAAACATTGAGAAAAATATTAAAAAAGGATAAAGACAATTTAAAAAAATACAAAAAGAACATAATCAGACATCGGATTCGAGCCCTTGACTTCGTCGTCAAAGTCCGCTAGCATAGCTTCGAGGCTATACTGTTCGCTACTTGCCACGTCAAAATAACTGTTCTTATGAAACTTAACAATGTTGTGTTTAGCTCCTTTTAGTTTTAGCGTGAAGTTATGTATTCCATGGGTTACAATTATAGATAATGTCTAATTGTGGAAAATTTTGTGATAAACCATTATGGTGCGACAAAAAATACGTTGCTACTCGTTCCCCATAGACGTTAGCGTAATGATTCATAATGTAAATAATGTCCTATAGTATTTAATATAAAACTGCAAATTTTCATAAAGATCCGTCTAGTAGTTACTGTTTTATAACGAAAAATAGCTACAGACATTATCCCTTACTGCTTAGCTCCTATGGGAAAAAGCGTGATAATTTATAGCCTAAATGTTAATCTGCATCTATTAGATTGCAAGTGCAAAATTTCAACCGAATCTGTACGGTAGTTCTTGCGTGATGCGTGTTCAAACAAACAGACAGACAGACAGACAGACAGACAGACAGACAGACAGACAGACAGACAGACATTTCTAAAAATGCAGCAAAGTGTTTGAATACTCTTTTCGAACATTTCCTAATATTTTTTTTCACTAAGTTCGGCCATGTACAGACATGTGAAATTTACAGTTTTATTATATGTATAGAAGATAATTCTATATGTATACAGACCTTTCCTTGGTCTTGGCTTCGACCCCCACTCAGAACAAAACTTTGTGTGTAATTTATCTATCTATACTAATATTATAAAGTCGAAGAGTTTGTTTGTTTTTGATTGTTTGTTTGTTTGTTTAAACGCGGTAATCTCAGGAACTTTCACTGTTGGATAGCCCATTTATCGAAGAAGACTATAGGCAATATAACAATAGGAGCGGAGCAGCAATGAGAAATGTTGCCAAAACGGGGAAAATGTACACAGACGAAGTTGCGCGGGACAGCTAGTCTTTAATATGTATGTATTTAGAATTATATAACTATGTTCATCAGTTGTCTGGCTGCCACATAGTACAAGCTATGCTTACCTTGGAATCAGATGACATTGTGTAGGTTGTCCCAAGAAATTATATTAATAATTGGATGTAGTTGTTCTAAAGTTATGCACGTACATATATTTTGGCAAACCATTCTCACCGTCACTTACTCTCACAGCTAACACGAATCTAAAAACGTAACCGTACACCTCTGTAAACGCCATGTGACATATGGTGTACCATAAGGTAGTGTACTCGGGCCTTTATTATTTATCACACTGACTAGCTGTGCCCGCGACTTCGTTCGCGTGAAAGTCGGGTTTAAATTAAGGTAGTTTAGGTTACGAAATAACTTCTGTGTAAATATGTTGGAAACAGTCCTGTCGGGTGGACCGCGATATGACTCAGCAGCGGAGAATCGTCATATACTCATCTGTTGATAGCTTCAACACCCAAAAGCTTTGTGAAAATAAATAAGTACCAAATACAGACTATGACTATGTATTCGTTAATTGCGTTTTTTGTTATTAATTTGTGTTTGTTTTCTTTTTGTCTATTGTTATTTTTATTATTTCACTGTTTTATTTATTGTTTATTTTTATCTTCTGCATGACTTTTCCTGTTATATTATAATAATGTCTATACATGTGTCTTCTGTGTACTAAATAAAAATCGATCTGTTCTATTCTTTTAGATAATTAGTTTGGTGTGCGGCTTAAGAAGTGGGTTTTCTGCTGTTTTTGTTTCATTCTTTCAACGCTATACCTACCTATTACCTAATAATTTTCAATAGAATTTGTACGAAAATGTTGTTACTTCCCATGTTATCGTAAACTTGTAAAGTCTAAGTACTTAACTGTGATAGTTTTCCTTATAATTTTAGTATTTATACTACTACCCTGAATTTTTTCACATACCCAACATCAACCATTTAGTTGGCAGGGGGACACTTGACTCTAACAAAAATGTTCACTATAAAGCCTAATATTATACACAAAGGAATCCTTAAATCTAAAAATAGTTTTCACTAACCCTAAACGCTTTTTAAAAGACCTATCTAATGATACCACACACGATGGGGTAGGTAGGTGAGAAAAAAAATCACATCTCCACTTTACATATAAGATGGCACCCAATCGCCTTAATTTTAAATGGAAGGTACGCACTTTATTCCTTGATGGATCAGCTGAATCATCACAACATTAGTAACATAAATATTAGTCTGTATGTATGTATTTACTTATGTATGTATGTATTGCTGTAAGTATGTATACTATTGTATAGTTATGTATGTAGGTATATATGTATATATGTATTTTTGTAAGTATGTATAGTATTGTATAGTTATATTGTTTTATTTGTGTATTATGTAAGAATAATAAGGAAGTTCTTACAATTAGGTTACTGCACCTTTCACACATTCCATTTCTACACCACCCTAAGGTAGACTGGCAGAGAATGCTTTTAGCATTAAGTCCACCTTTGTACAACTTTGTGCATAAAGTTTTAAATAAATAAATAAATAAGAGAGGTACCCTTAAAAAAATAATGATTTTCAAGATTTTATTCTTTCACTTTATCGGCGTTAGTAATTTATTCATGCAAAAGTTGCAACCTTCTAGCATTAACAGTCTCTGAGCTAAGCTGCGGACGGACGGACATAAGGGAACTATAAGGGTTCTGTTTTGCCATTTTGGCTAAAAATGGGGTGTATTTCATATAGTGTTACAACGCAATACTAATAAAATGTTTTTTCAGGATTTTCCTTTGTCTGCTAAGGTATACAACTGAAATGCATATAAAACTGCTGTTACACTTTAGTAAACAAACCAGAGCGTGTCATGTGTGTCATGACCGCGAAAATGTCAGATATCCCTAAAGGTAGGTACGGTTGACAGACAAAGACCCCCCTCCTCCCGTCCCCCTAACTACTCACACTTAACCGATGTTGAGCCATTAATTATCGTTGAATTTATGAACACGCGATCTCCAACCATAACCCCAAAACATGATCCTCGATGCACCTGTGTGATGCGTGGTCAAACAAACGGACAGACAGGCAAACATTTCTAAAAATCATAGCAATGTGTTACTTTTTAAAACTTCTTTTACTAAGTATAGAACATTATTGAATACAACGCCATCTACTTTCAAGAATGTTGCCGTTGTTTTGTTGTTCACCGTGATCAAAATTATTTGATCACGGTGAACAATTTGATTTCATAGATGGCGCTACATGTATTTTTTTACGTGTGTAATGTCTTTTTTTTAGACGAACACATCATTTCTGGAAAATGTCGAATACTTTTTAATTATAATGTAATATTGTTTTTTATTTCTACTACGATTAATTCATTACTCTCAGCAGTGCATGCAATACCTATAATTAACTTACCTAGGTGCATAATTTACTTGATTTTTAATATAAAAAAATAATAACCAAAGTAAATAAGTTACCTACGGTCGAAAAAATAACTAAAACATTCAGAAAAATATTAAAAAAGGATAAAGACAATTTAAAAAAATACAAAAAGAATATATTCAGACATCAGATTCGAGCCTGAGACTTCGTCATCAAAGTCCGCTAGCATAGCTTCGAAGCTATACTGTTCGCTACTTAACACGTCAAAATAACTGTTCTTATGAAACTTAAAAATGTTGTGTTTAGCTCCTTTTAGTTTTTTTTAGCGTGAAGTTATGTATTCCATGGGTTACAATTATAGATAATGTCTAATTGTGGAAAATTTTGTGATAAACTATTATGGTGCGACAAAAAATACGTTGCTACTCGTTCCCCATAGACGTTAGCGTAATGATTCATACTGTAAATAATGTCCTATAGTATTTACTATAAAACTGCAAATTTTCATAATGATCCGTCAAGTAGTTACTGTTTTATAACGAAAAATAGCTACAGACATTATCCCTTACTGCTTAGCTCCTATGGGAAAAAGCGTGATAATTTATAGCCTAAATGTTAATCTGCATCTATTAGATTGCACGTGCAAAATTTCAACCGAATCTGTACGGTAGTTTTTGCGTGATGCGTGTTCAAACAAACAGACAGACAGACAGACAGACAGACAGACAGACAGACAGACAGACAGACAGACAGACAGACATTTCTAAAAATGCAGCAAAGTGTTTAAATACTCTTTTCGAACATTTCCTAATATTTTTTTTCACTAAGTTCGGCCATGTACAGACACGTGAAATTTACAGTTTTATTATACCTATGTATAGATATTATAAAGGCGAAAGTTTGTAAGTGTGTGTGTATGTTTGTTACTTTTTCACGTCTTAACGGGTGGAGCGATTTTAATAATATTTGGTATGGAGTTACCTTACACCCTGGATAAACACATAGGCTAATAAACCGCTAGGCACAGCTAGTCATCTATATAAACGACCTGCCAAAAACAACTTCGTAACCTATGCCATTATTTGCCGATGACAGTACTGACTGTCACAATCACAATAGCCTGTAAAGACTAGAACAGATATCAAATTAAAATAACGCACTAACATCTAAAGCTACCTAGTTAGATAACAATAGCTTAAAAATAAATCTAAAGAAAACGAACAAAAAAATTTGACAAACAATACAAAATTCATTAAATATTGATTTAGTCTATGATAATTACACAATATATGAAAAAGTACAGCTCGATTTCTTGGACTAAGTATACCTAGCCATTAGTTTTGTTACAAATGAAAATGCATTTTTTTAATGAAGTAAGTAATGTAATATTACTAAAACTTATATGTACATATCTATTAAAGTCTCAGCAAAAAATAAAAACAATATTCTATTCAAAATGGCCACCTTTGGCTTTTATACAGGCCTATAATCTGTCTGGCCACGAATCTATGGATTTACCCACTGTTTCCATGGGAAATTTCGCCACTTCTTGCTCCAGAGATTTTTTAAGAGACTCAATGTCGCCCTGTCTTTTAGAGCAAGCCATGTCCTCTAAAACTGACCATAATTTGTAGTCTAAAGGGTTGAGGTCTGGGCTAGATGATGGCCAGTCTTCAGCTCTTATAAAGTACGAAACGTTCATAATTTAACATGTTTATTATTTTTTATTCATCAAAAGAAATATTAAAAGTATTGATTTGATCATTGAAAAGGTGACGTCACGCGCTAGTATTTCGAAACGAGTCGTTTTTAACGTTTCTTAAAAAGACACTGATTTGACTACAGTCAAATACTCTAATTTCGTATGAGAGTCAGTTTGCGAGCGAGACCGAGACAGGAGACAAAGACGCGAGATAGGAAACTGCGAGACGATCGCTGCCCCGGTCAAGTAGTGTCCGGGCAGCGACCGAGTAGCGATCCACAGTACATGCGGAAGAGACCCAGGCACTTGTCGCAGTCTCCCGTCTCTGGCTCGTCTCCGTCGCGTTTCGAACCGCCGCGTTAAGACTCTGATTCTGATTCTTCTCCTACTGTTTTTCAATAGTCAAAGAGTATGCTTACAACAAGTTCATAAAGACCTCGGCCTATACCGGGTATAGCCTACTACTACACGAAATATATAACCCTCGTTCTTGCGCAGTCGGGTAAAAAGTGTTATACTTTGGTACCTTGGTGAATACTTACCCTTTATTTGTTTTTAAATTTCAGGAATTGCCAAAACGCAAATATTTCTGTCCAACTGACTACGATGAGAAATATTTTGATTTCCATTGCGTTAAGAACAAGCTGCCACCAAATGGAGCCACCTGGTACACTATTTGCGGAACACCTTTTGAGTAAGTCTATTAAGAACTTTAGCGGAGTAGGTAAGGTACCTACGCTATGCTTGCTTATTCTAACCGTAATTTTATACCTATATTTTAATATCAAGAGAAATAGAAAAGAATCAGATACATGCAACTTTCGTGTTTTAAGGAAATCATGAATTGCATGGTCAAGTTCCAATTTATTTGTTAAAACTTAATGAAAAAACATTAACCTGGCGTGGTACCTAGGGCGGCCCTAGGGACTCTAGGGAGAGAGCGTGATCCGTTTTTGGGAAAATATGGAACCTTTTCAGAATGTTTAATTTGTTCCTAATTTTAATTTATTGTTTTTTCAGGAACCGCGTTGAATATATTACCGTAATGTCGATCATATTGGTGGCTGCCTATGGAGTCTTCTATGCGCTTTATTTTAAAACAGCAGCGGAAAAACAGGAAATTTCTACAAAAAAACAAAAAAAACACTAACGAACCATTTACCTACATGATGCAAGTTTTTTGCCAGTTGGCTACAATGAGGGCTATCGCGTGTGAATTTGCCGCTAAAGGCGCTAGCGTCATAGTCATGTTATTTAATCATTATCAAAATTACAGTGTAATTGTTTGAATATTACAAAAATAAATATTAAAATAAAAATAGACATTGAATAATAGGCAAAATAGTAACATCTTAAGCATTAAAACGTAGGTATTATTTTCTAATCAAAATTCTCGGACGTCATCTATCTAACAGGTATAACTGTTCTGTATGCTATTAATGAACTTGTGTAGACCAAACATTTATGCTCTTCAACCAACTTATTAAATAAGACCACTGCTTGGTAACACAGACAATGTTTTATCACCTATCACGAATTGACGCAATGACTTCTTATCGCCAATACACCCTGTATTGTAAGAAGTCATTTCGTCGTGTTTCTGCTCTCTTTAGTCTCTATTCTTATGTTTTAAACTCTGACATGTACTTTGAAAAACTATTTAACACTACTAGGATAGGCTAGGCACCGTTAATAGATTTAATTTTTTGGTGCTCTCTGTTTGCGGTATGGTCTTTGTGGTTCTTATGGCTTGCTTCTGCAAAACAAACGTTCTTTGTTTATTGTACGCTTTACTATGACCCCAGAATTGTATACGGTACTTTATCTTGGATCAACTAGCACATAGTAACCTACACCATTTTAAGAGGTTCTGTTCATTCATTCATTCATTCATCCCTTTAAAGTTCTTAAAGTATAACTTACTGCATCCATAGCGCTTAGTTCTGGTTCCCAATTTAGAAATTCTTTTATAGGTAGCTATAACGATTTTACATTCTCTAACTAAGTAGTTCAATTTTGGTATCATTAAAAAATATAGTAATGTAAGTTAAGTTTGTTTTTAAGTGTTGATTGCGGAGCTCAATAATCCTGCCATTCTCATTTAATTCTTTATTTTTTTCCATCACATTATCTAGTAGTTTAAACATAGCGTCTCCAGTGCCTATTCCTTTTTACCCGACTACGCCGAAGCCAAAAAGGAAGGATAATGTTTTTAGCAGTCTATATAGGTATATGTTAGTATGTAAATATGTTTGTATTTACGTATGTTCGACCGTAGCGCCTGAGTCCAATTAAATAGATTGCAGACGAGTTACGCGGGTTTATTTCTATTTAAACTATTGTTGGAATATTTTGCAATACCTTGTATATTAAAAATAACCTACTGGTAAGTTCAAAAAGGGTACTTGACCATTGACGTATAGAACTGGACCGCGCCATCCCTATCAATTACAAAGTAAATATTGACTGCAAAGTGTGAAAAAGAAAAAAAAATCGTGCGGCCATGGTTATTAAAATAAAATATTTTTTAATAACCTTTAAAAATATGCCATAAATTGTTCTGAAAAGATAATGTTCATTTATTAATTTTCACGTTTTTATTAATTTTTAATCATAAAGAGAAACACTAAAAGTAAATGATTTGACCATAGAAAACGTGACGCCATAATGCTAGCATTCCATACAAATTTATACGGATCGGGTCGTTTTTGACTTTTCTTAAAAAGAGGCTTAATTGACTTCAGACGAATTCCCTATTGTCCATAAAGTAGCGTTGTCTCTTTCCAGCAAGTGGTCAATTTTGTGAGGTAATAGCGCAGTCCTGTTTTCTACGTCAATGTATTTGACTATAGTCAAATCAGTGTTTTTTAAGAAACGTCAAAAATGGCACGCTTCGTACAAGTTTGCATGACTACTAGCGTATGACGTCATATTTTTAATGATCAAAGCATTTACTTCTGTTTTTGTTTTGATGAATAAAAAGTACCTATTAAACAAGCTAAATTAAAAACGAACATGTTTTTTCCGAGTACTTTTTGACATATTATTGCATGGTTTTTAAAAAATAATTTAATATGATAGTAGTCAAATACCCATGTCTTGTATGTACAAAAATATTAAATTAAAATGTATAAAACAAATTTATATACGTTTTATTTATATTCTATTATAAATCTATAAAATATTATCTATAAACCCCGAAAAGTGCTCTTACGCTCATTTTAGATAAAGATTTTGAAAAATTACGTGTATATTTTTTTCAAATATAGGTAACTATATCACAATATATAATTGTGCTTTAAGCCACTTTTAGAAAAAAAAAATGGATCCCCTTTCCGACCGTCTGCTCCCCTGAGCTGCTCCCCCAGGGGAGACGATGGGATTTTTTTGTAACAACGTCTCCCCCGCGCTCTCGATGGGATTTTTTTGTAACGACTTCTCCCCCTCACTCTCTTAGGGGGGACGTCCGACTGCTACGCAAGAGGTCGTGGGTTCGATCCCCACACGGGACACCACTTTGTGTGATCCACAAATTGTTGTTCCGGGTCTGGGTGTAATTTGTGTCCGTGACTTGTATGTTTGTAAAGTCCCCCGTGACACAGGGCTTGTACCCTACTGCGGGAGTTGTCTTTCTTAATAAGATGATCCTCCCTCACGTAGGTATCTATAGGTAAAACTGTAAGAATATTAAAAATAAGATATGTATGGACGCTAGTAATAACCGGTCCCAACGTCTCGCGTCACGTCAGGTCATGTCAGGCAAGCGGACATGTGCGCTGGCGCTAGAATTTGCGTGTCCGGCCTGGAGTCGATCCTCCCACAGAAATTAAAATTACCGGACCCAGAACAAGTTGCCTAAGCAGGATCGCTGTCCCACCCGCTAGCATAGCGCCTCCAGGTGGTCGCAGGGCTGATGGTCGGAGACTCGCAGCACCACATACAGGTCGCGTTACAGTGCAGCAAAGACTAGTATCTTTACCTAAATTGTCATCAGGAGTGTCGATGCTCTGACATGGAATCATCAAACTCAAATCTATGAAAAGAAGGGAAACCCTGCCAAACTCATTTGTGCAACCTCCTGAGAGCCCTACCCTAGATATGAATTAACATGGTCGATCTGGAAGTTTTTAAACAGACTTTGGATTTGGATCGGTCGGAGCAAGGAAAATATTATTTTCTTATTTTTATATAAAGGATCTCCCAAAACTGGGCTACATGAAGGCTTGGAACCATCATTACCACCATCACCACCATTACCACCACCATCACCATTACCACCACCATCACCACCATTAACACCATCACTACCATCACCACCACCACCATTAACACCATCACCACCATTACCACCACCATTAACACCATCACACAATTATCACCACCACCACCAATCGAGCTACCGAGTCAGAACTCGAGCTTTGCGTAAAAAAAATGATTGTTGTACTCACAAGATGAAATAATTTTCTTCAACATTGAGATTTTGTATTACTCCTTTTTAACCGACCGAAGGGTTATGTTTTTCAAGCCTATTTTGTATGTATGTATGTAATATTCTTTATTACCTGATAACTCACAATCCACATTACGGATTTATACAATTATGACGTCGTTAGATTCGTCTTGATCGCCCAGTGTTCTTAGAAATGTGACGTTTGAAAAAAACAAACATGGCGGCTGTGAGATGTCAAAATAAAGAGGAATAAAAAGGTGTTTTGAATAGTGCAATTTGGGTATCAAATTAAAGGGCTGACACACGATTAAGACTGTAATACTAAAAAAGTTAGTTAGCAATCATTCTTTTTTCAATTTTCAATACTTGACAATAGCTGTGATAAAAATACACACATCAAAAGTGTCTAGGGATCAACATATATTTTTGCAATAACTTTTCTCCTGATTGTTTTTTTTTTTTTTATTTCTTTAAGGATTCATCAAATAAAGTGTTTTCGTTTGTCACAGTAACGATAAACCAAGTCACCTTTGCATTAATAAAGAAATTTGCCATTTTCCTAATAAAGGGATTTTTGACATTTGAACCACTAACATTAAAGTTCGAAAAAAAGACTGAAATAACAGTTTTCTTTAAAATTTTATTGGGTAACTTAAACAATTAATAATCCGTGTTTCTACCGCGAACACTAACAACACAAGAACATCGGTTTGGCATACTCAAAATGAGTTCATCCAAATCACGCTGTGGAATGGCCGCCCATGTTCGTTGCAACAACAAAAAAAGGTCTTCTTGCGACTGGATACCCTCCATATTCGGCAGAGCTCTTCTCTGTAGCATATCCCATGCATGCCCAATCGGGTTCAAGTCTGGCGACTGAGCAGGCCAGGGCAGGACATTGATGTTAGCTGCGGCGAGAGTCTGTCTTACAACTCTTGCGGTGTGCGGTCGTGCATTATCATGCATTAACTGAAATAAGGGACCGATTTGCACTTGTAGAGGAACGATGACGTCTGATACAATCGTCTCAGCATAAATTTGAGCGTTGAGGTTGCCTCTGATCCAAATCAACTCAGTTCTTCCGCCGATCCAAATACCCGCCCATACCATGATGGTTCCACCACTATAAGGATGGACTTCCTGGCAGGATTTTAATCGCTGTTGGCGTCCAGGGGTTCTCCAGTGTCGTATACGTCTTGTATCCGGTCTCATACCAAAACGAGACTCATCAGAAAAGCACACCAAACGCCATTGTTCTTCTGCCCAATTTCTGTGTTCAAGAGCCCATTGATATCGAATCCTACGATTGTGCATTGCTATAGGTGGTACCCGTAGCGGTCTTCGGGAATGAAGGTTCACTTCATGCAAGCGGTTTCTGACTGTTTGGTCGCTAATAAAGTTCCCTGAAGAGTGATGAAGCCTCACGGCTAACATCATGGCGGTTATTGTTGGACCTCTTCGAGTTAAGATTTGAATGTATCGGTCTTGTCTCCGTGTGGTGCAGCGATACCGTCCTCCATGGCGCTCAGCCACGGTACCAGTGCTTCGGTAACGTGTCCAAAGTCGACTGATAACACTCTGACTTGTATTCAGAGCTAAAGCCACAGTACGTTGCCGGGAACCAGCTTCTATCATTCCCACGGCTCTGAGCATTTCTTCCCTGCTTAAATGACGTCGCCGCTCCATAATAACGTTGGTTTTAATCAGTAGTAGGGAAACAGTAGCACTAATAATGTCTTCAATGCGTTGTATGTTTTTATAGGGAAAATATTGACAGCTGATTTTCATCTTTTACTCGAATTTGATTCACAGTTCCTGATTCAAATTATGAAATGCATCAAAAAGGATCCATATAAATTTATAAAATCATAAATTTATTACAAAGCCACATCTCAATCTCAAGAAATCCGCATAAAAATGCTTGATCCCTAGACACTTTTGATGTGTGTAGTTGTTAACATCAGTTTCTATACTACAACCTATTAAATAGTATTAAATAAAAAAATAAATTATAAAAATAAAAAAACCTGCCTGCACAAAAAAGATGGAAACAAGATCCCCTACATAATTATTTTTTCATGCAGTCGGAGGCACTTCAGTAAGTTCATCGAAATTCATCAATGCCTCCGACTGCATGAAATTATATAATTATGTAGGGGATCTTGTTTATATATTTTTTGTGCAGGCGGGTTTTTTTATTTTAATAATTTATTTTTTTATATAATTAAGGACACCCCACTTTAACGATATGGCCAAACGTCGATGAACATATCATTAAACGTTGATGTTTAATTTGAAGGATATAGTCTGATTTAGTTGAGCATATCATGAAATACCACCATTTAATGATATGGTTGACCACATCACAAAATGTTTAATTCTACGATCCGACTACGACATCTCAATGAATAAGCTGTTGGCACGTGATTAAAATTGATTAATATGTATAACTTTTCTCTTAATGGCACTTCAGAACAGATTTCCTCAGTTTGATTGTGCAGATCACATTTCCTGACTCAGTGGCGACCGAGTAGATCGAGATATCTGCGAGGTTAAGCAATGCTACTACTGGTGGTCCATAGATGGGTGACCGTTTTCGAACACTGTCAAAACCCCGCGTTGGCTAGTCTCTGATAAGATTGACCGCGTAAATTTTAATTTAATTCTTTAGTACCTACAGTTCGCGCCACCTAAGTTTGCGTGTCTGATGTTCATGCGTAAGCTGCGCACAACTCAAATTCAGGTATCGGAGGGGATGAAGAAGACAAGCGGGGAACGACATACTAACGTAGTATATCCTTAGTCTATAGATAACTTGACTCACACTAACCTACTTAGCAGTTTACTTTAACAGCATCGGTCAAATGATGTATAGTTTGTAAAACTTATCGGAGCGTAAACGGAGCTCGAACTTCGATTCAAGTCTTCTTGATTGTCCATAGACATATAGACCAGCAAGTCAATTCACGTATTTAAAGCAGTGCAGTTGCAGTTTAGTTGCAGTAAGTTTTAGTAAGTTTTTCTTGTAACTTTGGGATCGATCTTTCAATTATAAAGTAAATAATGACAGCAAAGCGAAAGAGAGAAAAATCCCGTGCGGCCCTGTCTCTTTCTAGTTTTTTTTGTTTGGTCCAGGTCACAAGCTTGCAAGACGGGATGAATTTTATTTTACACTGCGTGTAGATTTATTAAAGGTTATGGTTAAAGTAACTAGCGGTTTTTAAATGTGAAATAATGTGACACAAGGAATAAATTTGGAAAAGTATCATTTCACATAGGTCACAGAAAAGCGGCCTGATGTGCGTTTTTTTCCGCGACTAATTTTTACTCGTAATGTGGGCGTGTGTTTCGGGCGGAAAAAACGTACCTAGTGCGGCCTGGATCTTATGAAAAAAAAAAACTTTCCTTTTTAATACTTTAATGATAAAATGCAGTTGATTGAAGTAGTAAAAAAAATATTTATAGGTACGTGTTTTTTTGTGTAAGTGGAAAATTGATAAACTCCCTGGAAGATCTAATCACAAGTAAGTTTTTAAATAATTGAAAATACCATAAAAATTTAAAAAAAATGTAGGTAATCACTTAAGATGCAAAACAACACTTGTTGATACGTCATGATTCTACATGTAGTAATTTTCAATAGAGAGAGATAAAGAGTTTGTTTATTTGTTTGTTTGAGCGCTATAATCTCAGGAACTAGCTAAAGTACCTACTGGCTCCTGGCTTTAGATATCCCATTTATCGAGGAAGGCTATAGGCTATATATCATCACGGTTCGAACTCAAACTCCAATAACTTTATTTCGTAAAATCAGGTTAATAATTATTTGAGAACGTCAAATAAATACATTCTAAAAAAAATTGTAAAGTTAAGATGGTTTTGAAAAAAAAAAAAGTTAGGCGGCAGTTCCAAGTTCCATGCTCATGAGACAAAGCTGCCAAGACACTCATGGGCCACTTTTTGAAAATCAACAAGTTTTTCTTTATAAAAATATTTTTTACTGAACGAACCAGTGTGTTGAGTGTAATCATTTATAAATTAAGGATAACTAAATAATAATTCTAAAACAAGTAAATATAAACGAATTCAGCAAACACAATACTTCACTTCTTACAAAGTGAATATACTTATGACCTTTTTTAAAGAACTTAACGCTCTTTAAAAAGGTCCTAGTTTTCAGCAACTAAAAAATCTGAATTGGATTTTACCTGGCTCTCGGATGCGTTAGACATCCGAGTGGTCAGGATGTCATTTAAATTACAAAATTAATGGTGATTTACAATTTATAAACACGCAATATTTTGTTTCACAATCTCACTATGTTGATTTTTAACGTGAATTCACCACAGAGGTATATAACAGAAGATATCAGTAAAACTTTACAAACATACTTTTTCTGATATTCAATACATTCAGTCAAAAAAGTATCAGTAATGGATGATTAGTTTAAACTTAGTTCGAATTTTTATTTTTATTTTGTTGTTGTTAGATTAGCACAACTGTTTTCCATTTTGATGATGATGTTTTTAGAATCTGTCTTAAATTTTGCATCACCATTGGAATTTCGTGTTCGGAGTCCCTGAAGATGTTAAAGAAGGGTTACAGTGAATTGACTTTATAAAAAATACTTGCTTATGAGTGATACAAAGCGTTCAAAAGCGGTCCAAGTGTGATGGTCGTGTGGTATGGAGATTTACCTCACTCTGGTAGGCCATCAACGTCTTCAACTGAAGCTGATGTTAGCTTCAGTTGAGGTTGAGCAAAAGTGAAGGACTGAAATCCTCATTTAAGTTTTTACCTTTATGTGAGTGAATCCGTACCATTTTAAATAATCAATTGGGTATGAAACAGCCCCTCGGCAAGTCTCAAAAGACCTGAATTTTCTCCAACAATCAATCGCTTATGAGTCGCTGAGGACATGCTAGAACTAGTCAATTCCAACGCAACGTTTCAGAAACGCATTGCTACTAGTGATAAGACATGGGTTTACAAGTTCGGCATGCAAACTAGTCATCAAGTTTCTGTGCCTTCAACAACCGAAACTGAAAAATCCACGCCAAAGTCAAAATCAAAGGTCAAAGTCATGTTCACTGTTTTCTTTGACTATTGCGGTGTTGTGCATTCGGAATTCTTGCCGGAACGTTAAACGGTAAATAAAGAATATTATTTGAGTCCAATGCGGCGCTTATGAGAGTAAATTCGTCGAAAAACTCTAGTTTTGTGCCAAGAAAATTCTTGGATTTTGCACCATGGTAATGTGCCTTTGCACGAGGCCATTGTGAACGAATTTTTGACCAAAAATTCAACAAACATTCACCTTAATCATCAGATATGGCTCCCGCCGACTTTTTTCTTTTTCCTTATCTCAAATTGGCTACCATGGCACCCATTTTCATTCGGTGGAAACATTAAGGAGAACTCGCGGCGAGAACTGAACTCAATTCCGGAAAAAGCGTTTCAGAAATGTTTTGATGATTGGATTATTCGCTGGTTTCTGAAAGCGATAGAATAAATTTGAAATGAATAACTGACATTTTGTGTATCGTAATGTCAGATATTCATTGTCATATTATCGTACAGTACTCCAAAAGTAATAATGCGCATAGAAATCTTCGGAAATCTTCGTCATTGTTCGGCAACGGTCGTATTACCCGAGCGTCGAAAGACGATATTTATATAGAGTGGTTAAGAGCAATTTCTCTATGCCTAATTTTATATATTATGTGTTTTGTGCTAAAACAGATTTGATTTACCTGTAACGAAATTTGATTCGATAATTCCATGTAAGTAAATAGCGAAAACGCTACAATCATTGTTGGAGTGATTAGTTTTCAAGTGTCTTACCGAAGTTGGTGTAATTATGGAGGAAAAGGTTTAAATAACATAAGGTTTTATTAGAAGGAGAAAAAAACGTTTTCAAATAGAGGTTTACATAAAATATAATCAAAATCTCAGTTCAAATTTGTTTACAGCACTAATCATTCCAGAAAAATAATACAATTATAAAAAAATTAATCAGAATCGAGGAAGACCTCTATTCCCGACATCGCAGATTCATCAGAAGTTTCATTATGCTCTTGTTCATTTACACTTTCCTCACTGCTATCACCTGTGTAAATAATCAGTTTATCGGAATAACTATCGATTCTTGGCTCAAATTTTCTATATTCATCTTCGCATTGAACCGCATGATCAGAAACTTTTTTCCATTCTTCTGGTCCTATTTTATTGATTTTTTCTAATATAGCATCTTTAACTGACGTCACAGTCATTGCAATATTTCTCTTGGCCACGTGTTGCTTTATTTGGGACCAAATATTTTCAATAGGGTTAAAATCGGGATGATATGGTGGCAATCGTATAATTTTATGCCCATGTTCCTCCATTATACGGTCAATGGCAAATTCTGTGTAATTTTCTTTGTATCTTTGTATAATTTTATACAAATCGGGTTTCAGTTTCTTTGGGTCATGCGGAATGTTGTGTTGTTGTAACCAAGCTGTCATTTGTGGTTTAGATGTGTTTGAGTTTGGTGGTTTCACAGACAGCTTATTATGATATGGGGCGTTGTCTATTACCAACACACTATTAGGAGGCAAGTTGGGAATCAATTGATTGCGTAGCCAAGTTTGATAACGTTCCGCGTTTATTTCTTTATGATAGTCACCTTCTGAGTCGACACATTTATGTAACATTAGAGCCCCTGGGACGAAGCCTTTTTCATTGCCTGCGTGTACAATAATTATTCGCTCTCCTTTGGAAATGGGTTGTTTGATACCTTTTTTGTTGCTATCTTGCCAAGTTTTACCCTTAGTATGTGATGTGTGCACATACGACTCGTCCATAAATACTATGTTTCTACCAGAACTCCTCAGCTGTTGTATTTCTCTGAGATATTTGATCCTTTTTAGGCGTATATCATGTTTTTCCATAAGTAATTGTCTGTTATTATCAGTTTTCAGAAACCTAAACCCCATGTCTTTCAAGATCAACCTTAAAGTCTCGGCACAGCCTTTGAAATTAATAGCTTCGATCAACTTTATTCTTAAATTATTTACAGTTGGGAGTTCTTTCAGCGTCAATTGAAAATTGTATATCATATTACGAATAACACAGTAGTCGAAATCATCAAGTACCAGCCGAAATCTACTTTTAGGTCTTCCTTTTTTCGGTGTAGAAAATTTCTTTGATTGATTATGTTTTTTTTCGTTTAAGATATTACTCAAAGTTCGTCGCGAAATTCCTGTAGCTTTTGTAACACGGTCTTGAATTTTTTTAAAATAACCATCATGGTCTCTGTTGAAAACATTGGCTTCATTTAAGAAATAAAGGTACACATTAAATACCATTTGCCGTGCTTGTGAATTAAGCGGTTTTCCACGTTTAAATTTATCCATTTTGGAAGAATTCGTCTGAAAGAAAATGGCATGGGCAGAGTTAGGTATATATTTTTTATGCATGTTTATCTATTTATTTAATTTAAATAAATCTCATTTTTTAAATGTTTTTCTAGTACTTAATATGTATTTAATGTAGGTATTTTATTTTTTTAATATTAAAAAAACGTGAAATATGTTATTTATTTTCCTTTTTTCAAAATATACTATTTAAATCTGAATAAGCTAATTAATGTTGAAATTATATTTACCAAGAAGGGTGTGTAATAGCAGCTCTATATATTTCCACAAATAGAGAACACGTGCAGTCACTACCAATATATAAAGACGACTGACAGACATTTCGCTGACCGGCGACAGCTGCCGAACGCCCGATTTGTTTTCGATTGTGCACACATGATATTGACTCCTATCTCTTTTAAACAAGGTGCAAAATGCAAATGCCTTGTTTAGGGCTCTTACGATTCCATGATTCGAGTGTTTCCGGGAATACGACAATTAGCGAAGATCTGCATGTGCATTATTAATTTGGGAGTACTGTATGTACAATATGACAATGAATATCTGACATTACGATACACAAAATGTCAGTTATTCATTTCAAATTTATTCTATCGCTTTCAGAAACCAGCGAATAATCCAATCATCAAAACATTTCTGAAACGCTTTTTCCGGAATTGAGTTCAGTTCTCGCCGCGAGTTTGTCAGTACCTTTCACCACCCACCCACAACTGTGCTAGTGATTTTTTTTTCATGTTATTTGTATTTGGCGGATTTGAATAGCCTGTGAACGAAAGCAGTTCAATCCTAAGCGCTTTTGTCTTCCATTTAAACAATTATCGAGTAGTTTTTACTACGAATTAATTTATTACGACTTAATTTCCGAATATCGCTAGGGATTATAGTGTAGAAACGAATAGGTAGGTAACATTGGCCCCGAAATTATTTGTTTACTTTTTGTAACCTTGACGCTTGTAAGTTAATGTTTGTTCTGCGTGTTAATAATAAGTACATCACCTTCCATAAATATAGAAACTATCAATATTTTTGAGAACATTTATAAGGTTTTCATAGATATAGTTACTGACATGCAACAGTCATGATATTGATTTCCTTATTTTTTTCTTTAAGTAAGTGTCAATAGCCCTCTTGTGAAGATTTTATTTATTTCCGAAAGGCCCGCTCTGCAGTTCGGTGAGAGAACACCTTTTAAATACTACTTCAAATCTTTCAGAGCGAGCTCGCCTGCTGGCTGTGGGTGAATGGGAATCAGGTGTTTGGCTTCAGGCTCTTCCATCGTCCAACATAGGCACTATGTTGGACGACACCACGTTCCGCATTGCTGCCTGCTTGCGTTTAGGTGCCCCATGTGTTTCTCCTCATCGTTGCCGCTGTGGAGAAGCCGTAGGCAGTCTTGGGCATCATGGCCTATCATGCAGCAGGAGCGCAGGCCGCATATCACGACACGCTAGTCTTAATGATATCATCCGCCGGGCTTTTGTCAGCACTGGTGTGCCAGCTGTTGCTGAACCTAATGGTTTGGCGCGCAGCGATGGCTTGAGGCCGGATGGTATGTCTTTACTACCTTGGAAGATGGGGGGACCTTTGGTGTGGGATGCAACCTGCGTCGATACCCTAGCGCCTTCCCATCTTCCAAACACTGCGAGCTGTGCCTGCGCTGCTGCTGCATCTGCGGAGACTCTCAAACGGCGCAAATATAGTAATCTAGTCGGAGATTACATATTTGAGCCGTTTGAGGTTGAGACGCTAGGGCCATGGGGTCCAAGTGCTCGCCTTTTATTCAAAGATATTTCCCAGCGTCTTATCAGTACATCTCGTGACTAGAAGGCTGGCCTTTTCTTTGCTCAGAGAATAAGCATTGCCATACAACGTGGCAATGCTGCCAGCCTTTTGGGCACTATACCGTTTGACATCGATAGGGAGGAATTCTTCGATGCCTAAACTGGTTGTTACTCCCCCCTTTTTTAATCCTTTTTTTTGTAGTTTACTAGGTAAGTTGTAAATAATGTTAATAGTTTGTGTATAATTAGTTCGTAGGGTAATTAATGTATTTAATAACATTGTAAATTTTCATTTTAATATATGTGTAATAAATTTCCGAAAGTGATTTAATAAACATGGTATTAACCCATATCCATATCTCTCGACTGGCCAAGTGTGAGTTGTTCGCATGACTGGAGAGGAGGGAGTGCATTAGATTCAACACTGATACATCAACCACCACAAAGCAAGGGTGAGCTTCAAAATTTTCATCAATCGGATCTGCCGGGAGGCGATTCAAGTACCTTATTCTCTCAAAAGAAATATTTTTTCCCCGTTTTTGCAACACTTTTTATTGCTGCTCCGCTCCTATTGTTCAAAGCGTGATGTTATATAGCCTATAGCCTTCCTCGATAAATGGGCTATCCAACGCAAAAATGTTTTCCCGATTCGAACTAGTAATTCCTAAGATCTTCGCGTTTAAACAAACAAACAATCTCTTCAGCTTTATAATTTAAGTATAGATTACCTACTAGCTGACCCGCGCAACTTCGTCTGCTTGTATTTTCCCCATTTTTGAAACATTTTTCATTGCTGCTCCGCTCCTATTGGTCGTAGCGTGATGTAGCCTTTCTCGATAAATGTCCTATCCAACAGTAAAATATTTTTTCAATTCAGACCAGTAGTTCCTGAGATCACCGCGTTCAAACAAACAAACTCTTCAGTACTTCACTAAATACGTTAGATAGCAACCATTCTATTTTCAATTTTTAATACTTGGCAATCGCTGTTATAAAAGATAGCTGACCATCCCACATCCACTAAAAAGTATTACTTAAATAAAAAATAAATTTAAAAAATGCACAGAGAGTTTCCGGAGGAGTCAGTTGCTACCAGTGTCTCCAACTCTCTCACTTGGAAATAACAAGTACATCGCACGACGGGGAGGGGTGGAGTGAACTTAGTTTTACCAGTAGGTACCGCCAGTGTTATTTTAAATTTACTTATTCTTTTTAGTCGTGTCGCGTGATGTCATAAAAGTATGAACTCATGGAAAAAAGCAATGTATCCAGTTCTGACCATTTTATACCTAAACCTATGAAAGATCGATAATTACGTTAGAATTTGTCACCGTATCGTACTTAGTACGGAAGGTAATAAATCCAGCAAAATTACGGTAGACCTATCATTGCTGGGTTAGGGAGTAGGGCTGTACCTGCTACACCTACACCCTCGGTGGCCCAATAAGCTTTGCTCTGGTCGAAGCTATTGAGGTATTTGTACTGCAGCGTTCTGCATACGTTGATGTAGCCCCCACTCGTCAGGGTTAGACGGAGTAGGTTGGCGCATAGGTAACGGCGGTGATGCCGGATTAATTGTGGTTACAAGATGGAAACAAGATCTCCTACATAATGAGGCAGAGGCGGAAGCACTATACTAAGTTCATCGAGATCCATTAATGTCTCCGACTGCATCATGTTGCCATTGTGCAGGCGGGTGTTTTTTTTTTAGTACCTAGTCGTTAGCCTTAAGGCTCGAGCTTTTAAGACTCGCGACTCTCTCGACTAAACGCTCGCCAGAGTCGCGACTCTGAAATGATGGTACTTGCCTCGGGGCTCAAGCTTCCTACTCGAAGCAAGTTTTTCTCAGCACTAATATTACTGTAACTGCGACTGCAGCATTTTAAACAGAACTATTTTCAACTATATCCACTGTTCTCTGGAACATTGATACGATCAGACAAAATATCTATTACCTACTTACACTATTGTATTGGGAGATTGATAGGAAACGAGGAGTTCATCTTGAAGCCGGGAATTGTGTAAGTGATGTTGTTTTTAAATTTATCAGCTGCACGGTTTTCTTTGATCTCGATCTGTATTTTGCAATTACCTACCTACAATACGTATACGTTATGTGGCTAATTATAAGTAGTAAAAAAAATCTAAACGGGTAATTAAAGTATTTTTTTAATCAATAAGTGTAATGAATTTACACTAAAGTGGTAATCCACAGTATTTCTCATAACAATGTTAAAAAAAAGAACTTTTAATACCATTTAATCACTTTAATGATATGTTCATGACATACAATCACATTAATACCCTTATATTCTATACTATACGACTACACATTGAGTGATTTTCCAAGGAATACATCCACTGGTACCCAGTCAAAAATATACCTAACCACTGAAAAAGTATGTGGAGAGATCTAAAATATCATTAAATGAATGAAAATATTTTTAGTATATGTAGATTATAGAATTCTGAATTCTTTTTAGAATTTAGAGCCCTTTCAAAGGGCATTGAGTAAAAATATTTTTAAATTTATATTTGTAGCTGTTCAGTCAGGAATTTAAAATTATACATTTGAAATTCACTTTAAATATTTATTTAATTTTGGTTACATTTCCTGTAATAAATAAATAATAGACATCATTTAACAGGTACCTAGTGACAATAAAAAAACAGTGAATAGAAATTATACAGCGTCTACGGAAAATGACGGTGCAGACCCCAAATCGAAAACCAGAATTCTACATTTTATATCTGGATAGAACCTAATAAATTAAAAAGTATATCTTATTACTAACATTACATGTACTAACATTGTGCATCACAAATAGGTGCAGTCAAATACAATTATAGGCTTTTCACACGTAACTTGACATATCTGCCCCCATGACAAGCTATGTTCTGCAGACGAGCGGTACCTATCTATTGGTGCAGAATATAAATGTACTCATTTGAGTATGGTAAAGAGAGAAATTAATCGATTATGAACTCTATACAAGAAACATAGAGTTTATAATGAAGTACCACAAATTCTGTAAAGAAGATATTGCCTCATCTCTCATAAAGGCTGCGGCTTGCTAAGGGACAATATGCAAGTGCCAAATGCTCATTGGTGCATTTTCAAAAATTACTCTTTATCACAAACATGTTCAATTGGGTATTTGACTTCTATGATAATAAATTATTTTAAATGAACTGTGCGATAATATGCCATAAAGTATTCTGAAAAAATATGTCCGTTCATAATTTATGGTGTTTATTATTTTCTATCCATCAAAAAAATTTATAATTGGTCATTGAAATTATGACGTCACTCGCTAGTATTTCATGCAAAATAGTACGGAGCAAGTTGTTATTAACGTTTCATAAAAAGACACTGATTTGACTTTGGTCAAATACCCTATTACTTCCAAAGTGTAACGCCTGCCCAGTTACGTGTGTTAAGCTTTACAAAGTACATTTATTAGTAACGGTTTATATCATACGTTGTATAAAATAGACACATAATACACTAAGTATGTATGAAATATTTTGTGCATTAACAAAAATATCATTGACAAAGTAATCATATAAATATCACAACCCATACAAAATAAGAGAAAATATTTTAATAATAGATTGGAAAAAAAATATTATGTAAATATGTATATCTTTACATATTTTTTATATAAAACAATGTGACTACCCGCTGTCTGTCCTTTACGCTCAGATCTTCTCAACTATGCAATAGATTTTAATGCGGTTTTCTCTATCATTTAGATAATTTCTTTATGTGTATGGAGATAGAGGAGAAAATCCCCTGCGCAGCCGAGACGGACCGCTAGTATAACTCATAAAATAAAAGTACACGTACTTTGTGCACGTTACTTTAAACTACTGTTGTCTACATAATCAAGTAAACTACGCTTCGCATCGCCAAGGGTTGCAACAAATAATAATACACTACAATGTGGCATAATAAAAATAAGTTTAAATTACAATTGAACTATGTATTTAATTACTTTGGATCGTCTTATGATAGGTATATTAGTATAATTCGGCAGCGTTGACATTGTCGACTGATTCAAGATCATTATTTATTTTATATCTAAGTATTACGGCTTATGCAAATGGATACAATAGGTATGTTACTTATTTCTAATTACCTTTTGTTATTAGGCATACATATTATGTGTGGTGCGCACTTGTTGCGAAAACTAATATCATATTAGATACCTAAAACTAACACGGAATGACAGAATATCATTTGAATATTCAACCATTATATCTGGTCCTGTATTATAATATAAGAATCTATGATTAAATTGCATTAAATATTCGAATAAATTATTCTTAATAAGATACTCGTAGTATGTAATCATTAAATGATACAATAAAATATAAACATCGTTTTAAATTTAATATATTTCGTCTCATTAAAGTAAGTGATAAAATAAGAAAATTTTACAATCTTAATAGTAACTTATTTATTAATATTCGATTAAATCGAGTTCAGAAAGACAATAAATGCCAAACATTTATAAAAATCGTACCAGACTTAAAGTTAACTTAAACTTTAATAAATTAAGTAGATATTAAAATAGATTCATCATTGGTTCCATCATTGATCCACTAGAAAGTTTCGATGCAATAGTAAAACGTCTTGACGGAATCGAGATATAGGTATATTTACTTACTCCATACTGGTAATCGAAAAGTTATCTTCTTAATAGTGACTCAATAGTATGCAAGCAATAATACAGAAAAATATAATTTTATATTGTTATTGAATCCTACAATTAACCCATGTTTTACCTCACGTGAACTAACAAAAATATGATTGCATAAATATATTACGATTACAAGTTAGCCATTGAAATATCGGATCAAGCCTATCAGCAGCGGCGGACGGATCCAAGCAGAAATGAAACGGGATTACAATAAATTACGGAAAAGGCCGTGCATATGAAATAGGAACAAAAATTGGCGCGCAAGCTAACAGTTCCTATACGACAATTAAGCTCCGCGCAGACCTTCGCGACCAATTATCATTGAAATATTTAGTACTCGAGGAAGTTGGTATGCACTTCATACGGCTCCGAGGAAAACAACGCGCTGACTCGGGCTCGTTTCTGTGCAGGCCCCGTGTACCCATAAAATTCGGTCGCGGAGGCTCGGGCGTACCTCTAGGTAGGTCTGTACTTCAAAAGCTGTCCAACAACGCTAGGGTCGGCGAGAGTCGACATATCACCAAAGTCATCCTCGCCGAGCGCGATCTTTCTCAGTATCCGTCTCATGATCTTGCCCGATCGCGTCTTCGGTAAGCCGGGAGCGTATTGGATGACGTCAGGAGCGGCGAAAGCGCCAATTCTGTGTCTCACTCGCTTCTTCAACGAATCGACTAGTTCGGCGTTGAAACTAGCACCTTCGCCTAAAGTTACAAAGCAGTAAAGAGACTCGCCCTTCACTGGATGTGGTCGCGCTACGACAGCTGCTTCGGCGATCTTCAGATCCTCGGTGAGGACGCCTTCGACTTCGGAAGTGGACATCAAATGTCCTGATACATTGAGCATGTCATCGATGCGCCCGGTTACCCAGATAAATCCGTCTTCATCCCTCCTTGCGCCTATTAACAGAAAAGTGATTGTGACTAAATTGTGAAGTTTCAATTTCACGTAGAAGTCAATGGTGGATCCGGGGTGTTGGTAATTTTTATTAAGGTACGCGATTTTGATACTTTTGGGAGCTAGGGGGCTAAAGAGCTTAAGCCCCCTCCACATCACGGCAGGTAGAAATTATCTCTGCGCTTCAATATTATTAAAAAGTAAAGATGTTGAAATAAATTATCTTACCATCTCCAGTGCAGTAGTACCCCGGGAACCGACTGAAGTAGACTTCTTGGTAGCGTTCGTGGTTTCCGTACAGGGTGCGCATTATGCCGGGCCAGGGGCGAGCGAATGTCAGAAAGCCCTCACCCTCACCTTCGACCACTTTGCCGTCGTGGTCTAAAAGAACAGGTTCCACACCAAAGAATGGGAATCCCTGAAATGAGACAATTTAAGAGTTTTGAATATGGCCGCAAACTGCAACATTTTCACAGCTCCGACATCAAAACGTGATAAAAAAAATATATTAAATTGCCCGAATTTGGAAAAACTGGAAATAGCATGTTATTAAAATAAAAGCACTACACATTTGAAAAAAATATAGATACAGCTAGTGGTTAATAAAATATAAGGTCACACTACAATAAAAATAGTGCTATATTTTCAAATTTGTGCCTTCTTACTCATTTATTGAAAATTGAAAAAGTTACGTAACATGTTTCAATTACATAATTAAGTTTATAGAGGCTACTCCCAATGGAGACGGCCCAAAACTATATAGTAATTGGATACAATTACTACAGAAGACATTCACAACATAAACACTCGCAACAAATACATATTACACCTACCATCCTCAAGAATTAAAATGTTAAATGAAAGTCCCCATTACATGGCTATCAATATATATAATAAGTTACCCAATAATATTAAAAACGCAGAAAATAATATTATCTATTTGAGTTTGTTTGTTTGAACGCGGTAATCTTTATATATATTTTTATATATATTTTTGCCTCTAACCGTAATGTTTTTAAAAGCACTGTAATTAGTATCCTTAAAATCTAAATTATATTAGTTAGCGTTAATGTAGTACACTGTATATACTAATTGTAATACGTGGAAACGCTGTGGATTGTGCATCGATTTAATTTGTAAGTTAGAATTAGAATTAAGACTACATGTACAATTGTTTGTTTTCCCAAATAAAATAAAATAAAAAATAAAATCTCAGGAACTACTGATCTGAATTGATAAAATCTTTTAATGTTGGATAGCCCATTTATCGGGGAAGGCTATAGGCTATATAACATCACACTACGACCAATAGGAGCGGAGCAGCCATGAGAAATGTTGCAAAAACGGGGATAATTTACGCAGACGAAGTTGCGCGGGACAGCTAGTACTTAATAAACAAAAAAGATCGTACGTCATTCAAAAATGTTACTACAATACTAAGTAATACCTAAATGTTATACTTACCTACCTGCTTTTAGTTCCTACTGACCTATCGCAATGATTATAATAATATTTATATAATATTGTAAATTATTTAACATATAACACACCCAGTCTCATATTCCTGAGTATAATAAAAGTACAATAATTGCATTTTTGAAAGATAGAAAAAATTGAAATCCAGACTCAGGAATCGAACCCGAGACTTCCGTAGCCAAACCGGGGCCAGAAGCGAACCACCTATCTGGACTATGTTACTAGATATCAAATTCTTCAATCTCTTAATGCTTACGGGTTAGGCTCCCGTAGCGCCATCTAGTCGGTAGTTAAAGAACTATCAATTTTTTCTATCTTTCAAAAATGCAATTTTTGTATTTGTAAAGTCTTTGGCAAGAAATGCCTATAAAAATTACTTTATAATAAAAGTAACATTAATTTTAAGCACAGCTCTCTCTATATTGCATTGCTTGATAAAGGACCTAAGTGTGTAAAGTACCTATCCTTAAATATAACTTAGTAAATAAATAAATAATATCTTGGGACAACTTTATCATCTGATCCCAAACTAAGCAGAGCTTGTACTATGGCAACCAGACAACTGATAAACATACTTATATATTTAATATTCTAAATATATACATATTACAGATAAATTACACCCAGACACAGAACAAACTATCATGCTCATGACACAAAGTTTTATTCTTGGTGGGGATCGAATCCACGACCTCCGGCTTAGCAGTCAGGGTCACTAATCACTAGACCAACAGGCCTGTCTATGTACACTTAGTTGCAATAAATGATTTGATTTTTAAAGTATATAAAGAGGTAGTATTCATTAAGATACCACTGTGTAGGTACATATTATCTCCATGGTAGTATTCTGACTGAATCATGTAAGGCTATACTCACAGCAGCACCAGGTTTCATAGGAGTAGCACCAGGAATGCTTGTGATGACCTGTCCTCCAGTTTCAGTCTGCCAGAAGGTGTCAGCAATAGAACAACGGTTGCTGCCTACCAGCTTGTAATACCAAAGCCACGCTTCCGAATTGATCGGTTCTCCGACGCTGGCCAGCACTCGCAGGGATGACATATTGTGTCTAAAAAAAATGATCGGTTTATTTGTTCTTTTCTCCGGCTTTGAGCCATTGAGGGTTTTCTCCATGTGTTCCAACTCTATGATAGTACATTGTTAAATTAATCATGTCAAGAAGAGTCGGATTCGCATAACATTGATTTAGCAACACGCCTAGTTAGCACAAGATCGTATTATCAAATTGCGGGAATGTAATCCTATACTGTAAATCCTGGAAGAGTTATTATACCGTGAAAATATTTGATGTTGTATAAGAATGTGACGTTAATAAATAAGTTCTGTATTATTCTAACTGTGACTCTGTTACTGATTGTATTGAATATTTATTATATTATATACATATATTCGTTTAGCAAAGAGATGAATGCCCATTCAGTTTTTTATTGATCATGTTTTAGAATCTTGCTTACCAATATCGATTTTACCTTGACCCTCTTGTCAGTAATATTTAATATGTACTTAAAATGCACTGACTATTACATGATCGATAGCTTAAACAGGGCACTTATAGTTTTATAAACTTCGTCAATTTAAAAATAAGGTCTTGATGAAAACTGAATTTTCTTACCTTTCACTGACGTAATTTTTTTAAAAA
The DNA here is from genome assembly GCA_945859575.2 of Herminia tarsipennalis. NCBI lineage: Eukaryota > Metazoa > Arthropoda > Insecta > Lepidoptera > Erebidae > Herminia > Herminia tarsipennalis. The sequence goes on along the minus strand of OX243831.2, from coordinate 21,971,637 downwards.
TTTTTTAATTGTTTATTGCAAATGTGACAGGACAGAATATAATAATAGGTATTGAATAATCATTTTTAAATTTGAATTTCAAATGGCTCATTATGTGTTCGAGGATAGATGGTATGGGTTAAGGTAAATGTGCTGATATTTTTATTTGAATGAAAGTACCTAGTTCTTACCTACTTAGATACTTATTAGGTGAAGGTAGGTACATAGATAACCTTACGGCCACCATGATATAAAATTATTGAAGCGAAGTGACTTCCTTCCATAAAAGATGATAATATGTGTGGAAAAAAAATCCTAGTGATTAATCACATACAGATGATTATTTCTTCATATTTTGAGGTTTCGATTCCCGGTCCAGACGGGCGATTATTTAAAAATCTTTGAATGCATTTCGTATTATTTTTAAAATCAAAATGAGGTCTTCTTTTAGTAAAATGTTCTATCCACAATTTTTAGGTAGGAACTTTCCCTCCGTGTGTTAATTAACTAAAGTTCGAGGTCGTGACTTTTCCCCAGCATGCACGAGTCACGAGACTATTAAAGTTTATACAAAAAACTTAGCTAACAGATAAAGTAGTTAGTACGATAACATTTTTCGTACCACTTCGTAGGTACACTTATTTATTTAAATCGATCTTTCTTTTGATCATTGCTGTTGCGCGATTTCGGTCGCGTGAAAATTAAATCCCACGATAAAAGTAGCCTATGTGCATTTCAGATTATAATCTATCTCTGTATTATAATCTATCTCTGTTCTATCCAGACTTTCGTCCAGATCCCGTTTACCCGTTGTCACAATGGTTTTGCAGCGTGATTGCGTAACAAACATCCATCCATGTAGGTACATCTAAACTAGATAGACCAGACTAGTATAGATTACATAATAATAAGAGTACTTATTATTAAGTTTGTACGAAGGAAATATTTCATTATTTTTCCCCTCTTTTCAAACTTAATAATATTGTCGTTAAATACTAACCTTCATATTCATAATAAAGTTAATAATAGCTGTGTAATGTTTTGATTTTGTTTCACATTCTAATTTCAAATATAATAGAAGAATACGACAAAACATTCAAAAGGTAAAAATATTGTTATTAACATATTATTTAAATGAATTAGGTACCGTTGTTTTTATATATATTATGAATATTACGATAAGCTTTGATTACATTGTGTAATATGAATTTCTAGATCTCAAGTTGAAGCAGTTCACCAGCCCAAACTTAGTCTAACTTAATCAGTCAACCCTTTATCTAAAATTAGCAACCCGCCCTAGCTTCGCTTCCATATATTTTTTTTAACTCCAGACATTTTGCTATCTAACGCCAAGAAGAGATTATGTCCTGAGTCCTGACATCTTCTTTTCCTATTATGATCAAAAAGAACTCATTTTTATCAACTCAATACTCATTTTTACTAATGATTACAGTTTTTTTTTAAGCTATTGCATAGCTTCTATCGCGGGCCTTGAGCGCGGGGACCGAATCCAGAAATTCCGTAACGAAAAAACCTCACGCTCCCCACTCCGACGGGCACGGAGGCAAAATCGCTAAGAGGCAAATATTGTGTTTACACAGCGTGCACTCTGAAAGCTACCAAGACCACAATATTTTTACAATTGACGTATATCGTTATAACTATAGGTAGGTACATAATTTGCATAACAAAGCCCATGACCATCGGGAATCTTTCAAATAGTTGCGAAGATTACCCAAGGCATATTAACAAACTCACAAAATTCGGTCTCTCTCTTTATATTATTAATATTTAATTTATACATTATCCTACTTACTAATATTATAAATGCGAAAGTTTGCGAAGACTGAGGACGGATGTATGGATGTTTGTTGCTTATTCGTGCAAAAACTACTGAATGGATTTTATGAATCTTTGTAGTACCTAATGTAGTTCATATACCTAAGTTATAAGAATCTAAAATAACGCGGGCAAAGCCGTGGGAAGAGCTGGTTTTCCAAATACGAGTACTTTGGTAGATTAGGTACTAACCTTTTAACATTGTGGTCTCCAAACTTCATCAAAGCTCTTATTGCCGTAGGTGCGGTATAGAATTGAGTCACTTTGTACTTCTCAATGCAGGACCAGTAGCGGTCGTTGTCAGGGAAGAAGGGAGTACCTTCGAACTGCAACAAAACACGATTTGAAAACAATGTACAGAAACATCACACTAATATTATAAATTGTGAGTATGTCAGTGTGTATGTTTGTTACTTCTTCACGTCTAAACCGCTGGAGCGATTTTAATAAAATTTGGTATGGAGTTAGTTGACACCCTGAATTAAAACATAGGGTAATAAACCGCGGGAAACACCGCAGGGCACAGCTAGTATTTACATATTATACCAGAGCCTTGTTTAAGGGAATATGTGAACCAACCGGCCAAGTGCGAGTCGCTCGCATGACAGGGGGTGGGGCTGTATTTGATTCAATACCGATACACCGGCCTCTACTGTCGAGAGGGGGGCAATTGCCTGTCAAAACAGATCGGTAGTGGTAAAATTCTCCAATAAAAGGCCTAGTCTGGGGGGAGGGGGAATTGCCCCTGTTGCCCCCCTACCCTGGACCCGCTCCTGGTACGGCCTTCCGAGAATCGACTGAGTGTGAATAGGGCTACCGATTACCTTGTTTACGATTTCGATCATTTTATATGCCATCCACAAATGTCAAATTATTTAAATTTAAAGAGTGCAGACATGCATCGTCAAGAATATGTCGTTGTTACGTTCTAATCGATGAGGATAATGATGAGCTCGATAATGTAAATAACTACAGCTGTTCTTGTTTTACTGGTTTGAGCACCTCGGCTGTTGATCATCTCTATGCTTAGTTTGGAATCTTGGCTGGGGTAGGTAGGTACGCACCAAGATGTTATTACATATCCTCCTTTTTTCTAGATAGTCCCACATTTTACCCCTCCAGCTAAGCTCAATGGCTTGTATTAGGAGTGGGTTCACGTCGGTAGTATAATGGGTAGTATTCGAACCCGCGACCTCAAGATTGCTATAATGATGACTTACGGCCGGTCTCAATAATCTAACTATCGATGGATTTGGCTACTAGAGGTACAATTTTGATATAGCTTATGTCAAATATATACCTCTAGTAGCCAAATCCACCGATAGTTAGCCATTATGCTACCGCCGCTTAAATTTTCACACATCGATATTATCGACTTTGAAACTTTACAGCTTGAAAACATAGTTGGTGTGTAAATCATGCACGATTTGATTTTATTTCTTTAATTTTATTAGGCACTAGTAGCCCGCCGCCCCAGCTCGTAGGCTTAATTTTTCCGTTCGATTAAAAATATATCCATATTTTATCAACGAGAAAACGTAACATAAATCTGTGTTTAATTTACATTCCCATTCATTAATATTGGTATGGATAATATGCATTACATACGGATTGAACAACGTTACATGTTTCCTGATTACTAATTGTCATTCGTATCACAAAATGCGGTAAGCACAAAATGTCCCCGTCATTTAGAGACAAGGTTATGTGACTAGGTCATACTGCCTACCCGTTCAATGTCAAGTTCTTAAGATAATCATGTTCCGTTATCTTTGCTTTCAAACCACAAAGTAATATTGTTGACTATTTCAATGTCTTCGTATACCTATAGATGTAGGATGTAGTTATCACATTCACTTTACTTTGTTATTCGGTCTATTTACATATGTTGATTAATCGTAAATTGTAACCCGTACTTATTCATAATATGTCTTTGCTTTTCATACTATTTTTTAAAAAATATTATGAAAAAGATTAGAAGACAAAACATTAGTTAATTCAGTACAATTAAGTATGTATTGAAATATTATGAATAGAAGGGACCGGTAGATAACTCAATAGGGATCATTTTATATGGGTGAAAGTATCTTAGATTCTTAATTAGATAAGTAGATATGTATGGATTTTTATAGTCGATATTTCAGTATGATATATTATGTCACACAGAAAAAAAGTAAATGAAACTGATGCCACAAACTAGATAGTAGGAAAATCCGGAGGATGCTTTCATCCTCTTATTGTATGACGGAGAACACGCACGAAATAATATTGCACAATAACTAAATTCTAATCCTTTAAGTTATAAATAATGATTAAAATCACATTAAAATTATATTGTAATTTCAGTTAGAAAATTAATACCTAATTGCAAGGTTTTAATTATTATTAATATCTGTGATCGTATCTAACTAGTCCGGCCATAAATACCGTTACATAAAACTTTTCTTTTTTCAACTTTTTAATTACTTTGAATTTGGAACGCGTTTATTATTTTTAAAAGTTCTTTCGATTTCACGCCATATCACGTATTTTTTCGAGTTCATTATCAAATTACAATATGAATTGGGGTGTTAAAGAAAATAGGATTGCGGTGATCGCCTTGCACAAAGTGGGTATGGAGCCGTCGGTCATATTCCAGACACTTCAAAAGCTTGGTATCAGCCGTATGTTCGTATATCGTACTATCAACAGATACAACAACATTTCCTCTGTCGAAGACCATAAAAGATCGGGGCGGCCGGGTGCTGCCAAATATTTTTTTAACAGATCTAATTTCAAATCTGACGTTGTTTCATACCAACTTACAACCTCTGTTTTACCCTCTTAGGGGTTGATATTTCAAAGACGTTAAAACACGTGATTCTCCATTTTAACCCAAAAAGCCAAATACGAAATTCCTCAGATCTAACTTTAAAACTGACGAAGATAAATAAAAACTTGCAACCCTTATTTTACTCCCTTAGGGTTTGATTTTCCAAAAACGCTGAAAACCGTTTTTGATTATTATAAACCAAAGCCGAATAGGAAATTTCACAAATCTAACTTTAAAACTGACGGAGTTTCATACAAACTTACAATCACTATTTTACTACCTTAGGAGATGAATTTCCAAAAATCCATTGATACTGATGTCTACATTATATAAGAAATACGTCCTTAAAATGTCACGTTTCTACTGCCTCTACGATCAGCGGTTTAAGCTGTGCGTTGATCCATCAGTCAGTCAATCAGTCAGGACAAAGAATTTTATATCTATACTAATATTATAAAGCTGAATAGTTTGGTTGTTTGTTTAAACGCGATAATCTTAGCAACTACTGGTCTGAATTGAACAATTCTTGTACTGTTGGATAGCCCATTTATCAAGAAAGGCGTAGCGAAAGTACAACATAACGCTACGACCAATAGGAGCGGAGCAGCAATGAAAAATGTTGCAAAAGCGGGGAAAAATTACGCAGACAAAGTTGCGCGGGTTAGCTAGTATATAGATATAGATTAAATATACATAGGTAGGTACGCAAGTGTATATCTCCATTACATGTGTGTTTATTAAATCATAGATTACGAATGACCTGAGTGTCCAAATGAGTAAAATAAAGTCATCCACACGTGACGATCAAAAATATCTACATATGAAAAAAATATTCGGTACCAAGTTATTAGTTTTGTAAAAAAAACATTAAGGTAAAGAAAAAAGATTTCGATGCAATAACCCCCGGTTTAGTATACCTAGATATAGTTTAGGTTTTCGTTATAATTAGGATCAACTTCCTACAAGAAAAAAATATTATTTTATACAAATAAGACGATAGTAAGTCTTAAAATGCTTTGAAAATAAGTGTTTTCCACAATTTAACATGTTTTTGAATTTAAAAGCATGAAAACGTATACTAAAAGTACATTATGATTTTGACAATAGGAACTTATGACGTCATAGATTGTTATTCCATACACATTTATATACAGCATTTCTCAAAAAATACTGATTTGACTTGACAGTCAACATCCTTAAGCTAGTATACCAGGATACAAGCCAAAGAGGAAATACAGCCAAATCATGCGATTTATTTTATTTTATTTATTTTTTTTATTTTACAATTTTAGGGAAACTTACAGCTAGGTAAAATACAGTACAAAAATTTGAGTATCATGATGAAGGCCAATTATGAGTTTCCACTGTTATTATTATTGTTATTTTCCTATTATTTGTTTTCATTATGAAATGTGTAAATGACAACAAACAGTACATTATATTTAAAAGAGAATAAAATGGTATAAATAGAATAGTGATACCTACATATTATGAAAAGTAATAGTCGCATAAGGCTTTTCTCATTCTATTTATGCTAGTGTAATACAAGTCCATATCAACCTGCCGACATGTCACATTGTAAGTACGGCAAGCTCGTAGTAAATATGAGTTATGCCTATAAGTAGTTCTCGCTGTGGGAACGTGTAGCAAATTCGACCTGCGCAGAGACACTGAAGGTGCACACAGACCTATTTTTCGCACTAGTTGCGGTAAGTCCGTAGATTCGTTAAATATTGACATAAGAAATGTTAAGTCCGCAATTTTTCGACGCTCTATCAGTGGCAGGATGTGAATTTTTTTACAGCGAGCGTGGTAATCAGGCAAATAACAGCACGATCGGTATTGAATGTACCTTAGGAACTTTCGTTGTATTCTCTCAAGACGGTCAATATATGTGTTATATATCGGGTTCCATACTTGTGAGGCATATTCGAGGTGACTCCGAACGAAAGAGCAGTATAAAATTTTAATAGTTTTTATATTCTTAAAATCGGAAGAGATTCTAAGAATGAAACCTAACGCTTTCGTGGCTTTACTGACGATATTATTAATGTGCAAGTCAAATAGTAGTTTGCAGTCGAAAGTAACTCCGAGATCTCTGACGTAAGTAACCCTGACTAAAGGAGTATCTTGAAGTTTGTAGGTGTAATTTATAGGGTAAGGTTTGCGTGTAAAAGTGCAAATGTGGCACTTGGATACATTTTTTACTCTAATTTAACGAAGTGGAGATCTAAAATTGATAAATACCTAAGATGGAAAAACTCTGAGGTACCAACAGTAATTCTATATATTCAAAAAATATTTATGTATTTGACTGAACTTTTGTCCTTGTACGAAAAATATTTAGAATAGTCTTCATATACTTCGTTTCGGGAAAAGAGAGTACAAATTTCAAAATGTCAGTTAATTATAGAACTAAGCTTACCCTTATCTACCCCCCCCCCCCCCATAAGTAACATTGTGAACTTATTTTTTTTCTCGTTATTTTTTATGTTTTTAAAAGATAATTAGCAATTAGGGATTTATATCTTGGGACAACCCACACAACGCTACCTGATTCCAAACTAAGCAGAGCTTGTACTATGGAAACCAGACAACTGATAAACATACTTATATATTTCTAAATACATACATATTATAGATAAATAACACCCAGACAAGAAAGAACCATCATCAGAAGAAAATAATAAACCGTCGTGCTCATCACACAAAGTTTTATCCTGGGTGGGGATCGAACCCACGGCCTCTTGCGTAACAGTCGGATACACTCCCACCGCGCCACAGAGGCACATTACTAGCAATCAGTAGCGAAGGATTAAAAAAATCTAAGGAGCCCGACACCAAATACCTGACATCTTGGTGGACACGGTTCTTTGTACCTAAAATATTATGTAACTACAATTCAAAGAGAAACCGAAAAGAATGGTGTTTTAAGGACCCTCCGCCACTGCTAGCAATCCCGTTAACCCCTCCAGCTAAGCTAAATTCATCATCATCATCATTAGCCTATCGCAGTCCACTGCTGGACATAGGCCTCTCCAATTGCACGCCACTTTGTTCTATCCTCGGCTTCTCGCATCCAGCTTCTGCCAGCCGTTTTGCGTAGATCATCACTCCACCTGGCCTGAGGGCGTCCTACACTACGTTTGCCGAGACGCGGTCTCCACTCAAGAACTCGTTTACCCCAACGGTTGTCGGTTCTTCGCCTAATATGGCCAGCCCACTGCCACTTCAGCTTGCTAATCCTGTAGGTTATGTCGATAACTTTTGTTCTCTGCCGAATCACCTCATTTCTGATTTTGTCCCTAAACTAATAATGTTCAAGCTAAATTATACTGTTTTTTAGATAAGGAGAAAGGTGATATTTTGATTTTAACATAATAATAATCTTTATTGACACAAGCGTATTTAATTTGGTACCTATACAATGTTAAAACCCTGGTTCCTAAGCTAGTGAAACCACTGTATTTCAGGAGTTTTTCCTTAACATTAGTAATCAGTTATCTGTTATATAAGAGGAAAAAACAACAAGAAAAAGACCCCATGACCTATCTCTTTTGACAAAATACAATACGTAAGCTACGAGATTTCCAAAAGCGATTGGTTACAATTCTTCTAATCTACGATCTGAATATATTATCAGTAGGCATGTTTGGGGATACAATAGGCAATATGATATATTGAAAGTAGGCATTATATGGACTTATACCTACCTATTTTCAATATATTTCGTATTGCCTATTGTTTATCCCTAAACATTTTTTAGTTTATAGGTAATAATCTTATTGAGACAAGTTGTTTAAAAATAAGTTGCCGGATTAAACTTGGCGACATGTGGTTGCGCAGATGCATTTTTTGGAAGTAAATGGTGACAGGGAGCGGGGCGGTAACTAAAACCAAGAGAATTAGAGTTGCCACCGGGTAAGACTATTGATTCTGACCTTTACTGTCAGCAACTGATGAGGTTAAAAGAATTGAGAAATGAGAAGTGGTGATCCATCATGACAACGCCAGACCGCACTCATCTATAGTCACTCAGTAAAAATTGAGAGAGCTTGGCTGGGATGTGTTGATACATCCTCCGTATAACCCTGATCTTGCTCCATCAGATTTCCACCTGTTTCGGTCATAAAGTTAACCTCAAAAGAACACTGTGAAAACTACCTGTCAGATTTTTTTGATCAAAAATCTCATTTTTTTTACAGCATATCATGGGATTACAGCACTACCCACAAGATGGCAACAAGTCATAGATCAAAACGGCACGTACATATTATAAATATATAAAAAGTATACCTAATTTTTTTTTCTTTGTATGAAAAAGTCGAAAATATTTTGCCCCGACCTTATTTTAATCCGAGCCCGATTTATAACGTTATCACGTAAAATTATCGTCCATAAACCGACTTTACAGACAACCATTTATTTTTTAATCGATTAAACATATTATTCGTTTTCGATAGTGATGCAAACCCATTGACGTATAGACCTAGACCGTGCCATTCCTTTCAATTAAAAAGTAAATATAGACTGCAAAGCGTGAAAGAGGGAAAAAACTTTGACAGGTATTGTCCACAAAGTAGCGTTGTCTCTTTATAGAGAGTGGTAAATTTTGTGAGGTTATGGCGCAGTCCTGGCCTCTATGTCAATGTACGAACCTAACTTTAATCGTAATAATTTATATAAATAATATATATAAATCGTATATAAATAATTCAAAAGTAATTATATTACAGTTAAAACCCTGGTTCCTTAATATTAGGAAACAGTTATATAACTTAAGGAAAATACATCAACAAAACGAGATCAATTGTTATAGTTTTTCCATGATCCCTGATCTTTCGCTTTGTCTAAAAGACGATTGTAAACTTAAAGATTTCCAAAAGCGATATGTTACAATTCATCTTATCTACGATCTGAATGAATTATCTGTACGTATGTTTGGGGACATACAATAGACCATACGCAAAAATATTAAACGTATTTAAACCACTGCGTTCCAGGTGCTAGTTGTTTTTCTTTAATAATAAGAAACAGTTATATAACTTAAGGAAAATGCATCAACAAAACGATATCAATTGTTAAGTTTTTCCATGATCCCTGATCTTTCGCTTTGTCTAAAAGACGATTGTAAGCTTAAAGATTTCCAAAAACGATAGGTTACAATCCATCTTATCTACGATCAGAATGAATTATCAGTATGTATGTTTGGGGACATACAATACACCATACGCAAAAATATTAAACGTATTTAAATTATTGCATTTCAGGTGCTAGTTGTTTTTCCTTAATATTAGGAAACAGTTATATAACTTAAGGAAAATACATTAACAAAACGAGATCAATTGTTAAGTTTTTCCATGATCCCTGATCTTTCGCTTTGTCTATAAGACGATTGTAAGCTTAAAGATTTCCAAAAACGATAGGTTACAATCCATCTTATCTACGATCAGAATGAATTATCAGTATGTATGTTTGGGGACATACAATAGACCATACGCAAAAATATTAAACGTATTTAAATCATTGCATTTCAGGTGCTGGTTGTTTTTCCTTAATATTAGGAAACAGTTATATAACTTAAGGAAAATACATCAACAAAACGAGATCAATTGTTAAGTTTTTCCATGATCCCTGACCTTTCGCTTTGTCTGAAAGACGATTGTAAACTTAAAGATTTCCAAAAGCGATAGGTTACAATTCATCTTATCTACGATCTGAATGTATTATCAGAACGTATGTTTGGAGACATACAATAGACCATACGCAAAAATATTGAAGGTGGGTAGGTATATGAATATATACCTACCTACTTTCAGTATTTTTCATATTCAAATGACTGTTATTTGACTGAATACTAGCTTTTGCCCGAGGCTCCGCAATTTTCTTTCGAGGCTCTTTTTTTTCGTTATTTAAGAGTTTTTATCGCGATAACTGACGCGTTGACGTCAGTAAAAACTATCCTTTGTTTTCGCATTTACATGTTACAGCTCACACTTCCCCAAAGTATGTAAATTCAAATTTTATAACAAATAACAAAATGGCAGCGCCGTCAAATAATGATTTTGATACCTTGGGTTACATTATTGTAATTTTCGTAGTGATCTCTCAATAAAAATATAGCCTATGTCACTCGCTGATAATGTAGCTGAAAACGCGATCACAAAGCGAAATACGAAAATTCAAAGATCTAACTTTTAAACAGAAGAAGTTTGATAAAAACTTGCAACCACTATTTTACGCCCTTAGGGGTTGATTTTCCAAACGCTAAAACCCGTTTTTTTATTGTTTAAAACCAAAAAGCTAAATTCGAAATTCACAAATCTAACTTTAAAACCGACGGAGTTTCATACAAACTTACAACCACTATTTTACCCTTTGGGGGATGAATGTCTAAAAAACCCTTTTTATCGGATGGTTACATGGGTATAAGGAATACGTCCTCGAAATAACACGTCTTTACGATCTGTGATTTAGGCTGTGCGTTGACCCATCTCAGTCAGTCAGTGAGGACAAAGACTTTTATATAGGGATAGATTGTATTTTTGACATTAAAAGTAACTGTTATTTTATTAAACATTGTAATTGGAACAAAACTGCCACAAAAAATCCAAAATTAGGATAATCTATATCTATACATATAATAAAACTGTAAATTTTACGTGTCTGTACATGGCCGAACTTAGTGAAAAAAAATATTAGGAAATGTTCGAAAAGAGTATTCAAACACTTTGCTGCATTTTTAGAAATGTCTGTCTGTCTGTCTGTTTGTTTGAACACGCATCACGCAAAAACTACCGTACAGATCCGGTTGAAATTTGGCACGTGCAATCTAATAAATGCAGATTAACATTTAGGCTATAAATTATCACGCTTTTTCCCATAGGAGCTATGCAGTAAGGGATAATGTCTGTAGCTATTTTTCGTTATAAAACAGTAACTACTAGACGGATCTTTATGAAAATTTGCAGTTTTATAGTAAATACTATAGGACATTATTTACACTATGAATCATTACGCTAACGTCTATGGGGAACGAGTAGCAACGTATTTTTTGTCGCACCATAATGGTTTATCACAAAATTTTCCAGAACTAGACATTATCTATAATTGTAACCCATGGAATACATAACTTCACGCTAAAACTAAAAGGAGCTAAACACAACATTGTTAAGTTTCATAAGAACAGTTATTTTGACGTGGCAAATAGCGAACAGTATAGCCTCGAAGCTATGCTAGCGGACTTTGACGACAAGGTCCCGGGCTCGAATCCGTTGTCTGATTATGTTCTTTTTGTATTTTTTTAAATTGTCTTTATCCTTTTAACATTTTTTCGACCGTAAGTAACTTATTTACTTTGGTTATTATTTTTTTATATTAAAAATCAAGTAAATTATGCACGTAGGTAAGTTAATTATAGGTATTGCATGCACTGCTGAGAGTAATTAATTAATCGTAGTAGAAATGAAAAACAATATTACATTATAATTAAAAAGTATTCGACATTTTCCAGAAATTATGTGTTCGTCTAAAAAAAAGACATTACACACGTAAAAAAAAAAACATGTAGCGCCATCTATGAAATCAAATTGTTCACCGTGATCAAATAATTCCTTATTTGTGAAAACATTTATTAGGGTATAGGTGCTTGAGATGCTGAGTGGCAACATTCTTGAAAGTAGATGGCGTTGTATTCAATAACGTTCTATACTTAGTAAAAGAAGTTTTAAAAAGAAACACATTGCTATGATTTTTAGAAATGTTTGTCTAAGACAGACAAACATTTCTAAAAATCATAGCAATGTGTTCCTTTTGTTTGACCACGCATCACACAGGTGCATCGAGGATCATGTTTTGGGGTTATGGTTGGAGATTACGTGTTCATCAATTCAACGATAATGAATGGCTCAACATCGGTCAAGTGTGAGTAGTTCGGGTGACGGGAGGAGGGGGGTCATTGTTTGTCAACCGTACCTTTAGGGATATCTGACATTTTCGCGGGCATGACACACATGACACGCTCTGTGTTTGCTTACTAAAGTGTTACAGCAGTTTTATTATTAGTATTGCGTTGTAACACTATATGAAATACACCCCATTTTTAGCCAAAATGGCAAAACAGAACCCTTATAGTTCCCTTATGTCCGTCCGTCCGCAGCTTAGCTCAGAGACTGTTAGTGCTAGAAGGTTGCAACTTTTGCATGAATAAATTACTAACGCCGATAAAGTGAAAGAACAAAATCTTGAAAATCATTATTTTTTTAAGGGTAGGTACCTCTCTTATATGTAAAGTGGGGATGTGATTTTTTTCTCACCTACCTACCCCATCGTGTGTGGTATCATTAGATAGGTCTTTTAAAAAGCGTTTAGGGTTTGTGAAGACTATTTTTAGATTTAAGGATTCCTTTGTGTATAATATTAGGCTTTATAGTGAACATTTTTGTTAGAGTCAAGTGTCTCCCTGCCAGCTAAATGGTTTTCAATTTCAATTTCAATTCAATTTTATTTGCTAACATGGGTACATATTGTGTTAGTAGTTACAATAGGTACTGTTCAATCCATATTTTTACCGTTGTGGTGTGCAAATTTTAATAAAACAATTTCTTATAATATATAAATAAAGAAAAAGAATTACAATATCATTATTAAGTGAAGATGAGTAGTATTGGGCATTAAAGAAAGTCAGTTATGTCTTATCCTCGAAATACTCTTGAAGTGAGTAGTAGCATTTATTCACTAGAAGATCATTTAGTTCCTTCTTGAATTTAAAGTTTTCTTCAATTTCTCTAATTGATGCAGGCAGATGATTATAAATGAGGGGTGCCCTACAAAATACGCTCTTATGCATCAAAGTGGTCCTACTTTGAAAAACACACAATTTACCTATGTGGCGTTTTCTTTCTCTTGCAGCAAATAAGTTTTTATTTTGCTTTATAAATAAGGCACATTCGTAAATGTATAAGCTGGGAAAGCTCATTAAATTATATTTTTTAAAATACGGTTTACACGATTGTCTTGCTTTTATGTCGAACATAATTCTTATACAACGCTTTTGGGCTCTGAACGCGAGGAGCCAGTCAGTTGAGTTTCCCCAAAAAATAATTCCATAACGCCGTGTAGAGGAAATATGCCCATGATAGGCTATTATAAGTGCGTCTCTGTTTGTTATATTTTTTAGGTTATAGAGCCCATATGCCAGCTGACTAACTTTTTTTCAGACATATTCAATATGAGTTATCCAGTTCATTTTTTGGTCAAGGTGTATTCCAAGAAATTTGGTTGATGTTGGGTATGTGAAAAAATTCAGGGTAGTAGTATAAATACTAAAATTATAAGGAAAGCTATCACAGTTAGGTAAGTACTTAGGCTTTACAAGTTTACGATCACATGAGAAGTAACAACATTTTCGTACAAATTCTATTAAAACTTATTAGGTAATAAGTAGGTATAACGTTGAAAGAATGAAACAAAAACAACAGAAAACCCACTTCTTAAGCCGCACACCAAACTAACTATCTAAAAGAATAGAACAGATCGATTTTTATTTAGTAAGTATTTAGTCAACAGGACTGTTTCCAACATATTTACACAAAAGTAATTTCGTTACCTAAACTACCTTAATTTAACCCGACTTTCACGCGAACGAAGTCGCGGGCACAGCTAGTAAATAATACAATTTAAGTTTTTGCAAGTTTAATTATGTATTTTCACACCACATGCTTATGAAGTGAAACTATTTTATTATTTTAGCAACATTGCTATGGTCAGACGATAAGTTAATTGTGTGTTTCTAGTCACTGATTAGTTTAAACGACCTTGTCTCACTGTTAGCCGTAGCGGTCACCTTTTGCATGTGTAGGGTTGGCATCCGTACGTACTTACCTACCTACCTAATTGTATATACGGATTTTCGACGTTTAATAAGGGAGAATGGATCATAATCGTATAGCTAAGGGTTTAGGGGTTAAGAATGCAGATCAGTAATTTTAAACCGCAGACTAAATCAACAAGTTTTTATTTTCCTTTTTTTGAGTTGATAGCAATCTAGCTTTTTTTAGCTAATTTCAGTCAGTGTCTAGTATTTATTACGTGCAAAAATACGCGGTCTTATTAATTTTACACTTAGGTATTACTATTATTTTTTGTACGTTAAACTCGGTGCTTTGAAAATGATGGCAGCTCAGTTTATCGCCATTTTCACAACTCATCAACAACATGTTTAATAGTCTGCCTAATAATAAGGTACAAACTTTTAATAACAGTCTGAATTTTTGAACTGATTAATCTACGTATTTCTCTTTGGCATGGTATGTTTTCTATATATATTTCAGAACCTGGATAACCGGCTATTTTTTTATAAACGACGTTTTCTTAATATGTAACCTAGCTAGATCGATTTATCGTCCCCGAAACCTCCTATATACTAAATTTTATGAAAATCATTGGAGTCGTTGCCGAGATTTAGATAGATAATTCTGACATTTTTGAGGTTAAAGTACTGTTTAGAACCAACATTTATAAACCTTACAAAGCTTTGTGTCGTGCGGGAATGGCACCCACAACCTTTTACACTATTTTGTATATAATATATATTTTCGCAATTTTACGAAACAGGAGTGTGTACGAGTACATGTATACTACTAGATACGCACTCCCGTTGCGTCAATGACGCAGTCTTATATTTTAAACATATTGTGGATTTTGAGATTAATATTTAGGTTCTTGTTTTAAAATGGGTCAGTTTAAATGGGTAGTCATTATAGAGAAAAGAAAAAACGTCTTTGAATACATATATAATAATCACATAATTTAAGGTTGCAACAATCAAATACTCATTATGTTATTACTTACTGACCCTCGCAACTTCGTCTGCGTCAATTTTCCCCGTTTTTGCAATTCATACAAAACACTAAAATCGCTATTAAACTATAAAAAAATACTTTACGACCGATTCTCATACCTACCAAATATACAAAAAAAAAGATTGAAATCGATCGAGCCGATTTTGAGGAGTTCGGCCGGAAATACCGTGACACGATATTTTATATATTAAAGAAGAAGAAGATTTATATATTACTAAATCACCTAAATAACGGTTCAAACTTCAAAAATTCCAAACTTTTTATTCACATAGGATGCAAAACAATACGTCGGAATTCTACATGTACCCACCTACATGTAATGCCAACTTCACAAACAATAGGTAAAGCCGGAGAAAAGAACCTGGCAATAAAAACTAGCGGCCACTCTTTTCAAATTGCCAATTTTACAATGTTTGAATGTTTATAAACTTGATATGGGGGAAAGGTGCTGGCCACTAGTATACTATACGCCATGTTAAAGGACTGATGCAAATTATATTTATTAAAAAGTTGAAATATGAGATAAAATAAAATCAGCCTTAGTGAGTACAATGATCTACTTACAACAAGGGTAAAAACTATATGTGCTTAAATATTACAGGTTTCCGTAGCGTTGTTATTGTTGATTGAAATAACAAGCACACCCCTTATTCATAATACGTTAGTAGCGAACAATTTGTCTGCTATTATTTTTAAGAATTAAGAATAAGGGTCTGTCCCCTTTTTAGACATTTTCGCACTTACCATAATTGAAGTAGCAGCGTTTGCCAACGGAGCGTATACCACATAGGTATGACCAGTGATCCAACCCACATCAGCTGTGCACCAGTAAATGTCCTTGTCACGATGATCAAACACGTAGCGGAAAGTAGTAGTTGCGTATAGCAGGTACCCGGCAGTGGTATGCAACACTCCCTTTGGCTTGCCTGTCGATCCGCTGAAACAATTCATATGCAATTCAGTCATCTGTTCCATTTGTCTAACAAGTATCATTACTTGTAATATAAAACGTGTTTCGTATTCTAAGCACGTGAACTTTGGTTGCACGCGAGTATCTATTTTCCTTATATTTATGGGCAGAGTATTACCTGGTGTACAACATAAAGAGTGGATCTTCAGCGGCCATCCATTCAGGAGGGCAGATGGTAGATTGCCCTTCCAGAACATCATGCCACCACACGTCTACGTCTTCGTTCCATTTGTACTAAAAGCAAAGGCATTTATTTTGTAGAAACTATTACATTTAATTAAAAGCAAATAGTAATTTAGCATATAAATATTTACAAGGTCACGCAGATCATGTGGAAGTTTGCCGCAAGCGGTAACACGTTCCAAATGTGGAACTACAATGCACATTTTCACAGTATGGTTATACTTAGTCTTCGCCTTTTCTAAGGCATCGTCGCATGTATCCTTCAGATTGAGCAGTTTGGTGCCACGCCAACCTCCGTCGGCTGTCACCAACACCTTGGCTTCGCAGTCTGACATGCGCTCGGCGAGGGAGTCTGACGAGAAGCCCGCAAACTGAAAAATTATTACAGCAATAAAACTTTGTGTTAATATTATAACACTAAAACGGTTTTGAACAGTTCCTTACCACAACAGAATGTATGGCACCGATCCGTGCACAGGCCAGCATGCAAACCACAGTTTCGAGTATCATAGGCATGTAGATCGCGACCCGATCTCCCTTGCCAATGTTCCGTTCGCGGAGACCGTTGGAGAATTGACATACAAGGTCCATCAGCTTCGCGTATGTAACACGGCTGTAATCTTCAGGATGGTTGCCTTCCCTGGAACAAATAAAAAGTACCATGTTTAAAATATGACCAAAAAGCAATTTTAAATTTGAATAACCAAATTATCTGCGCAAACATTTGAACAATGGTCTTTTGTTGTTCGCTGTACCTACGTAGGTACTGGTGGAGATGATTTGCTGCTTTTGATTAATTGATTTGCTTGATGATATATGAATGATAGTGGTCTATGGTAGTGTTCATAATTAAAACATGGCTATGAAAAATGTAGTGTAGAAAGTGTATACTAGCGGTCAGTAGACCCAAATTGAACAATATCTGTAAGTAGGTATTGCTTAAGCGGTTTCGTCGAGCGAAAGTGTGTGTGACGTACCTACGTCAAACAGGCCACAGCCTTTTAAAATCTAATTGGTTACGCTCTGTTTAAAACGAAATAGGCGTTAGAAGACGATTCGAAAAAATATATAAAATCAATAATACGTATTTATAAATATATTGAAGTGCGATAGCCTAATTTCTAAGGCATTGGTCTCGCAATAGTGAGGTCGCCGGTTTGAATATTACCCATTATCCTACCGATGTGAACCCACTTTCAACACAAGAATTTGAGCTTAGCTGGAAAGGTTAACAAGATTGCTAGTAATGTCGGACTCAATGCCACATTGCTAGTTATCTTTTTTTACAAAAAACAAATATTAATGTAGGCAAGTAAATGTTAAGTAGTAGTAGTTATGTAATTTCGAATTCGTTGTAGCAACTAGCAACAGAATTAAGATTCCAAGTGTGTGTTACACACATGACGACATCCAATTGTTCATTTTATCAGAGAACTTACTGATCTTGAGTAAAGAAAAAGATAGTGTTAGTTAAGTGGTTGAATATTGAAAGTGAACATCACACCAATTTGGAAAGAAACAAAATAAAGTCGGATCTCTGAAGACTATAGCCTCATACGTAGCACGAGGAAGAATTTGAAAGGGACCACGGAAGACAATTATAGTCGTATCTCGAGCGCTGAGTGGTTGACAAGGAAATACTTACACTGCTTGTCATGATCAGATTTTAAGGGGAGTGCAACACTTTTTTGGTGAAAGTTTATAAAAAAAACCGTAATCGGGGAACATTCTGTTACCTATTGTATCTGTTACCTGTATGCTAGTTATCTTAAGTAATAATAATAATATCTATTTTTATTCTGAATCAGGGATTAGTTTACACAGATGTTCAAGATAAGAAAAATCTCTATCAATTTATTTTATGTAACCTGTTCTGCATTGGGATCTTAATAAAAACGACCTTTGAGCTAACTATTATGTTCACGTATTTGTGAAGTATGATCACATGGCATTTTATAAATTTGATGAGCCATAGTTAAGTAAATAGTAACAAGGAACTAAAGAGATCACTAGTTTCCTACCCAATGGAGCATAGCCCTCTAAGATAATAATAGGCATGTGTTTGTCGTTTCGTTAAAAAGATAGTTAGGTATGTTCTTCAATGTCATTGCTACACAATAGCAAAATGTAAGTATTAAAAAAACCAGTCGTCTTTACAGGCAGGCTCCTTGACCTCAATCCTGACACTCTTTATGAACGGTTGCCTTTTGTATCGTGAGAGCGTACCTACCCAGTCTATATCTAGATAAGTAAAGTAAGCGAGTTAGCAAAAATATATAAGGTATAGTTTATAATACTGTGTGTCCGTGGCTCAGTGGTGACCGAGCAAATTAAGAGTTAAGCGAGATTAAGCAACGTTACCACAGTCGATCCTTAGATAGGTTACCGATTTCTAAAAAATCACACCCCACAGTGCCTCGGATAGCATGTTAAGCCGTCGCTCTAGCGCCTAATTTCTATTCGGTCGGGTCATCGTGTTAGTATCGAGATTTCACTCTTATAGCCTTGAGAATAATCTCATTATTATTAAGAACTAGCTGAACCTGTGGACTTCATCTCACCTAGTACCTACCTAGCCTATCCTAATGGAAGACCATTAGATATTAATATTGTATTATACTTGTAGTTTACCTAATCGAAGGTAAGAAGGCCCTGTCTGTCAGCACCGCATACTTTGGTGATAAACCATAAAAGCAATTAGCTATGAATTAATACATCGCAACAGCTTACTTCTCACTATAGCTGGTTATGGTTAGTGATACCTACTATCCCCACACAAGACAAAATTTGTGTTTTATTTAGGTGATTCTTGGATAGAGTACAATGTAAGTGTCAATTCGCAGTGAAGCAAAAATGTTCTCACCAGTACGAATACATCGATAAATAACCACCCCGTTATCAGTCCCACGGCAGACGAGCAGGCTTCCTCTCTGACAAAGGCCGGCTATAATCCAGCATCACAAAAGCGAATAATATAACAAAGGTTCGTTCAGTAACTACATACAGATTTGTACCTATACCTATGTAACGTAGTTTATGATAGGATGAAATGATTACGTTCTGCATAGACGGACATCAAAGGCTACATGTACCTAATCGGATTCAAAGCCCCCTTTCATCATAGGGTGACATCCCAATTAATCAATATTGCAATTAGGGCTTCCATTACGTAATTACGTAATTACGCAATTACGTAATTACGAACTTATTTTAAAGTATTTTTAATTCCGTAACTGAAGATGTCAATTCCGTACTTACGTAATTATTGGTATAATAAATTAATCAAAATAGTCAACCAATAAAAAAAGGATTATACATACCAGTTATAATGTGGCAACACTACGTTATAACTACTTCGAAACTATACAAACAGGGGATTCCCCGCAGTTTATTTTATCGTTTGTTAAATCTTTCAAAAAATTGTTCTAAGACGTACAGAATAGAGTTCAAATATATTAACTTGGCGAGTCGGTAGGGCCGGGGAGTCCCTGGCGAAAAGCCCCTACGACCACGGGGAACTACTATGCTCTTCACTTTCTTAGCTAAAATGAAAGTGTAGTTTCATTGCTCAATTGTCGGTTATTCAGTTCACATCGCTAGATTCTCACAGTTGAAATTTGATCAAATTACCTAATTAAAAGTTGGTGCTAAATGCGTGCAAATATTAACAATTTATAGCAGTTGTATCTTTATCGTGAGTGACTTTGAAGGTGTGGATTATCTCTTGAAAGATGTAAGTACTTAAACCAAAGCCTTAATAAGTCTATTTAGTATTAAAAGGGCATTAAAAACCCCGTAGAGCATGCATAGTTCATACAAAATAATTTGTAAATCAAACATTTTCTTAAGGTGTATTTATTCCGATTAGATTATAGAATATCTAGGTTCCCAAATACATATTAATTAAGAACACTGATTAAAACATAAAATACCTATAAGAAAAATAAGTTATTTATCAAAAAAATTAAATGATATAGCTCGTCTTTAAATCAGGAATGAATGAACTAAGCATGCTCTGTCGTTTGGCTATAAAATACGTAATACGTTTGACGACACGGTTGGCGTAATGGCTGAGTGATCGACTGTTGCGCAGCGTATCGCGGGTTTGATCACCGCACGAAACAAATACATATTTGTATGATCTGGAAGTAGTTGTTCCTGATCTGGGTGTTTGTGTGTTTCTGTGTTTGTAAACGTAATTATAAAAATAAAAATAAAGTATATTTGTAATGAGTGGGCAACTATGTTTAACAATATCATGATTATTAACCTAACTTCCTTTTATTTTTTTTCAGGTCTTCTTCAAATAAGACTGTATATAAAGAGTTTTTGAACAAACGCACACAAAGCTCTATCTGGGAACATTTCTTGAGAGCTGATAATGGACAGAGTGTTGAATGTAAACATTGCAAAAAAATATTGAAAACTCCTGGTGGCGCAACTGGAGCGTTACACACTCACATGCGTGCCAAGCATATCGGAGAGATGCCGCAAGAACAGGAGTCGCAAAGGCCGAGTACATCAACGTCTAATAGTGGTCTAATTCAAACACGAAAACGTACGAATGAACCTTCACAAAAGAAAATTAAACTCACTGATTATTTTTCAAATATGGAAGTTCGAGTGACCAGAATAGCTGCATTGGATGGGATACCATTGAGCACATTTTGTACTTCAGAAGATCTGAGATACCTTTTTAAAAACTCTGGCTACGATGTGCCAAAATCTTCTACAACTATAACACAGATAATTCTAAAACAGATTTATAACACAAAAAACAAATTGAAAAATGAATTGAAAATTATGAAGTCTGAAAATAAAAGATTTACAATCACTTTTGATGAGTGGACGTCTACCCGTAATAAAAGGTATATGATTATAAATATCCACAATAAATACTTTGATATGGCCAAATATAAAAATTTGGGACTTGTACGGATACAGGGATCAATGCCAGCTGAAGTAGGCACTCAATTATTACAGCAGCATTTGAGTGACTTCGGTTTAAGTCTGGAAGACGACATAATTGCTTTCACAACAGATGGAGCAAGTGTAATGGTCAAAATGGGCAGAAATTTTGACGGCCACCACCAATTGTGTTTGGCTCATGGAATACAATTAGCAGTCCTGGAAGTTTTATATAAAACACAAAAATCTCCAGTACCTGAAGTGCAGGAGGATGTCTCAAATACCGGCGCTGAAGAAGCAGAGGAAATTGAAGAAGATGAGGGTGCGTTTATTGTAGAATCTGCCAGAGTTCCAGAATCGGAGTTTTTATACAAAGGTACTATAAAAAAATTAAGAGATCTAATAAAATCTTTTAAAAACTCCCCATTGAAAAACGACTTGTTGCAAAAGTACATTTTAGAAGAACATGGTAAAAATATTGACCTGATACTAGACTGTAAAACGCGCTGGAATAGTTTGTCGGATATGGTAGGCCGATTTCTCAAATTAAAATCATGCGTTTTTAAGGCGTTATTAGATTTGAAATCAAATGTACAATTTACAGACGAAGAGGTCTAAGACTTTCACGACATTCATTACAGCTTGGATGTAATAAAAACTACAGTTTTGTCATTATGTCGCCGTGATTCAAACTTATTGACGGCCGACGCTGCGCTTCGATTTATGCTAGAGAAACTTGATCTTCAGCCCAACGATCTCAGTGGAAAACTAGCCACATCTCTTAGAAAGAGAATAAAGGAAAGGCGAACTAACGTATTCGGTGTTTTGCAATATTTGCATAACAATGAGGAATTTTTTAAAACTGCTGCCACAGAATATTTCACGAAACCTTCGTCGGATGATATACGAATGTGTATAGTGGAACTGTTCGAACGGTTGAAATATAATTCTACAGAAAAATGTACAAATTCACAACCACAACCGAGTGCATCGGACGCAATAGCCACCAGTGACGATGATGACGAGGAGTTGACAATCGCACAACAGTTAGAGAAAGAAATAAACAAAGTTACTATAAATAAACCAATTTCAACAGTAAACACAGATCTCCATTCCATTATTAGGGTGGAAATGTGCATTTACGACAGCGCTGGCGGCGGTCGCGAAGTTTTTTTGACTGCAGCGTATAATTATTTGCTTTCGATAACGCCTACAAGTGTTGAAGCCGAGCGAGCCTTTTCATCCGCCGGATATTTTTGTAGTAAATTAAGAAGTTCCTTGAGTGACAAAACCTTAAATGCCTTGTCATTTATGAGAGCACACTTCCAGGAAGAAAAATTATATTCGGGACGAAACAAAATGGTTTAACTTAAACGATGTACATTCGAATACGATGGTAAGTTCTTGAATAAATATTTTTTGTTTAAATATTGTGTTCATTTTGATAATTCCTTGAATTTGAGATAGTAAAAGATAATTGTAAAAATTGTAGATCTACAATATTTACAAAAATTCATAGTCGATTAAAAAAAAATAGGAAAAATGACGTAATTACGTAATTACGGAATTGGAGAAAAAAGTTGCGTAATTAGTTACGTAATTGACATTTCCGTAATTTTGGAAGCCCTAATTGCAATGATGCGCTCCGTCACACCATTGTTGTCTGCTTTCTATCTGATGATGCTGACATCATAGGCGTATCTGGGAGGGGAAAGGGTGTAAAGGGGGGATACAAACCCCCCCGAAACGTTTTCAGTGAAGCGCCTCTCCCCTATTTTACTTGCATCTACATTTACATTAGTATAGACTAAATAGTTGCAAAGGATTATTTGAAACATTTTTTAAGTAAATACTCATAGTTGTAGTGCAATTGTATTTACCTAAGAGGGGAAGTTTTACCGTATACGCGATACACATAGTAACATGTAGGTAGGCTTCAAACGCAGGTACCTACGTATAACATCATCGGCGTTTCAATAGGCTCAGATCTACTTAGTTCATACAGTTTTTGATTGTATCAGAAGATATTTGTATATTCCGTAAATATTTGTTTCCATTGTTCAGCTGAGAATCATTTAACTCTCTTGATTATCTAATCTATTACATGTGGAGTGACCTGGTTACATTATCTTCTTCAAGATGATATTGGACTAAAGTAACCTACGCGAAATAATACGTTTTGTTATATATGACACTATCTATAGATTCCCTATTATGTTTTACCAACAAAACGACAAACAATTTATTATTTTCCCGTTCTCAAATCTCAGTTTTTAACAATTTATTATTTTCCCGTTCTCAAATCTCAGTTTTTAATTTTTTAAGGACACCCTCAATTTCGTTTAAAGACCCCTTCAATATTGTGATTACATTAGATAAGTATTTAAAAATAACCATATCCACGCAAAAGAACTCGTAATTTTTTTTCGTTTAAATATTAAATTACATTGTAGTCGAAATAAATATCGATTTACAACCTAATCTCGAAAACTAATTACAGTATCAATAGGGCTTGGTATTGAAATTTTCAACGTTTAGTGTTTATAGTAGGTATATACGTGGGACACTCTAGAAAGTTTTGAGAAACTAAAAAACTAACTTCTACGGATAAAATATTGTAATTAAATCTTTTCAAAGAACTCGCCACCAGCCCCTATACAAAGTTTAATGCGTCTGAACCAATTTTCGAAACATTTTTTCCAGTCCGCCGCAGACACCTCTTCTACGGCCTTGTCGAACGCTGCTAGCGCGTCTTCCGGCAATGAAAACTGTATCCCTTTCAGCTGTATATTTTTATTTTAGGGAATAAAAAGAAGTCACACGTTGCCAGATCAGGACTTTAAGGAGGGTGACCCAAGACTCTGACCGGTCTGGTGAAGCAGTACCCAGTGGTCGGTCGCTTATTGCTCATTGCAGACAAAACTTCTGGCAGGCATTTTGTGGTATACCATTCGGCGTTGATGCTGCTTTGCTAACCAAGTACCCCGTCAAAGTGAAGAAACTAGCGATCATAATTTTGTTCCTGCGCTTCTCGATCGCTTCACTTTCGTAGGCGTTGGTTTGTTTTGAAATATCCAAACTGTCGACTGACGCTTTGGTTCTGGATCGTATTGACAAATCCAGGATTCGTCACCTGTCGCAATATTCAAAAAGCGCGCTTCAAGTTTTTGAATTATATCACGGCATCATTCCACACGGGCTTGTTTCTGAGCTTCGATGAGGTTGTGCGGCACCCAGCGGGTAGAACTTGTGTGAATTAATTTGCAGTGTATGCAGAATGTCTTCGTATGTAATTCGCCTGTTTTCTTGAATTATTTTTTTTACTGCCAGCACACTTTCTTCCGTGACAGCCGTCGTAGGACGACCACTCCTTTGTTCATCCCCCCAAGTAAAGCGACCGCGCTTGAACTCGCTATGCTAACGGTAGATGGTTGCTTTTGAATGCCCTTTATCCATAAAACCATTTAAAGTCGATCAAAGGACTATCCGGTTTTACACATTTACTGAAGAAAAGAGACTACTGATAGTAATAGTTAGTATTCTTTGTTAGAAGAGAAATGTTCTCGATGTAGATCCATTTTTAAATGAGATACGATAATATAATTTGGCTCTCGAAAAAATGTGGAGAGAAATTCGAAATTCGAACAATGGTATTTTTACTTTTAAATAACCAAATTTTTTTTTAAATACTTACAAGGGGCCAGTGCCTTGTACATATTTTTTTCTTTTTTGTAATACATTCCGAGTAGCCTGATATAATACCTACCTGCGATATTTCATAATTTAACTTGAGTATCGATACTATCACTGTTAAAGTGTATTAAGTTTTGCCCTCACCTGGCCTGGCAGACTGCCCGCGTCCTTTCCCGGGACTCCAATTTCATCTAAATTGGTACAGCGGTTTAAGTGTGAACACTTGACAGACAGTTACTTTCACATTTATAATATTTCTTTGGATTAACTTGCAATCGATTCGTAACACTAGTTGTGTCCTTGCATTGTACGGTCGTTAACTCTTAGTTCGTTTTATTTAAGACTGATGTCGGCTGCCAGTTATCACTATTATCATCATTAAGATAATACTGAGTCATGGTGGCTGGGTTTTTACCTGTAGCCCAGTTCCTGTATCAAACAATTAATTTCATATTAGCAGGAAGTAAAAGGTAACCACATCGGTCAGATTGGTTTTTTTTTGTCGGTAGCCTACCGGTATTTGGGTTTATTTAATTTGGGAAAAGTCAACGAGAATTTTTATTTCACACGACACGATACGCCTTTTTACTATGTCAGTGGGATGCCCTGCCCTAAATAAATAATTAGACCATTAGACCGTCCCAAAATAGGTACCTACTCTCTTGTTATCGATGATTTTATTACAACTCAATAATAAGGGTAGGTATTTGTCTTCACTAATCTTCGTTTATTGATATCTCACTGCTGGGGTCAAGATGTTATTTCGTGAAATAATTAATTACTTTGTACCTACCTACCTATAAAAATGTTATCTGATACACATTTTTACTATATGTATATATATTTATGTATGATTTCACACCAATTGCAAAATTATTAAAATGACTTATAGCATTATGTCATTTTAATAATAGTTACAAGCTAAATTACAACACAACAAAAAAGCAGACTGCTTTCTTATCTTAATAAAATATATTCTACAATGAAATAAAGACAGACTCCCAAAATAAATATAAGGTAACTAAAAAGCAAAAAATAATATAGGTAGGTACATACAAAAAAGAAAACTAAACCTTTTAAAGTTTAGTGTTTAGTGTAGTTTTAGGCACCAACTTCAAATTTTATTTCTCCCTTTTTAGTGTATAATTATGTTTGTAGTTGATTTATGTTACAAAAGCATAATCTAAACTACTCATTTCTTGGGATACAAGGCCGTTGTTTTTTTGAGTTCACCTGATACTAGACTATCAGTTCCATTACAAGATTTGATAGAGGCGAAATATTTATTATTAAATAGTTCCGCTGGTCATCTGTGGTCTTCATCATCAGTTCCATTTCATTCAATTGTGTTTTTAAGAGTAAATGCACCAATTACAACAAAATATACCCAAATTACTATAGGTGTGCCTTTAATATTTTAAGAGTTCCCTCGATTTCTCCAAGATCTCATCATCAGATCCAAACTTTAATGACAATGGGTATCTTTAATAATGTCCAACCAATCCTTTTGCAATGTTACCGATGCAATACGTAAATTGTGTAATACTATAATAGCCACATCATCTGATATCCTCACACGAGAGGGGAGTGCTGCAGACAGGCAACACAAATAGGTAGGTAGATATACCTACCTAGGTACGGCAAACTTTAGGGAAGTCGCGCTTGCTCTGTGTATTTTATTAAATCCCTCCCTGCACCCCATACCCCACTAAATCTGTTTGTACCTACTAAATCAATATTGCAATATCCCACCTCTCTCCTCCCTGTCGGGAGCGCAGCAAGCGCGTCTGGCAGCTACTTATATATCCTACGTGTAATAAACACTGTTTGAATATAATAGTTATGATACTTATGATGTACCGATGTACTGGGTGTAAATTTTTTGCTATAGAAAGAATCGCAAACGAGCAAGCTATAATACACCTCGAAAGTTTGGTACATATTTATTTAGAAAACTTAATTTTAATGTATTTTCAATATATTTTGAATAATTATGTAAGTGAAGTTGGTTATTTTAATATTTTTTTTAACAATATGTAATAGGTAGGTAGGAAGACATATTTTTGCCTTGAACTTAAGACTGCTGTTTGGGTGTTTGAATAGGAATCTATATCTTTTGTTGCAAATACAATGGGCTCTATTCAATAACATAAAGCGTTATCTTATCTTAAAATCAAATAGGAAAACCTTTTCACTGAGACTTTATGGGTAGATATTTAATTAGGTAAATACATTAATGTACTTGTTCACGTTTTTTCGTAATATACCTACCTAACCACAACAATGAAACCAGTGAAAGCGGAGCAAATGATTCTTAGCGTCATTTTGTCCGTAAATTACGATAATACCTACAAAACACGACGAAAACGATAATAAAACATAAGTAGGTTTGTTTGAATTGTCAAGCCCGCTATTTATACAATGTTTTCTATCAAATTTGCTACCTGCGCATTTTGTCAGAGTTCAGAGTAACCAGAACCTGAAAACTATTAAAAATGTGTGCAGGGAACAGGAAGCCTTGATCTAAGAACCGCGAATGTTACGAGTCACTGCGAGAGCCTTGTTGTGTCTTCAGGGGTGACTATGCAAGCGGAGGCATAAAACTTATAGTAGCAATGAAAAATGTAGCAAAAACAGGGAAAATTTACGCAGATGAGGTTTAAATTGCTTGAAGAACAATGTAATTGACCGATATGTAACAACGCACAGCTCAATGGATTAAATTTGGCACACAGATAGTTATTACGAATCCACCCCTAAAGAGGTGAGAAGAGGGTTCAAATTAAATCTAAATAAAACTTAACGGAGACTAAGCCGCAGATCAACTGTAGTTTACGATGAGGCGAGGAGGAACACCACACCACTACCAGATGAAAGATTAATTAACTATTTTTTCTCCTACAGCTTCAATTTGAGAGGGTGGTCGAAGTGATTTAGCAGTAAGATTTACCAGTACCTAGGTACTCAGTATAGAAACTAACTCTAAATTCAAAAAGACTATGACACCTTAGAAGCTAATTGTGTAACTTTTTCATATTGTTTGTTGTAAAAATAATTCACCAGTTTTTATGCATTCGATATACCTATTCTGTCCAAACATACCTAATATTAGGTATAAATGTGAAAGTAACTGCCTGTTTATTACGTTTTCACTTTTACCTAAATCGCTGCACCGATTTAAATGCAATTTGGTATGGATTTAGTATAAGTCCCGGGGCAGGACAGAATAGTTTTTATTGTGATAACCGATATGTACGCAGGCGAAGCCGCGGATGAAAGCTTGTACCTATATAATTATAAAAATTATGAAGTAGTCATCTATTATATTTATAAAATAAGCATTTTTCTTAACATTCATAAAATATTTTTAACTTGATGAATTCATTGAATTGTACCTACCTACGTCACGCTAAAACAATTATTATTTTACATATAAGTAGATATTTAGCTATTAAATAAAAACTTTTTAGTTCTAAAATATCCCAAAGTCCCATTTCATACTGCAATAAGGATCACAAATGAATACGTAATTAAAACTATCTAATATACGATGTAATGTACTATGTAGGTACGTACCTACTAATATAAACAATAGGTGCAACTTAACCTATTTTGTAATTCAAAAGTCATCGGCATTAAATGTTCTATTTGATTAGAAGTGTTATCTAACAACAAAGTTATGTTTCGTTTGCGATTTCACAGGGGCGGGCGAGCATTCATTAACCCGGTTTTGAAGAATCATCATCAATGAAATTCGCGGTGCGAAAATATAACAAAATTATATTACATAATAGAATTCATTGAGCAGAAACAAGCCTGTTCCTATTGATGTACCGTACAGGCGGTCTAGCCTGAGGAAATCAATAAGTTCGCGCGCCGTCTCAGTGCATTCGCTCAGCTGTGTATTGATTTTGGAAGCTATGCCAACAGAAAATAACTTACCAGTAAAATGCAATCTTGTCTCCGTGACCGTTCCTCACGTTCCTGTCCAGCACGTTGAAACATACGTTGGTCATGGCTCCTTCCATAAATTTCACGAAAATGTCTCCCTTTTTTATGTCAAAATTAAAAGACATGAAATTGCCGGGCGTAGGGGGAGTTTGCCAATGGAATTCGTTTACTATTTCTGACCAAAATGCTTCTGGTTCTTCGAGCGACATTTTATGCATATCCTGATATTGCTCGAAGGATGGTAACAGCGATCTGTCGGTGACATAGTCCGTGGGTAAGTATATTTGTGACATCGCGGAATACGACACTACGTTTTCGCAGTGCGCACAAAAGTGGACTTAACAAGACGCGATTCGCGCTTTGACTGAATGAGCGCCGGCTACAACTCGTATTAAACGTCGGTCGGCGTCGTCGGTTGGCAATCGCTCGTACAGTCGCACACTAGTAGAGATCGCCTTCGAGATGACGCACGTGTGGAACGCGCGTGCGCGACCCATGCGCGCTCCGACTCGCTTCCAAACAAACCGACGCGACACACAAATCGACGTTGCCCGCTAACTTTAAAAAATATTATGTAATATATGACTTTGAAAAATGAAAGTACTTAACTAATATTTATTTTTAATCTAAACACCAACCTAATTACGTTAACTGGAGCCGGAGGTTGCAGAGAAAGTCTATACATCTTAAATAAATTTAATTATAAATTACATTAAACTAAAATCTAAAACTAGTGATAAATGGTCGATGTATGTACCAAGAATGAATCGTTCTTTATTAAAATCTAAAACTACAACTATGGAAAGACGGTTGCGAAATCGAAGTGGCGAGATGTGGAAATCACGTAGCGCTGACTCGACGCCTCGTGCCGGTCCGCAACTGCACTGCTTCGATAAATGGTGTCAACGGTCCGCCTCTTACACCAAAGCGTAGATAAATGGTGTCGACGGTCCGTCTATAACACCGACGCGTAACACCTCCCCCCGAAGAACAGCAACTATTTGTCAAGCGGAGTGGCAAATATTGCTGCCAGACCACTGGTGTTCATCTTACTTCTTCTGGTCGGATGTTCCGTCTGGGTTCAATAAGTGTATAGTTGGCCCCTCTGCAGTATCGATGTCTGGATACGCCTCTGGCTTCAGCTTCCGAAGATCCGGATATTCGTTGAAGGTGCTTGGAAACCACCCGGGTGACTCGCGAACGCGGATATCGATTTGAGATATTCCTAATTATCGCGAACCGGCCCGCGAATATCCTACCGACTGCGCCAATTACGTTAACTGGAGCCGGAGGTTGCAGAGAAAGTCTATACATCTTAAATAAATTTAATTATAAATTACATTAAACTAAAATCTAAAACTAGTGATAAATGGTCGATGTATGTACCAAGAATGAATCGTTCTTTATTAAAATCTAAAACTACAACTATGGAAAGACGGTTGCGAAATCGAAGTGGCGAGATGTGGAAATCACGTAGCGCTGACTCGACGCCTCGTGCCGGTCCGCAACTGCACTGCTTCGATAAATGGTGTCAACGGTCCGCCTCTTACACCAAAGCGTAGATAAATGGTGTCGACGGTCCGTCTATAACACCGACGCGTAACAACCTTGTCAATTTTGCTTTTAATTTTTTAGATAGTTTAGGTACCTACCTACGTAACTATTAACACTTTACTCGAAGTAGATACTTTTGACTCGCAAACGCAGATGTTTACTGTTGTGCTTACACTGTTGACGTGAATCCTAATATGTTGCTTTAATAAATAGCAATATGTATGGATTCACATCAACAGTTAGGGTAAAATACTTCTAGCGATGGTATACGTATAGTCAGTAAACCCTGTCGGCCCGGGTGGTTAAGCAACTTTAGGGCGGAGGGCCATTTAAGGGTAATAGATGTCGGTTTTTAACTAATTGTTTACTTATAAAGTAAACAATTTACCTTTATAATTGCCGTTTGGTTATCCAAGTGTTTATTCCAGTCGCATAATCCAAACCCTCGACAGTACGTGATATAACAAAATCAATGTTTTTTATGTAAAGATAAACAAGTAACGTTAATAAAAGAGTATTTGATACGCAATTAAAAATATATGTTATGAACTCTGTTGACTTCTCGTTTGTACCTTTTTAATTCCCGTTAAACTTATGTCAACTCCAACAAACCATTTTAAAGGTAATAATAGGTACTTCTGGGCTCACTGGTTAAGTCGCAATGGGGAGCTCTGTTAAATTTTAGTCCAAGAGAGCAGCGCCAAAAATGCAAGCACTTTATATGGCTTATTTTTGATATTACGTCACATTAGTGTTACCATGGTGTATAGTCGCAGCACCTTACCCCCATATCAAGTTGTAAAATTGGCAATTTGAAACGAGTGGCCGCGAGTTTTTATTGCCAGGTTCTTTTCTGCGGTTTTACCTATTGTTTGCGAACTTGGCATTAAATGTACATGTAGAATCCCGACATATGATAGGAGTTGTTTTGCATCCTAAGTGAATAAAGAATTTTGAATTTAGTGGAAAGTCCTTTTTTCGTTAAACGGCAGATTCTGGAAACGGCAGATTCTGGAAACGGCAGATTCTTTAAACGGCAGAAGTACAGTACCAAACAACGTCGTAATTCTATACTTTCTGTATTATATGAAATATTTATAATAAAAAATAAAAACAACTTAAAAGCAAAGAATCCTTAAATTAATGAACTTCTTCAACTGCAACTTCTTCAGTGCAAGTCCACCCTTTATTATTTTTGAACATTAATAAATTAACTCTTTTTCACACGACATAACCGTTCTAAGCAGTCTAAAGTAGATACTTCATTATTCAACGTCGATTGGATAATTTTTTCTATCATTTGATCTTTTTCCAAGTCGAATTTCCTACGTTTTTTCCCTTTTACATACAACTCATTTTTCTTCAATTTTACATCTTGAAAATTTGCCTCCTTTTTTAATAATTGTAAAAAATAATAAAGGGATGGTTTCTTTGGAATCAATCCATTAATACGATGGTGCCACCCTTCAATGGAATTTGTTGTACGAAATTTATTACCATAGCAGCAGAAAATGGGGTATGTTACTAGCTCCATCCATTGTTTCACAAAATAATTTTTAAAATTATGAAATTCGGTAGTATTTGGCGCCATTTCACAAATCGCAAGAAATGCCTCTGGAATTATGATTGTAGGAAGAAGAGCCAAATTTGAAAAAAGTTTCGTCAAGTGTACACCTTTTGGAGAATCATAAAGTCCAATTTTCTTACTATTTTTCCAAATAGCATTTGTGTAGTGGTAAAAGCAACCACTGACTTGTATATCGGGATACACTTGTTTTACAGCATTTATAGCCGCAATTTCATAATCGCAGTGATAAACTTTCATTTTTATATATAGTTGATCTTTCATAATTTTGAATAGGCGTACGTATGTAGTTTCGCTTTTATTTGGCAAAAGTACATACAAGATCGGCACAAAGTTGACAGTATCATGTTCATTTGACAAATCAATGTGCAAGGAATAAAGTTGATAGAATGGGCTTGGCACAACTCTAAATGTACCATCACCGTAAAATGTGTCAACGGTCTTAAAAATTTTTTTTGCTTCTGTAGTGCCAAATACTATAATCTTGTGATCGATACCATCATCATATAAAAAGAAATCCTTGACAATATGATCAGGTAAGTTTATGTCTTTGAACTCATTACATCTTGTTTTGTCTACTTTTAAAAATTTATAACGTGCATTATATAATCCATCTTTTTTATTTGTAAAAGTTGGTAGGTCATCTGCTGATATTTTTTTAGAAAATTTATCCAAATAACTTTCAAATATTTTCTGAACAGGTCCGAGATTTAAGCACACTTCTTTTTTGCACTCCTCCATTACTTCGTCTATGCAGTTTCTTACTATATTTGGCGTACATGTGTGCTTAGCTTCTTTAACAATATTGTATTTCATGTCCAAAGTAATTGACGAATTACATTCATTTTTTTGGTTACACCGGAAGTTGGATGTTCCAGACTTGTTTTTTTTTACAAAATTGTATCTATAACCTGCGTGTATAACTGAAACCCTACCTTTTTGACTTGTTATAAATTTTATTCCAGAAACACCACTACTCGGTCCTGCCGCCGTCTGAGAATCCATATTATATAATATTATGAATATTTTAACTTAACACTTTATTTTTTAAGTCTTAATTATTAATTCTTGCACATAATTAGACCAAGAAAAACAAACCTAAAGGAAAATGACAGCGAAAATTATGAGTAATAAATGACACATGATCTTACAGAATCTGCCGTTTCCAGAATCTGCCGTTTAACGAAAAAAGGTGGAAAGTGTAAAGAAATACCCTTTCGTCAGTCAGTTGAATTAATTAGCGTTTGACGCAGATGTAGGTTCATTGTTTTTATTGAGATAAATATATCGTTAAACTGCCCTCTAAAACTTAAAAAATATTTTTCTAGTAGTATATTAATTCAAAATAAGTTTAACGATTGTCAGTCATGCTAAATTTTGTCAGTCAGCGCCAGTCATACGTTAAAGTTGTATTCATTAATAGTGCTTGATCTACGCGTGGTATCGAATGTGTGATCTGAAATTTAGTATATCCGGTAAGAAGAATTATTATCAGAGCGACATAACATTTGTCAGTCAGTATAACTCTGTAACAGATGCTGTCAGTAAACGATTAAAGTCCTGTACGCCAAACACTAAGGAATCCAGCTGACTAACGGAAGAGTATTTCTTTATTCCACTAATGTGACGTAGATAATATTAGAAAAATCTGCCTTTTATAAAATTCTTGCACTTTTTGACACTCACCTCCCGTATATTTGTCAACCTTAGGCAAGATCAGTCTTCGTCGAGATCATGACAAGTCAGACTTAAAGTTATATAGTTACACTTCTGTAAAGTGCATGGAGCAGTACGAACCTGGTCAAGACCGTCTGTGACCTCTCCTTGACCTTAGGAAGTTGCAAAAGTAGGATAGTAAATAACATACTCATAAGTCAACAGTTCATGATTCTTTAATAACAATATTTTTTCTGTCTTGTAACGAAAAGTGTACGTGATGTCCAGTCTTCATGAATAAGTTACATTTTCATAATAATATAAGTATGTACCTAACTTACCTCCGAATTCTCAGATGATACTCAACTTTATGACGTAGGTACGTAAAAGTATTTCATTCACGTTAAAGTGACAGTGACATATTCCAAAAAATATTCAAAGACGTTTCCTAGAAAATTATACACTCCAAAGAAAATCTCCAAAAAATCTCTTCTACTCACTGTGACTGGAAACTTTTCCTCATTTCAGGCCTCACCACCAAACAATTGGGTATGTGAATGTCAAGTCAAATCAGTACAGTGAAATTAGTCTCGAGAAATTTTTGCATATGTAGTGGTGTGTATGTTACTTAGATATTAGAGCGCGTTTCCACTATATCGTTCTGGCCCTTACAAAAATGTTTCAATATCCTAACATTACTATTTAATTTAATACTTATCCCTAGCAACACTCTGATTTTTGTTTTCAATAAAAACAAGTTTTTATTTTAAAGAAAAAGGTTTTGACTTTATTAAAAAAAATATGTCATTCAATTTCACGTCCTTGAGCAAACGACAAGGCGACTACCGTGAAACAATAAAATATCGTGTCGTTCTTTAGATGATAGTAGTTTAGCTATAGGTAAAAAGTTTTGACCATAATAATTACGAAACAAAACAAATAAATAAATCGTCACTTGATAGTGGAAAGTGGAAACACGCACAAAACCAGAATAAACCAGTTTACTCTGTCCGCAGGTGCCACGTGCAGTCTGACGTCAGTCGCTTGATACTGTTAGAACATAAAGCACGCATTTCATTAAAAAATTATAATTATTAGATACGTAGTAGTTTCATTGTGAAATTTTGTATTTGTTGATTGTTGTTATTGTTTGTTATTATTGTTAAAATATTTGTTGAAGTGTTTAATTTCAAGTGTGTAAGTGTTGTAACTTTATATTGATAATTCAAAATGGCTCCAGTGTTAAAACATGGTCGAGGCAAGCCTTTGACTTCTCAAACTAAGGAAGTTTTGTACTGTTTGTACAAATATTTCGAAAATGAGTGTAATAACAACCCGAGCAGTATTATGACCCCCACTCAATTAGTTGCTAAATCAACAGGAATTTCAATAGCATCCGTCAGAAAGGTAGTATCAGAAAGCAAATGTCGTCCTTCAGATCAGGAAGTAACATTTAAATCTCCTAAAAAGAAACCGAATCGTAAACCTACAATAGTAATCGATAACTTTGATCAGCAAGTTATCAGAAGAACAATTCATGACTTCCACATCACAAATAAAGAAGTTCCCACTTTAAAAACTTTGCACTCAAAATTGAAAGAAGATATCGATTATAAAGGTTGTGTCAGCACGTTACGAAAACACGTCATGTCATTAGGTTTTAATTGGAAGCAAACAGAAGATAACCGGAAACTTCTTATGGAAAAACACGAAATTAGATACTTGCGAATTAATTATTTGATGAAAATTGCTGAATATCGTGAACAACGCCGACCAATTGTTTACACCGACGAAACATATATACATACATCACATACCCTCTCGAAATCTTGGTCAGATGGAAGCACTTCAGGTTTGAAGCAACATATATCGAAAGGCAACCGCTTAATCATTGTTCATGCCGGTGGTATCGATGGCTTTATACCAAATGCATTGCTTATGTTTAAAGCCGACCAAAAAAGTGGAGATTACCACAACAATATGAACTATGACAACTATTCAAGGTGGATTCAAACTCAATTAATACCCAACTTACAACCAAATAGTGTTGTTGTTGTTGACAACGCACCATATCATAACTCAATACAAAATCCTGCACCGAATAGTAATTCTAGAAAACAGCAAATGATAGACTGGCTGACATTTCGAAACATTGAGCATTCATCCACGTTGCTTAAGCCTCAATTATATGAACTGATTCTGCAAAACAGGGCGAGATTTATAGAGTACAAGATAGACGAAATATTACGACAGCACGGTCATACTGTGCTGCGTTTACCACCATACCATCCGGAGTTTAATCCTATAGAAAATATATGGGGGATAGTGAAAACATATGTCGCAAAAAAGAATGTCGCAATGAATATGAAGGTTATAATGTCATTAGCTGAAGAAAAAATGAACGCCATAACTGTAGAGGAATGGAGAAAAGTTTGTTTGCATGCTATTGAGGAGGAAAGCAAATATCAGGGTAGAGACGCAGCTTTAGACACAATATCAGAACGAATCATAATTAATTTAAATAATTCATCTGATGAAAGCGAGGATGGGGATGATTGTGATATGCCTGGGGTTGATGAATTATTAGAATAAAACATTTATGGCCGGAGAACACCTAATTCATACACGTCTTCACTGAAGTGAAAACCGGCATTCAATGCTTGTAATGTTTGGAACTGGCTTGTCTGCCTCATACAGTTCCATAGATTACAATGCGGTGGATACACATTTTCACGACCGTATTAGTACGTAGTGCGTATGCGTAGACGTGCACGCATTTGGTGTGCTCCAGCCACAAACGTATATTACCTTTAAAACAATAAAAACTAAAAATAAAATGTTGTTTTTTTTATTTGCTGACCATACACTACTACAAACGCAAAAATTTCTTCAAGCTAATTTACCTGTATCTTTTTATAAAATGTCAAAACGATTCGTTCTGTAGATATTTGTATGAAATTTAACATTGTGACGTCATTATGTTCTGGTTTGAAATCATTTACTTTTAGTATGTATTTTGATGATTATAAATACTAAAACATATTAAATTATGCTCGAATATATATTTTTAACTCCATTTAAAGGCATATTATTACTTGGTAAGTGTAAAATGATTTATTGTTATTGATTGATTTGACATTCAAATACCTAATTGTCAAATTCATAGTAGGTCGGGACCTACCCTAAGGAACTGCATTGTTTGACATTGTTTACAGATTATTAAGTATATGTACGTTTAACTTTAAAAAGCATTTATTTAATTACTTCCAACGGTGTAGGTACAAGACGAAGAAACCTGATTTACGACGAATTTCAAAGACGTTTCCGTTTTATAGTAAAGCGCTTATTATACTACACTGAATCAGGGACCCTAAACCCTTATAAAGAGAGGTGTAATAAGAGTTATGGACCCAATTTAGAGCGATAGATTGGACCCGGTCCGAAGTGCGCTTACTACCGTGCAGTGTAGTAAGACTTAGGGCAGTTAGAGTACTTATTGTATAGTTATACCTATACAGTTATATACTTGTACTGAGTTTTACGAGTACGAGTACGAGTACATATAGAAATCTGTTCAAGTATTTTGCAGTATTTGTTTGGGCCTGTCAAGTCAAATATTTACGTGCAGGAAATTAGTGGTTTCTCAGTAGAAGAGTTTTTTTTAAAATAAGTTTTATGATATACGCGTTCAAAGTTTTGACCCCGTAACCACATAGAACTCATGAAAGCAAGAAGTTGAGGACAAACAAAGAGCGTCTGCATCCCATAGTTCGTAAGATATACGCGTCAAATTCCAATAATTGAAATATCTTGTATATGTTTGTATTAAAATTTCTTGTTTATAAGAATTCAATTTAATAAAACTTTCATACCTTAATACAATTTTATTAAATTGAATTCTTGAAAACAAGAAATTTGAGTACAAACATATACAAGATATTTTTATATTTGCGTGCATTAACGTAAAATATTACGTTAATGCACGCAAATATTTGACATAACAAACGAATGCTTCAAAATACTTGTGGAAGTAGTTATTGTAACCGGTTTTTAACAGTACTTGTACTAGTAAGACTTAGTACGTGTTTTAGTAAGTACGCCTCAACTCTACAGTGAGTAAGGGTGTAACTAGGGGCCACGCCCACCCTAAACTGTGTGCCCTGATTCAGGGTAGTGTAATAGCCGTTTAAGACTGGCCGCAGACGTTCGGTTTCCTGATCAGGAATTCAGATTCTGAATTCCGTGAGAAAACGTGATACGTCCGGTTATGTTAGGTTTTTTCAGCACGGAAAAAATACGAACGTGTGCGCATTGTTGAACATTTTGGAGGTAAGCAGATCATTCAGGTTTCCAAAACTAAATTCCCGATTAGGAAATCTAATCAGGAAACCGGACGTCTGCGTCCAGCCTTAAATTCACGCGAATAAGGGTTTTAGTGTATTTTTCTTAAAGAGAAAAAACGGGACCAACTTCCAATAAAAAAAATAATAATTGAAATCGGACAACTCTGCTCGGTAAGAACTTATGCGTGATCAAGATCTTACATAAAAAAAATAAAAGTAAACTTGAGAACCTCCCCCGTTGTTTTCACCTTAAGACATTATGCCAATATTATGGAGAAATTACATTTCTTTTTCATAATTATTCAATGCCAAAAGACAATAGAATGATAAAAAGGTAATTATAATATAATTTAAATTATAATTAATTAATTATTATATTAAAAATTAATTAATTAATTATTGTAATAAAAAAAATATAATAAACAGTAATTCATATAATAACAAATAGGTAATTAATTAATTTAATAATTAATTATAACACTACTATATAAGGTTTTTGTCTTTGAATCAAATCATGTATTTCTTTATTTATTTATTAAATGCTATATGCCAAAAAATTGGCACGTCAAATCTATACTAATAAAAACTGAAGAGTTTGTTTGTTTATTTCTTTGTTGGTTTGAACGCGTTAATCTCAGGAATTACTGGTTCGAATTGAAAAATTGCCGTTGTGTAGCCCATTTATCGAGTAAGGCTATATAACATCACGCTACGACAAATAAGAGCGGAGCACCAATGAAAAATGTTTCAAAAACGGGTAAAATTGAGGCAGACGAAGTTGCACGGGTCAGTTAGTTATGAAAATATTTATTTTGAAACTTTTTCTAAAATTGCCATTAAATTAGGTAAAAAAAATTAAGGTCTCGAGCCGTGATTTTGAAATCTTATTTATTTATATAGCTAATTATTAAAACAAAAAAATATGTTTTTAGCGATAAAAATAACTAACAAGGGTAAGTTATTGCCTCTGCGTCTCAAAAAATAATCCTGCCGTAAGTAAGGAGAACAGGGTAAAAATACAATTTTTTTATTTAATCGACAAGTGCCATAAAAATGCATTTTAATTAGCATTTTCAAATTTCACGCCTAGTTTGACAAAAACACTGGACCTCACATTGCTCTGTGGTCATGACGTCAGTTCGCTGTGTAAACAAATGCGCAAAAGTATAAAGTCTTTATTATACGCCGATCAAATGACAATAGTCACTTTTTAGTTTATACAACCGTTTGACGTAATAATATATAAGTGTAGTATATAACATGGCAGTTATTATTTTATGTTGTTACTAGCGGGTCCGGCTACGCACGGGTATAAAATATATGGATGTTATTATACATATAAACTTCCTCTTCAATCACACTATCTATTAAAAAAACCGCATCAAAATTCGTTGCGAAGTTTTAAAGATTTAAGCATACATAGGGATATAGGGACAGAGAAAGCTACTTTGTTTTATACTATGTAGTGATATAAAACAGATTAAAATACTGAAAACTTTAAATTGAGTTTTAAAAAAATATTTTTGTTATTTTATGAACTTAAAACTAACCCTTTCCGCAACTTTTTACCTAAACTATCTCAATAATATATTTATATTTTTTTTCTCTTAAAGAGTAAAATACTCTATTGCATCAACACTATAATCGTTTAGGCCAGGGGCCATATGATTGTGAACGGACAAAATTTCCAGTAAAGTATGAGTCGAGGAATTGTGAAGAAAACGCCTTAGGATATGGGTGTAAACCTACGTTCGAGTGCTTAACGCGTTTACAACTTCTTCCATATTGTTCTAGGCGCAAACATGAAAGAAAGAATGCGCGTTATAGGTACGTAAATGTAAATGCGCATCAAGGCGCGTTAAGCGCTATAACGCGTCTTGACTAAAACTTCATACTTATAACACGTGGAACCTTAAATAAAATGGCTGAAGCTGCACTTGTAGCGTTAAACGCTTGTCATCTGAAACTAGTCTCAACGACGCGACGTCTTTTTAACTGAGTTGCATCTGAGTATTCGGTCGTCAATAACTTAAATAAATATGTAATCTGATTTCATTTATCAGTTCTTAGGACTGCAGTTCTATGAAAATGTAGGTACCTACATACAATAAGATTTACAGTTCACATAATTTTTAATTTTTATACTAACACATGCATGATATCGATGAATAAACGCAAACAATGATAAAATATACGCTACATTGTTTGTAAGAAATACATGTCAAAAGGTAAAAATGTTATATGTCAAAATTATCTATGGCCAAATACTTTTATTATAATTGTTTTGCTTCGATAATTATTATTATTACCGGACTAATGAAATGGGAGAAATTGAATGAAATGGATATACTTAATATTGTAAAAGACATTATTATCGCCTGATTAGTGTCAACAACCTAAATGGGAATCGGGACGATGCACAATTCAACAACTAACAGTTTAGCATTAAATTATAAATGGATTGTTGTGCTTCAGAATTTATCGACTGGTTATAAAAAAAAGGACAGTACATGAAATGATTTGACCACATTAAAATAATAATTTAAATATAATTTCAGTTAAAAATAGAAACTGGCATTCCGAACAAAATAAACGATTATTTGCGTTTACACATTTCTTCAATGCGACACTACAACACATGATGTCAAAATCAATAAATATTGAAAATAAATATAATTATCTATTTACAAATAGTACTATATTCAAAAATTATTCACCATTATTAAATAATTAAATACATTTAACGAAGAATTGACTAAAATAAAAATATCCGTAATAATTAAACACAAAGACTGCGCGAAGTGTGGCAATAAGTTAAAAAAAAATAAAACATAAAAATTAACTGTCACATAGATAAATAATAATACTTTGAGTACAAATACAATAATTGCATTTTTTGAAAGATAGAAATATTTGAGTACATTTTCTAATTAAAAGCCAACACATGAAATTTATACTGAATTCTAGTTTTAAAACACGATCTGAAACAGCGAATTTTGAGACACATAGAGCGCAGTCAATGTGATTCGATATGATAGATATGTACATAACGCTGAAAATCTCACAACGTGCAATAAAACCTTTGTTTATATGCATAGCACCTATCGGAAAGTACCATAAAGTTGAGAAATACTTCATCACACTGCATTCATAACAAAATATATAATCCAAATCACATTTCAGTAACAAATGTGAACGACTTTATAAAACATATACAGTACATGGTACGTACAATAATTTATATAGATACTTAATTTAAAAATTAATTATCTATCTCAAACAGCCTTGGTGAAGTATTTTTTTTTAATTTCACGACGTTTTCTCATACTTAAGGATATATAAAATGCCCTTAGAGATAAGGAGATAGATGATACCGCTGTTCTCCCAAGCGTATTGATGCTGTTATCGCATTAAATAACTTATCTCAATGCAATGAGGTACATTTTGGTAACTTAAAATACTTTGCACTAAGATTAACATTTCTAAACTAATTGTGAGTTCATAAGTTAATTTTAAAATTAAATAGATACCATTTCTTTATGAATCAATATTAAATTGTTCGTAAATCAGTCGTGTAGCTGTGTTCACAGAATAATGGGTTCCGGCTTAAAAATATCCTAAATCAAGGCAAATTCATATTTGAAAACAAATTTTAGCATACTCATTTGTGTTTTTTATTTTTTATTTTTAATAATCTATATTTATACAAAACAGGGCCAGGTTAGTTACACTATTTATAACTTTCATTTGTTGGATTTGTCCTCATACCAAATAGCAGAATAACTATTAAAACCCCGAAATCACAAAAAAAATACAAAAAAAAAATACGTGGCGGTCCGAAGTTCGCCGGGACAGCTAGTAAGTAATAAGAAATAATAATACTGAATCTAGTTTTAGAACAACGACTAAACAGCATTACGCGCGTCTGTCGACTATGAGTAACCTTTAAATCAAGCTAACCGCTATTATGACTTAATATTCACAAAACGTTTATCAATTCAATCTTAAGCACAACAAGCCACATGTATTTACTTAGTCAAAAGTTAAGTAAGCTGTACAAAAGTAACTCGGTGATTATAATCACTGAACAATTGTCTACTTTACATAAAATATTAATATTAATCTACCATTATATAATATCTGCGTATAAAAACAGTCATCTCGTTCGTCTATCACTTTAAAATAACTTACGGCCCGTCCCAATAACTCCTACCGTTAACTGTCGATTTAAATAGTTAATACATTTGAGAAACGCACACTTATCAGTATCGATACTACAGTTATCTATTTTAACAGACAGTAAACTGTAGATTAGTTATTAAGACTGGTCTTTAGTAAAATTAATAATGTTCAAAATCGTACCAAGTCAGTCGTGTTGATTTGGCCCCACAAGTACGATGTTTTTATCACTGATGGTTCGTTTCTTCGTTTGTTTATCACATTTGGGTTTATGCTAGGTGGCGAGAGACATGATTCGTCGTCGCCGCAGTTTTCGTCCACATCGCTTCCAGGCCGTGGTGAGGCAGTATACTATGGCGATGATGGCGAGGAGAGTCATCGCTCTACTCTTGATGCTGGGGCCGGTGTACTCGCCCTCGACGTGGCGGGAAGGCGCGGCGCCTGCTCCCCGCCATGTCCTCGGCGCTGGCTCCGTACCTTCTATCTCAGGAGCACCTTAAACCACAAAACTAATTAGGC
This sequence comes from Herminia tarsipennalis, assembly GCA_945859575.2. NCBI lineage: Eukaryota > Metazoa > Arthropoda > Insecta > Lepidoptera > Erebidae > Herminia > Herminia tarsipennalis. Next base: position 21,928,604 of record OX243831.2, on the reverse strand, counting down.
AAACCGCATGTTATGGAGCAGTATTTAAGCCTAAGTTTAGCTGACCAGAGATTTCTCTAGCCATCTGAACGTTAAAGCTCGGGTAATAGTCCAAGATGGGATTGCCAAAAAATGCAAGCACTTTATAAAAGCTGATTTTTTATATACCGTTAGTGGAATAAAGAAATACCCTTTCGTCAATCAGCTGGAGTCATAAGCGTTTGGCGCAAAAGCAGGTTATTTTTTTTAATGACCTTAATATATCGTGTAACTGATTTCTAAGAATTAGTGTTCTAGCACTATATTAATTTAAAAAAATGTTTAACGTTTGTCAGTCACGCAACATTTTGTAACCAGGCGCGTCAGTCATGCGTGAAAGTTGTATTCTTTAAATCATGTTCGATCTGGATGTGCTATCAGATGCGTGTTTTGAAATTTAGTATTACCGGTGAAGAATCTTATCAGTATCACATTACTAACAGTCAGTCAGCATAATTCTGCAACAAATGCCGTCAGTAGCCGATTAAAGTCCTACATGCCAAACGCTAAGGAATCCAGCTGATTGACGAAGGGGTTATTTCTTTAATCAACGTAATGTTTCATACTTACAACGTTATCTTAATAATAATGTTCAATGAAATTTGTATAACAATACACTTTGTATTGTTACTTCTCAATTGATCAGCTGTTACCCGTAAACTTGTTAAGCCTACTTAGCTGTGATAGTTTTCCTTTTAATTTCACGATATATACTATTGCCGTGATGTTTTTTACATAGCCAAAATCAACCAATTAGTTAGCGGGGGGGGGGGGAGGGCACTTGACTATAACAAAAAATTGCACTTTAAAGCTTAATATTTCACAAATGGATCCCTAAATCTAAAAATAATCTTCACAACCTCTAAATGTTGTTAAAAGACCTATCTGATAATACCCCACGCCCACATGATGGGATAGGTGAGAAAAAAAAAATAACATACCCACTTTTGGTACAAGGGAGGTACCCTTAAAAAAAATATCACTTTGTCGGCGTAAGTAATATGTGCCAGTAATATGATCAATGCTAAATTACAGCCTTCTAGCACTAACAGTCTCAAAGCTAAGCTGCATACGTATTAGAGTAACAGTTGAATATTGCTGCTACCTAAAGTTTAAGCAGTTTTGTTTTGTGAAGTTTAGAACTTTGCGATAGCAAGCCGTGGTCTGTGACCGGGATGCCAAAAGAGGCGCCAAATTCTTATATCTGTCCGGCGAACACAGTCATGAGTGATTCTTCACATTTGGCCTGTGTTGTCCAATATCATTTCCCGCCTCCCGTCATAACCACATTCGCATAAAACAATGAAGGGGAGGAGCAGTATTATCACCTTTTTGCCTTCAATCGGATCGCCCCCGTAGATTTTACATTGCACATAATAAAGTACATACCTATACTCTTTGGATCTGTAGGCTGATGTCGAGGAGCCAGTGTCCTTGCAGCAGGAGCCGCGTGTATAGGCAGAGGCTCCACCGGCGTAGGTGTGATACACTCGGGGACGGGCCTCGGACCACTGCCGTCCGGCGATAGAACCCTCGAATACACGTGTAGACGACCACCTTCCGCGCGTTGGGGCAACTCTACAAATGAAGATTAAAATCCACTTTAAGTATGATGTAGTCAGCCATATACGTCGCTTAACAAAACCAATATTTCAAAGCTCCTCAATGAATATGACTAACCATGGCCATTTAAGTTTTTTTTTTATTTATATGGTTTCCATCTTGGTCTGATTTTTATTTTCTTGTACGGTCAGAGATATGAATACTGGGTTGGTTTATATATTTCCAAATGCTCAGTGACTTATGTAGCTGACTGTACATCACAGTGGAGTCAAATTAGTAGCAGTAGTTAACAAGTAATTCAAACTGATTTTATTCACAATCTTTTCCACACAAGCCATCCATCCATATCTCCTTTGTTTTTTTTTTATTTCTGTTTAGTACGCTGAACTAGCTATCCCGAACAAAGTAACAGCAATTCAAATGCCGAATAGAATGACCGTCCTGTGAACTTTTTTGAGACTTATGACGATAGCCTGTCCAGCGTACTAGTAGGTACAACCGAGGTCAGTGTCCCCGGGTGTAAAATTGTGAACCAAAAAGGAACAATGATAATAACGAAGAGGATGAGCACGTTTAGATCTATTATAAAAAAACGGGCAAGTGCATGTCGGGGCCCGCAAAATTTAGGTTTCCGTAGTCCCCCCCCCCACATTCAAATAATTTGGCTTAAGAAGTGGGTTTTCTGTTGTTTCTGTTTCATACTTACAGCGTTATATCTACTTAATAATATTTTTCAATGGAATTTGTACGAAAATTTTGTTACTTCTCATTTGATCAGCTGTTACTCGTAAACTTATAAAGCCTACTTAGCTGTGATAGTTAGATCCTTTTAATTTTACTATTTATATTACTACCGTGATTTTTTTCACATACCCAACATCAACTATTTAGCTTGCAGGGGGGGGACGGGACACTTGACTCTAACAATAGTTTGCACTTTAAAGCTTAATATTTTACAAACGGATCCATAAAACTAAAAATCGTCTTTCCAACCCTCAAACGTTTTTAAAAGACCTACCTAATGATACCCTACACGATGGGGTAGGTAAGAAAAAAAAGCCACACTCCCACTTTACATATAAAGGTACCCCCCAAAAACAATATTTTTCAAGATTTTATTCTTTCACTTTGTCGGCGTAAGTAATATCTGTATCCATGCAAAATTACAGCCTTCTAGCACTAACAGTCTCTGAGCAAAGGGCGGACGGACGGAACAAGCAAAGGGCGATCGAATAAGACAAGGATCGACGACGACTGATAGAGATGAATGGAAGAAAAGTATATACTGCGCCGACCCCAGATAATAACCTGGGAACAGGGTAGGTAGATGATGATTTATTTTAAAAATTATTACATTAGGTACTTTATGGTTACATTAGGTACAGTTTGCTTTAGATACTTGCCTGAAGGAATAATATGTACATCTCTCACTCGATGCTGATGTGGTGCAGCGGCATCTTTTAGCGAGGGGGGCAGGTGCCCGACCAAAGCATATTGTAGGGCCGCCAGTAGCAACCAGTGGCAGTTGCGGGCAGCTCCACCCTCCAGGCAGGAGGAGTCGCCGTACACCACTAGGCGACCCGCCTGCGCCAACAATAATTTGTCTCGAGTCAAATAGTTTGTTTGGTACTGCAATTATCCTAGACGTGGAACTTAAAGATGTAATTTTACGTATTCAGTAACATCCGTTGATATTCTGAACAGACGTGTAAAAACACAAAACTATTTGCACTAAGAACTAGAAGCTACTCTAAAAGACTGAAAAGGAATGTAATACATGTAACACAGGATGTAATACATAATGAGTAGAATAACAGTTATACAAATTTGTAAAATTGTACAAAACAGATGTACACTCCCTTCGTTATTTACGAAATATAAATTAAATAGAAATATAACTATCATTGTAATACTTATGTAGGTTGATATTTTAAATATTAACGTTTGAGCTAATAATTAAAATAATGGCCTTCTATTTTACTCGATCTTTATCAAAATCTATCTATTTTACTCATCTACACAACAAGCAGTGGTGTCAACATTGCCATGCGAGAGACAAGTTACAATGAACGCACTATAGTTTTAGAAGTTTGTAAGAATAAGTCTGGTCAAATTAAATATAAGTATCCATTTGTTTGGCCTTTATATTTCCTCAGACATTATAAAACTCAATTGAGTTGTGAATTTTGCCGGGAAAACAGTGATTGTGAAAACCTTGTTAACTCCCGTGTCGAATTGAGAAGATTGACTAGTAAACAACTCGTCAGTCTGTTACGGTTTCACGCTAAAGCTCTGAACCGATTTTGATGAAATTTGGTATCGAGACAATTCGAGTCCCGGGAAAGTACACAAAATAGTTTACCCGACATCCACGCGGGCGAAGTTACAGGCGCAAGCTAATTAAATAATTAAAAAAAAAACGTTTCACTATACCTTGGGCATCTTTTCCATAGTATCATTGGTGTAGTCTTTGGTTTCTCCGTCGGTTTGCAGCAGTCCTAATATCGGCACGTCGACCGTCTGCCCCTGGGACGACGTGCCTGGCCCTCCGCCCGGCTTCTCGCCAGACATTATCTGAATTAATTATATACGTATTTTACTACTACTACTATAGCAATAGACAGTAAATTATTCCATAATCATACCACACAATTTAAATTTACCAGGATTTGCCTCGCGAGTATACAATACACTTGTCATTATACAGGTAAATGTTGTCTCTTTTCAAGATTTAAATGATACAAGTAAACCGATAATAGTTGATGATAATATAATGATGACTTACTTGATGTCCCTGGTCGGTAAGTTGCGCAGTTATCAAAATGCCGTGTTCGGGAAAGCTGTGTATGTGAGTTCCGCTTGCGTAGTACATTGGGTGACCACCTAGTTTGAACGAACCTTCAAATACACGGTCGCCCAATGCCACCTGAATATAGAAATTGAATAGCTGATCACTATTTATTTTCAACAAAAAAATAATCAAAGAATACGACTGCTTGCTTTTAAGGGGGGATTACAATGAGATAATTATTTGTTTAGCGCTACGTTCACAGCGACACGATCGCCAGCCTCGCTCTTCCGATCACAACCATTACTTCACAGTGCGCAGGTCACAATAAAGTAGAATGTTCGTTCGTACATAAGTTAGATTACGAACGCCATGACTATGACAATACGAAAATGCTCGTTTTTGCATTTTTCGGCAACTTCAAGATTTATTTGCGGGATCGTATTAAGACATATCCTTAAATTTCTTTATTTCATCTACTAGAAAAACTCTTTGACTAGTGACACAATTTTTTTCGTGTCCTAATATTTAGGTTTTCTATATAAATTTTTGAGAGAGCCGAACCCTGTTTCGCGTAATCTACCCTTAAGGACGTCTATACTAATAATATAAGAAGAGAGTAAGAGGCAAGATTTGTATTTTTGAACGTAACGAATAAACTTAAACACTACTGTACTGATTTCAAAAAATCTTTCACCTTTGGGAAACTACACTATTCCCGGGTGACATAGGCAACTTATTATCCCTGTATTCCCACGGGAACGGGAACTACGCGGGTGAAACCGCGAGGCATCCTCTAGTGTATAAATAGAAATCAATGTTTATATCTATGTTCTCTATGTGTCCCAAAACCATTGATCAGATTATTATGAAACTTTGGTAGTGTTCTGGGGACACCCGCGAGGGTTCGTGACCCAAAAGGCCACAGCGAAGTGTGACCTGGTCCAGCGTGTGTCACATTAAAATTAAGAGTAGTTTTACCGCAGTCGCATAATATGCGTGCAAAATCGTACAGTGCACTAATGCTGCACGCCTTTGAGGGGCTCGAGGGGGCGTACATCAAGTGAAGTGCTTCAGATGATTTACTATGGTACTATGCGAACGTTCAGGTTTGCACATTTTAATGTGTGTCAAATAACACTGCTTGTAAATCGCGACTGTGTTTAGCACTTTGCACATCAATATGCATCTCATTATTTTTAAATCGGCCAAATCGTTAGGGCTATAAATAGTAACAAAGAAGCAGATACTTTGAGCCTATGTATGATGACCGTACATTTATTTTTAAACGACGTTTTCCAAAAATGTAACATAGCTAGATCGATTCATCGCCCCCGAAACCCCCTGCATACTAAAATCATGAAAATCGTTGGAGCTGTTGCCGAGATTCAGGTGAAAGATTACTCGTTTAAAGGTATTAGATAGATAGATATAAGATGTACATTTTAGACTCGAAAATTATCCTCTTCATTTCCTATTAGTGTGGATACAAAAGTTAAAACATACCTGATACATGCTGAGTAGATCATTTAGGGCAGGTACATTAGCACCGCCGGTTTCGGGAATCCACCTGAAATACAATCTGAGCGTCAAAAGTCTCCAAGTTTGGGATCAGATGGCCGTGATCAACAGATATTATTATACGGAAGTAATAAGAAAATCTAAATCCAAAAATCTTACCACTGTCGAGTATTTTCATCATAAAACTTGACATGCCGCAGTAAAGAAGCGTTGTACCAATCAGCGAAGACTACGAGCGACATGCCGGAGTCAACTGATCTCTTCAAGGCCGCCATCTCTTCAGGAAAGTATTCGTCTTCGGGGTCCACTAACAAAAGTGCCCCGTATAAAGATGTATCGATGCATGTTAATGGCGTTCCTGTTAAGTACGTTACGTATCGTTAATATGTTACCTATATACATTTAAAGCTAGCTAGAAAGAGTTTCCTGTCTAAGACTTTATACACAGTTTTTCTGATAAGATGCGTTTTTTTTTCAGGAAAATTATTAATATAAAATATATGAAAATCCAGACATAGGAATAGATTCAAAAGTTGCATCAGCAATGCTATTAAAGTTACAGTTTATCCGCCTTCCCATCTATGAGCGCCTAGCTGATCGTATTCCCAGGTATAATGCTGCTAACCCTACGTTCAGACGGGCGGTTAAGTCTACAAGTTCTTAGGTTTTGTTCTAGGCGTTCACATGGTAACGCGCGTTATGCAGGAAAGCAAGCAAAATGTTTGTCAACGCGCGTTAATCGATCAACAACTCAACGTAGAGTAAGCACCCAAGAGTAGAATAGATCGATTTTTTTTATAAGTACTACTAAGCAGGTCGTGCGCCTAATGGTCTCGCGTCAAGCTAGTCCATAACAGTATCAGTGACACCCAAATACTTGGTCTGGCAAAGATCTGAATATCACCGCACCGCGCTCCTCATTTGAGACATTAGTTCATAAATCTCATTTGCTCAGTAATCACTACAGCAAGAGGTCGTAGGTTCGATTCCCACACGGGACACCACCTTGTGTGATCCACAAATTGTTGTTCCGAGTCTGGGTGTACTTTGTGTGCGTGACCTGTATGTTTGTAAAGTCCCCCGCGACACAGGGCTTGAACACTACTGCGGGAGTAGTCTTTTAAAAATAGAATAGAATATTTCGGCGAATTATAGGTCAAACTTACCCATAACTTCCACATAGAATCCGTGTTCTCTTAGGCGGCGGTACATGTCACGGAAGTTAGTGTGGACGTGGTCGGCGTGCCAGTCCAAAGGGTCGTGTTTAGCGCGTAGATCGTCGCGAGGGAAGTAGCCCCCTGGGTACCGCAGACTATGGAACTGATCCCAGAGGAGGCGACGCGAACGAACCGGTACTGGGATCACACGGGCACTGTCGATCGACATAGTTTATACTATACTTGCTGATATATAGGGGAAACCACCCAATTAATGACATTTAAAGAGTAAATTATTTTCACTTTAATAGTAAATGTCAGCTGTGTTGCCTTTAAATTCTTATATTTATTATTAGAATAGTGTTGCTAATTTTGAACAGGACCAAAATATTATTTAACTTTGTAATGCATACCGAACTTGAAAAATCAATGGTTTCCTTGCTTTTCAAACTAAAATCCAAAGCGGCGCATACGTGAGGTCGTGGGTTCTACCACATATTCCTACCCATTATACAACTGACGAACTTACTTCTAACACTAGCTTAGCTGGAAGTTAACAGGATTGCTAATAATGTGGGACCCACGATCCCCGATTGCAAGTAATTTAAAACAAAGTATAGACGAAAAACAGAACTATTTTTATTTTAATTTCTACAGAATGGCAGCTAATTCAAATTATGACATTACTTTTGCGGAACGCAGCCCTTGACACACTTTAACGTGCAACTTAATATAACGTAACAAGCTCTTATTACACAAGTACCTACCTTTTTATCAAACCTTTTATTTATAGCTTGCCATTATAAAACTAAAGTGTACTGAATCACCCATATCAATTTGTCGAGTTGTTTCCAATTTCAATGTGCATATCAGTTGACAAATGCATAATGAGTGAGTTTGTTGACCGTGTCCCACATTGAATAGAATTTATCATATCGAATACATTTAGTACATATTAATTATTATGTAGAGTTTCCAAATTTCTGCAACTGTATATTAAAATTATTTATGCTATATACAGATATAGTTTTTTTTTTTTGAGAATACTTAACACGTTTTTTTACTAAAGAAGCCTACGTTCGCGGACGGAGCAAGTGACTCAGAAATCTCTACTTATAATTCGGCGCTAGCGAAATATAAGAAAATAAAAACAAAGCCCTCAACTCATGTTAACTACGAACATGTCAGAAGACATTAAAACAGGTAATGAGATATAGAACCGCGTTGCAAGAGCTACATCGGCTATACGACGGACAAACTGAACATAAAGCATACCATTTATGTCTAGAATTGTTCGGACTAAAAAGGAATATGGCGGATGACATTCCTACTCATATTTGAAAGCTGAAGAATATCTGTAACGAATTAACGCGGAAGTTGCTAAGACGGAAACTAATGCTGAGTTTCCTAAAAAGATCCTGCTTCGGAAGGTGTTAGATACGCAAGATAATAGGTTCTTTAACTTCAAGTTGGCTTATGCTGAAGCATAGTGAAAGGACAACAGACAGATTGACAAGTCATTTAGAGAAGTTTGGGCAGTCAAGAGAGCTCCAAACAAGAAGCACTAGTGACTAACACACTCCCATAAAGAATAACTAAAAACATCAAGGACAAGCAACTGATATGCAGCTACTGTTCTAAAAAAGGACATGTTCGCAAGTGCAAGAAGTGGATTAGTGATGGGAGGGCACTTAAACCAACTCCGGGCACATCAGGCATACGCTCCTCAATCAATTGCAGGTTTCGTTAGTGGTAAAGGCTTGATCGACAGGACAAATTTAAGACAGAGAGAGCTGGTTTGTTGACAACTGAACAGCTGGTTTGGCAACACATATTGCGATTCGATGGGACGCTTTCGCCGAATACCACGAATTCGATTTGTACAACACAGTTACAACTGCAGATGGCACCATTATCCCGGCATTAAGGAAGGGCACCTAGTGGTAGAGTCGAAGGTCAGTGACAGGAAACTTGAAACCCTACGAGATATGTGTGCTACCAAATTTAAAAAAAATCATCTTCACGTCAACAATAATAGAGTGACTATATCAGTTGGACATGGTGACGTTCATTCCAACAGAGCAGAGGACTATTGTAGTAAATGAAGTAACAGGATCGAACCTCCTGCACATATATCATAAAAGCTTCGCACATCAGGATAAAAATCATGTCATTAAAACGTGTTAGGTATCAAGCTAAGTCCTGATAAAGTAAAATGTGAAGGCTGCACCTACGGAAAGTCACAGAGAAAACCGTTCGAAACAAGGAAAAGAACTCCAACATGTGGGAAGCCGATGTACCTTTTGCAAATAGCATTACTAAATACAAGTACTTCGTCATATTAAAAAACGATTACTCCTCTTTTTGACTGCCTCTGTGGCGCGGTGGGAGTGTATCCGACTGCTACGCAAGAGGTCGTGGGTTCGATCCCCACCCTGGATAAAACTTTGTGTGATGAGCACGATGGTTTATTCTGTGTCTGGGTGTTATTTATCTATAATATGTATGTATTTAGAAATATATAAGTAAGTTTATCAGTTGTCTGGTTCCCATAGTACAAGCTCTGCTTAGTTTGGGATCAGATAGCGTTGTGTGAGTTGTCCCAAGATATTATTATTACTCCGGTTACCGCTCCATTTACTTTGTGAGACAGAAATCAAAGAAGAAGAAACAAGGAACGCAGGTTGTCGTCAAAATTATTTTAAGCAACAACGAAGCAGTTCAAAAAATTTTAGAGCAGCAGGGTATCATGCAACGATTGACAATGCCATATACTCCGGAACAAAATGGATGTTCAGAAAGGGAAAACAGGACGTCAGTCGAAGCAGCGAGGTCTATGATGTACGCTAGAGGACCGCTTCCTAATTCTGGGCTGAGCTGATCAATACCGCTGCCGGATCTTCAAGAGTTGACGTAAAGTCTCCATATGAAGTATGGTTAGGATAGAAATGGAAGATTTCTGACCTCCGAGTTATTGGAAGCATATGTTATGCTCACGAGCCTAAACAAAAACGCCAAAAATGTGTAAAAAGGCAATAAATGTATGGCTAATAGTAGTAATGATATGACGATGGTTATCGCACCAATAATGGAACGTAGATACAGTAGTCCAGGGATATAACTTTTGAGACTAACATTGAATTCAAAATATCGATAAGCACACCTGAAGAGGTAGTTCTAGATTAAGAGAGCGATAACGCACGTGTTTCCAGAATCCCCCAATGGCCGCATACGTTCGGGTTCCTGATTAGGATTCCTGGAACTCAGATTCAGAATTCTGTGAGACTAGCGGTGTCCAGTTTAGGTCAGGTTAGGTTTTTTCTGCCCGGAAAAAATAAGAACGTGTGCACTTTGTTCAACATTCGTCTTTAAGCAGATTATTCAGGTTTCTAAATCTAGCAACCTAATCAGGAAACCGGACGTCTGCGGCCAGGCTAAGAGCCTTACTTAAAATCAACGCCAAGGAGAAGCTGCATCTTTCGCAGTTTCACGTTACCTCGGCCTTCTTAAAAGGAAAACTGAAAGAAGAGATCTACATGAAGCACCCAGATAATTTCTGCGGTGGAAGTTCAAGAGTCTGTCGACTGTACGACCTGAAACAGGCACCTCGCTGCTGAAATTCATATTTAGAAAATCCTACTGCAAAAAGGTTTCCAGCAGAATATGGCTGATCCCTCTGTTTTCAAAGAAAGTTGAAAGCAAGAAAATAATGGCCACGACTGATGAGGATCTAGCGCAAAAGTTCATACAGGACTTAGGAAAGACGCTGAAGATGTATTATAATAGAGTAGTCGATTTGCACCCAAGATAAATCTAAGTGTGAGAAGTGTGTGTACGATGTCTCAAAATATTTATTTAAGTAAGTATATTTACCGTATGGGTAATGTAAGCGTGGCATTCTTCATTGTCTTCTCGCCGGTATCATCATAACTCTCTATTGTCACGTTCACATGACCCTGCATAGTAAAAAAAACAGATAACATCTCATTACTCTCGAGTCAACATTTCAGCTGACTGGTTCTTCCACACAAACTCAAACTTCGAAGTCAAAACACACGCCCAATTTCGTCCAAGTTAGTCCAGCCATTTTGCGTAAAACTTGAACAACATAGAGCTTTTGCTCCAAGTATAGTCTTGCGGGCAAAAGCTATACGCCGTTTCATACACGAAGTCCTTTTTGAGCATAAGGCGACAACCTCACGTTGACAATAAATAAACAAACCATCGGAAATTAGTATTTTTTTTAATGAATTAATATGGAATAATTTTTAAGCCCCTGGGCAATTAGTATAATTTGAATAACATAAATTAGTAATAATCTGTCCAAAAGTAATTCAAATTGAAACTAACAGTTCCGCAAAGCGTTAGCTACATATATATACTTGTAGTCATGGGATGACTTAAAATCGTTCGAGTGTTGAACCAAAGAAATCGATTAGCATTACTTGTTCGGAAAATGGATTCATATATAAAACTATTTTTCATATCTTTTACTTAGGTAAGTGTAACTTTTTTGCCTAATTTATGCAACTTAAATACCTACATGTGGAATGACAATCTCAGAATTAATATGGATTTCGATTTTACAAAAGTAGTGACGGTCCCGTCAAAATCCATTCCATCCAAAATATTTAAAAAATAATTCTTTGCCCTTCTCGTAATTAATGGACGCGGGTAGAGCCGCGGGCGACAGCTAGGACTTTGTATTTGAAACGGAGTATAGTGCTATTATAAAATAACTGTGTGATACTAAAAAACCTAACCTTGATCAACTAATGTACATATTCTTAATCTGAAACTGTATTATAAAATAACTAGCTGTCCCGCACAACTTCGTCTGCGTAAATTTTCCCCGGTTTTGCAACATTTCTTATTGCTGCTCGGCTACTATTGGTCGTAGCGTGATGTTATATATAACAAGAGGAAGGCTATGGGCTATAGCCTTCCTCGATAAACGGGCAACAGTGAAATAATTTCTCAATTCAGATCAGTAGTTCCTGAGATTACCTCGTTCAAACAAACAAACAAACTCTTCAGCTTTATAATCTAATATATAAAATTCTTGTGTCACAATGTTCGTTCCCATACTCCTCCGAAACGGCTTGACCGATTTTGATGAAATTTTTTGTGCTTATCGGTACCGCGCGGTATCTATGAGAATAGGCCAACATCTATTTTTCATATCCCTAAGAGTTTGTTTGAACGCGATAATCTCAGGAACTATTGGGCCGCATTGAAAATGTATGTTATTGTTGAATAGCCCATTTATCGAGGAAGGGTATAACACCACGCTACGACCAATAGGAGCGGAGCAGCAATAAAAAATGTTGTAAAAAAAAGGAAGAAAAAAGAAAAAAGGGAAAATTTACGCAAAGTTGCGCGGGTCAGCTAGTATTAGTATAGATATACACAAGATAGATACCTCTACAACTCCATCGAAGTCAGCGCCATGTTCGAGCACCGAGAAACTCAGGGCGAGCCAGCCAGACCAAGGCCACAAGATCTGACTATAGTCCACCGAAACGGAGAGCATCACGCCGTGCGGCAAGTGTGGATGCCATAGCACTTCTTTCTGTCAAAGAAATACAAAGGAAACAATTAGATAGGCACGCAAGGTGAACAAAGACCAAGCCACACAGAAGCCTGTTGATTAAAAACCGATCTGCTAAAATGTCTTAGGTAATATAAAAGGAAAGCTGAGTTGAGTTTCATCTCGCTAGAAGGTTTGAAGCTAATGTATTAAAAGTGTTTAAAGGCTATGTCTTCTAAACGCGATGTGATACCGCCGCATTGGCTGGGAGTTGAAGCGGAGTTGCGTGTGTTTTCATCATAAACATTGAAACTAGACTGCGCCGTAACCTAACAAAATTGATACTCTCTAGTAAGAGACAACGCGATTGTGCGTACAACAAATACCTGCGTTATTTCTGTAATGTCAAAGTGACATGATAGGGCCGGTCTCAATCTACACTGCGTCACGTGTGACAAATCAGGGTGGGTACCCTGGATACGATTTCGTGCACTGTGGTTGATCAATTCATGGTCCGCTCCTCTACACTTCGCCCAGTTCCGCGTCATAGCTATAAAGCTTACACTGATTGCGTTTTTTTTCTCATCAAAAAAAATCGAAACACTTCATTTTTATCGTTTTTGTTAGAGTTTAACACAAAAGAGGTTAAATTCCATAAAAAAATCATCATTTTAAAGCTGCCAGTTTGGCCTTTACAGTGGTATCGAAAATTCCAAATTTAAGATTAGATTTTTAAATTGTTTATCCTATAAATGAACTAAAATATTATTTCGTGATAAAAGAGTGTTTAGATCTAAAGTACAGTTAACTTAAAACTTTTTATTTTTTAATTTGTACTGTGCTTTTATTTATTTTTATCTACAAATAACATATCCGTGGTAAACGGTGTGGATGTCACAATCATTAATTTTGTATAACAGCATACTATTTTAACCATTTGTTATTGTGATATTGTTTGTTGACCCGATAAAAAAAAAAAAAAAAAAATTGTTTTTTTCTAAAACACATGGATACTTCGCCCGCAGAAGCCGCCTAAGAGGTATTGTTGCTAAATCCTGGGCATAGTCAGCTTGTAGTGGCGGCATGATTACATTTAAGCTTGTCATTTGTTCAAAGAGACTTCAAACGCTATCGGGAGACTGGGTTATTCATGCGCTGTCCAGGATCTGGTAGGAATCGGGTTACTTCTGAGCGAGATGATCGATATATCGCGACAGTTTCTTTGCGCAATCGACGTCTTAATGCTTTTCAACGGCAGCAACTGCTCCGTATCGTACGTATCGTATTAACAATTGAAGGAAGGAAGGAACAGTTGAAGGAAGGTATACTGGTACCACAAGAGCCAGCAAATAGGTCGAAATTCACAGCAGACCATCAAAGATCGCCCCTTAATTTTGCACGTGAGCTGAGCACCTAAATGTAATTTATGTGCTCACGTGCAAAATTAACGTATGACACCTACAGTGGAGCAACGTTCTGTTTCCAGATGAGGGTAAAATTATGCAGCATGGTAATGACACAAGGAATAAGGTGGGCAAACGAAAAGGACAACGCTATGCACATTGGGTCAGAAAAAAGTGAGCTATGGCGGCGGTTCGTAAACAGTATGGGAAGGCATACCTTGTCTTCACATCTTGATCTCGTCTGCCTACATTAAACTCTCTTTATTATGTCCAACAATGTCTCGACCCTCATGTGTTTGTTATGAAAACGTTTTGACAAAAATTATTACAAAGTATACACATTTTTTTTTAAATCTTAAAAAACCTTAACGAGGCGTTTCGATTTTTTGATGAGAAGTGTATATAGAAGAAGATAACAGTTAAACTTACCACTCTGCCCGAGACTCCTAGGCCATTGATAACAGTGACATTGGCAATGGTCGGCTGAGCGCTGTAGTATAACGGCTGAGTGCAATATGGCCACATATACTGGCATTCCGTCAGATCTATGTAGCTGGGTGACAGACTCGCTTGGGGCTCGTATTTTCTTAGAAACTGTCGACAATACACAACCAATGATTACATAATTATGCAATTTTCCAATATACATACAGGGTGTTTGGAAGATCGATGCAAAGCCGTAAAGCGAAGCTAGTGTAGACTTAAACCTTTAAAGTTTAGCTTAAATGATTTTAAATAGTCTATACTAGCTCCGCTTAACGGCTTTGCACCGATCTTCCAAACACCCTGTATATGTCGAAGCGTCAGGGTGTCATTATGAGCTATTAGCGGTTCAATATTCCCATTAACATTATGATAATCGATCATATGAACATGGATACCTCAAGCAAGGTAAAGTCCGCCAACAATTCTAATAATTTCGATTACATAAACACTATTGCATCACTGACACTAACCACACTAACACTTTGCACACACGACTATAAAAATAGCTACATCTATCGGAAGACATGTTGCCGTTACGACCGTTCGATTAAGATAGACAAATAAGACTAACTGCCCCACTCTCGGCACTTGAAAACGTAAACGTCAAACGAATGTCACGCCACCTAACGGCAGCCATGTTTAAATGAGACAATAGACTTGCAATTTAATCAAAATAGGTGTTAGGTCAACGGAAACCAATTAGCGATTTAATAATTCTCCGACACGGCCTCCCTGACCTTCAGCCGTCTTCAGATTCGAAAACAAAACTGTACGTGAGCACTCTTAATTAAAATTATAGCCAAGTCAAATCAATCAGAGCATCGTTAATTACTTGATTTCAATCATCAAATCGCAAACTAAATCAAACATTTAAGATAATCTGTTTGGCATGTGATTTACTTGTAAACCAGTAACCTCCGGTTACTCAACCATTCAAATACGCATCCCATCTAAAACGCGAAGTCTCTACCGACTTCATGGTTTCTTACAAAACTCAAGATACCCACCACATCATCAGCCTATCGCAGTCCACTGCTGGACATAGGCCTCTCCAATTGCACGCCACTTTGTTCTATCTTCGGCTTCTCGCATCCAGCTCCTGCCAGCCGTTTTGCGTATATCATCACTCCACCTGGCCTGAGGGCGTCCTACACTACGTTTGCCAAGCCGCGGTCTCCACTCAAGAACTCGTTTACCCCAACGGTTGTCGGTTCTTCGGCTAATATGGCCAGCCCACTGCCACTTCAACTTGCTAATCCGGTGGGCTATGTCGATAACTTTGCTTCTCTGCCGGATCACCTCATTTCTGATTTTGTCCCTAAGAGAAACTCCGAGCATAGCCCTTTCCATAGCCCGCTGAGCGACTTTGAACTTGTGGACCAGCCGTACCGTCAGTGTCCACGTTTCGGCTCCGTATGTCATGACGGGTAGGACGCACTGATTAAAGACTTTAGTTTTTAGACATTGTGGGATCGACGATGAGAAGACTTGACGTAGCTTACCAAACGCTGCCCAACCCAACCGAATTCTCCTGTTCACCTCGTCCTCGAAGTTGTTTCTACCTAACTGCAATGACTGCCCGAGGTACACATATTTTTCAACAACTTCGAGAACGGCGCCGTGCACCGCTATCGGTTCCGGTAGTACATGTTCATTGAACATGACCTTGGTTTTATCCAAGTTCATCCGTAGGCCGATGCGTACAGAGGAGTCAGCCAGGTCATTCAGCATTCGTTGCAGGTCCTGCAGCGTTTCCGCCATGATGACAATGTCATCTGCAAATCGCAAGTGAGAGATGTATTCACCATTGACGTTGATGCCCCGCCCTTTCCAGTGCAGCGTCTTGAACATATCCTCCATTGCATTTGTGAACAGTTTCGGGGAAATAACGTCCCCTTGCCTCACTCCTCGATGCAATGGTATAGGCTTTGTTTGCTGATTCTGTACTTGGACGGACATGGTGGCGGCTTCGTAGAGACATCTCATCACTTGGATATATCGCCAATCTACTTGGCATCGCTGCAGAGACTCCAGAACGGACCAGATTTCAATCGAGTCAAAGGCCTTCTCATAGTCCACGAATGCTAGACACAAGGGCTGATTATACTCCTGGGTCTTTTGTATAATCTGCCGCACTGTGTGGATGTGGTCTATGGTGCCATATCCGCTCCGAAATCCAGCCTGTTCCGGTGGTTGGAATTCGTCAAGTCTTCGCGCAAGGCGGTTCGTGATGACTCTTGAAAACAGCTTATAGACGTGGCTTAGAAGAGAAATAGGTCGGTAGTTCTTCAGCCAGGTCTTATCTCCTTTTTTGAAGAACAAGACGACTACACTTCTACTCCACGCCTCCGGAGTTCTCCCTTCAAACAGGACAGCATTAAAGAGCTTTTGGAGCTCCCTCAGTACGGGTTTACCTCCAGTTTTTAACAGCTCTGTTGTAACGCCATCCTCTCCAGGGGCTTTTCCATTTTTCAGCTGTTTAAGAGCCAGCACGATTTCGTCAATGTTGACTTCTGGCAGGTCTTCGGTGTAGTGGCGTGTTAGAGTGGCTCTAGGACCCTCATTTTCAGGATCAGGTCGAGATGCATGCGAAGCGTATAACCGGCCATAGAAGCTTTCCACTTCGGAGAGGACTGCCGGCTTCGAAGAAACAACTTCTCCACTTGTTGTGGTCAACTTCGTCAGGTGGCTTCTTCCAAGAGATTGTACGAACACTTTTGACCCCCGGTTCTGCTCGATCGCTCTTTTAATCAAAAGAGTGTTGGAGCACCGAAGGTCGTGTCGTATAAGCTTGTTGATCTCTTGGTTTAGAGCGCGCTTTTCCGACGAAGTGACGGGTGGGTTTTCACGTCGTTCCGTCATTAGCCCTAAAGTCCTTTCCGAAAGCTTTGACTTCTTGCCCTTACGCTGCATTTCACAAAATCTCGTACCTTCTTCCCTGAGTATCCGAACCACATTTACGAGCTTCTGGTTTACGTCTGTTGTGGTTTCCATGGCAGCAAATCGGTTATCCAAGTTTGACTGGAACGCTTCGGATCCTATCATGGTTTGGAGCAAAGTAGGTCGGAGCCTGGACCTCATCAGACGGGCACGTTCCGCCTTGAAGTCGATATTCAGAGAGCCTTGGACAAGTCGGTGATCACTACCGGTATTAAACCTGTTGATCACGGTGACGTCTCTGAATATATGCTTTTTGTCCGTCATGATGAAGTCGATCTCGTTTTTCGTCATAGTGTCGGGGCTTTGCCACGTCCACTTCCTTTGGGGCCGTTTCTTGAAAAAAGAGTTCATCAAGAAGAGCCCCTCCCGTTCGAGGAAGTTGACTAGCATTTGCCCCCTATGATTTCTGCTTCCAAATCCATGGGATCCTACTACCAATTCGCTGCAATTTTGTACTCCCACTTTAGCGTTGAAGTCCCCCATAACAACGTTGTAGTGGGTCTTAGTGGTGGAGTAGAGGGCCCTCGATATGTCATCGAACATATCCTCCACTTCGTCGTCTGGATGTGCCGAGGTCGGTGCGTACACTTGCACTACCTTGAGCCTATACCTCTCGGTGAGCTTGATAATGAGGTACGCTACCCTGTTCGACACGCTAGACATTTCCACAACGTTGTCAGAAAGGGACTTATTTATTAAAATATATATATTACGGGTCTTAATCGTGTGAATAATTTAAGGTAAAATCGAGTCTTCGAGGGGAGGGTATTTGAAAAACCCCGCGCCTCACGGAGACATCGCTAAGCTGCCATCAGTCGACCCGTGACCACGATCGGTGCAATTCGATCGAAACGTCGGGTAAATAAAAGGTTCGTACCTTTAAATAATTCACGCGATTAAGTCCCGAAATATATCTAATTGGTGTGATATAGTCCAATCAATATTACTCGCTTGCTGTTAAAGCTACGAAGTAGTAGTTTACTCTTGCGCTTAGGAGGACGGATCTTATACGAAAGATATACGAGATCATTATAAAAGAAAGAAGCTGGAAACTGTCCATGCGTAGCTGCCTTACTGGGGTCAGAGACAAGAATAAGATCTAAAAGTGAAGGAGTACAGTGAGGAGCACTGTGAGAGGCATTTAATGGAAAATCTGCATATTGACAGAAGACACAAGAAAATAGAGTTTGTGACTACGTAGATCATCCTTCATAAGGCAAGAATAGAATATAGAATAGAATAGAATATATTTTTATTTTCAAGAACATGGTGAGGTACAGGTCTTATAAAAAAAGGCGTTACAGCATATTCTGCCAATTGTGGCGTGCAAATATTGAAACATTGTACAGGTATTTCTTATACTTAATATTATTTAAAATACAATTATTATATATGTCAAGCCATGCAATTATAGTAATTTAATATAATTAGATGTCATTAAGTGAAAAATAATAATAATAAAGTTAAATTAAAAATTATACATTAAACGCAATTAAAATTTATCATTAAGGTATTCATAGATATTGTAGTATATTTTTTCTTGTAACAATTTTACCAGTTCTCTGCGAAACTGCCTAATAGGTAGATTTGATATGTCTTGTGGAAGGTGGTTATATATTTTTATAGCCATACAGTAACAATTTTTCTTAAATAGTTCTAGTTTTATCTGTGGTATTTTGAGCCTGTCTTTATGTCTAGTCCTACTATTCTCTCTGTCTCCTAGTTTTTGAAAAAGTGTCATATTGGTTTTTACAATTATACACATTTCAAATATATATATGCATGGTAATGTTAGTATCCTATGTAGTCTAAATAATGTTTTGCAACTATCTAACTGGTCCAATTGAAACATTGCTCTAATGCATTTTTTTTGTGTTATAAATAATTTATCCACGTCTACCGAGTTACCCCATATAACAATACCATATCGGAGTACCGACGTCACGTATGCGTGGTAGGCAATAATAGCAGTCTTGACGTTAACTATTTGTCTTATTTTTTTCAGTACATATACATAACGATCGATTTTGTTGACAGTTTTTTCAATATGAGCCTTCCAGTTACAATTCTTGTCCACATTTATACCTAAAAATACACATTCGTTTACATTATTCAGTGGTTGATTTTGGTAGAATATTTCTAGAGGTAGTATATTTGCTTTATATGTTTGAAATTGTATTATATTGGTTTTGGGAATATTTATTTTTAAATTGTTTTGTTCCAACCAGTTTATGGATTTGTTTAGGGCTATGTTAACTTTTGTTTGTAGTGTTTTTATGTTTCTACTTTTTATTATTAATGTTGTATCATCCGCAAACAGAATACAATCCTGATTTATTGCGTCAGGAAGATCGTTAATATACAGTAGAAACAATAAAGGGGCAAGAATACTGCCTTGTGGTACACCGTAGCTATTTTGTTGATATGCGGATTGGTAGCATTTATGCTGATTTCGTTCAATTCTCGATATTTCAACGCATTGTACTCTATTATCTAGATAGCTTTTAATCCAGTAGTATGCAGTACCGCGTAGACCGTAGTTATAAAGTTTGGACATTAGTATATCGTGACGGACAAAGTCAAAGGCCTTTGTCATATCTAAGAATATGCAAGCTATCATTTCCTTTTCATTTAGTGCCTGTGTAATTTGTTTTATCATAGAGAAACATGCCAGGGATGTGGAGCTCTGTTTTTTAAATCCATATTGCTCTTTCTTTAGGATGCTACATGACGATATAAATCTTTCTATTTTATTATGCATTATTCTCTCTCAAGTGATAAAGTCTCCAAGAATAAGGTGGTCATAAAGCGAGGAGAAATATTCAAGTTTGGTTTCTAGACTAGAAAAATAATCTATGTAGCAGTTAGGGCTACAGAACACACCTAGCAATACTTTTGAATGTTTCAAGTTCTTCTCTATAAACATATGTTTAGATTATTGTGAGTATTCGCTCGGAGATTGATCAATATTTTAATAGGGTATGTCATGTAGGTAGATGGCAACTCCTCCGCCCCCTTTGCCTGTTCTGTCATTGCGCACTAGTTTATATCCCAGCAGAAAATATTGAGTGAAAGGAAGTACAGGTGTAAGACAAGGATAAAATCTAATTTTAATTAATATTAAACATTGGTACTATTACAACTACTGTCATAGGCATCTCTGTGCCAAATATACTAAACATAGTCGTCCCTGTTACTACTACACATAACCATAGTCATCCTTGTGACTGTGACTATCGCACAAACATAGTTATGGTCATCCCTGTGACTCACAATCAAACAGTCATCCCTGTGACTATTACACAAAAACAGTATCTTAACGTTAAGATGATTTATTACGGTTGGTTTATTACTTATATGCAGGTAAAGATGGTGGACCAAAGTCTATGCAAAGCCAAAGCGGTCGCTAGTAATTTATATATAACACTAACCTGGTAAGCGCTAATAAGGTCGAGTTTGCCGTGGCCCTGTTCGAACATGTTCGGGCCGGCCAAACGGTGAGCAGTCATGCACAACGCCTGTTTTACCGACGCTGGAGTCAAATTGTGACGAGGCACGCCACTTGCCAACAAGGCTATGGCACCTGCTACTACTGGTGATGCCACTGATGTTCCTATAATTAAAATATTATTTAATTCACTTTGCAGTTTTACCAATGGATTAAAAAACCAGCGCTTACTCCAGTAGTAATACTGGAGAGGCAGCACAATGCTGAGTGAGATCCAATTTTTTACACACACGTAATTTTTTTTTTAAGTATTGTAAATAAGATTTCCATATATGTATTGTGTAAAAAATAAACGCTTTTTCTTTTCTTTCTTTCTTTCTTTCTTTTCAATGGCCGTTAAAGCAAACGAGTCCTAGAGTGACGACTGTTTACTAAATGCATATGAAAGTATATATGGTACTTATGACAAAAACAGTTTTAAATTTTTTTGTCTGTCTGTCGATCTGTCTCTGTCTGTTTGTTTGTTCCGGCTAATCTTCGAAACGGCACAGAATAATAAAATCGAGTTCCCGGTAAACACATACGTACGTACAGGCGAAGCTAATAAAAGCGTGTCAAATAGAAATAAATGGGCTCACCGCTGAGTGAACGACAACCCCCGGTGACACTGGAGCCCCTTACGCCACTGCCGTACGTCACTATATCCGGCTTCATACGACCGTAGCCCTGAAATACAAGGTTAAAGATCGATTATTCTACCACATAGTTAAAAAAGATAAGTATACTAAGGATTAGTATGCAGACAGTATGTTCAATATCATTAGCTCGTTTCAGTTCGCTGCTGGGCATAAGCCTCTCCTATTTACGCCACAACATCCAGTCCTCCATTTTCCGCATCCAGTTCATACCAGAGCAGCGACCTTCTTTAAGTCCTCGGTATACCTGGCTGGGGGTGGCCCTACCTTACGTTTATGAAGTCGCGGTCTGCAGTCTAACACTCCACTTTTGTATAGTAATCGTATATTTCGTGGGATTAGTAATGACTAAGATGAGCACGATTGTTTATTCTATGTCTGGGTGTAATCTTCTATTTATATAAAATTCTTTGTCCGACTGACTTACTTAATGTTGGCGTTCGAAAATAATGGATTTTGGGGTGAAATAGGGGTTGCAAGTTTTTATCAAACTTCGTCAGTTTTGAAGTTGGATCTTTAAAATTTATATTTGGATTTTTGGCTTAAAATAATGAAACACGTGTTTCAGCGCTTTTTGGAAGTCAACCATTAACGGTGGTAAAAAAGGCTTGAGAGTTTGTTTGAAACTTCGTCAGTTTAAAGTTAAATCATCCCAACTTTACGTATAAGGAGGTACCCTCAAAAAAATTGTTTTCAATATTTTTTTTTCACTTTGTTTGCTTAAGTAATATGTGCATCCATGCAATATTACAGCCTCCTAGCACTACCATTTTCAGAGCAAAGCTGCGGACAGACGGACGGACGGACCGACGGACATGGCCAAACTATAAGGCTTCCGTTTTGCCATTTTGGCTACGGAACCCTAATAAAAACGAAGAAAACAAACATTCGATTGTTAAATACAGCTATTTAAGTATTTTGATTAAGGGAATCAGTGTCATGAGCCAATGCCGTGAATATCTGTAAGCTAATGTTGAAAAGAAGATAATTATAAAAACAGATTCATTACGTGGGATATAAATAACGGCGTGACGTGCGTGAAATAGACGAGACTAACACTCCTAGTGCATGACTAAACATAATAAGATTAAATTTGTAACGACTACAAATTAATTTTAAAAATGTAGGTCTTCTTGGGCCCCGGTATTGATAAGATTGTTCCGCTTCACAAGCATTATTACTTGGCGTTCTAATTATAGCCAAAAGCAAATCATGTGCACACTTCCTTTAATGTTTATATGTTTATTACTATATTTTGAGCCACATTTAATGTGTTTATTCATCAAAACAAGTTATTAAAATAAATGGTGCGGTCAAAATTGTGACGCCACAAATTTGTACGGAATGCATCGTGTTGACATTTCGTAAAGCGAGATTGATTTGAGAGTCAAATACCAAATAGGATACCAGTTAGACATTTAATATACAGAAACGTAAACCATGTCTGAACAATTTTAGTTTCTGAAAACTGTTAGTAGCAACGAAGAGACTAGGAAAACACTAAACTACAGTTGGATCAACTTAACTAGGTCGGACTGAAGTAGGCGACAAGTGGTTGCGCAGATGCAATTTTTGGAAGTAAATGGTGATAGGAAGCGGGGGGCGGAGGCGGTAACTAAACCAAGAGAATTAGAGATGCGATTACGCATTACATTGTCATAATTAGTATTACTAACTCATGTTTTTTTTTTTTTTTTCGTAATAAATTGTTTTTCAAAGTTTCTTTAGTATTTACTGTAACTGTTCTAAATTTAAACTTTTATGAACTCATTTAAATAACGTTTTTATATTGTTGAATTAAAATTTTGTTAGTATTTTTAATCGATTAAACATAATTAATCGTTTTCGTAAGTAATTTTAGGGTCGCATGTCTATGACGTGCGCGAAAGTGCTAAGAACCTAACTTCAATCCGGTCAAGTTACGTTGATCGTACTGTAGACCTAGTATAAAACGCACGAGTCATGTTGTTGTCACTAAACACCTAAGTTACTTGTTCACCTCTTATTAACTAATAGTTCGTCTTCACAATAATAAAACACCAGTTTAATAAAAAACAAGTCTTATCGATATGTATAAAGCATATCCCCAACGCAGACGAGCTATTATCTACAGCGGGGTCAAATATTCAAATGCCAATGAACTCTATCTTACATAAAAATGTTTGCGTATTGTTATAGCTTATATTCTTAAGTTATTCGTACAGTTGAAAACTACAAGATGGATAGAGACACACTATAAAGCTGCCAAAAACAATTAATGGCATCATTTTTTGCTTTACTAACTACTAAACGTTCTGTATGTGTGTATTTTAAGTTTCAGAACGCCAAATAACTTGAGACTATGGTTATTTTATGGTAAGTACGTATAATTTACAAATACTTACATATGGTAGTTCCCAAGTGGTCATGCCTCGAGACGAAAACTTAGCGATTCTATCATCGAAGCTGATGCCTCCTACGCCAATCACGTCCATTTGGTCAGCAGGATTGTTCAGAGTTCCATACAGCGGGCCGTCGTTTCCTATAGCTGATACCATTATTACCTGTAACGATAGAACGGACGGTTAAGCATCATAATAAGGTTATATAAAAAAAAAAAAAAAAAAAAAAAAAAAATCTTTATTCTCAACTATTACATGTTTTTTATAAATATGGTTTGGGAGCTCTTCTGTTAAGTTTGAGAAAACCTGTGTAAGAAGAGTCCCCTTTTGTCCGTGGCTTATGTTATGACATAGTAATAGTTAACAGTTATCTTATACAGTGAAATTAGTCTCGAGAAATTTTTGCATATGTAGTGGTGTGTATGTTACTTAGATATTAGAGCGCGTTTCCACTATATCGTTCTGGCCCTTACAAAAATGTTTCAATATCCTAACATTACTATTTAATTTAATACTTATCCCTAGCAACACTCTGATTTTTGTTTTCAATAAAAACAAGTTTTTATTTTAAAGAAAAAGGTTTTGACTTTATTAAAAAAAATATGTCATTCAATTTCACGTCCTTGAGCAAACGACAAGGCGACTACCGTGAAACAATAAAATATCGTGTCGTTCTTTAGATGATAGTAGTTTAGCTATAGGTAAAAAGTTTTGACCATAATAATTACGAAACAAAACAAATAAATAAATCGTCACTTGATAGTGGAAAGTGGAAACACGCACAAAACCAGAATAAACCAGTTTACTCTGTCCGCAGGTGCCACGTGCAGTCTGACGTCAGTCGCTTGATACCGTTAGAACATAAAGCACGCATTTCATTAAAAAATTATAATTATTAGATACGTAGTAGTTTCATTGTGAAATTTTGTATTTGTTGATTGTTGTTATTGTTTGTTATTATTGTTAAAATATTTGTTGAAGTGTTTAATTTCAAGTGTGTAAGTGTTGTAACTTTATATTGATAATTCAAAATGGCTCCAGTGTTAAAACATGGTCGAGGCAAGCCTTTGACTTCTCAA